>CM053785.1:521243118-524085618 GCA_028749045.1 Cupressus sempervirens | reverse complement strand
TACTAACATCATAAATGTGACTATTGATGTCACTATCAGGTGTGTTGGTGTCATCTTTCTGGGCTCCCTGCTCATGTCATTTTTTAGTAGGGTGACATCACCTTTTAGCTACTGACATCATTTTTTGATAGCCAATTTTTTTTTCATGTGATTGGTAGTTGACAGCCATATGGCCATAAAATTTTTTCTAGTGACTGTAATTTTCAAGAGAGCTTGATTTTGGAGCAACAGTTGGTTTTTTGGCCATATCTTGAGCATACAAAGGTCTTTTTTTGATCTAAAAGAAGCATTAGAAAGTTGGTTTTGAGATAGAGATCATGATGCTAATTTATTTTTGTTTTAAGTCCATTTGTGCTCCCATTTTTGGCATTGAAGTAGAGGCTTTAGTTTCCTCCCTCTCTACATCTGGCGTCCAAGTTCTTTTCTTAGTTTTTGTGCTTCCAGTACTTGTTTCTTTAGTTTTTGAGGGATATATTTATACATTGTGGGGGGAGAATTTTCTTTTATGTAATTTACTTCATAAATGACCCTTCTACTTTTATCTTCTTCTCTCAATGTCGAACCCCTCTATGGCTTGGCTAACGCCACACAACTATCATAATTGGAAGGCACACATGACTCAGCTTCATATGTCACATGGATTATGGTCATGTCTGGATGAGAATCAACCTATCCTGCAGTTCCCTTTTAAGGTTCTTTAGCATAAGAAAAAATGGATGAAGCCACAAGATTGATTGCACTAAATATCTTCGATAATCTACTATTTCACCTAGATGGTTTGACCACTCCTTGGGCTATTTGTACAAAGTTTTACAACTTGTTTGGCATAGTGAATGAGTTTTAGGCACTATAGCTTGATGCTGAGTTGACCTCTTTGACACCTACCAATTTTCCCACCATTGAGGAATTCTTGATGAAGTTCAAATCTCTATGTACAGTTTTGCAGGGATGTAGAAAAAAAAAAAAAGATGATGAGTGTATTTTTTTGATACTCTCAAAGTTGTAAGGACTGTATCAGATCTTTTATTCCACTTTCTACTCTACTATGGATGCCATGGGTAATAGACATTAGATGCCTTTTTTTGAGACATTTTGTGGTTGGTTGACATGGGAACCTCACTTGCTAATTATGCTATTTCATAGATTAATATTGGGAACTCATCATATCTTTCAGTCACGGGTTCTAGTTCTATTGCATTAGTTGAGGGTTCTCTTTAAGATGTTCTTTTTGTCCTTAACATCTCGAAAAACCTATTTTCTATTTATCAAATTTGCCACTTTGGCTCTGGTAAGATAGTTGAGTTCTCACCACATGATGTGGTTATTTAGGACTTACTTGATTCTAAGTTGATTGTGGCTATTGGGAGTGTTGACTCTACATCTCACCTTTATAGATTTGATGGATTTGAGTCTTCTAATGACAGAGCTCCCTATCTTGTAGCACATGCAGATTATGTAAGGAGACCTTGACATGAGTGTTTGGGCCATGTCAATTAGAGATATCTTTATCAAATGAGCACAGAGGCACTTGTTATTGGGCTTCCTCATATTTCCTACATAGATGGTTTTTATCATTGTTGTGCTCTTAGCAAACAACAGAGGGATCCTTTTCCACATGGACAAGCCACTCATGTTTTGGCACCATTGGAGTTGATTCATAGTGACCTCATGTCATTTCCCACTCCTCCTTTTTCCAGTGCTAGATATGTGCTTACTTTCATTGATGACTTCCCTAGATGTATATTGGTATATTTTTTGAAGTACAAGTCTCATGTCTTTGATGCATTTTGAGTCTTTAAGACATATGTAGAGAATTAGTTTGGTCTTTCTATTTAGTGGATATACATAGATAATGGGGGGGAGTATGCGAACCAAGATTTTAGGGATTTTTTCTCTGAACATGGTATTTAACATCAATTTTTAGTGCCCTATATCCCATAGTAGAATGGTGTGGCAGAGAGAAAGAACATAACACTTTGGAAGATGGCTAATTATATGATTTAGTCTAGGTCCACAGATTCATCTTTATGGGAAGAGGTAGTCAATTATGTCAACTATATTCAAAATCAGATGTCTCACATGGCTATTCGACATATGAATCCAGAGGAGACTTGGTCTCATGTCAAGCCTAATGTATCTTCATTTTGAGTTTTTGGTAGTAAAGCATGGGCATTTGTACCTCATTTTTATTAGCTACTGTGAGGATGTTAAGGCCTATAGGTTGTTTGATCCTAATTCTAGAGAGGTCCTATTTTGATAGGATGTCCAATTTGATGAGTGCCTTCCTATAGTAGATACCTTGTCTCTAGAGTCTACTTCACTTACCACTACTCCCTCATACTTTCCAATTTCTTTTCTGGATGATGAGGATGATGATCTTGGTGATCCCCATTTACCTTCACCACAAGATCCTCCCTAGATGCCTAAATGGGCTTGAGCTATAGTTGAGGCTGCAAGATCTCTAGCTAGTGACCCTTCTACTTCTCATCACACTTGATCTCATATTGTAGGTTCTAGTCTTCTCAGTCATGCTATTTGTGATGATCCTCAGATATTTGTAGTAGCAACAAGACATTCAGAGTGAGACAGTGCAATGGAGGAGGAGTATTCTTCTTTGATGAAGAATCATACTTGGGATCTTTGTTCTCTTCCAAAGGGAAGAAAGTTAGTGTGATGCAAATGGTTGTATTCTACTAAGTTTTCTGTTGATGGTTCTATTGATAAGCACAAGGCACGTCTTGTTGCAAATGGTTTTTCGTAGGTTAAGGGTATTGATTACATTGAGGAATTTTCTCCTGTCGCCAAGATGAACTCTATTTGCCTTGTCTTATCCCTTGCAACTTCATAGGGATGGCCCATTTTTTAGATGGATGTGAAGAGTGTATTCTTGCACGGTGATCTTACCGAGGAGGTTTACATGGAGCAACATTAGGGATTTGTGCAAGATTTTTCCTTGGTTTATAGACATCCCCACTCATTGTATGGTCTCAAACAAGCCCCTCGAGCTTGGTATGAGAAGATTGGCTCCTTTTTGCTTTATACAGGCTTCACATGTTGCAATTATGATCCTACAATCTACATTCAGTGTCTTGAGGTTGAGGTTTTGATCCTTGTGCTATATGCTGATGACCTTCTTCTCATAAGCATCTCATCCTCTATGATTCAAGATTTTCAGCGGCCATTGATGGACCAATTTGAGATGACTGATCTTGGTCTCTTATACTATTTTCTTGGTCTATAGATTGTTTAGTCCTCTATTGAAATCTTTGTTTACTAGTAGAAGTATGCTCTTGACATGCTTTGACACTGTAATATGCTTGATTGCAAGCCTACTCCCACACCTTTTTAGTCAGGTGTTACTTTGTCTATCTCTTGCACTTTTCCTTTAGTGGATCCCACATTGTACTGATAGTTGGTTGGTAGCTTGTTGTACCTGACTCACACTCATCATGATCTCTCCTTTACAGTTGGTCTTGTCAATTTTCACATGAGCCTCATGAGAGTCATTGGAAAGCTGCCAAGTGTATTTTGAGAAACATTCAAGGCACCCTTATGTATGGCATTCATTACACATCAAGGACTCTCACATTGTTGGCTACACTAACTTAGCTTGGGCTAGTAATGTTGATGATCAAAAGTCTACTTCTAGCTTTTTCTTTTGTCTTGGCTTTGGTCCTATCACATGGTCATACAAGAAGCAACATGCTCACACACTTTCATCTATAGAGGCTGAGTATAGAGTAGCAATGCCTGCTAGTCACAAGATTTTATGCCTTCGGTAGTTGATGACTGAGTTTGGTTTTCCTCTTTATCATCCCACTGTTCTGTGGTGTGATAATCAGAGTTCTATTCATATTTCTTGCAATCTAGTGGAGCATGAACACACTAAATACATTGAGCTTCATATGAATTTCATTTGTTAGCTCATCCAGGATGGTGTTCACTCTTGAAAGTATATTTCCATCGATGCCCAAGTTGCCAACATCTTCACCAAGTAATTTGCATCACCTCACTATCTTCAGTTGTGGTCTATGATTGGGGTTATGAAAGTTGTCCTTGGGGGGTCTTGTTGAGGCCTTCCTTCCTTCATGTTTTTTTAGCATGTTCTTTTCTATGTCTTTTTGGTGAGGGGTTTTTCCTACTGGGTTTTCTCATTTGTCTCCAATTTACAAAGGTTTCCTTGTTTTGGGTACTTGATCAGGGCTTGTTGCTGGTACCCATTTTCCTACTTTCATAGCTTTGCTAGGTTAGCTTACCTCTTGAGCTTCACTAAAGGGGAGGGGGTGTTAGAGTAAATATTTATTTAGGCTTATTAATTAAATCATGTTGATTTAATTAATTAAGTCATCTATTACTCTAGTCTACTTAAGCTTACTCTTAGGTACATATAATTAATAATTTATATTAATTATAATGCACAAACCTAGTTTTCTTTCCCTTTAGGGTTTTGTTCACCTTTAAGGTTAAACTTTTGTACTTTTTGTTTTCATAATTTGGAATAAAATTTCACTCTCACACCATTGAGATTTTCCAAGCTTTGCTTTTTCCTTTTTTGGTTTCTCTTCAAACAGGTTATTCGCATGTAGGTGTTCTTAGTGATATGTGAAGTTGGTTTTCACAACTTCTACACAAATATTAGAAATGAATTGATGTTCCAATTCCATGGCTTCTCTTTGATCAACAATTTCTCTTTGATCAATGGTTTAGAACTTTCAAAATATGTAGCTTAGATATCAACACATGTCGTGCCATGTTTTCTATGGATATTCTTATTATATGCACTTTGTCCTTATTATGAATGACAAAATGTATTCTATAATATATTTAGAAAAAAGTTTGCACCATTTTCTTTTAACTCACTTTTACTAGAAAATGAAATATACTTCAACTAAAGCATTCAAATGTAGTAACCAAGTTCAATTATTTCTTAACATTCAACTATGCTAAAAATCATAGCTGAAAAACTAATAGCTAGGCAAAAAAGTTAAGACCTGAATTGGATTAAGAGTTGAATACTTGACAACTTTTATAAATACTAAATCTCTTTAAAATATAAAATTTATTCAAAATAGAGTTCCACAATAAATCAAATGGGTTTGTAAAATTTTAATCTATTTTCTATTGGATTTGAATAAAAAATATCATAGTACTAAATGCAATATCAAAAATATGATATATATTGTAATCAAAAATTACATATTAATACTAGTTATAATAATATTGTATTCCTTATTTATATTCTTCTAGTAATAGTTTCGAGCCCACTTGTACTTGGTTGTGCCCCTACTTTTTCTCAACATCTTCATCTCTAATAATGTACAATCACTTTTTTTCACCATTTTTCCATTCTCTTGCTTTAAGATCTATCTAATTCTTTCACTCAACTTATGTTGACAAGGAAATGTAGTCTAGATGCAAATGAACAACTTTAGCATGCCAATTAGTGTGTTTTATTTGCAACATTTAATTAATTTGAGACAAGTGATAGAAAAAAGATCTTTTTGTCTCAATTTATCCCCTTTGAGACATCTTTTAGAAACGAAGGTGTGCCATACACATGTGATTTGGATGGATGACTAGAAAGGTAGTAAGGTGGGAAGGGGAAAAAAAGTGAGATGAAGGCCTTTGATTTAGGATGATACATGCCATAAAAATTAAGAAAAAAATGATTTAAACTTTGGAAGTTTTTCTAAATATGACACATTGCTCACTTTTCCTAAAACATTTCCTCAGAGTAGTATGCAAGATGTCAGTTTTATCATAATTTGAAATAGAGATTAAATAGTATATATATGTAGAGAGAGATTGTTGATGGTTGTTCAAAATTTCTAGTATTGTATGGTGTTGGATTATGTGATAATTAAGCTACATTTTATTATTATTTTTGTCTCCAAGGTTTATATTTTATTGAAGTACTATAGTTAAATCCTTGTATTAGGGATGATGTCTCCTATTTGTGTTAGGGATGGTGTCTCCTATTTGTGATCTCACTAGATTTACGTAAAAAATAACTATCCACCTTTTTCAAAAATACTTGTTAGAAATTTAATAATAGTGTATAGATAGTCATGATCAAATTGGTATACATGCTTGACTTGTAAACAAGTTTTTCCAAAAAAATATGATTATTAATAAAATGGGGTTTTAAAGTTGGAGGATGTTTTTATACATTAAATTCCTTTTACCCATGAATAATGGTATGGCCTTCTTTTACTAGCATTCATGTAATTTGTGGGCTATTCATTAAGTAATAGAAGTTTAGTTCACAAAATTTTGGCGTAGGTTAGCTAAGGTTAGCCAAATGCCAATATATAGAAAACTATTCTTCACATTACTTGTTCCCTAGTATGACTAAGCTTAAAAATTTTGATGGAGAGAAGTTATGCATGTATCTATTTTCATCATCAACAACAAATGCAAATGGATAAATATAATGTATGAAAAAATTATTCTTCAAAATCTTTCACAATAAATGACTTCAACAATAAATGATCTTTCTATTTGAAACATTTTAATTGCTATAAATAATTTTGTGTATTTGTTTTGCAAAGTAATGCAAGTTATGCCAAAAAATAATATCAACATAGATGGTTGCACTAGTTTGTCACATTTTTAAAAAATACTCATAGCTCAAAAGGATATGAAAAGGATATTTTCATAATAATTCTTTAATTATGTATTTTATAGCAAATATATGCACATAACAAAGATATTGCATATAATCATCCTTTTCATCCTATATTTGAATAATAATTGGTATTTCATATTCATGGCTCTTATTGCTTTTAATTTAAAATTTAACTTTTCTTTTCAAAATGTGTGAGACAAAAAGGAACAAGTGCATCTACATGTAACCACAAAAATGCAGCCACACAAACTAGGCTTGATTGGTACCACCTACACATATGTGGACCACCCCTATGTCAAATGAGCCATCGAGTTCATATTTAATGAGGGTTTTCTTAGGGGTTGATTAGAGTGTTCTACTATATACTTTCATGTATTATGATCCCAATAAGATATGTTCCTACATATATAGTATGCGTCTTTATGTATAATAAGAATAAAAACTCCAAATTTTTCTTAAACCTAACATAATATTAATTAATATGCTAATCTCTCTTTATGAAGATTAAGGGTATGCCCCTACATGGTTAGCCTTTTAAATAAAGATGAGAAATCTTCCTATGATCATAACAACAAATATTGAATTCATAACTTATAATTTGATTATTGGAGGTGGGCCCCTTAAAAGTGGTATGCTCTATTTCTATGCTTTACAAATATCTTCAATAAATATCATAGCAAGTGACATTGGAGTTACAATTTGGGAAAACATTTTTGTCCATAAGTTCTAATCCAACATGGTCTTAGATATGAATTTTATGGATCTTTAGGAATGTACTAGACAAGTGATTAGGGAAAAAAAATCAAACGTTGAAAGTTTTTTTTTTTTGACAGTTATCAAGATTTTATTATTTTTTAGTATTTGTCTCCATAGGTCACAATTTAAAACACAAAAAAAATCAAAATGCAATTTTAGAAAGGTCACAATAAAATAGGTAGGTTAGTTCTTTGTAATTTACTACTAGAAATAAAGTTAATGCTTTCATTTGATGGTCAAAGTTTGGTCTAAATTTAAACATCAAGTTCTCTCATACCAAATGCATTTCTACCCTAATGAATTGTGATAGTAATACACAATCTTAAAGATGTTATCAAAGTTATGTATATTCAAGGTTAGATGATATTTCTACTATACACAAAATTTGAGGATTCATTTTACTTTCTACCACCTAAACTTAAGGAAAGAAATCCATAAGGAAACAAAACAATGATACATTTACTAAAGATTGCTTTTGGACCATTTTATAAAATTCTTAAGGTAATGTTTTGATAATTTTAAGAGGTATGAAATCAAAGCTAAAAGATAACCATTAAGATGGGTATAAACCTAATAACTAAATCAAGAGATAGAAGAGCATTTTTTAGGACAACGATAATACCCACTCAGAATAAAAACTCATAAATTTGATGGTAGAAATGTAATTTCATTGAGAAGCCCTATAGAACATCAATTTAGATTCACAATCTAACAAATAACACCATGGTTGAGATAGGTTTACTATTGAAAAGTAGTATATATTTTCATATGAAATCAAATTGTGATATTGCTATGAAGTTTCAACTGTGTAGTTTTTGGAGTCAAACTCATTGACCCATGTTTTGTGGGTAATGGTTCACACAAACCCATCTCTCATGAGAATGAATAGAACACTTATCACTCATTGGATCTAGGTGACATTCCAAGAAGTACCAATGCTTCACCTCTATGAGAATCACCTAGATTCAATGAGTACTAAGTGTTATATTCATTCTTGTGAGAGATGGGTTTGTGTGAATCACTACTCATGAAACATGGGTTAATTAGTTTGACTCCAAAAACTACACATTGAATCTTGATAGTAGTATAACAATAACATTACTATATTTAGAATTAGGACCTACCAATGTTTCTGATGGAAGGTATGTGGAAAAAATGACAAATATCTAATTGGTAAAAGTTTAGTAATTAATTAGAAACCTTCTATAAACAATAATGCATCGAAGGATAAGTTACCTAACTAAATTTTTTTGAACAATAAATGATTTTACGTGAATATAAAGTTGAGAATTTGAGATTTGAGCTCTTGAGGTGACACCTTACTAATGGATACAATTTTACATAAGTGGACTTAAATACCAGATTCAACATAATAATTATTTGTGAGAAAAAAAAACACCACCAAAGGTAAAACTGTGAGAGTAACTAAAAATAATGTGACTTGTCCTACTAAGAAAGACATGGAAAAATTCTTCAACTTAAGAGTAATTAGAGAAAAGAGAAGGCATGATATGGTTCTTGTGATAATAAATGGATGAGTAGTAAGTGTTTGAGTAGTTAGAAAACAAATAAGGATAAAGAAGAGGAAAAAATACTTGTGAAAGAACAAAATGTAAAACTCAAAAATGACAATTCTAAGGAAAACAAAAGGAATACTATCTTCCTTGATGCATTGAATGTGTAATGATTTTATTGAAGGGACAATGAGAAACTAGAAAAAAATATTCTTTGAGACATCAACAACACTAAAGGTATTACAACAAAAAGTTACAATTTCACTAGAATATAAACACATATGGAACATTATGATACAAAGGTAATGTAAATTAGAATAAACACACAATTGCATACACTTAGTGGTACAAATAGAATGTTTAACAGGCATAATTTTTTTTTCTATGATGAACCTATGAGAGATAAATAGTGCCATCTAAAAGGTTATCAAGAAAAAACTCAAGATCATATTCTGTTATGATACCACATAATGAAGGGATGTGGGGATAATCAACCTCTGATATATACCATGACACACATTATATGTAGAGATTAATGTAACTGATGGTTGTCTATGAACCAATACATAAAGGCACTTTATTTTTTATGAGAAAAGGAGTAGGATGAAGATGGCATGACCATCATGAAAGTTAACAAGACCAAATACAATTCTCATCAAAAGTGCCAATCTATACAAGAGGTTACCAAATTGAGAATCTATACTCCTTCTTGACCTTATCAAGATTTGATGGTTGAAAATTGATGCTTTCCTTACCCCATTAATAAAATTGAGTGAACCATACAAGTGAAATGTATGAGGGTCGAGGGTCAATCCTCTTAGAGTACCAAAAATAAGAATTGGGCTAGTTATCAATCTCATCACTTATCCTTTATTTTAGACAAAGGAGAAAGGAAAAAAGTTCAAATAATACTACACAAGATTATGGTGATGGCTTACCTAAAACTCAAAAGAAAAATATTGAAGTTCAATGTTCAAAAAAATTAGATCTATACATTTGGGGGGTTTTGGGGAGTTTTCCACATGATAATTACTAAATAAAAACAAAATTGATATGGAGCAAGCATGAGGTTTGAAGTTCAACAACCCCAAAATGTTGAAGTTCAAAGTGCAAGGGTTGAAATTAAAACTATTAAAACCTGGTGCCCAATGTTTAAGAGTGTTAGTGCAACTACCCCAAATGTTTCCCCTCCCAACTTAGCGCAAGTTAACTCAAGTGTTAAGGAAACTCATTTTTATGTAAAGCCTAATCAGACTCAGATGTTAATTTTTACCCACTTCCTTAAATGAGGTTTCCCCCAATTTCTTGTATGGGGGTTTGAGAGTAGCACCTCCATGATAGGGTCAAGGGATTCTTTTCAATTCTCTAATTTTTTAACCAATATAAGTCTTATATAAAATGACTTAGGGTTAGAGATTTTTTGAGATGATGATTCTATAATACTCCAAAATTGGCTCATTGCCATCTCTACCAATTTTGGTCTATTTTGGTCAACCCTAAAGTCCTATTTCATTAGGCAATTCTCATTCTAATTTTTACTACTTGACTTAATTGTCAAAGTAGTGATAAAAAACCCTTATATGCATTAATCATGCTATTTATTTAATTCCTAATAGTTTTGACTCATATTAGCTACATTAAACCTATTGATTAAGATTTGATTTAATTTGAGGTGTTTATACTTTAACTAAATTAAATTATCTCCTAAGGCTAATGTAGTAAGGAATTAAATTTATTTAATTTAATAATGCTCTCCTTTTAATTATTGAATGTAATTATTAAATTAATGAGAATATGCATTAATGAGGTCATATCTGACTTTTATTAAATTAAATAACCTTCCAATTTCATCTCTCTAGTTCAAGAATGGGAATTCCAAGTGATCTGCCTCTTGAATTGGAATTGGTTTAATCCACTTATTCTCACACTTGGGTGAATTCCAATTAAATTTTCATTACACTTAGGATCTAAGTTAGATAACCTTACCTACACTAAGAATCTTCACCTGACTTAATATCTGCTTCAATCCTAACCATCGATTTGAGTTGATCTCAACTATTAATTGATTTTAGGAATTCTATTTATGGGGCTTCTAATTCCTTGTTTAGGAGGTTGGAATTTGAATTGCATCAAAATACTACCAAATTGCATACTCAACTACTCAATCTTGTCATAGCCTCTTAGCATTTATGTCATATTAGATTAGAAATGCATCCATCTAGTTTAATTCTCTTTTACTTGTTATTAGATTAAACTGCACATCATCTAGCTTAAATAAAATTTCATATTATTGCATAAAATCCTTCATATTAAAGGGTCTAGTTGCTTGCTTCTTGGTCTAAGAGTGAATAGGTAAAATCCCTCTAATTAGAAGGCAACAGGTCACTTTGTTGGACCTCTCAGATGGATAATTCAATGTTCATTCCAGGATGATCTTGTGGGTAAGGACCATGTTGAAGTGTATGTGAAGATCCGAGTTCACATTTCCACATATACATTTCTGGCGCTCACTGTGGGGCCAAGAAAAACAATTTTTCTGGCCTCATTTTTTTTTTTTTTGATATTTTTGTCATTCTTCCGTACCTATACATACAAACTTCCATATTTTTGTGTAGAAAATCTCATTTTTGCATGAATATTTGAGGATTTTTCCTACTTCTCTATACTTTCTCATGTGAAAAAGTGCCCCACTGTATAGTTTCTCACACAACACCTCATTTTCTCATGCGAGTCTATGTAGGCATTTGCACAGATCTACATTAAAGTTCACACAAGATCTTGCAACAACATATTTAAAATGTAAATTTTCAATGCTGTTTATCATTTCATTTCATTAACATGTGCTCTCTGAAGCATCTTTATTTCAGTTTTATAATTTTCTATAGCATAATAGTTGCCTATAGGACATTTTGACAAATATTCCTTTTTACACAAACTTTCCAAACATGAATTGAATATGTTTGCAGGATGTTGTCAAAGATACAATTTTCGAAGACCAATTTTAAAACTCACATAAAACATTGTGTCTTTTTCCTACTTTCCAAACATAGTCTAATTAGGGCTTGTGAACTTCATAGGGTGCAAGACAAGGGAATAGGGGAGTATGCTCTTCACCACATGAAGGTCATGACCAAGGGTGAATTAGAAACCTAGAAGCCTCTGAAAGATGACATCTGAGGGAGGCAAGCAACTTAGTGGTTCTCTAGTGCAAATCCTCTTCTATGACAGGATGATAATTTCCTTTTAGGGAATCAAAATCTTTAGAAAGGATAAGTCTAGATCGATTAAGCTAAGTTGGTGATTAATGTATTTTGTGTGTTTGGGTGAGGTAATAAGGTAGATGATTATGCTCTTTCCCCTTGAGGGAAATCAGAAACTTGGACCCTTAGATCTGAACCGCCAGTCTGAGTCAACCCTTAGAGGGCCTGCGAGAGTGATCCAACCTCCAGGAATGACCCAAGTGGGCACACTCCTTTCACCAAAGATTCCAACTCACTATAATAAAGAATCTTTGTAGAGTGAAAGACTCCAAAGCCATATTAATTTCCTCTCCTTCATTCTTGATATCACATATCAAGGAGAGGCTCTATTTGTTGCACTAGCTGACATTGACCTCAGTCTTGCTAAGCAAGTGTGCACACTTTTAGATGCTGGTGTGGGTTGCTAGTCTCAACTCCACTTGAAAAGCCATTAGGGATTAATAAAAATAGAAGCCAAGTAAAAACCTTTAGTTAGAGGCTACTTGGTTCACCTCCGAAAGGGGGCATAATCATTGTGCAAGAAGGGGGAAGAATCTCTCCTGTAGAACTCACCATAGGCATGCTACTAGGTGTTGGAAGGTGGTATGAATGCCTAACCCTTGCCAAAATGGTCTTCATTTAGCATATATGTTATTGAGCCCTTTGAATACACCAAAAACATGGGTGGCCCCTAGGGGTGACATAGTTGTGAGAGGTGCACACATGCACATAAGTTGTGGGACAAAGGTTTTGCCTTCTCTACCATTTTTGGTTCTAGGGATAAAGCATGTTTGTTATCAAGTGTTAAATATGTCCAAACCTATCTAAACAAACTAAAAGTCAAGACTCCCCCATCCCTCTGAGTTGCTTTGTCCTCGGTTGGACTTTATTCAACTACTACTCGATTCCCATGTCTTTCTAAAAACCCACTATTCTTGTTTAAAACCAAAATTTGCGTAACAACTTGAAAACCAACCTTTCTATCTATTTGAAATCTATTAAGTCAACCAAAAATCTATCTAGAATAGTCTGAAATCTTCAAAGTCTCTTCAAAATCCAATTTCTATTGTCAACCTAGTCTCTATTTTTGTGCCTAGTTTTTCAAAATTTTGCACAAGAATCTTTTGTTCAACACTTCCTTGCACAATTTTGCACAAGTCTTCACACGATCTTGTAAGAATTTTCTTGAGGGATTATAAACCTTTCCTTGTTACATCCTATGATTCTAGTATTTCCTTACACGGTCCTATACAGGTCTTCATGTAGAACTCTGGTCCAAAGTTGCTATTTAAATTTTTTTCCTAGCTTTTTACACTTTCTCGCACGTCTCTAAGAATCTTTGTGTGACATCTTGCACCCAAACTATCAAAATCATTTTTTCAATCTACTTGCACTCTTAGTTTGGTCTATTTCCTATAATAGTTTACCTCTTTTCTATCTACAAATAGTCTACAACAGTGGCATCCTGCTTAGTTGATGACTTGTGATCCACATTTCAACTAGTCTTGTCTCTTAGTTACCTTGTTCTTGTCCTTTAGTGTTGGTTGTGCTTTGTGTCATGAAATTCATAATATTTGGTTTTTCTAGCCCTCACTTAGACTACTTGTACCTTAATATACTACACTCTTATCTCACCTTTTTGAGACTACGTTCTAGTGCGATCCTTGTCTAGGTTTTTGCTTCTTGTCCTTGTCTATGACTGTGGGAACAAGAAGTGGAAATATGTTTTATCTCCTTAGACTTAGATGAGGTAGAGCTAGGGGTCATAGTTGTTGGAGAGGTCACATTCCAATTTTTACATGGTCTATGCCCAGCTTGTCTAGTGGGGAGTCTTCACGATCTCCATCAACTATCAAATCATCTCATGTCCAAAGAGCATTCTCTATAAACTTACAAAAAACTAGGAACCCCTTGTATCAAGAGGATCTTGAAACTAGCAAAGGTCCTACAACTCCAAACAACATAGCTGAATTCTTATTTAGAGTACCTTTCCAATCGAAACATACTGAAACCATTCACATTCCTATAATGGCTGATTGAGAACCCGAACATGGTGAACACAACAAAAACTAAGACCAACCTAGGAATGACAAAGAAAAAGACCATTCCACTAATGAGGAGTAGGAAGAGGTGGAAATACTTCCTGAACACATAGCAAAGTGTCGTAAAGACAAAAACTTTCAAAAGGTCATGGAAATCCTACTCAACGAAGAGAAAGAAAAATACTTTCTCAAACTTGCCCAAGAGGAAGCTAAGCTACCCCATCATTTCAATGTGGAAACTATAATCATGCCTAAAGAGGAAATTGAAACTTCCAAACTCCAAAAAAAACTAAAAATAATGCAAGATCAACTAGCTCAGATGATGAGTGATAAAGACAAACCTACAAAAACGTACACCTTAGACACTCTTTGTCCATTTCCATTTGATAAAAGTATAGACATGCCTCCTTTTCCAAGAGGAGTATAATTACCTAAGAATAATAGATAATTTGGAACTAGCAATCCCCAAGATCATTTGTGGGAGTTTGGTGTCTTGTCTATGGAATTTATGCATAATTAGACATATCTCATGTGTTTATTCCCAAGAATTCTAGTTGGTCAGGCTATGGAGTGGTTTTCACAGTTGCCTCCTCGTATCAAAATGTTTGATGAAATTGCCAACTTGTTTCTCCAGAAGTATTCTCATAAAATTCAACACCTTGTTAACATCTGAGATTTGTGTAATCTTAAGCAGAAGGTTGGGGAACCTTTCCTCACATTCCTTCAGTGGTGGAGACAACTTTATATTAAATATTCATGCAAGATTCCTAAAATGGAAAATCTTGACATATTCATTGATAATCTTCTGCCCAATTTTGGGTACAAAGTCTAACTTCAAGGTCTACACACCTTTGAGGACATGGTCACACAAGCTATTTGCATAGAGGAATTCATGGTCAAGAAGGGTGAAATTACCCTTTAGAAGGAGACAAAATAGGGATCCACCTCTAATAAGGAAAAACCAAAGTATGTCAACAAGAACCAAGAAATTGTACATGATGGGGTTGTTGACAATGTCACTCCTAAACTTATTAAGGTAGCCTTTAATCTCACAGATAGTCTCAATGTAGCCAAGAATGTTGAGAAACCTCCTCTTGACAACAAGACATCTATAAATAAATCAAGAAACTCATGGGCTACATGCCCTAAACTAGAGTATACACCTATGGGTGAACCTTTGGATGTGGTGTATAAGACCTTGCTGCAAAATAAGCTCATTTCACCATTAGACAACTCTTACCCTTATGAATCACAACCACACCAACCATGGTGGAATGAAACTACATTCTGCGAGTACCAAAAAAATAAGGGACACAAAACTAGCAACTACATAAACTTGCATCACAAAGTCTAGGACATGATCAATGATGGTGACATTGTGGTAGACAAACATAACAAGAACTCAGATCACAAGGCTTTTAAGGAGCCCTTCTTGTCTTATGAAAAAGGAGACAGCTCAAAACTAAAATCTAACAACAAGGTCAACTATACATACTCTAATGAAAACAATGTGATCAACATGGTTGAACTTGTAGATTTTGAGTACTATGACGTTATTACCATCAAGGGTAAGAAAGATAACAATAAACCCAAGACATCATTTGTTTTGAGGGGCCCTACTTCCCACACAACTAACAATAAATCTTTGCAATATTGTGCCAATGCTATTACACATTCTCGTGCCAAGTTGGTACTCAAAGGCCTTGCACCTTCTACTCTGGATCTTGAATAGCACAAAGATAAAACCCTTGTTGGTCCATCTAGCAAAGGTGCAAAACTTGCAACAAATTCAATAGCCACTAGCTATAATATTCTCGATAAATTAAAATGAACTAATGCTCAAATTATAATCTTTGAGCTACTTAAAATCTTGCTTGCCCATAGGTAGATTCTTGACAAAGCCCTCACTAAGGAAAATGTTCCTCAATATCTTGATCTTGAGCAATTTCAATTTATGGTAGGTCATTTGACTATGCCTTACTATATGTCCTTTGATGAGGATGATAATTCATTGAGTCACCCACACAATCAACCTCTACACATTGAAGTCATTATACATCAGACACATGTCTGTCGAGTTCTCATCGATAATGGAGTTGGGTTGAACATTGTCTTCGTTGTTCTACTTAGACAATTAGACTATTCTGAGGAGTCTATTGATCCTTGTTGCATGATCATTATCAAATTGTATAATGAAATCAAGTGAAAGTCCCTAGATCTTGTGGTGTTGCCCGTCTACATTGGTCCTATAGAAAGGGATGTCACTTGTCAGGTCCTCAACATTCCCTTGGCTTACAATATTCTAATAGGAAGGCCATGGATACATGAGATGCATGCTATGCCATCCACATACCATCAATGCGTAAAATTTCCATTTCATGGCTCTAAAGTCACTATCCCTACAAGTACTAGCTATACCTACAATATGCTAAAAGCTAGTAATAATTTTGTACCCATTAACAAGGAATCTACTGATTATCATGATAACAAGCTAAAGAAAATTAAGTAGTCATTCAAGATGAAAGAAACTAGCATGGGTGAATACCAAATCGAACTAGTGCTATCATTAACATCTTTTCTTGAGTCCCCTTGTCATTATAGGAGACCATCTAAGGCAAATAAGCCATCTATGTTGAATCCTCAAACCAAGTATAATGGTACTTTTGTCAAAGCCAGAGTTCTGTTAGAGGACAAAAGTGAAAATAGAGCCATTGCTATGTGGCTTTACAACGAAGAGACTCTGATTGACCTCACAAAACAAGCCTATGAGATCACTCTTGAGAATTATGGCCCTGGTCTTAGACTCATGAAGCAATTTGGATATAAGTGAACTGGTTCTATTAGATTTAATAACAATGGTCTAGTTGATCCTATCAAAGCAATAGCTTGAAGAAACATGGATACTTTTGGTCTAGGCTTTAAGAAGGTTCCCTTCCATTTAAGGATAACAAATTCATGCCAGAGCTTGAAAGTTCATCTAGAAATAAGTTACAAGTTGAGTCTGATACTCAAAAAGATAATACTAATGATGAGGATCCTTATCCTTATCTTATTCCTCATGATCTTGCTAAATTCTTTGCTTAACTTGATGACTTTGTGCCATGTGTTAGCACTGTGGATGGTACTAGTGATTCTTCTAAGGATAATATTGATCCACACCATGACCATTCAAAATAGGGAGAGTCTAGTTAGGTGTAATGCATTGAGTACCTATGTAAAAATCCAAATAATGAAGGAGAGTATGTCCCTATCACTATTGGGGAATTCTACAACTTGTTGCCATAGAGCACCGATTCTAAGGAATATGAATTTGACTCCCTTTTAGAAGCAACTACAGATAAAGACATTGACCAAATTCATGTCTATGAAAACCAAATTGGAGTAGGTGAAGCATCTAGGGTTAGGTTAGACAGGTTCGATCCAACTAGTGTCCTCGAGTCTTTGATTGGTTATGTTAGTGCTTAGAGGCATTTGAACACACTTATGGATGGAGCCACTCTAGGTCTCGAATTTCTGGTCCAAGCATTTAATGATTATATTGTGAATGCAATTAAACCTACCACTAATCCTTCACTTACATATCCTAAGCTTATAGACTATAATTCTAATACATCTAGTGAAGTCCCCACATTCCAGAATGACTATGCTCTTGCTTGCTACTTAAACACTGTCGAACTAGTAAAGTCTTTCACTAGCAAATAAAGCATCAACATGACTAAAGTTGACAACAAATATCTTAGTCATATAATCAAAAAGAAAAAAATAGAAGGTACAATAGTGAAAAACACATTGTGGCAATGTTAGAATCTAAAAAAGTAAAAATAAAGGACATATCCACGGGTGAAAACCTCTCTAACATGTCGGTAGATGAGATATTTGATGCACTTCCTAGTCATTTTTAGGAAAGATCATTAGTGTTGATAGAGCCAACATAGCTGATCAACTTGGGCACAGAAGAACATCCTCACATTGAACATCTGGCATAGTCATTGTTTCTAGAAGGAAAAAGAGGAATTCATTGCCTTCTTTCGATAGAAGAAGATAAATTTTGTGTGGACATATTTTCACATGCCAGGACTAGATCCTGATCTCATTATGCATCATTTGTCCATCACACCAGATATTAAACTAGTTAAACAAAAACTTTGGAAAATGTATCCTCATGTTGCATTGCTCATCAAAGCTGAACTAGAGAAGCTTCTGAAAGTTGGTTTCATCCATGCTATTGATTACGCTAAATGGATATCCAACATTGTTCTAGTCTCCAAGCATGATAAGTCTATTAGAGTTTGTACTGACTTTCATGATCTCAACTTAGCATGTCCTAAGGATGATTTTCCACTTCCCAACATTGATATGATAGTGGACATGACAACAAGATATGAGATTTAATCACTCATGGATAGATTTTTTGGTCATATTCATATCAAAATTGCACCTGAAGATTAGGAAAAGACTACTTTTACATGTGCATAGGGAACCTTTTTTTGGAACATGATGTCATTTGGCTTGAAAAATGCAGGTGCTACATATCAGAGAGTAGTCACTACAACTTTCCATGATATGATGCATAAGACAATGGAGGACTACATGGATGATACCTTGGTCAAGAGAGAAAAACACAATACTCATCTACAAGATTTGGGAAGTATCATAGATCACATTAGGAAAACTACTGGGATACATTGTGTCTACAAAGGGAATCAAAGTGGATCTAGAGAAAGTCCAAACAATTATAGATATGCCTCCACCTCATAATATTAGTTAGATGAGAGCCTTACAAGGAAGACTTCAATCTATTCATAGATTCATCCCATAGCTAGTGGATAAATCACAACCTTTCACCAAGACTCTACATAAAGGTGTGAAATATAATTGGAGTCAAGATTGTGAGCAAAGCTTAACATAGATAAAATAATATATTTCTAATCCACTGATATTGATGTCTCCTATCTATGGGAAACCTTTGATTTTGTATATCTCAGCAACAAAGACATCTCTACATATCTTATTAGCTTAAGAAGACCACAATAACAAGGGAAGGGCTATCTACTATCTGAGTTGTACATTAATCTCTTATGAGATGAATTATAGTATCATTGAGAAAGCTTGCTTGGTAGTTGTCTTTGCTTCCCAAAAGTTGAGACACTACATGCTTGCTCACACTACATGATTGGTGGCTAAAATTGATCCACTGAAGTACTTACTCAGTAAGGCAACTCTAACATGAAGATTAGCTAAGTGGGTCATGATACTAAGTGAGTTTGACATTCAATATGTTGAACAAAAAGTTATCAAGGGACAAGCAATTGCGAATCAGCTAGCAGATGCACCTATATAGAGTCTTGTCCTGATGAACATTGATTTTCCTAATGAATTAATTCTGACACTCACACACCAAATGTGGGTGATGTTCTTTGATGGGTCCTTCACACAACAGGGATCCAGTGCTGGGTTACTCTTCATAACACCACAAATGTATTCACTCCCCAAGGTGTATAAGATTCTATTTCCTTGTACAAAAAACATTACAGAGTACATGGCTCTAATTAATGACATGAAGATTATGGCTGAATGGAGAGTGGATCAATTGAAAATCTTTGGGGAATCTTAGCTCATAATCAACTAGGTTAATGATGTGTATCAAAAAAAGGATGAGAAATTAATCCCTTACAAATGCATGGTTGATGATATGAAGAAATACTTTGCTCAAATCACTTTTTAGTAAATTCTTCGAGTAGACAAAAAAGTGGTTGATGCCATGGCTACTCTAGCTTCCTTGCTACAAATGCCAGAAAATGATCTCTAACACAAGTTCTTGGTAGAAAGGTTACTCTACCCTACCTATGATAGCCCTAATTCTAGGATGATTTGTTCTATTTTGAGACAAGACTCATCTCGCTACCACCACATCTATTCCTATCTTCATGACCAAACTATTTTGGACAATCTTACCTAGAGAAAAAAATGCCACCTTATCCATAATGCTTCATAGTATGTCATTATTGTTAATGACTTATTTAGGAGAGGTCTCAAAGGAACACTCCTTAGGTGTCTATAACCCAAAGAGTATAGACTCACATTTATTGACATTCACAAGGGTATTTGTGGGTCTCACACAAATGGCTTGAGACTAGCTCGTAAACTTATTAGAGCTGGTTACTATTGGCTAAATATGGAGCAAGAGGCAATCAAGTATGCCAAGTCTTGCAAATAGTGCCAGCTCCATGATAATTTGATTCCTGCTCCAACCAAGGATTTGATTCCATCTACCACATTGTGGCCATTTCATTAATGGGCCTTTGATCTTGTGGGTCAGATTCACCCATCTTCTTCTAATGGACATAACTTCATTATTACAGCTACAAACTACTTCATAAAGTGGGTAGAGGTAGTACCTCTCACAATAGAAAATGGAAAAACTATGGCTTCTTTTATCACAAACTACATCATATGTAGGTATGGTGTACCATCCTCCATTATTACTGACAATGGAAGACAGTTTAAAAAAAAAGACCTCAAGGAGTTATACAAAAAGTTTAGAATAACACAACACTAGTCTTCTATCTATTACCCCCAGAGTAATGGTCAAGCAGAGGCATCCAACAAGGTTATACTCAAGATCTTGCATCACATAGTTAGTAAATCTGGGAGGGACTAGCACCTCTAGATTAACCCAGCCTTATGGGCATATAGAACAAGTATCAAAACTCCAATAGGTACAATGCCCTTTGCTTTGGTCTATGGAGCAGATACTGTACTTCCAATTGAGGTTGAGATCCCCATTTTGAGAATCTCTATGAAGGGCCTCATTATTGATGAAGATTATAGAATATCCCAGCTTCAAGAGTTAGTGTTACTAGATGAATGTTAGCAAGTGGCATGAAATCATCTTCAAGATTATCAGAAGTGTATGTCTAGAAGCTATAATAAGAAAGTTAAGCCACATTGGGTGATCTTGTTCTGAGAGAAAACCTTAAGAATCAACAACAAATGGTCCAAAAAAGGAAATTTGAACCTAATTGGCTTGGTCCTTGCATAATCATTGTAGTGTACAGATCTGGTGCTTACTAGCTTTCTACAACTAAGGGAGAGGTGCTCAAGGAGCCCATCAACACTCTCCACCTGAAGCAATTCTACAATTGATTTGATCTTAGAGGCTCTCTATATATTCTCAAATGTCTTGAAAAAATTCTAAAAATTGCAAAAAGTCCTAAAAAAATTATTATCCTGGTCAAAACCTACCAATAGGTGCCTTGGTAATATCAAAAACATTTGAAAAACTCAAAAAAATACAAAATCAATCAAAAAGAGAAAAATACAAAAAAAAAGGAAAAACAAGAAAAAATACCATTGGTGGAAACCTAGAAATAGGCATCATGGTAGCAAAAAAATAGAATCTCTTCCAAGAAGGTGAAAACTTAATAAATAGGTGTCTCTTGTTCACAATGCTCCATCTTGCAGTGCATCTTCTATCTTCCTATATAGTTGCCTTCCTACTTTCACTTCTTGCTTTAGTTTCCTGCATTTTTCTCATGTATCCATGGATTGAATCTTGACAGAACTCGGGGCACCACCCTACAATGTTATGGAGCCTCTCTTGCAATAGTCACCAGTGGTTCTCACTATGTCTACCTACTATTGTTCATGTCATTTTTTGAGATTCCTCTCATGATCATCACCAGTGGTTCTCACTACGTCTGCCTACTATCATTCATGTCACTTTTCAAGATTCCTCTCATGGAGTCTCTCTCAGGACAGTCACTAGTGGTTCTCACTACATCTATCCTCTATCATTCGTATCACTTTTCAAGATTCCTCTCATGGAGTCTCTCTCATGATAGTCACTAGTGGTTCTCACTCTGTCTAAATACGATCATTTGTGTCACTTTTTGAGATTCCTCTTATGGAGTCTCTCTCGCGATAGTCACCAGTGGTTCTCATTGCATCTACCTACTATCATTCATGTCACTTTTTGAGATTCCTCTCATGGAGTCTCTCTTGAGACAATTACCAATGGTTCTTACTACATCTACCTACTATCATTCATGTCACTTCTCAAGTTCCCCTTTATGGAAGATCTCTCTTGTGTTAGTCACCAGTAATCCTGACCGTGTCTATCTACTGTCACTCAATTCTAAGGTTTTTCCTCATGAATATTCCTCTTTGACTTCAATCACCAATCGTCCTAACTATGTTTGTCTACTATCACTCAATTCTAACCAAGGTTTTTTCTCTTGAAGATTCCTCTTTGACTTCAATCACCAATCATCCTAACTATGTCCATCTGTTGTTGTCACCCTACCGAAGAGACTTCTTTCATCCATGTTTTGGACATTGAGACTTGACATCAATCCTATAACACAAAAACTCAAAATGATAAATTTTTTGGATATCCTGAGCATTTTATCTTGTTTGTTTCAATTTTTCTTCATCATGTCTCCTAAAGCAACTTAATGATGTCATTTTTGACTAGAGAAGCAATGACTAGGGGCATGATCTTTTCTTTGCTTTCTCTTTGTGGTTTAGTTCCAATAATCTGAAGCATCCATATAAGAGGGGTGTTCACTATAAGGGCCTCCATCTCATATTGGATGCTTGTATGTACCTTGACTCCTTTTGTATTGATACATCAGTAAGGATGGTTCTTCTCCTTGCTTGTTGGAGTGAACTCTTTATGTTATAGTAAATAATGATACTTATCCTGCTAAGTGAAGGTATGGGTCACTACGAGTATATCTAGCACACTTCTATCTTAGGTTACAAATGTAAGGGTCATTGTGGATATAATACTTACAAACTACTTAGCATAAGAAGGATCTCTTGTGTGTTTGGTGTGTCTGCATGCAAGAAACATTCTATTCATCCTCTCATTTAAGCTTTGATGCTTATGTTAACTTACTACATTAAAAGGGACAAATCTTTTTGTCATTCTGGCTTCTTTTTCCTTGAATGCTTACATCTCATCTCGACAAAACTAGAATAGATGTCCTATTCATATTACCATGATTGCAATGTTAGTGAAAATTATATGCCATATAGGGTTTTGCTATATGCTCAATGATGAAAATTGAAGAATCTTGGTAACCATAACTAAGGTTGCATCTAGCATAGGGTTGTATTGCATAAATGTTTGATGGTTAATTCACTTACATCTTTTGATGAGGGATTGGTAGTCTCTTCAAAGTATCACATTTCTTCACGGCTGCATAAGTGTTCGATTCTTTGGTTCATCCTCTCACTCCTCAATGGAATACCTATCACTATCAACAAAAATATGGAACACTACATGAGGTGTTAGTCCATTCATATTTGCATTCTATACATAATTTCATCATCTATCTCATCTATACAACATCTTTAAATAAAATAAAATATACATCCATACATTGCATCAATGTTTGCATCTCATAATCATAGCATAAACATCTCATGCATATCAAATTAAAAGAAATACAATGACAAGTACACAGGGTACTCAACTCAAAATCTCATATATATATTAGTATCAAGAAATATGTCAATACAAAAAATGGGCGCTACTCGAGCACCATTGATAAAAAATGATACAAAATGGTGCTGGCACACCAATCGATACATAGCCAAATCACAAACATGGAGACAAAACCATTCTAACTCTCTCTAGCTCCCTCACCTCTTGGAGGAGGAGGAGGAGGTGGAGGCATATCTAGCTTGGCTGGTGGTCGTGCACCTCCTGAATCCCATGCATACTATGAGAATTGGGGCACCTACTGAGCCTCATCAAGCACAACTATGGAATAAGCTGCAAAGTAATAGGTCACACGGGCCACCTATAATTGACCTCATCCTACAACTTCTCTACCCTCTGCTCAACTACCTATAATTGCTCTCATAGTCTAAGGATCGTGTGATCTCGCTTAGCTATTCGAGTGTCTCTCATAGCCACCTCAATCTGTAGCTCCCCTAGCTATCAAGAGGCCTATCATATCCACTCTTTAAATTGCCTTAATGCATCCTAAGGCTTGGCAATATGTTGGTCCTACATCTCCTCATCTAGTTTCTTGGCCTGGCACCTGCTCCTTAGTATGCAGTCTCTGCCACTGATCTTGCTCTATCCCACTACCACCAGCACTTGGATTTAACCCCATCTATCGAGGGGGAATCTGTACCTATCTCACCAAGTGTCTCACCTACTGTGGTGGTCCCTATGGTGGCTACTATGGTGGTTGCTATGGTGGCCCCTATGGTGGTACCTGCTGAGGTATCTATGGTCTCAGAGTCACCATCCCTAATGGATCTATAAACCATGGGAAGGGATGGCTGACAAAATATGATTGATAGGCAGGCATCATCTCGACATCTGATATAGCTAGTAGATAGTCCCACTATGTCACAACTAGGTTATGCATATCAATCATAGACCTCCTTGGGTCTAGCCTCATTGACCACCTCCATTCCAAATCTTTGGCCAATTGGGCATACAAGTAATACTCCTAAGAAATTTCCTATGGCCACTCGTACTACCACCATACATAGATGATGGCAAATCTCTCAATGATCTATGTAGCCTAGCCTATCAATGGCCATGATGCAAACATCTGGCTTAGCTCCCAAGTAGCATCATCCTAGTCCTCGATCTCTCTCTAGAGCTGCCATATGATGTATACTAGGTCATCGAGATGGGCCCTCAATTGCTTAGTCTTCCCTAGACCTATTTGGGTCAACTAGGCTCTGTACCTAAAAATGTACATCTCTGTGGGCTCTCATGCATCATAAAAAAATGGGCCTCATGACTATCAAGTGCTCCCATGCCTAGAGCTACAAAACATTAACTCTAATAGTCATACTCTTCCACTTGTGGTAGAAAATCTCATGCATCTTGTGGAACATGTGCACAAGCATGCACTATCCCCACCCAAATCTCTTAGGAGCATCTAGCATCCATTGCATCATTTGTCCCCAATTGCACTCTAATCTATGCTACCCTCTGTCTGGCACAAGGAAATAGTTGATAAAGATGGCCAAGATTGAAGCTAATCTGTGTGTAGGGCAATATGTATGGAAAAGCTCATCCCATGTGATGGCTTGCCATATAGCCAACTCTCACTAGAAGATGGTTCATAGTGCCTCTGTACCTTCTCTCAATACTGTATCATACACTACCCTCGATCCATGGAAGGGTATGTGTAAAATCCTATAGATGTCCTTAGGGATGATAGTCATCTCTCCCTATGGTAGGTGGAAGGTGTTTGTCTCTGAATGGAAACACTCCACCAATGCAATCAACAAGCCATGATTCATCAACACTACTAGGATCTGACATAAATAGAATAATCCAAGTTAGTCTATATGAGCCATGTCAACATCATCAAGACTCTGTAACAAAGCTCCATAGGGTGGGTAGTGGGACCTAAATCTAATGTCATCAAAGACAACCTACACACATGACCAATGACAAAAGGCAAACAGTCAGTTCTTGATTGAAAAAAATTGATGAAACAACAAAATTGGAACTTAAAATGATGAAAATAACACCAATCTTTTGTGCGAGAAAACTCTTTCTCGTGTGAGATTTCACATCTTTGTATGAGAAAACATCTTGTTGCATGAGAAATGATGGAACAATGAATGAAATGTGCCGAATATATCGCGCATCTCATGTGAGAGGTGGGTATATCTTAGGTCAAATTCCTCACCAATGCACATGAAGAAACATCAGTTTGGTGTAGCTTTGCATGAAGAAATATTGGGTCCACATGAGGAACAAAATCCTCGCATGAGGACTGACAGACCAAGAATTGAAAATATTAAAAAACATGCTAAAAATGTCTAGAAAATCATGAGAAACTTAATGTGAAGTGGGAATCTTGACTACTCACCGGAGGTCCATAGTCTACCAGCCAACTATGTCATCATGAGTGCTTGAATTGATGCATATGCATGGGAACTGCCATTCTTGCCTCAGAGCTCTCTTCTTCACTAAAGACAAAAAACACAAATGATTTTAAAATAACCCCTAGGGCCCTTATATAGGTATTGACCTAATTTTTCAAAGTGCTCCGATCTATGCAAAAATCACCCCCTGGGTAATTTAACTACTTTGAATCCATTTTTGAGATTGAATTCAAAATTTGATACACTTAAGCAGCTAAAATCACATTTTAAAATTTTGGGACCAACGTGATCGAACGCTTCTGCTGTCCAAAATTTTCTGATACTTTGTGGATCTTGGAATCTTTCCAACTCAAAATTTCTTCTTAATTTTCTAAAATTTTTGTAAAAAGTCGAATCAAGTCAACTATGGTCAAATCTAGTCAAATTTTGGTCAAACTTGGCCTTTTCAACCTCGAAATCAAGCTCATTCGACTCCAAATTTTCTTCTAATTGTTTTGATCTCTACTATAACCTTTTCAATCATAAATTTCTTCCATATCTCTTAATATATTTCTTTACATCATATTTTTGGTGTGTCATCTTTCAATTTTGCTCTTGAGTGGGCAAGATGATTACATCATCAGACTTGAATTTCAAATCAATCTAAATCTTTATCACTCAGGGCATCTTGTTCCCATGTTATGTCCTCATCATTTAGGGCATCTCATCACTTGATCATCTTTTCCCCATCCTATTTGATATCTATGTTATCTATTTCATCTTTTCATCAGTTGATTACATCTTATAACAGTCTTTATCAGAGTTCGATGGATAGGTATTGGGATAGTCTAAACCCTTACTCTTGAGGATCAAACCTCATTCTGGGGATGATTCTACGACTCATGATTGGATCTTGTTATCTTTTATGCCTAGGTATCTAGGTGCTCTATCTGGATCCCTTAAGGTTAAGCTTAGTTCTAGAGAAAATTTTTAAAAGCTTGTTCAATCTAGGTATCTAGGTGTTTTATTTGGATCCCTTAAGGTTAAGCTCAATTCTAGAGATAATCTTTAAAATTTTGTTCAATCTAGGTATCTAGGTGTTATATGTGGATCCCTTAAGGTTAAGCTCCATTCTAGAGATAATCTCTAAAAGCTTGTTCAATCTAAGTATCTAGGTGTTCTATCTAGATACCTTAAGGTTAAGCTCCATTCTAGAGATAATCTTTGAAAGCTTGTTCAATCTAGGTATCTAGGTGTTCTATCTAGATTCCTTAAGGTTAAGCTCCATTTTGGAGATAATTTTTGAAAGCTTGTCAACTTAGGTATCTAGGTGTTCTATTTGGATCCCTTAAGGTTAAGTTCTGTTCTGGAGATAATCTTTAAAAGCTTATTAATTGGTTTCTACATCATCAAATTGTAGAATCAAACTCATTTCTTGATCTGTGCATTATGCTTTCTAATTTTATTTGAATTGAATGTGTTGCTCGTACATTCATTCAAAGAGAGGAAAAATGTAATACCCCAAAATTGGCTCATTGCCATCTCAACCAATTATGGCCTATTTTGGTCAACCCTAAAGTCCTATTTCATTAGGCAATCCTCATTCTGATTTTTGCTCCTTGACTTAATTGTTAAATGTAGAAAACCCTAATTTGCATTAATCATGCTATTTATTTAATTCCTAAAAGTATTGACTCAGATTAGCTACATTAAACCTATTGATTAATATTTGATTTAATTTGAAGTGTTTATACTTTAATTAAATTAAATTATCTCCTAAGGCTAATGTACTAAGGAATTAAATTTATTTAATTTAATAATACTCTCATTTTAATTATTGAATGTAATTATTCACTTTATGGGAATATGCATTTATGAGGTCATATCTCACTTTTATTAATATAAATAACCTTCCAATTTCATCTCTCCAGTTCACAAATGGAAATTTCAAGTGATCTGCCTCTTGAATTGGAATTGGCTTAATCCACTTATTCTCACACTTGGGTGAATTCCAAACTCAAGATCTAAGTTATTTAACCTCACCTACATTGGGAATCTTTCATCCTAACTCAATCTCTGCTTCAATCTTGACCATCAATTTGAATTGATCTCAACCATTAATTGATTTCAAGAATTCTATTTAAGGGGCTTCTATTTCCTCATTTAGGAGGTTGGAATTTGAATTGCATCAAAATACTGCCAAATTGCATACTCAATTACTCAATCTTGTCATAGCCTTTTGAATTTCTTAGCATTAATGTCATATTAGATTAGAAATGCATCCATCTAGTTTAAGTCTCTTTTACTTGTTATTAAATTAAACTACACATCATCTAGCTTAAATACACTTTCATATTATTGCATAAAATCCTTCGTATTAAAGGGTCTGGTTGCTTGCTTCTTGGTCTAAGAGTGAATAGGTAAAATCACTCTAATTAGAAGGCAACATGTAACTCTATTGGACCTCTTAGATGGACAATTCAATGTTCATTTTGGGATGGTCTTGTGGGTAAGGACAATGTTGAAGTGTATGTGAAGATCCAAGGTCACATTTCTGCATATATAGATTCAAGTAGCTTTTTGTAGTGGTATTGAATTACAAGGGATTTCAAATTAAAATCAAGTTAAATAATTGGATAATAATATTGGACTCACTATTTTGGTCGACATAGCCTAGGGATTGGGTGAACCATGTTAATTCTTTATGTCTTTATTTCTTTGAGATATTGGTTATATTTGCATGTAACTATTATTTCTATCTTTTAATCCCAACAAAAATGTCCAATATTTTTGATCTCTAAGCCTATGTTATCATTAGTATTCAAACACTTAGTCATTTATCAAAAAATATTACAAGGTCATCAGAACAATCGAGTTATCTAGTAAAGGTTGAGCATTCAAAGCTTATACTAAGCAAGTTAGTGATTGCCAAGTATATAGTAGTGACCGAGTAGATAAAGAATATTAGCAATATAGTTGACACCAAGCATATTAACAAGTTATCAAGTGCCAAGAAAATAAGTATATAGAAGCCAAGAAAAAGCATAAAGGTTTATACATGACCAAGTGTCAAAGCAAGTGCCAAGTAGTTTAGTTTTAATATGTAAGTTTGTAATTACACAAACTCATATGTAAACTATTTTGGCTGACTTTTGTATGATATTTAATATTTGTAGAGTTAGATAAGAAGTTGATTATACACCATTATAGAAGGTAACGATCCCAAGGCATACAATTAAACCAATCAGAAAATGGGATATAAATAGAAAAAGATTATGAAATGTAAGTCATTGATGAAGATCTAGAAACTTCATAGAGCATCTATTTAAGGAGGATTATAACCCTAGAATCAGAGTATTTGAGGAGTAGAGATGTTTAATTAGTGTATGCGCATGTGAAGGGGTATAACTAAGTTTCAAAGAGAGATCAAGTAGAGAGAAACTAGAGTAGTTAAGGACTAGATAGAGTTATTAGATTAGGAGATTAGATCAAAGGTATAACAAAGAGGAGACCCAAGATTATCTTGCAAAGAAAATTGAGGGTCAGGTACTAAATCAATTATTATTAATTGAGTCAAGGTAAATCTCTTAATAGAGTGATCTTAATAGATCTATGGGTAAAAGTACAAAGTTGTGTCACCTTTCAGGTTGACTTATCAGAATGACTAAATTTGAGTATTTCTATCTAAAAAACATTTTTTTGAAACATATATGATCTCGATAAAATTATTCTAGCTAAGTTATATATGGTCTCACACTTTTCCAATTGGAAATGTCTATTAAATGCATGTTTTATACTAGTAAGTATCCAATTACTAAAAAAATACAATTATTTTAGAAAATTGACATTTCGATAACTCTTACTATCTATTGTGATACTTTTTTAATAACATATAAACACCATTTTATAGAGCTCAAAGTCAAGAATATTCTCATATAGAGTTCATAGTGTTTTAATTACATATTTAACACTTGAGAAGATGTCAATTTTGAGAAGGAAAAAAATTAAATGATATTAAAAAAAATTAAAAATTATATGACATTATAGAGGAGAGAGTCCTCTTCTAGAATCTATAATTTTTCTTTTGGTTGGAATAGATTTATTTTGAAAAATGTGGTGGGAGATGAAAACTATCAATTTGAATACGTTGAAATTTAAATTGTTGTAAAAGATAAATATAGGTCTAAAGCCCATTCTTATTTTTTATTGTTCTAGCTACATGTATTATCGATAGCATAATCTAAGATCAAAGGGAAATGAGTTTATTTCCATATAGTTTTGTGGTGGGAACTAGACCCTAGTTTTCAGCATTTTTCGACATCTAAAATTTATCTTTAAAAAATAAGAAAATATTTAATTTCTTATTCCAAATAATTATTAAAAATTATAATCCTAAAATTGATCCATTTCTACACATTTCATTAGTTTACTTCATTTTAAAATTCTAAATAATAATACCAGTTTTATGCCATTGAATGTGATCAACTACACTTTTGTTAGCCTTTTCCTTTGTAAGAGGGTGCCATAGGTTTGTGCTTTTACCCCTATGTAAACTTTCTAATTAATAGAGTACTTACTTCACTATGAGTGTAAAATCCTTTAACAAGGTGAGACCTAATAGTATCTTAAGCTTTAAATAGGGCAGACCCCTCACAGGGTATCATATCTTATGATCAAACATTATAACCTAAATTAATTAACTTTATTTTTGCAATAGTGAAGATTTGTGGGTTTTATCACCATTTCAGTTTTACCTTCATCTTGAAGTGTTTTGGGTTACCAAATTATTGTGTTGTGTTGAAATTTTTATGGATGTGATGCATTTCATTTGTGTTTTAGCATTAAAGTTTTAAATGGTAGATCTAATATATTGGGTATGAATTTGTGAAATTGATTTTGAAGTCAAAAGTATAAGATCCTAATTCACCCCACTCTTAGTATCTTGTTTCCCATATGCTCATTCCAACAATTGGTATTAGAGCTCAATTCTCTTGTCGAGAAACCTAACTGCTTAAGAGGACCAGATCATAGAGATAGAAGTGCATAAGATGGGAACAATCATTGAGACTTAGATGATTGAAATCCATATTGTGTTGCAACAATTAGAAGAAGAAAAAGAGGAGTTAAGGAAAACCAAGTAAAGAGAAGAAAAGAGATAGCCATTCAGCTAAATGACACTCAATACGTAGAAGTTGACACACAAGGATTGTTGGACTGTGGAAAGATTGATAACATTGATGAAGCATTAACATAATTACTAGAGAAGAATAGTACCCTGGTAAAATAAGAAAAATATCTCAAGATAGAACATGAAATGCAATCAGTTGCACTATGTGAAGAAATCAAACAAAAGAAGAAATCAATGTAAGATAAGCTCATGGGTGAAGAAGACAAAATCTAGATGGCTAAGCGACTTGAATAAACATCATTTGAAGTACAAAAGCTTACAAATAATCAACTATTTATGAAAAATCAATCAATAGTTGTAAATCAGGAAGCAAGTAGAAAATATTTGGAGATCATAAATCTAAGACTATAGAATGAGCAATTGAAAAATGAATTAAGGCATGAAAAGGAACTCATGGAGAGATTGAACAAACCAAATGAAGAAATCAAGCACTTTGAAGACACAATGAAGTCATCTAGAATAAAAGACACTTCTGGACTTAGATACAATAAGAAATCTTCATCTACTAAAGAAGGTGAATCATCTAAAAATAGAGAACAAAGGAATACAACTGTTAGACTAACTGTCAATATTCCCCTTTAAGATTCATGCCATGTCTTAATTGTCTCATCACTAGTAAATTTTGACCCATTTTTTGATGAAACTTGGTCAAAATTTTAGCCCATGTTAGTTGAATTTGCGACCAAGTGGTGAATCGCAAATTTTATTGTCAATTTTTTTTACAAAACCTCACATTGATTAAAATTTCAACCAAATATTTGGTCAAAATGGACCACATTTGGTATGACCATTATTGGTGACCATTGGTCAAAATTTTGACCAATCTTGGTTGAAATGCCACCCAAGATTGGTCAAAATGCCAACGAAGATTGTTCAAAACTTTGACCAATCTTGGTTGAAATGCCAACCAAGATTGGTCAAAATTTTGACCAATCTTTGGTTGAAATGGACACCACAATGACAAGATTATCATAGTCACAACCAAAGAATTGGTCAAAATTTTGACCAATCTTGGTTGAAATGCTAGCCAAGATTGGTCAAAATTTTGACCAATCTTTGGTTGAAATGTGCACCAAAATGACAAGGATGCTATACTCACAACCCAATGATTGGTCAAAAATTTGACCAATCTTGGTTGAAATGCCAGCTAAGATTGGTCAAAATTTCAACCAATCTTGATCAAAATGCTAGCCAAGATTGGTCAAAATTTTGACCAATCTAATTTATTTTTTTAAAATATAGTAGATGATGCATGCAGATGGATGGAAATAAATTGGTCCACCTTTATATAGAATAGTAGAGGCCTTTCCCCTACCATTTTATAAGCAGACACACCACCTGCCTATAGAATGGTAGTGCCCCCCACCCTATCATAGATCTATCCTCTACATGCATGCACCACTACATCACTACATGGTAGGCCCCCCCCACCCTATCAGATCCTTTCACACTCCTTCCCAAGGTCTCTAGCTAGGCTTTGGGTAATCTATGCCTATGTTTGTAGTGTTATTATTACATATACAAGTTTATAGGATCCCATCATATTGCCCCTAGTTTCATGTTTCTACATTTCACATGCATGCAAGATAGGTGGAGAAACTTGTGTTTAGTATATAGTAGATTTTGACTGTATTCTTTGATGGGGGTGAAGCTCGGATGGGTAATAGAGCCAAACCAATTTTTGGTAGTCCCACTCTACATGCATAGGAACAACTACTTTTACATCTAGCAACAACTCACTCAAATCTCACGTTGATCTCCCCTTAACTTGACATTTCACCATTTACAACCTACAACTATGACTCATTTATCTTAGCCACAACAACAAGTTATAAGGGGAGATATCTATTAGTTTGGAGGGATGCCAGAAGTTGGAGCTCCTTGATTTAGCTCACAATAATCTAGAGGGTACAATACCTCTTGAAGTCATTGTTAGCCTTGGAAACCTGCAACTCTACCTCAATATTTCTTGGAATTTTTTGCAAGGGCCATTGCCACGAGAGGTGAGTAAAAATGAAATGTCTTGAGCCATTGATAAATCAAATGTGTTTCTTTCTATCTTAATGCATACCAGTGTAACAAGAACATAGACAGGGAGAGTTACATAGCTACAAAGTATTTGAACTGTAACCCTAATGAAAAACAAATGCATTTTGAGTTAGCAATGTTATGGATATGGATATAAATGTAATATTGAAAGGAAGATCTTTATAAAGAGTGACTAGAATTTTGTAATGTTTTGTGTGTTTCATGATCATGTTTGGTCATTTCTTTTAATGCTAAACATTTCAATTTTTTCCATATTAGGGCACTACCAAACCATCATATTGACTATTTGGGGAAATTTAACACATCAACTAAAGTTACCCACAAGTTATTCTAATTACAATGTCCATCGTCTAATCATAGAAGTAGGATTTTAGATCATATTCATACTACATCAATCATAAAAAATAAATGCAAGTTTGTTGATCAGATAGGAAAATTATACAAATCCAAGCTTTAAAATCAACTAAAATTAGATATACAAGGATATTTAGATAATGATTTTTATTTCTTACCCATGCCCAAAAGAAAGCTAACTGAGATGCACTCTGCAAAATGAATATTCAATGATTACAATTTTCCAAGAAGTGAAAGATAATATGATGTAGGAGCATCCAGAGGTATAAGGGCAATCCTGTGTCACCCAAAAAATGTACTTAGACTTAGTTTCTGTTTCATGTCTTTACATTTTTGGATACCCATTTGGGTCAAATAAAGGTTCCAACTCTCACAGTTCCACTATCAGTGTGTTTGAAAATCCTGAAAAAAATAGGAGCATGCAATTTGGCCATCATTTTGGTGACCTAGAAGGTGTGAATTGGCCAGATGAATGCAATTGTGATTTAGAGCATTCCAGAAAAAGAATCAGGTCAAAAGGCCCCACGGTTTGAAAGTTATTGCAGTTTTTCGAGTTTTGGAGACCTCCTAAGAATGCTTCAAAGTTAGGTTAGGGGCATTAAATGACCTTGAAAAGGGCCAAAAAATGGGGGACAATCAAAGATTGTCCATAGGGCTATAGAGCGCTTCAAGAGCTTTTCGAAAATGTAAATGGTTCGTCAATCGGACCTACGGTTCAAAAGTTATGCCTCCCAGAAGTTCGGTTACCATTTTTGGATTCTTCTAGATTTGCACGGACTTCTAATGACGCTTCTGGAACCTTCTATTTGGTCGGTGGATGCCTACTAGCACTTTCTAGAATGTACTCCTAGTTCTTAACCCTCTGGGGTCTATTTAAGGAGATTTTTGGCATTGTAAAAGGCAGTTCGGAGTGGAGTTTGAGAGGAGGTACAATAAGGAGAAATTATCTCCAGATTTATGCTATTGTAAGCCCTTAGGGCATGTTTTGAAGTTTATTTTCCTGTATTGTTTGTACTAGCTTATTTTCTCAGTTAATATAATTTTCCCTTTTCTGTTGTTTCCATTTTGTTCTTGGGTTGTGTCCCCATCATAATACTACTAAAGTCAATAGAAATGAACCTAGGAACACTCAGACCCTACACAATAGAGAGAACATTTGACTGCATATATCAAATTACATTATTGTAAATAAGAGAAAAAAGTAACTTGACTAGTTAGTAATTTACCATTCATAGTTGATGGTAATTTTGGCAGCTTCAGGACAAGGAATATTAATGAAAACATCTTCAGATAAATTGATGGTGCAACAACACCTAACAGAGCAATGATTAATGGATAGATTAAAAGATCCACATCTTTTACTACATAAATAAAAATTACATAGTCCTATAGTTGTAGTTGATTTCACTAGATCATGTTATCATCTTTCTCCAAATATAGTTAAAAATTAATACAAGGATAAAATCTGTTGGTGCATGACAATAAATACACAACACCAGATCTCACACTTCATAGTCCATTTTCCTTCTATTTAACTATATTTTGTGGATTGGACAACCACATGTAAAAAAAAGCAAAAAATTCTGATCATGTGCTCTTCCATTTCAAATCAATGCCTCCATTTTATTTGGTTCCATTCTTTTATAGTGTGCTTTGATTAAATATAAAATACATATAATTCTTTAAAAAATCTTTACTTTTCAGTTTTTATAGAATGTGTTTTGAAAGGAGATAAAATGAAATGTTTTTTTATGGGAACTATTTGATTGAAAGCAATTATTTATCCCAATTCAATTCATAAAGCTAATTAATAAAAATTGACATAGTGCTTCTAGAAACATCCTACCTTTGTCTAATAACAATGAAAACCCAATGAGTTCAATCCTAAACATCAAGTGATTTGCTGTCATTACCATGATATTGTGGTAAGATCAACAACAAAAATCAACAACAACAAGAAGAAGTCATCAAATTAAAGAATATATGGGCAATTAGACAACTAAAAGTGACATAAAAATAATTTCATTCTATTTTTTTATTTATGGTTTGCATGGAGGCCTCAAGAATATAAACAAACAAGGAAAACATAGAATATTATAACAAAGAAAAATATGCATTGCGATGTCCAATACTTGTTTAGTATAATATTACACAATAAGGGGGATCATAAATCAAATATGGGGGATCATAAATCAAATATCATGGTATTTTATATAGTTCCTTAGTACCCAACACATTGACACAATGAAGAAATAGCCTGAAAATGTAGATTAAATCATGGTATTTTATATAATTTTTCAAGACACCAACAAAAAAATTAGCTTGGAAATGTGTATAAGCAAGTAGAGACAATGACTGGTTCATGACAAGAAATTTACCATGACAAAATCATTCATTCTTTGACCACAAATTCAACAAGCTTCCCTACTCTTTCAAGCAACTCTGGAGATATTCTCTTGGTGGGCTTTTGAATGGGATTGTACTCAATGTTGAAAATATCTACCACATCCTTTGAACTCCACCATTCTTTTCTCAGTGAATTTGACATCAAATTTTCTTTAAGCAACAAGCTCTCTATAATAGTCTAGCTATCCAAGGAAACATCTTCTACAAAGTGTACCAAATTTGGTGGGGTATAAACTTGAAGTAGCATATCATTGATGTTCCTCTAGCTTCCATCCCCCATTTCTTAGAATATTTGCAAGCTCCTCCAAGTACTCCATTACCCATCTAGGAATACACATCTCAAGAATGTTTATACACCCACCATCATCACATTTATCTTCAACTACATCAATGTCTACTTTGGTGGAAAAAAAGAGGCTTTTAGGAGAAGGATATGTGATGCAAGAGAGGGAAGAATTTGGTGACCTAGTTTCAGCCAAGTCACTCTAAAATTCTATTCACCTTGGAGCCTTGGAAGAACACCATGGGGCAAGGGAGGCTGCTAAATTACCAAGGATCTTGTTTGAGATGATCCTCTCTTGGAGAAAATTGGGGGAACTAATCTTATCAGAGACAAAAATACTCCTCCTTGGCCACTCCATGGAGCTCTTCTTATTCACAAAATTTGAGCATTTTGCAAGAGAATCATGGTTCTTCCCCCATGCCTCTATATTCTTACACACCTTACCATCAACAAGTTCAAATTCATCTTTTCCCATGCTCTTCCTCCAATACCCCATTATTGAACTTAAAGACCTATCCATCCTAAGGCATATTGGACTACCATCATGAAAACTATTTGTGAAATCCAAGGGATCCTAAAGCCAAAACTCCTCCCTCTCAAAGTAGTCACCAAGATCAAATCCACAACACAAGACTTCATTCTTATAGACAAAAAACACTAGATTACTAGTAAGATTTGGAGAAGAAGGGACATAGTAGTGATCATAGATGGCCACAAGAAGAGGTTCCTTTTCAGATTGGCCCTAATTATTGCAAGTGTATTCTCCACATCAAGGGGTCTCTGCCCCCATTGCTTGCACTAGAAGCTTCCCTTGGCCACCTCATATGATAACCTTGCAATGGAAAAGTTAAGAAATGACTAAAATTTAAATTAGGTATTACAATTTCTCATATATTTGGAAGTATATAATTTCTACTATTACAAAATATATCATGATGTTGTTCCTATGTAGAAACTCTCATTTTTAGGTTTGATGCATAAATACCATTATATCAAGAAATGAACAACACTAGATTAGACATGCTGATGCAATTAGCATTGTAAAGTTTCTTTTTCAACCAAATCAATACAAGAGCTCTTTATATAAAACACAACAACACCAAATGCTTCAACATGACAGTTTTATTTTTGTGGGAAAGATGAAGTTTAAGGTGAAGGTTTTCATATAGAATCTAGACACATGGAAAGTCTACTACAACAATGATGGCTATTGAAGCTAACCAAAGGAGGTTGGAAAGTCTGCTACAACAATGATTCAATTGTCTTTTATCACTTTTAGCTTACAACCTTAACACTTATCCTAACTTGTGAGTCATGAATGTAGTTATTAATGTTTAGAAAATAATATTACACTCAACTAGTGAATCAAAAGGTCAACATGCTTCAAGTTTCTTACAAGTAGCCTTGAGATTTTTGTGCTTTGGATGATGAGCAATATGCAACAATAGTAGGAGTAGAGCATGTGACTTTCTTAGGGAGAATTTTTATGAAAGGAGGTTTTTATGTATGGAATACTCATTGTGAGGTTTATCTAAATATGGAGTTATGCTACTTAAAAATATTTGATATAATTATGAATATGGTAGTGTATACTATGCAAGGAAAACTAATAGACTATACTATGATCATAAATAATAACTAGGCCTAGGCTTGTTCATGGTCATCATATGACCATGTAATAGGATATCCATATAATCCTTAATTGATCTTAGCTACAACCCCAAAAACTCATTTTTGTTCCCTTACCTTAATCAAGTTAAAAGATGTGTAAATGAAGGTCTAATACACAAATCAAATAAACTATAGTTTGATATTAATATTGGATAAAAAATGAGTTCCTGCAAGGTTCAAAAATTACAACTTTCTCATTAAATAATACAAGTTATGACATGTTATACAATTATACTTAAATAACTCATGGTGGTGACCACTAAAAATTTGGTTTCCATCTAATTGCACCTCATTTATAGGGTATTAAAGAGATGGATTGGCCCAATTTATAATGATGGGATGGTATTAAAATTTGTTTTCCATCTTTTGATAAATTACCTATTGCAAAATTTTTCCCATAATGAAAAGCCACACTCAAATATTCAAAGATTAATCAGTTCTTTAAAAAGTGTAGACCAGGATGATGTAGACCAATATATCAACATATCAACACCAATTTCATTTGATTCAATACTAAATAATGTAAGTGTAGCTATATAACCAATTTTTCAAAACCAAACCAAATGCATCAACAAGAGATTCTTTCATTTAGCAACATGCAAAAGATGGATGCTAGTGTAGCTAAATCCCAATTTTTAGAATCATCAACATTGAGTTTCAGGATTCTTAATGGTACTTTTCTAGTCCTCATCCCCAGATACTGGGAGCTAACTCTTTGGACAAATTCAAGCCCATTAGCCTCTGCAATTCATTCTACAAGATCATTTCCACGGTTCTCACTTCCAGACTCCTCAACATTCTTCCCCTGATCATCTCACCCCAAAAAATTGGCTTTGTCCCTGGTAGCCAGATCCTTGATTCCATCATATCGGTTCATGAAATCATCCACTCTCTTGAGGTGGGTAATAAGGAAGGTTTGTTTCTCAAGATGGATTTGTCTAAAGCGTACGATAGGGTCGACTGGAATTTCCTCTTTGCTGTCCTTCGAGCCTTTGGTCTTGATACTCAGGTATGCAAGCTCATCTTCCAGCTTGTGTCTTCTCCCTCTTTGTTTGTTCTGGTTAATGGTCTCCCGATTGCTTTCTTCTCCCCCTCAAGGGGTTTAAGGCAGGGTGACCCCATTTCTCCTATCCTTTTTGTCATCTTGGCAGAATGCCTAGGCAAAATCATCCAGAAGAAGATCTGGGACAAGAGTTTGAAAGGTCTTAGGCCTTCTTCTGGACCCTCTACTTTCACCCACCAGCAATTTGTGGATGACATTATCTTGGGGGTTGAAGCCTCTGTCTGGGAGGCCAGGTCTTTCAAAAGTGTTTTGAACTCCTACACTAGGGGCTTAGGACAGGCTATCAATTTGGATAAGAGTTCAATTTTCTTCCTCAATACCCATTTGGAGAGGCAGAGGAAAATTTCTCGCATCCTAGGATGTGGCATCAGGTACCTGCCAACGACTTATCTTGGGCTACCTCTTGGAATGAAACCTCCGAATTCATTTTGGATCAGCATTATAGACAATTTCAACAGGAAACTTGCAGGTTGGAAAGGGGCCACCCTTAGTCAAGCTGGCAAATGCTCTCTGGTTAACTCTATTCTCCAGAACCTCCCTACCTATGCCCTCAGTCTTTTTAGGATTTTGGTCAAGTTTGTGAAAATAATGGAGAGGATTCAGAGGGATTTTCTCTGGACAAGGACTGATGACCACAAGAGATACCACCTGGTTGCCTGGGACCTAGTCTGCCAGCGCAAAATCCAGGAAGGTCTTGGTATTAGAAAAATTTCTCACCTCAATCAATCCCTTTTAGCTAAACATCCTTGGTGCATTTTCCAAAGCACAGGTGTTTGGAGGGATATTCTGGCTGTGAAATATTTGGGTAGACTATCTCTTAACTCCATATTTCAAGGGCCTGAGCTACTGACGAGATCCCATATTTGGAATGAGATCTTGAAGGCCCTCCCCCTTGCTAAATCTAGTGCTAAATGGAAAGTTGGAATGGGAGACAAAATCCTTTTTTGGTAGGATAGATGGCTATGTTAGGAACCCCTCATTAATCACCCCATATTTGGTAGGTGGGCTGATCAGTGTATTGGAAAATATGGTTTGATGGTAAGGAACTATAGAAATGGTAATGAATGGCACAATTTGGCTAAACTTTCATAGGACCTCAAGCCTTTAATGTCCTCTTTGAATGCCATCTTTATCAACTAGAATGGTGACTTTTTAGTTTGGGGAGATTCTTCAGGGGGCCTTTACTTTATGGCCACTGGCTATCTATCCCTTGTGAGTAAAGAGGAGAAACCTATCTAGGCCAAAGCATAGATCCCTGGGCTTACGCCTAAGATAAACATTTTCTTCTGGCTCCTCCTACAAGATAAAATCATCACCCAGGATAATTTAACCAAGAGAGGCCAAATCTTACCTAATAGATGCTGCCTCTGTAAGCAAGATCTAGAAACGGCTAATCATATGTTCATCCACTACCCTTTCTCCTCCAGGGTGTGGAGCCATCTTACTACTAACCTAGACTTCAACTGGTGCCCTCTAGCTTGTATCTAGGATTTCTTTACTCAGTGGAGAAGCCATCACCAAGGCTTGAATTCTCAGTTACTGAGCTCTTAGATCCTCCCACACTTCTGCTGGGGAATCTGGAAGGAGCGCAACAAAAAGATATTCAGAGACAAAGAAGCCCTTGAGGTTATAATAGCTAAGAAAATTGAAAGTCTTATGACAAAGAACTATGCCATAACCAGAGAAGGAGACATAAAGGTTGGAGGGAACAGTAAAGCCAGGATCAAAAGAAGATACGAGGCTATTTGGTCTTTTCCCCCTAAGAACTGGCATAAAGCCAATTTCAATGGGGCAGCCAAGGGGAATCCAGGTCCTGCTGGATGCTGAGGTATCATAAGAAATAGTTTAGAGTTGCAAGATTTCACAAAAATTACTAAAAAATTGAAAAGTTGCAAAGTTGCAATTTTGGCAATTTTGTAACTTTTCTTGCTAATGAGAAAATTTTCAATGGGAATTATTTAATAGTCTATGAATGAAAATAAAAGTCTGGTAACACCTATATAAGTCCATTCTTGATCAGTTTCAAGGGTTGGAAGATTTTTTGCCTTACAATGTACGGATTTGGCATTGAAATGTAATTGCAGCTAGTTAGAAATAGAGAAATTTCACTATATAAATGGATTGAGTTGGAGTTTTTATTTATTGGAATAGTTATTTAAATTTATTAATTTCTTCCTAGGTGTTCAAGTTGTCAAGTTTGAGTTTTATTACTGTTGTACATTTTTTTGGTTCTTTACTAGTTTTCTTGTTTATAACAGCTAATTTTGTAAAAATGGATTGAAAATTTCTTTCCCATAGTTGAAAATTAATTAAATTAAGAGTAAATATAGTTCTATAAATGTACTATAACATACCAAAATTATAGCTCTTGATAATGGTGGCAAACAATTGTTTGTGCAAGCCCAAGTCAAAAAATCTAGCCTTGACTTGTGGTTTTTTACTGGTAAACAGAAACAAGAAGGGGTTTGGGTGATTAGTTTCCTCAAAAAAATGATGTAAATTTTTAGGGAATGGTATAATCTTTCTCCTTGTGCAATTTTAAGTGTTGGAGTGACCTTGGAAACAAGTTATGCTTGTTTTATTTCAAACCGGGCTAGATTACTTGGAAACTCTCATGAAATTGAGCCTAATTGATTTGGGGTATGTGAAGGGGTTTGAAATCTTGAAACCACTAAAATCATTATTTTATTGGTAAAGAGTATCCATATCTCATTTTCGTTTAAGGGATTCTTAAGAGATTTATTGTGAAAATGCTCAAAATTCTCTTTTGTAACCCTCATTTTTGATGGTATGACAACAACATTATTCATCTTGGCTGATTTTTCTTACAAGATCTCTTCATGGTGACTGGTACTTGGGTTGGACCTATCACATTATATCTTATAAATCTAGCAAAGTCTTCAAAGACCAAGGAATAGCTTGGAAAGCAAGATGACCCTGTTCTAGCCTTGTTTGAGAAGGAATAGCAACAACACGTAAGATTGGCCATAAAGTTGGAAGAAACTTTATGTAAGGTTTATGTGATGTAAATTTTTTTTTTATGTAGTCCTAATTATGAATTTAGAATCCTCAAAACCCTCAAGAAAATCCTAGGCTTCACTAGTGCTTGGTGAACTAAGAGCTAGTGAACAACTCCATAGTGGGAAGTGCACATATGAGCAACAATTTTTTGTGTTTTTCTTGATCCTATTGGTGTAGCAAGGTGAAAGAAAGGATCTTGGATTGATCCCAAGTTGGTGAGCCAAGAATAACCATCAAGGTCATAGAAGTGATCTAGTAAGATCCTAGAAAGAACAAGGAAGTAAGGAAGCAAACCTTGTTGTTACATCAATGATGCAAAATTTTGGTACTTAAATTGTTCACATAGTTAAATCCACAAAGTTATTGACATATATTATCAGACCTCAAGGATGTTAGTATGTGTAGTCTTAGTAATGTAAATTTGATAAGGACATTTTTATAGTAGTTAGTCTTTGTTAATAACTCACACTTGCTATAAGTTTTGGGCATGACCACTTATTGTGAACTGGCTAATGTTTATAGCCTATGCATGGAGTGTGACATTTTGAATCAAGTTATAGAAACATTAAATTAATTTCCCTAATAGTGACTTAGAACCATCAACTATGTCATACTTTATATGTTATGAGTAGATTTTTATTATAGGTGGTGAAGTCAATGCTATAATGAATCCTAGAGAAAAATAGTGGAGAATCACTAAAGAATCTCAATAACAATTGATTTCAATATACTATCTCAGCCCATATCCTCCCTCATTCTAGTTCAAACCACTTTTTAGTTTACTTGAATATCATTGAGGATTCACTCCCAAAATAATGCCCTTTCAAATTTGAGAAAATGTGGGTGAGGGATGAAAACCTAATGAATACAATATAATAGTAGTTGAAGGAAGTAGAGGTATCGGGATCAAAATATATTATATTGCTTGGTAACTAAGCTAAAGATGATCAATAATAAATTAATACTTATAGATTAGGAAATTGAGGAGCCTAAAATGGTAGTGACAGATAAAGGAATGGACACAAAACTCTATCTCAAAGAAAATAAACTATTAGCTAGTTAGGAAGATATCTTTGGTATGTTAGTTTGAGCTTCTCTTGGTTTCAAGAATACTTTAATATTCTCTAATTAAAAAGGAAAACCATGTGAAGGTGGAAGCTCATTTGGCCTCACCCCCCTCCCCCTAACATTAATCTAAATTACCCTTTATCATCTAATTACATACTTCATTCATCCATTCATCCATTTATGAACTATACAATCACATAACATTAATTAATATGATATAAAATCTATTAATACAAAATACTAATCAAGACTTCATTAACACATAATAGTATTCATTAAAATGAAATAAAAATCAATATTAATACGCAACATTCATAGATAATTACTTAAAAAAAAGTTCTTTCATTATCCAACAAAGTTTATCAAGCAAGGTTTATCAAAGAGCATTTTTAGCGAAATATTTCTTCTTTTTGTTTTTCTTAGTTCTCTTAAGAAAAAGGTTGAGAGGAGCATCAATATATTCCTCATTATCCTCCTCTTGTGGCATATGTAATGTCAAATTATGATGCCTCCTCCTATTTCAAGGAGTAGGAGGCTATTGCACTAAAGGGGGCTATGTTGTAAGAACAGGTAAATGGGTTAAATTGACATACTCTTTTTCTTTCTTTAACTATTACAATTATTTAGTTAAGCAATACAACATAACATGCATTTTTCTTACCTGACAATGCCACATCATGTACATTAACATTTTGATCCACCGCCACGTCAACATGCTGAACACTTGGAACATGATCCACTCCTTCACTATGATGTTCAACATGTTCTAAAATATTCATAAAAAATGTTACACATCAAATTGAAATTAAAAATGTTAAATTATATTCATAATCACATGGTTAATTTCCAATAGAAAATTAATACCTCCACCACTATAATGCACATCATGGCCTTCATCACACATAGGTTTTGTGATAGGATATGAAGGTTGTAGTGAAATGTTATGTGCATTGTTATGCAGTCAATTTATGTTCAAAACTAACACCAAAAAAGAAATTTCTCAACTATTCAATTTGATTTACTTTTCATCTAACCAATTTAGTTCTGTCTCATTTGGTGCACCAGATTCTTGGGTATGACTTTTAGATTCTTGGCATAGGTGTGCAACCATGACTTTATAGCCTTCCTTCAAGGCAATTTTTTTATATTCATTCATGAGCTCTACATTAAATTCGGTGCCCTATATTTTTTGCTTAATATTGCTAGTTTTGCATGCATGGTTTGATTAAACAAAATTATTTGCAACATTATATAAAGAAAAATTATATGAAATTCCATTGCTACTACTTACAAGTCAAGACTGAAGATTCATATAGCCACCAGAGCCAAGCTTGTGTTGGCCAACCTTTTCTAGTCTCACTTTTGTAGCCACTGATGTGTCCTACAGTCTATGAATAGTTTGAAACATGTTAGATTATATATTTACAAAGATTACTAATTAGTGCATGATTACATTCTACTTAATACTATAATGACATACCTTCTTTTTCCTTGTTCTGGTTCATTTCCTTTATTATCACGTAGCCTTTTCTCTTTTACATCTTCTACTATTTCATTCTACTCCATTGATGGAATCATAGGATGGTCACACTTTTAGTTCTCCTTTAGACCCCTTCTATGTTGGTCCCTCACAATCTTTATATGTCTCGATGCTCTTTTGTCAAGTAGGGTAGTGTCAAAAATGTTTTTTCCAAAAAGGTCCCCAAAAGATGTAATGAGCTAATTTTTTAATTGAGGATATTGGTCATTCCACTTTTAAAAATAAAATAAAATTGTTAGATCAATAGATTTATTATAATACAATAAATGGAAGAAAAGAAAAATATTTTAGCAATGATATGAAACTACATAGCTTTTACATATGGTGGGTCCAAATAGCCTTAATGTCATATGAAAAAGATGAATAAAGAAAATATTATTTTCTACAAAAAAATCATGAGATTATCAGTCCAAAATGAGTTATGTATAAGTAAACTAAAATTACACTGTAAATAATAACAATTTTAAAGCACTTGGAAGCTTTCATAATTTTAACAAAAATATAGTTTTCTTGTTCAGCAACAATGTCCCCACAAATAAACTAGTACTAGTCACATAGACTGCTCCAGGAAATGGATCAGCTTCAGTAGTACCAGTCTCTGTTGCTCTATCAATTGAAGGTCTATCTACTAGTACAAAAAATAGGTACATGAGTATAAAATCTACCCAACAAAAAAAAACAATGCATGATTAGAACATTACAAAATATAGCAAAACAAGGTTGTACCATTTGTACTTGGCATAGATGAGGATGTTTGCATGCCTTTGTTGCTGATAATGCACTTGGCAATATCAGAGTGACAACTAAAAGAGGTGTCTACACTTCACCATGAACTAAAGAATACAATATTACTAGCAAAGATATTTGCAACGGATAAAGATCAAATTGGATACTAGCTAGAAGCATCCAAAAATGTTTCATTGGTTTCACTTTCAAGATTAGATGTCCTATTTCAACACTGAGTAATTTCCTTAAATAAACTCAATATTTTAATAATACCATAATTTTTATTAATTTTATAAAGAGAAAGCATTACTTACACAAATGTTGTGCACTACAACCCTCACCATGTTCACCACATTGTGTCATAGGTGTCACATATTGCTATAGAGGAACACATGATATTTTAGATCATCATCCATAAGATACTATAAAATATAAACATCTATCAAACTTCTATTATTGCTTGAGATTAATTATTGCTTACCTTCAAATATTTGACTCTATGGGCCAATTATTCTTTTAGTGCCTCTTTCTCCTCACTTGTGTCACCCTCAATGATAATGTTAACAATTTCATCATTGTATCTTTGTATGAGTTGTTGGGCCATGAACATAGGGTCAGCCCTAAGGGTGATGCCATCTAGAAATTGTTGGAATTAACAAGTGGGAAGATTTACTTCTGAGAGGAGGGGGGTTGAATCAGAAGTAACTAACTTTAACCCTTTTAAATTCTTTTAACTAAAATCATTCACATGCATCCAATTTATCTATTGAACTTGAAAAATAAAGACATGCATGAAAATAGACAACACACAAATTTGGTAACCCAAAAACCCTCCAAAATGAGAAGGTAAAACTAGGGTGGGGATGACACCCACAAAATATCACTGCATTAATGTGTTTCAAGGTTACAATGTTTGACCACTTCCAATGGTCTACCCTGTGAAAGGCCTTTCCTATTAAAGACTTTTACACTTTGTCAAAAGTAACCTAGTTAAAGTATTTCACTACCCTACTAAAAGTAGGCCTGGTTAAAGGACTTTAGTACATCCACTTGGAATGCCACCTTGTTAAAGGATTTACAAATGGCTGCTAGGCCAACCTAAGTCCATAGGATTTTTATTATCTAATACAATTGCTAGAGAGTATTAGAAAGTCTTTGACCTAATAGCTTTGCAATCTTCAATTGCTGATTCTAGATCTTGGTTCTACTATGACTGACCTAATCCTTGCTTGATTTGATATGTCACTCTTCAAAGTTCTGATACTCTACTCTTCTTCAACTAGATGCTACAATGCTGCTCTGTTCTTCCAAGTCTTTTAACAATTCCCTCTAAATTTTCCTATAGTTCACCCATACACTTCATTCATCCATGCATACAATGCGGTTTCATCCTCCTTTTAAAGATTTCAAAGACTTAGGGTTAGGTATGAATCTATGATCCATATTAAATCTCCATTTCTTGCTCAATTCATGTACTTTTCTTATTGGTTGAATGCCTTCTCCATTTTTCTTATTAGCTACATGCTAATTGCATAGGTAATGTAAAAGATTCATTGTTATCTTTAATATTCTTTGATATTCATCTATGTTGGCTCAAAAAATGGTTTACATAGGAGTTTGTGCAATTAAAAACAACTATGTCCAATCTATGTTACTCAACACTTGTTACCTTTGATGCTCGACTCATATAGAAAAAATAGCTCACTCGACTCCTATAGCAATTTTGTTCCACTTGGATTCTACAGTGACTCGACACCTAAACTTTTCTTGGCACTTAAACTTCACTCAGCACCTAAAGATTGCTCGACACCTAAAGCTCACTCAACACCTATTGTAGTTCTATTTGGCGTGACATATATTATAGCTTGGCATCAACTATTTACTCAACATCTATACATATTTTACTTGGCATGTGTTACTAGCTTGACATGAACTTAGTAAACATCTTAAGTGTGTTGACACAAAATAGTCAATACCTAGTCTTAGATTCAACAATCTCCCCCTTTGACATGAGTGTCAAAAACACTTAGCAGTATGTCAAAGTCTAATCTCCTCGAGTAAAATATGCATATAGTTCAGAATATATACAAAATTATAAAAATTCTATAAAAACTAACTATATATATATACCTCAAAATTTTTGTAACTTCCCCTGAGTTGATGTGCCATTTTGATTCCTATAACCAAAAGTCTATGCTGTATGTGTCTCATGCTGAGTAACCTATTTCTACTTCCTATGTTGTATCTTCCATTCTTATTTACAACTCCCCCAAAACATTATATGTCCCTCTTAATTATTTCTCCCCCTTTAGTATATCTCCCCCTTTTTGACACTTATGTCAAAGGGTTCTAAGGATTAAGACCATATTTTGCCAAAAAAAAATTATTGACCTCCATCATCATCTTGAGAGATGCATCCCAATTGTCCAAAATAATTTCCAATTATTTATGCTGGTTAGCTATTTATGAACAAGTCCTTCCAAAGTAGAAATATTAGGATCTTTCTTGAGAACATTCTCTATATAGGCTTGTTCTTTATGGAGTACTTCCAAATGTGGAGTTATGAAGGATTGTATCTACATTAGTTTGGCCTTAATATTGGCCTCTTCAACTATCAACACAACTAATTATTTCTCTATGTGAAGTGTTTGGGAAAAATGCTTCTCACTCTGAGCTGGATCTTTTGGTGATTGTGTGCTAGAAATCTTTAGATTTCTCTCCAAGATCATTATTCTTTGGCTTGTCTCCTGTGTGAAATATGAGAAATCACACAAATTTTTGTACAATGAGAACACATTATCAAGTACCTTTTTCACTTTTTCAATCTTTTTTTCCAATTCAACCTATGATAGTGCTATTTCTCTTGATATCTTTTCATTGACCTTTCCTTGAAATTTCTTCTTAGACCATTCCATGAGTTTCACATTGGTTTCCTGGCCTTAATTAGTCACTTGTTCTACAATATCTAATAGCTATTCTAATATAGGCTTGGTTTCATTAGGTGTTTGCAAGCTAAAGGCATCAAGAAATATTTCTTTTATTTCTACCAATGCTTGCTGTTACTTGTACTCATTTATGAGTATCTCTTGTGTTTTCCTTCTTTCTAGTTCCTCTTACACTTCATTTATCTATTGTAGGTTCATTGTTATTTAGTCATAGCTTGGTATGACTATTTCTTCATCAAGAGAAGGGTCTCCATAGTGAAGTACCCTTGCAACCTTGGTAGTGCTCGAGCTTGGTGCTAATATTTGCAATGGCATTGTATTAGTGCTCAGCTTCTTTTGAGGAGTCCCTGAGGTAGGCAAGTTTACCAACATTTGTATTTCCTCTTGCTCCTTAGGGGTTTTCTCTACTTCTTTCTCCTCTCCTCTACTACCTTGGTCAATTATGAAAATTTGAGGAGGTGCACCTAAAGTTTGTGCTGCAGGAACATCTTGTCCTATTGGTTCCTTTGTAGGCTCCTCGGCAATAGTTGTCACCTTTGTCGTAGAATCAACCTTAGAAATTTTGTCTTGTACCTCTTTCTCTTTAGGTTGATCTGGGTTGTGAGGATTGTTCTTGTGTAGTTTCCTTCTCCCTTGTTATTACTGCTATAGTATTTTGTAGTTCATCAACACTCACTAATATTGGATTTGTGCATAGTTGTGCTTGTAGTGTTGATTGGTGAAGGATCTTCTTGAGATCCTTTGTAGTTAAAGGGTTGATGTTCTAAGCTAAAGTGTTAGGAACATCCTTTACAATGAGTATAACTACAGGTGCTATATGTGGAGGACTAGGAGGTGGCAATTGCGTATCTTTTACATTTTGTTCAGTTTGCTGCTTCTCTTCAGTTGTTGCCAAATTATTTTCTTTTTTTGTTTCCTCCTCCACTATTTATTTTTCTAGCTATTTTTCTCCTTCATCCTTTTATTTTTCTCTTTCTTCTTCTTTCTTACTAGCCTCAACCTTATTTGCATCTTTATCCTTTTCAGTGTTCTATCCCTCAAAGGGGTCTTCTTCTCCATCCTTGATAGTAGTCAAGCCATAGATCAACTTCCACATTCTTGTTGATTTATTAACAACATCTTCAATTTTATTTTCCAAGATGCTAAAGGTCCTATATTTTTGTGCAAACTTGCTCCCATGTTTCTTATTTGCCTCAGTTATTTGACCTTTATTCAATTCTAGCATTACTTATGCCAATGTGGATTCTCTTATCTATTTCTCCATTTTTAAACAATAATGTCACTTATTTTCAACAATTTCATATAACTCCTTGGGCATTGTATTGTCTAATTCAAGAGGAGTGTTCTTGAATGCTGCCATCATGGCATATATTGATTCTTCAACTTTATTATGATCTTCTCTACTTAATTTATTAAAATCAATATTTTTCAATTCAGAAAAATCTGCATTCTTCCTAACATTTTCAAAAAATTTGTTAATATTTGACTTAGGAGCATGGATTACCACTCTAAATTGGTTGATATCTTTAGATTCTATCCTTTCCTCATCATCTGACTTTGGTTGTGCAACACATTTTCTCCTTGGTTTCTTTTGCATAGGACTTGTCTGCTCAGTAGCCTTCTTTTTTTCTTTGTCTTGTTCCTTGGCCTTTTGAGTTGAGGCTCTTGTGGTGGCTCTTGTTACTGGTATAGTTGTCTTGGCTTGGGTTGGCTTTGTATCATTCTTTGGTTTAGGCTAGGCTTTAGGTTGAGTTTTAGCCTTTCTCTTCTTGGGCTCTACTTGAGCTGGTGCTTCCTTGGCTTCTTCTTCCTCAACACCTTCTTCCTTTTCTTCATCCTCACCTAAGCCTTGTGCCAATGCAAGAGGTTGGTGTTCCTCTTCATCTTCATCATCATCTTTCTCAGCTTCAATACCTTCTTCTTCTGCTTCTTTTGCAGTGCCTTTTCCAAACTTTTCTTTCAGCTTCTTTACAAGCTTATCTTTCTTCTTTAAAGTGGAGGTAGTCTTCAACTCCATGTCTACTTTGGATCACACCACATCATATGTTACAAAGTGTGGAGCATCCTTATCAATTTACTCTACAAACAATTTTGTGATTATTACTGATGCTTCATCAATGTTTAGCTCATATCCTAATGGTCTTACCTATCTAACCCTTGGAATTCCTGCGTGGATATAAGTATAATCAATATCAACTAAGAAACTAATATCATTGATGTGTTGTTCCACTAGGGAAACTGGTATCCTTAGTCTTTGCTTCATGGATTTCTTGAAATTCTCAAAGTAACTAGTCATTAGAGATTCAAAGTTATCTCCGATTTGCTCAATGTTCTTATTGATTTGAGTAATAGCTAACATATCTGATTTCCAATCTATTTTTCCAAAAGAGGGAAATTCTTCTAGAACATAGACAAATATAAAGATCAAAATTGATCCAAACTTACACTGAGCACCTTTTGATCTTCTTATTTCTCTTAGATTCTCCATGATCTGTTGTAATAACAATTCTACTAGATCATATGTATGATCTTTCTTGACAATTTTTGTAGGCCACATCCATAGCAATGCATGGAACACTATTCAATATGCTTGATTGATAGAACTTGTGAGATATAACTCTTACTACAAAGTCTAGAAGGGGATCTATGATTGTATCAATAGTCATACCCCTTTTGTTCCATTTTGCCCTGGTGTTCTTTTCAATAGCTTCCTTAGAATCACTTTGCAATGTCTTGTACCAATCTAGGGTTGGAAAACCTGTAACCCTATGCATGATTCTCTTTGTTATCTTGATAGGTCCTCCTTTTAACCATAAAAAACCATTATGTATCCTGCTTAGGACAATTCTTATCCATTCAATTTTAAAAACTGTGGGGAAAACTAGGGCATGCGTTAAGCCCTTCTTCTCAACTATTTGAAATTCTTCCTTAAGCACTCCATTTTCACACAATTTATCATATTTTTGATGAATCTCCATGTCTCTTACTACTCCTACCTTGCAATTATAACATTTCCTAACATCTTACACCATTATGACTTTGGGCGGAATAATGGATAGTGCACTGACATGGTCATTCTTATGTGTAACTTCTGGAATTGGCCCAAAATCTAGTTGTTTAACCTCATTGCCAATTAATTGAACCTCAAAACCTTCCTTTTCTTTAGAGTTTTTAGAGTTGGAAGCCATATTGAAAATCTAGGGTTTCAAAATATATTAAACTTTATAACTATGCAACTTGGCACTTGAGGAATACCTTAGATCGATGAAGATGATGCCTGATCTTTGTTGTAATCTATGGAAAACCTTCAATTGTTGTTTGTCAATCACTTTTGCACTCTTCTCATTCTTGTTCTACATTTGAATGATGATAAATAATCAAAAAATTGACCTTATACTCTTCAAAACATAGCATTAAATGCTTAGTGCATATACAATTGTACACTTGACTCCTTAAGGATTTCAACATAACCCAGCTTCCATTGACTTTCCATCACTTGGCTCCAACTAGATTTCTTCTTCACCCAACTCCCATTGCCAACTGGGCTATGATGAATCACTCAGCTCCTACTAGTAGACCAACATAAACTAACATCCACTCGACATCTAAGGACAACTCAACAACACTGGTAAAAACTTTGAATTTCAACTTTGCATCTCTAATCATGCTAATATCTTCTTTTCAGTACTATCTTTTCTAGGACTGATGCATGATAAAACTTTGTAAATTAGTCCCACATGCCTTCTATCTACTTATTTTGATGAAGTGTGATCCCTTCATTTGATGTGATAACCTCATCTTTCTTCTTCCAAGTGTTGTTCATTTGTCCTTTGATGTGTTTCACATCTACCTTCTCTTTTCCTTTGTTGACTTTTGACTTGGGTGCCTTTGACTTTTTTGGGCAATTTTTGCTGATATGACCAGTCTTCAAGCAACTAAAACATGTGGTTTGACTTAACCATCTATTATAGTTTTCTTTAAAATGTTTCCTTATGCAATTTTTAGGAATGTGTCCATATTCTTGACAGTAATGATAGTTATACATGGTGTTGTAGTCCCAATTGTAGTGATGACCATGATTTGCTTCTACTGGCTGATTTGGTGTCCACATAGGCTTTGATATGCACTCAAAAGCTCTGTGTCCATACTTCTTGAAATTGTAGTAGTGACCTTCAAATTTTGGTGTTCTAATAGTCCTAGTCTTGCATTCATGTGCTTGATGTCCTTGCTTCTTGCACTTGTGACAATAGCTTGCATTCTTAGGCTTATAATGCTGATGGGCATTTTTTCTCCTGCATACATTAGAAGTATGTCCCTTTTAACCACAAAAATGACAAGTAGGTTTAGCATTCATACCTTTGTTACTCCTTCTTCTATAGTCTTGGAGGACTCTCCTTGTCCAGTGCTAGTGTAACCAAGTCTTGAAGTATCATTACTGGCCCTTGGTAATTTTAGTAGCTGCTCAAAGTACTTGATGGCCTCATTGGGTTTTTTGAAGCTTTATGCAATCTCCTTCTCTCTTTTCAAGTCATTTTGCAGTTGATCATTTTGCATCTTTAGTGTAGAGATCTCAATATCCTTTATATTTAGCTCATGATGTGCATTCATCATTTGGCTTAAAGTATCCAATTGCATGTTAGAAATTCTTTCAAACTCAATTGTCTTTTCCTCCAATCTATTAGTAAAATTTCTCTTGTCTTCAATGGTTTTGTTCTTTTGTTTAGTAACTTCACAAAGCATTATGGCTTGTGATTCTTGTTCTAGCTTGAGTATTCTGATTTCTTTTGCTTAAGCTCTATTCTTCTCTATCAGGTCCGCTATTGCTACATCAAACTCTTTGGAATTTCCATTTGAAAATAGATTTGAGCTGTCAATCTCCTTGTACTGTGTGTCATTCTCAGCTATGGCAATCTCTTTTCTTCTTTTTAAGGATTTTCTCAGTTCTCCTCTAGCTTCTTTTAAAGCATGTAAAGCAAGTTGTATGTCAATTGCCTGATTCTCTATGATCTTCCTGAGTTTGTAGACTTCCATTTCCAGATCTTTTCTCCAAGCTGTAAGGCTCCTTCTTGTGAGAACTCAACTCTGATACCAATTGTTGGAAATAACATGTGGGAAGATTTTCTTCTGAGAAGGGGGGGTGGGGTGAATCAAAAGTAACTAACTTTAACCCTTTTAAATTCTTTTAACTAAAACCATTCACATGCATCCAATCTATCTACTGAACTTGAAAAATAAAGACATGCATGAAAATAGACAACATACAATTTTGGTAACCCAAAAAACCCTCCAAAATGAGAAGGTAAAATTGGGGTGGGGATGACACCCACAAAATATCACTGCAACAATGTGTAACTATTCAAGGTTACAATGTTTGACCACTTCCAATGGTCTACCTTGTGAAAGGCCTATCCTGTTAAAGACTTTTACACTCTATCAAAAGTGACTTGGTTAAAGGATTTCACTACCCTGCTAAAAGTAGGCCTAGTTAAAAGACTTCGGTACATTTATTTGGAATGCCACCCTATTAAATGATTTACAAATGGCTACTAGGCCAACCTAAGTCCATAAGATTTCTATTATCTAATACAATTTCTAGAGAGTATTAGAAAGTCTTTGACCTGACAGCTTTGCAATCTTCAATTGCTTATTCTAGATCTTGGTTTTTCTCTAACTAACTTGATTCTTGCTTGATTTGATATGTCACTCTTCGAAGTTTCGATACTCTATTCTTCTTCAACTAGATGCGATAATGCTACTCTATTCTTCTAAGTCTTTTAACAATTCCCTCTAAATTTCACTATAGTTCACCCATACACTTCATTCATCCACACATACAATTGGGTTTCATTCTCCTTTTAAAGATTTCAAAGACTTAAGGTTAGGTATGAATCTATTATCCATATTAAATCTTCATTTCTCACTCAATTCATACACTTTTCTTATTGGTTACATGCCTTCTCCATTTTTCTTATTAGCTGCATGCTAATTGCATAAGTAATGTAAAAGATTCATTCTTATCTTTAATATTCTTCAAGATTCTTCTATGTCAGTTCAAAAAATGGTTTACATAGGAGTTTGTGCAATTTCAAACAACTATGTCCAATTTGTGTTACTTGACACTTGTTACCTCTAATGCTTAGCTCATATAGAAAAACTAGATCACTCAGCTCCTATAGCAATTCTATTCCACTCGACTTCTACAGTGACTCGACACTTGAACTTTGCTTGGCACTTGAACTTCACTCAACACCTGAAGATTGCTCAGTACCTGAAGTTCAATCGACACTTGTTGTAGTTCTATATGGCTCGACATACATTGTACCTTATCATCAATAATTTATTCAGTATCTATACATATTTTACTCAGCATGTGTTATTAGCTTGGCATGAACTTAGTAAACATCTTAAGTGTGTTGACACAAAACAGTCAAAACCTAGTCTTAGATTCAACAAAAATGATGCTTGTATTTTAGATCACATTTTATCTATTGTTATTTTAGCTTTTCCCTATCACTTGTAACATCAATATCAATAAAATTCCATCAAAATAACTCCAAAGCCACAAAGAAAATAACATAATAATCTGACATTTGTTTCTATATAATTTGAACAATTACAATAATTAAGGTTTACCTTTGCTGAAGAAGGTGTGTGAGATGGTGCATCCCCGCCTATGGGTGGTGGTCTATCCATGTCACCCTATGAAAAAGATTAGTAATTCTTAGAAATCAATAATGAAATGAAAGTAATAGACTTACCAAAAAGAATATTAGTAATAAAGTAGATTGTATATTGGAGTCAATATTAATTGGAGACAATTGGTTTAAATGTTATACTTACCAATCCCATGGTAGAGAAATTTTTTGTATCTACACAATTCAAATTGTAATATATCATAAGCTCTTTCCCTACACTTATTTATTTTATTGCACATACAAAAACATGATTTCCCTTGCATGCCTCAAATATACACTTTACCAACTTATTAGTTGACACAAGTCAAGAATTATTTATAAATCCTATAATATTCCCTATTTCTTTTGGCCTTCCATCAATATACATAGTGAAAATTTTACTTTGATCATTTTCTTTGCATTGTATATAATTTGGTGACAATGCATACCTACGTATACTTTTTTTATCTTGCACAATTTGCATCAAATTGTTGTAATTGTAACAAGGTCCTACATACTCCATCAATTCAACAAATTTATTGTAACAAACCTTTATTCCATCCATGGAAAATAGGCCCAAACCATGTAATGAAGATGGAGCTATGCGATATATCCTTTCATTAACAAAAAAAATGTGTTAATTAGAGGTAGTTCCTTGGGTACCCATTCAATTTGAAGATGTGTGTACCTGAATGGAACCTTCCTATCACCTTCACTCTCATTATCATAAGAACATGACCCACCCTTAGCAAGAAAAAATTGCATTCATTTTCTTTGTATTGTTATAATTTGGTGACAATGGATACCTACACATACTTTTTTTATATTGCACAATCTACATCCAATTTTTGTAATTGTAACAAGGTCCTACATACTCCATCAATTCAAATACTTTATTGTAACAGAACTTTATGCCATCCATGAAAAATATGCCCAAACCATGTAATGAAGATGGAGCTATGCGATATATCTTTTCATTAATAGAAAAAATAGTGTTAACTAGAGCTAGTTCCTTGGGTACCCATTCAATTTGAAGATGTGTGTACTTGGAGGGAACCTTCATATCATGTTTTCTTTCATTATCATAAGAACATGAACCACCCTTAGCAAGAAAAAATTGCATTCATTTGTTGAATTTTCTTCTAGTCTTTTGACCTCTATTTGATCTCCCTAGCTTAGACCTACTAGATGTCTCACTTTTATCTTCTATTCTTGAATTTTCCTCACTCAAGAAAGATAGATTAGACAAATACCTATTTGGTGATACCTACAATCTATAAAATGAGAGACATACTAGGAAAAAAGTTTATGTTGATGGTAAAGAGAAGATATGTAAATAAAAAATTGTATCTATAGGGTTTATTGACATATACCTATCGATCCATGTGACTGTGTAAGATCTTGGTCAAAGATGTTGAATAACTTGCATATGTAAATCATTTATCTTAACTTAGCCACAAATTTTTCCTAATTAATGTGTATATCTAAAAAAATATTGGACATGTTGTACTTCATGTTTATATTTACACATATGGTTTGGAAGAAAAATTTGGTCACCTCGCTCATCAAATTCACATAATGAAAGGTTGTCCACTTACAATGCTCTATAAAAAACAAATTATGTAGAAGACAAAAAAAACATGATGCATTCATCGAAATCAAACAAATTTATATAAATAAAAATCATGACCCCATCATACTTGACATTGATCGTACCTTGACAAAAATTTCATTGATCATTATCTTCATCTAGGTCATCATCATCACCATCATCGTACTTGTCACTTTGATCATCATTGTCACCACTACCATACTCATTGCCATAATCATCATCTTCATCACCATTATCATGACCATCATCACCATGATCATCACCATCTTCATCAACATGATCATCACCATTATCTTTAGCATGACTAGAATTATCATCATCATCTTCTTCTTCTTCATCACATAATAGTCATTTGTGATAATCATTTACTTCATCTTCCAATTCTTCTATATCTTCTTCCATCACATTATACTTTACTAACCTTCCTCTTGATTCATGTCTAACAACAAATGACCAAATTGGTTTGTGTAGAACACCAAAGTAAAAAATTTTCTTGCATTGGCTTGGAAGAACATAGGGCTCATCTCTAACTAGCTCAAATGACCTTGTATTAATCATTGTAAATTCACTATCATGTTCAATAACAGTCCTATCATGATCATTTTGATTCAGTCATAACTTGTACAATTTGATGAAAAATAGAACCAATTTGAATGAATTAAATTTGAACTCAAGTATATCATTCAAAATACCATAGTAATAATTTTAAGATTGTTGAGGATGTATGTCATTTCTAGATAAAATATTGGTGCTTGCGAAGACTGCACTTATCCTAGAATCACAAGCTTTCTTCATTTTGTCTGACTTTTTTAATGAAAAATTTATGGCCATGGTAGTACATAGATTTGTGGTGTTTAATATGCAATTATTCAAACATGTCAAGATTATTTGCTTTGATATGTGAGTTTATATTAAACTAATGGGTCATGATTAGTAATATTCTACGTACTTTTCTATCTCTTAAGCTATATGCTAGAACAAGTACCATTGACATAACATTGGGATCTCCATTATAATGAGCTTCTTTAACCAATGATGCAACACTATCCCATGTTAATGAGTGACCATTTTCTTAAGATTGTTGAATCCATATTGTCATCCAATCAAGATTGTTTGTAATAGACAAATGTAGTGCATCCCACTCATAGTCAACTATAAAGAAAATAACTAGACCAACTAGAAACAAGTTATATTGATAATGGATAAGAATTAATTAACTACAAAAAAAAACTTATAATTACATCTCACTCTCCTCAATCTACGTTTTCTTGTTAGGTACTCCCCTTCAAATTTGTTAATAGAGTTGAGTCCCAAATGCAATCTACATGGATATTTGCTGCAAACTTTGGAAGATATTCACTAATGTACACCATGGTTTGGTATACCATATATCCCTCTACCATAGAATCCTCTATATGTGCTCTTTTTGAAACCAAGCCCTTCATAAATTTCAAGTGTTTCTCAACCATTCATATTGACCTAGTTTGTATAGGTCCACACAATTCAATCTTCTCAACTTGATGTGTGAGGTGTGTTCTTGAGCATTGAAAAAGGTTGAAGGTAGACACTTTTTTATTTCACATATAAGCTATGGAAATTTTCCCTTCCAATAATTTATCTTTTTTTTATCAATTTCTTTAGATGATAACTACCTAAAAGAGATTCAACACACAAGAACATATAAATGAGATTTTAGATCAAATTATATAATAGATTACATAGAAAGGAAATCAAGTCATAAATATAATATCTGTTCAACAAATCTAAGAAATAACACTTCTAATCTCATATATTTTCTAAGAGATCATATAACTTGTTTAATACTATTGTCAAATTGGTGTGGGAGGGATAGAGGTAGGATTTACTACAATTATTAAAAAATGATCATTTCAATATGTTATGAAATAATGCAATAGGTAGTACATTCAATTTTATAAATATATTGTAAATAGAGAATATGACTTACCTTGATGAAGGTATGCCAATCATGTGTTTTCAACTCTAGCCAAAAATCACCTTTCTTTGATACAAGAGTGCTTATATTTGTAGCAAATCCTATGAGAATTTTTTTAAAATGACTTCTTTTAATACATCACTTTGTTGCTTCATTAATAACCAAGGAAGGGCACTCATATTTATGTAGTCTCTATTGCTATTTGACTCAATGAAATCTTTGAGTGCATGATTGGATTCATGAATTTTAGTAAAAATTTTGGATATTTTTTCTCTATCATACCTTCCATCCAATATTTTCTATAGTGTCTTTGTTTCATTCTTTCTAATATGCATAGCATCAACCAAATGCACAATTGGGAGATCCTTGTAGTACAATAACCTACTAAATTGAGTATAATAAATTTTTATTCCTCTAGGAAATGGTCATTGATGTCTTGATGACCTTCATGAACATCATTTACATCATTACTAAATAAAATATAATATCAAAATATAAATTTCAAACTTCGGACCACACACTAGACATTACTTCAGTGATTTAGTCAATCGTATTCCAACTTTCACAGATGAGTCATCCTTCTTCATGGTCTTGATGTTATCTCTTCTTTTCCATTTAAAATATGTTTTTCAGTAATTTGATACTTATGATTATTGTGGAGAAAGTTCCTAAACTCATCGAACACCTGCTTTCCTAAACTTCTTGAATGACGAGATTTCATCTTCAAACCACAACCTCGACATGCAAATTTTTCCTTTATCTAAAGACTTAAAAGATTATGTATAATTGGATAATGTAAAATTATCATGTGCAACTTAAGCATATAAAAATAATGTGTAAGAACTATAATAGACCAAAAATATGTGACCTTAACAATATAACGTACCACAAAAATGAGTTAGCCTAGGGGCATTACGTATTGTCAATACAAGCATTGCATGAAATTAAAATTGTCTTTGTCCTATTGATCTAGAGATGTTATACATAGTGACCCCATTCCATAACTTCAAAAACTCATCAATAAGGGGCTCAATATACATGTTCATATCTTTAACTTAGGACTTACCTAGTAATTGAATGAACAGAAAAAATTATATAATTATTATGACCATTTTCATGCAATATTTATAAATTAATTTAGATAAATATTAAATGAGAAAATACCTGGTACAATCATTGAAAATATTATGTGCTCCCTCTTTATGGACATCCAAGGAGGAATGTTATTGTTAATAACAAAAACAAGCCACACTAAGTAAACAAATCTCATATCTCCAAATGGATTGACACTATTCACTGCCAATGAAAGCTTGAGATTATTAGGCTCTTCTTTAAAGTGTGTCCATGTTTCTTCTATCTCTTTAAATGCAAAACCATCCACATGCATTCACATAATGTCATCTTGACTTCTTTTGTGTGCATGGTAATCCATAAATTATGCCAAGCTAGTGCACTTGAATCATTGTTAAAGACATGGATTAATGGGAATGTACCAAATAACCTTGTGAGACACCTTTTTTTTAATTTGATCTAACCAATATCTACTAATATGACAATCAAGGCATTTTTTTGCAAATTTATATTGTTTATAATATAGAATGTGATCATTGGGACATGCATATATTGTTTGAGACTTCATTCCAATTTGATTCATAATGATAGATAATTCTCAGTATGAATGAGGCAAAATGTTTGATGGTGATAACAAAAACTCACCTATCAACATACAACAACAAATATAAATTGTTAATATAATGAATAGTAATGGTATGCTGACATTGAAGATGATAAAATGGCATACCTTAGCATACATGACATTTTTACATTGGATAAACAATTCACAAACCTTTGAGTTCACCAACAACACTAAAAAACAAAGAAGAGTTGTTTGGGAGCCTTCATATAGGGGTTTGTGTGTCTTATCAAGTATAGGTATATCAAGACCATCTTCATCATCATTATCAAATACTCTAGTACCATCATCGTGAGCATCTTTATCACCTGTGCCAATACCATCTTCTTCAATCATGTGCTCTGGCACATTATCATCTTCTTCCATGGGAGTGTTATCCTTAGCATGGATATTCACACATCCATGTTATCCTAGTAGGAAATTCACTTTCAACAATCAACAAAAATAATGGCCCCCTTCAATGTGACCATGTTGCCTATAATGACTCTAGGTTGTTGTGATTAGAATTCTTTGATTCTTTAAGCTTTTAAACTTTTTTCAAGGATACTAACATTTATTAGCTTTTCTTTAGAACTAAGACCACAATCTAGCCATTGTCTTGTTATTTTGTTCTAGGTTCATATTGTCAAGTGTGGTCTTCCTTCACAGGAAAATAAATCTACAAAAATATTGGACATGTTGTACTTAATGTTTATATCTGCACATATGGTTTTGAAAGAAAAATTTAGTTTAAATAATTTATACAACTACAAAAATATTGGACATGTTGTACTTAATGTTTATATCTACACATATGGTTTTGAAAGAAAAATTTGGTCACCTTGCTCAAATTCACTCATATTATAATATCAACAACTTTCTTTGACATAAACTCAACAACTTTTGTTGAGGCTTTCCATTACTCCTTGTTTGTCATGAGTTAGGGCCATTTAATAGGGCAAGTTTATATTTAGTGTAGAGTATGCACATATCAAAGTTGTGAGTATTTATTTCAGTAGTTTGGTATGATTAATTCATTCTAGTAGTTGTTTGGTTTTTCTTGTGTACATGTATACTTAGTTTTTGGAAGTGCCAGTATATTTTGTTTTATATTGAAGGCATTTGAAATATTCAAGCTTTTTCTTCTCCTATGACACAATAGTTAAAACCACCTCTATATATTGGCCCGATAGGTTAGAGAGAATGGATTTTGGTTTGGGGAATTATGTGTTGGCAAGAGAGTGGCTTACATGAATTTAGTCAATAATCAATAAATATGCATCTTGAAATTTTCATTTCTAGCTAGTCATCACATAAAGATATGAATTTGATGAAGAAATTTTGTAGAATGTCTTCCCCATAGAAGGTTTGGTACAATGGATGTTAGAAGAGTCAAAAATGAAAGAAGAGGTGGAGCATTATAGTGCAATTTGAAAAAATTATTCCTGCATGATTCATGCTATCTTTTTATAATAGTTATGCTCATTGGCATCATCAAACTAGAAAGAGTAAAGTAGAATGAAGAAAAGGGATGTTTCTCAACAAATGAACCTCCAAATGCTCAAAAATTTGTCAAAGAAGAATAAAACATGGAGGAATGCAAAAAAGTATGTCTTTCAGAGAATGGAATATGCTCATCACTAACCCTATTTTTATTTACCGTTATCATTATCACTACAGTATGTCTTTCAAAGTATGCTACTCTATATTAAACTTATAAGGAATCTTCAATATAATATTTCATTTTTAGAACAAGGAAAAGAATCAAGAACCTAAAATACAATGACTACAGGCTGATGAAGAAGTGATCAACAAATAAGTTTAGTGTTAGTACATGTCCACCTTTTCCAACTTCTTGTAAACATAATTTTACATATATTAGCCATTATTCCTATAAGATGTGTCATCAAACAAATAAAACTAGTTGGAAAAGATTGTAATTGTAATTTTCATAGAACACACATAGAAAGACCTCCTAAGGTCAAAAATAAGTACACACATACTAAAAAATCAGTATGGACAACAAGATGCAAGCATCGATAAGCATAAAAAACCAAAAGGTTCATTCAAAAGGCATTGCAGATGATAAGAAAGTATGGAATATGCAGTGACAAAGTAAAAATGTGTAAGGGAAATGAGAAGGCATGAAGATTTAGTTGGAATTTTTTTTTTTTATAGAGCATTCCAAGAGGACTTGGAACAATTTCATAGTTGGGGATTATGGTGAAGAAGCACCAAGGTCAGCCATGGAGAGAACCAGGATTATTGATGGATCCTTGGGAGGAATGGAAGCCGAATGGCCTTCAAAGGTCATTAAAACATGTAAAGAGAATGTTAATGGTCATAATAATATTTTGATAATAAGTTGATCTTATTGTAATCAAACTTTGATTGTAAGCCTTAATGACATTATTATGTCTATAAGATACCTAGGGCCAACTAGATAGAGTTATGCATTGATCCTAGGTTAGGGGTTGATGGAAAAGAATAATAATGGTTTTAAATGATGTCAAAAGAACATGAAGTGCATAATATTGTAAATTTCCTATATTGGCAATTTAAGCCAAGCAAGGGCTTAATTAGCATTAATATGGGTTAGTATGAATTATAAGTTAAGTTTGGTTTTAAAGGTTATCATTATAACCTTTTTATAAGTCTTTGGTATAGGTTTTGGATGTTTATTTTTGAGTTGAAAACATTAGTTGTCAACTTGACAACACATTCTAACTTTATTTGTTTAGTATAGTCAGTTCGGTGACTGTTATCAAATAGTTGAAAGGTAGTTAGTAGTTTTAGTCGATCTTTTGGGAGAGTCAAGGTCTATTTTGGAGAGATCCACATGAGTGGAAGGAGAGGTAAGTGTTGTGTATAGAGTTGATTTTGTAATACAAACAATAAATACAAATAAAATTCCTTGCATACTTATAGTTCACTATCCCATGGAACAATCCTGGAAACAGTGAATTGGTAATAACATATAGAATGTGATTCTTGTTTAAGTGATTTGAGAAAATCTATATATATATATATATATATATATATATATATATATATATATATATATATATATATATATATATATATATATATATTTGGTTAAGTCATATTTTGTATTTTTTTTTCATTGAGAACTTCAAGGAGTGACTGGTGTGGTGTAGATAGTAACTAGTTAAGGGTACAGTCAGCAAATTAAGTTTTGAAACCTCCATAAAATGTAAGGAACTCCCACCACTATGCTAACTATGGTTTGGTGGGAGATGTCAATGATTTATTGTATATATTATATGTGATGTTGAGTGTAGGGAAGGATGATAGTTGATGGAGAACAAGGAAAAGCCTAGTAAAAACCAGTGAAGAGTGCATTTGAAGAGCACCAGTCATGAGTAGGAGTGATCAAATAAATGGAGAGGAGAAATGATGATTGGAATGGTCTATTGAGATGCATTTTAAGGTGTTAGAACCATTAGCATGGTTGTGAGTTGTTGGGAAGATCAATTTCTCTAAAACCCTTGATTTCTAGCCCAAGAAATGAGGGTCTAGTGAATGGGAAAGTAGATGAGTAGGTGGGATCATTCTAAGTTAAAAATTAGTGATCTTGAATCATTTTATAAGACTATTTGGGTTGTGGAGTCCTAGAAGTCAAGGGATATAGGAGTTCCTTCTTTGAGCAAGGTTAACTAGGCCTAATTGAATAGGTAGTGGGTGAAATAAGCATTCACCAATCAAATGGTGAGAGCCTAAGATTGTTAGGAATTTAATAACTTCAAAAATGGTATTTGGAAGTGTAAAAAAATTTCTGGATTTTTTGGGAGTTTTGGGAGAAAACTGTTGATTTTAATGTTGGGAGGGCTACTAGGCAGGCCTAGAAATGCTATAGAAGAGAAAGGGTTGAAGATGTGTTGATTGGAGTGAATAGGGAGTTGGATCATGGTAAATATATCATTCAAGATGATCCATAGAATTGGGATCAAGGTAAGAAGTTTGGTTTTGGTTTTGGTGTGTTGGAGGCACTAGGTGCACTAAGTTCCTAAGAGGGTATTGATACTTGGGGAGATTTGAACAAAGCAAAGTTTAGGCTTGGGCTTAGAAGCTAGAAGAAGGGATTTGAGTTGTAAATGTGTCTAAAATAGATAGAAGAGGTGGAAAAGATTCTTTAAAGTCATTTATGATATTTATACATTGATCTATAGGAGTTAGAGGTCCTAGAAACAAGGATCATGGCATAAGTGCAAAGATGCCAAATGTTGTCAAAAGTTGTCATGACAAAATTTGCAATTTATTGCAAATATTGCATGCAAATTAGTTACCTTGGATCCCCTAAAAATAAGGAGTGGAAAATCCATGATGATGGCCTATAATCTTGGGAAAAGGTATCTACTACATATTGGAGACTCAATCTCAAGGAGGAGACTTAGATTGTAACAAGTTTTATACAAGAAATAGTGACTATGACTTTGATTTAGTGTGCAGATCAAGCATTTTTAGCACTTGTTTTTTTGTATGGATTGAAAGAGAAAATTTTGCATTTGATTCACCTTCCTTACTGATTGAATGGTTATACCTCCTGCAAATGCACATCCCAATAAAATAATGATACCAAATTTTGCAACAGTTGTGTGGGCTTGGCTTATGAAAAATTAGAATAGAAGGTGGTGAAAGAACCATTTGTTTTCTGATGTTCTTGTGAGTATATTTGAACAAGAATTTAGCCATGGAAGTTTTAAACTTTAGCCCATTCTTGAAAAAAATAGTATACTATCATCTCATGAGAAAAATACAATGATGACCCCTCTATTTGTGCTTACCTTTGTTCAAGAACCCTGTCAATATCCTCGTAATTTCCTCAGAATGTGTTTTCCCCATGTTTGGCAAGACATTTCTAGTACTAGCCATTATGGTGTTCTCTTCATTTACATGCCCATCATATTAGTAATGGGAATCATCCACAGCCATCTTCAATCTATACTTCTTTAACATCCCACTTTGTATAAGAAGTCAGTTGAAAATCTCCCTACAAATTACATCTCAAATTTTACATTTGGCTAAGAATAGGACAATTTGAAATGATCCATCCATTTCAATGTGTCTTTGGTGAGAAATATGGTGAAGAGGATTCAATGATGAAGGCTCTTATCTTTGATTAAAATCATGGAATGAGTGACATTATACTGCCTACTTGGTTCATGTTCAATCGCACTATGAAGAGCTTGTATACTACTAAAGCATAAGAAAGTTATAGACAATAGTTCCACATGAAGGGCCATCACTATTTTTGGATCTTCATGGTGTATTCAATTCCCTCTTTTATTAGTCAACAAATGCATATCCCATACACCCATTCAATTATTCAATACAATATTTTACAAATAATTTTAAAAAATACTCATCTTGGAAAAATGCCCATTGATCTCACTGCTGATTTGCAATAGAATTCATCTATATTTATATGTATATACCTATGTAAAAATTCATCAAGAGTTTAAAACCAAAAAAATCTCTCATAAAATCTAAAAGGGTATCTTGATGTGGTGGTAGTTTTAAACTTATTTGGAAAGTTTTTGTGAAAAGAGCAAAAAGATCTCTAATTAGGCCTAATTGCTAGTAGGTCATTTTAGGCCTTTACAAGGAAAGAACTTGAACCTAGTTGGAAAGGTCTTGGAGATCCCTCAAAATGGATTCAAATGCAAGAAACATCAATTTTGATGGAGAGATAAGAACCCTACAATGAAGTTCATGAGTTGATTGAGGTTGGCACTTGGAATCTTCTAAGTGTAGAAGGAATAGTTAAAGAAATCTAAAGGTGTTTGTCCTTCAAGGTGAAGCACAAGGAGTAAGAATCTTGTTGAAGAGTAAGAGTGGGACTTAATCATCTAAACCTAACTATATCCTAGAGGAGATTAAGGATCATTGGAGAAAGATAAAAGACTTTCCTAAGTACTTGTGCAAGCACACCCTAGAGCACTTATGCTAGATTTTAACAAGAAATATGTGTTTACTATTACATCCTATTATACATTTGAAAGATTTTATACCAAAACTTAGAAAAACCTTGGCCAAATACACATATCATTTTTTAAAGGTATAGGTAAGTGCTATTTTTGTAATCATCAAGGAAAATTCATTGTTATGATTTCCTCCCATATGTAGTCACCAAGGATAATAGATTTCTTGGAAACACATCAACACCACATGTTAATACTTTCAATTTGCACTTGCATATTCTCCTACAATATATTTATGAAAGGTTAGTACTATTCAACTGAAGATTAATATTCAAGTAAAAGATCAAAATTTATATAACTCATTGAATTAACAATTCTGTAGTTGCTAGACAATATCATTGAAGGGTTTGCAAAGTATTCCATCTCATTGTTATCTAAAAATTGAATTAAAACTTATACTCTACCTAGATGCTATTTCCTTAACAAGGTTGAGGAGAAATGTTCTCCATGGATTTACTAAAGTCTAGTCAAATGTGTGTGGGTACAATCAATGTTTGATACAACACATAGTGTCATGACCAACATTAGAATAAATTAATTCAACAACATGATCACTAATGTTATCCATGTTGATCTTCTCAATAGTGTGTGTGGTTCATGTATGATTCCATAAATATAAGGCAAAGTTTGAGCCACTTGAGTTGTATTAGGATGTTGATATGGCAAGATAATTACTCTCTTTTGGGATTATCATAGAAGGATGAACAAAGAGCCATGGTACCTCAAATGATAAAATATAGACCAACAATATTAATGCATTTGAAACATCTCAATTGAAATCATCTCATACAAATAGAACATTTCAAGGTGCCAAGATGTCCAAGTAACTAACTAGGATGTGAAATAGCAATGAATTGAATAAAAAATTGTTTCCTGATGCACCTATAGATTTGGACAGCTTTGAATTTTTTTTCCTAAGAATCATGACAATTGGAAACAATAGTAAATAATTTTTCAAAAACATAAAAGCCTTCAATCAAAGTTGGAGAAACAAGTGTGGAAATCCATATTGGAGTTTAGGAACATATGTGTGGTCTATCATCTATTGAAGATAGCAAAGATGGCTTGTCTAAAATGTGTGGAAATAGTTAGAAAGATGAGAGTGTTGAACTTGAAATTAGCACCATGAATGAGAATATTGTTGGTTCATAATTTTTTGAATTGTGTAAGAGTGATATATTTTGTAATGATACATTATCTACACTTGGGATGTCAGATGGTGAGGAAAATAGATTGTCCATTAGGACTCCTGATATAATTGGGATTTCAGACTTCAAAAATGGAAATCTTAACCATAAATACATGAGTTGGAGGATCCTAAAATGGATAAAAACAACATTTTAGAGGATTGTAATATCAATGCAATTATGTTAGTATCTCCTATGATGTACTCAAATGCAAATGATGAGAAAATTAAGACTTTTGGGTAGAAAAATGGATAAATGGAAGCATTTAGTAAAGGCATTTGAAAGTTTGCCACCACTTCACATCATGGAGATATAGTGGGTCCTCAGGTAAATAAATTATAACTATTATAATGGTTTGCTATATTGTGATAATTTTATTTCGATAAATATGATGGAAAAATGTACACAAAAGAAAAATCATATTTATATAGTCATTAACAACTTATAAATATTACTCCTCAATTGATATATTAAAATAATTCTAAAGAATAAAGTAACTTAAATCTAATTTGACATTTAAACAAAAATTTGGATTTAACCATTACAAGGTTGTCACTCCATAGGCACATTGTTCACTTATGAAGATAGTAGGGGGTATGGATGCTGCAAATCAAATGCTTTCACCAAGATCAATGCAATCACACCTTCATGTTCCACTACATGCATCATCAATGACATAGCTATTGAAGAATAAGGTAACTTCAAATGAGATAATGTAGGACATCATGGTAGAGGTAGAGGGTGGCATTTGGTGTTCAATTATAATGACATAAGTATGTAATTTTTAAGCTGAATTTATACTATAAATTTCAAAATATACTCTTATAGTCCTTTGATAGTTCCTGCATAAATGAAACCAATATTTTTTTTACATGAATTTTATAGGTTGAGTTAGTAGGTGATATTGCTAGCTCAAAAGTAGAGTAGGTTCACACATGTGCTTCAGTTGAAAATAGTGAAATGGTGTGATATTTATCATTGATAATATATGGTTGTTATCCAATACAATATATTTTAATTGGATCAATATTTTATATTTACTTGGATTTGTAGGTTAAGCCAATTGATGATACTTAGGATATTTTTAGGGTAGACCATGCCCACATAGGCACTTTTCTTGATAACATAAGACAAGTAAGATATTTATCACTTAAAATGTATACACTTCTACAAATAGGTTGAATAAATTATATGTAACATTAAGATATACCAAGAACACATCTCATATACACTATATTATTTTTGAAACCAATATTTCATATTTATGCATTTGTAGGTTAAACCAATAGATGATACTTAGGATAGTTTTGGGCTAAAGCATGCACTCGTGCACTTCACTTGACAACAGTATCATGATCTTAGGCTTTTTGGGTTTCTAGAGGCAATAATGATGTTTATTTTGCTCCATGATGCTCCATTTTTCCCCTAAAATACAAATCTCTATCAACAAAGGACAAGTCACATGTTGGTACTTTGATATCATATTGGCATTGATTGTTGAATCCCATAGTTCCTAGAAATAACCTGCAACCAAAATTCTCATCATATGAAGAGAGATACGAAGCAAATAATGCATGTTCTGTTAGAATTATTTAGAATAACTAAGAGGAGGGGGGGGGGGGGGGTGGTGAATCATTTATCCAAGGTCCAATGATGTCCAATACAACTTTTTCTTTTAATCCTTAAGGGCACATAACTAAAATTATCATGCATGCAATTGAACATTAAACAATCATGAAAAGTAAACATACATCACATGATAACACTAAGGATTTTGATGACCCAGAAACCCTCCAGGAATAAGAAGGTAAAACTGGGGTGGGGATGATACCCACTAAATAATTGCGCAATCGATTTCAACCACTTCTGATGGTTTGCCCTGTTAAAGGCCTGCCCTGTTAAAGGCTATAGTACACTATTAAATGTGACCCTGTTAAAGGATTTCTACAACTTTTTAGGAGTGTGCCCTATTAAAGGACTTAAGAACATTCAACTTGGAATGTCACCTTGTTAAAGGATTTACATAGAGCTGTTAGCCTCACCCAAGTCCATGGGATTTACAGTCAACTTCTCAAAAGAATATTTCATCGCTCTCTAAGGATCTCCTATCCTCCTCCTAAGGATCTCTTATCCTTTTCCTAAGGATCTCTTTATCCTTCTCCTAGGGATCTCTTTATCCTTTTCCTGAGGCTTATCCACCTAGCTATTAAGCTAACCTAGCAATGTAGGATTTCAATATCTAATACAATGGTAAGAAAGTATTAGAAGGGTTTTGACCTAATATAGATTGCAACTTCAACCTTGTAGATTTTAGATCGCTCTTCAGTCCTTTTCTTTGCTTGGCTTTCCTCCCTCGCAGTGCTGATAGCTTGTTCACCCTTCAAGATTTGTCTCCTTGAGTTCTTCCACTCATTATGCCAATGCACTCCATGATCATTTGATCAACTCAGAGTCTTGATGCCCTGTAATTACTCCTCTTGGTTTCTTAGCATGACCACACTTATGACCAACTCCATCTCTCACATGCGCATTTGATCTTTGACCTGTAACTTCTTATAAAGAAGTTTTGTTCTTCATTTCCTGCTCAAATCTAAATTTTATCTTGAGGAAATGGTATTGTTTTCCCTCCAAATTGTTTCTTCTAGAAACTTCATGATAAATCCATTAACATTCACCTTGAATTGGTTTGCATGGTTTACATAAAATTTTGTGACATCTACTCATCATCCTTATCATCCAACTAATTCACAAAATTTGATGTAACAAACTTATCGCTACTGATCTGGTGAATCTTTGACTTAACAAATAATGCAGCAACTCAACATCATTGATTTACTGATGCTTGACTCCTTCTGTGTTACTCGGCTTCTATTGTTATTTTATTGGTGCTTGGCACCTGAAGAAATTCTATGTTACTTGGCACCTAATCTTCACTCGGCACCTTAAGGCTGCTCGGCACCTGAAGATCACTCAACACCTGAAGGCTGATCAACACCTGAAGATCACTCGACGCCTAAAGGCTACTCGACACCTACTAGCTAGCTTAGTTCTCTCTCAAATGAACTTAGTTAATCCTTATATCTTTGATGTGTCTTAGTGTGTCCATCCTTTATGTCTTAGAGTATGTCTTCAATACACTATTTCAACAATGGCTTATCTGATCCTTATACTTCATTACAACATCACAACTTCAACCTTTCTTTAGGTACTTTAGTTACATTTTATTGATTGCCACCTCCTTGTCAATCAACCAATTGATAGTATTTGGATCACTAAAGCAATTTTCATTCCTGCAAGTAGCAAGTTTGACATCAATGAAAAAAAAATGATTGAAGACATTCTTTACCAGTTCCATTACTCTTTATTTATGATCTTTTCAATCATTTCAACATGTTAAACTTTTAGAATTCATTTGATGCAACCAAGTATCTAATTATGTATTGAATGGGATTGGATTAGATGATTACACTGATGAACATTGAATCCTTATAAGAGAAAAAAAATAACCCTTGATGAAATCCTTGGCAAGGATTAAATTTCTTCATGACAATTGTCCTTATTTTATGCTCTTTGAAAAAAAGCACATCACCTTAAATAGAGAAAAAATTCCAAATTTAACTCAAGTATAATAAAATAAAAGGAGATCTAATGAATAAATTAATTATGTGGTTTTTAAAATTTTACTACTATTGATTTTATAACATAATTTAAGACAAATAGAAATTATGTTGATTCATTAACTTTGAATTCTATAAAATTTAAAATTTAATTTAATTTTTTTCAATATCAATGGTACCTAACATCTAAAGTCCACTCATTGCATAAGTATTGTTAGTGAGAAAGATGTTTGAAGAATATTGGTGGCAAAAGAGGGTTGCAAAAGTGAAGGTAAAGAACTCAAAAATTCTCGAGGAAGAAAATCTATAGACTTAACAAGTAACATGATCTTTACTATTTACAATTAACCATTAAATAAATGATTCATTAAATCTAGGTGACAATAGATAGAGGGAAAAAAATTGTGGTAAGTCTTATAGTAGATGTTGCCTTATTGAGAGAAGAACAACTTCCATCTAAGGTTGGAGATTAGGTTTCAGTTGTTAAGGCAACTCCACAGTTGTAGATATGAGTAAAGTGTAAAAGCCTAACAGAGTAGAGAAAGAATAATGGTTCCACAAGAGAAAATAAATGTTATCAAAAGTTTAAGTTGAGAGGAAAGAATATTGGTGAGGTACTTATAACACAATGAAACAAACTTGCTATTGCAGAGGCTTAGTGCAAATCAAAAGTTGAAAAGGAAAGTTTACAAAGTAAGAGTGAAGATAATGATTAATGTTCATGAAAAGGGTTCATATGTAAGCTAAAATATAATGTAGCAGAATGCCAAGGAACAATGAGTTGAAAGAAAATGAAAAGAAAATTTTCTTAGATGAATGAACAACTCAATAAACTAATGTTGCTGCTAAAAGAAAGTGAGAGAGATGAGATATAGATGAAGGATGTGAATGTATGTCACTTCACCTATTAAGGGATTTTGTGCAAGAAAGTTGAGGAAAAAGATAAGACACATATTGAGTGCTAATGAATAAATTCAAAGTTAAGGAGATCTATGAATAAATTCAAAGTTAATGAATCAACATAATGGTACAAATACTCCAAGTTGATCCCTATTCAAAACATTCTACTTGAAGACCAATTCTACTATTAAAACTAACATTTTTTATGAACTCATGATATCAATAATCATAAGTTCCTATCTTAGATAGACTGAAAAATATTCCTGATACTTGTTTCTCCCAAGTACTATCAAGGTTCCTCATACATGCTTCAAATCTAGATCTTTAAATTCATATAGTTGTTTGATCAACTAAATTCCTAGATAGAATGCCATGTAATACAAGAATCACTACAAAAAATTCATTTGGTTAAATTATATTGAATTTGAAGTGTTCAAACATTTTACTACTTGAACATTAAAAACAAAAAAAAAACATCTGAAACATAATTCAGATACGAATCAAATCATGATATCTACAAACTATAAATTAATTCTCTAATATTTAGACTACATTTAAGGAAAACTACAAAAAAAAATGCTTTTACTTATTTTTATCTTTGTATTTACAGTTCATTCCATGAATTTTGCATGATTTAGAAACATCAATTTCTAAGTCGAACAATACTTTGAAATAAAATACTCTTAAAAAATTTAGTAGAATTTTTTAGAGAGCACCTATCCATTAACCCCAACCTTGCCCTCTTCATTAATGGATTATGCATTCACTCACTTATAACTATGAAAATTCTTCTCATGTATTACACATTGAAAAGATAAATTAAATCTACTCATGTAAGTCTCTAAATTTCTAAGTAGTGCACACTGGATTCAAATTTACCTTCAAGACTGTTGCAAGACAATTTTTTTGGGAGAAAGCATATATTGGTCCTATGATTTCAAATAAAAACAACATTCCTGTATGATTATGGGAAATGCTAAGTGAAGAAACATGTATATATAGTCTTGCATTATGACAAGGTGCATTGCTTCATACTTGTAGTCATAAGAAGAGATTAGGTTTTATTCATTGTTTCAAAGGAAAAAAAAACATCCTCATAAATTGAATAAGATGGGTCTACCTTGTTTTGTAAAGCTAAATTATAACAAGGAATCTTGCTAAAGTCTAGAGTTATCATATGTACTATTTAAAAGATGAAGGAAATAATTAAAGTAAAAGTGGCACTAAAGTTGGGGAATAATTTGAGTCCAAAATTATTATAGTCACTATGGAAGAAAAGAACAACATAGTCAAAGTAAAATTAAGATGAATAACTTGGGCCCTTAGAAGTCTAAGAATCCTTGCTATCCACTCTCTTAGAAATAGCTTCATTTTCCTACTCTACTCACATTGCTGCAGTTTAGTATTGATCACAGTTTTTAGGAGGCATCAAATTTTAAGAGTGCTACAAGTTTTATCTGTTTAGTTGATAGTACTATTTGAGAGTGTTAAAAACCCTCAATAATTACAAAGGTCAATTATGACATCAATTGTGGTTTATGTTCTTGAAAATCTTGGTGGGATGTTGATAGAAGACATAAACAAGTAGGTTTCACTTGTCTATAACTTTAGAAATGACTATGAATGGTTGAGAAAAAAACTCACAAATTTAAGACTCTCTTAGAGATATAGATATCCAAAGTGCGCACTATGCACCCATGAAAAGATGTCTACTACATGTTGTGAAGATCACTTGGGATGCAAAGGATATATTGGATGAATGTGCTCTTTAATAAAGAGGTATTGATAATGAAACATCTCAATCCTCTTGTGTCAGTGCTTTCAATTAGTGTTTTTCTTAAAATGGCATGTTGGATTAAGCTTGAAAGATAGACCGAGTCCATCATGGAAGATGGAACTAAGCTAAAGCTTAATGGGGATATCATTCATTTAGATTCACCTTCCAAAAGTATAGTGTAGGATCTAATCTGGAAGGGGTCATCTATAATAGAGAGTGGTTCACATCTAGTGGCTATTGAGTCCAAGGTTGAACAAGTCATTCTCCTGCTCGATGACCCTTCCATGCCTGGCATTGGCGTCATTGGTATGGGCAGTGTGGGGAAGCATTTCTAATGCAAAATGTGTTCATCAAAATAAATAATAGATATAAGAAATTCATATGGTTTTTTATTTATCAAAATTACTCCCTTAAAAAATTGTAGGTTGCTTTGGCCATGAAACTATATTTGAACAAGGTTGTAATGAGAGGGTAGATGTTGTGGAAGCAACATAGATGATTCATGGCCATTCAGAAAGCACAAGGTTCCTCATTGTGTTGGATGATGCATGGAGGGTACCTAAGCATGAGAACTTGGTATTACCATTGGGTTTTTCTATAGGGAGTAAACCCCAATGCAAAATTATGGTCACAATAGAAAGAAAACATGTTTGTAGCAACATGAATGCTTGTGTTTATGAGTTAAAATATTTGTTGAAAGAAGAGAGCTACAACCTATTTTGTTCCTTTTTTTTCCATTGAAATCAACTGCCAAATCATTTTGAAGGGATTTCTCATCAAATTGAAAGGGAATGTGGGAGACTACCCTTGGCTATTAAAATAGTGGCATTGTCTTTGGTGAATAAGATATTGTTGAGGGAGTGGGAATCCTAATTGGAGTAGCTAAGACTGACAAATTCTACTAAGGATCCAATAATGTAGATTCTCAAGTTGAGTAATGATTCTCTTCCTTAATTTGTGTATTTTTTATTATTTTTGGAAGATGAGGTAATAGACTCCAATATCTCATAAACCTATGTGTAACAGAAGCGTATGTTTCTCAAGGAGGGGACTAGGCAAATACTGGATGGAGTTATATTTCCAACCTTCACAACTTATGTTTGGTAGAGAGAGTAGATGATATGTATGATGTGGATTTTAGTTATCAACATATATATATAGATTTTTCACATTGTGTGATTTATTGCTTGATTCCAACAATAGCATAGCAAAATAAAGTCAATGTGCATTTAGTGTGGAAGAAGCCTTAAAGAAAGGTCTCACTACACAAATGGGTGAGAGGTACCACAATTTTTTAATGGATAATAGAAGCATAGGAAATAATGATGTAGATGTGATGGCAATAAATAAAGCATATTATGCATCATGTTTTGACACTATCATTTTCATAAAATAGATACATTTGAGATATTCCAACAATCTTGCTTTGTGGTGCAAGAGTACTACACATACTTGACTTTAGTGGCACCAGAATTCCATCATTATGAGATTGTGTTGGGAGTATGAAGCTCTTTATAATTTTGAATTAAGGTAAGACAAGTTTTACTATGGTATCAGATTATGTGAAAAGCAATAAATCTTTGCTTCCTTGACATTTCTTATTGTAGGAATCTAGAACACTTCCCTAAGTGGATTGATGAACTTCATTGCCTAGAACAACTAAATATCCACATAATGACTTAGAAATCCCCACCAAAAGGAATATCAAAGCTTGTATCTTTGGAGTTACTAAAATTAGATTAGTATTGCAAACTATGAATTGAGGAGAATAAATTCTTAGGGTCAAGGAATTTTAGTATGGTCAACCTTTGCAAAGTGAACATAAGTATTTGACATGAGGTTGAATTGAAAAGAATAGAAGATGGAATCCTTGCAGCATTGGTGAAGATGCATGTTCTCACAATAGATAAAAATTTTTATGATGAAGGTAATCTTCCACCTCTATCAGAGAAAATGTTAGCTATGAAGGGTTTTGAATACCTTTTCTTACTTTAGGTTGTAGTGCTGATTTGGATCTGTGATTTCTAAATTTGATGCCACACCTTGAGATACTAAAATTAAATTCCTAAGAAAATCTAAAAAATGTTCCATATGAATTTGAGCTCATTGAAAGTCTCAAAAAGTTCACTTCATCCATATGGCAGTGAACCATATGCTTGATAAGGGGGGATTTATAAAATAAAATAGAAGTTAGTATTCCTAATGCCAAAATAAAAAGTGACATCATGCAATAGTGAAATGTAGGATGCACATATATTTTTTAATTTCCTTTTGTAATCTAAATGATGATTCACTACCATTTGTATGGTTTATTAAGCATGAAAGTATGAATAATGTAGTCTTGTAAAATATCCAAACATGACAAAGTTTCTATATTAAAAAAAATCCTTACTTCTATTTCTATGATTGATCTTAGAATTCTATGGAAGGCTCCAATGTTTGCACTTCTATTTACACATGACATATTATTAGTTTTAAAACTGCTGTATGCTATTTTTTTCATGGTGTACAAAATTTTAGAATATTTTCAAAATACTCTTTTAATTCAAAAGTATCTATCCAATCAAAATAAACTAACAAAAAGAATGTACTTTTCATTCTCATAAATGATATTAACTTTCATATTGATTAGTTATAGATATAACATTGTAGACATTCTAACTTTAAAAGAACTCATGTTATATAGGCTTCAGGGAATAAAAAATGGAGATCCAACAAAATTAAATCAGTATAACTCCATCTCTAATGATCAACTGTAAATGAATTTGACTGAGATTTTATGTTGGTGATCCGATCACTTCTGAAGAATAGAGCAAGTTCTTCAATTTGGGTAATTTATATTGAATTTAACAACCCCTTTCATCTTAGCCACTACAAAAACTTAAATATATTACATTGAATTTCAAGTGTTCAAACATTCTACTACAAATCAACTTCCAAGCATCACTACAAAAACCATAAAAAGACTTACCTTAAAAAACTCTCGCGGTGATGTAGATGAAACCTCCTCCAATTGGCATGAAATATAATTACATAACTTTTTTTCTTTTTTTGTTATGAACCCAAGTTGGTTGAAATTTTGACCAACTTGGGAAACCCTAATTTGGTCAAAAATTTGACCAACTTAGGCATAAAATCCTACTTTGGTCAAAATTTCAACCAACACGGTAATAAAAACAAAAAAAGATGAAATCAAAGGCCTATACGGCCTTGGTAAAAAATTTTGGTAGAAAAATAGGGGGAAATGTACTAGTACGCATGTGTTCTATAAGTCTAGTGGTTGTATCGGGCATTGACAGGTTGATCTTTTGGTGCAATGGAAACTCTAGCTTGTAAAAGAAAAATCCAAAGGAAAAACTACATATTATCACCGTGGGAAAATTGGACACACAACTAATATTTGCAGAAGCAAAAATGGTAAGAAAATTCCAAAACCTAAATCAATAGGTAATTATTTTCATTGAAAGAAAATATGACATCTAGCATATGAATGTAGATCAAAGAACAATGATTCAACCAAAAACTCATACAACAAGGAAAGATAACTCCTACAATTGGGATTATAATACATGGTATAACTGTCAATATTGTGGAGAATATAGACACATTCCAGAAAATTGCATCAAAATAAATTTAAGAGGGAATTACAAGAAATGGTTAAATGGAGAGATAATATGTTTTAGCTATCTCAAAGTTGGACATATCAGTAGAAACTGCAAAACCAAAACACTAGGACCAATACCAGGTAATGAAAATGACAAACTTGAAGGAAAGAAGATATGGATATAAATAGTAAGAGTTGGAAGAAGTAGAGAAGATGACACTATGATCACCCAATCTAATGGATCATGTGATCACACTACATCTCACTAAAGAAAGGATGCATGTAGGAACTGTATACTCAATGCTATATTTTACATCAATTCCTAGCATAAAAGTGATGAAAGTTCATATTGCATAAATAGATATGCATTAAGAACTGTTAAATATAGAAAATCATAAGTATTGAGCATCAGTGGTATAGTCTATATTGACCAAGCCTTGCAATATAGATCGAGTGATCAAGGAAGAATACATATTGATTGAGTGAATTGGTTATTGCCAAGTAAGTAACCTTGACCGAGCTAAAATGGAGACTGAGCTAGCTATCATACACCAAGTAAGAAGACATTAATTACAAACCTAAAATGAAATATTGAAGGTATTTATCAAATTTAAACATTCATTTTCACTCACCAAGTGGTCAAAGAGCTCATGAGAAGATTTGAAGACAATCAAAGCAATTTCAACAACCAGAGCAAAGAATCTTAGCAGATTATCAAAAAATTATGAAGAAAAGTAAATACCACTCTCAGTGCCGAGTAAAATATTTAGTGAAGATATTTGTGAAATTTTTATTTAATAAACTAGTATGAAATTGCATCTAGAAGTGAAATGATGAAGGATAGAAGTGCACAAATCATAAGGAATGATCAAAGGCCTCCACCAAACTTCAAAAATTTAGTTAAAATACAAACCGTTGATGATGATATTGGAGCATTGTCATCAATTCCACCTAGTCTTGACTATTGAAGACATCAAATTGTGCTATCAATGAAAGATTGGAGAAATTAGAGATTTTGAAATCAGGGAAGCTTATGACAAGCTATGTGTCGATAGAATTCTAAAAGATGAATTCAAGATCATTATAGAGAAAGGGATTACCTGTGCCCTAGGATTTCCTAAAGTTTTCAAATTTGAATGGATTAAAATTGTGCTCAGCCATGTTGATGATATGAAAATTTGGTGAGAAGGTGGACCAATCAAGATCAATGAGGTAATCATTCAAAGGGTAACTAGGTACCCTACCTTTAATCAATCAAATAGCATAAGGAGTGGAGCACAAAATGAAATTGAAAACCTGACCAAGGAAAAGTGGAATGGGCATGGAATGTCAATTGATGGCATTGAGGATCCATTAATTGAATTTTTTGTTCATTTGATTGCACACAAATTCTATCAATATAGAAGATTGAACAATGTACCTTGTGTAGTAGTAGATTTGGGCTAAAAAATTATAAATAAAGATAATTTATGATCTTGCTGAGCTACAACTTCACCAACTTATAGAGAACCTAGAAGCAGTGAGCAAAACAAAGAACACCTCTTGTAAGTTTGGATCCCTATTAGTTTTCATAATTTTCTATGTACATAATTATTTTCCTACCATAGGAACAATTGGATGGGATATGAATAGAACAAATATAGAGTAGTTGAGTGACTTAATAAACAAGTTGGGAGATGAGAATTTTAAAGTAGTAGTGGATAATTACTTTGAAGAATTCAAAGTAAAAATGAGTAACAAGATGAGTATTCCAAAATTTGTTGTGGATAGATACTATGATGAAGTATGTTTCATTGTAGACATAGATTTTGTGTATGCACATTAAATATTAGGGAGGGTAGCATGATTAAGGCCAATGCTCTATGAAGTAAATATAAATGATGTAACTACAATAGTTACTGCACTTTTAGCAAAAGAAATAGATGCTAGTGTTGAGCAGTTTGGCATATATCAGACTATTATTGCCGAGTTGACTACTGAATCAGACACACTTAATATAGGGAAGAAAAGGAAAAGAAAGGTTTTCAAGGCTAGCATTAAAGAACAAGGAGAAGGGTCAAGACAACCTAGAGAGGCCAAGGAATGCAAAGGCAAAGGGCTTGTAGCTATAAAGCCAAAGGCCACCAAATAGAAAAAGATTGTTATAGTATAATCTAAGGTGAAGGCTAACCTCAAGAAAGACATGCAAGAAATGGTGACACCATAGAGGTTAAAGGGAAAGATGATCATTGCTAGAAATATACCAACATAGCCTCTAGCCAAGATATTAACTAGAAGTCCATCCAAGAAAAAGAAACATGTAGAAGATCAAGAAAAGCTGAGGATAAAGTTGATTATTGAGCAAGAGGAGGAGGAATATAATGAAAAAATTGAGTCTGATGAGACTAGATAACTTCAAATAGTAAAGAGACTCCCTTCAATGGTTGTGGATCATGTATGTGCAAAATTGATAGAATCAGAAAGCATTCTAGGATTCAAAGAAATACAATATGATTCTCAAAGCAATGATGATCAAGTTAACCTTGAAGGCACAATAATTGATATGATAATCAAGTTTAGGCATTATACAGGGATTATACAAAAGAATAGATGCCAAATGGAAATGGTCATTGTACACTGAAAAGAAAATATGAGAATCAAAATTGGGACAAGTTATGCTAAATTTAGGGAAGACTCATAGGTTTATAGCCTTTAAAGATTTTGTTAAGAAGTTTATGCTGAGGGATAGGGCATATAAAGTTTTAAAAATAAAGCTCATGAAGTTGAGCAAGACAACATTAGAGTATATAAAGAAGCATTTGGATTGCTTACTTCATATATAGAGGTGAGGGAAGGTTGAGATGCTATTGAATTTAAAGATAAATTTAAGAAAGAAGTGGCCAAGATAATAGAGGAGATTCAACAACTTGTCAATAGGTGTAGAAAAAAAGAGACTCTCACAATTGAAGATGAAACTAACACCCCTGCACCTAATCCAAATATACTAATAGAAGAGGAAATTCAAGGTTCAATGAAAGACTCAAGGAAACCTTGTACTAACCCAATTTGTTATAGATAGTTGAATATACAAAGCTTGAAGTCACAAAGACTAATGATGTAAATGTCACATTAGTAATAGAGGCTACAAGTGTTGAGAAACTTGGTAAGACATTAATTGTATATACACCATTAACTTGTATGCCAATTTTGACAAAGGATACAATATTTGATAAAGAATCATGCACTAAATTGGTAGAAGATGAAATAAAATAGAAAGAGAAAGAGGCTACTCAAGCTCTTATTCAATTTTTGAGTGCAAGGGCTATAGAACCTACAAATGTGACACCTATAAAATAGGTGATCTCTACACCAACACATCAGCCAAAGTTGACACCAAGTGAAAAGGGGAAATAATTACAATTGTCACTACCCAATGATACACCCTCAAGATCTTAGGATATGACTCATGAAGGAGATGAAGATGATGAGTCACTAAACCTTGATGAGGTAATTAAATTACCTAAGTATGACTTGAATAATCTTACACTAGAGTAGATGCAACAATTGCAATTTTTTTGAGTCATAAGACAAAACATGAATAGATGAAAAGAGAGAAAATGAGAAGACATGTACTAAAAACTATCAATGATACCTTTATAGGTGCATTTTTAATCATAGATGTGAACAATCAGCATACAATTTTGGACCACCTAGTCTATGTAGTTGATAAAATGTAGAAAAATGACATCGAAACAAATGAAAAGTTACTACAATAGCCTAAGAGAAGAATGAAGCATAATGTTGGAAGCATGAATGGTGATAATATTCCTAATGGGGGAGTATTGTAGAAACATGATCAGATCATTATCATGATGATATGTTACATTCATGACTGTGTTTGTCATTGATATCAACATAGTAGTTTTCTATGGTATCTAGCAGAAGAACAATGGTAAAGATCAAGTTGGTATGGATAGATTGTTTAGTACTTTTAGTAACAAGGTTAAAGAAAGATTATAATATGTGTCTAGTATATGTAGATAACCTCAAAAGCATAAGATATTAAGTCTAAAATAAGTTGTGCAAGTTTTAGTGAAGACTGTTCTGAGATAGAGATTATAGAGGCATGTTTTGGTAAACTTGTTACATCTCTTAGAAAATTTGTTATTCTGAGAAGCTAAAGTTAAAGATGTGAAGAAGACATGTTGGTGATGATGTGACTAAGCTTGCTCATCATAATGTTATGTGTATAGAAATTTATTCATGTTTCAAGGCAAAAGATTAATGTTATCGCTAAGTGTAACCTGTTCCTAATGTGGTCCTATAATAATTAATTGAGAAGGTGTAACAACCAATTTAGGGAATTATTTTATGGATTGGGTATAAAGGAAGGACATTTTCCTTTATCATGGAATGGATGTATGGATGAATGCAAATGATTGTAAGCAACACAAAGAGAGGAATGTGAAGATAAGTAGAGCAAAGCAAAAGTGAAGGAAACTTTGTTGCTGAAGTTTTATTGTGTGATCTAAAGTTTGATACTTGGATCCAAGGTTCATGACCTAGTCTACAAGGTTTGAGGAAAAAAATTAAAGTTTAGTACATACAATCATTATTCATGGAATAGTTGAGAGATTAGTGGGATAGTGAGCTTGGTGATCTTGCTCCAGAAGTTTTTTGGACAGTGGGTTCTTCTGTCTTCTACAACTCCTAATAGGGTTGAAATCTTCTAACACGGATTCAAAGTCTCTTAACAGGGACTCATATGTACTAAATGTTGTAATAGACTCCTAACAGGGTCCATCCTATAAAAAGGAATATTTATATTAGTACATCATCTTGTGGGCATTATTCCCACTAGGGTTTTCCCTCTGATCAAGGGGTTCCCTAGTTAACATGTTTGGTGTAATTGTCTATGTGCATCTTGTTGTGATTGCTGTTTACTTTGGTTGAATGGATAAGATTGTTTAAGGTTGATAAATGTTTTAATTATTGGATAATTTATTCACACCCGCTCTTAGTTATCTTTGTGAACTATTGTTTCTAAGGCATAAGGTATTACAAAAATTCTCAGAAGAACTTGCACAAAGACAAGCTGAGAATTCTACATCTATCACACTGCTAGAAATTTTTTTGAAGACCATCAATTCTTTATATTTGAAATTGTGTGATATAGATTTCTTTACAGTAGATATACATGCTCATTAGAGTTATTGCATGCCAAAATTAGAGGTAATATTATCACATTGGGTAAGAATGCAAGTTCAAGCTCATCCTCTTATAGTGAACTGACATTTAGTCAAAAAGAGGTTAGCCAAGCTCATGACTAGAGATATAGAGATATGACATAAGTTGAAATTGATTCAACTTCAATTATTTCTGCATATAAAGGATGATTCAAAAGGTAATATCTATTACTAGAGATATTTTGAAGAAAGAGATTTTTTTCACACATTGCAGGATTCATTGATCTAGCTATGGAGGTAGAGATTCAATTTCAAGTTTTGGAATAGGTATAGGAAATATGGAATAAAGGCTATGCCAATAGTGTGGTAAGTCATCAACAATTCTTTGATAAGTTTCAACTAGCCCCAAGTTCCATCAGTGACAAAACCAAGGTGGAATGAAACAATGAAATAAAGAGAGAAATATGAAAGGGGGAGATATGAAATAAAAGGAGATATGAAAGGATAAGATAAGGAAATATACAGATCAAAGATTAGATATCAGAATCACATTATGGTCTCAAGGGGAGATTACATTTTTGAATGAAATGATTTAATGACAAAGTTTTTTTTCTAGTAATGTCAAAGGGGGAGATCTTTGATCTCTAAGCCTACTTGTCTATTAGTATTCAAACACTTAGTCATTTATCAAGAAAGATTACAAGGTCATTACGACAACTGAGTTATTTAGTAAAGGCCAAGCATACAAATCTTATACTAAGAAAGTTATTAATTGTCGAGTATTTACTAGCAACCAAGCATATGAATAAGATAAGAAATATAGTTGAGACCAAGCATATTGATAGGTTATCAAGTGTCGAGTAAAGATGATGTAGGAGCATCCAGAGGTATAAGGGCAATCCTGTGTCACCCAAAAATATATACTTCGACTTAGTTTCTGTTTCATGAGTTTTCATTTTTGGATACCCATTTGGATCAAATAAAGGTTCCAACTTTCACAATCAGTGTTCGTGTAAATCCAAAAAAAATAGGAGCATGTAATTGAGCCATCATTTTGGTGAACTAGGAGGTGTAAATTGGCTAGATGAATGTAATTGTAATTTATAGCATTCTAGAAAAAGAATCAGGTCAAAAGGCCCCATGGTTTGAAAGTTATTGCAATTTTTTGAGTTGTGAAGACCTCCTAAGAATGCTTCAAAGTCAAGTTAGGGGCATTAAATGACCTCAAAAAGGGCTAAAAAATGGGGGATGAGTGAAGCTTGTCCATAAGGCTATAGAGCACTTCGAGAGATTTCTAAAAATGTAAACAGTTCATCAATCGGAGCTACGGTTCAAAAGTTATGCCTCCCAAAAGTTTGGTTACCGTTTTTAGATTCTTCTAGATTTGCGTCGACTTCTAACGCAGCTTCTGGAACCTTCTATTTGGTCGATGGATGCCTACTAGCACTTTCTAGAATGTACTCCTAGTTGTTAACCCTTCAGGGTCTATTTAAGGAGATCTCTGGCATTGTAAAAGGTAGTTCGGAGTGGAGTTTGAGAGGAGGTATTGAAAGGAGAAATTATCTCTAGATTTATGCTATTGTAAGCCCCTAGGGCATGTTTTGAAGTTTATTTTCTCTATACTAAATGTACTAGCTTATTTTTTAGTTAATATAATTTCCCTTTTTTGTTGTGTCCATTTTGTTCTTGGGTTGTGTCCCCATCAAGTGGTATCAGAGCCAGTTTTCCTGAGTGTGTAGATAGAGCGCCGACTGTGAGGCAGTTTGCACCAGGACTGTGTGGTTGTGGATTCAAGTTAGAAGATGCCTCCATGAAGAGAGCATGGTAAAAAGGCTAGAGCTATTAATCCTGAGGAGGTTAGAGCCCTCCAAAGGTAGGTACAGGCATTGCAAGAGGAGCTCCGTAGAGGAGCAAATGTTGCCGCAGGTGATGACAGTGAGGATGAAAATGAAGAAGAAGAAATGGGACCAAAAGGGGAATTTGACAGGGAAGTTCTGAATCATGCAGAGGAAAGGCTTTTTAGGGCCATTACTAAGTTTGGGAAAAGACCTACAATTGAAGTGGGTGTATTTTCAAGAAATCTAAAACTAGATGAGTTGATCGATTGGATCAATGAACTGGAAGAATACTTTGAGTATGAGGATATCAGGGACCCAGATAGGGTTAAGTTTGCAAAGGCCAAACTGAAAGGCCATGCCAAAATCTGGTGGCAAGAGGTTCAATTGGAAAGAAACAAAAGAGGAAAGGAGAAGATCACAAGATGGGATCGCATGGTGGACAAATTGAAGAAGCAGTTCATTCCTGTGGACTACGAGCTTGATTTTTTTAAGAAGATGGATGGGTTAAAGCAAGCAGGAAGATCAGTCCAAGAATATACAGAGGAATTTTACTGACTCTTGATTAGAGTGGGGCATGCAGAAGCAAATAAGGAGAAGGTTGCTCGTTATATCAGTGGGTTGCGACCTAGCATCCAGGAGGAATTAAGTTTGGTAAGAATGACCATCATTAAAGAGACATACCAGTTTACCCTATGAGTTGAAGAGAAGCTGAATAAAAGGTTTGAAGGAAGACAAAGAGGGTGCGGTCAAGGAGGAAGGGGAAGCAGTAGATCATCTGGAGGCCACAATGAAACCCAAAAGAAAAATGAAGATGTGGGTACTAGCAAGAACCAAAGGAATGAGGGTTTTAACCGCTCCCATGATCAAGACTTTGGAAATCAGAGAGGAAGAGGTAGAGGATGTGGACAAGAAAAAGGAGGCTTCTGTGGTACCTATTTCCATTGCAATGAAGAAGGTCATCATGCCTTTCAATGCCCTCAACGACAAGGAAGGATAGATAGGAGAGCTGAGGGCCAAGCTAGGGTTGCTCATGTGGATGAGGATGCACAAACATTACATTCAGAGGATGCAGAAAGAGGAGAGACCTTGGTAAATGAAAGAGTCCTACTAAGTGGTGAGATTGAACCAGGACAATGAAGGAGTTTGTTTCGTACCAGATGCAAGTGTGAGGATAAATGTTGTGATGTGATCATTGATGGTGGTAGCACTGATAACTTGGTATCAGAAGAGATGGTCTCTAAGCTGAAGCTCAAGAGGGAGAAAGATCCCCAGCCCTATTGGATTGCTTGGGTAAAAGATGATCATAAGGTCCTGGTAAGTGAAAAATGTTTAGTGAAATTCAAAATTGGGAGTTACCATGATGAAGTTCTCTATGATGTTATTTCAATGGATGTTTGCCATCTATTGTTGGGTAGACCATGGCAGTTTGATAGACATGCAGTCAATGATGGACATGCAAACACATACTCTCTGACAAAGGATGGAGTTCGCCACAAATTGAAGCCCATGAAAAAGGAAGGTGAAAAGGTATGTAGCAGTCCTAGGATTTGTCTTGTTGATGAAAGGAAGTTTTTAGATGGCATGAAACATTAGCATATGTGCTATGCTTTGATTCCTAGAAAAGATAAAGAAGGTAGTAGTGAAATACCACTTGAAGTTTCATATTTACTAGGGAAGTTTGGAGATATTATCTCTGATAATGTTCCAGATGGATTGCCACCAGTAAGGCAAATCAGTCATCAGATAGATCTGATTCCAGGAGCTAGTTTGCTTAACAAGGCTGCTCATAGGATGACTCCTATTGAAACAGAGGAGCTAAATAGACAGGTTTAGGAGCTGTTGAGGAAGGGCTTGATTCGAGAGAGCTTGAGTCCATGTGTAGTACCTGTAGTACTTGCACCAAAGAAGGATGGAGAGTGGAGGATGTGTACAGATTCTCAAGCTATAAATAGGATAACCATCAAGTACTGATTTCCTTTGCCAAGGATGGATGATCTTATGGACTGCTTGAGTGGAGCTCAGTACTTCACAAAGATAGATCTGAAGAGTGGTTATCACTAGATACGGATTCAAGAAGGAGATGAGTGGAAAACAACCTTCAAGACCAAGGAGGGTCTTTATGAGTGGTTAGTCATGCCCTTTGGATTGATGAACGCCCCAAGCACCTTTATGTGGCTCATGAATGAGGTACTTAAGAAGTTCTTGGGAAAATTTGTTATTGTTTATTTGGATGATATTTTAATTTTCAACAAGACTTTGGAAGAACATTTATTGCATATTCGTAGTGTTCTTGAAAGGCTAAGGGAAGAGAAACTGTTAATTAATCTGAAGAAGTGTATCTTTGCAAAAAGGGAGTTAGTCTATTTGGGGTTTGTTATATCACCCAAAGGTATCAAAATGGATCCAAAGAAGGTAAAGCCATCTTGGAATGGCCTACTCCAAGGACTGCTACTGAGGTAAGATCATTTCATGGTCTGGTTAGTTTTTATAGGAAGTTTATTAAGAATTTTAGTGGCATATGTGCACCCCTAACTGATATAATAAGAGGGGATAGAAAAGAGTTCAAATGGATTGTGATGCCAGTGGAAGCACTATTGGGGCTATATTAAGCCAAGAAGGTAAGCCTATTGCATATTTTAGTGAAAAATTGAATGATGCAAAGAAGAAGTATTCTGTTTGTGATCAAGAGTTCTATGCAATAGTTCAGGCCTTAAAGAAATGGATGCATTATTTATTACCAAAGGAATTTGTTTTGTATACTAATCATCAGGCATTACAATACCTAAATAGCCAAGGTAAATTGAATCAGAGGCATATGAAGTGGGTAGAGTTCTTGTAGAGTTATACATTTGTGTTGAAGCATAGAAGTGGAAAGTCTAACAGGGTTGCAAATGCACTAAGTAGGAGACAATTGTTGCTTACAGTAATGTAGGTTGAAGTAGTTGGGTTTGATGAACTCAAGAAATTGTATCCCAAGGATCCTAATTTTGCTAAAGCATGGAAAGCTTGTAAAGAACCTGTTGCTGTAGATAGAACCAAGTGGTTAGACTATTTGATTCAGGATGGCATGTTGTTCAAGGGTAGTCAATTGTGCATTCCAAGGAGTTCCATGAGGGAAAATCTGATTAAGGAGAAACACAGTGGAGGGATGGTAGGACATTTTGGTCTAGATAAGACCATTGCCATTCTTAGAGAACATTATTTTTGGCCTCAAATTTCACAAGATGTGAAGAAGTTTGTATAGAGTTGCCAGGTTTGTCAAGTTGCCAAGGGGTTTAGTCACAATACTGGCCTATATTAGCCATTGCCTGTTCCATCAAGGCCATGGGAGGACATAAGTATGGATTTTGTTCTTGGATTGCCAAGGACACAAAGGGGTAATGACTCAGTATTCGTGGTGGTTGATAGGTTCTCCAAAATGGCACATTTCATTCCATGCCACAAAACTCATGATGCTGTCCATATTGCAGACTTGTTTTTCAAAGAGGTGGTAAGACTACATGGTCTTCCAAGGAGTATAGTTTCTGACAAAGATACTAAATTTGTGGGGTATTTCTGGAGGACATTGTGGAAAAAGTTGAGAATAGACCTAAAATTTAGTTCCACGCATCATCCGCGGACTGACGACCAAACAGAAGTGGTAAATAGAAGTCTGGGCAATTTGCTAAGATGTTTAGTTGGGGATAAGCCCAAGGGATGGGATTTGATTCTACCACAAGCAGAGTTTTCTTACAATAACTCTATAAATAGGAGTACTGGAAAATCACCATTCCAAATTATATATGGGAATAGGCCAAGGACTGCACCAGAATTGAGGAAGATAGAACAAGGGGAGAGGACAAGTGCTGAAGTTGAGGAATTTGCTGAACATATCAAGCGTCTACATGAGGAGGTTCAAGCACACATTAGCAATATGAATCAAGAGTATAAAACTAGGGCTGATCAAAGGAGAAGAAATAAGGAATTCCAAGTAGGGGATCTAGTCATGTGCACTTACGAAAAGAAAGATTTCCAGCCGGTACTTACAACAAGCTGAAAATGAAGAAATTTGGCCCCTGCAAAATTTTGAAGAAACATGACTCAGGAAATGCATATGAAGTGGAGCTGCCAGATGGTATTCACATTTCTCCCATTTTCAACATTGCAAATTTAATAGAGTATCATGATGATGGTGCAGATGAGGAGCTAGTGTTAGAGCCATGTCCAATTCCTACTTCTAAGAAGGAGGAGATAGAAGAAATTCTAGATCATCGTGTGGGTAGGAGTACCAAAAATAGGTATTATGAAGAGTATTTGGTCAAATGGAAAGGACGACCAATCAAGGACTCAACTTGGATTTCAGCAGCTGAGGTTTCCCATTTGGGATTTCCTCTACCATTCATAAAGTGACAGGGTCACTTTTCAATCTACCCTGGGTGTCTGATGCAGGAGCATCCAGAGGTATAAGGGCAACCCTGTGTCACCCAAAAAAATATACTTAGACTTAGTTTCTGTTTCATGAGTTTTCATTTTTGGATACCCATTTGGGTCAAATAAAGGTTCCAACTCTCACAGTTCCACCATCAGTGTTCGTGTAAATCCTAAAAAAATAGGAGCATGTAATTGAGCCATCATTTTGGTGAACTAGGAGGTGTAAATTGGCTAGATGAATGTAATTGTAATTTAGAGCATTCCAGAAAAAGAATCAGGTCAAAAGGCCCCACGGTTTGAAAGTTATTGCAATTTTTCAGGTTGTGGAGACCTCCTAAGAATGCTTCAAAGTCAAGTTAGGGGCATTAAATGACCTCAAAAAGGGCTGAAAAGTGGGGGATGAGTTAAACATGTCCAAAGGGCTATAGAGCACTTGGAGAGCTTTCTAAAAATGTAAACGGTTCGTCAATCGGAGCTATGGTTCAAAAGTTATGCCTCTCGAAAGTTCGGTTACCGTTTCTGGATTCTTCTAGATTTGCGTCGATTTCTAATGCAACTTCTAGAAACTTCTATTTGGTCAGTGGATGCCTACTAGCACTTTCTAGAATTTACTCCTAGTCCTTAACCCTTCAGGGTCTATTTAAGGAGATTTCTGGTATTGTAAAAGGCAGTTCAGAGTGGAGTTTGAGAGGAGGTACTGAAAGGAGAAATTATCTCCAGATTTATGCTATTGTAAGCCCTTAGGGCATGTTTTGAAATTTATTTTCTCTGTACTAAATGTACTAGCTTATTGTTTAGTTAATACAATTTCCCTTTTCTGTTGTGTCCATTCTGTTCTTGGGTTGTGTCCCCATCAAAAGAGGTATATAGAAGTTGAGCAAGAACATGAAGGTTTATACATGACTGAGTATCAATGAATTAAAGTGCCGTGTAGTTCTATTGTGATATGTAAGTTTGTAATTGCACAAATCCATATGTAAACCATTTTTGGCTGACTTTTCTATGATATTTAATATTTGTAGAACTTAATAAGAAGTTGATTATGCATTGTTGCAGAAGGTAATGATCTCAAGGAGTATAGTTCACCCAATCAAAAAATGGTATATAAATGACAAAAAATGATGAAATGTAAGCTAGTGATCAAGATCTAGAAACTTTACAAAATGTCTATTTAAGGAGGATTCTAACCCTACTATCAAAGTTGTTGAGGAGTAGAGATGTGTAAGGAGTGTATGTGCATGTGAAGGAGTAAATTTTTTTTTTAGAGAGAGATCAAGGAGAGATAAATCAGAGAAGTGAAGGAATGAATATAGTTATCATATTAGGAGATCATATCAAAGGTATAAAAAAGAGGAGACTTAAGATCAGCTTGCAGAGGAACTAGGTTAGGTACTAAATTAAATATTATTAATTAAGACAAGGTCAATCTCTTAATAGATCTATGCAGTCCTCCTAACAAAGTCCTTACTTGATTGTAAATGTAAAATCCTTTAACAAGGTGAGACGTAATAGTCTCTTAAGATTTTAACAAGGCATACCCCTCACAAGATAGAGCATATCTTATGATCAAATATTTTAACCTTAACTGGTTAAATTTATTGTTGCAACAGTGAAGATTTGTGAGTTTTATCCCCACCCCATTTTTACCTTCATCTTGAAGTGTTTCTAGGTTACAAAATTATTATGTTATGTGTTGAACTTTGTATGGATGTCATGTATTTCATTTATGTTTCAACATTATAGTTTAAAATGGTAGATCTAATATATGTGATGAATTGTGTATGAATTTGTGAAATTGGTTTTGAAGTCAAAAGTTTAAGATCCTAATTCTCCCCCGAACATAATATGTGATGCTCAACACACTTATATAATTTTCACAAAGAAGAAGAGGTTTTAGGGGTGAAAGGGTCAATGCTTTACTTTACCTCTTTCACAATCTTAAATGAAACCCAAAAGCCCTTAAAGCTTGAAACACTTGAATTTTTCCTACAATTTTTATTCTTATTATGATGTTTAGGGAAAATTTTCTTATGTAATAAAGATGTTCATTTTAAAATCAAAGTATAATTTTCTACATTTATTTTATATTCAAATTGAAAAGAATCTAAGTTCATTTTACCATTTGGTCTATGAAGCATAAAAGAAACTAAGATCAAACCATATAGAATCATGCACAACTCAAACACTAAGTCATATAATCCTGCATAGTCCATCTAAAGACACACTATCTTAGTAGAGAGGGAAAAATGATGAAAATTGCAAGTTGCACTTCATGAGTTGTTAATGTATACATTTTAATAAGAAAGAAAAATATAAATAATTTATTATTTATGAGTGTAAACATCTTTAGTCTTAATCCATGATCTTCTCCAACCTTAACAATAGTGTCCTTACCACTCAACTTCATGGGATTAAAAGATCCACTCCTCATGTTAGGATATGGGAAAACTAGAAACAATGACAATCATAATCACACCAAACACATGATGATAGGGATTACTCACACATACACACACCATAGACAAAGAATTTAAACTCATACTTATCATCTAAAGGAAAATACTAAAACATCAAGGGGTGAGCATAATTCCTTGTTGGCATGAGCACAATGACCTAGATCCAACAGTCACATTGTACATGTTCATTAATGGAGGAAAAAATCCACCATAGTTGAGCATGATCACTAATGGCTCAAAATCAGTCACTCACACATATTATACACATAAGGAGGGGATATGAGAACAACCAAGTACAAAGAATACAATTCCAATCATAGGGAATACACAAAATCATTATGAAAGGAATAATATATCTTTCAGGTGATACTCAAAATACATGAGGAACAAATACCAGAGAGATACTTAGGGATTGCCACTATGGAGGACAAATAATAACTACCGTATTAAGCCAAATATTATCTCATATGGATAAGGATGCTCAATCATAGAAGTCCCACTCTCCTAAAATGGGTATGTCTCCTTAAGTCATTCTTAACCTTTGCAAGAACTCAAGGCACACAAGGGACACCTATTATATTGGTTAATCAATAACCCACATTTCATTACTTTTCACTTGATTATTTATCACTAAAAAAATGATTACAAGGTTTTATAAAGAGGTACTCATATAACCCTCACTAATACTACCTACAATTGAGGCTCATCACATCACCAAGGAAGTGGTATTAAACTAAATAATGTACAATTTTCTATTTAACTTGTCGTACATTAATTTTCACAAAATTACTCATGCATAATCCAAATGGATCTCTTTTCAATTTTTTTTTAAAGAGGACCTGAAACCCCATACAAAGATTAAATTGAAGGATAAATCATAAAGATTCCCTAGAACAAGAAACAAACTATCCAAATCCAAATACCAACCAAACAAAAAGTGGCTGAATGCCAACACAAATGAGTCAATGAAGAACCAACAACAAAAACCCCATTTGGATTTACCTTCTCTCCCCTTCTTAATGAACACTTAGATTTTTTACCTTTCATAGTGATCCATCCTCAACTTTAGCAACATCAACCTACCAAGATAGGATCTAGAGCCAAAGGCCTAAAATCCCTCTAAGATGTCGCAAGAAGCTCAGGACCAACCAACTTAAGGCTCACGCCAGTAATGCATCCAAGGTTAGCCTCTTCTAGAAAAGGATAAATTGCAAGCCCAAAAACACCAAATAAAATAGAGAGACCAACATAGGATTTTCCAAAGTGGCATGAATGACAACTAACTCAAAACTAGTTCGAGAATTACCAATAGATATAGCAAAAGCTTTACCGATAGACTCAAATAAAAATAATGTTTGCTTCTAAAACTATTAAATGCTCCTTTTTAACATAAACTTCACATTTTAAACATTTCCTTAAAAAATGGGCATAGTAATGCCATATTTTGAAAAGTTTAAAATTTTTTTGGTATAAATTCATATAAGACAAAGTACAAAGTAGGGTAGTAATATCTTTAACAATGCTAATTCAATCTATTTGTAACATCGCAAAATAATTATGAATGAATATTTAAAAATAAGAACTCCATTTCAATCATGAAATTACAAAGGAGAGATCATTGAGCTTAAGCAACAAGTTCCCATAATATTGCATGCATCTCTTCCCTTCCCAATTCCAATCTAGTTGTAGTCAACACCATTCAATTCAATCTCTAATTACTTCCATAATGAACAAATAAAATTTCATTGCATAGAGGGAATTTATCTCATTTTTACTTTGAAAAAATGCTACAACATGAAATAATTTTTTTTTTCTTTTAACCCAATGCATTTTTATGTTTTAAAATTAAAATAATTAAAACTATCTTTTTCACTTCTCAATTGATTTTATTTGTTCTAATTTCCCAATACACTTTATAAAGCATACATATATGTTGTATTATTTTAGCATTAAATGATAGTTTTATAACTATAGAATATTTTTTAATTTAAGTTTAAAAAATATAAAATTGCATAAAATGTTCAGATGTCCATTTATTGAGCATACACATGATTAGGGTTTGCAGAATATTACCAACCATAATATCTAGGTTAAATTTTAATTAAACATGAGAAATCATCCTCAAATTGAGTACATTGGATAAAGATAAAGAATTTTGACCAATATGACATCTCCTATATGACCACTAAATTGTGGAACAGGGTAAAGAAATAATATGTCCTTGTAATCACTCCAAAAATGCCAAAAATACCTTAAGTGCATGTAGAATAGAAAAAGCATAGAAACATAACCAATAGAAATCTATAACATAAATTTTCATTACATAACTCATCTAAATTATATTTAATTGTGAAAAAATAATAAGGCCATATCATCATTTAATACATATTTAAATACATTTTTCACATGATTTAATTTAATAAGAATTAAAATCAAGTATGATACCACTTCACATTTGTCATAGGAAATTTCACAATAGATGAATACATCAAATCCTCGTAAGGAACTAGGTACAATAACACACAAGAATATCAATGCAATTTACACCAATAAATAACATGTTAAGTAACACCATTTTATTAGATAATTGAGAGAGGGTCAAGGGAGGAGGAGGGGGGGGGGGGCGGTGGTGATTCAGTTACAACCAATTATCCTATAGGCCTTAAAACACTTTTTATAAACATAAACACTCTTTCAGATCGCTAGCTCAGTAACCAGATATAACATTCAACTTAATCATCCAAACCATTTTTACCTTCTAAGTATCAGAGTAAAATTTTAGCCTATATTGAGTTGCAACAATAAATAGTAATCATGAAATAAACATGCATCACAATAAGCATGAACACAATTTTAACACAAGTATTTAACATGGAAACCCTGTTAAGGGAAAAATCACTTGGGACTGGAAACCCATAATTTTTTTGTTGGAATATTCAAATGGGAAGAGTAGTTTTGAGAGGGGGGGTGAATCAGAAGTACCTAGTTTTTATCTTTTAAAACCCTTTTTTACACATAACTAAAAGTAATGTACATGAATGTAAACATATAAGTAAACATGAAATGAAACCATGCATTAACACATAACACAAGAGATTTGGTAACCCAAAAACCCTCTAGGAATAAGAAGGTAAAACTGGGGTGGGGATGACGCCCACAAAAATTACTGTAGCAATAAATGTTCAACCACTTTTGATGGTCTGCCTTGTGAAAGGCCTACTCTGTTAAAGGCTTTACACTGTATCAATAGTGACCTGGTTAGAGGATTTACAAATAGTTACATGAAGTTTCACCCTATTAAAGGATTTACAATAGGTTGTTAAAATAGGATTTTCAATCACCTTCTCCAAAGGTTCTCCTACCTAGCTATTAAGATAACCTATCAATATAGGATTTCAGCATCTAATACAATGGTGAGAAAGTATTAGAACATTTGACCTGATAGAGTGCAATCTTCAATTGCTGGTTTTAGGTACTAGATCTGCTCTTCCTTTTTTGATCCTTGCTTGATCTGATCTTTGTATGTGTTCCTTGTCCCTTTTGCTATTCTGATCAACTGGATATGAAATTGCTGCTCTATTCCTCTAAGTCTTTCCCTCTTCACATAGAAATTTTGCTATAATCTCCCCATATACTATTGTCATTCACTCATTTAATGGGTTTTTGACCTCCTTTTAAAGATTTTAAAGACTTAGGGTTAGGTTTGGATCTACGATCCACATTGAATCTTCAAATTCCCACTCATACCTTGCATTTTTCTCATTGGTTGCATGCCTTCTCCATTTTTCTGATTGGCTACATGCAGATTGTAAAGGGAATATAAATGATTCTTCCTTATCCTTTTTCTCATTTTAAATCTCTTTAAGTCAGCTCCAAAAATGGTTTACATCTTAGTTTGTGAAGGCACAAACTATTATGCTGATTCTGTGTTACTCGGCACATGTTATATTGCTAATACTCGACACTTGAATGTTCCTATATTGCTTGGCACATGTTACATTACTGGTTTTCTTGACACCTCTTATACTCTATGTTTCTCAACACATGAGTCTTCCTGAATCACCCAGCACATACTATGCTCTGTCTTGCTCAACATCTATTACTTGCTTGGCTCCTGAAGTCACTCAGCACCTATTAAGATTCTGGCTCGGCAACTACTATTATTCACTTGGCATATATGGTGGAATTGGTTAAGTGTGTTGACACTCAAATGTCAAGACCATTCTAAGACCAACAATTTCACTCTTCTAAAGAGACCTTTGTTAGGATCCAACCCTGTTAAAGCTTGCATAGATATTATTAGTGTGACCTTGTTAGATAATTTTCCCCAAATATCATCTAGACCTTATCACTTCTTGAAATATCTAAAGATTAGCCTTCTCTAAAGGACTTACAAAAAATTCAACAAAATTTCACCACACAATTGATTTAGAAATAATTCTATTAGGTCAACTTGATTAAGAGATTTTTTGCTACAATGGTTAGAGAGTGATAATGAAATGACATATTAGGTTTTAGCACTACCTTTCTTGTTTAAATCTTCATGTTACTCAATCTCTTTCCTCTCTCAATCCTCTTTCTTTCTTCTGATCCCTTTAGGTTGATTTGTTCACTCACATACCAACTTATCAGTTCTCTTGCTTGATCTTCACATTGTAGTTCTACTTGGTCATCCTTCTAGCTATCACTTCCTTCTTTAGCTTGATCAACAACAATGAACATTATGTTCATCCCTTAAATAGAATTTTTTTTCCCACTCCTCTAGAACCTTCTAGGTTTTTCCACTTAATCACAATCGTCAGATCTTCATCAAGCTTAGATTCATTAAATCTAGACTCTTAGGTAATAGACTTCTACCTTGAATCTTGTGCTCCAATTCAAATTGCTAAATCTCTTTTATTATATCTTCTTTGAATTTCTCTAGTTATTTATCTCATACCTAACTTCATCCTTATCTTTGAAACTTCTCAAAAAATCTTTATTTTCCTCAAATGTCAGCCTTGGATTAAATATTTTCTAAACTTGTTCTTTTTTTTCATGCTTGGTTAGCATTACATATTTCTCAGTTAACACTAGATTGAATTAACACTATAAATTCTTATTTAACACTAAAATTCTTTCACTTCTTCATTAGGTGCTTGATGTCAACTATAATAGCTCATTTAATACTACTATTCTTCATTCACTGATCAAGCTATCTTCCTTATACATGCTCTCAATACTTGTTCAAATCATGTAAAATAGTAAAACCAACTTCATACTGTTAGATTCTAATTATTGAATACCATACACATATCAATGCTTACTTCATCATTACATGTTCATCAAATCCTCTTTATTAACCAAATACTCTTCCACAATCAAATTCTCTTCATCAATCAAATTGTATGGCACTTTACTCAATTAGCATAATGTCTAACCAATTAAGGCTTAATGTCAATGACAACATAATAATAGTTGGAATTCTTTAGAATAACTAAGAGTGGGGTAAATCAGTTATCCAAGATCTAGATTTAAAAATAAAACTTTTCATAGCTTAGTCAACCCATATCCATAAAATATATTCATCATACATGCATCCATTAAATCATACAATCACTTAGATTTGTTGATTACTGTCAAATCAACTTTGTAGAAATGTAAACATGAAACATAATGGATCTAATAACACATTTGACACAATGATTTTACATGGAAACCCAATTTGGGAAAAACCACCAATAGCATGCTACTTATTCTCACTCTTCTGAAGTGATGCCCTATGAAAAGCCAACCTTGTTAAAGGTTACAATACACACTGTTAAATGTGACCTAGCTAGAGAATTTCAATCACCCTATTAGGAGTGAGCCTTATTATAGGACTTTAGATCATTCACTTGGAATATCACCAAGTTAAAGGATTTACAAATGACTGTTAGGTCAACCTTAATCCAAAGGATTTATCCTAGACTGGTACAATGGTTAGAAAGTAACAGGAAGGCTTGATCTAATAACAACTCACAACTCACTTTTTAGTTTACAAATTTCTATTTTAGTCCTCCATTTTGATTGGCTTTCACACACTTTAGCTCTGAGAGCTTGTTCACCCTTCAAGAATTCATACTCTTAAGCCTTCTTTATTTGCTTGCCAATAACAGTCTCTTTTGTTCGGTCTCTAATGAAGTAATACCTTAGACCTCTTGTCTAACTTAGGTTCTCCAACATTGATAAACCTTGCTTCTGATCAATAATTTCTATAAATAGAAAAATTAAGATCTTTTTTCGTTCATCCTCTATCATCCATTTTAGGGTTAGGTAAGATTAGGTAGGATTCAATGAATCTATCCATCTTTTCATTTTAGTCCCTTCTAGAAAATTCTCCTTCAATCCTCTTTTTATTCACCTCAAAATGATTTACCATGAATTATGTCCCACTAACTCATCATAGTTATCTTCCAAATGCTTCAAAAAATTTAAGAAAAAAATAATAGTGGGCTTAGATTCATCAAATCCATGATTTAACATAAATATCGGCACTTGACATCAATATGTGATCACTCAGCTTCCATATTTCTCTTCCACTCATCATCAACTAGATCACTTAGGAAACACTAAAGCTTGCTATTATTCAACATTAACTAAACTTTACTCAACTTACACTATTTCACTTATCATATACTAAAATTTTGACTTTGATTAGCTCCATTTGATCTTTTTCTTGGCTTGCACTAACTTTTCTCAACACCTACTATCCACTCGGTCAAGCTTGGCCAACTCAATTCTACTTACTTGTTCTTCTGGAATTTGTTAGTGTATCTAACCTTTGCAACCTTAAGTAGATAATCAATGCACTATATCATCACTATCATAACTAATCTTTGTACTCCTTTTTACATACCATAACTCAACCTTTTCTCTAGGTGCTTTTGTTATCTCATTTTATTAAATCTTCCTCATTAATCAAATAAATGATAGTACTCAAATCATCTAACCAGTTGTCTTACCAACAAGTATCAGGTTTAACATCAGTGAAAAAAAAATGATTGAAACACATTCTCATACTTGTATCAATCTATTTTCAACAAATAATATACATTAAAAAAATTATTAGTTGGGACTAAAAATATCCCCCTTTGACATTGATGGAAACACTCAAGACATTACATTACATTACATTACATTACATTACATTACATTACATTACATTATGAAACAATAAATCATTAGATACCAAAAATCTTCATCTCCCTGACTTCATTTAGGTTCTCTACAACTTCATGATCTCTACAGCAGGTTCTTTTTTCAACATTAGGTTCTTTTACTCACCATTAGATTCTTCTTCTTATTCTACAACATCATATGCTCCCCCTTAGGATATACCTCTCTATTCAACAACATCTTCAACATAATTGATTTCCCCCTTTGGGTGGACTCCATGTAGCATTCTTCCTTTGACTCATATAAATTTACTTCTTTATCTTCTCCTTCTTATGATTCTCTCCCATACAACACATCACTCCCCATTTGACATTAATTAAAAGCTTTAATAAGAAAATTATGATATCTTGTAGTTATATCTTGTACCTTTTATGTATGGAGTACATGTTATTTATTATAATTGATGCAAGACCATCCTAGGTTGCCTTGCCATCCTACTCATTTTTGTGCATTCTATTAGTTATTGCCAAGTTGCAATTATTTTTGAGTTCCAGTATTGATCAATTACAATATTTTTTGAGTGTAGTAATGAAATAGTTCCTTTTTTTGGTTGACTTCTTTCTATTAAAAACAATAGTTTACCAAGATAATTGAGATGGGGGGGGGGGGGGGGGGGTGTGAATCAGTTATCCAACATTTAAAATATTTATCTTCTTTAAAAAAACTTAACCATTCAACCAAAGTAAACAACAACCATGATAAAATGCACATTGACAATTACAATAGATATGTTGACTAGGGAAAGCCTTGATCAGAGCAAAAACCCTAGTGGGAATGATGCCCACAAGATGATGTACTAATATAAATATTCCTTGTTAGAGGATAGACCCTTTTAGGAGTCTATTACAACATTTAGTACAATGAGTCCCTATTAGAAGACTTTGAATCCCTATTAGGAGATTCCAACCATATTAGGAGTTGTAGTACAATATATGCAAGAAGAGCCCACTATGCAAACATGTGATTTCAACTACAAGAAGAGATCACTACTCAAACAAGTAATTTAATATTATCTCCTCCTTTCCTTTGATTTTTCAACCAAACCAATCACTATCAGACCTTGTAGACTAGGTCATGAACCTCATATCCAAATATCAAACCTCAGATCACTTAACAAAACCTCAACAATGAAGTTTCCTCCACTTCCACACTCCTTGGCTCAACTTCACATTATGCTCTCTTTGCTACTTACAATATCTTCACATAAATACAATTCATGTCATCCTTGATAAAGGAAAATGGCCTTCCTTTATACCAATTCCTCAAAAAAAAATCCTTGAGTTGCCTATTGGACCTTCTCAATTACTTATTATAGGACCACATTAAGAATACATTATACTTAGCGATAACATAAATCTTCTACCTTGCAACTTGAATAAATTTTTGTACACACAATATTATGATGAGTGAGCTTAGTCACATCATCATTAACATGTCTTCTTCATGTCCTCAACCTCGATTCTCAAAATATCAACTTTGTTAAGAGATATAAAAAGTTTACTAGAATAAGCCTATCTAAATTCTATCTCAAAATAGACATCACCAAAAATTACATAACTTCTTCCAGACTTATCCTTTCTTCTTCTAGTGTTAACTTCATATACTAGATACTCAAGAGTATCCCCCATAACCTAAGATAGCATAAATACTCAACTAGATGTCCATACCAACTTGATCTTACCGTTGTTCTTCTGTCAGATACCACAAAAAATTGCTATGTTGACATCAATGAAAAACTTAGTCATGAATGCACATATCTAAAATACTCTCCCATAGGAATATTATCAACATTCATGCTTGTAACCAATCTTCTAACAAAATGGAAAGTGGTTGCTTATCAAGGATAGTAGTAACAAAATGGATCAAGTTACATCTAGTATCTGTGTAGCTACTGCAAGTCTTGGAAAGTAGACCAATGAAGAAATTATGTCGCAAGGGGGTCTGAGTAAGAGAACCAGGTAGAGTTCAAGGAAGAGAGCTATGGAGGCTGCTAGTGGTTCAACTACTAATTCCATTCAAGACACTATGGAGATTGGTAAAGAAGTGGTCAAAATGATCAAAGAGCTGAAATAGTAGCTTTTATTGGTCTTTGGTCTCTGGTTTTTGTTCTAGTCCTAGTATTAGTTACTAGTCCTAGTATATGATTACTATTTATGGTTGTAATATTTGGTTTTTTATCTATTATCTAAACTAGGTTCTAGGTCCTTGTAAAACCTGGGTTCATTTTTTGGATATTTTCTATGGTTTTATGTTCCTGTAAAACCTAATTTTTATACTATTTAAACAATAGGTTTCAGGTCCTTGTAAAACCTAGTTGTGCTTTATGTTATATCATTTCTATTTTTGTTAAAGGGTTTTGGGGCCCCTTCAAAACCTATTTTTGCCATAATCTAAAACCAATCTTCTAACAATCTCCCCCTTTGGCATTGATGACAACATAGATAAAAAAACATCTAGTTCCAAGAATACCAACAAAAAGACTGTTCATCTTACTTTTCAAATCCTCTTCATCAATCATTCTCCCGCAATGATATACCTTAATGTATTTTCTAAAAAACTTCCATTCCATGTTGTTTCTCATGCCAAACATCTTCCTCAACATAATGTTTTTCTTGCAATATTCTCCTCCATTGACATCAATGTTAAAGGTTTCAACAACCAACATCTCTACATTAAACTCTGCAATAACTGATACTTACTTAGCTTGATTGTCAAAAGACACTATTCAAAACAACATCCAACAAGAGTCCTAGATGAATATGTACATCATAGACACTCCCCCATTTAGGAAGCATCAACATTTAGTCTAGACAATAATGGTGCTCTATTACACTAGATTGATGCACTCTTGCATCTTCTATTTTGATGTAGGAAGGGGCATAACCCATAACATAACTCTCAAATAATCAAAAGTCTCTTTGGGAAGAGGCTTAGTGAATATATTTGCAATCTACTCTTTAGTGCTCACATACTCCAATCTGATTTCCATATTTGCAACTTTATCTCTCAAAATGTGATACTTAATAGAAATGTGCCTAGTCTTCAAATGCAATACTAGATTCTTAGACATATTTACCATGCTTGTGTTGTCACAATGTATAACAATAGGTTCACTGATTTCTATCCTTATATCCTTTAGCATCTACTTCATCCAAATGACTTGATTGCAATTATTTGCTACTACAACATAGTTTGCTTCCATTGTACTTTGTGATGTACAATCTTGCTTCTTGCTTAACCAAGAAACCAATCTTCTTACAAGAAAGAAGGCTCCACCATTGGTGCTATTTTTGTCATCCATACTGCCTTCCCAATCTGCATCACTATAAGCACTTAGAGTGAAATCATTAGATCTATCATACCATAATCCATACTTTGATATTCCTTTTAGATATCTAAATATCCTTTTTATAGCTACATAATGTACTTCTATGGGATTGGCCTAGAATCTTGCAACAATTCCAATTGCATTTGCTATTTCTGGCCTTGTGTGAGTCAGATATTGCATTCCCCTAATCATAGATCTATACTTTTTTTCCTCAATAGTAGGTTTCTCATCCTTTGTAGATAACTTGTGTCCAAGTACCATTGGTGTTCCAATGGGTTTACATGCTTCCAATCTAAATCTTTTTAGCAAATCCTTTAAGTACTTAGTCTGAGAAATAAAAATTCCTTCTTTATTCTATACAATCTACAATCTTAGGAAATGTTTCATCTCTCCTATCATACTCATCTCAAATTATTTCTTCATCTCTTTAAAAAACTTTTTTCTTTCCTCATCATTACCTCCAAATATGATACCATCAAAAAAATTACCAATATCATCAAACCATCATCTATTTCTTTCCAATATAGATTACTATCTACCATAGCTTTGCTATATAAAAGTTTTTCCAAATGCTTGTCCAACCTTGCATACTAGGTTCTAGGTGCTTGCTTCAATCCATAAAATGCTTTTCTTAGTCTACATACTATGTTCTTGTCATATTTCAAAGGACATCCTTCAGGCTACTCAATGTATACCTCTTCTTCAAGTTCTGCATTTAGAAATGTTGACTTGACATCTATTTGGTATAATTTGAATTTCTTCTGTGTTGCATAGGCTAAGAATAATCTTATGGCTTCTATTCTAGCCACTGGAGCATAAGTCTCCTCATAATATATTCCTTCTTGTTGTGAGTAACCTTTACATACCAATCTTTCTTTGTTCCTTACAAATTCTCCTTGTTCATTCATCTTGTTCTTGAATATCTATTTTATTCCTATCACATTCTTGTTTTCTAGTCTAGAAACCAATTCCCATGTCTCATTCTTTACTATATGATCCAATTCCTCTTTCATAACTTATTTCTAGTAATTATCTTTACATGCTTCATCTACATTCTTAGGCTCAACTTGAGATATAAAGCATAATTATTCATTGACTCTACTTCTTGCCATCACACCTTTATCTTTTCTTTTGATGATCTATTTGGATGGGTGATACTTTATCATATTCTTTCTTGAAGTAGGAGTTGCTATCTCAACTCTTAGCTCTACTGAAGGTTCCAAGCTTTGTTCCTACCTTAGCTCCCCTTCATTTTGCACATCATTGTTAGTCTCAAGAAATAATTCATCATTCTTTGGCTTAATGAAAACATCATCATCTGAATTGTAATCAACTATTCTTTCTTGTATTATTAATTTCTCATCAATTCTCACATTTTCACTTTCTATAATAGTCTTAGTTCTTTGATTATAACATCTATAAGCCTTGTTTTTCAATGAATAACCAAGAAACATACCTTCATCACTTCTTTAAGCACATGAGTTATCTTGTTGACAACATAAGAGTTAGCAACTTATTTGAGCACATGGTGTCTACAACATCTCTTTATGAGATACACCTATGTAAACTTATCCTCTCATCATCACACAAACTCTTATTCTTAATGGAGGATAATCCACTCTTGGTGGACATGTGCTTAGTTGTGATGTTTATCTCTTTGCTGACTCCTAGTCATTCTAGTCACCTTTATATACAAGGTACTTCTACTGTGTATTCATCTTATATCCATTTATATCATATCAAATCATTTGATATCCAATTATCTGATATCCATTCTCATTTGATCATCATTAGTCTCTCTTGTGCTATTTATTGAGATCCTCGATCTTGGTGTTGAATTATTAGCTTAGGAAAATTCTTACATGGTATTAGAGCTATACTAAATTCTTACATGGTATCAAAGCCATAGGAGCTTCATTGTATAACCATTGGAGATATTTTTTGCAGGTCAAGATTGGCGCTTGCTGGTGTGAATTAGATATTGGCATCATATTCAAAAGATAAAAAAACCCCCAAATTTACTTTTTCTTCATCAAATTGGAAATCTAAGGTGAAATCTAGAGTCAGTTGATTTTTGGAGGTGTGATGGCAGCAATTCAGGAAAAATAATTATACAGATGATTTTCAAACAACGATATCTCCCTCATATGGACTCCTTTTTTTGAGCAATTTTTTTTGTGTTGGGGTAGAATTTTGTGATCTACACATGGGTGCAAGATATTTGAGATCTTTGTTCCTAAATTTTTCTACAAATCACACATCCTAATTTTTGCAAATTCAAAGGCTTAGTTTGGACTCATATGGACACATATTCATGTGCTATTTTTTTTGAGAGTGCATGATTTTTTGTATACTTTTCATATCTAGTATTAGTTTGGAGTAATTTTGAGTAGACATAGTACTGTCAAATTTTGGTCTCATTTTGGCCTATTGACACTTGTAATTAGATCCTTGAGAGGTCTTGTGTCTTATCTTATTGTGTCCATATTTGTTGTTGTAACCATCAAAATTAGAAGTCCACTTATGCCCTAAATTGGCAAGTGGCCATTGTAATTGCACTAAATATAAAGTGCCAAATCATGCATAAGGGGGGGTTTCTTTTCTTTTTTTTACATTTTGAGGGTGCATATATTATTTGATCTCATGGAGTCATGTCAAAAGTGTCACTTTGGTTTAAGATTCAAATTGACAAAAAGGAACTATCAAAAATGGAGTGCTTTGATGATTGATCATCTAAGAAAACATAAGGGAGTATTTTCTTATCTATGTTCCAAGGAACTGCCTTCTTCTACTAATCAGATGGTTCTTAGAATGATTTTTCAAGCTATTTTTACAAATATTAGTATGGACTGTTTTGCTATCCTTAGAAAGGAAAGTAATCCTTATTAACTTTGGATGTGTCTTTGGAAAGCATATGGAGATCCAAAAGTCCCTCCATTCCTAGAGGACATTCTCCCTCTAGTCACTTCAGTTGTGGTACCTACAACTCTAGTTAAGATCATACCTCCTAATGCTCCTTTTGCTTCTACTAATCTAGTTTTAACCACTGATGCTCTTGATTCATTGCAGTAAGAAACACCATGTCTTCCTATTTTAGCTTCATGGGATGACTTCCCCCTCCAAGCTTTGTAGTATTGTTTGTGGAGTCTTACATTGAAGATTTGGGAGACATTATTGATGACATCCATCTTTACTTTGTTGAGGAGAATTCTTCTTCACTTGTTGTGAGGGAACACTTTGACCATCAACCACTTGATCTTTCTTTTAAGACTGACATGATTGTGGACACTTCTTTTTAGTAGTTGGAGAAGGACTCTTTTATTTCAAAGGAGACATATCAGTCTTTGGAAATTGTATTCTAGTTTCCTCAGACATCATATCTTTTGAGGATTTTTCCTACTAGTTGGGGAGCATTCTCTATTATAGCTATGACACCACTTATTCCTACAAGGAGGAACATCATTCAATTTTCATGGTGTAGCTTCTTCAATAATTAGGGACCTTATTTCATGGGTGTGCATTCATCATTAAGTGGAGGCTACATTGATTCTCTTCCCATATCTTCCTATAAGGATGATTCCTTGTCTTTGGAGTTTTATTCACTTTCATTCATGGACATGTTACCTTATTTTCCACATTCTTTTGGGCATCCACTAGATTGGCTTGTGGAATTGGCATTCATCAATGACTTATCAACATATGAGCAAACTTCAGAGGTAGCATCCATAGCATACTACATATGGATTCCTCATCCATCTTCCTATCCACAATGGGAAGTATAATTGCACCTATACTTGTTGTATCTTCTTCCTAAAGGGAGAAATGATATTTGTAGGCATTGGATACTTTTTTACCTTCATGACATCCTTGCAAGAGATTATTCAATATGGGGGGATACCATCATGTATTTTTTCTTATGGGGGATACATTCTTGTACATGCATGATGTATGTCATACTAGGGGGTTCTTGATTACTCCATCCTTTCATGCATCTTGTAATTCTTCATCTCTCTTTTTGGTGGAGGTTTTTCCCGTGAGGCTTTCCCTATTGCATTACATTACATTGCATTATATTGTATGTAGAAAATTGCCTTTGTACATGGGTACCTAACATGGCCTAGTAGCTAGGACCCATCATGCATCTTTCTCTAGCTTTTGTGAGCTTAAGTGCATTCCCCTAAGTTTCACTTAAAGGGGGGTGTGTGTTGGTGTAAATAAGTATTTACTATTTACACTTTACTTAAGTTTACTTAGGAATATGCATAGACACATGGGTTGTCTTGTTGACAACATAGGAGTTAGCAACTTATTCAAGCACATGGTGTCTACAACATCTCTTTATAAGATACACCTATGTAAACTTATCCTCTCATCATTGCACAAACTCTTGTGCTCAATCGAGGATAATCCACTCTTGGTGGACATGTGTTTAGTTGTGATGTTTAAGTTTTTGCTGACTCCTACTCATTCTAGTTTCCTTTATATACAAGGAACTTCTAGTGTGTATTTATCTTATATCCAATTATCTCATATCAAATCATCTGATATCCAATTATCTGATATCGATTCTCATTTGATCATCATTAGTCTCTCTTGTGCTATTTATCGATCTTCTTGATCTCGGTGTTGAATTATTACCTTAGGCAAATTCTTACATGGTATCAGAGCTATACCAAATTCTTACACTCATTAATTCTCACATTTGCACTTTCCATAATAGTCTTAGTTCTCTAATTATAAAATCTACAAGCCTTTCTTTTCAATGAATAACCAAGAAACATACCTTTATCACTTCTAGCATCAAACTTACCAATATCATCATCTCTTTTGATATAACACTTACTTCCAAAAATTCTAAAATACTTAACTATAGGTGAGTGACCAAACCATAGTTCATAAGGGGTCTTGTTTGTGTCTTTCTTGACTTGCACTCTATTCATAGTGTAGATTGTTGTATTCATAGCTTCTCCCCAAAATGTTTTGGATACATCATTCTCTTGTAGCTTCTGTAACTGACTTGTTCCTTCTCTCTACAATGCCATTCTACTCAGGGGCTCTTGGAGCTGATAACTATCTTTTAATTCCATTTTCTTCAAAAAAATATGTTAAACTCATTCAAAGTAAATTCTCCTCCTCTATTTGATCTTAAACATTTAATCTTCATGGTAGATTCATTCTCCACCCTATTCTTGAATATCTTAAACTTATCAAATGCCTCAGATTTATCTTTAAGAAATGTAACCCACATCATTCTAGAAAAATTATCAACTAGAATTATAAAATACCTTTCACCATGGAATCCTTTAGTCTTTACAGGAACAGTGAGATCAATGTGTACAATCTCCAAATTTTCTATTGTGGTAAACTTCTTTTTAGAAAAATAAGTTCTATTATGCTTTCCCAAAACACATTCCTTGCAAATTGTGTTAGTAGGCTTTACAATCTTTAGAATTACTCTAATTGCAAACATTCTAATAGTCTTCACAATAGTGTCAAAGTTTATATGATAGAATCTCTTACGTCGTAACCAATTGTCATGTACCTTTGAAACTAAACATGTCATTTCAGTAGGATTCAATTGAAATACATTACCTTTGGATTTAGTTCCTGTTCTAATTACCTTTCCATCTCTGTCTTTGATCATGCAAGTCTTTTTTGTGAACTACAACTGATAGCCTTTGTCTACTAATTGTCCAATACTCAAAATATTGTGCTTCAAACTATCAACAAAGTATACATACTTAGAGTTATTTTTACCATCAAGAGTTATAGATCCAATACCTTTAACTTGGCATGTTGCATTGTTTCCAACTCTTACAATTCCTCCATCTTGACTTTTGAAGTCAACAAACTTGTTCTATCACTAGTCATATTATGTTAACAACCATTATCAATTATCCAATTATATTTCATCTCAAACTATGACACTAAAGCTACCTTTTCTAGACTTTCTTCTTAAATTACCACAAATCCAATTTCATCATCACTAGTACTTAATGCTTGTTCATTAGAATCATTGTCTTCATTTGCATACAAACACTCTCTATCTCTTCTACACTTTTAATTAACCTTATACTTTTTCTCTCTTTTAGGACACTTAGATGCATAATGGCCATATTAATCACAAGTCCAACATTTGAAGATTTTCTTGCCTCCTTTTTCTCTTCTTACCAAAAGGGCTACTCTTTCAATTTTTCTATCCTCCTCAGATTTTCTACTGCTAGCAAAATCTCCTCTAGCACTTATTCTCCTTGATAAATTATGTCAAATATTCAAGGCACTGAAAGTTGTCTCTATCCTGGTCAATTCTTGGATCTATCAAAGTTCATTCTCAACTGCTTCAAATATTCCAAGAAATGTCTCTTTTGTGAAATCTTTGGTACAAGATATCAACAACTATATCATCTGAATTGCTGACTTAAATGGTGTTGTTGGAGTCTTCAATATCTTCCATATAACCTCATCATCTTCTTTGGTTCCTCAAGCTTTTATACCTACAATAATTTCTAATATCTTGCCTATATATGTTCTTATAGATTCATCTTCTATAATTTTAGCATCTTAAAATGCACAAATCCAACTTTGTAGCCTCAACTTCTTAGAATGTTCATCTCCTTCAAAACTATTTTCCAAAGTTTTCCAAATCAAATGTGAAGTAGCAAGTGATTTTACCTCATTGTACTCAATTTTAGGAAGTGCAATCAATAGTGCTTCTTTATCTCTCATGTTGGACATAAAAGATATCTTTCTACCTTGGTACAAGTTTCCAAGTCCTCTTTAGCAATGATTGTCTTCTCTAATTTTGTCAAGACCCAATATCCCAGACCTATACACAAAAAATGTGTCTTCATCTTTTCTTTCCAGTTGTCATAATTTGTTTCATCAAAATTTGGACTATCCTTCCTAAACATAATTTCCTTGGATCTCCCAAAATTGTTAAACTTTATCTTCAAGGAATTGATGCTCTAATACTAATTTTTACAAACAATAGTCCACCAAGAGAACTGGGTGGGGGGGGGGAGGGGTGGTGAATTAGTTATCCAACAATTAAAACATTTATATTCTTTGAACAAACTTAACCATTCAACCAAAGTAAAAAAAACCATAATAAAATGCACATAGACAAGATATGCTAACTAGGGAAACCCTTGATTAGAGGGAAAACTCGATGGGAATGATGCCCACAAGATGATTTACTAATATAAATATTTCTTGTTAGAGGATAGACCCTGTTAGGAGTCTATTACAAAATTTAGTATAATGAGTCCTTATTAAAAGACTTTGAATTCCTATTATGAGATTCCAACCCTATTAGGAGTTGTGCCAACCCTGTTAGGAGTTGTAGTACAATGTATGTAAGAGGAGCCCACTACCCAAACATGCAATTTAAACTACATGAATAGCTCACTACTCAAACAAGTAATTTACTATTTTGTCCTCCTTTCCTTTGATTTTTCAACCAAATGAATCATTTTTAGACCTTGTAGATGAGGTCACAAACCGTAGATCCAAATATCAAACCTCAGATCACTCAGCAAAACCTCGACAATGAAGTTTTCTCCACTTCTGCACTACTTTTCTCAACTTCACATTATGCTCTCTTTACTACTTATAGTCTCTTTGAATAAATATAATTCATGTCATCTTTGATAAAGGAAAATTTCCTTCCTTTATACCAAGTCCTCAAAACAATTCCCTAAGTTGGCTGTTAGACCTTCTTAATTAATTATAATAGGACCACATTTAGAACATGTTACACTTAGTGATAACATAAATATTCTACCTCATAACTTGAATAACTTTCTGTACACACAATATTATGACAAGCAAGCTTAGCCACATCATCATCAAAATGTATTCTTCATGGACGGTGGGTCCTTTTGTCTTCTACAACTCCTAGCAAGGTTTGCACAACTCCTAACAAGGTTGGAATCTTCTTACAAGGATTCAAAGTCTCCTAATAGGGACTCATATGTACTAAATTTTGTAATTGACTCCTAATAGGGTCCATCCTCTAACAAGGAATATTTATATTAGTACATACTCTTGTGGGCATCATTTCCACTAGGGTTTTCCCTCTAATCAAGGGTTTCCCTAGTTAACATATCTAGTGTAATTGTGTATGTGCATCTTATTATGGTTGTTGTTTACTTTGGTTAAATGGTTAAGATTATTTAAAGTGGATAAATATTTTAATTATTGGATAACTAATTCACCCTCCCCCCTCTCAGTTATCTTGGTGGAATATTGTTTCTAACAATTGGTATTAGAGGATCAGGTCCTTTGAAGATAAAGTTTAACAACTTTTGGAGATCCATGGTGAACATATTCAAAAAGGATAGTCCAAAGTTTGATTGAACAAATTATGACATCTGGAAGGAAAAGATGAAGACACATCTATTGTGTATGGGTCTAGCATATTGGATCTTGAAAAAATATGAAAAGACAATCATTATTGAAAAAGATATAGAAATTTGTACCAAGGAAGAAAGGGAACTTTTCATGTGCGAGATGAGAGCTAGAGGAGCACTATTGTCTGTACTTCTTGAAATTGAGTACAACTAGGTAAATTCACTTATTACTTCACACTTGATTTGGAAAGCTTTGAAAAATAGTTTTGAAGGTGATGAACATTCTAAGAAATCGAGGCTACAAAGCTAGATTTCTGCATTTCAAGATGCTAAAATGATGGAAGATGAATCTATACAAACATATGTAGGTAGCATATCAAAAATTACTACAAATATTAGATATCAAGGCAGAACAAAGCAAGATGATGAGGTGATATGGAAGATATTGAAGAGCTTAACACCACCATTTGAGCAAGCAGTTAAAATGATACAATTGTTGATCTCTTGTACCAAATATTTTACAAAGGAAATATTACTTGGGAGACTTAAAGTAGTTGAGAATGAGCTTAGATATTCTGGAGAATTGATCATAATAGAAACAATTTTTAGTACCCTAAATATTCAACCTAGTTTATCAAGGAGCACAAGTGTTAGAGGAGACTTTGCTAGTAGTAGAAGATTTGATGCAGATAAAAAGATAGAAGGAGGAGTAGCCCTTCTAGTAAGAAAAGAAAACGATGGTAAGAAAATATTTAAATGTTGGACTTGTGATGAATTTGGTCATTATGCATCTAAGTTTCCTAAATGAGAGAAAAATTATAGAGGAAATTTAAAACCTAGAAGAAATAGAGAATGTTTGTATGCAAATGAAGAAGATGATTCTAATGAGCAAGTAGTAAGTACTAGAGAAAATGAAATAGGATTTGTGACTATTAAAGAAGAAAGTCCAAAGAAAATAACTTTGGTATTATAGGTTGAAAATAAATTTGATTGGATAATCAATAGTGGTTGTTCACATCATATGGCTGGTAATATGAACAAGTTCGTTGACTTCAAAAGTCATGATGGAGGCATTGCCAAAGTTGGAAGTAATATAGTGTGTCATGTTAAAGGTATTGGATCTATAACTCTTGATGGTAAGACTAACATTGAGGATGTATATTTTGTTGATGGCTTGAAACACAATCTTTTGAGTGTTGGAAAACTAGCAGGTAAAGGTTATCAACTACAAATCATACAGAAGACACACATGATTAGAAACAAAGATGGAATTGTAATTGAAATAGGAACTAGATCTAGAGGTAATATATTTCAGCTAAATCCTACTGAAATGACATGTTTGGTTGCAAAGGTAGATGACAATTGGTTATGGCATAAGAAATTTTTTCATATAAACTTTGACAACATTGTGAAGATTAGTAGTATGTTTGTAGTTAGAGATTTTCCTAAGATTGTAAAGCCTACTAACATAATTTGCAAGGAGTGTGTATTGGCAAAGCATAATAGAACTTCTTTTTCCAGCAAGAAGTTTACAACTACAACAAAATTAGAGATTATACATATAGATCTTAGTGATCCTATGAAGACTAAAGGATTCTATGGTGAAATTTATTTCATAATTTTAGTTGATGACTTCTCTAAAATGATGTGGGTTGCATTTCTTAAAGAAAAATCTGAGGCATTTGATAAGTTCAAGATATTCAAGAATAGAGTTGAGAATGAATTAGGTATGAAGATTAAATTCTTAAGATCAAAGAGGAGGAGAATTTACTTCAAAAGAATTTAACATCTTTTGTGAAGGTAATAGAATCAAAAGATAGTTGTCAACTCTGAGAACCCATGAACAAAATGGCATTGCAGAGAGAAGAAATAGGTTAGTAACAAAAGTAGAAAGAGCTATGTTAGTTGAGAATGATGTATCCAAGATTTTTTGGAGAGAAGTTGTGAATACATTAGTCTACACTATGAACAAAGTGCAAGTTAGGAAAGACACAAACAAGACCCCATACGAAATATGGTTTGGTCACTCACCTACAGTTAAGTATTTCAAAAAATTTGGTAGTAAATGTTATATCAAAAGAGATCATGATATTGGTAATTTTGATGATATAAGTAATGAAGGTACATTTCTTGGTTATTCATTGAAAACCAATGCCTATAGATGTTATAATATGAGAACTAAGACTTGTTGAAAGTACAAATGTAAGAGTTGATGAGAAATTTAGGATACAAGAAAGAATAGTTGACTACAATTAAAATGATGAGAATGTTGTTACTAAACCAAGGAATGATGAAGTATTCTTTGAGACTAAAAATGGTTTGTAGAATGAAGGAGAGATAAGGTAGGAACAAAGCTCAAAACCTTCAATAGAGCTAAGAGTTGAGATAATAACTCCTACTTCTAGTAGAATATGACAAAGAATCATCCACCTAAGTAGATCATTGGAAGTAGAGATAAAGGTGGGATGAAAAGAAGTAGAATAAAAAAAGAACTATGTTTGATATCTCAAGTTGAACCAAAGAATGTAGATGAATCATGTAAAGATGACTATTGGAAACAAGCTATGAAAGAAGAAATGGATAAGATAGTAAAGAATGAGACATGGGAATTCATCATTAGACCAACAAACAAGAATTTAATATGAACAAAATGGGTATTTAGGAACAAGATAAATGAAGAAGGTGAAGTGGTAAGGAAAAAAGCAAGATTGGCATGTAAAAGTTACTCAGTGCAAGAAGGAATAGACTATGACAAAACCTATGCTCCTGCAATAAGAATAGAAGTAGTAAGGTTATTCTTAGCATATGAAACATATAAGAAATTCAAAGTGTATCAGATAGATGTCAAGTTAGCATTTTTGAATGGGGAACTTGAAGAAAAAGTATACGTAGAACAACCTAAAGGTTGTCATTAACAGATGACAAGGACATAGTGTGTAGATTGAAGAAAGCATTGCATATCTTGAAGCAAACACCTAGAACTTGGTATACAAGGTTGGACAAGCATTTTACAAAGCTTGGATATAGAAAAAGTATGGCAATTAGTAATCTATATTGGAAAGAAATTGATGATGGATTGATGATTTTGGTAATATTTGTTGACGATATCATATTTGGAGGAAATGATGATGAAAGTGACAAGTTTGTAAAAGAAATGAAGAATGAATTTGATATGAGCATGATAGGAGAAATGAAATATTTTTTAGGATTATAGATTGTGTAGGTCAAAAAAGAAATCTTTATTTATCAGACTAAGTATTTGAAAGATCTACTAAAAAGGTTTGGTTTGGAAATTTGTAAACCCATTGGAACACCTATGGTAACTGGACACAAGTTATCTACATGCTCAAAGGATGGCAATATTTGACTCACATAAGGCTAGATATAGAAAATGTAGTTGGAATTGTTGTAAGATTTCAAGCTAACCCTAGAGAGGCACATTATGCAAAAGTCAAAAGGATATTTAGATACCTAAAGGGAACACTAGAGTTTGGATTAAGGTATGATAGATCTAATGAATTCACTTTATATGGTTATATTGATGTTGATTGGGCAGACAATATGGGTGATAGAAAAAGCACCAGTGGTGGAGCCTTCTTTCTTGCAAGAAGATTGGTTTCTTGGATAAGCAAGAAGTAGGACTATACCTCACAAAGTATAGTAGAAGAAAAATATGTTGCAGCAGAAAATAATTGTAGTCAAGTTATTTGGATGAAGCAGATACTAAAGGATATAAGGATAGAATTCAATGAACTTATTGTCATACATTGTGACAACACAAACATAGTAAATATGTCTTAGAATCTAGTGTATCATGTATAGATGGAAGTGAATGATTGTAAGTAACACAAAGAGAAAAATGTAAAGGTAAGAAGAGCATAGAAAAGGTAAAGGAAACTTCATTGCTGAGGTTTTATTATGTGATTCAAAGTTTGATACTTGGATCTGAGGTTCATGACCTAATCTACAAGGTTTGAAAATGATTGGTCTAATTGAAAGGATACAGGAAAGAAGTTAAAGAATAGTATAGACAATTATTCTACAAGGAATAGTTGAGAGATCAGTTGGACAATGAGTTCAGTGGTCTTTCCCAAGAAGCTATTTGGATAGTGGGTCCTTCTGTCTTCTAAAAATCCTAACAAGGTTGGCAAAACTCCTAATAGGGTTGGAATCTTCTAAAAAGGATTCAAAGTCTCCTAACATAGACTCATATGTATTAAATGTTGTAATTGACTCCTAACAAGGTCCATCCTCTAACAAGAAATATTTATAGTAGGGAAAGGGTTTCTCTAGTTAACATATCTGGTGTGATTATGTATGTGCATATTATTATGGCTTTTGTTTACTTTCATTAAATGGTTAAGATTATTTAAAGTGGATAAATGTTTAAATTATTGGATAACTAATTCACACCCCCCTAGTTATCTTGGTGGACTATTATTTCTAACAATGACACCCATAATACTTCACTACTGCAATAATAAATTTAGCCTATTAAGGTTTACAACTGATCAGTTTTGGTGATCTACTTAGGTAAGAGTAAGAAGTGTTAGGTCCACCTTGTGAAAGGATTTATAAAATACAATCATTTACTCTATTAGGAGTTTTGATAAAGGACTATTAGGTCCACCTTGTTAAAGGATTTAGGACCAATGCACCTATTAGGATGAATAACTAGATTGATCTTTGATATGCAACTCTAATTGCTAATGAAAATTCTTTGAAGTAAACTGATCACCTAACTATGATAGATGAGTCTCTACCTTTCTTTATGCTACTTGTAGCCTTCTAAATATTTCTCTCTTCCATATTCACTTGTATATAATATTCTTCAACTCATAATATTTCATTTGGATAATAAAATACCTTATACTTATTAATGGAAGCATGAATGATGATGATATTCCTTTGGGGGAGTATTTTAAAAATATGATTAGATCATTATCATAATGACAAGTTACATTCATGACTATTTTTTTCATTGATGTCAACATAGCAATTTTCTATGGTATCTAATAGAAGAACAATGGAAAGATCAAGTTGATACAGATAGACAGTTGAGCATTTTCACTAAGAGAGGTTAAAAGGAGATACTACTAAGTGTCTAGTTTGTGTAGCTAACCTCAAAAGCATAAGATATTAAGTCTAGAAAAAGTTATGCAAGTTTCGATGAAGACTATTCTGAGATAGAGTTTATAGAGGCATGTTCTAGTAAACTTTTTATATCTCTTAAAGTAGATTTATTATTCTAAGAAGCCAAAGTTAAAGATGCAAAGACGACATTCTAGAGATGATGTAGCTAAGCTCACTCACCATAATGATACTTGTATAGATAGTTATTCAAGTTAGATTAATTTTATCACTAAGTGTAACATGTTCTTAATTAGGTCCTATAATAATTAATTGAGAATGTCTAATAGCTAACTCAGGGAATTATTTTATGGATTCAGTATAAAGGAAGGAAATTTTCCTTTGCAATATAATGGAAGAAGCAAATGATTAGAAGTAACACAAAGAGCACAATGTGAATATAAGCAGAGTAGAGTGAAGGTGAAGGAAAATTCATTGCTAAGGTTTTATTGTGTGATACAAAGTTTGATAAATGGATCCAAGGTTTGTGACCTAGTCTACAAGGTCAGACAGTGATTAGTCTAGTTGATAGGATAGAGGAAAAAAGTTAAAGTACAACACATATAATTATTCTACAAGGAATAGTTAAGAGATTAGTTGGATGGTGAGTTTAGTGATCTTGCCCCGAAAGCTATTTGCATAGTGGCTCCTTCTGTCTTCTATAACTCCTAACAGGGTTGGAATCTTCTAACAAGGATTCAAAGTCTTCTAACAGGGACTCATATGTACTAAATTTTGTAATAGAATCCTAGTAGGGTCCATCCTCGAACAAGGAATATTTACATTAGTACATCATCTTGTGGGCATCATTCCCACTAGGGTTTTCCCTCTGAACAAGGGTTTGCCTAGTCAACATATCTGGTGTAATTGTGTATGTACATCTTTGTATGGTTGATGTTTACTTTGGTTGAATGGATAAGATTATTTAAGGTGGATAAAGGCTTTAATTATTGGATAACTAATTCATGCCCCCTCTCAATTATCTTGGTGGACTATTGTTTCCAACAATTGGCATTAGAGTATCAGGTCCTTGAAGATAATGTTTAATAAATTTGGGAGATCAATGGCAAACATATTAAAAAAGGATAGTCTAAAGTTTGATGGAACAAATTATGATTGTTGGAAGGAAAATATGAAGACACATCTCCTATGTATGGGTCTAGGATATTGGATTTCAACAAAATTAGAAAAGACAATCATTGCTGAAAAAGATTTGGAAACATGTACTGAGGAAGAAAGGGAACTCTTCATGTGCGACATGAGAGCTAGAGAAGCACTATTGTTTGAACTTCTTGAAATTGAGTACAACTAGGTAAAGTCACTTATTACTTCTCATATGATTTGGAAAGCTTTGGAAAATAGTTTTGAAGGTGATGAACATTCTAAGAAATTGAGGTTACAAAGATGGATTTGTGCATTTCAAGATGCTAAAATGATGGAAGATGAATCTATAAGGAAATATTTAAGAAGGATATCAAAAATTACTATAGGTATTTAGATCTTAAGGAGAAACCAAAGAAGATGATGAGATGATATGGAAGATATTGAAGAGCTTAACACCACCATTTAAGCCAACAACTCAAATGATACAATTGTTGATCTCTTGTACCAAATATTTCACAAAGGAAACATTACTTGAAAGACTTGAAGTAGTTGAGAATGAGCTTAGACAGTCTAGAGAATTAACCAAAATAGAAATAACTTTCAATACCTTGAATATTCAACCTAGTTTATCATGGAGTACAAGTGCTAGAGGAGACTTTTCTAGTAGTAGCAAATCTGATGAGGATAGAAAGATAGAAGAAGGAATAGCCCTTCTAGTAAGAAGAGAAAAGGATGGTAAGAAAATCTTTAAATGTTGGACTTGTAATGAATTTGGTCATTATGCATCTAAGTGTCCTAATGAGAGAAAAAGTATAGAGGAAATTTTAAGCCTGGAAGAGATAGAGAATGTTTGTATGTAAATGAAGAAGATGATTTTGATGAACAAGCAATAAGTGCTAGTGATGATGAAATTGGATTTGTAGCCATTAAAGAAGAAAGTCCAAAGAAAATGGCTTTGGTATCACAGATTGAAAAGAAACATGTTTGGATAATTGATAGTTGTTGTTCACATCATATGATTGGTGATATGAACAAATTTGTTAACTTCAAAAGTCATGATGGAGGCATTGTCAAAGATGGAAACAATGTAGTGTGCCAAGTTAAAGGTATTGGATCTATAACTCTTGATGGTAAGACTAACACTAAGGATGTATATTTTGTTGATGGTTTGAAGAAGAATCTTTTGAGTGTTTGGAAACTAGTGGATAAAGGTTATTAGTTACAGTTCACAGAGAAGACATGCATGATCAAAGAAAAAGATGGAAAGGTAATTGGAATAGGAACTAGATCTAGAGGTAATTTATTTCAATTTAACCCTACTAAAATGACATGTTTGGTTGCACAGGTAGATGAAAGTTGGCTATGATATAAGAGATTTTGTCATATAAACTTTGATAGTAATGTGAAGACTAGTAGTATGTTTTCAGTTAGAGATTTGCCTAAGATAGTAGAGCCTACTAACACAATTTGTGAGTGTGTATTGGCAAAACATAATAAAGCTTCTTTTCCTAGCAAGAAGTTTACTACTAGAGAAAAATTAGAGATTATACATATAGATCTTAGTAGTCCTATGAAGACTAAAGGATTTTATGGTGAAATGTATTTCATGATTTTAGTTGATGTCTTTTCTTGAATGATGTGGGTTGCATTTCTTAAAGAAAAATCTAAGGCATTTGATAAGTTCAAGATATTCAAGAATAGAGTTGAGAATGAATCAGGTATGAAGATTAAATGTTTAAGATCAGATAGAAGAGGAGAATTGACTTCAAATGAGTTTAACATCTTTTGTGAAGCTAATGGAATAAAAGGCAATTATTATCTCCAAGGACCCCTGAATAGAATGATATTGCAAAGAGATGAAATAGACTAGTAATAGAAGCAACAAGAGTTATGTTAGCTAAGAATGATGTATCCAAGATGTTTTGGAGAGAAGCTATGAATATAAAAATCTACACTATGAATAGAGTGCAAGTTAGGAAAGACACAAACAAGACCCCTTATGAACAATGATTTGGTCACTCACCTACAAACAAGTATTTTAGATTTTTTGGTAGTATGTGCTATATCAAAAGAGATGATGATATTGGTAAGTTTGATGCTAGAAGTGATGAAGGTATATTTCTTGGTTATTCATTAAAAAGAAAGGTTTATAGATGTTATAATCTAAGAACTAAGACTATTATGGAAAGTTCAAATGTGAGAGTTGATGAAAAATTTAGGATACAAGAAAGAATAGTTGACTACAATTTAGATGATGAGAATGCTATTACTAAACCAAAGAATGATGAAGTATTCTTTGAGAATAATAATGATTTGTAGAATGAAGGAGAGCCAAGGTAGGAACAAAGCTCATAACCTTCAACAAAGCTAAGAGTTGAGATAACAACTCCTAATTTAGGTAAGAGTATGACAATCATCCACACAAGTAGATCATTGGAAACAAAGGTAAAGGTGTAATGAGAAGAAGCCACATCAATGAAAAACTATGTTTGATATCCCAAGTTGAACCAAACAATGAAAATGAAGCATTAAAGATGAGTATTGGAAAAAAAAATATGAAAGAGGATTTGGATTAGATAGTAAAGAATGAGACATGGTAATTGGTCCCTAGATCAATAGGCAAGACTGTGATAGGAACAAAATGGGTATTTATGAATAAGATGAATGAAAAAGGTGAAGTTTTAAGGAATAAAGAAGGATTGGTATGTAAAGGTTACTCACAACAAGAATGAATAGACTATGATGAGACCTATGCTCCTATGGCAAGAATAGAAGTAGTAAGGTTATTCTTAGTATATGCATCATATAAGAAATTAAAAGTATATTAGATGGATGTCAAGTCAACATTTTTGAATGGAGAACTTGAAGAATAGGTATACATAAAACAACCTAAAGGTTGTCCTTTGATAGATGACAAGGACATAGTATCCAGACTGAAGAAAGCATTGTATGGCTTGAAGCAAGCACCCAAAACGTAGTATGCAAGGTTGGACAAGCATTTGACAAAGCTTGGATATAACAAAGGTATGGCATATAGTAATCTACATTGGAAATAAATTGATGATGGATTGATGATCTTGGTAATATTGTTGATGATATCATACTTGGAGGAAATGATGATGAAAGTGACAAGTTTGTAGAAGAAATGAAGAAAGAATTTGAAATGAGCATGATAGGAGAAATGAAATATTTTCTAAGATTACAAATTGTGCATGACAAAGAAGGAATCTTTATTTCTTAAACTAAGTATTTGAAATATTTACTAAAAAGGTTTGGTTTGGAAAAATGTAAACCCATTGGATCACCTATGGTAACTAGACACAAGTTATCTACAAAGAATGAGACACCTACTATTGAATAGAAAAAGTACATATCTATGATCAGAGGATTGCAATATCTAACTCATACAAGGCCAAATATAGAAAATGTAGTTGGAATTGTTGTAAGATTTCAAGTTGACTCCAAAGAAGAAAATTATGCAATAGTCAAAAGGATATTTAGAAACTTGAAAGGAACACTAGAGTTCAGATTATGGTATGATAGATCTAATAATTTCACTCTATATGCTTATACCAATGCTGATTGATTAGGTAGTATGGATGACAGAAAGAGCACCAGTGGTGGAGCCTTCTTTCTTGGAGGAAGATTGGTCTCTTGGCTAAGTAAGAGTTGAGATTGTACCTCACAAAGTATAGCAAAAGAAGAATATGTTGGAGCAACAAACAATTGTAATAAAGTTTTTTGAATGAAGTAGATGCTGAAGGATATAAGGATAGAACTCAGTGAACCTATTATTGTACATTGTGACAACACAAGCACAATAAATATGTCTGAGAATCTAGTGTTGCATTCTAAGACTAAGCACATTTCCATCAAGTATCACATGTTGAGATAAAAAGTTGTAGAAAAGAAAATTAGATTGGAGTATGTAAGCACCAAAGAGTAGATTGCAAATATTTTCACTAACCGTCTTCATAAAGAGACTTTTGAGTATTTGCAAGGTATGCTAGGGGTTATGCCCATGTTCCTACATCAGAGTAGATGATGTAAGAGTGCATCAATATAGTGTAACAGGACACTATTGTTTGTCTAAACTGAATGTTGATGCTTCTTATATGGGGGAGTATTTGTGATGGACAAAGTCATCTAAGACTCTTGTTTGATGTTGTTTTAATAGTGCCTTTGGATACTTGAGTAGGTCAGAGATAGTTGTTGTGGAGATTGTTGTTTGCTGAAACTTTTGACATTGATGTCAATGAGGGAGAAGTTTAGCATTAAAAATAGTTCAGAAATAGTAAAACAATTCAAAAATAGTTTAGTGGAAGAGAAATAGTTGAGGAAAAGTAGAATAGGAGAAGTATAATATAAAAGATATTTTAGCATGAAAAATAGTTTGGGAGAAGTACAACATGGAAAAATGATTGATGAAGAGGATTTGAAAAGAAAGGTTAACAATCTTTTGCAGTTGGTATTCTTGGAACTAGATGTTTTTCATCTATGTTGCCATCAATGCCAAAGGGGGAGATTGTTAGAATCATGAATGCTGATGTTATTCCTATGTGGAAGTATTGTAGAAAAATGATTATATCATTATCATGATGGCATGTTACATTCATGATTGTGTTTCTCATTGATGTCAACATAGTAGTTTTTTGTGGTATTTGACAGAAGAACAACGAAAAGATCAAGTTGGTATAGATAAATAGTTGAGCATTTTCACTAAGAAAATTTAAAGGGAGATACTACTAAGTGTCTACTATATGTAGCTAACCTTGAAAGAATAAGATATTAAGTCTAGAAGAAGTTATGTAAATTTCATTGAAGACTATTCTAAGATAGAGTTTACAGAGACATGTTCTGGTAAACTTGTTATATCTCTTAGTAGATTTGTTATTCTGAGAAGCTGAAGTTAAATATGTGAAGAAGACATTCTAGAGATGATGTAACTATCTCGCTTGTCATAATGATACATGTGTGGAAAGTTATTCAAGTTACAAGACAAAAGATTAATTTTATCACTATGTGTAAAATGTTCTTAATGTGGTCTTAAAATAATTTATTGAGAAGGTGTAATAGCCAACTCAAAGAATTGTTTTATGGATTTAGTATAAAGGAAGGAAATTTTCCTTTATCATGTAATGGAAGAAGTGAATGATTGGAATCAGCACAAAGAGTGAAATGCAAAGATAAGAAGAATATAGCATAGGTGAAGGAAAATTCATTGTTGAGGTTTTATTGTGTGATCCAAAGTTTGATTCTTGGTTTCAAGGTTTGTGACTTGGTCTAAAAGGTAAAATTATGATTGGTACCATTGATAGGATAGAGGAAAGAAGTTAAAGTATAATACATACAATTATTTTGTAAGGAATAGTTGAGAGATTAGTTGGATAGTGAGTTTGTGATCTTGCTCCAGAAGCTGTTTAGATAGTGGGTCCTTCTATCTTCTACAACTCCTAACAAGGTTGGAATCTACTAACAAGGATTCAAAGTCTCCTAATAGGGACTCATATATACTAAATGTTGTAATAGACTCCTAATAGGGTCCATCCTCTAACAAGGAATATTTATATTAGTACATCATCTTGTGGGCATCATTCCCACTGGGGTTTTCCCTCTAATCAAGGGCTTTCCAAGGTAATATATCTAGTGTAATTATATATGTGCATCTTTGTATGGTTTCTATTTACTTTGGTTGAATGGTTAAGATTATTTAAGGTGGATAAATGTTTTAATTATTGGATAACTAATTCACACTCCCCCCCCCCAATTATCTTGGTGTACTATTGTTTCTAACACTTATATCCATCCAAATGATTCTATTACAAGTTTTCTACAAAATAAATAGTTCCAAAATAATTACCAAGTCATCTTAGTGCTATAACTCAGGTCCAATGGCTTACTCGGGTGATACTGAAGACACTCGAGCAACACTATCACCTTGGCTAACTATGGAACTCAGTTGATAGTAGATATTTGGTTCATAGTAACCAATTGGAAAACATTTCTAACTTGAATCATACTTCTTTTCCTATTGGTTCTCATCTTGAAACAAGAATACTTTACTAACTCAGTTTACACTAGAGCTTGGTTGATGTTGTCAACTTGGTTGACATTGAAACTCAATTGACACTACTTTCTTCAAGCTTTGTTAATACTATTTAGCTTGGTTCATTCATGAGCTGGGTTAACACCACTACTTGGTAGCTCAGTTATTACTATTTTCCCATAATTACTAAGTGTTTTGGCACTAATTGACAATATATCTTGCCACAAGATTAACAATCCCCCCGTTGGCATTAATTACAAAAACACTTATCATGCACAAAATATAAAATCAAAATTCTCTAGTCAAACTTTGCCTTTGAGTATGCTCTATTTGTAGCTTGGTTTGCACTGAAGACTCTACAACTAGATTTGAACTAAAAACTCTTTTTAAAATTTTTTTAGTTAATTTTTTTTAATGTGCTTTTATATATCTTCCTTCTATACATATTTTATTCTTCCTATACATATCTCCCTTGTCATGTATATAAATATATACATTTCCTATATACTTTCCCCCTTGTTTTTGTTACAAAGGCAAAAAATTTACAAGGTTATGCCAAAATGAGAAAGAAAATCATGGTGTACCTTCAAAATTAAGGACAAAGTCTTATCCTAGCTATCTTGTAGAACCTTCAAAATGTGTATATAAAAATGAAGCTCGAATGATAACTCTAATATGTAATATGCAATTGATAGGTTTGTATCCTTTACTAGTGTCCTTGGATGATCTACTCTCTTCTACATAATGTTCTTGTGGGGAAGTATCATACTTTCTATATCAACTGATATTTCCCTTATTCTAGCTCATTCTCTTAGTAGCTCTGCCTGAAGATCTGTCAAAAACTTGACTTTTGCAAAATGATTTGAGTTGGAACTTGGATTGAGTACCAACTAAGTTGAACTATCCTTCAAGTCCATGCCAATGTTGGCCATTTTTCTTTTTATTTCCTTGGTAAAACTAGTTGAATCACTCAACTTTATAAATAAGGACACAATATTACTTACAAATTTTTCTAATGTAAAAATCAAGGTAGATAATTCTACTTGATCAATTTCTATTTTGTGTGCTATATTCTCTAGCACTTTATTCTCAAACTTCCTTTTATATGTTTCAAGGAGTTTATCCCACCCATTAGTGTTCTCATTGAACTTATGTAAAATGTCAATCAATTGATCAATGATAGAGGCTTTTTCATTTACCTCTATAGATAGAGTATCTACAAATATTTCTTTGATGTTTTTAAAAACTTTTATTCTATCTCTTTCAGCCCTTAACATCTGTTGCTTAGCCCTTTTCTTCCACAATTCTCCCAAAATATCCTTTTTCTCAATAAATAGATTAGATTGGTTCTAGTTTGGGATCACAATCTCTTCATCTAGATCTATGTCATCAATAGAATTCTCTTTACCTTTTCTCTTAACAATTGATGAAGGAATGTTTTCTTCGCCTTTGTCAACCTAGTCCTTCTCTTGCTATAGCTTAGTTGAAACTGTGGGAGTCTTTTGCTCGATTACTTCAAGGAGAGAGCTCAATGAAGATGTAATAGTCTTCACTTCACTACTTGGTTGGACTGGGTTCAACTCAATGGATTGTTTTTCAAGTCCTTAATTAGGTGGAGTGGTATGAAGAGATGCAATAACGACAATAACAATCTTCTTAAAATCAAAATCTTCAATTGTTTGAACTTTTGGTAGGTCTCCCTCGTCCTTGATATAAAAAATGGTTTTCCACATATTTGTTGTGGACTACACAATATCTTCTATCTTATTTGATAAAACTTAAAAATCTTTAAATCTAGGAGTATGCCTACTTTCATGATTAGACATTGCCTCCTTGATTTCTTTGTTAGAGAGATTTGGCATTAATTTTCTTAGAGTCTTCTCTTTGATGTCTTTCTTTGTTTTTACTACATTAACCCAATGATGAGAGACAACCTTTAGAAGGGCTTCAAGAGCTTTCCCTCTAAGTTAAAAAGGGTCATATTTCTATTTTTGCATCTTCTCAACCATTGCCTCTTCAATATACTTCCTCTCATCTTTGCTTCTTGTTTCATATTTCAGAGATTTGAAATCTTCCATCCCAGTACCTTCCTTTAATGTTCTCAGTCTTTATTCAAAGGTAGGTGGTGACTTCTTGAGAGAGATGGTTGGGGTGTTGTCTTCATCTACATCATCATCCTCATCCTTATCCTCAATCCTTAATTTCTTCCTTAGCTTCCTTGGCTTGGTAGTAGTGATTATAGGAGTAGACCTTGTTGGTTTCTTTGGTTGAGTATTTGATGGGGTCTTGGCCTTTTTCTTAGGAGGATCCTTTGCCTCTTCTTCTTCATCACTTTCCTCTTCATCTTCCTCTTTTATATAATCACCCTTTCCTTCAGTGAGCATGAGAGGTAAATCTATTTTGGCAATTTTTTTCTTTATGTTTTCAAGCCTTTTCTTTCCTCGTTTCAAGAATAGAGGAATCTAATTCTCAAGTAAGATTCTTATCTTGGCTTCCTCATATGTTCCAAAATATTTAGCCTTGGGGTCCATAGGCTCATTGATGAGAGCCTAAATAATATCTCTATTTTCATCAATATTGACCTCGTATGCCAGGGGTTTTGCCCATGTAATCCTAGGTCTGACTGCCTATATATGAACTTTACCACAGTCAACCAGGAAGCATATATCCTACTTATTATCATCTACAAACTTCTTAGGGATCCTAAGCCTACACTACATCCTCTTCTTGAAGTTATCAAAGTATGCTTCCGTGATGCAACACTGGGGTGTCCTTCCAAACAAGATTTCCTTTTGATGGGAAAAAAAATTACACATAAAAGAACAAATAAACTGAGAGTGAACCAAACTTACATGAGTTATTCTTGGATGCCCAAATTCTCTTCATGTTTTTTTCTCAATTAGATGCATTGGAGCTCGGTGAGATCAAAGGATAGGATCTTCTTTGTAACCTTATATGCAAAGTCCATTGCTTCATATGGCACATTGTTTAGTCATCTAGAACTATATATTTTGTGTGTGATGACATAGATGGAAAAATTTATTTCTATATCAATCATGTTGCTTACATTCATGCCTTTTCCATCCCATTCATCTATGGTTAGCTTTTCTAGTTCTATCTATCTTAGGGTTTTGGTAGCTTTTGACTTCTCCATCATTCGATACCTAGTTATCCTATGAATCATCTTCTTTGTGATGGGATAGGTCTGCTCTAGCTAGAATAAAATTTTATGGACTTAGCTTAGTATAAGCGTGATCCACTTGATTTGAAAATTTCTTGGCATGTGAATGATGTGGGTCAAACCCTTTGTTAGAGTAAATAATTAATTTATTAATTATTTATTCTATTTACTTAAGCTTACTTAGGTAAATGCATTTATTTATTAGTTGTAGTCTAGGAGTTTGTTATAAGTTGTTGACAATAAGGGAGTTTGTTCTCTCCTAAGTCATACTTATCCTCTCACATTGTTCGAGGACTTTCCACCTTATGTGGATGTATGCTTAGTTCTCACACTTATCTCCTAGTGTCTTCTAGCTTGTTCTGGAAGATTCCTGGAGCTCTTTATATTCGGGCTCCCTTATTGTATATTCACAACATCATCAAGGCATATTGTAAATACATATTCTTCTTGTGTTTGCATACTTGTTGTCTCTCATGTCTGTTTAGGGTTTTTCCCTTGCTCCATGCTCTTCCTTCCTTGGCTTCTCTTTGACAAGTTTTTGCATGCAGATGATCTTGGGCATCTTCGAAGTTGGATTTCATCAACTCCAACATGGTATCAGAGCCTCCCTACTGCTACTTTGTTGAAGAATTTTTGAAGTTGTGATTTAGAGACACAAACCCTAGTTTGTATTTTTTTTTTCAAATTGGGGGAACAATAAATTTTTGGAGCACTTTCAGCCCAAATGGATGCTGCCATTGGATTCAAAAGGCGCTTTCAGCTAGGATCCATATAAAACTTGTCAATTTTGGAGATAGAGCTCTGAGAGGCAATTTTTTTTTAGATCAGGGCCTGTCGTACAAATGATTTTTGGCAAAAAAAATTTAAAAATAGGCGCACCGCCGGGTGGCCACCACTGTGCCACCCAGCGGCCACCGCCATGCCACCGCGGCCAGCATCTCTCTAGCCACGACCGCCCGTGCCCCACACTGGTCTAGTGGCTCATCCCCTTTCCTGTCCCACCATTGTACTTTGCTGCCCATTGCATAGCTCCACCTGCTACACCTCCATCTTGTTGCTCCAGCCCCACTTGTCCCTGTCACCTGCTCGCGTGGAGTCCAATCAGCACAAGGTACACCAGCAACCACTACGAGGGTGACACATGGCACCTTACCATGTGGACTTGCCACGTCAAATTTTGCCGTGTGGCACCTTTTTTTGTTGCGACAATCTCCAAAATGTCAATTTTAATGCCATGAAATGTTGACATCAGCATGATGTTAGCACTACATCATCAAACCACATTGCACTCTCCTTCTAGGTCCTTTTTGACCTACTCTCAATTTTTTGGCCATAACTTGAGCATATAGAGGTATTTTTCCAATCTGAAAGAAGCACTAAAAAGCTGATTCCAAGACAAAGACATTGGTGTAGGTATTTTTAAGTTTTGATGCATTTTTATTGCCCTTTTTTCTATTAAAGTTCAAAGTTATGTTTTTGACTCCGACAAGCATATCTTTTGCGTCCCATGTTAATTTTTTGAAAACTTTATATTTTTGCCTTTTCAAAAATGTTGTTTTTTTCCTTAGATTTTGGCCCTTTCTCTTTCTATCATATTTTTGGAATTTTTTCTATATGGTGGATATCTTGAGTGTTTTAGGCCCGAGGATCATTTTTCTGGAATGGTTTCCTTTGTTTTAGGTTGTACTATGTTTTTTTGCAACTTGTTTTTAGTTTTGATCATTGTAGCTATCATTTTGAAGCACTTTTATGTATCACACTGAGATAAAGTGCCACTTTTGTATTTTGAGGATTATGAACGTTATTTTTGAGTTAGTTGTACATGCACTATTTTCATAAAGCATCATGGGGGGGATAGTTGTTTGCTATTTTAGGCATTCTCCCTTTGTCAAGTGAGTGTCCCTTCCATGACATTAGCCCCATGTAGTGTCAGTGTGACCATGTCTTTATAGGTGTTTGTACTTCTTCCTCTTTCGTCATTCTTGGTTCGTTTGCAAGAGACTTTGGCCCACCTTCTTAGTTGCCTATCATCACACCCCGTCTGCATTACGGGGGGGTTATTCTATTGTTCTAATGCATTAGTGGTTTGATGGTTTGATAGTGTGAACTATGTGATTAGTGGTTGATCCTATGTATAAGGCAATTGCAGTGGCTGGCTACCTATGCATTTCGGTGAGATGGATCATCTACCATATAGACATTCTCAATTCGTACCTTCTTCTTCCATGGAGGTTCTTCAGATCAGCAGTTTGGTAGATTTTGCATCTCTTCTTGCTTTAGTGATGCTTCTTCATGATAACTCTTTGTTCCTATTTTAGGATACATTCCCCTAGTTGGAGGCTTCTTCAGTTCTTCACTAAGTTCTTACCTCTTTTTGGGGGAGGGTTTTTCCCATGTTATTTTTTCTCTTTCCCCATTTATAGAGGTTGCATTTTGTTGCATTGTACATGGGTACCTAACATGGCCTTGTTGTCGAGACCCATTCTTCATTTCATCTTAGTTTTGTGAGCTTAAGGCATTTTTCTAAGTTGCACTTAAGGGGGGGTGTTAGAGTAAATAATTAATTTATTAATTATTTATTCCATTTACTTAAGCTTACTTAGGTAAATGCATTTATTTATTAGTTGTAGTCTAGGAGTTTGTTCTCTCCTAAGTCATACTTATCCTCTCACATTGTTTGAAGACTTTCCACCTTATGTGGATGTATGCTTAGTTGTCACACTTATCTCCTAGTGTCTTCTAGCTCGTTCTGGAAGATTCCTAGAGCTCTTTATATTCGGGCTCCCTCATTGTATTTTCACAACATCATCAAGGCATATTGTAACTACATATTCTTCTTGTGTTTTCATACTTGTTGTCTCTCATGTCCATTTAGGGTTTTTCCCTTGCTCCATGCTCTTCCTTCCTTGGCTTCCCTTTGATAGGTTTTTGCAATTAGGTGATCTTGGGCATCTTCAAAGTTGAATTTCATCAACTCCAACACCCTTGACCTCTAGATGTTTATGTTTTGGCTTTAATACATCATTTTCACACTATGCCCCATAGGCCTAATCCAATGATAGAATGATCTGATATCATGAATAAGAATTACCTTAGGAGGAATTGATGAGTATGCTCCTTATGGATTCTCCTCCTCAAAATTTGTGGGATACAACTTTAATTTTGGTGGAATGTAGTCAAAACTCTTTACCAACATTTTAGAACACCTTTTGACCTTTGCGCTAAAAGATGCTTTCATAATGCTTGGTTGATGAAGGATTGTAGATGGTGACTTTTCCTAAGACTTTCCTTCAAAAAATAATTCTTTGAATCACTTTAGGGGCTTAAAGGATGTTGTGCTCTATTAAAACTATGAATTTATGGTGAAAAACAAATCTTTTATCTCTTCCTTTTATTAGATTTTCAATTTGAGGGCCCCATTAATGCTCTATACCTAGGTAGGTGAAAGAGGCTCAATTTTCTCTTAAAACCTTGAAGCTTGGCTAATACCAAATAACCATTATTGGTTAAGTCAATGAATCCATTGAGTCTATCCATGCTTGGTTAGGTCTAAGGAGTACCTTAGTTAGGACTAACAGTTTAGTTAGACCTAATGAGTAATTCGATTAAAACTAACATCTTAGTCAACTCTAAGACTTTCTTCTAGCAATGTGCATTTGATATGTTGATCTAGACTTTCTTACTTGGATGATTGGAACTGATGTGGAATATGATTTTGATCATAGGTCTAGTGGTCTCTTTGCATGCTTATATAGAGATGATTGAATCACCCAATTCATCGCCTTGGGTGTCAATAACCTCATTTTTTTCACTTGAATTATCTAGAGATTTCCTCACCCATTGTTCCTTCATTTGAATCATGATCTTATCATCATTTTATTTTTTAAATCTTCAACTGTAGTTCTATCCATGCAATTCTTTTCTAGATGACCAAGTTTTTTGCATACATAGCATCTTTTGGTAGAATTCCTCTTTCTAAAGTGAGTTCTCATGTAGTTAGGTCCAATGTTCCATACTCTCCACATAGATAACATCTACACCAAGTGTTGTAATCCCAACCAAAGACTTCTTTTGCAAGTTGTTTAGTATGATTTCATTTCTTGGTTCTACACTTTGAAGATTTGTGACCTTGTTTTTTACATGTGAAACATTTTCCTTCAAACTTAATTTTCTCTGGGCATTCACTTGTCATATGTCCATATTTGTTACAACTATAACATTTATCATTAAAATTTGACTTTCCATTGCTCCAAAATTTATTTGATGTATGCCCTCTCTTTCCATAGTAATTTTATGTAGGTCTTTAGTTAGTTTGAGCTCCTTGCTACGGTGATTCTCCTTGTTCACTATATCCCAATCTTGGCTTTCCCTTTTGTCTATTTTGAGATAGCCTAGCTAATTGATCCATGCTTTCTTGTGATCTCATCATTATTTCATTGGTTTCTCTTTCTTCTCTAAGATCATTCATTAGTATTTCATTTTCTATCTTTAGATTGATGACTTCTTGATTTGAAATATTCAATTGATTTACCATATCTACTTGATGTAGTGAGAGCTAATGGATTTCAATGTCCTTTTCTTCTAGCCTAGTATTGAGTAGTATTTTTTCTTCTTCTACTAGGTTTTTATCATTTTCAACTTGGTTCTTCTGTTCCATGACTTCACATATCTCGATGAATGAATCTCATGTTCTCTTTTCAATTTTCATACTTCTTCTTGTACAATAAGGTTCCTTCCAAGTATATCTTCTATAGCTACATCTAATTCTTTTGAACTTCTATCTCTACAAATATCTTCAATTTGTTCTTCCATGTATAAATTGTCATACATCTGTGTTTCCAATCTTTCTTATTTTTAGGGATAGAGAGAGTTGATTCTTTAGTTTCTTGATTTGTTCCATGGCCATGTGGATCTAACTTTTCATTTTCAATGTCTTTCTCTAGCTTGTATACTTCCATTGTTCTTGATCTTTACTCTTAAGATGCTAAACTTCTAATAAGAAAACCTTTCTTTGATACCATTTTTTGGAGATGTAATGCAAGCTAGGTGACTTAGTGGGGTGGGGGGTGGTGGTAGGGTACTTCATTCACTTAACCCACTTTATTATTGTTTTCTTATCTACTTGCATGCATGGAACATAAAACAATAAAGTAAGAACACCATAACACAATATTTGGTAACCCAGAAACCCTCCAAGTAGAAGGTAGAACTTGGGTGGGGATGACACCCATGATGCTTCACTAATGTAGTAATAAAGTTGGCTTGTTAAGTCTTATAATTGATCACTTCTAGTGATCTACTTAGTTAAGAGTAAGAAGGACCTTAGGTTCACCTTGTGAAAGGATTTATATAATACAATCAAGTATGTACTATGTTAGGAATTTCTACAAATGACTGTTAGGTCCACCTTGTTAAAGGATTTATGACTGATGCACCTATTAGTATGAATCAGTGGATTGATCTCTGATATGAAACTTTGATTGCTAATGAAGATCCTTTGAAGTAAACTAATCACCTGACCATGATAGATGAGTCCCTTCCTTTCCTTATGCTACTTGTAGCCTTCTAAATATTCTTCTCTTCTATATTATCTTTTATATAATATTCTTCAACTCATAGTATTTCATTTGGTCAAAAAAAATACCTTATACTTATATCCATCCAAAAAATTCCATTACAGCTTAGCTACAACATAAATAGTTCCAAAATAATTACCAAGTCAACTCAGTGTTGTAACTTAGGTCTAATAGCTTACTTGGGTGATACTCAAGACATTCAAGATATATTGTCACCTTGGCTAACTTTTGCACTCGGTTGATACTAGATGCTCAGTTTATACTCATCACTCAATAAACACTATTGACTTGGTTCACATTGCTCTTCTTGTTGGTTCTCATCTTGAAACAAGAATACTTTGTTGACTCAGTTTAACTGGAGCTCAATAGATGATGTCAATTTAGTTGACACTATAGCTTGGTGGGAACTTTCAACTTGGTTGACACTGCTTACTTCATGTTAGGTTAACACTATTTAGCTTGGTTCATTAACCAGCTCAGTTAAGACTACTACTTGGTAGCTCAATCATTACTATCTTCCCATAATGACTTAGTTTTTTAGCACTAGAATTAGTAATATATCTTTACATAAGATTAATAGTTCAAAGGAATTTAGTTGTGTATACCAAGAAGGTTTATGAGAGTTAATTTGATTAAGGAAAAGTATTGTGGTGAATTGGCTATACATTTTGGTATTGACAAGACATTGAGTTTTCTTAAAGATAAGTATTGCTGGCCATAGATGTACATGGATGTTTAGAATCTTGTGAAGAGTTGTGGAATTTGTCAAGTTTCAAAAGAAGTAAGTTAGAATATTAGATTGTAAACACCTATTTTTGCTCCTAAGAAACCTTGGAGGGAAATCAATATGTATTTTGTTCTTGGATTACCAGGACAAAAAGAGGGTATGATTCCATATTTTTTTGTTGTGGATATATTTTCTAAAATGACCCATTTGATATCATGTAAGAAGACATATGATGTAGTGCATGTTGCAAATATTTTCTTCAAAGATATTTTTATATTGCATGGATTTCTAAGAAGTATTTTCTCTAACAAAGATAGAAAGTTGGTTGGCTATTTCTAGAGGACATTGTAAAAGAAAATGAATACTAAGTTGAAATTTAGTTCTACATTCCATCTAGAGATAGATGGACAACAAGAGGTTGTGAATAGAATCTTGGGTAATTTTTTGAGATATTTAGTTGGAGATAAGCCAAGTAATTGGGATATAGTATTGACACAAGATGAGGTTTCATATAATAATTTCATGCCAAAATGTGGGCACACTTCTATGAGTCATTATATCCAAGATTGCTAAAAAATGAGGTCTTGAATGGTGGCTCATAGCTCTCTATTCATGGAGTGCAAGGGTTTGTAATGGAGGCCCTCAACTTGACCTAGCTTGTGCCCATGCAAGTACACCATAAAATGAGAGATTCAAGGATACAAAATATTTCTACAAATGGAGATGAAAACTAATCTATATGATAACAATGCAAAACAATACAAGAAAAGAAATCTAATATATGAAAGGAAATAACAATGCAAGACCTAATCTATGGAAGCAAACATGGATCTAGGCTAATATGAAAATGCAATGATGAAACCTCATGATGGAAGCCATGGATGCATGAGAGAAGAAGACAAGAAGATAGAAGTTCTCCACAAAAAGCTTTAGTATTCAAACTCCAAAAAATCACTCTCCAAACCAGTAGCATAACAATAGCATAATAATGGATGTATAATCGTGGATGTATCATGGATGTCTAAAATGAGGAGAGGGCTCTGCCTTATAAAAGAAAATATGGATGTGAGAGGCTCCTCACAACCAATATGGGATAATAGAGTTTGATCCATGTGAGACAAAATTCCACCAATGAGAAAAGAGGAGTGTTTAAGAAGAAAGTGGAAAGAGGAAAAAGAGGACTCCCACTTAGAGATATGTGCATTCAAGTGTAGAGAAAAAAGAAAGAAAGATTTATTTTATTTTATTTCCTTTTTCAAGTGGGTTTAATTTTTATTTATTCACTTTCCTTTTTCATCACAAAGAGATATTTAAGTGGGAATTTTATTTAATTAAAAGGAAGCAAGTTCTTTTAATTAAATAGAAAATATTTAATTAAATTAAAAGAGGGGGTTTTCTCTTAATTAATTAAATGTGGATGAATTATTTAATTAAAAGAGAGGTTTTATTTTAATTAAATGAGGACTTATTTTATTTAATTAAAAGGGAGATTTGCTTTTAATTAAATAAGACTTAGGATAAAATGATCGACCTTAGAAAAATAAATAATCAAATTTGATCAAAGAAATTGATTTAAATTGATTTAATAAAATATTGCAAACCATTGATTCAAAAAATTTGATAAATTGAATAATGGGGGCCCATAGTCTAGATGATCATTTTAGGGTGCATACATTTGCCCCTCTTTGACTAATGTGTGATCAATTTGGGAACACATGTAATCAAAGAAAGAAATTGAAGTGTGAGATCAATCTGGGATCACAAAACAACCTAGATGTGTGGTCAATTTGAGAACACATAAGGACAAAGAATACAAATAAATTTTGATTTAAAAAAGTCGAGGACAAAATTGATAAAACTGAATCAAGGATTGAAGTTGATAGGTATTGCCCCCTCATGATAGAAATCAAATGAGATAGAGGAGAAACAACAAATTGATAAATTTGATCAAATCGAACAAAAGATAAAGTTCTTGATGTAAGATGAAAGATATAAGAATCACAGAACCAAGGTAGATCATCAAGCATGAAATATGATGCCCCAAAGTTGAATTAGAAGAAAAGAAGTGGGGTAAAAGAAAATGGAAGATAAAAGTTTGGAAGATATTGAAAGAAACAAAAATAAGAAAATAAATTTTTACATAAGAAATAGAATGCTCCAAAATCAATCAACTATTTAAGATAGAAATTTCGATTGAGATCATGAAAGAAGATAAGGAAATGAAGATCAAAACATGATCATAGTTGATTAAAAGTCCACAATAAAGATGAATGGAAAACCCTCTCAAACTCATAATGCAACTTAAAAATGCAAACTAACATAAAGTCTAATAATGCAAGCTACATGAAAATGCAAAGGTGTACTTGCAAAAGAGCAACTATAACATAGGATTTTCATATTCATCATTCATTAGAAAATGTAAAAAGAACTTATTTTCATCATTGGGCCATTATTAATGGATATTGAAAAATCACACAATCATCACTAGTCACAAACACAACTATGAAAATATGAATGTGATTTATATCAGATCGAAATGTGGAAAGATTCTAACATAAGCATCAAAGACATAAAGGTCAAGATGAATTAAAATGTTAGCTTACCCAATTTAATGTAGAAAAACTATGCTCACATCAAGGCATAGATGCCAGGCTGACCAAAAGAATGGTTATGCAAAAAAAAGTCAAGGATGATGCCTCAAATCTTCTAAGTGTTTCAAGGGGACAACAAGAGACACTTGAGAGTTTGAAGACCACACTCACAAGTAGAAAACAAATAAAAACATGCCCCATGCCCCAAGTCCTCTAGTTATCCATCTTGAAGAGACTTAGTAGACAAGGATACTCAACAAAAATCAATTACAATCAGCATACAAAGAAAAGCTCATGACATAAGTCAAGCATTAAGTATTTGTGTTTAAAAATTGAAGTGGGTTAATTGATATTGAGTTCCAAGGATAAGGATCAAATTCTTGCAAGTAGGTAATATCACATGATGAAACTAGGTAAGACCAAATAGATAAGTGTTGAAAAATACTCGATGCTAGGAGTTGTATTGAAAAATACAATTGGGGTGGTGTTGAAAAACACCATTTGTGAGGTGTCCTAAAGACTAATGTAGACAAGAGACCAAAGCTAACACAATTACGCCCCCTAGACAAAGACCAATTCAAACCAAGGCAACAAGGATAAGGCATGATGGAGAAAGGCTATGTGTTGAGGACACACACACTAAGAAATAAGGGTGCAAATGCCTCAAGTAGCATCCATTTCCAGGTTTTCACCACTTGAATTTTTTTTTTTGGGAATATATAATTTTTTTAGAGATACATCAAAGCGCTTATTACTAAGATTCTCATTTTTTTAGCACATTTTCCAATTTTTAGAATTTTCACAATATATATAATTTTTTGTTGAATTTTTAAAATATATGATTTTTTTTTTGTATTTTTTTAGGATCAATAAATATATACAAATAATATACAATGCCCCCAAATAGAATGGGCATCAAAATCTCAAGCAAGATTACATCGTGTAGTCCCAATGTCTAGCAAGGTGGAGGACATGATGGAGAAACAAGCTAGTGGATATGATGGATAAGCAAGGAGTCTATGAAGCAAGTGAAAGTGATCTTCAAGGACTGACTCCTCAAGAGTACCCAAGCTAGGGAAAAATTGTCTTGTAAAGCACATTTGGACAAGAAATGAAAGGCCAACATAAGATAATTCATGAAAGCATAATGTAAAAGTGGGAAAGATGTAATCCAAAGGAGTAGACATGTCAAGAGGCTTCATAGCATCGTATTTTACTCTCTCTTTTATTAAATCAAGACCAAAGGGGTAAATAGAAAAAGGGTAGCAAAATACTAGAATGAATGGAGGAAAATAGATATGAAGGCTAAACATGAAAGGAATGAAAACAAGATCATCATAAGATAGCTCACAAAATGGCCAAATGTTTGTGTATAGGTCAACATTGTCAAGATCAAAGAGAGAAGACAAAATTGATGAAAGATGTAGAAGAACTATGCATGATGCCTGATTGTCAGGTTTTCATCATGGTACTTATCCAAGGCACCACAAGGGAGTGGTTTTCACATAGGAAGAATTTATTTCTCTTTACATTTGCTACCAAGGTGCCTGATTACCAAGTTTTGACCAAGGCGCATTTTCAAATTTTTTTTTTTTTCATTTTTTTTTCCTTTTTTTTTTCTTTTTGAATTTTTAGAAAGAGCTCAAGTTATTTCAATTTAAATAGTGCTCCTATAAGAAAGATGAGTCATGATAAGCCAAGAACATTGAAAGGTATGCTCAAAGATGCTAATAGGGTGATGGAAAGGACATGGTAGATAATGTATATTGAGGACAAGGTTTTATGCTTTGGAAAGATATAAGAAATATGGATAGCAAGTAAGTGTAGGCTTGAAAATATTGCATAAGGGTAGGTGAGAAAGTAGGCAAGATCAACATTGACACACAACTTGAAGGGTTGCGAAATGATGGAGTAATCATGGAGGAAATAGCTTCAAGTTTAGATGTAGGAGAAAGTAAGAGACTTTTGGAAGGAGATGGAGTGGAAATCTTTGAAAGCTTCTTAAGAATATTTTTGAAAGAAGATAGAGAGGAAGCCTTTGGAAGCTTGAATGTCAACTTTGAAGTATTTTCAATATTAAAGTCTTTCAAAATAGACTTGGGAATCCATATAGCTTTATATTTTTCTTTTCCTTTGGATGCTTTAGAATGCATTTCTTCAATGATAGATTTAGGAACCTATATTTTCTTTGATTTAGCTCTTTGGCTAGTAGACCTTTGTGGTCTCTTGAATAATTATTCTTTCTTTTCATTCACATGTCGATTAGATAGGACATAGTGATATTCATTTTAAAATGGATTCTTGTGTTTTTTCTTAAATTGATCATCCAAATTGCTTCTAGAATACTTGGGATTTGTGGATGAATAAGGATTATATGACTGGTTCATATGGATAGATGAATGAGAATTCATCAAGGATGAGTGTCTTTGTTGATCTTGAGGTATGATAGGAGAACTAGGAGATGAGATAGGAGTGAAAGTAGGATATGGAGGAACATAAGGTCCCAATATAGATGGAAAGTTTGAAGGCTTTATCTTTGACAGATATGGACCAAGGATAGATTTATGAGATGCAAAGGGATAGTGAATAGGGATATTAGCATCTTTATAATGAACAATGTGACCAAGGCCATCAATAGACTCATCAGTATCTTTAATAGGAGAAACACCTTTGATAGGATTATTTGAAGCTTGAGCATAATTTTGAACTGAATATGGAAAAGTAGAACAAGAAGGGATTCTTTGATCTTGACAATTTTCTTTGGATAAAATAGGCATATTTTCTTCTTCACAATTTTTAGTAACCTTAAGAGAAATAGTGGAAGTAGTGTCTTCATCATACTTAGGAGGTGGATGAGACATAGGATATGGATGAGTGACATCTTGATCTTTCTTGAAATTTTTATTTTTATCTTTTTGAGAGTCCTCTTCACATGGATATACTTCTAAGGACAAGGAAGTATATAAGGTTTGCATGATAGGATCTTGAAAGGGTAATGAAGGACTAGCTAAATTGGGCATAGTAGACATAGCATCGCACAAAGGTTGAGGATGTTTAGTCTTAGAAGCATGAAAAGGGTTTCCATCCAAGTGTAGATTAGCTTGGGTTTCTTTAAGAGGTAGCCCTTGAGGATAACTATAGGGAACTACATGATAAGAACTAGGACCTTTGTTTTATGGAAGAATGTTGGATAACTTTGAAGCTTTAGGAGATGCATAAGTATTGGAAGAAATGGAGGTATCAAGGAAACCATCACTAGGCATAGGTTCATCAACATGATCTTGCTCAAGAGTAGCATCTTCATTACATAGGTCTTCAGGAATTTCAACATCAATGATTCTATCATCAATAAGATCTTGAATTATATGTTTAAATGCAATAAAAAAAATCTTCTGTTTTATGACATTTTCATGTATGGTAGCCACAATAATGATGATCTCTCCACCAATAAGGTTTTACCTTAGGTTCATAAGGTGTAGAAAATTTGTATGGTAAAGTAATGATCTTTTTTGCAACTAAGGTCTCAAGCACCATGTCATGTGAATATCCCAGAGGAGTAAAAGTTCTCTCAAAAGTATATTTAGGACCATTTTTTTCATTGCCATCTTGGTCAAAGATAGGCCCATCATGAAATATTTTCATATTCTCAAAGGAGTTATTACTCACTTTCTCTCTCAAGAGGTCTTTGGATCTATAAGATGAAGACAATTGATGTTGTGGAGTAGAAGATGTAGACCTTGAAAAAAAGAAACTAGTAGGTAAATCTAGATACTTTTTGATGGCAAAGGAGAACTCATAATCATCTAAACTTGATTGAGGTTTGGTAGATAAGTCTAGATACTTTTTAATGGCACAAGAGAACTCATAACCAACTACACTTAACTAAGGTTTAGTAGCACATGATTTAAAGCCCATAGTGGTTTTGAAAGCATATAAAAGGAAAGAATCCTTAAGGTTCAATTTGATGGATGTGTCCCCTTTTTTTCAAAGTGGGGAAGGTTCTAAATATTCAAGCACATCAAACAAACTAACAACCTATTCAGGTTTCTATAAGGATGCACAAGATCAACTAGGGGATGTCCTCGATATACGCAAGGTAAATGAGGCCCAAATCTGTAGATGAAAGAGAATACTACCAAATAGCCAGGAGGAAATGGTAACCCAATATCCACCTTCACTTCCCAAAGGTATAAAGTTCTTTGGGGCTTAGCCAAGATTGACAATATTGCTACTTCCAAGAGACCTATCTTTAGATTCAAGTCACACTATTTATACTCTGCCGGAACACGAGAGTTGAGGTTGTCCCCTAGAGTGATCACTTCTCTAGGTAGGCCCCCTAAAAAATAAAAATCAAGATCCCTTATTTAGATTCCCCTAAAATTCCTTAACAAGGATGCAAGAAGAAAACATCAATAAGAAAATCTTAGGGATTAAAAGAAAAAAGGGGTTTCTAATTTTAAACTCAAATCCAATTGTGAATGATTCATTTTAAGACCCTTTTTTCAATGTTGGGAAGACACACCAAAAAATTTGACAAAAAAATATTATTTTCCAATGAAAAAGAACACAATGATCACTTTTTATAACTCAAATGAGAAGGTTTGGAATGTGTGCACCTTGATCTCATGCTTTCTAATTATTTCCACTTTTGCTCTTTAGACCTCCAATTTACCTTCACAAACTTCAATAAAGTGCATGAAATCATGAAGAAATAGGAAAATTCACATGAAAATATATTTAACTATTTGATTCCATGAAAAATGACAACTCATATCATGCATTGAAATATGTACAAATAAAGTGTAATTTAATCATGATTTTTAACCTATTCAACAAGATTGAACCTATATGATATGAATTCCGATCCAAAACCATAAATGCAAAAAAGTGACCCCTATCAAAAATAAGGGAGCTTTCCAAAAATGTTAAAATTTTGAAAATATCTTTTCATTTGTGCCCTAGGGAGCCATTTTGTCAAAATAGACCAATTTTTGCAAATCAAATTATTGAGCCCTAATATGATCTCTAAAATCAAAACACAAAGAACAAAATTTATTTATAATTCAGAGTGGTTTCCAAAAATGAGAAATTTTCTTAAAAATGTGCTAATTTTCCCCCAAAAATGATTTTCATGAAAAATCAAGAAAAAATTATAAAAAATAAAAAATACCTCAGAAAAACCAAAAAATTGGACCAAAGATTCTTTGATATGTTTCCACCTTGCAAAAAATAATTTAGATCAAAATACCTATCTTTTTGGAAGATATGATCAAATCTTTTAGATCTAGGGTTTTTTAATCTCCAAACAAATCTGCACGAGGGGGTTAACTCCAAAAAAAATCTAAAGCCAACAAGTAAAGGTGGGTTTCCCCATGGTGGGTGCCAAAAAAGTATGCCTAAAATGTGGGCACACTTCTATGAGTCATTACATCCAAGATTGCTCAAAAATGAGGTCTCAAATGGTGACTCATAGCTCTCTATTCATGGAGTGCAAGGGTTTATAATGGAGGCCCTTAATTTGACCTAGTTTGTGCCCATAAAAGTACACCATAAAATGAGAGATTCAAGGATCCTAAATATGCATGCACATGGAGATGAAAACTAATCTATATGACAATGATGCAAAACAATACAAGAAAGGAATCTAATCTATGAAAGGAAATAAGAATGCAAGACCTAATCTATGGAAGCAAACATGGATATAAGCTAATATGAAAATGCAAGGATGAAACCTCATGATGGAAGCCATGGATTCATGAGATAAGAAGACAAGAAGATATAAGTTCTCCACAGAAAGCTTTAGTGTTCAAACTCTTTCAAAAAAATTGCTCTCCAAACTAGTAGCATAACAATAGCATAATAATGGATGTATAATTATGGATGTATCGTGGATGTCTGAAATGAGGAGAGGGCTCTCCCTTATAAAGGAAAATGTGGAGGTGAGAGGCTTCTCACAACCAATATGAGATAATAGAGTTTGATCCATTTGAGACAAAATTCCACCAATGAGAAAAAAGGAGTGTTTGAGAAGAAAGTGGAAAGAGGAAAAAAAGGACTCCCACTTAGAGATATGTTCATTCAAGTGTAGAGAAAATAAAAAAAGATTTATTTAATTTTAATTTTATTTTATTTCCTTTCTCAAGCGGGTTTAATTTTTATTTATTAAATTTTCTTTTTCATCACAAGAAGATATTTAAGTGGGAATTTTATTTAATTAAAAGGGAGCAAGTTCTTTTAATTAAATAGGAAATATTTAATTAAATTAAAAGAGGGTTTTTTCTCTTAATTAATTAAATGTGGATGAATTATTTAATTAAAAGAGAGGTTTTCTTTTAATTAAATGGGGACTTATTTTATTTAATTAAAAGGGAGATTTTCTTTTAATTAAATAAGACTTAGGATAAAATGATCAACCTTAAAAAAATAAATAATCGAATTTGATCAAGGAAATTGATTTAATAAAATATTGCAATCCATTGATTCAGGAAATTTGATAAATTGACTAATGGGGGTCCATAGTCTAGGCGACCATTTTAGGGTGCATACAATAATTATGTGAATATGAGTATTGGGAAAACACACTTTTTATTTTGTTACTTGAATCCAACCTAGGGGAGTATCAAATTCAAGGGATATTGTTGGTGAATAGAAGAGAAGTGTTGAAGGAGAAGTATTTTCTAATTTTATAAATCTTTGCATGAGGAAGTGAAGTTAAAGTTGGAGTAGAGTACTAAGAAGCATAAGGAGAATGGAAAGAAGTCTAGAAGACATCATGTTTTTGAAGTTGGAGATGAGGTGATGGTTCATTTGAAGAAAGGTAGATTTCTTGTTGGTACATATAGTAAGTTAAAGATGAAGAAGTTTGGTCTTTATAGAAATTTGAGGAAGTTTGCAGTGGTAATGCATACAAAGTTGAGTTACCTAATGACATGGATATATCTCCTATATTTAATGTTGCTAATTTGTATGAGTATCATGAGTCAGATAATGAAGTCATTGTGCCCGGTGATTATCCTAAGAAGAAGTCTGAATAGGTTGAAAAAATATTGTATCAAAGAGTTAAGAAGTGAACAAGAGGAAAGAGTTACTTTGAGTATTTGGTGAATTAGAAGAGAAAACCAATGGAAGATGTTACATGGAATTCTCAATCTGAGTTGGATTCAACTTAGGTTGTCACACTTTCATGATTCAGGAGAATCATTTGTTTCAACCCCAGTTGTCTAATGTAGGAGCATCTTGGGTTTACTTTCCCTCTTTCTCATTTTTGTACATTTTGTCAATTATTTCAAGTTGTAGTTGTTGCTAAGTTCCAGTAATTGGATGAGTGCAATGATTTTCAAGTGATGTAATGACCAAGTTGTTAGAAATAATAGTCCACTAAGATAATTGAGAGGAGGGGGTTGAATCAATTATCCAACACTTAAAACATTTATCTTCAATTAAACAAACTTAACCATTCAACCAAAGTAAACAACAACTATAATAAGATGCACATAGATAATTACACCATATATGTTGACTAGGAAAACCCTTGATCAAAGAGAAAACCCCAGCGGGAATGATGCCCACAAGATGATGTACTAAAATAAATATTCCTTGTTAGAGGATGGACTCTGTTAGGATTCTATTGCAATAATTAGTACAATGAGTCCCTATTAGGAGATTTTGAATCCTTTTTAGGAGATTCTAACCCTATTAGGAGTTGTGGTATAATGTATGCAAAAAAGAGCCCACTGCCCAAACATGCAATTTCAACCACAAGAAAAGCTCACTGCTTAAACAAGTAATTGACTATTATCTTCTTCTTTCCTTTTCTCTCTCCCCTATCCTATCAACTAGACCAATCACTATCAAACCTTGTAGACTAGGTCACAAACCTTAGATCCAATTAATACCAAACCTCAAATCACTCATCAAAACCTCATAAATGAAGTTTCCTTCACTTCCACACTACTTTGCTCAACTTCGCATCATACTCTCTATTGTTTATCATTAATTCACATTCCATTTATTTGATACCATGATAAAGGAAAATGTCCTTCCTTTATACCAAGTCCATAAAACCATTTCCTGAGTCAGCTGTTAGACCCTCCCAATTAATTATTATAGGACAACATTAAGAACACATTACACTTAGCGATAACATTAATCTTCTAACTTGCAACTTGAATAAATTTTCATAGACACAATATTATGACAAGAGAGCTTAGCCACATCATTCTCAACATTTCTTCTCCATGTCCTCAACCTAGATCCTCAAGATATCAACTTTCTAAGAGATATAACAAGTTTACCAGAATATGCCTTTGTAAACTCTATCTCCGAATAGACATCACCAAAACTTACATAACTTCTTCTAGACTTGTCCTTTTTTATTCTTATGTTAATTTAATATAATTTATACTCAAAAGTATCTCCCATAACCTCAGGTGGTTATAATTCCCAACTACCCATTCATAGCAACTTGATCTTTCTACTATTCTTCTATCAAATACTATAGAAAACTTTCTATGTTAACATTAATGAAAAAATTAGCCATGAATGTAACATATCATCATAGTACCCCATAGGAATATCATCAAAATTCATGCTTCCAACAATCTTCCCAATCTTCCAACAATATTTGCCTTTGGCATTGATGGTAACATAGATGAAAATATCTAGTTCCAAGAATACCAAAAAAATATTGTTCACCTTCAAATCCTCTTCATCAATCATACTCCCCCATTGATGTACCTTAATGTGCTCTATACCAAACTATCATTCCACATACTATGCTTATGCCGAACATCTTCCTTAGCATACTATATTTCATGCCAAACTTCTCCCCTTTAGCATAATGTTTTTCATGCCAAACTTCTCCTCCATTGACATCATAATCAAAGGTTTTTGCAACCAACATCTCTACATCAAAATCAGCAATCAAATTACTAGCTTGAGTGTCAAAAGACACCATTCAAAACAACATCAAAAAGAGTCCTAGATGACTCTATCCATTATAGATACTCCCCCATATAGGAAGCATCAACATTCAAGCTAGACAAATAATGGTGGTCTATTACCTTGGAACTATACACTGTTGCATCTTCTACTCTGATGTAGGAAGGGGCATAACCCCAAGTATACCTCACAAATACTCAAAAGTCTCTTTGGGAAGAGGCTTAGTGAATATAACTCCAATCTTCTCTTTAGTGCTCACATAATCCAATCTGATTTCCTTTTCTACAACTTTTTCTCTCAACATATGATATTTAATAGAAATGTGCTTAGTCCTTGAAAGAAACACTTGATTCTTAGACATATTTATCGTGCTTGTGTTTTCATAATGTATAACAACAGGTTCACTGATTTCTATCCTTATATCCTTTAGCATTTGCTTCATCCAAATGATTTGATTGCAATTTTTTGGTTCTACAACATACTCTGCTTCTACTATAATTTAAGATGTACAATCCTACTTCTTGCTTAACCAAGAAACCAATCTTCATCCAAGAAAGAAAGCTCCCCCACTAGTTCTCTTTCTATTACCCATACTACCTACCCAATTTGTACCAGTATAAGCACTTAGAGTAGAATCATTAGATCTATCATACCATAATCCAAACTCAGATGTTCCCTTCAAATATCTAAATGTCCTTTTTACTATTGCATAATGTGCTTCTCTGGGATCATCTTGGAATCTTGCAACAATTACAACTACATTTGCTATATCCAACCTTGTGTGAGTCAGATATTAAAATCCTCTAACCATAGATCTATACTTCTTTTACTCAACAGTAGGTGTCTCATCCTTTGCAGATAACTTGTGTTCAGTTACCATAGGTGTTCCAACAGGTTTGCATGTTTCTAAACCAAACCTTTTCAATAAATCCTTTAAGTAATTAGTCTAAGAAATAAATATTCCTTCTTTATTCTATACAATCTACATATATTTCATCTCTCCTATCATACTCATTTCAAATTCTTTCTTCATTTCTTTTGCAAACTTCTTACTTTCTTCATCATTTCCTCCAAATATGATGTCATCAACAAATATTACCAAAATCATTAAACCATAATTAGTTTCTTTCCAATATAAATTGCTATATACCATACCTTTTCTATATAAAAGCTTTTTCAAATGCTTGTCCAACCTCATAGACCAGGTTTTGGGTGCTTGCTTTAATTCATACAATGCTTTCCTTAGTCTGCATACTATGTCCTTGTCATATGTTAAAGGACATCACTTAGGCTGCTCAATGTATACCTCTTCTTCAAGTTCTCCATATAGAAATGCTGACTTGATATCCATTTGATATACATTGAATTTTTTCTATGCTGCATAGGCTAAAAATAATATTATTGCTTCTATTCTAGCTACTAGAGCATAAGTCTCCTCATAATCTATTCCTTCTTGCTGTGAGTAACCTTTACATACCAATCTTTCTTTTTTTCTTACAATTTCTCCTTATTCATTCATATTTAATGAAAATAATATTTCAAACAAAATAATCATCTATGATCTTGATGATCTAATCTTTATTGAAATAATTGAAAAGAGGCAAATACTAGTTTTCTTCTTTTAATAAACAACTTCAATACTATCCCAAGTTTTACAATTTCCAAGAATTGAGTTATTTGACCCACTAAAAATCAATTTTTTTTTTTTTGGAAACAATAAAGTTTTTAGATAACTAAAATAACTATCACCTCACCAAATATTGAGGTCTAAGGAACCCATTTGATTCCTTAGACAATTATTGTTTTAGAATACAAATTCTGGTCCATATCACTGTCATAATTCAGATTAAAACATCAAACCCTACCTAGGGCATCCCATATCTTTATCAAAATAAATATAAATGATATAAAACTAATTCAATGTGAAAAATTTATCAATATAGTTTAATAATATGTAAGCCATTTATTTTTTCCAATCATAAATAATTTTTCAAGCACAAATCCTTGCCTACAACTCCAACGAAGATCTCTAAAAACCAATCTCCACTAAAATACACATAAACTTCACAAATCTACATATAATGACTCAAAAAAAAAGGAAAAGAAAGATAATTCGCATATATTTCCAATAAATATTATTATAGGTCTTGAGTCTCCAAATTGTGTCTATACTACATGCTGCAACATGACTATATTCAAGGAAACTCAAATCTTCAAATACCCACTTTTACCAAAATGCTCATAACTTGTTCATTTATTTATAAAATTGAACCAAAAATAATAATAAGAAGGAGGATTCATCATTATATCTAAAAATTACTATATTACATGGTTTCCAGGCCGTACATGGCTGTACAAGTCCTGGAAAAAATACTAAAAGTAAAAACCAATCAAAACAACAACAATAGAATGCACTAAAAATGTATCAAAATATTTCCTCTTCTCAAATTTGAATTGGTTTGACCATAAAATAGTATTTATATCCATTTTAGAGTTATAAACCTTCCTAAATATCCCCAAGATCAACCATCTACCTTTTTACACCATTTTTGTAATGTTAGCAACTTTCTCAATGTTGCATTTTACAACTTTTTATGCAACTTTTGCATTTTTGACAAAATAAATTCAAAACTTTGTCAAACCTCTCTATACATAACCAAATGGAATATTTTAGAAATTTTATAATTATTTTACCCTTCCATGGGTCTTTAACACAAATATGACCATGTAAAGCTAACCATGACCTATTTGACAACTTGAGCGATAGTGTGCACATGCTTACATTTCTCATCAACACCTTTACAAATAGATTCAAAATGAATCAATACATCATATCATTTACTTTAAATGAATCAAAAACCTTGTACATCTCATAGTTAACTATAGGATTAGGTTCTCCTATACCATACTACCAACCTCAAAAGTTTTCCAAGTCTCTTGGAAAGGTGCACTATAACTTGCAAAAAAATTATAACAAAAATCTTCATCTTTACCTTCCTTTTCCTTTTCCTCTTCATGCCTTTATCACCATCATATTTTACCTTAAGGACATAGGACTATCCTCAAAATTATCTTCTCAAATACTCCTTTCAATGGAGCATTAATGGCTGCAACTCTCACGGTACCTTATCAATTAGAGATCCACCTTTACCATGTTGCTTCAAACTCACCACAAAAACTCACCCTTGTACCTCACCTAGGAGTCCTCCTCTTTGCCTCTCTCCCTAGTCACTTGGTAATAAAATGGACCACTCCTTGGTCCTGTACCTTTTCTTAGCAATTTATAGACTTTTAGTGTCTATACACACAACCCAACCTTTACATACAACAAGATGGATGAGCACCTGCAACCAAAACTCATCAACAAAATAAATACCAAATCTCCAAGGTCCTAGTGTTGATTGCCTGCCTCGACGCTCTACCCACACACTCAAGATATTCAAGCTCTAATACCACTTTTATGAAAAGTATCTTAAAAATCAAAAAATAATCTAAGATCTTGATGATCTAATCTTCATTGAAATAATTGAAAAGAGGAAAATACTACTTGTTTGCTTTGTTTAACAAACAACTTCAATATTGTCCCAAGTTTTACAATTTCTAAGAATTGAGTTATTTGACCCACTAAAACTCAAAACCAAAATTTTTGGAAACAATAAAGTTTGTACATAACTATAGTAACTATCACCTCATAAAATTTTGAGGTTTGAGGACCCACTTTGATTCCTCAAAGAATTATTGTTGACTACAAATTTTGCTCCATATTGCTGTCATAATTCAGAATTAAAACACCAAACCCTGCCTAGAGCATCCCATATCTTTATCAATACAAATCCAAATGATACCAAAACAATTTCATGTGAAAATATTATGAATATAGTTTAAGAATATGTAAGAATTTATTTTTACCAATGATAAATAAATTTTCAAGCACAAATCCATGCCTTCAACTCCAACAGACATCTTTAAAACCTAGTCTCTACTAAAATATGCATAACCTTCACAAATCTATATAAAAATGACTCAAAAAAAGAATTAAATGAAATATAAGTCACATATATTTCCAATGAATATTATAAGAGGTCCCAAGTCTCTAAAATGTGTCTGTACTACATGCTGCAAGATGACTATATTCAAAGAATCTTGTATCTATAAATACCCACTTTCACCAAAATAACTTGTTCATTTATTTATAAAATTGAACCAAATCAAAAGCATGAGAAGGAGGATTCATTACTATATTACATGATTCCCATGCTGTAAAGGTCTGTACAAGGCCTAAAAACTACACTAAAAATAAAAAACCAAACAAAACAACAACAATAGAATGCACCAAAAATGTAGCAAAATATTTCCTTTTCTCAAAATGACTTTAAAACTTTGTCAAACCTCTCTATACATACCCAAATGGAATATTTAAGACCTTTTATAATTCTTTTACCCTTCCATGGGTCTTTACACAAATATGACCATGTAAACCTAAACATGACCTATTTGACAACTTGAACAATATTGTGCAATTGCTTACATTTCTTGTCAATGCCTTTACAAATAGATTAAAAATGAGTTAATACATAATATAATTGAATTTAAATGACTCAAAAATCTTATATATCTCATAGTGACCTCTAGGATTAGATTCTCCTACACCAATCTTGTTCCTGAATACCCATTTAGTTCCTATCACATTCTTGTCTGCTGATCTGAGGACCAATTCCCACATCTCATTCTTTACTATATGATCTAATTACTCTATCATAGCTTGCTTCCAATAGTCATATTTACATGCTTCATTTGAATTCTTAGGCTCAACTTGAGATATCAAGCATAGTTCTTCATTTACTTTTCTTCTTGTCATCACAATTGTGTCTTTGCTTTTGATGATCTATTTGGATGGGTGATTCTTTATTATGTTACTGCCTAAAGTAGGAGTTACTTTATTAACTCTTATATCTACTGAAGGTTATGAGATTTGTTCCTACCTTGGAGCTTCTTCAATCTAAAAATCATTATTAGTCTCAAGAAATACCTCATTATTCCTTGGCTTAGTAACAACATCATCATCTAAATTGTAATCAACTATTCTCTCTTGTATTCTGAATTTATTATCAATTCTCATATTTTGACTTTTTGTAATAGTCTTAGTTCTCTGATTATAAAATCTATAAGCCTTTCTTTTCAATGATAAACCAAGAAACTATTGGAAGAGTACTTATGAGAAGGGGGTTGAATCATAAGTATCATACTTTAGCCAAAAACTTTTAACTGAAAATAAACTACATGCATGTAAATACACCAAATAAACATGTAACAAAACACATGCATCAATAACACTTAACACTGGAATTTGGTAACCCAGAAACCCTCCAGGAATAAGAAGGTAAAACTGGGGTGGGGATGATACCCACAAAAATTACTGCAGCAATATTGTTCAACCACTTCTGATGGTCTTCCTTGTTAAAGGCCTGCCCTGTTAAAGGCTTTACACTGTGTCAATAGTGACCTAGTTAGAGGCTTTTAAACACTTAACATGAAGTGTTACCCTGTTAAAGGATTTTATCACCTAGTTAAAGGATTTATCAAAATAGTTGTTAAGCTAACCTATCACCATAGGATTTTCATTCTAATACAATTGCTAGAGAGTATTAGGTACAATAAACCTAACTGATTACAATCCTTGATTGCTGATTGTAGGCACTTGTTCTGCTTTCTCTGATCTGGATCCTTTTGTGATCTGATAATCCTCACTTTTGAAAATAGAATTCCTTGCAAACCCTTGTATATCTTCTCATACCTCTCATCTCTTACATTTTACAATGAAGTTTCATCTTCTTTATAAAGACATTTGAAGATTTAGGGTTAGGTATGGATCTACGATCCATATTCAATCTTCATTTTTCGCTCAATACTTATCTTTTGCTAATTGGTTGCATGCCTTTAGCATTTTTCTTATTGGCTACATGCAAATTTCATAGGAAAAAATAAAAGATTTGATCTCATCATTAAATCCTTCGAGATTTACCTTATGTTGGCTGTAAAAACTGTTTGCATCATAGTTTGTACAATTACAAACTCTTATGCTGATATACTGAGTTACTTGGCTCCTGAAGTATTGCTGATGCTCAGCACATGCTGTTTCCTAGATTGCTCAATACTTAAACAAAATTGTATTGCTTGACACCTTATGTTACTCGGCACTTGTTAACACTTGGCACCTAATCTTCACTCGGTATCTGATCTTCACTCGGTATCTGATCTTCACTCGGTATCTAATCTTCATTCAGTATTTGATCTTCACTCGGTATCTAATCTTCACTCGGCATCTGAAAATTACTTGGCACATGAAGATCACTTGGCATACATGATGTACTCGACATCCAATATGGAATATGATTAAGTGTGTTGGCACTCAAGTGTCAAAAACATTATGATGTTAACAATCTCCCCCTTTGACATGAGTGACAAAAACACTTAACTGACCTTATAAGTACATTTACTTAATTTGATTGGTATGTACATATTGAGAACTTTGATCAAAATTTGTAACTTACAATCTTACAATATATACTTCAAAAATTTTGTAACTCCCCCTGAGTTGATTGTGCCTTATCTGTCTATCAATGCTCCTTTGTATCTCAAAAATTTTGTAACTCCCCCTATTAATTCATTTCATAATATCTATATCGTATATCTATATCTCCCCTTATTAATCTGTTTCTCCTCCTATATTTATCTCCCCCTTTTTGACACTTATGTCAAAGAATGTTTAAGGGTTAAGACCATATTTAGCCAAAAATGTGCTATTTACCTCCATAATCATTCTGAGAGCTGCATCCCAATTGTTCAAAGCAATTTCTAGTGACTTATGCTGGATAGCAGTCTCGACAGCAAGATAAATAAGTCCATCTATTGTCGAAAGATTTGGATCTTTCATGAGTACATTTTCAGCATATACTTGCTCTTTATGGAGTAATACTAAATGTGGGTAATAGAGGACTAGAGCTGTATTACTTTGGCCTTAATATTGGCCTCATCTGCTATTAAGACAGCTATTTCTTTGTGAGTGTGAAGCAATTGAGCAAAATGCTCCTCACTTTGAGCTGCATCACTTGGTAACTTCATGCTTGAAATTTTTAAATTTCTTTCCAAGCTCTGTATATTTTGGCTTGTTTCTTGTGTGAAATATGAAAAATCACACAACTTTTTATATAGTGAGAATATATTCTCAAGTACCTTCTTTACCTTATCAATAAGCTTTGCCAATTCTACTTGTGACAATGCGATTTGTCTTGATATTTTATCATTTACTTTCCCTTGAAATTTTCTTTCTGACCATTCCATAAGTTTTGCATTAGTTTCTAGGTCTTCATTTGTCACCTGGTCAACAATATCTGTTAGTTGCTCTATGATATGTTTTGACTCATCCGGTGATTGCAAACTGAAGGCATCCATAAAGATGTCCTTGATCTCATAAAGTGTTTGCTTATTTTTATACTCTTTCTTGAGTATTTCTTGTCTTTTCCTTCTATTCAGTGCATCCTGCACCTCATTGATTTGATCAATGGTTATTGATTTTGAGTCATAGCTCGGTATGACTATTTCTTCATCTAAGTCAGGGTCTCCATAATGAAGTACCCTTGCAACTTTGGTAGTACTGGATGATGGTACTAAAATCTGCAATGGCTGGTGTGAAGGAGTTCCCAAGGTAGGAAAATTTATTAATGTTTGAATTGCCTCCTATTCTTTAGGGGTTTTTACTATTTCCTCCTCCATCTGTTTACCATGATCAATTATTGTTATCTGTGGAAGTGCACCTTGTATTTGTGCTGTAGGATTAGATGTAATAGTTTGTCCTATTTGTTCTATACCTTTTTCTACAGCTGCACTTTGCTTTTGTCTTGTAGCATCAATTATACTTGTTGGTATTTCAAATTGACTACTAGTAGTTGTGATAGAAGGTGGTTCTTGTGTATTCACCTTATCTTTAACTATACTTTCTACTAGTTTTTGTAACTCATCTATACTGACCAATACTGGTTCTATACATAATATTGCTTGTTGTGTTGATTGGTCAAGAATTCTTTTCAGATCTTCTGCAGTTAATGGATTGATATTCTGACTAGAAATATCAGGAACATCAATAATCATCACAGTTTCTGCAGGTGAGATGGATGCTTGTGGAGGGCTAGGAGGTGGCAATTTTGTGTCTTGCACACTCTGATCTAGTTGCTCTTCTAGCTCAGCTGTTACCATTGTATCCTATTTTTGTGCCTCTTCCTCCTCTTCATCTTTGCTTTCTTCATCTTTCTTCTCTTCTTCTCTTTTCTTTTCTTCTTCTTCTTTTCTTTTTCTCCTCTCTTCTATTGGTATAGCTGCTTCTTCCTTGTATTCTTCCTCAAGAAAATCTTCAATCCTTTTGTACAAGTTCTTCCATGATTTCATTGTTCTTTGAACAATTTCTTCTATTTTGTTTTGAAGTATAAAGAATGCCCTGTATTTGGGTGTAAACCTATTATTATGCCTTTTGACCACTTTGCTGACTTGTTCTCTGGTCAAATCTAGCAATACACTAGCTAGGGTTGATTCCCTCATCTCCTTCTCCATTTTTAAGCAAAAATGCCATCTGTCTTCTATAATTTTTGACAACTCCTTTGGCAATTGACCATCTAGTTCAAGTGGAGTGTACTTGAACTGTGCCATCATTCCATACAATGTTTCTTCTATCTTATTTTGTTCTTCTTTTTTAAATTTACTAAAATCAACTTTATTTAAATTATTCAAGTCACCACTTGCAATCTTTTTACATAGGGTATCAACTGATGAATTTCTTACCTCTTCTGTTTGCTCTTCGTCATCAGTGTCAGGTTGAGCCAGATACTTTCTTCTTTTCCTTGGCTCTTCCTGAGATTCCTTGACTTGTTTCTTCTTGGAAACTTCCTCTTTAGCCTTTTGAGTAGAGGCTCTTGTTGATGCTCGTGTTGTTGGCTTTTGAGGTGATGGAGTGACAACTTTCTTCGTTCTGGGCTTGGCTGAAGGCTATTCTGTTGCCTTTCTCTTCTTTGGATTGACTTCAATTGGTGCTTCCTTGGCTTCTTCTTCCTCTGCACCTTCCTCCTTGTCTTCTCCAAGACCTTGGGTTAGTTCTATTGGCCCTTGTTCCTACTCATCTTCATCCTCACTGTCATCTTCTTCTTCTTCTGCCTTAGCCTCAATTTCTTTGCCAAACTTCTTCTTGATCTTCTTGATTAATTTATCTTTCTTCTTCAATGTAGAAGTAGTTTTTAATTTCATGTTTATTTTTGATCTTACCACATCATAAGTGCCAAAATGTGGTGCATTTTTATCTGCTTCCTCTGCAATAATGCAGTTATTGCTGCTGATGCTTCATCAATATTGATTTCATATCCAAATGGCCTTAGCCATCTTACTCTTGGTATTACTACTTGAATGTAAGTAAAATCTATGTCAACTAAGAAACATATGTCATTTGTACGCTTTTCTACTAAGGAAGCTGGTATCCTTGATCTTTCTTTCATGAATTTCTTGAAATCCTCAAAATAGCTTGTCATCAAGGTATCAAAATTTTCTCCTATTTGCTCTATATATTCATTAATTTGTGCAATGATGGTTCTGTCCTTCCTCCATGCTACTTTACCAAAAGAAGGAAATTCATTTTGTACATAAAAGAATATGCAAAGTAGTATTGCTCCAAATTTGCATTGTGTGCCCTTTGTTTTTCTTATGGTAGCTAGGTTTTCATTGATCTGTTGCAATTGCAGTTCTGCAAGATCATAAGTATGATCCTTTTTCACCAATTTGTAACCTACATCTACTGCAATGCATGGTACACTATTGAGTCTACTAGATTGATAGAATTTGTGAGCAATGACTCTAACAACAAATTCTACCAGTGGATCTTGTATGGTATGAATTGTCATTCCTCTTTTGTTCCATTGAGCACTAGTATTCCTTTCAATGACCTCCTTTGATTCACTTCTTACGGTCTTGTACCGATCTAGGGTTGGGTATCCTATTACTCTATGTATAATTTCCTTTGTCAATTTTATGGGCATATCTTCTAACCACAAGTTTTCACCATGGATTCTGCTAAGTACAAGTCTAATCCATTCAGTTTTGAATATGGTGGGAAAACATAAAACTCAGGTCAAACCCTTCCTTTCAATGATTTTAAATTCTTCTTTCAGTACTCCATCTACACATAGTTTATCATAAGCTTGTCTAATTTCCATGTCTCCTAGAGCCGCTATTTTGCAATTGTAACATTTCCTCACATCTTGAACCATTACAAATTTTGGGGGAATGTGGGAGAGAGCTCCGACTAGGTCATTTTTATAGGCAACTTCAGGAATAGGGTGGAAATCAGGTTGCTTGACTTCATTTGAAACTAACTGGACTTCAAATGACTCTTTTTCTTGGTTTTTCTTTGAACTTGATGCCATTATTGTGAACTAGGGTTTATACAACAAATGGGTATAAAAATGTGTAGCTCGGCACAAACAAAAACACCTTTAGATCGATGAAAAATTTGTTGAATGAGGTTGCAATCTACTTGAAATGCTAGATTCTTGCTATGAAGTCACTTATCTCTCTTTCTTCTCCTTTGTTTCTTGTTCATGATGCAAAAAACTGATTGAAATCGTGATAATATACCCTAATTTTATCGCATTGAATGCTCAACTGCCAACTCAGCTTCTAAAGAAATTTTGACCTAACTTGGCTTCCACTATATTTCACTTTTACTTGGCTTCTATTGGAGTTATCCAACTCAGCATCAATTTTCAACTCGATCGCTGTTGGGAGCTTGGCATCAACATTTATTTTTTGTCTTGACATCTTGTTCCATGTAGATTTATACTTTGCTTAGCTTCTTTGTCTTGGGACTGATGTATGATATAGCTTTGTATATTAGTCTTGTGTACTTCTTGTGCTTAGTTTAATGAAGTATGATCACTTGACCCATTGGGTGAAGTGATCCCTCCACTCGATGTGTTGCACTCTTCCTTCTTTTTCCAAGTCTTATTCATTTGCCCTCTTATCTTTTCAACATCAATCTTTTGTTTTCTTTTGTAATCTTCAGTCTTGGGTGCCTTTGATCTTGTAGGACAGTTTCTGCTGATATGACCAATTTTCAAACAACTAAAACATGTAGTTTGATTCAACCATCTTTTGTAGTTTCCTTTGAAATGTGTTCTTATACATTTCTGTGGTATATGTCCATATTCTTGACAATAGTGACAACTGTACCTGGTGTTGTAATCCCAATGATAATGACTTCCATTCCCTTCTATTTTTGCTGGTTGATTTGATGTCCACATAGGTTTTGATCTGCATTCAAATGCCCTATGTCCATACTTTTTGCAATTATAACAATGTCCATCAAATATTTGAGTCCTTGTGACATTGGATCTACAATTTTGTGTCATATGTCCTTGCATGTTGCACTTGTGATAGAAACTTTTGGGTATGTTTGATTGATTGAATCTTCTACTGCTGCACACATTAGATGTATGTCCCTTCTTATTATAGTAATGACAAGTGGGTTTTGAATACTTACCTTTTTCACTTCTTTTTTCAACACTTTTTGATGATTCTCTAACTTCAGTGCTATTGTATCATAGTCCTGATGTATCCTGGCAGATTTTGGTGATTTCAGCAACTGTTCAAAATACTTGATTGCTTCACTTGATTTGTTGAGATTCTCTGCTACCTCTTTTTCTCTGTTCAATTCATTCTGCATTTTTTCATTCTACATCTTCAAGGTAGAGATCTCAATATCCTTTACATTGAGTTAATGATGAAGGTTCATCATTTGGGCAAGTGTATCCATCTGCATGTTTGAGATCCTTGTCAGTTTAGTACATTTTTCTTCAAGTCTATTTGCAAGATTTCTTTTATCATTTTCCAACATCACTTTGTCTTCAACTACTCTTTTCTTGTGTTCAATAATTTCACATATCATTATGGCCTGTGATTCATGTTCCATCTTGAGAGATCTTATCTCCTCTACTTGAATTTTTTTTTTCTCCATCAGTTCTACTATTGCTGCATCAAACTCTTTAGTGTCTCCACTGAAAAATATGTTGGTGATATCAATCTCCTTGTAGTGTATATCATTTTCAGCTATGGCTACATCCTTCCTCTTTTTTAATGAGTTTCTCAACTTGTTTTTGAATTCCTCCAAGCTATGCAAAGCAAGTTGCACATCTATCACCTAATTTTCAATGATCTTTCCAAGTTTGAAAGCTTCCATCTTTAGATCTTTTCCTCCAAGATATTAGGCTTTTTCTTAAGAGAACCTGGATTAATCTCTGATACCAATTGTTGGAATATTCAAATATGGAAAGAGTACTTATGAGAGGGGGGGTGAATCATAAGTATCATACTTTAGCCAAAAACTTTTAACTGAAAATAAACTACATGCATGTAAATACACCAAATAAACATGTAACAAAACACATGCATCAATAACACTTAACACTGGAATTTGGTAACCCAGAAACCCTCCAAGAATAAGAAGGTAAAACTGGGGTGGGGATGATACCCACAAAAATTATTGCAGCAATATTGTTCAACCACTTCTGATGGTTTGCCTTCTTAAAGGCCTGCCCTGTTAAAGGCTTTACACTGTGTCAATAGTGACCTAGTTAGAGGCTTTTAAACACTTAACATGAAGTGTTACCCTGTTAAAGGATTTTATCACCTAGTTAAAGGATTTATCAAAATAGTTGTTAAGCTAACCTATCACCATAAGATTTTCATTCTAATACAATTGCTAGAGAGTATTAGGTACAATAAACCTAACTGATTACAATCCTTGATTTCTGATTGCAAGCACTTGTTCTACTTTCTCTGATCTGGATCCTTTTGTGATCTGATAATCCTCACTTTTGAAAATAGAATTCCTTGCGAACCCTTGTATATCTTCTCATACCTCTCATCTCTTACATTTTACAATGAAGTTTCATCTTCCTTATAAAGACATTTGAAGATTTAGGGTTAGGTATGGATCTACGATCCATATTCAATCTTCATTTTTCACTTAATACTTATCTTTTGCTGATTGGTTGCATGCCTTTAGCATTTTTCTTATTGGTTGCATGCAAATTTCATAGAAAAAATAAAAGATTTGATCTCATCATTAAATCCTTCGAGATTTACCTTATGTCGGCTGTAAAAACTGTTTGCATCATACTTTGTACAATTACAAACTCTTATGCTGATATACTGAGTTACTCGGCTCCTGAAGTATTTCTGATGCTTGGCACATGCTATTTCCTAGATAGCTTAGCACTTAAACAAAATTGTATTACTTGGCACCTTATGTTACTCAGCACTTGTTAACACTCGGCACCTGATCTTCACTCGGTATCTGATCTTCACTCAATATTTGATCTTCACTCGGTATCTAATCTTCACTCGATATCTGATCTTCACTCGACATCTAAAAATTACTCGGCACATGAAGATCACTCGGCATGCATGATGTAATCGACATCCAATATGGAATATGATTAAGTGTGTTGGCACTCAAGTGTCAAAAATATTATGATGTTAATAGAAACATACCTTCATTGCTTCTAGCATCAAACTTACCAATGTCATAATCTCTCTTTATGTAAAACTTACTTCCATATATTCTGAAATACTTAACTATAGGTGAGTGACCAAACCACAGTTCATAAGGTGTCTTGTTTATGTCTTTCTTGACTTGCACTCTATTCATAGTGTATACTGCTATATTCATAGATTCTCTCCAAAATGTCTTGGATACATCATTCTCTGCTAACATAGCTCTTGCAAATTTAGTAAATGACTTGTTCCTACTCTCTAAAATACCATTCTATTTAGGAGTTCTTGGAGCTGATAGTTGCCTTTTAATTCCATTTTCTTCACAAAACATGTTAAACTCATTTGAAGTAAATTCACCTCCTCTATCTGATCTTAAACATTTAATCTTTATACCAAATTCATTCTCAACTCTATTCTTGAATATCTTGAACTTGTCAAATGCCTCAAATTCTCTTTAAGAAATGCAACCCACATCATTCTAGAAAAATCATCAACTAGAATCATGAAATACCTTTCACCATAGAATCCTTTAGTTTGTGTAGGACCATTGAGATTTGTATGTACAATATCCAACTTTGCTGTAGTAGTAAACTTCTTGCTGGGAAAAGAAGTTTTGTTATGCTTTTCCAAAACACATTCCTTGCAAATTGTGTTAGTAGGTTTTACAATCTTTGAAAAATCTCTAACTGCAAACATTCTACTAGTCTTCACAATACTATCAAAGTTTATATGAAAAGATCTCTTATGCCATAACAAACTATCATCTACCTTTGCAACCATTGTTGTCATTTTAGTTGGATTCAACTGAAATACATTGCTTCTAGATCTAGTTCCTATTCCAATTACTTTTCCATCCTTATCTTTGATCATACATGTCTTTTCTGTGAACTGTAATAGATAACCTTTGTCTACTAGTTGTCCAACACTCAAAAAATTGTGCTTTAAACCATCAAAAAAGTATACATCCTTAGTATTAGTTCTACAATCAAGAGTTATAGATCCAATACCTTTAACTTGGCATGCTGCATTGTTTCCAACTCTGACAATTCCTCCATCTTGACTTTTGAAGTCAACAAACTTGTTCATGTCACCAGTCATATGATGTGAACAACCATTCTCAATTATCCAATTAGATTTCTTCTCAACCTATGATACCAAAGCTACCTTCTCTATACTTTCTTCTTTAATTTCTTCAAATCCAATTTCATCATCACTAGCACTTAATGCTTGTTCATCAAAATTATTATCTTTATTTGCATACAAACATTCTCTATCTTTTTTAGGTGTATGATTTCCCTTATACTTTTTCTCCATTTTAGGACACTTAGATGCATAATGACCATATTTATCACAAGTCTAACATTTAAAGAAATGTTAAAGATTTTCTTACCTATTTTTTCTCTTCTTACCAGAAGGGCTACTCCTTCAATCTTTTAGTCTTCTTCAAATCTTCTATTGCTATCAAAAACTCCTTTAGCACTTATGCTCCTTGATAAGTTAGGTCAAATATTCAAGGCACTAAAAGCTATCTCTATTCTAGTCAATTCTCTAAACTGTCTAAGTTCATTCTCAACTGCTTCAAGTCTTCCAAGCAATATCTCCTTTGTGAAATCTTTGGTACATGATATCAATAACTGTATCATCTAAACTACTAACTTGAATGGTGGTGTTAGAGTCTTCAATATCTTCCATATAACCTCATCATCTTCTTTGGTTGCTCCTTGAGCTTTAATACCTACAGTAATTTCTAATATCTTGCTTATATATGTTCTTAGATATTCATCTTCCATCATTTTGGCATCTTGAAATGCACAAATTCAACTTTGTAGCCTCAACTTCTTAGAATATGCATCACCTTCAAAACTATTTCCAAAGCTTTCCGAATCAAATCTAAAGTAGCAAGTGATTTTACCTAATTGTACTAAATTTCAAGAAGTGTAGTCAATAGTGCTTCTTGTCTAATCAATATAACACCTTTTTAGTTATAGGATTGGACATCCCTTACTAACAAAGTACTATGTTGATTTTCATTAAATGTCAATCCAGGTGCATGAACTTGAGATGATGTTTGCAAAGTATATGCTCTAGTTTTTGCTAAAAGTCACTACTACCTTAAATGCAATAACCATTAAGAAAATCTAGTTTATCCAAAGGAAAGACAACTATCAAGTACTTGGAAGGAAATTCTAATTATTTAACCATACATCTATGCACCTACTACTGCAAGAACAGGTTCTGTTTCCAGTGGCTGCAGGAATAGCAGTTCAAATCTTAACTTAGAAAAATAAGTCTAACTCCTACTTATTAAAGTAAACTCCACCTTCAGTGTAGGCCCCCACGAAATAATGAAGGAAAGATAAGCTTAGATAAAAGTGTAGAAACTCAGCAAAGTCATGTATTCATTCAAATATGCAGTATTACAATAACTTGGGAAAAACAATAAGATGTCTATCAACTCTGTCTGTCTACTCACTACTTAACCTCATAGATACAGATGAGGTCTTATTTAAAAGGAAGGAAAAATAAAAAAATCCTAAAATTATGACTTCCTTATGAAGCAAAGTCAATTACAACTTAAGGCTGCAAGCATGCAATTGTAAAGACAATAGTTATCCCTTAAATTCCCCACAAATATAGATCATAGAAAATGCTAGATCTACTCTTTTATTTGAATTTAAACACCTTCCAAGAATCTAGGTATCATGCTTGCATGTTTAATCGATCACTTTGATGCTCGCTTCCTTGCTCAACCACTTCATCAAGTCCTGCTTTGTTATTCATTAAAATAGGTCCCTTTTGACTTTTCCGCCAAGTCTTCCAGCTGTAATGGTGTCATAATGCTTCTCTTTAATACTATCAATGCCTTAGTGCTATTCCTTCATAGTTTGTTTTTGATTAACTCCTGCTCAGCTTGTATTCCTACAATCAACATATAATACACACAGGACTTCTCGCAAAAATTTATTTGCATTTATTAGTTTATAAAGAAAAGGCATTAATTATTCAACTAATAGTTTTTGCAATCTCTTCAACTGCAAGAAGATCTACCCATATCAAACATTGATGAAGAAAGATTTTTACCACAAAATGAACTCCTTTTTAGATATAACTCTGATTATCATTTTTATGCCCTATGTCCATACTTTATAAATAAAAAGTTCAAAACATTTATACTAAAAGATGATAAAGTTCAATATGTTATAGAAAAATGTTCACAAAAAGGGCCAAAAAGACTTCTATTTCTTCATGTCATCATTTTTCCCTCCAACTGTCCTGAGGTTGGTCCCTTCAACATCTATAGGTTTCTGATCGTCATCCATAGCCTGAGATTATTGGTGATTTTCTCCCTTGATTCATGAGCTCTGTAATTAAAATATCCATAATTTTGTTTCAACCTTTGCCATTTCTGTTCTTCAGCAATCATGTCATATTTAGCAAATGAATCATACTTTCCAAGCATAGGATGCAAGCGTATTGGCGGTTAGAAATGAAGAGGTACCCAATGATTTTTTTGACTTCTACCTAACATCATATACCTGGGCATCCTATCGATGGCTAGCTCTAGATTTTGAGGAGAGTGCAACTCCCTTATTTTTAGATCTTCTGGCAATCAAATCCATCTTTGAAGGGAGGCTTGTATAGTATCAGGGGCATTTGCAGAACAATGCTGCTCCCAATCTAAAAATGTTTGTTCGTGGATAGGGTGAATTTTGGTAGCAACACTTCTATTATTGTTAACAGAAAGCCAATTGAAGAATACTCTGTGAGTGTTTTGCACCTCTGGCTAAATGTACAAAGGTTCAAACATTTCCTTTTCCCTATAAGGAGCAGCCTAGTTCTCTCAACTAATCTCATTCTGCATCCATGACATAACTACCCTAAACTATACATCTCCCACATATAACAATGAATTCCAATATTTATCATCTAGAACAACAAGATTATGAACATATAACTCACAGAGGAGATTATGTAGAGCCATCAAAACTGATTTGAATGCTGCATAGAATTCCTAGGGAGTGTGCAAGGAAGGGTTCAACCCCTGAGTAATTCAAAACATTTGAAAATTAATCATTTTCTCTTTTAGGAATAGTGTGTAAACTGAAGATGGTGACCTACAATTTACAAGCTCTAGAATGAGCTCTATAATCTTCATGACACGTTGCTTTAGGACCATAATTTCACTATCCTTCTCTTTAATTTGCTATGCTTGTTCCCTAATAGTTTTGAGCAATTGCTTCCTTTCTAGGTCCCAATTTTCTTTTTCCCATTGAAATTGTTGGTACAAACTAAAGCTGGCTATTAATGGAGTAGAAATGTCAAGTGGTGTATGACGATGGACAACAAGTCTATAATCTTCAAGGTGGTGCTTAGGATGATGGTGGTCAGCAGTGCTATCATCCTGAGAATATTGACGTTCAACAAAGCTATTATTTTGACAGGCAACAATGTTATCAACTTTTTTTGAAGGGGCAACGGCTGCAGGATAGGGTGCAATAGTCATTTTAACTTGAAATGTTTCAACAATTTCCTGAACCATTTCTTGTGCAATAGATGGATATTCCTCTGGTGGTAAATTATCAGTTTCTTCTACTGGCTATTCAAACTTGAACACTATTTCCTCTAAGGACTCTATGTCACTATCAATATTAATAGGGCTATTTGGCCTTGCGAGAATTTCCTCAAGATCATTTTCATGTTTAGGAGTAGGTGTTGTGTGCTCTGGTGACTGTGTAGGTGTGGGTACTAGAGTTTCAACATCAATAGGTGGTATAGGAGGCTCAACAGGTAGCGCAAGAGGTTCAATTCTCAAATTTACCTGAGACATTCTAGTGACTAGTCGTGGAGTAGAAATTGGGGTAGAAATTGGTTTCTTGCCCTTATCGATGGATTTCCCTTTATTTAGGTTGAGTGTTGGTTCTTTTGATACTGGAGATACTTCTTCTAAACCTTCTTCTACAACAATTGTGTGTGATTTTCTCTTTCTAGATGTTGAGGCTTCTGCAGATGAAGTTTTCCTTTTTGCAGTTTTAGGTATAGAGGTAGAAGCTGAAGCTTCTTGAGCCATTCTATATACTACTTTCCTAACTCCTACAATAGTTTTCTCTCTTGTCCCCATTCCTTTCCCTTTAGGTCCACCCCTTTTAGGTCCTTTTGTCCTTAGTTTTAAAAAATCCTCCCATGTTCCTAGGTGCTGCCTAGTCAACTCCCTTTCAATTATAGCCCTAATTAAGCAATGGTAGGATACCGACTGGGTTTTGCCTTCCTGTACATAGGTAGCTTTCCTTTTGATAATATTATAAAGGAAACTTAGGAGATTTACAGGACAATCACCATGCCACAAACCACTCAAAATTTTGAAATGAATAGCATGCAAACAGGAATACCTTCCTTCACAGGTAAAATATCTTATGATAAATTTAGTAGGGTGGATGAATTGCAGAGGGAGAGATAATCATAATGTACCTTGCTTTTCATTTTCCTCCAACCGAGGATCTCCAAGTATTGAGAATTTCTCTTTTGCTTGTCGTGCATCCATGTCCTCTATCCAACATTCTCTATTTGTGGGAAAACCAAAAACTTCTACCACCACTTCTTCAGTGAATTCTATCTAAATGCCCTTAATAGTTGCATATCCATCCCTTAATGTATTATGAAATTGGAGCACAATTTCCTGATCAAATTGCTTCAAACTAAGATAGTAAGCTAGCCAACCTTATTGTTGAAATAAACTACATGTTGTTGGGTCTGTCAGTAAGACTCTGTGGTTTGCTGGTTCATGCCGCTAAGGTTCTCCACCCATTTTTTGGAAAAAAAATGCTATTATAGGCAAATTCACTGCAAGTGATTTTGAGAGTATGGGCAGAGGTGGCTACAAGGGTTTCAACAAAGGGAAATTTAAAAAAAAGAAATACTTCAATACTTTCCAAACATCACATCCTTTAGTATGTCATGATGACATTTTAATCACCAAATCATAATTAGGATAAAGATCGTGCTCAAAATCATACACCATATTAATGAGGGGTTATGTGAAATCATTATTTAATGGTTAGCCTTCTTTACATTATTTCACACATTTCAAAAGTACAAAAGAGTGCCAGCTCATTACTGAATTGACCCTTCCCCATACATCCTACATGCTAACTTAAGATTTCCTTGATTTGCATTCATGATTTTGATTTTCCCTCCCTCCAAACTTGTAGAGACTGGGTCCCACTAGACTGTAAAGATTGTAAATTCCAAAAATTGAAATAACATGCTTTTCTAAATAAATAATAAATTAAATAAATGTAAAGGGGTCGAGTGTGACTGACCTGAGGTGTGATAGGAAGGATGGTCTGAGTAGTGTCGTATGAGAGAAAGAAAGTGAGATGGCATGATGATGGAAAGACAAGAAGGTGGAACAGAATGAGGTGGAAAAGAAATGAATTTTGCATGAGTGCAAAATTTTTATTATGAAGGCCTTGAAAATAAATTCAAGGGGCTACAAGCATTTGAGTGAGAGACTCAGATGGAGTGGCTACAGGAAGAGATATTTATGTTGTGGTGAACTATTGAAGAAATTCTTCCCAGGTTGCTGGTTTATGATATAACTTCAAGTGATGCCCATTAACCAAGAGTTTGACTTTGACTGGATCAATTGTTGATAGTTGAACTGCTCCATTGTTAAAAATTGCAATGATTTTGTAGGGACCAAGCCATTGAGTCTAAAATTTTCCTTGGTGATGCTGATATCATGAATCATACAGGAGCACCCAATCACCAATAAAGAATTCTCTATTTTTAATGAATTTTTCATGCCATTGCTTTCTTTGACTCTAAATTAATTCTGTGTTATGAATGGATGACTTTTTCCATTCATCAAACTCATCAAGATGCAAAATGTGATCTTGTTGTGCTATAGGAAGGGTAATATCAAGTTCCAAAGCTATCCGTAGAGTTTTATGTTCAAATTCGATGGGCATAACAACTGTCTTCCCATATAGGAGTTCAAAAGGTGAAAACCTAGTAGTAGATTTCCATGTTGTTCTATATTCCCATAAGGCTTTAGGAAGTCTAGTTGTCCAATATTTTTGATGCAAAGACATAGTTTAGTGAGTATATGTTCCAGCTCTCTATTTGTCACTTCTACCTATCCATTGGCCTGTGGATGATACAGAGAAGATTTTCCATGCCAAATTTTATACTTCTCCATGAGTGCTACTATTAGATTAGATGTAAAATGAGGCCCTTGATCTAATTGTAATTCTCTTGGAACACCAAACCTGGTAAAAATAAATTTATATAGAAACTTTGCAACATTATTGTCACAAGGATGCTTCATGAGTTTTTCTTCTACCCACTTAGTAACATAATCAGTGTAAACCAATATGTAACTTTTCCCTTCTGATGGTGGTTCAATAGGGCCAACAAAATCAATTCCCCATTTATCGAATGGTTCTACTACTATCTATGGCTGCTGGGGCATTTCACCTATTTTTGTCAATCGACCCATTCTTTGACATTTATCACATTTTTTTGTATATTGAGCCGCATCCTTGTGGAGTGTAGGCCAATAATAACCTGTATTCAAGATCTTTAATGTAGTCTATTTGTTAGAAAAGTGACCACTATAGGGCTCATCATGACAAGCACGAAGAACATCATATGTTTCATCCTCTCTGAGACATCTTTGTGTCACCTGGTCTGGTCCAGTATAAAACATGAATCCTGAGATCCATGAGAAATTAAAACTCTTTTCTGCCAGCAATCATTTTTCTTTTGCACATAAATGTGGGGGAGTTTTTCCAGTAGTTAGATAGTTGGCAATGTCAGCATACCAAGGGTTTTGTGCTAACAAAAGAAAGAGATGTTCATTAGGAAAGCTATCTTCTATGGCTGCAGGATCATCAGGTGTTTGAAGATGAGATAAGAAATCAGCTACAACATTTTCTTTACCTGGCTTGTCAATAATGGTGATGTCAAATTCTTGCATTATCATAAAATACTTTTCACTATTTAAAGACAAATTGTAGTCTTTGCATCTTTGTAAAACCTTGTCCAAGTTCTCCTTGGCTTCTTCAAATGTTTGTCCATATGTGGTGAAGTCATCCATATACACTTCCAAACAATCTGCATATATATCAGAAAAAATGCTAATAATAGCTCTTTGGAAAGTTGCAGGTGCATTACACAAACCAAATGGTAGGATAGCATAAGAAAACATTCCCCATGGAGACGTGAATGAGGTCTTGTCTTGATCCTCTTATGCTATCTGGATTTGATTGTAGCCACTAAACCCATCCAAGAATGAAAAGTATTTTTTTCCTGCAAGATTGTCAAGAACTTGATCGACAAAAGGCATTGGAAAATGATCCTTCTTGGTTTCTAAATTAAGTTCTCTATAATCTATATAGACTTGCCATTTTCCTCCTTTTTTGGTAACAAAAACCAATGGTGACACCCATTGGCTATTTGAAATAGGATATATGAAGCCAACATTGAGTAGCTTTTGCAATTAATTTTTGACAATATCCCTTAATGTTGGGTTTATCCTACACTGAGGTTGTCTCACAGGTTTGCAATCTAGATTAATATAAATCCTATGGGTATAGAGTGCAGGATCCAAAACTTTCATATCTGTATACTCCCAAGAAAAAGCATCTTGGTGCTTTTGTAATAGCTACAGGGTATTATGATGTTGTGCCTGAGATAAGGACTTGCTTATATTTAATTCTCTTACTGGAATGATTGTTGTTTTGACTACTTTTTCAGCCATTGAAATTTTCACAATTGGTTGTGAATCTATCTCATGTGCTAGGAGTGAATGCATAAGCTGTGTAGACTCAAAATAATGAAGTTCAACAGATAAAGGTAGAATGCTTTCTAAGACACACACTCTTGTTTAGAAGATGTCTCAAGTTGTGTTCCATACTCATTTAGTATGATAGAAGAAATGACATCATCTTCTTCTTTAATGTTTACAAATGAGTCCCATGAGATCATCATCAATTGTTGAATAGAATCTATGTCCATATCAAATTCATCCATATTTGGCCAAACAAATTGATCATCCTGCAGCAAGGCTGATCAGGAGAATACAAGGTTAAATTTTTGGTGTTTGTTCCATCTGAAATAGTCATTTTCCCTGATCAACATGCAATATAAGCATCTAGTATTGCTAACCATAGTCATCCTAGAATGATAGGATATCCCCCAATACTTGTTTTTGGAGAGAGTATGATAAAATCAACTGGATACTCCCATGAATGTAATGTTACAGTGACATCTTTGAGCATACCATTAGGAATGATGGTAGAGCTATCTTCTAGTTGCAAGATTGTTGGTGTTTCCCTGAGACCAATGATGCTTAATTTGGACACTACCTCCTTGGTCATTACATTGATGGATGCTCCTAGGTCTATTAAGACATTTTACATTTGCACTCCTTGAATGGTGAGGGTCACTCCTGGGCTTCTAGGATCTGCATACTTAGGCATTTTGCAGTTATCAAGCATAAGATCCGAAAGCTATCCAAGGACATGGATAGTCTTTGGGTCTTTCTTTTTCCTTCCTAGTTTTTTAACACATGCTTCTTTGATGTCTTTTGAATATATAGGTACTTCCTTTATTGCATCCAATAAGGGAATTTTTATTGTCATTTTTTTGAGTTGCTCAAGAAAATCTAGTGCAGCTTGATTTTCACTTGGTAGAACTTACTCTATTAACCTACTAGGAAATGGTGGTATCTTGGGTATAGGAGAAATAGTGATGGTAGGTTCTTGAACTGACTCGGCATTTGTATCATCTATTTCTATTATAATAGGCTGCTAAGGTGAGGCAAGCATCTTTCTAGATCGTAGATGGATATCATTGAGGGTGATGGAATAACTTTGTTGCTGGGTTGAAGGTTTTGCACTATTAATATTAGGCACAGATTGTGCAGGTAACTGTGGCTATTTTGGAGGGGCTGTATTGGCTATAGGAGGCATTAAGGCTTGTTGTTGAGGAGGTTGAGTCAAGGCTAGTTGATGGTAGTGCTGCTACTAGTTTTGGGTTTGCTGCCAACCCTACTAAGGTTGTTGCCAACCCTGCTGAGGTTGGTGCCAACCTTGGTTAGGTTGCTACCACCCTTGGTTAGGCTACTACAACCCTTGGTTAGGCTGCTACCAATTATTATAATTACCATGCTATTATTGCTATTGGCTATTACCACCATAATTATAGAGTGGGTCTTGAGGAATACCTAATCTTGGAGCCCATGGCCTTCATTGAGCAACATAGAAGACTTCCTCATCTTCATCAATTGCCTTGAACTCAATAGGCACATGCTATGATTCCAAGCTAGCAATAGGCTTACATCGACAGTTGTGTTTCTTTTCTCTACAATGGGGGCAATATTCTATCAACATACTATTAGCATCCTCCTTCTTCCTTTTTACTTGCATGTTGTCCAATTGTGTAGCAACATCATTAATGATGTCTTGCTTGAAATTTGACAAGAGGTTTGACAGTTCTTTCTTAGATACTCCTGCCCTAGGAGTTTTTTGGAGTAAGTCCCTCAAACCTCGTCCTTTTTTTGTTGTTTCTCTGGAATAGTTCAAACAAATATTTCAGATTTCAGCCCATGTCTTCTGTGTTATGTCACCTCCATCCATTAAGTCTAAAGCTTCCATACTCCTATCATGCACTCCTTTCAAAAAGAGATGCTTTTGGGACTCCTCGTTTAGCTGATGTTGTGTGTTGGACTGTAGGTTAAACATGAATTGGGAAACATAGTCCTCCAAAGTCTCATCCTCCTTTTGTGACATTTTAAAAATTTCATCTCCTTTCAAATCATGGCCTCTGCAATATTCCTTATATTTATTAAGGAATAGGGTACTCATAGTTGGCCAATATGTCATAGCATTGGCACCTAGACTCACGAACCATCTCAAAGTGACTTCTTTGAGAGTTGATGGAAACAATTTCCATTTATGGGCATCATTTGTGTAGTCATAACTTTGGCAAAGAATATCGAACTCAAAGAGAAAAGTTTCTGGATCTTTATAAATAAGGCCATAGAATTTAGGCAGGGTAGCTAAGGGTATATTTTTTAGATTTTGATTACCCTACTGAGGAGGAATTGGAAAGGGAAAGGTAGGCTAAGCTACTGCCATTTGTGGATGTCCTAGTGGTTGCTAATAAATGACTAGAGCTAATGCATTATCTTGATATTCTAGCTTAGCAAAAAGATTATTCAAATGGAAGGATTCTTTAGATGTTGTCGATGATTGTACTTGTTCTCGTATTTCTACAAATATGTTCTCAAATAGTTCTTGTTCTTCTTCTATTTCTTCTCTCTCTTCTCTTTCTTTAGGGTTAGGATAAAAAGGATCTTCTTGATTGAAGTTGGGAAGAAATCTTCCAAGGTGGTCTCTTCTCCTATGCATGCAAGAATGCTAAAAATGAAACTAAGTGACTCAATAGTGAATACTAAACTGACACCATCCTTGGCAACGACACCAAAAATATGTCTAATAAATATAACACCTTTTTAGTTATAGGATTGGACATCTCTTACTACCAAAGTACTATGCTGATTTTTATTAAATGTCAATTCGAGAGCGTGAACTTGAGATGATGTTTGCAAAGTATATGCTCTAGTTTTCACTAAAAGTTACTACTACCTTGAATGCAATAACCATTAAAGAAATCTAGTTTATCCAAAGGAAAGACAACTATCAAGTACTTGGAAGGAAATTCTAATTATTTAACCATACATCTATGCACCTACTGCTGCAGGAATAGTGATTGGTTATGTTTCTAGTGGCTATAGGAACAGTAGTTTGAATCTTAACTTAGAAAACTAAGTCTAACTCCTACTTATGAAAGTAAACTCCATCTTCCATGTGGGCCATTATTCTTATGTCTGATACCATGGAAAAATTTCTATGTTGACATCAATGGAAAACTCAGTCGTGAATGTAACATATCATCATAGTAGTACCCCCCCATAGGAATATCATCAACATTCATGCTTCCAACAATCTTCCCAATCTTCGAACACAAGTTCCCTGTGTTGGCCAAATTTTGTAGTTGTCAAGTTCCTTCAAGTGCTTAGTAAGCTTGCTAGTTTGCTAATGCTCAATTCCTTCTTTGATCAAGATTGTTTGTGATTGGTTCCAAGTGTGAGTTAACTTGTGTACTTTGGAATTCTTTAGAATAACTGGGGGGGGGTGGGGGGGGGGGGGGTGGTTGAATTAGTTATCAAAGGTCCAAATGTACAAATAAAACATTTTAGTTCTTAATAGATCCATATCCATAAAACCATAACATGAATGCATCCATTAGATCATACAATACCTTAACTTAGTATGTCACCATCCTAGGTAAAAATAACTTTTTAGAAATGTAAACATGAAATGCTACAAACTTGTTCACACAATTCAACACAAGGATTTTATGTGAAAACTCAATTTGGGAAAAACTGCTAGTAACATGCTACTCAATTTCACTCTTCTAAAGTGATTCCCTATGAAAGGCCAACCTTGTTAAAGGTTACAATATACACTATTAAATGTGACCTGGTTAAAGGATTTCAATTACCCTATAGGAGTGAGCCTTCTTAGAGGAATTTAGAATATTCCATTAAAATGTCACCCGGTTAAAGGATTTAGAAATGATTGTTAGGTCAATCTTAACCCAAAGGATTTATCAACACTAGTACAATTGTTAGAAAGTAACATTAGGACTTGATTTGATAAAACTTGCAACTCACTGGAAGATTATAGATCTTTAGTTCAATCCTCCATTCTACTTTGCATTCATACTCTTTAGCTTTGATAGCTTATTCACCCTTCAAGCATTCTTCCTCTTAAGCCTTCTTGCTTTGTATGCCAACAATAGTCTCTTTTGTTTAGCCACTAGATTAAGCAACACCCTAGACTTATTGTCTTCCTTAGGTTCTTGCACATGACAAACTTTTCTTCTAGCCTATTATCTCTATAAATAGATAATTTAGATATTTTTCCACTTAACCATAATCATTAATTTTAGAGTTAGGTAATATTTAATGAATCTACCCACTTTTCCATTTTTGTTCCTTTAGAAAATTCCTCTATAATCTTCCTTGAATTTTCCTCAAAATGGTTTACCTTGAATTTTGTGCCACCAACTCATTAATTTTATCTTCCACACACTTCACATAATTCAATAAATCAAATTAGCTAGCTCAAATTCATCAAATATTAGATTTAACACTTTTTGCAATCACTTGACATCTATACAGTTCTATCACTTGCCCAACACTAGCTCACTTAGCACATTCTAAAGTTTACTGATGCTTGACATCAACTAAACTTTACTTTGCATATATTAATTTTTACTCAGCTTCCACTACTTCTCTTCTTTGCTGGATACCTATTGATTTTCATTCAGCTTCTACTATTTTTTGCTTGACAAGGCTTGGCAGACACTTTTCTTTACTTGATCTTCTTTTAGTCTTATCTTGAATAACCTTTCATTATGGACGTTAAGTAGATAAACAATACACTATAGTATCAATGTCTTACCTGGTCTTAGTGCTCCTTTTATACACTAAATAACTCAACCTTTCTCTAGGTGTTGTTGTTATCTTCTCTTTTCAAATCCTTTTCATCAATCAACCAAATGATAGCATTCAAACTAAAAAGAAATTATCTCACCAGCAAGTAGTAGGTTTTACATCATTGACAAAAAAATGATTGTTCCATGGTAGGTTTTTACACTTCAAAAATTCTCTTTTCAATAGTGTATTTAATTTGAGTCATAAATGTTATGTAAGGATAATACATTGGGATGTGTATAGACTGTTTTAAGGTTGACTTTATTCAATGCAAAGATATAGAATCTTTTGTAAGTTATTTTGGCAAGTATAAGGAGAGGTGTCTAGGTTTAGGTTAGGTAGGAGAGAATTTATTAGGAAGTTAGAAGGAAGAATGGAGGATCTGAGCATCAAGTATTGAATCTATAATTTGTAAACTTGTTGGGTGCAACTTGCAAGGCCTCACTATTGAGAATGTTATCCTCACAATAAATTAAAGAAATCTATGTAAGTAAATATAGTGTGTGTATACACACACACATACATATAATAGACACACACATAAATCTATACAAACTTATATTATCATTATTCCCAAGATAATCTATTATTTTTATTGATAGTAATCTATTTAATGAAATACATTGTATTGAGAAGTTATCACTGATCACATTCAATATGTATCAGGTGAGTTGACCACTAATTGCATTTGATATGTATTGGGTATATTTACTAACAACTACATTTTCATGAAGCATTCCATTTATATTAAGAAGTATAGATATGTATTGAGGCATGAACATATAGGGTCATTCCCCTACGTGATCATGTTTTAATGAATATATATATGTGCATTACAAAATATAAATAAATATCAATCACAATGCATATAAATCTTAGTTTTTAAATTCAAAACATATAAATCTCTACATTGAATTGTAAATATAGTTAAGCAAGTTTCCACAAATAATGATCAACTAAACTTTACATGGTATCCAAGCCTAGTTGGTAGAGAGAGTACTAAACTAAAATAAAAGTGACATCATGAAAAAAAAATGTTAGATTTTAAGATAGACTTGAAGGAGCATCAAAATTCTTCTCATGGAACATTTGAATTATAACAATCCTTGAAGAATTGGAATTGGAATCATTCATTGAATTAGACATTTTAGAACCTAAAGACAATGCAGAAAAAGCCACTTGGAAAAGACAAAATAACAAAGCCAGAAATATCATTGTTGATTTAGTAAAAGATCATATTCTTCCTTCCATATGAAACCTCAAGAAAGCATTTGAACTATTTAAGAAAATTAAGGATACATTTGAGGTCAACAACTCAAGTAGATTTCTTATAGTAAAAAATCAAATTATGAATATAATTATGAATATAGGAGAATTAATCTCATTCTAGTTTGGAAGAATTTATAAAATAAAAAATCAATTATCTTCTATTGGAAACAAAATAGAAGATCAAGAATTATCCATAATAGCACTTAGAGGATTACCTATATCTTGGGAATAGTTCATCCAACTTGTGAATAGACTGTCAATACTAGCTTTTGATCAACTTTAAAATGATTGTATCTCTAAAGAATCAAGACTAATTTCTAGAGGGAGAGAATCAATCTCTTTTATCAGTATCTAATAAGAAAGGTAAAAATAGAAAATTCAAAGGAAAGAAAAATGATAAATGATAAGGAAACAATAATTACAAAATAAATGATTTCTCCAAAGTTCAATATTACAAGTGTGAGAAATTTAGACACAACTTCTAAATCTATCGAGAAAGGAAGATAATTCTAGCCTCCTTACCCAAAACAAAAAGGGAATAAAATCTATTATTCTACTTAGATATATCAAGTGAGATGTAATCCAACAAAAATATGTGGATAATAGACAATAGTGCATCCCGTCTTATAATAGGGTTTAGAGATAAGTTTCAAAATTTTGGAAGTTATACCACTAAAGGAGTCACCATTAGAGATAACTCCAACTATCCAGTTAGAGGAATTGGGGAATGTTATTTACAACTAAAAATTGGGGTCACTCTAAACTTGAAAGATGTTATTTTCATGCCTAGAAAAACAAGGAATCTAGTATCAATCTCTGGACTTGCTGATGAAGGTTATCAAGTCACTTTTAATGAAGAAAAAGTTTTGTACTGGCCTAAAAATACAAATCTCAAGTATTCTATTACAATATGTACTAGATATGGAATCCTATATAGACTATGTGACATTCAAAAGAAAGCCCTTAGCTACAAAGTAATAAATCCTAATGAAGTATGGCATAGAAGGCTAGAACATATTGGATTTAGTACACTACCAAATATAGAAAAAATCACCATTGGAACATCTAACTTAAATTCATACCATATAGGCATTTGTAAAGGATGTGCTCTAAGAAAGAATGTAAAAATACCTTTTCCTCTAGAACTAGTCCACACTAATTTATGTAGACTAATGCCAATTTTTTCTCTATGAGGATTCTCATACCAAATAATATATATTGATGATTTTTTTAGGAAAAAAGGATATATTTTTTAAAAGTCAAAGAATCAAATGAGGTTCTATTAAAGTTTAAAAAGTTCAAAGAAATTATGGAAAATTAAACATAAAAGAGAATAAAAACTCTAAGATTAGATAATGGGGGTAAATATACCTCTAAATTTTTTTTCAAAGACTTTTGCACCTCTATTGGAATTAAGAGGGAGTATACAATACCTTATAATCCTCAACAAGAATGTGGTGGTAGAAAGGAAAAACAAAACTATTGTTGAAGTAGCAAAAGCCATGTTGTATGATCAAAACTTACATTTCTCATTCCGGGTGGAGGCCATTAATATTATTTTACATATTCAAAATAGAAACCACACTCAACCCTAGAAAATACAACTCTTGAAGAAGCCTTTATAGGAATTAAACCTAACCTAAGTCATCTTAGAATATTTGGTTGCCACATTTACATTCACATACCTAAAGATAAAAGTACCAAGTTGTTGGAAATATATGATAGGCTAAGTTACTGAGAGGGGAAGGGTGAATTAGTAACATATAAAACTTAGTCTTATTTCACCAATTAATCCTTCATGTGTATTTTGATCTAATTGCATACATGAAAAAATGAAAGAATTAAAAAATTCATAACACCTTGACACACATTATGGTGACCCAAAAACCTTCCAAATAGAAAGTAAAATGAGGGTGAGGATGATACCCACAAGCTTTAGTACTATAGTATAAAGTTTCCCTATTAAGGCTTATAATGAACATTTCTAATGATCTGCACTATTAGGAGCAATAAGGACTACCAAGTCCACCTTGTAAAGGATTTACAAAATATATAATGAAATATGCACTTGATAAGGAGATTTACAAAAGATTGTTAAGTCTACCTTGTGAAAGGATTTAACTATTCCACCTATTAATATGAACCATTGGCTAATCTTTGATCTGGGACTTGATTTTTCTAAATGAGATTCCTTTGTAATGATCACCTTACTATGGTAGATAAATCTGTGCTACTCCTTATACTGCTATAGCCTTTTATTTTACACTTCTACTCTTCAAATTCACATCATACTCATATCATCTATCTATGTTTGGATGTGATACAATACATTACATATATACCAATCTAATTTACAAATTAAAAAAGTCAACTACAATACAAGTTTCACCAAAATACACAAAGTCGGCCCAACTGCATGAACTTAGGTTTTGAAGACTAACTAAATGAGGTTCTAATACTTGGCATCCATTTTTAATGCTCGACATCATCATACATTTGGTAGACATAGAAGTTCGATCTCTATTGATCACTTCCAAGTAGTCTAAACCTAGTCTCCACTGGTGACTCAGTGAATACTATGAAACTCAACATATAAACTGAACCACTTGATTCACACTACATTTCTTAGTCAATGCTATTGATATGAGCTTGGTATAAACTAAATCACTTGTTTAACATTGCATAGCTCAGTCAACATTGGATTCACATCACTGAAACTATGAACTTGATAACCACTGTAGAACTCAATTTGCACTAAGAAACTTGGTAAACCTTATGAAACTTGATTTATACTGATGATCACCAATTTGGTAGTAACTGCTCGACGTAAATAGAATAATGTTCTTGAAACTAAATAGCAACTATAGAACTTGGTGGAGAGTGTACCATGACAATAAAGAATGGAGTTCCATTTGGAAACATAAGTATCTCTTCAATGCTTACTCCCTTCTTGATTTCCTTGAATCTCTTGATGTTATTCACTCTTCCTCCATATGGGGAGCTGTTCAGGGGACCAAGAAAAATTTAAAAAAAGGATGTTCTTGGAAAGTTGGTAATGGAGTTAAAGTGAAATTTTGGGAAGATATCTGGCTTATGGATCACCCTTTGATTGAAGATTTTAATGACAAGGCAATTGATCGATGCAAGCAGAGATTTGGCCTTCTTGTTTGTTATTACTGGCAGAATGATTCATGGGTGAATTTAACTAATGTAAGTCATGGCTTCAGTAATATCCAATTATCCCTTAATGCTATTTCTCTTTACCCTTATATGGACGATGAGATTATCTGGCATGTTGACCCTAGTGGAAAATTTAAAGTCTCTTCTATCTTTGCTCCTAAGGATAAGAATAACCAACCCCTTTGATCTCAAGCTTGGATTAAGGGTCTCATTCCCAAAATTAACATTTTCTTTTGGACTCTTCTCCAAAACAAAATTTTGACTCTTGATAACTTGCAAAAAAGAGGTATAAATTTGGTTAACAGGTGTTCTTTATGCAGAAAGGGACTTGAAGATAGATATCATATGTTTTTAAGTTGCTCTTATACCCAAGAAGTATGGACTGAGATTTTGAATTTTAGGGGCATGACATGGGTACTTCAAAACAATGCGGATCTTGCTTTCAAGAGTTGGAGATGCCCCTCAAAGGATCCTGATGCCCAATTTCTTTGGAACTTACCCTCCCCCACCTTTGGTGGGGCATATGGAAAGAAAGGAATAACATGATATTTAGAAATAAAGATCTTCCAAGATGGGTGCTTGGTCAGAATATCATCAGAGCCTTTAAGGAAAATTTTATGTCCTAGAGGGAGCCTACTCAGACCTTCCAACTTGATCACCCTTTAAGATCTCAAGGATCTAAGTTGAAAATTGATAATCCTAGATCGATTATAAAATGGTTTGTTCCTTCTAGTGGATGGATCAAAGGAAATTTTGACGGAGCAGCTAAGGGTAACCTGGGAAGAGCAGGATGTGGAGGTGTTCTTAGAGATCATATGGGAAATGTTATTGATGCTGTTGCTATCCCTATTGGTCACTCAAATAGTCATATTGCTGAAGCTACTGCTTCCCTTTACACCACTATTTTAGCTATCGATCTGGGGTACTCCAAATTATGGTTGGAAGGGGATTCTCTGAACATTATAAATATTCTTAATAATAAAAATTCTATCTCTTGGTCTATAGAGGCAACGGTTATGAAAATAAAAACCTTATTTCAAAATTTTGAAAAGGTGGTCATTTCCCATACTTAGAGAGAAGCCAACGGGGTTGCTGATTGGATAGCTAATCACGCAGTTCAAATGGGGCAAAAGATAAGGTGGCTCGATGATTTAAACAAACATGTGGATCTTAAAGCAATTATTAATTATGATGTTATTCATTCCAAAGTGGGAAATATTTGCTTGGATTAGAAATTTAATGATTTGCGAGAGTGGCCTTATGACTGTCAGATTACCATTCCCAAGGAGGTACATTCATGTGAAGGCTATGCGCTCTCTACACGTATCCTCAAAAAGGCATCCTCAACATCATATCACAAATAACTGATCTCACTTCTACCTCTCTGCTATCGATATTTGGGCATCTCTAGTTTTTTCTTTGCACTGTAATATGGGAGGTGAATCAAGGAAGTAGGAACCCAAAAAATGTGATGATTGCAAGGCTAGGAAGGCTATTTGGAAGATCCTCCAGAAAGGGAAGGTGGTAAGCTACTTGGAGTGGTTGCATCGATTCAAACCCCATGTTAGCAATTCCTTCTTCAAAAACTGGGTGGATGACAAAGTTACTTTACATGGAGTGTTTGTAAAGCTTACAAAGGAATTCATTGCTGAGGTCACGAGCCTCACCATGAAAGATATCAAGTTTTCAAAGAAGACTAGCATTTCCAATGCGGCCTACAAAAAATTCCTGAAGACAGAAGAAGAGGAATTGCTTTTGGAAAAGAATGGTGACTTCTATGATGTGCAATAGATAAAAGGTATATGGCATGATGTGCTTGGTTGTATTTGCGAGTACTTCATCCTTGATGGAAGAAATAAAAGGGTGCATAAATTCCACTTTGTCTTCCTTAACCATTTCAAGTACAAGGACATAATTTCATTCCCTTTCTATTTGTAATTTTCTTTGCTCCAAAGCTTGAATGCCCATAAAAAGAAATAGTCTTGACCTATATTACATGAAGGTCTAATTTTACTCATTGAGGGTTTTTGTTAAAATAAGTCCATTGCTTCGTCTTTGTCCACTAGTAAGCATAAAAGTCCTAATCCGATAAAAGGTAAAATGGATGAGAGTGGTAAAGAGAAAATTAAGGTTAAACTAAAACCCTCCAACTCTCAAAGACAAATTGAGGAAGAGGATATAGAGGTGGAGAGCACTGAAGGCTCAGATAAGGATGCCCCTGAAGAAGAGGAGGGGATGGATGCTGGGGAGTTTAGCTCTAACCTGGATGGTTACTTGGATTCGAAAGATAAAAATGAGGATAGTAGAGAGGAGGATACTACTGAGGTGAATCTAGAACAGAGCAAGTCTAAAAATGAGGATACTCATATCATGTCTGGGGGAGCTAATAAAGAGAAAGAAAATTTAATTGATGATCTAGCCATCTTGAATGAGAAGGGAAACATGGGGAAAGTTTCCACTCCTATAAAGGAGACTAAGGGACATGATAAGGAGGGCCAGAGCCACCATATTCAAGTGGTGTCTGATGAGAAGGAGTTGTTAGATGGAGGGATTCATATTGATAAAGTTGGCCCCTTACCACACACCACTATTGATGATGAGGGTGAATCCTCGGTGAGGGAAACCACACTCTCCTTCCTTCAATCTACTAAACAAAAAGCTAACTCTTTCCTTCAAGTCAATTCCTGGTTATATAATGAAATAATGGGGCTAAAGAAGAAAGTGGGTAGCTTGCAACAAAACCAGGAGGCTGATCAGGCTATTATTCAACACATGGAGGTGCAAATGAGAGATATCCCAAAAAAAAAAAAGGATTATGAGAAGAATCTTAGAGTTCTCATCAAGGAAAGTGGAACAAAAATGGAGCAAGTAACCTCAAGCATCTGTGCAGCTACGGTGACACTGGGAAAAAGAGTTAATGAAGGAACCATATCTTCGGAGTGTCCAAGCAAGAGGACAAGATAGAGTTTGAGGAAGAAAGCTTTGATTTCTGCTGCTTCTTTGGATGCTAACTCCATCCAGGACATGGCTAAGATTGGTAGGGAGGCTGTGAAGATGATAATGAAACTATAATAATTTCCTGGGTCTTCTTTTCTGGTCAGGTTCCTGTTCTAGTCTTGTTTGTTGGCTGGCACTTCTGGTTCCTGTGTTTGGTCCTTTTTTTTGGCTTTTAGTTTTTATCTTGTACTATAGGTTCTAGGTCCTTGTAAAACCTAGGTAGTTTATCTAGACTTTTTTAGTGGTTTCAGGTCATTGTAAAACCTAATTTTGGATCTACTTTGTAGTAGGTTTATGGGCTCTTTCCTGTTGGATGGCTTGTTTTTTCCTTTTTTGAGGATGTGAAAGGGTTTCGGGGTCCCTTCAAAACTTGTTTTTACTATAATCTAAAACTATAGAACTTGGTAGAGTTTAAATTATTTAGTTAACGTTGTTAATTGTACAATATGCTCAATAATTGCTAGTTGTTTGAATAAGTGTGTGTCACTAATAAACAAACTGTATTGTAATGACAACAATCCCCACCTTTGGCATTAGTGATAAAAACACTTAATAATTAAAACTAAATTCTTAAAAATTCAAAACAATCTTTATTATTCATCTAGTGTCTTCAACTTGATAACATAATCTATTTTTGAGATTTTTCAAAATTGCTTTTGTAAGAGATGTTTCTCTGAATATCTATATATGTATATAATATGATATAATGATTCTCTCTCATACATACATACATACATATATGTAATGTCAACAATCCCCCACTTTAACACTTAGCAATCAAAACTAAATTCTTAAAAATTTAAAACAATCTTTATTATTCATCTAGTGTCTTCAACTTGATAACATACTCTATTTTTGAGATTTTTCAAAATTACTTTTGTAAGAGATGCTTCTCTGAATATCTATATATGTATATAATATGATATTATGATGCTCTCCCATACATACATACATACATACATATATATACTTTATACATTATATACATCTTCTCATCTTGTCCCCTTTTATATCACATCTTCTCCCCCTTTTGACATAAATGCCAAAGGTGTATTTTATATGCTTATTCCAAAATGTGACAAGAAATCAGAATGTACCTTTCAAATCAATGACAATGTCTTGTCCCAATTTTCTTGCAACACCTTGCATGTATGCAATACAATTTGCACTTCTGCTAATAATTCTATCATGTGATTAGCAATGGAGAAGTTGTTATCATGGATAAGGGTTTTAGCATGTGCAATATATTTCTATAATGCATCCATGTTTGGGAGAATCATGCATGTATTTCTATAAGTGTAGCTCTTATCCTGGCTTCTTTGCTTAGCAATTCTACATGCATATCAGTTAGAAATCTAATCTTTGTATACTGAGAAAAATTGTAACTCAGGTCAAGTGACATCTAGTGTACACTTTCCTTTAGATCTTCATTTATCTTGGAGAGTTTAGCTTTAATTTCTTGAGCAAAAATAGATGTATCACAAAATTTTCTTAATAGGGAAGTCACATTGTTGGCAGAGGTTTCCAATGAGCCTAGAATAGTAGACAAATCTACTTGTTGTACTGAAATCTTTTGTGTTAATAGCTCCAATACTTTATTTTCAAAATTCTTCTCTACTATGTGCAACAATTTCTCTTGTCCATTGATATCTTCATTGAATTTCTAGACCACTTCTGCTAGCTATGCCAAAATGGGTTGAGAAGTGTCAACCTCAGTGTTGAGTGCCTATGTAAGAATGTTCTTTGCATCTTCAAGCACTTGGATTTTTTTGTTCCTTTCTTCTCTAAGCCTTTGTTGCTTAGCTTTCTTCTGCAGTAGCTCTCCTACTATATGAATTTTATAAGGATTAAGATTGGAGATATCCTAATTTGGGATAACTATCTCCTCATCAAGATCAATGTCTTCTTCCTTATCTTTGCCTTTGCTCAAAACTTTTGTAGTTAGCTAAGGCTTGGTCTCAACTATCCTTGTACTTATTATTTTCATGCTAGAAATAGAAATCATGGTAGAAATAGAAGGACTGTAGTGAAAGTAGATATGGCTCTAATTGAAGGAATACCTTGTGGTTGAGTAACCAAAATTGATGAGGGAGGAATCACCGACTGCTCAATAGATGAAGTGCTAGTCACTTTTGTCAATGAGATACTGAGTTGAATAGGTACAAAGATTGGTTGAGTGCTTAGAGTAGCAGTGTTTGACAAAAAAAAATTGGAAATGTCTTTCTCTAAGTTGGATGGCTTTGAATCTTTGCTTAGAGAATAAGGAAGTGAGGCTATAATTATTACTGCAATCTTCTCAAGGTCGGTCTCCTCAATGCTTTGAGTCTTAGGGAGATTCTCCTTAGTAGCTTCATGTTCTCTTTCCTCATCATCTATATTCCCATCATTGGTTTCTTCTTCATCATCTTTATCCTCTTCTTCCATATCATCTTCAACATCATCATCCTTATCACTAACATTAATAACAAACTCTTCTTATGAAGATTATAGATATTCTTCCCTGTGTTGATAGCATTCTTCACTACATGTTCAATATCATTGATCAATATCAACCAAGTGTTAAACTTCAAAGTAAGTTTCTCTTCATTCTACTTGATGGACTCATTAACTTCTTTATCACTCAAGCTCAACATGAGTTGCCTCAGGGTCTGCTCATATATGTTTTCAACAATTTTCTTGGCATGTTTCCATCTTGGCTTTATTTTCTCCAATAATTCACTAAGAATCTATTGTGCAAGGTGGTTAGGAGAATATTTCTATTACCCATCTTAGAAATAACCATGTCTTCAACTTTCTTCTACTCCTTTGCAATTCTTATTTCATACCTCAATGATTTGAAATTTTCCATATTGGCTCCAAAGTCAATTTCTTTCAACTTTTCTTGAAATGTGAGTGGTGGCCATTAGAAGATCACATCTCATCCTTCTTTACCAATTTTCTTCCTAGATGCCCTTCTCATAAACACTACAGTAGATGGCTGGTAGTTTTGGTTATAATAACCTTATCTTTCTTCTTCACTAGCTCTTCTTCTTCTAATTTTTCTTCATCTTCTACATCATCTTCTTGTATGTCTTCTCCTTTTCCTTCTATCAACAGGAGAAGAGAACTAGTTTGTTTCAATTTTTTTATTCTTTTCTTCCCTTTGTTGACTGTGTGAGGGAGTTTTATCTCTAGTTCTATTCTAACTTTTGCTTCATCATATATTCCAAAATATGTGGCCTTTGGATCAATAGGTTCATTTAATAATGCTTCAATGATGTCCTTGGTTTCATCAATGTTAACCTCATAACCTAGAGGCTTGACCCATACAATTCTTAGTCTAATTGATTATATATACACTTTATTACAATCAACCATAAAAAAATATCATCTTTGTAGTCTGCTAGAAATTTCTTAGGTATTCTAAATCTATTATTGATCTTATCCTTGAATGCATCAAAATAGTTATCCATGGTACTGACATAATTTTCTCCCATTTCTACTATATACTAATTGATTTGATGGAGAATAGGTACATCTTTTCTCCATACAACTGTACCTTTTGATGGGAAGGACTTTTGTACAAAGGAACATAAATAGGTTAAGAGTGAATCTAACTTACAAGGATTATTCTTTAAAGTTCTCATGCTTTCCATATTTTTGTTGAACTGGTTCAACATCAACTTGGCAAGGTCAAAGGACATATTGTTTTTTACCACTTTGAACATCAGATCCATAGCTTCACATGATCAACTATTGATTCTACTTGAGCTATATATCTTATGTACAATTACATGTATCCCAAAATTCAACTCCATATCAATGATACAACTAATCTTCATGCCCCTTCCATCCCATTCGGCAAGGGTTTTAGTCATTTTAGCCTTCGCCAACATTGGAAGCCCTGTGATCTAATGGATCATTTTCTTCGTTATCAAAATAGGTTGCTCTAACCATGATTTCACATTATGCACATAGCTAAGGATAAATCTTATTTTCTTAATTTGAAAATCTCAAGGCATGTGTGGAATGTGAGTCAAACCCTTCACTTCCAAGTCTTGATGCTCCAATTTTAACACACCATTCACACAATTTCTTCAAAGTTCCATTTATTTCCAGCCTTCCTATATCTTGGATAGAAAAAAAAAAATGTGAATGAATATTACTAACTCAAATTACCTTGGATGGAATTTGAGATTGTGCTCTAGTGAGATCAAGGGTTTCCATGATAGTTGGACTAAGCTTGAAATCAGGTGCCTTCCATTCAATGCTTCAAACCAACATTTCTAACCATTTCTTTGTCTTGTTACTGGAGGATGCCATCACTTGGTAGGTTTTCAAAAAATATGGAAAAATTCAACAATAAATAACAGTGATCAATTGGATTCACAGAAATCACTCTTCACAAATAGCTCTTGAAAATTCACGGTGACAAATGAATTTGATTCCACTATTTTTATCAAATTTTCCTTTCAATCACCATAAATGCCTGGTACAATTTCTTGGTTGATGATGGACTATCTTGTACTTGGCTTGAATTAAATGCTTAGTAGGAACATTCATGACTCAATGTCCATAGAAAACTTTAGTTACTCTTGACCTTGCTTGGCAAGGTCTTACAACTCAACTTTTCTCGATAAGTTCCATAATTTCTTGTACGCTTGGTGATCCCTTTGCATCTTCAATGATGATATCAATCTTCCTTTTTTCTAATTGGAACTGATGTAGGATGTCTTCTTCAAAATTTTAGTTCCAGTTCTCCTTGAGGGAGATCAAGTAGAAATGCTTGAGTCACCCAATTCTTGAGTGACATTTGCTTCATTTCTCGAACTAGCATTTTTAGAAGATTTTATTGTTTTCTCATATACTTTTTGATGTTATAAACCTTGTCTTTCTTTTCATCTTCAATTCTCCTAGTATTCAAGCAGTTCTTGGAAAGATGATCAAGTTTTGTACAAATGAAACATCTTCTAGTAGTGTCTCTTGTCCTCATGTGATGTTTTACACAATTTATTACAATGTGTCCAAATTCTCCATAGTAATGACATCTGCACTAAGTGTTTTAGTCCCAACCAAATATAACTTTTACATTCTATTCTGCAGGATTCAATATCTTAGATTTGGACTCTAAATATTTGTGCCCATGCTTCTTGCATTGCTTCTTGCATTTGTGACACTTGGCCTCAAATTTAGGTTTCTCTTTGCATTCATTAGCTCTATGACCATGTTGATTACAATTGTATCATTTTCAATTGAATTTAGCTTTCCCATTTCTCCAAAATTTGTTTGTTGTATGACCTATCTTACCATAGTGACTGCAAGTAGGTCTTTGATTCTTTTGAGCTCCTTGCTTGGATGATTCACCTTCTTCTATATATCCAATTCTTGTTTTGTCTTTCTGTCTATATTGAATTTGCTCATTCAATTGATTCATGTGTACTTGATATTTCATCATCCTCTTATTGGTTTTCCTTTCATTGTTTAGATCATTCTACAACCTTTCATTCTTTGATCCTAGATTCATGATTTCTTCATTTGCATTAGTAAGCTAATTAATGAAGTCTACTTGTTGAAGGGATAGATGCTAAATTTCATTATTCTTTCCTTCTAACTCTTCTTTTATCTTGCTTTTCTCTTCCATGACTTTACATAATCTTATTGACTAAATTTCTTGTTTTGTTTTCAGTTTTCTAACTTCTTCTTGAAGTGTGCCATTCTTTTATAATAGTTCTCTGATTGCTTCATTGGCTTCATTTGAATTTCTTTCTAAATGGATGTCTTCAATTCTTTCTTCAATGTAGAGTTGGTCATTCATCTATATTTCAAAATCTTTTCTTATTTTCAAGGATTGAGATAGTTGCTCCTTTACTTTCTTAAGTTTCCCAATAGCCAATTCCAAATCTAGCTTTTAATTGTCAATAGCCTTATCAAGTCTAGATACCTCCATTACCTCTTTGATCTTTATTCAAGCTGTTAAATTTTTTTCTAAGAACCACAAAGTTCTGATACCAATTGTTGGAAATATATGATAGGATAAATTACTAAGAGGGGAGGGGTGAATTATTAATGTATAAAACTTAATCTTATTTCACCAATTAATTCTTCATGTGTATTCTGATCTAATTAAATTCATGAAAAACTAAAAGAATTAAAACATTCATAACACTTTGAAACACAATATGGTGACCTAGAAACCTTCCAAATAGAAAGTAAAACTAGGGTGAGGATGATAGCCACAAGCTTTAGTACTATAGTATAAAGTTGGGTATGTTAAGGATTACAATGATCACTTCTGATGATCTTCCCTATTGGGAGCAATACAGATAGCTAAGTCCAACTTGTGAAAGGATCTATAAAATGTACAATGAAGTATGCACTCAGTAAGGAGATTTACAAAAGACTATTAATTCTACCTTGTGAAACGATTTAATTGCTCCACCTATTAGGATGAACCGGTCGTTGATCTCTGATCTGCAACTTGATTTTTCTAAATGAGATTCCTTTGTAATGATCACCTTGCTATGATAGATAAATATTTCTTTCTCCTTATACTCATGTAGCCTTTTACTTTAACTTCTACTCTTCCAATTCACATCATACTCATATCATCTATCTATGTTTGGATGTGATACAAGAAATTACATATGTACTAGTCCAATTTACAAATCAACCAAGTCAGCTACAATACAAGTTTCACCAAAATACATAAAATCAGCTCAACTATAGGAACTTGGGTTTTGAAGACTAACTTAGTGAGGTTTTGATACTCAGAATCCATTATCAATGCTTTCCATCATCATGCATTCAATAGACATAAAAGCTTGGTCCATGTTGATCACTTCCAAGCACTCTGAACTTGGTCTGCACTAGTGACTTGGTGAATACTATGAAACTCAACATATAAATTAAATCACTTGATTCACACTGCATAGCTCAGTCAATGATATTACTATGAGCTCAGTATAAATTGAATCACTTGGTTGACATTACATAGCTTTTTCAACACTAGATTCACAACACTAAAACTACAAACTCAGTAACCACTGTAGAACTTAGTTTGTACTAAGAAACTTGGTAAACCTTATGAAGCTTAGTTTATTATGATAATCCCCAACTTGGTAGTAACTACTTGGCATAAACAGAATACTATTCCTAAAACTCAGTAGCAACTATAGAACACAGTAGAGTTTGAATTACTTGGTTAATACTATTAACAATACAATACGCTCAATAACTACTAGCTTTCTAAATAGTTGTGTTCACTAATAAAAAAAATCTACTATAATGTCAACCAAAGTTAGACCCATTCAAGAAGAAAGGAATATTTGTTGGGAATAGTAAAAACACCAAAGGGTATAGAGTCTATATACTTGGAAATAGATTAGTTAAAATTAGTAGAGATGTCAATTGGTGCAAGATCACCTTCGGGAAGGGAGAATCCCTAGTACAAATTTTTCTTGTAAATGGTCTAGCCAACCATTTGGTGAATGACAACTAAAGATGAAGTCCCAAATTAGGGTTAGAAGGCATGGTTAAGTAGGATTGAAGTTTGAGTCATTTTTTAAAGCAATTAGGTCCTAATAAGCCTATAAATGCTAGATGTGGCAAAATATGCAAAATATGATAAAATTCCTAAAATGGGGAAAGAAGTGTTTAGGAAAGGTCCTTATATTTTTAAGGATAATTTTATGATGGTAGAAACCAAATTGGATAAGTTTTGACACCTAAAGTGCAAAATTACCAAAAGTTATCAAAGTTCCTCATTGACAACTTTTTGCACTTTGGTGGAAAGGGCATAATATGAACCTAACATATGAACTAAGGGCCTAGGTAGTTAGGGAAGGCTATCTAAATAGGAAATAACTCCTTACAAGGGGTTGGTTGTGCATTTTTATAGATAGTTCATGTGAGAAGGAGGAATTGCTGACAAAAAATGTGGGTTTTGAAGGATTGCTTCAAAAACTTGATTGATTTGCTCGCTATTTTGAATGGATTAGTTTCTCATGGTAATGTGATAACTATATGCAATGTTTTTTGGATCATTGGTATTCATTTTATTAGGTCTCCAAAATTACTTATTTTCTATTTTCCTACTGGTTAGTTTTGAGAAGACAACACTAAAATGGATAGAACTTGAGTTCCCATGGTTGAAAACCTATGGCCTATGGGAATAAATTAATGGCCTATGTAAATTATGTAAATTTTTTTGGAGGTTGTGGGAGTTAGTTTTTTATTTTTTCAAGCGAGCCCTAGACAAGCTAGTGGAAGCTTAGCAAGGCACAATGATGCTTACAAGAGAGTTCTAGCATGAGCAATGGATTGATAAGTGCCAGTATTGGTTGGGAAATGGTGGAGAAGTGTGTCTAGTTTCCATGAACCAAATGAGAGAGTATAGAGTGAATATTTTCTTGTGTTAGAAGTGTAGTTATTTTTATTGCCCTAGAAACCCTTAAAATTAAGGTTTTCTGAAAAGGCACTGTATGGACATTACTAAGAAAATCCTCAAGCCCTGGTCAATATGAGACAATTTATATTAGACACCTATAGACCCTATTAATATTTTTCACAAGGTATAGAGGAATCCTTGTTTCTAGGAGCACTAATAGGGGCTCTTTGGGCTACTAGGTCAAACAAGGAAAGAATGAGTTTTGGATGTGTTAAACATGTCAAGAAGGTGGAGAATAGATTGAAATGGGCCAAGAACCTCAAGAGGAAGGACTAATATTTTTTTTTCCTTATTGTGAGAATTCAGTAGAGTTTTGGCTTGATAAGACAAAATATGCTTAGATGGGGTTTAGGTTGTTAGAGGAGTGAAATATGAATTGATTGGTGATTTTCTTGGGATGAGGGGATTAGGAGAGAATACTCTAGGTTAGGGTTGAAGAAGTGACCCTAAGAAGGCTAAGAGGGAGCCTTGGTAGAGAAAAAAGGCTCTAAAAAGAAGAAGCTCCCCATAAAAGTAGTATCAAATCCATAAGATTGAGGCTTTTGGTGGTATATTGTTTCCTATTGAGTCAATTAGCTCTACAAAGATGGTGACCAATACAAAATTGGCTAAGGAGGTAGATGAGAAGAAGAAGATCATGAAAGAGAAAACTAGGCTTCTTGATGAGGCTATAGAAGAGATGAAGGATAAATTAAAGGAAATGAAAGAGGCAATTATAGCAAAGGAAGATGAAGAAACTAGCACCAGTAAAGGCAAGAAGAAAGTAGAGGGAAGATGAGTTTCTAGAACTTGGTGAACAAGAACCATTCATCAAGGCCCTCAAAGCATTGGGGAGAAAGAGTCTTGAGAATATTTCATTGTTCTATGGGAAGATGGATGCAAAAATGGTCCTAGAGCGGATTGAGAGAATTAGAAATCATTTTTAATGTGAAGGGATAATAGAGGCTCAAAAGGTAAGGGTGGAAAAGTCAAGATTGAAAGGATAGATGCTAACTTGGTGGAAGTTTGTGCAAGAAGAGAGAGAGTGAAGGAAAGAAACCAATAGAAAAATAGAAGGATAAGGTAGAAAAAATAAAGGAGACCTATTTACCAGAGGACTATGAGATCCAACTCCATAAACATAGGAATAATCTCAAGTAGAATGATCTTGATGTGGATTCCTACACTAAAGAGTTCCAAAAACTAGCTCTAAGGTCAAGGGTACAAGAGGCAAAAAGAATCAAGGTGGAAAGATATCTAAATGGCCTTAAGTGGTCTATACAAGATGAACTAAGTTTTTTTAGCCTCACTAGCTTACATTATTATTTCCAAATGGCTAGGAAGGTGGAAGACAAGTTGAGAAAGAAGAATGAATCAAGCTCTAAAGGTAGAGGCAGAGGTAAATATATCAGAGGTAACTTTAGGGGAGGTTATAGTGGAAGGACCAATGACTAGAGGAGCTATAGGGATTAAAAATGGACTAAGAAGACTAGTGAGACTAGCCAAAGGGGAGACACCAATAGAGTTAGATGTCCTAATAATGGTGGCAGAAAAAGATATGGGAATAGTAGCAGAGGATCACACTATAGTAACATGAAATGCTACCAATGTGGAAAGTTAGGACATCCTGCCTATAGGTGTCCAAAGAAGGAAACATCATCATATGGAGAGATTAAGGTAACCTATGTCAAAGAAGAAGATAGTCAGAGAGTAGGTGAGGTAGACCTTGAACTAGAAAAGGGTGAAAACCTAATGTTGAGAAGACTTTTGGTTAAGGAACCAGTGAAGGAGGAAGCTAAACAAAGTAGGGCACTTTTTAGGACTAAATATAAATTACTTGGAAAGTTATTTAAGGTGATCATAGACTTAGGGTCTACTAATAATGTGATATTAGAAGAAATAGTGCACAAGCTTGGTTTGACAAAAATCCTACATGTGTGTTCTTATAGGGTGACTTGGTTGAATAAAGGGTGGATTATATTGGTGAATGAACAAGTATGGATGGACATCACCATTGGAAAGTACCAAGACAAGATTCTATGTGATCTACTTCCAATGGATTCTTGCCATCTTCCACTCGAAAGACCTTGGTAGTATGACAGAGAGGTAGTGCATCATGGGAAATAAAACAAATATTCCTTCAAGAAAGATGGAGTCACCTCTAGGATACAATCATTTTTGGAAGAAGGTAGAGATGGCTACTACTAAGACATTATTGATTAGTGGGAAAGATTTTCTCAAATACTTAAAGGAAGGTGAAGGAGTAGGATATGCCATCATGGTGAAGCCAAAGGAAGAGAAGCCATCAACACAAGCATCTATACCTGTAGAAGTACAAGAACTACTAGATCAGTTCAAGGATATCATATGTGATGGAGAACCACCAACATTACCCCCAAAGAGAGCCATAAGTCATCAAATTGACTTCATACTAGGTGTATCATTACCAAAAAAAGCTGCATACGAAATGACACCAAGGCAAAACAAGGAGATAGCAAGGCAAGTCCAAGAATTACTTGATCGAGGATTGATTAGGAAAAGCATTAGTCTACATGTAGTCTAAGTTGTCCTAGGCCCTAAAAAGGGAGGTAACTAGAGAATGTGTAAAAATTCTAGGGAAATCAATAAAATTATAATTAGATATAGATTCTCTATTCCTAGGATAGAGGATCTAATGGACTATCTCAGTGGAGCTAGATACTTTTCTAAAATTGATCTCAATAGTGGCTATTATCAGATTAGGATGAAGGAGGGTAATGAATGGAAGTCTTCATTTTAAACTACTGAGGGTCTCTATTAGTGGTTGGTAATGCCATTTGGTCTTACCAATGCACTAAGCACCTTCATGAGAGTTATGAATGAAGTCTTAAAGAATTATATAGGAGTGTTTGTCATTGTATATCTAGATGACATCCTCATCTTCAACAAACAAAAAAGGAGCATATGAAACACCTATAAATGGTGTTAAGGAAGCTTCAATAGGAGAAGTTGATAGTGAACCTTGAGAAGAGTGAATTCATGAAAGAAGAGCTAGTGCACTTGGGTTTTGTAGTTTCCCAAGGAAGTATAAAAATGGATGAGTAAGGTACAACAAATATTGAGTTGTCCTATTTCTAGATCTACTATTGAGGTCAGAATTTTTCATGGCCTAACATAATTCTATAGGTGGTTTGTGAGGAAGTTTAGTAAAATTTGTGCACCAATGAATGACACCACCAAGGGAGACATGAAGACCAATTTCACATGGATCAAAGCTATAGATGAGAGTTTTGAAAGGTTGAAGGAGGTGGAACCTCTACTAGTATTAGTCTTGCCAATTTTTGACAAACCATGTGTGGTAGAGTGTGATGCTAGTAACATAGCAGTGGGAGTAGTACTAAGCCAAGAGGGTAGGCTTGTGGCATTCTTTAGTGAGAGGCTTAATGAAGCCAAAACAACGTATTCAACATATGACTTGAAGCTATATGCCTTAGTCCAAGCCCTTTAGAAATGGAGGAATTACCTATGCCTAAGGATTTCTTTATCTTCACTAACAAAAAAGTACTAAGCTTTATTTACTCAAAGAAGAAACTTAGTCTTAGGAATATAAAATGGATGGAATTACTACAATCCTACACTTTTACAATCAAACATAAGAAGGGCACCAATAACAAGGTCACATATGCTTTAAGCAAGAGATTGTTGACAATTTAAGAAGTCAAGTTCCAGAGCATAGGGATAGAAGGATTCAAGCACATGTATGATGAGGATACTAATTTCTCAGAGGCATACAAGGTATATACCAACTTTGAAAATCATTTCTATAGTCAATTATCTGAATATACATTGCATAATGGTTTTTTGTTCAAGGAGCAGTAGTTATGTGTCCCAAGGGGATCCATGAGGGAGAATCTCATTTAGGAAAAATACAATGGAAGCATGAGTGGGTATTTTGGCCTAAAAAAGACCCTAGACCTAGTGGAAAGGTTTTACTATTGGCCTAAGATGCAAAGAGATGTGAGGATTTATGTAGAATAATGTGGCATATGTCTGAAAGAAAAAGGGCACCTCATCTAATACATTACTTTATCAAGCACCAACCATCCCTAATAGGCTTTAGGAATGTATAAGCATGGATTTAATAGTAGACTTACCTAGGAATAAGATAAGGTTAGATAGTGTGTTTGTGGTAGTTGACAGATTCAACAAGATGAGCCATTTCATCCCATGAAAAAGAACACATGATTCTAGTAGTATAGCTAATCTATTCTTCAAAGAGGTGGTCAAAATTCATGGGCTACCAATGAGCATTGTTGCTAATAGAAATGTCAAGTTTATGGGGCATTTTTGGAAGACCTTATGGAAGAGATTGGGTACAAACTTGGCTCATGGTTTTTCCTACCATCTCCAAACTAATGGGTAGAAAAAGGTCATTAATAGGGTCCTAGGTAACCTATTAAGATGTCTTATTAAAGAATATGGGTAGAGTTGGGAACATGTAATTCCTCAAGCTGAGTTTTCCTCTAATGATAGCAAGAATAGAACAATTGGATTGGGTACTTTTCAAATAGTGAATGGATCACATCCAAGAGGCATACTAGAGTTGAGAGAACTACCAAAAAATGACACCACCATTGGACATGCTAAGGATTTTGTTTAGTACATGAAGGAGATACATGATTAGGTTAAGAAGACCTTGATGGAGGAAAATAAAAAGTTAAAGGGAAAGAGTGATGAAGGGAGGAGATAGTCACAATTTCAAATAGGAGACTTGGTCATGGTATATTTGAAAAAAGCTATGCTATAGAAGGGAATCCCAAGTAAGTTAAAAATGAAGAGGATTGGGCCATGTAAGGTGCTAGAGAAGTATGGTTCCAATGCTTATAAGGTTGACCTACGAGAAGACATGTCCATCTCTCCCATTTTCAATGTCAAAGACTTGATACCTTAAAAGGGTCTAGATGTGGTTGAAGAGAAGTATCAAATAGAGCTATACAAATACATATCAGACTTACATGTACCTAAAAAGAAGCAACCACAAGTGGAGAAGATATTGGACTCTGGGGTGAAGAAGAGTACAAGAAAGAAGGTTTACAAAGAGAATTTGGTCAAATGGAAAGATACCCCTAAAGATGAGTAAACTTGGATTGATTAGAGTGACTTCAAGAAGCATTTCATCAATAAGGAGTTTATCTCACCATAGGTACCTTATACTTCTTCTTGTAGGGAGTATGGTGCAGGAGCACCTTGGGGAAGGGAAAACCCCTAGTATAATTTTGGCTTGTAAATGGTCTAGCCAACCATTTGGTGAATAAGGACTAAAGATAAATTCCTAAGGTAAGGTTACAAGATGTGTTTAAGTAGGATTATTTTGAGTCATGTTTTTAAGTAATTAGGTCCCGATAAGCCTAGAAATGCCAAATGTGGAAAAATATGCTAAATATGGAAAAATGCATAAAATGGGGCAAAAAGTGTTTAGGAAAGGTCCTTAGATGTTTTAGGATCATTTTATTATGGTTGAAACCAAATTGGATAATTTTTGATGCCTAAAGTGCAAAATTATCAAAAGTTGTCAAAGTTGCTCGTTGGCAACTTTATAGTTTTGCAAAGTTGCAATGACAAATTTTTGCACTTTGGTGGAAAGGAATAATATGAACCTAAAATAAGACCTAAGGGAAAAATTATTTAGGTAAGGCTATTTAAATAGGAAATAACTCCTTACAAGGGGTTGGTTATGCATTTGCACGAACAATTCATGTGAGAAGGAGGAACTGTTGATAGAAAATGTGGGTTTTGAAGGATTGCTTCAAGAACTTGTTGATTTTATTTCTATTTTGAATGGATTATATGCTCATTTTCATGTGATAACTCTATGAAATCTTTTTTTGATCATTGGTATTCATTTTATTATGTCTCCAAAATTATTTAGTTTCTTTCTTCCTACTGGTTGGTTTTTGGCAACCAATACTAAAATAGCTAGAACTTGAGTTCCCATGGTTGAAAAATTATGGCCTTTGGGAATCAAGTAATGGCCTATGTAAATTATGTAAATATTATTTTTGGAGGTTGTGAGAGCTAGTTTGTTATTTTTTCAAGCAAGCCTTAGGCAAGCTAGTGGAAGCTTGGTAAGGTGCAGTGATGCTTGCAAGAGAGTTCTAGAGTGAAAAGTGGATTAGAACATGCCAATCTTGGTTGGAAAATGGTGGATAAGTGTGTATAGTGTCTATGAACTAGAGGAGGGAATTTAGAGTGAATATTTTCTTGTGTTAGAAATGTAGTTGCTATCATTTCCCTAGAAACCCTTAAAAATAGGGTTTCCTAAAAAGGTATTGTATGGACACTTTGAGGACTTGAAACCAAGCAAATCCTTGAGCCCTATTCAATATGAGACAATTTATGGTAAACACCTATAGGACCTATTAAGAGTTTTTGGGTGGTCATTTTACATGAGGTCAACAACAGGAATCCATTGCATAATTCCTCTTTTGAAAATCTAATCTTTTGGGATCAACTCCAAGGTTCAATATTTGTCTTGCAACATACCAAAATCCACTCAGTTGAATATAAATGTGATTGTTCATGAGGAGGCCTTTTCTAGTTCTACTATGATCTTAGAATGAAGTAAATCTATTTTTGTCTCAAAATAACACACAAAAGAACTTTTTTTTTTTGTATTTTCTAGTTTTTCAGTGAATGCAATCTAACAGTGCAACTAAAATGATTTCCTATTCTAACAAGGGGTTAGCAAAGAAAATAATGAAACTAAAAGCAAATAACATGAAATTGAAATAACTTGAAATTAAAATTCTAAATGGACATAAGCTATAGAAAACAACACGTTGAGAGTTAAACATTAAAAAAAATTGGTAGGAAACCAATGAAAATAGGAGCAACGCTTCCTAGAATCCACTAATGCAATCGTTGATGGGAAATTTCAATAACTAAATGATGTTTCATGCTTCATCAAATCACAAGGCAATAGAAAGTGCACTAATGTGAGACAAAGAGTTATGTAGGCCCAATTTGTGATTGCTCCTCAAGCTAGATATGTTAGCAAAATTCATAAAATTGTAGCAAACACTAGAACTAAAAGATTGCACAACTAGAAACAATGCAATAAACCTTTGGCTCAATCACAATCTTATGAATAAAATCCACAAAACAATGACATATTCAGGTAAGAATGATTACACTCCAAATGTGAGCACCAAAAGCATAATTTTATTGCATAATAATGGCAGCCTTTGTTACATATTAAAATGGGGTATTTATAAGAAATCATCTCCTCAATTTTGTTGAGAGTGAGAGATATCTTTATGCAATAAAATTCTTTTAAAACATTAAAAAAAACTAAATATATACAGACTAACAATTAATCTAGTGCTTAGAGGGACTCCATCCATATTTTATTCATTAATTGGATGCATGAGTCCTTTACATGTCAAAAAAAATGAAAGAATTAGAGAGAAAGTAGGAGGAATCCATCAGTCTAAGCGGAAGTGCATGGAGGTGCAAAGTAGGAGGAAGCCATCAGTCTAAGTGGAAGTGCATGGAGGTGCCAAAAATAGAAGCTAGTCCTTTACTAAGCATGTGTTGGAATTAAACTGCGGTCAGAATACGTCCCTGATGCACGGAAGGTGCTATTTTTTGAATAGGTAGTTAACTATCAGTGCACATCTAAATTGTAGAGTTGTGGACCTGTGTATGTATGGACCTATATAAAAATGTGGAGCTGTAGACCTCGACAGGGTCAAAATCTCAAAATTTTACTAAGTGTCAAAATTGAAATTCTGTCATCTAGGTTTTGTTCTTCTTCATCCTAAAGCAATGTTTGGATGTTTGTCCTTGAATTTCTCTATCATCTCAGTTATTTTGGCTGCGTCTAGATGATCTAAAGCCTCATATTTATCCTTTACCTTCTATCTATAGTTTTCCACCTCAATTCAAGTCTCTACAAAATCTCTGAGTTTGGTGTCCAACTCTAACAATGCTTCCTCTATTTTGAAGGCTTGTCTGATGTCTTCATCACTAGATGCTTCCTCTAAAGTCTTCTTGAAAATTTATAGTACTACCTCAATTGGAAATAGCTTCTCTCATTCTTCATCTTCAAAAATGTCCAAGCATGTGTCATTGTACAACTTTTCTACTTCAAAAATTTTCCTAGGACTTGGTCCTTGAGCTGATGGATCTACTTGTGTAATGTTTCCATCACCTTATTTCCATTTGCTATCGTCTCTATCCAATCATCAATCAAATCTAGCTCTTCTCTGGCATATACATAGATCAAAGTGTAGTACCTTTTCCCTTTTATGGCTTGTCGAGTCTGCAAATCCTTGCTCCATGCCTATACCTCATCCATGATACTAAAGTCCTGGCTCAAAAATGCTATGATATTATTCATGTTCTCCTGCATAACATGTAGTAACTTCAAATTTCCTGTGATTGTAGTAACACCTCTATCCTCAAGGCTTTGTCACCATTCCTAACAAGCTCTCAAAAATGGATTGACTTGTACACCTTGCCGTTCTCTAAGAATGGTATTTAGAGTCTCCTTAGGGTGCTCAAGATCAAGAGGACCAACAAATTTGGCTAGATATTCCTTTAGGATCTCAACTTGCCTTCGAAGAGTTCAGAGTTCAATTTTATCCTGCTCCATGTGCCTAAGAACCTCTTTGACTCCCATAGTTATCATCTGTTAGGCTAAATCTGATGTAGGCCTTCCTAACATAACATCCTTCACTTCATAATCCTCCAGACTAATAGCTTTTGCATTCGTACCTTCAAGAGGGAGAGCCACTTGTGCAAATAAATCCTAGTTTTGTATGGTAGTGACAAATGCAAATGGCATTGCATCATGTAATGGAGACTCAAGTTTGTTCAAGATTTCTAAAATATCACAAATATCATCCTCTGAAGTATGGAATTGAGGCTTTGCACTTCTTATTATCTCCTTTTGGAACCATCTCGAGATATTTTTTCCTGTGGATCGAGCTCTTGATGATGAAGGGGTGTGTTCAACTACCTCCTTCCCTTTATCGCTCTTGCTTGGAATCATCTCCTATTGTGAAGAATCTCCTATAGCCTTAGTCTTTGTAGATCTTGTAGCTTGTTCCTTAGTGTCTTGGGAAGGCTATTGTGCATAGTTTACCATCTGTCCCTCTTTTGATGCTTCATCAATAGCCCTCAGCTCTAGCTACTCTTATGGTGATGGTTCCTTTTCAACTTGTTCTTCTTCTAAACTTGGAGGTGGGGGAGTTACTAAACCTTTATCTACTACTGTAATCTATTTTGGAGATAGAAGAGTGAGATTGGGAACTTGTGCTTTTGGTGGCATCTACGTCAAGTCTTCCTATTGGAGTTTACCTGTAGGGGTGTCTTTGATCTTATCTCCAACCAACTTTGTACCCATGGGCATGAAATCAAAATTTGTCATGGAGAAAACATCCTCACCTCCTTCCCTTTGCTCATTCACCCACTAGTACACTTCATCTTTCAAAGAAGAGAGTTCTAATGGTTCCACTTGGGTGGATGGCGAGGTACTAGTGGCACTCTTTCTTCTTGTCAAATCTATAGCTTTTGCTAACTAAGTTCTTCTTTGTAGGGGTACTTGTTCCTCCTCTTTTGATTCTGTTTCTTCCTCATCTTCTTCTTCCTCCAGAATAGTTTTAGGAATAGATGGATTAAGTACTAATCTTCTACTGATCCTTTGCCTTTTCTTCATCTTAATCTTGATCCTCTTATGTTTCTTGGATATGGAAGGAGAATGGAGCTCTTCTTGTACAAGAGGAATGGAGGCTTCTAGAATCTCTCCCTCTTTTGGTTGGCTAGGCACAATAGGAGGCAACTGAGGTTCATCTTAGAATTGAGAGGCTCCAATACATTGGGACTCTTGTGAACTTTGTTCATGCTATTGGGAAGAAACATGTTCTATAACCTATTCTATCTAAATCCTTTGAGGAGAGGTTCTCTTCCTCTTTCCCTTCCTTTCAAGAGGGTGATAATATCCCATTGGGTGATCAAGTTGGTAAACATTCTCTGGCCTAATAAGAGACTAGATAACAAAGGAAGGAACTATCACTTTCCTTCCCTTACCCCTTTCTAGGAAAGCATGTGCATGGAATATTATAGTATCAGGGATTGGATCAAGTGGAAAAGGTTTCTTGATCCAGTCCTTTTTCATTCTAATGACATGTCTCACTCGATGATTGATGTCATCTCCTTCCTCTCTATCAACCTCTACATTCAAAATGGTTCTTTCACTGACCTTATCTATATTGAACAAGGGACCCAGTAATTCTTTAGAGTCTTGTAGCCTTATCTCATCAGGGATAGTCAAATGGAGAGCCTTTTCTACTAGATACAAAGTCATCTTACAATAGTCCCTGATGCAGACATCATAGTCATTTGTGGCATTCATCTAATGATCTTCAATGGCATCTTCATGATGGAAGTCCTTTCCTACCAGGCTTTCTACTTTACCCACATTGTCAAAGTTTGGCTAAGAAGAATTGTATTCTTCAAGAGGATAGTTCTCCCATTCCCACTTGAAGGTCAGAATGTCCTATTTTTGCTTCACCTGATATGGCCCAATGACCAATGGCCATTCCCAATAGGGTCTCTATTTTCTTTTGATCCTCTCATAAGATGACTCAATCTATCGAGAGATCTCCAATAGGACCAGCTTGTCACTTGGATATCTTGGGAGCTTCTTAGAATTGATAGATGCACCACCTACCTAAATATATGTGAATGTCTTGAACTGGATGAAGTAGACTCTGAGAGCTATGATCTATGCCTTGGATTCATCAGACAACCTCTTCCCATAATCTCCCTCAATGAATCAAATGACTGCAAAGATGAATGCATGATTCACTATCCTATACTCCTTGATTTGTGTTGAGAGCTTCTTCTTCATCAATTAAGGATAGACTACGTATGGCCAAGCATTGGGGTCCTACATACTACCTTTCTTGTATATCCTAAGATAGTTTGTTGCCCTTTCTGCAAGTAGGTACACCATATAAGAAGTCATATAAAACTTCTTCTTGTCCTTCACCATCTTTAGTTGATCACACAAGTTTTCGCTTAGTGTGGTTGCCCAATCTAGTGGTATCCTTGCATGTCTAATGGTCTCAATGAAGTTGACCATGAATGTAGTGAGATGACTCATTGCAAGTAAGCCCGTGACTCTACTTAGGAGAATGATAGAGTATCCGATGTCATCCTTCATGTATCCCCAAGTCATATCCACTTTTCTTGTTTCTTTCCTTGAGGAGGCTTCTCAATCAGGTATGAGGATTGTATAATTTCAATGGCCTCTTGTTGATGCTCCCTATAACATCTCTTAGCTACTTCATAGGAGAGTCAGATGAACTGATCAACTCTAAGAAGATGGAAGACCCTCTTGATGTTATTAGGTCACATATCCAACATGACTTCCTCTGTGATGCTCTTGACTACCTTCTCATCAAGAACAAAGTGTTGTGATAGAGCCACGATTAATTTAGCTGATTGCACCGACACAGGATATGATGCTACACTCACTAATCTAGATCTGATCAATGTGGACACTAAGGCTGACCTCTCCATTGGCTTGTTGTAAATTCTCAAGAAATCTCCTAGATTTGTGTGTCTGAGGTTAGTATCTTTGATCTCAGCATAGTTATCATGGAACTTTGACTTTGGGGGTACACCTTGGAACTTGAAAACAATAGGTTTGGGTGCTACTCCAGACATGGATGCCATCTGATCATGTTTCCTATACATCATGAGAAAAGAAAACATTATTAGTCCCAAGATAGTGTAAAAGAAAAATCCCTCTTTGGAGATTTATTAATTTCTCAAAAAAAAATTATTCCCTTTTTATTTTATTTTTAAAATTATATATATTTCTATATATTTCTAAACATTATATATATATATTTTTATTTTAAACTTTTTTTCTCTTCAAAACCTTTTGCAAAAGCAAAATAATAATAATAAAATAAGTGAAGCGTGCACATTTTTAGGGTTTGATATAGGTGTCATGCCCATCCTTGGCATAGGCGCAGAGCATGATAGCGCTGCCACCACTTCAAGGTTGCGCTCAATGTAGGTGTAGTGCATGATAGCACCACTGCTACCTTAGGGTTGCGCTTGACATGGGTGCAATTCATGATAGCACCACCACTACCTAAGGGTTGTGCTCAACATTTTAATATACATATTGCATGGCACTTGTTATGTATAATATCATCACTATCTTGAGTGTGAGCACAGGATGTGCCGCCACTATCTTAGCATGGGCACAACATGTGAAATGTGCCACCGCTGCCCTAGCATGGGCATGACATTTGAAACATGCCACTATTGCCCTATTATGGGTAGGGAATGTGAAATGTGCCACCGTTGCTTTAAGGTGAGTGGGTGATATGTAAAATATGCCGCCACTACCCTAGCATAGGTAGATGCGGGATGTGAAATGTGCCATTGTGGCCTTAGCACGAGTAGGTGCAAGATGTGAAATGCACTACCGCAACCTTTGCATAGGTATGAGTGGACCTCCCAAATACCACTTTTTCCTTACCTTGCATGGGGCTTATTTACTATGCTGAGCTCTCAACATAAAATAAAAAAATTAACAAGGAATGTTGGGTTTTATAACCCTATGCCTAGGCTAGGTTGTGTGTGGCACACCTTGGCACGTGCACTAATGTACATTGCACATTCCCTTCGCACACGCTTAACTTTTTTTTTTTTTTTTTGCATTTTTTGAATTTTTTTGTGTTTTTGGAATTTTGATTCTAAAATTCTAACTTTTAACTGAATTTTCTTCTCCTAACTCTCAAACTATGAATCTAGGAGTTGAAAAAAGTAGGGGGTCCCCATTCCTAGGAAGGAATGGGGCATGTATTGTGGATACCACAAAAAATAGCCCCCAAAAAGGAAGAAATGACCAATGCATTTCTTCATCAGCAAACATTCCTCCAACATGTGCCAAACACCAACCAGACTTTGAACATCTTGAGCATCTTTTAGATGACTCTCCAATCAAAATCTTAGAACTCAAAACCTTCAAACTCATTATGTGCATTGTGTATTCATTACCTTTGACATGCCAGGATGTTGTCAATCAAAGTTTTTTAACAACTCAAAACAATCTTCCACTCCTCCCAGCTCATTCATTTTGGAACTCCATGTAGGCTTTTATCAATCAATTGCTTGACCAGATGAGAGAATCAGTTCGAGGGCTCTTAGTGGGATGCTATGTTCTTTTAAATTTCTAGCTTTTGAATTAATCGCTCCAAGTTGTTCAAAATTTTACTTTTGATGGAAGAATACTTTGGATACAAGATACTTGGTTTTGAGAACATATATTCTACCATTTTAGATCTTTAGAATCCTTTAGACTTAACACCATATTTTTCTCTTTTTTCTCTTGTCCCTTTTTTTTCTTTTTCTTTCTTTTTGTATCTTAACTACGCTTAGATTGTGTAGTTAGAACATCAGTGTCATTTCTCAAATTCAATCTCTTGTTAACATCCCTTGTGTTCCTCTCTTAGAACTTTTAGGAAACTCTCACGCCAAACAATGATCTTAGGATCCTTTCGAGGAGACCCATCCTATTTGAACTAGTTGAAGTTTGGATCATCTCTTGCCATCTTCAACTTCAAATTGACAACACCTAAAACAATCAAATCTTTAAATTTGCAAAGTGTTGAGAAATTTTTGGTCTAGGCCTCTGATTTTCAAACTAAAAATCTCCTATTTCTACAAGAAATATCTGTTTCTTGGTTGGTATAAGACACACAATCTTCTAAATGTTTTGACAAATAAATAACTCTTCTTGAAATCAGAACCAAAGAGTGGTTAGTGAAATCTTAAGAGAAAATCTCAAGTACACCTTACCCCCTAAGACTAGCGCAACTTTGAAAGGAAACACACAACTGAAAGAAAACATGCAACATGAAAGCAAACAGACTTGTAGAAATAAACACACTTGCAGGAATGAAAATCTGAGCTAAATGAAAAAATAAAATCTAACTAATTTTTTTTTTTTTTTTTTGTCTTTTAGGCTTCAAAATAATGCTTTAGAAACTACCCATTTAAGGGCAAGGGATGAAATTCCCCCTGTAAGGAACTGAGCCTAAAAGTGTTTTCTCCTAGAATTTTTGTGATTTGATAAGGGCTTGTCCACAAGCGTTGAAACTTGGTATGACTACCTAGTTTTTCTTTTGCCTTATCCCAGAGTAGAACAAGGTTGGAAATCCTAAATGATTTGATCATGGCTCTCTTGTCGAACCATCTTTTCACAACAACTTGATGTTTAGCCATGTGCTCCAATGCAGCTATTCATTTTTCATCCATCTCTAAAAGATTCATCAATTTGATTTGTACTTTGTCAGCATCTTCAACATACCCATTCATGAATTTCAAAATAGGAATTCTAAGATTAGGTGAGAACATTGGTTCTTGCCCATAAACAAGCAGATATGGAGAAGTCCCCAAGGCATTTTTGACTCTCACTCAATCTATCCATAGGGCATATTTTAGTTTTATATGCCAATCCATAGGATTATCCTTCAACAATCATTTTATTACTGTGATCAAGTTCTTGTTTTTAGATTCTTCTAGCCCATTTCCTTGCAGGTAGTAATTTGAAGAGAACTTGATAATGACTTTGTTTACAAATGCCCATTGTGATGGGGACACCACCCAAGCATAGAATGGACACAATAGAAAAGGGAAAATTTTTATTAACTATGAAAATAGGCTAGTACACTTAGTGCAGAGAAACAGACTCCAAAACATGCCCTATGGGCTTAGAATAGCATAAATCTGGAGATAATTTCTTCTCCCAATACCTTCTCTCAAACTCCACTCTGAACTGCCTTTTACAATGCCAGAAATGTCCTTAAATAGACCTCAAAAGGTTAAGGATTAGGAATAAATTCTAGAAAGTGCTAGTTGGCATCCACCGACCAAATAGAAGGCTCCAGAAGCCACGTTAGAAATCGGCGCAAAATTAGAAGAATCCAAAAATGGTAACCAAACTTCTGGGAGGCATAACTTTTGAACCGTAGCTCCGATTGACGAATCGTTTACATTTCTAGAAAGCTCTCGAAGTGCTCTATAGCTTTATGGATAGCTTTTCTCATCCCCCATTTTTTGGCCCTATACAAGGTCATTTAATGCCCTGAACCTGAATTTGAAGCATTCTTAGGAGGTCTCGAGAAATTGAAAAATTGCGATAAATTTCAAACTGTGCAGCCTTTTGACCTGATTCTTTTTCTAGAATATTCTAAATTAAAATTTTAATCCTCCCTCCAATTTACACCTTATAATCCACCATAATTATGGTTCAATTACATAGTTCTTTTTTTTAGCATTTACACGTATCCCAAGGTGCTCAACTACTCTAACCTAGAATACTAATAGTGGAATTGTGAGAGTTGAAACCCTTATTTGACCCAAATGGGTATCCAAAAATGAAAACACATGAAATAGAAACTAAGTCTAAGTACATTTTTTTTTGGGTGACACAGGATTGCCCTTATACCTTTGGATGCTCCTGCATCACATTGGGTCAAGAATGCAGATGAAAATGCAGACCCATTATCACACACAAGGGAAAATGGCATTCCAAATCTGGTAACAATGTGCTCTTCCAAAAATTTAGTCACCACCTTAGCAATGCAATTTCTAAATGTCTCTACCTCCATCCATTGTGTACAATAACCCATAGTTGTAAGGATGAATGCATGTCCAATTGATGACAATGGATTGACTGGACCTATGAAATCCAATCCTTACTTTGCGAAGAGGTGCACCTCGTACACTAGTTGTAGTGGCATTGCTGGATACCTCTCTTTGTTAGCACTAGTTTGACATGTATGGCAAGAACACACATGCTCAAAAGTGTCCTTGAATATTGAGGGCCAAAAATAACCTGGTGCTAAAATCATGTGAGCTGTTGCTTCTGCTGAACCATGTCATGTACCATATTTGTCATGGAAATATTCCAAGACATCCTTGGCTTCTTCACGTCCTAAGAATTTTAGATAGATCCCTTCATAATTCCTTTTATATAACTTGTTATCAAGTAACATGTAAGACTTGCATTTCATCTTAAGTCCCCTACGTTGTGAACTATTCATCTATTTGGGGCATTGGTCTTGTAAGAGATCATAAACAATGTCTTGGTACCACACATCTGTCACCACTCCTTGCTTAATATCAACTTGTGACACAACCATTCTTTTTTAATCATCCTTATCTATCTCATCATCAAAATTGAAGTCCTTTGCATCTCCATCTTGGTTATTAGCTATCATTTTTGACAACCCTTGACCTCTGACTAATCTCATAGATTGAATTTTGAGATCAAATTCTTGAAGTATGGCCATCCACTTTCCTCTCTTTTCACCAAGTTCATTCTACATCAAAAGCATCTTTACTGCTAGATCAGGTACAATTTCATACACCTTACTTCTGCGTATGTAGTGATAGAACTTCTTTACTACCTTGATCAATGCAAAGGACTATTTATCAAGGTTTGAATACTTCAACTCTACATTCTTCAAAGGAAAACTCATTAAAGAAATTGGTCTCTCATCTTCCTTCTCTCTTTGTGTCAAGATCCCTACATAAGAGTGTTCAAAAGGAAAGGAATAGATCTTGAAAGGTAACTCGTAATCTAGACTCAGCAAATTTGGAGTTGTTGAAATGGCAACCTTGATATCTTCAAATGACTTCTTTATCTCAGGCACCCATTCTATCTTAGCCCCTTTCTTGAGTAAGTCATTAAGGGGATGAACTATCTCTACAAATCCACTTATGAATTTTTGCACAAAGTTTTTTTTTTTTGAAGAAAGACTTCAATTCCTTCCGAATGTGTGGAGGTGCTAACTTCAAAATAGACTCAACTCTATCCAGATCAATGGAGATTCTAGTCTCAGAAATAACATGTCCCAGAAGGTTTCCTTTAGTAATGCCAAATGAACATTTCTTGAGATTGTGAGATATGTCGTATTTATGACATCTATTGAATACCTGCCTTAGATCAGCAATATGAGTCCTTCAATATTTTCAAAAGATAGTTAAGTCATCCATGCAGATAACTATATGCCTATTAATCAATCCTTTGAAAGCTTCATCCATTACATGTTGAAATGTAGCTCCTATGTTAATTAGTCCAAAAGGCATCCTTCTATAGGCAAAAGTTCCCCACTTCATTGTGAAAGTCGTCTTTAGCCTATCTTCTTCATCAACCATCACCTGATTATATCCCAAGTAACCATCCAAGAATGAAATCATTTTTGAACCATTAACAATTTTCAATACCTCATCCAATGAGGGTAGAGGATAGTTATACTTCTGAGATGCTAGATTCAAGTTACAAAAGTCAACACAAAAATGAATCTCTGATGTCTTCTTCTACACGGTAACCAAATTGGCCACCCATGTGGAATGGTGGATAGGAAATATGATCTTAGCATCTAGTAACTTCTTTACTTCTTTCATGATTAATGGTTCAATGAGTGGATTTACCAGTCTTTGTCTTTGTTGGAATGGCTTGGCATTGGGTTTCAGTGGGATGTCATGTGTGATAATCTTAGGATCATAAGTCTTTAGCTCTTCATAGCTCTAGGAAATGACATCCATATACTCAGTGATTAATTTGAGCATGTCATCTCTTTCCTATGAATTGCATACTTTTCCTATCTATACCATTCTTGGTTCTTCATTAGTACCCAAATTGTATGAGTCACATTCTTCGATTCCCTTTTCTTGGGTTTCCCTTCTATTGAGTGTTGATTCATCATGATCAAAGATATGTTCAAGTTCAACCAGTCCTTTTAGAATAGTGTTAGTTTTTAAATTTAGAATCCCATCTTCATCTTCAAGTCCATCATCTTTAGGTCTGTTATCTGGTGTATCATCAATTTCTTGTCCCTCAAAATGATGATTACACATGATAAAATCAAGTATATGTTGATCATCTTGAAAGACCTAAAAGTTTGTGATATTATCAAGGATGGATGGAATAGCAACCAATTCTACTAAAAATATTTTCAGCTTGGTTCTTTCAACTAGTTGCAATGCACTAGCTTAAATAGCAAGTTCATCTGCTACCATGTTCTTTCTTCTTGGAATGGACTTGATGTTTAAGGCCTCAAAGTCATCCAATATATCCCATACTCTTTTCCTGTAAGCAAGTAATCTTTCATCATTGCAAGAATATATGGATTTTACTTGTATGAACAATTGGGAATCCCCTTTGATTTTAAGAGCTGTGACTCCTTTCTCTAGTGCAAAGAGGAGTCCTTGGATTAATGCCTCATATTCTACACCATTGTTGGTACATCTAAATTAAAATTGATATGCAGCATAGAAAGACCTACCTTTTGGGTTGATTAATTCAATACCTATATCGGCTCTCATCTTGCACCTAGGACCATCGAAGCGGAGTGTCCAAATTGCATTTTCCTTGGGTTTTCTAGCTTTATGCTTATCTGTCCTTAACTTATCCTTCACTTGAGCCTTGAATGATTGTTTCTTAGGAACCCATTATAACTTTCCTTGTGCAAGACTTAATGAGTCCCCTTCATAACTTGTAGATAGAGGAAGTGTGTGTTTTTCTTGTTTTTCTTGAATTTCCCCTATGAACTCTTTGATTTCCTCAACTTTAGGTTTAGGATGAATGACTACTAAAGTCCATCCTTTACCTTTCACATATTGTCTTCTTATTTGGACTTTGATCATCCCCGAAGGAGGAGAAGAAAAACCTCCACCATCTGAAGAGGTATCACTGTATGACATGTTTAGATCTTCACTTTCTTCTTTAGTTTGTTCAACAAGGTGGGATGAGTTCACACAATTTTGATTTTCTATGAGTTCATCTGTTGAGGTCTTTTAATTCTTATTTTTCATCATGTGGATCAATACCTTTGCAACTACTTCTTGACATGATGAACATTCAAATTCAAAGTGACTAACTTTGTGTAACCAACAAAATCCTAGGAGGAGGATGCTAGGGTCAGCTTCTTCTCCTAAACATTGTAAATTAGTCACCATACTATCTATGAACTATGTCACAGTTTCACTTTTGGGCATTGACACGTTAGGTTCTCCTTTTTGATCTTGAGGTGTATTGTTTGGAACCATATCCAATACCATCACTTTGTATGAACCCAAATCTGATTGTAAAAATGCTATCTCATTTGAGGCATTGTAATTTGTGATCATTGTTTTCAATTTGGGCTCAACATCTATCTTCATTTGATTGTTCAGTCCTTTCCATGGCAACCACAATTGAGTGAAGTCTATAGAGAACCATCCTCTTAGACATTTCATCCATTCTCTACTTAGAATTCATCCATATGTCTCTAGGATGTCAACCACATGTATATCAACAACAACATCTTGAATGCAAGGGTCAACTGTTAACTGTATCTGCACATCTTTCAATACACCAATGACTTTTACCTATGTTTTATCTGACTGTATCACCACTCGATTAGAGGGTTGAGGACTAACTCCTAGCCTTTGGGCTATTGATAATGGAATTATGTTACATGAAGCTCCTAAATCAATGAGGCAATTTTGAAGATTCTTCCCATATATCCTTATGCTCAGCAAAAATGGGGGTACCTCAACTTTATCTTTGAACATAGTGGGCATCACTTCTGGAGTATTTACTTGTTGTGGCACTATCTTTTGAGGGACAAAATTCATATTGTGGGAAACCTTTGTATTATCCAATGTCTTCATGAGCACTTCTCTTTGTTGTGGAAAATTTTGTAACATGTCAAACATGGACATATTGGCTTTAGTTTTCTTCAAATCTTCTACTGCATTGTACTTTTCAGTAGATCAAGCGAGGTTCTTTAGTATTGTTGGTATGTTCACTTGATTTTGATATTTTTGTCCTCTTTGGACTGGTCTTACTAATGATGGATTGTTATTTTCTTTTCAATCAGGTGGAGTTGGTTGCAAACTTGGAGGAATCCCATCCATCAAGGGATCCTTTCTATTTTTGCGATTGTATGTATTTCAATTGTCATTTCAATAGGCAAACATCTCATCATGTTGAAGGTTTGGTTCTTGGCTAAACGAGAATGAGAATTCCTCATTTTCTTGTTGTTCCACTTGTGTATTCTATGTAGAATCATAAGATTCTAATAGCATAGCATTGAATTGAACAGGAGGAGGATTGTCATTTACTTGTGAGTTTTGATTCACCTCCTAATTACCATTGTAGTACAAACCATCATAGTTAGGTATGTTTTGGCTATCATCATACTGATTGATATTGGGATATTGAATGTTGTTGTTGTTGTTATTAGTAGTAATGCTTCCATTATTCAGTCGAGTGTTCCATTGTTAGATTTTCCTTTGGAAGCCATTGTTGCAATCAGGAGGATTGAAGTTTCTTCCTCTGCCGTTATTTCTTGCATTGTTTTTGTTGCTGTTATTGTTGAAATTCCTATTGTAATTCTAACCAAAATTGTTGTTTTAGGGGCCAACATTATTTCTTTGGAAGTTGTTATTTTGTCCTTGTGACAACCTAAGATGTGTCAACTCATTGTTCATTTGTGACATGGTCTTCTTCATTTGACCAACTTCTGAAAGAAGATTGTTATCTACTTCCATTGGAACCATTACTTTCTATTCAAAGAAAGCTATTTTTGGGGGCTCACACCTTGGATATGTTATCACTTGAGTTTGTGGAGTGGGTGCCTACTATAATGGAATTGGGTTCATGGGTATGAACTAGTTAGGCACCGTGGGTGCTCCCATGTGGTATGTTGGTATTGTAGGGACTGCTTGTGCTAGAAGCATCATTCCTCCTCCATTAGGATTGGCTTGCTTCATGAACATGATCACTTCTACAAAGACTTTATCCAATGTGTCAATATTTGTTGCAAGAAGTCTTCTCAAAAAGATCATAGTAAGAGGGTCCATAGCATTCAAAATAAATCTAAATAGAGGCTTCAATTGGTATGGTGTATGGCATTTCCAACTTGCAGTAGGCCATATGGAAGCATTGGTTAAAGTGTAAAAGTATCTCAACTGGGTCCCTTTTGATTGATATGAATTATTGATGTATCACAGTTGGATTGATAAATGTTTTGAATTGTTCCAAAAATAATTTTTTAAATGTATCCTAATCTCCAATGCATTCAGGTGGAAAATTGATATACCAATTGAAGGAAATTTCTCCCAAAGAGTAGGGAAATAAATGAAGAACCACATCCTCATTAGCCACTTTCTTTTAGTTGCAAATTTCTTTAAAAATCTTGACATGATCTTTGGTAGTTCGTGTTTCACCATAGATGAATCTTGGGAAAAACTTCTCAGGATCCTTTGGGAGGTCATGGAGTGCACCTCTCAAGTTTATCGGTGAGTCTACAACATTTTTGAAAAATTCCATTAGAGGGTTTGGTAGACCTAACGATGGTTGTTGGGGAGTAGCTATCAGAATATGTGGTGGTTAACTAGGTGGTTGGAGTGGAGGTGGAGTTGAAGAAGATGATGAAAGGTCAAATGGAAGTGGTTGAACTCGAGATGTTCCCTTGTCACTATGTGGTTTACGAAAGTGGGTAAGCTTGATAAACTCATGTGCACTTGGTGTAGACCTTAATGCTCACTAAAATGGGGATTTTGGATTAATATCCTCTAGCTTGCATCAATTTTTTGGAGAAAAGTGCACCTCTGTAGAAGTGCGCTTTCTCACTATTTTGAATTTTGTGCACCACAGAGTTTTGCATACCTACAAAGCTCTAAAATTTCATAGCTACGGACCTATGGACCTGCATACCTACAGAGCTATAGAGCTATGGACTTGAATTTGTCAAAAACTCAAGAAATTTTTTTGAACTTCTATGAAGCACATATTATTGTAGAAGTGCAGAATTTCAAAACTTTAACAAATTTTTGTCCTTTCTAAGTGTCAAAAGGGGCCCTTGTATTAGTGCCACTTTTATTGGGTGGTCATTTTACATAAGGTCAATGCTAGGATTCCATTGTGTAATTCCTTTCTTGAAAGGCTAATCTTTTGGGATCAACTCCAAGGTTCAGTCTTTGTCTTGTGATGTACAAAAATCTACTCAGTTGAAGATAAATGTGATTGTTCATGAGGAGGCCTTTGCTGGTTCTATTATGACCTCAGAATGAAGTAAATATGTTTTCTATCTCAAAATAACACACAAAAGAACAATAATTTTTTTTGTATTTTTTGGTTTTTCAATGAATGCAATCTAATAGTGCAACTAAAATGATTTCCTATTCTAACAAGGGGTTAGCAAAGAAAATAACAAAACTAAAAGAAAATAACATGAAATTGAAATAACTTGAAATTGAAATCCTAAATGGACATAAGCTATAGAAAAAAACACACTACGAGTTAAACTTTTGAAGAAATTGGTAGGAAACCAATGAAAATAGGAGCAGTGCTTGCTAGAATCCACTGATGCAATTGTCGATGGGAAATTTCAATAATTGAATGATGTTTCACGCTTCATCAAATTGTAAGGCCCTGAAAAGTGCACTCATGCAAGACAAAGAGTTATGTAGGCCCAATTTGTGATCTCCCCTCAAGCTAGATACATTAGCAAAATTCATAAATTTGTAGCAAACACTAGAACTAAAAGATCGCATAACCAGAAACAATATAATAAACCTTTGGCTCAATCACAATCTTATGAATAAAATCCACAAAAAAATGACACATTCAGGAAAGAATGACTACACTCCAAATGTGAGCACCAAAAGCATAATTTTATTGCATAATAATGGTGGCCTTTGTTACATATTACAATGGGGTATTTATAAAAAATCATCTCCTCAATTTGTGTTGAGAGTGAGAGATGTCTTCATGCAATAAAATGATTTTAAAATATTAAAAAAAACTAAATATATACAGAATAACAATCAATCTAGTGCTTAGAGGGACTTCATCCATATTTTATTCATTAATTGGATACATGAGCCCTTTACATGTTAAAAAAAATGAAAGCATGAGAGAGAAAGTAGCAGGAAGCCATCAATCAAAGTGGAAGTGCATGGAGGCACCAAAAATAGAAGTTGGTCCTTCACTAGGCGTGTGTTAGAGTTAAACTACCATTAGAATGTGTCCCTGATGCATGGAAGGCACTATTTTTGGAACTAGTAGTTAACTGTTGGCACATGTCTAAATTGCAAGATATAGACCTGTGTACCTGTGGACCTATATGAAAATGTGGATCTATGAACCTATGGAGGTACATGAAAATGTAGAGCTGTGGACCTTGATAGGGTCAAAATCTGAAAATTTTCCTAAGTGTCAAAATTGAAATTTTGGCATCTAGGTTTTGTTCTTCTTCATCCTAAAGCTATGTTTGGATGTTTTCCCTTAAATATCTCTATCATCTCAGTAATTTTGGTTGCATCTAGAAGATCTAAAGCCTCATATTTATCCTTTACCTTGTATATATAGTTGTCCACCTCAATTCAAGTCTCTACAAAATCTCTGAGTTTGGTGTCCAACTCTAATAGTGCTTCCTCTATTTTGAAGGCTTATCTGATGTCTTCATCACTGGATGCTTCCTCTAAAGTCTTCTTGAAATTCTCCACTACTACCTCAACTGGCAATAGCTTCTCTCATTCTTCATCTTCAAACATGTCCAAGCATGCATTATTTTACATCTTTTTTGCTTCCAAAATTTGCCCCCAGCCTTGGCCCTTGAGCTGATGGATCTCCTCGTGTAATGTTTCCATCACTTTATTGCCACCCACTATCTTCTCTATCCAATCATCAATAAAGTCTAGCTCTTCTCTAGTATATACATTGATCAAAGTGTGGTACCTTTTCCCTTTTATGTCTTGTAGGGTCTGCAAATCCTTTCTCCATACCCATACCTCATCCATGATACTAAAGTCCTGCCTCAAAATTGATATGACCTTATTCATGTTCTCTTGCGTAGAATGCAGTAACTTCAAATTCTCTATGATTGTGGTAAAACCTCTATCCTCAAGGCTTTCTTGCCATTCCTGACAAGCTCTCAAAAATGGATTTAGTTGTACACCTTCCCATTCTCTAAGAATGGTATTTAGAGTCTCCTTGGGGTCCTCAAGATCAAGAGGACCAATAACTTTGGCTAGATATCCCTTTAGGATCTCAACTTGCCTTTGAAGAGTTCAAAGTTCAATTTCATACTACTCCATGTGCCTGAGAGCCTCTTTGACTCCCATAGTCATCATTTGTTAGGCTAAATCCCATGTAGGCCTTCCTAACATAACATCCTTCACTTCATAATCCTCTAGACTAATAGCTTCTACATCTATACCTTTAGGAGGGAGAGCCACTTGTGCAAATAAATCTCAGTTCCATATGGTAGTGACAAATGCAAATGGTGTTACATCATGTAATGGAGAATCAGGTTTGTTCAAGATTTCTATAATATCACAAATATCATCCTCTCAAGCACAAAATTGAGGCTTAGAACTTCTCATTACCTCCTTTCAAAACCATCTCAGGATATTTATTCCTATGGATCTAGCTCTTGATGATGAAGGGGTGCGTTCAACTACCTCTTTCCCTTTATTACTATTGCTTGCAGTCATCTCCTATTGTGAAGACTCTCCTTTTGTAGCCTCAGTCTCTGTAGATCCTGTAGCTTTCTCCTTAGCATCTTGGGAAGGTTGTTGTGTATATTCTGTACCATATGTCCCTCTTTTGATGCTTCATTAGTAGCCCTCAGCTCTGGTTGCTCTTGTGGTGATGGTTCCTTTTGAACTTGTTCTTCTTCTAAACTTGGAGGTGGGGGAGTTATTGAACCCTTATCTACCACCAAAATCTATGGTGGAGATGGAGGAGTGAGATTGGGAACCTATGTTTTTGGTGGCATCTACGTCCAGTCTTCCTATTGGAGCTCACTTGCAGGGGTGTCTCTGATCTTAACTCCAACCAAATCTGTACTCATGAGCATGAAATAAAAATCCATCATGGAGAAAACATCCTTACCTCCTTCCCTTTTCTCATCCACCCACTACTGCAATTCATCTTTTGAAGAAGAGAGTTCTAATGGTTCTACTTGGGTGGATGGAAGGGTACTAGTGACACTCTTTCTTCTTTCCAACTTTGTAGCTTTTTGCTAACTAAGTTCTTCTTTATAGGGGTACCTATCCCTCTCCTCTTCTAATTTTGTTTCTTCCTCATCTTCTTCTTCCTCCAAAATAGTTTTAGGAATAGATGGATTAGGTACTAATCTTCTGCTGATCCTTTGCCTTTTCTTCATCTTAATCTTGATCCTCTTATGTTTCTTAGAGATCAAAGGAGAAGGGGGCTCTTCTTGTATAGGAGGAATTGAGGCTTTTGGAATCTCTCCCTCTTCTGGTTGGCTTGGCACAACATGAGGCAACTAAGGTTCATCCTAGATTTGAGAGGCTCCAATACCTTGGGACTCTTGTGAGCTCTATTCATGTTGTCAAGAAGAAACATGTTCTGTAACCTATTCTATCTGAATCCCTAAGGAGAGGTTCTCTTCCTCTTTCCCTTCCTTTTAGGAGGGTGATGATATCTCACTGGGTGATCAAGCTGGTAAACTGTCTTTGACCTAATAGGGGACTGCTGTGCAATGATAGTAACTGTGACTTTCCTTCCCTTACCCCTTTATGGGTGAGCATGTGCATGGAAGATTACAGTATCAGGGATTGGATCAAGTGGAAAAGGTTTCTTGATCCAGTCCTTTTTCATTCTAATGGCATGTCTCACTCGATGATTGATTTCATCTCCTTCCTCTCTGTCAACCTCTACATTAAAAATGGTTCTTTCACTGACCTTATCTATATTGAACAAGGAATCCAGTAATTCTTTAGAGTCTTGTAGCCTTATCTCATCAGGGATATTCAAATGGAGAGCCTTTTCTACTAGATACAAATTCATCCTACAATAGTCCCTGATGCATACATCATAGTCATTTGTGGCATTCATCCAATTATCTTTAATGACATCTTCATGATGGAAGTCCTTTCTTGCTAGGCTATCTACTTTACCCACATTGTTAAAGTATGGCCGAGGAGAGTTTTATTCTTCAAGAGGATAGTTCTCCCATTCCCACTTGAAGGTCAAAATGTCCTATTTCAACTTCACCTAATACAGCCCAATGACTAATGGCCATTCCTAGCAGAGTCTCCATTGTCTTTTGATCCTCTCATAAGCTAACTCAATCTGCCAGGAGATCTTCAATAGGACTAGCTTGTCACTTGGATATCTTGGGAGCTTCTTAGGATTGATAGATGCACCAGCTACCTAGATATACATGAATGTCTTGAATTGGATGAAGAAGGCTCTAAGAGCTGTGATTTGTGCCTTGCCTTCATCAAACAACCTCTTCCCATAATCTCCCTCAATGAATCGAATGATTGCAAAGATGAATGCTCATTCATGATCCTATACTCCTTGCTCTACATTGAGAGCTTCTTCTTCACCAACTAAGGATAGACTACATATGGCTAGGCATTGGGGTCCTACATACTTGCTTTCTTGTATATCTTGGGATTGTTTATTGCCCTTGCTACAAGTAGGTACACCATATAAGAAGTCATATAAAAATTCTTCTTGTCCTTCACCATCCTTAGTTGATCACACAAGTTTTTGCTTAGTGTGGTGGCCCAATCTAGTGGTATCTTTGCATGTCTGATGGTCTCAATGAAGTTGACCATGAATGTAGTGAGATGACTCACTGTAGGTAAACCCATGACTCTACTTAGGAGAATAATAGAGTATTTGATGTCATCCTTCATGTATCCTCAAGTCATATCCACTTTGCTAGTTACCCTTCCCCGAGGAGGCTTCTTAATCAAGTATGAGTATTGTATAATGTCAATGGCCTCTTGTTGATGCTCCCTATACCATCTCTTAGCTACTTCATAGGAGAGTCGAATGAACTGATCAAGTCTAGTAAGATGGAAGACCCTCTTGATGTTATCAGGTTGTAGGTCCAACATGACTTCCCCTGTGACACTCTTAACCACCCTCTCTTTAGGAACGAAGTGTTGTGACAGAGCCATGATTAATTTAGCTGATTGCACTGACATAGGATGTGATGTTGCACTCACTAATCTAAATCAAATCAATGTGGACACCAAGGCTGACCCCTTTGTTAGCTTGTTGCAAATTCTCAAAAAATCTCTTAGATCTGTGTGTCTGAGGTCAATATCTTTGATCTCAGCATAGTCATTATGGAACCTTGACTTTGGGGGTACACCTTGGAACTTGAAAACAATGGGTTCAGGTGCTGCTCTAGACGTGGACACCATCTAATCACGTTGCCTATACATCACAAGAAAAAAAAATGTTATTAGTCCCATGATAGCTTAAAATAAAAATGTAAGTAAAAAAAAAAGTCCCCCTTTGGAGATTTATTAATTTCTAAAAAAAAATTTAGTCCCTTTTTATTTTATTTTTAAATTTTTATATATATAATTTTTTTAAAACATTATATATATATATTTTATATTAAACATTTGTTTTCCTCTTCAAAACCTTTTGCAAAAATAAAATATTAATAAAAAAAGAGTGAAGAACGCATATTTTTGAGGTTTGATATAAGCGCCACAGCCATCCTTGGTGCGGGCACAGAGTATGATAGCGCCACTGCCACTTTAAGGTTGCACTCAGCATGGGTGCGATGCATGATAGCACTGCCACTACCTTAGGGTTATGCTTGGCATAGGCACGATGCATGATAGCACCACCATTGCCTTAGGGTTGTGCTCGACATTTCAATATATATAGCTTAGCGCTTGTTATGTATAGCATTGCCTCTAATTTGATTGTGAGCGTAGGATGTGTAGCCACTGTCTTAGCATGAGTGCAACATTTGAAATACACCACCACTATCATAGCGTGGGTGTGACATTTGAAACACACTGTCATTTCCCTAGCATGGGCAGGGAATGTGAAATGTGCCATCATTGCTTTAAGGTCGATGGGCAATATGTAAAATACATCATTGTTGCCCTAGCACGGGGCTATGCAGGATGTGAAATGTGTCATTGTGGCCTTAGCGTGGGCAGGCATAGGATGTGAAATGTGCCATTGTAGCCTTAGCATGGCCTTTGTGTAGGTGCGAGCATACCTCCCAAATACCATCCTACCCTTACCTTGCGTGGGGCTTATTTACTACGTTGATCTCTCAACAAAAAATGAAAAAATAAACAAGGAATGTTGGGTTTTATAACCCTGCACCTAGGCTAGGGTGTGCACAATGCACCTTGGCATGCATGCCAATGTGCGTCACTCATTCCCTATGCGCGCTTATGGACATGTGAACTTTTTTTTTGCATTTTTTGAATTTTTTTGAAATTTTTTTTTTTTTTTTTTTACTTTTCTATTTTTTTTTTTTCTCAATTTTTTTTTTTTTTGTGTTTTTTGAATTTTGACTCTAAAATTCTAACTTTTAACTAAATTTTCTTCTCTCGACTCCAAATTGTGAGTCTAGGAGTCAAAAAAAGTAGGGAGTCCCCAATCCTAGCGAGGAATGGAGCGTGTGTTGTGGATACCACAACAAGAGTATTCAAAAGTTATAGAGGAATCCCTATTTCTAGGAGGTCTTATAGGGGCTCTTTGGGCTACTAGGTCAAACAGGGCAAGAATGGATTTTAGATGTGTTAAACATGTCAAGAAGGTGCAAAATGGCTTGAAATGGTCCAAGAACCTCAGGAGGAAGGTATAAGATTGGTTTTTCCTTATTGTGAGTATTTGGTGGAGTTTTGGCTTGATAAGAAAAAAGATGCTTAGCTAGGGTTTATGGTATTAGAGGAGTGAAACATGAATTGATCAGTGAGTTTCATGGGGGAAGGGGATTAGGAGAGAATCCTCTAGGTTAGGATTGGAGAAGAGACCCTAAGAAGGCTAAGAGGAAGCCTTGGTAGAACATAGAGGCTCTAAAAATAAGAAGCTCCCCATTATCAAATTTGGAGAAACCACTACCATGAAACTATCCACTAGTACAGAAGATGAGCCTATCACAAAATTAGATGAAACTTTGCAAACTAAAAATTAGAGGGAGAACATATTAGAAGAGAATGAACTATTACACTTTCTTGAAAATAGAGACATTCTAATATCAAGAAAAGGCCATTATGGGCAAGGAAAATGATTGAAGAAAATAATATATATATGGTAATATTCATGATTGGTAATAAATTTTACTATGAAGGTTTGATTATTACACACACACACATACATATGCATATTATATAATATACACACACATACACATACATAAAACTATACAAACTTATATTATAATAATACCTAAAGTAGTTAGTTATTTGTATCGATAGGAATCTATTTAATCAAGTACCATGTATTGAGAAGTTATCACAATTACATTCAATATGTATCAGGTGAGTTGACCACCAATTGAATTTGATATATATTGGGTATATTTACTAATGGCTGCATTTTTTATGAAGTGTTAAATTTATATTAAGTAGAATAGATATGTATTGAGGCATGGCCATGTAGGGTCATGCCCCTATGTGGTCAGAATAAGAATAGAAGATTGCTCAAGATCTCTACATTGAATTGGAAATATAGTTTAGTGAGTCTCCACTAATAATAATCAACTAAACTAAAATAAAAGTGACATCATGACAAATAATGTTAGATTTGAGGATAGACTTGAAGGAGCATCAAACTTATTCTCATGGAAAATTTGAATTATAACAATCCTTGAAGAATTGGGATTGGAATTATTCATTGAATTAGACATTTTAATACTTGAAGATGAGTTAGAAAAAGCCACTTGGAAAAGATATAAAAAAGCCAGAAAGATCAATGTTGATTCAATAAAAGATCATATTCTTCCTTCTACATTAAACCTCAAGAAAACATTTTAAGTATTTAAAAAAATTAAGGATACATTTGAGTCAACAACTCAAGTAGATTACTTACATTAAAAAATCACCTTATGAATAAAAAAATGAATACAAGAGAATCAATCTCATCTTGGAAGAATTTTTTAAATAAAAAATCAACTATCTTCTATTGGAAACAAAATAGAAGATAAAGAATTATCCATGATAACTGAGAGGATTACCTATATCTTGGGAAGAATTCATCCAAGTCATTAATAGATGGTCAATACCAAATTTTGATCAACTTAAAAATGATTTCACCTCTAAAGAATCAAGATTAATTTCTAGAGGGATCATTTTGAATCAAGAGGGAGAGAATCAAACTCTTTTTTAAGTCTCTAATAACAAAGGGGAAAAGAGAAAATTCAAAGAAAAGAAAAATGATAAAAGGAAAGGAAAAAATAATTTAAAAAGAAATGATTTCTCCAAAGTTCAATGTTACAAGTGTGAGAAATTTGGACACATCTTCATACTCTATCCAAAAAGGAAGAAAATTCTAGCCTCCTTAGTCAGAAAAAAGGGGGAAGAAAATATATCATTTTACTCAACTATATCAAGTGAGATGAAATTCAACAAAAATGTATGGATAATAGACAGTGGCACATGCCATCATACAATAGGGTTTAGAGATAATTTTAAAACTTTTGGAAGTTATATCATTGAAGGAGTCACCATTGGAGATAACTCCACCTATCTAGTAAGAGGAATTGGGGCATATTCTATACAACTAAAAATTGGGGTCAGTCTAAACTTGAAACATAGTATAAAAATAAATCTAGTACCCATTTTTGAACATGTTGATGAAGGGTATCAAGTCACCTTTAATGAAGACAAAGTTTTGTACTGGCCTAAAAATGCAAACCCAAGAATGTTATCACAATATGGACTAGAGATGGAACCCTATATAAACTATGTAACATTCAAAAGCAATCCGTAAGCCATGAAGTAATAAATCCTATTGAAATATGGCATAAAAGGCTTGAACATATTGGATTCAGTATGCTACCAAATATAGAAAAAATCACCACTAGAACAATTAACTTAAATTCAAACCATATAGGCATTTGTAAAGGATGTGCTTTAAGAAAGAATGCAAAAAGACCTTTTCCTCCTAGCAAACACAAGTCTAAATCAGTTTTGGAACTAGTCCACACTGATTTATGTGTACCAATGTCAACACTTTCTTTAGGAGGATTCTCATACTACATAATATTTATTGATGATTTTTCTAGGAAATCATGGATATATTTTCTAAAAGTCAAAGAATAAAATGAGGTTCTATTCGAGTTTAAAGAGTTCAAAGAAATTTTGGAAAATCAAGCATCAAAAAGAATAAATACTCTAAGATTAGACAATGGGGGTGAATATACCTATAAAAATTTCAAATACTTCTGTACCTCTGTTAGGATTAAGAGGGATTATATAGTAACTTATAATCCTCAACAAAATGGGGTGGCAAAAAGGAAAAATAGAACAATTGTTGAAGTGGAAAATGCCATGTTGCATGATCAAAACTTACATTTCTCATTCTAAGTGGAGGGCACTAATATTTTTGTATATATTCAAAATAGATGTCCACACTCAATCATATAAAAAAAACTCCTAAAGAAGACTTTACATGAACTAAATCTAACCTAAGTCATCTTAGAATATTTGGTTGCCTCATTTACATTCACAAACATAAAGAAAAAAGAACCAAGTTAGAATCATCTAGGAAGAAAGGAATATTTGTTGGGTAAAGTGAAAAAACCAAAGGGTATAGAGTCTATATACATGGAAAAAGATTAGTTGAAATTAGTAGAGATGTCAAATTTGAATAAACCACTCCCTTGAAACTATCCACTAGTACAGAAGATGAGCCCATCAGAGAATTAGATGGAACTGTGAAAATTGAAAATTAGAGGGAGAACATATCGACATAAGAGAATGAACTATTACCAAACATTAAAAATAGAGAGTTATCTAATATCAAGAAAATGCCATTGTGGGAAAGCAAAATGATTGAAGAAAATAATGTTGGGCTTGATGAAATCTCTAGAGAGAGCAAGAAAACTTGAAATAAATCTTGTTACACTACACTAGTAACTAATTTTACAAAATTTGAACCATCATCTGTTGAAGAAGCCTTATCTTGTCAAGAATGGAAAGATGCTATGGTTGAAGAATATCAATCCATATAACAAAATGATGTTTGGGATATTGTACCTAGGCTTAAAGACAAATCAATTTTTCATCAAAATGGTTATACAAAATTAAGTATGCTTTAGATTGTAGTATTGAAAAACATAAAGCAAGATTTGTTGCTCAATGATTCTCTCCAAACTTAGGTATTGATTATGAGGAAGCATTTGATCCAATTTCTTGATACACCTTAGTAAGGAAAATTATTGTAATGCAACATCCAAAGGATGGAAGATACATCAAATGGATTTCAAGAACACATCCTTGAATGGTGTCATTAATGAAGAAGTATATATCAAATGACTTGATGGTTTTTTTACTAAATGTAAGAATCTATATGCATGTAAAAGAAATCCCTTAATGGCCTTAAACAAGCACTATGAGCTTGGTATAAAAGGATATATAGCTACCTCTCCAAACTAGGATACCTCAAGAATGAAGCTAATCTTGACAAGTCATAAATAAACTCACATTCATAATAAGAACATAAGATTTCTCAAGATCTCTACATTGAATTGGAAATATAGTTTAGTGAGTTTCCACCAATAATGATCAACTAAACTTTATAGTCACAACCAAGCATGTTACAAATAATTAAATAAATCAATAAGATATACTCTCTCTCTCTCTCTCTCTCTCTCTCTCTCTCTATATATATATATATATATATATATATATATATATATATATATATATATATATATAGTGTTTTTCCATGTGTTTTTGCTTCCTTTGTATTTACTCTATGAGGTGGTAAGATAGGTAAGCATGTCTTTGTCCCTACCTATTCCTATCCTCCTTGCATCAATAATAACTTTCAAAACTTTAGCAAATAGTCCCTAAATAGTGAACTCTTGCATAAAATCCATAAAGATGTTATGATCATCCATGAATTGATTTAAAATGAATCTTTTCTTAGTGAATCTTGGAAAGGGGAAGGACTACTAACTTGGCTCTCAGATACTCAGAAGAATCCTTAGGCAATGACTTTGTGAATATATCTACAATTTTCTCCTTTAACTTCACATACTCCAATATTATTTGTCTCTCTTGTACTTTCTATCTCAATTAGTGATACTTTTTAGATATATGCTTCATTTTTTCATGCATCATAGGATTCTTTGATAGTTTCATTGCACTTGTATTATCACAATGGATAGTAACAAGTCTAGTGACTTCCTCTTGCATGTACCTTTCGACAATTTCTTGATTCATTGCATATCCACATGCTCACATTGTAAGAAAGAAGGGCAGGATGATTCTAAATGCTAGAAGCTACACCTAGAAAAGAGGTTGAAGTGATATGGTGGAAAAAAAAGGCAAAAAAAATAGACTACTGCTATGATTCAATAAAATCTTGGATTTGAATCTAGAGTTGAGATAAAGATTGTTAGTATCGAGATCCAAGGTAAAGGAAAAGTTTTGCAAAACAAATAAATTAAAAATTAGGTTCAAGAGCTAGTTGAGAAAGGAGTTATCCATCTGAGTACTCCTCCTTGTGGTTCTCCTATTGTGTTGGTTCTAAAGAAAGATGAGACTTGGAGAATGTGCATAGACTATAGGGATCTGAACAAGATAATGATAAAGAATAGGTATCCTCCTCCTAGAATAGATGATTTACTCGATCGCTTGAAACATGCAATATATTTCACTAACCTAGACTTGCATAATGGATATCATCAATTTTGAATTGCAAATAATGATAATTAGTTAACTACTTTTAAGAAAAAACAAGGACTATTCGAGTGCTTACTACATTTTAACCATCCAATCAATAGTAATATTAAAGAAGCACAAAGATGAAGAAATTGTGGCTCACAAAAAAAGAAAATTCCAAACAAAATTTGTGAATAGTTGTTGATATTGTATAAATGGTTTTCGAACAATTGTTGATATTGTAGAAATAGAAACACATACTTCCTGAGTACATCTACAATTCTTGAATAGTCAATTATACCATGAGTGAAAGGATTTTGAATAAGGAGAGTCTTGTATGTCTCAATACCTAGAAGATGAGTATAATGAATATGTAATAAGTCACAAGAGGGAAGGTAATATGTCAGCAATTCAACTCAGATTTTGAACATACATTCCAGTTTGTTATAATTTGAATTCCATATTAGTAGAAGAATTGCTTGTTGTTGTCTTAATTCTTAATAAGTATAATTCAAAGTTTATCAAAAATCTTAAAGGTCTACACACATATATCTTTGTGTACAGATATCTAGGTGCTTGTTACTAAAAGATAAATCACTTTAGTTATCTTTGTGCACTATATGGTTAATCATCCATAAAAAAGCATTCACACCCAACATTAAAAATTAATCTCAACATTCTTATAGACAAATCTAGTTTTTCAAATACATTAATTTATCATACAAATGAAAAACTTCTAAATCTATGAAGTAATTAATGTTAAAGTAATAAGATATTTCCTTATTAATTAAATCATTTTGATTTAATTATTAAGTCATTTATTATCTCTAGTTTACTTAAGCTAAACTTTAGGCATATAATAATTAATTATTATCATGCAACCTAGGCTTTACCTCTTAGAGTTTTGATCTCCTTTATAAGGAAGATCTCTCTTTGTAATTTATTCATTCACATTTGATAATAGCAATTTCTTTCTTTGCTCATAAAAAATGTCTCATCTATGGATTTGGCAATTCTAGCCTCCATAGCTTTTTACTTCTCTCTTTCTCTATGATAGGTGTTTGCATGCAAGTGATTCTTGGGAGCTATGGGATTGATCTTTAATCAAATTCAAAATGGTATCAAATCTCTAGATCTTCATACCCCTATTCTATTTACGAGAGGTTTGGCTTGGCTTTCAGATCTATGCTTTTTCTTTTAGAGGGTTTCATTTTTCAAAGTTATTTTGTATTAAATCTAGGGAGTCACTTTGAGCCCAAATAGACATCACTATTGATCTTAGAGTGCCTAAAAACCCCTATTTTCATATAAAATTTATCCAATTTAGACATAGTTGGAATCTTAGGCAAAATAATATTGCTTCCAGATTGAACACGTTTCCTGAGGCAGCAATTTTCTAATTTTTTGACATGCTTCCTGAGGTGGTGATTTTCTAAATTTTGGAACACAAATTGAGATTTTTCAAAAATAAATATTTTTTGACACATTTCCCAATGCATAAGTTTTTTTATTTTTGTCATGAAAAAAAAAATTGGGCACCCAAATCAAGATTTTTGTCATGCGAATCAAGACAGTTTTGATACAAAATTGAAATGCTTCCTAAGGAAATTCTTGGTACCTATAGGGCACACTTTTTGAGGCATTTTGGCATGGATCCTAGGGCAATACTTCTTTTTTTTGTTGTTCTAGTGCTTTTTTTACCTACATGTGGTTTTTTGGCCAAAACTTGCTCATTTGGACTCTATTTTTCATAAATGAAATATTGTTGGAAAGTTGTTTCCAAGCTCATCATGATGGTGTAGTTTATTTAGATTTTTGATGCTCTTTGTTATCTAATTTATGATTTAAAATTAAAATTTTCTATTTTGCAATTTGGGAGACATATCTTGAAACAATCTATTTTCTCTATTCTGCTCTAGGTACATTCCATTCAGCTTTTTGCTTTTTCACATTCTAATGGATATCTTGGTTATTTCAAGTCTAGATATTGATTTTATTGTTTTAGATGGTTTTTCATGGATTTTACTATCTATTGTATCAGACTTATATCTCTTTTGATCTTTGTTAACATACTTTTGTAGTATCTTTGCAAGTGCACTGAGATGAAGTGCCACTCTATTGCATTTTGGGATCTTGCACATCTTTATGCTTTGTTGTAATTTCGCTATATTATAAAATGTCTTGGGAGTTTTCATGTTGGCCATATTTTTCATCTTCCTTTATCAAGTGAGTGTTCCTTCCATGACATTAGCCTCATGATGTGTCAATGATACATGTCATTATAGGTGTTTGTACTTCTTTTCTACTATCAATGTTCTTGGTTCTTCTTTTTGTAGGAGATATTGCATTAAGTTTCAGTATTTATGTCTTACCTCTCAGCATTATAGGGGGGGTTGTGTTGGTACTATTTTTTTCTTGATTCAATGTAGTGAGCTATGTATTCAGTATTTGATCTTATGAATTAGGCGATTGCAATGGCTGGGTACCTATGCATTTCGATGAGATGGATTATTTACCATATAGACATTCTTTCATTCCTTTTTTTTGGAGGCCATGAAGATACGTTCCATATTTGATTGATCAGCTCTTTAGACTTAGTCTTCTCTATTAGAAATAGGGATTACTGAGAGGAGGGGGGGGGGGGGGGGGGGTGGTGAATCAGTAATCTACAAACTTTAGTCACCAACTGGATATTATTACTTACCTTAAACTATGCATAACAAAGAAAAAAAATAATGATAAATAGTAATAGTAACAATGCACAAAGATAACTCATAACACCATATTTTGTTAACTAGGGAAAACCTAGCCAAGGGAAAACCCCAGTGGGGATGATACCCACTAGATAATATACTAATATATAAGTTCCTTGTTAGAGGATGGACCCTATTAGGAGTCAATGAGAAAACTTAGTATTAAGAGTCCTTGTTAAGACACTTTGAATCCCTATTAGGAGATTCCAACCTTGTTAGGAGTTGTGGTATAGTAGATGCAAGATGAGTCCACTGCCCAAACATGCACTTCCAATTACAAGAGGAGCTCACTACCCAAAAAAGTAATCAAATTTCTGGAATAGGTATTGTGTCTTCTTCCTTGACCAATCTCTAATTTTCTTGACTAGATCTCAAATCACTAAATATCTCATATAAAACTTCACATATATCACTTTCATAAACATTTACATATGGGGCTTGCAATCATAATCATAATTTGCAATTCACAATTCTACTTACACTTTCTACATTTCTTATCAGAAAATGTCCTTTGCATGAATGCCATGCCTTTTTACAAATTTTTTTTGGTTAGCTAAGACCACAATCCACTTTTCCAACTTATAGTAAACTTCTGGGATGTTAGCCCTAATTGGACAAGTAATTATTTTATAAACAAAACAATTCTTTCCTTCAATTCCACTATCCTATTTCACTTCAAACATGATTATCTATGTTTCATATGGTTTTTACTAACTTCCAAGGTTATACATGTCATGAAAAACATGTATACTATCTCCATCTAACTTTTCTAGTCATAATATGATGTTAGCAACAAGTAATAAACAAAACAATACATTGATGTAAAACAAATTCTATACTTAGACAATTTTTTGATTACTAAACACTAAGTATCTTTATTTTCAAGGTTTCTTGTGAACATGTACATCATGTGTTTCCATAAATGAAAACAATTACCTATCACTATTAGCCAATTGTCAACATTCTCTACCTAGTCATGTTCTATACAGTAGATGTTCTTCAGAGCAACAGTTTGGTAGTGTTTGCAACTTCATGCTTTAGTGTTGTTCTTCATGATCACATTTTGTTCCTATCTTCTAGGACATTCCCTAGTTTGGAGGCTTCTTTAGTCCTTCACTTTTTATTTTAGCATTATTTCCATCTCTTTTTGGAGTAGGGTTTTTCCCATGTGGTCTTCTCTATTTCTCATCTTTTTAGAGATTGGGTTGTGCTTGGGTACCTCATCATGCCTTTGTTGTTGGGACCCAAATTTACTATTAGTAGTAGTTTTTAGGTTTTTAGTTACTCCTTAAGGTTATCTTAAGGAGGGTGTTAAAGTAATAAGATTTTTCCTTATTAATTAAATTATTTTTATTAAATTAGTAAGTTACTTATTATCTCTAGTTTACTTAGGCTAAATTTTAGGCATAATAATTAATTAGTTTATTAATTATTATCATGCAACTTAGGTTTTACCAATTAGGAATTTTGATCTCCTTTACAAGGATGATCTCTCTTTGTAATTTATTCACTCACTTTTGATAATATCAATTTGTTTTTTTGCCCATAAAGAATGTCTCATCTATGGATCTGGTAATTCTAGCTTCCATAGCTTTTTGCTTCTCTCTTTTTCTATGATAGGTGTTTGCATGCAGGTGATTTTTGGGAGCTATAGGGTTAATATTTCATCAACTTCAACAACCTAGGTTTTACCAATTAGGGTTTTGATCTCCTTTATAAGGATGATCTCTCTTTGTAATTTATTCATTCGCTTTTGATAATATCAATTTTTTTTTTCTCGTCAAGAATGTCTCATCTATGGATCTAGCAATTCCATCCTCCATAGCTTTTGTTTCTCTCTTTCTTCATGATAGGTGTTTGCATGCAGGTGATTCTTGGGAGCTATGGGGTTGATCTTTCATAACTTCAATAATTAATGGTACTAGCATTATCACTATGCTTGTTAAAAGTATAGGCTAAAATATCAATCCCGACATTCAAAATTTTGTTCGGTCTCTAAGTGGAAATAGTGTTGAAGCTATGATTGCATGGATATTTCTTATTTCATCATCATAATCTACATATTATCCCCATAATGTAAAATAAGTTTCATTAAAAATTCTATTCACAGTGAATGTTGTCTTTGTAGTCAACCAAGTAATAGGAACCACAAATAGGTGTTAAATGTTTTAGGTTGCAAATGCTCTAAATGTACTGTCACATTCATATGGAGTTCTTACTTCTTAGTTTTTAGTAATATTTTATTTTATTATTATTGAGATTTAATATCTAGCTTATGAGATGAGATTTTTCACTTGAGAATGAGGTGTTCAAATATAAATATTCTATTTTTTTCATATTATACTTGTATGTTAGGTTACCATACATCACAAAAATTATATAATACAATTTAGTAAAAGACTTGTTATTGAGTTTTTTTGCAAATTAATTTGATTGGAATGCAAACATATCTTGTACACATCTTCCTTCTATGAAATCAAATCAAAATTGGATGCTAGAAAATGATGACAATTAACATTTCTAGTGGAATCATTTCCATGATGGAGCTTACAAGTACATTTCTACCTTGGTAACGGTATGGCATTACTATGATTTAGAATGAAATATTATTTTGTAGAGTCTTGTGCTTTATTATTGTTTTAATAACTTTTTTAATCTCATACATTCTTAGTAGAGAGGTTTCTTACGATGACATATAATTTCAATGTAAACAATAAATTGAAAGTTTCTTACCTATAATATATAAATTATAAAAAGCATTTATAATTTTAAATATCACAAAGGAAATTCAAGAACTTTAGTTAGAGATGCATAAAATTTGAGTGTTACTTGACACTACATTCCATTTTATTTATATTCTTCAAACATGACCTTTTCAATTCAACATCAGACTCAATTTTGACTCCTAAATGAAAATGCTTTGCAAATTAAAATTTACAAATTTTGTTTTTGACAATAGAGATCTTTGTCCTTAAAATAAAATTTCAAGTCATGCATTTATACTTGTCTTTCTCTACTTCATTTCAAATATTTAATGGAAAGCATTGATAAATTGAAATTTTATTTTCTATTAAAGAAAATCTTTTTATTTTTTGTTTCCTTTCAATTTAATAAGCACATTTGAACACTTTTTCTTCAATAGGATTTGTTCCTTACATTTAATCTCATATAAGTGTTAATCTTTGATCACAAGAAAATTGGAACATAAAATAGAGTTGTAAAATTCATTTTCTAAACTTTTCACTGATTCATCTAAAAATACTTAAAGAAGGAAGTATTTCTATTTTTCATCTGAGGATATATTAAATAGCATTTTTTTGGCCCCTTCAATGCATTTAAACATTTTTTGTTCAACAAGATTTGTTCCTGCAGTTGACCTCGAGTAATTTGTCCCTTAAAGATTACAAATAAGTACTATTGATTTAATACAATAAAATAGAAATAGAAATTAGAGAATGGAAATTATTATAAATTCAAATTTATTTTCTTTTCCTTTTAAAATTTATATGTTACAATGTAAGAAAAAGTGATTGAAATGATAAAATATAATAAAATGAAATAGCATGAAATAATAGATTTAATCCAAGAGAGCAAGAAGAGTTTTACCATACAAATGATACAAGATCAATGGAGCAATGTCAATGAGGAAGCAACACAAGAGACAAGAATTTGATATGGGGAAAGCAAAGAAAACCCCTTGTGAGTATTATGAATGAGGAAAATGCCTAAGAATGTGTGTGTGTGTGTGTGTGTGTGTGTGTGTGTGTGTGTGTGTGTGTGTGTGTGAGAGAGAGAGAGAGAAGAAATGGAGCAAAATAGCTCATTTACAATAGCATCAAAAATTTGATGTGAATAATGGAGACTAGATGAAAATGAGAGAGAGAAGCACCTTTTTTAAAGAGATGAGAAATGAGTTGCATGTCTTTGCATGTGTAACTCTCATTTCTATGAATGCCACATTCATAAAAGGTGTGTGCAAAGTGTCAAGTTCCTCTTAAGGAGGAATATCTATTTTCTTTATTAAAAGAAATACGAAAATGAGTTGTCCTCACAAGTGGACAATAGGACAAGAATGACATGTCCTTTACATGTGGACTAGAGGACAAATAAATAATACATAAGGGATACCTTGGTTTATCTCAATAAATAAATAAATACAACCAAGAAAATATTATTAATTCTAACACCCCCCTTTAATCTTTACTTGGGGAGATGTTGTTAAAACCAATTTACAATATTACAACTTGATTTTTTGAAATATCTTCATTGTGCAAGAGGTCTCTTATTATCATGGGTACATCATTGGAGAACCAAGAGAAGTGGATAATCCTTCAAGTGTGTTACATCTTCAAGTGGATTAATGTGGCATAGGATCTATACAAAAAATAATGATATCTTTTATGTGCCTTGATGGATTACCTAAAACATAGAAACAAGAAAAAAAGGCAACTATCCACAAGAATAATTTCATCTTATATTCAAGTTAAAAACTTTTTATGTATAAGTAAATTCTCATAGAGTAAATATAAGTGTAACTTGGTACCACAAAGAAATCAAGATAAATCATATCTTGCAAAGAACAAATATGTTATCAAAACTTTCAAGGAAGGATCATAGAAAGGGCTAGCTAATGAATCCAACATCAATAATGCTTCAATCATGTGGATATAGAGAGTCCACTAATAAGTCATTTTACTACAAGTTAATGGGTGATCAATCCATAACCTGCATGACTCATGATTTAAGCAAAGAAGTATACATAACATTATATGGCATGTTTTCAAAGATATCAAAGGGGAGGAGTATGAGTATTAACAATTGACTGCCTTCAAATAAGAGTAAAATGCCTTCAAGATGGGTCAAATTAACTAAAATTGGAGGAAAAATCCAAGAATAAATGGTATAAACCACAAATTGTCAATTATGGCAATAGAATGATGCTAGAAAAGCATAAACTACACTTATGTTCCAATCAATAGAACAAGATAAATGTTGAAGGAAATAGTTTATAATAGCTCATAATTCCAAGGAAAAAAAAATTGCATATGTGAAAAAATAAGAATGCACTCATAATTGTCAAGTCCCAATAATTTTTATATTTATCAAGATATATATGTGGGCCCCCATATATATTCATGAATAAATATACCTAAAATATCATGGTATGAGATCATGCAAATAGAATTAAGATCATAAAGTCAATAGTTAATAGAACATAATTTCTAGGCAACATACTAAAGGGAAAAGCCAAAGATGATGAAAGAGAATCATTAACATCAAACAATATTTGCAGTAATTAAACCTCCTAGGTTGAAGTCCACCCATTCTAAAAAATGATCTCTTTTACTAAGTAATTTCTTAAATCATTTAGTTTTTTTCTTAATAGATTTATCTCTAGGGGAAGAGTCATGATGTATGAATGTACCATTTGTATCAACATTAGCATTATTACCATTATCAATATTAGCATTAGTACCATGATCTATAAATGCATCATTATCATTACCACTATAAGAAAGAATAGGAGGAATAAAAGTAGATATATGAGGAGTAGGGTTTAGAGAAGGAGGTTGGTCCTCCACTAACACAATTCTACTTCCACTAAATTGTTCATTTTGAGCATTAGAAGAATCATGCACACCATTTCCTACAAGACAAACATTTCATGCTATGTGCACTTTGTTAGTAATAGGATTATAAGCTTGATAACCTTTGGTATTTTGCATGTTTTCACTCATGCACTTTGTACAGGCAATCTTAGATGAAGCAATAAGAGGTTAATTTTCAACTATATTAGATGAGATATGCTCATTTTTCAAATGAGCAAGCCTTTCATGCTCCATATTAAAAGAAATATCTTTGTGCAAAGAGTGTTTGGAAGAGGTGAACCCAGAAAATTTAAATAAGTTATCATGGCCTAACTTAGCATTAGCAACAACTTCATTAGTGTTAGGATCAATAATAGAGCACATGTCCCTATGAAACTCAACTTTGTAATTTTGACTTAATTTTACAATAGAAAGAAGATTGTATTTCAACTCAAGAACATAAAGGACATCATGTAATTTTCCATTTGGAATACTAACATTACCAAATCTTTCAACTTTGCAAGTATGATTATCAGCTAATTGAATTGGAATATTAGAAGGATCGAGTTTTAAATAATCAAACACTTCTTTATGAAAAGTAACATGTTGAGACGCACTAGTATCAATAATCTATTCTAAATTTTTAGAAACATTGTAACTAATAGTAAAAGCATGACGATGAGAGTTTTGATTATTGTTATTGATAGGTTGCTTATCTTTTTGTTTTTAAAAATAATTGTTAGTCAAATGACCATCTTTCCCACAATAAGTACAATGAAGTTTCTTATTAGGACTATTATATTGATTAGGATGGTTATTATTATGATTTGTATTTTGATTATTATTGTTGTTAAAAGAAGGGCTAGAATTAAATAAGTTGCTATTATTGTGACGATTATTAAAGTTATGATTGTTATGATTATTATTGAATTGTGAGTATTAAAATTTTGATTTTGATTATTATTTGGAGCATGATAAGACAATCTAAGATTTTGATTTTGATTTTTAGACACAAATGCATGTTCATTAGATCTAAGAGTACTAAATTGCAATAACTTAGCTTCCTCTTGACGCAACAAATTTTGAAAAAATACTATACATTAATTGATTAGACAAAGTAGGAATAGCAAGTTGAGAATGAACATTAGTGATAAATTGTTAAAATTGTCTAGAAAGAATTTTTTTTTAAATAATGGTAATTAATCTAATATCAGTGAGAGTAACGCCTAATCCAATTAGTTGACTTTTAATATAATCAAATTTAAGTAAAAATTCATCCATAGATTTGAAATCAATATAGCTCAAGTCTTCCAAATTGTCTTGCAATTGAATCTTGTGTGATTTAGATGGCTTGTCATACGTTTGCTTCAAAATATCCCAAGCTTCATGGGTATTAGTGCAATGAGAAATTAGAACATATAAATCTGGGTTAAGAGATATACCAATGAGTCCAAGGGCTTTCTCATTTTTAGTATTCCATGCATTTTTTTCATCTTGTGTAGCTGAGGTACCAAGAACTACAGAAGGGTCAGTAGAAACATCTAAAATATGCTTAAAACAAAATATAAATGAAAGATGAGTTTTCCAAGCATGATAGTTTGAGTTATTTAACTTGATTTCTGGAATTAAAGTCGACATAATTTTAAAATTATGTTTAAAATTTAAATAATAGATTTGAAATAAAAAAGTGAGACTTATTATCCACAAGAATGTTAAATAATTATTAAGAGATTTAGAGAGTAAAAATTAAAAACTAAAATGTTCCTTGCAAAGCCACTGGTTAGATTGAAGAAACAGGAAAAATAAAAATTTGAAAATCTGAAAAAAAAGTGTTACACATAGAGAACGATAACTTTTTTTATTTAACTCTATTTTCAATAAAATTTAAAGTGTTTTTTCATTTTTATGTCTTCTAAACGTTGTGAAAATTTCAGCCAAACCCAGATCACTAATTGAGAGATATCATAAAAATACGATCTGTCATCTTAAAACTTGAAAAAACAAATAATACTGCACATATAGTACAATAAATTTTGCAATACTATTCTGATCAAATAAAATTTAAAGGGTTTTTTTTTTTTCTAAATGCTGCTAAAATTTCAACCAAACCCAGATCATAGATTATGTGATATAAGAAAAAATACGAATTGTTGTACTTGCCTTTCTAAAACAAAAAACAGAAAAAACAGAAAAAAAAAAGTTGAATTTCAAAAACTTAAAAAGCCTGCAACAAAAATAGGGTTAGATACAATAAAAAAATAAAAAATAAAGAATCTTTTGGCGGCAAGCCTTCCAAAGAAGGTTAGAAAAAATAAAAAATGAAGAACTCTTTAGTAGCAAGCCTTCCAAACACGGTTAGAATGAATAAGAAAGAAGAAAATCTGCGAAAGAATAAGATAAGACTTTCAATATTTCAAATTTCAAGATCTTCACAATATCAAGCTCTTCTAATGAACCCTTCAGACAAGCTCAAAATAAAGATTAGTAGCTCTAATCCCATGTAAGAAAAAGTGATTGAAATGATAAAATATAATAAAATGAAATAGCATGAAATAATAGATTTAATCCAAGAGAGCAAGAAGAGTTTTACCATACAAATTATACAAGATCAATGGAGCAATACCAATGAGGAAGCAACACAAGAAACAAGGATTTGATAAGGGGAAAGCAAAGAAAACCCATTGTGAGTATTATGAATGAGGCAAATGCTTAAGAGAGAGAGAGAGAGAGAGAGAGAGAGAGAGAGAGAGAGAGAGAGAGAGAGAAGAAATGGAGAAAAATTAGCTCATTTACAATAGCATCAAAAACTTGATGTGAATAATGGAGACTAGATGAAAATGAGAGAGAGAGAGAAGCACCTCTTTTAAAGAGATGAGAAAGGAGTTTCATGTCTTTGCATGTGTAACTCCAATTTCTATGAATGCCACATTCATAGAAGGTGTGTGCAAAGTGTCAAGTTCCTCTTAAGGAGGAATACCTATTTTCCTTATTAAAGGAAATACAAAAATGAGTTGTCCTCACAAGTGGACAATAGGACAAGAATGACATGTCTTTTACATGTGGAATAGAAGAAAAATAAATAATACATAAGAGATACCTTGGTTTATCCCAATAAATAAATAAATACAACCAAAGAAAGATTATTAATTCTAACATACAAATTGTATTAATGTGGGCTGATATAAGGAAAGTTAATATCGAATGAGACATAGATTTTTATATTATTCATGATATTGATTTTATAAAAAGATATCAATATTATAAGACATCTAATTTTAATTTCATAAGATCATGATCCATACTATGTAGATTGCCATTTATAGTCATGGTTATTACATAAAAATTCTTTTGTTTAGTGATGCAAGGCAAAGATGGAGAGGAAAAAGTTTTTACTATAATCTCATAGAAAGAATTTAAAGGCAATCTGCCAACTCTTGATTTTCACAATGAAGATCTCTACCACTTTTAAAAAATCAACAAATCAATAACTTTTTTTTCTTCTCAATGTGGTTTGAAAATGATTTTCTCTCTTTTGAGTTAATTGAGTGCATAAAACTTGAATTATAATTTTTTGTAGATGTAGAAATAATTTTGTGTTGAGTTTACGTATATTAAACAATGATGAATCTTAATTTCATCTAAATTTTATGTCATCAAAGGAAAAATTATATTTTTAGATTAAAAATATTAATAACTATTGACACATTAAATCAAAGGAAACAATATATTTTTAGATTAAAAATATCAATAACTATTGAAACATTGAATAAAATGTTTTACTCTTTCTCAAATCTTTGTAACACTTAAATTAGATATTAAGAAAAAAGAGGGGTAAAAATTTATTAAGACAAAAAAAAATACAACAAGGAGAGCTCAACAAGGAGCTCTATTCACAGCAATAAGTTCATCAAATTCTTGCACCATCTCAGAGGGAAGTTGCCCCCTATCCATAATATTCCAGCCTGGAGCATGACTAGAAGCCCATTTGGCTAAACAATCAGTAGCTCTTTTCCATTCATGAGGAATATAAGTAAACCTAATGAACTCAAAAGAGGTACAAAAGAGAATAATCTAATTAACAATAGTGGCTAGCTGCCAACTAACATCCTCAAGATCCTGCAAGGAAAGCAAGTTCACCACCACTTGGGAATTAGACTCACAAATAATCTTTCTCCATCCCCACAAGAAAAATTGTTCCATAACATATAAAATATCTTGAGCCTCCATGAGATTGTTAGTGTAATCACCCTTATGTACTGAGAAAAAGAATTTAATGTCACCATAACTTCAACAAGCTACTCCCCCAATACTAGTAGGGCCTAGATTCCCTTGGGAAGAATCATTAGTGTTAATTTTTAAAACTCCATGGGGAGGAGTCCAATGCCCATCCCAATTCACCGGCTGACCTTTCCTCTAATGTCGAGGTTACCTGGACACTATTGAAAACCTTTGAGCTTCAACCCCATCATGAAGATGAAAATTGAGGTAATTGCATATAGCAAGATCAACTAGATCTATACCCCCATCTAGCACACACTTCACTTGAATAGTTTCCTAAAGAGAATGTGAGATCTTCCACCAAAGATGAATAACACCAAGTTGAACATCTTGGAAGATTTGATGATTCCTCTCTAGCCAAATATGCCAAAGCATGAATGATGGGCTAGCAATCCAAGCGGCATGGAGAGGAGGAGACTTGGAGGGAGTATTGCCCAAGGGGGCCTAGAACTCGAGCAAAGAGGAAGCATGCCTACAAGAGAAACCCCAAGCACTCCACCAAAGGTGTCATAGGCTGAGTAGAATAGGAGCAATGGAAGAATAGATGGGAGACAGACTCCTCCCCATTACCACAAAAAACACAACAAGAGGGGCCCTAAAATCCATGTTTACAAAGATTATCCCACATAAGACAGTGGTTGTGGGCCACTAGCCACATGAAAAAATTACACTTGGACCAAAAAACTTTATTCCAAACTTGCATCCACCAAGAGACCTCAACATCCCCAGATAATTTTCTAATGATCTCCTGATACCTAGTAGAGACATGATATTTACTAGGCAAGGTACCTCCCCAAGCCAAAATATCTAGACCTAGCAAAGCATAACACTCTCTAGAGGCCAGAATCTAAGAAAGCTCTTGGAAATCCATATCTATGCCTCTAGGAGGCCAATTAGAAGAGTGCTTCCATCTGTAACCCACAACAGGTCCCAATGTATAAGGAGTCTTCTAATGAGCCACTTTATCCCATCTAGTGGCATGAAAAGAATCACAAAGAGTCTAAAGATGAGGGTACATGGATAATATGGATGGGAATCCATCCCAAGCATCAGACCAAAACAAACCTCAAAACCTCCCTTACATATCCAGAATAGACCTCTCTTGACTAACACCACACTAGTCTTCAGAGTATGCTAGACCATTGAGCCACAACCTTCAAGAGGAAGTGTAGAAATAGAGCAAGGATCAGCACCATGAAAATATTTATGGGTGATAATATGAGCCCAAAGTTGATTTTGTCTAGAGCACCATCACCAATAAATCTTAGTAGCCAATGCTTGACTATTCAAGAGAGTTGATCGAAGACCAATACCACCCATCTTTTTAGGCCTACAAACAACCTCCTAGCAAATCATGCTCCATTTAGTGCTACACAAATTACCACTCCAAAAATACAAAATACAAATGATTTGTATTTTTTTATTCATTTCAACTTTTACTTCAAAAATAGAAACAAGAATTAAAAATTAGTAATGATTTTAATAAGGAAAAAGTTAAATTTTCTTTGGGAATGTTTTTCTTAAAAATCTATAACAAAATACAATGATTTGTGTTTTGATTTTTTATTTCAACTTTCACTTCAAAAATTAGAAAGAATAATTTGAAAATTAGTAATGATTTTAAAGAGGAAAAAATCAAGTTTTTCTTTTAATATATTTTTCTTAAAAAATTATAACAAGATAAAAATGATTTGTGTTTTGATTTTTTATTTGAACTTTTACTTTAAATATAGAAAGAAGAATTAAAAAATTAGTAATGATTTTTAATAAGGAAAAAACTAATTTTTCTTTAGAATATTTTTCTTAAAAAATAATAGAAAATATTTAATTTCAATTATAGGAGAGAATAAAAGTAGCCCTAGTTATCATCGTTTAGAATTTGCTAACCTTTATTTTAGATGAAAAGTTTTGAAATCATGTTTAATATAAATTACTAGTATATATGATATGATTATTCTTTAAAGGGTACTAGCTCAATGGAAGAGCAACTACTTCACATGTAGGAGTATGGTGGTTCGATTCCATCGTGCCCTAATATGATTAAATATATGACTAGATTAATGATTAAATATGTGACTAAATCAATAGCTAAATATATGATTAAATATCTAACTAAATTAATGATTAAATATATGATAAAATGTGTGATTGAATTAATGATTAAATTGATGATCAAATCAATGGCCAAAATAGTTTAGTCATAAAGTTGGTAATGAGTTAAATTTTTGACAATAAACAACTAATGGTCACATTATCAAAATTAGTCATTTATATGCAGTTTTTAGTAGCTTATTTAGTCATATATTTTTATTTTTGTACTAGTTGGATTAACAAGATCTTGGACCTGACTCCAAAGTTGAGACACAAATTGTTGGTACTGGGATCTAAGGTAAAGGAAAAATTCTACAAAATGAAGAAATTAAAAATTAGGTTTAAGAGCTGGTTAAGAAAGGAGTAATCCATCCAAGTACTCCTTGTGGTTCTCCTATTGTGTTGGTTCCAAAGAAAGATGGGACTTGGAAAATGTACATTGACTATAGGGCTTTGAACAAGATAACAATAAAGAATAGGTATCCTCTTCCTAGAGTAGATTATTTACTTGATCAATTGAAACATGCAATTTATTTCACTAACGTAGACTTGCATAGTGGATATCATCATATTTAAATTGCAAATAATGATAATTGGATAACTACTTTTAAGACAAAATAGGGATTATTTGAGTGATTGGTCATGCCCTTTGGGCTTTGTAATGCACCAACTACCTTTATGAGAGTCATGAATGATGCTTTTCGTTCTTTTATTGATGATTTAGTCATAGTCTATTTAGATGATATCCTTATATTTAGTAAGTCTTAGAATGATCATGTAATTCATGTAAAATGTGTCTTGGATGTATTAAGAAAAGAAAAACTTTATGTAAAGATGTCTAAATGTGAATTTACTCAGACATCATTAATGTACTTAGGTTATGTTTTAGGGGATGATCAATTGAAAGTATACCCTGGGAAGGTTGAATATATTGTAAAATGGCCTAAGCCAAGTATAGTTACAAAAGTTAGGAGTTTCTTATGTGTAGTTTAATACTAGAGGAAATTCATTGCAAAATTATCTTACATTGCATCACCATTGCAAGCATTAACTAGTACGAAGGCAACTCTCTAGTGGGGAGGTCCACAATAGAAAGCTTTTGATAGTTTAAAGGAAAAGTTGAGCACTACACTAGTTTTGGCTCTACCTGACTTACATCAACCATTTAAGATTGAGACAGATGCAAGTGGATTTTCCATGGGAGGTTTACTAATGCAAGGAGGTAAACCAATCTACTACCACTTTGAAATTTTTTTAGGAGCAGTAAGCAACTATCCCACTTATGATAAGGAACTTTATGCTTTAGTTCAAAGTGTTAAGAAATGGAAACACTACTTAATAGGGAAAGAAAATATCATCCATATTGATCATTAGCCACTTCAATATTTTCAGTCACAATCTAAGCTACAGAAAATTAAGCACTTTAGATGGATGTGTTTTTTTACAACCGTTTCATTTGGTTATTAAGTATAAGAAGGGTGCCCATAAAAAAGTAGCAGATATTCTCTCTTGGCCTCCTAGTAAGAATGCTTTGATTATCCTTCAAAATAATTCTATGGTTTATGGAAGTTTTTAGGAATAATATGTTTATGATGAGAACTTTAAGGATATCTATGTAGCTTTAATCTAGGGTAAACATGTAGAAGAGAAAGATTATTATGTGCAGGACAAATTGTTGTACTACTTGGGAAAACTATGCATTCCTAAATATTAGTAGGCACATGTTATTTAGGAAGCACCTACTTCTTTGATTTTAGGAAATTTCAAGGTAAGTAAGACATTGGCTCAATTGCATAAATATTGTTACTAGCTTTGTATGCAAGAAACTGCCACTAAGTATATAAAAGGATATGTAATTTGTGCAACTAGAAAACTAAGTAATAGGAAATTGGGTTTGTAAATACTTTTACCTGTACCATCTCATCCATGGGAAAGTGTATCTATGGAATTTTTGAGGGGTTTGTGCATGTCTAGGAAGGGTCATGATTATTTGTACATAGTGGTTAATTAGTTCAACAAAATGTGTATTTTAATGTCTTGTAAAAAGTAGGCCACTACTAAACTGGTGACTCATTTGTACTTTTATTTTGTATGGGTTCGTTTTGGGTTACTATTGGTAAAAAGATTTTTCTTCACACAATAAACTGCTTGGTTTAACTCTTTAAACCCAAAAAAATTTCAAAGACAAAATAGAACCAATATTTTATATCTCTTTTTCAAGGGGGGTTTCTTAAAGATTACCTTGCTAGGAAAACCCTTGATTAGAGGGAAAACCCTAGTGGGAATGATGCCCACAAGATGATGTACTAATATAAATATTCCTTGTTAGAGGATGGACCCTGTTAGGAGTCTATTACAATATTTAGTATAATGAGTCCCTATTAGGAGACTTTGAATCCCTATTAGGAGATTCCAACCCTCTTAGAAGTTGTGGTATAATATATGCAAGAAGACCCCACTACCCAAACATGTAATTTCAACTACAAGAAGAGCTCACTGCTCAAACATGTAATTTACTAGTATCTTCTTCTTTCGTCTATCCTTTCCTCTATCCTATCAACTAGACCAATCACTATCAGACCTTGTAGACTAGGTCACAAACCTCAAATCCAAATACCAAACCTTAGATCACTCAGTAAAACCTCAACAATGAAATTTCCTTCACTTTTGTACTGCTCTGCTCAACTTCACATTTTGCACTCTTCGCTACTTTCCAAACATGAAAAATTTGCATCTTTGATACCATGATAAAGGAAAATGTCCTTCCTTTATACCAAGTCCATAAAATAATTCCTTGACTCAGCTGTTAGTCCTTCTTAATTAATTATTATAAGACCACATTAAGAACATGTTACACTTAGCGATAACCTTAATCTTCCACCTTGCAACTTGAATAACTTTTTGTACATGCAATATTATGATGAGAAAGCTTAGCCACACCATCCTCAACATGTCTTATTCATGGCTTAAACCTTGATCCTCAAGATATCAACTCTACTAAGAGATATAAAATTTTTACCAAAACATACCTCTATAAACTCTATCTCAGAATAGACATTACCAAAACTTACATAACTTCTTCTAGACTTATCCTTTCTACTTTCAATGTTAATTGCATATAATAGGTACTCCAAATTAATTCCCATAACCTCAAGTGGTTATCATGCTCAACTAGTCATTTGTACCAACTTAATCTTTCTATTGTTCTTCTATCAAATACCATTGAAGACATCAAACATACTATGTTGACATCAATGACAAACTCAGTCATGAATGTAACATATCATCATCAAACCAATCTTTCAACAATCTCTCCAATCTTCCAACAATATCCCCCTTTGGTATTGATGGCAACATAGATGAAAAATGTGTAGTTCCAAGAATGCCAACACAAGACTATCATTATTCAAATCCTCTTTGTCAATCATACTCCCCCATTGATATACCTCAATGTGCTCTATACCAAACTATCATTACAAATTCATGCCAAACTTCTCCTCTTTTTCATGCAATACTTCTCCCCCATTTAGCATAAGGTTTTTCATGCTAAACTTCTCCACCATTGACATCAATGTCAAAGGTTTTTACAACCAACATCTTTGCATCAAACTTTATAACAACTGATACTTACTAGCTCAAATGTCAAATGACACTATTCAAAACAACATCAATAAGAGTCCTAGATGACTTTGTCTATCATAAATACTCCCCCATATAGGAAGCATCAAGATCTAGTCCAGAAAAACAATGGTGCTCTATTACCTTGGACTGATGCACTCTTGCATCTTCTACTCTAATGTAGGAAGGTGCATAACCCCAAGCATACCTCACAAATACTCAAAAGTCTCTTTGGGAAGAGGCTTATTGAATATATCTACAATCTGCTCTTTAGTGCTCACATACTCCAATCTGATTTCCTTTTCTACAACTTTTTCTCTCAACATATGATACTTAATTAAAAGAAATGTGCTTATTCCTTGAATGTAATATTGGATTTTTAGACATACTTACCATTCTTGTGTTGTCACAATGTATAACAACAAGTTCACTAATTTCTATCCTTATATCCTTCAACATCTACTTCATCCAAATAACTTGATTGCAATTATTGGTTGCTAGAACATACTTTGATCTATTTTTCTTTGAGATATATAATATTTCTTCTTGCTTGACCAAGAAACCAATCTTCCTCCAAGAAAGAAAGCTCCTCCACTCATGCTCTTTCTGTCATCCATACTGCCTACCCAATTTGCATCTATATAAGCACTTAGAGTAAAATCATTAGATCTATCAGACCATAATCCAAATGCAAATGTTCCCTTCAGATAAATATCCTTTTCACTGCTACATAATTTGCTTCTCTAGGATCAGCTTAGAATCTTGCAACAATTCCAACTACATTTTCTATATCCAGCCTTATGTGAGTCAGATATTGCAAACCTCTGACCATAGATCTGTACTTCTTCTGCTCAATAGTAGGTGTCTCCTCCTTTTTAGATAACTTGTGTCCAATTACCATAGGTGTTCCAATAGGTTTACATGTTTCCAAACAAAACCTTTTTAACAAATCCTTCAAGTACTTAGTCTGAGAAATAAAGATTCCTTCTTTATTCTATATAATCTGCAATCTTAGGAAATATTTTATCTCTCCTATCATACTCATTTCAAATTCTTTTTTTATTTCTTCTACAAACTTTTTACTTTCTTCATCATTTCCTCCAAATATAATATCATCAAAAAATATTACCAAAATAATCAAACCATCATTAGTTTCTTTCCAATATAGATTACTATTTTCCATACCTTTACTATATCTGAGCTTTGTCAAATGCTTATCCAACCTCACATGCTAGGTTCTAGGTGCTTGCTTCAATCCATACAATGCTTCCTTAGTCTACATACTATGTCCTTGTCATATGTCAAAGGACATCCTTTAGGCTACTCAATGTATACCTCTTCTTCAAGTTCTCCATTCAGAAACATTGACTTGACATCCATTTGATATACTTTGAATTTCTTCTATGTTGCATAGGCTAAGAATAATCTTACTCCTATTCTAGCCACTGGAGCATAAGTCTCCTCATAATCTATTCCTTCTTTCTATGAGTAAACTTTACATACCAACATTGCTTTGTTTCTTATAACTTCTCCTTGATCATTCATGTAGAAGTTGAGAAAATGAACTTCTCAATTTTCCAAGAACACCTACATGCAAAATAACTTGTTACTAAAAAGAAACCAAAGAGGAAAAAGTGAAGCTTGGAAATCTCAGTGGAGTGAGAGCAAAAAATTGTATTCCAAGATGTAAAAAATAATAATTACAAGAGTTTAACCTTAAAGGTGAACAAAACCCTAAAAAGAAAAAAAATAGGTTATGTATTATAATTAATATAAAAGATTAATTATATGCACCTAAGAGATAGGTTAAGTAAACTAGAGTATTAGACAACTTGATTAATTAAATTACAATGATCTAATTAATAGGAGTAACAAAATAATTACTCTAAACCCCCCCCCCCCCCCCCCCCTTAAGTGAAGCTCAGGAGCTAAGCTAACCTAACTCAGCTATGAAAGCTGGAAAATGGGTCCTAGAAATAAGGCCTGATCAAATACCCAGACCAGGGAAATCTCTATAAATTGGAGACAAAGGAGAAAATCCAATAGGGAAAGCTCCTTTCCAAATAGAGATAGAACAAACATGCTAAAAAAAATGAAGGAAGGAAGGCCTCAACAAGATTCCCCAAGGATGAATTCTAGAACCTCAAGCATAGAACACAACTAAAGATAACATGGTGATGCAAAAGGTTTGGTGAAGATGTCAGCAACTTGCACATCAATGGGAATATACTCCAAAGAGAGAACAACATCCTAAATCTACCAACAAATGAAATTCATATGAAGCTCAATGTATTTAGTGCATTGATGCTCCACCAGGTTGTGAGAAATGTGAATAGCACTCTGATTATCATACCATAGAATAGTGGGATGATCAGGAGGAAAACCAAACTCATTCATCAACTGCCAAAGCAATAAAATCTTCTGACTAGCATGCACTATTTCTCTATACTCAACCTTTGTAGATGAAAGTGCATGAGAATTTTGCTTCTTGCATGACTAGGTGATAGGACCAGTGCCAAGACAAAAGAAAAAGCTAGAAGTAGACTTCTAATGATCAACATCACCAACCCAATCTAAATCAATGAAGCCAACAATGTGAGGAGTCCCTAATGTGTAATGAATGCCATACATAAGTGTTCCTTAAATGTATCTCAAAATATGCTTGGCAATGTGCCAATGACTCTCATGAGGCTCATCTGAAAATTGAGAGACAAGACCAACTACAAAGGAGAGATCAAGATGAGTATGTGTCAAGTACAACAAACTACCAACCAACTATTGATACAATGTAGGATCCACTAAAGGAAAAGTGCAAGAGGTAGACAAGGTAACACTTGACTAAAAAGGTGTGGGAGTAGGCTTGCAATCAAGCATATCAAAGCATCAAAGCATGTCAAGAGCATGCTTCTTCTGGTAAACAAAGATCCTAGCAGAGGACTGAACAATCTGTAGATGAAGAAAGTAGTGTAATAGACCAAGATCAGTCATCTCAAACTATTCCATCAATGTAGGTTGAACATCCTAAATCATAGAGGATGAGCTACTTGTGAGGAGAAGACCATCAACATATAGCACAAGGATCAAAACCTCATCCTCAAGATGTTGAATGTAAACTATAGGATTATAATGGTGGCATGTGAAGCCTATAGAAAAGGAGGTCATATTCTCATACCAAGCCCAAGGGGCCATATAATGAGCATCAAAGTCTAAAAACCAAGGAGGAATCCTACACAAATCCCTAAGGCTGCTCCATGTAAATTTCTTCAATAAGATCACCATGCAAGAATACACTCTTCACATCCATCTAAAAAATGGGCCATCCTTGAGAAGTTGCAAGGGATAAGATAAAATGTCTCAATGTAATCAATACCCTCAACTTATGAAAAACCTTCACAAGAAGAAAAGCTATGTACTTATCAATAGAACCATTAGTAGCAAACTTAGTATGATATAACCATTTTCATTGCACTAACTTTCTTCTCTTAGGAAGAGAATAAAGATCCCAAGTATGATTCTTCATAAAAGAAGAATACTCCTCCTCCATGGCACTATCCCACTCAGTATGTTTTGTTGCTACTGCAAATGTTTGAGGATCATTGCAAATAGGATGACTTAGAAGACTAGAACCCACAATATGAGAATGGGTGTGATGGGAAGTAGAAGGGTCACTAGCTAGAGATCCGACAACCTCAACTATAACAAAAGCCCACTTAGGTATTTGTGGAGTATCCTATGGTGGAGGTAAATGAGGATCACCAATATCATCACCCTCCTCATCTAAAAAAGAGATTAGAAAGGATGAGGGAGTAGTGATAAGTGAAGTAGACTCGAGAAGAAGGGTATCTACTATAGGAAGGCACTCATCAAACTAGACATCCTATTGAAATAGGACTTGTATGGAATTAGGATCAAACAACCTATATGCCTTAACATCCTTGTAGTAGCCAACAAAAATGAGGTGTTAGCTCTTCTACTCCATTGCTCTCCTCTGAGCATCAGATGCAAATGCCCATGCTTCACTACCAAAAACTTGGAATGAAGATACATCAAGCTTGACATGAGACCAAGCCTCCTCAGGAGTCATATGTCAAACTACCTTGTGAGGCATCTGATTCTAAATATAGTTGGCACAATTGACTGCCTTTACCTAAAAAGATAAATCCATGGACCTGGACTGTATCATACAATTAGCCATCTCTCAAAGCATTATGTTCTTTCTCTCTGCCACACCATTTTGCTAAGGGGTGTAGGGCACTAAAGGCTAATGTTGAAGACCATGTTTAGAGCAAAAATCCCTAAAATTTTGGTTCACATACTCCCCCTATTATCTATGTGTATCTGTCAAATAGAAAGACCAGATTGCTTCTCCACAAATATCTTGAAGACTCAAAATGAATCAAAGAAATTAGACTTGTACTTCAAAAAGTACACCCATGTGTGCCTGGAGAAGTCATTAATGAAAGTAAGCCCATATCTAGCACCAAAAAAAGGAGTGGGAAATGACATGAGGTCACTATGAATCAACTCCAATGGTGCCAAAGCACGAGTAGCTCATCCATGTGGAAAGGATTTCTATGTTGTTTGCCAAGAGCATAACCCTGACAAACACCATTTGTGCAAGAAATGTGGGGAAGCCCAAGAACAAGTGTCTGTGTGCTCATCTATTGAATTTATCTATAATTGACATGGCCCAAATGCTCATGCCAATGCCTATTTACTAAATCTACATGTTCTACAAGATAGAAACCTATGCCATCAAAAGACTCAAATCCATCAAATCTATATAGGTGAGATGTAGAGTCAACACTCCTAGTAGCCATTATCAACTTAGAATCATCTAAGTCCCAAATAACCACATCATGTGGTGAGAACTCAAATATCTTACTAGAAACAAAGTGAAAAATTTGATAAGTAGACAATAGGTTCATCAAGATGTCAAGGACAAAAAGAACAACCTGAAGAGAACCCCTAGCTAATGCAACATAACTAGAACCCAAGACTAAAATTTGTGATGAGTTTCCAAAAATAATCTGTGAAGTAGAATAAGGAGAAAGTGAGGTGAACAACTGCTGAGTGTGATTCATATGGTGAGAGGCACCAAAATCAAGAATCCAAGTGGTCCCAAAATTCATTGCTCATGTAGTAAGAGTGTGACCTTTCCTGTAGGGGGGATGAAGACTTAGGAGCAAAGATGTGATACTCTTGCATGGCTTCCTCTAAAGCCTCCAAATGTTTCCAACACCTTGAAATAGGATGTCCATCCTTTTCACAAAAACTACAGGCCTCAACTAATTTCTTCTTAGTCTTTGAGGTAGACTCAATAGACTTCAAAGAAGATTTACCCTTGGAAGGGTTAGCTAGAGGTTTGGGATCAGTTTTCTATGTATCTTTCTTTGGTTTGGCTTTTGGTTTTGGTTTCCCCTATGAAGACTAAGCAACCAATGCTTGGTTGGAAGAGCCAAAAGCATCCATCTATTAGATCTTTTCCTGTTCCCATGTCAAATGATCACAAAATGTCTCAAAAAAAGGCATGACGTGTTCATTGTCCAAAGTTTCCATAGTGGTATAGAAAGTGGAAGAAAAGATCTAATACTATCCTCTCAACTTTGAGAGTATCAAAAAAACACACTCATTATCTGTCTTAGCTTTCCCACATCCCTGCTAAACTAAACACAAAGATTTGAACTTCATCAAAAAGTCTTCCATGGTGGGAAAGCTAGTAGGAGTCAAAGTAGTCAACTCTGTATCAAGTTGTAATGCCTAAAACTCATTCACTATGCCAAACAAGTTGGAAAACTTGGTCCAAATAGCCTAAGGAGTGGTAAAACCATCCAGGTGAAATAGGATACTATTAGAGATGTTTAGTGCAATTAGTCCCATGGCTTCATCCATTTTGTTTCTATGTTGAAGAATGTCAAAGGGGCATTGCAGGATAGGTTGATTTTCATCCAAACATGACCATAAGCCATGTGACATAAGAAGCCTAGTCATGTGTGCTTTCCAAGTATGGTAGTTGTGTGGTGTCAGTCGAGCCATAGATGAAGTAGAAGGGTTGTTTCTAAATTAAATTACAAAAATAAAGATGCACCCCACATGATGTATAAATCTATCCCTCGTATACCAAAGAAACAACTAAGGAGAGCACAAAAAGCTAGAAGAAAACTTGGATGCCAGATGTAGAGAGGTAGGAAACTAAAGCCTCTACTTCAATGCCAAAAATAGGAGTTCAAATGGGTGAGTCATAAAAAAAACCATCATCATCACCTCCGGCTTAGAAATAGCTTTCCAATGATATTTCTTTTTTTGAAAAAAAACACCGTATGCAAAAGATATGGCTCAAAAACCAACTGCTCCTCCAAACAAGAATCTCTCTAGAAAAATACAAAGATAGGAAAAATTTGATGGTCCTTGACCATCAATTGACCATCTGCCGAAAAAAAAATTTGGTCACCAAATAAACTTTTGGTTGCTGAAAAAATTACAGGTCACTAGAAAAATTATAGGTCATTAGAAAATAATTCCAGTCACTAGATTGTTGATGTCACCTACCAGGTTGCTAATGTTAGTAGCTGATGATGGTGACTAGGTGATGGAGGTGGTAGCCAAACAACATAGTGGCAATGATGGTGATGGAGCTGGTAGCTAGGTAGCGTGGCGGTAGCAAGGTGCTAGTGCACTGGCAGGGGCAAAGTGCGGGTTAGGTCGCAATGGCAGAGCACTGGTTGAGCAGGGGCGGTGTAGGGGTGGCACATAGGTGGCTTAGTGGTGACACTCCCAAAAATGCTTTTAAATGCATATTTTTTATTTTTTTATTTTTTTCTCATTTTTTGAGCCATACATCCTAGGAGAGGGAAAAAAATTTCCAGAGGCTACTATGGCCAAAAATGACAAATTTTATATGGATTTTGATTGTACCAGGCCTTTTGAGCACAATGGTAGCATCTATTTTTGCTCAAAGTGCACCAGAAATGGTGCCTCCTCTAGATAGAAGAAAAATAACCACAAAAAGCTAAGTTTTTTATCTTCAAATCACAAGTTCAAGATCTCCAAACTAGGTAGTAGCAGGGAAGCTCTAATACCATGTAGAAGTTGAGAAAACCAACTTCTTAGTTCACCAAGAACACCTACATGCAAAATAACCTATTGCTAAAAGGAAACCAAAGAGGAAAAAGAAAATCTTGGAAATCTCAGTAGAGTGAGAGCAAAAAATTGTATTCCAAGATGTAAAAAAAAATAATTACAAGAGTTCTACCTTAAAGGTGAATGAAACCCTAAAAAGGAAAAAGAACTAGGTTGCACATTATAATTAATATAAAATATTGATTATATGCACCTAAGAGATAGCTTAAGTAAAACTAGAGTAATAGACAACTTAATTAATTAAATCAAAGCGATCTAATTAATAAGTGTAAACAAATAATTACTCTAACAATTCATCTTTTTCCTAAATACCCATTTAGTTCCTATCACATTCTTGTATGTTGGTCTGGGGACCAATTCCCATGTCTCATTATTTTCTATCTAATCTAATTCCTCTCTCATAGATTTCTTCCAATAGTCATCTTTACATGCTTCATCTACATTCTTAGGCTCAACTTGAGATATCAAGCATAGCTCTTCATTCACTTTGCTCCTTGTCATCACACCTTTGTCTTTGCTTCTGATGATCTATTTAGATGGGTGATTCTTTATTGTGTTCCTTCCCAAAGTAGGAGTTGTTATCTTAACTCTTGGCTCTACTATAAGCTCTAAGATTTGTTCCTACCTTTGCTCTCTTTCATTCTACAAATAATTGTTAGCCTCAATAAATACCTCATCATTCCTTGACTTAGTAAGAACAACATCATCATCTAAATTGTAATCAACTATTCTCTCTTGTATTCTAAATTTCTCATCAATTCTCACATTAGCACTTTCCATAATAGTCTTAGTTCTCTGATTACAACATCTATAAGCCTTTCTTTTTAATGAATAACCAAGAAACATACCTTCATCACTTCTAGCATCAAACTTACCAATGTCATCATCTCTCTTTATGTAACACTTACTTCCAAATATTTCTGAAATACTTAACTATAGGGGAGTGACCAAACCACAATTCATAAGGTGTCTTGTTTGTGTCTTTCTAGACTTGCACTTTGTTCATAGTGTAGATTGTTGTATTCATAGTTTCTCTCCAAAGTGTCTTGGATACATCATTCTCTACTAACATAGCTCTTGCATCTTCTTTAATAGAATTATTCCTTCTCTTTGTAATGCCATTCTATTCAGGGGTTCTTGGGTCTAATAATTTTCTTTTAATTCCATTTTCTTCACAAAACATGTTAATCTCATTTGAAGTAAATTCTTCTCCTCTATCTAATATCAAACATTAATCTTTACACCAGATTCATTCTCAACTCTATTCTTGAATATCTTAAATTTGTCAAATGCCTTAGATTTCTCTTTAAGAAATGCAACTCACATCATTCTAGAAAAATCACAACTAGAATCATAAAATACCTTTCACCATAGAATCCTTTAGTCTTTGTAGGACTATTGAGATCTATGTGTACAATCTCCAACTTTGATGTAGTGGTAAACTTCTTGCTAGGAAAAGAAGTTCTGTTATGCTTTGCTAAAACATACTCCTTGCAAATTGTGTTAGTAGGCTTTACAATCTTTGGCAAATCTCTAATAGCAAACATTCTACTAGTTCTCATAACACTATCAAAGTTTATATGATAGAATCTCTTATTCCATAACCAAATATCATATACCTTTGTAACCAAACATGTGATTTCAATAGGATTCAATTGAAATACATTACCTCTAGATCCGGTTCCTATTACAAGTACCTTTACATTTCTATCTTTGATCATGCATGTTTTTTCTATGAACTACAACTGATAACCTTTGTGTACTAGTTTTTCAACACTCAAAAGATTATGCTTTAAACTATCAACAAATTATACATCCTTAGTATTAGTTTTACCATCAAGAGTTATAGATCTAATACCTTTTACTTGGCATGTTGTATTGTTTCCAATTATATTTCTTCTCAACCTATGATATGAAGACTACCTTCTCTAGAATTTCTTCTTTTATTGGCACAAATTCAATTTTATCATCACTAGCACTTAATGCTTGTTCATCACAATCATCATCTTCATTTACATACAAACAATCTCTATCATTTCTAGGTTTATGATTTCCCTTATACTCTCCTTGTTAGGACACTTAGATTCATAATGACCATATTCATCACAAGTCCAACACTTAAAGATTTTCCTACCTCCTTTTTCTCTTCTTACTAGAAGGGTTACTGCTTAATCAATCTTCATGTCTTCCTCAGATCTACTGCTGCTAGCAAAATCTCCTCTAGCACTCATGCTTCTTGATAGGTTAGGTCAAATATTCAAGGCACTAAAAGTTGTCTCTATTCTAGTCAATTCTACAGACTGTCTAAGTTCATTCTCAACTTCTTTGAGTTTTCTAAGCAACATCTCCTTTGTGAAATCTTTGGTACATGATATCAACAAATTTATCATTTGAATTGCTGACTTAAATGGTGAGGGGGGGGTGAATTAGTTATCCAATAATTTAAGAACTTATCTTCATTATACAAACTTAACCATTCAACCAAAGTAAACATCAACCATAATAAAGTGCACATAGAAAATTACACTAGATATGTTGACTAGGGAAACCCTTGATCAAAGGGATAACCCTAATGGGAATGATGCCCACAAGATGATGTACTAATATAAATATTACTTTTTAGAGGATGGACCTTGTTAGGAGTCTATGACAATATTTAGTACAATGAGTCCCTATTAGGAGATTTTGAATCCCTGTTAGGAGATTCCAACCCTATTAGGAGTTGTGCCAACCTTGTTAGGAGTTGTGGTATAATGTATGCAAGAAGAGCCCAATGCCCAAACATGCAATTTCAACTACAAGAAGAGCTCACTACTCAAACATGTAATTTATTGGTATCTTATTCTTTCCTTTGTCCTTTCTTCTATCCTATCAAATGGACCAATCAATATCAGACCTTGTAGACTAGGTCACAAACCTCAAATCCCTCGGCAATGAAGTTTCCTTCACTTCCACACTACTATGCTCAACTTCACATTTTTGATACCATGATAAAAGAAAATTTCCTTGCTTTATAAAAATTCCATAAAAAAATTCTTTGATTTGGATGTTAGTCCTTCTCAATTAATTATTATAGGACCACATTAAGAACACATTACACTTAGTGATAACCTTAATCTTCTACCTTGCAACTTGAATAACTTTCTATATAAAAAATATTATGATGAGAAAGCTTAGCCACATGATCCTCAATGTGTCTTCTTCATTTCCTCAACCTTGATCCTCAAGATATAAACTCTACTAAGAGATATAACAAGTTTACCAGAAGATAACTCTATAAACTCTATCTCAGAATAGACATCACTAAAACTTACATAACTTCTTCTAGACTTATCCTTTCTACTTTTGATGTTAACTACATATACTGGATACTCCAAAATATCTCCCATAACCTTAGGTGGCTATCATGCTTAACTAGCCATCTATACCAACTTAATCTTTCTACTGTTCTTTTGTCAGATGCCACAAAAGACATCAAACATGCTATGTTGACATTAATGAAAAACTCAGTCATGAATATAACATATCATCATCAAACCAATCTTCCAACAATCTCTCCAATCTTCTAACATTTCTTGCATTAAAAATAGGATCAAAACCTCTTCCCTCCCATAGCACAAAGTCTATGAAAAAGGAACCCCTAAAAAATGGAACCCTCTACTCCTCTTTTGGCAACATATTTATTTATTTCCTGATGATGGTTATTGGTTAATAATTGATTCCTAAAACTATTTCTTGAATATTAGGTCTTTTTACATTCTTGGGAAGTTTCTCATTCTTCCCTCATCTATTTACCTTTATGAAATAAACTTTATTATAGGTTTATATTTATCAATAACCTTTGAAAATTATTTTCGTGAAACCCCTCAATCTTATAATGTCATCGTATGTTAAATAGCTTTCAAGGATTTTTAACCAATATTTCAATACTTCCATTTGACTACATCTAATTTGGGCAGATATATCAAATTAATCAATAGATACCAATTACTGATCACTCCATGTTTCTCTCTTACTTTATTTTCTATGTATAACCCAAATCAAGTATTTCTCTGTTTCAAGGAAATCAGATTTCTTGAGTGATAGTTTTGTGATCTTACCATTAGTTTTTTTCCACCAAGTTCCTCTATAGAAATTTGGTCAATCACTAGCTTGGTGTCAAATTTGATGTTTATTTCACACCTTTTGAGAATGACATGCTTCAGTTAAGGAAAAGTCAAACCCATTCTTCATATGAATCAAGTCCCCTTCTTGTTAGTCACAAAGACATATCTAGCATGGTTCTCAGTAAAAATGTTTAACTCTACATTATACTAAGAAGATCAAGTGTGGTGTGCCCAATATTGACTCTAGATAATTCATTCTTTGACTATACATAGTTCTAAGCAAGTTGTTGTCATTTAATGGACTACTTTAGTGTTTTTCCATCTATCAAGTTCTTTTCAAAGGTTCATGATCAATTCTTAGAATTCATTGAATGCTTGATGATTCACTGTGATGATTATTGACTGTGTGAGTGTGGATGATTTGTATGTCATCCTTGTCATTCATCTTTTAATATTCACACCCAAACCTTCTCCCAAGAGACCCGAGCTCACCCTTTCCTTTTGAACACTATGGGTTCCCTTCATCCTCCAAATGGACACTTTATCAACAATTCATAAATGTTAATTCAACACTGAGATCTCCACATCGGAATCCATTAGCCACATGGATTGTTCATGCATATAAAGATGATAATTGCAATGTTAATCTTTTAAAGTTTTTGGACTCAAGCTCTCCAATTCATATATGCCTATGGGAGCACATCATGCTCTATGTAGATAGGAATGTTGAACACTCGGTAATAATTTTTTAATAGTTGATATACAGGCTCATTCCATGTTTACATGGACTCATAGGTATTTCAAAAAATGGCATAGAAGCCAACAAAATCACTGTTGTACGCACCTTCGACCAACACACAAAATTTCATCAAACATGTCTCGTGTACTCCCTAAGACCCCTAGTTTGATTATCAAAATCATTCTTTTACATTTATCAATTGAGAACCATCATCCAAAATTAATGGATATGATTCATTTCTAGGGTTTACTTTAGTGGTGAATATTTTCCAAATGGCTAATCTCACTCATTAGGGACCCTGTATTTGGCAAAATTTTTTTGCACTTTTATGGTGGAAACATTGCCCACACTTTATAAAAATTGGGTCCCATGCTTAGACCAATCACCAATAATGATACATAATCATTTTTACTTTGATGATGAGCTCACCAATAGAATCTAATATTTCCACATGGTAAATAAAATAATTTTTCCCATAATTTTTGAGGTTTGTCTTATTCGATGGTCACATTCACCAATATATGTATAACTTTAAGTTGGATTATATAATAAGTACATATATTTGACTCATGTCTCTATTCCAAAGACTTTCTGAGCAAGTTTTTATCCTTTTAAGATTTGGCCCAAAATGGATTTGACTATTGATAGGTGTCATTATTTTAGAGTTTTTCTCTAAAACTTATTGTCCTTGAACATTTAGGCCCGAAATAGGATTTATACCATCTGATTTTATGATCATCTAATGGTTATTAAAATGAGTTACTATGTTTTAGATGATATAAAATATGGTTTCTAGGTATTCATAGGTTTGGTCCTAATTTTCTTTAATAATTAAATATTAGTCAAGGTTTTATAGAATTTTCTTATGACAAAAAAAAATTGCAAATGAAATTAATTTTTTTTTATGTTTGAAAAAAAATCACCAATAGAAATTATTTTTTCTCCCTAAAATAATGTTGTATTCACCATGATTTTATACTTTTTTCCAAAGGGGGGTTTCTTAAAATTATCCCTAATCATTTCTCCAGTTTGACTCTTTCTCAAGCCACAAGGCACTTCTCTTGGCATTACATGACCTTCATGGTAATTTCTAGAGTTTTCACCCCTAATCTTTATGATAGTCATGATGGGAGAATATTGATTTTCTAGAGAAATGAAGGGACTTTTCACCCATTGGGGGGACTGTCATTTCTTTTTAAATCTCTATTTTCTTATTGTATCATGTTAATAGGGCATACTAAAAGAGAAACTAAGCTAAGATTTGACTTTCTATATTGCATGAAATTGTGTTGTCCTCTTGAATTCATTTAGAATTGAGAAGTCAAGTTTCAAGGAAATCACAACTCTTGAACACTTCAAGAATGACCAATGATCAATCTAGCACAATTGGAATCAAGATGAGCTTGATTGAACTAGCTTAAATCTCTCGAATCCAAACTAACACTTTGAACTTGATTTTGAATTTGACTACACTTTTGCACTTATGAAATTATGAATCATTGTACACAAAGATCCAACAATAGTCTTGCACATTCTAGAAACAATCATCTAAACACACCCACTGTGCCATATCAAACCAATGAACCTATTGAAAGGAAAACTGAACCTTAGAACTGAACTCAGTTTGGAGATGACAAAATTGCATCCTTGGGATGGTAGAAATTGAGCCTTCAAACTTGGTGTTGAATTATGAACTTTAAGTCTTTGGATATGTAAATTAAAGTTTGAATACTAAACATTTCATTTGCACTTTTGAATTGGTGAAACTAAACTTTGAACTGAGCTTTAAGCCATAAAACTTGAACCTCTGATTCTCAATACTAAATCTTGAACTCCAAAATCATTAAAACTAAGCCTCTAGAAAGGGTTCCGCATAGTTCTGAAGTCTTTTGCAACTTGGTTCAAAGTAGACCCACTGAACCTTTGAACCACTTGTAATTAGTTCAATGGGTACAAAGTGTTTCAAAAACACTTTGAACCATTTGAAAATATTCACTTGATCTTGCACTTTGGCACATGTGTCCTTTAATTCACTATTATGACAATTAATCTGAACATTGCCTTCATAAAACATGAATTCACAAAGCACTTTTCAATATTGACCAAAGGAGAATTGTTAAGAAAACTAAAATTCCAAGCTCAAAATTGGGGTTCAAAACACCAACTAACATTGGCTTTGACTAGGGAGTATGTGAATGAAAGGTGCATAAAGAATCTATTATTTCTAGTCAAAAGACTAGTGCCTAGTTCATTGGGTAACTAAGTTAAAGTACATGAAAATAAAGAAGGGCTACTAGTGGGGAGAGAAGGATAGGAAAATAGAAAGAAAAAAAAACCACTCTAAACACCTAAACTAAAAACAAAGCAACAAAAAACTAAAGCAAGGAAAGCGAATCAATACACCACAAAAACTTGTAGAGCAAGAGCATATTTACAAACATATACATAGGCAAGAAGATCCTACCATGGAAAATTAGAAACATGGAGTACTTACATGAAGCCATCAATGGGCTGAGAAAAATAAGAGCCCTTTCTAGGTAAGTTGGTTGCATTTGAATGTAAGACCCCCATGGTATCTTTGTTTGGCAAGCTCTACATGGAAAGAGTTCAGATTAATCATACACAACAATATGACAAAGTAGTAGTCATATCTAAACAACCATGAATTGTCATAAATTTTAGGCTAAAATATCTCATCATCATTTTGAATGAAGTAATCTATATCAAAAATTGCTATGTCTTTCTCTTGGGAAAAATAGGCTAAACCATGGATGAGGAAGGCATTGGATAAGAGCCTCATAGAAGCATTCAAATTAAATCTTGGAGTTAGGCCTATTGAAATCCCATCCCCTACAAGTGCATCAACAACTTCATTTTTAAAATAGAACGCCTCCAACATTTGGGGCTGAGACCACTTTTCTTGAGTTGGGGTGAGATCAATTAAGAAAATATCCTATTCAATCTTCTCATCAAAGGCAAAAACTCTAAATTTTGGCTCATCAATTATCACATTATGAATAGAATTGGACTTAACAAAGAAAGCATCAAGAACCTTGTATTTGGAAACTAAAGGCATTAATCTTAAGGCATCATTTACCTCAACTGTACATAGGTTTCCATGTACCTTGATGATCTTTTGGACCTTGCCCACTATGTCATCTTTAGCTATCCCAAGAAGCCATGGATTATTCATTGAGGGATTTTCTAATTGGTTATCATGCCTTGGACTAGCTGTAGCTCCCTTGCTTTGCTGATGTATGTTCATACTACTAGAATTTTCAATGTGATCCTCTTCTTCTTCATTACCATCACATAGATCATAAGGAGTGAAGAAAGGATTGTCCCTAATTTCAAAGTCCTCAATATGTTTAGGAGGAGATTATAATGAATTCATGTTTCTCCAAATAATCTCATCATCTATACTCTTTAATTGATTCTATACTATTTTCATATCAGCCACATTTCTACTTTGACATGGAAAATAAAAATCAAGATTCATAGTTTCTTCATGCATGTTACATACTAAATTATTCTCAGGATATATAGTTAAAAGTAATGGTTTTTCAAAATTACTTTCAATGACCATAGGATCAAAATCAGTATAAGAACTTCCTTTTTTGAAAAGGGATAAAAATATTCATCAAGCAAAAATACAGGTTCAAAATCACAAGCGTTCACCTCATTATCATCACTTACTAACAATCCCTCCATAACATGAGGTTCTTCTTTAACATGCAACTCTTCTTGTTGAGCTTGTTGCTGACTGAGATTCTGAATCATGGATGATTCTACAACTTCTAGCAAAAAAATTGTTCTTTAGGAGCCAAAGTGTTGAATGATGCCACTTCTTTAATCTTTGATTTTTATCTCAAACTCTTAGTGGAAATAGAGATTTCTTGACCAAAATTTTGTATATTATTAGACCTTTCATGCACCCACTCGAAAAACATGGTAGATCATCAATCTTCAACATGGTTTAACTTGTTCTTTTTAGCTTTACAAAAACTTCTTTTGAAAGAATTCCAAAACTATTGGAGCATCGGATCTTTTTTAGAACTTATCTCATCAGTAGTAGGTATATTTCAAGGTTGTTCCTTTAAGCCAATTTATGTATCACTTATGATTGTATAGTTGTAAGAAATATAGCTAGAGGAAATCACTGGAACTTCTTCCTCCACAACTTCTAATTCTTTTCTTGAATTGTTGCATCTTTATTTTGTACACCTCCAAATCTTTCAACTTATGGTATCTAACACAAAGGCTTCTCCACAATAGCCAAGACATGGATTTGTCATCCATGCTTATGTTATTCCTGATAGCTCAAGAAATACTTTCCTTGTAGCCATCCATGAACTCATGCAACATTTTATTATCCATTTGACAAAGTTCCATGAGAGAGGCATTTTACCTTGGCCTTCTCATGGCTTTCATATTTGGCATGTTCTTTACATAGAGTTGCCAATCTCTTGCACATGAAGATAATCATAAAACTGAGGCAATAATTGTTAATGATTGAATCTTCAATTCGATTCCCTGGTAGATTTACAAAAAAATTGTTGGTAAACAGATTTGTCTTTACACAATAAACCTCTTGGTTAAACTCTTCAAACCCAAACCAATTCAAATACAAAACATAACCAGTAGTTGGGTCATATTACAATGAGATTATGCAAGTGCCCTTTGAATTTTATAGGGTACAACTCCTTGATAAGGTTTACAATGAATCAACTAAATTGTAATTGATAATGCTTTTAACCTGAAAGCAAGAAAGGTTTACAAACATGGATTTGTAGACATAACATAGATGCAAAGGGACTAACTAATTGAAAGGAAACAAAAAGTAAATGACACAAAGTTCATTTACCCAAATGTTGCATGAAATCAAAGATAAAAAGAAAAGCATATCATCCTTCCCAAAAACATGAGTAACTACAACTCATAGTCTAAATGATAATTGTGATTACATCATATTTAATAGGTAGATGTTCAAAGAAAACCAATATCATCCCAATATGAATATTAATCAGAAAATAAACATCTAAACTCAAAATTTTAGTATGTTGATATTTCCCCTCTCAAAACACAAAAAAATAACAAAGATTTTGTTGTTCTTGTACATTAATCACTATCTATGAATAAATTACCCCTTTCCTATATTATAATTAGGATCAAAACCTCTTTGCTCCCATAGCACAAAGTTTGAAAAAAAGGAACCCCAAAAATTGGAACCCTCTACTCCTCTTTTGTAGGCATATTTATCTCTTTCTTGATGATGGTTACTAGTTATAATAACGGATTCCTGAAATAGTTTCTTTAATGTTTGATCTTTTTACATTCTTGAGAAGTTTCTCATTCTTCCCTCATCTATTTATGAAATAAACTTTATTACAAGTTTATATATATCAATAACCTTTGAAAATTATTTCCATGAGACCCCTCAATCTCATAATTTCATTGTATGTTAAATAGCTTTAAAGGATTTTTAAACAATATTTCAACACTTCCATTTGGTTGCATCTAATTTGGACATATATATCAAATTAATTGACGGATACTAATAAGTGATCACTCCACATTTCTCTCTTTCTTTATTTTCAATGTATAACCTAAATTTAGTCTTTCTCTATTTCAAGTACATTGTAATTCCAGAGTGATAGTTCTATGATCTTACCATTATTTTTTTGCCACCAAGTTTCTCTATACCAATTTGATCAATCATTGGCTTGGTGTCAAATCTGATGCTTCTTTCACACCTTCTTGATAATGGCATGCTTTGATTAAGGAATAGTCAAACCCATTCTTCATATGAATCAAGTCCCTTATCTTAGTAGTCACAAAGACATATCTGGCATGGTTCTCGGTAAAAATGTTTAACTTTGCATTATACTAAGAAGATCAAGCATAGTGTGCCCAATATTAATTCTAGATCATTCATTCTTTGAATATGCATAGTTTTGAGCTAGTTGTTTTCATTTAATGGATTACTTTAAGGTTTTCTCATCTATCGGGTTATTTGCAAAGGTTCATGATGAATTCTCAGAATTCATTGAATGCTTGATGATTCATTACAATGATTGTTGACTGTGCAAGTGTGGATGATCTACATGTCATCCTTGTGACTCATATTTGCATATTCACACCTATACATTCTCCCAAGAGATCCAAGCTCACCCTTGCCTTTGAGCACTATGGGTTCCCTTCATCCTCCAAATGGATGCTTCATCAACAATTTACAAATGTGAATTCAGCAACAAAATCTTTGCATTGAAATCCACAAGCCACATGTATTGTTTGAGTATATAAATAGGTTAATTGCAATGTCAATCTTTTAAAGTTTTCATACTTGAGTTCTCCAATTCATATATGCCTATGGGAGCACATCATGCTTGGTGTAGATAAGAATGTTGATCACTTGGCAATGATTTTATAATAGTTGACATATGGTCTCATTCCATGTTTGTAGGGACTCATAGGCCTTTAAACAAATAGTTGGCATATATGCCAAGAAAATCATTTTTGTGTACATCTATAGATGACACATGGCATTTCATAAAACAAGTATCATGTACTCCCTAAGATCCCTAGTTTGATTATCAAAGTCATCGTCTAACATTTATCAATTAGAACCATCGTCTAAAATTGATGGATATGATTCATTTCTCCAATTTCACTCTTTCTCAAGCCACATGTCACTTCTCTTAGCATTACATGACCTTCATGGTGATTTCTAGAGTTTTCACCCCTAATCCTTATGACAGTTGCAATTGGAGAATATCAATTTGGCTAAAACAATGAAGGGACTTTTCACCCATTTGGGGACTATCATTCTTTTTTAAATCTCCACTTGCTTATTGTATCATGTTGATAGGGCATACTAAAAGAGAAACTAAGCTAAGATTTGACTTGCTATATTGCTTGAAGTTGTGTCATCCTCTTGAGTTCATTTGGAATTGAGAAGTTAGGTTTCAATGAAATCACAACTCTTGAACACTTCAAGAATGACCAATGGTCAATCTAGCACAATTGGAATCAAGATGAGCTTGATTGAACTAGCGTAAATCTCTTGAATCCAAACTTGCACTTTGAACTTGATTTGAATTGGACTACACTTCTACACTTATGAATTTTTAAATATTTGTACACAAGGATTTGACAATGGTCTTGCACATTCTAGAAAAAATCATCTGAACACACCTATTGTTCTATATTAAACCAATGAACCTATTGAAAGGAAGATTGAACCTTAGAATTGAACTTAGTTTGGAACTGAAAAAATTGCATCCTTGGGATGGTAGAAATTGAGCCTTCAAACTTGGTGTTGAATTATGAACTTTAAGTCTTTGGATTTGTACATTGAAGTTTGAATAATGAACATTCATTTGCACTATTGAACTAGTGAAACTAAACTTTGAATAGAGCATTGAGCCATAAAATTTGAACCTCTAACTCTCAAGACTGAACCTTGAATTCTTAAATCATTAAAATTGAGCCTCCATAAGGGTCCTTCATAGTTCTAAATTCTTTTGTAGCTTGGTTCAAAGCAGACCCACTAAACTTTTGAACCACTTGTAATTAGTTCAATAGGTACAAAGTGTTTCAAAAACACTTTCTACCATTTGAAACTATTCACTTGATCTTGTACTTTGGCACATGGGTCCTTTGGTTTGCTATTATGATAATTAATCTAAAAATTTCCTTCATAAAACATGAATTTGCAAAGCACTTTTTAATATTTATCAGAGGAGAATCATTAGGAAAACTAAAATTCCAAGCTCAAAATTGGGGTTCAAAATGCCAACTAATAGTTACCTACTTTTATTGTATCAAATCAAGATTCTCAATTGTTGGGGGAATTTTGGTTATCTTTGTGGTGACTCATGGACACCAAATTGAAGAAGAGTACAACCTTCCATCCATAGATAGAGGTAGTCAATATGATAGTTGTTCATCTTCTTAGAGGTTATTGTAGTAAGCATCCTAAATTATGGGATGAAATTCTTCACTATGTACAACATGCTTACAACCATACATCACACTCTTCTACAAAGAGGTCTCCTTTTGAGACTTTCTTTGGTTACTTACCTAAGACACCAATAGGCTTTTCTTTTGGGAAGAACAATATTTTAGATGGATAGCATGATGCATAAAGGGCTTTAAAGTTCATCCATAAGGTCCAAGCAATCCATCAGGCAGTAGAAGCACAGTTACAACAAGCCAAGAAAAATACAAGGCTTGTCATGATAGGCATCACATCAATCACCATTTCCAAGTTGGTGATAGAGTTTGGTTACATATCAGCAAGGAAAGAATGCAAGGTGAAGGAAGGAAGCTCAAGCCTATCTAGTATGGTCCTTTTAATATCTTAGAGAATATCGGTACCAATGCCTTCTACCTTAATCTTCCTCTATACATGTAGATATACTCAATTGTCAATGTTGAGAATCTGAAGTTGTATGAGCCTCCAGTGATCTTAGATGAACTAGCATCTAGGTTCCATCCATTGATGATCTTTCACCAGAGTACATGTTAGAATTACCAAAATATGTTATTCTTGATAGGAATGTTAATACTTCATGAAGAGGACTAGTTGAATAGTTTCAAGTGGGATTGAAGGGGATGCATCCAAGCAAGGAAAGATGGATGGAAATTGGTAAAGTAAGGGAACTTTACCCTCACTTACTTTCCATGTAATCAAACTTTTAGAGTTTTGAAAGCACTCTAGCGGGGAGGCTTGATCTGGGGGATCCAAATTAGTGAAAATTGAAATGTACCTAATGCTCCAAGCATCAACATCATTACAAAGTGTTCACACTTTTGAATCCAACACAACTTAAATGGGTGAAATTAGAGTTTAGATCCCAAAGTTATGTTTGGTGAAAACTTGGTAAATATAGGTACAAGGACTATCAAAAGGTGAAAAAATTCATCCCAAAAGTGGTCAACATTGGGTTTCAAATTAAAGATCTCATTGAGAGCTTTCCAAAAATGTTCATTTCATCAAAAATGGAAATTGTAGGTGAAAGGTATGATCGTTTGAAGTTGAGGGAGAAAGGTTAAAAGGTGATGTCATTAGGATGATTTCATCATCATCCTAGTTAGTTGATGACATGTCATAGCAACTAATGTGGCATAGGGAAGAGATTTCATTTTCCAAAATTGAGGTGGTGGTTGGATTTGATCTCACAACCAGCCACTAAACAAATTTCCAATTTAGAATAGGTGGCATTTATTTGATAACCTTGAAGAAAATTTCTACTACTATTAAAAGGGGGTTGGTGGGTGAGAGTTGAATTCTTGACCACCAATATCCTAAAAGTTTGCATGACCAATGTGCTATTCATAGAACTTAGTCTAAATTTGGAAGAATTGTTTTTTAACCTATATCTAATGCAGTCTATCCTTAGTAAAATAAAGATATGGGTTAAAACTAACCCCTAAAATTGAAAGAAAACCAAAGCCATAAAATGGATATTACAATATTAAATTATTTAAAGGGGGTTATTTTTGTAATTAGTGTTTATAGCCTAATTATGGATAATTTTATGTATTTAAGCGAGGTAGTATTCCTTTGAAAATCATCTAGGTGATGAGAAGGAGATTATGATTTTGGAGACGTGGTGATTATTCTTGCACATTGGAGAATAGTGTTGCAATCGTGCTTGAAGGAAATTATTTCAAAATACTTGCAATTGATTTCTTGGAGCTAATCGGATCAGTCCCCCTATTGGAGAAGGGCCTAAAGATGTAGTTCAACATGTGAATGAACTCCATTATCAATTGTGTTTTGTCTTATATCTCTCTACTATCTTTCTTTCATTCATTACCTTATTATGATTTGTTCATTTAAGCATTTAAGTTATGTTTATTTGCTAATTAATGATTTTAATTAACTTTATGTAATTATATTAAGCATTCCTCTATAATAATCCTAGATCCTAATTAGATCAAACATGCCTACCTGTTGCATAGATTTCCTCATTATTGTTTCAACTTTCTTTCTGGTTGTCTTCTCAATCTTTGCCAGGCTAGCTAGTTTCATAAGCTCTTAATAGGTTATAATTATTGGAAATATGGTTAATTCAGTTAAGTACTTAATTGATTTGCTGTTGTCATTTATGGAAACATATATTTTGGTATTTCATTGTGAGATCAGAGACAAAAAAATTAAGTATTAGAGAGTTTGCATCAGCACAGAGATAGATTCTGTGATAGAGTTATAATTGACATGTGTGAAATTGAGGATAGATAGTTGATAGTGTCATGATGACATGTGCTAGTGTGAAAATGTGTACATATAATACAACAATAGTTATGAGGAAATTAGTAGTATAGGTAATTAGCAAGGCAAAACACAACATAGCAGAAGTTTGAGTATTATGACTTAAGGAATTATTTTGGTAACAAAATAATTATTTAACTATGATGGGATGATATCATAGATGTTAACCCTAAGTTAATTTTTTAATTTGTCAAATGTGTGGAAGCATCAAGGCTGACTGAAGAAAGTTTGCTAAAAGGCAAGGTATAAGTAAAGATCATAACTTGTGCAGTTATGGGTGTGATGTGATAACATGTGAACTTGTGTGAAGGATGCATATGTGATATGCGAGCCTTGTATGATGAGAGACTTGATGTATGATTAGAGAAATTTTTAAGTACAATAGTAAGATAATATTGTATGTATATCTATTTTTTTAAAGAAGCTTATTTGTATATTACATGTTTGGGCAATGGGCTCATCTTGTATACATTGTAATTATACTACCAACTTCTAATAGGGTTGAAGAAACTCCTAATAGGGTTAAGGATTTTAACAAGGAACATACTTGAGATAGTATATGTACTTAATTCACTCATAATAGGGTCAATATGCTTAATCAAATACTTTTGTTTAGTGGATTATCCCTTGGCCAAGGTTTCCCTAGTTAACAAAATATGGTGTTATGAGTTCTCATTCTATATGGATATCTTCACTATTCAACATTATTGATTTACTTTCTTATATATGGTTTGAAGTAAGTAAGAATGTCCTATTATGGGAAAATGTTTGTACAATATTGATTCACTCCCCCTCCTCGTACTCCCTATTTCTAACAATTGGTATCAAAGCTTAGTTACTTAGAGAAAGCTTAACAACTTAAGTAATATTCCAATGGATATGGAATAATTATAGAAGAATTTTGAATAATATCTTGAGAAGATTGATATTCTGAATGATAGATATGAAGATACAAAAGTATATATTGGTAAGTTGAAAGATAAGATAGATCATCTTATATCCAAGAAATATTCAACAGAACTAGTCAAAGATGGTGATGAAGTCGCTAGATTAAAGAAAGAGAATAAAACTCTAAAACATGAATTGGAGATTACTAATCTGAAATTAAGTCTTAAGAGTGATGATAATAAGATAGAGTTACATATGAAATCTGAGAACTTAAATCTTAGATCTAGTCTTTTAAAGGTCACATTTGAACTTGTAAACACCAAGTCACATTATGAACATCTTGAGAAGTACAATGTTATTATAAAAGGAGAGTTGACTCAAACCAAGCAATAGCTTGAGAACTTGTATTCTAGTAGTGAAAATCTTGATGAAAAAATTCTATACAAAGACCCATTTATGATAAAAACTAGTCTTGGATATCTCTTGAACCAATCAGCTAAGAAGTTTGAAGTGAAAAGAACCTGATCCTAAGCCTTTAGAAGAAAATTAAGATCTAAATAATATTGAGTCAAGTCAATATGTTGATGCACCTAAAGAAGAAAACCAAGTGAGTCAACCCAAAGAGGGTGTTGAGCATAAAAAAATCAAGAAAGTTGAACCATCTAAAGAAGTAAGGTATGAATTCAAAGAAAGATGTTTTACATGTAATAAAGTGGGACATGTGAAGATAGATTGCATAGGTAAGTCATTTAAGCATGTCAAAGAGTTTTATTGTTATAATTGTCATGGTATTGGTCATAGAGAAATTGATTGTAGGAAACCTAGATTTGATAATGATAATTAGAATAGTAGAATGTTTAGGGATACTAACCCTACAAGTAGTAATGAAAGAAGAAGATCCAGTGAAATAACATCTAGAGAAGGAAGATCTAATAATGGAGAAATACCTAGTAGAGGAAAGAGCCATATTATTTGTTATAAGTGTAATAACCTTAGACATATGGCAAGGAATTGTTAGAGCATCTACTAATTAGAATGAACCTCATGTAAGGAGAAGAGCACCAATATGTCAACTATGTAATAATTTTGAACACATTACAAGATTTTGTAGAATGGATATGAGGAATTTGAACAAAAATCAAAACTATAAAAGGAATAATAATAGAAATGGTAAAAGAAATGATAGTAGCAATAGCAATTAGACAGAAGAGTTCAAGGAAGTATTTATCAAAGCAAAGGAACCATCAAGTTCACATATATAATGGAAGAATAATTCTTTGATGCACCTCATGGAAGATTATAGTCAACAATTGTTTGTGACTCATCATATTTGAATTAAGAATTTCCAGTAAAGATAGAACATCAATTGATCAAAACTAAAGTTATAGATCAAATTAGAACTTTTTTAGTCAACATAAGGTAGAAGACATAATGAGGAAGTTATGGTTAATCACACAAAAAAAATTATGATCACAATAAGTCATACGGAAGAAAATAATCTTATTGGTAATCATAAACAACTTTTATGAATGAAGAAGATACACATTTAATGTGAAGTTAATTTTGAAATGATTTAAGGATTGTGAATGTGGTTTTGAGTACCATTTGATTGTATGAAGAGTTATAGAGCATTTGTGAGCAATTTAACCATGAATTGAGAGAGAATTGAAGCATTTGAAAGTGTGAGTTTAAGAATCCCTAATACATGATAAGTTAAGGTATTTTACAAAGATTTGAGTTGAAATTTTCACTATAATCAATTAACATAATGGCAATCCAATCTATGTGTGATGTTAGTGAGAGACCAAGGTATAAATTTAAGAAGCACCCATTTTTTTTTTGATTGATGATCCTTTGGAAGTGTTTTTAAAAATTTCACCTAATGTGCTATGTTGGGACTCAAAATTTCATGCTCATTTTGAGTCACAAGTTGAAGAAATTTTGAAATCTAGCTCCTATGAATGTTTTTTGTGCATATGTAACCGACTGACATTTCAAGCCCTAGGTGGTGTTTTAGTTGTCTAATAACCTTCATTTGGTATATGCATGTGTTTCATATTGTTATTTTTTCATCCCAACTGATTCAATGAAGTTCTATTTTGAGCAATGTTCCATTCTGCATTTGTACCTAAGTGTCAAATAGTGTCAGGTAGCCCAATCTAGAAACATTTCATGACCTACCACTTTGAGGATGTTTAGTATGCATAAAAAAGAACCTATATTCTAAGTTTCAATTTGTTCTAACATGTTTTAACTAGGTTTTGAATGTCTCAAAGTTGGTCAGTTGCTTCTATTGTAAATCTGCATATTGCTCATATTTCTTGGTAGCCCTATTTGACAAGTTGTAACTTTTGACCAGTTGACCCAAATAAGAAAATTATTTTTGTATTATATTCTAAGGGTTAGAGACTTACTATGATCTAGATTTGAGCTTGTGACAAATCAATTTAATTAATTTTCAAATGTGATTTTGAATGCAATTTATAACTTTTTTCTAGTGTTAAAAATGCATAATGGTCAGGAGCCTTGTTCGAGATGCCATATCTATGAATCTGTGATTGCCTAGACCAAATGGATTATACCACTATGTTCCATACTAAAAATACTACAAGTGTTCCAGTTTGTAAACTTTGACGAATCCATCTGCATACTTTCCCAAGGCCATTCCATTTGCAAAAAACATTTCTCTACTGATATTCCTAGTCCTACAAATCTAGATAGCCAACTTCAAACCTTGGCCAAATTTTCCCAGTCATTTTTCATGAGCCCAACTTGGAGGTTTGTACTCTCTATGTTAGTGTCTATCAATGCCCCAATTTCTACAATGTTAAGTGCCTATTTACCTAGTTTTCAAAGCCAAAAGCAAATGCATTTTCTAGTTTTCTAACATGTTTATTTGTAGGTGATTTTAAGTAAGCAACTTTGGAGGTCAATATCTTTTGACCCAGGTGTCATCATTACATAAAATCTAACAAGATGCATGAATGCAGAACAAAGTATTAACACCTCAACTTTCAGAGCTCTTTTATTTGTTTAGGTCAATTTTTAAAGCCAATTTTTAGACCTTCCTGTCAGCAAAGTACAGTTTGCATAAGGTGGTAAAACAAGTTTTAAAGTTTGATTCAATGTTCAAATTTGAATTTAGATGGTTCAAAATGGTCAGTAGATTAGTTTGCATGTCAGTTGTTTGAAAATGATTTTTTTTTGGTTGGGCCCACTTTGGGTTCTGACTGATTCCATCAGATTAATGAAGATTGTGTGCAAATTGAAGTCTTTGAAAGGGAAATTGTAACAATTCTAATTGTTTCAATGCTTATTGTATGCATGACATCATTTGAGTTCAAATGAATGTGTAGGATCAAACATATTGTGAATGACAGTTGAGTCAAATATGTGCAAGGGATAATTTTTTTTGGTTTTATAAGTCAAAAGTGTGCACTACAAAGTTTTGAACTACAAGGGATAAGTGGATGCTTTAAAATAACATGTAGAAATGAATGGAGTGCATTGGATGTTTTCAATTCTATAGGAAACATTTTAATAAAAGTAACCAACACTGGTGAATTTTGTGGTTTCCAACACCAGGAAGCATGAAAGTGCAGACCATATGATACATGTTTTGGAATCAATATTGGATGACAAAGTAGATATGTTCATTTTAAAATATGGAGAATTCTAATCTTTGAATTAAAAAAGGTGGAGATAAGGCTTTCTTCCAAGCTGAAGACCTGATGAACTCCATTTTGTTTTACCTAAAGTAAACCATCCTAAGACATCCTATCACAAAGGATGACATCCACAACTCTATGTAGATTAAAGAAGAAAGAGATTTGTATGAATGAGTAAAACTCCCATACCTTAAACTTGAGAAACAAAGATTTTCATTGCAAGAATGCACACGATGCAGATTTGAAAAGAGTTTTCACCTTTGTTGTCATCTCTAAGTATTGACAATGTTTTCTTACCTACTAATAATGTTTAACAAGCACCCACGTCACATAGCATTTAAGTGCAAGAGGCATCCACATCCTGTCACAAGGATAAAGCCGCAATAAGGAATAAAATTCACTTGGAGAAAGGGGCAGTCCAAGGCAAGATATGGCAGGGAAGAAACATCCACATTTTAGTGGAGGATGACATCAAGGAAGATGCCCATGGCTTGTAGGTCCACATCTAAGGAAGATGCCATTGCATACAGAGAAAGGTTGTTGCATGAACAGGGGAGGATACAGGCATGAATGAGGATCCACGAGTGCTTGCATGCAAAACATTAACCCCCATGGCCTGTAACTTGAAGCAATATGATTTGAACATTCTCATTCCTCTAGATGCCATGCAATCTCCTTCAATAGAAAAACTGCATCTTCACTTAAGAAAGTTTTGATAAAATAAATTGATATTCATCATGTCGTGTCTTTCTTCTTTTAGGTTGATATTTGATTTTACCTTTATGGCCTTTCCTTTTATCCCACATGGGGGACATGATGGTCTCTTTGGCTATTTATAAGCCAAGAGACACATATACTTAAGTGTCTTCAAAGACACATTGCTTGAGGGATGCAATTGCTTGCATGGAGGGGGCCATCCAACCATCAAAGTCAATGAGTTTTGACAATTTCAAACACCAACAAAGAGGCAACATGTGGAAATCTTTTGTGAGATTAGGATATGGAGAAATGGAGGGCTATAATCCTATGATGGGTCGTAAGATCGAGACACCTCAAATTGAGGCCTATGGTCCTACGCCAGTTAGAAGGTCAGGGAAAGAAAATTAGAGAGCCATGATGCTATGACAAGGGGTTTTGTGGTCAGGACATTAGGAGGTGATTTTCAATATGATATGATGCTATGATGGGAGGTTTGAAGAATATATTAAATATATATTAATGTGCTCATCATATCATTGGGGAAGCCAAAAAATGAAGATGAGATGCTATGAGAGGTAAGATATCACAAAAATGGTGAGTTCATGAGATCGAAGGAGAAAGTGTTAAAAAATAAGATACTATGGGAATTAAAAATTAATTAATTAAAAGTTTGTCAAATGGTGATAGCCAATAAGAGGTGGACAAGTGGCAAGGAGAAATTGAAAATGAATATAAGATAAAATTCAGAGATGTATTCAACACATGAAATTTCAAATGTTAAAGATTTGATAAATTTAATGATTTTATATAGTTTTAACTATATAGATCATTTAAAATTTTCATTTTTATGACTATTCATGGCCTGGGACTAGAATTTTAAATTGACCTCAGAGGCATGATTTTTTCCTAAAAGGTGCAGTATAATATACCGTCAGAACCGAGAAGAAATGAACTTTCCATTTTTGCAATCAATTTTTGTATAGGTGCTTGCTAGAAGCAGCTACATATAAATTTTTAATTTTGGGGGTTTCTCAATGCAAATGTTGAATTGATATTTTTAGATAAAATTAAGATCAAATATAGCTAGAATTTGATCATATTTGACTCCCTAAGCAGTTGTAAAGGAAAAATTGAATGATTTGAAGGTAGTTGGAAGCAACGAAGTTTTTGCAAACAAAATGCAGAAGTGACATGCCAAAATCAGATTTTGAGTTTCCAGCATAGATTTGATGTGTATCTGATGTTTTCTTATGAAGATATATTGTTGATTGTTTTGAGGGATATCGAATATTTTGTTGCATAATTTATGGTTTTAATTGCAGGTAGATGAAGGAAGATTAGTTTCAACAAATATCAAATTGAAGATATTTTAGTGTGACACATGTCAATTTTAAATTCCAGATCTTGAAATGTCTTCTCTTCTATATATCTTTCTTCTCTGATCATTTTATGGGTTCCAATTTTTTGAGATTTTCTCATAATTATGAAACCAGATAGGTTCTAGAGTTGGAAAATTTCCTAACTACTATGATACCATTCTCAATATTCCTCTATTATGAACAAAAAATAGTGTATTCCTTTTAAAAAGCATTTTATACTACACAGTCATCTTTCAGTGTATTTTCTAAGTTTTGATATATAGATGATATATTGATTTCAAGGGAATTAATACAAGAGCTTCATTTCCTTTAATTTCATTCTGATTCTCATCTCCTTCCTTTGTTATCTGTAATGTTTTGTGTTTAAGAATGAAGGGCTCGAACTCTATTGTAATCCCTCAAGGTTGTATGTCTAGATAAATTTGCTAGTGGAACAAAGATTCATGTAAATGCTTATTTACCTTGACAAGGTTGCAAGTTGCATCAGGAGGATATTATAGTAAGTACAAGATTTTTATGAAGATAGATGTCTATTTGCAAGCTAGATAGATAGATCAGATGTCTCAATATATGAGTATACTTTAGGTATCCATGTGTATGTTAAGGTTTAGTTGATGCCCAATGGATAAGGGACTAGTCAGCTTAGAGGTTGCATGTTCTCTATTATTGCATACCTAGGTTATGTTGAGATCCAAATTATCAATCAAATATCTTTCCCTTTATGTTTATGAGTTGAAAGAGTTTCCCTCACTTGGTTTATTATGTTCATGTGCTATATTATTAGCTATTTCACCCATGAATGCTTGCATAAACATAGAAGATTAAGGGGTTTTATCTGTTATTGAGATTCAATTATATGCCTTTACACTAGTACCATATAAAGTATATGAGGTCCACCCACCTAGGTCTTGAAGAGCCTAAAGAAGAAGAATGAATTAACCTTACAGTTGGCCCAACATCAACAATCAAGTGCATCCATTATAGGATTTTTCTAGCCTTGGATGTATTGGTTTTCTCTCTTGGTTATTTTTAAATCTGTTAAATCAGAAGCCAACATGCTACACATAGAATATGTTAGAAACTACATTCACTATAAATTTGAGAGTATTTCAGATGAAGATATTCATAAGGATTTAGATATTATATGCAATGGAAACCTAACCTTGAAACCTAAGTTTTCATACTTGAATGAGTTGAACCTGATCAAGTATATGTTCTATACCAAATTTGATAATCATGAGTGGAGTAGGATTATTTTGATTCGAGCACATGAAGAGATGTTTTGGGTAGGAGTGTTGAGATTATGGGTGTTGCACACATTGCATTATATTTTTTATATTTTATTATGTAATATTGCACCTATGCTTACCTAGATGGACGTGTAAATTGGAAAGATTCCCATGAAATATATTTGATGTGATTATTTAATATTGGGGGAAATAATTAAATGTCCATGTAGGAATTTTCCTTAGGATAGAATTCACCCAAGACCAAGGAACTCAAAAACAAGCACAATAGTAGACCAAAGAGATTATGATCAGAATGATGATATATTCATTGAATATTCCATATGAAAGTACATTAGGAGTGCCTATTTATAAAGGCCTCTAGAGAGTTTCTAGAATGAATAGAAGTAAGCAACATGATAACTCATACAACTAGGCACATGTCCACTAGATATGAGTTATCCTCCATTAAGCACAAGAATAAGTGCAATGATGAGAGGATAAGCCTACAATAGCATAGCATGCAAATTTATGTTGTAGACACAATGTGCTAAATTAGGAGTGTGAATAACTATGTTGTCTACATGATAACTTAGTGAACAATGAAAATTCCAGTGTTGTAGACATCATGTGCTAAATTAGAGTTGCATACTTGTGTGTTGTCAACATGACAACTCATGAGAGCACACAAACTCCTAAGTGTCTCACCTAAATAAATAATAAAATAATGCAACATAATGAAATGATGCATTAACCTAAGTAAACTTAAGTAAAGTGTAGATAGTAAATACTTATTTACACCAACACCCTCCCTTAAGTGAAACTTAGGGGAATGCCCTTAAGCTTATTAAAACTAGGATGAAATGCATAATAGGTCCTAGCTACTAGACCATGTTAGGTACCCATGTACATAATGAAATGAAATCTCTTAAAGTAGAGAAAGAGGGAAATCCTCATGGGAAAACCCCTCTCCCAAAAAGAGAGATGAAAAAAATAGATGCATGGATGGATGGAGTAATCAAGACCCCCCCATTATGACATACATCATGTATATACAATAGAGAAATGTGAGAAGAACATTATCCCAAAAGAGGAAAAGCCCCCCCCCCCCCCCCCCACAAGAAAGAAGAAGAAGAGAGAGAAGATAGTCACCCCCCCCCCCCCAAAAAAATAAAAATTAAAGAGTTCCTAGTAGTGATAACCGCTTTGATGTAGAAGTTGATTCAGGAATGCAGAATAGTGTTCCTCCCCTTTGGAAGAAACAATACTCTAGGTACAAGTGAGATGCTTCTACTATGTGTTGAAAGAACATCAATAATCATTGATGTCTCTAAAAATTTCTCAATTTTCCTTATCAAGGATGAATGTAGAACCTATCCTAAAGAATGTACTATCTCCTGAATTAATAAAGAGACCTCTTGCAACTATTGTACATAAGTATCCACAATCACATCAACCTGTGAAGATCGATCATGTAGATAATGGACATGAGGGTCAGAGTGAGCCCTTGCAACAACTGTAGAAGGATCTTCTCCATCAAAGAGAAGATGTATATCATCAATGATGTCCCCTAAATCCACAAACAAACTTGAAATATCAACTATGTAGTCATCCTCTACTGCTAGAGCTGAAAGACTAGGTGTACCCTACTTTGTTGGATATATTACTGTGGCAATATATGCATGTGAATGATACTGATGCCATGACCTCTCACTAAAACTATCAATAGAACCCCACATATCTAAATCTATTGAAGCACTATCACTAGTGTCACTATCAGTTTCCACTGTGTATGATGTGCGAAGATGATTACAGGATAAGCTAGGTGAACTTTCCTCAAAGTTTACATCCTTCTCCACAATGATATCATGTGTCTCAGGATCCATAAGTCTATATGCATTCACACAATCTTCATATCTAATGAAAGTACAAGGTTGAGGTGTTGGTGCCTTGCATCCCCTAGATGATATGTTTTCCCATGCAAGACAATCAAAGACTCTAAAGTGTGTCATAATTGGTTTTCTATCACACCATGCCTCAAAAGGATTTTTCCCATGTAAGGAAGGATGAGGAGACCTATTAAGTATGTGATTGGCACTATTGATTTCTTTGACTTTAAGTGATGGATCTAGAGACTTGGCTTGGATCATGCAACTTTCCATGGACTTTAGAGTTTGAATCCTTAGTGTTGTAACATCTGTCTTTTGTGGATTGAATGCTAGTGGATTCTGAAGATCAATTCCCTCAAGTTTGCAAGTGTCCTTAAGTCTTTTGTTCACATATCTGCTTTCACTATCCATCCTGAGAACTTTGATGGATTTCCTCAATTTCTATTCAACATGAGCCTTGAAGGCTAGAAATTTTTCCAACACTTCATTCTTGTTATGAAGAAAGTAAACCCAAGTGTACCTTGAAAAGTCATCAATGAAAGTAAGTATGTAGCAAACTTGGCTGATTGATGTCACTACAAAAGGACCTACCAGTACCATGTGATCCATCTAAAGAACAATTGGTGCTCTTGAAGACTTCCCTTTATGTAACTTCTCGTCTAGATGCATATCCACTGAACTTGTTGAAAACTCACCTTGGGAAAAGTTGATTGTAGGTAGACTTTTGACCATTTTGTTTGAGCAAAGTTGTTGAAGATAGTGGAAGGCAAGATGACCAAACCACTCATGCCATAATTGGATGTGTAAATTGGATTTAGTCAACAAGGCTTGTGAAGGAGACTTGGGCACAAAGTGGGAGAAAGAATAAAACCTTTTTTCTTGATTAACATTCCCCATTGCAACCACTAAATTTTTAGACTGTGCACTTTTACTAAGTCAGGAAGGAACTCAACTTTATGACCGTCTCCAAGGTGATTGATTTGGTAATTTGAGAGGAGATTTGAACTTAGGTTTGGAACATAGAGAACATCTTTGAACTTCCATTTTCCATCTCTACATTTCCTTTTCCTTCAACTTCCATTTTTGTATCATCTCTCAAAAAGATGTGCAATACCTTTTTCTGCTTTAATGAAGAAAAATATCCTTTTGAAGAACCCATATGATATGAGGCACCTGACTCAAGAATCCATTCCTTTGAGGAATTTGAATTTTCCATGAGTTCTTGTCCTTTACCCTTTGAATCTAAAGAAGATCCTTTCTCCTTGTAAGCATTGGGCAATGGAACATTATGTTTCTTCATTATGGAGGTCAATTCATCAATCTTTTTATTATAACAATCATGTTCTTCATGACCCAATTTATTGCAATAAGCACACTTTTTCTTGTCCTTGTTATTGTCTCCCTTCTTATTTGAATTCGAGGAAGACTTTCTTTGTTGATTTGATTGTGGTGTTGCCTTTTCTGTATCCTCTAAATTATTCTTCCACTTCTTATTCTTTCCCTTTCCTTTATTTGAAGATTGTCCAGCTAAATTTTGAGAACCCTCATTATTGGCCACCAATGCTTTAGACTTTGGGAAATTGAGAATCCACATGTATTTCAACTTCTTTTCTTCTTTATCCAATAGATCAGCATAATCATCAAAAGATCCTTTCTAATAGGTAGACTCTAATGTAGTCTTGGAGGTGTTATAAGTAGAAAAAAATGTGGAGTACTTAGATGACAACTTGTTATGAATGAGATAGATTAATATGTCATCTTTAATAGGACTCCCATAATTAGTAATCTTTTTCCTTAGTTCATTCACCAAGATGATGAAATCTTGTATGGAATCAAATAACTTAAGATCTAAGGAGACAAGCTCATCTTCGACTTTGAAAACATCCTCTTCAAAAACTTTACCATATAGGTTTTGGAGGGTATCCCAAGCTTCCTTGGATGTACAAGACTTCTGAATTTGATACATGATCTTGTCATCAACCCCCAAACAAATATCACCTAGGGCTTTCCTATCTAGTGTTTGTCAATTAGTGATTTCACTAGGAGATACTTGATCACCTATTGGTTTAGGAAGGTTACCATCTACATATTGAGAAACTCCTTTATGCATTAAATTATGCCACATTTTAATGGACCATGTAGCATAGTTATGAGTGTAATACCCCAAAATTGGCTCATTGCCATGATCACCAATTCTAGTCTATTTTCAATCAATCCTAAGTCCTATGTCACTAGGCAATTCTTATTCTGCTACTCACAACTTGACTTAATTGTCAAATACAGAAAACCCTAATCTGCATTAATCATGTTATTTATTTAATTCCTAAAGTATTGACTCATATTAGTCACATTAAACCTACTAATTAAGATTTAATTTAATTTGAAGTATTTATACTTTAATCAAATTAAATTATATCCTAAGTCTATTGTACTAGGGAATCAAAATGTTTAATTTAATAATTATGCCCACTTTAATTAATTAAAATGTGATTATTCAATTAAATAGAAATGGAATTTATGAGATCATATCTCACTTTATTAAATTAAATAATATCTTCAAAATCTCCTCTTCAGTTCTAAATGGAAACTCTGAGTGAACAATCTCTTGAATTGGAATCAATCTAGTTAACTTGATCTCACACCCTATGACAAGTTCAGTTAACTACTCATCACACTGAGATCTAAAATAGTTAACTCCGCCTACATAAGGAAGTTTCCATCTTAACTAAATCTTTGCTTTAATCTTGACCATCAATTTGAGTTGATCTCACCTATTGATGGATTCTAAGAATTATATTTAAGAGGCTCCTAATTCCTCATTACAAAAAGAGTTGAATTTGATTACTATTGAATTTTTGCTGAATTGCATACTCATCTAAGTTCATTACATTTTCATAGACTTTCATTTCCTAGATTAATGTTATTTAGTTTAAATATGCATACATTTAATCTAGTTTGTTTTACAAGTTCCTAAAATAATTTCATAATTCATTTAGATTACTTGCATATTCATATAGATTAATCATCTTTAAAACCTTCGTTCTAGAATGGTCTGATTAGCTATACCTCAAATCTAAGAGCATAGGTAGGTAAAATCCACCTAGATAGAAGGAAATCAGTTGTCTTGTAGGATTCCTCTTGGGTGAAAAATCTCATGTTCATTCCAGGATGAATCTTCATATGAAGATTGTGTTAAAGTGTGTGTGTTAAATAGAGGCCACATTCTACACATACATTTCTGGCACCCACCGTGGGGTTGAGAAAGACAATTTTCTAGCCTCATTTCTTTCATTTTCTATCATTTATATCATTCTATTAGTACTATTCCATACAGATTCTCAAATTTTCACATGAGAAATTCCATTTTCACGCAAAGATTTGAAAGGTTTCACATGAGTTTGAAAATGTTCTCACGCAAAAAAGTGCCTGATTGCACAAGTCTTCATGTGGCACCTCATTTTCTCATGTGGAATGGTGAAAGAATTCATGAGGCCCTACACAAGATTTCACACAAAATTCTACAATAGAAAGTTTAATTTTATCACTTTTCAACATCTTGTTCATTTAATTTTTCTAACATGTTTTTCTTTGAATATTTATTGTTCTATTTCTCTAGTTTTTTGTAGCTTAACTATTGTTTGCAGGACATTTGTAAAAGATTCCTTCCAAAACCCACTTAAACATGGACTAATTATTTATTTGCAAGACAATGTCAAAGATACATTTGTCAAAGATCTAATTTTAAAACCCACAAAACAACATGTTTTCTTTCTTTCTTTCAAAACATAGATTAATTAGGGCTTGTGAACTTCCTAGGGTGCAAGACAAAAGAATAGGGGATTATGCTCTTCACCACTTGGAGGTCATGACCAAGGGTGAATTAGAAACCTAGAAACTTCTAAAAGATGGCATTCTGAAGAAGGCAAGCATCTTAGTGGTTCCCAACCATGGGTCCTTTTCTATGAAGGGATGATGATTTCCTTTTAGGGAATCAGAATCTTGAGAAAGGACAAGTCTGGATTGATTAAGCTAAGTTGGTAATCAACTTATTTTGCGTGTTTGGGTGAGAAAGTAAGGTAGGGGAGTATGCTCTTTCCCCTTGAGGGAAATAAAAAACTTTGACCCTTGTGATTGAACCACTAGTCTGAGTTAATAATTTAGAGGGCCTTCTGAAGTGATCCAACCTCTAGGAATGACCCAATTGAGCGCACTCCTTTAGCCGAAGATTCCAACTCACTATAATCAAGATGCTTTGTAGAGAAAAAGACTCCAAAGCCAAATTAATTTCTTTCCCTTGATATCATTTATCAAGGGAAAGCTTTGTCTATTGCATTGGTCGGCACTGGCCCCAGTATTGCTAAGTAAGTGTGTGCACTCGTAAATGCTAGTGTGGGCTACTGGTCTCAATTTTGCTTGTAGAGCCACCAGGGATTAATTTGAACAAAAGCTAAGTATAAACCTTGTAGTTAAAAGCCACCCAATTTACCTCTGAAAGGAGGCATAATATTTGTGAAAGGAGGGGGAAGAATCTCTCCTGTAGAACTCACCATAGGCATGCTACTACACATTGGAAGGTGGTATATGTGCTTGTCTCCTACCACAAGGGTGCTTATTCAGTGTATACTATTGAGTCCTTTCAATATACCAAAAACACAAGCACCCTCTAGGGGGTGACATGGCTGTGTGAGGTACACACATGCACATAAGATGTGGGACAAAGGTTTTTCCTTCTCTACCATTTTCTATTTCTAGGGATAAAGTGTGTTTGTTATCAAGTCCTAAAAATGTCCATACTTGCTTAAGAAAACTACAAGTCAAGACTCCCCCATCCCTCTAAGTTGCTTTGCCCTTAGTTGGATTGTATTTAACTATTGATTGCTTACTATGTTCTACTGAAAACACTTTGTCTTATTTGAAACTCAACACTACTTTCACAAGTTTGAAAATCAACTTGCATTCTATCTATTACCAGTCAAAAAAACTTGCAATTTATCCAAAACTATTGAAAATCTCTTTGAAATCCAACTTTGTTGTCAGTCTTGTCCTAAATTTCATGCATGGTCTTGCATTTCTTTGCATAAGAACTCACTTTTTTGCACGAGCTAGTTCATGTCTTCATGCGAGAACTTGCATATGCCCACGTGAGATCTTGCCAAGTGTCTTTGTTGAACCTATTGTTTCTTCATGTGACTTGAAGCAACTCTTTGAAAAAGTTTAAATTGCTATTCCAAGATTTTGTGCCACCAAATATACTTTCTCACTTGGATCATAGAGGATCTTCACGTGATACCTTGCTCTGAAACTATCAAATCAGCTTATTCGACCAATCTGCAATCTAAGTTTAGTTTGTTTCCTACATTTATTACCCATTCTCTATCTCTACATAGTCTTGAATAGTGTCATTTAGCTTAACTAAAGATTTGTGATCCATACTTTGACTAGTCTTGTCTTTTAGTTCTCTAGATTCTTGTTCTTTAGTGCTTGTCATACTCCATGTTATGATAGTCACAACCTTTGACTGTTCTAGCCTTCAAATCAAACTACTCATGCCTTAGTATACAACATTCTCATCTTGTACCCTTGAGACTAAGTTTTAGTGTGGTCCTTGTCCAGGTTCTTTCTTCTTGTCCTTGTCTATGACTATCACAACAAGAAGTGACAATGTGTTTTATCCCCTTAGACTTAGCCAAGGTTGTATTAGGGGTCATAATCATGATAGAGATTTAAAAAAAAGAAAAGTGCCATTGGTGAAAACTTGAAAATAGGCATCATGGTAGCAAAAAAAGAAAAGCTCTGTTAAGAAGGTGAAAACCTAGTAAATAGGTGCCTCTCATTTCTAATGCTCCATCTCACAGTGCATCTTCTAGCTTTCTATATAGTTGCTTTATTTCTTTTCCTACTTTTTGCTCATGTATCCATGGATTGAATCTTGTCATAGCTCAAGGGCATTCCCCTTTAGTGTCACTCTTTTTGAGATTCTTCTCATAGAATCTCTTTTGCAATAGTCACCAATCATCATACCTAGGTTTGCCTACTATTGCTTGTGTCACTCTTTTTGAGATTCTCCTCATAGAATCTCTTTTGTGATAGTCATAGTCATTCTGGTTGTGTCTGCCTACTATCACCAGTGTCACTCTTTTTGAGATTCTCATCATAGAATCTCTTTCATAATAGTCACCAATTGTTTTAGCTATGTCTACCTACTATTGCTTGGGTCACATCTCTAGATTCCTTTATGTAATATCTCTCATGTGTCAATCACCAATTGTCCTATTGTGTCTATCTACTATCACTCAATCTTCTTAGGTTCTTCACCTCGAAGATTCCTCCTTGACCTCAATCACCAGTCCTTCTAAATGCATCTACCTACTGTTGTCACCCTACTGAAGAGATTTCTTTCTAACATGTTTTGGACACTGACACTTGACATCAATCCTAAAAACATTAAACTCAAAATGACATACTTGTTTGGATATGTTGAGCATTTTATTTGTTTCTTTGTTTTTACTTATCATGTCTCCTCAAGTAACTCGATGATGTCATTTACGACTAGAGAAGTCATGACTAGGGGCATCATCTTTTCTTTGCTTTCTGTCTGTAGTTTAGTTTCAATTGGTTGACCTATTCCTATAAAAAGGGTGTACACTATAAGAGCCTCCATCTCATTTTGGATGGCCAAGTGTACCTCAACTCCTTTTATATGAATACATCAACAATGTTGGTTCTTCTTCTTGTTTGTTAGAGTGAACTCTTCATGCTACAATACATAATGATACTTGTCCTACTAAGTGAACATATTGGTCACTGCAAGTATATCCAACACACTTCTATCTCAAGTTATGAATGCAAGGGTCATTGCAAATAGAGTACTTATTGAATATTTAGCATAAGATGGATCTCTCATGTGATTGGTGTGTCTACCATGCAAGCAACATTCTGGTCATCCTAACATTTATGTTTTGATGCTTATGTTAACTTGCTACCATAAAAGGGACAAATGTTCTGGTCATTCTGGCTTCTTGTGCCTCAAATGCTTACATTTAATCCCAAAAAAATTATAACATATGTCCTATCCATATTCCCATGATTGCAATGTTAGTGAGAATTGTATGACATATGGTATTTCATCCTATGCTCGGTGATGATAAATGATCAAGGCTTGGTAATTAGACCTAGGGTTGCATTTAATATAGTATTTCATTGCATACTTCACTTGCATAAGCATGCTATTCAATTACAACTTTGTTTCATCCTTCGTGATGGGGGATTGTGGATCTCTACAAATGTATCAAGATTCTCCATAGCTACACAAGCATTTAGATCTTTGGTTTGTATTTACACACTCCCCGAGGGGGTACCTATTGCTGTCAAATAGAAACATACAACACTTCATGAGATGTCTATTTATTTCCACATGTATTGCATCCATACACTCACTACAATAATCAACTCATATCACATCATGTACATTTCCATTACATTGCATTTCACATTTCATAATCATTATATAAACATTTTATATTCATTTTCATATGCATTAAATCCATACATTAACATCACATATGCATCTCATCATCGTAAGCATAAAAACATCTCATGTACATCAAAGGAATAAACAAACACTGAAAATGACATGAACACAAGGCTACTCAACCCAAAATCTCATATGTATATATATCTGCAAAATAGTGTTAGTATAGAAGAATGAGTGCTACTTGAGCACTATCAATAATAAATGATACAAAATGGTGCTAGCAAACCAATGGATACATAGCTAGAATCAAAATTGGGGGTAAGAACATCATATAGCTAACTATGTCCTACACCATCACCTCTAGTAGCAGGAGGAGGAGGAGGTGGCATATCTGGTCTGGTAGGAGGATGTGCACCCCCAAAATCTTGAGCATAATAAGAGAAATGAGGCAACTATTGAGCCTTATCAGGCACAACTATAGAGTACGTTGCAAAGTAATAAGCCACTTAGGCCATCTACAATCTAACCTCATCATGTAGCATTTTCATCCTCCACTTGGCTGCATGTACTTACTCCCGCAACCTTTGGATCTCCTAATCTTACTCTATGATCCGTGCATCTCTCACAACTACCTATATCTGTAGCTCTCCAATCTATCAAGATACCTGCCAGATCTGCTCCCTCTATTGTCAAAATACATCCTGGGATCCTGTGGTAGGCTACTCCTATATCTCCTCATCAAGCATCTCAAGTTCCTCCTCTGTGGGAGCCTTCTCCTCCACCCCTCCTTTTGGCGCTAACCCTACTCTCTACCACTGCCCCCAACACCTAGGTCTAACCCCATCTACTATGTGGGAATCTAAACCTATCTAACTGTCTCTCTCATCTGTGGTGGACATTGTGACTGTGGCTATTGTGGTGCCTACTGATGGGGAGCCTGTTGCTACTATGCTAGTGCCTACTTGGGACTAGTGCTACTCCCCCTTGGGGATCTATAAAGTGTGGGATAGGGTGACTAATGAATTATGCCCAAAATGCTGCCATCAACCCTACATCTGATACCTCTATCAAGTAATCCCACTGTACCACAACTAAGTTGTGCACATCAATCATAGACCACCCTGCATCTAGCATCATTGACCATCCTCATGTCAGGTCCTTCATGACTTGCGCATAGACACAAAACTCCTAGGAGATGTCCTTCTACCTCCATACATGTTTGATAGCAAAATGCTCAATAATCTATGTAGTCCTTCCCACTAGTGGCCACGAGCAAAATATCCATCCCAACTTCTTGGGAGCATCATCTCAATCCTCTATCTCTCACCAGAGCTGCCATACAATGAAGACCAGGTCATCAAGATGAGCCCTTCAGTACTTTATCTTACCCAGGCTTGCCTGGTTAATCTACCCCCTGTATCTGCAAATGAATGGCTTTGCAAGCTCTTGGGCACCCTCAAAAATAGGTCATGTGACTAGTAGGTGCTCCCATGCCCAGACCTAAAGAACATACACACCAGTAGCCATACTCTTCTGCTCATGGTATACAATCTCATGCATCTCATAAAACATATGAGCCAACATGCACTGGCCCCACCCAAATCTCTCTAGAGAATCAAGCATCCTCTAAAGCATAACCCCCCATCCACACTCTAATCCATGCTATCCTCTATCAAGAACCAAGAAATAACTAATAAATATGGCTAAAATTGAGTCTAATCTATGTGTCTGCCCATATGTGTGGACAAGATCATCCTAGGTGATGGCTCATCCAATAGTTAGCTACCTCTAAAAAATGGCACATAAGGCCTCTGTACTTGCCCAGGGCACTATGTTATATGATACTCTCAACCCATGGAAGGGTATCCATAGAATCCTATATATCCTCAGGAGTGATCATCACCTCTCCCTGTGGCAAGTGGAAGGTGTTCATTTTTTAATGGAAATGCTCCACCAAGGTAGTCAACAAGTCATGATTCACCAACAATGTTGGGATCTGACAAAGAGAAGTGAGCCCCAATATGTCAATATGGGCCATGACAGTGGCATCTAGACTCCATAACAAAGCCCCATAGGGTGGATAATATGACTGAATGAGACGTCACCATATACCTCCTACACACATGAACAACAAAAATGTGCAAATAGTCAGTACTCACTTGGAAAGTCAAAACAACAACAAAGTAAGAAAAAAATCTAAGCTAAAACATCAAAAATGCATTTTTTTCTTAAACTGTTGTCATGGATTTTCGTGCAAAAATTTATTTCCTCATGCAAGAATTCATTTCTTTGTGCAATATTGTGCATCTTCACATAAGAAATCAAGTCCTCACATGAAGAGATACTAACCCACATGAGCAATCAAAACCCCGTGCGAAAAGAGACTCTCTCACACGAAGAAACAAGTTCTCACATAAAGAGAGACTATCTCGCATGAAAGGTGACAACTACTCAAGTGAAATTCTTGTGTTCTTTGCATGAGAAGTGGGTATCTCCTACACAAGAATCCCCATTGACGCGCTTGAAGAAACACCTGCTTGGTGAATCTTCGCACAAGAAAAGACCACCTTCATGTGAGAAAGGACAATCTCACATGAAGAACGATTGGGACTTCCTAAAACATGCTAAAATATGCAATAAATTCTCTCAAAAAATATGAAAATAGAAGTACAAAGGATAGTTAGCAATCACTCAGTAGTGGTTCGTAGTTTTCTAGTTAGCTGTGTCATTGGGAGCACTCAAAACGTTGATATCTCATGTTGACTGCCATCTTCCTCTTAGAGCTCCTATTCACAATAGACAAAAGGTGCAAATGAATTGAAAATGACCTCTTGGGACCTTATATAGGGTTTGACCTAATTTTTCAAAGTGCTCCGATTTGCACAAAAATCACCTAATTTGACCATTCTAAATCTATTTTCAGGATTGAATTCGAAAGTTGACACACCTTAGTAGCTTGACAATGCGTTTTAACATTTTTTGGGACTAACACGATTGAACGCTTGTGCAATTCGTATTTTTTTGATGCTTTGTGATTTTTGGAATCTTTTCAACTCAAAATTCTTCATGTTTTCAAATTTTATTTTGGAAAAAGACAATTGTGGTCAAATTTGGTCAACTTTTGGTCAAACTTGGTCTTCTAGACCTTGAAATCACTGCAAATCTACTCTAAATTTTCTTTTGATCATTCTAATCTCTTCTACATTCTACTAAATCTTATATTTCTCCTATATACTACTTTACATCATATTTTTGGTGTGTCATCTTTTAATTTCACTCCCGAGGGGGTAGGATGATTACATCATTGAATTTGAAATTCAAGTCACTTTGAATCCTTATTGTTGTTAGAATTCTTTAAAATAACTGAGAGGTGGGGGGGGGGGGGGGGGGGGTGAATCATTTATTCAAGGTCCAAATGCCCTAATAATACTTTTTCTCTACTTTTAATGAATCCATGCACTTTTCATCCATCAAAACTTAAATCAACCATATTAGCAAGTTACAATAAATCAACATGCAGAGATAAAACATGAAAGATCAACACATGACACAATGATTTACATGGAAACCCAATTTGGGAAAAACCACTAGTAACATACTACTTGATTTTCACTCTTCTAAAGTGATGCCCTATTAAAACCCTACCCTGTTAAAGGCTTACAACACACTTTTAAATGTGACTTTGTTAGAAGATTTCACCAAACTGTTAGGAATGGGCCTGGTTAAAGTATTTTTGAACATTCAATTGGAATGTCACCCTGTTAAAGGATTTACCTCATGGCTATTAAACAAACCTAAGTCCATAGGATTTAAACTATCTATTATAATTGCTAAAGAGTAACAATAATGGCTTTTTGATCTGATACAACTTACAACATACTTTGCAGATTTCATATCACACTTCAGTTCTATCCTTTTTGTTTGGCTTTAATCACTTCAGCTCTAACTGCTTGTCTTCTTCTCAAGCTTTGTCTCCTTGAGTCTTCCTACTCATCATACCAATGCATCCATATCTGGGGTCTTCTTATTGAAACAGAGTAACTATGCTCTCTTTCCTCCTTAGCACCTCCTTTAGCATTTTATGCTTTCATGCTTGACCACCTCTCTCTATGTCTCTTCTTCATGAACTTATGTCTTCTTAAATAGAAATCTGATTTTCCTTTTTCAGTCAATTCTCCCTCTCCAATTTTAGGGTTTCAAATGGATTAGGTAGGATACAATGTATCTATCCCATATCTTGTTCTTATTAAAAACTTCGTCAGTTGTATCTTTTAAAAACATTCTACATGGTGTTCTGTGCCACTAGCTCATCATTCTTATCTTCCATTTAATTTACAAACTTCTAGATAACAACCTTGTCAGCTTAGATCTGGAAAATTTTCAATTTTCAAAATAATGCAGCAACTCAGCATTATTGATTTACTAGTGCTCGGCACCTCTGTGTTACTTGGCACTATTGGTTTTCTGATGCTCAGCATCTATTTCCTAGATAGCTCGGCACCTAAATAAAACTGTATCACTTGGCACCTGAAGTTTACTCAGCACTTGATAAATTCTATATCACTTGGCATCTGAAGTTTACTTGACACTTGATAAATTCTGTATCACTCGGCATCTGAAATTTACTCGGCACTTGATAAATTATGTATCACTCAGCATCTGAAGTTTACTCAGCACTTGAAGTTGAACTTGCTCGGCTTCAACTAGGAATCTGTTCGGCACCTACTAGCTTGATCAGCTCCCTCTCTCTTTAGTTAGGCTTTACAGATGTCTTAGCTAAAAACCTTACATCTTTGATATGTTTTAGTGTGCCCATTCTCTGTGTCTTATAGTATGTTATTAACACACTTTTTCATCAATGGCTTAGTTGATCCTTGTACTTCATTACAACATCATAACTTCAACGTTACATCTTATTGATTGCCTCCTTCTTGTCAATCAACTAACTGATAGTATTTGGATCATTAAAGCAATTGTCATTCCTACAAGTAGCAAGTTTGACATCAATGACAAAACAATGATTGAGAACATTCTTTACCAGTTCCATATGATCATTCTAACAACTTTCCTCTTGATCTTTTCAATCATTTCCAACAATCTCCCTCTTTGGCATTGATGGAAAACCAAACTGATCAATTGTTCAACCTAGTTACAATCTCCCTCTTTGGCATCTTTACTACTGATCTCATATATCTCCCTTTTTCATATATATCTCCCTCTTGCTTTGTATTGATCAAGTTTCTGCATATTTCTCCCTCTTTGACACAAATGCCAAAGATGTAGCATCTTTGTCATGCAAAATATAAGCTTTGGCTTCTTGTTGTTTTTCTCCCTTTGTCACCATGCTTGTGACTGATTTGGAGTTTCTGCTCCTACTATCATCTTCTGCATCATTCTTCTAATATTTCAATGATTTATTTCTAGTGATGCAGGGTAGCTTTCTTGTTGCTTTAAACTGCTTGAGTTAGGGGTATTACCCCCAACTTTCCTCTAAGATATTCGTAAGCATCCTTTGGAAATGGTTTGGTGAAGATATGTACAGTTTGTTCCTTTGTGTGAATGTACTCCAACTTTACTTATTTGTCTTCTACCAGTTCTCTAACATAATGATACTTGATTGCGATGTGCTTGGTTTTTGCATGCATTACTGGATTTTTGGATATGTTTATAGCACTTGTGTTATCACAATACAATATCATAGGTTTTGTTACCTCTTCTTTCATTCCTTTCAATATATGTGTGAGCCACACAATGTTTGTGCAATTGACTGCTACTGCCACATATTCTGATTCTGTAGTGGACTGGGATGTGCATGTTTGTTTCTTGCTAGTCCAGGTAACTAGCCTTTTGCCTAGAAATAATGCACCTCCACTTCTACTTTTTCTATCATCAATGTTGCCTCCCCAATTTGCATCTGTATATGCATTGAGCTCAAATTTTCCATTCTTCTTATAGTATAGACCAAAGTTATCAATTCCTTTAAGATATCTCATTATTATTTTTACTGCTATGAGATTTTTTTTTTTGGGATTAGCAGAGAATCTAGCCACTATTCCAACTACTAATGCTATGTCTGGCCTACTATGTAAAACATATTGTAGTTTTCCAATCATGGATCTGTACATTGTTTGATTGACTTCAACTAATTCATCATTTTTGGACAGCTTATTCCCTGTTGGCATTAGTGTGCTGACTGGTTTGGACTCCTCCAATCCAAACATTTTAAGAATATCTTTGATGTACTTTGATTGTGTCATAAATATACCATGTTTTAGTTGATGTACTTGCAATCCAACAAAAAATTTGATTTCTCCAAACATAGACATTTCAAATTCATGTTTCATTTTGTCAACAAAGCCTTTGCAAAGCACTTCCTTTCCACCAAACACTATGTCATCCACAAATATTTCAGATACAATAATATCCTTACCTTCTTCTGCTTTGATGTACATGTTTCTATTATCATCAATTCTTTCAAATCCTATTTGCACTAGATACTTGTGAAGTCTCTCATACCATGCTCTAGGTGCTTGTTTCAAACCATAGAGTGCTTTATGTAGCTTACAAACCATATCCCTATTTTTCTCATCAACAAATCCTTCCAGTTGTTCAATGTAGATTTCTTCTTCTAGTATACCATTTAAAAAAGCAGACTTTACATCCATCTGATAGACTTTAAAATCTTTATATGCAGTATATGCAAGTAAAGTTCTTACTCCTTCCATTCTAGCAACAGGGGCGAATGTTTCCCCATAGTCTAGTCCTTCTTCTTGAGCATAACCCTTGCATACTAGTCTAGCTTTGTTTCTGGTAATCTCACCATTCTCATCTAGCTTGTTTCTGAATACCCATTTGGTGTCAATCACATTCTTGTCAACTGGTCTGGGAACCAAACTCCAAGTTTTGTTCTTCTTTATTTGATCAATCTCTTCTTCCATAGCTTTATACCAGTCATCATCTTGTAATGCACCATATACTATCTTAGGTTCAGATTTGCTAATCAGACATGATTCATGTCTTAGTCTGTTCCTTTTCATTGGTCTTGCATCTTTGTCACCAATTATCTATTCAGCAGGGTGATGTCTTTTTATATATTTGGATAATCTTGGTTCTGTCCTTATTTCCATGTTTGATATTTCAGATTCAGGGTCACTATGTACTGAGTTTTTAGGTTGTTCTTCATCTCTTTCATATGTACTGACTTCAAAATCAGATTGTGCATTTCTTTCATTCTGCAACTTGACTTTTGAATGCAACTCGACATTCATTGGTTGTGAGTCAGCTGAAACTGAAACTTGTTGTTGAGTTTCAATTTAATTGACATCATCCTCATCAATCATTCCTTCATAGGAATACACAAAGGTTCTATATTCATCCATTCTTTTTGGTTCTTTAGCTTGGACTTTTGTATGTTCATCAAAGTTTATATTTGCACTTTCCACAATTTTATTAGCATTAGTATTCAAACACTTGTATGCCTTACTTCTAGTGGAATAACCAAGGAATATGCCTTCATCACTTTTTGCATCAAATTTTCTATTTCTAGCATCTTTAAGGATAAAGCATTTGCAACCAAATACTTTGAAATATTTTACATTGGGTGAGTGACCATACCATAATTCAAAAGGTGTTGTATTCGTACCTTTCTTGACTTGTACTCGGTTCAATGTATGAACAACTACACTTACAACTTCTCTCTAGTATTTTAGAGCAATAGTCTTTTTGATCATTAATGTTCTGGCATAGTCAATCATAGATCTATTTCTTCTTTCAGCAATTCCATTTTGTGGGAGAGTTCTAGGAGTTGACATTTTTCTTTTGATTTCTTTATCATTACAAAATATCTTGAATTCATTTGATGTGAATTCACCACCTCTGTCTGATCTTAGGCATTTCAAGCTCTTTCCTATTTCCTTTTCAACTCTAGCCACATACCACTTAAACATTTGAAAAGCATCATATTTTTTCTTTAAGAACATAACAGTCATCATCCTGGAATAGTCATCAACAAACAACATTATGTACTTATCTCCTGTATAGCTTTGCACTTCCATTGGACCACATAAGTCAGTATGAACTAGTTCAAGTACTTCTTTGGATGTATAGTTTTTGCTTTTGAAACTTGACTTTATCATCTTTCCTAGCTGACATTGTTTGCACATGATATTATCAGGCTTCTTCAATTTTGGTAAACCTCTAACTTTCTTCATTTTACTGATCTTGACCAAATTTTCAAAGTTGACATGACATAGCCTTCTATGCGATAACCATTCATCATCAAATTTTACAATAAAACAAGAAACATCATCCATATCAAGGTAAAACAGATTACTCCTTGTTTGATCTCTTTTTCCTATTAGTTTACCATTTGTATCATAGATTTTTGCAATTTTGTTTCCAAATTCTACTTTGCATCCTATATTGCCTAACTATGAGACACTCAACAAATTGTAGTTTAATCCTTCAACATAGTATGCATTATCACATGAAATTTTCTCTGTAAGCTTAATATAACCTTTTCCTTTAATTTGACATGGAGCATCATTACCAAATCTAACACTATTTCCATCATACTGAGTAAAGTTAACAAACTTACTTTTGTCTCCTGTCATGTGATGTGAGCATCCACTATCTATGATCCACCTGTCATTCTTGTTCATACATGTTACCAGTGTTGTGGGCTCTTCTTCATCAGATTGGTACTTCATGGCTACATAAAAAACTTCATCATCATTATCATCAGAATTTTCTTCAACAATATAACACTTCTTACCTTTTTCTTTGTAATCTCTCCTATCATCATCTTTTCTGAATTTGTTTTTGTTGCCTTCCTTGTAATCCTTTTTTTGTGTACATCTAGTAGCAGTATGACCTACTTCATTGCAATTAAAACAAATGATAGGCATCTTACCTTTGAATTTTTCTTTGCCTTTGTGAAATCTTCTAGCAAGCAATGCTTCTAATTGTTCCACATCTTCCTCATCAGTGCTACTGTCACTGGATACATATTTCATTTTTCTTCCTTTCTTTGATTTCACCTGTTCAACATCTTTCAGTGATAGCTTGGCCTTAAATGTAGATTCAACATTCTCAAGTTTGTAGTTGTCAAAGTTAGATAACTCAAATGCAGTGAATCTACCTATTATACCTTCAAAACTTAGATTGTTTCCTGGTACACATCTTAGTTCTTGTATTGCTGATACTCTAATAGCATAGATAGGGAGCAAGGTTCTTAAGAACTTACTATTAACAATATCTTCATCCAATTGACCACACAAGCATCTTATTGCACTTACCACTTCCTTTATTCTTGCACCATACTGAGCAGCATTCTCATTTTTCTCCATTTTCATATCATCAAACTTTCCTTTGAGACTTTCTCTTTTTGCTCTCTGTACATTCTGATCTCCTCCATAGATGTCTGATAGGGCTTTCCACATTTTGAATGCAGTGTCACATCCTTTGATATCATCAAATTCAGCATAGTTGAGTGCAAAGGCAATCTCCAGCATTGTCTGATTGTGTTCCTGCTTGTTTTTCATGTCTTCTATAGTAAGAGTACCAATTGGATTTACATGTTCAGTGGCAATTGAATTTTGGCATAATCTCCTATGAATCCAAGATGTAGCTTCATCAAACTTTTCCATGCAAAAAATTTGTCTTTGTTGAGTTTGGTAACTTCTCTCTTAGGCATTTTGATCTTTTCTGCTTATAGTCCCTTTAAACTGAATCAATAGTTTAGCTTTGATACCAATTGTTAGAATTCTTTAGAATAACTGAGAGTGAGGGGGGCGGGGGGGTGAATCAGTTATTCAAGGTCCAAATGCCCTAATAATACTTTTTCTCTACTTTTAAAGAATCCATACACTTTTCATCCATCAAAACTTAAATCAACCATATTAGCAAGTTACACTAAATCAACATGCAAAGATAAAACATGAAAGATCAACACATGACACAATGATTTACATGGAAACCCAATTTGGGAAAAACCACCAATAACATGCTACTTGATTTTCACTCTTCTAAAGTGATGCCCTGTTAAAAGCCTACCTTATTAAAGGCTTACAACACACTGTTAAATGTGACCTTGTTAGAGGATTTCACCAAACTGTTAGGAATGGGCCTGGTTAAAGGACTTTTGAACATTCACTTGGAATGTCACCCTATTAAAATATTTACCTCATGGCTATTAAACCAACCTAAGTCCATAGGATTTAAACTATGTGTTACAATTGCAAGAGAGTAACAATAATGACTTTTTGATCTGATACAACTTACAACATACTTTGCAAATTTTAGATCACACTTTAGTTCTATCCTTTTTGCTTGGCTTTAATCACTTCAGCTCTAATTGCTTGTCTTCTTCTCAAGCCTCATCTCCTTGAGTCTTCCTACTCATCATACCAATGCATCCATATCTGGGGTCTTCTTATTTAAATAGAGTAACTATGCTCTCTTTCCTCCTTAGCACCTCCTTCAGCATTTTATGCTTTCATGCTTGACCGCCTCTCTCTATGTCTCTTCTTCATGAACTTATGTCTCCTTAAATAGAAATATGATTTTCCTTTTCTGCTCAATTCTCCCTCTCCAATTTTAGCATTTCAAATGGATTAGGTAGGATACAATGTATCTATCCCATATCTTGTTCTTATTAAAAACTTTGTTAGTTGTATCTTTTAAAAATGTTCTACATGGTGTTCTGTGCCACTAGCTCACCATTCTTATCTTCCATTTAATTTACAAATTTCTAGATAACAACCTTGTTGGCTTAGATCTGGAAAATCTTTGATTTTCAAAATAATATAGCAACTTGACATTATTGATTTACTAGTTCTCGGCACCTCTGTGTTACTCAGCACTATTGGTTTTTTGATGCTTGACATTTGTTTCCTAGATAGCTCAGCACCTAAATAAAACTATCACTCGACACCTGAAGTTTACTCGGCACTTGATAAATTCAGTATCACTCAGCATCTGAAGTTTACTCGGCACTTGATAAATTATGTATCACTCGACATTTGAAGTTTACTCGGCACTTGATAAATTATGTATCACTCGACATCTGAAGTTTACTCGACACTTGAAGTTGAACTTGCTCCACTTCAACTAGGAATCTATTCGGCACCTACTAGCTTGCTCATCTCCCTCTCTCTTTACTTAGGCTTTACAGATGTCTTAGCTAAAAACCTTACATCTTTGATATGTTTTAGTGTGCCCATTCTTTGTGTCTTATAGTAAGTCATCAACACACTTTTTCATCAATGGCTTAGCTGATCCTTGTACTTCATTACAATATTATAACTTCAACCTTTCTCTTGGTGTACTAGTTACATCTTATTGATTTCCTCCTTGTCAATCAACTAACTGATAGTATTTGGATCATTAAAGCAATTGCCATTCCTACAAGTAGCAAGTTTGACATCAATGACAAAACAATGATTGAGAACATTCTTTACCAGTTCCATATGATCATTCTAACAACTTTCCTCATGATCTTTTCAATCATTTCCAACAATTATTTGGGGCATCTTGTTCCCATCTCATGCCCTCATCACTCGAGGCATCTTGTTTCCCTCTTTTTGGCATCTTTATCATCTATTCCATCTTGTCATCAGTTGATTATAGGTATTGGGGTAGTCTAAACCCCAACTCCTGCGGATCAATCCTCATTCTAGGGATGATTCTATGACTCATAAATTGATTTCAAGTATCTAGATGTTCTATTTGGATCCTTAAAGATTAAGCTCCATTCTAGAGACAATCTTTTAAATGCTATCAATCTTAAGTATCTAGATGTTCTATTTGGAGCCTTAAAGATTAAGCTCCGTTCTAGAGACAATATTTTAAATGCTTATCAATTTCAAGTATCTAGATGTTCTATCTAGATCCTTAAATATTAAGCTCCATTCTAGAGATAATATTTTAAATTCTTATCAAATCTTAGGTATCTAGGTGTTCTATTTGGATCCTTAAAGATTGAGCTCTATTCTGGAGATAATCTTTTAAATGCTTATCAATCTTAAGTATCTAGATATTCAGTCTAGATCCTTAAAGGTTAAACTTTGTTCTAAAGGAAACCTTTAAAATGCTTACCAATTTGGGTATCTATGTGTTTTGCTTGGATTCCTTAGGATCAAGCTCCACTTTGAAGATGATCCTTAAAAGTTTATCAATTGGTCTCTGTATCATCAACTTCAGAACGAATCTTATTTCTTGATCTTCACATCATACTTTTTGATTTTCTTTGAATCAAATGTGTTGCTTGCACATTCATTCAAATAGGGGCAAAATGTAATATCCCAAAATTAGCTCATTGCCATGATCACCAATTCTAGTCTATTTTCAATCAATCCTAAGTCATATGTCACTAGGCAATTCTTATTCTACTCCTTGCTACTTGACTTAATTGTCAAATGCAGAAAACCCTAATCTACATTAACCATGCTATTTATTTAATTCCTAACATATTGAATCCTATTAGTCACATTAAACCTACTAATTAAGATTTAATTTAATTTGAAGTATTTATACTTTAATTAATTTAAATTATATCCTAAGGCTAATGTACTAGGGAATTGAAATGTTTAATTTAATAATTATGCCTAGTTTAATTAATTGAAATGTGATTATTCAATTAAATAGAAAGGGCATTTATGAGATCATATCTCACTTTATTAAATTAAATAATATCTTCAAAATCTTCCCTTTAGTTCTAAATGGAAACTCTGAGTGAACAATCTCTCGAATTGGAATCAATCTAGTTAACTTGATCTCACACCCTATGATAAGTTTAGTTAACTATTCATCACACTCAAATCTAAAATAGTTAACTCCACTTGCACAAGGAAGTTTCCATCTTAACTAAATATTTTCTTCAATCCTGACCGTCGATTTGAGTTGATCTCACCCATTGATGGATTCTAAGAATTCTATTTAAGAGGCTCTTAATTCCTCATTACAAAAAGAGTTGAATTTGATTACTATCGAATTGCTGTTGAATTGCATACTCATCTAAGCTCATTACATTTTCATAGACTTTCATTTCCTAGATTAATGTTATTTAGTTTAAATAGGCATACATTTAATCTAGTTTGTTTTACAAGTTCCTAGAATAATTGCATAATTCATTTAGCTTACTTGCATATTCATATAGATTAATCATATTTAAAACCTTTGTTCTAGAATGGTCTAATTACCTATACCTCAAATATGAGAACACAAGTACGTAAAATCCACCTAGATAGAAGGCAACAGGTCATCTTGTAGGACTCCTCTTGGGTGAACAATCTCATGTTCATTCCAGGATGAATCCGCATATAAAGAGCGTGTTGAAGTGTGTGTGTTAAATAGAGGCCACATTCCATGCATACAATGAGGAGTTAATTTTGGAAACTTAAAATGTCCCATAATGTCAAAAATGAAAGAAAACTATAGAAAAAAGGAACACAACACCAAGAGCACTCCCCATTTTCACTAAATCAAGAGTCCCCCCCAAAAAAAGATGCTTTGAGCAATTATATGTAGTGTGATTATAATGGCCACTTGCTAATTTTGGCCATAGTGAACTTTTTATTTTTCCTTTTTACAACCTCCTTATGGAGTTCAAATTTGGAACATTAAATGTATCTCAGATACACAACAATTCTGAAGATATATCAAAGTATTACAATGTAGAAAAGCACCTAATTTTGAAAGTGACACTTTTTTCCACACAACCCTATAATCTAATTGTAGATCTGGAAAGTAGATGAAAAATAATGCACTCAAAAAATATGGAATTTTTTTCATGTCTAGATGAGCTTGTACAAAACATTTGAAGTTGCAAAATATAGGATTGGGTATGTACAATCACCAAAAGACATAATGTTTGACAAATCTATGCACCAAAACTAGAAAAGAGCTACACTACTAAAAGGTTTAGGAAATTATACCCAATTTCAAAAAAATATGCACCTAATTTAGAGTCTGGATGACTAAGATATTGTTTCCCAAAGTTGGATTGCAAAATCAAAAATTAATCTAGAGAGGGGTTGCATCAGCAAAATACGGGGTTAAATTTGGCAGTCATATGGCTTTCGTAGTAGTTCAAATTTGTCTTTGGATGACAATCAGATGATCATCAAATTTAGGCTCACAAATAATGGCATCAGCAAAAACTATGCCCTTGGATGATGTTAGCATGACATCATGATGACATTAGCATCTTAAGGAATCATACAAACAAGTATGGCAAAAAATGTGTCCTATTGACATGTGGCCGACATACTGCTGACTAGATTTTGTGTGTAGGCTAATGTGGCTTGACAATCTACTAATTGTGCATAGACGTGGAAAATATGGTAGATGTGGAGGCGGGGTATATGGCCTCTCCTATAAATATCATATGTCTAATTATCGGTGAGCCGCATGGTGGGGGGAGTAGGCCTAGGTGGTGGTTGAAACTCTATTGTTTGGTGCTAACACTTTGTTCTACAATTGCCAATGATGATAATAAAATTTCTAGATTTTGTATTTTAATCCCACATCGAATGTGGTAAACACTGACATGTGTTTAAAATGCAAATATCGTGGGAGCTAATACAAACAAAGCCTGTAGGTGTTTGGGAGTGAGCCATTGGTTGAAGGGAAATGTGCCAAATTTCTAGGTTTGCTCACTGGTGAAAATTTATAATTTGTCCAAAAATTATAATGCCCTCCTCTGTAGCCAAAATTTGTAGGATTGAATCCTATCAAATAATTGAAACTACTAGATTAATTAAAAAATATTCTACCAAATATTCTTTGTAGGGCCGGGGTGTGACTGCCCAGTTATGCAAAAAAAAATTCTTTGCAAAAAAAATTCAAAAATAGAAATTTAAAAAAGTAGAGAATTATCATATTCAAAAAAATAATTAAATAGATCTAAAAATGACCATACGTGGTTCACAAATTGGTGCTTTCAAGAGTCAGTTTGCAAAAAAAATTTGCCTCTTGATCAACTTTAGCCCAACATAGGCAAATTTATAGTCGATCTTCACCAAATCGATGTTCTCGATGCAATGATGAGGTCAGATTTGGCTCTAAATGCTCCAAATTTTTACAAATTCTCCAAAATTGGGTCAAGTTGCTAAAGCATGAACAATCTCAAATGGCTATGTGAAGAGAATGTCCTCAAGCTCTAATACCATGTAAGAATTTTCTTTAGGAAAGAATTCACCCAAGACCAAGGAACTCAAACACAAGCACAACAATGGACCAAAGAGAGTATGATTATAATGATGATATATTAATTGAATATTCCATATGAAAGTACACTAGGAGTGCCTATGTATAAAGGCCTCTGGAGAGCTTCTAGAATGCATAGAAGCTAGCAACATGATAAGTCATACAACCAAGCAAATGTCCACTAGATATGGGTTATCCTCCATTAAGCATGGGAATAAGTGTGATGATGAGAGGATAAACCTACAATAGTGTAGCACACACTTTTATGTTGTAGACACCATGTGCTAAATTAAGAGTGTGAATAACTATGTTTTCTACATGACAACTCAGTGAATGATGCAAACTCTAGTGTTGTAGACACCATGTGCTGAATTAGAGTTGTGTAGTTCTATGTTGTCAATATTACAACTCATGAGAGTACACAAACTCCTAAGTGTCTCACCTAAATAAATAATAAAATAATGCATTAACCTAAGTAAACTTAAGTAAAATATAAATAGTTAATACTTATTTACACCAATAGTCCAATATTAAATATTGTGGGGTTAGTAGGTTAGATAGCACATGGTTTATGTAATACCACTTGGTGGTTTTGTGAGACTTGCTATTATAAGCAACCACAAAGGTAGTTGTAGAAACAAGAAAAAAGAGAAGAAGGCAGAAAGACAAGAGTTGAGTAAGACAAGGCTTGATAGGTTATCCAAAGGGAGCATTTGTGAAGGTTAGAAGCACAACATGGGATGTGTGGGTTCATGCTTGATTGTGGCTATGGCATTAAAGGCTTCCATGGTTGTATTGCAATGGTATTTTTTCTGAATAATACATGATGATGGATGCTTTTGGAGGCTGGGTTTTTTCCCTCAATGAGAGTTTCTTAGGTTGTATCTTGTGTCACATTTTTGTGGGTATGTTGTATATTCTCTTCCATGTGGATTTCAACTACATATTATTTCATATCTATTATGTGTTATGTGGAAACAATTATATTTTTTATTTCAAGTCTCCTTACAAGGAATTATACCTATCATAATGACCTAATTCATAAGGTTGCATGACTAAGAAATGAGGGTTATAACCCGACCAGTGACATGAATGCCAGGAATATTGTTAAAACTACTCTAAAGACTAAATTATATTGTAGAAATATGAAATTTGACCTAATCAAGGATACTTGAGTTAGAGCTTTGAGAAATATTATTGGATATAAACTCAATCATAGTTCAAGGGTAAATTATGTGCCAATAGGATTTTTACATGCAACATATGTGATGTCTATTGAAAGGAAAAAAGGTGAAAATGTGTGAGCTTATCAAAGTGCAATTATTTGATAACATAGAGAAGCTAAAGAAATATAAGAACACAATTTTTTTGATTTGAATCTTTATTGACCTATTTGTTTTTTCATGCAACCAAACAATTCCCTGGTATGAAAAACTAGGATAGTAATGAGTGCACCATAAAGTTGATCACTCAATATTATAGAGCCAAACTTGATGAAATCAGAGACAAAGATATTGACATAATGATGAAGAATTTTTAGTTGAAAATGAAATAGATATACAGAATCCTTCCTGCTATGGTAGAGAAGTACAAAGATGATATTTGTTTTATGGTAGAAATAGATACAACATTTATGGAGGAAGTGGAACCTAGAGTAAAATTCATACAACCTATGGGTAATGAAATGGGTGAAGAACTCATTGAGGGATATGTGAAGATAATACTGCAGTCAGAGAGAGATAATGAATGTCCTAGATGGGTGACATGTGAAGAAAATATAAAGGGAGTTTACTCTAAACTTCACAACAAAGAAGTTGAGAAGAATGTTCAAAAGAAGATAGAGGCTATTCTCAAAGAAACTGGCATGACCAGAGAAGAATGCAATGAATCATTGGGTATTTCCAAGGAGATGAAGGCTAAAGGGAAAACAAAACTATTGGTAGTTACGCTAGTTTCTATAGCTAGATTTGATGAAGGAATTTCTATTTTTGGATCATCAAAATAAATTATAAGTATACCCTATGCCAAAATTGCCCAAGTGCAACTTGTTAAAGAACAACCTGGACATAAGGAGAAGCCTAATGAAGATGTGGTAATAATATCATCTACACTGAGGAAATAAAAAATATTGGTGCAAGTTAAGAAAGAATATACACCATCCTCTAAGAAGAGGACCAAGAAGACCACCAGTGGTCCGGGGAAGAGAAGAAAAACATTGTAGATCAGTGAATCAAATGAATCTAAGGAAGAGACTAAGGAGAAGGTAGTAGAACAAGTAGTTGGTGAGGGAAGAACATCAACTAGCAAGAAAACTTGGAAACCCAAAGTAGAAAGGTTAAATGTATAAATCATTGAAAGTGGTAGTTTTGTTCAATTGAATAAATATTATAGTTTGTATAGTAATAATGATAGAAAGCAGTTAGAGAATGCTATAGTGAGAAATATGATTCTAAGAAATAAAAGGTTTGATAATATTGAGGATAAGATTCCTATAGATTTGTATAACATACTATTGAATAGAAAGAGAAGAGTAGTAGAAGAATATAAGAAGATAAGAACTCATCTAATAAAGAAACTATGTGTTGTAAATAATGGTGATGATATGAAGAATATTTTGGTGGGCATTGAGCCCTTGCTAGAAACAAGAGGAGGTAAATTATTCTTATGGGAGGAAATCATGAAGATGTAAACAAAGAAACTAAAGAAGCCATTGCTAGTTGCATGACTTCTATGCCAAATGTTATTAAGGAGATTGTGTAACCAGAAGGAGGAAGCTCTATGCATATTGATGCCAATACACCTAGTATTGGTGAAGAAGAAGTTGAGGAAACTCAAAAAATTGACTTATCTCCACATATAGTGATTGAAACTAAATCCATACAAGTAAATAGAACTCATATAAAATTTGATGATGAGGAATAATATCCTTTCAAATATCTTGGCACAAATATTGTTGGCAATATAACTGAGTACTCTAGTTTAGACAAAGAAAATGATGAGCAAGAAGAGAAGAGAAAAGTTGAGGAAGAAGAAAAGATAGGAAAGATTGAAGAGAAGAGAAAATAAGAAGAAAGAAAGAAAGAAGAGGAAGACAAAAGGAAGGAAGAAGAGGCAAGGAAAGTTGCAATAAAGGTAGAAGAGGAAAAGATCAAGAATGTTTGGAAAGTTATGGTGCAAGAGAGTATCTTCTAGCCATAACTCCAACATGCAAATACTAAGTTGAGAAGGTCATATTCTAGCATGAGGCTAATATACCTTATGTTTTACTAGAGATTACACCTATCCCAATAGTAGTAGTCACTACATTTCCTATAGAATTTGATGATGATGACCAGAAGGGTCTAATGAAATCTCTAAGAAAATTACTTGAAAAAAAAAATTGTTAGGAACTTTGGTAGAAGTTATGGAAAGAATACAAAAGATAGTGTAGACAAGTATTGCAAAGATAGACATTCAAAAAAATTCCAAGGAAATAGTAAGAACCTTTGATGCTAAGTTCATCACTATGTCTAATATTGCTTTGGTACAAGCACAAAGCAAGCATGGTGCAACATTATTTGATACAGTATGTACAAATGTGAAGAATGACTTGTGAATTGTGAATGTCTACATCAAGGAGTTGAGGAAGAGCATAGATGAAGGAAAGAAATTGTATGGATAATGAGAAATGTCATAAAATTACTTGATAGAATTTGATGACAAGGTCAAAGGAAGAATGAGTGAGTTTCAAACACTCACTATTAAATTGCAATAGCCAAATGAAAGAATTGAAGATATTCAGGTAGTTCACAATGCTACCAAAGGTCTTGAACATGACAAGGAAAAGGTAATAAAGAGATTCTTTATTCTTAGAGAATACTTATCTCCCAAGATTAGTATTTTTTAGAGGCAATTGGAGGAGTTTCTTCTAGAAAAGGCATCCTATGACAAATTTGCCTACACAGACTTGAGTGCAGTATAAGTTGCATCATATGCATTATGTGCACTTATCAACATATTGGATACAGTAAAAGAAAGTTGGAAGAAGGAGCTTGAGAGGCTAAAACTTGATTTTGTAGATTGTATATCAAGAATCTCAAATTAGAATAGGAAAAGTTAACAATTTTATCTTGTAAATATAAAATTTTGGACACATTTGTCATTGATGTCAAAGGGGGAGAAGAATGTAAAGGAAAATTGTATAGAGGATATATATATAAAGAAAAGAAAAAATGTAAAAGATACATATATATGTAAGGGGGAGATTAGCTATGTATATAGAAAATCATTTTAATAGGAGAAATACAGAAAGATGCTTATATGTAATTATGTAATGATCCAAGTTTTGAATAAAATTTTAAAGTTTTTGAATTTTTGTTAAGGCCATAGTTTTGATCAACATTTTGGGACTTAGCCAATTTTCCCATATGTTTCCATCAATGCTAAAGGGGGAGTTTTTTGGAAATATGGTTAAGTCAGTTGATTAATTGGTCTACTTGATGTTCTCATTCATGGAAACATATATTTTGGTACTTCATTGTGAGATTAGAGACATAAAATTGTCTAAGTCCTAGATAGTTTGCATCAACACAAAGATAGATTCTATGAGTATGGATGAAAAAGTTAGAATTGACACGTGTGCAATTGAGGACATATAGTTGATAGTGTCATGATTATTTGTGCCAATCCATAGATGTGTACAAATAATATGAAAATAATTATAGAGGAATTTCTAATACACGTAATTAGCAAGGCTGAACATAGCACAATAGAAGATTGAGTATTATGACATAAGGAACTATTCCAGTAAAAAAATAATTATTTAACTATGATGGGATGGCATCCTAGATGTTAACCCTAAGTTGATTTTGTGGTTTTCCAAATGTGTGGAAGCATTAAGGCCAACTAAACAAAGTTTTCTAAAAGGCAAGGTATAAGTAAATATCATAACTTGTGTAGTTATGGGTGTGATGTGATAGCATGTGAACTTATGTGAATGATGTATATATGATATGTGGGCCTTGTGTGATGTGAGATCTGATGTACGATCAAAGGAATTGTAAAGTACAATAGTAAGACAATATTGTTTGTATATCTATTTTTGTAAAAAGGCTTATCTATATATTAAATGTTTGGGCAATGGGCTCATCTTGCATACATTATAATTATACTACCAACTCCTAACATGGTTGAAGAAACTCTTAATAGGGTTGAGGATTTTAACAAGGCCCGGTCCTCTAACAAGGACTCAAGACACTATGTACTTAATAGACTCTTAACAGGGTCAATATCATTAACTTAGAGATACTTTTTTTTAGTTGATCATTTTGTGGGTATGATCCCTATCGGGGTTTTCCCTTAGCCAAGGTTTCCCTAGTTAAAAAAATGGTGTTATGAGTTCTCATTATGTATGGTTATCTTTATTATTCAACATTATTGGTTTACTTTCTTATACATGTATTAAAGCAAGTAACAATATGTTGTTGTGGGAAAAAGTTTGTAGAATACTAATTCACCCCCCACCCCACCCTCCCTCTCAATATTCCCTATTTCTAACACTAATTCTGTCAAACTTATCATCCTTGTTTGACTCAAGGATATCCTTGATATATCCTTCTGCTTCCTCTTCTATGACCTCATAACTCAAAGGTTCAACATATAGCATTCTAGGCTCTATTGCTTTAATACAAGTAAAATCAGTGTCTACCATAAATAAAATTTCTTCTTTGAACTTCTCTATCATGGAGGGTAGGATTCTAAATCTCTCCCTCATCTTATTTTGAAAGGTCTTTATTATAAGATCTACACTATTTCCAATTTTTTCAATAGGGTTCCTTGAGTTCATATCAATTATCTTCTCCATGGTGCACTTGTCACTTATTAGTAACTCTACCATTGACATTAAGGGAAATATTTTCATTAGGTGGAAAAACATATGTGTGATCAATGACTAAAATTCAAATTGGTTATTCTAGACTTTCTTTATCCTATCCAAGTTTTTTATTAACTATGCTTAGAGGATCTCACTCAGATTCACTTTCTTTCTCTCTTTTCACAAATCTTATAGGTTGCTTGAATAAAACTAACTATCATATCATCTTCTGTAGAGCTAGAACATATCTTGGTGGCAATAATTCTACTCATGAACCTCACATCTTCCTATTTGATCTTGCTGATCACTATCCCTCTACCATTGTATACACTTTTGGTGTTGTCTAGGACTTTTTTCTTAACATTTTTCTCATTAGCTAGAATGCTACCTTCATTACACAAACCAATGACCTCATGAATCAAGTTTTTTGAGATTTTTATAGCATTATCTCCTAATGATAACTTTCCATCATGAATTTGGCTTGGTATGACTTTTGTCCATTCTTCATTATCAAACTCATAGTAAAACATAAACTTTACCAAATCACGATCCTTCAAATGTTCAAATCCTTTCTTAAAACTCATATCTTGATTACATATTAAACCAAATTCCTTGAAAATATGTTCTTCACCAACTCAATCAAAGTTTCTCCTAAAGTATCTTCTTATGTGTTCCAAGTAAATGCTATTTTCCAAAATTTTCAAAAATGTGAAACTAGGGTCATCTATTAGGAATTTAATAGGATTTATCTTAGGTTTAGGTCCTCCTTCATCTTCTAAATTATGTATCAAATAATTTTCCGTTTTCACAACAAAATTTGTAACCCAATTAATTTCTCAAATTCTTTCATAAAGAGAAATACCTTGATTCAATGCATAGCTAGGGCTTCTTTCAGTTTGCACTTGAAAACACTTCAATTCTCCTTCAATTTGTGGTCACTTTTATCTTAACTTTTCACATGACCAAGTGGTGCATAAAATCTTGTTCACATGGCTTATATCTTTCCAAACCAATCTCCACATTAATTGCATAAGGACAAAATTTGTTAAAAGCTATTTATGATGACTAGTAAACTTGTCTTCATTTGCGCACAGACATGCAATCTTAAAATGACATGCTCTCTTAACCATAGCTTCCACATGTCTTCTTATACCTTAGATTAACTTAAAAATATTAGCTCGATCTTTAACTATAGTTTCATCTCTCAGGTACTTGATCTTCAGTAGAAAGGTGCTTAATTCAAATAGGATGAATCACATACAATAGATTACTTAAATCTTTCATTAGGTGCATCAAAATATTGTTAGTCCAATACTATGTGTGAGATTGATGAATCTTTTTATTTGACAATACCTATTTAAATTTTTCCAAATATTCTCTTAGCTCATATTTCTATCTATTATTGTTGCTATTATTCTTACTAACATTTTTGTTTTTGTTCCTTCTAAAATTTGGATTCCTGTTGATGTTCCTTACGTCCATTCTACAAAATCTTTCTATATGGCCAAATTTGTTGCATAAGTTACATACTTGTGCATTGCTTCTTTGATTAGGTCTAGATTATTTAATTGATGTTCTACAATTTTTGGCCAAATGTCCAATTTTGTTACATTTGTAACACACAATGTTGCTTCTTTCTACTAGCTCCTTTGTTTTGATCTTCTTCTTTCACTAGATATCCTTTCACTAGATCTTATTCTTTCAGTACATATAGGGTTAGTATCTCTAAACATTCCACTATTCCTACTATTATTACTATCAAATTTAGGTTTGTTATAATCAACTACTTTATGAACAAAACCATAAAAATTATAATAATAAAAATTAGTATTAGGTTTGAATGACTTACCTATACAGTTTCTCTTCATATGACCAACTTAATTACATATAAAGAATCTACTTTTAAATTCATACCTCACTTCTTTAGGTGATTCAAATTTTTTAGTTGCCTCTAGTTTATTAAATTTTTTAGCTTGATTTACTTTCTTAACTTCTTTTGGTGCATCTTTAGATTGACTTGACTCAATCTTATTCTGCCATACTTCTTAGGTTTAGGATTTTCAACAATTGAATTTGCTTCCTTTCTTGTTTTAGATTTGTTTATCAAAATTTTTGCAATAAAATATAGTTGTTCATCAATTTTCTCACTGCTAGAATATAGCTTTTCTAATTGTTTCTTAGTTTGGGTTAACTCTCCTTTCACAATAGTGTTGTATTCTTCATGTTCTACATTTAATGACTTAATGGATTCAAGTTCTAATGTAACTTTTGTAAGATGGGATCTTAGATCTGCATTCTCAATTTTTAGATCTAACTCAAATTTACTATTATCTTTCTTCAAACTTAGTTTTGGTTCAATGATCTTCAATTCATGTTTTAGAATCTCAGTTTCTTTCTTCAATCTTGATACTTCATCACTATCTTCTATTTGATCTTTAGGTTCCTTTCTATGTTTGAGATGATCAATCTCATCTTTCAATTTCCTAATGTATTCTTTTGCATCTTTATATCTTTCTTTTAGGTTATCTCTTTCTGCAGTAAGAATATCAATATGCTCAAGAGCTTCTTCAAGGTTATTTTGTAACTATTCCATATCCATAGGGATATTTCTCAAGATGTTAAGCCTTTTCTAAGTAACTAAGCTCTAATACCAATTGTTAGAAATAGGGAATACTAAAAGGGGGAGTGAATCAGTATTCTAACCATGCAATAAGAGAACTCATAACACCATACTTTTTTAACTAGGGAAACACTGGCCAAAGAAAAACCTCAATGGGGATGGTTCCCACAAAATGATTCACTACTCAAAAGTATCTAGGTAAAGATATTGACCCTATTAGGAGTCTATTACATGTATATAGTGTCTCGGTCAATGTTAAAGGACTATGCTCTATTAAAAGCCTCAAGCCTATTAGGAGTTGGTACAAATACATATAAAAAATGGTGTACAAGCTGAGCCCATAGCTCAAACATGTAACTTATAATGTAATTCGTTGATAATAAAAAGATGGATGAAAAAAGCTCTTTGCTTGTTATTTTTATCTTCAATATCTGATATAGATGTAACTTCTCTTTGCATACCTTTGATCATACATAAAAATTTGAATCTCATATAGTTTGCATAGTCTTCATAAGAAGCACACTAAACTTCACATATTACAATCTTTCCTTTACAATTTATAATTTACAAATTACTATCTAGTCAACCTTCAAGCTTTTACATGCTTGGAAAGTTACAAAACTAAATCTTACACTCTTTGGGTTAACATCTAGGACATCTTCCCTAATTATTCAAGAAATTATTTTGTAAAAAAAATAATCCTTAACTCATAATTATCCTTTTCCTATTATACTTTATTCTGTCTATATACAACCATAATAGGTAAAACTATCATAACTTCTTTCATACTATTTGTACTGAATTACACTTTGGTATACATTATCCTGACACTCTATACTATCTATACCTAATTTTACACATGCCAATAATGCCTCTATTAATCATACATTCCAAAATTTTCTCTATTCTACCTAATAATATATTTTGTACTTTGGAAATTTTCAAATCTAACTATAGAATCTTCATCTATACATAATACCTTCTTTATACAAGGTATATGTTGCAATAAATAATAACTCTAACACTTTTACAACTTTTCCTACTTATCTAAATTGCCAAAAAAATCATGTTTAGGGCAGCCCATGAGTTCTCCAATCTTCCCCAAAAAAATTTATTATATGGGAAATACCTTTAGTAAAATAATTATTAGAGATATTTGGTAGCCATAATAGATTATCCTCATAGGTTCCAAATCTCTAGATTAATAAAATATATAGAATGATTTGTGATAATTGTGAAGGGTTTTAGAGAAGATTTGAATTAACATTGAGGTGAACCAAAATTTTGAAATCAACACAATTTAAGAATTTTTCTTCTAACCCTATAAATCCTCCCAGAGAATTAACAATCTGTAGCAAAATTTTCTTTAAGATAAGCTCAATAATGTGATTTTTGAAAGAAACCAATTTTATAATTTTACATGTTGGCCTTCCAAAAATATTAGGACATCATACAATAATTTATCTCTAAAAGCCTTAGATGTATAATCGATAAAAAATGTATTATTGAGAAAGTTAGAAATACTTACCTGATCTCCCAATAGCAAAATCATTTGAACAAAGAATTTTGTAGGAAGAGGGCTTGATCCACACCATTGTTGAATAAACCATGGATTTTCAGTGTTCACAAATTTCCTATGTTCCCATTGCTAAGGATTGGGGTTTGAATTTCCTCTTGCCCAATAAGGGGAGCATTTAACACTAGGGGGACTACCCTCTTGGGACCTTGATGCAAGTGATTGCCAAAAAGTGGGTTGGGTTTATCAATAACCTTTTTTCATGGATTAATAGTAATGTTATTACAACCCACTCCATACCCCAATGGAACCAAATTGGCCCTTGTTGCAAATGAAGGGATTTGAGTTGAAACCACCCAGAGGTAATTTTTGTCAGCTATCCCTAAATTTTGAGGAAGGAAAAAAATTCTAGAAGCGATTGAAACTTTTCTCTATTCTTCTACACTAAGAAGGATGAAGATTTAGAATAGTATATTATTTTATTTTAGCCATAGCCTTATTACTAACCCTTGGAACCTCTGTTAAAGCATGATAATCCCTTTACAATGTGGCAAAGAAGTTCTTGGTAGGAATATGAACCTAGAGAATCGTATATAAGCCTAGCAGCTCACAAAGTAGCCAAATCACTCTAAGGAGCTAAAGGGGCATAGGGGTAACTTCCCTAAACAAAATTCATCTACCAAAAAGCAATAGGATTTTTTTCTTTTTTTATCAACACCTACAATTGTTGTAGAAATTGTTACTCATGTAGAATGCTCATGTGTTGCATGTAGCATTCTTAGGTGTTTTGGGATGGTTATTCCCCAAGGTTCCAACTCTATTTAGAAGCTATTTGTGTTTGACCTTGGTTAATGGTCACTTGGTTGGTGCATGTTGTAGTTGGGAACCTATTGACAAGGTAGAATGACTTATTCCTTGCCTAATAGTGTTGATTTTTTGGTTAGATGAGTATTCCTAGTACATGAGAAGTTATTTATTGAAGGAATTGTATTGGTGTGACACCTATCCTTGTGTGGTTGATGAGATGGTTTGCGAGTGTTGGATTAATTTGGGTCAACTTTTGAAGAAGATGGTGGTTGATGAGATGGCTTGCGAGTGTTGGAGTAATTTGGGTCAACTTTTGAAGAAGTTGATAAGGTTTTCTTGAGTATTTCTAGTTTTGTATTTTCTCTTGGTGTGTGTGGTTTCTATTCTTGGATTGTAGGCTTCTAGGAGTAAACCTAGTCTTTGGGGGGTATGATGTAGTGCCTCTCCCATTTGATTTATATAAGTCATCCTAGTGGATACATATTTGATGCTCTTTATTTATCAATGATCTTGTTAGGACCCATGATTGATCTACACCCTTGGGGTGATTTGATTATGATATTTTATTAGTTGGATTAATTGTTCTTATGGCTAATTTACAAGATTATGATGTATTTTATGGTTTCACTAAGGTTTGAGCTAGTGGTTACCTGGATCAATATGGTATCACAATGTTATTCTATGATTACTTTTAGATGTGAAAAATGGTTGCATTATGTATTATTTGTCTTGTTATACTTTGACTTGGTCCTTGTAGAAATGTTTACTTATGTGTTTGACCATGTTGACTTATGTGTTCATCGTGTTATTTATGTTGTTCTGTAATAATTATTAATTGTATTTTTAAATGCTTAAAATAATTAGAAAGTGAGTTATCCATATTGGATTCATTGATTTATATGCTATGAATATCATCTTGCCTCTTTCAATAAATTTATGCAAATGGTTTAAATAATAAATTATTTAAGGTTTTTTAATTAGATGCATTAATTATATAATTTTACATAATTATTGTTGGATAAAATTGATTAATTGTGTATTGTATTTGATATTAAAAAAATTTCATATCATTATCAATTAGCATATGTCAAGCTTACTCAAGTAGTCAAGATAGTTTTCTGTGTCTATCGAGTGTTCCTGTGTTTGCCTAGTTCAAAAGGCAATGTCTACCAAGTTAACTTGAGTGTCAAAAGAAAGTTTACATAAGATGAGTGTTAACTAAGTTCACTCGATTAATGAAGGAAATGTTGGATGGAACTAGTGTCTTCTCGAATATGCAGTGTTAACCGAGTTCACTTGATTAACACAAGAAAACCATTTTTGAGTTAGTGTCTACCAAGTTGGGTCAGCTAACGAAGAATTTTCTTATTTTGGCATATTGAGTTTAATTAATTTATCTATCAATTCTAGCTGATTGAGGTGATGAATATTAGTTATTCTAAGTTGTATATGAATCAACTTGACAATATGAATGATATAAGGTCAAGTTGAGAATTTGAAAGTGTGTAAGAGTGTGAATGCATGGAAGATTTTTAAGATCTAATGGTGTAGCAAGGAAGAAAATTAGAAGGATAAGCAGAATATCCTTTTGAAGCTAAAAAGAAATATACTGGATTAGGAAGGATCAAGTACAAGCCAGAATAGAGATCAATAATCTACAATTTAGTTGCATTAGAAATCAGGTCATCTCATTGTTACTCTCTAACTATTGTAGCACTGATTTAAATCTCTTAACAGAGTTGGCTTAACAACTATTTGTAAAACCTCTAACAAGGTGGTAGTTCTATTGAATTGTCTATAGACCTCTAACAAGGCCACTCCAAATAGGGTGATTAAATCCTTTAATAGGGTCACACCTAACAGTGTGTTTTGTAACCTTTAACAAGGTTGGCTCCTAATAGGGCTCACTTCAGAAGAGTAAAAACAATAACTAGTTGCAATTGGTAGTTTTTTCAAATTAGGTTTCCACATAAATCTTAGTTTCAATTGTGTTCATGCTATTTTCTTTTATGTGTTTGTATCTAATTTAAAATAATGGTAATAATAGATAACATCTAAGATTTTCATGTTAAGTACTTACTAAGCATATTCAGTATTTACCAAGTTACAACATTTTATGTGTGTTTGTTGAGCATCAGTAGTATTCAATTTTCAGAGTTTATTTTGTTCTGACATCTAAAGGGACCTAGGATTTATTTTAGTGGTAAATAATTCACCCCTCCCCTCTTAGTTACTCTTCGTATATTTCCAAAAATTGGTATCAAAGCTTTTGGTGCTTGCAAAGAAGGTTTCAAGGACCTAAGCTAAAGACCAAGATATCTTATAGATGAGAAATTCCCAAGTTGAACAGAGACAATTTTGTAGCATGGAAAGGACTTATGAGATTACATTTGGCTACCATCAATGGTTCAGGTTGTAAATATATTAATGTTGATTACAATAATCCCACTAGAACATTATCAATTGAAGATATTGCTGAAAAGAAGAATCATAACATCAGATGATTGATATTGCGCCTACTCTTAGTTATGTTGAATTTGATGAAGTAAAAGATTGTAAAATATCTATTTTAATGTGGACCAAACTAAAAGACATATATGGAGGAGATGACAATGTAAGATGAGCTAAGGCTGAAAGTCTAAGAGGTCATTTTGATTAGATTAAAATGAGGGAAGATGAGAACATTACAAAATATGTGGAAAGAATCAAAGCAAGTGTGAGTGCAATCAAAGCATTTGGAGGAGAAATTCAAGAAAAAATAGTTGTAAGAAAGGGATTTAGAACTCTTCTTCCTATTTATGCAATTAGAGTGTCTACTATTCAAGAGATGAGATATGATCCAAATAATAAAATATCTTTGGATGCTTTACTTGGAAGATTGATAGCTTTTGAGTTAGATAACTTTGATAACTATGTTCCTAGCTCAAAAGGTATTGAGTCTACATTTGAAGCTAAACTCTCACTTAAGAAAAAGAGTAAGAAATCAAAATCCATTCAATCAAAAAGTAAAGAAGAAGAAATAGAAGAAAGCTCAGATAGTGATCTTGAAATTGTTGAAGCCCTACTTGCAAGAAAGTATTCCAAAGGTAGAGAAAAGTACAAAGGTAAAGTTCATCTGATCTACTTTTCTTGTAAAGAAGTTGGTCACATTGTTGCAAGGTGTCCAAAAAGGGAAAACAAAGATGAAAAGAAAAGCAATGAGCATAAAGGTAAGAAGGATTCCAAGAACTACGAGGATTATTGACAGTGGTTGTTCACATCATATGACTGGAGACAAAATAAAATTTGAGCACATGGAATATTATGATGGAGGCAGTGTGAGATTTGGAAATAATGAACCTTGTAACATAAAAGGAAAAGGATGTATTTCTTTGACAAAGGAACTTGTATGTGATAATGATTATTGGTTTGAATGACTAAAGCATAATCTACTAAGTGTGGCATAGTTGAATAACATTGGATTCAAGGTAGAATTCATCGATGGATAGGCCAAACTACTAGATAGAAAAGGAATCTAGTTGGATCTAGCAAGCAAACAAAAGGTAATCTATTTTATCTTTATCTCAATGAAAGTTCATGTTTTATTGCTCAATTAGAAAAAATTTGGTTATGGCACAAAAGATTATGTCATGTAAACTTTGATAATTTGGTTAAGATAAGAAAACATAAAAGAGTAAGAGGTATTCCTAAATTGAAGAAGCCTAATATGGGTCTATGCAAAAATTGCCAAATTGGTAAGATGGGAAAGAGTAGTTTTAAAAGCAAGAAATATCAGTCGAAAGAAGTCTTAGAACTTGTGCATACAAACTTATGTGGACCTATTGGAATAGAGAGTTAAAGTGGAAAAAAAAAATCATTCTTTTTGTTGATGATTATTCTAGAATGATGATTGTAATGTATCTAAAAGAAAAATTTGAAGCTTTTCAAAAATTCAAGTGGTATCTGGCAAGAGTAGAAAAAGAAACTGGAAAGAGATTGAAATGTTTAATATTAGACAAAGGTGGTGAGTTCATCTCCAATGAATTCAATAATTTCTACTTTGAAAGAGGGATCAAAAGATAAGTATTAGCCCTTGGTACTCTACAATAGAATGGTATAGTTGAAAGAAGAAATAGATCCATCATGGGCTATACAAGAACATTGATGATCAAAAAGAATGTTATAATCAAATACTAGAAGGAAGCTATCATCATTGTAGTTCATACCTGGAATAGAGTATAGTTGAAGAAAAATTCAAATCAAACTCCTTATCAACTATGGTATGGCTACAAACCAAATGTAAGTTGAAAGTATTTGGTAGAAAATGTTATATTTTGAAAGAATATAGAAAAGAAAAATTTGATGTCAAGGGTGATGAAGAAATATTTTTAGGATACTCCTATAGAATTAAAGCATACAAATGTTTGAATTTTTTTTCTCATAAAATCATAGAAAATGAACATGTGAGAATTGATGAGTTTGCAGAAAAGAGTGAAGAAGAAAGTAGCAAAGAGCCAGAGGATTATAGAAGATTTGTTTACTATGAACCTGATACCCTACCAAATCTATCCAAGAGAAAGGAAGCTTCATCCCCTAAGTCCCCAAAATATCCAATAGTTACTGAGTTGTAGATAGTGCAACCTAAGTCATAATCTAAAGGACCTAAGTCGCAGTTAGAAGCTACCGAGCTAGTTCAAATCAAGTCTAATGGACCTAATTCACAAATAGTGGAACCCAAGCTAGATACTAAAGTTCATGATAAAAATAGTGTAACTCATTCCAAATCCAAAGAACTTGTGTTAGCAAGATATGTCAAAAGGCATCATGCACCTAATTAGATCATTGGAGACAAATATGATGGAACAATGACAAGAAGCAAATTAAAAGGTAGATGTTTACTTATTGAATTTGAACCTAGAAATGTTAAAGATGCTTTAAATAATGAAAGTTGGGTTGAAGCAATGAATGAAGAAATAGAAAAAATAGAGAAGAACAAAACCTAGACACTCATTCCTAGACCCAATGATATAAATCTAATTATCACAAAATGGGTGTTTAGAAACAAGCTAAATGAAGATGGTAAAGTTTCTAGAAATAAAGCAAGATTGGTGTGCAAAGGCTATTCTTAAGAAGAAGGTATTGATTATGGTAAAAAAAATTCTCTTTTTGCAAGATTAGAAGGTGTTAGAATTCTACTATCATATGTAACACACAAAGGATTTAAAGTTTATAAAATAGATGTTAAATCTAAATTCTTGAATGAAATTCTTGATGAGGAAGTCTAAATCAAACAACCAAAAGGTTTTGTAGATCCTAACAAAAGAGACATGGTTTGCAAATTACACAAAGAATTGTATGGTCTCAAGCAAGCTCCTAGAGCTTGGTATGAAAGACTTAATAATTACTTGATATAGATTGATTTTCAAAGAATAAATGATAACAATAGTCTGCATATCAAAGAAGGACCAGACAAGAAGATTTTGTTGGCAGAAATATTTGTTGATGATACCTTATTCATAGGAAATGATGACTTATGCAAAGCATTTTAAGAAGAAAGAGTAAATAATTTGAGATATCTATGCTTGGAGAGATTAAATTCTTTGTTGGATTGTAGATTCAGCAGAACAAAAATGGTATATACATTACTCAATCCAAATATATCAAGGAGATACTAAAGAAATTTGGAGTGGAAGATTCAAGACCAGTTGGAACCCCTACATCTACTAGGCATAAGATTTCCAAAAATGATGATTCAAAGGAAGTAGATTAGACCATAAATAGATCAATGATTGGAAAATTGCAGTATGTAGTGCATACAAGGCCTGACATTGCATTAGTAGTTGGTATGGTGGCAAGATTCTCAACAAATACTAAAGAAAATCACATGATGGCAATCAAGAGAATCATCAAGTATCTGAAAGGTACTAAAGACCATGGCTTATGGTAAAAACTTGGAGGGAATTTGGAATTAAAGGTGTTTACTGATGCTGATTGGGCAGGAAGCATTTATGACAGGAAGAACAATAGTAGTGGAGCATTCTTTCTAAGTAAAAGACTAGTATCTTGGACAAGAAAGAAAGAAAATTACATCTTGCAATCTATAGTAGAGGCAAAATATGTGGCAGCAATAGTTAATTGTTCTAACATTATTTGGTTCAAACAACTATTGGAAGGAATGAAGATAGAAATCAAATATCTAGTAGTCATAAACTATGATAACACCAGTGCAATCAATATATCAAAGAATCTAGTGATGCATACCAAAACAAAGCACATTCCAATAAAATATCTCTTATTAAGAGAATTAGTGCAAGATAGGGAAGTCAGATTGGAATATGTGAACATAAAAGAATAGATTATAGACATATTCACCAAGCCATTACCTAAGGATGCATTTTTGTATCTAAGAGGTAAGCTAGGGGTCATTCCCCTATTTGAAGCTCACTAAATGAAGTTTAGTGATGCATTAACCAGAACCTATTGAAGATCAATCAGTTGGTGCAATATTCACAAGGGCATATTGCAAATGAATCAGTATTTAAGGTACATTGATATTAATAGAGTTGTTGTCTTTGGCATGTGTTTTCAAAGAGGGAGAAGTTTAGTGTCATATCTCATAAGAAATTTTAATTAGAAGAAGTTTTTTATAAGAGTGTGAAGTATGCTATCATAGAGATGTCTATGAGGGAGAATGATCTTGGTAATAGTTATTGACAAAAGATTCTAATAGAGGGAGAAACTAAAGATAGAAAGAATTCATACTAACAAAGAAAGTTCTCATAGATAAAATAAAAAAAATATTGTGTTATTGCATGTTGTTTTGTCATCAATGCCAAAGAGGGAGATTGTTGAATACAATTGATTAATTGTGTATTGTCTTTAATGTTACACAAATGTCATATCATTATTAGTCAATGCATGTTGAGCTCACTTGGGTAGTGAAGACAATTTTTTGTGTCTACCGAGCATTCTTGTGTTTTCCTAGTTCATAAGGTAGTGTCTATTGAGTTAACTCAAGTGTGAAAGGAAAGTTTACAGAAGATGAGTGTTAACTGAGCTCACGTAGTTAATGAAGGAAATGTTGGATGGAACTGGTGGTAAAAAGGATCTTTGTAAATATGCACTATTAACTAAGTTCACTTGGTTAACATAGAAAAATAATTTCTGAGTTAGTTTCTACTAAGCTATGTCAGCTAATGAAGGATTTTCTTATTTTTGCATATTGAGTTTAATTAATTTATCTATTGGTTCTTGTCGACTGAGGTAATGGATATTAGTTATTCTAAGTTGTATATGAGCTAACTTGACAATATGAATGATATAAGTATAAGGAGTTGAGAATTTGAAAGTGTGTAAGAGTTTGAATGCATGGAAGATTTTGAATCTAATAGTGCAACAAGGAAGTGAATCAAAAGGATACGTAGAATATCCTTGTGAAGCTAAAAAGAATATATTCAATTAGAAAGAATCAAGTACAAGCTAGAATAGAGATCTATAATCAACAATTTAGTTACATCAAAAATTAGGTCAGCTCATTGTTACTCTCTAACCATTGTAGCAGTGATCTAAATCTCTTAATAGAGTTGGCTTAATAGCTATTTGTAAAACCTCTAACAAGGTGTAGTTCTATTGAATTATCTAAAGACCTCTAACAAAGCCACTCCTAACAAGGTGATTAAATCCTTTAATAGGGTCACACCTAATAGTGTGTTTTGTAACCTTTAATAGGGTTGGCTCCTAACAGGGCTCACTTCAGAATAGTGAAAATAGTAACTAGTTACAATTGGTGGTTTTCCCAAATTGGGTTTCTACATTAAATCCTAATGTCAATTGTGTTCATGCTATTTTATTTTATGTGTTTACATATAAGTTAAAATAATGATAATCATAGATAACATATAAGCTTTGCATGTTAAGTACTTACTAAGAATATTTAGTATTTACCGAGTTACAACATTTTATGTGTGTTTGTTGAGCATCAGTAGTATTCAGTTTTCAGAGTTTATTTTGTTCTAACATCTAAAGGGATCTGGGATTTATTTTAGTGGTAACTGATTCACCCCTCCCCTCTTAATTACTCCTCTTATATTTCCAACAATTATTTCTTTGAATATTATATATTGTGCATCTAAACTTGATTTTTTTTCATTTACTATGCAAGACTTATATCCTTGACAGTAGCACATGGAGTTAGTGATTAGACATTTCATGTCGAGCCAATATTATCCCTGTATGGGTGATGTATCTTTACATTGTTATTTTAATCCTTTGGTAATTGGTAAATCTAGGTTCATTATGTATATGTGCCTAGACCTATGAGTGTGTCTATGTATTTAGGAATTTATAGTGACTACGGAAAATATTAATTAAACATTGATTTATGGGTTAAACAAAATTTAGTTTATTTGATATAATATAATTTATTTACAAGCTAATTTAGCCATTGTTGAATTCAAATTTATTTGGAATTTCCTAATTTAATTTGGGAAAGGAGAAAATCATTTATTAAGTTATTTTAATAACCTAATTCATAAATCACTTTGGAAAAGTGCTTATATAAAAAATTAACAACTTTATTTCTCACTTCTCACCTTTTTATTTCATGTTTCAAGAGCAAAATGTTCAAACCCTCTTTAGGCTAAAATGATGATTTATTCATTGGGAGAGATCATCTTGGTGGATCATCACAAGGTCAATCTCATTGGGTTTGTAGTAGGGAAGTCTTGTTGTGTTGAGTATTTCAGCAGATCAATTTCTCATTTTACCCCTTTTTACTAGGAGATAAGGCCTTCTCATTTTATGGTTTTAATCCATTTTAGCTTCTATTTCTTTTTTTCTAAGTGTTAGGGAGTGGAGAAAAAGTGTTCCCCTCCATTTTGATGAAATTCCATCACTCAGTTGGATGGGTGTGAGTATTTTATATTTTTAGCATATGGGTTTGTGAGATTTCTTGTTGTTATGTTGTTGGACTTCTATAAAGTTCTCAAATCCAAGATTTTATTTGAAAAAAATGATATTACATAGATTCATACCAATAGGTCTTTATTTTGTTAATTTAGTTGATGTTTTATTTTCTAGGTGTTTTTGGCATCATCTTGATTTGTGTGCCATCTAGTTTTCATCTATTTATATGTTTGGCTTGATTAGAGATTTAATATTGTATCCCTTGCCTCAACATTGGGATTGTGGAATCATAATGGTTTCAATAAATTTCATGGTATATTATTTCCCAATCATGATTTGTGTCTTCTTATTGATTTTTGTGGAGAAGCAATCTATTTTTTCTCTCAGACCGATATGCATAGACAATGGGGGGTAGTATGTGAATCAGGCGTTCAAATATTTTTGTACTAAGAATGGTTTACTACATCAATTTTCTATTCCACACACCCCTTAGCAGAATGATGTTTCCAAGAGAAAGAACAAAACCTTAAGAAGATGGCAAATTACATGATTTGGTCATGGAATATGTAGTCTTCATTTTGGGCTAAAGTAGTCAATTGTTCCAACTACATTTAGAATTGGATGCCCCACAAGGCATTGCTATAGATGAATCCTAAGAAGGCTTAGTCTCATGCCAAGCTTGATGTTTGCACATTTTGATTTTTTTATAGTAAGGCATGAGCTTTTATTCCCCATGCTCGAAGGAAATCTATGGAGAAGAAGAGTCAACCACTCATCTTTCTTGGCTACTATGAGGATGTGAAGGCATACAAGTTATTTGATCTTGAGTCTAGAGAGGTCTTGTTTTATCGAGATATCTAGTTTGATGAGTGCTTTCCCCTTCTAGATTCTCCCTTTTTGGATTCCTCCTCATTGCCTACTCCTTCCTCTTCATCTCTTGAGGATGTTCCATCTTTATAGGATGATGTAGATGATGATCCACCACCTCCTAGACTAGTAGTTGCTCCACCTTTTCCCAAGTGGGCCTGTATTATAGTTGAGTCATTGGTCCTTTAGCAAGAGATCCTATAGATACTTGTCATACTCAAGCTTAGACATCTAGCTCTAGTCTTCTAAGTCATGCTATTTCTATAGATCCTTGGATATTTTTAGAGGAGACTAGACACCCAAAGTTGGATTTGGCTATAGATGAGGAGAATTCTTCTTTGATGAAGAATCACACATGGGATCTATGTACTCTTTTGAAAGGAAGAAATTTGGTTCGGTGTAAGGGGTTGTACTATACCAAGTATGTTGTAGATGGCTCTATTGATAAGTACAAGGCACATGTTGTTGTGAACGGATTCTCACAGGTTGAGGGTATTGATTACTTTGAAACTTTTTCCCCCATCACTAAGATGAATTCCATTCACTTTTTCCTTTCACTAGTAGCTTCAAAGGGATGGCTAGTCTTTCAGATGTATGTTAAGAGTGTGTTCTTGCATGGTGATCTTCATGAGGAGATCTATATGGAGAAGCCTCAAGGATTTGTGCAGGATTCTTTATTAGTTTGTTGGTTTTGACTTTCTATGAACTTCACACATTGTTATTCCAATCATACAATGTACATTCAGCATTAGGGGTTAATATTGTAATACGTGTTCTCTATATTGATGATCTCATCATTTCTGGTAGCTCATCCTCCATGATTTAGAGTATTCAAAGAGTATTGATAGAGTAGTTTGAGATGATAGATCTTGGTCTTCTACACTATTTTTTGGGCCTACAAGTTACTTAGACTTCTGATGGTATTTTCATCTATCAATAGAAGTATCCTCTTGATATTATCCAATGCTCCATCATTCTTGATTGAAATCTGACCCTTACACCACTCTAGTCAAGTGTTGTCTTATCTACCACTTTTCCTATGGCTTCAGTGGATCCCACTTTATATTGACAATTGGTTGGCAATTTTTTGTACCTGACACATACTCATCTTGATCTTTCCTTTGTAGTTGGTCTTGTTTTTTAATTTTCACATGATCATCATGAGAGCCATTGGCAAGCTTCCAAATGTATCTTGAGGTAAATTTAGGGAACTACACATCTTGGCTTTCACTACACTACAAGATCCACACACATTGTTGGCTTTACTAACTTAGATTGGGTCAGTGATATTGATGATAGGAAGTCTACTTTTGGTTTTGTTTTCTACCTTGGCTTTGGTCCTATCATGTGGTCTTTTAAGAAGGAATATTCTATTGCATTATCATCTATAGAGGTTGAGTACTAAGAAACGGTGTTAGCTAGTCAAGAGATTTTGTGGCTTTGATAGTTGATGACCAAGTCTAGGATTCCTCCTAATAATCCCACTCTTCTTTGGGGTGACAATCAAAGTGACATACATATTTCTCACAACCTAGTGGATCATTAGTGTACTAAGCATATCAAGATCCACATGCACTTCATCTAACATTTGATTCAAGAAGGTGTTCTCCTCTTGGAGTACATTCCTAAAGAAGTGCAAGTTGCTAACATCTTCACTAAATATTTTGTATCACTGCATTATCTTCAGTTGTGCACCATGCTTGGGGTGAGGGAAGTTTTCCTTGGGGGGTCTTAGTGAAGCCTTTATTCCTTTCATGTTTTCAGCATTTTTTCTCATATCTTTGTTGGAGTAGAGTTTTTCCCATGCAATTTTCTATACATCTCCACTTTATAGAGATTTGACGACACACTAGAAAACTCTTCCAAATGGGCACCACATAGTGACACTTGATTGTTCCTTTGGAGTACTCATTGAACTTCAACACAATTGTGCATGTATAAGAAAATATCATAAAAAATTTCATTTGATGTCAAAGTTAACACAAGCATCACAAGACTGAGCAAATTGAGCACTCACAATGAAACTTGACTATAATCATTCCCAAATACAACCTCTATCCAATACTAATTAAGGGAAAATTTTATGTCACATCCTTATCTGCAATCAATCTATGAAAAATTATTGAGATATCACTTGTTTCCCTTAAATTTTCATGTCTAAGTTGGGTAGGAATCCGATTTTAAACTGGCATTTTCATAATGAAGAAACATGACCCACTCAAGAAATGGTGCATTTGTGAGATCTTCATGCTTGGAGAGGGTTTTATTTCAAGATGAGGTAAGTTCTCCCAAACATGGGATGGTAGGAAATAATTCCTAGTTTGAGATTAGTAGAATCTTTTGCAATTAATTTGGTGTTAGGAATCACCAGTCCTCATCTTAGTTTACAAATAGAAAAATTGCATCACCGATTCATTAATTTCCATCAAACTTTCCTAGGCATGTGTAGAATAAATCAAATCAACAATCACCCTAAAAAACCTCTACAACATTGAATTTATTACCGAATGATGGTAGGAGTAGATGGAGTAGGGGTGGTGAGTAGGAAAGGAGGAATTCAAATTTTTGATGGGAATGTTGTAGGCTTGTCAGGAGAGGAAGATCAACATGAGGTTCATGTGGAGAAAGGTTAGCAAGGGAAGGAACCCAATGGAGGTGGGGTTCCTAGGGACCTAGGGGGTCCAAGTATGCTATTTCTATCTCAATTCCCATCAAAACTTGGTTAGGTTTGTTTGGCATCAGGTTGATCAATAAGTCTTCTTTCCCTCAAGTTAAGAATATCTCTATTACTGAGAAAGGATCATTTGTTTTGGAAATTCTATATCAAATCATTGATATGAATATATCTAAGATGGATAATACCCTTGTGGGGAGAATATTTGGAGCCAAACTAAATATTGAGATAGAGCCTTTGTTAAGAGGAAATGGGCTCTGAAGGGACAGGTTGATGTTACTACTATGTCAAAAGGTAGCTCATCCTTCTGCTTCTCATGCATTGAATATCAAAGCAATATCTTGTGTAGTGGACCATAGCTAGTGGATAAGAATACCATGATTTTACAAAAGTGGTTCCCTAACCTAAGTCTTCAAAATTAATTAATTGTTCAAGCCCCTATTTGGGTTAAACTACTTGGATTATCTCTTGAGTAGTAGGTAGAAGATGTTTTCTAAGGAATAACCAATACCTTTGGGGAGCTTCCTTCAATGGATCCAATGATAGTCTCAAGAAGGAGATTGATGTATGCTAGAATATATGTGGGATTCATTTAGGGGGTTGATATGCCTAATTTCTTTACCCACCAATCTAAACTAGGTGATTGGAAAAAAAAATTGAATATGAATCCATCCCTTTTGCTTATTTTCATTACAAAAAATTGGGGCATTAGGAAAAGAAATGCCCTAATAAAGTTGGTATCTTGAAGAAATATAGAAAAGAATGGGTTTCAAAAAGTTGGTATGGAATCTAAGGCTATGGAGCAAATGCAAATAGAGAAGGAGGTTGGTAGCTCCTTTGTCCACTGATGATAAATTTCTAAATTTGGTGGTGAAAATTTTGAATTATTTTGATAGGGTTATGATTATATTTTTCCTATTTATAGTTTAATCCTAACAATTTTTTCATAATCTCCATCAATTTCTATTCCCTAACCATAGGCCATATAAGTGAGCGGGTTTCATTTTCCTAAGTATATTTTCCTTATGATGTTACGATGGAGGGTTAGAAGAATATCGTAGGAAAGTGTGAAGGCCTTTATCGATCTCACAATTAATGTTGTGTCGTGTTATCATAGGAAAGATTTTGAGCTTCCCCTGATCATATGATGTCCTTTTTTTCATTATGATCATATGACATATTATTCTATTCATGTTATGGTCTTCTCTAATGTTGTCATAAAGGGTTCATTGTGGTATCAAGAGTAGACAATTGGGGAGGTTACAATCCTATGCTAAAATGTTTATCGTTAGATCATAAAGTGATGGATGGAGGTCTATGGTCTCACGATGCTTGTCATATGGTCAAAAAGCTTTGTTTTGAAGGCTAATATGCCATGAAAATAGATTTATCATGTGATCATATAAGGGATAAAGGTGGTGTTGCAATGGCATGACATTTTGTCATCATAAGATCGTAAGGATTATAAAGGCAAATAGGTGGTGAGTTGTCAAGACAAGTGTCCATTTCTTGATTGGATAGAGCCAGTGTATGAGTGCTAGATGTGTTCATTATCAGCATTTGTGGGATTAGGAAAGATTTAAGTTGAACAGTAACTTTTGTCTCCAATCTTACAATTAATCCTTCATCATAAGATCTCAAGGTTATGAAAAGAGGCTCTCTAATGTTACGATTAGGGCTCAATCATAAGATCGCACAAGAAAAGTTACAAGCCACAAAAGTTATGAGATAAAGGTTTCAAGGCTCTTCTAACATCATAAAAGCAAAGGGGATCCCTTGTGATGTTAGGAAGAGAGAGAATTTGAGCTTAACTATGATCATATAATCATAGGGTAAATGAGGGTGATTTATGATGTTTCGAAACCGCTTGTCATGAGATTGTAGAATGAAATAGATCTGATGCTGATGCTATGATAAAAAAGTGTGCCATAGGATCATAAGGGGTTTTTCCACTTATCTGATTGGCTAACATGAATTTCAAAGGGTGTCGTAAGATCACAGGGCCATCAATACAATGGTGCAATGTTATGAAAGGTCTTTTCAATCACCTTGTCATAATATCATAGAATCTAATCTTGATAGAAAACATAATGATGATAAATGAACTATGGGCTTCTCAACCAATTAGATTTGAATGTAGTACAAAAAGTTCATAGTTGGAAATTAATGGTGACACTTTGTGAAGTTGATAGAATGGATTGATATCATTTTTCAAGCATGCTAGAAACAATGCAACATAGACGTTAGTCTGCACATATCAACTTATAAGATCTTCTTTTCTAATGATCACTATTCACCATTTGCAAAGAGAGAATTTGAGCTTTTCCTTTTTTTTTTGTGCATTCTAAATTGTTGTTTCTGGAGCTTGTAAGAGATAGAACATTTTCAATTTCAGGTAATTTAGTTGCATATTTTTGAAATGTCAAACCAAGAAGTGGAAGAAATCCAAGCCTTAGATATGGCATTCTCAGAGACCTCAACTTTGAAGGGAGGTAAAACCAGATAGAAGAAGCCTAGACAATGTTTGAAAGAGTGGATGAAACTATTCCTAGGTTCTACTAATGCAAACTCTGCAGATGATCATGCTTTCTTTGACCCATATGCAAGGTGTAGAGATGCCAAGTGCCCTGATGTTACTGGTTCTGAAATTTTCTACTTCTTCTATTGGAATAGGGAGAAGAAAATTCCTATTTGTAATCCATGGAAGAAGATTTGATAAAGGCCCTATTCCAGTCGTACAACCCATGCACCAAGTCTTTTCACAAAAAGGATGGAACTATTCTCTATACTTTTGATCGAGAATCTTTTATTGAAGCCTTTGGATTAACTAGAGCAATGGGTTAGCTTGTAGCTTTGAAGGACTTGTAGAGGAGATTCGAGGAGAACCCTAATGCTTCCACAAGAGCCTCATTGTTGCAACACATTCTCAGTGATTCGAAGAAGGTGGGTAATTACCTAAAGAAGATACAAAAAAAGATACCTCTAGACAAATTCAAAAGCTATTTTGTCAAGACTATATATGGTGTCCACAAAGTTGTAGGAAAGGATGGGTCTGATGAGGTCTAGGGGGTAGAGTACATAATTGCCAAGGATGTGCAAGATTCCTACCATGCTTGTGAATATGACTATGTCAATTATATTTTAGATATAATGAAGGACAACATTGCCAGGGCTCAGACTGGAGATATGAGAGAATTCACTTTCCCCTACTACTCCCTGCTAATGCATTTGATTCTCTACAAGAATGTGGGATATATCAGCTTTGACTTCATTGATTAAAATTTTGATTTGAATGGAGATTTTCTAGTGTAGCTATGGACACGGGTATGGAATAGCACTTACCTTTTTTTTTAATTCTGTGTCCTTTTTCAATAATTTTAGTGTTATTATCATGAGAATGTTAGACCCAAGGTACTTTAGATCCCCAAAAAAATGGAAAGGTCTTCCAAGACTAGCTCTAATACCCAAGGGGAAAAGATTAGATCATAATTGGGTGGATATTTTCTTATTTCCTACCTTTTCTCTAATGAGATTCTATGGTTGTCCCCAGCCACCCCATATTTTACCAAAGTTCATTCCTCCTAGACTAGGAATAATTGAGTTTATTTGGCAATTATTCATGGTGAATAGAGAGTATCTAGGCCCTAAGGTGCATAGGGGAATATTTTTGTGTAGCTATTTTAAGATTGGTGATTTTACCATTGGTAAGGAGGCCCTAGATTTTGCTCATTCTTCCCTACACCATTATAATTTGTGCATAGGCCCTTATAGGATGTATGACTCTAAGGGATGGATGAGGGAAACATTGAAAGAAATGAGAAACTATGTATTGCCAAAGTCCAAGGAGCTGCCCCATGAAGACATCATCCCAAACATGGTAGTAGAAGGGGAGGTAGTTGATAAGCTTGCAAAGCTTGACAATGTTTTGAGGGTGGAGAGGGAATTGGAGAGAATTGATCCCTAGTTTGCAAGGTTTTACATGGATATCCTTTACCCCCAAAGAATTAGAAAAATCGTCATGGACTATGTAGAGATAATGCCAAGTTGCTAGAAGGTCCAATGGGGGAAAAAGATAGAGTATGTCCTGACAGTCCTGAACCTAATGTAACCCTTGAGGTAGAGGAGGAGGATGCACCTCAGGCATCCTGGATGGCTAAAGGAAACAAGAGGCAAAAAATTGTATAGATCCCTCCCTAGGTTAGGCAAAGGAATTTGCAATTTTTTCCAGAGAATAGTTACTATTTTTCTAACATGAGACAAAACTACCTCCAAACTAGAGCTATTATAGTTGAGAATACCTTGACAAATCTGGAATTGGTAGTAGCCAAACTAGATGACAAGATCATCCAAGCTCAACAATTCTTGGAGGATGATGAGTTCATCAAATCCAATGAATTTAATTTTTTTTATATAAGATTAAACAAAGTGAGCTTGTCCTCAAAATGAAACTAGATGAATCAAATGAGAAAAGGATGGAAATGATTGAGAAGCTACAGACCTATGATCCTAAAAGTGAAATAATGACTCTAGAGGAGGCCAAGGATCTAGTTCAAAGAATTGGTATGTTACTGGTGGTTGGATGGGATTTGGAGCAAGCCTTTATGCTTGATTAGATTAGAAGGTAGGAAAGTGCCATCTCCTATGAGGCAATTAGAACTAATGGATTGAAGAGAGGGACTAGTTTCAACATTGATACCAAATCCCTAGTAGTCTAGAGCATGGGCCCTGCTTCTAACAAACCTAAACTGATGGATGTGTAGAGCACAAAATAGGGCAACTTGATTATATGGACTCTATAGGGCACCTCTGGTACAGAGATCTCCAAGGCATTAAAACATTTTTCATTTATGAATGAAGCAAAGGTAGAGGAAATGGAGACAAGATTAGCCCAGTCCATACATGACTATATTGATGTCAGGAAGCTCTATGAAAATGAGCTGAGGAATAGCCAAGGAGAATGAGAATTGAAACTCAATCAATCCAATAGGGAGGAGATGTAAGGAAAGAGATCCGTAGAAGTATGATGAGCCACATGGTTGATGTTTTAAAGAACATATCACAATAGGCTCATAATTCATTTGTTTTTATTAGATAAACAGGTTTTACAGGAGCAATTTTGCAATGAGGCACTCTCATGTTTAACGCCCACTTTTGGCCTATGGGGGCCTTACATTCAATTCTTAGATAGATTAATTGTATTGATGGCTAAAAAGCTAGATTTTCTAGATAAAATTCTCACTATAAAGGAGAGCCTAAACATGGTAAAATAATTAAGTGGCTTCTTTACTGGTAAATTGCAAGTTATACACAATAAATTTAAAATTTTGTCTAATGGATTAGAACCTTGTATACAATCAAGACTTAGAGCTACCAATGTAATGAGGGACTGGTAGGAGTGGTCAACTTCTTTTGATGACATTTTGACTTAGGAGGCTACAGTAGCAATTTTTGAAGATACCTCTAATTCCCCTTTCCATACTTTGGTTGATTCTCTTTTCAAGGAAGAAATAAATTTGAATAAGTTTATTATTGAATCCAAAGAAATTATGGATGCTAGGTGGACCAAGTCCACTCAAGATCTACAAGAGGTGAAGAATACCAGCTGGCCCACCAAAATAGAATTTTATGTTTGGGAAGTAGTGGGTGAAATAAAGGCTCTACTAGCAGGAGGTAGCTAAGATATTCTGCATACATGGGCAAAAAGTACATGAAGAAGAAAAGATCAAAGATTCAACATTAATTCTTTTGTGCCATCCTAGCTACTTATCTTTTGATTAATATTTTTGGAAGAATGTTTTGTGTATTTATTATTTACATCTTTCAAATGGTTTTGTTTTCCTTTAAAATTTTGACATTTGTCCTCCTCTCATCTATAGCTTGTTGCAATCATTTATATGGATTTCCAAGATGATAAATAGAGGTTGGTTGTCTGTAGAATTTTCATATATGTCATATTATTATTTTGCAGTCCATCCAGAGTGTTATATAGTTACTTGAGTGAGTTTAGTTATATGCATATTTGAATACAAAAAGGAAAACATTCTAGAAAAATGGTTTTATCCCTATGTTGCATTTTGAGTTTTATCAGCAATATTGAAATAAAAATAGAAGGATTTATCCTTAATTATCATTATCTATGAATTTTTGTCTCTTTTTCATATATCTATAGCTTTGAGACTGAATAGATAAGTCTTCTCTTTAGTTTAATGCAATCTAAATGGTTGTATATCTCTTATTGATTGCTGCTAATTTAAAGAATCAGGCAATTACTTTCTATAATTGATAAGGTTTAGGGTTTATGAAAAGGATGATAATAAGAATGAAAATAAAAGTTTAATGCTGACTCTCTTAATCACAAGTTGATTAAAAAGATCTAAATTGATAATCCTTGACTCTATAGCCCAATGGATAAGACACTAGCCCATCCTAAAGTTTGAAGGCATATTGGAACATTCATATAACTATAGGATATTTACACAATGAATATCAATTTCCCTTTTTATGTATTGAAGAACTAGAAGTGTAGGTCATGGCTTATTTGTTGCTACTTTCTTTTTTTTGTAATTAGCTACTACAATCAAGAAGTTTGTTAGCAAATTATAGAAGAATATTGACCATTTCTACTATAGGGGATAGTCTTGCATATAAGAATATCAAGTTAATAAGATAAATCCCTTAGGTTTGCCCACATTGGCTTAGTAGAGCCTAAAGTGAAGTGAGTCCTAATGACTCTATTAATTGTCCCAGAACTAAGATTTAGCCTTGCTAAATATAGGATTTAGCTCATGCTTAGGCTTGTCCCTATCTTTGTTTCTTGGTATTAGGTTTAAATCCACCTGATATGTTCTTTACTAGAAAGAACTCCAACAAAATGGTGACTCTACTAGGGAGTTAAGAAGTTACTATCAAATTGTGTTTTACAGAACATCAAAGATCCCTCTATTTTGCTTCTTTTCCTAGCTCTATTTCATACTTCCCCATTATAGGGTGGTGACTCAAGTCAAGGTTTTGTAGCTAGTGCTAATTTTTTTGAGAAAATCTTAAAAATCAATGATTGAGAAAAAAAAGAATACATGTGCCTTTACTAAAAAGCATTCTGAGATACTATTGTTAGCTGAACTACCTCCTGGGGTAAAAAGGAACCAAAATAAGAAGAAGTCTAATTTTAATTCTATGTGAGTCCCTAGAACCAATGTGTTAGCCTAGTCATTGTATCACCCTGTGGATGAGAATGAGTTGTCCTCCAAAAGTAATGAGTCAGAGGAAGTTGCACTCTTGGGGGAAACTTTTTCAACCCCATTAAAGGTCTTCCAAGATAAAAATATGTCACCTGTGGGGGATTTTCCTTATAGGTCAAACATGGTGAATGAAATGAACCACAGTTGGTGTTTTAGGGAAAACATGGAGATGGGTTTTAGTCCTAGACATGAACCATATGTAGCAAACCTTATAGACTTTGATCCAATGGATTCTAAGGCTACCTCTATAGATCATGAGGAATTATTTCCAAAGCTTTCCCTTCTCAAAAAGAAGGTTGTAGATGAGGAAGCTAGACACATGCATTTAGAAAAAGAAAAGGAGAAAATTATTATGAATATTATCACTGAAATAGATAACCTACTTAGGAGAATGACTTCCTTGCAAGAGCAGAATAGGTGGTTGGAAAAAAGATCTTCTAATCTACACTCTGACATCTTTGGAGATATGGATGGTTTGAGGACTGATGTTCAAAGGCAAGAACAAGTTCTTAAAAAGAGTCAGGCCCTTATTGTTACACAGGTTCAACCTTAAAAGCCTTTTGAGACTACAGTGGAGGAGGCACATAGGAAGGACTTGGATAAAGGCAAGTGAAAGTTTGTTGGGATACAAATCAGTGAGCCACATCTCCCTAATAAACCCATTTCTCTTGTTATGTCAAAGCTTGATTTAGATTTGGAGAAATCAAGAAAAGAAAAGGAAGATCTGACCAAGAAACTTGAAAGGGTAGAAAATGAAGCTCAAGCTGCTGAGGCTAGAAGAAAAATCTAGTTCATAAAATTAAATTCTACCTTAGTAGCTCAACCAAGTTAGCCTTCACAATTTTTACCTATTGTATCTAGTGTTGTTCCTCTCACAATAGGTCAAAGTACCCCACATCTAACCCCTTTTTCAACTTCTACTACTGGTCATTTTCCCCTTCTCCAACTTTCCTAGCAAATTTAGTTTCCTTTCCAAAGTTAGGTTGTTGGGGCAAGTTCTTCAGATATCCCTGTCTCCCAAAGAAAACCAATTCATATGGAGAGATACAAGTAGATGTCCTTCTTGGTTATCCCTAGTTTTCCTCATCTTGTTCCAAATGACCTTAGGGACAAAGTTACTAAATTTGCTGGAAATAATGCTATTACTAGTGAAGAGCATCTCAAAAAGTTCATTGATATGCTAAATGATTATGAGGTAAAACATGAAGATGTAGAGATGAAACTTTTTGTTCATTCACTAATTGAAGATGCTAGAGATTGGTTCAAAAGATTATCTGATGACAGTATCAACTCATGGAATGATCTTGAAACCCTATTCAAGGAACAATATGGTGACAAGACAAATGTTGGTTTTATGTTGAATGACTTCAATAATATCAAGAAGAACCCAAATGAATCAACCTTTGACTTCAATGTCAGGTTTCAAAAAGGTATGTATAAACTTATCCAAGTAATGAGATTGAATGAATATGTGTGTCTTACTACTTACTTCAATGCTTTTGATAGTAATATGGCTTATGTCCTTAGGGATAAAGATCCAAAAACATTAAGGGATGCTTATACAATGGTTGTAAATATTAAAAATAATAGAAGAGCTGTTGGAAAACTTGGGAAAAGAGATGACCCTAAATTATTCAATCCTAGGGGGAAGAAAGATAATGAGAAACCTATTTTAGGAAAGAAACTTAAAGATGATACAATGGGATAGGTTTTAGTTTATTGAAAAAAAAAATCCCCTAGCTCCCCAAGAAAAAAAAACAAATATCCTAGAGAGAACTACTTTTAGTAATAATTTTAATAGACAACCTAGGATGCAAAATTATCCCTATACTACTCAAGGGAAGGATAGAAAGCTAGTTCCTAATCCCACACAAGGGAACATGAACAAAGGAACACTAGACCCTTTGTAAAGAAACTCCATAAATATGAGTGATGATGTCCCCTGGTGTCATGTTTGTTAGTCACCACATTCCCCTAATTTTTGTGTTGTGGCTCAGTCTTTTATTGCAAATCAGAAAGTGTAAAATGATGAAGATGTAAATGATAAGGATCAAGAGGATATTACATGTAATATGATTCATCTTTGTGACATTAATGGAGACTCAGATATTAATGAGCCTAACCATGGTGTTACAAATCAAAGAGATGTATATTACACGCATCACCAACAAGTGTTTCCTGGTAGTGAAGATCAAGATGAAAGTGTCATATGTAACACTTCAGCTACAACTGATCACATCAATTTGAGAGAACCTTCTAATGAATAAATTGATAGAATTACTTTAGAGTTAGTTGCACAAGTCCAGAGTACTTACAATATGAGAAATAGAGTTGTAAATAGTGCTCCTATTAAGTCATCTAGCATTTTCATCAAAGATAATACTGAGAAAATTGCTCATGAAAATAAGAAGAATCCTCCTGAGGTTCCTGAGATTAAGGAAAGTAAGAATAAGAAGTGGGAACCAAAGAAAAAGGTGCATTTCCAAAATGAAGAAATTAGTAAGCCAACTACTCCAGAAAAGGAAACAAGATTTGAATCTGTGAAGCAAAATGATTCATTTGTTGTCCAAACTCCTATACCCTCAGTTGTTAGTATGAAAAATACTACTTATGATCCAATTGATATGGTTTCAATGTTATCAAAAATCACTATTAAGGTTCCTTTGTCAGCAATGTTTAGGATAGAGGAACATAAGAGAAAGGCTCTATCTTGGTTGGGAGGGATACAAGATAATAGTGTGGTTACACAAGAATCAACAAGTACACTGCAGATTCTAGTTCTGGAAAAGGAAAAAGAGGATAATGGAGTCATGTCTCAAATACCCTAAATGTACCTAGACAACTCATCAATTGCATATTTCTAGGACATTGATCCCTTTTTCCTAAGTTTGATCATAAAGGGCAAGACATTAAAAAATTGTATGATCAACTCAGGTGCTTCAAATAACATAATGCCTTTCAAAGTTATGTAGGCCCTTGGTTTAGGAGTTGATATTGGACAAGGTAGGTGCAGGGCAATGGATGCTAGAGAGGTACCTGTCATAGGTACTATTAATGCTTTACCTTTTAGACTTGATGCATATCCCGATGAAGAACTAACTATGCCAGTCCTTGTAGTAGATATTCCCCCCCATTATGGGATGTTACTTTTAAGGAAGCAGAGTGTTGCAATGGGAGGTAGTATGCAATGTGATTTTTCATATGCCACTTTTTAGGTAAGGTAAAAGGCCATCAAGGTTAATAGAGAACAAAGAGTAATTCATATATTTGAGGAAAATATTGACAAAGATACAACTTATTTCATAGACACAGATGTGAATGCATTCTGAGCCTAATTGATCATCCAAGAAGTAGAAAAATTGCTGGCACTAATTGAACAAGAGGTCACATGTTGTTTGGATTCTTCAAATTTGTGGAATGTGTAATTTGATGGAGCAAGCTCAAAAGAAGGATCAGGACTTGGAATTGTCATTGTCTCTCTAGATAAGAATACATTTAGGTATTCCTTTTATATAAATTTCACATGTACCAATAATGTTGTAGAATATGAGGCTTTTTTATTGGGATTGAAAGTTGCATCACATCATGGAATCAAGAAAATACATGTTATTGGTGATTCTAAATTGAGTATCTCTAAGGTTAGAGTTATATATGTGTCAAAAACTAAAAGATTGAAGCAATATGGGAATTTTGTGGGACATGATTGAATCTTTTGATGCTTTTTTTAACAATATGGAAAGACAAAAGTAATAATAAGATGACAGATCTTTTGGAAAATGTGGCCATAAAGCTTGATGATATTTCATTTGCTGGTGTATCCACCATAGAAGTAAAGAATAGGCCTTCAATCCTAGATAATGTACATAGTTGGAAAGTTTTTGAGGATGACAAGGATATCCTAAATTTTCTACTCAATGAGGATAAATATCATGGATATGAACTTGATTGCAGTGCATGGGTAGAAACAATTTATGGGAAAGAAACAATTTTTGGGCAAGAGATCCTACAATTAAAGAACAACAAGGTACCCAAAGGTTTGGTTGTATTGGAAAATGCTTTTGATAATCAAGATAGAGTACACTTAAGTGCACAAGATAACAAACCACAAGAATTAGAGGAAATTAATCTAGGCATAGTTGACTCCCTAAAGAGAGTATACATTGGTAAAACCTTAAACCTTGAGATCAAGAAGTCTTTGATGGATTTATTAAGAAAATTTAGACATGTTTTTGCATGGTCTTATGATGACCTTAAGGATTATAGGCAATACTTGTTCCAACATGTTATACATCTTAAGGAGGATGTGAAACCTTTCAAGTAGAAGCAAAGAACTTTGAACCCTACTCTAGCCCCTAAGATGCAAGAAGAATTATTGAAGCTTAGAGATGGGGGAATAATTAAGCCAATTAGGCATTCTTCATGGGTGTCTAATTTGGTACCTGTTAGGAAAAATAGTGGTGATATCAGGCTTTGTGTTGATTTTAGAAATCTAAATATTGTATCTTTCAAAGATAATAATGGACTGCCCAATATGGAGGCTATGCTTCAACAAGTAACTAGTTTAGAATTGATGATGGATGGTTTTTTAGGATACAACTAGGTTCTTGTTGATGAAAAAGAATAGTTCAAGATAGCCTTTACCACCCCTTGGGGAGCTTATGTGTATGTAAGAATGCCTTTTGGCCTCATAAATGTAGGAACAACTTTCCAAAGAGCCATGGATGTGCCTTTCAAAGATTATATTGACAAATTCATGGTAGTATATAAAGATGATTTGACTACATATTCTAAGAAAGTTGAAGACCATTGTAGGCATCTTGAAAAGATTTTCCTCAAAGCTTTGGAGTATGGAGTATCTTTGAACCCAAGAAAATTTACCTTTGGGGTCACAGAAGGGAAATTTTTGGGTTATATAGTTTCAAAAGAGTGGGTTAAAATTGATCCTGAGAGGGTAGTAGCGATTGACAAGGTCCAAAAGCAAAAAAATGTTAAAGGTATACAGTCTTTCTTTGGACAAGTTAATTTCTTAAGGAGATTTGTGACTAACTTTTCTAAAGTTAGTAGGCCAATCTCAAAAATGCTCAAGAAAGGTGCTACAATAAATTGGGAAGGTGAGCCTACTGTTGATTTCCAAGAAATGAAAAGTGCTATTAAGAATGCTCCAGTTCTTAGGACCCCTGATTATGGAAAACCCATGTAAATTTTTTCTTTTGCATATTTTCATATTGTTGCAGCAGCCTTGCTTAAAAAAATGAAAATGGACACGAACAACCTATGGCATTTTTTAGTAAATCCCTACAACCTACAAAAATGAAGTATGATATTAATGATAAGAAGGCATATGCTCTTGTCAAAGCTTTCAAGGCTTTCAGATGTTATCTTGTAGGGGCTATTGTCATAGCTTTTGTGCCAAATGCAGCAGTAAAGGATATTTTCTCTCAACAAGAAGTATCTGGCAGAAGATGTAGATGGATTAATAGAATCCAAGAATTCAATATAGATATCCAAATTACTAAGCTAGTAAGAGGTCAGGGATTGGCAAAGTTCATGGCACAAACAAATTTGGATGCCAATCAAATAAATGTTGAAGATCAGGATCTTAGCCTTAGCACATGTGATATGGAATAGTGTGATTGGTATAGAGATGTAATATATTACTTGCAACATATGCAGTCTCCACCTCATCTAACAGAAAATGGAAAGAGGACTATAAAATTATTTTTAGTTAGATATATTATTATGAATGGAATGTTATGGTGGAGAAATTTTGAAGGTGTACTGCTGAAATGCATTGATCAATAGAAATCTGAAAAAATATTAAGTGAGATGTATTCAAGAATACGTGGGGAGGCATTATATGGCAAAGACTATAGCCCATAAGGTTACAAGGATAGGTTTTTGGTGTCCTAACTTGTTTAAGGATGCTCAAATTTTAGTGAGAAAATGTGATTCATGCCAGAGGTTTGTAGGAAAATTAAAATTCTCAAGAAATACACCTTTGAAATTAGTTGAAGTCCAAACACCTTTCTAGCAACAGGGAATGGATTTTATAGGTGATATCTCACCTAGCTCTAGCAGTGGTTTTTCTTGGATACTAGTTACAACTGACTATTTCACAAAATGGGTTGAGGTAGTCCCTACTAGAAATTCAACCAAAAAAGTGGTGAATAATTTCCTTTTCAATAACATCATTACAAGGTTTGGATGCCCTAAAATAATAGTAACTAATAATGCTATGTATTTTAGATCCAAAGAATTTATCAAATTCTGTGAAAAGTATGGCATCACTAGGTCAGTTTCCTCACCCTATCATCCACAAGGGAATGGACAAGTAGAATCTAAAAATAAAAGTTTATTAAAAGTCATCAAGATGACCTTGAATAATAAAAAAAAGGCTTGGGACTCAAAATTATAGTTAGCTATCTAGGCTGATAGAGTGATAGTCAATGCAATAGGTGTATCACCTTTTGACCTTGCATATGGAATTCAGGCCAGAATGCCTCAGAATAATCTAATAGATTTGTATAACTATTTTTAGATGTATGATGATAATATCATTGATGACATGCATGAGAGGATTGATGAATTGGTTAGATTAGCAAAGACAAAAAAAGAAGCCTCTGCAAGAAATTTGAAATTGTGGCTACAAACAAAGTATTTGTATGACAGGAAGGCAGTGATTAGAAAACTTCAATCTGATGATCTTGTTTTGATGTGGAATGCAAGACTAGAAAATAAAGGTAAACATGGGAAATTTGATCCCATTTGGCTAGGACCTTATTTGGTTGACTCTTCTTGGGGGTGAAGATTCATATTTCATTAAAGAATTGTCAAGAAGTCTTTTAGAATTGCCAGTTCAAAGGATTTTTTCCAAAAGATACTTATGTTAAAGGTATTATACTTCCCAAGAATAGTGTGTCTCTATAAATACTTGTGAAAATGTGTATAGATTTTGTATATATGTACATTTTTTTGTATTGTCTCTAGTGCTTGCTTTTTCACGTGTCTGGTCTGCTCAAACTAGAAATTTGGAATTCTTGCATGAATAAAAGTTATCCATAATCCCCAGCTAGAGCCACTGGTAGCTCATTTTTACACTAATGATAAATTTCTTAATTTTTTTGTAAAAATTTTGAATTATTTTGATAGGGTTATAATTATATTTTTCCTATTTACAATTTAACCCTAATAAATTTTGCATAATCTCCATCAATTTCTATTCCCTAACCCTAGGCCATATAAGTGAGTAGGTTTCATTTTCCTAAGTACATTTTCCTTATGATGTTATGATGGAGGGTTAGTAGAATATCATAGGCAAGCATGAAGGCCTTCATTGATCTCATGATTAACATTGTGTCATGTTATCATAGGAAAGATTTTGAGCTTCCCCAATCATACACTGTCCTTTTTGTCATATGATCATATGATGTTTTATTATTTACATGTTATGGTCTTCTCTGATGTTGCTATAAAGGGTTCATCATGGCATCAGGAGAAGAGAATTGGGGCAATTACAATCCTATGCTAAAGTGTTTATCATCAGATCATAAAGTGAAGGATGGAGGTCTATGTCTCATGATGCTTTTTGTATGGTTGAGAAGCTTTGTTTTGAAGGCTAAGATGCCACAATAATAGATTTGTCATATGATCATTTAAGGGATAAAGGTGGTGTTGTGATGGCACGAGATTCTATCATTGTAACATCATAAGGATTATAAAGGTAAATAGGTGGTGAGTTGTCAAGACAGGTGTCCATTTCTTGATTGGATAGAGCCAGTGTACGAGTGCTAGATGTGTTTTTTATCAACATTTGTGGGACCAGGAAAGATTTAAGTTGAACAGTAACTTTTGGTCTCTGATCTTACAATGAATCCTTCATCATAAGATCTCAAGGTTATGAAAAGAGGCTCTCTAATGTTACAATTACGACTTAATTGTAAGATCACACAAGAAAAGTTACAAGCTACTGATGTTATGAGATAAGGGTTTCAAGGCTATTGTAACATCGTAAAAGAAAAGGGGATCCCCTACAATGTTACAAAGAGAGAGAATTTGAGCTTAACCATGATTGTATGATCATAGGTTAAATGAGGGTGATTTACGATGTTACAAAATTGCTTGTCATGAGATGGATCTGATGTTGATGCTGCAATAACAAAGGGTGTCATAGGATTGTAACGGGTTTTGCCACTATGTTTGATTGGCTGACATGAATTTCAAAGGGTGTCATAAGATTGGAGGGCCATCAATACAATGGTGTGATGTTACGAAAGGTCTTTTTAGCCACCTTTTCATAATATAGTAGAATCTAATCTTTATAGAAAACATAATGATAAGAAATGAATAATGGGATTCTCAACCAATCAAATTTGAATGTAGTATGAAAAGTGCATAGTTGGAATTTAATGGTGACACTCTGTGAAGTTGACATAATAGATTGAGATCATTTTTTAAGCATGCTAAAATCAATGCAACATAGATGTTAGTCTATACATATCAACTTATAAGATCTTCTTTTCTCATGATCACTATTTACCATTTGCAAAGAGAGAGAATTTGAGCTTTACCTATATTTTATGTGCATTTTGAATTGTTGTTTCTGGAGATTGTAAGAGATAGAACATTTTCAATTTTGGGTAATTCAATTGCATATTTTAAAAATGCTAGACGAATAAGTGGAAGAAATTCAACCCTTGGATATGGCAATCTCAAAGACCTCAACTTCAAAGGGAGCTAAAACTAGATAGAAGAAGCCTAGCTGATTTCCAAAAGAGTGGATGGAACTGTTCCTAGGTTCTACTTATGAAAATTCTATGGATGATCATGCCTTATTTGACCCATTTACTAGGTGTAGAGATGCTAAGTGCCCTAATGTTACTGGTTCTAAACTTTTTTATTTCTTCTATTACAATAGGGATAAGAAAATTCTTTTTGTAATCCATGGAAGAAGAACCTTGCCAATTTAATTTTCTTGAAGGTCTTCATGGATGTAGATTTGATAAAGGCCCTATTCCAGTGGTACAACCCAACCACCAAGTCTTTTCATAAAAAGGATGGAACGATTCTCTATACCTTGGATCAAGAATCTTTTATTGAAGCCTTTGGATTAACTAGAGAAATGGGTCAACTTGTAGATTTGAAGGACATAATTGCCAAGGATGTACATGATTCCTACCATGCCTATGAATATGACTATGTTAGTTATATTTTGGATATAATGAAGGACAACATTTCCAGGGCTCAGACTAGAGATATTGGAGAATTCACTTTCCCCTACTACTCCCTACTGATGCATTTGATTCTCTACAAGAATGTGGGATATATTAACTCTGACTTCATTGATCAAAAATTTAATTTGAATGGAGATTTTCTAGTGCAAATGTAGACATAGGTATGGGATAGCACTTACCATTTTTCTAATTCTATGTCTTTTTTCAATAATTTTAGCATTGTTATAATGAAAATGTTAGACCCATGGTACATTAGAGCCCCTAAAATTTTGAAAGGTCTTCTAAGAAAAGCCTTGCTACATGAGGGGAAAATATTAGATCATAATTGGGGGGATATTTTCTTGTTTCCTACCTTTTCTCTAATGAGAGCCTATGGTTGTCCCCAGCCACCCCATATTTTACCAAAGTTCATTCCTCCTAGATTAGGAATAATTGAGTTTATTTGGCAATTGTTCATGGTGAATAGAGAGTATATAGGCCCTAAGGTGCATAGGGGAATATTTGTATGTAGATTTTTTAAGATTGGTGATTTTACCATTCGAAAGGAGGCCCTATATTATGTTCATTCTTTCCTACACCATTATAATTTGTGCATAGGCCCTTATAGGATGTATGACTGTAAGGGATGGATGAGGGCAACATTGAAAGAAATAAGAAACTATGTATTGCCAAATTCCAAAGAGCTACCCCATGAAGACATCATCCCAAACATAGTAGTAGAAGGGGAGGCAGCTGATAAGCTTGCAAAGCTTGATGATGTTCTGAGGGTGGAGAGGGAATTGAAGAGAATTGATCCCTAGTTTGCAAGTTTTTACATGAATATCCCTTAACCCCAAAGAATTAGCAAAATGGTCATGGACCATGCAGAGATAATGGCCAAGATGCTAGTAGGTCCAATGGGGAAGAAGACAAAGTATGTCCTGATAGTCGTAAACCTGATGTGACCCTTGAGGTAGAGGAGGAGGATGCACCTTAGGCATCTTCGATGGCCAAAGGAAACAAGAGAAAAAAAATTATGCAGATCCATCCCCAGGTTAGGCAAAGGACTTTGCAAATTTTTTTGAGGAACAGTTAGTATTTTTTTGACATGAGACCGAACTACCTCCAAACCAGAGCTACTACAGTTGAGAATACCTTGATAGATCTAGAGTTGGCACTAGCCAAACTAGATGACAAGATTTAGAGTTGGCAGTAGCCAAACTAGATGACAAGATCATCTAAGCTTAGCAATTCTTGGAGGATGATAAGTTCATCAAATCCAATGAATTCAAAAGTTTTTTATAAAAGATTAAATAAAGTGAGCTTGTCCTAAAAATGAAACCAAATGAATCAAATGAGGAGAGGATGGAATTGATTGAGAAGCTATAGGACTATGATCATGAAAGTGAAGTAATGAATTTAGAGGAGGCCATGGATCTAGTTCAAAGAAGTGGTATGTTACTAGTGCCTGGTTGGGATTTGGAGCAAGCCTTTATGCTTGATCAGATTAGAAGGCAAGAAAGTGCCATCTCCTATGAGGCAATTGGTGTTGATGGATTGAAGAGAAGGATTGGTTTCAACATTGATACCAAATCCCTAGCAGTCTAGAGCATGGCCCCTGCTTCTAACAAACCTAAACTAATGGATTTGTAGAGCACAGAATAGGGCAACATGATTACATGGACTCTATAGGGCACCTTTGGCATAGAGATCTCCAAGGCATTAAAACATTTTTCATTTATGAATGAAGCCAAGGTAGAGGAAATAGAGACAAGATTAGCCCAATCCATACATGACTATATTGATGTCAGGAAGCTCTATGAAATGAGCTTAGGAATAGCCAAGGAGAATGAGCATTGAAAGTCAATCAACCCAAAAGGGAGGAGATGTAAGGACAAAGATCCTTAGAAGTATGATGAGCCTCAAGGTTGATGTTTTAAAGAACATATCACAATAGGCTCGTAATTCATTTGTTGCTTTACAAAGTGTTGAGAAATTTTGCAATGAGGCACTCTTATGGTTAACACCTACTTTTGGCCTATGGGGGCCCTACATTCAATTTTTAGATAGATTAATTATATTGATGACTAAAAGGCTAGATTTTCTAGATAAAATTTTCACTATAAAGGAGAGCTTAGACATGGCAAAATAATTAAGTGGCTTCTTTACTGGTAAATTGCAAGTTATACAAGGTAAATTGAAATTTTTTTCTAATGGAGTAGAGAAATTTATACCATCAATACTTAGTTCTACAAATGTAATAAGGGACTAGCGGGAGTGGTCAACTTCTTTTGATGACATTTTGACCTGAGAGACTATAGTAGTAGTTTTTGAAGATACCTCTGATTTGCCTTTCCATACTTTGGTTGATTCTCTTTTCAAGCCAGAAATATATTTGAATAAGTTTATTGTTGAATCCATAGCAATTATGAATGCCAAGTGGATCAAGGCCACTCAAGATCTACAAGAGATGAGGAATATCAAATGGCCCACCAAAATAGAAATTTATGTCTGGGAAGCAATGAGTGAAATAAAGGCTCTGCATGTAGGACGTAGCTGAGATATTTTGCATAAATGGGTAGAAAAGTACATGAAGAAGTAAAGATCAAAGATTCAACATTAATGCTTTTATGCCATCCCAGCTACTTATCTTTTCAATCGATATTTTTGTAATAATTTTTTGTGTATTTATTATTTACATCTTCCAAAAAGTTTTGTTTTCCTTTAAAATTTTGACATGCTTCCTCCTCTCATCTGTAGCTTGTTACAATCCTTTATTTGGATTTCCAACATGAGAAGTAGAGGTCGATTGTTTGTAGAATTTTCATATATGTCATATTATTATTTTGTAGTCTGTCCGGAGTGTTATATAGTTACTTGAATGAGTTTAGTTATATGTATATTTGAATACAAAAAGGAAAACATTCTAGAAATGTGGTTTTATCCTTGTGTTGTATTTTGACTTTTATCAGCAATATTAAAATAAAAATGGAAGGATTTATCCTTAATTATCATTATCTTTGAATTTTTGTCTCTTTTTCATATATCTATAGCTTTGAGACTAAATAGATAAGTCTTCTCTTTTTTTAATGCAATCTAAATGGTTGTATATCTCTTATTGATTGTTTCTTATTTAAAGAATCAGATCATTGCTTTCTATAATTGATAAGGTTTAGGGTTTATGAAAAGGATGAGAATCAGAATGAAATTAAAATTTCAATGTTGACTCTCTTAATCACGTGTTTATTAAAAAGGTCTAAATTGATAATCCTTGACTCTCTTAATCACAAGTTTATTAAAAAGGTCTAAATTGCTAATCCTTGACTCTATAGCCCAATGGATAAGGCACTAGCCCATCCTAAATTTTGAAGGCATAATAGAAAATTCATATAACTATAGGACATTTACATAATAAATATCAATTTCCCTTTTTATGTATCGAAGAACTAGAAGTGTAGGTCATGGCTTATTTGCTATTACTTTATTTGGTTGTAATTAGCTACTACAATCAAGAAGTTTTTCAGAAAATTACAAAATAATATTGACCATTTCTATTATAGGGTACAATCTTGCATGTAAGAATATCAAGTTAGTAAGATAAATCCCTTAGGTTTGCCCACCTTGGCTTAGTAGAGCCTAAAGTGAAGTGAGACCTAATGACTCTGTTAATTGGCCCAGAACCAAGATTTAGCCTTGCTGAATATAGGATTTAGCTCATCCTTAGGCTTGTCCCTATCTTTGTTTCTTGGTATTAGGTTTAAATCCACCTGATATGTACTTTACCATAAAGAACTCCAACAAAGGTGAAAGAGGATATTATTAGTCTTCATGCTAAGCTTGTTGAGTAGAGTAGTAAGGAGAATGAGAATGGGAACTTTTCATCAATAATCGATCAAATATTTGTTCTAGAGAAGGACCTATCTTATTTCCATATGCATTTAGTGGTAAAGGATACCTTTTAAGGGGAAGTCCAAGTAGAACAATAGTTATGGAAGATGAAAAGGAGTTATATGATGTGAGTATGGTCGAAAGAGAAATGTTAGGCTTGAGTGCCTTTAATAGAAAGGAAACATATTATCAAGATGTCCATAACTATATTATTCCTAGACTAGGTCTATCTAAAATCTCTCAAATAAACACTAAGGACAATAGGAACTCACTATAGACACTCAAAAATGGTTTGCATCTACGGTCTAATCATGTTTTCATACTAACTTGTCCCATTTTCTCATTTCACTAATTCTGATCTTTTGGCCAACTTGATTTTATCCTTGCAATGTCCTTCATCATTCATATCCCCTTTTGTATCATTTGTAGATCATTTATAAATCATATCAAATCAACTTGAAATCATATCAAATCAACTCAGAATCACCCCAAATCAACCTAGAATCACTAGGAATCAACCATAATCAACTCAAAACATGTCAAATACCTTAAATCAACCATCTTATATCTAGTCATAGGCATTTCATGGCTCTCAATGCCTTGGAAATCTATCAATCTATCAAACATATCAATTTGACCTTAGTGTTGTCATGGTTCTCAATGCTAGGTCAAATTGTCATTCACATCATCTGATCTTTGAAATTTTCAAGTCTCTTAGTGTCAATTCATGGCATTATCATATCAATTTAATAACATTGACAATGTCTATTGATATTATTATGATCAACCCTATCAATCAATCTCGATCCTATAGCATTTACAACATAAGTTAATTGCTACATGTCCTTAATCCATGTCATGTATCCTTGGCATGTTTTCAATTATAATCAATCAATCAATTTGACCATGGCTTTGGTCTACCCATCATCATCCTAGCCAATTTTCATGATTGACACATTTCATCAAAGGATATTGTCATATTTATCTAATCAAATTGGCCAATCATCTACTAATTTTCTCTATAGGATTAAATAACTCATAATTTAATCCTATGTCATTCCAATCATTTTTCATCTTGCATTACTAGTCATTCTTTATAACTAACATCCCCAATTAATTAATTGATTCATCATTCATAAAACTATGGAAATTCTCAATTTCCTAAGTCTTATTTTCCACCTCTAATTTCAAAATTCCTAATTTCCATTTGAGTGGAATAGTGAATTTTGAATTTAAATATTCCACATAATCTTGACATCATCATGAAATATGGATATCTTACGTCATGGATTCTATCATCACACTTGGCTAAAATATGTCATAATCCATATATTGTTATTCCTTACGCATATCTATATTTAGCTATAATTGTCACAGACTCTTAGCTTTAAGTGGCTTTGAGGTGTCACATGATGTGTCATAGATACTCCACCATTTTTAGTCATGTTGACTTCCATGCATCATACAATCTTACATCTAGCATCTTGTGATATATGTGTCATGGATTCTCAAAGGAATCTCTTGCCAAGTTGCACATCCAAGCTAACAAGTTCAATGCTCTCCTCTTGTGTTTTGGCTATAAAATGAGTCTTCTTGCTCTCATTTCCAATCCTTCAATTCCTTCAAGGTCATAATGCCTAAATCTATAATCATCAAGCTTCAAATCACTCTTCTAGTACTCTCATAGTTGTTAGAAATAGGGATTACTATGGGAGGGGGGTGAATCAGTAATCTAAAAACTTTAGTCACCAACTAGATATTATTTCTTACTTTAAACCATAACAAAGCAATAAAATAATGTTGAACAGTAATAGTAACAATGCACAAAGATAACTCATAACACCATATTTTGTTAACTAGGGAAACCCTAGCCAAGGTAAAACCCTATTGGGGATGATACCCACTAGATAAAATACTGATATATAAGTTCTTTGTTAGAGGATGGACCCTGTTAGGAGTCAGTGAGAAAATTTATAAGGAGTCCCTAGTAGGAGACTTCCAATACCTATTAGGAGATTCCAACCCTATTAGGATTTGTAGTATAGTAAATGCAAGATGAGCCCACTACACAAGCATGCACTTCCAATTACAAGAAGAGATCACTACCCAAACAAGTAATTAGACTTCTAGGATATAAGTATTGTATAATCTTCCTTGACTAATATCTAATCTTTAACTCAATCTTGGATCACAAATAGCTCATATAAAACTTTGCATATATCACTTTCACAAAAGTTTGCATACAATCACAATTACAAGATAAAACTTGTAATCACAATCACACTTCTCATTGCAAAATGTCCTTTTCATAAATACCATGCCTTTACACAATTTTTTTTTGGGTTAGCTAAGACCACAATCCACCTTTCCAACTTAGAGTAAACATCTAGGATATTGTCCCTAATTGGACAAGTAATTATCTTGTAAACAAAACAATTCTTTCTTTTGATTCTACTATTTTGTTTCGCTTCAAATATGATTATCTCTATTTTGTACAATCTATATTGACTTCCAATGTTATACACATCATCACTAACATATTTTCTATCTCCATCTATTTTCACTAGTTATAATATGACATCAACAACAAGTTATAAAAAAAAAACAATACACTATTGTATACTAAATTCTATACTTAGACAATTTTCTAATTACCAAACACTAAGTATCTTTATTTCCAAGGCTTTATGTGAGCATGTACATCATGTGTTTCCATAAATGACAATAATTACATATCTCTATTATCTAATTTTCAACAATCTCCCCCTTTGGCATTGATGGTAATAAAATAGGGAAAATTAGCTAAGTGACAAAAACACAATAAAAATAAATAACACCTTACATTACATCTATTACAATTTGCTCAAATTTACTTATGCTCCCCCTTACAATATGTTTCACATTTTGTACTTACAATATTCTCCTTTTTTGACAATTCAATTATTTTCCAATTTTCTACAATTACCATACTTTCCAATTTTTTGCAACTACTCACCCTTTGACATCAATGACAAAGGTCAAAATGTCAGAAACTATCCAAAAATGATGTCTTTCCTTATGCTAATATGATCTTCATGCAATCATCAAATTTTTCCTTAAGACTATTCATACCTTTAGTCCATGTCTCCTTGGTGGATTTAGCTAAGGTGAGAATTGCACATAGAGCATATGATGCAATCTCAACTACATTAAGATCTGAATACAAAAAGTTAGAATATGTGTCCTTGGCCTTGACACATTCTTCCAATTGTTTCTCAAAAAATGATAATTTCAGAGTAAGAGACTCTCTAAAAATTTGATATCCTCTTCAAAATTTGTTCCTTCTAAAGTTCCAATTTCCTGATATCATTATTGATACTAGCCACTTTCCCTTCAAAATTGTCTACTTTGCAAGATGGATGTTGGATCTAGCTAGATAAAGCCTCTAGCTCACTCATCTTTCCTTCTATCTAACTATTGATTTCCTTGGTTAGCTTCTATGATAAGGTACACTTGATATACAAAATTTTCCCATCCTATTGACATTTCCAAAGTTCCTTGATGCAAGTATCAAGATTAACCAAATCATTGTTAGTGTTCTAATAGATTGTGGTAAACAAGTTAGCATCATGTGAAATTTGTGCCTTTTCTTTTTAAACATTTAAAAAATTAGTAAATTCTTCATCAAATGATTTCAGCCCTACTTGTACCCTCTGTTCAGGATCTGATTTAGTGTGTTGTACTACCAAAGTACTGTGTAGTCTATCAGTAACTCCTAGTAAGGTTTTTTATAAGCTTTTCACTATTCTATTCTTTTGTATAAGCTTAGATAGGGATGAGATTAAATCTTTTTTATCATCATAATCAATTGCTAAACTGGTAAGAGACCAGAGTGGATGAACTAGATGGTTTAGTATCATCCTCTCTTTGTTTCTTGGTCACTTGCTTCATTCTGCTCTCTTCTTCCTCTTTCTTTTCTCTTTCTTCTCTTTCCTTTTTCATCTTCTCTTCCAATCTCTTCTTCTTATCTTCTTTTTTCATTATATTCTTTTTCTCCTCTTCCTTTCTTCTCTTCTCATCCTCAACCAATTTCTACTTGGTCTCTTCTATTTTCCTCTTCTCTTCTTCAGGTAGCCTCTTCTCCTCTTCAATCTATCTCAATTTTTCCTCAATATCCTTGGTATCTAGCTCACTAAGTTAGGAACCTTAAAATGGATTAGTATCATCAATGTTAATGGTAACATTGGTTTGACCAATTTGCATAGTGTCACTACTCACTAACACTTTTGAGGTTCTAGGTGCTGGAGGAGATGTTGCCTTTGACTCTATCAACATTTGATTGATAGCTACCATAGTCTCACTTCTTAGTTTATCTTTTTCACCAACCATAAATAGAAATGGTCTCACTTTATTTATTTCTCAAATGCAATGCGATATTATTCAACAATCTTTTAATTTCTTCTTTTTCATTAGTCTTTCAAATAGTTCTAAGCATAGACTTCTAAAGTTATAGATCTTCTTCCCTTGTAGGAGCCTTCTTCTGAATGAGTCTTTCATAGAATTTTTGGTTAATTAAGCTTTCAAGATCCTTCAATTTCATATTATTTGCTATAATATATCTCATAGTAGAGATATCAATCTAATCCTTCTAAAAACTATTATACAAATCATAATATTTGTTCTTCTAGACAAAGTTACCTTCATTGGCAATAGTTGTGTTAATATTCTCTATCTTCAACTTCTAGGTTTGCTATTGCTTTGATGGACTCACTTTCTTTGCTTTCTTAATCTCTTATTCTTCTTCCTCTTCATCACTGGACTCAAAAATTGTCAACAATGTTTTCGATCTTTTTCTTAGTTACCCTCTTTGTCTTAGTGGTCACTACTTCCACCAATCTTTCATATTTTCTTTTTGGTTCACAAGAATAAACATCTAACACTAATGCATATAGAATGCTCTATTTTGAAGATGTTTCTACAATAAATACTAACAAAGGTTGAATATTTAGTATTCCTTGCTTCATTATTTGTCTTACAACCTCGGACTCACTCTCAATCATTCTAGTCTTTGATAGTGCTTTCTTCATAATATATTCTATCTTTTTGTGTGATGCCTTCTCCATGGTTTCCTATTGAGCTGATTGGTTAATCTCATCATAGGTACCAAATTTTTATTTTTCTTAATCCTTGTCAAAATTCAACAACATATCAATATAAGTAATTGCTATATCATCATTTAATTCATAACCCAAGGGATCAAGAAATGTTTCCCAAGGTTCCACTACTTGAATATAGGTAAGATTTGTATCAACAATGATGCAAATGTCTTCCTCAAATCTTTCAACAATTCCAGGTGCAATTTTAAATCTCTCTTATAGTTCATTCTAAAATGTTCTCATTATTAGGTTGCCACTATCCAATATCTTATCTACAAGATGCCTTCTACATACTTCTATAATCTTTTCCATTGTACATCTATCACTACTCATTATGTCTATGGCTGATAAATAAGGAAATATTTTAAGTACATGATAGAATATGTGATTGATTAATGATTGGTATCTAAACACACAATTCTTTATCCTCTTGATCTTTTCTAGGTTCTCTAAGACTTGCATTCTCAAAATTTCACTAAGATTCACTTGTTCCTTCTTTGCACATATCTTATAAGCTACATAGATGAATCCAGTTAATAGTTCATCAACCTTTGAGCTTGCACATATGGAATAGGCAATGATTCTGCTCAAAAATCTTACATCATGTTGCTTGATGGTGTTGATCACCATAGCCTTTCCATTATACACTGCTTTAGTGTAGCTCTGAACTTTCTCCTTAACCATTTTCTCACATATAGGTACACTGCCTTATTTACTAAGACCAATTACCTCATGAATAAGGTTGGTAGAAATATCAATTACATTATCTTGCATCCATAGTTTTCCATCATGTATCCTACTCAATATGATTTGTGTCCACTCATTTGTGTCTAACTCATAGTAGAAATGATATATGAATACGTCTAGTTCCTTTAAATGTTCAAATCTAGGCTTCATAGTCATATCATTATTGAAAACTAATTCTATATCTTTTTTCATGAATTTAATACTAATAAACTCAAACTTAATATTCAAATAACTTCCTACATCTTCAAGATATACTATGTTGTTTGGAGTGATAGATAATCTTGAGTTAGGGTTTCCTTCAATATGTTTTACAAAAACAACCTTCAACTTAGGTCTATCCTCATTCTTAATATTCTACACTACTAACATATCCATGATTCTAACAAAAAAGAACTTTTATCAAAAAATTTGTAGAAAAATGATAAAATGCCTCTTTCCAAAAATAGGGTTTTCTTCAAAATCATCTTAAAAAGTCACTTCTGAGTGCTCTTTACTTTAGATGTATTTGCAATGAAGTGAAAATCAATTATGTACTTCATTTATTCCATCAACTTGAACATTCATTAATTGCATACTTTGCAAACATGAAAAAGTTGTCAATTACATTTTGTAATCAAATAACTACTCAAGATAATTTGTTTGATCTTCAAATGCCACCTAAGGTTTTCCATAGCTAGTTTCCATCATGACAAAACTCTACAAGACTTCACTTCATGAAATTCTCTATAAAAACATACTTTTCATCTTCTGTTAAAGAATTAACCTTTTCTATAATACCAATAACTCTGAATTCCTTCATAACTTAGTTAGATGAGCTCCAAATTAAAAACAATCTTAGGTACCATCTAAACATAATTGGATACACCTTTTCTTGACTTTTCTGCCTCTAATTTAGCTCTAGATGAAGTCCTCAAACTCTTATGCTGTGAACAAGCTTAATTCAACTTAGTTGAATAAAACTCAACAATTGACTTAAATCTTCCTATCTCATCATCATTTAGTTTTTCTTTTAGATAACTACTCCTTTTACAAATGCCTCATTAATTTCTTCTCGAAGTTCACTAACAATGTTTCTTTGTTCCTCATTGTCTCTATTAGTTCTAGAGTTCCTTTCATGGTTCCTTCTATCATTTCTAGCATTTCTTCCATCATTCCTTTTGTTTCAAAAGTTTCTTCCATTATTCCTTCTATATCCAAATTTTTTGTCCATTTTTTAGTACTTTGATGTATGTCCAAAGTTGTTACATAACTGACATACTAGTGCTCTGCTTCTAGGATTCTACTGATCATCAGGTGCATGACAATTCTGAGCAATCTGTCCTAAGTTATTACACTTATAACATATGATCTATCTTTTATCTTCATAAGATATTCCTTCTCTCGATGTCCTTTCATTAGATTTTCTTCTATCTACATGGTAAGTATTTTTAGACATTCTATTATTCCTTCTATCATTATCATACTTAGGTTTCCTACAATCAATTGCATTATGACCCATACCATGAAAATTATTACAATAAAATTTCTTAACATGATTAAATGAATTATTAGTACAATCTCTTTTCATATGTCCTATTTCATTACATAAAAAGAGCTTACCTCTAAATTCAGACCTGGTTTCCTTAGGAGATTCCACTTGCTTTGATTCATCCAAAATTTCAACTTCCTTATCTTGTCCAACTTCTTTAGATTTATCATAAGATTGATTGGATTCAATGTTATCATCAAATTTATCTTTTTCTTTTAGATCTGATCTAATCTCAAGTTTCTTCACAGACATGTTAATTAGATAACCAAGACCAATCTTATCATAAGTAGGTCTGTATTGCCATTGAATCATCAAGCTTTTCTTTGCTAGAATAAAGCTTCTCAAGTTGCTTCTTGCACTAAGTCAATTCACCTTTCACAATAGTATTGTACTTATGAATCTCTTCATGATCTTCTTTCTATGTTTCAAACTCAGATGCTATCTTTGCCAAACTTGCTCTTAGATCTATATTCTCAGTCTTCAAATTAGATTCAACTTTGCTAGGATCATTTCTCAAAGTCAACTTTAGATTCGTAGTATTCAATTCGTGCTTCAAGATTTTTTGCTCTAATTTCAACTTTGAATAATCATCATCACTAGTTCTAGATTCAATAGATTTAGGCTTGGATTTATGATGTTTAATCTTTTCCTTCAATTGACCAATGTACACTTTAGAGTCTTCATATTTATCCTTTATTTTATCTCTTTCTTTACTAAGGAGATCAATTTTTTCAAGAGTGTCTTCAAGGTTCTTCATCAACTATTCCATATCTATAGAATCTTACTCAAGTTGTTAAGCCTCTTCAAAGTAACTATGCTCTAATACCATTTGTTAGAAATAAGGATTACTAAGGGGGGGTGAATCAGTAATCTAAAAACTTTAGTCACCAAATGGATATTATTTCCTACTTTAAACTATGCATAACAAAGAAATAAAATAATGCTAAATAGTAATAGTAACAATGCACAAAGATAACTCATAACACCATTTTTTTTAACTAGGGAAACCCTAGCCAAGGGAAAACCGTGGTGGGGATGATACCCACTAGATAATATACTAATATATAAGTTCCTCATGAGAGGATGGACCCTATTAGGATTCAATGAGAAAATTCAATATAAGGAGTCCATGTTAGGAGATTCCAACCTTGTTAGGAGTAGTATTATAGTAAATGCAAGATGAGCCCACTACCCAAACATGCACTTCCAATTACAAGAAGAGCTCACTACCCAATAAAGTAATCAGACTTCTAGCATATAGGTATTTTATTTTCTTCCTTCACTGATCTTTGATCTTCAACTTGATCTTGGATCACGAAATAGCTCATATAAAATATTGCATATATCACTTTCACAAGAGTTTGCATACAATCACAATTACAAGATAGCACTTGCAATCACAATCACACTTCTCATTGAAAAATGTCCTTTTCATAAATACCATGCCTTTACACAAATTTTTATTTGGTCAGCTAAACCACAAACCACTTTTACAACTTAGATTAAACATCTAGGATGTTGGCCCTAATTGGACAAGTAGCTATCTTGTTAAACTTCAAATATTATTATCTCTATTTTGTACAATCCATACTAACTTCCAAGATTATACACATCATCACCAACATGTATACTATATCCATGTAACTTATCCAATCATAATATGATGTAAGAAACAAGTTATAAACAAAACAATACACTATTATATACCAAATTCTAGACTTAGACAATTTTTTGATTATCAAACACTAAGTATCTTTATTTCCAAGATTTCCTGTGAGGATGTACATCATGTTTTTACATAAATGATAATAATTACATATTTCTATTATCCAACTTTCAATAATAGCATTATCATATCATAGGGTTTTTCTTTTCAATTGTGTGCATTATAGGCAATTGGAGCTACATCATATGGAGAAGAAAGAAGGACATGAAAATGAAAGAGGGTTTTAATTTATGTTGCTTTCTTTTTTTATTTGGCTTTCAAGGTAGACTAGAGGGTATTAACATATGTTTACTAAGTTTTTAATTTTCTCATAGTATGTTAGATGTTTAACCCATTTTCTGGTCCTACAATTTATCCTACATTCTCGCATATATCAAAAAGTCCAAAAAAAACCCAAAGCAATACATATATGCATAAAAATGGCATTTATACTATTTTTAATTTAATTTACATCATTCCATATTATTTTACATTTCATTTTCATTGATTCCATATCATTTACATTTCATTAGGCATTCATTCATGAGAAAAACATGTGGCAACAATAAAGATGTCATTTCCTAAGTATAAGATGTGATAAAACAATATATGATATCATCATATAAAAGTCCACATAGAAAAGAATAAATGCATCCATATAAAACATATAAAACATATGCATAATGCATCTCATATAGTAATCATAACATAGTTGCATCTCATAAATGTCTCACAAAAGTATCAGAGTATATGTCCATGGTTTACATCAATACTAACTACTCGTAGGCATGAACCATAAAAAAACATAACAGAATAACAAAAGAAAAATAGAGAAGCCCCTCTGTACATGACCATGTCTGTGTCACCCTATGTTGCCCCTAGCCTCATGACCTCTATCTAGCCTTGAGGATGATCCCTCTACTATCTATGGTGACCTCATCGGTCCCATCACCCCTGCACTACTTTGTGTCCTCTATGTCCACTGGGAATGATCTCTCAATGTACAAAAGATCTCTACCCTCTTCCTTGGTGGCACTACCATCTCATAATAATCCCTCTAGTACTATATCTCCACATGTGCCTTATTCATCATTGTATCCATCTCTTAGAAGTTTAGATCTCTAATGTTTCTAATGAGCTCTTGTGACTCCTATACTACCCTCTCTGCCCTACGCATTGTTGCATCCCTCTCTGCCATATCCTAATCCCTCTATGCTATCACTACATCTCTCCCTACTATCGCTACATCCCTATCCAGTACAACTTGGCCCAACTGACTTTGGAGCCCTCTGATCACCTCCATAAGCTCTAACTAGATAGACCTTGCCTATACTAGTAATAGCATCCCCCAAGTGTAATCCACTATATCCCCCTTGACATCCATCACTGCCACATCCATACCTATTTCATCCTCATATCCTCCCTCATCCTCATCATCCCCACCCTTGTCACAATCATCCCCATCCCCACCCTCCTTATAACCATCCTCACTCTCCTCATAATCATCCCCATACTCTCCCTCATCACCATCCCCACTGTTTGTGCCCTCTGCATCATCATCTCCCTTGTCCTCATCTCTCTCATCCTCTCCCTCATCATCATCCCTCACCTCAACATCTTCATTATCATCCCTTGCCTTAGCATCCTCTCCATCCCCCCTCCTCCCGATCACCATCCTCATCACATCCCTCCTCATCATCATCCAAATCTCCCCTCTCCTCCTCATCTCCCTCATCCTCCTCCCCATCACCCTCCTCATCCTTCTCTAGTTGTGATCCTACACGTGATACTAGCACTGTTGGATCTATCAATGGCCTTAGACAATTCTAGACAAACCACCTATCATATTTCATTGTCATACCTATGTCCACCACATCTACTTGGTGCTCCCCATACCCTAGGTTGTAGCTCCTTCGACTATGCAGAATCCGCCTATGTCCTAATAGGTGCTCCCCACTCCCAAATCTCTACTCTAGACTGTGCAAACAATGCCAGACCTATCGACACCTCTTGTATCTCCCCAAACTATTTGTGTACCTATTCTGGTAGGTACATCTCTATCACCAAATGACCAATCATTGTGCATCCTATAAGATAGTGCTCCTATCTATATTATGGTAGGTAAAACTCATCATCATCCCACCCTAGGAAATATCTATATGGTCTCTAGATAAACTATGTCATAATATCCAACTGATGCCTGAAGAACTAAGTGTACCCCAGTGGTCCTTGTGCTAGTATGCCTCTATAGTTGTATGAATAAAGCATATCCTCCACTAGCTCTCTCTCTATGAGTGGTATGAATACTACAATGTGCTCATATGCCTAGATCCATAGTAGTGTACCTCTAGTACTAAATGTCAATCCACCTCTATATGCCACCTGATGCAAATAGTAGTACAACATCCCCAACATGCATAGTCCCCAAGAAAACATAGTTTTGTCCATGACCATCCTCTCTAACACCCAACCCCATATAACAGGGAACCCATGTCCACGCTTATCATTTTTTAGTAGTCCACCCACTACCTAATAGATCATATCTATCATTCATTGATGGCACACCACTAGTAGATCTCATCCAATCTCATAATCTTAGATACCTAGCTCCACATCTCCACATCTAAACAACTAATGTAATGTTTCTCACCCATTAGCTAGGTCATACATAGCTAAATCTCTATGAATTGGAATCCTAAGGATGCACCATACATCCTCCAAGGTCATAGTTACCTCCCCCATGATAGATGAAAAGAACTAGTCTTTGAATGTCATCTCTCTATCAATGTTGTTAGTAGGGCTCTGTTCCCTCTCACCTCTAGCATAAATGTGATATGATACAAGCCAAGGCTTACCAAGATCTCTTGCTCACTAGCATTCATCTAATAATGTAGAATCAAGCTCTAAGGCCTATGTCCCCTCATCTACAATAGGGGAAAATCCTCCTACATAACCATGTAGCCTATGGCAACTGTGCATGGCTTTATATCAAGTTTAACCTATATTTGACCCAAGTTTGACCTAGTTTGACATTGGTTTAACTAAGTTTGACTTTTTTTGAGAAATTTTTACTAAGTTGACCTATGTTTTGAACTCTTTCTAGGGTTTTGAACATGTCTACCAAGTTTTGGGTCATTTCAAGCTCATTTGCACCATTCTAACCCTCTACCTATCCATCCATCGACTTTTTCTTCCATCTAAGCTAAGTTTGATTGGGTTTGACTTTTTCTAACAATTTTTGCCTAGCTTTGGTTTTGAGCATGTCATCCATGTTTTGAGTCATTCTGAGTCTTTTTTCCCTCTTTTTGGCCCTTTACATCTCTCTCTATCAACATCTGATTGGGTTTGACCTACATCTGCCCTAATTTTGACCAAGTTTGACCACTTTGACCAATTTAATTAAGTCCTACCCTATGTATAACATCATCCTAGGGTTTTTCTAGGATTCCCCAAGTTTCAGGTCAATCTGGGCTCATCTAGAGCCCCAGAGCATCCTAGGATGCTGTTGGGGGCCCCAATTGTGCCTATGGCACACATGGTCATGCCAACTACCTTCAATGTGCACTTGGTCATGCCAAGTGCACTCAATACATAGTTGGGGTGTTTTTATGCCCTAAACTAGCCCCAGGACCCTATTTGACCCTTATTTATCCCCTAAATGACCCCTAAATGTATGAAAAACATAGCAAAACATAAAAATCACAAAGACAACCTTGATGTACTCACTAGAGGTCCTACATCTTCCTATCATTTATAGGTACAAACCTATTCATTATGATGTTGCTCCCTGGGTAACTGGTCCATTATGCTTGCTCCAAAGCTCATTTCTATCAAATTTGAGGGTGAAAATAACTTTCAAACCCTCTCCAAGCTCTTTTATAGACTATTGCTACCTAGATGGATGTGTAAGAGGCATTTTCTATGTTGTTCATGATGCATTTTGGCACTCTAGAGCCCATAACTTTCACATTTGAGCTTTGATTTGTGATCCATCAGTTGCTATGGCTTTGTCTTCTCATTTTCAACAAAATTGACCTATCATATGTCCATGTTGGTTAATTTCTTGAGGGGACACCAATATATACCACCATTACTAGGGCATGCTTTTATTACTTTTTCATTGGGATTCTTTGACACAACACTCTAAACCACATTTCACTGAAGAGGGGCAAAATGTAGATGCTCAAAAATGGTTCGTGTCTGTGGTTTCATCACATTTTCACACTAACTCGTCCCATTTTGTCATCCCATTAATTCTAATATTTTGGCCAACTTGATTGTATCTCAACAATGTTTTTCATCATTCATATCCTCTTTCACATCAATTGTAAATCATTTCAAAACCATTTCAACATCATCAAAATCATATCAAACCAACTCATAATCATCTTAAATAAACTCAAAATCACCCCAAATTAGTCTTAATCAATCTAGAATGTGTCAAACATCCCAAATCTATCATTATTTGTCCAACCCTAGGCATTGTCATGTCTCTTAGTGCCTTGGAAGCCTATCAATCTATTAAACCTATCAATCTAACCTTAATACTATCATGGCTCTTAGTGCCAGGTCAAAACTATTATTCACATCATCCAATCTTTGACATTGTCAAGTCTCTTAGTGTTAGATCATGGTATTATCATATCAATTTTATAATATTGATAGTGTCCGTCAATTTTATTATGATCCCCCTATTAATCAATCTTGATCTTGTAGCATTTATAATATCAATTAAATGTTACATGTCCTTAATCCATGTCATGTTATCAATTTTAATCAATCAATCAATTTTACCATGGCTTTGGTCTACCCATCATCATCTTAGTCAATCCATATTTTCATCAAAGTATATTGTTGCATTTATCTAATCAAATTAGCCAATTGTCTACTAATTTTCTCTATAGGATTAAATAACCCATAATTTAATCCTTATCATTTTCATCTTGCATCATGAAATATTCTTCTTAATTAACATCCTCAATTAATTAATTTTATTTATTTATTTATTCATCATTCACAACGCTATGGAAATTCTCCATTTCCTAAGTCTCATTTTTCACCTTTAATTTCCAAATTACTAATTTCCATTTGTGTCGAATAATGAATTTTTAATTAAAATATTCAACATAATATTGACATAATCTTGACATCATCATGACACATGGACATCTTACATCATGGATTATATCCTTACACTTGCCTAAGATATGTAATGATCCATATATTCTTATTCCTTTATGCATATCTATATTTAGCCATCATCATCATAGGTTCTTGGCTTTAAGTGGCTTTGAGGTGTCACATGACACGTCATAGATCTTCAACCATTTTTAGCCATGTTCACTTGTATGCATCATACAATCTTACATTTGGCATCTTTTGATATATATCATGGACTCTCAAAGGAATCTCTTTCCAAGTTTCATATCCAAGGTGTCAAGTTCAATGCTCTCTCCTTGCATGATGTCTATAGATTCAGCATTCTTCCTCTTATTTCCATCTTTGAGTCCTTGATTTCTTGAGTCCTAACACCTAAGTCCATAACCATCAAACTTAAAATCACTCTTCTAGTATTCTCATAGCATTATCATATCATATGATTTCTCTTTTCAATTGTGTTCATTATTGGCAATTGGATCTACATCATATGGAGAAGAAAGAAGGACATGGGAGCTAAAAATGAAAGAGAGAGTTTTACTTTGTATTTCTTTCTTTTTTATTTGGCTTTCATGGTAGACTAGAGGGTAGTAATGTATGTTTATTGAGTTTTTTATTTTCTCATAGCATGTAGATGTTTAGCCCATTTTCTAGTTCTACACTCACCACCCAAGGTGGGAATCTTATCCCCAAAAGAAGATCAAACACCCAAATGGGGAGATGCAGAAGATATTGATATAGCCTTGTAGGGTGGGTATGAAGGAAATGAAGAAGAATGGATAGATGTGGAGAATAGGAAAACAAAGAAGAATAAGAAAAATAAGAATAACCAAAAGAATAATAAAGAAGATAAAATGATTATTAGAAGCACAAGGAATAACAAAATAGGGAATGTTGGTTATACTCATACACTAATTGGGAGGAATTCAAATTAGAAGAAAAGAATTATGGAGGCAAGCATGAGTATAGTAGATGGTAGTCAAAAGATTATCCTAGACTCAAAAGTATTCCATAAGAAATAAAAATCATCTCATAGAATATTAGAGGATTAAATTATCCTCATAAGCAATATATGGTGAGGAATATGATAAGAGATAATAAACCAGATATTGTGCTTCTTCAAGGAACAAAGATGCCAAAAGATAAAGTAGAAAGTCTATTTTTCTTTAACAATGGCAAGATCTTAGGTAGTGATGAATATGGGGTTTCTAGTGGGATTATAGTTGTATGGAATTATAAAAATATTCAGTGGGAACTTATATCAAAATAGGAATATGATCAATGTCAAACTTTTGAATACTAAGGACAACACCTCTTGGGTGCAAACTAATATCTATGTGCCTAATACTAAATAGGGAAGGAAATCTTGTTGGATGGATATTGATAATCATACGAAGCATTTTTTGGATGAAAATTTAATTATTATGGGGGTTTTCAACACACGTTTGAAAGAAAATGAGAAGATGGGGGGAAGTCAACCCAATTTGAACAACAGAATGGACTTGATGGAATTCATTGGTAATCATATGCTTGACATTGACTTGGAAGATATAGACTTTACTTGGACTAAAAAAATAATGGGTAAGGATCTTATACAAGTTAGACTTTATAAAGCACTTATTAGTAATGATTGGTTTCAAACTTATAATTGCTCCTTAACAGCTCATGTTAGAGCATGATTTGATCACTACCTCATTTTTCTTTTAGCTGACCCTATCTCTTTTAAAGGAACTTTCCTTTCCATTCTAAAAAATGTGAATTTTACACCATGATTTGGAAAATATTATAAAATATTGGTGGCTCATTAAGGTTGAGGGAAATGCAATGTCTAAAGTTGCTAAAAAGATGAGAAATTTTAAGGATGAAATTAAAAGATGGAATAGAGAAACTTTTGGAAACATGTTCAATAGTAAAAGAAAGATTCTTGAGGAACTAAAGGTGATACAAGACATCATTCAAGTTGAGGGATATGATAAAGTTTCTATGGAGAAGGAAGATTCAAAGTTAATTGATTTACATAATATTATTTCTAAGGAGGAGATCTATTGAAAGCAGTGATCTAGAAAAACTTTTCTAAAAGAAGGGGATATGAACACAAAGTATTTCTATATGACCATTATGAAATATAGAATGGTTAAAAAATTTCAAGACTAAAAGTGAATGATGTTATTACCAAGGATGATGAGGATATTAAAGGGGAAGCTATTAGGTTTTTTAATAGACTTTTGGAAAGATAACCTCAACTGAACAAGGAGAAGTAGAAGGTATTCATGTACTATATTCCCAAGAGCATTACTAAAGATCAGAACAAGGGTCCCATTACTATTCCTTCTAAAGAGGAAATTAGAAAGGTTTTCTTTTCCTTTGATGGTGACAAGGCACCTAGCCTATATGGTTTTCCCTTCTTTTTTTTTGCAAACTTATTGACACATCATACAAGAGGATGTTACCAATGGGATTAAAGAGTTCTTTGGCTCTAAAAAACTTCTAAAAGAACTTAATGGTAATTTTATTGCCCTAATACCCAAAAATCTAGGGGTGGATAGTATGGACTAGTTTCAAACCATTAGTTTATGTAACTCTTTTTATAAGATAATATCCAAAGTCCTCACTCTTTGGATTTTGACTTTTTAACATCTCTAATTTTGAGACAAAAAAATGGTTTCATCCTAGGAAGGAAAATTCTAGACTCTATTATCTCAATCCATGAAAATATTCACTCTCTTACCAAATCTAACAAAGAAGGGTTCTTATTGAAGCTGTATTTGTCCAAGGCCTATGATAGGGTTGATTGGGACTTATTGAGGTGTAGTTTGGAAGCCTTTGGTTTTAATAATAGATTTCTAGATATGGTTCACATGTTGGTCTCCTCTGCCACTTTTCCTATGTTTGTTAATGGTTCACCAACTCCTTTCTTCCATGCCTCCCAAGGCTTAAGACAAGGGGACCCTCTATCCCCTATCTTATTTTTTTTAATGGCTGAATGTTTGGGTAGATATGTGGAGAAAATGGTTCAAAAGGGGGATTTTGTGGGGTTGAGACCCTCTTTGAAGGATCAGAATTTCTCACACCAACAAGTTGTGGATGATTCAATTATGATGGGAGAAGCTTTAGTTAAAAATGATATGAATATTAAAAAGGCCCTTGAAGACTATGGCCAAGCCACATGACATCTTATGAAATGGAATAAAATCTCTATTTATTTCATTAATGTTAATATGAGAAGGCAACCTAAAAGCCAAAGAATTATGTGGTGTGAGGTGGGTAGTCTTATGGGGTCTTATCTTGGTTTACCTCTATACCTTGATCCTCTTGAGTCTTTTTGGAACTCTTGGATTTATAAAATCCATACTATGTTGGCTAGTTGGAAAGGTTCCCTCTTTAGTCAATTTATTATGATAAATGTATTAAAATTAAATCTATTATTTATAACATTGGAAACTTTATGCTCTGGGTGTTTTTAGGATTCCTAGAAAAATCATTGTGGCTATTGAATAGATTCAAAAAAAAATCTTATGAATGTGTATGGAAGAAAAGAAAAGAATGGTGCTTATTACATGGAACAAGATTTGCAATCCCATATAAAAAGATGGTCTAGGATTAAGAAAGATAAATAATATGAATGATTTCTTACTTTCTAAGCTCATTTGGAGACTCTATAATGATGTTGGAGAATGGAAGACCATTTGGAACAACAATTATAACATGGAGAAAAAAAAAATCATTTTTTCCTTAGTAGTGATAATGTCCAAGGTGGTTCAATTATTTGGAAATAAGCTCAGAAAAATAATAAAATTATTAATAAAAGGGTGAGATGGAAGGTTGGTAAAGGTAGGACTATTGAATTGTAGGATGATATTTGGATTCATGATCATGCCCTTAGTTTTGATCAACAATGGAATGGATATATGATGCAATGCAAGACTACCTTTGGGTCATTAGTTGCTAAACACTTGGATGGTGAAAAATGGGTGGATCTGACTAGAATGGATGACTCTCTCAATGACCTTAATAAAATAATGAATGTCATCTTTTTAGTCAATTAGAAGTACTCTCTCATTTGGAATTTTTATCCTAATGGATTTTTTTCTATCAACTTTTTGTATGGTAATACCTTTAATGATTGTTATGAACCTTGTTGGGCTAAAGCCTGGTTCAAGGGCATTACCACAAAAGTTGACATTTTCTTTTGGATTTTATTACAAGACAAAATTCTCACTGCTGACAACTTTTAAAAAAAGGACTTTGTCTTGTTACTAGATGGTATCTATGCAAGGAGGAGGAGGAGCAATCAGTTAATCACTTAACCATTCATTGTTCCTTCACTAGAAACTTATGGAAGATGATATTTAGGCTATTGGATTTGGAGTGGGTTATTCCCTATAGTATCCAAGATTTATTCTTCGCTTGGAAGTTACAATCCTATAATACCTTGATTAACACTCTATGGATGTACATTTTACCTTTTTTATTTTGGACTGTCTAGAAGGAAATGAATGATAGAATTTTTAGGGGGAAGGAGTCAAATTTCAATTACATTTTTCATAAGATCAAGAGGTTGGCAACTAAGAATTTTAGGCTAAGTGGTAAGTTCCAAGAGACTAAAGATGAGTGGGAAACCAAAGTCATTAAGAATTGGAATGTGGAAGGGGCTAGTTATCCTCAAATTGAAAGAAGTCTAAGAGGCCATGCAAGATGAGATTTTCCACCCAAGGGTTGGTAAAAGGTAAATTTTTATGGGGCCTCAAAAGTTAATCTAAGGATTATAGGTTGTGGGATTACTATCAGAAATGATAATGGGTATATTATTGGTGCAATGTCAATCCCAATTGGTAACCAAACTAATCACATAATAGAAGCTAGTGCTTCCTGTATGACTAGAAAATGGGTTAATATCTAGCATACTATGAGCAATCACAAAACTCAATAAACATATGATAAAACTTTCCTAATCTATCATAAAAGCCAAGAAAAACAAAGAAAGCAACACAAAGTAAAAACTTCCTCTATAGTTGTAACTCCCATGTTCTTCTTTCTTCTCCATATGATGTAGCTCCAATTGCCTATATTGTACACAATTGAAAGAAAAAGCCTATTAATGGGATGATTCTATTGAGAGTACTAGAAGAGTGATTTCAAGCCTAATGGATGCTAAATATGAAGACTCTAAGAATATGGCTCTTAAGGATCAAAAATGAGAGCAAGAAGGCTCAATTTATAGCCAACACACAAGAGAAGGGAATTAAATGAGAGGATGGACACTTGTCACCTTGAATGTGCAACTTCGCATGAGATTCCTTAGGATATCTATGACACATATGAGACAAGATGCCAAATGTAAGATTCTATGATGTGTGAAAGTCAACATGAATAAAAGTAGAGAGGAATCTATGACATGCATATGACACCCCAATGCCACTTGTAGTCCAAAATCTATGATGATGGAGGCTTATTATAGCCATGTGAAAGAATAAAATATATCAAATATGATGTATTTAGCCTAGTGTAAAAGGAGAATATATGATGTGTCATACCCATGTGTCACAATGATGTCAATGTTATGTCAAGATTATGTGAAATATCAAATTAAAAAATCATTATTCCATACAAATGGAAATTAGTAATTTGAAAATTAGAGGTGAAGAATAGAACTTAGGAAATTAAGAATCCCATAGTTTGTGAATGATGAATCAATTAATTAATAATATTAATCAATTGAGGATGTCTGGTTAGTGAGAACAATTAGTAATGTGTGATGAAAACAATTGGAATGACATAGGATTAAATTATGGGTTATTTAATCCTATAGAGAAAATTAGTAGATGATTGGCCAATTTGATTAGATAAGTGCGGGATGAAATGTGATGATTTTGTAGATTGACTAGGATAATAGTGGATAGATCAAATCCTTCATAAAATTAATTGATTGATTAAAATTTATAACATGCCAAGGACACATGACATGGATTAAGGACATGTAACATTTAAGTGACATTGTAAATTCTATAGGATCAAGATTGATTGATAGGGTTGATCATAATGACATTGATAGACACTGTTAATGTTATTAAATTGACTGATAATGACACAATCTAATACTGAGAGACTTGACAATGTAAAAGATCAAATGATGTGAATGACAATTTTACCTAGTGTTGAGAGACATGATAGTGCTAAGGTTTGATTTGATAAGCTTGATAGTTTTGAGAGATTTCCAAGGCACCAAGAGACATGACAATGGCTAGGGTTGGATAGATGATGATAGATTTGGGATGTTTGACATGTTTTGGTTGATTAATACCTATTTGGGGTGATTCCAAGTTGATTTTGGGTGATTTTAGGTTGATTTGATATGATTTTGATGATGTTGAAATAGTTTTGGGTTGAGGGGATGAGATTCTAAAATGATCTACAAATGATGTGAAAGGGGATACAAATGATGAAGGACATTATGAAAACCTGCTCGGGTGATATTGAAGTTTGGAAAAAATATTAAAATTAGTTAAATGAGAAAATGGGACAAGTTAGTGTGAAAAGGTGATGAAACCGTAGATGCAAACCATTTTTCAACATCTACATTTTGCCCCTCTTTGATACAATGTGATTTAGAGCATTGTATCAAAAAACCCTAATGAAAAAGCCATAAAAGCATGCACCAGTAAGGGTGGTTTATATGGTTGCCCCCTAAAAAAATTTTACCAAGATAAGCATACGATAGGTCAATTTGTCGATAATGAGAAGGGAAAGCCATAGCAATTGATGGATCATAAATTGGGTCTCAAATGTGAAAGTTATGGGCTCTAGAGTGGAAAAAACATCACAACCAATATAGAAAATGCCTGCACATCTATCTAGGAAGAAATAGACTATAAAAGGGCTTGGAGAGGGTTTGAAAGTCATTTTAACCCTCGCATTTGGTAGAAAAGAGTTCTAGAGCAAGTAGAATGGACTAGTTACCCAAGGAGAAACATCCTAGTGAATGGGTGTGTACCTATCAAAATTGGTCAAATGTAGGACCACTAGTGAGTACATCAAGGTACCTTGCATTTATTTCATGTATTCCTTTCTAGTCAGTGTTAGTTAGGGGTCAAATGAGGCCTATTCGGGTCCTAGAGGTAGTTTAGGGCATCCAAATGCCCCAACTATGCTCAAAATGATACCAAGTGTGTAGTAAGAACACTTGGTCATGCCAAGTGTTCATTGAGTGTACTTGGGCATGCCAAGTATGCACTAAGCATAGTTGGTGGGCCTAGTCGCACTCTAGGATTGTTTGGGGCTCCAAGAAGGGTCCAAATGACCCTAGAATGACCCAAAACTTGGAACATATGCTCAAAACCCTAGGAAAATGTTAGAACATAGGTTAATTTAGTCAAACATGGTCAAAAGTGCTCAAATTTGGTCAAACTTAGGTTATTAGGGCAACTAGGTAAAATGCTGACAAAGAGTGGTGCAAAGGGTCAAATGAGTACAAATAGACTCAGAATGACCTAAAATTTGAACTACATGCTCAAAATCATAGGATGAGTTCAAAACATAGATCAACTTAGTTGAACATGTTCTAAAAAATTCAAAATTATTCAAACCTAGGCCAAATTTTGATAAAAAGTGGTAGATAGGTAAGTAGAAGGTCACAAATGATGTAGATGAACTCGGGGTGACCTAAAATTTGGTAGGTATGTTTAAACCCCTATAAAGAGTTCAAAACATAAGCCGTCCTAGTCAAACATGTGCAAAATTAGCTAAACATAGTCAAAATGAGGTCAAACTTGGTCAAAACTAGTCAAATTTAGTTCAAACTAAGGTTAGAGTTGGTAGAAAGCCACAGAAGGTTGACATGGAACATATGATTATGTAGTAGGATCCACCTTTTTTGTGGATGAGGGGACATAGACCTCAATGCTTATTTCTATGACAGTAGATGACTGCCAATAAGTGAGAGATCCTAGCATGACTTTGATTGAACCACATTACCTTCATGCTAATGGTGAGAGGTAACAAGGGGTTGTTGATAGCATTGATAGAGAGATGGTACTCCAAGACTAGCTTATTCCATCTTCCCATGGGAGAGAAAATGGTGACATTAGAGGATGTATGATGTATCCTATGAATACCAATCTATAGGTAGCTAATGGTGTATGCTTCATCTACTATGCAGGCAACTTTACATTAGATGTTTAGTTATGGAAATGTAGAGCTAGGAATCTGGGATGATGAGATTGGATGAGAGATACTAGTAGTGTGTCATTGAGTGACTGATAGTTGTGATTTTTTGGGTTGTGAGTGGACTACTAATACTAGATAGATGAGGGCATGGATTCCCTATTGGATGGGGTCCATTTTTAAAGAGGATGGTGATGGATGGGACCATATTTTCATTGGGACCTTACATGTTAGGATGTTAATAGTAGAATGGGCTTATGAGCATATTGTTGTCTTTAGGTCACTTCTAGAGAGATCTAGTTGAGGATATGCCTTATGCATATAGCTATACTGGGATACTAGTATGGGGCCACTAGGGTACACCTAGTTCTTTAGAAACTAGATAAATACTATGACATAGTTCATGTGGAGACCCTATAGAGATTATTTGGGGTGGGATGATGATGAGATCCACCTTACATACTATAGGTAGGAGTGTTATTTGATAGGGCGCATAGTGATTGGACACCTAGTGATCAAGATGCACTTGACATAGTGAGTATGCTAGTAGTTTAGTGAGAGGCAAGATGTGTTGACATGTCTCTCATTATTTTCTTGATTGAGGGTAGAGATCAGAGAATGGGGAGAATCAATCAAGTTATAGGTGGCTTATGCACAGTTAGACGATATGCAACCTAGGTTATGGGGAGTAGCAGTGGATGTGTTAGATGGAGGTATGATAGTAGCATATGAGAGATGGTTTTCTTAGCATCGACCAAGGTCATTGATAGATATGGAAATGCCAATACTATAGGCTAGACCATAGGCAGAGAAGGGTGGAGAAGAAGAGGTGAAGGATGAGGAGGATGAGGATGAGGAGGAGGGAGATGAGGAGGTGGGGGATGGTGATGATGGGGGAAATGATGAGGAGGAGGGGGAGGATGATAAGAGGGATGGAGATGATGATGATGAGGGAGATGATGATGAGGGAGATGATAATGAGGAGGGTAGGGATAGTGGGTTGGGGATGATGATGGTGGAGAGGATGACAAGGAGGATAGAGGGGAGGACAAGGCTAGGGATAATGATAATGAGGTGGGAGATGATGAGGATAGGGGTATAGATGTTGCAATGATGGTTGTGGATGAGGAGCATGTGGATGGCATAGGGGGCATGCTAGTTATAGTATAGGTAGGACCTAGCTAGTTAGAGCTTATGGAGGTGATCAAAGGGCTCTGAAGTTAGTTATATTGGTTTTTAGTAGAAAGGGATGCAATGATAGAAAGGAGGGATGTGGTGATAGTAGATAGAGATACAATGATAGTAGACAGGGATTAGGCTATTGCAAAGAGTAATGTAAAGGTATGGAGGGTACAGAGGGTAGTGGAGGAGTCATGGGAGTTTATTAGCAGTGTTAGGGATCCATCATTCAAGAGATGGTCACAATGATGGCTATGGCACATGTGGAGACACAGTATTGGAGGGATCACTATGAGATAGTAGTGCCACCAGGGAAGAGAGTAGAGAGTTATCAATCAATGAAGTCTCACTCTTGGAAAACACATAGGACACAAAGTAGTGGAAGTGTGATAGACTTGATGAGGCCACCACAGATATATGAGGGGTCATCTTCGAGGCCAAATAGAGGTAGTGAGGCTCAAGAAAATGCAAGTTGACATAGACATGCTCTTGTGTAGAGGGGCTTCTTTTTCTTTTTTTATGCTCTTCCATGGTTCATGCCTATAGGCAGTTAGTATTAATGTAAACCATGATCATGTACTCTAATAGTTTTTGAGACATTTATGAGATGCAACTATATGATGATGAATATATGAGATGGATCATGCACATGTTTGTATGCATTATATGGATGCATTTATGTTTTTCTATGTGGACTTTATATGATGACATCATGCATTGGTTAGTGATATTAGATGCTTACGAAATTATATCTTTATTTTTGCCTCATGTTCTTTTCATGAATGAATGACTAATGAAATGTAAAATGATATGGAATGAATGCAAATGAAATGTAAAATGGTATGAATTCCATGTTAATGCATGTATGTATTACTTTCAATTTGTTAGACTTTTTGACATATGCAGGAATGCATGATGAAAATGCTATTGGTGTAGTAGAGCACGAGACCATGGTGGTGAATGAAATGGATGTTAGAAGATAGAGGAGATGAGACAAGGACCAATTAGTATGAGGACAGTACTTTTTCTTTCACAAAGTGCACTATATGTTGATGGAGCTTTATTTTGATATGGTAGATGGAATACAACACATCATGGTATAAAGGGCCAGAGTGTAAATGCAAACCTTGTTCCATAAAAAAGCATGATGCAAATATAAAATGACCTTGTCCTTCTTGAGGAATATATGCATGCCCTAGACTCTCAAAGGTACATGTTTAATAGATAGAAAATAAAAGATGACCATGAACCATCTCAACCACTATCATAGATCAATTTATATCATTGAGTGGCATAGGAACATGATGAGATAAAAAAAAATTCACTCATTAAATAGCATGAGCCAATAGCTATTCTTGTTCATTTTACTTTCTTTTTAGTGTTTTAGGTCTTTAGAGAGTGTTTGACATATTGACAATGTGATAGGTTGGATTGTTGGTTTGGCTAATAATGACAAGTTGGAATGATTGTTGGTTCACATTTCTTAGATAGTGTGATTGTCATTCAAGTGTAGTGCTTTGAGTTTCATTATATGAAAGTACAAATGTTTAAGCAAAAGGGGTGATTATCCATAGTGACTATTTACAAGGTTTATTGCAAGTTTGTGGCAGGTTTTGTGATTTTTTATACTAGTACATTTGGGGGTAATTTTTGGCATTAATTTTTTATGGCAGGCCAATTTGGCTTGTCTAATTCATTTTTTAAAAAAGAATTGATCCTGATAATGTCAAAATTTTGACAATTGTTAAGTTTTGCATCAAACTTTTGATGTTGTCGAGGATACAAATAAAAAAATTAAAAGTGAAACTTCATTTCATTACACAGCAAAGTGTGGGAAGGAGGCTTCAAGCATGACTAATTGAGAGATTTTTAGTGCCATCAAGGTAAGGTTGATGGATTAATTTTCATTCTCCACATTCTCTTCTATTTGGAACTTGCTTTCAAGGTAAGGTCTCATCCTCTTCTATTTGCAATCTACTTAATTTCAATGTAAGGATTTATGTTGTTTTTTGTTTTCATTATAAGGGTTCAAGGTAATTTTTTTTTGCAATTCTCTTAATTTCATGGTAACAATTCAAGGTAATTTTTACTTTGGCCATCAATTAGGTGCTTCAAACATTGTTCATATTGCTCAATTTCTCAATTAGATTCTGTAAAGACCTAGCCATTTAAGATTTTTTAAGTGTTTACTGAACCAAAGAAGTACCCTTGACTATGATAATAAAATGGGTCTATGCCTTCATGATATAAAACAAAGCCATATTCTCTGCACAAGACTCTCACAGGTTGTCATGTACTATTATTGTTGCCACTATTTCCCATGACTTTGTTACTTTGGTGAAGACCAAAATGTTAGAAAATAGAAAGAATTAAAAATGAAAATCAAGAACATAATAATCAAATAAAGAGCAATATTGAATGAGAAAAGATGATAAACCTAAGATACAAGACCTTAGAAATGTCTAAAATGCCAAAGCTTAAAATGAAGAATCCTAAATTAGTAAAATGTCTTATACACAACCCTCTAAAAAGGATAAGAAACTGATGAATGATTAATATTATTATCCATATGAACAAAAATATCATATTTTTATCCACTAAAAAATTTGGTTTCTTTTTAAAAATGTACCTAAATATTTTAGTTCCTAAAAATTTTCATTTGAAAGTAAAGTTAGTTAAATGAGGTGATAAAATTACTTATGAAGATGTATGTACGTATGTATATATGTATGTATTTATATATGTATGTATGTATACATATGTATGTATATATGTATGTATGTATATCTTATGGTGGGATGAAGACCAAAATAACAAGAGTAAGGAAAAAGCAAAAATCCACAAGTTTCAATGTAATGAAATGATCTTTAATGCCTCCAACACCTAAATGATTGTCAAAGACCTATACTATGATCCAAGGTGGTTTGAATGGTCTTAAAATATCAACTATAAGGTGATTCAACTATTTCTTCCCTTCCACAAACTCACTATGGTCATAAACTAGAAAAATGCACAAGATAGGCCTAATAGCCTTGCCAATTAGGTCTCCAACAATCTTCTAAAATGCATAACTTTTAAGACTTACAAAACAATAAGAAAATATATAACATTTTCAGATACCCTTTATTGAATAATTCAACATTCCAAAAAGGATAGATAGGGTTACTTTGGAAAATAGTCTCTATTTTAATGCTTGATCAATAATTTAGGCCTCCTAGATGATGGATTTGCAAAGCAACTATGAGTGAAACTTACCCCCAAACTTCAAGATTATTTTTAGTCTCATAAAATTAGTTGAATTAAAGTAATTTGCAATCAATTTTACTTTATAGACCCTACAAGTGCAAAATCCCCAATTTGTGTTTCAAAACCCTTAAAAACTAGGGCTTCCTCAATCTATACTTTCCCAACAATTTCTTTAACAAATGATGGATGGAACACCTTGTCCTTACCATATGTAGATACAATACAACATAAAATTAGCCACCCCTTAAGTCCAATGTGCTACTACTATAGCATACCCAATAATTTCAATGTAAAATTCCTTAAATTAGTTATGGTGATCATCAAAATAATTCATTCCCTCCTTCACAAATGCATGTAGAATGGTTAGTTTCTATAATAAATATTGGAAACAATAAATTCCATGAGAATCAGGAACTTACATTCATGGAATGGCTATTTCATAATTTAATCATCAAAACTGCCTACAAATTGGAGAGTATTATGACAGTCAACAAAATATGAATGGAAACACTTCTAGAAACCTTCAATCAAAGCATGAAAGTGGAAGATTAGATCATAGGTTAATGTCCTTGTTTCATTCAAGATCAAATTTCCTTTAAATATAACCAAAAAAATAAATAATACTCATAAATATTGCAAGAATAGATGTTTTCTTATTAAATTTGTGTGCAGTCCATATCTAATCTCTGCAATGTAATCATAATCTGTCAATACATCCAACAATTTGATTGTTGAAACTTGAGACTCAAATGTTGAAGGAATAGTACAAATAGTTGGAAGTTTTTAAAACACAAACCATGAATTTCTTCCCCATCCTCATACCCTTCTACTCACCAACCATAGAGAGTTTGCACTATGGAAATTAAGAGATATTCATTATTTTCATTCAAACCCTAACTGCGGGGTAAACAACAAGCTTAATAATATCCAAAACTAAAACCACTTTGACCTATTTGACAAAAAAATGTTATTGCATTCATAAATCCTCAAAAACTCAACTTTCTAAAAACATAACAACAATTGATTATCATTCTACAAACAAATTTTAGAAAGATTTAATCTGACTGTGCATGATTTTCCCACCAAAAGGATTGTTATTTCATTCCAAATTTGCATAGCACTATTCCAACCCCAAAATAGATTAAACATAACCAATTTATAGGTCACAACTCTTGAACTTACAACTTCATCCTTCCAAGTTTGATCAAAATAATGATTTGACTATTAGACTTCTAGATTACAAGAAAAATTCCAAAAAGTTGCATGACAACTTTTATTTCATTTTTTGCAATTTTTACAACTTTTACACAAACTTCAAAAAAAAGACTCCACATGCCTTAAAAAATATACCACAATATGCAAAAATATTATAAAACATAAAAAATGGAGATTTTTGGTCAACTCACAATGTTTGACCAATCATTGACCAACCTTTGACTTGCCTATAACCATTTACAACATGTAAACAATTTGCCTAAATGCATATTTGAGATTTTCTAAACTATCTTGTGTCAAATTGGATGCTTATTGACCTTCTATACTATCCTACCTGGTGTTTGACCACCTTATTTAGGACCAAGGACCCCTACACCAAGATCTAGGATTTTTTTGTTGTGGCCTTTTCATCAATGTATATGTATGTATGTATGTATGTATATACATATATATACATGTGTGTGTGTGTGTGTGTGTGTGTGTGTGTGTGTGTGTGTGTGTGTGTGTGTGTGTGTGTGTGTGTGTGTGTGTGTGTGTGTAAACAATAAAACTCACTTAATAGGTAGTATGGCGACAACCTTTTAAACATAACTATATAAGGAATGAGTTAGGATGTATATAGGTCAATTGGTCTAGTTTCTGATTAGCTAGGTTGACTACAAATTCTTATAGAACTATCATTAGATTAGGTATAGTAAAATTAACAATTAGTTGTTCCTAAATAGCATTAACTTGACTTGTCTATTTATATCCATTGATTATTGTCACAATCTTTTAAACATAACTATATAAAGAGTCAGTTAGGATGTATATAGGTTAACCTTACATTAACTGTAAACTACAACACAAAGGTTGCACTAGGGTATTACAGGATTGTAATTATAGAAAATTGTCCAATTCGCCTGAGTGGGTGTATGATGGTGAACGGTTGTAGTAGGTGAGTAAAGCTCACCAGTGGTTATAGGAATATAGCTACATCAAAATAATTAGAAACCAAAACTACATATTCATTAGAATGAGTAGTTCAAGGGTCTTGATCTCGTGTATATGGGTATGTAGGTAGCCTAGTAGGCAGAGTATGCCTCTAGTGCATAGACACCTTGGACATAGTTAGGTATGAATGGATCATCACAATGTGGTATGTTCTAAGTGGACTATTCCTTTGATTATGTTGATGTTTTTATATATACTCTTTTTCACAAGGTGACATGGTCAATCCATTAGATAAGAGAGGTAAGGATGTTTCTCCCACCCCTTCTCTAGCATAGGTAAGTTACCTTCTATATAAAAATTAATGCAATTGTAATTTTACAAAATATTAGATTATTATGTTACTTTCATGAAGGTTTTGGACTTGTTTTGATTGTTTTACTAATATTTTTGTCACAATTTGATTCATAAGAAAAGGGAAAGGAACATATTGTATAACAATAATTATTTGTTGATATGGTAGCCACTGTTTGATGTGATGATGACATCACATATAGTAGTAACCCTATTAGGCTATGTAAAAAGACCCTAAAGAATGCCAATCTACAAATTCTTGGGCTTATAATGGATCCACATCCAATAGAAGAGAAATAGGACACAAGAAATGAATTGTCTCGTAGAGCATGCTATCTAAAAGTAAGCAACAATGATTATTTTGCAATAGTTCAATAAAGCTTTACATTTTATTCTAATTTATGGATCATGAACCACAATATGTATGTTTTATTACAAGATTTTTTGAGACCACACTTCAATAAAGCTTTATGTTTTATACTAATTTATGGATCATGAACCACAATATCTATGTTCTGTTACAAGATTTTTTGAGACCACACTAAGTTCTTCCACTTGACAAGAGTACCAGTGTACATCCTACAGGTATGTGATTTCAATTCCCAATCATCAGAAGGGACATTATTTTCTTCATGATTATTATTGAAAATTGTATATTACTATTTTCATGTTCACTCTTCTCCTTTACTTAACCACTTGTATTATTCTTTGATACTTAAGATTTATACAATCTATTATCCATACTCTATAATTGATACTCATTCCAAATATGTTATCTTAGTTGTATGTGGAAAGCTCATATATCTTTTCTAATTATAATTGTTGAACCTTTATGATGATATAGTCTTAAATGTGTATCCTCTTGACCAATTCCATGTCCATGAGCTTGTGATGATGTGATTCTGATATTTGTGTTGTACATAATAGTCAGTCTAAAAATTTCTATTATTTCCTCTGACATGATTCTATTGTCATTGTCATAAAAATTTACAAATCCATATAAATTTATTTATGAATATCTTTTTCATTACTAGCTCCTCGTTGATAATGCCCTTGATGTAATGTCCCTTTTTATTAAAAAATGGGAAATAGGTACAAATAACTTACAAAACTCAATTGCAAGAGACTTTTTTCCATAAAGTCTCAAATAGGACTTAAAACTGATAATGATTGATGTAAGAAAAATAGTCTATGGTACCACTTTTAAATGATTATTCTTATGTTATACAATTGATATGATATATGAGAAAAATACCACTATTATCTCTAATACAACAATTAGGTATATGTAAGATGATTTTGGTCTATATATCTACACTTAGTCCAATGCAAAAATGTTAAGATTATCTTTGTTGTTTCTGATATGACTAATAACAATTATGCAAGGATGATCTTTAATTTGAACTATTTAACTATTGAGATTGATAGTTGTCTCTAATATGAAATGTAAGTAATCTATAATCTATTCCTACTCTCACTATAATTACTATTGTTCATAGTGATGCATTTTCTATTCTTCATCAGTTGATAAAAAGTTGGAAGTGTTCTCAATGATGTTATCACTGTGTCTGATTTTGATCCTTAAGCATATGCAATTATCTTTCAAATATTGCTTAGTGTGATGTGATGATATGTTTCTCTTGATATATTTCTATAGGATTGGTTCTACTTATAGTGGTATACTACTTAGCCTTGACTTGATAATATTTATTTGGAATGACTCACGGGTGGAATGTTTCTCCCAATAGGGGACATGATAGATACATTGTATATATATGATTATTTTTTAGGTGCTAATGATTTCCATACACCTACTTCCATGAGGCTACCAAAACTCTGAGATTTCTAACTGTAGGATCAACAACAAGGAGCATGCAAACATTCACACCTGTTGCAACTAGAGATGGTAAATCCTTGTTTTGCTACATTGTTTATGTGTTAAAGATTATAATACTTGTACTTTCTTGTTCATTTTAGTATATTATTGTTGGAAATATAAGAGGAGTAACTGAGAAAGGAGGGGTGAATCAATTACTACTAAAATAAATACCATATCCCTTAGATGTCAGTACAAAATTATAATCTAAAAACTGATTACTATTGATGCCCAATAATCACACATAAATGGTGTAACTTGGTACGTGCTTAACATGCAACCTTTATATGTTATATATGATTACCATTACTTTAACATATTTGTAAACATAGAAAGAAAATAGCATGAACACATTTGACACCAAGATTTAACGTGGAAACCCAATTTGGAAAAAATCACAAATTGCAACTAGTTACTATTTTCACTCTTCACTCTTCTAAAGTGAGCCCTGTTAGGAGCCAACCCTATTAAAGGTTACAAAACACATTGTTATGTGTGACCCTATTAAAGGATTTAACCACCCTATTAGGAGTGGTCTTGTTAGAGGTCTTGAGACAATTCAATAGAATTGCCACCTTGTTAGAGGATTTACAAATAGCTATTAAGCCAACTCTATTAAGAGATTTAGATCATTGCTACAATGGTTAGAAAGTAATAATGAGATGACCTACTTTGAATGCAATTGAATTTCTAATTACAGATCTCTGTTTTGGCTTGTACTTGATCCTTACTGATCAAATATAGTTATTTTGCTCCACAAAGATATTCTACTTATCCTTCAAATTTTCTTCCTCTTCATCAGTAAATATTCAATATATTTTCATACTTTCACACTTTGAATCCACAACTTGACCTTATACATATATCTTTCATATTGTCAAGTCAGCTCATTTACAACTTAGAATAATTAATATTCATCACCTCAGTCAGCTAGAACCAATAGATAAATCAATTAAGCTTAATATGCCCAAAATAATAAAATCCTCTATTCATCAACCCAACTTGGTAGACACTAACTCAAAAGCAATTTCTTGTGTTAACCAACAGAAGCTCGACTAACATTGCAAACTTGCAAAGATCCTTTAGCAATTGAGTGAGCTTGGTTAACATTGGTTCCATCCAATTTTTGCTTCATTGACTAAGTGAACTTGGTTAACACTCATTTTATATATACTTTCCTTTTATTCTTGAGTGAACATAGTAGATACTACCTTCTAAACTAGGCAATCACAAGAACACTTGGTAGACACATAAAACTTTCACTGCCTGAGTGAGCTTGACATACACTAACTAATAATGATATGACATTTTTGTAACATCAAAGACAATACACAATTAATAAATTGTATCCAATAATCTCCCTCTTTGGCATTGATGGAAACACAACATGTCATAACATAATGAAATTTTGGATTTATTCTTGAGAACTCCCTCTATCAATGTCAACTCTTCCTTTCACTGGATTCTCCCTCTGTCTACAACAACTTCTACCAAGTTCATTCATAGAATTTTCTCCCTCTTACAACAAACTTCTCCTTCTTTGAAATGACAAAAATTTCTATGAGATATGATAGTAAACTTCTCCCTCTTTGAAAACACATACTAAAGACAACAACTTTGTTAATATCAATGTACCTTAAGTACTAATTCATTTTCAATATGCATTTATCAATTCTACACCAACTAATCGATCTTCAATTTGGCTCTTGTTGATGCATCACTAAACTTCATTTAGTGATCTTCAGATAGGGGAATGACCCCTAACTTACCTCTTAGATATAGAAATGAGTCCTTAGGTAATGGCTTGGTGAATATATCTACAATCTCTTCTTTTGTATTTACATATTCCAATCTAACTTCTTTATTCTACACCAACTCTCTTAAGAAGTGATATTTTCTAGAAATGTGCTTTGTTATGGTATGCATCATTGGATTCTTTGATATATTGACTACACTAGTGTTATCATAGTATATGACTATTGGATCCTTGATCTCTATCTTCATTCCTTCCAACAATTATTTGAACCAAACAATGTTAGAACAATAACTACTACTGCCACATATTTTCCCTTTGTTGTGGATTGAGAGATGCAATTTTGTTTCTTGCTTGTCCAAGACACTAGTGTTTTACCAAGAAAGAATGTTCCACCACTAGTTCTTTTTCTGTCATCAAAACTTCCTGCCCAATCAACATCAGTGAACACCTTCAAGTCCAAATTGCCTCCAAGTTTATACCATCAGCCATAGTCTTCAATACCTTTCAAATATCAAATCATGACTCTCTTAATTTCCATCATGTGATTTTCTTTAGGATTTGTTGAGAATCTTGCAACCATTCCAACTGCTAAAGAAATATTAGGCCTTGTAGTTACTACATACTACAATTTTCCAATCATTGATCTGTATGTTGTTTGATCTACATATTTGGAATCATCATTCTTGGAAAGCTTATGTCCAGTAGACATAGGAGTTCCAACTAGTCTTGAATCTTCCATTCCAAACTTCTTTAGTATCTCCTCGATATACTTAGATTGAGTGATGTAGATACCATTATTGTTCTACTATATCTACAACCCAACAAAGAATTTTATCTCACCAAACATGGATATCTAAAATTCTTTACTCATTTCTTCTTAAAATTATTTGCATTGGTAAGATTCTAGGCTACAAGTGGCATTGGGGTGGCATATGCACATCATAGCTTTCTCTCCACTTTTAGTCATGTTGACTTTCAGGCATCTTGTGTCATATGTGTCATAGATATCCTAAGGAATCTCATGCCAAGTTGCACATTTGAGGTGACAAGTGTCCCTCTCATTAAATTCTCTTATATTGGGTGTTGGCTATAAATTGAACCTTCTTCCTTCTATTTCTGATACTTCAGAGTCATATTCTTAGAGTCTTTTTCTTTAGCATAAATTAGGCTTGAAAACACTCTTCTAATACTCTCAATAGCATCATCCCATCAAACCCCTTTTTATGGGATGATGCTATTGAGAGTACTAGAAGAGTGATTTCAAGCCTAATGGATGCTAAAGATGAAGACTCTAAGGATATGGCTTGTAAGGATTGGAAATGGGAGCAAGAAGGCTTAATTTATAGCCAACATGCAAGAGAAGTGAATTGAATGAGAGGATGGACACTTGTCACCTCAAATGAGCAACTTGGCATGAGATTCCTAGGATATCTATGACATATATGACACAAGATTCCAAATATAAGATTCTATGATGTGTGAAAGTCAACATGACTAAAAGTGGAAAGGAATCTATGATGTGTATATGACACCCGAATGCCACTTGTAGCCCAAAATCTATGACAATGGAAGCTTATTATATCCATTTGTAAGGAATAAAATATATCAAATATGATGTATTTAGCCAATTGTAAATGGAGAATCTATGATGTGCCATGCCCATGGGTCATGATGATGTCAAGGTTATGTGGAATATTTGAATTAAAATTTCATTATTCCACACAAATGGAAATTAGTAATTTGGAAATTAGAGGTGGAAAATAGAACTTAGGAAATTGAGAATTCTCATAGTTTTTGAATGATGAATCATTTAATTAATAATATTAATCAATCAAGGATTCTTGGTTAGTGACAAAAATTTAGTAATGTGTGATGAAAATGATTGGAATGGCATAGGATTAAATTATGGGTTATTTAATCCTATAGAGAGAATTAGTAGATGGTTGGCAAATTTGATTAGATAAGTGGAGGATGAAATAGGATGATTATGTAGATTGACTAGGATAAGAGTGGATAGATCAAAGCCATCATCAAATTGATTGATTGATTAAAATTTATAACATGCCAAGGACACATGACATGGATTAAGGACATGTAACATTTAACCGACATTGTAAACTATAAGATCAAGATTGATTAATAGGGTTGATCACAATAACATTGATGGACATTGTCAATATTATTAAATTGATTGATAATGCCATGATCTAACATTGAGAGACTCGAAAATGTCAAATATCAAATGGTGTGAATGACAATTTGACCTAGCACTGAAAGACATGATAGTGCTTAGGTCTGATTTGATAAGTTTGATAGGTTTTAATAGGTTTACAAGGTACTGAGAGGCATGAAAATGCCTAGGGTTGGATAGATGATGATATATTTGGGACGTTTGACATGGTTTGGGTTGATTAATATTGATTTTGGGTGATTTTGAGTTGATTTGGGGTGATTATGGGTTGATTTGATATGATTCTAATGATGTTGAAATAGTTTTGGGTTGAGTGGATGAGACTCTGAAATGATATTCAAATGATGTGAAAGGGGATACAAATGATGAAGGAAATTATCAAATCCTACTTGGGTTATATTCAAGCTTGGCCAAAATATCAAAATTAGTTAAATGAGAAAATGGGATGAGTTAGTGTGAAAAGGTGATGAAACCATAGATGTGAACCATTTTTTTGAGTGTTTATATTGTCCTTTATGGACTCTTATATGCCAATCAAGAATAATTAATGCTAGAGCAGGGGTTTGTAGATGAGTGATGTGATAATTTACTTATTATCACATGCATTGTGAGTGTTTTTGCAAAATAGAAAAGCTTATTGGTAGATTGAAATTGAGAACCTAAATTTTTTTTAGCAGATTGGGAAGAACAAATTTTTTTGCAAAATCAAAAACATGGGAGGTAGTAGAAAGAGGTGTGAGCTTGGAAATTGTAAGGAATGGAAGGAAAATCTAAATATTTGGGTAAGATTATGACCTATTTGGAGAAACTAAAGCGATGTAACCTGTTTGTCACCAAGTAGTTTCTCAAAACCTAGAAGAATGGTACCATGCTAGTTGGAAATTCAAATAATGGAGGTCATGGGGGAAATCATTGTCAAAGCCATAGGCTTGGAAATGGAGGGGATTAACTTCTATAGGGACAAGAAGATGTTTGACAAAGCTATGGATATTGCAAAGTCAACTAAGGAGAGAAAAAGGTTTGTAAAAGTGAGCAACTCCTACTTTTTCCCTAATAATATTTTTAGACCATGAAGAGTAGTAATGTTTGTTTTGATAAAGTATATAACCCTAGATGGACACTATACCAAGATTTATGGCCACCATTTCATGTTGGTTAATCACTTTCGACACGGGGTTAGGATTAGCTTTTCTTTCTATCTTAGGCATTCTCCAGAGAGTGCCATTTTAGCCCTTTAGAATGACCCAAATGGGGATCATGCATGTCATGAAGGTCTGATGGTTTTGGTTATGAGTTTGTTAAAATAAAAGAAAGTGGATAGACCATGTTTGAGAAAAAAGACTTTGGATTATGAAACTAAGGGAAGTGATGCAGATGAGACCTATGATGGGGAAACTAAAGATGAAGAAGTAGAGTTGATGGATAAAAAGAGAAAGAATCTAACCCCTAGGGGCTTGTCCTTTAAGAAAAGGAAAATAAATGAGGGGGATTATGAGAAAGAGACTAACACTGATGAGGAGAGTGTGGAGGCAAAAGGGAAGAAGAGTAAGGGAAAAAATATTGTCAAGGGGACAATTTGTAGTAGAATAAGCACCAGAAATAGAAAGAAGAAAATTGAGAGAGGCGTAAAAAATCCTCAAATGATGATCCATTGACTCAAAATAATGAGAAGGACATGAGAGATAAGAAGAATATGCCTCTTGGGAAAGCTAAGGATAAAGATAGTTATGATGTTGATGTAGAGAAAGATAATTTGAATCTAGATGAGGATAATCCAAATTAGAGTTTTGTCTCACATAACCATGGGTATAAGAAGGGTGTCTTTGGAAACCCTGGTGAGATGAGGAAGGACATTAACAATATGAAAGAGAAATGCAGGATCTCAGAAGGGAGGTTGATTAAACAAAACCAACAGGGGTGAGAGGACTTTAGCCATACATCTTGATAGGCTCATGGATCTAATTGGGAATAGTGAAGATGTTACTAATACCATGAAGAAAGTACCCCCTCTTGAAGATAAAACTAGAGCTATGGATCAAATGGTAAAGGACATGTAGAAAAAGATTGATCTTTTGGACAACAAAGTTCAGGGCATCAAGAATGTTTTGAAGAAGGTTATTGATCAAAGCTGCTCCATTTTCAAAGGTATTGTTGATAATATCAAGGCTTTTTTGGATAATTTTTTGCAAGGGAGAAAGAACCAAGGCATAAAGGAAATGATGGAGGACCAAGGCCCTAGAAAATGCACTAGGACAAATTTGAAGAAGACTAAGGTCATGTATGATAAAGAGATCAATGATTTGAGGGCTTCTGTTATGAACAAGAACATTTTGGTTGATCAAGCTTCTAACCTACTAAAGACCTTATAGATGTCTTGTTGTCTTTCTATTTTTTTATTTTTTTTTCTTATCTTTTGACTTTTGTTTTAGGGCTTTCTATTATGGCTTGTTTATCTTCTTGGTGTTGATTCATAGTTTCTCTTAGTCTTTTGTCATTTTGTTGTAAAAAAATTTGGGTCCTTTCAAAACCTATTTTTACTTAATCAAAACACCTCTATGCAGTCATAATTTGGCATTTGAATATCTCCTCATAGCACCTTGAGTGTATTTTTATAAAACTAAATGGTCTTCTAGTATATTGAGAGGTGATTTTGAATCATTGTATTGGCCTCCTGATGTCTTGATTCGGTATATTGAATAATGCATTTATTAATATGTCCATGCTCTTGAACCTTACAATCTAGTTTGGTCCCAATCATGAATTCATTTCATTTCAAACTTCAACCATGGTTCATTCTCATTTGGTGGGGTTATCCTCTATAAAAGAATAAGACTCCACCTCATAAATGATAAACTCCCAATTGCAAAGGGTAGTGAATCAATTCCTCTAAATTATAAATTTAGCACACCTCCCCACAAATCAATGAATCATGATAGAACTCATGAAATTTTGTTTTAAGAAATGAAAATATTATGACTCCCATAGTACATTGAAATCCCTTCTTTATTGTTCACTATGTGTGTTCCTACATATCTATTTTCTTATAATGATATCAAATTTCATCCTTTAAAATATTAAAATATCATTTATCATTTCAAACCTTATTCAATTGACAATACTATGCCAATATGCAATATCCCAATTATATAAGTTGAGTCACATGGTGGCCTAGCTAAAAAAAAATATTTTCAAACAACTAACACCTCTAACTGGTCCACTAAGCTCCCTTCACTAATTATATTCAAAATAGATCACTAATTGGTCATTTAAAATTCACTTTATCCCTTTTTCCAAACTGTAATTTTCTACCAGGAAGGCCTCTAAGCTAGCTTTAAAAATTGACTGAAACACTAGACATATCCTTGGAACCTGACATACCTATTCTCTTGTTAACACTCTTTTAGTCTATGAAAATCTCACTTCATGATGATCACTGAGTTAAAATTTCTTGACTAAAAAATGTGTGCTTTTCAAACTTCCTGCGATCAAACATGTTAGAAAACAATAAAGCACATCCAATTTTGCCTTTGAAAATAGGTCAAACAAACACTTGGGGGCATGAAATATAGGGCATTGGTTTACTATCACATAGAGTATAAATCTATGATTTGGGCTCATGAAAAATAACTAGGTGAATTTGGTAGGTGTTCAAAGTTGAGTACTTGGAAATGCAAAACTAGGAACAATAGCAAAATAACAATTTTTGCAAATAGAATGAACCTAGGAAAGTGTGTACATAGATTACTCTAAAAATTTGGATTAAAGTGTCATGGTTTCAAAATTATAACATCCTAAATAGGGCTACTGATCAATCTGCACTTTTAGACATTGCAGAAGTTGCATTTGGAATCGCATTTGAAAACTAATCAAATAGATTCATCATAGGCTCAAATCTAGAACATATAATGTCTTTGACCCCTAGAATGCAATACAAAAGGAAATTTTTCATTTTGGTCTAATGGGTCAAAGGTATAACTAGTCAAACAAGGCTTCCTGGAATTCTAAGTAATATGCATCAGCATGACAACAATAAACAACCTACTTTGAGGGATTCAAAACCTAGACAAAAAATATCAAAATGATTTGAAATCTAAAAAATAGGTTCACTAATATGAATACTAAGCACTCCAAAAGTGGTGAACCATGAAACTTAATCAGGTGCAAGATATTCAATTACAAACTAGGCTTCCTATTGCTATTTGACACTTAGACAAAAATGCAAATTTAAGCAATGCTTAAAATGAAACTTCACAAAATGATTCAAAATGACAACTTATCATCATGGGATGCATGAATATAATGAATGAAAGGTTTAAAAAAAATGAAACATGTCATAGGCCTTAGAATGATGGTCAGGTACATATGCATGAAAGCCCTTATAATGGCTCAATTTGACTTGGTTTTCAGAATAGAACTCAAAATTAGAGCTTCAATTTTGAGTCCCAACACCTACTAAAATGTAGGTTGGAAACATCTTCACTAAATATTTTTCATTATTGCATTATCTTCTATTGCACACCATGCTTGGGGTGAAGGAAGTTGTCCTTGGGGGGTCTTAGTGAGGCCTTCCTTCCTTTCATGTTTTTTAGCATGTTTTCTCATCTCTTTTCGGAGTATATTTTTTCCCATGTGGCTTACTCTATTTCTCCACTTTATAGATATTTGTTTTTGATTGGGTACCTAACTAGTCCTTGTTTCTAGGACCCAATTTTCCTTATGCATTATAGTTTCCTTGTCTCTCTTTTTTTGTTTTTGTGGTTGGGGGGGGGGGGGGGGTGTTATAGTAAAAGGTTTATTATCTTTTACATTTAAGATTTCACTAGTGGAGTTTTGACTTTTGTCTCTTATGAATGTGACATTTAATATTTGTTTTCTTTTATTAAATGCCACATTATCTCTTTAGGGTTTTTTTAGGGTTTCCCTTTTGAGAATGGTTGATCTTCTTTTATAAGGATTGACCCCCTTGTATTTTGTAACACTTCTTTTTTAATTTAGTTCCTCTCTTGAATATAGTTTTCATCTTGAGAGTCACTCTTCTCTTCCTTCATTCATCCATGTAACAGGTTATTTGCTTGCAAGTGATCATTGTGGCTTTTGTGAAGTTGAGTTTTGTATCTATTTTGCACACCAAATTCTACAAGAAATACCTAAGAAAATTGAGTGTCACACAAAATGAGGCAATGCAAAAATCACTAAAAAATGAAGGTTTTCAAAAATAAACAAAATTAAAACCCATTAGCTAAATGCGGGCCAAACTTACAAAAATCAAATAAAAACTAAGTTCCAAGCTCATATGAAAAAACGATGACCATAACAACTAAAAACTTCCAAATTCTAAAGTTGAAAATGCTCAATTGCTCACCCAAACCCAACAGGCCCAAATAAACATACAAAAAAGGGAGGGGAACACTAGTTCTCAACCTTAAACCCTAAAGCAATAAAAGATAGAAGCTAAAATGGGACAAAACTATCAAAATAGAAAAAACCCTACCTCACAACCAAAAGAATAGAAATAGAAACTAGTGCCAAAAAATAATGGAGGTTCCAAAGTTAATGAAGCACTCAACAAAAGAGGAGTTTCCCACTCCAAATCAAATGAGCCTATTCTCACAACAGTCCCACAAGCATAATTCACCCAACAAAGAAAACATCAAAAAGCTCACAAGGGGTTTTGGAGGATTCACTCCAAAAATTATAAATTAAAATGTGAGAAGTGAGAATAAACTCACTTTTAGCCAATATAAAAAAAATTTACAAAGTGAAATATAAATTAGATTATTAAAATTAAATATTCTAACTAGCCCCCTTAACACAAATAAATTTGGCAATCCAAATTGCTTGAGATTTAACTAAAAACAATTGGTCAATAATAGAAATTAATTTAAATCAATATAAAATCCCCTTTAAATAATTAAGTCATTATATTTTAATATTTCTTGCGACCACTATAGATTCCTAAATGTACATACATGCTTATAGGTCTGATCACAAAAGAATTATGAATCTAGATTTACCAATTAATTAGAGGGTTTATTATTTTAATTAACATAGATACATCACCCATACTGGGATGACATTGACTTAGTATGAATTATCAAATCACTATCCATGTGCCACTATTGAGGATATAAGTCCTACACAATAAAATACCCTATCAAGTGTGGATGCATGACAATAATATAGTCAAAGCAACATTGCACAAAATTGTATAAATAATCAATTAATTAATTTCATTAAAATAATCTATTTAAATCACTCATTTTCACCATAATAAATTTTACAACAATAATGTTCACTATAAATATCTATAGCACAAGCACATCAACTAAATCTAATAAAGTCCAACATGCATTCATAAATAAAATTTATATCCAAGTATAAAACAACCAGATATCATCATAAAGCACCATGCCACATCACTAGCATCATCATCTGAATATGATAAAATTGAGTGGTATAGAAACTGACATCTATTATGTATGATAATGGCAATAATAAATATCACATCATCGAAGCATCTCAGATGTACATTAACACGAATATCACAAAGCGTTACCAAAAAAATAGACCATGGTACATAATGCATACACATGAGGCACTATAGTTTGACCAAAGATCTAATGTACAACATTATCTTTATGATCATATAGATGTTGGAATCAAACTTTATTGGCATGTGTGTTAGCCATGGGTGAGCTCGGGTTATTATCTTCATTAATATGGTAGGAAAGATCTCGTGGGTACCACATGGCTCAGAGGTGTAGCTACCTATACTACCACTAGGGACTAGTGTACAAAAATGATCTAATTCTAGTGTTGAGGCTAGAGTTGATGTTTACTTGGTGATTTGGTGTATTTGGAGTACATTTCCTTGTGATTTATGCTTACATTTAGATGTATTGATATCATGTTTTAGAAGATTCTTAAGATTTTTACTTCTTGCATTCCTTTATCATTATGTTAGATCTTATTTCTTAGATGACTTTTATTACTACTATTATGGATTAGCGATACTATTGGTAGATTATCATGTTATGTATAGTTGTTCATATGATTTTTATTGGTGGTTATGGATAAGGTAGAACTCATAAGGTGACACCAAAGATCTTGTTGGTGATTTGAGATTTCATGATCAGGGGTATGGTTAGGATCCTTGAGATCTCATGATGCCATTAAGGTTGGGAGGAAATGAGTATGCTTGTTAGTTAAGTTACATTAAATGCTTTTACTTTCCCTTTATTGTGATGTTTCTTATGTACATGCCTTACTTGATGATGTTGATTAGATGGTTAGATATTTTTATGATATGTATGTTGGCATGTTAGGTATGTTGATTCTTGTTATGTTTATTGATGCTCTTGAGTGTTTTCTCCTCAAGTTCGATGGTTCCCATACTCCCTAGGGTGGAGATTTCATCTTTATATACTTTCTTTTATGCATTCTATCATTCTATTATCCTAATATTTCTTGGGAAAGATATTCTCTTGCACAATAAAGAAAGTCATCGTGCAAGCCTACATTCTCTCATAGGGAAGGACAAAGTCTTGTACAATCATCCTGACTTGCATAAGATTGGTCCTATTTTATCATGTGAAGAATAATGAGTGTCTTTTCTTTCTTTTTAGAAATTCTAATTACAATTTTGGATACCCTTTTAGGTGCCACATCTTCTGAGATCTTGACAAATTCGTTATCAAGTCATTTTGGAAATTATCTTCTGGAATTCCCATCATGTTAATTGGAGTGAACTTGTATGTTTTAAACATTTACAAAAAAATTCTTTGGGTTTTAAAATGAATATGTTTAAGTAATGAACACTTGGGGATATTTGGTTGTTTGGTATTTAGTCTTTCATTGCAATTTTTTGATCTGATATGCTTGTAGTTTATTGTATCTCTGATTTATCTTAAATTTCTTTTTTGTCTTTATTTATCCTTGTTTCCAAGGATCTCGAGGTGGGGAATTACATTTCAAATATATTATGTAACTCTCTTCAAATTATTTTTATTTTAGAACATATTGAGGTATCTAATATATAACCATGGAACTCTTGGAAGGTTCATTGTCATCTTTTTCCAAACATAGATATTTATCTATAATAATTAGAGGCATACAATTAAAATATGTCAATATACTTATGTTGGTGTTTTTAAGTGTTATATTAAATAAGTATTTCTCTGAGGTTATAGAAACTATGTACTTAATTTCACTTACGGACCACAGAAGAAAATTTGCACTTACAATATGACTTCCACCTATGGTGAATGTATCATTTTATCATTCTTTCCACCTTTAGAGGGTGGTCCACCTTTAATTTATACATGAAACTTTCACTTCACCTTCAAAAGGTGATCTACCTTTAATGACACACTAACTTTACCACATTAAGTGGGTAATAAATTATCACTTTTTGCATTATGTCATAATATTATGAAACGTGTCATAATGTTATGCATCCTTATGTCTTACATTGGACTACCTAACCAAGGGGTACCCCTTTTAATATCAATTCAATAAATTAATTTAATCCAATTAATTCAATATTTAATTAATTTGAGTATTGTAAGCTTCTTTTAGCACCCAATTTTTAGAACTTTACAAATCAACCCAATGGAAAAAAATCCCTAACTTGTCCTATTGGTTTGGTGGATTTTTATTGCTAATGATGATTTTGTAGACTATGACTTGTGAAGAAGATAGTGTTCTGAAGTTTATGTTGAACTTGAACTTAAACCTCAAAGTTCAAAGGTTTAGGTTCAAAGCTCAAAATTGGAAACTTCAAATGTTTAGGTTCAAAATTCAAGATGCAAGTTTGTCAGTTCGAGAATTCAGAGTTCACATCCTAGACCTAAAAGTTTAAATTTTGAGTTCAAGTTTTCCAAACTAGGTCCTTATATTCAAAGTTTGAACTTCACACCCATCAGTGTAGAAGTTCTAACCTCAAGTTCAACACTTTGATTCAAAATGCACATTTCAAAGCATAGTATCATAGTCAAGTTCATTAGTTCAAGGTTGAAGTTTGGATCCAATGATTCAAAAACATGGATTTTCAATGATCCAACTAGGTATGCTAACCCAAAAGTTTAGATGTTCAAATATTTAACAATGCTAAAATTTGGGGGATAAATGTCCTTAAGATATGTAGATCAGATGGAATAATCTATCTTTTATTAGTTCAAGACCCAATTCAACTTGTTTTATTACTCCAACCAAGCCTTTTCCCCTTATGAACAAATGTTGGTAGACATATTATCAATACAAAAATACAATATCCTTTAGTAAAAATAAAACTATTATAGCTCTTATCTCCTCCCAAGCATGACTCCATTAGGATCAGCTTTAATGATATTAAGGAAAACTATAGTCCCTTCAAAAAGTGCTCAAGTGCCAACAATGTGAATATCACTATTTCTATTAGAAACACTTATTGATATAAGATGGCACAAATATGGAAATTAGAGGTTGGATTTGTTTACATAGTGGAAGAAGCCTTTTTCTTCTATTGATATAGAGGAAAATTATTTGCATTAAATAAAGAGGGTGTTATTGGATTAAATCCAAAATTTCAAGGAGATATCTATATGAATTAGTTATCCTTAGGTCCAAATGTACCAACTCAATTTTTAAAAAATTCAAACAACTTAATCATACTCATAAATCCACTCAACCAATATAGAAATTCATTAGTAATTCAACTTATCATATCATCACTTAGCTCTCTATTTAGTATAGGCTAAATAATAGAAACATATAATAGTAAATAGCATATAACATGAAAAAAAAATTCAAACAAGTATGACACAAGGATTAAACAGAGAAACCCAATTTGCAAAAAATCACTAAGTAACATGCTATTGCATTTCACTCTTTTGAAGTGAGCTTGGTCAAGAACCAACCTTGTTAAAGTTTACAAAGCATAGGTGTGATCCTATTAAAGGATTTAATCACCCTATTATAAGTGACCTTGTTAGAGGTCTTTGGAACATCTCACTAGAATATTACCTTGATTAAAGGATTTATAATATGATATTTAGGTCAACCTTGATTAAAGGATTTTACTATTGTAATGGTTAGAAAGTAATAACCAAGTTGATGTGATAAAATACAACTCACTTTGTAAATTTAGAGCTCTATTTGGCTCATTCTTGGTTCATTGATTGGACTTTATCACATTCTCCATCTCTAATCTTCTAGGAAACTCTTCAAGCAGTCTTGATTTACCAACTTCTCACTTTTCCTCTACTACTATGTTCTTCCTCTTATTCTTCAAAAATTTTCCAATCCAACAACCAAAAAACCATCTTGATGTAGGAGCATCTTAGGTCTTGGTGTAATCTTGCATCAACCAAAAATAATTCTTTTTTTCTATACTAGAACATTTTTTGTGAAGTAGTTTTTGTTGCTTTTTTTTAAGGTTTTACACACTAGTTATTTGATCAAGAAACTATCCTATATCCTTTTCCTAAGTGCACAAATTATTGTTTTGGATAATTATCAAGCTCTATGCCATTCTTTGTAGTTCTATTTTCCTTTTTTTTTTTACCTTGCATAACATGTTGATCAGATTGGCACAATTTTAATTACTTATGTGGCATCTTGTAAAGTTAGGAGTTGACTCCTAACACACATGTGGGCCTACCTTCAAGCACATCATATTTCATATGACCATTGCTGTGGGTTTTTGTTTATTCTTCCAAGTATGATTCTAAATTGTAATTAATACTTGACTAGGAAACTTGTGGCTTAATTGGTTATATAAGAATCTTGGTTTGATATAGAATATTTATAGAAAAAGTTAGATAGAAGTAGGAAGAAGATAAAAATGAATCAAAAGGCACTAAGAGTTAGAAGATGTAAGCTAAAGCTATGATTTGTATACTTTTTGTTATGTTTAAGGCCACAACCTAGAATGTCTCATAGTGGGGCATTTTGTGGTTATTCTTTATGTGAAGTTAAATCATTGCACCTAAAAAGATGTTGTACCTATATAGTTTTCATGTGTAACTCTTAGCAGGGGGAGAAGGTTGCAGTTGATTTTATTCAACATGTTGGTGTAGGTCTCTTCTTACACCCTCCTTGCATCAAGTGGTATCTAAGTGAGTTATTTGTTATGGATTAGATTGTGGAAAACCTTATTAGATTGGTTGTATGGTGGAAAATCTGAAATCTTACCTATAAGAGGGAAGACCTAATCCTAATCCTGAACCTAAAGTTGAACAAGATGAAGAAAGGCTTCTTAGAGTTTTTTCTAAGGTGAATGCTAGACCCACTATTGAATTTTCTTGCTATAATGGGAGAATTAAAACTAATGTAGTATTGGATTGAATCTCTAAAATGGAAAAATACTTTGAGTATGAAGGTACTCCAAATAATAAGAAGGTTAAGATAGTAGTCACAAAACTAAAGGGTCATGCTTCTCTTTGGTGGGATCATTTACAAACTGAAAGAAAAAAGAGAGGAAAGAAAAGATCAAAATATAGATGAAGATTCTAGGAAAGATGAAGTTTATTTTATCATACTCCCAAGTTAGTATTAGAATGGGTTTGTCATTGCACCAAAAGACTAATTTATCAATGCTTGATACAACCACTCAACTTATGGTACACAAGAGGTAGTCAAGCCCTTGTCATGAATATTGAGGGGAGCACTAAAAAATTTTCTAAAAATATCCCCCTTAGCATTACCTGATGTTCTAAGGATTCAAACCTATGACCAAGCTTTGATACCACTTGTTAGAGTGGGGTTGTCATTGCACCAAAAGATCAATCTTTCAATGCCTAATAAAATCACTCAACTTGTAGTACACACAAGGATAAATATATTGTGGAATTATACAAGTTGGATGTTAGATATGGACATGTGGATGATGAAGCTGAGAAAGTAGATAGATACCTGAATAGCCTAAGGGCATTAACTTAAGATGAGATCAGCTAAGTCAAGATGGATAGTGTAGAAGAATCATATTAATATTCTTTGGAGACTGAAGAATTATTGACAAAGAAACATAATTAGAGACAAAGAGAAAGAGGTGGAAGATTTCAGAGAAGAAGAGGAAAAACATATGGAGAAGGTAGAATATCTGACAGTTCAATGCCAAATAAAGGAAATTCAAAATGGGATGAAGAACCCACTAGTAGAATATGTAACTATCCTAGGATTATCTATACTAGTTACAGTAGGAATAATGATGGTGGAAAAAGATAAGAGATATCTTGGTTTAGAGGTACCTGTTACAAGTGTGGAGAAGAAGGACATAGAGAATTTAAATGTACTAACTCTAGAAAGAAGATTGGAGGTAGTAGTAGAAATACTTTAGCTTGTGAAGAAGTTGATGAAACACCTAATGAACCTTAAAATGGTGAGAATTTAATGTTGAGAAGAATCTTGTGGAGTGAGAAAATTGATGGAGAACCTATTTTGAGAAGAAGTTTGTTCAAAACTAGATGTAAGATAGCTAGGAAATATTGCAAGGTAATAATTGATAGTGCAAGTTAAGATAATTTGTCATCTAAGTAGCTAGTTAAAAAATTGCAGTTGTAGATATTGAAACACCCTAAGCCTTACCATGTTTCTTGGATCCATAAGGAGCATAAATTACTTATAAGTGAGCAATGCCTTGTTAAATTCAAAATTGAAAAGTATCATGATGAAGTCTTGTTTGATATTATGCCCATGGACTGTTGTCATATTCTTTTGAGTAGACCTTGGTAATATCATATACAAGCTTTACATGATGGTAGATTAGACAAATACACTATTTGGGTTAATGGGAAGAAACAAATATTGTTTCCTTTGATGGAAAAGTTTGACGAAAGTCACTATACCATAGTTTGAGTATGCTTGGTTGAAGGTAATAAGTTTGCAAGAGAATTAAAAGAATAGAACATTGGTTATGATTTAATTCCTATAGAAATTAACAAACAAGATTAGTTGGAAAATGCACATTAGATTGAACCCTTGTTGACTAAATTTCATTACATCATTTCTGATAATATACGTGATGGTTTGCCTCCTATGAAAAGTATAAGTTGTTGTATGGATTTGATACCCAGAGCTAGTTTTCCTAATAAAGAAACACATAGGTGTTAGTGTGAATGTTGATGGTATTCCTTTGGGGAAGTATCCTAAGCATAGGTAAGCATGTGGCATGATTGGTATATTGCATTCATGACTATGTTTATCATTGATGACAACATAGTGTAATTTTTGTGATGACTAGTAGAATAGTAGATAGAGATCATGGTTGTACAGATAGAGTTTTGATGTTTAAGAGATGTGTGATTAAGGAAATGTTCTACATTGTGTCCTAATGATGAGGTTAAGTTCCCATAACATAAGTCAAAGATGTATAGAAGATATACATGATTTATAGAGATTAGTACAAAGACAGAGTACCTAATAAGAATTTTTTGATGAATGGATTATATCTCCAAACAAAGATAGAATCAAGATATGTGAGGTTATACAATGATAGAGGATAGCCTAATGATTATATCAACAAGTTCACAAGTCTTGGAGTCGTACGTGTGAGAAGTTGTATAGGTTATGAGCTGATAGTGGTGAGTAGTTGTGAAATAATAAATCATCTTATTGTGGTCCTATTATAATTAATTGGAAAAGCCTCAAGGTTGACTCAAGGAATTTTTTTGAGGACATGGTATAAAGGAAAGATGTTTTCCTTGGTTGAATATGCATAGAGTACAAAATGTGTGAACAAGAATAGAATGGTTGGTAAATGTGAGTAAGTAATCTAAGGGATTATTGGTTGCAAAGTTGGTGATCTCATATCAAGATCAAAATGAATTGAAATTTGGTTGATAAGAAAGAGAAAGAGGAAGGAAGAAGTATAGTATAATTATACTATTTTGCAAGGAATAATACATAGATCATTTGGATAGTGGGCTCATTGGTCTTTCCCTTGAAGCTATTTGGAGAGTGGGTCTATCAACCTTCTACAACTCTTAATAGGATTGGCACAACTCCTAATAGGGTTGGAATCTCCTAACAAGGATTCAAAGTCTCCTAATAGGGACTTATATGTATTGAATGTTTTCATAGACTCCTAATAGGGTCCATCCTTTAATAAGGAATATTTATATTAGTACATCATCTTGTGGGTACCATCCCCACTAGGGCTTTCCCTCCTATCAAGGGTTGCCCTAGTTAATATATCTGGTGTTATTACGTATGAGTATCTTTATATGGTTGCTGATTATATTTCTCATATGGTTAAGGGTTAATAAGGTTGGTAATTGTGATAATAGTTGGATAGTTGATTCAGCGCCCCTCCCCCCCATAGTTATATTGGTGGACTATATATTCTAACAATAGGTTAACTCCTAATGAAAAGATTGAGCTAAATAGACAAGTGCAAGAATTTTTTGAGAAGGGTCTAATTAGAGAAAGTTTGAGTCCTTTTTCATTTCCTATTGTGATAAAACATAAGAAGAATAGAGACTTGAGAATGTTCTCTAACTCTAGAGCTATAAATAAGATAATAGTGAAGTATAGATTTCCTTTGCCTAGGATGGATGACATAATGGAGAATTTAAGTGAAGCAAATAATTTTAAAAAGATTGATTTAAAGAGTGGTTATCATCAGAATAGAATTAGAGAAGGAGATGAATGGAAAACTTCTTTTTAAGACAAATGAAGGTTTGTATGAGTGGTTAGTTATGTATTTTGGTCTAACTAATACACCTAGTACTTTCATGAGGCTGAAGAATGAATTTTTGAATAATTTTTTGGGTAAATTTGTGATTGTATATCTTGATGACATTTTGATATTCAGTCAAATTAAAGAAGATCATCTTGAACATATCAGACAAGTACTATAGAAGTTAAAAAAAGAAAATTTTATGATTAATTTGAAGAAATGTTCATTCAAAAAGAAGAGATTGTGTATCTTGGTTTTTTAATTTTGGTTTATAGTTTGAAGATGGATCTTGAAAAGGTGAGAGTTATTCTTGATTGGCATATACAAAAAATGTGGGAGAGGTAATATCATTTAATGGATTGGCAAGTTTTTATAGGAATTTTATCAAGAATTTGAGTTTTATTTGTAATTATATGATTGAAACTATGAGAGGAGATAAAAAGGATTTCAAATGGACACATGGAGCACAAAAAAGTTTTGAAACATTAAAAGAAAAGATTGCAAAATTGCCTACATTTTCTTTGCCTAATTTCAGTAAATTTTTTCAACTTGAATTTGATGCTAGTGAAAGTACAATAGGAGCTATTTTGAATCAAGAAGGAAGACCTATAGCTTTCTTTGGTGAGAAGTTGAATGATGCTAAGAGAAAATATTCAGTTTATGATCAAGAAGTTTATGTTATTATTCAAGCTTTGAAGAAATGGAGACATTATCTGATTCCTAAATATTTTGTGTTCTACACTGACCATAAAGCTTTGTATTATTTGGAAAGTCAAAATAAATTGAATCATAGATATATAAAGTGGGATGAGTTCTTGTAGAATTTTTCCTTTTCAATGAAGCATAAAAGTGGATAGTTATTAAACAATTTTTTTTATTCCTTGAGTTGAAGAAGAAATTTTTTGACAGAGATGAGAGTTGAGGTACTTAGTTTTGATGACTTCAAACATTTCTATGAGACTGATCCTAATTTTGCAAAACCTTGGAAATATTGTAAGGAGCAAATAGTGATTGATAAATGGACTAATTATTTCATTTTGGAAGACATTTTATTTAAGGGAATTAAATTATGCATACCTATAGGATCTATGAGAGACACTATAATGAAGGAGAAACATAGTGGTGGACTTGTTGGACATGTTGGGATTGATAAAACAATAAAACTAATTTCAGATAGATACTTTTGGCCATAGATTTATAAGGATGTTCAACAAATGGTTAGAGGTTTTAGAAATTGTCAAACAACAAAAAGAACTAGTATGAATATGGGATTGTATTCACCATTTCTTGTAGTGGATAAGCCTTGGGAATATATCAATATGGATGTTGTTCTTAGGTTTCCTAGAACTCAGAGAGGTAATGATTTTATTTTGGTGGTGGTTGACAAATTTTCAAAGATGACTCATTTCATACCTTGTAAGAATACATTTGATGCATTACATATAGCTAAGTTATTCTTCAAGGAAGTGGTAAGATTGCATGGTTTTCATAAGACATTTGTTTCGGATAGAGATACTAAGTTTACTAGTTATTTTTGGAAGACACTTTGGAAGAAGATAAATATGGAATTAAATTTTAGCTCTACATTTCACCCTCAAATAGATGGATGAACTAAAGTTTAATCAAGAGCTTGGATCATTTGATAAGATGCTTGGTTGGATATAAACTTGCTAATTGGGATTCAATTTTGGTACAAGTAGAGTTTACATACAATAATTATGTGAATAGGAGCACTAAGAAGACACCATTTGAGATTGTTACTAGATTTCATCCTAAGGGAACCATAAAATTGAGATATTTTCCTACTGAGACAAGACAAAGTGTTGAAGCTGAGGATTTTGAAATTTTTATGAGAGATTTACATGATGAAGTAAAAGGAAATTTGGAGGACAATAATCTAAAATATAAATAGAGAGTAGATAAAAGGAAGTGACATAAATATTTTCAAGTTGATGAGGTTATGATTCATTTGAAGAAGAATTTATTTCCAATTGGTACATACAACAAGCTAAAAATGAAGAAGTTTGGTCCATGCAATATTTTAAAGAAAGTTGACATTAGAAACACCTATGAAGTGGAGTTATCAAAAGACAAGGATATTTCACCCATATTCAATTTTGTAGATATCTTTGAGTACTTTGAATTATATGGTGAGTTGGAAGATAACCAATATTTTTCTAAGAAGATGGGAGACAATATTGAGAAGATCCTTAATAGTTGAATAAGAAAGAGTACAAGAGGAAAATACTACATAGAATACCTAGTTAAGTGGAAAGACAAGTTAGTTAAAGATAATTCATGGATTACACAAGCTAAGCTAGATCTCTATGATTCATGTTAGAATATGAGGAATTCATTATGTGGACATTAGTTCTTTATTAACCCTAGGTATTTTATGCAAGAACATCTTGGGTCTTGGAGAAATCTTGGATCAACCAAAAACATTTCTTGTTTTCTATACCAGTTTGTTGTACGTGAAGTACCCATTTCTTTTTTTGTTTTCAAGTTATAAGAAGCTATCATCTAATCTAGAACCTATCCTAGATCCTTGTCCTAAGTGCATGAATTCTTATGTTGGATAATTATCAAGTTTTGTGTCATTCTTTGCAGTTATATTTCCCTATTATTTTACCTTGCATAACATGTTGATCAAATTGGTGTAGTTTTTATTGCTTATATGAAATATTGTGTTATTAGGAGTCAACTCTTAACACACATTTGGATCTACCTTTTATTGCATGATATTTCATATGAATGTTGGTATGGGGTTTTCTTTATTCTTCCAAGTATGGTCCTAAATTTTTATTAATGCTTGACTAGCCAACTTGTGGCTTAGTTGGCTATATAAGAATTTTGGTTTGATGTAGAATATATATAAAACAAGGTGGATATAAGTAGTAAGAAGATTAGAATTAATTAGAAGATAGTAAGAGTTAGAAGATGCAAGCGAAGGCTCTAATTTTTTATACTTTATGTTATGTTTAAGGCTACAACTCGAAAGGCCTCAATAGTCAAGCATGTTGTGATTATTCTTTATGTGGGGTTAAATAATTACACCTAAAAATATGTTGCATCTAGCCTTGTGTTCTATGTAGATTTGTTTGATTTCTATAAAGCTTCTATGTGTAACTCTTAGTTGGGGTAGAAGGTTACAGTTGAGTTTATTCTACATGTTTTAGGTCTCTACTTGCACTTTCCTTGCATCACATATCCTATGTTGCCTTAAATAGATAGATTTGATTTTTTACCACTTAAACATAATCATATATCTTAGGGTTTGATAATATTCATTGAATCTACTCATCATTATTTCCTTCTATTTCTTTCTTGAAACTTCTAGAAACTTCTCATTAAATCCTCACATTAGATCACTTAAGAAATTCAATTAATGCATTAAATATGTCATCTCATCAATCTTCATCTTTTATATTTTTTTTACCAATCCAATCAATTCAATTGTGTTACCCTCAAATCTTGATTCCTCTACAAACTGCCAATTTGATGACACTCAATCATCATGATGTTCTTTAGGTCATTCATCACTAGGTATATTTGTTACTACTAATCTTTCTTACTTTCCTTACACTAACTTGCTTAACCTTCACTTTTCCTTGTCATTGCATTTTGATTCTCATCCATGCAATCTCAAATATGCTCCTTCTTTTTACTTCCTTTACACTTCTCCCTTTATGATACCAATTGAGATTTTTCATTGTAGTACCAAGTATATTACCAATTTTATTGAGTCCCTCTTTGACATATCTCTCATGATAGAAACTAAGAACATATCTCCCTCGCACATATATAGATATTGGATGGTAACTTGACATACTTCTCCCTCTTTAACAATAATGTCAAATATAACATCCACTATACACATTGTGTACACATCTCCTTCTTTATCTTTTGTACTAACTAATCTTTGAATCATATCTCCCTCTATCATCTTTGTCCTTGATTATATCACTATGTACTTACTTGTAGTTTTATCAAATCATACTTATGTCCTTCTTTCATAGTGTTAAGAAGCTCCTAATGTGTGACCTTCTATATCAATTTATTTAAGTCAGTCATCACTAGGTAACTAAACTATCTCACTTGACTTACATTGACACACTTGGCCTTTACTATGCTCAATCATTTCTTTTTTATTCTCATCCATGCAATCTTAGATATGCTCCTTCTTTTCACTTCCTTTACACTTCTCCCTCTATGATACCAATTGAGATTCTTCATTGTAGTACCAATTATATTACCAATTGTATTGACTCCCTCTCCAACATATCTCTCATGATAGAATCTAAGTGCATATCTCCCTTACACATCTATAGATATTGGATGGTAACTTTCCATACTTCTCCCTCTTTGACAACAATTTCAAAGGCACCATCCACTATACTCATAATGTACACATCTCCTTCTTTATCTTCTGTACTAACTAATCTTTGAATCATCTCTCTCTCTATCATATTTATCCTTGACTATATCACTATGTACTTATAACTTTATGAACTCATATTTATGTCCTTCTTTCACATATTTAGGAAGCTCCTAAAGTGTGACCTTCTACATCAATTTGTAAGATATTTTGATCATAAAAATTGATGCAATGTTGCATCACTTATTAGTTTTCTTCAAATAGGGGAAGGAACCCTAACTTATCTCTTAGATACAAAATTTAATCCTTGGGTAGTACCTTAGGAATATACCAACTACCTATTCCTTAGTATTCACATATTCTAGTCTTACTTCTTTTTCTTGCACTAATTCCTTTAATTAATGATAATTAAAATATGCTTAGTATTTGTGTGTATCACAATATTCTTGGATATATTCATAAAACTTGTGTTATCACAAAAGATTACTACACGTTCAATAATATCTTCATTCCTTTCAATAATTTCTTGACCCACACTATGTTTGAGAAATTAAGTATCGATGCAACATATTCAACTTCTACTTTAGATTATGAAATAATTTTTTTCTTCTAACTTGTCCATAAAATCAATTTCTTCCCTAGGAAGAAAGTGCCTCCACTTGTACTCTTTTTGTCATCAATATTTCTAGCCCAGTTAACATCTATGCAAACTTTCAGCTCAAACTTGTCATTCTTCTTATACCATAAACCATAGTTTTCTATTCCTTTTAGAAATCTAAATACTCTTTTCACAACCATATGGGGTGATTATCTTTAGGATTAGTAGAAAATATTGTAACAAATCCATTAAAAAATGTAGATTTCACATATATTTGATATACCTAGAATCCTTTGTAAGAATCATAAGCAAGTAATGTTCTTACTCCTTCCAACCTTGCAACTGGGGAAAATATCTCTCTATAGTAAATTCCTTCTTCTTGTACATATCCCTTGCAAACCAATCTTGATTTGTTCCTTGTCACTTCACCTTTCTCATTCAACTTGTTTCTAAATACCTTCTTAGTTCCAATCACATTCTTATCCTTTCACCTTGGTACCAATGTTCATGTCTTATTCTTCTCTATTTTATCAATCTCTTCATTCATTTCTCTAATCTAATATTCATCCTCCAAATCATTTTTTAATTTTCTTGGATCAAAATCACATAGTAAACATGTTTTATTCTTGAACTTTTTTCTTGTCATGACTCTTGAATCTTTGTCTCCCATGATTTGATCTGGTGTGTGGTGCCTTCTCACATATTTTTCTAAGACAAGTTCATATATTCTTTCTCCTTGTGGTAATTCACTTGATCTATCTATCTTTCTCATTTTTTGTAGGTGTTTCCTACTATAACTCAATTTCCTCTATCTAATGTTCAATCTCTTCTCTCTATGAGTTGACTCCCATAGCCTAATGCTCGATAGCTTACTGAGACTCAAGAAAGCTTCTCCATTATAACTTGACAATACCTATTTGTTAATTCTCAATAGTATCCTTCTATGGTTTAGGTATGGCACCTTTTTTTCCTTCATAGATGTAGGAAAATTTTCTATAATCTTTAGGTTCCTTTTTGCATTCTTCTTTATTCTTTCCTTGCAAATTCATCAACTCTAACATCTTCACTTTTCACAATTTTTTTAGTGTTAGAATTTTTTTTTAAAATTGAATTGCTCTTAGCAGAATATCCTAAAAATATGCCTTCATCACTCTTTGCATCAAGTTTTCCCTTCTTTTCATTTTTCAATATATAACACTTGCTTCCAAAAAATTTGAAATATTTAACACTAGGTGCATAGAGATACCGTAGTTCAAAAGGGGTTTTTTTGTACCTTTCTTGACTTGAACTTGGTTAAGTTTATAGATAAAAGTACTTACAGCTTCTCTCCAATACTTTTGTGAAATATTATTTTCCATCATTAGTGTTCTTGCATAGTCCATGATTGTTCTATTTCTTCTTTCAATTGTCCCATTCTAAGGTGGAGTCCTTGATGCTGACATTTTTATTTTGATTCTTTTGTCATTGCATAATGTATTGAACTCCTTAGATATGAATCCTCTACCTGATATGAAGCATTTCAAAATTTTACCTATTTCCTTTTCAACTTTAGCCAACTATTACTTAAACATTTGAAAAGTACTAGATTTTTCTTTAAGAAACATCATAGCCAACATTCTAGAGAAATCATCAACAAATAGGATAAAGTAATTACTACCATAATAAATTTTCACTCCAAAAGGACCACATGAATCATTATGAACCAACTCCAAAATATCAATAGAAAAATAGGTCTTTCTTTTGAAACTAGACTTTGTCATTTTTCCCAATTGACATTGTTTGCACATCACTTTATTAGGTTTTCTCAGTCTTGGTAATCCTCTTACTCTTTCCATCATACTAATTCTTACCAAATTATCAAATTTCATATGATGCAACCTCTTATGACATAACCAAACATCTTCAAATTATGCAAATAGATATGCATTTTCATATATTTTGAAATAGAAAAAGTTACATCTTGTTTTCTCTCCACTTCCAATAAATTCACTAGTAGCATCATATATTTTTGTCTTCTTATTTTGAAATTCAACTCTATAGCTTGAACTATTTAGTTGTGCAACACTCAAAAAAAAAAAAAACAATTGTCCATCAACCCAATATGCATTGTTGCATCTGATCTTTTCATTCAATATAATAGATCCTTTACCTTTCACATAACATGGTGCATCATTTCCAAACTTAACACAACTTCCATTATAATTTTCTATCTTTTCAAATGTACTTTTATCACTAGTCATATGATGTGAGAAATCACTATCAAATATCAATTTATCATTCCTACCCATATGTGAAATAAGAGCAATTTTCTCAAACTTTTCATGTTCATTAGATCCATCTTTCATTGGAACATAAACAGCTTCTTCATCATGTTTGTCAGAATCACATTTAGAACTATCTTCTTCAACAATGTAAATAGATTTCTTACCTTTTCCTTTGTAGTCTTTGTTACCTCAATTGTCACTATTGCCTCTCCTTCCTTGGTATGTTTTGTCTTTGCTTTCCCCTTTTTCATCTCTATCAGGACACCTTATAGAAATATGACCAACTTTTTTACAAGTAAAACAAATAATAAGAAGTTTACCATTGTATTTTCCTTTTCCTTTTGGTAGCCTTCTTTCCAATAATGCTTCTAGATCATCAAGGTCATCATCCGATTCACTATCACTACCCACATGCTTACTTTTTGACCTTTCTCTCTTTTAGATCTATTAAGGGTTAGTTGACACTTGAAAGAGCATTAAACATTAGAAGGTGTATATTTATCAAAATTTGAAAATTTTAAAGAAGTGAATCTACTAATTACACTATCCAAGGTTAGCTCATTACCAAGTGTACATCTCAATTCTTGTATTGTAGATACTCTAATTACATAGATAGGAAGTAAAATTCTCAACACTTTTCTGATCATAGTCTCTTTAGATATGTCTTCTCTATCTCCTCTGATTTCATTCACCATCTCTTTGATTTGGCCACAATACTTTCCACAAATTTCTCATTCTTTCATTCTCATGTCATCAAACTTAACTCTCAAACTTTCATCTTTATCCCTTAACAAATTGTTATCTCCTCCATGGACTTGTGCAACTTATCCCACATTTTCTTTGTAGTGGTGCAATAATTCACTTCATCAAACTCAACATAAATCAATGAAGATGTTAGATCTATCATCATTTGATTGTTCTCTTGCTTTGTGATGCCCATAATTGTACAAGGCAAAAAAACACAACTAACAAATTTTTTTGAAACGTTAATGTTATAATTTAGTCAATTTACTTGATGTTAATTTTGAATGAGTTTAACCTCAAATCAATTTGTGATTATACTTGAATGGTACACCGTTATAATTGAATGTGTATAAGTTGCATTCTAGGGTTATGGGTTACATCAAGGATTCAGACATTGCCAAATGTTTTTGAATTTTTGACTAGATAAGAAATACCTAGTCTAAACTTAAACTTGGGATGTTAAAGTTAGCAAATGGGACAAAGATTGCTCCACTCAAAATTTGGAATCAATTTCTTCTATGTTGGGTTGCCTGGTTGTCTATAATGTTTGCAATACTATGTTAAGATGATATTTAATCATTATTATTATTTTCTTGGTTATAATTTAAGGTTACTTATTTATTTACTTATCTAATTTAGGTTCAATTTTAATCATTGAAGGTTAATTCTTTACTCATTTATTTATCAATCAATAACATCAACCCCCAATTGTAAGGGTAAATCAATACATTTAATTAATTTGAAATAATAGGATACTTCCCAAAAGACATAATATTTAAGACTAACATTACTAATATTTTTTATTTAATTAAAGAAAAACTTAATAGCTCCCACTAATATATTATATTCCTAACCTCCCATCAAATGGCATGCTTGATTAATTTAACAACCCTTAATTCTGCTTTCCTCTATTAATCTCAACAATTTATTATATCCAAATTTTACTATTTTCTAACTATGGTTCAATAACAACAAGACAATAAAAAAGAACATACTAAAAAAAAACATATTATATTGCCTTCCTATGTTTCTATGCTCACCCAACTAACTAATGCTTTTAATATAATATACTTTTCTCACTACATGGATGACTCACAATCTCTCTATTGACAAATGGAATAGAAAAAGACAACATTCTCACAACACTATGTAGTCACATAACAAGATGGAGTTCATTTCTCCATTCCAACACAATACAATAGAGTCTTCTCTCTTATGCAATGAGTAGACTACATGAATCTCCAAGCTTCCAAGCTCATCAACTAACAACCTACAAAAGAGAGACAAAAAAATAGGGAACCATGGAGGCTCACCTCCCAACCTAGGCCTCAAGAAGGCCACCCACCGATCTTGGGGAAACAAGGCACAAATGGCTGCACACTACACAATCACATAACATACATTATCACAACAATATAACAAACACTACACACACAAAATTACAAGGCAACCCAACCTAAGGCTTGCACAAAGATTCAACAATTGAATCAAGATATAGGGTGAAGGTGGTCTCTCTCCATGAGGAGGATTTCCAGAACTATGATTCACAAATATACACATATTCTCATTATCAACATGCCCTTTCAAGGCTTTACATTAACTTTTCTCTTCACACACCTCCTTATACCTCCCAAAATGCAAGTAAACAAGAACTTCACATTCCATTGAACACATAAAAATCATCTCCACACATGGGAGAGTTCCTCAACTATATGTGTGAGCCCAACTAACCCCTTCACCCAAGCATCTCTTCCCTCCCAATGGTGAGTGATGCTTCACACCCATTACACAAACACACAAGGTGAAACAAAACAATATTCAAGGAAGAAATCACATAAACTTCTCACATGCAATGCTCAAATAAAAAGATACTTATTCACAACCCACATCTACAATACACCAAATTTACTATGAAAAAAAGAACACCATATCAAGTCTACATGCAAATGAAGAACACCATGGATCATGGATACCAACCTCACTCCAATAAATGACAATGAAAAGTTGTAGTAGAGCTCATTATCCTCTTCCTCCAAACCCTAGTTGTCTCTAAAGATAGACAGTGGCCAAGTGAGTTTCTAATTTGGCCATGCCTCTATATATCACTCTCATTTTCGGATTCAATATTAAATGCATTCTTTTTGGGGTCTCCTAGGTCTTCTAGGCACCCTAGTGGTCATTATTAGCCCCCTAACTTGAAATATTAATATGGGTAAGGTTTATTTTTATCACAAATTTACCTTAGAGCTACTTTATGACTCTCACAATACTAGGTAAGTTCAAATTCCAAATTTCCTATGTTGGTAACCTTGTCCTCTTTACTAATTTAAGACAATAAGTCAAATTTCTCAATTAAGGTATTTAACTCAGGATAAGGTGGCCACATGATCCATCATCAAAGAACATGTAATTTTCACATAACGAGTACAAGTACCAAGTGACACACACTAAATTCACTATACATTACACATGACACGTTTAGAATCTACACATGAAACACATAAATCTCACATTTACAAAATAAACACATCACAATGAGCTTTACAAATCTTATAAAGATTCACCTTGGTAGAGTCATATTAACATGTGTTTATACCTTGTTTCCCTATTATGTTTCCATGGTCCCTTTCCTACACACTAACTTGAGCATCAATATTCCAATGAAAAGCCATATATAAAATACATATGAAAGCAAAAGTACATAATAACTTTGTTATTCTACCATTCACACACAACACCTTCCATAATTAACTTCCTATTCTCCATTATTTACATATTAAGCATTTAATCATTATCCCTCAAAAACAAACTGCATATTATTAACTTTCCTATCTAGATCAAATTAATCATTAAATCACAACATAATTCAATTTCTTATCATAATAGTGAAATACTAAATAAATATCCATTAATTCATCTACTAAGCCAATTAAGTCCTAATGCATACCATAATGAAAGATCACAAGGTAAATGTCATCAGATAAGTAGAAAAATTATTGTCCATCAAGTATAAAAATATATATGTTGAGATATCCAGTCCTAAGCAATAAAATGGAAGTACTATATCTATGTTATGATGGGTCAAGGTGAGGCCTCACATGCTTCTCCTTTATTTGCCCATTTTTCATGGGTCTAGACACTTGAATGTATTCATTTTCCAAGAAGTATAGTGTAGAATCACTAACTTTAGGTAGATACAATCTCATCAAATATTGTCATGTTGGGAAGTTCTCTTTGTTCAAATTGGGTACCTCTCTCTTGTACATCTTGATCTTTAGCTTGAGTCCCTTCAAAATTTCCTTACAAGCACCAATACTCTAATACTAATTGTTAGAATGATTAGAATTATTGAGAGGGGGGGTGAATCAATTATCCTTAGGTACAAATATACCAAGTCAACTTTTATCAAGTTCAAACAAATTAATTATACACATAAATCCACTCAGCCAATATAACAATTCATCAATAATTCTACTTATTATATCACCACTTAGCTCTCTATTTAGTGTTTAATGGTAAAATATAAGCACTTTAATAAGATGTAGGTCTCTAGTTTACTAGGTCACTAAGCCATTCAAATACATGTCTAAGAGAAAGAGGGGAATTTTCAAATATGGTTCCATTTATGATCCAAACTAGGTTAACTAGGACTCAAACCAAGAAGGGAGCTAATACTAAATTCAAATGATAAAGAGGAATGTAATACAAGGAATTGTACTAATCTCGTTGGCCATTGATAGAATAATGTGAATGTGAAATTGAGCTAATTGCTTAAATAATGTAAATCTAGATGTTATATAAAGATAATAAACTCAACTAAGATATAAATATAGGGATAAAATATGAAATTTAAAAAAAATGATTCACCTTGAAATATGTAGAGGAAGATGCATTTTTTCTCCAAAACTCACAGATCTAAACTATATTTGAATATTCATTCATAGATCACAGAATGAAATGAATAAAGGAACAAAACCTAGAAATATCCCCAGAATTTAAGACTAAAAGACTAGGTCAACTTGGTAAGACATCTTACGACTAGTTTTATGTAGTTTGATGATTTGTAACTAACAACTCCAGAAAGCTTGCGAATAGTAGGTTCTAGATCTGTAATCCTTTTTGCTTCCAACCTACAAATCAACATAGAAAAGAAAGGTTTGGGGGTTAGGTTTAGATCTATAAGCCCTAGGTTAAGAAATTAATTATAATTGAGAAAAGTGAATATAAATGACTAAAAGATGAGATGAATTTCAGGATTCACCTTGGTTGTATATATGTAAATATAATGTAAATCTTGAATTAGGAACATAGGTTATCTCCACTCTTTCCAATGAAATTACCATAATACCATCGTGGTGCCATGTATATAAAAGTGCATCAATGAAGAAGATGATGAATTATTCAATGTATATCTCCTCCCTTGATGACCAACAATAAGCTAGATCTTGAAGAGGAAATTGTCACAAAAGAACCTTCAATACTAGATAGAAATATCCTTGCTTAAATGCTTGAAAAATTGAATACTTGAAATCCTTGAATCCAAAAGGAAAAAATATTCACTTGGGAGAAAGAGCTTGAAATCTTGGAATGTATTATGAATATGGTTATGAAAATGAAGCCCCAAAGTCTCCTTATATGTGAGTTCTTGGGTAGAAAAACAATATTACATGTTGACTAGATAACAATAAAAAACTAATTAAACCTCTAAGACTTTTCAAACCCTGAGATCTAGAATTGTGTGGGACTAGGTTGACCTTGGGTCAACTTGGTCCAAGACTTGGTCAACCTAGGTTGACCTAGTCTAGACTAGGTTGACTTGGTAGGAGCCAGAAAGATAAGGGTGAAAAGAGGAAGAAGATGGGAGAAAAAGGTGATTGAGCATAGACATATCCATGGTCCATAGAGGGTATTTTGAAGAGGGAGTTGAAAGGTCATAAAAGGAAAGTGCATCCATTTTAAGATGGTACATTTAGCTCCCATTCTAGTAGGAGCATGAGTTTCTTCAAACTCACAATCAAGAAGATCAAGAACAAAAGAGAAAATAGTATCATGATTTAGGAGGAAAGTAAATCATCAAGCCTCCAAAAAAATTGGGTCTTTGTCACACCAAGAATTAATATAAGAGAGATAGGCACTACAAAAAGGGGTGTAGTTACTTTCCCAATAAGGTTTGTGTGTCCTATTGTGAACCATATAAGGAAAATAAAAAGGAAAAGGTGGAAAGGTCCTGCAAAAGAAAAAGGGGATTTCATTGAATGATCTAGCAAGTGTGTGTGGCATTCTAGTGTGTCCATCAAGGAATTCAACTTCATGGGAGCTTTATATCCAAAAAAGAAGAATAAAAAGTGACCCAAACATAAGGATGTGTGTGTCCTTAAGGAAACAAAAAAAGATCAGGCTTCCAAGATTGCTAGTAGTCAAAAGAAGGGTTAAAGTGAAAGCCTCCCAAATTGTCAATAGTTTAGAAAGAGATATAAAAGGAAAAGAGACCAAGACCCCAAGAAAAAATTCTAAAAATGTAGTGCCTCTTCCATTTGATTTATGTAAGTCATTCTGATGGATGCAACCTTGATGATCTTTCTTTGTGAGTGATCATGATTGGGACCATGAGTGGTCTACACCCTTGGGATGATTAGATTTATGTTATTGTATCAGTTGGATTGATCATGTTTATGACTAATTTATGAGATTATGATGTGTTATATAGTTTCACTAAGGTTTGTTCTAGTGGTTACCAAGATTGATGTGGTATCATGATGTTGTTCCATGATTACCCTAAGATTTGTGCATAGATTGCATTGTTTATTATTATCCTACTACACTTGACTAGGTTCTTATAGAAGTGGTTAGTCATGTATTTGACCATGTTCACTTATGTGTTTTAAGTGTCTTTTTATGTTTTTTAACAACCATTATTAATTTTATTATTAAATGCTTAAATAGTTAGAAATGAATTGTCCATGTTGGATTCATTGGCTATGTGCTACAGATAAGTACCTTGTTCATTTCACTAATTTATGCAAAATAGGCTATTTAAATGATTATTTAAATGAAACTAATTAGATTCTTTAATTAGGAAATTTTGCATAATTATTTCTTCGGCTATTATTATTGTGCATCTACACTTGATTGTGTTTTTTTATTGTGCAGGACTTATATCCATAGTAGTGGCACATGGAGTTATTGATCAGACCTTTCATATTGAGCCAATATCATCCCTATAAGAGTGGTGTATCTTTATTGTTGTTTTAATCCTCTGGTAACTAGTAAATATGGATTCATAATGCATTATGCAATTAGACCCATGAGCATATCTATGCATTTAGGATTTCACAATGGTCATAGAAAAGATTAAATTAAATGATGTATAATGGGTTGAAGGGTTTAATTATTTTATTTAATCTTTATTTGATTCTGGCTAATTTATCATAATTGGATTCCAGGTCAACTGGAATCGCCTAATTTAATTTGGGTTAAGGGAACCAATTAGATTATTTAATTGAAATAATCTAATTAATATGTCACTTTGCAAAAGTGCATATATTGGCTAAAAGTGAGTTTATTCTCACTTCTCACTTGGTTATTTGAGGATTTTGGAGAAAATTCCTTCAAACCCTCTTGTGAAAAATTGGTGTTTTTCTCATTGAGGGAGCTTGGCTCGGTGGATCATTGTGAGGTCAGTCTTGTTGGATTTGTATCAGGATTGCTCTGCTATCTCAATGGTTTCATCTAATTCGGTGTCCCCATTATTTTATAGTAGTATTTATTATTTTTCACTCTTTTTTGTGAGGTAGGGATTTTAGGTTTTATTGGTTTTACTCTATTTCAACTTCTATTTGGTGTTACTAAATGATAGGGAGTGGAGAACTAGTGTTCCCTTCCATTTTAATATATTCATATCACCCAGTTGGACAAGGGTGAGTATTTCTATTTTGTAGGAAATTAGAAATGCAAGTTTAGGCATTGTTATGCTATTGAATTTATGTGAAGTTTTGGGTCTACGATTTTATTTAAAAAGTGTGATGTTGGGTAGATTTAATGAGTGGCTTTTCGATTCTATCAAATTCCAAGATGTTTCAGTTTTGGGTATTTTGGCATTGTCTCATTTTGCTTGTCATTAAGGTTTTTGTCCATTTCTTTGTTTGTCTTATTTATAATTTTGATCTTGTAACCCTTGCCTTAATAATGAGGATCATGGAATTAGAATGGTTATAGGACATTCTTAGATATTTTATTTCTTAATCTAAACTCGTGTTTCCATAGTGGATTTTGTGGACTTTTGTCTTTAGCCAGATTTTTTGGATTGCAAAACCGAGACTATTTGGTGAATTTTATTATACCCTTGCTCTTGTGACCCTATTCTAGAATTGATGTTTTAGTTTCATTTTTATCTGAGAACTTTGAGTTTTGGGCTTTTAGTCTTGCCTAAATTTGTGTGCCACCCATATTTTGTTGTGAATTTGGCATTGTCCCCTTGGATGGTGGAAATGGATTGTATTTCATCTTTCCTTGCACGTTATGTTTCCCCTTCATGGATATTGGGATTTGTGTAGGATCCATACTCCTAGATTAAGGTCAATTAAGTGAGTGCATGATTCTTGGTGATTTATTATTCATTGGGATTTGTGTAGAATTTATACTCGCAAATATAGGTCGATTGTGTGATCTTGTTTTACTTGATATTTTGATTGATTCTCATCTATCCCTTGTTGTTAATGATCTTTTTGTAGTTGGTGTGCCCACACACGAACATGTGAGCATGCACTTGTCAAGTTCTTGTGAGACTTGAACTCCTGGTTGATATTGGTAGTGTTATGTTCATTAGGGTTGGGATGGGAAATTGCATTGCCTATGTATACTCATTGAGCACGAGTATGTAGGGTAGACCAATGAAGGGGCTTCTCATGTAACCTTGGGTCATGTTCCTGATAAGGTTAACATGAAAGAGTTTCTAAATAAGTGATAACTAAATGAATTCAAGGCTAGTGAAACTAAGATAATAAAATGTGAGTACCTATATGATTTGATCTGAGGGTATGAGTCTGTATAGTTTGATCTAAGGACACAGTATGATGGCTTCCCAAGGCAATCTCGAGGGAGAGTTTTCACATGATGTTTAGCTTGGGATTCCCAAGTGATCTACTCTCCACTATAGTCCCTACATAATAGACCCATAGAGTGTCTAACTAGGACCTGTTGTATTGCATTGTCTCATGATCTTGATTTTAGTCCTTTTTACTACTTAGTGTGAGTGTTAGCCATGGATGGATGATTTTGTTGTGTGTTTTTGGTTGGATCATTATCTCCATCATCACGATGGGAGTGAACCTATGGGTGCCATGTGGTTGGGAGGCATAGCTACCTATACCAGTACAAGGGACTCATGTATAGGGATTTTCTATTTCTAGTTTGAGGTTGATGTTGGATATTCACTTGGTATCAGAGTATGTTCTCTATTGATTTATGTTTTTCTTTGGATGCATTTGATGTCATGTTTAGATGATGATTAGTATGTTATTTGATGCATTCATTTATCATGATGTTATATCATTTTTCTAAATGATATTTCTTACCACTTCTTTGGATTAGAGATGTTAATGGTACATTAGTATGTTAGATGTACTTGTTCTTATGATGTTATTTGATGGTTATTGGTAAGAATAATCTCATGAGACAACTCCAATTATCATGTTGAAAATTTGAGATTCATGTGTGAGGGAAGGCTAGGACCTTTGAGGTCTCATGATGTCATTATGGTTGGGAGGAAATGAGCATGGTAGTAGTAAGAATTATCATGTGATATAGGAAAAGTTTCACTTGGTAGTAGTGAATAGTATTATACGATACTAGAAAAGTATCACATAGTTTTTGTGCAAAAATTTTCTCAAGAAAACATCAAGTATTTTTAGATGTGTTTCAAAAAGTGTTTTGGATGCCCTATTGAGTTGCACCTCTTCCTAGGTCTTGATAGTTTGGAGATTAAGTGTTCTTGTTTGTTTAACTTTCATATTTGGTTAATGAATGCATTGGTAAGTAGTGACACTTGGAGATCATTGGTTGATTGGACTATTTGGTTCAATCTTCTACTGTGATCTTTTGATCTGTTATATTTTGGCATTGTATGTATCCATGCTTATTACCTTTATTAAAAATGTATTGGGTTATATTTTTCCTGGTTCCAAGGATCTTTAGGTAGGGCATTATAGAAAACTAGAAGGGAAAAAAAAAGGAGAGGGGATAAACATAAAATAACGATGCATAGATTTGGGTATACCTTAGAAATCATACCAGGCACTAAAGGTTGAAGTACTCCAAGCTATATATATAATCTATATTTTTATTCCATGGAAAAAGGATGAGCAAAGTGTATGCCCCCAAGAAGAGAAAAATATCAAGGTAAATGAGAAAATAACAAGAAAGAGCACGAAATGGATCTACTAACTTTGGGCTCAATAAGATTATATGATAATATGTAATATTATATCAAGTATGAAAATATCATCATTCATGAAAGGAGGTAGAACTATGATAGAATGGAGAAAAAAGACACAAAAGAGATATGAAGAAGAGTCTTTTTGGACCAATAACATGGAGATCAACAAGAATTGGTGCTACCATATCATAAGAAACCAAGAAGACTACACAAGATCATTGCTTTAAAAAATAGCACAAGCATAATATAAAACACAACAACACATAGATGAAAAGAGAGATAAATATAAGAATGTGTATGGTAGTGTGATTACTTTATCATCTTGAACTCAATAAAGAAATGAGGATCATCTAAAGAAAACAAAAGAAAAAACATAAAACAAAAACACAATACGGGGGAAAACACAATAAAAGAAAAAAAAGACTACTATGGTGAATAAATTCCATATCAATAAGTTCACATGCCACTCCCATCTTGGTCCAAAATTCTAGGAGAAGGATGATGAATCATGAGAGGAACAATATTGATTATAGTATAAATCACAAGTTCTAAGAAAGGACTTTGAGAGTCACTATGTTCATTACTAGGAGTGATTGCAAGCTTGTTTGACTTCCTCCAAATACTCATCCATAGTTTGACCAAAGGGAGGTAAAGGTTGAGAAGAAAGTGAATGATTTTTATCCTTAGATTTAATTCAATGGTTCTTGAAATGCTGACGAGAATGTTGATTATGAATAGTCTTATAAGACACAATAGAAGGATTAGGATCAACTATCATAGGTTATGAAGAAGGACATCAATGAGCTAAGTAGATGTAGATGGAAGAACAAGTTGAGAATTAGTAAGAAAGATAGGTGTAGGTGGACAAGCCTTAGGAATACTTAGCTCCATGATCTCGGCTACTTCATACTATTGATAGTTTCTATAGAATACATTAGGACAAGTAGGTGTTTTTTAGGATGAGATGACCAATAAAAATCTATCTCAACACAATCTCTAGGACTTGATGGTTTATGAAGAGAGAGATTAATAGTAATAATGGTTCCATCATAAGGAAATTTAAGACATTTGTGAATAGGAGAAGCTATGACTTGCATGTAAATAAGCCATGGAATACCAAGCTTAATTTGAAATCAATTAGAAGTAGCAATAATGACAAAAAAAAAAAAGATTTCCTTAATAAAGTAATTATCAAAGAAATAGAACCTTGAGGATGATAGATAAATCCATTAAAAGTTTGAATACATAGAGGAGTTGAATCATAGATATCTCTATGCAATCATTTGTTAAAAAGGTGTTCTTCAGTGATAACATTCTCAGTAGAGGAAGAATCAACCAAAGTTCCATGAGAAGGAATATAGGAAACTCTAACAATGATGTAAAGAGGACCATTAGGTTCTTTAAAAATATTTGAATTATTAAAGGTAATAATAGGTGTTTTTTTAGGTTTAGGTGGAGAAAAAATTAAAGGTTGAGGTGCTAACTCAACATGATCAACCACATGATTCACTTCTTATATCTTCTCATCATAATCAATATAATGATCAAAAGAAGAAGATTGATTAATAACATTCAATGAGTGAGAAGGTAAACTATTAGTGTAAATCTATAAAAAATTATTAGGTGATGCAACAAATTTATTCACAATATTAACTTGAGCATCAATGGATATAGCCTTAGAATTAATAAGGTCTTGAATATCATTCTTGAAATCATAACACTTTGAGTATCATGACCTAGTTGACGATGATATTGATACAAAGTATTTGAATCAAAAGACATAGGAAACAATTTATTATGATCAATAGGATGAATAGGAAGAATATTAAGAATAGAGGCATGGATCAACTTAGTCATCATGTCAAACAAAGGCTCAAATACTTGAATATACTAATGATTAGGATGAAATATAGAGAAAAGGTAGTTGTACTTTAGGATGTAGTAGCCACTTGACCATCAACTATGTTTCTAGACTTGATTTTGATGAAATTATTAGTTTTAGAGAACTTGTTTTAATCTTTGAAAGCATCACACTTATCACTAGAAATAGGATGCATCAGAGTAGAGCTCTCAAGTTGACACACTTGTAACTAGTAATGGTGAAGCACTATACATAGGTGCAAAAATGGGGTATAATTAGTAAGGAGAACCTTATCCCTAATGTATATTTGTAAATAAGAAATAAAGATATGTTGAATATCATGATCAAGCATAGGATAAGAAATTTGAACATACAAATGTTTAAATCTACCAATAAATTTAGTAACTTTCTCTTTAGCAATCTACTTACAATGCATAAAATCTATTAAATAAATTTGAGGACCAATATTATTTTGAAACTGTTGACTGAAATAATTAGCAAGAGTTTGAAAAGAATCAATAGAATAAGTAGGCATAGAGAAATACCATTGTAAGGCTCTATCCCTAAAAGTATGCGAGAACAACTTAGCTATAAGCCTATAGTCATGAGAAAAATAATATATATAGTATGGAAAGTTTTGACATGAATTACATGATCTCTCTTAGCATTATAAGTCTCAAGATGATGTACATCAACATGTTTCAAAATGAAAACATGAAGGATATCTAATGAAAGTGGATTAGTAACACTGCATGTAGTAATATTGTACTTATATTGAGTTAATTAATCAAGTTTTTGATGTAAAGAGGTGATGGTTTCAACCAATGTACTAATGGTAGGATTAGAAGAAATTCTAGTAGGCATATGTATACTAGTTTTATTATGAAAATTATATAAAAGCAGAAGGAATATGTAAAGATATTGGCATAGGATTAGAAGAAATGGGTAAAGGGTTTGAATAAGTAAAAGAAACCACATTAGATGAAGGTAATGAAGAAGGAAATGAAGTAGGAGGAACACTCATGAGAAGTGAAAGACTAGGAATACCAACACTTAAATGAGTGACAACTTGGGTAGTATTCATAAGTGGCAAAGCATATGCTGGTATGCTGGAAAGACTGGTAGAATTTGGGATGGATCGTTCAATGGTTGTGGAAGGAGTAGGATATCATAACTCTTGAGCACATTTCATCAAAGACTTAGCATGAGCATTAATAAAATGAGATAAGACAGAAATATTATTGTCATCATTATTAATAATCTTCGTAAGAGCTTCAACAAAAAAACCACTATCGAGATTCTAAATTTTTTGAGCAAGCCAAGTTTCTAATTTATCAAATTCACTAGAGAGCTTATCAACTTGCAAAGGGGAAACTCTTAAAGTATCATCATCATCATGGATTGAGTGAGAATATTTATGCTCCGTTATAGGATTAAGATCATGAGTAACTATGTGAGTGTCATAATGAGTCCTAGGAAGAAAAGAGGAATCATGATTAAAAGAGACCATGATTCTACAACTTTTCTTAATGAGAATGCTATAGGTTGGACTTTGTGTAATTAATCTCATAAAAGAGGAGATAATAAAAAGAAACCCTAATGAGATCTAACCATGCAAATTTAATAAAGATCATAAAATAAATATATAACCATACACAAGATAGTCAAATTTAACTCTATAAAAGGAAATTAAAAACCTCAAAATAAATGATCTAACTCCAAAAACAAAGGGGCACAAGTCGGGTTCACCAAAAGAACATAACTACCCAAAAATAAATAATCTAACTCAAAATAAAGGGGCACAATTCAAGTTTAACAAAAAATTTAGTGGTAAAATAGAAGAACTTTAATAAGATGTAGCTCTCCACTTTATGGTGTCCTTAAGCCATTCAAATACATGGGTGTGGGAAAGAGGGGAATTTCAAAATATGATTTCACTTATGATCCAAATTATATTAGCCATCACCCAAAGGAAGAAGGAGAAAATAGTAAATTTAAATTATAAAGAGGAATGCAATACAAGGAAATTAACTCTCTTTGGACCTTGATAGGATAATATGAATGTGATATTGAACTAATTTCTTAAATAATGTAAATCTATATCCTATGTAAAGAAAATCAACCCAATTAAGATATAAAGATATGAAAGAAATAAAATATAAATGACTCACCTTAAAATGTGTAGATGAAGATAAAAAAAAATTCTCCAAAACTTAGAGATCTGAATTGTATCTAAATATCCATCTGCGGATCCCAAAATGAAATGATGAAAAGAAAAAAAGCCATAAATCTCTCTAGAATATGAGACTAAAAGACTAGGTCAACTTGGGAAGATCTCTTATGACTAGGTTGACATAGTATAATGATCTTTAATAGACAACTCCAAAAATATTGTGACCAATAGGTTTGAGATTTACTATCCTTTTCACTCCCAACCTACAACTCAACACAAAAAAGAAGGTTTGGGGGTTCGGTTTTGATGAGGGTGTAATGTCCCCTTTTTGGGACATTAGAAATATTGAAGGCTTATTATATATAATGTTAAAATTGACTAGGAGAGTGTAGACTCAAATTATAAAAAGGCCAATTTAATGTTATAAAGAGAGTAAAAGGTCAAGGAGGAATAAGACAGAAAGCTAGAGGGAAGTTGAAGAGTCACAAGGGAATAGGACAAAAGCCAGAGGGGAGTCAAAGAGTCTTAGTTTGTGTATTAAAAAGGAAAATAGGCTCATTTCTGAGCAATCTTAATTTATTATTTTAGATTTTAGTTCTCTCTTACGAGAGTATTTGGAAAGCTTTAGCTTTTAGCTAGTATGAGGATGTAGCCCCTTGTACCAATAGATAGTGGACACAAACCCATTATCTGGGGAAACATCAATTCAGGTGTTTCATATTCACTTACAGGTTCTTATTCTAGTATTCCAATTTGACTATCAAACTATATTTAATATTGGATTTGTTAGTGTTGGTTATTGTATTGTTATGGTATAATGCAATAATGTTGTTTAAGGAGTTGTATGTGAGTTTACTAGTTTTATGTTGTTGATTTGTAACACATTTTATATGCTTGAATTCTTGAATACTATTTGGACAAGAGAAAATGATTATCTTGTGGAGAAACTTTTGATTTTATTATTGTATCATATTACATCTACCTTTGTTTGAGTTTGAATATTATATTGAAGAAGTAGCTAGGTAAATCTTTGGTGGAGTTTCTACTAATTTTGTTTGAGTTTTGGTATTATATCTACATATTTTAGTTATGAATATATTGTTGATAGAGAAATCTAGTAAATATCCAGTTCAAGATATTTTAGTGGTATCAGAGCCTTGAACCTACCAAACTGTTGGATATAGCCAGAGGTTCAATCAAAGAGGGTTTTCCTACTAGCTTGTGAAAAACTTTTGAAGAGTCTATGAGTCAATTTTAAGTTTCAATAAGTTAAAAATTGATGTGAGCTATCTTTTCCACAATAAGTAGCTAGTCGAGGATATTTTGTGATATGTCAGTGATTTAATCTCTATTGTTGTGGAAGAGTATTGGGTGTACCTACAATTTTCACTTTATAGTGCTATGATGACTTCATATGATTAGCACTAGGACTTATTACCACTGTTAATGAAGCCCTAAGATTATTGTAGAAACATGAGATATCCATAGAATGTAAAATACTTTTGGATGGAATTGTAACCATTCGAATGTTTTTAGTCACTCTATGTTATCAAAAGAAGTTCATATTTGTTACTATTGGCAATATGTCCAATCAATATATTAAGGGAAGTTATGGTTGTCATTTATGGAAACATATTTGTTTTGCAGATTAACCTCATTTAGTTGCAAAAGAAAATTGTCTATGTATCAGATAATGTTACAACAGTAGGATAGTTTTGATAATAACATAATATTCCCTTAGAATATTCCCTTGTGCAGTTGACCAGAGATGCATGACAACATAAGGATGATGTATACTAGTGGGCATGTCTTTACAGTCAGCCAAACTCAAGTTATGATGAAAACAGTGATACAGTACTGACACAGTGCATAACAGAGCATATCAACAGAATATGGTTAACAATTTGATTTATTATTTTAAGCTATATTTTCTTATTAAGATAACTCTAATGATGTTATATGAGCCAACTAAAGAATAATTCACTAAGATTTTCCATATAACTAAAGTATTTTATTTGCAAAGGTGAGTTGAGAATTGTGAAAAAGGAAAAAATGAATTCAGTAATCAGTTGATGCAAAGTCGATATGATCTTGTGAAATGAGAGTAACAAGTGAATGTGAGACTTTGATATGTGATGTGAAGATCTAATGTAGATAGATATGTGTGTAGTCACCATTGTGTGAGAATCATCAATCAGAAGGATTGCATAGTGTAGCAAACAAATCAGTATTGTATACTCATTTTGTGAAGAACTTATTGTATAGTTGCATGTTAGGGTAGTGGGCTCCTCTTGCACACTTTTGTATATGATCCACCAACTTCTAATAGGGTTGAGGATTCTAACAAGGCCTAAGTCTCCTAACAAGGACTTGAGACACTATACATGCTTCATAGACTCCTAACAGGGTCAATATCCTTAACCAGATTATTATATATAGTGAATCATCTAGTGGATTCCATTCCCACTGGGGTTTTCCCTTGGCTAGGATTTCCCTAGTTAATAAAATATGGTGTTATGATCTCTCTTTGTGTATGGTTTTTTACATTTCTCAGTACTATTGGTTTATTTTCTTGTGCACATCATAAAGTGAGAAATATTCAGTTGTGGTTAAAAGGATTGAAAATATTGATTCACCGCCCCCCCCCCCCCTCCCCCTCTCAGTATTATCTATTTCTAAAAATTGGTATTAGAGAATAGTTATTCAAAAAATGCTTAACAGATTGAATAAGATCCCTATGGATATGGAACAACTGAAGAAAAATCTTGAAGAAGCACTTGAATAGATTGATCTTCTTACTGATGAAAGAGATGGTCTCAAAGATAGATACAAGGATACAAAAGCCTACATTGGTGAATTGAAGGACAAGATAGATGACCTAAAATAGAAAGGTCCTACTAATCAATCTAGTGATGATGACATTGAAGAGCTAAAGAAAGAAAATGAGATCCTAAAACATGAGTTAAAGATAGTTGAACTTAAGCTGAGTCTTAAGAAAAATGAAGGTAAGATTGATTCTGAACTAAAAGTAGAGAATACAGATCTAAGATCCCAGTTAAGCAAGGTAACATCAGAATTAGAATCTATTAAGTTAGAACATGCAAAATTAGAGAAATACAACACCATTGTGAAAGGTGAGTTGTTACAAACCAAGCAGCAACTTGAGAAATTATATACTAGCAGTGACAAAATTGAAGATCAATTATGTGTGTAAAGACCTAGTTATGAAAAAATTGGACTTGGATTCTTTCCTGGTCAATCCACCAAGAAACCTGTTGAAACAAAAGAACCTACTACTCTTGTAGTCAATAAGGACCTAAGCAAGATAGATGATACATCTAAAGATAAGGTGAATGTTGCTCACTTTGAGATAGTCAAAGAATTTGATCATGATATGAATATCAAGAGAAAATAATCTTTTTCCTGGTGTGATGGACCTAAAGAGACTAAAGTCAATAGTGAAGGTAAGTCTTTCAAACCTATTTCTAAATTTTATTCTCATAATTGTCATGGATATGGTCATTATGTAGTAGATTGTAAGAAACCTAAATTTGATAATGACAATACAAATAATAGGATGCACAAGAATACTAACCATGTAGGAACCAAAAGAAGATCTTATAGTAATGAAAGTGGAGAAAGAAGATAGATTGTGTACTAAAAATGCAATAATCATGGACACATTGCAAGAAATTGTAGAACACCTGATGATAAATTGAATGAATAGAAAAGAGATGTGCCTATATGTTAATTGTGTGACAACTTTGGATAGACAACAAGGTTTTGTAGAATGGATAGAAGAGACCTAAATAGGAATTAGAATTATAGGAGGAACAATAGAAGGAATGAAGTTAAAGATCAGCCTAATGAATTGAAGGAATCATTTGTGAAAGCAATGGAACCAGAAAGCTCTCACACAACTATAGAAAATGCACCTAACAAGACAATGAAGTCACATGTTAGCTGTGACTCTTCTCACTAGAATTAAGCACTCTCAGTAGAACAGAGTATTAGTTATTGATAACTAATGCTAGAGAAGGTTTCAAGGGTTGCACAGTTGATAGAAGGTAGTAGACATTAAGAGAAGTCTACAGTAAAGTGCACATTACCTAATATAATAAAGATGAGGATATATGTAAAAATCAAACTCTCTATTACACAGAGACAATATACTGAACTAGTGGTAGATATGCATTTATTACACAGTACAGATTGTAAAAGATTTAAAGTATGTGAACTTACTTGTAGACATCATTTGCTTGTGTGAAGTTTATGAGCAAGACTAAAGCAAGATTTGGAGGATTAAAGAACCTTGCAAGCACGTGAAGTCACCAAAAACCCTAGCATGTATAATTAAGGTATTTTTCTAAATTTTTGACCAAAAATCCTTCAAGAATGGCAAGACAAGAAGTTTATAGTGTAAGCAGTAGGCCTAGGTATAATTTTAAGAGACACCCATTTGTTTCTTTGCTCGACAACCCCATTGGAGCATTTTCACAAGTTTCAAAAAATGTTCTTCATGTGGAAGATATTAGAAGCTACATTCACTGCATGATTGAAAGTATAGGTGACTTTGAGATTCACAAGGAATTGGAAAAGATGTGCAACAATGATTTGTTGTTGAAATCTGAACATAGATATCTAGAACATCTTAACCTATTTAAGTATATGTTCTACATGGATTTTGATAATAATGACTGGACTAGAATTATTCTTAGCAAAGTACATGATGATCTTTTATGGCTGGGAGATTCTATCATTAGCATTGATAATTACCTAATTCACAAGGTCACAGGGTTGAGCAATCAGGGCAGCAATCCTATAAACATCAAGAATGTGTGCAAGATTGTTGAGGCAAATCTCAACACATACTTTGATGGAAGGAACATGAAGGTCAACTCAATCTAAGATGATGGAGTAAGAATTATTTACAAGATTTTGAGTTACAAATATAACCATGGATCAAGAATTTATTCAATTCCTATAAGATTTCTACATGCAGCTTACCTGGCTATAAGAGGTGAAGAAGTAAACATGTGTGACATTGTCATAACACAATTGTTGGACAATGTCTCAAGAATTAAGAAGTCAAGAAGTGAAGTATTTAGATTTGAATCCCTTCTAATGCATATATTCTTCTATGCTATCAAGAATTTTCCTGGTATTACAAATTGGAATGAAAATGATTGCACAATGTTGTAGATCACTCGAACTTATAGGTCAAGACCTGAAGCAACTAGAGATAGTTATTTGGATAGATTAATAAAGACTTTTTAGATGGAAATGAAGAAGAGGTATAGAATACCTCGAGAAATTGTAGAGAAATACAAAGATGAAATATGTTTTATGTTTGAAACTGACTTTACATGCATGGAGGTAGTAATTCCCAGGGTGAAATTTATTGAACCTATGGGATATGAAATGAGTGAGGACTTTATTGAAGGGTATTCATAGATAATCCTTCCCTCTAAAGTTTATTCTAACTATCCTAGATGGGGAACTTATGTAGAGAAAATGGGAGAAGTGAAAACTAGTCAATTTATGAAGGAATCCAAGAAAAAGATGGAGAAAGTTATTGATTCCATCTTGAAGGAATCTGGAATGTCAAGGAAAGAGTTTGATGAGGCTAAGGGGATAGCTATGGAAATGAAAGCCAATAGAAAATTTGAGATCTTAACCCCTATACCCATTATTGTGGTAGGACCTACTGAAGAGGTCATAGTTGCTCAAACATGTGTGTAGACTCCTTCTGTGCCCTATGTAGTAGTTGCATAGTAGCAACCACCAAGAAAGCTAGTGAAGATAGAGGAAACATCTATAATAAGAAATTCTAAAAGGACATCAACCCCTCCTAAGAGGAGAGTAAAGCGGACAATTAGTCCCCTAAGAAAAGAAGAAGAACTCTTCAGATAAGTTCATCTGAGTCTAAGGAAGAGACTGGTGACAAACTAGTTGAAGCAGTTGATCAGGAGGCCAAGACATCAGCAAGACACAAAGCATGGAAGCCTAAGGTATAAAACCTTAACATGAAAATTATTAATGATAACAACTTTTTACAATTGAATAAATATTATGATTTTTATAATAACATGGATAGGAGACAACTAGAAAATGTTGTAGTTAGAAATATGATTTTGAAGGATAAGAGGTTTGGTACCATCAAAGGGAAAATACCCAAAGATTTGTACAATAGATTGCTGAATAGGAAGAGTAGAGCTATAGAAGAGGATAAATAGATAAGAATAAACATAATAAGAAAGTTATGTACTATGAATAGTGAAGAAGACTTAAAAGAAATTCTAAAGGGTATAGCACCATTACTAAGGCATAAGAAAAGATCCATCCTGATTATGGGAGGAAATTATGAGGAAATCAATAAAGAAACTCAACAAGCTATAGTTTCTTTCATGCCTACTATGCCTAAGGATAGTGCACAGTTAGTGGAGGCAAGCCAAATGCCTAGAGGAAGTGTGCAGAAGACTAGAGATAGTGTACAATTAGTAGAAGCAAGCCAGATGTCTAAACATAGTGCGTAGATGCTTGAAGTAAGTGCACAGATAGTAGAGGCCACCCAGTCACCCAAGGAAAGTTTGCAAATAAAGGAGGATAGTCCTATAGCTTACAACCCTCCTCATAGAACTAAACTAGGAAAAACACCAAGTTCTTCTCCTCACATCACTATTGGTAGTGATTCTATACAAGTAGATGATACAAAAGTGACTGTTGATAAATGAGAAGATCCATTTAAGAATCATGGTGTCAGCATTGTTGGCAATATTTTAGACTATAGTAGCTTTGATAATGAAGAGGATCAAAAGACTACTGAAGAAGTTACATAGAAGATGGAAGCTTGTACTGAAGTAAGTACCTCAAGTGTGTCTTTAGTAGTACTAGTAGTAGTAGGAATTTCCACTCCTCCTACACAAATAACAACAGTAGTAGTTTCAGATCAATCTGATGAAGAAGATGAGGCAAAGAATCTTATATCATCTCTGAGAAAACTTCTTGAAAAGAAGAAATTAGTCAAGTCACTTGAGAAGAATTTGACCACAGTTTTGGAAAAGATGCAAAAAGTAGTAAGCCCTATCAATACCCTAGCAAACATTCAATAGTGCACAACAATTTTTTGTAGGGCTTTTGATTATGAGTACTCTACACTCATGAATGTTGCTACCATTCAAGCATAGACCAAGCATGATGGTAAACTCCTAAACACCATGTGCACTAACATGAGGAATGATATAGAGGCTTTGAATAGTTGCATTAAAGAACTTAGGCAATGCTTAGAAGAAGGAAAATAGACATATTCTAAGTGTAATTTGGCATACATTTATCTAAAACAATATGATGGTCAAGTCAAGGACAAAATGACTGAGCTTCAGATAGTCATTGAAAATTTTTTTGAAGAAAAATCAAAAAGTATACTCCATTGAGCCTACAATACAAATACTTCATGATAATATAAGGGAAATACAAGCAGAGAAGGAGAAAATTCTAGAAAGGTTCACTCTTTTGAGAACACATTTATTCCCTCATATTACATTGCTAGAAAACCAATTGCAAGATTGTTTGTCTACAAAATCTTCATATGACAATTTTGTAGCTACAAACTTGAATGTGGTAGAATTGGTAGCATATGCTCTATGTGCACTTATCAATGTATCTGATGCACTAAAGGATAGCTAGAAGAAACAATTTGAGTAGTTGAAGACCAACTTTAGTGATTGTTTTTCCAAATTTTTATATGCAGTTACCAATTTTTGACAATCTTTGTTACCTTTGTCATTGATGTCAAAGGGGGAGAAGTATGGAAAATTGTAAATTGTATTATAAAATCTATGAAAGGGGGAGCAATAAGTTGTAATAGGAAGTGATAGGAAATTTAATCTATCACAACATGAATATAAATGTCTTTTATGCTTTATGTTATGACTACTTGTTTAGTTTGGCATGACAACATGTTTTGGGATAGCCAGTTTTCCCAAAATGTTGCCATCAATGCCAAAGGGGGAGATTTTTGGAAATATATCCAATCAATCTGTTAAGGGAATCTATAGTTTTCATTTATGGCAACATTTTTTTTTTGTAGGTTAACCTCATTTAGTTACAGAAGAAAATTGTCTAAGTATCAAATAGTGTTACAGTAGTAGGACAGTTTTCATGATAACAGAATATTCTCTTGTATAGTTGACTAGAGATGCATGACAACATAAGGATGACATATACCAGTGTGTATGTCCATATAGTTAACCAAACTCAAGTATGATGAAAATAGTGATATAGTACTGACATAGTGTAGAACAAAGCATATCAACAGAATATGGTTAACGATTTGATTTATTGTTTTAAACTATATTTTCTTATTGAGCTGACTCTAATGATGTTATATGAACCAACTAAAGAAGAATTCACTAAGATGTTCCATATAAGTAAAGTATTTTATTTGCGAAGGTGAGTTGAGAATTTTGAAAAAGGAAAAAGTGAATTCAATAATCAATTGATGTAAAGTCAACATGATCTTGTGAAATAAGAGTAACAAGTGAATGCGACACTTTGACATGTGATGTGAAGATCTAATATAGATATATATGTGTGTAGTCACCATTATATGAGAACCATCAATCAGAAGGCTTGTGTAGTACAACAAATAAATTATTATTGTATACTCATTTCGTGAAGAACTTATTGTATAGTTGCATGTTAGGGCAGTGGCTCCTCTTGCACACTTTTGTATATGATCCACCAACTCCTAATAGGGTTGAGGCTTCTAACAAGGCCTAAGTCTCCTAGTAGGGACTTGAGACAATATACATGCTTCATAGACTCCTAATAGGGTCAATATCCTCAACTAGATTCTTATATATAGTGAATCATCTAGTGGGTTCCATTCCCACCAGGATTTTCCCTTGGCCAGGGTTTCCCTAGTTAACAAAATATGGTGTTATGATTTTTTTTTGTATATGGTTGTTTACATTTCTCAGCACTATTGGTTTATTTTCTTATGCACATCATAAAGTGAGTAATAATATTCAGTTGTGGTTAACAGGATTGAAAATACTGATTCACCCCCCCTCTTAGTATTATCTATTTCTAATAGTTACAACTGTGGGATAGTATTAAGTGTGTGGCTCAACATGAATTGATGGAGACTAGAATATTGGTTGGCTGCTAGAGCTCAGTGTGGATGCAAAAAGTTTCTTCTTCTTAAGCCATGCCTTAAGAGTGGAATTATTGGTACATACCAAGAGCATATTTACCATGGTATTAAATGGAAATTTAATAAGTTGTGGGTCAAACTTGGTTATAAACAATATTCATGGACCTAAAAAATCTTGCTAGTTATGTATGAAGTGTGGGAATATATATATATATATATATATATATATATATATATATATATATATTTGTCCCACCACAATATAGGTGGCTAAAGGTTACACTTTGAGAGAGGAAAATAGAGGGAGCCAAAGTTTCAATATATTAAACTCAAACCATTTGTCATTACCAACTATATAGATGAGGTGTGTGGGCTACATGCAGGTTGCTAATAGTGGTGAAGGGATGGCAGTAATCTATCGAATCACCCATACTCCTCTTAAGGTGTGCCAAAAACTCCTTTCAGTAGTCTGATATCCCATAGCAACCAAATCTCACTTGTACATGCATCATGATAGTAGATATTAGTTGTGAGTCAAGGTTGGCACTTCTAAGTGTGAATATCTTCAATAGTTGTAAGGGAGCAAGGAGATCACAATTTTAGCTCAACCAACCATGATAACAGTCAGCAGTAATTGTTGAAAATAGATCGATACAAGTATGATAACTGTGTTTCAATAATTGTTTTGTCACTAATGTCAAACCTACTACTTTCTAGTAAGACAATTTCTTATATGATTTGAGTACTATCATTTTGTTTGATTAATGAAGAGGATTTGATCAAATAAAGTAACAATAGCACCTAGAGGAAAGGTTGAGTTATGATATGGAAAAGAAGTATAAGGATTAGTAAAGATAGTGATATTATAGTGCATTGATAATCTACTTAAGGTTGAAAATGATGGTTACACTAATTAAGTTTAGAAGAACAAGTTAAATGAAGCATATGTTCCAAGCTTAACATTTTGCACTGTAGGTGCCAAGAAAAGTTAGTGTAAGCCAAGTAGAAAATTAGTTGGAGGTGACAAAAGTCAATTCCAATGTAAGCCAAGTGAAAGAGTGTAAGCCAAGTAAAGTTTAGTTGATGCCAAGAACCAGTAAACTTTTTTTCATGCCAAGTGATTTGATAGAGGATATCAAGAAATGAAGTATGTCTCTAGCATCAGAAGCCACTTAATGCCAAGTGTTAGCATTATGAGAAAGATTGAGAATTCAATGAATCTAAGCCAACAAGTTTGATTTCTTGGATTATGTTAACCATGTGAAAGATATGATTGATGAGCTGGTGGCACAGAATTCATGGTGAACCATTTTGAGGTGAATTCAAAGAGGGTTGAAGGAGAAGTTTCTAGAAGGGAAGGAAATGAGATGATGGGTAGATTCATTGAATCCTACCTAATCCAACCTACCTTAAAATGGACAATAGAAGATGAATGGAAAAATATCTTAATTCTCTATTTATAGGGATGGCTGGTCAAAAGCAAAGTTTGTCATGTACAAGAACCTAAGGAAGACAAGGAGTCTAGGGTATTGCTTCATTTAGTGACCTAAGAGATAGAGACTACATTGGCAAGCAAAGAAAGAAGGCTTAAGGGTATGGATTCTTGAAGGGTGAATAAGCTATTAGAGTTGAAGTGTGTGAAAGCCAACTAGAATGGAGGACTAAAATTGAGACCATAATCTACAAATGGAGTTGTAAGTTGTTATTAGATCAAGCCTTATTGTTACTTTCTAATCATTGTAATAGTCTAGGATAAATCCTTTGGATTAAGGTTCACCTAATAGTCATTTGTAAATCCTTTAACTAGGTGACATTCCAAGTGAATGATCTAAAGCCCTCTAACAAGGCTCACTCCTAACAGGGTGATTGAAATCCTTTAACCAGGTCACATTTAATAGTGTGCATTGCGACATTTAATAGGGTTGGCCTTTCATAGGGCATCACTTCAGAAGAGTGAGAATGAGTAGCATGTTATTGATGGTTTTTCCCAAATAGGGTTTTTGCATTAAATCATTGTGTCAAATTTGTTATTGAATCTGTTATGTTTTATGTTTACATTTCCAAAAAGTTGATTTGATAGTAACCTACAAGTTTAAGTGATTGTATAATCTAATGGATGCATGCATGATGAAAATGTCTTATGGATATAGTTCTCTAAGCTATGAAAAGTTTTAATTGTACATCTGGACCTTGGATAACTAATTCACCCACCTCTCAATTATTCTAAAGAATTATAACAATTGGTATCAAAGCCATCTTCTTAAGAGCACTAGTTTGAAGGTACTAGAAGTAACAAGATCAAGATATTAAAAAGAGAGGTACCTAAACTTAATAGAGATAACTTTCTTACATGGAAAATTCTGATGAAGCTACACCTAGGAGGTCTGAGAGAGCATGCATAATTTACCATTGTTGTTGAGCATGTTGATCTTGTCAGAGCCCTAACTAGTAAAGATCTAACAAGGAAGAAAGAAAACAACCAAGAAATGTTGAAAATTTCCTCTGCCCTAATCTATGTCAATTTTGATGATATCAAGGGTTGTGATAGTGCAAATAAAATGTGGGATGCTCTACACACTATCTATGGAGGTGACAAAAATGTTCTAAGAGCCAAAGCTAAAATTCTTAGAGGTAAGTTCGATGATTTGAGAATGAAAGAAGGTGAGAATATTTCTCCATGATAAAAAATGTTGTTAATGCAATAAGAGGAGCTACTGGTAAAATAGATGATAATACTATACTGAGAAAAGTTTTGAGAACAATACTGCCCATCTATGCTATTAGAGTTTTTGCAATACAAGAACTAAGATGTATGCTAGGGAATGGTCTAACTCTTGAAGGTTTGGTAGGTAGGTTCACTATTTTTGAGCTATCTAATTTTGATAAATACAAATGTGACAATCTTGAATCTACTTTCAAAGCTAAGATATCATTAAACGAACCCAATGAGAAGAAGAAGAAAAATACAAAATATGTGTCCAGTGATAGTGATACAGATTAGGAAGATGTAGATAAACTTGAAGCACTACTAGCAAGGAGATTTCATAGAGGTAAAGGAAAGTTCAAAGGTAAGTTTCCCATCATGTGTTTCAATTGTAATGAGGTTTGTCATATTGTTGCTAGAAGTTCAGATAAGAAGAATTACAAAGTTGGTAACAAGTACAAAAATAGAAGAGATGAAGACAACAAAGATTACAAAGATAAAGGAAAGAAGTCTTGCTACATTGTTGAAGGCGAGACAAAAGATGAATCTAATGATCATGATGATGAAATGGTGTATGTTTCAATAAAGGATGAATCTGATGAGGATGAGGTAATTGCACTAGTGTCTTGTATGAACAAGAATGATGGATGGATCCTTGACAGTGGGTGTTTACATCACTTGACTAAAGAAAAAAGTAAGTTCATTACCTTGAATTATTATGATGGAAATAGTGTAAGGTTTGTTAATGATGCACCATGTCTGATAAAAGGAAAAGGTTCTATCAAATTCACAGTAAAGATTTTATGTGGCAATGCTTACTATGTTGAAGGACTTAACTACATTTGTTGAGTGTGTCACAATTGAATAATTCAAGTTGTAAGGTTGAGTTTGAAAACAAGATTACTAAGATATATGATATTGATGAAAAACTAATTGGAAAAGGTGATCAAACTAGAGGTAATATATTCTCCCTTGATATAGAGGATGCTACTTATTTAATTATAGAATTCGATGATGTGTGGCTATGGAAGAAGAGGTTATGTCATGTTATTTTTGATAACTTGGTTAGTATCAATAGCAAAGAAAATTTAGAGGTTTGCCTAAGTTGAAGACGCCTGACAATATAATTTGTAAACAATGTTAGTTAGGAAAAATGACAAAGTCAAGTGTTAAAAGTAAGACTAATACCTCTAAAGGAATATTAGAGATTGTTCATACTGACTTGTGTGGACCAATTGAAGTGCAAAGCTACAAAGGAGATAAGTACATTATTTTTCTTGTTGATGATTATTCTAGAATGATGACAATTGTGTTTCTAAAAAAAAAATCTAATGCTTTCCAAATGTTCAAATGGTACTTAGCAAGAGTTGAGAAAGAAAGAGGTAAAAGTTTGAAATGTTTGAAATTTTACAGAGGAGGATAATTTACATCAAATGAGTTTGAGATGTTTTGCAATGATAGAGGAATCAAAAGATAAAAATCTACTCCTAGGACTCCTCCACAAAACGGAATTTCTGAAAGGGGGAACATATATGTAATGAGCTATGCTAGGACACTCATGATGGAGAAAAATGTTGATTTAAAATACTAGAGAGAAGTTGTAAGTATAGCTATCTATGCCTTGAACTATGTGCAAGTCAAGAAAGGTACTCATTCAACACCTTTTAAACTAAGGTATGGATACTCACCCAATGTAAAAAAAGTTAAGGTGTTTGGAAGCAAGTTTTATATTCTCAAATATTAGGTATATTCCTTGATTATTCAACAAGAACTAAAGCTTATAAGGGTTTGAATACTAACACTAAAAAAGTTATGGAAAGTGAAAATGTGAAATTTGATGAATATATAGAAGTGTATGAGGTGGAACCTATGAAGGAATTAGAAGAATGAAAATCATTTGTATACTTTTATAAAGGTATGCCTATTGATGAAGATATTGTAAACCAAGTTGAAAACCAATAGCAAGTTTCAGTGATTTTCGAGTCACATACAATGAATGTTGGGTTACATTCAAGAACTAAGATGAGTTCAGGTGCCAAGTTACAAAATGAAGTTCGGGCACATTTTGATTCTAAGAATAGTGTACATGATAGAGATGTTGAACTACCTAATAGAGATGTACATAGTGATTTAGAAGTTGAGAGACCAAATGAAGAAAGTAGAGCTAAACCAAGATTATCTAAATATGTCAAGAGACATCACCCTACTACACAAATCAATGGAGATTAAGATGCTAGACCAATGAAAAGGGAAAAATTGAGAAATGATACATGTTTTCTGAGCATGCAAGAACCCAAAATAGTGAAAGATGCTTTAGAAGATGTGGACTGGAGTAAAGCCATGGAAGAAGAGATTAAAAAAATTGAGAAAAATAAGACATGGACTCTAGTGCCTAGACTAGAAGACAAAAAAGTGATTAGTACCAAGTGGGTAATCAGAAACAAGTTATATGAAAATGGTGAAGTCACAAGGAACAAGGCAGGATTAGTTTGTAAAGTGTATGCACAAGAAGAATGGATTGACTATGGAGAAACTTTGCCCCTATTGTAAGACTAGAAGGATTAAGAACTATTCTTTCTTACTTTACATACAAAGTTTTCAAAGTTTATGAAATGTATTTTAAGTCTACATTTCTGAATGGTATTTTAGAGGAAGAGGTTTATATAGAACAACTAGAAGGATTTTTTGATGCTAACAACCAAGACATGGTATGTAGACTACACAAAGATTTATATGGTTTGAGGCAAGCACCAAGAGCATGGTATGAAAGGCTTCATACTTATTTTGTGAAGATTAGATTTGAGAGGACTAGTGATAACAACAATCTATACTTGAAGACAAAGAAAGGCAAAGGTATTTTACTATCTAAATTTTCTTTAGATGATATGATATTTGGAGGTTAAGATACTTTATATAAAGCTTTTGCAAATGAAATGAAGAAAGAATTTAAGATGTCTATGTTTGGAGAGATCAAGTTCTTTGTGGGTTTGCAAGTACATCACATGAAATATGGTATATACATCACTCGATAAAAGTATGTTAAGGAGATATTAAAAACTTTTGGATTGAAGGATTCCAATCTAGTAAGCACACCTATGGTGATAGGACATAAATTGTCAAAAAATGATGATTCAGCTAAGGTGAATCAAACATTATACAGGTCTATGATTGGAAAATTGCAATATGTAGTGCGCAGTAGACCTGATATTGCATTATCAATTGGAATAGTTGCAATATTCTTTGCTAATCCCAAGGAGAATCATTTGATGGTTGAAGAGAATAATGATATTTCTAAAAGGAACAGAAGACTATGGTCTATACTATAAGAAAAATAATAAATTTGAATTGAGAGCTTACATTGATGTTGATTAGGCTCAAAATATTGATGATAGAAAGAGCACTAGTGGAGGAAAAAATTTCTTAATCAAAAGGTTGGTTACATGGACTAGCAAGAAACAAAACTACATTTCTCAATCTATTGCTAAAGATGAATATGTTGCTGCTACAGTAAATTGTACAAGCATTATATGGATCAACAGCTACTCAAAGGTATGAAGGAAGAAATCGTTGAACCTGTAATATTTTATTATGATAATACAAGTGCTATAAATATATCAAAGAATAATGTGATTCATACAAAAACTAAGAACATTGCAATCAAGTTTCATTACTTTAAAGAACTAGTTCAAGATAAAGAGGTGAAGATGAAATATATTAACACAAAAGAGAAAATAGCTAATATCTTCACAAAAGAATTACCTAAGGATCCTCATGAGTATCAAAGAGGTAAAATATGGGTGATACCCCTATCCAAGGCTATCTAAGAAGCATGATGAGTGCCCTATATCAAACAATTTGATTGACATATGTTACACATTGATGCATTGGATCTTACTTTAGGAGCTGCCTAAAGCAATCAAAGAGTTGGAGTTGCAAATTAGTCACAAGCTAGGTGACCAAGAGAGAAACTATAAATGTTCATATCTACATATTAAGATGACAAGTCTTTGGCATTATTTTTAAAGAGGGAGATAAGACATTAAAACTAGACAATGAACTCTAGAGAAAGAGAAATCCTGACTACTAAGGGAGATGAAAGAAAACACAGATGAAACATAAATACCTAGTAAGAGGGAGTTAATGAAAAAGGAGATATAAGAAGTGATCAAGAGGGATTCATAAGGATGAGTTGATTGATTTTCTATTGATCAAAACATAATTTTGTAACCTATTTAGAAGATTAAATTTGTTGATAGAGGGAGAGATTTCAATACAAGGAATTATTTTCTTTTTGGTATTTTGTTGGTTGTACTAATTTATTTTGGTCAAATTGGTTTGCCATCAATGCCAAAGAGGGAGATTGTTGAAAATAGATTGATACAAGTAGGATAAATGTGTTTCAATCATTGTTTTGTCACTCATGCCAAACCTACTACTTGTTGGTATCACAATTGCTTATATGATTTGAGTACTATAATTTGTTTAATTGATGAAGAGGATTTGATCAAATGAGGTAACAATGGAACCTAGAGAAAAGGTTGAGTTATGATATGGAAAAGAAGTACAAGAATTAGTTAAGATGGTGATATTATAGTGCATTGTTAATCTACTTTAGGTTGCAAAGGATGCTTACACTGATTAAGTTTAGAAGAACAAGTTAAAAAAAGTATGTATTCCAAGCTTAACATGTTGTATAGTAGGTGTTGAGAAAATTTACTGTAAGCTAAGAAAAAAATTAGTTGGAGGTGAGAAAAGTCAATTTTAGTGTAAGCCGAGTGAAATAGTGTAAGTTGAGTAAATTTTAGTTTATGTCAAGCACCACTATAATTTAGTTCATGTTGATTGATTTGATAGAGGATGTTGAGCAACATAGTATGTGTTGAGCATTAGAAGCTAGTTAATGTTGAGTGTCAGCATTATGAGAAAGATTGAGAATTTGATGAATCTAAGCTAACAAGTTTAATTTCTTGGATTGTGTGAACCATGTGGAAGATAAGATTAATGAGTTGGTGGCATAGAATTCATAGTGAACCATTTTAAGGTGATTTCAAAGAAGATTGAAGGAGAAGTTTCTAAAAGGGAATGAAATGAGATGATGGGTAGATTCATTGAGTCCTACCTAATCTAACCTAACCTTAAAATCAACAATGGAGGATGAATGGAGAAAGATCTTAATTCTCTATTTTTAGAGATCATTGGTCAGAAGCAAAGGTTGTCATGTGCAAGAACCTAAGGAAGACAAGGAGTCTAGGGTATTGCTTCATTTAGTTACCTAAGAGAAGAGACTGCATTGGCAAGAAAAGCAAGAAGTCTAAAGATTATAGATGGTTAAAGGTTGAACACACTATCAGAGCTTAACTATGTGAAAGCCAAGGAGAATGGAGGATTGAAATTGAGATCTGTAATCTAAAAATGGAGTTGTAAGTTGTTATCATATTAAGACTTATTGTTACTTTCTAATCATTGTAGCAGTCTAGGGTAAATCCTTGGGATTAAGGTTGACCTAACAATCATTTGTAAATCCTTTAACCGAGTGAAATTCCAAGTGAATGATCTAAATTCCTCTAATAAGGCTAAATCCTAATATGATGATTAAAATCCTTTAACCAAGTCACATTTAATAGTGTACATTGTAACCTTTAACAAGGTTGGACTTTCACAAGGAATCACTTCATAAGAGAGAGAATGAGTAGCATGTTACTAGCGGTTTTTCCTAGATTGGATTTCCACATTAAACCATTGTGTCAAATGTTTTATTAAAATCAATTATGTTTCATATTTACATTTTTGCAAAGTTGATTTGATAGTAACCTACAAGTTTAAGTGATTGCATTATCTAATGGATGCATGCATGATGAAAATGTTTTATGGATATGGGTTCACTATGTTGTGAAAAATTTTAATTGTACATTTGGACCTTGGATAACTAATTCACCCCCCTCTTAGTTATTCTAAATAATTTCAATAGTAATCATGTGATAGCAGGAGTTTGGATTTGGGTTGGGTAGTAGTTTGGGTCACTCATATGAGCCCAGCTGGTAATCAAAAAATCATCTCATCAGATTTAGTGTTCTAGAAGAAAGTAAGGGATTCTATGGTACAAGTTAGCAAAAAGGAACTATATTTGCATTTAAATATCCCAAAGTGTAAACTTAGAGAAGAATCATCATCTAATGCTACAATAAACTATTTTTATTTGAATTCTATTGGAGAACAAAGCTACATCATTGAGTTGAAATGGAAAAGCTCATAAAAGCTTTCTTTTGCCTTAGATTCCCCACCATGGTGGCTCCACTAAACAATAGAAATTCAAATACAATACAAATGCCTTCTTTTGATTTCAAGATAAAAATGAAATTTCATCTCTAGCAACTAAGTCATATGTTGAGATAATGGGTGTTGCACACATTGCATAATATTGTTATATTTTATTATTTTATTTTACTATGTAATGTTGTGCCTAGATGGATGTGCAACATGTAAAGATTCTATAGAATATTCTTGATGAGTTGTATTGTAACATTGTGATAATATTTCATGTAATTATTTAATATTGGGGAAAATAATTAAATGCCCAATATTAAATGTGGGGTGAGTGGGTTAGGTAGCACATGGTTTTAGCACATGGTTTATGTAATACCACTTAGTGGTTTTGTGGAACTTGCTACTATATAAGAAGCCACAAGGGTAGTTGTTGGTGTGACAAGGAGAAGAGTGAGAAAGGCAAGAGTCAAGTGGGACAAGGCTTGACAGGTTAGCCAAGGGAGCATTTGTGAAGGTTGAAAGGATGGCATGGGATGTGTGGATTCATGCTTGTTCACATAGTTTTCTCGGTTGTGGCTATGGCCATGAAAGCTTCCATGGTTGTATGGAAATGTTATTTTTGCTAAATAATACATGGTGATGGATGCTTTTGGAGGCTGGGTTTTTTCCCTCAATGAGGGTTTCCTAGGGTATATCTTGTGTCACAATTTTTGTGGGTATGTTGTCTATTCTCTTGCATGTGGATTTTAATTCCATATTTATTTTAGATCTATTATGGGTTATGTGGAAATAGTTATATTCCTTGTTGCCGAGTTTCCTTACATCATACTCCCAAGCGGTGGGGGTAGTGAAGGTTCTTAAGATTTTTGAAAATTCTAGATGAAAACCTCCTTGTCTCAAGCACATAAAAGCATTATAACACATGCATAAAGGGAGCACACATAAATGGAAATATGAAAAATTAGCAGTATAATAGATACACTATAGTTCAGTATGAGACAAAGTGCATGTGCTAGCATGTTAGGTTTGTTTCTTTCCTTCTTGAAGTTGGTGAAATACAAATTCATCATTCACATTATGACTACTATATCTGGTGATTCCCATTAGTATTCAATTCCTAATATTACATGAAGAGGTTAGAGTTGTAGTTGAAAATGAGATGAGAATAGGAAATGATTAAGACATTTTGTATTGCCATGGCACTATTGAATCATGACTAGTCCAGGTCTTTTGAGATAAGGAAAGGGGGACAATTGTGTTTTAAATGCATCATAATGCACATAGTCATGTTTTAACTTTTTTGAATACTTAAACACTCAATATGTGTTGGTATGAAAGTACAAAAACAATAGAGGAAAGTGTGATTTTGATTCTTCTTAACATTGAATCTTGGTGCGTGATAGTAAAAGATATCATAAAATCTAGAGCAACAAGCTAGGCTACAGGTATTATAGTTAGTAGATGAAAATAGAACCATCCTATGACCCTTGGAGTTAGATAGATCACTAAGGAAGCCAACATTTTCTTGAAGGTTTTAAGGAGGTTGTCACAAATTCTATTATCTAGCATGGAGACTTAGGTAGTTGTTAATAATTGTCAAAGATTTATATTGCCGTATGATCAACAGTATGTCATAGTGTGACTGCTATTTCAAAAGATTCTAGTTTAATCTATAAATAGGGAAATACTAGATTACTTAAGTTTTGGTTCCAACTTTTGTTGCAATTTTTAACTATAGATATGTTGCATATATATAGGTGCTTCATCTTTAAATCTTGAAAGTGTGTTATAACTACATGCATTCGAGAGTAGAACCTTCTACCAATAGGAAAAGTTTTTGAAAAAACTATAACAAGCATCTAGTAACAATGATCAACAAGAGTACTTCTTTTAGAAAATAGTGCATCGAGAAATATTAGGAAAGATGTTGTCCTCATTGAAAGGAAAGAGAATATTTTATTATCAATTTTCAAGGGTTTTGTGTATGTACGTCATGAGTAAAGTTAGCTTGAGGAATACCAAATCCTATTGATTTTGTCAATTGATAAACACATCAATATAGTTTGACTATTTGAAGAAGCCAATTATTGGGTAGAATGTATCTATTTGTCAGACTTACAATAATAGGATAACAACATTCAGTAATGGGAAAGGATTTGGATAAAATTAGGAAGGGTACTATGAAGCCACAAGAGTAGTTAGCCTAGAATTTTGAACCCAATATAAGAGAAGAAATACTCAAGATTTATGGAGAGTATAAAGTACTTCCTACCCAAATCTAGAATGATCTACATGGATTTTCAAATAGAGCACAAAAATAAGACTGATATGGCAAAAAAAAGTATTTGGAATTGGTTCAGGATCTTCTTGTAGAAGACTAGCGCAAAGGTATGTATGAAGAATTTTTGGTGAACCAAAATCATTGAATAGAGGGTCTTAAAAAAGAAGATCAGTCAAACCTCATTGATTTGTAGCCTTATGGTGATCATGCAAAAAAATGATATAGGGTGCAAGTTTCTACATTGGGGATTTGGAGATTAGCTTTGACAAGTAGGTGGATGAGGTTAGTTGCACACAAGGTAATAGCAGGTTGGGGTCTTTGTGTGTTGAAACCTATATTTCCCACACCCATGACAGCAATGTCAAGGAACAATCCAAGATAATACATCAAGATGATGAACTAATTCAATAGGACAATAATTAAATGCATACCTTAAAGAATTAGTTGAAGGTTAGTAATCACATGGTTGTGCCATCACTGGTTCATTATGATAGCACTCACAAGATGATGGAATATCTCTACAAAAAGTTTCGAAATGGAGCGTAAGTAGATTGACTTTCTTTTTATTTGCAAGTGATCAAAATAGCTCTTGAAACTATGAAATTAGATTGTTTATATTTTCTTTCTAACAAGGATAACATTCTTGAGGTTGCTGAAATACATGTTGATTATCTGAAAAAGGAAAGGAATGGGATTATGGATGTCAATAAGGAGCTTAAGTCTACTCAGGAGGCATTGGATGAAACTCAATTTTCTCTTCATGGAGCATAACATTAGATCAAGGTCACAGATCACTCTTAGGAACATGAGGGTAAGGTGGCAATAGTTTTTCAAAGAAGTCATTGTCAAGTTTGATAGCATTTAGCAAACTTATGACTTGGATAGTTGTACCAAAGTTTTAGATTACATTCAACTAATTGACAACCTTGTGTTTGAAGTAGATGCTGATTGGATTTCTTATAATCCCTTTTTTGAGATAAACAAGGACCCTCATTTATATTATCATGAAGAAGATGATTCTAATTTAGGGTATGGAACCTTGGTACAATTCCCATCAATAAATATGGGTCACAAGATGGAAGTGGTCAATTGACTATGGTTGATTGTCACTGGATCAGTTCTAGTGGAGTTTTTGATTTCACACCATACATGAGTTGGTTAGACTATATACATAAGCCTTTGGATAGTTTTTGGTATAGTATTGAGGAGAGTTGTGTGTTGATCATAGGGAATGCTCTTTTAGCTTCATTCTTATTCATAGTACCTATGTACTCAAAGGTTCTCCAAATTGAAGATGATAGTATGGTATTTGTTGAACCCAACATGTTACACTCAATTTTTAAGCAGCTAGTTTATTACATCATCTATTTAGGTCAGGTTGTTACTATCTATTGGGTTATGCATAGTTCACTAATACATTTATATCTTATCATATCAACTACTTATGACAATAAAGTTTGGGATTTAGGTGTTGATCATATGTATTTATGACTTTTTGAGGACCTTGTTGTAATTCTATTTAGTTTGAGGTTAGATACAATGATGATTAGAGTTGTATAGTTTACAAGTGCAGTATTATTTAATAGAGTTATATGGGATCCAGGGATCTGGTTGCTAGCTCGATTGTAGAGTGACACCTAGCTTTGGAGGATGGCTAGATTTCTTTTTAGATTGGGCTATAGAGCTACATACAGACTCATATGGCATCTTGGTATTGATTTCTTGAGGACAAGCAATTTAAAGGATGGGAGATTTTTAATGTCCCATTTTTGGAACATTAGAAATATTGAAGGCTTATTATATATAATGTTAAAATTGACTAGGAGAGCATAGACTCAAATTATAAAAAGGTTAATTGAATGTTATAAAGAGGGAAAAAGGTTAAGGAGGAATAAGATAAAAAGCTAGAGGGAATTTGAAGTCACAAGGGAATAGAACAAAAGCTAGAGGGTAGTCGAAGAGTCTTAGTTTGTGTATTAAAAAGAAAAAAAGGCTCATTCCTAGGCATGCTTGGTTTATTATTTCAGATTTTAGTTCTCTCTTGTGATAGTATTTGGAAAGCTTTAGCTTTCATCTAGTATGAGGACGTAGCCCCTTGTGTCAACAAATAGTGGATGCAAACACATTGTTTGGGGAGACATCAATTGAGGTGTTTCATATGTTCTTATAAGTTCCTATTCTAGTATTCCAATATGATTGTCAAACTATATTTAATATTGGATTTATTAGTGTTAGTTATTGTATTGTTGTGGTATAATGCAATAACGTTGTTTAAGGAGTTGTATGTGATTTTATTGGTTTTATGATGTTGGTTTTTAACACATTTTATATGCTTGAATTATTGAATATTATTTGGACAAGAGCCTGTGATTATCTTGTGGAGAAACTTCTGATTTTATTATTGTATAGTATTACATTTGCTTTTGTTTGAGTTTGAATACTATATTCAAGAAGTAGTTAGGTAAATCTCTGGTGGAGTTTCTACTAATTTTGTTTGAGTTTTGGTAGTATATCTACATATTTTAGTTATGAATATATTGTTGATAGAGAAATCTAGTAAATATTTTCTTTGGGATATTTCAGAGGGCTTCCCTTGGCCAAGCCCTAGGTTAAGATATTAAGTGTAATTGAGAAATGTAATTATAAATGACTAAAAGATAAGATAAATTTTAGGATTCACCTTGCTTGTATATATGTAATAGTAATGTAGATATTGAATTAGAAATTTAGGGTATCTCCACCCTTTACAATGGAACTACCATAATCCCATCATGGTTCCATGGATATAAAAGTGCTTTAATGAATAAGATGATGAGTGCTTCAATATAGATCTCCTCACTTGATGGCCAATAATAAGTAGATTTAAAAAGGAAATTCTCACAAAGGATCCTTCAACACTAGATAGAAATATCCTTCTGTAAATGCTTGAAAAACTTGAATACTTGAACTCCTAAAATGAAAAAGGTAGAAATATTTACTTGAGAGAAAGATATTGAAATCTTAAAATGAATTATGAATATAATGATGAAAATGAAGCCCCTAAGTCTCCTTACACATGATTTTTTGAGTAGGAAAAAAATACAAGTCAATAGGGTGGTGGTAAAAAACTAATTAAACCCCAAGGTCTTTCAAACCCTAAGATCTAAAACTGTTGGGGACTAGGTTGACCCATGTTGTCCTAGTCTAGGACTAGGTCTATTGATCTCATTTTAGTTTTGACAAGGTAGTGACAAAAAACTTAGTAATTATCTAGTAGATTTATAGTTCATGTTGATTAATCTAAGTAAGCTAAGTAATCAATGCAAGCTGAGTGATCAAAGCATATCAAGCATAAATTTCCAAATAGTACATGTTGAGTAATATGACTAGTCAGTTCCAAGCACTAGTATGTATAAAGTAGATAGTATGTGTTGAGTCACTCAAGTGTCAAGTAGTCTATACATGCCAAGTGATTTAGGTGTTGAGTAATACTTAGTGCCAACTTCTATAGAAGTCAAGTTACAACATTCAGAGCATAGTGAAGGTCGAGCATTAGAGCCTTTGGATGCCAAGTGAATATTTTTGACAATAGTTGTTTGTTATGGTACAAACTCCTATATAAACCAATTTTGGTTGACACAATCATGAATTTATGATTATAAGAGATAATTATGGATTCATATTATGGATCCCTATGTAATGCATGCAACCAATCAAATTAAGGGAAAGTTAAGGTGACAATAATGATTAACCATAGCTGTTGACTTTGACCTAGCCCATCTCAACCATTTCCTATTTAAGGAGGAAAACCCCTAGAGAGTTCAAGGATGTGTGAGGAGATGAATGCTAAGAGTTTAGAGAGAATTCATGGCAGCTATGATAGTTTTGAAAGAGTTATGTGAAGCAGAATCGGTCTAAGAGGATTAGAGACAAGTAGTGAGATGATTATAGAGGATAGATTTGATCAGAAGGATTGAGAAATAATTTGTAAAGAAGAGATCTAACATCATGAAGAAAAGTGCTAACTAAATATTAAGTGTTGAACCATTCTAACATGTGATACAAAGTAAATCTCTTAACTGAGTAGTCCGAACAGGATGTTGTAAATCTCTTAATCGAGTACTTACTTAATTTTGAGTTTAAAATCTTTTAGCAAGATTATACCTAATAGTCTTTGTAAGCCTTTAATAGGGAAGACCCATCACAAGATAGATCATAGCTTATGATCAACACTTTGTAGCCATAATTGGCTACACTTTACAACTATAGTAATGAAGATTTTTGGGTGTCATCCCTACCCTAATTTTACCTTCTCATATGAGGGTTTCTAGGTAACCAATTTATTTTGTTATGTGTTATTTACTTTATTCTATGGATGTAATGCATGTTAAGTTATTTCAATTTATATGTTAAGTTATGAGATGGATTTTGGTGATATATTTTAGAGGCAAAAGTTTTAAGTGGTGATTCACCACCCTCGCCCCGCCTGAACTTACTTTCCTATTGTTATTTCCAACAATTGGTATGAGAGCTTTGTTCTCTAGAAAGGAAATTTTTACAACTTTGGAGGTAAGATCTTGAAGATGGAAGTCTACAAGTTGGGAAGTACTATTGATAACCAAAAGGTTCAAATATAGCTTTCCCTACATCAATTCAAGGAGGCAAGAGATGAACTACAACATTCATTCAAGAGAAGGAGAGTGATAGCTATTCAACAAGATGACACTCAATATCAAGAAGTGGACCCTACTGGATTATTTGAGGATGGAGACTCAAAAGAGTTTGATGTAGTAATTGTAGATCTGATAGAAAAGCAAAATGCCCTAAGTAAAAATGTTAGGAACTTTAAATTAGGACAAGAAGCTCCATCTATACTATTGTGTGAGACAACTAAACTAAGAAAGAAAGCTAAAGAAGATAAAGCCATGATTGAAAAAGATAAAAGACTATTGGCTAATAGACTTGAAGAGAAGACATCATATGTGCAAAATCTTGCAAACATGTAAGTGTATACAATGAATTAGTTGATGATTAAAAATTAATAATTGAATAGGAAAGAAATTGAGATTACAAATTTGGAAACACAGAATATCCTACTGCAGAATGAATTGAAGACTAAAAAAGAAAAGCTCAATAAGCCTAGTGTTGCCATCAAGTATTTTGAAAAACTGATGGAGTCACCAAGGTCAAACAATGACATTGTTAGTTTAGGCTATTCCACAAATAAAAAAGGAGAATCATCTAAAAGTGGTGAACAAAGGAACAATAAAGGAAGTACAACAAACCCACTTGTCATCACTACAAAAAATTAGGTCATGCAATAAATGTTTGTAGGAGCAACACTAGAAATCAGAACCCTAAGAAGAAATTCAAGGGACACTATCATAAATGCAAGAAGCAAGGATATTAAGCACATGAATATAGTACCAAAGCCACAACCACTCAGAGATTTGAAGGTTATTGTTACAATTAATAGAAGTATGGACACAAGGCATATGAATGAAAGTTTGACGTAGGCAAGAGGATGAATAACTAGGGCCAAAGGCTAACCCATCTATCCAAACCACCCTACAAGAGTTAACACAATGGAAACAAACATAAAGAACAGCAACCAAAGGAGAGAGAAGAACAAATACTTCTATTGATTCATCAAAATATCTTCATACATGCCCAACTGTGAGGCCCTCTAGCTTATAGCCAATTACAAATACATTCACATTCAAAGATCCAACTACAAATTTGCACTTTCAATTCTACTCTTTGATCCTCTTTTCAAAATCTTCTCCAAAACTTTCCTAATTCTAAGCCTGAACATTCTATTTATACTTACCAAAATGGCTTATAGATCATTCTAGAATCATTACATAAGAGGAAGGCCGACCCAACAATAGTCTGGACTCATCCCAAGAAATATCTTAACATAAATGTCATAAATGAAATAAATCCCACAAGTCAGCTCACAAAATCATGTCCAAATACTGACACTCGACATACACTGGGTAACTTGGCACATGAAGAAACACTCAGCATGTATTAAGTAACTAGATACATGAAGAACACTCGGCATACACTGGGTAACTTAGCACATGAAGAAACACTCAGCATACACTGAGTAACTCGGCACATGAAGAAACACTCAGCATACACTAGGTAACTTGGCACATGAAGAAACACTTGACATGCACTGAGTAACTCAACACATGAAGAAACACTCAAAATACACTGGTTAACTTGGCACACAAAGAAATACTTGGAATACACTAGGTAACTCAGCACATGAAGAAAAATAAGGTTACTAGGCACATGAAGGAACTACTAGATGAACAAAATGAGCAAGATAACAAGGCAACCCAGGATGCTCCTACATCAGACAACTAGGGTTGAAAGAAATGATTCTCTTGAATCATTGAGATGTCTCAACCTGAGCTGAATCCAAATCAAATTGAGAAATCCATGAAGCATCTTCAATAGTTATGTTCTTCTACTTCACCAAATATTCATAGTAATCTTTTCCTCTTGTACTCTTGCCAACTCTTTGATCCAATATCTATTCAACTTCCTCAATCTATTTCTTAGGATAATCATCTGGTATAACAACTTCATCCTCTAACTCATGATACTTATACAAATCAGCAATATTAAATATAGGAGATATATCCATGTCATCAAGTAACTCAACTTCATAAGCATTACCACTGTCAAACTTCTGCACGATCTTACAAGGTCCAAATTTCTTCATCTTCAACTTGCTATATGTTCTAACTGGAAATCTTCCTTTCTTTAGATGAACCATCACCTCATCACCAACTTGAAAATCACGGTGTCTTCTAGACTTATCAGTATTCTCCTTATACTTCCGATTGCTTTTTTCCAACCTCAACTTCACTTCCTTATGCAAGGACTCTATAGAATCAGCAAATTCTTCTCCTGCAGCGCTTTTTTTTTCTTCACCAGCAACATCTCTCAAATCTGATATACCTCTAGGATGCATTTTGGTAACAATCTCAAGAGGTTTCTTCCCTGTACTCCTATTCACAAAATTATTATATGCAAATTCAGCTTGTGCCAATACCATCTCCCAATTACTCGGCTTATTCCCAACTAAACATCTCAGCAAATTTCCCAAGCTTCTATTCACAACCTCTATCTGTCCATCTATTTATGGATGGAATGTAGAACTAAACTTTAATTCAGTACCCATCTTTTTCCACAAAGTCTTCCAAAAATAACCCACAAACTTATTGTCTCTATCTAAAATAATGCTTCTTGGTAATCCATGCAATGTCACAATCTCTTTAAAGAAAAGTTTAGCAACATGCTCAGCATCTAATGACTTCTTACATAGTATAAAATGAGCTATCTTAGAAAATTTTTCCACTACAACAAATATGGAATCATACTCTTTCACTATTTTAGGCAATCCAAGAACAAAATCCATACTAATATCAGTCCAAGGTTTCTCAGGAATAGTAATAGGTGTGTACAAACCAGTATTTTGACTCACTCCTTTTGCAACTTGACAAACTCTGCAACAATTTACAAATTTTAAAACATCCTTATACATTTGTGGCCAATAATATTTCTCTTTCAGCAAACTCAATATCTTATCAATTCCAAAATATCTAGCTAATCCACCACTATGCTTTTCCTTAATCAAATTCAACCTCATAGGACTTCTAGGAATAAACAACTGAATACCTTTGAACAACATACCTTCTTGAATGAAATATTCATCATACTTACTTATATGATCTGTCAGATTTGATGCTCTACACTCTCTCCATGCCTCAAAAAAATAAGGATCAACATCATATAACTCTTTCATCTCATCAAAACCAAGAACTTCAACCTTCATTTCAGTCAACAAAGAATGTCTTCTACTCAATGCATCAGCAACTTTGTTAGTAACTCCACTCTTGTGCTTGATCACAAATGTAAAACTCTACAAATACTCAACCCACTTCATATATCTTTGATTCAATTTGTGTTGACTTCCTAAGTATTGTAAAGCTTTATGATCAGTATACAACACAAACTCCATAGGCATAAAATAATGTCTCCACTTCTTCAATGCTTGAACAATAGCATAAAACTCTTGATCATACACAAAATATTTCCTTTTACCATCATTCAACTTTTCACTAAAGAAAGCAATAAGCTTACCTTCTTGACTTAATATAGCTCCTATTGCATTACCACTTGCATCACATTCAACTTGAAATACTTTTTTGAAATTAGGTAAAGCCAATATAGGTAATTTAGAAACCTTTTGTTTCAAAGTCTCAAAACTCTTATCAGCTCCATTTTTCTACTTAAATTCCTTTTTATCTCCCCTCATTGTTTCAGTCATAGCATTACAAACAACACTGAAATTATTTATAAACTTTCTATAAAAACTAGCCAAACCATGAAATGATCTTACCTCACTCACATTCTCAGGCGTAGGCCATTCCAAAATTTCTTTACCCTTCTCAAGATCCATCTTCAAACCATCAACTAAAATCACAAATCCCAAATACATAATCTCCTCTTGCATAAAAGAACACTTTTTCAGATTAATCAGCAACTTTTCCTTTTTCAACCTCTACAATACTTGTCTAATATGCTCAAGATGTTCTTCCTTAGTCTTGCTGAATATCAAAATATCATCCAAATAAACAATCACAAATTTACCCAAGAATCTTCTTAGAACTTCATTCATCAACCTCATGAAAGAACTAGGTGCATTAGTCAAACCAAAAGGCATAACCAACCATTCATACAAACCATCTTTTGTCTTGAAAGTAGTCTTCCATTCATCACCTTCTCTAATTCTAATCTGATGATAGCCACTCTTCAAATCAATCTTGGTAAAATACTTTTCTCCACTCAAACAATCCATTATGTCATCCATCCTTGGCATAGGAAACCTATATTTCACTATTATCTTGTTAATGGCTCTGGAATTAGTACACATTCTTCATTCTCCATTCTTTTTAGGTGCTAATATAGTAGGTATAGCACATGGACTCAAGCTTTCTCTGATCAAACCTTTCTGCAACAACTCATACACTTGTCTATTAAGTTCTTCATTCTTTGCAAGTGTTAATCTATATGTTGCTTTTTTTGGCAAACTAGCTCCAAGGATCAAATCCATACAATGACTTATACTTCTTACTAGAGGTAAACCATTAGGAATATCATCAGAAATAATTTTTTTATACTCATTCAACAACTCTACAATTTCTTCTAGAACTTGGTCAATACTACCATCTATCATTCAGTCACCACTAACTAGCACTCGGTTAACACTATTTTCTTGCAGTCGGTCTCCATTGACAAAACTTGATTTTCTTGGAATTATAGCAAAAAAAACTTGATTCTTTTTATTTCCTTTTCAAATTGTTTCCCATTAACCAAGCAAATTTTTATAGCAGTACAATTAACCTCGTCTGGAATTTCGATCAAAGGCAACAATGTTTGTTTCTTCCTATTTACCCAAAGAGAATATTGATTCAATCTTCCATCATGTATAGCATAACTATCATATTGCCAAGGTCTACCCAAAAAAATATGACAACAATCCATGGGCATAATATCACACAAAACTTCATCAAATAAATGTCCAATTTTGAACTTCACAAGGCATTGCTCACTTACGAATATCTTATGCTCATCTTTGATCCATGAAACATGATAAGGTTTGGGATGTTTCAGCCTCTATAACTACAACTTTGTAACTAGCTCTTCTAATGCCAGATTTGTAGAACTTCCATTGTCAATGATCACTTTACAGCATTTTCCATCCATCTTACATCTTGTCTTAAAAAGACTTTTCCTTAAAATAGGTTCCTCATCACCTCCTTTATTACATAAGGTTCTTCTCACCATCAAATTTTCTCCAGCCTCAAGTCCACTTGGTGAACTCTCAATGTCTTCTTGAATCATAGCATTTCTATTATTTTGCCCACCTTCAGAAGATCTACATTCAAAGGAGCTATGCCCTTCTTTGCCACATCTAAAACAATTACCATGAAATCCACCTCTAGAATAAGAATTACCTCTTCTTTGGTAAGAATTAGTGCCTCCTCAATAAAAATTACCACTTTTCCATTCAATCTTGCCTTTGTCATCATTCTTCCATTTAGATTTTCCTTTATCCTTCATAAAACTATCAGATCTACCACTTTCTCCATAAGATTTACCTCTACCTCTCTGGAATCTACCACCTTTGCCTCTCTTTCTTTGTTCATGCTTCTTTGTCAAGATCTCCTCAGCTTTCAAGGCATATTGATATGCTTCTTCAACACTTTCCAACTTCACAAAACTTATTTCATCTTGTATTCCAGATCTCAATCCATTAATGTACCTTGCAATTTTCTCAACATCATCATCCACATGTCCAGATCTGATGTCTAGTCTATAGAATTTCTCAGTATACTCTTACATAGTCATGTCTTTTTGCTTCAAATTTTGCATCTTTCTCAACAAGCTAACTTGGTAATCAGTAGGAAGGAATTTGTTCTTTACCTTGTTCACCATCTTTGGCCAAGTTCCAATCTTCTCCTTTCCTCTCCTTTTTATATTAGTTTGCAAGTGCTCCCACCATAGAGATGAATGACCTTTCAACCTAGTGACTGCAATCTTCACCTTTCTATTATCAAGAGTGTTTTCATACTCAAAGAACTTCTCCATATCAAAGATCCAATCTAGCACAGCATTGGTATCCAATTTTCCATCATAAGGAACAACTTCTACAATAGGTTTTGAATTTTCCCTAGACAATACTCTCAAAAATCTTTCCTCATCTTGATCTTCTTTAGGTTCTGGGTTATGGTTGGGTGCTTCTACATCATCACTTACATCATCAAGATGTGCTCCTCTCCTCTAGGTTGTCTCCACAGCATCTAATCTAGCTGCAATTTGTCACAATTAATCCAATATAGCATTATCAACATCATTTTCTCTACCACGAACCATCTTTACAAATTAGGTTCCTGGAAGATCATAACCCTTTGCAAGTTATAGGTCAAATCTGTAGATCTGCCACCCTACAACCAAATCCAAATCAGGGTTCTACATGATCCAATTTCCACAAGGATGAACCTGTCTCTGATACCAACTGACGTAGGCAAGAGGATGAATAATTAGGCCAAAGGCTCACCCAGCAATCCAAACCACCCTACATGAGTTAACACAATGAAAATGAACATAAAGAATAGCAACAAAAGGAGAGAGAATAACAAATACTTCTAATGATTCATCAAAATATCTTCATGCATGCCCAGCTATGAGGCCTTTTGGGTTACGGCCAATTAAAAATACATTCACATTCAAAGATCCAACTGCAAATTTGCACTTTCAATTCTACTCTTTGATCTTCTTTTCATAAGCTTCTCCAAAACTTTCCTAATTCTAAGCCTGAACATTCTATTTATACTTGCCAAAACTACTTACAAATCACTCTAGAATCATTACATAAGAGGAAGGCTAACCCAATAATGGTCTAGACTCATCCCAAGAAAGATTTTAACATAAATGTCATGAATGAAATAAATCTCGCAAGTTGGTTTGCAAAATCACGTCCAACTACTGACACTCGGCATACACTTGGTAACTCGGTACATGAAGAAACACTCAACGTGCACTGAGTATCTCGGCACATGAAGAATACTCAGCATACACTGGGTAACTTGGCACATGAAGAAACTCTTAGCATACACTGAGTATTTTGGTACATGAAGAAACACTTGACATACACTGGGTAACTTGGCACATGAAGAAACACTCGGCATGCACTGAATAACTTAGCACATGAAGAAACACTCAGCATACACTGGGTGACTTGGAACATGAAGAAATACTCAACATACACTAAGTAACTTAGCACATGAAGAAAAATAGGGTTACTATGCACATGAAGGAACTACTAGGTGAACAAAATGAGTAGGATAACAAGGCAACCCAAGATGCTCCTGAATCAAAATCTAAATTCAAGTGGACATTAAATAAATAGACAAAGGTACACCACAATGGAAACTCTTATGATTAGGATTACAAAACAAGGTACAGTTATCACTATTTCCAATAATATGGCCACATTCTTGAAAGTTTTCATAAGAACACATTTTAGAAGTAACTACAATAAATGGTTGAATGAGATTGTATGTTTTAATTTTCTTAAGACTAATCATGTCAGAAGAAACTATACAGCTTAGTCACCTACACTGAGAAATAAATGTAGCAAAGGCAAAGGAAAGGTTGATGCTGAAAAGGTGAAGATGCAGATGAGAAAGACATGGAAAAAGAAGGAATATTGTAGCACATCAAATGCAAATGAGGTTACTTCATCCAATGGATTAGGTAATCACATTACCCCCAACTAGGAAATCAAAGGTATGCGTGGAACTAACATTTGAAAAGTTATATTATGCATCAATTCCAAATATACAAGATCTAAAAATATCATATTACCATTAATTAAGATGCAATGAGTGATTAGAACCAAGAGAAAATCAATCATTTTGTTTTTTTCTATGTTGTTGTCGGGCATGGAAATAATTACAATTGCTACCGAGCATGTGTAGGACCTAGAAAATGAGCTAATGTCTAACATACTATGAGAAAATCACAAACTCAATGTTCATATATTAACACCCTCTAGTCTACCATGAAAGCCAAATGAATCAAAAGAAGAAAACAAATTTAAATCTCCCTCTTTCACTTGTAGCTCCCATGTCCTTCTTTTTTCTCTATATGATGTAGCTCCAAATTGCCTATAATGCATACAATAATGAAGCAAAAGCCTAGGATAATGATGATGCTATGAGAATACTTGAAGTTTTGATTTAAGCTTGAGAGAGATGGAATGGAAAAATACTAAAGAGCTAAGGACTTGAAAAGACTTAAGAATTAGGACCAAAAATGAGAGAAAGAATTCTCATTTATAATCAACACGGAGGATGAGAGCATTGGAATTGTCACTTTGGATATGCGACATGGAAAGAGAATCCTTGGAGAATCCATGATGTATATGACACAAGATTCCAAATGTAGGATTGTATGACACTTGGAAGTCAAACTTGGCTAAAGAGGGAAGAGAATCTATGACACGTCATATGACACCTAAAACCCACTTAAAGCCAAGAATCTATGACAATGGAAGCCAAATATGGACGTGTAAAAGAGAATAAGAATATTAGATTATGACATACCTTATCCAAGTGTCAAAGGAGAATCCATGAGGTATCACACCCATGGTCAAATTGATCAATTGATTGAAATTGATAACATGCCAAGGACACATGACATGAACCAAAGTTACATAAAATTTAATTGACATTGTAAAATGCTACAGGATTGAGATTGGTTGATAGGATTGATCATAATAATATTGATGGACATAGTCAATATTAGTAAAATGGTTTGATGATGTCATGATCTGACATTGAAATACACAACAATGTCAAAGATCAGATAACGTGAATGATAGTTTGACCTAGCACTGAGAACCATGACAATACTAAGGTCAGATTGATAATATTTGATAGATTGATAGGTTTCCAAGGTGCTAAAAGCCACAAAAATTCCTAGGATTGGACAAATGATGATTGATTTTGGATGTTTGATATGCTTCATGATGATTATGGTTGATTAGGACTGATTTTGAGTTTATTTGAAATGGTTTTGAGTTGATATGAAATGATTTTGAAATGATATGAAATTGATGTGAAAGAGTATACGAATGATGACAAGCACTATTGAGATATGATCAAGTTGGCCAAAAAATCAAAATTAGTGGATTGAGAAAATGGGATGAATTAGTATGAAACAAGTGATGAAACCATATATGCAAACTATTTTGAGCATCAACATTTTGTCCCTCTTTGATACAATGTGATTTAGAGTGTTGTGTCAAAGAATGCTAATGAAAAATTCATATAAGCATGCCTCACTTGGTAAAATATTATGTTGCTAATGTATTTATGACCATTAGAGGACAGAGGAGAAATAGCTCCAATAAGATCAAATTCCCATTGTGAAAAGGGCCATGGTGATATAATTGGCTGCAATTCTTATGTTGGTGCATGGATCAGGTTGCTATGTATCTAACACTTATGACATGTTTTGGAAAAATTATGGGCATCTTGTTCCATGTTTAGCCAATAGTATCTAGCTCTAAAAAGTTTCTTAGCTAGACTCAGACAACTAAAATGACCTCCACATATACCTTCATGAACCTCATGTAATGCAGTTTTAGCTTCTTGCAAGTCAAGGCATCTGAGAAGGGTTTGGTCAAAGGATCTCTTGGAAAGCATGTCACCGATGATGATGTATTAAGTGGCTTTTCTGATAAAGGCTTGATGGTCATTTTTGGATAAATTGGGTGGTAGTATTTGGGTATGTAGTAATCATAAATGTCTTGATACAAGGGAGAATTGGGACCAATAAGTTCACACACAAACTTTGATTAAGGAAATTTGAATGCTAGAATCAAGAGTTGCTCAACAAGGAATTCATAGTGTTCCACATTTTGAGGCATGTCAATCATAGAAGCGATGGTAGCCATAGCATCAGCTTGCTTGTTGTGTATTCTTGGTAGCTGACAAAAAGAGATAGTGACAAATTTAGACTTAAGGAAGTTTTCCATCTACTTGTAAAGCATTAACTTATCATCTTTGGTTTCATATTCATCATTGACTTGGTGGATGACGAACTGGGAATCACCAAAGACTTGTAAATGTTTAATGTTCCATTAGATAGCTATCTTAAGTCCTATGATCAACATCTCATATTCTACTATGTTGTTTATACAATGGAATTTTATCCTATATGACTTGGGGATTATGTCTCCTTAGGAAGTGATAAACATAATGCCAACTCCTAAACCATTTTGTCTATGTGATCCACCAAAGTAAAGCTTCCATTCATTGGCTATATCCATGTTAAATATGGCTTCATCTAGAAAGTCTATCAATATGGGATGATCATTTGTCATAGGTGCTTCTACTAACTGATTTACTATCACTTGCCCTTTGATTTCCTTTCTATCTACATATTCTATGTCAAATTCACTGAGGATCATGATCCATTTGGATAAGCATCCTATGAGAGAAGCCCTACTTAGGAGATACTTCAGTGGATCAATCTTGGAGACAAGCATTATTTTTTGATGGAGCATGTAATGTCTTACCTTTTGGGCTGCAAAGACAATAGCAAGGCAAACTCATTCAATGAGTGAATAATTTAGTTCATAGGCCACAAGTGTTCTACTAATGTAATAGATGGCTCACTCTCTTCCTTGTTCATCATTTTGTGCTAAGAGAGCTCCTAATGTTGTAACTATAGCAGATATGTATAGAATGAATGGCTTACCTGGGATAGGAGCCATTAAAATTGGTGGATGTAGAAGATAATCTTTGAGCTATTGGAAAGATTCTTGGCACTATTTGTTCCATTAAAAGGATACTCCCTTACATAAGAGGTGTTGAAAGGAGTGACACTTATCTGCCAATTGTGCAATGAATCTATAGATAGACTATAATCTTCCTTGTAGTCCTCTTAAGGTTTTTAGATTTGTTGGAGGAGGCATGTCAAGTATTTATTTTACTTTCTTGGGATCCACTTCAATGCCTCATTGAGAAATAATGTATCTTGGGAGCTTTCCAAAAATAAACCCTAATACACACTTTTTTGGATTTAGACAGAGCTTATAGATTTCCATTCTATTGAATATCTAACCTAGGATGACCAAATGATCTTTTCTTTTATAGGATTTGCAAAGTAAGTCATCAACATAGTCTTCTATTAGGATGCGCATGAAATCATGGAACATTGTAGTCATTTCTCTTTGATATGTTGCCCCAACATTTTTAAGACCAAATGGCATAACATTCCAACAATATGTTCCCCAAGCGCATGAAAAAGCTATCTTGTGTTGATCTTTATGGGCTATTCTTATCTGATTATAGCCAGAAAAGCCATCCATTAGTGACAACATCTCATACCTAGATGTCATGTCTACAATGATATCTATATTTGGTAAAGGAAAATCATCCTTAGGAGATGCCTTGTTAAGATCATAGAAGTTATTATATATCCAGATGCCCCTAGAGTGTTTGCTTATTGGTACTAGATTAGATATCCACTTGGCATAACTCAATGGGTCTTATGAAGCTAGCATCCAATAATTTCTTCAATTCAAATTTGACAAGGAGGGCAACTTGAGGATGCATTTTTCTCAACTTTTTATTTACTAGTTTCATTCCTGGTTTTAGTGGCAAGTGATGAGGGACTAGTTCAAGATCTAATCCTGGCATGTCTGCATAAGACTAAGAAAAGTTGATCTGCCTCTCTAGAAAGAATCTGACAAATTCATCCTTTTCCTCTAGTGATAATTAGGATGTAAAATGTATGACCTTGGGGTTGTTAGGAGTTCCTATATTAATCTCTTTTGTCATTTCCACAAGCAATTCTAAGATTTCCTTCAATGGGGGTGTGTCCAATCTTCCATCCTCGGGTGCCTTAGAGAGATTTTCACCCTCAAATACATCCTTATTTTTACTTTTTTATGGTCTAATGGTGCCTTTTGGTTTTCACCAAGAGACCTACTATTTTTTTTTTTGTTATTTTCTCAATTTTGTGACTAGAAGATGGAGTTGACTCACTGAAATATGCCATTATGTTTAGATCAATGAAAAATCTAGATTTGTGATCGCCTTTTGGTAAATCTTCATAGAGCTCAAATAATTTTGTGATGGCATTGTCATTTTCAAACTAGTCAAACATTGGTGGTCCTTGTTGGTCTCAATCAATAAGTTCAAGGAAAACTAGGGAAATTCCATCATTGGTGTTGAATAAGGTTTGGTCAAAGGCATTTATATATGGATATCTACTTCAATGATATCCTTAGGATCATGTTCAAAAGCAGGAGGGCTTGGATCCTAGAATGTTTTGATCCAAGGTGAAGAATTGGTTTGAGTGATAGGTGGATTTACATGTTTATCTTTCATAGGTAGGCTATTGGATCAGCAAACATATGATCAAGATCAAGGGAGGTATTAGGATCATCAATGTTGGATATAGATTGGGTGGGTTTAGGTTGAGTGTTCTCAGATACCTTGTTATCATTTGAAGCATTCACATCCTTAGACAAGGATGACTGAGTATTATGAAGACCCAAAACAAATGGTTTGAATCCAAGTCCTAAGCTACAAGGTTGTCCTGATGTAGTGATGGGTTGAAAAATACCTTGATTTTGAGGTCTTAGGCCACTACATCTATCATATCCCTTTATATGCATGATGGTGAATTCAGGTCCATACCTGTTAGGGGATATAGGGGTAAGTTCTTGTTCTGCTTTAGCCTTTTCAATCCATGTAAAGGTATTTTCATAGACATGCTCTTCATGTAGTCCACCTCCACTAGTGAAAGCCACAAAAAGTTTCTTTTGAAATGAAAACTTAGGCTTGTTCTATATAAGCTGAGGTTTACCATATGACTTGGTAGATAAAGGAAGTTTCCAATGTGAAAGGCATGTGACATGGAGTGCTCACCACAACCTTGGTCTTGTATTTTGATTTTTCCTTTGAATGCCAGTGTGAGCATGGAAGGATCAACATACTTGGAGGACTCAAGTGGGTTTGTTGCATGGTTTGTCGAGACCTAGTATGCAGTGGTTCCTCTAAGATTGAAGGGATCTGGATCACCCAAAATGGTGACCTCTACATTATTATAGGAGAATTTTAAGCATTAGTGGTATGTAGAAGGCTCTGCTTTCATAGCATGGATCCACAGGTGGCCTAGTACCATGTTGCAATTCATTTCTATATATAAGACATGGAATAAAATGTTCTTAGTCGTTGGACCAACTTTGATGGGTAAGATTATGACCCCCATAGAGAAGCATTCACCATCATCATAGGCTTTGATTGTGATCCTTCAAGAGGGGTCCACATCATTTTCATAATAACCCAAACCCTTGAGAACTTTTAGTGTACAAATATTCAGCCCTACTCCCCCATCTATCAAGACATCTTTAACTTTAACATTATGGATAAAGACTTCAAGGTGAAGGGGATCATTATGGTTTGGTCTATCTTTAGGAATATTTTGAGGGGAAAAGGTGATATGTTGTGATGTAGATAAGTTTCCCACCATGGCTTGGAACTAGGCAACATCAATATTATCTAGGACTACTAACTCTTTAAGGGCTTGATCCAAGATCTCTTGATGTTAGGGAGACACGCTCAGTAGGTCCAAGATGGATATTTGTGCAGGGGTCTTTTCGAGCTATTCAACAAGGCTATAATCAGATGAAGTAGGAGCAATAAGTCTACTAGGGGTTGTGGGTCTAGTAGAAGTAGTAGGTCTAGATGGGGCTCCAGGAAAAGTGATCTTGTTACAATGTGTAGTGATAGCACAACATGGGTCTTCAACCTTTAAGGTGAATGTGGATATGCAGGAATTTGACTCATTGAAATAGTTAATGGTATAGTCATATCTAGTGTATGTGTAATTCACATTACCTTATGATTTTGAGTTTGAACTAGAGGGTATCTCTTTGTCATGATTACCCAAATAATCTTTGAAAATAGTGTGATCAAAGTTGGATGCTAGTAGTGATGGATCAATTGTGATTACACCATCATCAATAAGGTCTTTTATTGCATGCTTTAGTTGGAAGCATGATGAAGTTTTATGTCCTTTGGTGTGGTGGTAATCACAGATTTTTTTTTCACCCCACCAAGAAGCTTTAGTCAGTGGTTCATCTTTGATTGGGGGTAACTACGGCAAGTTATTACTGAGTAATTGTTAAAGTGTAGTTTCAAGAGGTATCTCCAATGGTGTGAATTTTCTATCTTTTGTTCTAGGATGTCTTCGAGGTCCATCTTATGTGGAAGTCTTAATTTTCTATTGTGAAGGTGATGTTTGATTGGGAGTTTGTGAATTCATAGGGTTTGCACCTTTCAAAGTTAGTTGAGGTTGTGGCATGCTAATCATACATGCATCCACAATGCCATCATTAGTCACATTCTTATTTTTGGAGAAAATTTTCACCTTATCATTAGACAAGTTGGTGTTTGTGTTTTCCTTGTTTGTCTTAAGGATTCCCTTTCAGATAAGAGCATCTTCAATAGTAGCCCCTTTTTTCATCAATTTAGAAATGGTGCTTAGACTTTTGATTTTGAGCTCATGCATTAAGTCAAGGACTAAGTTTTCATTGCACAAGTTAACTTTTTGTTCTTCAAGAATTTCTAGTGAGCATTGACTGACTAGGCTTCTCCAATGTAGTAAGAATGTGATAAATGGTTCTCCTATCTTTTGCTTAGTGTAGCACAAATTGGAAAGTGTCACCTCATTCGTAATGTTAAAGGCAAAGTGGGAGATGAACTTGTCTACTAGCTTTGACTAAGATTTGATAGTACCAGGAAGTTTGGAGTACCATTCAAGTGCAGGCCCACCTAGAGAATGGGGCAACAATCTCATGAGGTAAGTGGGCTCATCACTGAGTTTTGTACAAGAGGCATAGAATTCTCAGATTTGATCAATAGGGTTGCCTTTTCCTTGATATTTTTCAAACCTTGAAGCCCCAAAGTATTTTGGGAATGGAGACATATATAGAATTTTGTCAAAAGGATTAGGATGCAAGTCCCTTTCTATATATAGAGCCTATTTCTTTTGGACTCCCAATGCCTCAACTTGTTTGGAAAGTTGTTTGAATTGTTGCAATAGCTCTTCATTAGGGTTTTGCAGGATAGCTTTCCCTTCAAGTCTTTTTTTCTTATGAGTATACTATTTTCTATGGTGAGAGCTATGTCTACTCAGTTCTAACATTTCTCTATCTAATGATTTTGGTGATGTGTCACTAGGTGGTGGAGGTATGTTAGTACCTTGAAGACAAAAGGGTCCCTATTTTGATACATTTTGGGGTACTTGTTGTGGTATTTGATGTGGCACTTGTTGTGGTATCGACTGTGATTGATGTACCATATGTTATTGTTGTGCCATTTTTTGTGGTTGTTGTTGGGATACCTCTGTTAGTTGTATGTGAGACCATGTATGTGATTGTTGTTGTAGAGGAATCTGTTGAGGTTGTTGTGACAAATGTTGTTGGTATTCAATTTGTTGCTCAAGGTGTCTTTGGTATTTCAACTATTGTTTGAGTTACTCTTGTTGCTTAGCAAACATGACTTTTTGTTTTCGGAATTATTGTTGATACATTGCATGGAAGTCAAGTAGGTTTACATTGGATTGTGTATTAGGGATGTTCAATCCTTGCACCATTTGAGGTTTTTGTTGTTGTGGTTGATGTTTCTATTGATATGTCACATGTGTGTTGGAAACATTAAGTCCTTGGACTATTGTAGGTTGATTTTTTCAACGTAGTTGGTTATGTCCTTGAGGATTGATCACCATGTTGGTATTGTTGCTTTGGCACCTTTGTGTGTTAGAATTTTTTTCCTAGGACATCATATTGACTTGACAATGAGGTGCATTCCTTTTGGGAATAGGTGTAATGTCAATCAGAATTTTCCTTTGTGCATCAAGAGGGATTGTTGTAGTTGATGTTTCACATGGTGTAGTTGTGGGAGGCTTCCTAACATTCAACATTATAACACTTGGTAGAGTTAGGAGCACAGGTGCACTTTGTTGATTTTCCTCCAAAGGAGGTATGTTTGGCATCCCTAGAGCACAAGTCCCTTTAGGCACATCTTTTTGTTGCACCATGTGATTGAGGTCAAGTCTTAACATCCTCTTGGGGTACTTAGGAAGTCTTATTTCCCTTCATTGGTTTTGGTTCATCAAAAAAGGGCTTAATGTTTATGTGTTCAAATGTAATTTGGAGGATTTTGATGGTTGATTCTTGATGGGATCTTATAAGTTCCATTATTGCATTTGAAAACTCCAAAGGTTGTTTTCCCTTATCTAAGTCCAAATTGATCATGGTTTGTATGTTTTCAATTGTTGTATTGGTTTGATGTTTGGACTCATATCCCTCAATGTTTGGTTTGAATTTGACAATTTCTTGGGTTGCCAAAAGTTTGAAGTTCTTGCAAAAAAATTTGTCTTTACATGCCCTAGCCATTTCTTCATTAGTGATGCCATAGTTAGTGTCAGAGTCATCACTTAAGTGTACAATGCCTTGTTGTGTGTTTGACATATTATAGTTGAAGGTACTTTTGTTGGGTTTGTTGAATTCAAAGGAGTACATTTGTTCATCCTTGGGTGTGGTTAGTATACTTCCACCTCCAGGTGGTATTGGCATGAATATGTGTTTAAAGTTAGGACTCCATTGACCCATTCCATGTGTAGGGGAATTTTTTGAAGGAAACCTCATGGTAGGTGCATTGTTTAGGGATTGTTGCATTGTCTCTTGGTTCTGGTGATCTTGAAAATAAATGTTTAAGGGGTCCATAATAGCAATTGTGATGCCTTGATTTGATCTTCATCAAAGGTTTTTTGGGCTTTCATTCTCTTCTTTTGTATTGGACAAGGTTTTGGTTGTGTTGGTGCCTCATAAAATAGAGGTTAATAAAGTTCTTCAAGTCTCTAAGTTGATTGTGTCCCGGTGAGTGCTGGCATGATACCTAAGGATGTAGATGAAGTAGAAGAAAACCTAAATGGACTTCATGCCTCCCAAGTGTGCACCTAAACTACCAACTATGCTCAAACAGTACCAAGTGTGCCCTTGGTGCACTTGGGGCCTTGAAAGTAGGCAGTTAGTAAGTAGGAGGTATGCAATGGGTAAATAGAGGTGCTAGGGTGCCTAAAATGCAAAATATGAATGATTTGAGTTTTTTAGAGTTTTTTGCAAGGTTTAGGGATGCAATGCAAGGTGTGAATGTGTAGATTAGGGTTTTGAAACCTAGAATGAAGTCCCTAATTACCAAGTGTGCTCTAAAACTACCAAGTGCACTCCAAAACTACCAACTACACACGTGAAGTGTGCAATTGGTAAAATAAGGGTGCAGTTGATAAAATAGGTCAAAACTTGATACTTAATATGTGGGTATGCAATATATGAGTGGTTTTTGGATTTTTAGGTTTTTAAGGATGTTATGAAACCTAGGAAAATGGCATATGAATTAGGGTTTTAGTATGCAAAGTGAAAATTTCCTAGGCAAACTATGCAAATGCAAATGCAAAGTGACATTTTGGAGGTATGTAAAATGAATATTATGGTATGCAAAATGAAGGTTAGGGTTGGACCTTAGAATTGGTAATTACACTAGAGGTTGATGTATGCAAGGTGGACTATGCAAGGGATGGTGATCTATGGTTGATAATGATGTTTGGGATATGCAAAATGAGGATAAGTGATCAAGAAGACAATTTGGTTGATAGACAAGTCAATAAGGTTTGATAGTAAAAATGATGCTAAGGTTTTGAATAATGAAAGATGGGGGGGACATACCACTTAGGTAAGTCAAAATGACATTTAGAGACACTAGGGATATGATTATGATAATGATAAGGGTATATGCAATGTTTTGAACTTAGGTTAAACCTTTAGAAAGTATTTTGTCTAGGAGTTTAACCTTGTGACAATGGACTTTGGATCTTGACCTAAAAGTGACTAAAGAAAAAAAAGATCAAATTCATAAAGATGAAAAGGTCAAATCTATCAAGAAATAGACAAATTTTGACCAAATAAAATGATAAGAAAAGATAAAAAGACTAGTCAAGATCCATCATCCATCAACACTAGGAGATACTCTAGGACTCATACTTTGTTCAAATTTTTTGACTAAATTCAAAGGTTTGGGGTTCAAAATGATGTTTAGGGGACTCAAAATAGTGATCATGTTGATAAGATATGCAACATGGACATGTCCTGAGATGAAAAGTGTTATTTTGGGTGCTAGATGTCATTTTAGGTCATGTGCAGAATGAGGACCTACAGAGCCTCCTAAATGCAATTTTTGGGTCCTAAAATGTAGTTTCAAGGCCTAAAATGGTCATATAGGTGCCCAACTATGCTTTGATAGCACCAAGTATGCTCCAATAGTACCAACTATGCCTATGGTGCATTGGGGCTAGTTTGGGCATAGTTAGTAGTTTCATGGCACAGTTGGCAGGCTGGGTTGAAGGGTTGTTGATTCTGAGCAAGGTCGTTATCAAGTTGCAATGACAGGAAGCTAGGATACTAGGGTTGATGTTATGATGGATTAGGAGATGAAAAATTAAGGTCACAATGTATGTAATGGTGTCCTAAGTGAAGACAAGGAAGATTATGGGGTGCAGAATGCAAATCAGGGCCTACTAATGCAAGGGAACCTATCCTGATACCTGTGAACACCTCTAAAACCTCAAAATGTTGTTTGGAAGCCCAAACTACATTCTTAGACTACCAAGTGCACTTAAATTGTACCAACTATGCCTATGGTTCAGTTTCGGTGCAATTGGTAGTTTTAGAGCACTGTTGGGAAGTTGGGCTGAAACTAAGGCAATTTCAGGTGCTATGGTTTCTAGATTGATGTCATAGTGAGCTAGATAGTAGAGGAAAATTCTAAGACTAGAATGAAGGTTTAAAATTATGTTTATGACACCCAAAATGATGGTTAAAGTGTTTAAGATGAGGGTTGGGTATGCAAAGATGCAAGATGGACAATGCAAAATTGCAAGTTTTGGGGGTTGAAATGCAAACACTAAAGGATGCAAACTAAATGAATGCAATGTGAAGGATGAGGGAAGCACAATGAGGACTAGAAGATGCTAGATGAAGCCTAGATGATGCAAGTATGATGATTAAAATAGGGTGAATGCAAGTGGATTCTATGCAAATATGAAACCTAAGGTATGCCAAGCACTTCTAGGGATGTAGTATTCCATGTTTCCCAAGTTTTGAATGTATTGGACCCAAGTTTGAAAAGTTTTGACCAAAGTTGTAATGTTTTGATAATTTTTAATGTTGTGACAAGGTTGAAGGTGTAAATTTGAGAGTTTTTTTTTATCTTGATTAATGTTTTGCACACATGCAAGACACATTAAGACAAGAATAGTTGTTGTTAAAAGTGAACAAGCACACCACAACCTAGGCTTTAGGACTGTATCCACTAAATTCCTACTTGAACTAAAGTTCAACCGTACTTATCCAAAGTGGACAACCTAGGACCTTGGCACCATAGGCTCCTCCTTATAGCACACTCACTTCTCAGGGCTACCAAGATCCGCTTCCCAAGGGACTATTGTCTCTACTAAGGACCGTGAGAATGTAGGATGTCTTCACGTGCATGGGTGACCCCTTGAGCGAGTGGGTAGAAAGGATTTTGGCAATTAAAACAAGGATTTTAGTAAGGGCATTCCGTTTGGCAAATGAATGATAAAATTTTGCAGAAGGTATCTCAACCCTAAGAACCAAGGTTTGATGCACCACAAGGGTACTAGAGGAGAGCTATCATGCAACAATACCACCGACATGACTTTCACCATAATTGAGTTTTATATAGTGGCTAGAACATTGACCTAGCTTTGGCCCTTTACTACTCTAAAGTCATCCCTTAGCATACCCAATATCAGACATCTTGTTCCAAGGCAGGCTTTGTTAGGATAAACCATAGATAGAAATAAAAAACTACATGAAAATATAACCAATAACAGAAAATAATAGATCATACAGAAATGAACACAAGGGACCAAGATTTAACGTGGTTCACCCAATCCCTAGGCTATGTCCACCAAACAGCAAGTCCAATATTATTACAATCCAATGATTACAATCTGTAATCCCTTACAGCTCAATACCGCTGCAAGAACCAATTTTGCATCACAACATAATGAAAATACCCAACCCTAAACCCTTTTATATAAGTATTAAACTTCTTTAGGGTTATAACATGTCAGCCATAAATGAGCCATAACTTTAGTGGTCAATCTACGAATGGAAAATATACGAATAGTACCCAAAAAAAAATCGGCCAAACCCCACTAATTATGAAATATGTACAGTACTTTCCTGATGAATCACCACAATCTAATAGGCTTCACTATAGAAGTTACACAAATTTCTCTTACACCCAAGATCCATGAATGGCAAGGGGAGAGGATACATCCACGTAGCCCCTAGGATTTAAAACACATAGACACACCAAGAAGAAAAGAAAAAGTTTGTTTTAAGCACCACAGAAAGTGTTATCTAATCTAGGAAATCCACACACATGATTTTGGCAAACACACAGGGTCTTTGACAACATCCTGTAAATAAACATTAGGAGTTTCTCAATGCTTAGTCTTCATCTAACAATTGCCACATGCTTAAAATAGATCATTAGTAACAAAAAATCATCTAACCTATGTCCTAGAAGAAAATGGAAACCTTAGATGCAGATTCTAATTGAAACAAGTGCTTTCTATGAACCAAGTGCACTCTGACAAAGTATATTGTGCCCCAAAAGGCCAAAATGGCTTAGAATGCCCCCAAGTGTGCTTAGACAGTGCTAACTATGCCTATGGTGCACATGGGGCTTAGATGGTGTAGTTGGTAGTTTCTGGGGGCAGTTGGAAGGTCAGTTGCAAGTTGTGGGGAAATGGTGCATAAGCAAGACCCAGATATTGAAAATTTTTAAACCTATACACCCCAAGTGCACCTAGATAGTGCAGACTACACCCATAGTGTAGTTGGGGCTTAGAAGGGCTCAACTAGTAGTTTTTGGGCATAGTTGGTAAGTTATAAACAACAAACAGGGGTTATGGTGTCTCTTAGGCCCCTAAAACTACTTCCTAGGGGTCCCAAGTGCACCCTGACATAATAGAGTGTACCCTAGGATAGCAAGTTGACAAAATGCATAGAATGAAAGTAACCATATTAATGGACTCGCTAATTGATCTAGGTGTGATAAAGAAGTGTAGATAATCATTATACCCTTCCAAGTGAGCTCCTTCCTTGCACCTACAAGCACAAAATAAGAAAACCCAAGTTAGATAAGCATGATTTACATCAGGTTCACCACTTGTAGGACCTAGAAAATGGACTTATGTCTAACATACTATGAGAAAATCACAAGCTCAGTAATCATATATTAATAGCCTCTAGTCTACCATGAAAGCCAAATGAATCAAAAGAAGAAAAAAAAAATTAAAACTCCCTCTTTCACTTGTAGCTCCTATGTCCTTTTTTCTTCTCCATATGATGTAGCTCCAAATTGCCTATTATGCACACAATCATGAAGAAAAATCCTAGGATAATGATTATGCTATGAGAATACTTGAAGTTATGATTTAAGCTTGAGAGAGATGGAATGGAAAAATACTAAAGAGCTCAGGACTTGAAAAGACTTAAGAATTAGGACCAGAAATGAGAGAAAGAATGCTCATTTTATAATCAACATGAAGGATGAGAGCATTGGAATTTTCACCTTAGATATGTGACATGGCAAGAGATTCCTTGGAGAATCCATGATGCATATGACATAAGATGCCAAATGTAGGATTGTATGACACTTGGAAGTCAAACTTGGCTAAAGAGGGAAGAGAATCTGTAACGTGCCATATGACACCTAAACCCACTTAAAGCCAAGAATCTATGACAATGGAAGCCAAATATAGATGTGCATAAGAGAATAAGAATATTGGATTATGACATACATTATCCAAGTGTCGAAGGAGAATCCATGAGGTGTCACAATGATGTCAATATTATGTGGAATACTTGAATTAAAAATCCTTGATTCCACACAAATAGAAATTAGTGAAAATGGAATAAATGGAAGAAAATATGACTTAGGAAATTGAGAATTTCCATGGTTTTGTGAATGATGAACCAATTAATTAATAAAATTAATTAATTGAGAAGGTTAGTTAAGAAGAATAATTAGTGAAATGACATAGGATTAAATTATGGGTTATTTAATCCTATAGAGAAAATTAGTAGATGGTTGGCCAAACTAATTAAATAAGTGTGACAATATCCTTTGATGAAAATGTGATGATGATATGGATTGAATAGGATGATGATTGATAGACCAAACCCATGGTCAAATTGATCGATTGATTGAAATTGATAACATGCCAAGGACACATGACATGAACCAAAGTTACGTAACATTTAACTGGAATTGTCAAATGCTACAGGATCAAGATTGGTTGATAGGGTTGATCATAATAATATCGAAGAATGCAATCAATATTATTAAAGTGGTTTGATGATGTCATGATCTAACATTGAAAGACTCAATGATGTCAAAGATTGGATGACGTGAATGATAGTTTGACCTAGCATTGAGAGCCATGACAATACCAAGGTCAGATTGATAAGATTTGATAGATCGATAGGTTTCTAAGGTGCTAAAAGCCACAAAAATGCCTAGGATTGGACATATGATGATTGATTTTGGATGTTTGATATGCTTCATCATGATTATGGTTGATTAGGACTGATTCCAAGTTGATTTGAAATGGTTTTGAGTTGAAAGAAATGATTTCAAAATGATATGAAATTGATGTGAAAGAGTATACGAATGATGACAAACACTGTTGAGATATAATCAAGTTGGCCAAAAGATCAAAATTAGTGGATTGAGAAAATGGGATGAATTAATATGAAAGAAGTGATGAAACCATAGATTCAAACCATTTTTGAGCATCTATATCATGAAAGGAATTTTAGTTGTTGCCAAGTAATGTAGATATGGTAGTTTGAGCCAAGCTCATTATGTTAGCCAAGCATGTTGAAAATCCTATGATAGCAGAGTTTACAGTTGTGTAAGTATTGAGCAATTAATGCCATATTTGAAGGGTTATATAGTTTATTTTTTACTCATTTGCACCTACTAGAGTTTGAAGGGCATGAAGAGCATGAAGGTGAATTGAAAAAGGAGATTCAAGTGTTTGCAAACCATATTCAACCACTACTCAACATTATTGATTAAATTTGAGAGCTATTTAGCTTTTTTTGAGTTATGATGTCTTATTTTTCACAAACCCTAAGAAGTCAAAATAGAAGCTAGCTATTTTGCAATAGTTATGAAAGAGGGGAAGTAAGTTTTAAATAGTTAGTAAATTATTAATGATGTTAGGCAACCTCCATTCTAAGCAATTCTTGAGATTGCATACAAGGGAGATCTGTCTGCTATGTTATCCATGAAACCACCAAAGGTCTTAATGGTTCAGGATGTGAGATGTTTCTATACTAGTAAGATAGGAGAAGTTGGAGAGATGGAAATTAGAGAAACCTACCAAGAGTTGTGTGATAACATAGTATTGAAGGAGGAAAATAAGATTGTTGAGCGAAAAGGGTTGAGGCATTCCCTAGACTTTCCTTGGAGTCTTAAAACTAAATGAATCAAAATTGTGTTGAGTTTTATACATTACAATCAAATTTGGTTAGAGAATGGACAAATTAGAATTACAAAAAGGATGGTGCATGGAATACCAGGGTACCCTACCCTAGATAGACCAAAAAGCATGTAAAGTGATGCAAAGGAGGTTATTGAGAAGAACATAAGTGTCGTATGAAACAAGTGAGGGATTTTCATTAATATAATTGTAGACCCCTTGGCAGCCTTTGTAATCAAATTATAGCTCACAAATTCTTTTAGTCAAGCCAACTAAATAGTGTTTCCTATATGGTAGTTGACTTAGGTTATAAAATTGTAAAGAGAGACCATTCTTATGACCTAGCCAAGTTGCAACTTAAACAATTGTCAAAAAATATGAAAACCATTAGGAAGGCCAAAAGTACATATTGTAACTTTGGTTCTTTGATTTTTTTCATATTTTTCTATGTGCAAAACACTTTTCCTACTTTTTTTAAAGTTGTTTGGAAGACATATAGATTAGTAACCGAGTAGATAACAGAGTTTATTGAACAATTGTGAGATAATTTTGATTCTATTATGACAAGATATTTTCAGGATTTTGAGAAATCCATGAAACAAAGATTGAGGATTCTTGTATCATTAGTGGAACAACATTACAATGATGTGTGTTTCCTAGTTGATACAAATTACACATATGTGCAAGTAGAAATACCTAGATTTAGATGGTTAAAGCCCTTTCCATATGAAATTAATGTGGATGAAGCCTCTACAACCATCACAGCTCTATTGGCTAAGGAAATTGACAAGGATGCTACATCCTTTGCAAACTATGATTCGACTAAACCAAGAATAACAAACTTATAAACTGCCTCAATAATAAGAAAGTAGAACAAGATAGTGAAGAATCTTAAAGAGAAGTTTGGTGAAGGTGGTGAGGAAGAAGAAGATGATGATGATGATGATGAAGAAGAAGAAGAAGCATAAGGAAAAGCACCACTAGAACTTACACAAGGCCTATGAGAAGATAAAGACGATAATGTTGAAGGTGTCAAGGAAGAAGAAGCCAAGAAAGCACCTAAGGAAACTAAGAAGAAGAGAAAAGAAAAGAAACATGAGGTGAAGAAACCAAAGAAGACTATGAAGCAGTCACAACAAAAGCCAACTCTACCTTTAACTAAGTCAAGAACTAGGGCAGCCACTTCACATGCAAAAGAACTTGCAAAGCCTAAAGGAAAAAGAGCTAATGTGACAGCAGTGCATAGCCAGCCTACTCAAAAGACTTTCAAGAGATTGGGGAAGAAATACAAGCTACAAGAGGATTCAGATGAGGAGAAGACAAAGTCTAATGACTTGAGTTAGTTTAAAGTGGTAATCCACAATCCCTCTTTTGACATTGATAACTTGTGTGAAAATATTAAGATCAATGTAGATTTGTCAAGTTTCACACATGTTTATTTTGATAGGTTAGAAAGTGTAGAGAAAAATAATATAGAGGAGGCCATATATGACATGATGGTAGCTTTTAAGACCACTCCTCTAGAGATTTTGACCTCAGTACTAAAGAGTTTATATGAAAGAGTTAAGAAAAAGTGGTAATTTAGTTTAACTACTGAAAGAAAAATTAGGGAAACTACTTTAGCCAAGTGATGCCTAAATTGTATAAGTAGATGATTGCTAAGGCAATGGAGAAGTACAATGGGAAATTTTCTCCAAAATATAGAGCATTTCAAATATTGAAGAATTAAGTAGAAGATGTGGTAACCAAGAGTACATTGATTTGGAAATCTATTTATGGGTTATCCACTAAAGTAATAACTAAGAAAGAAGTAGCAAATACTGAGAAAAAAGAAAAAAAAAACCCAATCAAGGAAGGTACTATGGAGGGAACTAAATGAATAGTAGAGGAAGCCATAGCTGGAGAAAAGAAATAGGATGTACAAGATGTATAGGTGTCAAGTGCCAGTCCCCTACATGATGACCAATAGAGTCAATAGGACTCAATGAGCATTAAGGATGTTCCTAATACTACATCACATAATGTCAAGTCCTTTGACTGAGGATGAGTTGAAGAAAATACTACAAGACTCTACCAATGTAGAAATTCTATGTAGTAATCCAATATTAGTGAGAATGGATGAGATACAAAAAGGAATAACTTGCATCTACAGGTGAGAAGCAACAAGACACACCAAATGTGCCCCCAAAAACTATAGAGGTAAAGGAAAAGGAATCATAGGATCTACATAAAAATCAAAGTGTAAACCTTGAATAGAAAGATGTTACAAAAAAGACACCATCTACAATACCAATAGTTTTCATTCAAATAAAAGAGGTAGAAGCACAACCTATAGGTATATCAGTGCCAAGCCCACACAATTTGGGTTTACTAGCTCTAGTAATTATTGACAAGGATGGAACATAAGTGAACAAGGGTAAGGAAGCAAGTCTTGTACCTATTCCACCATCACATGCTGAAGTTTAGTAAGAAGGAGAAAAGAATGAAGAGGATAAATTGACTACTACACCTAAGGAGAAAATTTTCATACAAACACTAGTTACTTTTCCAGTTTATGCATCTCCTATTAGTAGTCAATCTCTTTAGAGGTCAAGTACATAGGGCACTCCACTGCAAATATAAAGACCAAGTTGTAGCACACCCAAGAGTATTGATGTTACATCATTTGATGATGTAAGCTTAGATTAGGTGATTGAGCTACCAAAGTCTGATTTAAATACAATCACTATTGAAGAAATGAGCATTCTTCAAGCTACTCTACAAAGGAAGACAAGGAAAGAAATCTTAAGGAGGGAACATAAGAAAAATAAAATTTTGCATGAAATCAAAGACATATTCATTGATGCTTTTAGCCTCCAAGAAATCAATGAAGATAAGCCTACTATAGAGAAACTTTTCAGCATTGTAGACAAGATTAAGGAAGAAGGCCTACACCCAAATGTCAAATTATTAGAATGGTTTGAAAGGAAGTTTCATACCAAGGTTTTGGAGAAGATATCTAGTGCTATTGCACTCAGACAAGTTGATCTAGCAACCAAAAAGGAAAATTTAAAGAAGGTTTTATAGAAAATTTTCTCTCTATGCACAAAGCTATGCAATTTTGACATATTTACTAAGGAGACTCAACAGGCTATTGACCAACTATTGGGAGATATGAAATTCATAGGTACCACACCGCAACAATCTCCAAGTAATAGTCAGTTAAATTTTTAGAGGTTAGTGTCAACTCAAAGTAGGCTTGTCAAGCTACAAGCACAAGATGCTAATATTAGGTCTACTCTGATTAGTATGCATTCCATGTTGACACCTCACATGGAAGTATTACACAAGGAACTAGCTTATCCAAAGACACTATTGAAGAAAGATTCCCATCTTTCTACACATGAAGACTTAGTTGACCTTACTACCCAGGTAGACATTCAATATCAATCCCTACATGTAGCAACAAGAAATTAGGATACAACATTGAAGATAATAATGGAGCTACACAAACCATTTTTGGATAAACACATTATCAATGTACAACTCAATTGAAATAAGTGTAAAAAAGGGGGATTATGAAATTTTTTGAGAAAAATGTTTGTCAAGGCAATTATTACATAGCATAAGTAATTGAAGAAAAAATAGAAACAAAGTACTTACTCAGGGGGAGTAACAAAGTATGGAAGATAGACAAAAATTTTCATACAAATGCAAATTTTACAAATTTTGAAAGTTTTTTATAGAAGCCAAGCAACAAATATACATTGTCTAACATATGTAAAATATAAAGATGTATATGTCATGACAAAGTGTTTTTTCCACTCATGTAAAAGGGGGAGATTCTTTATCTCATTTTGGTTTTGAAAAGGTAGTGATAAAAAACTTAGTCATTATCTAGCAGAATTATAGTGCATTCTAAGTGATCTGAGTGAGTCAAGAAATCAATGTGAGCCAAGTGATTAAAGCATACTGAGCATAAGTTTCTAGATAGTACATACCAAGTAATATGATTAGTTAGTGTTGAGCACTAGCATGTGTCAAGTAGATAGTATGTGTCAAGTCACTCAAGTGTCAAGTAGTCTATACATTTTGAGTCATTCAGGTGCTAAGTAATAGTTAGTGTTGAGTTCTACAAAAGCCAAGTTACAACATTCAGTGAAAAATGAAGGCTAAGCATCAGAGCCTTTGGATGCCAAGTGAACAATTTTTAGCATAGTTGTTTGTTATGGCACAAACTCCTATGTAAACCATTTTTTTTTGACATAATCATGAATTTATGATTCTAAGGGATAATTATGGACTCATATTATGAATCCCTATGCAATACATGCAACTAATCAAATTAAGGGAAGGTTAAGATAGCAATAAGCATCAACCACAGCCATTGATTTTGACCTAGCCCATCTCCACCATTGTCTATTTAAGGAGGAAAACCCTAGAGAGTTCAAGGATGTGCAAGGAGATGAATGCTAAAATTTTAGAGAGAATTTGTGGTGTCCATTATGGCTATGAAAGAGTTATGCAATGCAGAATCAATCTAAGAGGAACAAAGACAAGTAGTGAGAGGATTATAAAGGATAGGTTGTATTAGAAGGATTAAGAAATAATTAGTAAAGAGGAGATCTAACATCAAGTAGAAAGGTGATAACCAAAGATTAGGTGTTGAATTATTCTAATAGGTGATATAGAGTAAATCTCTTAACCAAGGAGTCCTAATAGGTTGTTTTAAATTTCCTAACCAAGTGCTTACTTAATTGTGAGTTTAAAATCCTTTAGCAAGGTGAGACCTAATAGACTTTGTAAGCATTTAATAGAGAAGATCAATTGCATGGTAGATCATAGCTTATGATCAATACTTTGTAGCCATAATTCGACACACTTTACAATTGCAATAGTGAAGATTTGTGGGTGTCATCCCCAGTCTAGTTTTACCTTCTCATTGGAGGGTTTTTGGATAGCCAATTTATTTTTTTAAGTGTTATTTACTTTATGCTATGGATGTGATGCATGTTAAGTTATTTCAGTTTATATATTAAGTTATGAGATGGATGTTGGTGATATGTTTTAGAGGCAAAAGTTTTAAGTGTTGATTCACACTCTCCCCCCCCCCCCCCCCCTCGCCCCTTAGAAATTACTTTCTAATTGTTATTTCCAACAATCAACCTAGTTTGACCTAGTCCTATAGGTCAAGTCTTGGGTGCCACAGAAAGAAGGGGTAGGTACTAGAAAGATAAGGGTGAAAAGAGAAAGAAGATAGGAGAAAAGGGAGATCAAACATAGGCATATCCATGGTCCATATAGGGTATTATGAAGAGGGAGTTGAAAGGTCTTAAAAGGAAATTACATCTATTTTAAAATGGTACATTTAGTATATAACAAATAATATTAACATATCACAATAAATAACATGAAACATGATGATGCAAGAGTATCTTCTATGTAAGAGCAATCTTGCATCACCCAAAAATTATTTTCTTTTTAGTCTTTTCTATTTCAATAAGAACTAATAAATAGGGTGGTTACTATTTATGGGAACTTACTATTTTTAGTAAGTTTTTCATATGAGCTTAGAATGTTCTCATTTTCTACATGAAGGTTCATTTTAGAATTATAAGCCTACCATAAAAATCTCATTGCTCTAGCTTAAGTATCAGAGAAATTACTATGGATTTTTTGTGAAAAAATTTGTAGAAAAATCTTCAGGCTCATTTTTGGAGGCATTAGAGTGCTTGGATGAGATCCAAAATCTCAACAAAAAGGTTCTTACATTGATTCAAGCATGTAGATCAAGAGCTGGCATTTTTGAAAAGTGGTTATAACAGCCAATCGAAGCAACAGTTTGAGAGTTATGGCCTTTCAAATTTGGGCTAACAAAATACCTAAAATAATTATCAAAGATGTATTTAGCTAACTCTATATGTATTTTTATGGTCTTTTGGTCCTAGATATTAAGTTTGAGCATCTAGAACCTTCGTAGGTGGCATAAAATTGCCCATTTAAGAAAGGCCCAAACATTGTCTAGGACAGCTCTAGGTGGTAGTTCATAGCTTAGTCTTGTAGATTACTATAATAAAGGCACCTATGTGAGTTAGCATATTGTACTTGTGAATTTTGTAATTCTACATTTGTGACTCAAATAAAAGGTCCACATTTTGTTCTTGCAATTGTTGTTATTTCTTAGTTTCTATTATGGTTTGTGGTATTAATGGGAGCACCCTTCATCAAATGGTATCAAAGTTAGAGTTCTTGAGTGGGTGGATAGATCACTAACTATGAGGTAGTTCACACTAGGACCGTGGTTTTGGCTAAGTGTGTAGACAGATCATCGATTGTGAGGAATTTTGCACTAGAGTTTTAACGAAAGTGTGAAAATGCCTCCATGAAGAGAGCATGGAGAAAGAGCTATAAGTGCTACACTTGAGGGTTTAAGAGCCCTCCAAAGACAAATGCAAGCATTAGAAGAACAAATATCTAGAGGAATAAATCTTTCCAGAAGAGATAAAAGCGAGGATGAGGACAATGTAGAAGAAAATGTTGAAGCAAAGGTAGTTCTAAACCTAGAGGAAGGGAGGCTTTTTAGGGCCATCTGCAAGATTTAAAAAAGACCTAAGTTTGAAGTTCCCAAATTTTTAAAAAAGTTTAACCTAGAGGAGCTAATCGATAGGATCAATGAATTGGAGGAGTACTTTGAGTATGAAGATATTGAGGATCCTGATAAGGTCAAGTTTTCAAAGGTGAAACTAAAGGGACATGCAAAGATCAGGTGGTAGGAGGATCAATTGGAGTGAAATAGAAGGGAAAGGAAAAAATCATCAAATGGGAGTAGATGATAGCTAAACTAAAGTGACAATTCATTCCTAGGGATTATGAGCTTGATCTATTGAAGAAGATGCAAGTGTTGAAGTAAGCAAGAAAATCTATTCAAGAATATGCCGAATAGTTCTACCAAGTTCTCATTAAAACCGACCATGCAGAAGTTGATAAGGAGAAAGTGACCCATTATCTTAATGGGTTAAGGCCAAGTATTCAAGATGAGTTGAGTCTAGTTTGAATGAACAATATTGAGGAGGCATACTAGTTTTCCCTAAGAGTTGAGGAGAAATTGAGTAGGAAGTTCAACAACAAGAATTGTGGAAGAGGTCATGGTGAAAGATTTGGTGGACAATCTTATGGTGGCCATTATGATGATCAGGAGAATAAGGATGAGGCTAGAAGTAGTATTCAAAACTAGAGGGGAAATAATTCCAATCATTTCCATGATTAGAGCAATCAAGATCAAAGAGGAATAGGTAGAGAAAAAGAATTTGGAAGAGGAGGCTTTTGTGGGAAATGTTTTTACTATAGAGAAGAAGGGAATAGAGAATTTGAATATACCTAGAGCCAAGGAAGGATAGATCAAAGAATAGAATGCAAGGCTAGTGTTTCACATGTTGATGAAGATGCTAGATGCTCACATTCTAAAGATGCTAGAAGAGGAGAATTCTTAGTTATCAGAAGAGTCCTACTAAGTGGTGAGAATGAACTTGATCAAAGAAGGAGCTTGTTTTGCACAAGGTGCAAATGTGAAGATAAGTGTTGTGATGTGATAATTGATGGTGAAAATCTAGTGTTAGAAATGATGGTCACCAAGTTGAATCTGAAGAGATAGAAACACCCATGTCCATATCATATTGCTTGGGTGCAAGATGACCACAAGGTCATGGTCAATGAGAAGTGCTCAGTGAAGTTCAAGTTTGGAAGCTACTAGGATGAGGTACTTTGTGATATCATACCTATGGACATATGTCATATGTTGTTGGGTAGACTGTGGTAGTTTCACAAGCATGTTCTACATGATGGGTGAGCAAATACCTACACTCTGACCAAGGATAGAGTGAAGCATAAGTTAAAGTCATTGAAGGAGAAAGAAGAAAAGTTATGTAGTACTACCAGAATATGTTTTTTTGATGGAATAGAGTTTTTTAAAGGTATGAGGCATGAGCATATGTGTTTTTCTATGATTTTGAAAGATAGTAAATAAGAAATAGTGGAGGTACCTATAGACGTTGCGGATATGTTGGGAAAGTTTTCTAATATTGTATCAAATAATTTATTTGATGGAATGCCCCCAATAAGGAAGATCAATCAGCAGCTGGATTTGGTTCTAGAAGCTATTTTTCCAACAAGGAAGCACATAGAATGACATGAGTAGAAAGTCAAGAGTTGAACAGACAAGTTCATAAGTTATTGCAAAAGGGGTTGATTCGAGAGAGTCTGATTCCATGTGTTGTATCATTTGTACTAGCACTAAAGAAGAATGGAGGATGGAGGATGTGCATAGATTCTCATGCTATCAACAAGATCACAATCAAGTATATATTTCCATTTCCAAGGATGGATGATATTATGGACTGTTTGAATGGAGCTGACTATTCACAAAGATAGATCTGAAGAGTGGGTACCATCAAATGCATATCAGAGAAGGTGATGAGTGGAAGACTACTTTCAAGACAAAAGAAGGACTGTACAAGTGGTTAGTCATGCCTTTTGGGCTAACTAATGCATTGAACACTTTCATACAATTCATGAATGAGGTACTAAAGGTGTTTTTGGGTAAGTTTTTTCATTGTTTACCTAGATGATATTTTGATCTTTAATAAGATATTGGAGCATCATTTGATCAATATTTACAAGGTGTTTGATAAGTTGAGGGAAGAAAAGTTGTTGATAAACCTAAAGAAGTGATTTTTTTTAAAGAAGGAATTGATGTACCTAGGATTTGTAGTCTTAGCAGAAGGGGTCTAAAAATGGACCCAAAGAAAGTGAAGGCTATTCTTGAATGGCCTACTCCAAAGAGTGCAACAAAGGTAAGATATTTTCATGGACTGGCTAGTATTTACAAAAAAATCATAAGAGGTTTTAGCAGTATTTGTGGACCACTAATTAAAACAATGAGAGGACATAGAAAATAATTTAAGTGGACTGTAGGAGCAGATAAGAGTTTTAATCTATTGAAATAGAAAGTTACTGAGCAGCATGTTTTAGCACTTCCTAATTTTAACAAGGTGTTTCAAGTAGACTGTGATGCTAGTGGTACTATAATAGGAGTTTTTTTGAGCCAAGAAGGTAGACATGTTGCTTATTTTAGTGAGAAGTTGAATGATGCAGAAATAAAATATTTTCTTATGATCAAGAATTTTATGTTATAGTTCAAGCATTGAAGAAGTGGAGACACTATATTCTTCCTAAGGAGTTTTTTTTATATATCGATCATCAAGCTTTGCAATATTTAGATAGTCAAGGAAAATTGAACCAAAGGCATTTGAAGTGGGTTGAGTTTTTGTAGAATTTATACTTTTTTTTTGAAACACAGGAGTGGGAAGTCTAACAGAGTTGTAGATGTTCTTAGTAGAAGATAACTTTTGCTAAAAGAAATGCAGATAGAGGTGGTTGGGTTCAAGGAACTCAATATGTTGTATCTAGATGATCCTGATTTTGGTGAAGCATGGAAGGCTTGTACAGAACCTATTACACTTGATAGGACAAAGTGGTTTGATTTTATGATCCAGGATAGTATGTTGTTAAAAGGAAGCTAGTTGTGCATTCCCAAAAAATTTATGAGAGAGAATCTCATCAAGGAGAAGCATAGTGGAGGATTGGCTAGACATTTGGGTAGAGATAAAACCATAGCTTTGGTTGCTAAGAATTATTATTGGCCATAGTTGTAGTAAGATGTGAAGAAGTTTTTACAAAAAGAAGTGAAACAGAATATAAGGTTGTATCAACCATTACCTATCCTAGAGAAGCCCTAGGAGGATGTCAACATGGATTTTATTCTTGGATTATTAAGGAATTAGCATGGGCATGATTCTATTTTTGTGGTGGTTGATAGGTTATCAAAGATGGAACATTTTATTCCTTGTAAGGAGACTTGTGATGTTGTTCATGTAGTAGAGTTGTTTTTATGAGAAGTGGTGAAAATACACGGTTTTACAAAGAGTATAGTTCTAGATCAAGATACCAAATTTTTGGGTATTTCTAGCATACATTGTGGAAGAAATTGAAGATAGAGTTGAAGTTCAATTCATCACATCATCCACAAATTGGTGGATAGATAGAAGTGGTGAATAGGATTTTGGGAAATTTACTGAGATGTTTGGTTGGAGATAGGCCAAAAGGATGGGACATGATTTTACCACAAGTAGAATTTTCATATAATAATTATGTTAGCAGGAGTACTGATAAATCACCATTCCATATTGCATATGGGAGTAGTCCCAAAAATGCTTCTGAATTATAGTAGATGGATAAAGGGGAGATAAGTAGTGCTCAAGCAGAAGAATTTGTTGAACATTTGAAGAACATCCATGAGGAGGTGAGGAAGCACATCATAAAGATGAATACATAGTACAAGGCTAAGGTGGATGTGAAGAGGAGGTATAAGAAATTTCAAATTAGAGATTAGGTCATTGTTCATTTCAGAAAGGAGCATTTTCTAGGTGGTACATATAATAAGCTGAACATGAAGAAGTTTGGACCATGCAAGATAGTGAAAAGGCATGATTTTGGAAATGCTTATGAAGTGGAGGTTCCTACCAAGTTGATTATTACATGAGAATTTAACATATCAAATTTGATAGAGCATTATGAAGGAGGTGATGGGGATGAAGTTACAGAAGTATAGTGGAGTATTCCAATAGCTAATTTAACTACAAGGGAGATTGAGGAGATACCAGACAGTCATGTTGGAAAAGGTACCAAGAATAGAACTTATAAAGAATATCTAGTCAAATGAAAAGGGAGGCTAGTAGAGGATTCATCATGGCTAGCAAAGGAGGAGATTAACCATCTTGGTTTTCCTCTGATCACCTAAGATGTGACAGAGCCACTTCTCAAATTACACTAGGTGTCTGATGTAGAAGCATCCTGGGTGTAAGAGCAATCTTGCATTACCCAAAAAATATTTTATTTTTAGTCTTTTCTATTTTAATAATGACTAGTAGATAGGATGGTTACTATTTATGGTAACTTGCTATTTTTAGTAAGTTTATTTTACAATCTCAAAATTTTCACATTTTCTACATGAACGTTCATTTCAAAATTATAAGACTACCATAAAAATCTCATTGCTCTAGCTTAAGTATTAGAGAAGTTATTGCAGTTTTTTGGTTCAAAATTTTGTAGAAATATCTTTAGGCTCACAATTGAAGGCCTTAGAGTGCTTGGATGAGATCTAAAAACTTTACAAAAAGGTGCTTGTGTAGTTTTGAGCCTATAGATCAAGAGTTGGTGTTTCTGAAAAGTGATTATAATAGCCAATCAAAGCAACGGTTTGAGAATTATCGCCTTTCGAAGTTGAGGTACCCAAAATATCTAAAATGATTTGTCGAATATGTATTTAGCCAACTATATATGTATTTTTAGGGTATGTTGGACCTAGGTATTAAGTTTGAGCATCTAGAACCTTCTTGGGTGACATAAAATTGTCCATTTAAGAAATGCCCAAACATTGTCTAAGACAACTCTGGGTGGTAGTTTGCAGCTTAGTCTTTCAAATTACTTTAATGAAAGCACACATGTGGGTTAGCATATTGTACTTGGGAATTCTATAATTTTTCATTTGTGTCACAAATAAGAAGCCATATTTTCTTCTCACAATTGTTGTTGTTTCTTTGTTTCTATTATGGTTTATGGTATTAAGGGGAGCACCCTTCATCACATGAAAACAACATTCACACAAGTATGACAACATGATTTAATGTGGAAACTCAATTTTGGACAAACCACCAAGTAACATGCTACCACTTTTCACTCTTTTGACATTTCTTGGTTAAGAGCCAACCCTATTTAAGGTTACAAAACACATTGCTAGGTGTGACCCTATTAAAGGGTTTAATCAAAATGTTAGGAGTACCCTTATTAGAAGTCTTTAAAACATCCCATTAGAATGACACCTTGATTAATGAATTTACAATATGATTTATTTTTATTAGATAAATAGGTTTTACAGGGATCTTGAAACCTAATAGTTAAAACATATAAGGCTGATAATAAGTGTGAAAGCCTAGCCAAAAAAGTATAAGTTTAGAGGCTGATAATAAGCATAAAGCCCAGCCAAAAAGTAGAGTTTAGAAAAAAGACCAGGAAGAAAGAAAAGTAAAACCATGGCCTAAAGCCAGACCAAAAGCCAAAAGACAAAGAAAAATAAAAGAATAGGCAAGAGTTATTCCTCGCTCTTTTGCTCCAGCATAACTTGAGCAGCCTTGAAGGCCAGTTGGTTCTCCTTTGCTTCCAGCTGTTGTGCCCTTTGGTCCCCTTAGTCCTGATTAGGAATGGTGTTGTCCTTTGTAGAGTCATCCTCCATTCTAGCTTCATCCCTGTCTTTTCCTTCCTCATCATCCTGCATTTCTCTATCTTTGATCTAGCCCGTAAGAGAGATGATGTTGTTGTTAATGGAGCTTAACAAAGAGAACATTTTATTTGCAAGGTTGTGATTGTAGTTCTAAAGGTTGTGTATCCTTCTTTTTTCTAGACTAAGCCTGTCAGCCAAATCTATCCTCCTATTAGCATCCATCCCATTCCTTGTTGCCTCAATATGGCTCACCTATTCTTTGACCTCCTCCAGCTCGTGGAAAAGCCATTTGATTTCTCTAAAATTGTCAATCATACTATTACAAGAATTGTTCAAGAGGTTCATCCCTATCTCACTGGCTCTATCTAAAATAGCCACTATCACTAGGTCAATGAGTTCTTCTAGCTATTGTTCCTCTTGATTTTCCATGAGGATTTGGGGATTCATGGCCTCCCTGAAGATGCCCATCTTCAAAGTCTTGACATTAAAGTTTATCCAAGCTTTCCTCCTATCATTGACTTGCACTTCCCCTTCTGCATACCCTACATTCTCCTCTTTCTGTTCCTCAAGTTGGGCTTGCAGGTGGACAAGAGATAGGGGCAGCACAGATGCCTCCTCAAACTGAGAGCGCACTTCCTCCAAACTCTACCTCTTCTATTTCTTCCTTCCACTTTCATCCTTAATTGTCTCCTATGTCTCCTTAACCACCTCCTTAGACTCTGGCTCCTCCTCATCATTTCTGACTCCCTCCTCATCCTTCTCAAGAGGCTTCTGCCCAAGATCCCTAGGGCTTTTTTTGCTAGGTGTTATAGGGGAGGGAAATTTTTTAGCTTGGTGAGTTGCTAATTTCCTCGAAGAAGAGATTCCTCCTTCCTCAGAGCTGAGGCTTTGAATTTCATTCGAGTTGGAGGAGTAACTAGAGCTACCAGACTCCACCTTCTCTGCCTAAGGGGGAGTGATACTTATAGTCTAAGCCTTGAAGTGCTCGTGGATAAGTAGTAGCAGCCCCATGTAGAGTTGGTTTTCCGGTGGGCTTCTTTTTGAAGCTGTCCACCACCTTTCTCATTGAGGTTAATAGATAATATGGAAACAAAATATTAGCATTATGTTAAAAATTATTCAATATAACAAAGTGGTGGGTATGAGCTCTATCAAACCTAGGGTCCAACATGATGTACTCGATAACAGCTCTCAAAACATACCTCCACCACTTATTTATGGAGTCAAGGACATAGTAGGTGTCAATCTTTCTCAGCACCTTCAGTTCCTTCTCACTCTCCACAAAGTCCCTAATCGCATTGGTTGAGAGCTTCTTATCCTTGAAGAATTTAAAACCCTTGATAGGGATTTCGGTGATAGTCATAATCACCTCCTCCATTATCCAAAAGTAGACCCTATTCACCTTCACCCTGCCATCCTTCCAAGACCCCACCATGCTTTTGGTCACCTCCTTATTGAATCCATACAGCTTCATGATATAATCAGTAACCCCACCCTCTTCTAGCTTTTCCCACACTTTTTCCCTACTTCTCCATTTCTCAAAATCTCCCATCGGCTCCTTTCTACACCTTTTGCCTACCATTTCTGCACACTGCACACCCTCTTTACTCATGTGCTTCTCACTCTATGACTAAAAGGGACCACCAAGAGTTAGCAATAACCAGAGAAAAATAGCCCTGCTATTGTTCTAGAAGTGAGTGTGAAAAACAACCCACAAAGCATGTCGATTAATCAATAATAAATTACTGCAATTATGATTTCCCATGCTTCCATTTTGAAAAGTACCCTTATTTCTTAAAACCTTCATAATCATAATTTTAGATTGATTTTCTCCATACTTCCTTGGATCTTGTCCAAGTCAATCAAACTTTAACATCTGCTAGCAAACAAATTTTATAAAGCCAAGTCATTTTTTGGTCTACGCTGACCCCAATGTTCACAAACCTATCAAAAATCGTGTTTGCTTCCCAAAAAATATGAGTGATGTAGATTCTATTAAATTTGGCTAGGGTCTCATGAGTCTCATCAATTAGATTTGCAATCCTCCATCATGGATGTGAGTTTCCAATGATGCACTTTATAATGTTATTTGAATCCCCTTCGAGCCATAAATTGGTGACACCAATTTTAAAACCCCATTTTACAACATTGCACGTGGCATTCGCTTCCACAAAATGATTGGTTTGGAATCCTAGCAGGAGAAAAAGCCACAATACTATCTCCATTTTCATTCCTTATCATGCCTCCACTACCCGAGGAGCCAAGGTTGCCCTTGGAGGCTCTGTTAAAGTTGGCTTTGTGCTAGCCTTCAGGGGGAAGGAACCAGTTGGCTTCCAATCTTTTCCTCAAACTACCTTTTACCTTCTCCTTGATCCTACCTCCTATCTCAAATTCTCCCCCCTTCCTGAAAAAAAAAATTTCCTTTATGTTACTGAAAATCTTCCTCCCAACAACTAAATTTGGCTCCTCCCTATCTCTGAAAATTCTATTGTTTCTCTCCTTCCATATGCTCCAACAAAAATGGGGTAGGATCCAAGAGCTAATTTCCTTCAAGATAGACCCATTGAACAAGCCATGCCATTGATAGAAAAAGTCCAAGAGGTTAGAAGGAAAGCACCAATTGTGGCCTAAGTCCTGGGTGAGGATGCCCCAAACTATCTTGGAGAAAGAACAGTGAATGAACATATGATTGTCTATCTCCAACTCTTCTTTACACAAAACACATCTATTGGGCATGGTGTGACCTCTTTTGATGAGATTTTCCTGGGTTAGAGTTTTGTCCTAAAGAGCCAACCAAAAAAACATGTTGAATTTTGGCATAAGGCCAGGGATCCAATCCCTCGACCAAGGGGGAGACTCTTTTAAGCTCCATAAAGTAGAGTACCTAGAGGCAATTGAAAAGAGCCCATTGGCATTATCCCTCCAAACTAGTTCATCCTTATTGTTGCTAAGGGACAAGGAATTAAGCATGATCATGATTGGTTTGAGGTCATCTGAGATAATAGAAAGGTCCCTCCAACCCTGTTCAGTAATATAATTGCTAACTTTGTGCCCATAAAGGCAGATGTGATCATTAGCCCAAAACCCATAACTAGGGTTGTTCATAAGGGGGCCCTAAGAAAGCCAACTGTCTAACTAGAACCAAATGTCCTCCCCATTACCCAGCTTCCAGGATACTTTTGAGTTAGCCAAGTCCTTGACTTTTAAGAAACCATTCCAAACAACAAAACCTCTTGGGATGTCCTCACTAAAGAGGGTGAACTAAATAGAGGGCCTCTTTATATACTTATTAACTATAGTGTCTCTCCAATCCCTTGTGATGCTAAAGATGTGCCAAATTTTCTTTGCTAGGAGGGCCTTATTGAGGTGAATGAGATTCCTGATTCCCAGACCTCCATTCTTCTTGGGGAGGCAAACTTTGTCCCATACAACAAGGGGGTACCTTTTGTTCCTTTCAGCTCCCATCCACAAAAAATCCCTCTGGATTTTCTCCATCCTCTCAGCGTATTTCACCAGTATGGTAAAAAGGCTCAAAGCATATATTGGAAAGTTTTGAAGGATGGAATTAACCAATTGACATTTTCTAGCTTGGCTAAGAATGGCTCCTTTCCAGCTTGCCAGTTTCTTACTAAATCTTTCCATGATGCCACTCCAGAAGGAATCTGAAGGGGTCATTCCCAAGGGGAGACCAAGGTAGGTAGAAGGAAGCTTCCCCACTTGACATCCCAAGATTCTAGAGATTCTCTTCTATCTTTCCTTCGGAGTATTGATAAAGAAAACATAACTTTTGCCCCAATTGATGAGCTGCCCCAACCCTCTAGAGTAGGTGTCCAAAGTGTCTTTCATAGCCTTTGCCTCCTTGACCGAGGCCTCTCCACCCATAATAGTGTCATCTCAAAATTGTTGATGCGTAAAGGGGGTGCATTTGGAAGAGGGTTTAAAACCTTTGATCCTCCTTTCTTTTTCTTCTCCATGAGTCTACCAATGCATTCTGCCAGGATAATAAATAGAATAGGTGATAGAGGATCCCCCTGACATAGGCCTCTGGTAGGTTTGAAGAAATCAAAGGGGGATCCATTAAGTAAAATAGCTAGAGAGGCAGTGGTGACTAGCTGGGAGATTAGCTTACACAATTTGACATCAAAGCCAAAAGCCTTCAACACAAAATCCAAAAAAGACCAATCAACCTGATCGTAAGCTTTGGACATGTCTAGTTTGAGTAACATCCCTTCTCTCTTTCTAGCTTCCATAAAGTGAATCACTTCATGCACCATAATAATCAAATCTAGAATATGTCTGCCTAGAACAAAATCAAATTGTTGTTGAGAAATAATCAAGGGGAGAAGCTTAATCAGCCTTGAAGTGAGCACCTTCGAGATGATTTTATAAAAGGAGTTGCATAAACTGATGGGTCTGAACTTATCCAAAGTGTCAGCTCCTGGCACTTTGGGAATAATAACTAAGAATGTAGAGTTTATTTCCTTCAAAATACTTCTAGCTCCAAAGAATTCCTGAATCACCTTCACAACATCTTTCATAATGATAGGCTAGTACATTTGGAAAAAGAAAGTGGGAAAGCCATCAGGGCTAGGTGATTTATCTGTCGAAAGAGAAAAAAGAGCTTCTCTTACTTTGGAATCAGAAGGAATGGCCTAGAGTAGATTATTATGGTGTGGTAGGAGGATCTGAGGAATACAAGAAACAATATCATCCTGGTCCACTTTAGAGAGCAAAGGATCCCAAGAAAGCAAGGAGGAGAAAAAAGACATAGCTTCATTTGATATATCTTCTTCGTTTGTTAGCACACGCTGGTCTTTCTTCAAGCCAAAAATCTTGTTGTTTTCTCTATGTTTAAGAGTTGTTAAATGGAAAAACTTTTTGTTCTGGTCTCCTTCCTTGAGCCAGTTGATTCTAAATATTTGCCTCCAGAACTTTTCCTCTTTGCTAATAACGTCATGTAAATTAGACAAGATGGATAGCTCTTCTTCCCTATTCGAGGCATCATACCCATTTTTTTGAATGGAGGCTTGGATAGGAGAGAGATTTGCAAAGAGATCCTCTTTAAGAGAGAATATGTGACCAAAATCTGACTTATTCCAAGCTTTAACCATCCTTTTAACATTGCTGATTTTTCTAGCAACCTTGAACATTGTAGTGCCTTTCACTTCTATGCTCCACCAAACCTTAATTCTTTCTAAAAGGTCAAGGTGGGAAGTCCACATTTTCTCAAAATGGAAGGGAGGAGGTCTAAAGCAATCAGAAGGAACAATTGAGAGGGAAATAAGGGAGTGGTCAGACCCAACTCTAGGCAAAAGAGATAACTTGCAAGAGGAAGACTACAGCCAATCAGGAGAAATGAGAGCTCGATCCAATCTAACCTAAATATAATCCTTTCCTATGCATTTATTGGACCAAGTGAAGTCACCTCCCATAAGGTCTAGATCCAGAAAAGCCAATCCATTGATGAAATTAGAAAGGTCACGCTTGTTGTCTCAATCCTGAGGTAGACCACCCTTCTTCTCTTTGTCTAGAAGAGGGGTATTGAAGTCTCCCATAATGATTCCTTTCTTCATGTTACTATTCTGTACTAGCCCTTTTGCTCTAGACCAGTAGGACTTTCTATCTCTCTTTTTATTGGGAGCATATAAATTGAGCAAAAACCAAAATTCATTGGACTGGATATGGAACACTTTACAAAAAATAATGTTACCTACATTGAAGACTAGTTCCACCCTGAAAATTTTGGTCTTGAATAATATCAGCAAACCCCCAAAGGCTCCATTAGAGTCTGATGCCTCCCCGCTCATCACGTTGCTGAACTTATTTTTTTTCAATGAATCCTTTTTCATTTTTGTTTCTTGGATCATCAAAATGTCAGGTCTCTGGTCTCTAATCAAATTCCTAATAACTTCATATTTATGGGCACCATTTAGGCCCCTAATGTTCCATGAGATGATCTTCATTTTTTATTCTTAAAAAAATTCTTTAGAGTGCTTTGGCACCCATTCGCCAAGCATCTTCTGGTCTCCTCCTCTCTGGACTCCCTATCTAATTTTTTGCCTACTTTGGTAGTAGAGCCCACATCTGGTTTGTAGCTGCTCTTGGTCACCGTAGGAGAAGCCTTAAATGGATCTCTACTTTGATTCTTCCTAGGTGTCTCTCCCTTCTTTTCAAACTTCAAGGATCTAGAAGCCTTGTTACCATTCTTTGGGGTGCTGAGAAGATCTACCCTTTGGTCCAAATCTTTCACCAAGTCCTCCTTTTTTCCTATTTTTGGTCGCTGCTTCTCTGGTGGAAACCAATTTTTCCTCTAGGTCTTGAAAGATGATAATTTCCTTATTTTCTCTTTCCTTTTTCTCCTCTATGGAACCCAGTTCAGGCTCTTCCTCGTTGGAGAAATTGTCCATTCTAGACTCTTGAAAACCTTTCTACGAGCCAGCCTTACCTTTCGCTTGTCCAGGCATGAGGGTCCCATCCTTAACCTGGTCATCCTCAATCTATTGAGAGGCATTTAAAGGTAAAGAGGAACTTGGTCTTGACTTGACTAACTCCCCTTCTTTTCTTGCCCTGCCCTGAGGCTCTTGGTTAGTCATCTTAGGAGCATCTGCTTCTTTCTGGGTCTTCAGATAAAGGCCCTTCTGGCCCTATTTAGTGGTCTTCTTTTTCCAAACTTTCTTCACCCTCATTTGCGAAGAAGAAGGAGGATTCTTCTCCTTAGCAGTCTTAGATTTCGGGTACTAAAAAGCCTTATGACCTATTTTAAGATAGTGAAAACACCCAAAAGGGACACTCTCATAGTCCAACTGCTAGATATGAGTGCCAAGTTTGGACTAAAAATATACCACTTCAGGCATATCATCCCCTTCCCTTACACCTATGCAGATCCTCACATAAGTCAGCCTACTCTTAGAAGCTGTAATAGGGTCGATGGAGAGAAGCTCTTTGAAAGAGCTGGTCACTCCCTTAAAGACATCCTCATTCCAGAACTCCAATGGTAGCTTAGGGAGTTTGACCCAAACTAGAGCTTTCTGAAAGAATGATTCATTTAATTCTAGTTTAGATGAGCATTTTTGAAGCACCAGGGTGGCCCTCCCAAAGCTCCAGGGGCCTTCACACAGAATGTCAGCCATGTCCTCTTGAAATGTGAACTCAAAAGAGAGAAAACCCTTAGCCATTACAGTGACACTAACCTGACCTTTCAAGCTCCATTTTTTCAAAGTGTAGACCCAAACCACATCAATATTTGGTCTCAAGCCAATAAACTTCCCAATGAGCATTAAGGCCATAGAGGCAATAATGTGGTCAACAATCTCGTCTGAAATAGCAATTGTGCAAGAACCCTTTTCCAAACCTGACACAACCTTAACCAGAGGGAAAGAGGACTTACCAGATGGCTTGACACCAAAGAGTGAGGCCCATTTCTTTGGGAGATTCCTTGGTATGTCCTCACATGGGTCCCCATCCCCTGACTCATCTTCGTTGCCTGCCTGGATCCCCTCCTGCATGCCTAGTGTCCGAGATCCACTTCCCTATGACTTTGTGCCCATCTCTAGATTTGAATTTTGAACATGTGCTCCCATTCTGCAATCCTTAAATTTTATTAACCCTTGGTCATAAGCACTACAGGCAAGAAGCCTCACTATTTCACCAAGGGTCAATGGAAAAACATTTTCATTTACAATATGATTGTTAAGACAAGCTTGATTAAAGGATTTTACTACTACAATGGTTAGAAAGTAATAGCTAAGTTGATCTGAAAAAATAAAACTCACTTTTCAAATTTAGATCTCCATTTGGTTCATTCCTAGTTCATTGACTAGACTTCATTACACTCTCCATCTCTGATCTTCTTCGAAACTCTTCAACTGATCTCACTTCACCAACTTCTCACTTTTCCTATTCTACTTAATTCTTCCTCCTGCTCTTAACAAATTTGTGAGTCCAACAACCAAAAATCATCTCCTATGTCTCCTGAAATAGATAGGTTTGATCTTTTATTTCCTAAAAATAACTATAGATCATAGGCTTTGATTATTCATTAAATATTCTCATCATTTTATTGTTCTCTTTCTTTCTTGAAACTTTTGGGAACTTTTAGTTGAATCCTCACTTCAAATTGCTTAACAAACTCAATTCATGCATTAAATATGTCATCTCATCAATCCCAATCTTTTACACATTTTGACCAATTCACAAATTCAACTCTGATAGCCTCAAATCTTGATTCTTCTACATAGTTTCAATTTTTTGAATCTTGGCCATCACTATGTTCTTGAGCTTGGTCATCACTAGGTAGCTCAGTCACTACTGATCTATCTTGATTCAATTACATTGACTCAACTAATATTATTTTTCTTAGCTATTACTTAAGTCCCTTAATCTTCTTCTTCAACTTCTTCATTGAAATTGCAACCTATCTCTTGGTCAAGCTCACATTTTACTCAACTTTTTGTGTTCTATCAATTATCTCTTCTACATTTCAACTTCTCTTTCTTCTTTACTTAATACAATGATCAAACAACACATTATCTTGTTAAATACTAACTGATCAAGTGCTCATTGTAATTCCATCATAGTTACTCTTATTTACTAACCAACTTTACAAGTTCATCTTTATATCTCTCCTTTCAAATTCTCTTCATCAATCAACTAATATGACACTCTACACTATTAGAAAAAATTTTACCAATAAGGTTTGACATCAATGACAACATAACAATTATTCCAATTGTAGTTTCCAATAGGAAGAGGATCCATTAATGATTCATTATTTATTTATTTTAAAGAAATCATTTTATTTTTTTTATAGTTCTTAAGGAATCCTTGAGAACCTTTTCAAATAATTAAGATAGGTTATGAAGTCTAGAAATGCAAAATTTGGACTTTCCCACCAAAACCCAATTTAAATTTTCTAGTGGAGTTTTCAATTGTAAAGGGCTGTGAATTGTTCTCCAGATCTGATTTTAGGATTATTTATGTAAATAATGTAATTTTGGACCATTTAGGTCACAAGATCATTTTTTGCATCTTAATTTAAACAAGTTGTAGAAATTACAAATAAATAAAAAAGTTATTACTCAAAAGTTGAAAATTTTTTATGTAAAAAGTGCACCTTTTGGATGCAATCAATTGTAATCAATTATTTGGGATAAAAATTATGTTAAAAAATGAAAAATCTAGATATTCACAAGAAGAAAGAGAAAATTATTTTGATGCAAGAAAATGTTTTATTGATCACTAATAGTTTTTCTGTGCTTTTGGTATAAATAATCTAAAAGAAACCTATTGTACAAACTTGTACAAATAGGTATAAAACTAAAGCCAAATAGAAAAATTATTATTCAATTTTTTTTGTTTCAAATTTAATTGGTTTCATGCAATCACATCATTGGTTTATCCAATAAGTTTATTTTTCCTAAAAGTTAAAGTCTAAAAATACACATAGTACATATCTATATGTCCATTAAAAATTTATACATGATTGATAGTACATATCTATATGGTCCATTAAAATTTTGTACATGTCTAGAGGGGTCATAGGTTAACCTATGAGCCCTATCAATGCATTAGAACCAACCAAATGGATCATAGGTCATTATAATAATAAGATATGTTGTCTTTACTATATTTAATAATTATAGTGAAAATAATTATAATATAATATAATAATCATATATATATATATATATATATATATATATATATATATTAATGAAACATAAGTTAATTAAATTTGTTTACATTGCCCATAATTCCCTCCAAAATTTTGGAATCAATATTGGATATCCAATCTGATATCGGATATCCAGTTTACTATCAGATATCCAATTTGGGATCAGATACCCGATTAAATTGGCATGATTTTCCCAACATATTCCCTATCACTATAGACTTGACAATATTACTTTTTGTAGGCCATTTTCACAGGTTTTGGGAAAATTGACTTTTTGGGGCCCAAACGATCGAAAAAGGTTCAATAATATATCATTAGGTATCTGATACTGTCTTCTTAATAGGGAGCAGTAGTTGTTAAAAGGCTAATTATAAAAGGAAGATATCAAATGAAGACATTGCGACATATAAGGAAAGGGCAAGGTAAATTATTGAAGGAAAAGACAAGGTATGTTAAATATAAGTCAAGTTGACAGATTAATTGGTCAAAGGTGAAATCATAGATTCAGATAATGAATATGTGCAGTTGGAGAATGAAAATGTACCAATTGATAATGATAATGTTAGGATTGTAAATTTATAGAATGAAAATTTGGAGAATGAAATGCTACCAAGTCATAGTGTAAATGGCATGATTGACAATGCCAAACATGACAATGCATAGGAACCTTACATATCTCCTAATTATAATCTACATGAGGGTTCTAGAACACCAAAATGGATAAATGAAATTGATGAAATGATTATTACCAATTTGGAAGGGAAAAAATCAAAAAGAACCATTTGGTTATGGGCTTCAATACTATATAAGATGTTTTTCAGCAACAAGATAGTGGTGGAGCAATGTCATCTTTTTATGCACTTATTAAAGATGTAAAAGATGAGACCTATGCTTTCTAAATTGAAGATTCGCGTCTATAAAAAATTGGAAATAAATGCCATTATTGTGAAGAATCTTTTCAGTGCTCTCAATAGCATTGAGAAAAATAGTAGGGAGAAGGATAAGAGACCTATTTGAAGGGTTATTACAACCTCATTGGTAATTTGTCATTTGAGAAAGGGTAGATATATGAGACAAACTTGTATTAATTTGAACCTAAATCATACTACTTTGAGAAGAGCACTTAGTAGATGAGAGAGAATTGATGATCCTCTTCAAAATAAAACATGGGCTTTTGGTGGGAGACTTCCACATTTTGATAAGAAGCTATCCAATGATGTGAAGGAAGAAATTATACAATTTTGGCACTCTAGCTCAAGAGTATCACCCAATGCTAAAGATGTGTTAAAGTTGAGAATTGGCATCAAAGATCACATGCCACATCCTAAACATTATTTTAAGGTAAGTCAAACGATGTTGTTCAAACAATTTAAAGAGAGTCGTCCAAGTCTTCATATATCACAAAGGGATTTTGAATCTTTGAAGCCATTTTATTGTGTGCCACTTAAAATTTGAAATACATGTTGCAAATATCATGTCAAGTTTTCTATGCACACTGAACTATTACGCTCCATCCATTCTACTTTGCATAGTAAAGAAATGTTGGAGAATTGTGGTGCTAGTGGTCTTCGAAAATCATCAAGAGACTTGATAAATCAATTTTAACATGTAGTAGAGTTGATTGTTGTTTCTTTTATAGAAATGCTTTTTTAAAAGAGAAGTGTTCAAAATGCGGTGGCTTATCCAAGTATGACACATGTTTCCATGAGGGGTGTGAACAAGATCTTGGGAAGAAAATAGTTTAAAAAAAGGTATATGAAATGGTGAAATACACATTGAAGAGTGGGGGTGAGGGCTCTAGATGTGAATTGGTTGCAAAAGAAATCAGTGTAGCTAGTTTTATTTTAGATTTCAAGACAAATCTTTTCTACAAGTATGCAAGACATAGTCACAAGTCTCGGTGGTTGGACCAACAATTTAGAATGTGTAAGGAGATTTTTTCAATTGGAACTATTATATCAATTGTTGAATTTGCTAAGAACTACACATTGCAGCCTCAAAATGAGACACAATCTCAATATTACAACTCCATTTAGATTGCTATTTTTGTCCACATAACATATAGACATACCCCTAATAGTGTGGAAGATAATCAAAAGATTATTAGAGAGTATCATTTTTATATGAGTGATGATATATCTCACTCTCAAGAGTTTGGGAAACATTGTTTCAAGAATTTTTTTGATTTCTTATAGGAGCATGCAATTTCTATGGATAGACATATCATTTGGTCAAATAATTATACAAGTTAATTCAAGAATTCTCGCATGTTTTGTTGGTTGTGTAGGATGCATGTAGAGAGGTGGGTGCCTCATATTTGGAGTTCTTTTAAGTCTAGTTGTGAGAAAGGGGAACATGATGGAGTAGAGGCATGTGTGAAGAGAGCTCTAGTTAAGGAGCAATTGAAGATTTTAGGAGTAGAGCTTCTTGATGCTCCTAGCATTGTTGATTAGTGTAGTTTAGCATTATCATAGGGGGGACTCTTGATTCAGTAGTCTATAAGTTCTTTTGGTTGGCTAAGGAAGGATCCATAGCTGATAGATCAGATTGTGTTACAGTGAGAGACTCATCAAAAATGCATTCATTTTGGAGCTCTGATTCTAGTACATGGACCATTTGGACATGACAACTAACCTTCTTTTGTCCTAGTTTTTTTAGTATGATTGGGATCACTGGGATTCAAGTAAGTGGGTGGAAACATGGGCTCCACATTATCTTACTCCATTTTCTATCATACCCTCTATCAAAAATGATGACATGGAAAGTTCATTTTAGCATATTCATCTATTAGATCTTCTTCAGCCAAGACATGTTTTTGCATTGGTTGCACCATAGGAGAATGATGAGAAATTAGATTATTGTTTAGCACATTGTGTAAGAGGTAAACAAAAGCTTTCACAACCAATCACAGATGATGATGGATTTGCATATCCTACTGGTTTAGTGATTGTCGCTAGAACATGGCTGCGAACATACATGTGTAGAAGGAATGGAATTCCTACATTCGAAGACTATCAGAAGCACAAAATAATTCTCAAATATTCACATCTTATTATAGCAACAAGTGTAAAGTTGTTGAAGCATCAAGGAAGATCAAAAGTAAAAGAACTTTTTACTATTACTAATGTTGATCATGAAGCCATATTGGAGACCCTAAAATAGAGAGAACCCTACTAGAACACTCAACTAGGTATATTTACTTCTTATTTTATTTTGTTCATAATAATTCACTAAATCGATGATTATCCTGTTTAATACAATAAGTTACTAATATTTTTTATGATATTGGAATGTAGGTACATCATAAAGAGTATCCATGTATGAAGATAAAAAATCAAATAAGGAGCAGAATGAAGAAAAATCTATTTTATTTTTGACAATACTTTTATTAACACTAAAATTTTTGGTAGTTGTGTATTGATGTAATAATCATGAAACACTTGATATATTGTAAATGTAAACTTTTTGATTTAATGTAAGAAACAAAGATGATTTTACTTAATGGAATTTATGTGGATGGACCTAAAAAATGATGATTTTAATACATACTAACACCAAACTTGCATTATGCCCAATGCCAAAAAATTCAAAGGTAAAAAATAATGTTTTTTATTTTAATACTAACCCTATTGACACCCTTTTTCTAGCCATAGAGAGCCTCCATCATCCGTGGCCACCCCGTATCGAAGAGTCTCCAAGGTGCTTTAAGTGTGTATTGAGGTCAATCTTCCAAGCATCATAACTTGAAGCTCGTGAGGGCTATCAATAAAATATCAAATTCTATAGAATGGTCATGCCAAGGAATAAAATAGCCTATCTCATTTTTGAGAGATCATATTCCATTTGGATTCGGCACAACGATCTCGCTCGATGCCAAAACTCGTAGTGTATCTTAGTTCATAGGTGCACCACAGCTTAACTTTGAAACCGTTGATCTTGACATTGAATCGTTAGTGCCATTAGCTCTAGATGGGTGGGTGAACCCTAGTGACATCCTTTTTCTAGCTGTAGAGAGCCTCCATCATCCGCTGCCACCCCATATCGAAGAGTCTCCAAGGTGCTCTAAGTGCATATCGAGGTCGATCTTCCAAGGGTCATAACTTGGAGCTCATGAGGGCTATCAATGAAATGTTAAATGCTATAGGATGGTAATTTCGATACCTAAACTAACCTATCTTATTTTTTGAGAGATCACATTTTGTTTGGATTCAGCACAACAATCTCGCTCGATGCCAAAACTCGCATTGTACCTCAGTTCATAGGTGCACCACAACTTAACTTTGAAACCACTGATCTTGGCATCAAATCATGAGCACCATTAGCTCTAGATGGGTGGGTGAACCCTAGTAACACCCTTATTCTAGCCACAAAGAGCCTCCATCATCTATAGCAACCCTGTACCAAAGAGTCTCCAAGGTGCTCTAAGTGCGTATCGAGGTCAATCTTTTGAGGGTCGTAGCTCAGAGCTCATGAGGGCTATCAATGAACATCAAGTGCTACAAGACAATCATTCCAAAGATTAAAATAACCTATCTCACTTTCAAGAGATCACATTTCATTTGGATTTGGCATAGTGATCTCGTTAAATGCCAAAACTCGTAGTGTACCTTAGTTCATAGGTGCACCATAGCTTAACTTTGAAACCATTGATCTTGACATCAAATTGTCAGTGCAATTAGCTCTAAATGTCTGGGTGAACCCTAGTGACACCCTTTTTTCAACTGTAGAGAGCCTCCATCGTCCACACCCACCCTATACCAAAGAGTCTCCAAGGTACTCTAAGTGTGTATCAAGGTCAATCTTCTGAGGGTCATAACTCAACTATCGATGAAATGTTAAATTCTATAGGATGATCATGCCAAGGACTAAAATAACCTATCTCATTTTTGAGAGGTCACATTCTGTTTGGATTTGGCACAGTGATTTCGCTCAATGCCAAAACTCACATTGTGCCTCAGTTCATAGGTGCACCATAGCATAACTTTGAAACTATTGATCTTGGCATTGAATAGTTAGTGCCATTAACTCCAAATCAGTAGGTGATCCCTAGTGACACCCTTGTTCTATCTACAAAGAGACTCCATTGCCTACAACCACCCCGTACTAAAGAGTCTCCAAAGTGCTCTAACTGTGTATCAAGGTTGATCTTCTGAGGGTTATAACTCAAAGCTCATGAGGCTATCGATGAAATGTCAAATGCTATAGGATGATCATACCAAGGCCTAAAATAACCTATGTCATTTTTGAGAGATCACATTCCATTTGGATTTGGCACAGTGATCTCACTCGATGTCAAAACTTGCAGTATGCCTCAGTTTATGGGTGCACCACAACATAACTTTGAAACCGCTGATCTTGGCATAAAATTGTTAGTTTCATTAGCTTTGGATGGGTGGGTGAACCCTAGTGACACCCTTTTTCTAGTCACAGAGAGCCTCCATCATCCATAGCCACCCTATACTAAAGAGTCTCCAAGGGGCTTTAAGTGCGTATCAAGGTCGATCTTCTAAGGGTCATAACTTAGAGCTCATGAGGGCTATTGATGAAATTTCAAATACTATAGTGTAGTCATGTTGAGTCCTAAAATAACCTATCTCATTCTCAAGAGATCAAATTCTGTTTGGATTCGACACAGCGATCATGCTTGATGCCAAAACTTGCAGTGTGCCTCAGTTCATAGGTGCACCACAATGTAAATTTGAAATTGTTGATCTTGGCATCGTATCATCAATGCCATTAGCTCTAGATGGGTGGGTGAACCCTAGTGACACCCTTTTTATAGCTATATAGATCCTCCATTATCCGCAGCCACCCTGTACCAAAGAGTCTCCAAGGTGCTTTAAGTATGTATTGAGGTTGATCTTCTAAGGTTTGTAACTTAGAGTTCATGAGGGCTATCGATGAAATATCAAATGCTACAAGATGATCATGCCAAAGCATAAAATAACCTATCTCATTTTCAAGAGATCACATTCCATTTGGATTTAGCACAGTGATCTCGCTCGATGTCAAAACTTGCAATGTGCCTCAGTTCATAGGTGCACCACAACGTAACTTTGAAACCACTAATGTTGGCATCAAATCATCAATGACATTAGCTTAAATTGGGTGGGTGAACCCTAGTGACACTGATGGGGACATGACCCAAGCATAGAATGGACACAATAGGAAAGGGAAAATTTTATTAACTGTAAAAAATATGCTAGTACACTTAGTGCAGAGAAACAGACTCCAAAACATGCCCTATGGGCTTACAATAGCATAAATTTGGAGATAAATTCTTCTCCCAGTACCTTCTCTCAAACTCCACTCCGAACTGCCTTTTACAATGCCAGAATTATTCTTAAATAGACCCCAAAGGGTTAAGGATTAGGAATACATTCTAGAAAGTTCTATTTGGCATCCACCGACCAATTAGAAGGCTCCAGAAGTCGCATTAGAAGTTGGCACAAAATTAGAAGAATCCAAAAATGGTAACCGAACTTTTGGGAGGCTCAACTTTTGAATCGTAGCTCTGATTGACGAACTGTTTACATTTTTGGAAAGCTCTCAAAGCACTCTATAGCCCTATGGACCAGCTTCACTTGGCCCCCATTTTTCAGCCTTGTTCAAGGTCATTTAATGCCCCTAACCTGACTTTGAAGCATTCTTAGGAGGTCTCCAGAAACTGAAAAACTGTGATAACTTTCAAACCGTGGGGCCTTTTGACCTGATTCTTTTTTTGGAATGCTCTAAATTAAAATTACACTCATCTAACCAATTTACACCTTCTAGTTCACCAAAATGATGGCTCAATTACATACTCCTTTTTTTTTACATTTACACGTATCCCAAGGTGCTCAAATACTCTATCCTAGAACACTGATAGTGGAACTGTGAGAGTTGGAACCTTTATTGGACCCAAATGGGTATCTAGAAAGGAAAACACATGAAATAGAAACTAAGTCTAAGTACATTTTTTTTGGGTGACACAAGATTGCCCTTATACCTCTGGATGCTCCTACATCAAACACCCAGGGTAGATTGAAAAGTGACCCTATCACTTTATGAATGGTAGAGGAAATCCCAAATGGGAAACCTTAGCTGCTAAAATCCAAGTTGAGTCCTCTATCAACTATCCTTTCAACTTGACCAGATACTCTTCATACTATGTATTTTTGGTACTCCTACCCACATGATGATCCAGAATGTCTTCTATCTCCTCCTTTTTAGAAGCAGGAATTGGATATGGCTCTAACATCAGTTCCTCATCTACACCTTCATCATGATACTCTGTCAAGTCTACAATTTTGAAGATAGGAGAAATGTGAATACTATCTGGAAACTCCACCTCACATGCATTTCTTGAGTCACGTTTCTGTAGAATTTTGTAGGGGCCAAATTTCTTCATTTTTAGCTTGTTGTAAGTACTGGCTGAAATCTTTCTTTTCGTAAGTGTACCATGACTAGATCCCCTACTTGGAACTCCTTATGTCTTATCCTTTGATCAGCCCTAGCTTTATATTGTTAATTCATCTTGGTAATGTGTGCTTAGACCTCCTCCTGTAGATGCTTGATATGTTCAACAAATTCTTCAGCTTCAGCACTTGTCCTCTCCCCTTGCTCTATCTTCCTCAACTCTAATGTAGTCCTTGGGCTACTTCCATATACAATTTGGAATGGTGATCTTCTAGTAGTCCTATTTATAGAGTTATTGTAAGAAAACTCTACTTGTGGTAGAATCAAATCCCACCCCTTGGGCTTATCCCCAACTAAACATCTCAGTAAATTGCCTAGACTTCTATTTACCACTTCAGTCTTTCCATCAGTCTGTGGGTGATGTGTTGAACTGAACTTCAAGTTTGTTCTCAACTTCTTCCACAATGTTCTCCAGAAATACCCCAAAAATTTAATATCTTTGTTAGAAACTATACTCCTTGGGAGACCATGTAGTCTTACCACCTCTCTGAAAAATAAGTCTGCAATATGGACAGCATCATGAGTTTTATGGCATGGAATAAAATGTGCCATTTTGGAGAACCTATCAACCACCACAAATAATGAGTCATTACCCCTTTGTGTCCTCGGCAATCCAAGAACAAAATCCATACTTATGTCCTCTCATGGCTTTGATGGAATAGGCAATGGCTGATATAGTCCAGTATTGTGACTAAATCCCTTGGCCACTTGACAAACCTGGAAATTTTGTACAAACTTCCTCACATCCTGTGACATTTGAGGCCAAAAATAATGTTCTTTGAGAATGGAAATGGTCTTATCTTGACCAAAATGTCCTACCATCCCTCCACTGTGTTTCTCCTTAATCAGATTTTCCCTCATGGAACTCCTTGAAATGCATAATTGACTTCCCTTGAACAACATACCATCCTGAATCAAATAGTCTAGCCACTTGGTTCTATCTATAGCAACAGGCTCTTTACAAGCTTTCCATGCTTCAACAAAATCAGGATCCTTAGGGTACAGATTCTTGAGTTCATCAAACCCAACTACTTCAACTTGCATTACTGTAAGAAAAAACTATCTCCTACTTAGTGCATCTGCAACCCTGTTAGATTTTCCACTTCTATGCTTCAACACAAATGTATAGCTCTGCAAGAACTCTACCCACTTCATATGACTCTGATTCAATTTACATTGACTATTTAGGTACTGTAACACCTAATGATCAGTATACAAAACAAATTCCTTTGGCAATAAATAATGCCTCCATTTCTTTAAGGCTTGAACTATTGCATAGAACTCTTGATCATAAACAGAATACTTCTTTTTTGCATCATTCAATTTTTCACTAAAATATGCAATAGGCTTACCTTCTTGGCTTAATACAGCCCCAATAGCACTACCACTAGCATCACAATCCACCTGGAACACCTTTATAAAATCTAGAAGTGCCAACACAAGTTGTTCTATCACCTTCTTCTTCAACAATTCAAAACTTCTCGTAGCTGTTGCAGTCCATTTGAACTCTTTTCTATCCCCTCTTATTATGTCAGTTAGGGGTGCACATATGCCATTGAAATTCTTAATGAACTTCTTGTAAAAACTAACGAGACCATGAAATGATCTTACCTTAGTAGTAGACCTTGGAGTAGGCCATTCCAAGATGGCTTTTACCTTCTTTGGATCCATTTTGAGACCTTCAGGTGATATAACAAACCCCAAGTAGACTAACTCCCTTTTTGCAAAGATACACTTCTTCAGATTAATTAACAGTTTCTCTTCCCTTAATCTTTCAAGGACACTATGAATATGCAATAAATTTTCTTGCAAAGTCTTGCTAAAAATTAAAATATCATCCAAATATACAATAACAAATTTTCCCCTTGTTCTAGCCATGGAGAGCCTCCATCATCCGCAGCCACCCCATACTAAAGAGTCTCCAAGGTGCTCTAAGTGTGTATCAAGGTCAATCTTCTGAGGGTCATAACTCAGAGCTCATGAGAGCTATCGATAACCCCTTACAAATTTTGGTGAACTTTTCTAATTAAGAATTTAAAGTTATAGAAAAAATTGCTCAAAATTACAAAAGTTGCAAAAGTTGCAAAATTGCAATTTTGCAACTTTTCCAACTTTTTCTTGCAAAGTGAAAATGAGTGCAAAGAGTTAGTTAGGGGTTTGAGCATGACCATACAATTTTGGAAACACCTATATAAGGTGTGAAATAATAGAATGTATTAATGAATCCAATTTACATGAAAGTTGCATTATATGCAAAATATGGCCCAAAAGGCTAATCATGGGAATGTAAGGGATTATAGGCTGTGTAGTACTATACAGGGTGGAAAATGTCTTGTTAGGGCCTTTAGATGTTGATTAGAACAATAATGGGCAAACAATGTATGGTGTATGATTAATAAGAAGTAATAAAACAAAGTTTCTTTCTAAAATTTGTATCATTTTCCATTGTTACACTTTGTTGGTAACATGTTTTTAATGAGATTGTCAAAGGAAGATTGTTTTGACACAGAATTTTTAGTGCTTTTGTGGGGGCCATATCTCAATTTTCCACCATTGGACTGGCTTGATTTTTGGATATGTTATGGAGGGTCAAGTGATCTAATTCTTGATGGTTGGATTGAGGAAATGAAGTATGGTTCCAAAGTTATGAATGATTTTGTTTGGGTCTATACAAAGGACAACAAGAAGGTATGTTTTGGATGATTTGATTCCTAAGTTTTGTTAAGTGGATCAGTATGGGTAATTTGATCAATGTGAGAAATTTATAGATGTTATTCATATGGATATGGTATTTGGGAACCAAGTTAAAAAGGTTTGATCCAATCAAGTCTTTTAAGTTGGGATATTTTGAGGTTATGTTGAAATTGAAAAGTTATAGTATGAGGATAGTAACAAAGTGAAGGGCTAGTTATCAAATATTATGAGTTTAGGAATGAGTTCATGGTTGGGAATAGAATCTGTGGTTGAGGAGTGGAGTCCTTAAGTATGTTGAGATTAGATTTGAAGCCAAGAGTTAGTTTCAAGGTTGGAGGTGGAGTTTGAAATCAGATTTGGGGTTATGTGAACCTTGTGTAAGAGGTTAAAAAGTGTGTTGATGTTATTGTCTACAATGCCATGGATCTTTGTTGAAGCCTTTGACTTCATTCCAATTCCTTGATAGACTACCATCCTTTTATGAATCCCCTTACTTAAATTATTGTTTATTAAAGGTGTACCAAAGGGCTTTGCATCATTCTACCAAGATAAGGAATAAATCCAATCTAAAACTAAAACCACAAGGAAAACAATGGTTTTTCATATCTCACTCATTTCTATGGTTTCTCTCTATAAATAAGGTTTCTCTATTTTTCTTACTCTGAATCACATGATAGAAAGTGAACTCTCATATATTAACTATAGAATTTTGATAGAAAAAAGATATAACTCATAATAGAATTTTAAATTAAACATTGCATCCAAATTTGATAATAAAGTTTATTTAAATGTTATTCATAAATTATTTCATTTGAATTGAATATAACAAACATGATCAAAATTAATGATATTCCATAAACATGAACAATACACATGATCCACAATAAATTGAACAATACTAGATACTAAATTAATATGTATATCATTGTGCACATAAATGAGAAAAAAATATATCAAAATACATCTATACATAGACAAATTACACAAATATATATATCAAAGTTCATGTATCCATAGACAAATTACACAAATATATATCAAAATACATAGATCCATATACAAAATGTGGTCGATCATGCCATCAAAATGTGTATAATATCAATGTTTCTATAAACAATGTGGCATATGACATCTCAAAATGTCTCATGACACATCCTATGTTAACTATACTATCCTAGTCTACTGGTGGATGATCAAAATGTAGCCTCTTCGCTACACTAGGTGGATCGGATGCCTCCTACATTAAAAAAAAAAAGGAAAACCCAAAGTTAGACTACTAAATTTATATGATTCTTTGTATCTAACATTGAATTACTACAATGCATAATGTTTTTTTTTTAATGAAGATTTATACTATTAAAATTTCATCATAAATACCTCTCTTGTCAACCTCCTATGCCAGTCCGGAGTCCTCTCATATGTCCTCGACAATGCTTGTACCTTGCTGATATTGGGTTGTGTATGTTCAAATATATTTTTCAGATGAATCTACAACTTAAACTATAACATTATAATTCATAACATGCTAAATTTATAACATATAATCAAGAATTAAAACTACAACTTACCTATGTCAGCTCCTCCTTAGGATATAGTGGCTACATCATCAAAGATACAAAACTATGTTGTCCAACCTCGTGTGCACTAGGAGTTTTTTATGAGATACAAAATATTAGTTGTTAATATCACAGAAATTAGTTTTGAATTTATTTATGAAAATAAGAAAAAAAAAAATTAAAAATGATATTTATACATACAATGGGGCTCTCAATGCGAATTGAAATGTGAGAGCATCTATGATGCAGAATCTGCATGGGCTTATCACCAGTAGCCACGCCCTATACAATAAAAAATATAATTGAATTTCATTACCACAAAAATTTTACAAGAATGAATTGATATTTAACCAAATAGAAAGCACCTAATTACCTTTCCCTTGTCAATGGGTCCCGACTCATCCCTTGCACTTTTTCCCCCAGGTACAGGTGATACCTACAAGAAAAAAGAAAGATTAGAAACCATATATGCTACAATATCAAATAGAAAAAATAATGAGGACACAACATAATGTACCATAGATGTCTCAAGGCCAAATAAAATAGATGAGACTGTGGCATCATCAACCTATCTCAACTCCTCCTCATTCATCAACTAAATGTGAATAAAGATCACATACATGTATATGTCAATATGGCTTAAAAAATGAAATTACTCTATTATAAATATTAAATTTAAATTGCATACGTCATAACAAAAAAATGTATACACATACTGACACAAAAAGAGTCCATGCCTCTACATGCCCCTCCTCTATTGCATCAAGATCTGTAGCCTCTACACATGCATCTGGTGTATCCTCATCAAATACAATTTGATACTCAGAAAGATCACCTATGGGACCTAGACAATTATTCTTGCACATTATGCAAGTATGGGGCACATAAACATGTGATGAGATCATCGATGATGAACTCAAACCAACATCATCAAGATAGGGAAGCAACACTAACTTAGCCTGGGATATCAATAGGCTACTCAATCTATGGATGGCTCTAATAGTCTGAGAGCTAGCCTCTGTAATGATATTAGGATGTTGCACTCAAGGAGGGGGGGAGACATCAATAGAGGGGACAAAAGTGTCAGCTTTCTTCCACTGGGAAGAGGGTCTATCCTAAGGAGCTCCTCCTCCTACACCCTTGTTGGGCTTTATGCTCCAATAGCACACCTTGAGGCCCAACACAAATTTTGCATACAATTTTCTAAGGAAATAAAATGGCACCTCTAAATTGCTATGTGGAGGGATGTCAAAAACCATCCACTAACAACCCCAAAAGTTCGCATGTATGGCATCATTTGTGCACCATTTAATCGATAGTTTGGGCTTTTTGCGATTAACTAGTAAACCAATTTTTGGGTTCGCAAAAAGGGCAAATAAATCATCTTTGCTTATATTGTGGGCCACAACTTCATCATAGTCCAACCCATCATCAAACATCTCAAGCATTTGATCACACCAATGAAGAGTGAGATTTTATTTGTTGGTAAGTGTTTCAATGTTATCCACTATGGTGTTTAACGTGGATAATATAGGAGTCAATGCGGGTATAGTATTATATGTTGTTCGTAAAGCCCTCAATTTAGTGAGATTTTTAAATATCAAATCCTCGATTCAAGGAGGGTTTTGAGGGGATAGGGGATCATTTGGTGAATGATTTTGAGGGGGCACTGGATCATTTGGTGGGGGGTTACAAGGAACAGTATTTCTTGCCTCAATATCATCATTTTGGTCAACCAAACCTATTAATTCACAAAACATAATTCTATTAAAAAAATCTAAATTTCAACAACTTCTATCAAAAAAAACCTAAGTTTTAACAAATTCAATTAAAACTAACAAATTTATAATAAAATTGATTGAAAACATTTTTTTTTAAATCACTAACCTATATGAGGTATCTGTTTATGGATCAAATATTGGAGCTCAAAACACAAAACGCAATATGAACAAATAGCCATAAATAGCCCTTGGGTTTTGTTTTTTCTTTTTAAAATCATAGTACAAATATTGGGTATCTGATTTCATATCAAATATTTGATATATTATTAGATATCTAATATGAAATCGGATACCCGATAAGGCTTGGGCCTACTTTTTAACTTTGGTATCAAGATGTGTGGAAAAAAGTTAGAGCGGATTTTGAAATTCTTTTAAACATTTTCAAACTCTATTTTTTTCACATTGAAACTTTTTGGTAGACCATGATCTTGCACACATACCCTACTATGGTATTTTAAATTTCAAATGAAACTAGTTGCATGAATTTTTATTATGTTTTGTGCAAGTTAAACATTTTTTGTATTTGTTGTCTTCTACCCAGGGTTTCCAAAAAGAAAAAAAAATTATGTACATGGAGTTTTGATAAGTGGGAATTGATAAAATTTTGTGGAAATATCTATTTTAAATTTATCCACACTTCTCCCAAGGGATACATTCTAGTGTGTTTCTCTTTACTAGTTATACCTTGTGGAGTTCTTCAATTTGTAAGGTGACAATCATAAAGCATTGTTAAATGGAGGGTTTGAAGAAAATATTGTATGTATTATGCTCAAAGGGAAATGCACCTAAATACTAAGACTAGGATGAACCTAGTTTTATTTTATGTGGATCCTTTTATGTTTGGTTCAAACTACTCCTCTGTATGGATCAAGTACCTACCTTTTCTTTATCATGTCTCTACTACATTTGAACCAATATTGCGATGGTAGGCCACTAGTAATTTCAATGACCTTCCTTCACCCAAGTGATAGTAACATAAATTGGCCCCCATCAGATGGGCATTAGACTTGTGATGTCACAAATTATGATGGCAAGGGCATCTGTGACAATGGCAATGGACAAAGTCATCACAATTTGAAAAAAATGGGCAATGACTTCCTCTTCATGTCATCATATTTTTGACTATTTACTATCATAATTATGACAACATACATTTTTAGATAGTCATCATAGTTTTGATTGCATTAATGCAGGCCCAACAAGTATCTGCTAGAAGGTATATGGCAATGGCGATGATGTTTGATGACAATGTCATTGGAGCAACCACCATCTGTCGGTAGTTTCTATTGGAGTTGATGAAATCCAACTCTAAAGATGCCCAAGATCACCTACATGCAATAACCTATCAAAGGGAAGCCAAGGAGAGAAGAGTGTGGAGCAAGGGAAAAACCCTAAACAAACATGAGAGAGAAAAGGATATTGCAACACAAGATAATATGTATTTAAAATATGCAAGAATGAGAAGATGAAATACAATAAGGGAGCTTGAATATAAAGAGCTCAAAGAATCTCCTAGAACAAGCTAGAAAATGCTAGGATATAAGTGTGACAACTAAGCATACATCCACATGAGGTGGAAAGTCCTTGAATAAGGTGAGAGGATAAGTATGACTTAGGAGAGAACAAACTCTTGTATTGTCAACAACTTATAACTAACTCCTAGACTACAACTAAAAAATGAAATGCATTTACCTAAGTAAGCTTAAGTAAATAGAATAAATAATTAATAATTAATTATTTACTCTAACAGTTTCCATCACAATTGTGATAGTGTGCGATAGCAATGTCATTCAAATAATGGTTGCCCATCGGACAAGTTGTCACAACTATGAAGGATTACTGCATTATAAAAAAGTAATATAATTTAAGATGGTTCTATATGTCTAGCGAGTAGTAGAATGAGCTATCTGAAACTTGACATAACTTTAATATGTCTAGGATAGTATTAGGCATTCCAACCATGAAGTCGTTAGGGAACAAATTTGACAACAATAAAGAGAACTTATGGGAGACAAAGAAAATTAGAAATCTAACTCAATAAGGGAAAAAATAAATCATAATGAGATTAAATAATAAATGCAACCATTAACATACGTATAGAATATCATGGCTCTAAAATCATAATTAAATATAGATAATTTTTGAGTGGAAATATTACAATATATTTTTGAAATTACAATAGGAAAGGTAAACTTCTAAGAGGGGGGTGAATCAATAGTTGAAACTTTGACCAATAAAATTTTCACCACACATCCATCTCATGCATTCAATAAGTATATTGGAATAACATGTAAAGCACATACATCTAAAACCTATAAGAAAGTAAACATTCACACATGTATGAAACCAAGTATGATTACCCAGAAACCCTCCAATTAGAAGGTAAAAATTGGGGTGGTGATGAGATCCAAAAATCTTCACTAGTGCAGTAATAAAGTGTATCCAATGAAGGTTACAATATTTTGATCATGAGACATGATCTACCCTGTGAAAGGTCTACTTTGTTAAAGGCTTACAAATATTGTTAGGTCTCACCCTATTAAATGATTTCAACATCCTATTAGAAGTGTGCCTTACTAAAGGACTTTAAATCACAATTAAGTAAACACCTTGTAAGAGGATTTCAATACAGCATATTAGAACTACTCTATTAAGATATTTTATTGATTCACCTACTAGAATGATTTAGCAATGATCATGTGGTTAGTACTTGATTGCTTGATAATAGATCACTTCTGAACTAATGTCTTATTGATCATTTTTTATCAGATGTCTCTTTGTTGTATGCTCTTCCCTTCCTTTTTTCTCCTTTGATTGATTCTGCAATGCAATCTCAGATCATAACTCCTTAGTCACCAATGAATGCTTTATTTGCAAATGCAAACTTCTCTATTCACTCCTTCATTCACTTTCTTCATACACTAGATAGTTTAGTGTTTTTCCTCCTTAAGAAGACATAGGTGACTTAGGGTTAGGTATGAATTAATAGTTGTGATTCATCCATTTCTCTGCTTAAACCTTCCCTTTTTCTGATTAGCTACATGTATTTGCATTGGGAATCCAACTTAAGATTCATCCTTATCTCATAAATATTGTAATTAAATCTTTAGTCAGCTCAAAAATGGTTTACATAGTTGTTTGTGCCATTACAAACAACTATAACAAAATTGTGTCACTCAAAATCTAAAGTCTCTAATGCTTGACATATACTAAATTCTTCATTGAGACTCGACATCTATATTACTTAGCATGTTCTGCTTGCTTAGCTCTTAAATCACTTGGCATACACTATCTATTGGGCACTTGAATGACTCAGCACATGAGTGACTCGGCACTCACTATGGACTTAGAATGGTCTATAATATACATGTTGTGCTCAACATGTACTACTTGTTTGGCATAAACCAAGTAAATGACTTAAGTGTGCAAACACTCATTTGTCAAAACCAATCTGAGATCAACAATCTCCCCCTTTGACATGAGTGTCAAAAATAGTTGTTCATGCATTGATATCCTTATCCTTACTACCATAACATATCACTGATTTGGCATATGTACAATACTTCAAATTTTCAAAATTTTGTAACAACTTAGATACCTCAAAATCTGATAACTCCCCCTAAGTTGATAGTTTGTTCTATATCCAAAATTTTGTACTGTTGCTAAGTAAGTATTTGTTCTCCTGCTAAGTAAGTATGTCTCTATTGATACTCTTTGCCTTAATTTGTGTTTTCTTGCTCCCCCTTAGCTTGTTTTGTCATATACTATATTCCTTTTCTTATTCTCCCCCATTCTTCTCTATCTCTCCCAAAATCTTACTCTCCTTTATTTCTCCCCCTTTTTGAAACTTATGTCAATGGGCTATACACTTAAAGTGTTTTTGTCCAAAAAATATAGCTAGACATCTAGTATTATCTTGAGAGTTGCATCCCAATTTTCACATGCTACATCCAATGACTTGATTTGGATGGCTAGCTTGGTAGGAAGGTGTACTAGGCCTTCTAATGTTGAAATATTGAGGTCTTTCTTCATGAGTATGTCACCATAGCCTAACTCCTTGTGCAAAATTTCCATATGTGGGGTGAGTGTTGTTTGGATGCTAATCAATTTTGCCCTTATATTGGCTTCATCTGCTGACAATACAACTAACTGACTCTAGGTTTATAGAAAAGTTCTAAAGTTCTTCTCACTTTGAGTCGATGTCATAGGCAATTTTGCACCTAATGCATTGATTTGACTTTTCAAACTCAAAATGTGACTTATGGTTTCCTTGGTGAAGTGTGTTGGATTACCCAATTTAGTGTAAAATGAGAAAATGTTCTCAAGTACCTTCTTCACATTTTCAACCTTAGTTGCCAATGCAACTTGTGTGAGTTCTATGTCACTTGATATTTTCTCATTTACTTTATGCTAAAATTTCTTTTTTGACCATTCTAACAATTTTGCATTTTTGTCAAGATCTGCATCACTAACCTTCTCCACTATATTTTCTAGTTGTTCAATGAGTGGCTTGGTCTCATCTGGAGTTGGTAGACTAAATGCATCTAAAAAGATGTATTTTATGTCTAGAAATGCTCTACGGTCATTGTGTCATAGTCATATTTGGGTAACAAAATCTCTTCATCAAGGCTTGCATCTCTATATTGTATTACTTCTTCAACCTTTGATGGGCTAGGACTCAGCACTAAGATCTGCAATGGTGTTGCATCTATGCTTGGCTTCTGAAGAGTATGACTTGAAGGTGTGCCTAATACTAGTAAAGTTACCAGGGCTTGAATAGAAAATGTATCCTTCACCTTTAGTGTTAACTCAGTCTCTTTAGACTTGTCCTTCTATTCCAAAATGCCTTGACTTGCACCTTGTACTTGTGTTGTTGGTGTAGATAAGATTACTTGACCTATTCCACTCTATGTTTTTGTAGTGGCTTGAGTTTTCACTATGTCCTACTCAACTGTATCAACCTTTTCTAATGTAGCTTTAGGTACTTTATCCAAATCTTTTTTATTAGTGACTTGAGGGATAATAATAGGTGGTTCTTGTGTATTCACCTCTTCCATTGGAGTATTAGTCAATATTTTTTGTAGTTCATCTACACTCACCAAAATAGGATTATCACATAGTTTTTCCTGTAGTGTAGACTGATTTAGTATCTTCTTGAGATCTTCCTTTGTAAGGGGATTGATGTTCTAAGCTATGACATCAGAAACATCCTTAATTGTTATTGCTTCACTATTCACACTTATCACATGTTGAGAACTGACATTAGGAAATTGTGTATTTGGTATACTTTGTTCCCCTTGTTGCTCTACCTCAATTGTTGCATTGTCATCTACTTGCATTTATATCCCTCCTTCAATAGTGTTGTCATTATTATCATCTTCATCATCATCTTTCACTTCAATAGGCTCTTGTTCACATTCCTTTATTATAGCAAGCCCATAAGTTACTTTCCACATATGTGCGGACTTATTAACAACATCTTCAATATTATTTTGCAAAATGTTAAAGGCTCTATATTTAGGTACAAACCTAACTGCATACTTCTTCATAGTCTTAGCCATTTGTGCCTTACTGAGTTTAGGCATGACTTGGACAAGTAAAGCCTCCCTTATTTGTCTCTCTAAGTTCAAACAATAATGCCACTTCTAGTCAACTCTGTCATATAAGCTTTTTGGCATAGAGTTGAAATTTCTAGTGGGGCTTTCTTAAAATTTTCCATCATGGCATATATAGATTCCTCCACTTGATTCTTCTCAACTTTACTAAGGCTATCAAAATCAACATGTGAAAATCCTAACAAATCTACATTAGACTTAATATTCTCACATAGATTTTCTAATTTTGATAGAGGATTGTAACTCACCACTTTGAATTAGGTATTGTCATCTAATTCAATTTTCTTTGCATCTAATTTAGCTTGTGCAACATATTTCCTTCTTGGTTTTTTCTACACTCCTCCTTCTTGCTCTTCTAGTTTTTCTTTCTCCTTGGTCTTTTTAGTAATGGCACATGCACTAGCCCTTGTAGTAGGTGTTGTAGTCTTAACCTAGTTTGGTTTGATAGTTTTATTAGCCCTTGTCATAGGTTTTTCTTTGGCCTTCCTCTTCTTTTGACTAGTGGGAGTAGGTGCTTCCTTAGCTTCTTCTCCCTTAGCACCTTCAGCATCTTCAGTCTCCTCCTCTTCTTGGTCTTCTCCCATTCCTTGAGTAATTGTAAGTGGTGCTTGTGCTTGAGAGTCTTCTTCTTCATCATCCTCTTCTTCATCTTCCTCTTCCTACTTGGAACCTTCACCAAATTTAGATTTTAGTTTCTTCACTAACTTATCTTTCTTCTTAATAAAAAAGGTTGTCTTCAATTCCATGGTAATCTTGGACTTAGCCAACTCATAATTTCCAAATGCCTTGGCATTTTTGTCTACCTCTTCTACAAGTAATGCAATAATAGCTATAAAGGCTTCATCTACATTTATTTCATATCCTAAGGGTCTCAACCATCTTACCCTTGGAGTAGCAGCTTGAGAAAATGTATAGTTGGCATCCACTAGAAAATAGATATCATCATAATATTTTTCTACTAGTGAAACTAGAAATCTCAATCTTTTCTTCAATGGATTCTTAAAGTCTTCAAAATAGCTAGTCATCACAAATTCAAAATTCTCAAATAATTATTCAATGAACTCACCAATTTTTACTGCCACTAACCTGTTTGTTTTCCATCCCATAGTGCCAAATGTAGGAAAAGTATTTTGAAGATAAAATAAAATGAATATCAATATAGAACCAAATTTTTATCGTGCACTCTTTGTCTTTCTTATTGCTCCTAGGTTCTCCATCAATTGTTGTAATTGTAGCTTTACAAGATCATATGTGTGATCTTTCTTTACAATTTTATAACCAACATCCACTATTGTATAGGGAAAAATATTTAATCTACTAGATTGGTAAAATTTCTATGAAATAACCCTTACTACAAAGTCTATCAATGGATCAATACTAATGTCAATTTTCATGCCTCTCTGGTTCCACACGACTCCAGTGTTCTTTTCAATGACCTCTTTTGAGTCACTCCTCAATGTCTTAGGCTGATCTAGGGTTGGATATCTTGTAACCCTATGGATTATCCTTTTAATTATCTTGGTAGGTCCATTATCTAGCCATAGTGAACCATCATGTATCTTGCTCAATAATATCTTAATCCATTCTATTTTGAATACATTCGAGAAATCTAGGGCATGATTTAATCCTTTCCTCTCTACAATTTTGTATTCTACCTTCAAGACACCATTATCACATGGTCTATCATATCCTTGCCTTATCTCCATATCACTAATTCTACCACTTTTATAGTTATAAAATTTTCTAACATCTTGCACCATTAGAATGTTTAGTGGTATCATGGATAACACACTAGAGGGGTCTTATTTGTAAGAAATATTAGATATGGCCTTGAATATAGGTTGCTTAACTTCATTACTAACTAACTAAACATTCAAAATCTCCTTACCCTCTACATTCTTTGAACTAGATTCCATAATGTCAAACTAGCATTTATGAAAATATAAACAGTGTAGCTCGACTCTTGATAAATACCTTGTGAGATTAGATGAAATGGTTATGAATCATTGCACAAATCTTCTACAATCACTTCTTAAGAATTTCCAAATTTCCTCTTGCTCTTCTCACTCTTTCTCAATTTCAAAATGATTAAAATTAAGTTGAAATCAATTAAATACCCTTTTGAAACCCTGTAATCAGTGTTGAGTGCTTAAACAATTGCAAGCTTGGCATCAACCAATTTTGGACTCACTCAGCATCCATTAACATTTCATTCACTCAGTAGCCATTACAAGCTCAGCATCAACAAACCAGTTTGTTAGCTTGGCATCCTCTAGCATTTTACTCAGGAGACATAGGAAATTTTTCATGCTTGGCAAAAACATGAAAAACTTAAAGATTTTTCTTGAATTCCTAATAATATCTTGCATCTTTGTTCATGCTTATGTAAACATTTTAGTACTAAATCCTTTGGAACTGATGTATGATATAACTTTTAAATATTAGTCCCACATACCTCTTGATTGCTTAGTTTGATGAGGTGTGATCACCTGACCCATTAGGTGAAGTGATCCTTTCTCCATTTGATGTGTTGCAATCATCTTTCTTCTTCCATGTCTTGTTCATTTTGTTTGTGGCATTTTCAACATCTACCTTGCCTTTTCCTTTGTCAAATTCACAACTTGGTGCCTTTAACCTTGTTGGGCAATACCTACTGATATGACCAATCTTAAACTAGCTAAAACATATGGCTTGACTCAACCACCTCTTGTAGTCACCTCTAAAGTGTGTCCTAATACAATTCTCAGGAACATGTCCACATTCTTGACAATAATGATAGATATATCTTGTGTTATAATCCTAGTTATAAGAGTTGTCATTGTTCCTTACCTTTGCTTTCCTATTTGATGACCACATGGGTTTGGATTTTCATTCAAAAGCTCTATGTCCATACTTCTAATAGTTATAACAATATCCTTCAAATCTTTATGTGTGCATGGTCTTGGTTTTGCATTCATGTGCCTAATGACCTTGTTTGTTACACTTATGATAGTGAACCATGTTCTTATGCTTGACATTCTTATTTGTAGTTCTACTCCTATACACATTAGCAGTATGTCCTTTCTTACCATAATTATGACAAGTAGGTTTGGAATCCTTACCTTTTTTTCTCCTTTCTTTATCACTCTTGGGTGACTCTCCTTCTTCAGTACTTGTGTATCCCAGTCCTAATGTGTCATTATTGGATTGAGGGGATCTTAATAATTTCTCAAAGTGTTTGATGGCTTCATTTGGTTTATTGAAACTTTTATCAAATCTCTTTTCCCTTTTTAGTTCACTTTGCAATTGCTCATTCTACAAATTCAATGTTGTTATCTCAATGTCCTTGACATTTAGCTCATAGTTGGCATTTATCATTTGACTCAGTGTATCCAATTACATGTTGGAAATCTTAATTAGTTTTGATGATTTCTCTTCCAATTTTTTGCTCAAAATTCTTTTGTCCTCTTCAATCATGGCTTTGTCTTCCATAGCTTTCTTCTTTAGTCCACTTGCCTTACATTGTAGTATGGCTTGTGTTTCTTGCTCTAACTTGAGATTTTTTATTTCCTTTTCTTGGGCTCTATTCCCATTAGATATACAACTATTGCATCAAATTAATTGGAGTTTCCATTAGCAAAATAGTGTGGTAGTGTCTATCTCTCTATATTGTGTGTCATTCTCCTCAATAGCAATTTCCTTCCTTCTCTTCAAGGATTTCTTTAGTTCTTCTCTTGCTTTATTTAGTTGATGTAGAACAAGTTGTATTTCAATTCCTTGATTCTCAATAGTCTTTCCCAACTTTTAGACTTCCATTTCCAAGATCTTTCCTCAAAGCTACAAAGCTTCTCTTTCAAAGAACAAGGCTCTAACACTAATTGTTGGAATTACAATAGGAAAGGTAAAATTCTAAGGGGGGGTGAATCAATATTTAAAACTTTGACCAATAAAACTTTCACCACACATCCATCTCATGCATTCAATAATTAAACTAAAATAACATTTAAAGTACATACATCTAAAACATGTAAGAAAGTAAGTTACATTCACACATGTATGACACCAGATATGATTACCCAAATACCCTCCAATGAGAAGTTAAAATTAGGGTGGGGATGACACCCACAAATCTTCACTATTGCAGTAATAAAGTGTATCCAATGAAGGTTACAATATTTTGATCATGAGACATGATCTACGCTATGAATGGTCTACCATGTTAAAGGCTTACAAAGACTATTAGGTCTCACCCTGTTAAAGGATTTCAACACCCTGTTAAAAGTGTGCCTTGCTAAAGGACTTTAACTCATAATTAAGTAAGCACCTTGTTAGAGGATTTCAATATAGCCTATTAGGACTACTTTGTTAAGAGATTTGACTAATTCACCTACTAGAATGATTTAGTAGTGATCCTACCATTAGCACTTGATTGCTTGATAATAGATCACCTTTAAATTGATTTTTTCTTGATCCTTCTTGATCAAATGTCTCTTTGTTGTATGCTTGTCCCTTCCTCTATTCTACTTTAATTGATTCTACAATGTAATCTTAGATCATAACTCCTTAGTCACCAATGAATAGTTTTTTTGTGAATGCAAACTTCTCTATTCACTCCTTCATTCACCTTCTTCACACACTAGAGAGTTTAGAGTTTGTCCTCCTAAAAAAGACATAGGTGACTTAGGGTTAGGTATGAATCAACGATCATGATTCATCTATTTTTCCACATAAACCTTCCCCTTTTCTGACTAGTTGCTTGTATTTGCATTGGGAATCCAACTTAAGATTTCTCCTTATCTCCAAAATATCATAATTCAATATTTAGTTGACTCAAAAATAATTTACATAGTTTCTTGTGCCATTACAAACAACTATATCACTTAGCATCTGAAGTCTTTGACACTCAATGTATACTAAATTCTTCACTTAAACTCATCATCTATATTACTCAACATGTTCTACTTGCTCGGCTCTTAAATCACTTGGCATACACTATCTATTGGGCACTTGAGTGACTCGACACATGAGTGACTCAGCACTCACTATGGACTTGGTATACTCTATAATGTATATGTTATGCTTGGCATGTACTACTTGTTCAGCATGAACTAAGTAAATGACTTAAGTGTGTAAACACTCAATTGTCAAAACCAATCTAAGATCAACATATATCGTATAAAACCTCATATTATTGTGCTAAGATTATACATCCATATCTAAGATGATAACTATGATGAAACAAGACACTGAGTTTCATAATTAATAAAATAAGTGAATTATATAAGGGAGTTTGCAAATTTATATATCTACAATCAATAATTTCACCGTACAAATTACAAAGCACATGATACAATGCAAAATATAAAGAGATCCTAAAGTGGGACATTACAATCATATAAAAATAGGAAGAGATACTTCATTACATCCAATTAGAGTTCCTTCCTTGTTTGAGGGTACCAGAAAAACCTTAATTCAACAATAGGAACTATTGTTAGTAAATTATAGTCCAACAAGGAAAAGTACATGGTTGGCTAAAATTGTTGTAGGCACTAGTTCAATTATTTGATAGCAATTATTTCAATCTGATGGAAGGTGCTATTGATACATTATCAAAGATCAATGAAGATATACAATAGGGGTTGGATGCTAGTGTACTAGGCTTTCAGGCGTGACCTATCGATGTTTTTTTCCTAGATTATTTTAATATTTTATGTCACCATATCTTTCTCTCAAGAAACTGGCACTTAGCTCTATGATGTAGTATATTAAGCTTATGCCTAAAATATTTCTACTATCTATGGATAAGTATCTTTAGGGTTTGATTACTCTTTCTCATAATTTGGCTATTAAGGTTAGGAAATTGTTATGTGTTGCATTAGTTTAGATCATTAAGGCTCATCCTAATTTCCTATAACCCTAGATGAGAAATGTAATTATATATATGTTGCAATAAAATCAAGATGTTAATGAAGAAGTGGCTCTCTAGTCATGTGAATTTTGGTCTGCAATTTGTGAAGCTCATCTTCATCCATTAATATTCAGGGATTTTCTACCACACTTGATTGTGGTTCTATTTTCAAACATGGTGTATGCATATAATGATGAGGCACTTTTTGATGCAGAGGTTTGTGAAAATTTTTTTGATAGGGATCAAGATTTGGAACCTAGATTTTTGTATTCACAAGCACAAGGGGCATATGAAACTTATGATGGAGAAGAAGAAGAAGATATAATAAATTCATGGGATTTGAGAAAATGTAGTGCTGCAGAACTTGATGGTTTCTTTTCTTGTGCCTCTTCTTGGTGACAAGTATCCTTTGGAGTGAATAATCACATGTTGGACTCTTTCTTAGTATAATAAATGGATTGTTCAGGTCACATGTCATCTAGAAGGGTGGAATATTTTGTTAAGGTACTTACCAGTCTTAGATGAATTTTAGACAACAACAAGAGAGTTAGGATGTTTCTTGATCTTCCTTTTCTACCCTTGAAGAGGAGGTAGCAAGAGAGTTGGCACCACATCTAGACCTTATTTTACAACACCTTTTGTGTTGTGTGCCTTTGCTAAATACCAAAGGCCAAATCTTTGTATTGTATAAGATGTGATTGGTACACTTGAAGATGTTGTGAGTGGAGGGGGGAATCAACCTTGAAAAATATCTTTATATTTTAATACCTCCACTTATTGTTAAATGGCAACAACACTCAAATTTAGATATGGATCTTTTTCCTTTGCTTGAATATTTCATAGCAATAGCATAGCCAATGGATCTTGGGTTTACTCATTATGTTGAACTTGTATTTGTGAGATCTATCAACTTGATATGAATCAAAAAAAAAAATTCAAAATGTTGATGCTATAAAGGTAGGTGATCTGTATAATATTTTTTTTCTCACTGGACTTTCTCTCCAAGCTTTTTGAAGGCCTTGGAGTTGAATTGAAAGTCTAGTTACAAGGAGTGATTTTATAAATCTTCTTTTACAATGTTTTGGAGATAAGGCTATTGATGTTTGTCAAAGTGTCATTGCACTACTTGGTAACTTGGAAAAATTCTATGTAGTGCATTTACAACCAAATCTGGCCAATTTCCTAAATGTTGCCACAAAACTATAACTAGTAGAAGTGAGGAAAATTATTTCTATTGCATTTCTCATTATATTAGGCCTTGTGTTTGTTCATTTGTTATATTTCTCTAGGGATCTCTCTTGAATCACATGTCAAACCTTTACAAATTTTTTCTTAAACAATTTTTTGTTTGTTTTGAAATTGTGTACTAACAATGGCACAAGGATTGTTTGACAGAAATAATATGTGATGCACTTGCAATAGTAAAAGCACTAAAGCAATTAAATATTACTTTAATATTACAATGTAAAACATGTTTTAGTTATCATTGCAAAAAAAGTTCAACAATTCATTCAAATTTAAGCAAATAACCAATTGTGTATCTAATGCCAAAGTTGGGACCCTATGAATACCAAACAAGTGACTAAATGAGTCACAATTTTTTATAAATCAATCAAAGGAAAACCATGACTAAATTGGTGTAAATAGTAGGTAAATTAATGAGGCTAGAGAAATTAGTTCTAGCTACATGTAAACTACATGGATCTTGAAGCAATTCAATCTATTCTATATATCCTAACTTGGAAGGGCCACGTACAATGTAAATAAGAACATTCTATATCACTAGAAAAATAAGACCATCAGTATATGTTTTTGTAAATAGTTCAGAATTTTTGTTTGAGCATTTTGAAATATATTATGTGAGTTTTTTTCTTTTAGGAAGATTTGAATCAAATTCTATAATTCATTGTGATCATGAGTTATGGAATAAAATTCTATGATTTGATGTCATGATGATCTATTCAATAAAGAAATGAATTTAGGATCAGATGCTATGATTCAATGCCATAATAAGTTATCCAGTTGTCAATTATAGATAGTTAAAAATATGATACAAAATGTTGATAAAAGAAAAAATCACATAATCTATTTTAAGTATATTCAAAATTAAACAAAAACCACAAGAATAAAAATGTACTAAATATCAAAGTTTAGACAACAAATAAAAAACTGGTAGTTATTTTTTCACGTTGATCACATTTCATTCTTATTGGTGTTTCATCTCATGGATCATGTCATATAGTATTTTTCAAAGTTACTTCAAACAAGAACATGGACCTTCTAAAATCAATAATATTATGGATTACCTTGTAAGGGAAATAAAATCAGCATTGTAAGCATAAATTTGTTTTATCTTGAGGCATTTGGCCACTTTGCCAACCTTAAGTGGGAGAGCTCTCAACTAGGAAAGCCCTCTACATAGCAATAACATCTAATCTGGCCCTTTTCTGTATAGACATGACCCATGCCCCCACATATGCATCTACAAATATACATTTATAATCCCCACAAGTCACATTCAAAAGATTAAAAATTAGATCTTCACTCATCAATCATAATTTCATCACAATATATGATCAGCACAAATTAGATTCAAAATTAGACCTTCACTCATCAATCATAATTTCATCACAATATATGATCAACACAAATTAGATTCAAAATCAGGCCTTTCACTCATGATAAACCATATTTTCATTAGTAAGTATAATCTCGACAATAGAATACCTTAGAGAGGAATAATTTGATTCAATCCCATAGAAAGCCATTCTTTCGAATACTTCATACACTACACTTAAATTTCATAAATCAATGAGTTTGACTATGTCATCCTTCTACATTTTTTAAAACCAAGAGATTCACATAGTTAGTTGTCATGCAATCATAGTTAATGTTGAGATTTACTTGATTTTGAGAACAATTTAATAATCTGTACTAATCAAGGCCAACCACGTGAAGGTGGAAGCTCATTTGACCCAACCCCCCCAACATCTAAATTCCTTGTTAACATCTAAAATTCATTCATTCTATTAATAAATTGCTAACATTCATGAATTATCACATGATAGCATTCATTAACACATAAGTTTCTTTCGAACATTCACATTAACATTAAAAAATAAGACTGATTATAACATTCACATGAACATTCAATAGAACATAAATTAAACATCTAGACATAAACATCATTCATTATCAAATAAGTTACATAAGTTAACATGAATCATTTCTTTTTTGGTTTTTTGGTTTTTTGTCCTTTCCTATATTATTGTAGAGGCATATCCATGTCATTGTTGATATTTGTTATCATCGGTAGATGTGCATTTGTGGTCCTTTGCAAAGGAAAGTCCTATCCAATAACAAACAAATGTGTTAAATTTTAAAAAGTTGAGACTTTAAATATTTTAAAGAATATTGTAGCCCTCATTACCTTGTTAGCTAAACAAACACCCCCCGTGGTCATTGATATTATTCTTCATCCATCTCATCATTAGGATCATCATCATTGTACACTCAAAAGGTGTCACACTCTAAGCCCCTCTATCCAAATGATTTCGTGAGTTTGAAATGCTTGGATGCCGGCTTAGAGCTCCCTATCCACAGAGTGCAAGAAGGTATTGTTCAAGTATGAAGGCTCTCAACCGAGCCTTAGAGATACACTTCTTCCTAGTAAACCATGCAATGGGAGATCCTTTGAGATAAGAGAAAGAATGAAAGTTTCTACAATGAGAACTCTCAAAAAAATGTAATGCAAATGGAGACTAAGCTAGAATGAATATGCAAAATTCAACCATGTTAACAAGAATGAAAGTATTACAACCCAAACTAGTTATGCTATGTGATATTAGATTATTCCAAAAAGAACTAAACTACCATTCAAGATGCTTCTAAACTAGTATGCAATGGTGATGAGACAATGAGACAAGGAATGAGAAGTTCTCCACAAAGTTCCAAGGAAACTTGTTAGAAAACCTATAGCATAACAATATTCAAAATGAGGATCAATGCTTTGAGGGGGAAAGCTCTCTCCTTTTTAAAGAAAAATGGATGGTAAAGATTAAGAGGTAAGATGAATGTAATCAAGGGTGGAGTTTGAAAGTGGGAGTGATCCATGTGCACACAAATTCAACCAATAGAATATAAGTTGACTTATCATATAACAAAAAAGTCTCAAAAAGCCTTTCTTTTAATTGCAAAATAGAAAAAGGACTTTATGTGTGTACTTTAAGTGGGTTAGAACAATGGGGTCTTTTATTTAATTAGAAGGGGACATGTTCTTTTAATTAAATAATGAACTTAGGATAGCATAGTCAAACTATAGGTTATAATCAAATTAATTAATTATTAGCAATTTAGTCTAGGTAAATGATTAATTAAATTAGCCAAAATGCTGAGAAGGGGGCTAATAATCTAGATGACCATTTTTAGGAGATTACATTTGCCCCTCTTTAACTAATGTGTGATCAATCTAGGAATGCATTATGTCAAAGAAAACAAAAGCCAAGTGGGTAGCAATAGATATAGATATCTAATTTTGAAGAATGAAATACAATAAGAGATATCAAATCCTGAATGTACAACCTGATAGTTGTAGTACTGAACACTAGGAAAAAGATGATGTCAAAATTTGAGAAGATTGCTAACACCTAGTAAAGAAAAAATAGATCAAGAGCAAGTCGAAAGATCACACAAATGCTCCTAAGAAATTGATAGCTATAGCAAGTGAAGATAGAGTATTTCTACCCCCTAAAGATCAAAATTTAAATGAGGTAAGGGGAATGTAGAAATGAGTGAAGTATGAGAAAAGAAAAATATAGCAATGTCCAAGATGATAGATAGATGAGTAGAACCAAAGAGTGACTATGAAAGAGTGACAGAATGCCCCAATTTAACTAGAGTTGACCACAAATAATTAGCTCAAATTGAGTAGAAATATGATTTAAGACATGAAAGGGTGAATTTGAGTAGATATGAAGCATAGAAATGATGAAGACATGAAGAATTGAAGATGCCCTAGCTATGATTCAGAGATTAGACCTCATAAAGTCAACTAACTGCTTTGAAGAAGGTAGAATTTTAAAATGCAATTTTGACCATCAAGAAAAACTTGGATTTTGATTTTGATCCTAAAAATGGATCTAGAATGTCAAAATCAGCTAGGGGTGCAATTTTTGTGGAATTTTGAGGAGTTTGGGGCAAAAGATCAAGAAGATGGAAGACATGATAAAGAAGAAAAATGTGAAAGAAGTTAGCTGACATGTCTGCAAAACATGAAGAGAGAGATTTTTCCATATGCAAGATTAAGATTAAAATGAAACTATAATGAAAGCCAACATATAGAGTGGTTTACCAGCAAAGAACTCATAACATTTTTAGACTCTATTTTCATCATTAAACATTTATTAGGGACATCATGAATCATACAATCATCACTAGTATAACTATGAGGATATGAATAGGATCTACATTAGATAGAAATGTGGGAATCTAACCTATGCATCAAAGACAAATAGGTCAAGATGACCTGCAGTTGGATTCCCTAAGTTTAATATAGCAAGACTATACCTGTATCGAGGCATAAGCACCAAGATAGCCCCTGACTGTGATCTTGCGAAAATAGTCAAGGATGATACATTTATAAGTCAAAGTGTCAAATAGGACAAGCATGAATGTTTTAAACACTATAGACAAATAAAGTATACCCACAAGCTAAAATCAAGAAAACATGCCCCATGCCCCTAATCTTCTAGTCCATGACATCCTCGAAAGACTATTAGGGAGGGAACATATAGCAAAGAAATCATAATTGATAGCACACAAAGTAGATAAAAATCATCATAGCTCAATTGTTTAAGCATTTAAGTGCATGTATGTCAATCACTTGGCCATTTCTTCAAGACTTGATTTTGAAAATGAGAAATATCACGACACCGAAGACTATAGGTAACTATCAAAAAAGTGTTGAGAAACACTTGATGTCAAGGGTGGGGGTACTGTTGAGAAACATTGTTTTGTGAGTTTCCAAAGAAACCCTAATTCACAAGGATACCTTAATAGACTAAGCAGCTATGCCCCTAAGACGAGGACAAAAAATAATCCCAAGCTAGGAAGTGTGTAGCAAAATGGGTGATTGAGACTGATAGATGTAGGTGCAAGGGTCTCAAGTAATGCTTGTTTCTAGGTTTTAACCACTTGGTATATTTTTTCAGGACTTTTTTCAATTTTAGTGTATTTTTTAATTTTTTGATTTTTTTGGTGATACATCAAAGCACCTATTGCTAGGTTTTCACTAGGATGATCATTTTTTCAAGACATTTTTCACTTTTTAGGATTTTTTCAAGATCATAGATATGTACAAGATAGTTGAGTCATAAGCCTTTAAGCATAGAACTTCTTTAAGTGTAGGACATTGATAGGTTTTACAAGTTCTTCACCTTTAGGAGTAGACAGCTGATAAGCCTCAGACCCAATACTGTTGTGATAATGTATGGGCCCAACCAATTAGGTTCAAACTTTCCCTTCTGCTCTCTATGCTATTGATTTTTTAGATTTTCTCTAAGCACGGGGTCACCAACTTGAAACTCACATGGATGAACCTTCTTCTTATACTGACTAGACATGCACTTCTGATAAGCTCTCATGTGATCAAAAGTTTCCTTATAGTGCTCGTCAAGAATCTCTAATTCCTATATTCTCATAGCTCTATGGTCTTCATTAGTTATCAATCCATGTAAAGAGACTCACAAGGAGGGGATCTCTACTTATAATGGGAGAATGGTCTTAGAGCCATAAACTAAAGCAAAGGGCATAACCCCTATAGGAGTACAGATGGTAGTTCTGTAAGCCCAAGTGTTGGATTTATCTATAGATGCCAATCTCCCCCAAACTTATGAACCATGCAATGCAATATTTTCATCAATGTTTTGTTGGAGGCCTCTACTTGGCCATTCCCTTGAGGGTAATAAATAGAAGACCAGTGTTGTTTGATCTCAAACTTCTTGCATAGTTGCCTTAGGTCCTTATTTTTGAATTGTCCTCCATTATCAGTGACAATAGAGGAAGGGATACCATACCAAAAAATGATGTGATTTAGTATAAACAAGGCAACATGTTTTCCTGTAGTAGCAGATAATGGCATGGCTTCAACCCATTTACTAAAATACTCAATTGTTGTAATGATGAACTTGTGACCACTAGATGAACTTGGATGAATTTTACCTACCAAGTCAAATTCCCATTGTTGAAATGGCCAATATGTAATAGAAGGAATCAACTCACATCCAAGAGAATGAATTAAGTTACCATGGAATTGGAATTTTTGACAAGACTTGGCATAACGAACAGAATCAGCTTGTATTGTTGGCCAGTAATAACCCACCCTAAGTAGCTTTCTAGCAAGTGCAAGGCCATTAGAATGTGCCCCATAAATGCCTTCATGAACTTTAGCAAGTCCCTTTTTAGAATCTTCTAGCTCTAAACACCTAAGCATTTTTCTGTCTAGACCCTTTCTGTACAAGTCAACTAGGTTCATATGAAATCATTGGTGAGGTCCCAAGTTAATATTCTCAAAATAGTTCACTACAACAAACCCATATTTTCAACACATCATACACCATAAAAAAAATGTTTTGAGAACAAAATAAATTTTTAATTTTATTTCTTTGATAAACAAACATTGCTTACAAACCATCCAAACGATAACACAAGAACATATGTTTCCACAAAACAAAGAAACCAAAATAGTGGATGCTCATTGAGCTCCTCCTCATGGAGGTTGGACATTTAGATTTCCAACTGGGGGCTATTATAAATGCTTTAGAATAATTGAGAGGGGGGGGATTGAATCAGTTATTCAAGGTCCAAATGTCTTAATTAAACTTTTTCACCAAGTGAGGCCATTTGACTAATCATGCATTCAAACTTAAACTTTCCTACTGAGCAAGTTACTGTAAAATCAACATGCAAGAATAACACATAAAGAATCAACACATAACACAGTGATTTACATGGAAATCCAATTTGGGAAAAGCCACCAATAATAGGCTACTTAATTTTCACTCTTCTAAAGTGATGCCCTATGAAAGGCCTGCCCTATTAAAGGCTACAAAACACTATTAAATGTAACCTGGTTAAATAATTTCAACCACCTTGTTAGAAGTGGGCCTTGTTAGAGGATTTTAGAGCATTCACTTGGAATGCCACCCTATTAAACGATTTATAAATGGCTATTAAACCAACCTAAGTCCATAGGATTTTACCCCTAACCGATACAATTGTTAGAGAGTAACAACAAGGGCTTTTGATCTGATGCAAATCACAAAATAACTTGAAGCTTTCAAATCTCAATTCAGTTCTCAAATTTTCTTGGCTTTCATTCTCTATAACTGTTACAATTTGTCCTCCTTTCAAGCTTTGTCTCCTTGAATCTTCATGCTTGATGTACTAGTGCAATCTCCTTTGTGCTCACCTATCAAGATAGTCTCTGTACTTTTTTCCTTCCTCTCTCTTGATGCCTTCACCTTGACATCCTACCAACCACTTAACTTGGCAACTCTTTCTTCTTGACTTGTAACTCCTTAAATAGAAGTATGGAATACTTTTCCTGCTCTAATCTTCTCGCTTTTAATTTTAATTCAAATGGATTAGGTAAGATTCAATGAATCTACCCCATATCTTGTTCCTTCTAGAAAAATCATGAAGAATCCACCTGTATTCATCCAAAAATGGTTTATCTAAAATTCTGTGCCACTAGCTCATCATCCTTATCCTCCATCTAGTTCACAAAATTCAAGGTAACAAACTTGTTGACTCAGATCTAGTGAATCTTTGACTTTTCAAATAATGCAATAGCTTGGCACTATTGAAATTATAATGCTTGGCACATACTATGTTACTCGGCACCAACTATGTTTTACTGATGCTCGGCACCTACTATGGATTCACTCAACATCAACAAAGTTTTTACTGATGCTCGGCACCTATTACTTGCTTGGCACTTGAACTTTCTCGGCTCCTGAACTTGCTCGGCTCCTTCTGTTTCACTTAGCACACACTAGATTTTTCATTTGCTTGGTACTTACTGATAATCTGCTCGGCATGAACTAGCTTTCTTGGTAGCCACTAATGAACTTAGTCAACCTTTGTAGACATCTTTGTTACAACTTATTCTTCTAGAGTTTCTAAGTGTAGCCAACCTTTGTATCTTCAAGTGTATTATCAATACATCATTTTACCATTATCTTAACTAATCCATATCCTTCATTACAAAACCGTAACTCAACATTTCCCTTAGGTGTTTTTGTTACATCTTATTAATTAAATCCTCTTCATCAATCAACTAAGTGATAGTACTTGGATCTTATAAGCAATTTTCATTCCAAGAAATAGTAGGTTTGACATCAGTGACAAAACAATGATTGAAAATATTATTTATCAACAATCTCCCTCTTTGCACATAATCTCTCTTCTTTAATAATGATAATTTCAATCATATCTCAACAATCTCCCTCTTTGGTATTGATGGAAAACCAAACTCATCAACCAATTTATCAAAATTCTAACTAGGTTAAAACAATAAATCAAATACCAAAAAGAAAATTTTATCAAGAAATATTCATTCGATCAGTAACATAAGCTAGCTTGTGACTCCCTCTGAATTCAAAGTATTAGGGATATCTCTTTTGTTGATACACTGTCCTCTCCTTTTCATTCTACTCTCTCTCTAATTGATTCTTGTCTACACTATTTTCTCCCTCTAAGCTACAATTTTCTTTTCTTCTTGTTTTCTGCTATTCTCCACACATGTCTGATCAATTTTTGTATGACTCCCTCTTTTCTATAGCTTACCACTTTGATCAATTTTAGCTTTAACTTTTAATTGTTATTTCTCATATCTTACTTTTTGTTCCTTTTAAATTTTCTATTTCTTCCTTTGCACATTATTTCTCCCTCTACATGCATTGATCATTTTTTTCTATTTCTCCCTCTTTGACAAAAATGCCAAATACACACTATTTTAGCATCTCATCATGCAAGTATAGCATTTGTAGTAACTCTAATTTCTCCCTCTGTCACCTTGCTTGTGACTAATTTAGAATTTTAGTACTTAAATTACTTTAGGCAAAAACCTAAAGTAAGTATCCTCTGCATCAACTTATAACATTTCAACAATCAACTCATTTAATGCAGGGTAGTCTTGTTGTTTCTTAAATAGCCTTGGATAACACTATCACCCCTAACTTACCTCTAAGATACTCAAATGCATCTTTAGGTAATGCTTTTGTGAAGATGATAGCAATTTTTTCCTTTGAGTTGACATATTCCATCTTCACTTGCTTGTCTTCCACCAATTCTTTTACATAGTGATACTTAATTGCAATTTGCCTTGTTTTGGCATGCATCATAGGATTCTTTGATATGTTGATGGAACTAATGTTATCACAATAGAGTATCACAGGTTTAGTTACCTCTTCTTTCATACCTTTCAATAAGTGCTTGATCCATACAATATTGGTGCAATTTATAGCAGCAACAACATAGTCAACTTTTGTTGTGGACTGTGAGGTACAACTTTGCTTTTTGCTAGTCCAAGTGACTAATATTTTATCTAAGAAAAGTGCTCCTCAACTAGTGCTTTTTATGTCATCAATATTACCTACCCAATTTGCATCAGTGTAGGCTTTCAATTCAAACTTTTTAGTCCTCTTGTAGTATAAGCCAAAGTCATATGTTCCTTTTAGGTATCTTAATATTCTTTTTATTTCCATAAGATGATTTTCTCTTGGATTTGCATAAAATCTTGCCACTATTCCAATAGCTAATGCAATGTCTGGTCTACTATGCACAACATACTGTAACTTTCTAATCATTGATCTGTATATTATCTGATTCACCTTAGTTGACTCATCATTCTTGGATAACTTATGTCCTATTACCATTGGTGTACTGACTAGTTTTGAACCTTCTAGGCCAAATGTCTTGAGTATTTCCTTGATATATTTTTTATTGGGTCACAAATATGTCATGTTTTAGTCGATATAATTGCAATCCAACAAAGAATTTGATTTCTCCAAACATTGACATCTCAAACTCATGTTTCATTTTATCATCAAAGTCTCTACATAGGGCATCTTTTCCTCCAAATATTATATCATCAACAAAGATTACAAATATCAAAATTTCTTTACCTTTTTTTGCCTTGATATATAGGTTGTTTTTATCATTTGTTCTTTCAAATTCTATCTTCACAAGATATTTGTGAAGTCTCTCATATCATGATCTAGGTGCTTGTTTCAAACCATAGAGTATTTTGTGTAGTTTGCAAACCATATCTTTGTTGTTTTCATCAACAAACCCCTCTAGTTGTTCTATGTAGACTTCTTCTTCCAATATACCATTTAGAAAAGTACACTTTACATCCATTTGGTAGACTTTAAAACCTTTTTAAGCAGCATATGCAAGTAGTGTTCTTACTCCTTCCATCCTTGCAATAGGGGCAAATGTTTCCCTATAATCTAGTCCTTCCTCTTGTGCATAACCTTTACAAACTAGTCTGGCCTTATTTCTTGTAATCTCGCCATTCTCATCTAGCTTGTTCCTAAATACCCACTTGGTACCAATCACATTCTTATCAGCTAGTCTTGGAACTAAAGTCCAGGTTTTGTTCTTCTCTATCTGATCTATCTCTTCTTCCATAGCTTTATACCAATTATCATCTTGCAGTGCATCTTTTACTATTTTGGGTTTAATCTTGCTTATCAGACATGATTCATTCCTTAGTATGTTCCTTTTCATTGGTCTAGCTTCCTTGTCACCAATAATTTATTCTGCAGGGTGATGTCTTCTCACATACTTGGATAATGTTGGTTCTATCCTTGTTTTCATGTTTGTTCTTTCAGCTTTGGAGTCATTGTGCACACCTCTTTCAGGTATTTCATCATCTCTTTCATGTGTACTAATTTTAGAATTAGAATGTGCATTATCTTCATTCTACAACTCAACTTATGAATGTAGCTCGGCATTCACTGGTTGTGATTCAGCTGATACTAAAACATTTTGTTGATTCCCAACTTGATTAGTAGCTTCTTCTTTAGTAGGCATTCCTTCATAGAAGTATACAAAGGATTTGTACTCTTCTAGTTTCTTGATGGGTTCCTTATCCTGAACTTTGCATTCTCATCAAAATTTACATTTGCACTCTCCACAATCTTGTTAGTGTTAGTATTCAAACACTTATATGCCTTACTTCTAATGGAGTATCTAAGAAATATGCCTTCATCACTCTTTGAATAAAACTTGCCACTTCTAGTATCTTTAAGAATATAACATCTACAACCAAATACTTTGAAATGTTTTACATTGGGTGAGTGACCATACCATAATTCAAAAGGTGTTGCATGTGTACCTTTCTTGACTTGTACTTGATTCAAGGTGTAAATAGTTGTACTTAAAGCTTCTCTCCAGTACTTTAGAGCAACATTTTTCTCCATCATTAATGTTCTAGCACAGTCCATCACTGATTTATTCCTTCTTTCTGCAATGCCATTTTGTGGGAGAGTTCTAGGTGTTGATGTTTGTCTCTTAATTCCTTTGTCATTGCAAAATGTCTCAAAATCTTTTGATATAAACTCTCCTCCTCTATTTGATCTTAGGCACTTCAAAAATTTTCTTGTTACCTTCTTAACCCTAGCCAAATACCATTTAAAAATTTTAAATGCATCAAATTTCTACTTTAAGAACATTACAACCATCATCCTAGAGTAGTCATCAACAAACAGCATTATATATATGTCTCATTTATAGCTTTGCACTTCTATTGGGCCACATAAATTTGTATGGACTAACTCTAATACTTCTTTGTGAATGTAGGTTTTGCTCTTGAACCTTGATTTGGTCATCTTTCCTAGTTGACACTATTTACACATTGTATTTTTTGGCTTCTTCAGTTTAGGAAAACCTTTGACTTTCTTTATTTTGTTGATGCTAATCAGATTATCAAAGTTGACATGACATAGCCTTTTATGCCATAGCCACACATCATCAAGTCTAACAACAAAAGAGGATGCATCTTCCATATCTAGGTAAAACAAATTACTCCTAGTTTGTTCTCCTTTTCCTATCAAATTTCTATCAGTATCATAGATTTTGGCAGTTTTGTTTCCAAATTCTACTTTGCATCCTACATTGCCTAACTATGACACACTCAGTAGATTATAATTCAATCCTTCAACATAGTATGCATTATCACATATTATTTTCTTTTTAAGATTAATAGAACCTTTTCCTTTGATTAGACATGGAGCATCATTTCCAAATCTAACAGTATTTCCATCATACTAAGTAAAGGTAACAAACTTACTTTTGTCTCCTATCATGTGATGTGAGCATCCACTGTCTATGATCCATCTGTCATTCTTGTTCACATAGGTTACTAGTGTTGTCTCATCTTCATCTGACTCATCCTTCATGGCTACATAGACTACCTCATCATCATTTTGATCAAAATCCTCTTCTTCAACAATGTAGCACTTTTTTCCTTTATCTTTGTAATCTCTGTTATCATTTTCTCTTTTATTCTAATTCTTGTTGCCTTCTCTATAGTTCTTTTTCTATGTGCATCTTGTAGCAATATGTCCTACTTCATTACAATTAAAACATATAATAGTCAACTTACCTTCAAATTTAGCTTTGCCTCTGTGAAATCTTTTGGCCAGTAGTGCTTCCAATTGTTCCACATCTTCTTCATCTGTGCTGCTATCACTAGATGCATACTTTACCTTTTTCTTCTTCTTATTTTGTTTCACCTCCTCGGTATCTTTCATTGATAGCTTGGCCTTGAAAGTAGATTCAATATTCTTAGGTCTGTAGTTATCAAAGTTGGATAACTCAAATGCAGTGAGTCTTCCCACTATACCTTCAAGAGTTAGCATGTTTCTTGGTACACATCTTAATTCTTGTATGGCTAAAACTATAATAGCACAGATGGGGAGCAAGGTTCTTAAGAATCTACTATTAATAGTTTCATCATCTTAATGACCACCCAAACTTCTTATTGCACTAACTACTTATTTCACTCTAGAAGCATATTGAGCAGCGTTCTCACCTTCCTCCATTCTCATGTCATCAAACTTTCCTCTGAGGCTTTCTCTTTTTTCTCTTTGAACATTCTAATGTCCATAAATATTAGTCAAGTCTTTCAACATCTTGAATGTAGAGTCACATCCCTTGATGTCATTAAATTCAGCATAGTTAAGGGCAGATGCAATCTCCAGCATTAACTGATTGTGCTCCTTCTTTTTCTTCATATCTTCTGCAATGGGTGCAACTAGATCAACATGTTCCACTTTAATTGAGGTTTGTGCATGATCACTTATTGATCCATGATGTAGCTTCATTAACCTTTGCCATGTAGTGAAGTTATCTCTGTTGAGCTTGGGAACTTCTCTCTTAAACATCTTGATCTTCCTACTTCTAGTACCTTTAAACCAAATTAGTAGATGGCCCTGATACCAATTGTTAGAAATGCTTAAGAATAACTAAGAAGTGGGGGGGGGCGAGGGGGGGAGGGGGGTGAATCATTTATTCAAGGTCCAAATTTCCTAATAAAACTTATTCACCAAGTAAAGTGAGCCCATTTGACTAATCAGGCATTCAAGCTTAAACTTTCATACTTAGCAAGTTATTGTAGCACTAATAACATGCTACTCAATTTTCATTCTTCTGAAGTGATGCCCTATGAAATTTATGCCTTGTTAAAGGCCACAACACATTATTAAATGTGACATGGTTAAAGGATTTCAACCACTTTGTTAGAAGTGGGCCTAGCTAGAGGACTTTAGAACATTCACTTAGAATGCAACTCTATTAAAGGATTTAAAAATGGATGTTAAACTAACCTAAGTCCATAGGATTTTACCCCTAATTGATACAATTATTAGATTAAAACAACAAGGGCTTTCAATCTGATACAACTCACAACATAAATTGCAAATTTTAAATCTCAATTCAGTTCTCAAATTTTCCTGGCTTTCAGTCTCTACAGCTTTAACAACTTGTCCTCCTTTCAAGCTTTGTGTCCTTGAATCTTCATACTTTATGTACCAGTGCAATCTCTGTGGTCACCTATTGAAGTAGAGTCTTTGTACTCTATTCCTTCCTCTCTCTCGATGCCTTCATCTTGACATCTGACCAACCACTTAACTTGGCAACTCTTGCTTCTTCACCTATAACTCTTTAAATAGAAGTTTGGAATACTTCTCTCACTCTAATCTTCCCATTTTTAATTTTAGTTCGAATGGATTAGGTAAGATTCAATGAATCCACCCCATATCTTGTTCCTTCTAGAAACATCATGAAGAATCCACCTATATTCATCTAAAAATAGTTTATCTAAAATTATGTGCCACCAGCTCATCATCCTTATCCTCCATCTGATTCAAAAAATTCAAGGTAACAAACTTGTCAACTCAAATCTAGTGAATCTTTGACTTTCAAATAATACAGCAACTTGGCACTATTGAAATTTTGATGCTCGGCACATATTATGTTACTCGGCACCAACTATATTTTACTAATGCTTGGCACCTACTGTGGATTCACTTGGCATCAACAAAGTTTTTACTAATGACTGGTACCTATTACTTGATCAACACTTGAACTTACTCAACTCCTTCTATTTCACTCAGCACACACTAGATTTTTTATTTTCTCGGCATGAACTAGCTTGCTCAACACCCACTAATAAACTTAGTCAAGCTTTGTAGACAACTTTGTTACAACTTATTCTTCTAGAGCTTCTAAGTGTAGCCAACCTTTGTATCTTCAAGTATATTATGAATACATCATTTTACCATTGTCTTAATTGATCCTTGTATTTCATTACAAAACCATAACTCAACCTTTCCCTTAGGTGCTTTTGTTACATCTTATTAATTAAATCCTCGTCATCAATCAACTAAGTGATAGTACTTGGATCTTATGAGAAAATGTCATTCTAGCAAATAGCAAGTTTGACATTAGTGACAAAATAATGATTGAAAACATTCTTTATCAACAATCTCCCTCTTTGCAAACAATCTCTCTTCTTTAGTAATGATCTTTTCAATCAGATCTCAGTAGGGGCACACCTATTTTCACAATTCTAGATGATGAAGTTCTTGGTGTCAGTCTTACACCTTTCCAAATTGTATCAATAGGGATCGAGATATGGCCACATCTCAACAAAGTATTCATGTGTGCCATAAAATTCCTATTTGAGAAGGATATTCCTCTCCTATTCTCTAGGGGACTACTTGATGATGCAATCCCATGTAATATATCACCTCTTGTGCAAGCTTCTCTAACCATTCTTGAACTTCATTCATATCTTACTGCAATCTTGTTGCCCTAGGTAGCATTGTTGCCTATTGAGTGATGTCCCATTTTTCCTTATATGTATTCATAATTATTTTCTAGGACTCCCTCTCATGCTTCACCTCATGCATTTGATTCATAAAGTGTGTAATCCTTGCATTTGTAGCATTTAATTGATCTTGTGACTGATATGCTATGGCATTCATCTTTTCCATCATTTCTCTAAAAGCTTCCACCTGTTCTTACAACAAGACTAGTTTGTTTTGGATTTCCTCCATCAATGCTCATTCTACTGCTAGTGATGCCTTTGCAGTCTCTACTCACACTCACTCAGCTAAAAGTACTACTTCTAAACACTTGGCCTCATCACACGCCCCATCTTCTCAAGCTCTCTCAATCAAACCTTGAAAGAACTTGACATACTTCACTATATTATCGGCCCACTCCATCTCTACCACCAACACTTTCTTTAGCTCTGCTTCCATCACCACAATTGCATCATGAACTGGTTGCAAAACAACACTAGGTTGCACTTCTTTAAATGGATGAAATAAAGTCCTGACAACACCACTTGTGTTCTCCTCAAATATGTTGATCATACCTCTAGGATGCTTTTTCCTTGCCTCCATGGTGATGTAATTGGCTTCACCATAGGTCCTTGCTATATAACTAGGTAGTCCATTCAATAGGTGTTTCATCTTCTAGCTGGCTATCTATAAAGAAGACAAGTACATTGTTATCTTCTAGTTGTGTCTACCCTCCTGGAGATCTAGCCTCCTCTACTATCTCATCTTGCCTTGCACTTGGCATCACACTTTTAGATAACATCTACAAGAGTAGGATCCTCCTCATTTTCTTTTGTTGGATCCTAGGGTAGTTCACCTTGACTTGCCTCTATGGCTTCTCATTCACACTGATGCACATTTCAATGAGAGGATGCTCCACTCACTTCTTGGCAAATAGGTTTCTCTCTTCTCCTCTATCTCCTTAGCCACTTTCCATCCACTAGGCTTTTACTATTATCCTCAATCCATCCTCCAGTTCCCACCTCTACTGACTTAGGTTTTTGTTGTGCATGCTCTTATAAGTCTACCATTGTTATTTTTAAATAGACAATTATTTGCTCAAGTTTCTCTTGTGTTTCTTAAGCACTCAAATACACAATGAGATCAATCGGTATCACTAACCTATTTATGGAAACAAACTCTCAATACCTTCTACTACACTCTACCAACTTATTAGGAGTAGGTGAGTTGTCCACCATCTTTTTCACAAATGATGTGCAATAATGCCACTCTAATTTATTTTAGCACATCTCATGACATATCAAAACTGCACAACAAACAACCTTATCTTGCCACTTAAGAATACAATGTCTTTTGATTTTTGCATGATATTTTTTTAATTTTTTTCAAGTATACCATGAGTTAGTCCCAAAATAGCAATAAAAAATTATAAAGAAACCTCTGTCAGATAGTCACAGACCTATCAAAATCTAGCAAACATCGAGTACAACTGAGAAACTAATCTAACCACTCAATCAGCAAGAAAATTATAGCCAGGTGATAGTTTATGCTGGAAGATTTTCATACGATACTTCTTAGTATACACATGCAACAATTTTCTCTTACATGATATTTCTTATTAAGCTAGGCAACAAAATTTACAATACTAAGGCAATAAAGTATAGTACTATCGTGCAACACTTTCTCAAAAATTTATCACCCAATAGTTATGAGAACTGTCATATGAAACTAGAAAAATGTCCACTAAAATCTGCAACTATTAAAAAAGAATCTTGTGGATAGAACACAAAAAATGTGGAAATGCAACAAAAAGAAGAGCAAAACTAAGGCATTTTGCCCCACGGTGGGTGCCAAAAATGTACATTCAAAAGGTGTCACACTCTAAACCCTTCTATCCAAATGATTCCATGAGTTTGAAATGCTTGGATGTCATCTTAGAACTCCCTATCCATGGAGTGCAGGAAGGTATTATTCAAGTATGAAGGCTCTTAGTCAAGCCTTAGAGATACACTTCTTCCTAGTAAACCATGCAACAGGAGGTTCTTTAAGACAAGAGCAAGAATGAAAGTTTCTACAATGAGAACTCTCAAAAAAATTTAATGCAAATGGAGACTAAGCTAGAATGAATATGCAAAATGTAGCCATTTTAGCAAGAATGAAAGTATTACAATCCATACTAGTTATGTTATGTGATCTTACATTATTGCAAAAATAACTAAACTACCATGCAAGATGCTTCTAAACTAGTATGCAATGGTGATGAGACAATGAGACAAGGAATGAGAAGTTTTCCACAAAGCTCCAAGAAAACTTGTTAGAAAACCTATAGCATAACAATATTCAAAATGAGGATCGATGCTTTGAGGGGGAAAACTCTCTCCTTTTTAAAGAAAAATGGATGATATAGATTAAGAGGCAAGATGAATGTAATCAAGGGTGGAGTTTGAAAGTGGGAGTGATCCATGTGCACACACAATTCAACCAATAGAATATAAACTGACTTGTCATATAAGAAGAAAGTCTCAAAAATATTTTTCTTTTATTTGCAAAATAGAAAAAGGACTTTATGTGTGTACTTTAAGTGGGTTAGAAGAATGGGGTTTTTTATTTAATTAGAAGGGGACATGTTCTTTTAATTAAATAATGAACTTAGGATAGCATAGTCAAACTATAGGTTATAATCAAATTAATTAATTATTAGCAATTTAGTCTAGGTAAATGATTAATTAAATTAGTCAAAATGTTGAGAAGGGGGCTAATAATCTAGATGACTATTTTTAGGTGATTATAGTCATCATCAACATTATCACCACCACTATCTTGGTCACCCTCATTATGATCAAGATCATCACCATCATCATCATCATTATCATCCTCATCATCATGATTAGTGGCATCATCATTTGCATTAGGAGCATCATCAACTAACTCTCAATCATGATCTACTTCTTCCTCTTCCTCGGTATCTTCTTCTTCCATTACATTATACTTTATTGGCCTTCCCCTTGGATCATGTCTAACAAAAAATGACCAACCCAGTTTATGTGGAACCTCTAAGTAAAATACCTTCTCACATTGGCTTGGAAGAACATAGGGCTCATCCCCAACTGGCTCAAACAACCTTGTATTGATCATTGGAAATCCATTCTCATGCTCGATAATAGTTCTATCAGAATTATTTTTATTGAGTCATAATCTACACCATTTGACAAAAAAGAGAACTAATTTGAAGTAATTAAAATCATAGTCAAGTATATCAACCAAAATGTCATAGTATCAATTTTGAGATTCTGGAGGATGTAAGTCATTTCTAGATGAAATATTGATCACCTAGAAGACTGCACTTATCCTAGAATCACAAGTTCTCTTCATGTCATAACCATTGATATGAAATTTATAACTATTGCATAACATAGACTTGTGGTGTTTCACCTACAATAATGTTCAAACATGTATTAATTATTGCATCATGAGTTTAAAAACATACAATAGATTAACAAATTTATAAGTTCTGGGAGATCTCTTAAACCATATGCTAAATGTATTTCTTTTTGGGTAACATTATGATCTCCATTATAATGAGCTTTTTTAACCAATGAATTCATCAATTCACATTTTAATATATGACTAGAATGTTTACATCATTCAATCCATACCGTCATCCAATCTTTGATTGTTTGCAATAAACAAATATTGCATCCCACTCTTTAGCAGATGTACAAAAGTAAATAAATTACTTACAATAGATTTATTTTGAATATTAAGAATTAATTAACTATAATAACATCTAATAATTTATTATCTTTCACTTTCCTAAATCTATCATTCCCCACCAAGTACTCCCCTTCAAATTTTTTAATGGTATCGACATACCAAATGCAATCTATATGGGTCTTTGATGCAAGATTAGGAAAAGATTAAGTAACGTACATCATCATCTCGTATACCATATATCCCTCAATCATGGAACCCTCAGGACATTCACTTTGTTAAACCAAACCCTTCAAAAATTTCAAGTGGCTCTCAACCATCCACATTGACCTAGGCTATACAGGTCCACACAATTCAATCTCCTCAACTAGGTGTATGAGGTAGTGTTCTTGTGTGTTGAAAAAAGTTGAAGGTAAACCATTATACATTTCACACATTAGTGGAAGAATTTTTTTCTTCCAATACTTTATATCTTCTTTATGGATTTCTTTAGATGGCAACCACCTACAAGGGATTCAAGACACAAAAATATATAAATATGAGACTTTATAATATATTACTTTTTTGATATATTGAACAAATATCACTTCTTACCTAATGTATTTTCCAAGATCATATATCACTTTTTTGATATTATTATTGAAGTTGTTTGGGAGCAGTAGGGGTAGCACAACTGCACCAATTGTCAACTGATCATTTCATTCTTTTCTAATGTAATTCAATAAAAATTGAATGTAGTTTCACAAATATATTATAAATACAAAAGATCGTGACTTACCTTGATGAAGGTATGGCCAATCATGCATTTTCAGCCCTAGGCCAAATTCACTTTTCTTTGATATGAGATTGCTTATATTTGTAGTAAATCCTATAAGAAATTGAATTTTTCATATGACTTCTTTTATGAAATTACTCTATTTCTCCCTTAATAACCAAGAAGGGAACTTGCATTAATCTGGTCTCCATTGCTATTTTATTCAATGATACTTTTCCTTGCATGATTGGAATCATGAATGTCACTACAAATTTTGGCAAGTTTTTCTTTGTCACACCTTCCATCCAATATTTTCCATAGTGTCTATGTTACATTCTTTCCAATATGCATAGTATCAAACAAATGCACAATTTGTAGTTGCTCATAGTAGGGTAGCCTTCTAAATTCTTGGGATAATATTTTAGTCCCTTTTGAAGTTGGTTAGTATTGATGCCTTGACAACCTAAAATTATATTATATTTCAATTGCCATAGGTGAGTTGTCATTCTCATCAAACACCTACTTTGTTAAACTTTTGAAATGATGAGATTTTATTTTGGACCACACATTGGACTTACAAATTTTCCCTTTGTTTGAAGACCTACAAGATAGCGATGCAATTGGATTAAATATGTTCATTTTTGGAATTAGTATTATTGTGTATGACTAGATTTTAAGATAACATACTATAGAAATGTGTCAACCCTAGGGCATCATGAATTATCCACACAAGCATTGCATGCAATTGAAATTTTTTTTTGTCCAATTGGTCTAGAGATATCACACATGGTGAAACCATTCTATAACACTAGCAACTCATCAATAAGAGGTGCAATATATACATTCATATCTTTCACTTGGTACTTACCTAGTTGAATGAACAACATCAATTAATTATTGTGGTCATTTCACTCCAAGACTTATAATTACATGTAGGTAAAAATAAAATAATAAAATAGCTAGAACAGTTGTTGTCAACATAATGTGATACCTCTTTATTAACATCCATAGAGAAAGGTTATTGTTGATAACAAAAATAGACCACACTAAGTAAATGGATCTCATCTCTCCAAATGGCTTGACACTGTCAATTTCTAGAGAAAGCCTAAGATTTTGAGGTTCTTCTTTAAAGTGTGACCACTTTTCATCTATGTCCATAAATATTGAACCATCCACAACCATTTGAATAATATCATCTTGACTTCTATTGTGTGCATGGTAATCCATAAATGATGCTGAGCTACTGCACCTGAATAATCATATAAGATGTGGAATAATGGGGATGTAATGAAGAACCTTGCAAGGCACCCTTTTTGTCACTTAATCATCTTGATATCTTTGTGAATGGAATTTTGTTGCATTTTTCATGTTCTTTATGATAAATTACATGATCTACAGGACAAGAATCTATTTATTGATACTTCATTCTAATATGTTTCATAGTGGCACATAATTTTAGATACGAGCAAGGGAGAACATTCAATGGTGGTAACAAATGGTCAAGTATCAATCTACAACAAAAAAATATAATTTGTTAGTATAAACAATCTTAATGGTACATATTTCACCTTTTATATACTATAATGGCGTATATTACAAACCTTAGCATACATGACACTGCTATGTTGGATAAACCATTCGTAATCATCAAATTCACCAACAATAATACAATAGAGAGAAGAGTTCATTGGGATTCTTTGTAAAGGTGTGTGTTTGTCATCTCAAGTAGAGGTATATCATAGACAACCTCAATGTCATCCTCATCATCATCATCACCACCACCACCATCACCACCACCAATGCCAAATGTGTCATGGATCAATGCATTCATACCATCATCTTCAAATGTGGATTCTAGCATATGATCATCATCTTTCATGGGATCATGATCTTCTCCTTCAATACTCACACCTCCATGTTCCTCTAAGATGTGTTGGTCCATACATGTACAATAACATTTTTCATCGCCTTCTCTTTGAAAGTTAGACAAAAATCTAGTGATTGTCTCCCTATTTTAATCAAATTCCCTTGTATTATCTAGCATGATCCTTCTTCACGAGAATAAAATATTCTTGTATCCTTATTGAGTTGGTTGTGTATATCTACAAAAATATTAGACACGTTTTACTTAATATTTATATCTACACATATGGTTTTGAAAGAATAAATTGGTGTAATTAATGTATATATCTACAAAAATATTGGACATGTTGTACTTAATGTTTATATCTACACATATGGTTTTGAAAGAATAAATTGGTGTAATTAATGTATATATTTGCAAAAATATTGGACATGTTGTACTTAATGTTTATATCTATACATATGGTTTTGAAAGAATAAATTGGTGTAATTAATGTGTATATCTACAATAATATTGGACATGTTATACTTAATGTTTATATCTGTACATATGGTTTTGAAAGAAAAATTTGGTGTAATTAATGTGTATATTTGCAAAAATATTGGACATGTTGTACTTAATGTTTATATATGCGCATATGGTTCTAAAAAAAAATTTTGGTATAATTAAATATCTACAAAAATATTGGACATGTTGCACTTAATGTTTATATCTGCACATATGGTTTTGAAAGAAAAAATTAATGTAATTAATGTGTATATCTACAAAAATATTAGACATGTTGTACTTAATGTTTATATCTGCACAAATGGTTTTGAAAGAAATATTTGGTGTATTTATGCCTCTTCATTTTGATTTTGTTCAAGGGAAGTCTGTCAGTGGTAATAGAAAATAAGAATGCATTTTCTAAGAGTTTATAATTATTCAACAAAATTAATGTTTTACAAGAAAATGAGCCTCGCAATTTTTGTTGTAGCTTCTTCTTGGATTACATTTTTTTTTTCTTTATTCAAAACTCTTTTTAGGTGTTTTTTTCACTATTTATTATCTGATGATGGATTATCAAATATGATTCAAAATTCTTTATTGTCTCTTTTAGCTCTATATTGTCATGATAATTGATAACGAAGTGTAATGATAGATTCCCATCATCATTAATGATCTATTTTTATTTTCTCATTAAGTGTAAATCAAAATATTTTTTCTTTCCTTCAACTCTTTATTATTCTATTTAGTATGATCTGTATCTTTTTCATTTCTTATAGCATTCTATTATTCTAATGATAGATCACTCAAGGTCAAGAAAAACTATCACACTAGTAGTTTGTCAATTGCCCAATATAATAATATCAAATATTTACAATCTATATTATTTGTCCTTCCTATTTCCTATTTCTTTAAATCAATTTCTAGATTATTTTGATAATAGAACACCAAATACAATAAAAATATTTATTGATCATAAATATTTATAGATCAATGTAGAAACTAGGTACAAAAATAAAGACATTGGTCCTTGGTCAAGAATAATGATATCCCTATTTCACAATATTTATTGCTAATGTATTTAAATAAGATGCAAATTTCTCTTCCACTAGTCATTTGTCAATTGTCTTATCAAATATGGACAATATATAATATTTATCCCTATAGTAGATTAGGCAATTTTGTAATCCAATTTTCTATTATTTCTCTTTTTAACTCTCTACTATCTGATGAAGTTTCACCTATTTGAATATAGATTTGTATCACATCTTGTGTTGCAACTTCTACAAGGGAATGAGTCCTATGATTATGGCATTTACATAGAAGTAGAACTTGCTTCTTCAATTCCTTTCAGTTAACTCTTCACTGAAGTTATTCTTCTAGTAGTGAGAATAGCTGCTACAAATTCCTACGAGCCAAGGGACCCTAAACCTATGCTATATTTTATAGAGACATGGGAGAAGTTACTATTGGATTTAGTACTTCATAACATTCTAGAACATAGTGGAGTGAAATTTTGAATAGAATTTCAAGTGGGAATACTGCCAAACTGGAGCAGGGAAACTAGTCTGTGGGTCTCGAGCAGGGCAATGACAAGGGAAAGGAGGATGCTACAGAAGATGGGGATACACATTCTTTTCATCTGCACCTAGGAGAAAATAATATCTCTATTCCATTATTGGGAGGAATTTTGAATAGGATTTCGAGTAAGAATAGGGCAACTAGTCTATGGGTATCGTGCAGGGCAAGGACAAGGAAAAGGGAGATACTATAGGAGATGGGGACCCACGTGCTTTGCATAGCTGCACCCTGAAGAAAAAATACCTCTAATTTATTACCAAGGACATCAAGAGGAGGGGCTCCTAGGTCCTGGGGAAGATGGACTAATCTATTTGGAATCAAACCATCAGGTAAATCCACTTTCCCTAAAATTATAGACAAATCTAATAAGGATGAGGGGATTTTCACCTTAGAAATTCCCACTGAAATTATTGACCACAAAATTTTGGGTATGGATGCCACCCTGGTGGGTAAATTTATTGGTCCCCAACCAAATATTTATCTAGTAAGGATTTTCGTTAGGAAAAACTAGGAATTGAAAGGTCGGGTTGAAGTAATGGCTATAGCAAAAGGCTTTATGTCTTTTGAGTTCTCCTGCCCAGAAGATTACTCCAAGATTCTTTGTGTGGGTAATTGGATGATGGGAAAATCTACTCTTATTCTCCACAAGTTGACTTCCAACCTTGACTTGATCAATGACTTTCTAACCCAAGCCCCGGTCTGGATTAGGTTGTCGGAGCTTCTCTTAGAGTACTGGCATGAAGATGTTTTTTATCGCATCACCAGCTCTTTTGGGGAATTTTTATCTATTAATCTTTTTACTATATCTAAGAAAAGACTCTCATATGCTAGAACCTACATTAGAGTGGTTGAAGGCTAGGATATGTCTCAAGTGATTGAGTTTCAATCTTGTATGGGTAGGCGAGCATAGCAAATTGACTATGAGAATGTTTTTTTTGCTTGTTTCCATTATAAAAAGGTAGGACATAAAGTGAAGGCTTGCCCTATCTTTAGAGATAAGGAAAAGGCCTATAAGCTCAAAACAAACAAGAAAAGAACAAGGACAAACAACAAATTTGATGCTCCTAGAAAGGTGTGGAAGGAAAAAGCTATAGAAGGAAAGGCCTGGGGGGGAGAAGCTAATGGAGAAAATGTGAAGGGGGGTCCCCTAATGGGACATAACACTCTAGAAGGAAATAAAGATTCTGAGAAGGAGGCACAGCAAAAGACCGACAGGGTCTTGATTGATGCAATACCAAGTCCAAAAATCACTTCACACAAGAATGTAAGGAAGGATGTGGCTGATATTAGAGTAGGTGTAGGGAAGAATTCCATTGAGGAAACCACAAAGATGGATACTACTAATGCCTCTTGTGTTCTAGAATCTTATACTACTAATGCCTCTTGTGTTCTAGAATCTTAGGATGGGCCTTTTGTGGAGGAGTTGAGACATTCATAGGAATCCAACTTCAACACAAACAAAGGGATCTCCCCTACAATGGTCAACCAATTCCTTGAAAGGGTCTTAGCCACCATTCCTAGCCACCTTTCCCAGCTAGAGGCCTTATTTGATAGCTACAAGGAAGCTAGTGATGCTCCATGGATGACAATCAAGAATAAGACAAAGAAAAATAGTAGGGACCCTTCGCTAGTCTTGCCAACAACCACTAGAAGTAGGGTGAAAGCTGATACTAGAAGTAAATCTAGTACCCCAAGGAAAACAAGAATCAAATCAGAAAGGAAGAAATAAGGATGAATATTCTAGATGGGACCCAAAGAACCATCTAGGAATCTTGCAGTCATAATAAAGCATGAAGATCATTTCCTGGAACATTCATAGACTCAATGGACTCCACAAATAGGAAATTGTTAGGAATATGGTTAGGGATTATAGGCCAGATTTATTTTTAATTCAAGAAACTAAAATGAAGAATTAGAAAGTTGATAAGATTTCCTTTGGTAAAGGAATGAAGAAGATAACTACTGACTCGAATGGAGCTTCAGGTGGTCTGCTAATAATATGGAAGGAAGCTTTTGAAGCCAACATCATCTATGAAAAAGGTAATATTTTTCTCATGAAATTTTTTAATCCTAAGGATCAGGATAGATAGTTTCTTTTAAACCTCTATGCTCCCACTACTAAGAAAAGTAGAAGAATTTTTTGGAAAAAAATTTGATTTGGTTACCTAGATGGGTAATTCTAAGGGCATTATTATGGGGGATTTCAATACCCCTCTCTTGGCTTCTGAGAAGTTAGGAGGGTTACCACCTGATGCGGATAGAAGGCAACACTTGGCTGACTTAATAAGGGATTTGGCTCTTCTAGATGTTGATCTTAGGGGATGCAAATATATCTAGTCCAACAAGAGAATTGTTTAGGAGTACATCTAGGTGAGATTGGATAGAGCCCTTATTACTATGGATTGGATGAGTCAATTTTAGTGCAAGCTTTCATCTCTAGTGAGGCTTGGTCCATACCATTCCCCTATCTCTCTTATTTTTGATAGAGTGAATAGAAAGAAGGATTTTCCATTTAGATTTGAGAAGATGTGGTCAGCACACCCTAGCCTATATGAAGAAATCAAGGAGTGGTGGGGTATTGAGGTTGATGGCACAGCCATGTACAAGGTTGCTAAGAAACTCAAATTCATTAACTTAGAAATTTGAAAATGGAACAAATTGGATTTTGGCAGTATTTTCCATGATAAAGAGAGGATTTTGGAGGAGCTTTTTGAAGTGTAGGAAGAAATATAGACCTAGGGTTATGATGATATTAAGATGAATACTGAGAAGGAAATCCTTACTAATCTTCACAACATTGTGGGTAAAAAGGAAATATTTTGGAGGTAGAGGTCTAGGTCGGTCTAGCTCAAGGAAGGGGACAAAAGCTCTAGATTCCTCCACCTATCCACTATGAAACATAGGGCTTCCAAAAAAATTTGTGAGATCAAAAAAGGAAATGACACTATCAAGGAAGATAATGAGATAGCAGAGGAAGCTATCGGGTACTTCTCTTCTATCCTTACTAAAGATTTTAACTTGGATGTAGAGGACCAAAATATTATTCTTAACACCATTCCTAGTATTATTAATGATGCTTAGAATCAAGCCTTAGAGACTATCCCAAAGCTTGAATTAAAGAGGCATTTTTTTCTCTGTTGGCTTAGAAAACCCCTAGCCCTTATGGTTTCCCTACCTTCTGCTTCCATATGTTTTGCGAAATTATTCATTTTGATCTTTTCAAAGTTGTTCAAGAGGTTTTTGGTGCCAGGAACCTACTAAAAGAAATCAATGCCACTTTTTTTGTTCTGATCACTAAAGTTGTTGGTGCCGATTCTTTTGGCTCTTTTAGACCAATTAGCCTTTGCAATTCTTTCTACAAGATCTTTGTGAAACTCTTAACTAATACAATTATGAAATTACTCCTAGAGATTATTATGCCTCAAAAATCAAGTTTCATCCCTCACAGATAAATTCTAGACTCCATCATTGAGGTTCACAAAGTTATTCATTCCCTTCAAGTTGGAAAATAAGAGATTTTTTTGCTCAAACTTGATCTATCTAAGGCCTATGACTAGGTGGATTGAGGTTTTTTGGATAGAATCCTTGAAGCTTTTTGTTTCAATTCCAAAGCAAGAATAATTATCTCCTAATTGGTCTCCACCCCTTCCTTTGCAGTCATGGTTAATGGGACCCCCTTTGACTTCTTCAAATCCTCTAGGGATATTTGTTAGGGGGATCCTCTTTCCCCTATCCTCTTCATCATCTTGGATAAAGGTTTGGGTAGGCTCATTCATTCTAAAAGGAGAAGAGGGCAGTTGGTGGGTCTAAAACCTTCTTCTAGCCCCTTGGTTTTCACTCACTAGTAATTCATGGATGATACCATTTTTCGAGGTGAGGGCTTGTTGAGAGAAGCTAGCCTATGAAAATCATCCTCAATACTTACTCTAGGGCCTCTGAGTAGCTCATCAACTGGGACAAAAGTTCGGTGTTCTTCTTCAATACCCCTTTAGATGGACAAAGGAAAATTGTTGGCATTTTGATTTTTTATATTTGGGCCCTCCCTTCCATCTATTTAGGCCTCTCCTTTGGGATCAAACCTTTTGACAGCTTTTGGGACAATATAATTGATAGATTCAATAGAAAGCTGGCAAGATGGAAAGGCATTACTCTGAGTCAGGCTAGAAAAATGTTGTTGATCAAGTCTACTTTGCAAAACTTACCCACTTATGTTCTTAGCCTCTTCTCAATCCCTTCTAAGGTGGCTAATCATCTAGAAGCTATTTAGAGGAATTTCATGTGGTCAGGCACTGATCAGAACAAGAAATACCCTCTAGTGGCTTGGGACAACATCTACAAATCTAAAAAGAAAGGGGGTCTGGGGATTAGAAAGTTGAAATAGTTCAACTATGTTCTTCAAGTGAAATAGATTTGGAGACTCTTTAATACTAATGGTGAATGGAGAGATATTTTGAATTAAAAATATGCTACAAATCTCAATCTTAAATAGTTCATCAACAGGGATCCTAACCCTAGAGGATCTAATATCTAGAATGGCATTCTGAGGAAGAAGGACTTAGCCTTTGAGAAAGTGAAATGGAAATTGAGTAATGGTGAGGATATTAATTTTTGACATGATGATTAGCTCAGATATGGACCTCTTTGAGATATTGAGCCTTTTAATAGATGGGCTAATGCTTGTATTGAAAGATTTGGGAGTAGGGTGAGTGATTATAGGTCTCATAATGACTGGATTGATCTAGTTGAGATGTCCTAGGAGCTCAAGCTATTGATGGACATGTTCAAGAATATTCCTTTGTCACATAAGAAAGATTCCATTATCTGGGGGGAGACTTTGAATGGCAATTATATAGTGGCCTCTGGCTATGAGACTTTGCAAAGTCTTGGCCCGAACCCTATGTGGGCCAAAACTTGGTACTTGGGGCTAATCCCAAAAATTAACATCTTCTTCTAGATTATGATGTAAAATTGTATCCTTATGATAGACAACCTCATCAAGAAGGGAAATATGATGCCCAACAAATGCATTTTATTCAAAAATCACTGTGAGGGTGTTGAGCATATTTTGATCCACTGTCCTTACATCAGAACCATCTGGTCTCTTTTACTATCTTTTTTCAATGTGTCCTGGTGCTTTCCTTCCAACATTTTTGGGGCTGTTTGAACAATGGAACCTTGGGATGTTGGGGAGTGACACCATGGCTTTGTGGAACTAGACCTTACCCCATGTGTGCTAGGGGATTTGGAAAGAGTGGAACAACAAAATTTTTAGAGATAAGAAAAACTAAGGCAGACATTTCTTTTCACAAATGCCTTAATGCCTTGATGGAAAACTACACCAAAATTGAAGGCTCGGTCCCCACTCCTAACACAAAGGGTAGGGATAATAACAAGAGGGATGGATGTAGATGGTCTCTTTCACCTGAGGGATGGCATAAGGCTAATTTTGATGAGGTAGACAAAGGCAACCAAGGAAAGGATAGGGTGGGAGGCATCATCAAAAATTCCTTTGGTATAGGGATTGCTATAGTTGTTGCCCCCCTTGGAACACAAACTAATCATTATGAAAAGGCTATAGTGGCTCACTAGACTATTAAATGGGCAAGATAAATAGGAGTGAAATTTCTATGGTTGGAACGAGATTCAAAAAATATTATTGATTGTCTAAATGAGAAGAATAAGATACCTTGGATGACTGCGAATATCATTAATGACTACATCCAACATCTCAAGACCTTTGAAAATACCTATATGGCACATGAGTACCAAGAAGCTAATCAAGTGGTGGAAAGGCTAGCTAACTGGGTAGTTAAGTATAATGAAGTAGCTAAGTGGACGGATGGCTATAATACCTTGTCAAAAATTAATGAGTTAATCAAAAGGGAAAGGATCCTAGGTAGATTGGGTATCATAAAAAGTTCATCATGATTGTTAATAAGTTACAGGATGTAGTTAGAAATATGATGTGTAGATTTATTATGATTGTTAGTGTTTTATGGGGAATGTGCAGAATTGTGATGTGGAAGTACGATAGCACTTGTATCTCACACATCAAAAAGTTATATCAACTTATTTCAAGGACTGATTTTTGGCAAAAAATTCACAAGGTGGAAATAAGGTCCAAGAAAATGAGGAGCACCAAAGTTTTTATGATTTTGAAGGGCTTTAATACTAGTTATAGAGCTTGCACAGAGGAAGATAACATGGTGGGGGAAAAACACAAGAGGGAAGCAGAGGACAAAGCCCAAAAGTGGTGGAGGCATTCCAAAGTGTGGAACATTATGATAAAAAGGGGAAATCATGAATTTCATTGAAAGACCTCCATGGTTGGAAACCCCCTATTACCAAGAGTATTGTAAAGAGCTGGAATGAGAGAATAGTTAAAATTGATGCGGTGGACTTTATGGTGATGGAGGATGTCATATCTACTATTAATGGCATTCCCATTGTGGGAGAGAAATTCTACAAAGACAAGAAAATCTCAAGGCAAGTGGTTGTGGAATTCATAAAGGATCAAGAGGAGAAAAAGGCATTGGTGAAGAAAGGAATGCATTATCTTTCAATCTCCATCAAGCCATTGTAGAGGTTCATGTTGTGGATCATCACCAAATATATCTCCCTCGTTACCAAATTTGACTGCCTTTGCACCCACCACTCTGTGTTACTTAACCACTTCAAGTATGGGGCTAAAATTTATATTCCCTTCTACCTATACTCTTCTATGAATGAGAACATTAATGATTATTAAGAGAATCATACTAGGAATCTGGTGCTCCATGAGGGGCTTTTACTATTAATCTATAATTCTTTAAGGCTAGGGCAATGGGGAAACAAATTAAGTAGAGGAAGGAGGGAAAGAAGGGTAGAGGAGACTCCAAATAATTTTGAAGAGGACTATTTTCCTTCTGATACTGAGGATAGCCTTGAGATGTATACGGACTCAGAGGGAGATAACTCCTCTCAGTGGGGCTCTGGCAAAAAAATCATCAAATGGAAAGGAAGGAGAAAAAAGCTCTTCCTAATCCCAAGCAAGGCCTTGAAACTTCCTTGGATAGGGACTACAATGAAAAGGCTAAAGGAATGGATACAGGGAAGAAAGTGCAGAAGGAGAGGAGGATCGTAGAGAAGGGGAAGGCATGGACAGGAAGAGGGGCAAGAGAAACATCATCATCAAAATTTTGACTAACAAAGAGGATGAAGTCACGACTTCCTAGAGCTGAAAAAGGAATCTCTCTAAGGCCAAGGAGCATAAATAGGGGGTGGAGAAGGAGGGGGTGGAAGAGGACCCCAATTAGAGTAATAGGGAGGAGTAGGAGTAGGGCCATGAGGAATTTGGCATCAAAAAATATAGATTTTTGATCACGGGGAAGGATAGGAATTTGTTGTGGTGAAACTTTGACACAACTTCTGCTACAATGGGGATAAATCATGAGTTGACTAGAACTCTAGTCAAAGAGAATGAGAAGGGTAAAATACAAATGGAAGAGTTGATAGTTCTAGCCTTGATGATTTTTAACAACACCACAAAGAAAAATATAGATATGGATGTCCTAAACAATGCCAAAAATAGAGTGGTGGATAGCTTCTAAACCACCAAGTGGATTTTTCATGAAATCCAAGCGCTCAACTACAAGGGGAGTATCCTAGAAAGGGAGAAATTCAACTTGAAGAATAGGATAATGGAGGAAGAACAAAGCATGGACAACAGAATGGAGGAGGTCAAGATCAAGATCCAAATGATGGAGAGCTCAATGCAAATTATAATGGAACAAAGCTACAATATTCTCAAAGAGGCCAATGAGAATATTAAGTTGTTCATTAACAATATGGAGGAGCAAAGAAGTAGTAAAGAGGATGACCCTACCCCCCACAGTGCTAAGGACAAGACCCCTGATGATAGCTCGAAGAAGCACACCAAATCCAGCATGATAAAGGACACCCTGGAACCTAACCAAGATCTATTAGACATGAAGGAGGCAGCTAGTAGACTGACTGAGCTAGAATTAAGTGCAGTAGAAATGCTGAGAGATATTTCTAGAGCACCTTGATTTTTTTGGCTAGTCCTAGTTTTTTGTCTTGACTCCCTGGCTTTTTACTAGTTTTATCTTTTAGTTTTGGGGATTTGTTTTAGATTTTTTCTTTTAGTTTCTTTTGATACTTTAAGCATTCTTCTTTGTCTATTCTATGTATTGTAAGGGTTTCAAGGCCCAGTTAAATCATGTTTTAATTAATCAAAAACATTCTAGATCATATAGGATACCCAAATTAATAGTAGCAATAGATACTTGGGATCCTCGCAGGGAGAGTGTGCCAATACATGCATGGTTACATTCTTGGCTTCCATTGTTGGGCTAGTGTATGGAGCCTTTATATCCAACCATTTGTTATAAGTTGGGGAATGTACTTCATGCCTGGCATGCAAGTGATACATCTACATATGCAATTTTATCACCTTGAAAAACTTTGTTTGATCCTGCTAGCTGGGAACAACTAATTATTCATTTTATTGTGCCTAATTTGATGACATTTCTATAAAAATTTGTAATAAACCTAGCTAATCAACAACTAGACCAATTTAACTAGGTTATGGCTTGTTTCTTTTTAAAAATATATGCTATGATATGTTTTTGTAAAATTTCTTGTGAACTCTACCCATTTTTTGTGGTTTGCATTATTTTTGTGCAAGATCTTTAGCTAAGTCACTTAGCACAGTTTGAGTGAGTTTTATTGTTTTATTATTTGGATTCTGGAATACATATGTAGTTGGATCAATTTTTCTATTGTGTTGATATGTAATAAGCACCTTTAAAAAGATCTCTTTGTATATATAAAGACTACAAGTTGTGCAATTTGTCATGTATTGCATATGCATTTGCTTTTCCATTGCCTATAAGAGTGTTTCAAGGTTGGGAACCACTTCAACATCCTTTACATGGTTTAGAGGTAATTTCATTGTGATAGAGGCTTCTAAAATGGAATGAGCCTCATGATTATGGTATTTACACTAAAGAAAAACTTGCTTCTTCAACTTCTTTCACTCAACTCTTTACTGAAGTTATTCTTCCAATAGTAGGAATAGCTGCTACAAATTCATGGGACACAAGGGACCCTAAAACTATGCTACATTTTCTAGAGACATGGGAGAAGTTACTATCAGATTTAGTACTTCATAAAATTATAGATCATATAGGATGCCCAAATTAATAGTAGCAATAGATACTTGGAATCCTCGCAAGGAGAGTGTACCAATACATGCATGGTTACATCCTTGGCTTCCATTGTTGGGTCGGCATATGGAGCCTTTATGTCCAACCATTCATTATAAGTTGAGGAATGCACTTCATGCCTAGCACGCAAGTGATGCATCTACATATACAATTTTATCACCTTGAAAAAATGTATTTGATCCTACTACCTATGAACAGTTGATTGTTTATTTTATTGTACCTAATCTAATGATAGTTCTACAAGAAATTGTAATCAACCCAACTAATCAAATACTAGACCAATTTAATTGGGTTATGTTTTGTTTCTTTCTATAATATCTGTTATGATATGTTTTTGTAAAATTTCTTGCGAACTCTGACCATTTTTCATGGTCTACATTAATTTTGTGCAGGATCTTGAGCTAAGTCACTTAGCATGGGTTCAGTGAGTTTCATTGTTTTATTATTTACATTCTAGAATATATATATATATATATATCGCTAGATCAATTTTTTTATTGTGCTAATATGTAATAAGCACCTTCAAAAAGATCTCTCTGTATATAAAGACTAGGTTATGACTTGTTCCTTTCTAAAAATATCTGCTATGATATATTTTTGTAAAATTTCTTGTGAACTCTGCCCATTTTTTGTGGTCTGTGTTATTTTTGTGCAAAATCTTGAGGTAAGTTATTTAGCACGAGTTGAGTGAGTTTTATTGTTTTATTATTTGAATTTTAGAATATGTATGTAGCTAGATCAATTTTTTTGTTGTAAGCTAATATGTAATAAGTACCTTAAAAAAGATCTCCCTAAATATATAAAGAGATGCATGTTTAGAAGGAAATATAAAGACATATGTTTAGAAGCAAAAGAAAAGAACATTTACATAGGTACCTCTTCTCGCCCTTAAAGAAAATCATAGAGAAAGGGCACAAAGATCACAAGGGTATGGTACAAAAATGAAATCACAGAGCTACAAGGGTATAGCAATGAAATGAAGAGATCACAAGGGCACAGCAATGAAATGAACTGATCCCAAGGGTACGAAAATGCTCATAGCTCTCCACCCTCATTCGGAGCTCTCTACCTCTTTTGCATGTAACTCTCAACAATCAAAACAAATGGGGATTTATGTCATCTAAGGGCATAGCATGGAAATGAAATTGCAGAGCTGCAAGGGTACAAAAACAAAATGCATAGATCACAAGGGCATAAGAATGGAATACACTGATCACAAGGTCGTAGCAACATTCATAGCTCTCCACCCTCATTCGGAGCTCTCCACCTTTTCATGTGTAACTCTCCACAATCAAAACAAATGAGGAATGATTTATGTCATGTTTTATTTTTTCTTTTTATGCTCACACAATCATTGCAATTATGACTTCAACATTAGTATTGTGATGGCATCAGGGACAAATGCAAAAAAAACATGAAATCAAGCACAAATTACACTATTGTCGTAAATTGTCATCACAATTTGACCCCAAAAGTACTAATGTGTATTTGGAAATCACTATTTTGGAATTATTTAAAAAAATAAGAATAGTATCAACTTGAAATCCTACAACCTTCATTCCTTAAATAGAAAAAGTATCTAAATAGGGTCTATCATTGCAAAAATATTGAAGAAAATACTTGCTATATGAATATTCAAGACTTCTTACATTTCAATCACCTATATTTTAATTCATTAATGAGCTAGGTACTAGAAATGTAGATAAGGTAAGTAGTTAGTTATTTAATTTAATAGAAACAATGTATGTGGTTAAAGCCACTTATACTAGAGATAGAGTTTTGGTATGTTATTGTGAAAAAATTGTCTATTTAGAAAGAACATATACTAGTCATACAAATTGTCTCAATGAGATTCACTGGAAGCATATGCAAGACCAAAATTTTGAAATATGATAGTATATTGTGTGTGCATGATACACTTATGTTTTCTAATGATAATGTGATAGTTGGTATGAGTTTTGGATGAAAGACTGAAAGATAGTTTGTTATCATGGAAGAAAAGTACACAAGCAATATGAGATAACTTCGCTAAGGCATTGAATATTATTTAAAATTGAAGGATTTAGAAATGTAGAAATGGCATCCTAGATGTTTACCCTAACTTAGTATATTGTTATAAAAATTCTTGGAAATGTGTTAGTTATTTAGGCCAATTGAACTAAGAGTTAAGGAAAAGGGTATAAATGAAGAACTTTTTTATATGCAAAGATATACATGATTATGCCATGATATGATTATGTGATGCAAACTTTTTCTATCTTATTATTAAAATGTATTGGTGGTCAAAGTACATAAGAAGTATTTGGGCATGATCAGAAGCAAGGAAAATAAAAGGACTAATAAGATACTAAGGATATCAGTATAGTCAACTTTTAGTACTTTCTCCATACTACTTATGATAGTTGTATATTATTGCAAGAGCTATGAGATTATTTTTTATTACAACTCCTAATAGGGTTAAAGCCCCTAACAATGTCAAAGTCCTCTAATTAGGAAAAATACACTATATGCATATAATAGATTCCTAACAGAGTTAAAACCTTTTGCAAGGTAGTTTTGATTAGTGGATCATTTTGTGGATACCATCCCCAGCAAGATTTTTGTAGTGCCTCTCCCATTTGATTTTTGTAGGTCATCCTAATGGATTCAACCTTGATGATCTTTCTTGGTGAGTGATCATGATTGGGACCATGAGTGGTCTACACCCTTGAGGTCATTTGATTTATGTTACTATTTCAGTTATTTTGATTATGCTTATGGCTGATTTATGAGATTGTGATATGTTATATGGTTCACTGAGTTTTGTACGAGTGATTACTAGGATCGATGTGGTATCATGATGTTATTCTATGATTACCCAAAGATGTGTACAGAAATTGTACTGTGTACTATTTGTACACTCGAAAGTGTCCCACTCTAAACCCTTCTATCCAAACGATTCCATGAGTTTGGAATGTTCGAATGTCGGCTTAGAGCTCCCTATCCACAAAGTGCAAGAGAGTATATTTCAAGAATAAGAAGGCTCTCAGATGAGCCTTAGAGATACTCTTCTTGCTAGTAAACCATGCAATGGGAGGTTCCAAAGACAAGATGCAAGAGTGCAAATGTCCCAAGGAGTTCCTCAAGAATGCAATGCAACTAAAGATTAAACTAGAATGAATATGAAAAGTGCAGCTATTCTAAGCATGGATGAGAGTGTTACAATCCAAATATTAAGCTATGTGAGATAGATTATTGCAAAATAGAAGCTAAACTAACATGCAACATGAATATAAGCTAAAATGCTATGGTATGAGAGAATGTAGACAAGAAATAGAAGTTCTCCACAAAGCTCCAAAGAAACCTATTAGAAAACCTGCAGCATAACAATATTCAAAATGAGGATCAATCCTTTGAGGGGGAAAGCTCTCTCCCTTTTAAAGATGTACGGACGGTGGAGATCAAGATGAAGATGGTGGATGATCAACGGTGGAATTCAAAAATAGGAGTGATCCATGTGCACACACAAGTCAGCCAATAGAATATAAGTTGACTTGTCATATAAGACAAAAGTCACAAAGCCTTTTCTTTTAAATGCAAAATAGAAAAAGGACTTTATGTGTGCACTTTAAGTGGGTTAGAAGAATGAGGTCTTTTATTTAATTAAAAGGGGACATGTTCTTTTAATCAAATAATGAACTTAGGATAGCATAGTCAAACTATAGGTTATAATCAAATAAATTGATTATTAGCAATTTGGCTTAAGTAAGTGATTAAATTAATTTAGCCAAAATGTTGAAAAGGGGGCTAATAGTCTAGATGACCATTTTTAGGTGATTACATTTACCCCTCTTTGACTAATGTGTGATCGATCTGGGAACACATTATGTCAAAGAAAATAGAAAGCCAAGTAGGCAGTGATAGATATAGATATCTGATTTTGAAGAATGAAATGTAGAAAAAGATAGCAAGTCCTAAATGTACAGCCTAATAGTGGTAGTACTGAACACTAGGAAAAGATGATGTCAGAATTCAAGAAGAATGCTAACACTTAGCAAAGTAGATAGATCAAGAACAAGTGAGAAGGTCAAACAAATGCTCCTAAGAAATAGATAGTTGTAGCAATTAGTGATAGAGTATTTCTGCCCCCTCGGGATCGAAATTGAAATGAGGTAAGGGGATGCAAAAATTGGCTAGACATGAGAAAATTAGAATATAGCAATGTCCAAGATGACAGATAGATGATTAGAACCCAAGAATGACTATAAAAAAATTGATAAAATGCCCCAGTTTGACTAGAGTTGACCTTGAAGGATATAGCATAAAAATTAGGTCAAATCTAGTAGAAAGATGATTTAGATGTGAAAAGGTGACTAGAAGTAGATATGAAGCATAGAAATGATGAAGACATGAAGAAATGAAGATGCCCTAGCAATGATTCAAAGATTAGACTTCAAAAGGTCAACTAACTGCTCAGAAGAAAGTAGAATTTTAAAAGACAATTTTGACCATCAAGATGAACTCGAATTTGGATTTCGATCCCGAAAATGAATCTAGGAAGTTGAAATTATTTAAAAGGTCAAAATTTTATATAATGTGATGATAAGATAGAAAAAAGATGAAGCGAAAGATTAAGAAGGTGAAAAGACATGAACAAGAAGAAAGTAAAGAAATATATGAAAGGAGTTAGCTGATATGTCCACAAAAAGATGAAGAGAGAGCTCTCCCCATATGCAAGAATGCAAGACTAATCTAGAAAATGAACCTAAAATGCAAGCTAACATGCAAAGTGGTTTACCAGCAAGAAGCACATAACATTTAGACTCTTAATTTCACCATTGAGCATTGATTAGGGATATTATGCGATCATACAACCATCACTAGTATAACTATGAGGATATGAATATGATCGATATTAGATAGGTATGTGAAAAATCCAATCTAAGCATCATAGACATGTAAGTCAAGATAACTACACGATTAGATTCCCTAAGTTTAATTTAGCAAGATTACACCTGTATCAAGGCATAAGCGTCAAGATAAACCCTGAGTGCGGTCTTGCAAAAATAGTCAAGGATGATACATTTGTAAGTCAATGTGTTGAATAGGACCAGCATAAATGCTTACAACACTATAGACAAACAAAAGTATACCCACAAGCAGAAATCATGAAAATATTTCCCATGCCCCCATTCTTCTAGTCAATGACATCCTCAAAAGACTATTAGAAAGGGAACACATGGCAAAGAAATCATCATAGACAGCACACAAAGTAGATAAAGATCAACATAGCTCAGTTGTTTAAGTGTTTAAGTGTGTGTGTGTAAGTCACTTGTCCATTTCTTCATGAATTGATCTTGATAGTGAGAAATATCATGACATCGGAGACCATAGGTAAACTATCTGAAAAGTGTTGAAAAACACTTGATGTCAAGGTGGGGGAAGTGTTGAGAAACACTATTTTGTGAGTTGTCAAAGAAACCCTAATGCATAAGAATACCTCAATAGACTAAGTAGTTATGCCCTTGAGACAAGGACATGAAACAATTCCAAGTCAAGAAATGTGTAGCGAAGTAGGTGATTGAGACTGATAGACATAGGTGCAAGGGTTTCAAGTAGTGTCTATTTCCAGGTTTTCACCACTTGACAGATTTTTTCAGGACTTTTTTCAATTTTTTTGTATTTTTCAATTTTTCAATTTTTTTTGGTGATACATCAAAGCGCCTATTGCTAGGTTTTCACTAAGATGGTCTTTTTTCAGGACATTTTTTGATTTTTAGGATTTTTTTCAGGATCATATATGATTTTTTAATAAATTTTTTAGAAGGTTTTAGATATCACTAGTTCTCAAGCAAGATCACATCATTTTCTCCCAATGTCTAGCAAGGTATAGGATATGATGGAGCAACGAGCCAGTGGATAAGCAAAGATGGATGAAAAAAGAGTATGAAGCAAGTGAAAGTGATCCTCAAGGACTGACTCCTCAAGAGTACCCAAGCTAGGGAAAGAGGTGAAATAGTCATATGAAGCATATTTTTGATAAGCAATGGAAGTAATGAGAAAGATAGCATGTAGGATAAGCAATGAAGCCAACAAGTGAGATAGCATGAAGTGTGTAGTCCAAAAGAGTAGCCATGTCAAGAGACCTATGAGAACCGTGTTTCATTTATTATGATCAAGACCAAGGGGTCAACTAGATAGTATAGCAATGGGATAGAGCAATAAGAATAAAGCTCAAGATAGAGGCTATGAGTGAATAGGAGAGCACAATAGAAAATCTCATGGATAAGATAGCCAATATGAAAAGATAGCTCAACATTGTCAAGATCAAAGAGAGAAGAGGGGATAGATGGATGATGGAAGAATTATGCATGATGTTTGTTTGCTAGGTTTTCATCATGGTATTTACCCAAGGTACCACAAGAAGTAGTTTTCACCATAGGATAAATTTATTTCTCTTTACTTTTGCTACCAATGTGCCACAAGAAGTGGTTTTCACCATAGGATAAATTTATTTCTCTTTACTTTTGCTACCAAGGTGCCACAAGATGTGGTTTTCACCAAGGCACATTTTCATTTTTTTTTCATTTTTTCTATTTTTTCTTCTTCTTTTTTTGAATTTTTAGAAAGAGCCAAAGCTGTTTGAATGTAGATAATGCTCCTATAGAAAAGATAAGTCATGATAAGCCAAGACCATAGAAAAGTATGCTCAAAGATGTTGATGGGCTGATGAAAGAGAAATGGTAGTAGGAAGAGTATATGGAGGATAATAGTTCGTGTATACAAAGTAAGTGTAAGCTTTAGAGGATTTCATGAGGGTAGTTGAAATATTGGACAAGATCAACATTGACACACACCTTGAAGGGTATTGGAATGATGGAGGAATCATGGATGAAGTAGCTTGAGGTTTAGATGTATGAGGTGGTAGAAGAGATTTGGAAAAAAGTGGAGTGGAAGGCTTTGGAATAATTTTTGGAAGAAGATGGAATGGAAGCCTTTGGAAGCTTGAATGTCAACTTTGAAATATTTTCAGTATTCAAGTCTTTTAAAAGAGACTTGGGAATCCACATAGCTTTAGATTTTCCTCGTTCTTTGGGTGCTTGAGAGTGCCTTTGTATAATGATGGATTTAGGAACCCATATTTTCTTTGGTTTAGCTCTTTGAGTAGTGGACCTTTGCGGTCTCTTTTGTGCATTCTCCTTCTTAGCATTCACATGAAGATTAGATGGGACATAGTGATCTTTCTTTTTCAATGGATTCTTATGTTTATTCTCACTTCCAAAGGACTTGGGATTTGTGGATGAATAAGGATGATATGACTGGTTTAGATGTGTAGATGGGTGAAAAGTCATCAAGGATGAGTGTCTTTGTTGATCTTAAGGTAGTATAGGAGAGCTAGGGAATGAGCTAGGAGAGAATGTAGGAGATGGAGGAACATAAGGCCCCAATATGGATGGAAGGTTTGAATGCTTTAGCTTAGTTGGATAAGGACCAAGGATAGATTTAGAAGATGCAAAGGGATAGTGAGAAGGGATATCAACATCTTTAGAATGAGAAACATGGTCAAAGCCATCAATGGACTCATAAGTACCTTTGATAGGAACAACATTTTTAATAGAAGCACTTGAAGCTTGAGCACAATTTTGAAGTGGATGTGGAGAAGTAGAACATGAGGTAATGCTTTGATCTTGACAAGTAGCTTTGGATAGAATATGAAGAGAACTTTTCTCATAATTTTCAGTAAGATCAAGGGAGATAATGGAAGTGGTATCTTCATCATACTTAGGAGGTGGAAAAGATATAGGAGATGGAGGGGAAAAATATTGAAAGAGATGAAAGGGTGCTTGATCTTGATCTTTCTTGACATTTATAGCTTTTTCTTTTTGAGAGTCCTCTTGACATGGAGCCACTTCTAAGGACAAGGGAGAATGAAGAGTGAATGGATTAGTGCTTGGATTAGGCATAGTAGTGCATGAAGGTTGAGGATTTTTAGGATTAGTAGCATGGAAAAGGTTTGCAGCCAAGTGAAGGTTAGCTTGAGTTTCTTTTAGAGGTAGACCTTGAGGATATGTGTAGTCAATGTGGAAAGCATTAGGTTCCTTTTCTGATAGAGGCATGTTGGAAAGCTTTGAAGTTTTGGGAGATGCATGAGTGTTGGAAGAAGTGGAGGTATCAAGGAAATCATCACTAGACATAGGCTCATTAATATGATCTTGCTCAAGAAAAGTATCCTCATCACATGAATCATTAGAGGTATCAATAATTCCATTATCAATAAGATCTTGGATTTTATGTTTTAGCTCAATGCAATCCGAAGTACTATGCTCATTATGTTGATGATAAGCACAATACATATCCAAGAATGGGTTTCCATATGAGCTAGACTTAGGTAACATGATGATCTTATTGCCAAGAAGTTTTTGCGAAGTGTCATCATAAGAATCTTCCAAGGGAGCAAAAGTTCTATTAAAATTGTGTCTAGAGTCCTTTTTTTGTTTCTCAAGTGAATGGTATTCATCCATGTCTTCATCATTGTCTTGGTCAAAGATAGGTCCATCGTGATATCTTGGAATAGGCTCAAAGTAGGTATCACTTTCTTTCTCTCTAAGGAGGTCTTTAGATCTAGAAGATGAAGACATTTGATGTCTTGAAGTAGTGCATGTAGACCTCGAAGAAGATGAACCATGTGTATGTAAAGGTCTTAAGGGAGAATTATTTGAGAATGAAATCTTCTCCTCTAACCTTTTCTCAAGCTTAAACTTCATTTCTGTCATGCGCTTAGAGAGATGAAGGTAAGAAAGATCATTTGTCTCTTCTAGTTCTTTGTATTGTGCATATAGATCTTGAAACTCTTTAGCGGCATGGAGGATATCATGATCATCTAGATTTGGCCGAGATTTGATAGCACAAGCTTTGAATGCCATAGTGGTAGATAGATAATCAAGCATGAAGGAGACTAGAGTAAGCTAACAAGGTGACACAAGATAACTTGATGTCCAAACTAGAGAGGTAGATTATTCACTTGCCAATATAGTAGAGAGAGATGAAAGTGACTTGTCAAACAATATGTCCAAGAAACTTACAACATGAATGACTCAAGTCAATAGCTAGGCAAGATGCCCAAATAGCCAAATAGATAGAGCAATCAGGGTGACGAGTGAACAACTCTCCAACTCAAGAGTGTAGTCAATAAATCAAGGAAACCATTTCAGCAAAAAGATAACTAGCAAGTGGACATAGACCATGAAGACAAAAGGACCAAGAGCACCAAGACCAAAGAGCCACTTTAAGCATGTTCAAGAACTAGAGGCATAGAAAATCAAAATCAAATGATGAGACTCCCCTTAGCAAGCAACACAAGAAAAATGTTAAGACTTGATGCTTTGACTTGGTTGACAAAGTTTGACAATAATTGATAGCATAGTAAATGTGATGTTCAAAAGCAATTTCTTTCCAAGCAAGATAGTGACACATGGAGTATTCTTCAAACAATCAAGAAAGGGACAAAGCAACCTTGCATGATACAAGCATATGTGACGTCTTAAAAGAAATCCCTAGAACTATCGTCATGTGTATGTTCCAAATATTTCCACAGGTCTAGCACATTCGAGAACACATCAAGCAATATCTACCTAAAAGTCATGGTTCATTACTCAACAACTTGGCCCACGCTTGATGCTCCTTTGCCTCACACCAAGTGGTTGCCCACAAGAGATATTGGCTTTGTCATGGAAATACCATAAGCATAACCAAGGGAACACAGATGGTGAGTGTAAAATCTTGGGGTGATCCGGGTAGTCCACTAGGATCGATCCTTGCACCAAGAAGTTGAGCGGCTAAAAAAGGTAGTTACTAACTTAGGGTGTTTAGATAGGGCTTCCGTTCATAGTGTTCCTCTTGCTCCCAATTAGAGGACACCTCACCTTGTGATGAGTAACCGATCTCGCAACCACAAGAGTACCTTAAGCATTCTTGCCTAGTGATCTCCCTATGGTCAAAATCTCATAAGCGATCACACTAGGCGAAGAAAAACACTATGTCTACCAAGATTTTGTGTCCTTGATAGCCTTGAGTTTATAGTGGGTTGGAAGAGCTAGGTAATCGGCTTGTCCCCACTTGGGTCATTCCTCTTAGGTTGTCCGAGAGCAGGCCCTCTACAAGATTCTAACTACACAAAGAGTGGATCAACTTTCAGAAGTCAAGATTTCTGATTCACCACAAGGGTGAAGAGCATACTCTCCTATTCCAATCATTTTCTTCCAAACACACCAAGAAGATTCAGTTACCCCTTACTTTTGAAACCAAATGGCAAGTCAAGATTTCTAGTTCACCACAAGGGTGAAGAGCATACTCTCCTATTACCAAAAGATCCCAATTGTAAGTTTTAATGTGCCTAAAAATAAACAACTAGTATATGCCACACATGTAAAAGTAAAGAATAAGAAAAATTGGTTTTTTATGCGTTGGGCAGCCCTGCAAACAATCGTTAGTAGCCCTTGTGCATTTGAAGCTTTGACATGCATTTTTTTTATGCAATGTTTTAATTTTTTTCACAAGGACGGCAACCTGCAATCACAACTTGTTAGCACCACAAGTTAGTGTGAAATAACATAAAAATAAAAATAAAAAGTGGTTATTTGCCTCAAATATCCAAGTTATCTTCCAATCAAGTGTATACAAAGAAAGGGCAAACTAATCACAAATGCTCTCATTTTTACTCTTTGATTTTGACCTAGTCAACAAGATTGGACTTTTTTGCTATTATTTTGGATCCCAAAAGAGAAATTCAAAGAATAGCCCCTACTAAAAACTAGAGAGCTTTCCAAAAATGCAAGAAATTCAAAAAAATCTCTTCATTTTCTCCCTAGAGACCGATTTTGTTAAAATAGGCCAAATTTATCAAATCGGATTTTTGATCCCTAATACGACCTCAAAATTAAAAATAAAAAGAGAGTACCCCTATTAAAATTCAAAAATATTTCTGAAAATGTAAGTTTTTATGAAAAATGCATTGATTTGCGATCGAAAATAGCTTTTTATGAAAACAAAGAAAAAATCATAACTCCTATAAATCACGTCAAAATGCTCTGAAAATTAGACTAAGATATTTTGAACATATAGCCAACTTGTAAAAAAAAATTTAGAACCAAAATCCAAGCGGTTTAAAAGATATGATCAAATCTCTAAACCAACTAGATTTTTGGCCTTCAAACCAATCTACATATGGGTTGGCCTTAAAACCCAAGTGATAATTCTAAAAAAGCACTTGATTAGATCCAATATGCCACTGTAAAAAGCTAGAGATGAAAAATAAAAGCAAATGGAGCTAAAAAACTTTATTCAAGCCCCACGGTGGGCGCCAAAAATGTACACTCGAAAGTGTCACACTCTAAAACCTTCTATCCAAATGATTCCATGAGTTCGAAATGTTCGAATGCCGACTTAGAGCTCCCTATCCACAGAGTGCAAGAGAGTATATTTCAAGAATAAGAAGGCTCTCAAATGAGCCTTAGAGATACTCTTCTTTCTAGTAAACCATGCAATGGGAGGTTCCAAAGACAAGATGCAAGAGTGCAAATATCCCAAGGAGTTCCTCAAGAATGCAATGCAACTAAAGATTAAACTAGAATGAATATGAAAAGTGCAGCTATTCTAAGCATGGATGAGAGTGTTACAATCCAAATATTAAGCTATGTGAGATAGATTATTGCAAAATAGAAGCTAAACTAACATGCAACATGAATCTAAGCTAAAATGCTATGGTATGAGAGAATGTAGACAAGAAATAGAAGTTCTCCACAAAGCTCCAAAGAAACCTGTTAGAAAACCTGCAGCATAACAATATTTAAAATGAGGATTGATCCTTTGAGGGGGAAAGCTCTCTCCCTTTTAAAGATGTATGGACGATGGAGATCAAGATGAAGATGGTGGATGATCAACGGTGGAATTCAAAAATAGGAGTGATCCATGTGCACACACAAGTCAACCAATAGAATATAAGTTGACTTGTCATATAAGACAAAAGTCACAAAGCCTTTTCTTTTAAATGCAAAATAGAAAAAGGACTTTATGTGTGCACTTTAAGTGGGTTAGAAGAATGAGGTCTTTTATTTAATTAAAAGGGGACATGTTCTTTTAATCAAATAATGAACTTAGGATAGCATAGTCAAACTATAGGTTATAATCAAATAAATTGATTATTAGCAATTTGGCTTAGGTAAGTAATTAAATTAATTTAGCCAAAATGTTGAAAAGGGGGCTAATAGTCTAGATGACCATTTTTAGGTGATTACATTTGCCCCTCTTTGACTAATGCGTGATCGATCTGGGAACACATTATGTCAAAGAAAATAGAAAGCCAAGTAGGTAGTGATAGATATAGATATCTGATTTCTTTCTTTTTTTTCTTCTTTTCTGAGTTGTTATGATTCCTTTCATGAGATTTTACTTCCTCACATGAGAGTGTGGAAGTTTCATGTGGTTATCTGCATTTCCTCCCGTGGCTTATTGTACTTCCTCATACAAAACTCAACACTAGTGTTGTGTTTTTTGATAGCTAGTCCCGACAATTTCTCACATGAGATGGCATTTCCTTGCATGGCTTGGTGTACTTTCCTATGCAAAGAAGTATTTCCTCACACGAGACTATCAATTGTAATTTCTCTCGCACAAAAAATAAGGGGCATCTCTTTTGTTTTTTGGAGAATGAATTTTTGACTTTTGAGTACCCTTTAGGAATGCTAGTGTTTCCATGCTTAGACTGGTCAGAGATTTTAGTTCTATTGTCATCTTAGATTTTCATCATTGGCTTGAGCATGTCAGTTTGGTTGTGGCATCTAGAGATTCAATTGTTGCTAGGATTGTTGGTAAACTCTTCTATTGTGATCATTGCGATACCTATATGATGTTGTCATGTGTATTCATATTTGTTTTTAAAAATAAAAATAAAAATCTTGGCTTTTATTTATCCTTGTTCCAAGGATCTATGGGCAGGGTATTACAATTTTCCCTTGGCCAAGGTTTCCCTAGTTAACAAAATATGGTGGTATGAGTTTCTTTGTGGGATATTTATTATTTCTATTATTTTTAGTTATTTATTCATGTTTATGCTTTATTTTTGAAATCATATAATTACCCAAAAAAAGGTTGGAATTATGATTCACCTCCCCTCTAAGCATTTCCTATTTGTAACAATTGATATCAGAGATCAATTACTTAGAAGAAGTCTAATAACTTGAGGGAGATGACTAGGGATTCAACACATTTTTAAAAAAAATATTTAGGAATTGGATCAGACTAATAATGAAAGAGATGGATTGAAAAATAAGCACAGGGATGCACAAGATTACATGAAGAAGCTACAAGATCATATTGAAACTTCAAGATCTAAAAGAAAGGAATTATTTGATTAGATCAAGAATTTTGATGTGGTTATCAAAATTAAAAAGGAAAATGAAGTTCTTAAGCATGAACTTCAAGTAACAACCTTTAATATGGCTGAGATATTAGAAGAAAACAAGCCAAAACTTGAGTTGTAGGATAGTCTTATCGAATTGAGCACATAAATTACCAAGGTGAAATCACAACTTGATGATTCAAAGTTGAAATACATAGAACTTGAGAAGTATAATACTATTGTAAAAGGAGATATTTTCTAGACCAAGATACATCTTGAAAAGGTATATTCAAGTAGAGATAAACTTGATGAATAGTTAATGGAACAAAAACCTAAGGGTGATAATATAGGAATTGGCTACATTGAAGGAGAATCTTCTAAGGAGTCAAGATAATCATTGAACTTGAACCTGAAGAGGTACCTAATCAACCATCATATTAGATCAACCAATCTAAAGATCATATGAAAGAGCCTAGGATTCAGAGGAAACCATTCAAAAAAAATGTTATGCACATAAAAAGTATGGACACATGAAGAAGGATTACATAAGTAACATGGATACTAAACCCTTTACAGGATATTATTTCAATTTCTTTCTTTATGCATACGAATCAAATGAATGCAAGAAGCCTAATCATAGATCTAGTGTGAGAACACATGAAATGCATAACATGACATCAAAAAGACCTTTGGGGATAAATAATGTTATCAATATTGGAGTCATATTCTACAAATTAAAAAACTTTGGATACATTTCCAGTGATTACAGATTGCAAGTTAATCAATTTGGACCAAGGTATGGAAATTTAGTTACTAGATGTCATGTTTGCAATAAGTTGGGACATAAAACTAGATTTTGTAGATCTAATGGATTTTTGAAGTACACTATGAGAACACCTAATATTATAAGGAATACCAAAAGTGTAAGAAGAAATAATACTATTAATAGGATACAATATGAGAGTGTTAATAATACATTTGTGAGAAAAGGAAGTGTTGCAAATGCAAAGGTATGGAAAGAAAAGGTACAAGATTGCACAAATATCAAGGTAGATATAGTTCCTAGCACCGAACCTTCTACTTCAACATAAATCGCCATTATATCTATAAGGGAAGCACTTTACTAGTAAAATAGTAGACCCTAAAGTCAACAAGTTAAGGTATGTGAAGTTAGATACATGTATGAAATGAATTAAAAAACCTATATCTAAGTTTGTAGTCATTAATTCAAAGAATACGAATATTTCTACAAGCTTTGGAAAAAAAATTGTGACTTTCATAGATTTTTTTACTTGCACAATATGTATTAATTGAAAAAGTTTTTTGGCATTGATTTAGGGGGCAAATCAAAATTAATCTTCATCATTCAAGTGAATTGAGAGCACATAGAACCTAGAATGAAGTAGAAAAGATATTTGGAAGTATTTGTAGAGAATTCACTGGATTCCCTAGTGTATATGTAAAAAATGTATTTTCCCTATTGTCAAATTGTTTAAAGAACTTGATTGCAATTATATTTAAGGTTGGAGAGTTATGGGTAAGTCATGATTATATAATGCCAAAGAGAGACCAAGGTATTAGTTTAAGAAATATTCTTTTATATCTATGAAGGATGGTCTTACTAGTGCTTATTCACAAACCCCAGAAGGATTTGTACATGTAGAAGACATTAGGGTGTATATGGATTGTAATATGGAAACCATAGACAATGATGATAGAAGGTCAGATTTGTAGAAAATACAAAATTCTAATAAGACATTAAAACCTGATAATATACACCTAAAAAATATAAACATTGTGAAAAATGTTGACAATGAGGAATTTTAGGAGCTACAGTGGGTGAGGATAGCCTTAAGCATGATTCATGATCAAATTTTTTGGTTCATATACCAACCCACCATGATCACCAAAGAGTTAATTCATCTAGCAACTGGTCTAGAAAATGTTGGCACTATACTAGTATATGCTAAGCTAGTAAAGAAAGAAGTTAAGAAATGCATTGGTACTAAATTGGATAAGGGTGCCATGCCATTATTAGACATTAGAGAAAATAGTGTGAGTACCATTGAAAATATATTTGGATACAATATGCATTATAGCACTAGGCCAAATTCATATAAGATAGTTGTTGAAAAGGAGCACTTTATTACTTGTGATATTCTTAGAAATAAACTATTTGAGAATGCAAGAAGAACAAAAAATTATAAGAATCAACAATTCATATTTGGACCATTGATCTTGTGCACTTTCTTTCACATAATGCATTAGTTTCCTAATATGCACCATGAACCTAATCATTGAACATTACCATATGTAGTACAAAGGTGATATAACAATAGACTTCCTTGGAATGTTTAAGGGATTCCAAAAAGAGATAAACCAAAAGTATATAATTCTAAGACCAGGATAAAAGTACAAACATGTGCCACCTTTTATAAAGAAAAAGGACCACATAATGCAGACTATTTAAATTAAATGACATAAAAGTGGCATTTTTATTTAGAATTTGAAGATGGTGTAAACTAATGAAATCTATAAAATTGTATGAATTTTATGCCTATGAATTATTTAATTTTTTTGACAAACAATTTATTCATTTAAAACAAATTGAAATCCTTTTCTTAACTGTGAAAAATATAGAGAGTAGTTCTCGTCATACAAATTTATGCAAATAATATTTTTCTACCCTGATTTCATAATATGTTATAGATGACATGTATAGCTAGTTGAAAAAATGATTATAATTTTTTATATATTTTCTTTGTTATAAGTACTCGAGGTCAACCTTATTATAAATTAATAGTTTTTTTCTCCTGTCAAAGCTTTCCTTTTAAATCTAGACCCTCTAAAAAAAATCCATATTCTTGAAGAGGACTTTCTTCTCTAGTGCTAAATATAAATTTTATTTTATTTGGATATGATTTACTATTTGTTTCATTTTTTTGCAATAGAATCTTCTCGAATGTTAAAATAGCTATACATATTTTAAAATTATAACATATTATAACTAATAAAAAAACTATAAATTTTATATGATGATGATATTGAAGCCAAGATCTATAAAAGGGTATTTCTAGTTTTTGAAGAAGATTGAGTTTTGGCAAAGAAATGAGGTTTGACCAAAATAGGTTTAGATGTCCTAAAAGGTGACACAAATATGAGCTTTTATCTATCAATTGTTGAGAAGTATGTAGAGATAAAAAAATTTATGTTAGAGACAAATAACACTCGCATATAAGTAGTAGAACCAAGATAAATATTCATACACCCAATATGTTATGAAGTGGAAAATGAAACATTAGAAGGTTATGGAGAAGTGATTCTTGCATCACCAAGGGATAATGAGAGTGAGAGATGGAGAACATTAAGGAAAAGTTTAGTTAAGTTAGGGAGAAGATCTATAAGGGGACAAGAAAGAGGAAAGAAGAAAAGATTGTTGAAGATATTGCTAAGAAAGAAGGTATCACTAAAGAAGAATGGGCTGAAATGAAAAAGGAAAGATAAGTTACCATAAGAACTAAGATTGAAGGTATTAGTAGTGAGCAGGTAAATGACCCTATTGAAGAGACAACTAGTACCCAAGATATTGAAGATGTTAAAACTGTTGTACTTGAGGCTAACATCACACTTTGTAGTGTGCCAACAAGATCAACAAGAGCTATGACATCAAAAAAGACAGAACCACAGGTAAAGAGTGAGTGACTAGACACTTAGATAGAAGAAAAAGGCCCAAGGCCCTAGCCCTAAAAATTATAAGGTCATATAAATGAAGAAGACAATAAAATGAAAGAAAATAGTTAAATTAGAAGAACAAGAAGAACTTGACATGATAGACACACCAGAGGAATTTTAGATTGATATTGAAGTAGAAAAGAAGAAGTGGAAATTAGACTTGAAGACCATTGTAAAAAGAATTGAACATGATGGTAAAATGCACTGACTTCATTAATTTTATTGGAAGTATGATGAAGATTGACATAGTTTGATTGAAACCTCAATATTCAATTAATAATTGAATTTAAAAAGGAACTTGGTAGAAATCAAGTGTAGCATCCTTGATCATTTATTCAATAAGTTAGAAGAAAAAAGAATGAGATATTTTGGGGAGAATAAAAATATGAGAGAAGATAAGGTGTGTGAAATTTGCACACTTATCTCATATGATAATATGAAGTAATGGACAACATCAGACCTAAGTTAAGAACCAAGATGAGACTAGTCAAGCTAATGACTGACATGTATGATGAAGTAGGAGTTGAGACTAATAAACTAATAATAGATGTATTTAGTGGTCCTAATCCTAAGAAGCCTAAACCAAAGAAGATTTCAATTGGAATAATAATTAATGAACCTACTGATAAATCCACAAATATGGATGATTGTTGGTAAACAGATTTTTCACAGTAGAATTTGCCCAACGGAGTGTGTGGCAAATCGTTCACAACAGTTGGATAGGCCCTTGATATGCGGCCTTCCTTTGCATTTAGAGGGGCAGCTCCCTCGTATGATATAACTTTTAAAGGGTTTTCAAATAAAGAATCTAAAACTTCAAAGATCAAGCGAAAGTCGTTCAAGAAGAATGCACCACACGCCCTCACAACCTTCTTGGGTAAACAAGAACGATAACAAAGGTGATCAAGAACTACGCTTGAAAGCAACCAGTATTACCAAGCACATTCATTATTCATAAACACTTGCACAATACCATGAGAATGCTTACTACAACTATAACAATTTTGATTTTAGAACAAGAAATCAAAAGCACATCTCATTTCATTTCCTTGCACCAAGAACATAATAGAGATTTTTGATTTCAGAGATATAAACTATACATACTTTCCTAAATTTATCTCTTGATCAAAATTTCAGCATAGTGTTCCCTTATTTTAAAACCAAAAAGTCCCCTTTACAAAGCCCACAAGAGCCTTTATATAGACACGGAGGTTAATAACCACCTTTCTATGGTTAGTAACTACCCCCCAAATATGTGATTTGGGTGAGGTTAATTAACCTCCACAAAATTAACCTTAGATGATGAAGAAGATCACTAATTGAAATGTATGACTTGGAACATGTCTTCAGATGGTTGAATTATTGATTTGTTGAGTTATTTGATACATACTCTTCTTTATGATCATCACCAAATTTGACAAAGAAACAATCATTCACAATATCAATTGCTCATGCACTGACTGTAGTCTAGATAGTGATACTACAACCTTGTCTTCCCATTGATATAGGTTATAGAATTTTCCATCCTCCATACTCGGCATGCATGATAGTAGATCTTGATAAGGTGAGCCTTCTCCTCTCTCTATTTCCTTCCTCCTACCTTCCAATAGTGAGGATAATTGTTTATTAATACGAAAGTGAGTCTTCAAGGCCCTATTAAAGTAGTTCCTGGGATATCCAGAGGAAGAGAATATATATCCTTCACAGCCGTACTAAAATCCTCACCCGATCTCTCCATCTTTTTGTTGTCCTTCAAACCAAATAAGAGATTACAAGCAACATGGAAGGTAAGCTTTTTCATCAATGGCCACAATGTAATACTCTCATTTCATTCCCAACAGTTGGCAAAATGATGTACAATAACTGATTCCATTATGCTCACAAATTTCTGCAAGGCTTCGGGCTTCATGAATTTCATGATAGTAGCTCTCATTCGCTTGTGATCTTCTACTTTGAGTTCAAACAAATTTTTCTCCCCGAGAATCCTCCTTGTTGTGATGGGTTTCTTGGAAAACAACTGCATGTCCTGGAAAAATTTCAAGGCTTCAACAGCGAGCCCATTCTGCGCATGTGTTGAAACCATTGTAGTCCATGTGATGATATTTGGCTCTACACTAGTTAATTGTATTTTATGGAAAAGCTTTAGAGCCTCAACATTAAAACCATTCAGGGCATAACCAAAAATCATCGTATTCCATGAAATGACATCTTTTCGTGACAATCTGTCAGACACACATTGTGCATCCTCTAAATATCCACACTTTGTATACATGTCTATAAGAGAACTCCCCCACCAAAACATCTAATTGGTAACCTCTTCTAATAATATAATTATGCACTTCCTTACCCTGCTTGTGAAATATTAAATCACTGCATACAGATAGAATGCTAGAAATGGTTATTGTGTTGGGTTTTATATCCATTGATTATTTCGTTTAGGAGTTCCAATGTCTCATCTCCATATTTATTTTGAGCAAAAATTGAAATCATCCTGTTATATGTTATTACATTCAGATTTACACCTGCCTGTTGCATTTCCTTAAATAGTTTCACGACTTCTTCCCTATTATGGCCATAACCTACAATCGTCGCAGTCCATGTCACCACATCTCTTTCAGACATTTTGTCAAACACAGAGCGGTCATAAGAAATACAACCACATTTAGAGTACATGTCTATGAGAGTATTCCCAATAAAGAGGTCCAATGAAAATGCCCTTCTAATAATGTAACCATGGGTTTTCTTGTCATCTTGGAGTGTTGAACACATGCTGCAATAACACTGGCAATGGTGACAGAGTCAAGGTCTACACCATTTAAACACATTTGACGGAAGAGTTTAAAGGCCTCTTCTTCGTGTCCTCTCTGTGTATGGCCTGCTTGTTGTCTACTACTTTAAGTGTTTGAAGTGTTTGAAGGTCCATGACTTTTATCAGTGTGTTCGATTTCCTTGACTATAAAAGATAGATCTGCCAACCTCGGTGCCATTTTTATGGTCATATGTAAACCCATTACTCAGAGTGATTCTCATATTAACAAGAGTATTATAAATAGTAGTTTACCACTGCAGGACGATGGACTCATTGGCAACTGCTCTCTCCATCCATGGATACAATTCAGCCCATCCTAGTCGGCAGGTTTGACATACTCAGGTGCTACTCTTGATGTAAAACTCTGCATTGAGGTAACTTTCTCCTCCCAACACACGGGTTCTTTCTTCTTTCTAATAGCAATATTGTAAATTTCTGTGAAAGTGTTGCTGCCAGTGGACATTCTGTTATTCCTCAACAATTTCCATTTTATCATCTACCTTGGGTGATTTCTTCAACTTCTAGTTCTTGACTTTAATTAAACAGAGAGGTTAATAATTGTCTCAAAGAGGTTAATGAATACATGTTTTTGGAGAGGTTAATTAACCTACTCCAAAATACGTAATTTGAATCCTATCATTAACCTTTTTGAGAGGTTAATGGATATGTGTTTTTGGAGAGGTTAATTAACCTACTCCAAAATGCACAATTTGAAAGTTATCATTAACCTATTTGAGAGGTTAATGGTTAATGATAAACTTAAAAATGCATAATTTGGGTCCCTCCATTAACCTGCAATAACTTGGGGCTCAGAAGTCGGATTTTGAAAATTTCAAGTGATGGGCAGAGCTGGGAACGAGCCAGAGATATGAAGATTCAAAAAGTCACAAAAGCTTAGAGATAATATAATCATTTTGATGACCAAAATGGGACATATTTCACACATAATTGGTGGATCAATAAGTTCAAAATTGAAACATTTGATGACCGAGTAACAATGATACAAATCAATTCTTTAGTATTGTGAGACAACCAAATTTATTTATAAATGGATGCCACAAAAGAAGATCTAGAAAAGGATCAACGTGAAGATAATATTAATACTACAACATCTATTGGAACCAATATGAAAGAGGAATTAGATATGGAAAGACAACATAGAACAATGACAAGAAACAAGAGCAAGAAGATGATCAAAAAAAAATCGACATAAGGACATGAAAGTTGATAAAATATAGAATTTATATCTATGAAAAATGAAGATAAATATTCATTTCCCATATTAGATAATTATAATACTAAAATGGAATTTCAAACCACCATGACAATACAAAGGAAAATTGGGAAGGAGAAGGAAATGGTTATACTTGTTACACCAAGATTTTTTTTTCAAATATTGTTTGAAAGTGGTAGTTTTGATGAGGATTTTTTAATTAGTGAAAGAGGATATGGATTAAGATGAATTTATGAAAATCTCATTATTTTCATATGCTAAGGCAAAGGAGAAATCAAAGAAGAATGTGAGGATGCTTGAGAAGTCCTTAGATGGACTTCAAAAGTCCTTACCTTCACCAACACAATTACACTGCACCACTATTGCAAAAGAACTAAATAAGGTAATTGAAGATTTTGATACTCATTTTTCTACATTTACAGAAATTGCTAAAGTTAGAGAAGAGAGGGAGTTTGAGTCTGCATAGTTCCATTGAGTATGTGTGAACATAGAAAATGATATCCTAGACATTGATGAATGTATAAAAGGTATCAAGTGATGCATGAGAAAGGAAAGAGGGTCTACATTACTTATCTTAGGTCAAATGAATATGTAATAGATGTTACTAAATCTATCAAAGAGGATGAGGAAAAGCGAGAGCAACTAGTAAAAGATTTTGAGCAAAAGGCACCAAGTGTTATAGAGATGGACAAAGCAGCCAAAAAAACTAATGATATTATTATTATACTTCAAAGGGATAAAGAAGAAATATTGAGAATATTTACTTTGTTGGGAAGTCTTATAATACCCAAGTAGGAATTGTCGTAGAAAGAACTTGAGACATTGGAATCTTCAAAAAAAAGCTACAAGTCATTCACACCTTTGGGAATTAATGGAGAAAAGATATAACCATGTTTTATTTGTCTTATTATTCAAGAAGAAAAATATATGAAGAGTTCATGGGAAACAAGACTATGAGGAGAAATTTTGTAGACTTAGTAAGGTATGTGGATTAAGTAAATTGGAACTACAATTACATTTTTTATTTGTAAATAGGTAACTCAACTTTTCCATTGATGTCAAAGGGGGAGTGAGTATATAGTTAAAAATACGTAAGAAAATAATTGAATATGTATAAAGGGGAATACGCAAATAGTATAGAGGATAATTAGACATATATAAGGAAGATAAAGTTTTGCATAGACAAATTTTGAAGTTTTGAGAATTTTGACACTTAGTCAAATTTTCACTCAGTGTTGTATCAATGCCAAAGGGGGAGATAGGGTAATTAGTTAGTTATTTCCATTCATGGAAATACTATACATGGTTAAGGCCTCTCATACTAGAGATAATATTTTGGTATGTTAATGTGAAGAAATTGTTGAAGTATAACAAACCAAAACAAATAACAGTCATAAGTTTGCATCAATGAACTTCATTAGAAGTAGATACAAGGAAAAAAAAATTGAATATGATAGTATAGTGTCTTTACTGATGAAATTATGTTCACTAATGATAATTTGATAGTTTGTATGAGTGTTTGATGAAAGACTAAAAGATAATTTGTTATCGCAGAGGCAAAGTACACGAGAAAGATGGGATAATTTGGCTAAGCCATTGAATTATCTTGACAAATCAAGGATTTAAAAGTATAGGGAAGAAATCCTATATGTTTACCCTAACTTATAAGATTGTGATGACAAGTTTTGGAAATGTGTTAGACATTTAGGCTGATTGAACAAAGAGTTAAGAAAAAGGGTATAAAAGAAGACAGTTTTTAGATGCAAAGATATACATCATTATGTTATGCTATAATTATGTTATGCGAGATTTATTTTCATTTTCATCCAAATTTCTTGATGGTTGGAGTAAAGAAGTGTTATTTGGGTATTTGGGCATGATTAGATACTAGGGATACACAAGTACTAATTAGATATTGTGGATATCAGTATAGTTAACTTTTGGCACTTTCTCTATACTACTTGTGATAGTTGTATATTGTTGTAAGGTCCATGAGCTTATTTTGTATTATGACTCCTAATAGGGTTGGGGCCTATAAAAAGGTCAAAGTCCTCTAACATTTATAGATACACTATATGTATGCAATATACTCCTAACAAGGTCAAAACATTTTGCAAGGCACTTTTGATAATTAGATCATTTTGTGGGTACCGTCCTCACCAAGGTTTTCCATTGGCCAATGTTTCCCTATTTAAAAAAATATGGTGTTATGATTTTCTTTGTGGGGTATTAATTTTTTTTTCTATTTATTTGTTTAAGCATATTTACTTTTTATTTTTGAAATTCAATATAGGACAAAAAAATGTTGGAATATTGATTCACCCCCCTTCTCATTATTTCCTATTTCTAACAATAGGGAGGAAGGCTTGAAAATGTTGACCTAAGTGTTAAAGACTAATCAGTAGATAGACCGATAAACTTAGTCATCAAAGGTGTTGTCATTGCTAGCAACACAATAAAAGGGATCATGATCAATAGAAATGCACAATTAGCAAGGCATGTCAACATGCGACCCTAACACTCAAAGAAAATTAGGAAAGATGAAAAGCCCATTGGAAGCTATGAAAAAATCAATCCACTTAGACAGAACATGCTAAGTAAAGTTCACACTAGAAAAAGAGAGCCAAGTGGTAGAAACTGTAGATAGAATAGCAAGGTGACTTGGTATGATGAGCACAAAGAAAGATAACCATGACTATGTAGTCATGTATAGGGTAAGAGTGCAATCAAAATCACACTGAATGAGGATGGGAGAAAGGAACAAGGAATAGTTGGGAGAATTAAAATTTAAGTTCTTTAAAACTAAAGCTAGTCACTAGAAACACACTACACTTGTGAATCTTGTATGAATATGCCACAACCTAACAAGGGTGACACACCACTACAATAGGTAACTGAGTGAGTAATAGGTAGGGAGCTCAAACTTTGAATTATTAGATCAATGCTTCCAATAAATGAAAGAAGGAGAGTATACAAGAAAATTAAAATGAAAGGGGGGGAAAGGTTAGATTTCCAAGTGAATATCCTGAGAGCCAGAAGTGCCAAGCTAAAGTGGAATCTCATAAAGAGAAGAAGAGTGATCAGAGAGAGATCATCTTCAAGGTATTAATTGTGATGGGAAGAGGAGAGTGAGCATAAAATAGCACAAAGGAATATCTTGTGCTCAAGTTGAGAGAGTAAAGTACACCAACAATCAAAACTTGAAGAGCCCAAGGAAGGCAAAGCACAGTTCTAAGATTGGTCAAGTAAGTGAACGAAGTATCTAAATCAAGCTAATTTTAGTAGCTAAATTGATAGGTCATTTTTCTATATTTCAATCATCTATACAACAAAAAATCCCATAGAGGGTGGACTCTAACAAGTTCTTTAAACAAATCCCCTAATAGGGTGACACTTTAACTTGTGTTTCAAAGTCCTCTAACTAGGATTCCCAATAGAGAAAGATCCTAATAGGTCTTATTCAAATCCCCTAATAGGGTGACATCTCATAGTGTCATTGTAATATTTTAACAAGGATAAGCTCTTGACCAAGCACACTTCAGAAAAGTGCAAACTAGTGAGGATCAACTCACACACCATGGTTTTTACCCTAGATAGGTTTTAATGAGATAAACATTATGTTGTGTGTTTATATTTTCATGTGATATGTTTTTACTTAACCCTGACCAGTTGAGTTACAACCTACATTAACTTGTAGAGAAGAAGTGAGTGTGACTTTAAAAAAAGTTCAAGATGTTTAAAAGAGATGCACCAAAGTTCTCTAGGGAAAACTACAACTTAATGGTGTAGAAATATGTGCTTACATATGAAGACTCTTAGAGATTCTTAATGGACTCATGTAGAGGTAAAATTGTTGAACCAACTAGCCCACTAAATGTTGACCAATTAAAGTAGAAGGAGATACACATGGCTACAATGGATGCTCTAGCGAGAACTGTTTTATGCTCTAAATATAAAGATATAGAGGAACTGGAGACAACCAACAAAACATGGGAGAAGATGAAGGTCATCCATGGTAGAGACAAGAATGTTATGAGGGTTAAGCCTAAAATTCTATGAGGAAAGTTTGACGACATGAGAATGCAAGAAGGTGAAGAGATTGAAGCCTATGGAAAGTGAGTGAAGGACATCATGGCATCCATCAGAACATGCAGAGGAGTAATATCAAAAGATAAGTGTATGAGAAAGATGCTAAGAACTTTGTTATCTAAGTATGTCATAAGGGTGTTAGTCATCCAAGAGATAATAATCATTGACATAATGGAGGTGTCACTTGATGCATTAATATAAAATTTTACTATGTTCAAACTTAAATTTTTTTAATAGCACTCAACCACCTAAGGTCAAAACTACATTCAAGGCATCAGTTGCACTAGCTACAATGCTAAGAGAAAGAAGAGAACCAAGATCATCTAGACATAGAAAGGAGTTGGAGAGACTATATGCTAAAGGAGTCAAACAACAAGAGCTAGATACTTTCTCCACAAAAAGAATGGTCAGAGGTAAAGGGAAGTACAAGGGTAAGCTTCCTTTCAAATTCTTTAACTATAAAAAGGTAGGACATTATGCTACTAGATATTTAGAACCTATTAGAAAGGAGACTAGTGATTAGAAATAAAATGACAACTGGAAAGGTTCTAGCAAGAAGTGGTCAAAGGAAAAATAGGAGTGGTGATGCATCACAAAGGAAGGTGTGATTGATGAAGAGTAAACCAATGACTAGGAAGATGACGAGGCTAAAGTTTCCTTTTTGCTATCACAAAAGAAAGGGTGGAGAGAGCCTTGATAAAAAAAGTGTCAGTATCTTGAAAAAGTAGATAATAGATAGTGGTTTCTCAACAAGTTCCATGAGTTTGAGGCCTATGATGGAGGAATGGTGAAATTCATAAACAACACACCATGCATGGTGGTAGATAGGGTACAGTAGCCCTAAATGAATCAACTTTCTGTGAAGATGTGTAATTAGTTGAGGGATTGAAATACAACCTATTGAGAATGACTTATCAAATGGACAAAGGCTACAAGTTCTATTTCAATAAAATGTCTTGCAAAATATTTGACAAGATAGGCAAGCTACTAGCTACAAGAAAAAAAATTAGAGGTAACATTTTCTACCTCAATATTTCTAGTAATACTTGCATGATAGCTAGAAATGATTATAGTTTGTTATGGAATATGAGGCTATTTCATATAAATTTTGAAAGCATTTTCAAAGAAGGAAGGAGAACTAAGTAAGGGGTTTACCCCCTATTACTAAACCTAACAATGTTATGTGTAAAGATTGTCAATTAGGAAAGTTGGAAACTTATGCTTTTCTAGCAAGTCATTTATGTTAGAATATGCATTAGATCTAGTTCATACTGACTTGTGCGGACCTATGAGGACAAAGAGTGTATCCAGTGATAAATAATTTATGTTGTTTATTAATGACTTTTCTACAATGACATGGACTATTTATCTAAAAGATAAGTTAAAAGCCTTTCACATGTTCAAAGGGTACAAGGAAAAGGTGGAAAGAGAGACTAGTAGAGCACTAAAGTGCTTGAGATCATACTAGGGAGGTAAAGTCACCTCACAAGAATTTGAAAGTTGTTGTGAGAAGCATAAAATCAAAAGGAAAATGTCAGCTCCTACAACACCACAATAGAATGGTGTCGCTGAAGGAAGAAACAAAACAAACATAGATTGTGTTAGAACATTAATGATCCAAAACAATTTTGCATAGATCTACTAGAGAGAAGTTGTAAGAATAAAAATGTACACCTTAAATTGGGTACAAGTAAAGAAATGGATTAAGAAAACTCCCTATGAGCTATGGTTTGGCCACACACCATCCATTAGCTACTTCAAGGTATTTGAAAGAATTTTTTATATCAAGAGAAATGGATACCAATGTAAGTTTGAGCCTAAGATCAATGAAGGTATCATTTTAGGACACTCTACCAAGAGCAAAGCATACTGATGTCCAAATATTTGGACAAACAAAATTGTAGAATATGAAAATGTAAAGGTTGATGAGTTCATAGAGAAGAATGGGGAAGATATCAAAAAAGAAGTAGAGGATTACAAAACAAATTATTATATTCCACTAAGTAATATAGTGGAATGGGTACTGGTTGAGTTAGAACCTACAAAATAAGTTGTGTCAATTTGAGTAGAAGAAGCTAGAATTAAAGAGCATAGGGTAGAAGCACCCGAAGGGGAAGCAGTGCTAGCCAAGTATGTGAGAAGACACCACTCATAAAACCAGACTATTGGAGACAAGGATGCTAGAGTAATGAGTAGGAGAAAGGCAAGAGATACAATATATTTACTCTCACACATAGAGCCTAGGGCTACTAGAGAATATATGAAGGATGAAGATTGGAGGAAGGCCATGGAGGAAGAAATTAACTAGTTAGTGAAAATGAATCATGGTCCTTAGTAGCCTGGCCAAATGACAAAAATGTCATCAACACAAAGTGGATGTTTCAAAACAAAATGAATTATGACAGAGAGGTGGTTAGAAATAAGGCTAGAATTTTTTACAAGGGATATGCCAAGAAGAAGGTATATATTATGGAAAAAACTTCACACCAGTGGCCAAATTGGAAGGAGTTAGGATACTCCTAGCATTTACTACACACAAAAATTTCAAAGTATACTAGATGGATGTAAAATCCACATTCCTGAATGGAGTTTTTGAAGAGGAAGTTTGTATCAAGAAACTTGAGGGATTTGAGAATGAACAGGAAAGAACCAAGTGTGTAGATTGAGATGGATTGAAACAAACACTAAGAGCATGGTACGAAAGGCTACACTCATGCTTTCTAAAGATTAGGTTTGTAAGAACTAGTGACAACTATAATATATACATGAAGAAAGAGATAGAAACAAGCATACTGATCACATAAATCTTTGTAGATGATATCATCTTTGGTGGATATGACAAGCTAAGTGATGATTTTGCTAAAGAAATGAAGGAGTTCAAAATGTCTATGATAAGAGAAATCAAGATCTTTGTTGGACTTCGAGTATCCATACTAAAAAGGGGTATCTTCTAATGAAAAGTGTTCCCCTTAATACCTCAAACACATAACATAAACAAAGAAATAACAAGAATTTATGAGAATAAAATATGGGCTTCTTATTATCATTGAAAATGCAGAATTATAGAATTTAGAATTACAATATGCTAACCCACTTGGGCTCCTTCATTGTAGTAATCTGCAAGACAAAGTTGTGAACTATCACCCAAAGTTGTCCTAGACAATGTATGAGCATTTCTTAAATAGATAATTTTATGTCGTTTGGGAAGGTTCTAGACACAAACTTAATACCTAGGGCTGACACACCTTGATAATACATATGGAGTCGGCCAAATACACCTTTGACATTTATTTTGGAAGTTTTTATCAAACCAACTTTAGAAAGGCCATAATTTTTGAACCATTACTTTAATTGGATATTATAATCACTTTTTAGAATCCTCAGTTTCTAATCTACAGACTCAAATCCATGCAAATTCCCATCCATCAAGATTTTGGGCCTCATCCAAGTATGGTTAGGCCTTTAATGGTGAGCCTAAAATTTTTCATACCAAAAATCCACAATAAATCCATGAATACTAATGATTTGGAACTAAGCCTCAACTGGTAGGTTGATATATCCAAGATGAACAACCACTACTCAAATTAGGACATTCTAAGCTCATATGACTGACTTACTGAGTAGAAAGCTTCCACAAATAAAAAATTTGCATTAACCCAACCTTTATTTAGATAATTGAAATGAAATAATTTTGGTTGGTGCAAGAATGCTCTTACACCCAGGATGCTCATGCATTAGACACTCGAGGTAATTTGAAAAGTGACCCCATCACGTCTTAGGTATTTAGACGAAAAACAAGATGGTTAACCTCCTCCCTTGCTAGCCATGATGAATCTTTTATTGACCTCCCTTTCCATTTGACTAGGTATTCTTCATAAGTTCTATTCCTTGTACTTTTGCTAACACAACTATCTAATATCTCCTCAATCTCCTTTTTAGCTGAACTAGCTACTAGAATATTACACTAAGCTTTTGCAACTTTATCTCTATCTCCTCCTTCATAATACTCTATCAAATCTAAAATATTTTTTATTAACGAAAATAGGTTTTGAAGGGTGTCTGCAACCCTTTACAAATCAAAATATTTTCAATGAAGCCTGAACAAAAAATATAATAGCCCAAGGGTGAAACAAGTCGCCAACCAAAATAAGGTGATTAGGGTGGCCTCACAGATAACATAGTACACTTCTACCACCAAAATAGGCTTTGAATGAGTGCCCGAAACCCCATGGTTATGAAAGAAATAGAAAATTAGTCTTGAACCATGTCAAACTACAAATAACAATAGGCCAAAAAGGCCAAGAGATCCAAACAAAAAGGGACAGCCTCAAAAAACCAGGCGAGCAATAGGTGATGAAAACCAAGTCTCGATATTTACATTTTGGTCTCATCTTTTGAGAATGTAAAGACATTCAAATCTGAAATGTTAAATATTGGTGAAATATTCAATTTAGCAGGGAACTCCACTTCATAGTCTTTTCCACAACCATGCATTTTCACTATCTTATATAGTCCAAACTTCTTCATTTTCAGCTTATTATATGAACCCATTGGAAAAGACTTCTTTCTCCAATGAACCATGACTTCATCACCAATATGAAAGTCCTTATACCTCCTTTTCACATCTACTTTATCCTTATACTGTGTATTCATCATTATAATGTGCTTCTTCACCTCCTCATGGATGTTCTTCAAATGTTTAACGAACTCTTCTTTTTCATCACTACTTATTTCTCCTTAATCCAACTGTCTCAATTCAGAAGCATTTCAAGGATTACTCCCATATATAATCTAGAATGGTGATTTACAAGTACTCCTATTGACAGAATTATTATATGCTAATTCTTCCTGTGGTAAAATTAGATCTCATCCTTTTGGTTTATCTCCAACCAAACATCTCAACAAGTTCCCAATATTGTGATTTAAAACTTATGTATGTCCATTAGTCTATGGATGATGTAATGAACTGAACTTCAAATTTGTCTTCAACTTTTTCCACTATGTATGCCAAAAATACCCAATATTTGATATCTCGATTTGAAACTATAGTTGTTTGGCAGACCATGTAGTCTCACCACTTCTCTGAAAAACAACTCTACCACATGAACAACATCACTAGTCTTCTTGCAAGAAATGAAATGTGTCATCTTTGAAAACTTATCAACTACTACAAAAATAGAATCTTTTCCTCACTGAGTCCTTGGCAATCCAAGAATAAAGTCCATGTTGACATCCTCCGACAACTTCTCTGGTACAAGTAATGGTTGATACAACCTAGTATTCTGCTTCATTCATTTTGCCATTTGACATACTCGGCAACTCTACACAAACTTCTTCACATCTTGCTACAACTATAGCCAGTAATATTTCTTAGTAACCAAGGAATTGGTCTCATCTCTCCCAAAATGTCCAACCAATCCTCCACTATGCTTCTCTTAGATGATATTCTCTCTCATAGAACTTTTGGAAATGCATAAATGACTTCCTTTGAACATTATATGATCTTGAATTACGAAATCCAAGCACTTTTTCCTTTCAAGTGTAACAAGTTTTGTACAAGCCTTCCAAGCTTTTCCAAAATCAAGATCCTTTGGATACATATTATTGAGTTCCTTGAACCCAACCACCATAACTTGCATCTCTATCAGCAAAATGTGTCTTCTACTAAGAGCATTTGCAACTCTGTTAGACTTCCCAATCTTGTGTTTCAAAAAAAATGTATAACTGTACAAAAACTCAAACCACTTCAAATGCCTTTGGTTTAATTTCCCTTTACTATTCAAATATTAAAAAGCTTGATGATGAGTATACAAAAAAAACTTGTTAGGAAGAAGATAGTGTCTCCACTTCTTCAATGCCTAAACTATAGCATAAAATTCCTGACCATAGACATAATGTTTTCTTTTGGTATCATTCAAATTCTCACTAAAATAAGCAATAGGTCTACCTCCTTGGCTCAAAATAGCTCCTACTGTAGTACCACTAGCATCACAATCTACTCGAAATACCTTGTTGAAATCTAGAAGTGCTAAATCCTTGTGTCTTTTGTTCTCTTTTGTGTGATTTATTATTTTCTGATATTGGTTATATTTGCATTTAACTATTATTTATGTCTATGGTTAATTCTAACATTGAGTACACTAGAAATTACAAAAATAATTCCAAATCCAAACTAATAATAGATTTCATAATGATAGTCTAATAATGATACAATCCTAACCTTAATAATGGGTCTCTGACATAGAGTTGGACCAAAGACTAAGAATTCTATGATCCAAAATTCAATAGTGATTGGAACAAGGAATGATTTAAACTTTGAAAATCTTCAAGAATAGGAGTAGTAGAACTATGAGGATGAACTATTGTTCTAGATTATACTTATCCTAAAATGTAGTGTTCTATTTTTTAGAAAGGCGGTAGCAATCACAACTTCTTAGCAATCACAACTTCTTGATATTGTAGCCAACTTCAATGGCTTCAATGGTCTATTTAATGCATAAGCAACCACAAACAAACAAATTATCACAATCTTAATTGAATCAATATAGTCAAGTCTTCAGTGTTGGGTAATTATAGGCTCTTAATAATAAGTATTATAATCGTGAACATGAAGCCTATAAAAATTTTTTTTTTTTTTGAGATTTGCATCATGTATGGTCACCAACACACTAACCATTTAAGAAGAATATCTCTATACTGAGTAAGTAGAAGCACCCAATGATGTAGATAGATATATCATTGTGTAGGTATGACACTACATCCTTTGAATCGATCCATCAAACAGTATGAGATTGGTTGTGATGAGTCCAACTTTGCCTAATTGTTTTTCTTCTCTAGATGGTTGTGAGTATGTCTTCAACTGGATTATGACTTGATAATGAGATTTTACAATAATACAAATTGTATCGTATTAAAATGGATGTTCATTATTTAAGACCTTTTAGCTGTTGTCTTTAAGCAACCTTATGGATCATGGATGGATTTGTGCTTGATCATCTCTTTCTCCTATTCTACTCTAGATTCTCCACTTTCACTAATGCAGCCTTTGAGACCTCAAGGTTGGCTCCCTATGGGCCAACCCTAGAACAAGTTGACCCAAGTTATATTGTTCTCCAAGGATTTTAAATCTCATTCCCAATTTTGTCTAGGGTATTCAATTTAAAAATTGGGTGATCCTATCAACTTACTTTGTTTTCATGCCAAAAATTAGTATAAAAGGAAGCCTAGGCACCTCATCTTCACATCAAGTAATAATAAGACACTACGCATCAACTATAAATCAAGCTCAAGTACTCAAGCATTTGTAATGTCCCCTTTTTGGGACATTAGAAATATTGAAGCCTTATTTAATATAATGTTAAAATTGACTCTGAAACATAGACTCAAAATATTAAAAGGTAAACTTAATTTATAAAGATAGAAAAAAGTCAAGGAGAAATAAGACAAATAATTAGAGGGAAGTTGAAGAGTCACAAAGGAATAGGACAAAATCCAGAGGGGAGTCAAAGAGTCTTAGTTTGTGTATTAAAAGGGGAAAGAGGCTCATTTCTGGATATGCTTAATTTATTATTCTAAATTTTAGTTCTCTCTTATGAGAGTATTTGGAAAGCTTCAGCTTTCAGCTAGTATGAAGACATAACCCCTCGTACTGATAGACAATGGATGCAAACCCGTTGTCTAGGGAGACATCAGTTTAGGTGTTTCATACGTGCTTACAAATTCTTATTCTAGTATTCCAATCTGATTGTTAATCTATATTTAAAATTGGGTTGTCTAGTGTTGGTTATTGTATTGCTATTATATAATGCAATAACATGTTTACGAAGTTGTACAAGAGTTTTCTGGTTTTATATTACTTGTTTGTGATGTACTTTCATATGTTCAAATCCTAAATAGTATCTTGGAAAGACAATTTTTTTTTTGTGGACAATTTGTTGGTTTTATTGTTGTATCATATTATATCTATCTATGTTGAGTTTGAATATTATATGTAAGAATAAGTTGGTTAAATATCTATTGGGATTTCTACTAGTTTTGATTGTGTCAAAATACATCTACAATTTTTTATTTCTGAATATATTGTTGATGGAGAAATCTAGCAAATGTCTGGTTAGGGATATTTCAGTGGTATCAAAGCTGGTTTTCCTGCTAGCCTATGAGATTGTACAAAGTTTGCTATCAGAAGTATCAATGTTTTTGCATTTAGAATGTCGGTAAGAAATAAGGGTTACTAACTTCTATTGTTGCAAATCGAAAGGCTATGAGTTGTGAAGAACACAAAGTTTCTATGACTAAATATTTCTAAGCGCAAGTTTATCTGCAAATTTGAGTGATTTATGCAACAGGACTACTAAAGTATGTTACATGACATTACTGTTGGATTAATTTTGTCTGGAGTTGATTCCCTCATGGATTTTGCATCACATTTTTAGTTAGCTAATCCTTTATAAGAGATTCAAACTATTGTGTCATTGTAGTTATGATTTCTAGTTTAAAGCTATGTGATAGTCAGACCACAGCTAGAGGTGTATCATGGCTCTAGCAAAGAATTTTTGACAATATGAATAATGACCTGAACACTATAGTTTATCCTTTTACAATAGCGGCAATCACCCACAAGGAGGTGCGGGTTGCAGTGTGGAACACGGGCACCTTAGAAGACTGATTGAGAAGCAAACCCATCCTCGCAGTACACCCAGATCACACACGGCATAGGTAGTAAGTCTAGAGAAGATAGAGAAAGCGTTGCAGTCAAGGTGAAGTCCAAATGGAGTTGTAGATGTCGGGAATGAAGTAGAGAGTGTTGCAGGACATCCCAGGTTGTATGGGAGTCAATACAGTTAGACTCGTGATAGATATCCACCACAGGTCACCACTACGGGAAGCGCTCAAATCATGAACTCTTGAAATGTTCACTCCAGTTGCTACAGTCACAAAAATTAAAGAGGTTAAAATATCGAGAGGTATCACTAAGATCTATTGTCATGTTAATCCTCTCAAAAGGGAAGCCTCAAAGACGAGTTGTAAAACCCTCGCGAATGTAACAACAATTATCGGGAATAGGTTAATTAAGTTTCTGGATGTGGTGAAGGCACATGCATGGTATACTAGAAATTTTTGCACCATCATCATGTTCAAAAAAAGTTGAATATGACAACTACTTGGAAGCATTAATTCTGGAGGTTATAATCTTAAAAATTGGTGCAACAGATGAATGTTACACATCAGAGTAATGCTTGTGTAGAAGAATATTAAGGTGAACAGCATGTCCAAAGAATTATAAAATCACTTCAAAAATACCTTTGAGTAGTTAAGACGGTGGTGTTTTTAAAACGAGCGTGTTAGAACATTGCGAGAGTTCTAGAACTATAACTTTGAAATTGTCATTACCTATTAACATGTGGAAGACAACGTTGGAGTTGCAAGGCACATAGAACAAAGGAAAATTGGATTTATTTTGACCATCAATGAAATCCTTAAGTTCTCGAGCTCAAAGTTCTAGTAGAGGGAGATTACAGTCAATATTAAAATGTTGTGTGAGGGTCTCAAACCAACTATTTTGTATCTATCATCCAAACATCTCTAGTTGGTTCAAGATTCTTTGAAGCTAGCCCTTGAAGCCCATGTTGGATAGAAAAGGAGTGGGGGAGCTCATCATCATACATCCAGTAGAAGTGCTTGGAATAAATTGCAGCGGGTTTGTTACATGACACTGTGGACGGCAGTAACGTTGTTCACTTTGAAGTATTAGAAGATGGGTTTGATCCAGTTATTCGCAAGATTATATGTTGGGTAATGGCAGTAATATTTTTAGAGGAAGAGTTTTGAATCCTCTTTGTGCCACACATTCATGGGTAAGGCATTCTTTTGGCATCACAACAACGAGTAATTGGAATATGGGTTGACAATTACAATGGGGAGTCACGATAGGTGATGCTTTCATTTGGCTTTCAAAAAGGACATGATTGTTTCTCCCTCAAACCATCGGAGGCTTCATCACAATCACCACCTATAGGATGCAAACAGGGGCAGCAGGGCTATTGAAAATAAGGAAAGAACTTTTCATGAAGTAGCTTTAGTGTGATTAGGAAGATCAGTTGGTGGTGTAGTTACTAAAACTTGAAGTTGTCATACCAAAATTTGCAATTACAGCATGTACTCAAAAATCTGAGAACAATATTGCTCAAATCAGTGAGATGCCAAGGGCAACAATTAACTTGCTTGAAGTTAAACTTGGATTTGAGAAATTAGTTGAAATATCAGGGTCTTCAGAGAAAATACACTGAGTTCAGAGTCTACCTCACTCACTCATTATCAAAGCATAAGAAATATCTGTGACAGCTTGAGCTGCACAACCAGATGGAAAAATTGAAGTATCAACTAGAAAATGAGTAGGGATGGGACATAGCAGCTCAAATTTAAAATTGATAACATATCTAAGTAAATTCCAAGAGGGACTAAAAAGGGTAGGAAATAAAGAGGCAGAAGTAGAACCATCAATGAATGAATTTAGATAGGAACTTGAGGAAATAAAGAGGCAGAAGTAGAACCATCAATGAATGAATTTAGATAGGAACTTGAGGAAATAAAAAAGAAGCTAAGGAGCTGAAATCAAAGGCAGATGAGTGCAAAAGTGTTATATAGGAACTGAAAAAAGTAAGCTAGTAATGTTATGGAAAACATTACAAAATAGAAGCAACAAATTACAGTGAAGGAGACACAACTTGAACAGCTAAAATCTCAAAAGTAGGAGTTACTTGAGAACTATGAATTTGAACAGATAAAACTTCCTACCTTATCAAGCCCAATGGAAACCAAGTCGTCAGGGCCCAACTACCTAGTGGCAAATTTTGATTACTCAAAACTTTACCTATCTCATCAACAAGATCTGAGATCAGCTGATCGAGATATAGGGGATAGGAGGGATAACTATGCCAAGGGAAAAGTAAGGAAAATCAATGAATATGAAAGGAAGATTTATGATAAACATGGACATCCACAACATGCTAATGACAAGCTAGCCTATAGAAGTGGAAATTCTGATATAAGAGTAGAAATTCTCAACATTTATAGAGGATATAAATAACTTCCCAACCAATTTCAGAATAACTTACCATTCAGTGATTACTTGGAGCTTCGTCTAGAGCAACAAAATAATATGGATATGACAAAAAGAAAGTATTTGGAAGTGGTGTAGGTTCTCCTTGCAAAAGATTAGTGCAAGAATGTGTATGAAGAATGTCTAATAGACCAAAGCCATCTAATAGAGGTTCTTGAAAAAGAAGAGTAGTCAACTACCATTGATTTGCAGCCTCCCATCGACCATGTCAAAAATGTTAGTTTTTATGTTGGTGATTTCGAGGCTAGTGTTGACAAACAGGTGGATGAGGACGGTTGCACACAAGGTAATAAAAGATTGGAAATTGTGTGTGATGAACCATATATTACCTACGTCCATGACAAAAATACAGAGGAATAATCCAATATAATACTACAGGACAATGAAATGATTTAGTAAGATATTAATGACATGCATACCTTAAGGAATCAATGGAAGGTTAGTAATGACATGGTTGTAGCATTGTTGGTTTGTTATAATAGCATTCACAAGATGGTGGAAGATCTCTACAAAAAGGCTCAAAAGGGAGTGGAAGCAGATTGGTTTGTTTCTGATTTGCAAGTGATCAAAGCAACTCTTGAAACTATGAAATCAAATTATTTGTATTTTCTTTCTGACAAGGATAACATTCTTAAGGTTGTTGAAACACATGTTGATCAACTGAATAAAGAAAGGAATGAGATTAAGGAGGAAACATGGGAGGCATTGAATGATGCTCGATTTTTCCTTCAGGAAGCAGAAAATCAAATTAGAATCGCAAATCACTCTTAGGAGTAGGAGGATAAAGAGAGGTAGGAATTTTTCCTAGAGGTGATTAATGAATTTGATATCATTCAGCAAACATATGCTTTGGGAGATTGCCCCAAGAAATCAAGTACCAAAGTTTCATATCACTTTCAATTCATCAATAACCTTGTGTTTGAAGTTGATGTTGATTGGATTTCCAATAATCCCCTATTTGAGGTAAACAAGGACTCTCCTTTTGACTATTATGAAGCAGATGATTCTGATCTTAGAATATGGAATCCTAGTACGAATCCTAGCTAGGAATATGAGTTATAGGATGGAAGTGGTGATTTGACTACAATTGTGCATCATAGGATCAGTCCACCATGGGTTCCTGATTTCACATCATGCAGGAGTTGGTTGGATTATTTGCATCAGCCCTTGGATTTTTTTGGTGTAGTTTTGAGGAGAGTTATGTGTTGATCATAGGGAATGCCCTTTCATCTTCATTCTTATTCATAATACCTATGTAATCAGAGATTCTCCAAATTAAAGATGACATTTGGGTCTTTGTGGCACCTAGAATGTTACACTTAGCTTTTTAGTGACTTGTTTATTACATCATCTATTTTGGTTGAGTTGTCTTCATCTACTAGGTTGTGCATAGTTCACTGATACATTTCTATCTTATCATATCATCTGGTTACAACAACAGGGTTTGGGATCCAAGTGTTGGACAGAGATTTTTTTGGCTTGTTGAGGACCTTGTTTTACTTCTTCTCAGCTTGAGGTCGGATTCAATGGTATCAGTGATGATCATAGTTATTCAGTTTTTAGGTGCAAAGTTTTTTCAGAGAGTTACATGGGATCCAAGGATCCGGTTGAGAGATAGATTTTTGAGTGACAACATGCTTCGCAGTGTGGCCAGAATTCTTTCCAATTTGGGCTACAAGGCTACCTGCAAACTCGTATAGGATCCTGGTACTAATCCCTTGAGGACAAGCAATTTTAAGGAGGGGAGATTTGTAATGTCCCCTTTTTGGGACATTAGAAATTTTGAAGCCTTATTTAATATAATGTTAAAATTGACTCTGAGAAACAGACTCAAAATATTAAAAGGTCAATTTAATGTTATAAAGAGGATAAAAGGTCAAGGAGGAATAAGACAAATAATCAGTAGGAAGTTGAAGAGTCACAAGAGAATAGGACGAAAGCCAGAGGGGAGTTGAAGAGTCTTAGTTTGTGTATTAAAAGGGGAAAGAGACTCATTTCTGGATATGCTTGATTTAGTATTCCAGATTTTAGTTCTCTCTTGTCAAAGTATTTGGAAAGCTTCAAATTTTAGCTAGTATGAGGACGTAGCCCCTCATGCTAGCAGATAGTGGATGGAAGCCCATTGTCCTAAGAGACATCAGTTTAGATGTTTCATATGTGCTTATAGGTTCTTATTCTAGTATTCCAATTTAACTGTTAATCTATATTTAAGATTGGGTTTTCTAGTGTTGGTTAGTGTATTGTTGTTGTATAATGCAATAACGTGTTTATGAAGTTGTACAAAAAAAATTTGGTTTTATATTACTAGTTTGTGATGTACTTTCATATGTTCAAATCCTGAATTGTATCTTGGAAAGACAGTTATTTTCTTATGCAAAATTTGTTGGTTCTATTGTTGTATCATATTATATGTTTATGTTTAGTTTGAATATTATATGTCAGAAGAAGTTGGTTAAATATTTGTTGGGATTTCTACTAGTTTCTATTGTGTCGAAGTACATCTACAATGTTTTATTTCCAAATATATTGTTGATAGAGAAATCTACAAATATCTAGTTAGGGATTTTGTAAGGAAACTTGCAACAAATAATATAACCATTTCCACATAACTCATAATAGATCTGAAATAAATATGCAATTAAATCCACATGCAAGAGAATAGACAACATACCCACAAAAATGTAACACAAGATATACCCTAAGAAACCCTCATTGAGGGAAAAAGCCAACCTCCAAAAGCATCCATCACCATGTATTATTCAGCAAAAACACCATCGCAATACAACCATGGAAGCCTTCAAAGCCATAGCCACATCCAAGCAATCCATGTGAACAAGCATGAATCCACACATCCCATGCCATGCTTTCAACCTTCACAAATGCTCCCTTGGCTAACCTGTCAAGCCTTGTCCTGCTCGGCTCTTGCCTTTTTCCCTTCTATCTTCTCACACCAAAAACTACCCTTGCGGTTGCTTATATAGTAGCAAGTCCCACAAAACCATCAAGTGGTCTTACATAAACCATTTGCTAAAATCATGTGCTACCTAACCCACTGACCTCACATTTAATATTGAAAATTTAATTCTTTTCCCTAATATTAAATAATTACATAAAATATTATCACAATGTTACAATACGATTCATCAAGTATATCCCATGGGAATCTTTACATGTTGCACATCCATCTAGGTGAAACATTACATAATAAAATAAAATAAAATAAAATCATACAATATAACAATATTATGCAATGTGTGCAACACTCATTATCTCAATAATCTCCCACTTGTATACATTGCATAGGGTCGATCCATAGCCACATAAATGAACAAGGGAACAATCCCTCCCAGCACATTCACCGTCATGGATCAAAGTACACCATGTGCTCCATCTTGGTACCTGCAACAAAATCAAAGTATCCAACATCACAAACATGAATGATCTCACCTCCTATTATACCATTGCCACAAAACATACATAGAAGCCATCCAAAGAGAAAACCACCCAACTTGTCACATTAGAAGATCATAAAATCTTGTACCACCTAAACTGTCAAGCACAAAAAACCTGATCCAAAGGTGATCACATGTATCCGTAGTTGTCAAAATATCCATAGCTAAAATAGCACCCACAGCAAGTGTCAAACCCATCCAACTATCCATACCTCCAAAGACATACCAAGTGAATCTCACATCATCAACATATCCAATCTATAACCTACAATCACAAGCCTCAAGAGCAATATCTGCCACATATATACCAAGAAGCTCCCATAACAAAAGATAATGTCAAATCTATAACTAATCCACTAACAACATCACAAAGAAGTGAATCCATGTAGTCTCAAGGACATTCCCAACACATAAACCAATAACCTGCAAGAACAACTCTCATAAAAAATCTTCAACAGTCTCTCAAGCTCTCCATAACCAATAGAGAAAAGAGATAAAAGAACAACCATGTCATCTCTTACATGGCATACATGAGCACAAACTAGTGATCACAATCTCTAACAAATCTCAAATCCAGTGTAAGTAAAACCAAACATCTAGGAAGATAACCAAGACCAAAGTGAAACCATGCAAATCATAACCTGTATCATGTCCTTCTACACACACCTCTAGATGTAAATTGTGCAAGTATGATCTCCTCCATAAAACCCCAACCAAGAAGCCACAACAACACCCCAACCATATCATATAACTAATCATGGATGTAAGTCTCTCACAAGAAGATATACCTTGGTGGAGAACAGTAGAGAACCACTAGTTGTATCAAGTTCTCTTAGGGTTAGTGTTGTGACAGTTGATACAGGACAATTTACTAGTAGCTCCTGTGTCACAATGGTGGATTTTTCTGAGAGTTGTGTGGTAGTACACGACACTACTCCGTCATCCACATAGGGCATTCGCAAAGTGTCATCCGGTTGGGAGGATAGCTCTCATGTTGATTTGTTTCCATCCCCTAGAAGCAAATCTGTCACTTTTTCCATGCAGCTGATTTTCGATGCCGACTGGTTGATTTCAGAGTCAGAGGGATCAGCTATTTGATTCAAATGTTTTTAGTGATGAGCCATTGACAAAGGTTGGAGCATTTTATTGCAAATACACAATGAGGAGTGCTCATCATTTTTCTTTTGACCCATGCACGAAGGACTTGATGATGAATCGGTGTGGGTTGGTTCCAGAATTATATCATCCTTTGTGGGATGGGTATTCACCATCTTCGGAAGGTGGGATTAGCGGATGCAAGCATCCAACTCAGCTGTTTGTGGGGGATTACTTGCAGGGAAAGCTGTTGGTTATACATCATGCTGATATGTATCTAACATGGTTTTCCACTTCTTTGTCACAGAGTTCTCTTATGGTTACATGGTTACAAGATGACTATGGTGTCAATTGGCATGATGGTTTGGTTAGTTATCACATCCATGGGAGTTTAGTGACAGTTGTAGAGAGATGTTATGTTATGGATGCTACCAGGTATTTTTACCTCTGTATGGTGAATGGATATGGGGTTCGATTGTTTTGGGATCTAGGTGGCGACATGTTTGACATGATGTACTGGTTAATTGGGGATCCAGGTGTTCTAGTGGATTATGTTGTGACTATGATCTGTGTGTTTCAGCTTTCTAACACATCAAAGTTCCAGAGATTAGGATTACTCTGTTTCCACCAAGGTGATATAGTGGTAGAGTCAGATTGGCTGGATCTACCATTGGCATCGGTATGGATATTGTCGGAGTGGTACAATGGTACAATGGTGCAGATACTATAGGAGCTAGTTAGTGGTATCTCAGTCAGCACACGAGTTCCCATTTGGGATCCAGGGGGAGCATCCCTATGCACATTATCATCTTGGGGTGGATATTGGTATATTGTCAAGCTCCCATCATCACTTGACAGTACAGACTCGCAGGGGCACTCGTGGAGTGAGGCATTCATTCTGACTGAGAGTAGTGGCACACGAGGCAATGGCACATGGTCGTTGGTGTCCCTTTATGGTGAGGCTTGGAATCTTGGCATTTAGTTATCAGGTACATTGATTCTATTGTACTGTTTCACCATTTTGAGTTTGGGAATATGCATACTGGGGTACATCGGCTGAGGAGTAAAATCGCATTCTCAAGGTAAGTATGGGATCTTGGCATTTGGTTTCTACAGGTATGAGTGAATTTCTTGAGGGCAAGCAATCTTTGAGAGAGGAGGCTTTCTAATGTCCCCTTTTTCTAAGACATTATTATTATGTGTGGCTAGCCCACTTCACCTAGGTTTCGAGGGAGAAAGGGTCCTTTTTAAGGTTCAGTTCGAGATTTGGCCTAGACATCTCCAGTTCCACACCCATCAGAGCAGTTTTAGCAGGTTGTCCAGATGCTTACTATTTTTATAAGTAAGTAACCAGAGCTTAGTATTTTCAGTACCTCAGTGCTGGGTTGGAAGCGTCTCGTCGAGAGCTTTCCAATGAGCTATTGCACATGCTTATCCGAGTTCATTTTGTCAATTATTTTAATGTCTGATGAGTATATGGGTTCCTGACTAAGTGACTATTAAAGTCATTTAACTTGTCACTTTATTTTAAAAAGTTACTATGTTCACTTAAGTGACTAAAGGACAAAAAAGGTACTTTATCCCACATTGCCTAAAAGAGCGTGCATTGCATTGGGAAAAGGCATTAAGGTACAACAAACTCCACTTGGAAGGAAATATATATGAAAATTATAATATTCAAGCGAATATTAATCTGAGAACTGGAAACAGTTGTTGGTTTCTTCTTCTAGGATGCAAACCCTTGGAGAAGCGTTTGAAGGTTGGACGCAAACCTAGCCTTCTTACAAGTTTCATTTATATTTTCAATATGATTGTCATTTTCTATTTATAAGATTGGATTACTTGAGTTGTTGCACGTTATTGTATTGTTGATGTATAATACAGTACCACATTTTGAGTTATTGAGTTAACTCCTGGTTTTAATATGTACCTCTGATTATTGGAGAAATAAAACAAGTTTTTCTAAGTTTCTTTGAATGCAAATCTGCGGGTTACAAATTGTTTTAAGTTCTGAAATTTATATCAGGCGTTAGTTTATTGTTTGGTTTTAAATCTGCAAGTCTATATCTTGGGTTTTAGTAGAATATCTGGAAAGGGATATTTTACTAGTATCAGAGCCAAGAATCATGCCATCCTATGGAATCACACAATATAAGGAGGTTCAAATTTTGACATTGAAGTACCATTTAAGTTTATGCAGTTGAAAATAGCTAAATACAGTTGAATACTATAGATTTATGGGCAGAGTTATTTCCAGTTGGATAAAATAATATTGTGGAAATTTATCCAGATGTCTTGAGTGGTGAAATGATAGTGGAGATTGACAACTTGGAAAGTATTAACTCCATTGTTGGACAAAAGAATTGGCAAGAGACAGATGTTCAAAAAATTGAAGTCTGTGAAGGTATGAGCAAGTTAGCAATCCTAGATTTTTGAATCAGTGGTTTTTAGTTCAAGTTCAAATCACAGGTGCAGAGGTTGAACATAGTCTCAGCTTCGCATTAAGAGTGGAATCACCCAAATTTCACCATTGGTCTTCAAGGTTCGATTTTGGAGTGTTATGTGAACAGGCAGTGGTAGCGTATAATGGTTGATGGATGATAGTTGGTTTTCATACCCGCTAAAGGAATGCTAGCAATTTCCATATGCAAACACAGCCAGTGAGGTGTTGTGAAGTGGTACCAGCCATCAAGTAGAGCCTTTGTGATAGGAGGTAGCCGCTATTCAATACCTGACAGGTATCCTGTGGACAGCAAAGTGGGAGTCAGGGGTTCAAAGAAATCATGGGAAACACCATGAAAGCACTGCAATGACTGACTGTAGTTAACGCCAAAATTTGTAGCTACAAGCGACACTATAGACCCGTGTGTGTGAAGGTCGCATTTGTGCAAAACGCAAAGGCCAGTAACGACTGAAGAAACTTAGATTCCAGTTGTAAACTCATGCCCAAGTTTGAATTCATTCATGGCACTGCAGTCACGGTTATTGCAATTGAAAAGGGGAAAACACAGTTTGAAACCCTCTTATTATACCTTACGAGAGTGTGGGCAATATAAGAAAAACATGAGCAGGTTGTTCTGGGCAGGTATTACCATCACGTATTCATTCAAACACCTCAGTAAGGAATTTCGCATAGTAGTGAAGTGTTTGTTTTACATGTCAGAAGAGGAGGTAAGAGCATTCGAGCAAGCTAACGAAGAGACCAAGGGAGAGTAGCGTAGTGTGGAAATACAAGAACACAAATAGGAGGGCACCATTTTCAATTCAACCGTAGATCAGTCTATGTTGGTGATTGCTACGCATGGCAATATATCTTCAACATTGGAAGTTACAGGAGGAAATCTTATGGGTCGAGGGTTAATATAACACTCACGAGTCAGGAGGAGTGCAGTTCGTAGGTCACAAAGATAGTATATGCATCACCAAGTCGTGTTAACTTTTAGTTAAATTCTAAGAAGGCTTCTGAAACAATTCCAGCATATCCAAATATTTGTTTTGTTGTTGATGACTTTGATGATACATTTCATGCAGTGGTCCTCATAGAAAGAGATCATTGTTACTGTGTAATCCTAAATGCTCAATGATGACATAAAGCAACAACGGATACTAGACTGTAAACATTGAGATTATTTGCACGAGTCCCATGTTGATGTCAAATATCAAATGCATTACTGTGTAAATGAATTTTAGCACAACTCTTTTGCAGGAAGTCTTAAGTGTTATATCATTTGCAAGACTATGAATTAATGTAATAGTTACTGTAGACACCTAAAAACCTTTAGAAAATAAAGTATTTTTATTTTCTGAAAAAGTCCTGATGACATCATCATTTATTAATTAATTAATTATTTAATTAATTAATTAATTTTTATGCCATTAAATCTCTTTATCTTAATTAAAAATATTTAATTAAGGAATCCCTCTCAAAAATGTTTAAATCTTATTTAAACATTATTTCCTTATTTATTAATTATTTAATTAATAAATTGACCAAAAATCCTAAAATAAATTAAAAAATTATTTTTTGCCCAAAACTTGGCCAATTTCCTTAATACCACTAACCTCTTCCAAAATCTTCTAATCCTTCTTTAATTTTAATTAAAGGCTAATCCCATCATTTCCTACCCCTAATCCCAACTCAAAATATTTAATTAAGATTAAATATTAATCCTCATGTTTATTAAAAAAAATTTAATAAATATCTCAACCCAAACCCTTGAAATAAATAAAACTTTATTTATTTCCTAAAAATCTAATTTATCCTCACCCTAAGAAGTTCTAGACTCTTCTAGAAAGTCTTCATCCTCATCCTAAGAAATTCTAGACTATTCTAGAAAGTCTTTATCCTCATCCAAAGTCTAGACTCTTCTAGAAGATGTCTTTAAAACTAATCCTAAACCATCCTAATCCATCCTCTAATCATTTGCACAAGCCTAAGCAATATTAAAACCCTCCTAATCAAGTCCAAGTCGAAATTGCTCTCATCACCCTCAAAATATCTCAACCATAAAACTTTATGAAGTCCACTAGGTCATAAATGACTCTTACAAGCCCTTTTATTGCTCTTACAAGTCATTATGAGGGTCTTTATGAAGATTTTATCCCTTGAGCCTCCTTTGTTGACTCATCCTTCCCCTTTCCTCCATCCTCTCACCATGTGACATGTGTCACTCCTTGATTGGCTATAAGGAAGCACAATCCATGTGCTCTCCTCTCATGCAATCTGAGCCCTCCATAAGCTTTTTCCCATCCTTGCATCTTAGCCCTCAATCCCTCAAGCCTCTTGCCTATAAATTGGATCCTTCCCCTTTGCAAAATAACACAATCCATGAAGTAAAGTCATAATGCCATTTTGAGAAGCCATTTTACATCAAAACCATACACTCACACCCAAATTCCAACTCCATTTGAAGCCCTTTTTGAAGCATAAGCTTGAGCATACATCCTATCTATTTAGACAAAGCTACTCAACAAGAGAGCTTCTCATTGAGAGAGCCCATTAATGGCTCATATTCTCAATTGAGAGTTCATCTTAGTCTATCTTGAAGTTTATGAATTTTTTTTAGTTTGTAGAAGCTTTATTTAAATTTGGTTTCTATTAGCATACTAACATTGCTCATATACATTTTGGCACGCCCGGTGGGACCCCGCATGGGTCATCTTCATTAGCTTTTTTAGTCAAGTTTTGTATGTCATTTGCTGATTTTGGCTAATTTTGCTTGTTTTTGTGATTGGTAGGATTGTATAAATTGGTTTTGTAGGTCCACATGAGCATGAAGAAGACAAAGGAACTCGTAGTCTATCTCATAGTATTTGCAGATTTTTCAAGCTTATAGGTGGACAAAGCACTTGGAATTCTTCTTCCTCTTCTTGTCTATATTCTTCTTGTTCCATCTACTTCTTCTTCTTCTTCTTGTGGGAGATCTTGGCCATTTTTTTTTTAAGGAAGCAAAATCATACACACTTCTTTTTAGTGCTTAAAATGAACCCCCAAATCATACTTAAATCTATTAAAAAATTAAAAATTTGCAAAAAAAGAAAAAATCTTTTAACAAGTGAAACTAAACCAATCTAATCATTTTCATCCTTGCAACATCAAGGTTTTAGATGCATTCATGCAAAGTTAGGAACACTTCATTTTTGGAAATTTAAAAAGAACTTCAAGTTTCCATTTCAAAAGGTTCAAAATCAACACTAAGTGCACACTAAAATCTAAATCAAACTCAAAGCATCAATCAAGGATAAAATGAACCTTATTTGCAAATATGTTAAAGTTCTTTTAAAAATCTCATGAAAACTAAGAGTCCTAAATGGTTGCCAAAATTGTCCTAAAAAGCTTTGTTATTTGTTCCAAACAAATGTCTTGTTGCAAAATCTTGAATGTTTTTTAGGTTTTTCATGCATCAAAACAATCTAGGATTATCATTTTTGGGCTTAAAACATGCAAACTAGAACACAAAATCTTGAATGAAAAACAAAGTCCAAAGAGTCATTTTCATTTTTGAGTCCAAAAACAATCTTGAATGATCTAAGGTTAAAAAAAAGCACTTCAAAGTTCTTAAAACAACACACAAAATCTCAATCTTGAATGCTCAAAGGAAAAAATTTGAATGTTTAATCACTTGTCTTTGAATGCATATTGCTAAAATCACTCTTGAGTGCCATGGATTAAAATCAAAGTTTGTTTTTTTTATGAATGCATGATTAAAACAACAAATCCAATCTTGAATGCCATAGATCAAATAATCATCTTTTGGAGCATAAAAAGAATCTACATTTTTGTAATCTTTTAAGTTATAAAAACAAATAAAAATGCTTTGAGTGAGTTTGTCATTGGACTCACCCTCTTTAATCACCCATCAATTTAACCATTGGTTGCAATCTCAGTGCCATCTATGGGGATGGCTCCACCTAAGAGGGTGTTAAGTGCTCCACAAAGATCAAACTCCACTCACTTGGGTCTTTAGTGGTTTTTCTAAGTTAGAAAATTCCTTGAATGCGCATTAATCTCGCTCACACTTCATTTGGGCATAAAAATTGGACAAATCTTGACGTGGAGGGCCTCCGGGCGCGTGCTTGAAAAATCGAGTTTCACATATCTTTGTTTTGGGCTTAAAAGAAACTCACACTCAATCTTGAATGCCTAACAATCAATGAACATTGCATGGTTTTGACGCATTTTCAATGACGCTCGCATTTCTTATGTTGACGATCTCTCGACTTCCATTATGCTAACAATGCTGTTAAATTGGAATGAACATTGTATGCCATAATCACAAGTGTCTTCAATCATAGCTTACAAAATTTAAATCATCAATCGGAATAAACGCGTGTCTTTTAAAGCCCAAGATCATGTATGTGGTCTTGTTTTACACTTTTTAGGAGGCCTGCTTGGGGATTTCATCACCCCTTGGGACGACCTCAACTTCAGCATTCCGGCGGAGTATAAAGATCGGGAGGTGAATCCAAAGACACCTCTCTTGGGATCAAAATTTTGTCACTCGGGCTAAGCCTCAAGGAACTTTATACCCTTGAGAAATGAAAGAGGAGAAGTGGGTTACCGCTCCTCTCGGCTGTGTGACATCTTTTTGGTTTCATCTACGGATTTGGGCCTCACGTACCTTGCGTATATCGAGGACTCCCTAGCTATAACAAATTTCATCCTTGTAGAAAGCTTCCTAGGATGTTGGTGTGTTTGACGTGCTTACTCAAAACTTTTGTCTGCTTATTTGTTCATAGCTTTTGAATGAATGTTTGCCAACTTTGGTCAAAATCCAAAAAAAGAAAACTCTTCCAGCTCAAGGCATACTTAGTGTAGTCATTGCCTTATCAGAAAATTATCCAAGCTCCCCCGCTGCAACCGAATCTATGTAGTTCTTTGCCTTAGAACAATCCCAAATCCAAAGTCCATCCAAATCATCCCCCCAGCAAGCTAGCAACCCAATCCAAAATCACGCCCAAGCCTTTAGAGAGTTATTGTCATTCTGCCAAAATTTGCTATCCAATCAATCCGACCAATACACCAGTCTCACCAAAGTTATCCCTCTGACAGAGCATTGTCTAGGGTAATCTAGCTTTGTCACTTGCATCCCTCATCACCTTGAGCTAAAGGTTGGGATCCACAAGTGGTCAATCTCGTGTCATGCCATAGGATCACTAGTCTATCCTTAAAGTTGACACAATCACCACGAATCCTGCACATAGGAAAGCAAAACTCTCACTTTTTGATAGCATACCATTGAAGTCTTCCACCCATAAGAAAGCCAAAAATATCCAGCCAATCCTCCTTAGGTCTGTCATACAGCTTTGACTCTCCCTAGGAAATCTTTCATCAGCCAATCCAAAATCTGTGCTTAATCCAAATCCAACCATGAGCTTCCGTGTTCATCCATATGCAAGACCCCATCCCCATCAAACTCACCTTCAAAGCATGAAGTACCAATCCTATCATGATGTGTTTGGTCACATTGTCCTTGCTCCCGCCACCTCCTATTCCAATGATGATGAAAATCTTATTGACTATGACGGGTATATTGAAAGCCTTAGAAACATTCCCCCAAGCACCCCCCAAAATCCAAGAGTTATTCCAAACTATCTAGTCATGCCATCTGATATTCCAGCTTCCCCTCTGTCACCCCATCAACCAAGCTTCCAATCTTCCACCCCCATCACACTAGCTATTCCTGTCAATCCACCTCCACCTTCGACACACGAGTCTCCAAGGAATCTCCTAGAGGAAATACAATAAAAGTTGCCTCCAACAGTCGATAAGCCATGTCATCTAATCCAACCATGTGAAGTAGTCAGTGATGAAGCTTCCCCATCTATAATATCACCTCCATCTCCCATAGCTATCATCCCCATACCATCCATCAAATTGCTTAAAATCCTTCCACTTCCCGCAAGCATCAAAATCCCACCACCTATCAAATCCCTCCAAATCCTATCCACATCGCCTCCAAGAATTTCCCAAATCTCTCGTAATGACCCTTATGCATCCATCTTCTACTCACCCATCTCTACTACTGAATCTCCCATCTATCCATCCGCTGCCTTTGAAGAATCCATCCCTTCACCTCCTATCGCACCATCCACTCCAAACCAATCCTATCAAGATCCTGCCCAAAAGCATGTTGACATCCCCCAAAGCATAAATGAAGATATCATCGTACCATGTCTTCCATCCATAGTGCAATCACCATCTCCTCCATCTCCAAAACCTCAAGCCATATCTCCTCCACTACAAGATATCTTGTCATCCCACCAGCTACATCAAGATCTTATCCTTCCATCTCCCCCGCTCCATGCTTCCATCTTACCACCTATCCAAGCTATTCCACCATCTATAATCTACCCTCTTGGTTCACTTACATTCATCCATGGTGGCCCTCTCTCAGCAGAAGAATTAAGAATAGTATCTCCCCATTGCAATACACCTAATAAATCACTTCTACCATTTTCTGCAAGCAAAAAGTTTCCTCAGCTTGTTCAAATGCTCAATCGATGGCATTATCAAGGTCAAGGTTTAGGACCACAAGAGCAAGGAATCAGAGAGCCTATTATTGCACAAAAAAATCTAGGATTTCATGGTCTTGGATATGTATCCAAAGGCTCACCATCTAAAGGTGTTGGTACACCACACCCCCAAACCAAGCCTATCTCCAAGCCCACCATGCCAGCCTCCCATCACTCCTTCAAGAAATCTTATGTCATCCCCCCTCCACCATCTTTGCAACCCAAAACAACCTACCATATCCCTCCTTCATCCGCTAAATCCATTTTGGGTCCCTATGTTCCAAAATCTACCATCCTCCATCCTCCTATTAGCCATCATAAAAATCCTATTCCATCCATTCCTATGCAAGATCAACAAAGGCACATATCAGGGCACATCATCCATCATCATCCCCCTACATGCTCTTTCATATCCTCTCCATCTCACAAAGCTTCTCCTAACCATCTTCCCAAAGCTTACCACAACAATGTAAATGCCAACTTCAAAATGCATAAAGCTAAAAATCCACATCCTAGGCAATCATATGTCTATTCTAAAAGACATACTCCAAAAAGGCAAAATCCAATCAAAGAATGCAAAACAATGGAAAAGCCTATGAAAAGAAAATCCAAAACCATGTGGATCCCCAAGAAAAAATTTGAAACCCAATGCATAATGGCATCCACCATTGCTAATCCCCCATCTAGTGACTCATGTCTCCCATCTCCTAACTCCATCTTGGGTGCCTATATCCCCAAGCATGCTTCCACAAATCCTCCATCACGCCCGCATCTACCATCTATCCCCCATATGCTCTTTTCACACCCGTCCCAACATGTGCCAATGTTGCTCTTGCAAGCATCCCCATCTCATGCTCCTTTCCAGCATTTTCATCCCTCCATCTCCTACCATCAATCCCATCTAATCCGATCTATTGCATAAATCACACATCCAGTGTACCAACAACTAGCAACAAAATTGAACATTCCAACAGCCAGTGAAAAATCCCAAAAAAGCCAAAATAGCTGAAGAAAGCCAAAATCATTCCAGCTAAGTCCAAAGTCAAAAAGTCAAAAAAAGAAAAGAAAATAAAGCGTCCACTAGTGAAAACTTGGCAATTCAAGCACCTTGGACAAGTACCATGATGAAAACTTGGCAAACAAGCGTCATGCGTAATCCCGCCATCCCCAGCTTAGCCTATCACCCTCATGCTTTTGGTCATCTCTTGACATCCAACTCCATCTTCCAATCTATCCACCTATCCTCCATTCTCCAGCTTCCATCTCACACCATCCACTAATCTTATGCAGCTTCAGCCAATCATCTCAACTATCATCCATCTCCCTAGCCCCTTCAACTTTTTCCATCCTAGCTTCAATCCTATCACATCCATCATAAGACCTCCTTCCGCATGTTATCTTTTGATTGGGGGCACTATATTCCTTGGAGATCTTGTCTTGTCCATCCTCCCTTGTCATTGGTATCTAGCTCTAGGCTATCCTCATGCAAACCCAATGTCATCTCTTTATATCCATCATAATCCTAGCTATCTACCATCCTATCCAGCCATCTCATCCTGCTCCTCTAGCTATCCTTGGTCACAAAATCTCTCATCATCATTGGATGCATCCTGCCAAATCCATATCTTTCGCTATCACCTCATCCTTAGTTTCTGCATCTTACACAAAATCGAGCTATCCAGCTATCCTATCATCCTGAGCCTTTTCCTTCTTGTAACTATCTTGGTCAGCTTCAGCTTGTAAATATCTTGGTCCGTTAGCTTGTACATCCTCTTTAGCTTAGTACCATTGTATCTATCCAGCATTCATGTCAGTTTGTCCTTGATCAGCATCTTGCACCCATCGCACATCTTGGTTAGCTATTCCAATGCATCGTTTAGCTAGATTTCCTATCACCAAAGTGTTATCTTTCTTAGTTCAGCTTGCCAGACGCATCACTCATCCAAATCCACCAGCTTAGGTGCTCTCTGATAGGTCCTTGCAGGATATAGCTTTCCTCATGTCTGATCTTGGTCCGTTAGTACCTCGTCCTACCCATCTCGTTGGCAAACAGTTCTCTTTTGGATTTTCACTTTCTTTTGATTTGGAATCTTCCCTATTGGATCTTGAAATATCTTTTCCAAGAAATCTCCTTGTTCCCTCCTCAAGGTTGCCACGATCTTCCATATCATGGTATACATGAATGGGGCAATCAGAGCGTAAGGTCTTGATCATGTCTTTTGCTTGTTTTCTTTTTTGCTTGTGGGTTCTCCAGTGTCGTTTCCACGCTGCTTCCTCTAGGATTCATGTGTGATGCTGGGGCAATCCTTGCATGTTTATTTTGAGTCAGTCCGTCAGTCCTCTGGATAGTTGGTGAAAAGGCCTTGATGTTCTTGGTAACCTTGGCAATTAACCAACAGTCCTATAGCAAATCTAGTGCTCAACTACGTGGTGGTACTTCTCTTTGAAGTATCCCCCCCGCTCAAAAAGCTTCAATGGTTTTCCTTCATCTCCATTATCCCCCATCTATATCTAGCATCCGTCTCTCCTACCCCAGCTTATGCATCAGTATCTCTTTGAATCACTCCTCACCTTTAGCTTTAGAGATCCACAATCCTAGTCTTAGGGATCCACTAATCCAAATCAATCCACCAAGCCTCATCTTTCGAGATCCACAATCCTACTCCTAGGGATCTTCAAAACCCATCTTTCGCCAATTTGACTCTTTGAAATCCTGTTGCATCAACTTTTTAATCCCCTCATCCATCTCCCCATCCTGGATTCCTTTTTATAGCACTCTGCTCCTTCATCCTCTGCAATCCCTGAGATCTTAAGCTTGCTTCCTCTTATGCATCTGATTCTCCTTTATCATTCTCCCATAGTGAGAGTTTGAGCTAATTCAGCCCCTTCTCTTTGCCAATCTGAGTCTCCTTGCTCATCTCAGATTCTTGTACTTTTCAAGAAGCCATCGAGCCTCGCTTTCTCTCCTCGCTACCTTCTTGAGGGGGCATCTCACAGTCCATTCTCTCCTCTTCTGCTCTAGCCTTGGGCATCTTATTTTCTTATCTTTGATGCCATGCCACTTGCGGCATCACATCAAAGAGGGGCAAAATGTAGACACCTAAAAACCTTTAGAAAATAAAGTATTTTTATTTTCTGAAAAAGTTCTGATGACATCATCATTTATTAATTAATTAATTATTTAATTAATTAATTAATTTTTATGCCATTAAATCCCTTTATCTTAATTAAAAATATTTAATTAAGGAATCCCTCCCAAAAATGTTTAAATCTTATTTAAACATTATTTCCTTATTTATTAATTATTTAATTAATAAATTGACCAAAAATCCTAAAATAAATAAAAAATTTATTTTTTGCCCAAAACTTGGCCAATTTCCTTAATACCACTAACCTCTTCCAAAATCTTCTAATCCTTCTTTAATTTTAATTAAAGGCTAATCCCATCATTTCCTACCCCTAATCCCAACTCAAAATATTTAATTAAGATTAAATATTAATCCTCATGTTTATTAAAAAAGTTTTAATAAATATCTCAACCCAAACCCTTGAAATAAATAAAACTTTATTTATTTCCTAAAAATCTAATTTATACTCACCCTAAGAAGTTCTAGACTCTTCTAGAAAGTCTTCATCCTCATCCTAAGAAATTCTAGACTATTCTAGAAAGTCTTTATCCTCATCCAAAGTCTAGACTCTTCTAGAAGATGTCTTTAAAACTAATCCTAAACCATCCTAATCCATCCTCTAATCATTTGCACAAGCCTAAGCAAGATTAAAACCCTCCTAATCAAGTCCAAGTCGAAATTGCTCTCATCACCCTCAAAATATCTCAACCATAAAACTTTATGAAGTCCACTAGGGAAAATAGGGAAAATACAAATACATGTCCGACTTCTAGAGTTACAGCGACATAGAACATATACAGGTTGCATGGGAACTGTTTGACTAAATTCCCCTTAATAGTATAACCAGTATTTTGACTTACAACTAAAACAAAGATCAATTCAATATGGCCTATTTGATATAATTTCTATCCACAGTGATCAACAGTTTGAACTCATAATTGGGATAGAGAATATTATAGTGGTATTTCAAGTGTGACTCTTGAAAAGAAATTTAAGTACATTGGTGGCGTTCAAGATCATTGGAGTTAAATGCCCAGCTAAAGCAAGTGGTCCTATTGCTGAGTTGCATTTAGATACTAGGAATGGCATGAGTACAATAGAGGACATGGAAAGCCCCTGATGAGCAATTATGAATTCATTGATTGAAAATTAAGTTTTTTTTTGTGGCATGTGATTTCTATCGGTCAACCGCAACCCTTGGAGGGAAATCTTCGTATTTTTGTGGCATTTGGGATCATGGGTGTTGACCACTCAACTGTAGTATGTTGTTGAGTTGGAAAGGCTCTCTTTATTGCCAATTGAAAATCTAAGTTTTCACACCAACTATCTGACCAAATACTTCAAGGGCAGTTTGGAATTGTTGTCCAAAAACAGTTTAGATTATTATATGGAGTTTACAAACTCATCCAGGAGAAGGTACGATCGAGTGTGGTTATAACACAATGGCATGAGCTCACGATACCTTGGCCACGTCCATCAAATCATTTCACACCAGTAATGAAATCTGTGATATCAAATGCAAATGCGTGAAAGGGGCCAGGATCATTTTTAAGTCCTCTTCTTCATACAACAGTGTTAGAATTTAAAACTCAGAATGGTCGGAGATCATTGCAGCATTTGAATCAGTTAGTTAATCATGTTTACTCCAAGTAGCCAGAAGCAGTGGGACAAGAGTATGGAGAAACTTAATCAAAGTTTGAAAAAGTTGGATGAAAATCAAAAAAGGATGAATGAACTGATTTTAGACCTTGCAAAACTAGATAAAGTAGCATGAGGTATGGTTTCCATTATTAAGAGGACTACATCATAGAACAAAGAGAAAGAGCAACACGAGGTCTCTATAGTATCTAGAAGCTTCTATGATGAATTTCCAGCAGTTAGTGACCATTATACAATTGACCTTATGGAGAGCAAAAATTAGATCTTGGAAAATGAATCAAAAAATCTGTTTGATGACAATGAATCCCAAGATCATGATGTGGATGGACACACAACCACCTTGGAAGTGGAAGAGTGTGAAGATATTGTTATAACAGCAGCTTCAGGCTCGTCAGTTGAGCCATCCTATGAGGTGCATAGCAACAAAACCCTAGATATTGAGGAGTGCCTAGATGATAGCATACACGATGTTGCTTATCATATGATGAGTGACATTGATTCAGCCTCATATCACAGTGTGGATGACAAATTGGAATATTTGTGTGGAATTGTTTCGTCACAAGGGGATTATCATTTAGCAAGCCAATTGAAAGTTAATGACAGGATGGTTGCCACAAACCATTAAGCATTTTGATGTTGCTCATCAAATGTTGGCCACCTATGGTTCGAGTACTCCTTTGACAGATGAGCATGGTGATAGTTTTTTTTCCCTTGTAGAGATACATGCACTCCAAGAAGTGATTGGAATGATGAAACAAAATTACCTACAACTACTTGTAGATAGAAATTTTCTTCACGAGTGGGATTGCATTTATTATGTTGCATTATAGGGAAATGAGGAGAAGGTTGATAAGCTCACTCATGAGCTTGAGGTGACTATCGACTCTTTTTCGAGTGCCCACTTGGCCCTTGAAGAGTCACAATTACAGATTGAGAAGCTTATAGAGGAGTTGACTTTGGCACAGCCTCCATCAACTACAGATATAGTACAGTTACATATAGAATCAGTTGATAAGAATTTTATATCCATGGGTTGTAGTAGGGATGTGGTTACATCTATCATAGATATTCCAGCTGGGACGAGTACCTTGGTGGAGAACAGTAGAGAACCACTAGTTGTATCGAGTTCTCCTGGGGTTAGTGTCGTGACAGTTGATACAGGACAATTTACTAATAGCTCTTGTGTCACAATGGTAGATTCTCTTGAGAGTTGTGTGGTAGTACACAACACTACTCCACCATCCACACAGGGCATTCGCAGAGTGTCATCTGGTCGGGAGGATAGCTCTAATGTTGATTTGTTTCCATCCCCTGGAAGAAAATTTGTCACTTCATTCCATGCAGTTGATTTTGAATGTCGGCTGGTTGATTTTCAGAGTCAGCGGAATCAGCTGTCTGATTCAAGTGTTTTTAGTGATGAGCCATTGACAAAGGTTGGAGCATTCTACCGTGAATACACAATGAGGAGTGCTCATCATTTTTCTTTTGACCCATGCACAGAGCACTTGATGATGCATCGGTGTGGGTTGGTTCCAGAATTATATCATCCTTTGTGGGATGGGTATTCTCCATCTTCAGAAGGTGGGATTAGCGGATGCAAGCATCCAACTTAGCTGTCTGTGGGGGATTACTTGCAGGGAAAGCTGTTGGTTATACATCATGCTGATATTTATCCAACATGGTTTGCCACTTCTTTGTCACAGAGTTCTCTTATGGGTACATGGTTACAGGATGACTGTGGTGTCAGTTGGCACGATGGTTTGGTTAGTTATCACATCCATGGGAGTTTAGCGGTAGCTGTAGAGAGATGTTGTGTTACGGATGCTACCGGGTATTTTTACCTCTATATGGCGAATGGATATGGGGTTCGATTTTTTTGGGATCCATGTGGCAACAGGTTTGACACGATGTATTGGTTAATTGGGGATCCAGGTGTTCTAGTGGATTATGTTGTGACTATGATCTGTATGTTTCAGCTTTCTGACACATCAGAGTTCCAAAGATTAGGATTACTCTGTTTCCACCAGGGTGATATAGTGGTGGAGTTAGATTGGCTGGATCTACCATTGGCATTGCTACGGATATTGCCTGAGTGGTACAGTGGTGCAGATACTACATGAGCTAGTTAGTGGTATCTCAGTCAGCGCACGAGTTCCCATTTGGGATCTAGGGGGAGCATCCCTATGCACATTATCATCTTGGGGTGGATATTGGTATATTGTTGAGCTCCCATCATCACTTGACAATACAGACTCATAGGGGCACTCATGGAGTGAGGCATTCATTCTGACTGAGGGTAGTGGCACACGGGGCAGTGGCACATGGTCGTTGGTGTCCCTTTATGGTGAGACTTGGAATCTTGGCATTCAGTTATCAGGTACATTGATTCCTATTGTATTGTTTCACCATTCTGAGTTTGGAAATATGCATACTGGGGTACATCGGCTGAGGAGTAAAATCGCATTCTCAAGGCGAGTATGGGATCATGGCATTTGGTTTCTACAAGTATGAGCGGTTTGCTTGACGACAAGCAATCTTTGAGAGGGGAGGCTTTGCAATGTTCCCTTTTTCTAGGACATTATTATTCTGTGTGGCCAGCCCACTTTGCCTAGGTTTCGAGGGCGAAAGGGTTCTTTTCAAGATTTAGTTCGAGATTTGGCCAAGACATCTCTAGTTCCAGACCCATCATAGCAGTTTGGCAAGTTGTCCAGATGCTTACTATTTTTAGTAAGTAACCAAAGCTCAGTATTTTCAGTACCTTAGTGTTGGGTTGGAAGCATCTCGTCGAAAGCTTTCCAACGAGCTATTGCACATGCTTATCCAAGTTCATTTGGTCAGTTATTTTAATGCTTGATGAGTATATGGGTTCCTAACTAAGTGACTATTAAAGTCATTTAACTTGTCACTTTATTTTAAAAAGTTACAATGTTCACTTAAGTGACTAAAGGACAAAAATGGTACTTTGTCCCACATTGCCTAAAAGAGTGTGCATCGCATTGGGAAAAGGCATAAAGGTACAACGAACTCCACTTGGGAGGAAATATTTATGAAGATTATAATATTCAAGCGAATATTAATCTGGGAACTGGAAACAGTTGCTAGTTTCTTCTTCTAGGACGCAAACCCTTGGAGAAGCATTTGAAGGTTGGACGCAAACTTAGCCTTCTTACAGGTTTTATTTATATTTCCAATCTGATTGTCATTTTCTGTTTATAAGATTGGATTACTTGAGTTGTTGCACATTATTGTATTGCTGATGTATAATATAGTAGCACATTTTGAGTTATTGAGTTAACTCCTGGTTTTAATATGTACCTCTGATTATTGGAAAAATAAAACAAGTTTTTCTGAGTTTCTTTGAATGCAAATCTGCGGGTTACAAATTGTTTTAAGTTCTGAAATTTATATCAAGCGTCAGTTTATTGTTCGGTTTTAAATTTGGAAGTCTATATCTCAGGTTTTAGTAGAATATCCAGAAAGGGATATTTTAAAGTGTCAATACCAAGTGAAACCAAGAAGATACACACCAAACTAAGAACTAATCCTGCACTGTCACCTCATCACTATCACAAGCTCCCACTGAACTATGTATCTAAGCTATCCATGACATCATGATGAAAAAACCATCTTTTAACCATGAGAATCATCCAAGGCATCAAATCATCAAAGAACTCAAAGTGCACATCATGAGCTCCTCAAAAGAAACCAAATAACAATGATCCTCAACCAAGAAGATATATCGTAATAACCAAATCAAGAATCCAAACCAATGAACATAAAGGATGTGTCTGTATATCCAATCATGTCACGCCAAAATCTATGGCACCATGATCACATCCATGAATCGAGCAACTAACTCTCAATATGTCCAACATGTCAGCATAAAATAGTCAACAACAATCCTCCACCATGACTATACCTAATAACATCTCATCCCTTCTAATAAAGAAAAAAATCAACAAATCATGTGACTTAGGGCATAGACAACCCAAATCCAAGCCACAAATTTGAATATGCATCAATAATGAAAGATCAAGGGGCAAAGACAACCCATAAACAAGCTATAAATCCAACCTGTAAATGTAGACTGCTTACAACAGTACACAACTTGTAGACCCAACAAATCATCATGTATATCCAAACCAAATTTTGATAATCGTATCATCATGAGACCAATCTGAAATATGAATTGAGTATACAATGACATCAAATCTTAATTCTCCAAATATCCAATGTCATAAACTCACAATGCTACCATAGTCAATATATATCATAAATTGTTTAGATCAATATATCACCAAATAAATCATGTCAAACCTGCACCAAATCTAAACCAATTTGTAGAGCTCTCCAAGAGCTTTCCATTGACTACTCTAAGTTCAAAATTCGACTTCGTATGCCCAAGTTATGCCCTAATCGGTGCTCAAAATAAATAACATCTGACTTTTGTGCTCTTAAAACCTGACAAAATATCAAAATCATAAAACCAAACCTACATCAAGTTGTAGTGCTTTGAATTAGCTTTCCGACGCCTGTTAGAAGTCTGAAATATGATATCCTAAGAGAAAGTTATGGTCATTTTACCAAAACAAACTTTTTACCATTTCCACTACAATTTTATTTTTTTGTGATGAAAATTCTCACAAAATTAAATTTGACAGCCATCATGAGCTAAAATTAAAAAACTTTTTCATTTCCTCTAAACACGGCCAAAATAGGGCATATTATATATCAAAATTTATGTAACATCGACTTGGATCTAATGATGAGGTTTGTTTTTACCTAGGAGGTCATTTCAACAAGCTCCCTCTAAAACCCTCATTTAAATGAAACATCCAAAAAATTCTTTTGACCAACAATTTCACATGTCCAAAATCTACTAATATCTCATCATAACAGCAAACCCAAAATCCTCAAGTCTACAATAAACAACTCATGTATCTTATCATTTATTTTATCCTCTCATGTATTCACATGGATTCAATCTAGGGTTACACTAATAAAACCATAGCTCTAATATCACTTGTAAGGAAACTTGCAACAAATAATATAACAGTGTCCACATAACACATAATAGATCTAAAATAAATATGCAATTAAATCCATATGCAAGAGAATAGACAACATACCCACAAAAATGTGACACAAGATATACATTAGGAAACCCTCATTGAAGGAAAAACCTAGCCTCCAAAAGAATCTATCAACAAAAATATCATTGCAATACAACCATGGAAGCCTTCAAAACTATAGCCACATCCAAGCAATCTATGTGAACAAGCATGAATCCACACATCCCATGCCATGCTTCCAACCTTCACAAATGCTCCCTTGGCTAACTTGTCAAGCCTTGTCTCGCTCGACTCTTGACTTTTTCCCTTCTATCTTCTCACACCAACTACCCTTATGGCTGCTTATATGGTATCAAGTCCCACAAAATCACCAAGTGGTATTACATAAACCATGTGCTATCTAATCCACTGACCCCACATTTAATATTGAAAATTTAATTATTTTCCCTAATATTAAATAATTACATGAAATATTATCACAATATTATAATACAACTCATCAAGTATATTCTATGAGAATCTTTACATGTTGCATGTCCATCTAGGTGAAACATTACATAATAAAATAAAATAATACAATATAACAATATTATGCAATGTGTGCAACACCCATTATCTCAACAGATATTTCAGCATTCAAGTAAGTAGATTTTCATCAAGCATCCAAGGTGTCCAAAGATCCAAGGATCTTTTATGAGCATTTTACTCTTTAAGATCTAGCGCTTTGTTAGGCATCAAGGGAGGAGATCTAAATTGAGGCATTTATCATTCTCTTCATTGATGCACATTTACATCCATGGCTCTGTGATGTGGTTTTGGTAGATCCATTAAATTTGTGGAGATATCCTATATCCTTTAGCAAATTCAACATTCAAACATTGCAAATCCTTATTGACAGGAGTTGCCAAGTGTAAGGTGAATATTTATATTTGTCTTTCTTTCATTTACACATCTTCATTTCAATTTCAAGGTTGATTCCTCAATCTAGGGCTTTCACCAAACAAACCCCCATCCACCCAAAACAAAATAAAAATAAGATTTTATGTGTGCAAGAGCAGGATAGAAAAATTACTACAAATGCAAAAAAAACATTCGTCAAACTATTTTCGAATAATTTAGGTAAATAATGCTACAATGCCCTAGGAACACGATGGCTTCATCCTAAAGCATGTTGAAAGCAATGACTTGCTCGACTTCTTGAGACCCTTTGAAAAATAACATTTTCCAAGTTTTTGGTTGTGAGCAAATTTGCAATCAAAAGTTCCCTCGCAATTTCAGACACATTTTCCAAAGAGAAATCATATTCTACACATTTCAAAGAGAGTACTTTATTTATTTCATCTTTCTGTCTGAACATGTTTTTGTATCTTAATTGGGTTGATTGCTTACATTCAGCCCCTAGACCTATCTTATACTTCTCATTTAATCAATTAAACTTTTACATTTACACATTTTTAATCAAAATTTACGTTGCATGAAAGAGGACTTCCTTGATGTAATTCAAGTTTAGCATTAGCATCCTTTATCTCCTCGGGTTTTGTAATCTAACTTGAATGCTATTGAAAGTTATGTTTTAAAACCCCTCTCTTGTATTGAATGACTTAGTGTGAAATTGGTAGTCACTTAATTCATCTCGTCTAATTGATATTGTCAAATTCATTGATTCCAATTCCCCCAAAGCATTTTGGTGAACCTGATTTGTGCCCTTTTTCTTGGAGTTCAATTGTTTAGAATTGGTTTTTAACCTTCTTTTGGTGAATCCAACACATTTCTTTTTCATTTTTGGAGTTATGATTTAACTGTATTCATCTGGTTAGTTATTTTCTTTTTTTGTTGGTAATGTTGGGCATGGTGTTTCTCCTAGCTAGAGGAGGCCAGCCTTGGTTGCAATATGATAACTATTATTGTTGGCCTTGTCAAGCATAATATTGTCGTGAATGTTGTCACTAGTTTTGTCCAACAAAATGTTAGTCATTCCTCTGACAAAGAACCTCAATGTTGGTCTTGTTCAAAACTCTCTTGTTGATCCTATTGTGGTTGGCTCTTCTTGTGCTCCTATCGTGGGTTCTCAAGATTGGCAAGAGAAGGCTTCTCTAGTGGAGGGGTGGATCCCAGTTATTGGAAAACACTACAAGAAGTCCCCTCCTCATTTTGACATGACACTACGCTCCTAGAAGAAAGGGGGCATAGAAAAATTGTACTTTTTTTCTTGTTTCTTTCAAGTTGAGATTCTTGGTTCTAAAGTTCTAAAGAGTTTCAAGTCCTTTCAAAACATGTTTTTAAATTAATCGAAAAACAATATATTTTGTTGAAAAGAATACTCAAAAGGCGACAAAAAATTAAAAAGATGCAGAATATAAAATATTTGAAAAATTTGTATCATCACATTATATAGGGGTTCGTGCAACTTTCTTTTGAAAAAAAAAAATGCCTCCAATTAAACTTCCACTTAATTTAGTTGAACTTAATAATCATGATTTACTGAAACCGCCTCACAAATGCAACAATAAGCTCTAATTTAACGTGCAATGCTCTTGAAGATTGTTGATCCTCATATTTGCAAATATGACACCTTCAAGCGCACTGAGATCCCCTCTAATTAGGTTAAACAGTGGCACTCTACATGTTTTGATACATGTAAGACTTTGCAAAAAGCAATTAACCCATGAATGAATAGCACAAAAACGAGATGATATGGACAAAAAGAATGTATATTCATATCAAGATGTAATCACTGAAATCAATACATAATTGATGAATTCATTTGCAATGTAGCTATGTTTGCTTATATAGGTAACAAGAGACCATGATCAATAGAAGATAACTTATTGCCCACGCATGATTGAATATGTCCACTAAAGATAAATGATCCTTCATTGTGCATTGGAGGAAGTGTAATATGTGGAGGTGATAAGTGCCCTAAAGGTGGAGACACTATGAAGGGGAATGTAATATCTACTATCGCCACTTAAAATATTGTTTCTCCTAAATAAATGTGCAAACTTCTAAGTGTTTACCGTATATACATTATACAAATGAATTTAACAGTAATTATGTGAATAATTAATTATACCAACAATTGTACTAACTTTGCTTGTTAATTTGTTCTTTATGATTGAATATTCTAACATTTCTTCGCTTGTTAAATTTGTTCTTTGTGATTGAATATTCTACCATTTTATTAGAACGCACAAAATGTAGTAATGACTGTGATCGATGTTAAAACATCAAGTCTACTAAAAAAATAACTTAACCCCACTTGAAAAAATTAGCACATTTGTTTATAAATATATCAGAAATATTCATTCACAATGATAGCGTTTATGTCTGGCTTATTTAATCACTAACAATACAGACATGGAATCAGCATTTGGTTTTGAATATAACTTAAATATTGCTTTAAAGCGATAGCATTTATGTCTGACTTGTTCGATTGCTAATGACTCTTTCCCAGTCCGCTTGTATTTAAGAATCCCTCTCAACTTGTTTTTTATTGCACTTCATTTACTAAATTGATAGTCCCGTGGGCTATTACCACTAGGTAAAATACTAATTAATGTTTGCCTTTACTAAAAACATGGTACAATCTGGATATGCTATGCCATTTCTTTGTAGCATGGTACAATCTGCATATACTACGCATAAACAATATATTTCCTTTATTGACTACATCATGTTTCCAGCTACCTAATTCGTTCAGAAAATTAGTCTAGCTTAAAATGTTTCCAACTCCAAGCATTCGCCGGAAAATCTCACCTTTTAAAAGTATCTATAATCAGCATTCTTGTTGCTTTTTGGAGACGATCTAAATTTAGTCCAACTTAAAAACTAGCGCCTTCATTACAATACTCTCATCACGATGTTAGCCTGAATGGTGATATCAATATACACACTGGCAAAAGTTGAGTGAAGAGATCTACATGAGATATCTCTAGACTAAATGAAGTGAAATGAAAAACTTGCTCCACTGTCAGAAAGTCGTTTTCTATATTTCAGTTACAGCCTGAGAAAACTCACAAAACTAGTAAGTTGAACAAATGAGCCTTTTACATAAAACTCAACATTCCAACATACAGAATAAATTATTTAAGAGGACCAGTACGTCACTGAACAGCAGCTGAATCCTAATCTACACGAAAAACTTTACAGAGAAACAAGAAAGTCTTGCTTCTAATTTACCAGCCAGGGTATGGAACACCTTGACTGGTTGATTCTGAACAAGATTGAAAAAATAATCCACTCAAAACAATTCTGTAGCAAATCGAATCACCTCACAGAAGTATACAAGGGACTAACCGTGATAGGGTACACTCTAATATAACATTTTTGGTATGCAGTATCTGAGATTCTGAAGTTCCAAGAGCTTTTAGGAAGGCATTCTCGTCAGTTTCTTTTCTGTAGTCATATTTTGGACCACAACCTATAGCTTTAAGCATGATTTGAATCCACAGTAGCACCTGATCTTGCCTGCAAATGGAGATAATCAATTTCAGAGGAACAAAAGAAAAGAAAAATCCTTGCAAAATCTTTATAAAGTATATTCATCAGCACAGATTTTCAGCTTATATATTGCACCTGTGAAATTCTATTTGCATAAATTGTTACAAGTCGCAGTTGGGTACTGCTCAGGCTTCCAAGATAAGGTAAGAATGCTTTTCCGAGGACAATATATATGTCCACTAGACAGAAAACGACCGTCTGTACAAGCAGAGAAATCAAAGACTTGAAAATACCCATTTTCGTCATTCTGATCAACATATTATTCAGGCATGAAGATAAAATAGCTTAAGCAAAGAAAATATTAACAAGGCAGAAAATTTACAGCAACTACATTTAGTAGCAACAAATAAATATATTTGGAAGCCTAAAAAACAAAAGCCTACCTTCCGAACATCTGCACTTTGGTTCCCAAAAGCATCAAATAAGGCAGGTAAAAATGAAGGTAACTGAGCCATAAGTTCCTCCGATGGAAGTCGACCAACAAGCTGTGGAAACAAATATTGTCGTTCACTTCTTAATCACTGAAACATGAACTGGTACAAATAAAACCATAGCACAATGTGGCATTGATAATGGTGCTTGCTTTTACAGCAAAGTTAGGTGACGGGTTTTGAGGGGCCTCTACTAAGCTAAAATGGCATTAGCATCAATCCTAATTCTGTGAAATAGAATGATGCTTTATGCAGTAGCCAGTTGACATAAGTGTGTGCCCACTGTAAAGAACTTTATATACACCATCAAAAATAGCTCAAATCAATACTTCCTGGAACATATCAAGCAAGCCTGTCTGGCCATCTCAGTCTAGACTCTAAAACCAATGTATTGAGAGTTCCAAATTCACGCACCTCAAATTATTTTATCCTCATATGGACCCCAACAGATTTACCAAGAAGAATATTTATGGCTTACTGTTCACAATTGGAAATGAGTAGATGTTTAAAACCACTACAAATTTTTCATCTACATAAAAACACGACTCTCACCTACCTTAGTTAAACAGCCGATACAAGTCACCAAAGTTTTATCATCTTCGCTGACCAAAAGAGGTACCACAACCTGAAATTAAATCAAACAATATTCAAGCTTTGAATATCTAACCAGACTTGATGTAGTAGAACAAAAGAATAGATCGTACTGTGAGGCACCGATAAGGATCATATTGAGATAACACAGTAGTTGCACACCGATCTGCTTCACTGGAAACCTGAATCAGACGGATGACATTTGGAATAAGGATAATAAGACATCATATAAAAGTATAATCCACCTAGTTTTCAACTTTCAAATTCTACCTTTGCAACTGGATCTTTTGTTGCATGCAGCAGCTTCTCCAGCAAAATTTCAACAGAATCCTCTAGAATATCTTTCTGAATCACAAAATAGAAAGAATATTTTTTGCTGAAATTAGGGCATCATATTACAGACATCCATAAAAAAATCCAAATTCTCACACTAAGTGGAACAACAATTTCTAGAATGTAATATAAAAAATCACAGATGCAGAATGAAGCTTGCCAGACCTGATTATTAAGCATTTCAACAATAACAGAAAGTGCAAGCTCCCTAACAGAAGAATCAGGATCATCGAGTATCTCAAGCACACTTGTTAATATCTGGTTGAAGAACTGCAAGAAGCAAAGAAGCTTGAATGTAATATAATAATAAAAATAGTCATACAATATGCACATTTTCAATTATGATAGTACTTTCTTACTACTCAGAATCATGCAAATTGAAGATAACAAGATATAATTTGCACTTGCTAAAATAGATAACAAAAATAATTGCTCTTGTATAGAGCAACTTATATGCTTTAATCACTGATTGCACCTCTTAGCAGCCCTTTTTATATCGTCTGGTTGAAAACATTTAGCAACATTGGAACAAAGAAGAAATAAGACAGCTTTAAAAAGTGTGCTCAAACTAAATGCTACCTTTTAAGAAAAAAACAGGATATGTAAACCTACAATCACTAACAAGCAGCTACAAGAAAATGCAGTGTCTCCAAATTTGAAATTTACCTGTTTTTGCATCGCACATAAACAATAATTCCGACAATAACGCACTAAATGAACTTTGTTAGCCATTAACAATTTTAAGAAATATTGAACACATACATCAGTAAGAGAATAAGCCTGAGGAGATTGAGATAGGCATTACAAATAGCTATCTAATAATCTATCTAATAACCAATCATTAATTTGTCTTGGTACGAAACTCAAAAGAGCGCTAGTAAACTGCCCAGCACAACTAAGCCCAAGAACATGCAACATTCACATCATGGCAACTTGTCCCTTCTCCCATAGGGAGCAAGAACATCCAACTATGACCAGTTCCATCCCTTGGGGTAATGAATTCGCCTTTGGGCCCACAAGAGGCTAGAATGTCCAACTATCACCAATTCCATCCCTTGTGGTGGCATACTTAGTTCAGGGGGACTGGTAAACTGCACCTCCCTTACATACTTCCTCCGACATACATATATATATATATATATCTTGTGGTGGCATACTTATTTTGGGGGGACCGGTAAACCGCACCTCCCTTACATACTTCCTCCAACATACACACACACACACATATATATAAGCAGACTGTATTAAGTTACTCAGAAATCAGTATCTATAAATGAACATGGGCAGATTGATTGCATAAAGCTATTAATCATTCATACCAAATTACATATATAATGTTCATGTTCTGTATGTCTGCATAAGATGCTGTAAGTCATATCTGATTCCTTTGACATGTCTTATATTGATTGATCATTCCATTGTTATTAAATGATTGATATTTGTAAGAATGATTGATTGATGGTTTGGTGATTCAAGTTATTCGTGAGTTATGATTAAGTATTTGTCAATTAGATGATTGAAAAGTGACAATTTAATAAATGCTACTTTGACATATTGATGGATGGTTATTGGATGAATGATTGATTTGATTGAGTGGTATGTGATAGCTGAATTGTGTTTCTTTTTAATCCCCAAGATGAAGTGATGATTGATGTGAATTTGATGATTGTTTGCTTAATCTGGCTGATAGATTGTTTGTTTGATTTCTTTAGAGATGATGGATGAAGGATGATGATAGATAAGTTCTTCAATACTTGGAATGAAATCTCCTTTGTTGGTGAAAGGGTCACCACCTTCACTATGAATTGAGTCGCCTTGCCTTCCAGGATAATATGCCATTCCCCATATTGATATCCTGTGAACGTCCTCCTAAAATGAAACCTTCATCCCTTTATACCTCCCAATGTGGGAGAGAGCCACACCTCTTCATCATGTCTTCACTTTGCAATAGTCACAACCTTTCACAATAATGACCCTTCAAAAGAGTCACCACCCTTCACCATTGTTGCCCTTTACCAGCTTTTGAGAGAGCCACAACCCTTCATCATTGCTGCCCTTCGCAAGAGTCACAACCTTTCATAATTGCAAGTTCTTTGAAAGAGTCCCAACCCTTCATCATTGCTGTCCTTTGAAAGCGTCACTACATTTCATAGCTTCGCCTTTTGAAAGAGTCCCTTTCTTAGTTTCTTCTTTTTTCTATTCCAATATTTTCTAACAAGCAATCCTTGTAAAAAGCATTACATGAGGGTATGGATGCAAAAACATGAGTGTAATGTCCCCTATCAGATTATTCCTATATTTTGCCTTCAAATCATAAATTAACAAATGGGGTACATATAAGAAATGCAGAATTACCAACTTTTATATCTTCTTTTATGTAACCAAGTTAGTTATCGTTTCTAATGTAATTGATGATGATTTTCTAAAATTTATGAAAGATTCATATAATCAATAATATTATAAGGAGAATCTTAATCCTTGCATAGTAGAATCAATAATATTATGAGGAGAATCCTAATTGTTAAATCAGCATTGCATGTTACATGCTGTGCATGTGGGATTCCTAATACTTACACCAACATTGCATGTTACATGATGTGCGTGTGGGATTCAATTAAACTATTTCCCTAACAAGTAACAACCAATCCACACTACAGAATCCCTCAGATAATCATATAAGGTGCCAGGAGCCTGTTCTTTCCAATCAAGTCCAAGAGCAATGAATGAACACCCAATCATTCGGCCTCTTGGCCCCACCTAGGAGTTGGTGTACTTGACGGGGGACTCAACGTTGATGCTACTTGCTTTGATGCAACCCTTAGAATCTTCTATACATCTATCTTAAGGAACCTCCCCAAATCATCTTGAAGGTCTGCTCTTTCTCTATCTTGTAACAGCTCTTAGTTCTGCTCCAACTCTGCATAGAGATCTAATTCTAACTCTGCCATAATCTTGTTTATAGATTAACTTTTCTTTTCTCCCACGAGTCTCTCCATGATCTCATAATAACATATAATCAAATTTCCAAAAAAAATAACTTTTGTTTTGACTATTGTTTTGGACAATTTAACTTATAAATCTGAGGGTTTCTGGTAAACTTGTAAATCTTGCGCAGATCATGTACAGTTTTTTGAATAAATGGTTGTGTACAGTTTTTTTTAATATTTATTGTATTGTTGGGCTTTTATTTTGATGGCATGCTTGTCTGCGACATGACAAAACTTCAGTCTTGGAATAGCTGTCGAGGGGAAAATGTGTTTGAGCCATTTGAAGGCATTTTCTTCTGAAATGGTAACAAGTTATTAAAATTATACCTTGTCTGTGCATTTGTCTGCACAATGAGTGAGGGTTTTTCTAAGATCTCTGTGACTGGATGTAGAGCAAGCAGTTTATTTTACGCTACTAATAAGCAAGTTAGGGTTTTTGCATAAATATAAAGAAAATCAACATATAATCTTAGCTTGTGTACATGAGATACAGCCAATTTGTTTTTACAAGTGAGAAAAATGAGGTGGAAAGATCATTGACCCTCGCATAATACATTACTCATAGGTATCAAAACCCCCCGGAATACAACAGCAAAGCAAATGTAACAAACAAAAAACTTAGCCAGATTATCAAATCGGCAAGCTTTATGATATACATGCTAATAATTATACATATCCTCAACATTCCTCTACTAGAGGTCGTTTTGTATCTGCTACGTATTTGAAGAGCTTATGAACAGATCAAAATCAAGCCCATCTTCTTCCATATATAGATATGTGATCTTAGCATTTTATATATATTGCGTTAAAAGTCTCAGATTTTATGAGCTAATTTTGGACAGATCGGTAAAAGAACACACAATGAATATTCACGAGTACTACTAACCATCAGCTAAGTCTGTCAGACCACAACTGAGATTTTTGTGTGCTGGTCAACAAAAACTTACAACTATTACTATGATTTCCATACATATAAATGCTTAAAATGGGGCCAAATCAATCCTTCGTTTGCTATGGAACTATGTGACAGTTGAAACTTCAATGCTGCCCTTCCTGATTTACAGTACTGAGGTTTATACTCAACGTTAAAAATAATTCAATTTCACAGTAGCGAACATGATTAGTCTCTATCTAGATTTTCCCTATAAAAAAAAATCATATTTCTGATGGGTTTTCATTTTTTTTTTCCTTTAAAAGAAAAATTCTCAAGGTTTCTATTAAATTACCCTTAAAATTTTATGATTTTGTAATTCGCAAAGTTGTGTGGAATTTTCCTTTGTGGGTTTGTAATTTTTCCCTCAAAAATTATCTATAGGGTTCTACCTTTTTTCCTATAAAAAAATACAAAGCTTTGTAATGTCAAGTTTTGATTGTTTTTTCACCTCAAAAATCATGTTAGGTTTTGATTGATTTTTCACCACAAAATTCATGTTGGATTTTAATTGATTTTTCACCTCAAAAATTATGTTGGGTTTTGATTGATTTTTCACCACAAAAATCATGTTGGGTTTTGATTGATTTTTCACCTCAAAAATCATGACTTTTTTTCAGCCTGTTTTGGAGCATTATGCTCATCTGCAAAGTTTTGGAGCATTATCCAAAGTACCTCTTGGTTCCCAAAACCGCAGATTGGAAATCCAAGAGCTTGTCACTTCTCCAATAGGATTCTGCAATCAATTCTGGCCAACGAACGAGAATCACCTTGATTCCCCTACACTTCAGGCTCCACTACACCTAGGCAAGTAGACCTTCTCCTCGAACCTGATCACTTGGTTCAGAGCTTTTTTAAAGCAAATTTAAGCTTTGGAGTTCTCCGACTAGCAAGGTCCTTGAACTCAATGAAACTGAAACTAACTGTTGAGTACTTGAAATAATTGAATGTTTTGTATAAGGTTTGTTAATAATGAATTTGATGCTTGTAGGAAGGAAGATATAGATTTTCTGACTTCAATAATAGAAAGACCAGTGCCTCTACTCATCCGGGCAATAAAGTCAACTTCAGTGAATTTTCACGTACAACTTTATAATGTTCTATGCACTCATACTGCCAACAATTAAATAATCAAGATGCAATAGATCAAATATTATGCAATCTTAAATTAGTCCAAAATGAACTTTAACTCCTCTGGTAGGTAGATAAACTAGACACAGATATGGAAACAATTTAACATTTCACAATATTTATGATGATCGAATTTTAAAGCCTAAATGACCATGTCCACTTATCTAACATTTAAATTGTATACAGAATTCAAAAAAATAATTACAAAAGACGATTCATCTGCAGTTCAAATCTCTACGCTATTTAAAAATAAACAAAAGACATTTTATTTTGTTATAAAAATAAAATAATTGAATTTATATTACAAAGTCATAATGTTGCTCCTTAATCCTCCATACAATAAATGTTTTTTGTTCTTATATTAGATGTTGAATATATCTTTTGTTTCTTGAATTCTCATTGCTTATATCTATTAAAGTGACTCTTCAAAAAGCCATGTCCCTCTAAATATATTTAACAAAGAATTAATAATATACAAATAAGCGGTAAACATATTGTTTAGGTAATTTAATACTCCCAATTTATATTTTATATCTCCAAAACCACGTAACTTCATATGCTCTTCTAAGCATGACTTGTGAGTTTGATTATTGTCGTCTCTTTAATACTATCGTTCCACATACACAGAGGATTTTCTAGGTTTGGTTTAAATTTGATGGACATCGACGGCACACTCATTCCACTTGTTTCAGAGCATCCATTTGCTATCGTAGTTTCCACTTCAGACAGCCTCTTCTTTGGCAACGATTGAAATCCCAAAAGAATTTCCTTGTGCACTGAGAAAGGATTTATTAGCATCGTATCCAACTCCCGATGGTCAACACCATGATACCATCTTCTACGCGTTGATTTTTAAAACATTGGCATATGTGTTCAAATCTAGGCACGAATAACAGTTGGAATTCTCACAATTTTTGGGGAGACTATATCTGTCAATGGTCACTCATCGCTATTCCCTTGATTTTCATCCATGATTGCAACTCTGTCCCCTTGCGGGCGCATTTTATTTCCAGAATGCTCCACTATTTGTATTTGTTCACTCTAATATTTTAAATCTCAATCTTATGAAGTTTTCAATGTCCCTTACGAGTTTGGAGATTCATGGTGAAGATGTGAATTGAATTCCAGCATCATCATAATCTTTTTTTTTTAAATATCTTTCACTGTGTATTGTCGATAGCTTGATGATAATGAAGTCCAAGTTGTTGATACTGGTGGGTTGTTGAGCATTAAAAAGGGCCTGAACAACATGGAGAAGATTCTGAATTAACATAAGTAGCTAGGGTAAAGTTGAACGTCCCTCAATATATCAAATCCTTGATGATTTGTGGCCTCTGTTGTAGACAATATGCCATCTATATCACCTCTTATCAGTGCCAAACTAGAAGCCCAATCTGGAGCATGTGGATGACCGTAAAGTTTTCTGGGTGTGTTCATGGTATTTGCAGCACTACAGACTTGTGATTTTTAATGATTGGAACCACTTCTACTTTGTTGTCAACCATCCAAGCACCAATTTTCTGATTAAACATCTCTTTCTACCTCCAGTTATTGCGACTATGTTCTCCCGAGATTGGTAAAACCATAGACAATGAAATGTCTGACTGCAGTCCTTAGGACAATAATCTTCAACAACAACAATGTCAATCCCTTCACACCAATCTCAAATTATACAAACTTCTCAATAAATTCATGAAAATATGATGCCCGTGTTTAATCGATCTTCAAGAAGTAATGTCCATCTACCTAGAGCACACATAGATCACATCTAGTTCATCCTTTTATAATTTATTGAAGAGCGTATACTTCCTTGAGAAAGCGCTGCTATGCAATAATATGTTTCTATCTTTTATCCATCTGCATTGATTGATGCATTGGTCACATTAGTCGTTTCTTTTATTCATCAGGAATTCTCAAGCCATGCTACTGATAGCAGCGTCATAATTTTCACCTTGTAGATATGCAACTCTTCTATAGAGTCTCTATCAGGCTGTAAGTTCATCATCAACTATTACCAATGGAAATGATATTCTTAGTGTTATTGACATCCATGAAAAAAAATTCTTTAAGTCTCCAACATCATAAGTGGAGGCCCTGATTTTTGCCAAAAATAGGGTTCCATCAGTACCATCAGCAATCTTCTCAGTAGACATCCTCTGCTCCAAACTCAGAAGGCTCCCTGAAGAAAAGCATTCAATGCAACTATTGCCACAACTTTGGGCACATGAAGGTTGAATGTCAGAATCGCTTAGCTGCCCTATTTAAGCAATTAGGTTCGCAGCCCACAGCGAACAGTGCAAAGCACCTTGAGCAGAGAGAATTTGTCTTTTTACACTTTTTGATAGCTTCGTGCTCTAGATATTTCTAGAAAAGAATGTTTTTGTTATTTACAATTGTTTCTTAAGGAAACGTCGTTCAGTCTCTTGTATAAATTGATCTCTTGATCACTGTTAATAACAAGCAAATAGCTTCCAATTACTTTGTAATATATTTTACCCCCTGCTCCAAACACTCCTCAAGATATAATTGGGAAGGACCATTTTGTTCCATACTTTAAGGTAAATCTCCTAGTGGCACATATTTGACTGCTTCTTGAGTCTTAATCTTATTACTACATATTTGATAATAAATTTGCTCACTATAGGATTTTATTGGAGCAATTGATGGCTCCCATATACCAGTCACAATCGATGTGAACATACTAGCTAAATATCACAATAGTAAAGGCAACTTGCCACAAAATATTATGGGTATGTGTTTGTTTGATTATAAGTTTCAATACATTCTTGCTAGTTGGGAAGGGTCTACCACGGATAGTCATGTTCTTGCTTCAGCTTTCTCGAGATCAGTTCCATTGGTAGTTTCCCCCTGGTATGTCAAATTACATTGTAAATGATTATATAATGAAGCTTACGAGAAATGTTACAACATTATAAACAAAATACTTTTTTTTAAGTAGGAAATTATTATTTAGTCAATGTTGGATATCCAAATGTACTAGGATTTCTCACCCCTTTTCATTGTACACTTTACCACCTAAAGGAGTTTTCAAGAGATAACCAAATAAACACACATTGGGATTTTGAGGCACCGTTTTCCTATCCCTAGGCATGTGATGTCTTATCAAATCATGACACAAACAAATATTGTTTTGGCATGTTGCATACTACACAACATCATTACAATAGAGGACAATGTTCCATCCGAAGTAGAAATTGAAGAGGATGATGGTTGTCACTGGATAAATGTACCAATACTTGAGGCATATGTGTTGAGCTAGTGAGATAGACATGATTGGGGAAAGTTTCGAGATGAAATAGCATGAAGGATGTAGGAAGACTATGAATCTCAAGAGTTGTAAAAAAAACAAATGAACATTAAATTTGCAGGTTGTAGTAAATTGGTAACTGTCACATCGATTTCTTAGTAACCTGCAATTGAAACAAATTCACATGCTTCTCATTATATCTTAATTTGATTGTATCTGTTTTTTAATGGATCTGTGATATTGTTAGATGTTATAACACAATCAATGAAAAGACAATGGAAATGATACTTTTGTTCCACTCTCTGAATGTAGTACCATTTTAACTGTATTTTAAGTCATATTAAATGGAGTCCAACCATCTATTTCGTAAGCTATATTTTAGCAAACTGTAATCAATCTAGAAGCAAATCTGCATATTCATTTGATTGCTTCTCTTCCTAATTAATTCTAGTCACTGTCATAAAGTCTATTTCTTTTCCATATTAATCCCTGCCATATAGTAGATTTCTAGCAAGTTTTACTGATTACCTGAGAGAGGGAACCATCTGTTCCACAGACTTAGAATGTGCATTGCTTTGCTGAGATTGTTTCAATGGCAAAAGCTGAAATAATCTTTCTACGATGCATTCTTTTGGTTGTAATTGGACTTCTTTGTTGGGACCATATGCCTAAAGGTACTTAAAAGAGAGGAAACTTTCGTATGACTGCTCTATTCATTTTCTGGTTGTCGTCACAAATCTTGGATATTGTAACTTTTTAACGATTTTGTATAAATACGTTGGACAAATTTATAGTAATGTCATGACTATTTTGGAGTTTTCAACTTGTTTAAGATTTTGTCTAGAACAATTTTAAACATTAAAATGATTTTTTAAAAACTCTAAAAATTGAACTTGTTCAAAAATTAAAAGTTAAAATAAAACTAAAACATTTATTCCAATTCCAATTCCAGGAACCCAACACAGAAAATGCATCTTCTCACTCATCTTCCAGGTGAACCAAACAGTTCCAGCCATGTTCCAAAAACCATTTTCCGGATTTAAAACTTCATTCTGTAATTCCAGCAACCAAATGGACTCTATGTGTTTAGTTAAATAATGTTGAGTGACCTCTAAAATGGTAGGCTGTATTTCATGACAGAGCGGCCTATATTTTTACGACCGAAGTGGGGATGGCAGGCAACAGAAAATGACCAGACAACCCCTAGTTGTTTGGTGTCCTCTGGTGATATTGGAACATGTCACCTTTATAATTTCAAATAAAAAGCTGCTGTTTAAAAAAAAAATAGTAAAAAGGAAGAAAATGGGAGTGTTGTAAACTTTTTAGGCTCTCCCACAAACCTACTTGCCCATTTACACTGCCACTCACAATTACCACAATGATTTAGTACTTGCAAGTTGCGACTGTGAACTTGAAGAGCAGGAGGAAAGTAGAAGGAAGTACACATAGTTTTTGACTAGTCACCCTTTTATATTCACGCTGCTCACACTAATCAAGATTGGCTTGAAGGCATAAAATTTAAACTACGTGTAGGAAACTTGTCATCCACTTCATGGGTTTTTTTTTTCCAAACTAGTCCTCTAAAGGTAAACTAGCCAATTGTCATGGCTGAGTTTTCGGCCAGTAGTGACATGGAGAATTGCCAGATACTAGAGGAGATTGTGCAAATCTATCTGAAAAGCTTGTAAGATGCAGTTTGGGCATGGTTCAAATGCTGGACAAGATTTTTGAAGTGTGGCTTTTGTCTTTCTAAAAAACATGAAAATGGCATGCACTGTGAAAGTTTGTGGTTTTGAAGGTCTTCAATTTGTTGTGGTGACTGGTCCTGAGCCCCTCAACCCCATCCTGTACTGCAACATGAAACATGTCGAAGGCACTGCTCCCAGACCCCTAAAAGGGGCACTGTTCTTTGAGCCCATTGGAGGAATTGCCCCAAACCTTTGCCAAGAGCATTTGATGCATTTTGTGGCTATGTTTTGCATAGATGTTATGTTTTATCTCAAAAAATTATGTGCCTTTTTAAGTTTTTGAGTTTTTGCTGGGTTAAAAACTGTCTTTGAGTTTGAGTTGCAAATTATAATTTAAACTGCACCTTGCTCAACCCCTGATATGCTTCCTCAAGAAGTTGTATACAACAGTTTACTAGACATATTTGATGACGTCCACCCCCCTTCCCTCACTCCAACCTATTATTAGTTCCTGTCACAGGCAGGTATACTTATGAATCCATTAAGATGCTAATATGCTATTATAGTTTACCCAATGAAATCTAAGAATTTTCCCAAGTTTATAGTCTCTATTATATTAGTTATTACTTCTTAAATACTTTTAAATATACAAAAAGACTATTTATTTAATCTTTGATTGGCTCCGACGAAAAAAGGCAAGCAGAAAAATATTTTTCAGAGGCTAAAATTACAAAGAAATTAAAACATACAACTGTACTCCAAATAGTATTGGCGTGGATCCAGAAAGTGAAAAGCGTCAGTCATTTGAATTAAATGTGCATTAATATACAACTTATCAGTCTTTATCTCGACCATTCTGTGTTTCCAAATGTGCATTAATATAACTTATCCATCTTTTCATCTAGATCATTCTCTATCTTTTTTATCATATTTTTCTCCATCATCGCCGTTGTCATGGCATCTCCATTCTCTTGTTTTAACCCCACTTCCTAACCAATGCGAGTCAAAATATTGAAAGCTTCTGTCCACTTGCAGCCATGATTTATGATACAGTAAAAACTGTCATACAATGACAGTACTTTCAATTAAACCTTCCTTTGCACAGCAAGCGAGGGTTTGGCGTCACCGCAGTTCTATTCCCAACATAGTTGTTTTTTATTACATCTGAGGTAATGATTTGTGCTTTTTGCTTTTGTTACTCTGTTTTATACCGTGGTCTGTGTCCTTCAAGGTTTTTGAAGACAGAATTTTTCTTGCTATAATTTTGTGTTCTTCATTTTTTTCATAGTCAATTTAATTTGCTAATTTTTATTATAATGGACATTCAGATGTTAATTTTAGCTTTAATTTCTTTCTATTTTCAAGAGTTTTATTGTCATTTTTAATTTTGGTATTTTAATTCTAAGATTTTCTTTAGTTGGTATTTTATATCTAAGATTGTCTTTAGTTACATTTAAAAGGCATTGCTTTAGTTGCTTTCTCTGTATGTTGATTTCTGTGTCATTTTCAATATTTGATATTTTTATAAATTCTGATGGCCTTGTTTGGTTTGTTTTATTTATGTATAATACTTAGAAGTTGTACCTTTTTTTAAGAAGTGCGTTTTCTTTAAATTCCTGTTTTATATTTTTGACAAGTAGATCTTTTATTTACAATTTCCAAAAGTTCTTTTAATATAAAAAAACTTAAAAGACTTAATTTCAGTTTTTCTCAAAACACAATTATTGCAATAACATATTCTGTAAATATTAATATTCAATTAAGTGAAGGGATCTTGGAATTACCTTAGAGAGTTAGATTGGACTGAATAAAAGTATTTTATATGATGCACTACAGTTTTAATTGCTGATGATCGATGTTGTTAAGCTTTATTTATAGCATTTTATCTGACTTCTAGATTTATAAAAATGATCTAATTTTTATGATTTATACTTTTTGATGTAACATTTTTTTAAAGGTTCTTGAACTCATAGATGAACTTTTTGGAGAAAACTACATGTCACTTTATAATTATTATAGAATATGTTATCGTGATAATTATATCTTTTCTATTAAGTTTTCTTATTTAAAATTTATATTTTATAACATGAATATTTATTATTTATGCTTTTTCAAAGTCTAATACTTTTTATTTTTTATTTGTCTTTCTATCTCTTCTATCATTATTTCCATTGTTGTCTTTATAAATCTTTTCCTATCTCTATTTTTATATTTATCTCTATCTATTACATATCTTTCTATATTTCTCTACATTTTTCCCTCTCTAACTATTGGCGGGAACTTTGACGCATTGTGTCTCTTGTTGTTTTTGACCCCTTAGGTTATCTAAAATACATCCATCCCTCCATCCCATACAGTGCCCACCCCAAATACACCATGGAACATAACTACAATGGTATTGAATTCCACATTGCTTGCTCTCATAATTATTATGAGGTTGTGTACAATGGGCCTTGTTATTTTCAGCAAGGGGTGGCAATAGTCAGAATTGATGTCCCAGATATTAACTATTCCAAGATAATGTAATAAAGAAATGAACAATGAACCCACTGACATCGGCAAATTTCTGGCCATAGTTACACTGCCCTGGAGGAACAGGGGTACAGAGGGGTCTTAATTTGGGGATGATGGGAAGATGATGCAGGGACGGTAGCGGGGGATAGGAGGGGTTCTATATACTATACATATGGTACTTAAAATGATATTTATGAAAAGATGTATAGCGATATATGATATAAAGATGTTAAAGAGTAAATTATTGAACATTGCATTAAATTGGAACATCGAATATTGAACATAAATAGTCGAATCAGAAAATAGTCAACTCCGGGATGCCCCCCCATCCTCAGCGGAGGTGGCAGAATCTGTTAGCGCCACTGCGGATGGGGGAACGGAGTCCACAAGTCCCCAATGCATCCCCGTCTCTAGGACATGGGGCAAAAGTGGGGGGACGCATCCCTGTGTTACTATGTTTCTGGATCAAACAGGTTGTACCTAATGCAAGATATATGTAAACGTTTATCTGCAATCAGCACATCACGTGCACTACTTCAGTCCTCTAGTGAATTTACCTTTAACTGTAGGTGTTGATCATGATGCAGAAGTGTATGCTCGCACAATGATGTGGAAAAACAAAATATTTAGAGCTGTATTGTTTCTTAGAAAATCATTGCTGACATATCTTTCTTCACTAAACCTACAATCAGTGCCTTCACAAAAATGGCATTTGACCTATCCAGTTTGCAGAGAGCAATGTTATATAAGTAAAGCCTAAATCACACAAAATCAGAGCTGCAGAAGTGTGGCATTTATAGATATGGACCAGACAGCAGACTGCAGGTAGTGCATACATTGTGGATAGCAACCAGCAAATGTAGTTAGGCAAGCAAACTGCCAAGTTGAATATTTGTCATTTTCCAGCATTAATATTTTAGAAAATTCTGGAGAGATTTTGAGTACATAAGAAAACAGATGTCTCATCAAACTCAAATTTGAAGGCACAAAGAACTAAAAAAATGACATTAACCAACTCCAAAAAGACAAAACATTTCACGGTAAACTTGCAAAAAATGACCACAATGGATATCTTCTGGCTTCTTTTACATTCGATTCTGTACGGCATTTTTGTTTGCATTTCACTTTTTATCCAAACAATGAGAAACTCACCATCAAGACTCAAGACAAGTTAACAAATTTCAAAGACGAGGAAATACACTTTTGAGTCTCTAACAAATTATTAGAATATACATCTGTAAAAAATTGCCCAACAATTGGTTCCATATCAGATAACGAGAAACTATTTTGAAGACCAGATAGAATACAAGCATTCCACTTTATCTTCTACTTAAATAAACAAGAAACCATATTCTTCTTTAAGCAAGTAGACAAACCTTGGACCAAATGGATGCATCATTTGTCCTGGATACTTCAACCAACATTTGAAGAGCTTCTCGTTTATTTCTCACAGATAATTCATCATTACCATTGCACATCTGTAGAAATTGGAACATCACAACCTATCAGGACAGACAACAAAGATGTTTGCATTGCCGATCATGTGTACCTCAATATATCATTATAAACTATGTCTCTAAAACATAGGTAGAACCAGAGCCAGTGTAAGATTAGTATACTTACAAGTTATTACAAGTCTGATATAAAAATCCTTTACGATACTATGGTGTATGGGTCTAAAGTCTTTTTTGTATAGGGCTTGATGGTAGAAATTTTACATGTACTGGGGGTTTAAACTTTATATCTTTGAGTGAAGGTGCATGGTTCCTCATAAGGTACTCTGTTTTTTTTTCTATATGTAATTAAAAAAATAGATTCATCAAGACATACCTGGTGGATAAGTGTAGGTATACTAGGTCCAGATTCCTGCAGAGGTCTATCTGCAATATTCTCATTTATCAACTCTTCCTCGGGATGTGGTTCACTGAATTTGGTGTCTAAGACTCCTTGCTGTGTATCAATCTTTGTAAATTCATGAGGTTCTAGACATGGGTTCCCAATAGAAGTCTCATATTCAAGCCTTGCATCAAGGTTGGGAGGAAGACTATCATCAATCCATGTCGCTAATTTTTCTTTTGCTACCTCTATACTATTTCTAGAATCCTTAGTTTTAACATAACTATGAACCTCCTCAAGATTGATTGAAGACTCATAGTTTTGATAAACATGTTTCTGCTGTTCTTCTGCCACAGTCTCCCTAGAAACATTGCTGCTAAACTGCATTGGTTCTTGAACAGAACTCCATTTCCTTCCACCATCGCTGTCAACAGATCCAGAGGAATATCTTCCATAAAACTGAGTTTTCCTTGTCCCTGTACCTGGATATCCTTCTTCAGAAGATGTCCCAACAATATCAGATTGGTCATATAAAGATTTAGAGCGTGTACGTTGGTTCTTACTTTGCATAAAATTCATGAGATCAACCTCAATCCTTGGTGTATATTGCTTTAGAGCTCGGCGCAAGGTGCTTTGCTCCTCAATAGAAAGGCCCAGTATAAAATTTAGGACAGATGTTGAATCAAAATGAGTATAAACAGATATAATGCCAGTAACAGCTGTCTCCTTGAGTTTTGTGTTCTTATCATTTGCTAGTGGAGCCAACTTTGCAAGCCATAGCTTTAGTGAACCACTTCCACTAGAAGTTTCCCCATTCATTCCTAGTTTTGTAAATGAGGATATAGCAAACTCTATAACAGCGACCTTGGCCTTTGGTGACCGCTGCTCATCAAGTGATCGCAACAAGGCTGGAAGAATGAGCTCAATACTATAAGTATTTCCTACAATTTCCAACAATGATGAACAAAGTTGCCTAATAGCCTCCTTGGGATCAACCAGCCGTGAAAAAACATGTGGTAGAATTCTTTCAAGGTAGCTATCAAATGGTTTTCGACAAGATGGAACCAATTCAGTAAGTGTAGAGAGGGCTGCCTGGGCTACTTTATGATGTGGATCATCCAAATGCTGGAAAAACAACTTCATGATCTTCTCAAAATTTTGTACCACATCCTGGACACCTTTTGGCCCTTGTTGTAATAGTTTTTTTATGTAGTTAAACGCTGCAACTCTAGCAGACCAATCTGCACTAACACTAAGTCCCTCTGTAAGGGCATCATTGAGAGACATGAGACCATCCATGTAGTTATACATTTCTCCAACTGGGAGTTGGTTATCTTCAATACTTGATCTATTGCTTGCAGATGACCTTCCAGTTCCATACTTACGCAAGAGTGGCCTCTGGAAATTCGGTATTGAATTATACTGTGAATCCTTGTGACTCATATCCTTATAAGGGGTATCTAGATATAGTTTTTCCATCTGGTGTTCCAATCTGAGAACACGCCTTGGTACTTTAATATCATTCTCTTCAAAAGAACTTCGCTGATTCGACCTCTCGTATGTCAGTGGAACTCTTTTTGCAGTGTAGGATGTAGTCAATGCAGATGACGTATCATTGTTCACACCACCCGGATAAGACGTTCTTCCAATGTCTACAGAAGCAGGAACTTGAGAAGGTGTCACATCAAGATAGTCACCAATTAAGGCACTACCACGAGCACCAGATTTATACATATTAGTGCTGGTAGATGTTCTGTTAGCAATCTGAGCCATTGTAGAAGCAGAAGCAGGAAATGGTGGATCACGAGAAGATGGAGGATCAACTCCACTGCGGATAGGAAAACTAGATGATTGTATCCTCCGGTAGCTTCCTCCCACTGTCAGTGAACTGTGGTATAAGTTAATGGGAAAAAGAGGGATAACAAAATTCACAAAATGATTCCCATTTGCACATACCTTCATTAACGGGATCCTTGAAAGCGGGCCTTGTAATTGTAGAACCACTTCCTTTGTCAGAAGAATCTAAGCCTCTCAACATACTTTCTATGGCACTGACTTGCTGTTTACTAGCTTGAAGAACACTTTCAAGGCTTCTTTCAGACGCATGTTCCGAATGTTTTCTTTGTGATGCCAGTGAACTCGCGTGCATGGGTAATGATGGTCCTGACGATAAACTTGCACTACGGTCCATAGCCACAATGGCAGAGGTTCCGTATCCTGGGACTGTTGACGTTGCCAAAGGCTGTATATTTGTGTTTGTTGATACTGGATTGCGCAAGGGCTGTGCAGCCCTATCACGAATTGATGGAGAGGCATATCTCTTATGAATACCACCTTCCTCCTCATTTATAAGCTGGCAACAGGTACATGCAGTGCATCAAACAAATGGGTTTTACTATTTGACTGAAAGTAATTGAAATTTGAAATGCTATTACAATATAAGGTAGTTACCATTTTAGATTTGCCTCACCTATATACTGATAACAGGAAGACAGAAACATTGCTATTTACACATCACATGCATTGCTTACCCTCTGGACTGTATGATCAAAACATAAAAAGAGGCGGCGAGAACGCTCTGGCCATGTCTTTGCAAACATTCGGTAACACATCCTTGCTGTTGATCGAACCTGCAAATCTAAATTGATTTTCAATGGTACTAAACTACAGTAGCAGACATAACTTCCTACCAATGGATCGCAGAAAGAACACATCTTAGGAACAATTTCTCATTTACAACAATGTGCTAAAAATCAGGGAACATTAGTAAAGCTCAAATCAGATAAATAAATACATTAAAAGACTTTTTTGAGCCCAATATGTTGAAATAAACACAGGATAAAGAATTTTAATGTCAATTAGGCAATAGGAATTCCAGAGCAGCTACATTCATTTTGTTTGAGACAAGAAGTTAAGTGAAATGATGGTCAAGTTCACAATGGAACGATAGCTTTTAGAGCCCAGAAAAGTCATGAAATGGAAAGGAAAACATGACCATAATTTAAAAGGAGAACATCCAAGATTAGTTGATAGGTTACACAACATTTAAGAAGGAAACTAAGATGATGACTATCATCAGAACCCACACCTCACTTATAGCATCCCCTACACAGCACTTTATGAGGTCTTCGTAAAGATCAGCTGCACGTTGTATTTCAGGAGCATCAGCCCAATATTCTAGGACCAGCAATGCATACTCACAACACCTGTAGAACCAGAAAGAATACATATAAAACACCAAAGCATTAGATGCAACGATTTTTCATGTACATCTCCTCAATAGTGCTTCTACCTGGCACGAAGAACAGCATTACGATCATTCTTGGCAGTATCAGCTATACGAGGAAGAATTCGAGAAACTTTGCAGTTACGCAGCATCTGAATGACCAAAATTGATGAAACTTCAAGAAATAGATCACAAATAACACATGAAATTCAATAAGAAAAAATATTCACAATATATGTTCATATAAGAGCAACCCTACCGTCTTTATGCAATTATCAGCAGATTCAGCAATAACAAGGACTGTTATGACAACAAGTTTAAAAAGAGCCTGGCACAAAAAAAAAAGAGGGTAGATTATAAAAGCTATAGCCATCAAGCCATTACATCAAAGTTAAATGTAAATCTAATTTAAAAACATAAGTGCCATAAAAATAAAATGTAAGATGCAGAAGACAAAGGATTGCACTTACAGGTATAAACAATTCAGCACAAGCTTCAAAATCTCCCAGAAGCTCTTTTGACAAAAAGCTCAACAAATGGCATGCCTAAATGAATTCAGAATTTTGATTAGTATTTAAATATGTAAAGAATGTGCGGCAGCATCAATTTCAGGGTTCAGGTAACTTTGTATTCACCAAAATGGAAGTATATGAACATAGATGTAATACAACATGCAACTAAAGCTATTAAAAATAGATCAAAAAATAAACTGATAAATCCATGATTTGCTAGTTTAACCACAATCCTACCTTCCAACCATCTTTTGCATTCATTTAAATAAAAATGTATCAGAGTTGGTAATTATTCATTTCCATTGTATTTATTTAAGTGTTTAATGCAAGGCGTATTCCATCCAGCATATATTCATAGAATCATAGACGATATTCATGCTAAAAGAATACTTTCAGCAGATATAAAATCAAGAAATGTGTGCTAGCATAAATCCTACAAGAACCTAATTTAGTCACCAAACATCAAACTGTTCCTTCATAAATTCAATCTACAAAACATTGTTAAGTTACAAAAGCTGTTTGCAAATAACCAGCAGGAAGCAGGGTTACTTTCAAATGGTTTCAGCCATGGAAATTCAAACTTTAGAAGTGTCCCATTTTTTGTTGTACATTTAAATTTTAATGCAGTTCATTCATTAAGTTAACAGATTGATTGACTCCTACAGAACAAGATGCGGGGTGTTTTTATTTTCTAATGATGTGTCTCTCTCTAAAGGATACATCAGTAAGGAAATGATAAGCCAATATGCTTAAGAATATGAAGCAGATATTAATTCTCATAAATATGCTTTCAATAATAACAGACATATGACACATTCTAGGTTGGAAATAAAATAAATTGCAAGATTGACATGGAAAATTGGATGGGGCTGACTGCAAGATTAATCAACGATATGGTTAATTCATTAAGTCCGTCAGCTTTCTAAATATTAACCACTAAATTCACCCAGAATATTTAGCCTTTGCCAAGTTCATGCATTAAAGACTAAGTTACCAAAATAAGTTATATTTCAGGTTCAGGTTCAGCAGTTCAGTCAGCAGATTTGGACCCCAAAAATTGGGGTTGGGTTCATCTTGAGTTCCTCGACGCAAAAAACATATACAAATTACAAATATATACATATTTACAACCTAATAATTTAATAGCAAAATATAAATATCTTTAAATCTTATGACCTTATACAATATTATTTGAAAAATTATAAATTATAAATAAATTTTATACAAATAAACAAACAGCTAAATAATATTTATATGACCTTATACACAATTATTAATTATAATGAAGAATTATAATAATTTTAAATAAATAAACAAATAGCTTAAAAAAAATTATATTGTACCATGGTAATTTCCCATAGTACATGAACTGAATAAAAATATAAAATTTAAATAATCAAACAAAGTTAAAAGTTCATACCAGGAGACCATACTGCCCACTACTTAAACCTGTGATTATTATTGATTGAAATGAAACCAATTGAATTATTACATATTTTATATAGATAGATAATCATTTAGAATAAATAATAAATGATAATTAATAGTTAATAATTAAATAAAACTATTGTTAAGTTGGTTGCTGGGAAGTTACTTTTTTCCTATATAAGTTTGAGAAGTATGTGACAGGAAACAAAGGCTTTATAAAGCCATATTGACCATTTTAATCAATTATTTTCTGTTGCAGTCATGGGTTGAAGTTAATAAGATTTCTTTGCTCACCAATTCAATATAGTATTGAAGCAACTACCATCCATGTGCCTGTTGGATATTTTAATTGTCATAATGATTCCATAGTCATTTCGCTGTTGTTCTGAGCATCCAAATCTTTTGTTGAGTGTGGAACTCATCCTTTGATAGCTAAAATCCATGCTCGATTGTAACAAGTGGATATTGAGGGATTCAAAATTTGTTGGCAGTATTAATTCAATGCTAGACATTTAAAATCTTTTCCAAATGGCAGAGGACTCCAATCAGCATATCTAATGAATATTACTAATACTTAATTAATATTTTGATTCAGGATATAAAGCAACAAAATAGTGGTGCGAATTTTATACACAGCTGCATTAAAAGGTATGAAAGGGTCTTAAAAATATTTGAAAATTTTACCTTTTTTATATAAGGAATTAGGGAGGTATAAGTATTGTAAAGAGTTGATGCAAACCTTATTTAATATAGAAACAGTTTTTAAGATCTCAACTTTTGAAGCTGTTTAGACTTTTTGCAGTTATAAGGTTATTGAAATGGAAAAATCAATCACCATTGCTTAATTTTAAGGGCACAATATTCACATATGGAAACTAGGGAACAGCTACTTATAATTTTAAACAAAAAGCTATGGAAAATTGTGATTGCATCTATTAAAAAACCATGAGAAGGTGCATTGTTCTCTTTGGGTACCATTTGGTATCCTTGCTATGAGCTGGACCATTGTGTTTGATTTGGCAGTCCCTTTGACCCCCTTTTGTGGTCATTTGTTGGACATTAATAAAATTTCTTATCTTACCTATCTTACAAAGTATGAAGAATGATGACTGTCAGGATGTGGGGTTTGTTGCAGATGTTGGACTCAACATGTGTCACATGTTCGTGTCATTTTTCAACTTGAAATTGTTATTTGCAAAAGGAAAATTCTGTCAAAAGTTCCCCCCAGCTTGGCGTAAATGTTGTTGAGTAGAAATCTAAGTCTTGTGAATCAAATGTTTGTGATGGATTATGTTTTTCTTCTAAAAAAGAGTTTTAATAACTTGTCAACATCTAGTGTTCTTAGATGCAGGTTTTGGTGCAGTCTCTAGTGGAGAATGCCAGAATTCATGCATGTATGTCCATCTTGCATCTTGAATCAATCAAATCAGATGCACCGTTGAGTTGATCTCTGTACAAGTGAAAATTGGAGATGTTTCAAGTGTTTACACCGGCTTGTTGAATTCTAGTAGATGTGCCTTTAGTCTTGACAGCAAGAACAAGTTTGTCAATCGTATGCCCTGGCTATCGTTGACAGCGTCAATGTTAAATTACTGGTGTACCTAAGATAAAAACATTCTGTGATCAATGAATCTTTGTATGGCTATTCTATCGGGTTATTTTTTATGTATAACTTTATGGTGATACTTCAGCTCAAAAGCTTGAGAATTCAAATTGTAATGGTCATCTACCATTGACTGTATATGATCAAAGCTTAATTGGCCATGAACATTTTTATAGACATTAAACTGCTACACTGGAAATTTTCTTCTTGTTATCATCATTGTACCATATACAATGATCTATATTAAATCTCTTAAACTAACGTTCTGCTAGGAATGATGAACACATAACACTCAATGGATAAGAGACTTTAGTGACTAGCTAATGTCTAATGTTTCTTCCTTCCTAAAGGGGGCATGTATCTTAAGGGGCTATAAGGATTCATGGCGATGGATTAATAAAAAGTTCTATGATGATTCAAACACCAAAGGCGAACACTTTCATCGAGTTTAATGTATGTGGCCAAATAATTTTGTTTAATTAAGTTTGTGCAATAATATTTGTTCTCCTGCAGTGCTTTGGTCCCATATTCGAAGAAAAACTATACCCCATCAAGTGCTACATTAAAAGATGAACTCTGTAGTTGATGGTAAAGCAATCCCATAAAACTTTCTATCTCAAATTACATGAAGATGATTATTTATAACACTTGATTTAGTTCATTATTTTCAGTTGTGTCAACCCACAGCTACCAAACCCAAGAAGGGTAAATCAGCAAACCACCTAACCAAAACCTCAAACCTGAATCTGAAATTGACCTGAACCAGCAACTTAGCCGATTTATAGTTATCATCACTCAATCAGATAGGAACAATGGATAACAAACAAATATAGATATCAGCTAAAATTTGTTGCCTCATGCCTTATTCTCTTTCGCAATATCGCTTTCCTTTGCTTTGCTCTTTCCGGGCACCATTTACTGATCTTGTTCTTGTAGCCTCCTTGATTGTACACTTTCAGTCCCTCAGACCCTTTTCATGGTCTCTTGTTGGACCTTAATACATTTATCTTATCTCATCTTATAGTGACCCATTTCATATCATAAAGTGAAAATCAATTCCAAATATTTAGAACCACAATATGACATCGCAAAATATGATCTTCATACTGAGATGGGTCATGTTGTGAGGTTTTCACACCATCGCCCCAAAAATTTTGGGGACCCCTTTTTTTATCGCCTTGGCAATAATTTTTGAAGTTGTCCAAAAAATTCCGATTTTAGAAAACTTTACGCCTTGGACGCCTTCAGGTCAAGAGGGAGGAGGTTAAATTTATTTTTCACCTGATCTTAGCTCGATTTTCCGGAACTGGCAATTTTATCCTTAGGCCGAACAAATTTCAAAGAGGACATTTTTTTCGATGGTTAGAGCAATATTTGGCGGGGTAAAGTTACAAGTCTTTGGGACTTAGACGATTTATTTCGAAAATTGGATATAATTGTATAGACTTGAACATTTTCATAATGGCTTTTTTTAGATTTAATTGTTTCAGAAAATCTTCAATTTTTTGGTGAAAAGAAAATTTTGTAATAGTGAAAGTAAATTGGAAAGGTCGATTTTGGAATGCTAGAAAAATGATTTATCTTTAATTTTATTTTTATTTTTATTTTTTTAAAAATTTTGCATTGCAAAATCGAAATGGACTTAATTGCAAATTTTTGCATTAAATTAGGTAAAATTGCCTTGAAGATTTTTAAAATATTTAAAGAGATTGGTAAATTAAAATTGAAAAATCGATTTTAGCTTGCTAAATCCGATTTTAAATGATATTTTAATTACTAAAACGTTATTAAATGGAAATTTTAACATCTCCAAGGCTTTCTTAATTTTATTTTGCAATTTTGGTCCTAACCGGCAATTAAATATGTTAATTTCACTATGGAAGACGTAATTTTAATGATGCATTTAAATTTGGACCATGAATGGTGGCCTAATTTTATTTTTGTCTCTCCCAGGGCAAGTCGGCCAACTTGGAGGATTAGTGAAATGTTGGTATAAGAGAGGCTCCCCCCTCTTTCATTTCCCATTGCATCTTCCTCCTCGTGTTGGGCGAAATTTGTGGAGAGGCAATTTCCAACCTAGGCGATTTTCGTCTTGGAGCAGATTTTAATTGTTTGGAGGCTTTTTTCTTCTTCTTCCATCTTAGGTGAATTTCTGCCCTAGGCGATTTTGCGGCAAATTCAGATTTTTCTTGCTTGGGCGAACTTTGTCGAGGCCTGAATTTTTTTTCTTGCAAAGGGGCTGCAATTTTATATCAGATCTGTTCATAGAGAGCGAGCTAGGGTTTTGAGGCATGTGCAAGCATCTAGGTTTTTGGCGCCTCCATTGTGGACTGTTTTGGGCAGAGCCTTTGATTCATTTTCAAATCTGATCCTTTGGCGTCAATTCCAGTCTTCATAAGGCAGCAAAATCCATCACATTTGAGCACCTTCATTTTGGGCAATTTGCATGTGCATGTTAGAGTTTTATTGGCAGCAACTTCTAGGGCATTTTGGACAGAATTTGGATAGTGTTTTGGAGGTCTGATTTATATCATTTATGACAAATTTGAGGGCCTGATTTGACAATTTTTATTGCAGCACTTCATGCCCTAGCTGGGTCATAACCAAACTCTACCAATTTTTATTGACATCTACTATTGGCACCTTTTTTGAAGGATATTGAAGGCAGATCTGAGGACATTGTTTTGTGCCCTAGATCAAGTATTTCAATGACAATTTCCAAAATTTGATCAACTCTGATTTGGACAACATAAAGGCAGATTTTCACACATTTTGGTGCCCTAGACAAGGAGTTTTAATAAGCATTTTCAGTATTTGCATAAGGTGGACAGAATTCCAAGGTCTTATTTCACTTGCCATGACTTCACATTCTTGCTTGGAGGACTAAATTTTCACATGCCGGACAAATTTCCAAAGGTGTTTTTTGTTGGTAGAAGGATGAACTTCATTCCGTGTTTGGAGGCCGCTCTAAGGGCAAGGTTGTCTCTCTCTTGTTCTTTCTTGGTTTCGTTCCTTTTCTCTTGCTTGTACTTTTCATCCACCACTTCATCATCCCATTGATAGGTTGGAGTTGGGAGATATAAGTGTAGTTTTCATGATAGGTCACTTGGAGAGGCAGAAATAAGCTAGACCACCCTACGAATGAAGTTGGGAGATATAAGTGTAGTCCATCCTAAGGTAACGACGAGGAAGAAAAAAGTGGTAGTCCCACCCCTAAGTTGAAGATTGGAGATTGATAAGTGTAGTGATAGGACTTGGTGAGGCAAAAATAAGTTAGAATACATCAATAGAAAGAAGGTTGGAGATTGATAAGGGTAGTCCATATCACTTAGAACGAAAGGGCTGAAATAAGTGTATAAATGATAGATGTTAGTGCAAGCAAGAACCCAAGAGGAACATATACAAAAACAGACAAGATATGATATCAAAGACCGCCTCCTTCTTGAAATTGAAGCAAGTCTGTGACACCAACAGTGGCACTATATACATGATACAGTTGAAAGACAAAGAAAGGATCAGGGTGCCAAGTTCCACCAGGATAATCAAGATGCCTACTTCACTCTCCTAAAACAGAATTGGGTACATGAAGGCAAGAAGGGAGTCACCAAGGCGTCAAGGTTCACCCGAACAGACTTCAAATCAAAGTATGGCGACCTCATTGTGCTGCTCAACTGAGTCATGGGTGTCTCACAAGGTATGCAATTCGAGAATTGGATGTATTACTTTATTGATGAAATTGTAAATGGAAAGGGCAAATTTGATTGGGCTAGAATTATATGTGAAAATCTAGAATTACAACTTAGGGCAATGCAAAACAAGAAGCAATTCCACATGGGGTCCTAGCCCTTCTATTTGATTGCAAGCCAACAAAGGTTGAAGTGCGAGCTTTGGTGAAGAATGAAATTGGGTGAAAGGCGAATTTGATTGAAGCTTGAGATTCAAGAAGCCCCGCAATTTCAAGAAAGAGCGGATTAGGAGAAGAGATTTGAAAATATTTGAGGCTAAGCAAGGCTTGGCTATTCGTGCAAGCTAGCTTGGTTGGATTCGAATGGGAAGGTTGGAAGACTAGGAAGGTTAAGGAAGGCAAGGATAATGGGGGAGGTTAAGTTCAATTTCAAGGTAGTGGCCAAGAGCAAGGCTCTCAAGTTGCTAAGTTCACATCCAAGGAAGCCATCGAGGCCAAGGCAAGATTACCCCAAGTGCATGAAGACCTCATCCTTTCAAGGTCAGGACATCAAGTACAAGCAAGTTCAAGTGGTGATGAGAAAGTTTCTAAGGACAAGCTCAAGCATCCAAGGCTTCGCCTTATCTCAAGGATTGAATATCTTTGTAAGATAAGGTTGATGATGTAGCACTTTCATGTGCATGCAATCAAAACATGCCAAGTGTCCTATGTTCTCATTGGTTGACAAATTATTGTAATCTTCTCATTGGCCCACAAAGTTGGTGCCCTCATGTAATTGGTTGAATAATGGTAACCCTAATTAGGGTTTGTAAGATATAATCTTGGCCATTGATTTTGCCTCTTAATCTCATCTATTCACTCTAATTTGGAGCCTCTATATAAGGCCATTTTGCTCTCATTTGTAATAGAGTTATGTTGGAGAATTGTTGCCAAAATACTATCAAAATTGTTCTCTATTCATTGTTGTGGCTTGCATGGTGGATATACATTATCATTTTGGTGTATTGCATGGTTCTTCTCATCTCTCAAATTAAAGTAGGATTTCATTTCATGTTGTTAGAGTAGAAGTAGATGGCTAATTGTATGGTGATGTTAGTGAATGTTTGAGAGGGACCTATATACTAGGCCACTAGCATCCTAGCGGCTTCTTAGGAAGCCTTGTGTGGTAATCTAGTCCAATCGCTCCTAAGTTCTACCTGCATATCATCTTTCCGCTTGTACTTCAAGTTGGGTTGGAAGATAGGTTTCAGTGTAAAAATCCTAAGAGTATCCCTTAGAATCATCGCACTAATGGAGGTAGCGCCATTGGCAAGCTTTCATTTGGTTAGATCCCCGTCCATTTCCTAGTTTCTCCATCCATAGGAGTAGTAGTAGTAGAGCAATAAGCATTTAGTGGTAGGAGTAGTTGAAAGTGAAAGTGATCAAGGAGAAAAAAACAAGTCAAGCAAGGAAGTACTACCAAGTTATCTTCGAATGAATAACGTAAGCCTGCCTACGTAATTACCAGCAAATCACATTGATATACTGAGTTAGTATCCACAATTGTAAGGAACATTGGAGTTTTGCTTATGTTCGAATGAGTATTAACTTTTCAAGAGAGGAATTGAAGATTTGATATTCTATATCAAGTATTCGATTGCTATATGTTATGTAGTGGTACAAAACTAACATCAACAGGTCATTACATAGATATGGTTTCAAGGCTATGTTCCATGGTGATGCATTCCCTATTTTTGGTCTTCCAGGAAACATCCAGGAAACTCTTCCCCTTCCATGCCCCCATCCCAGCCCCCTAAATGTGGAGGAACATTTTAAAAACCAATAGAAGTCAATGTTTTTCTAAGACAGCAAAGTAGAAACAAATTCAACTGGGCTTTAAAATTAACTAATGGCTCTAAGCTGTCACTAAGTCAAATCTACGTTTCATGCATGCATCAAAGTGTTGGAGTTGCAGGCTTATTTTGTGTCTCAGACAAGACATTTTCTGATTTCACCATAAATGTTGTCATTAAAAGTTATATAAAACATATAATATATTAACATATTTTTAAAAAATTATATATGTATGTCTTCTGCTGTCCACTATATTTGGCCCTCTAGGAAACGTCCTGGAAACGTTTTCCCCCATCCCCCCATCTCCATCCCCAAAACATTGTGGAACATAGTTTCAAGGTATACAAACTAACTTCATAGCTTCCATTTGTTTCTCAAATAGTTTGCAAGCATCCAATTACTGTGTTATAAAACGAATAATGACAGACAACTAGAGCATTAGAACATTTTTAAATACAATTGCTCAAAGAGAGTAGAGTTAAAATATAAAAGAAAGAAATCACCAATTCTCTTCACCTTCTAATTAGATATTTTTATGTTCTCTTAACCTTTATATAGTCAGTCTTGTCCCAACACAAAATATAGTAATGTTTAACTAAAATACCAAGCATAATGGCATCCAACAAAGTTAAACTCAAAATTAGAAAATGTCTCAACTAGCTAAATCATAATACCAATCACCCAGCCAGGCACTAGCCGAATGCAAATTAAGCAACTGGGCATGACAAAGATGGAATAAAAAGAAATTGAAGGTAACTCTTTCTGGCCACCCATTTTAATTTTTTGATACAAAACTGTCATAAAGCACAACCAGTAAGTTCACTGATTTTCAAAGATTCAAATGTTCACATGCTATACTTAAACTCCTCTTAATTAAACCTACATCGAAATTCAGCCATACGATATCAGATCCTATTAAAAATGCCATATTGCTTCCTCAAGAATTAAAATATGATTTGGATAAAATTCAGATGAGTAACCATTGATGAATAAACTCTGAAACCCAGCTATAGATTCTACACAGGCTCATGTAGTCTATGTATAGAGAAATCCATACAGAAACGGTAAACGGAAATTTTTAGCATGGAATAAAATCTATTCAATCTCAAATTGGCTTATAATGGACAAATTGTCTAACTCAGTGGAACCAGTCTGCCATCAGCCAACAAAATCGTCTAACCAAAAGCCAAAGTTCTGAAAGATGACACCTTCATTATGGCCTGAAGCCTATTTGCAATCTACACGGACCTTTGTCACTAACCTCAGATGACGTGTTTCCCATACTTCCACATTTTTAACAAATTTTAAACTAGCAAAAATTATATGTATTGGAATGTATAGCAACTGACAATGACGATAAAAACAAGATAACCCCTACTACAGGGTCGGGGAACTTCAAGAGGAATTTCTGGTAACAACTGAAAATCCCTAGGTAGCCTGTTCAGTAAAGCTTAAACAAAAATAAGGCTTATACAAGGATATAATCATATATAGTAGTGGAGCTAGCAGCAGGAGGGTAGGAAGACAGTAGATAGGAACTACTGGGTGCCAGTGTTGCAAAAACCTGGGCGTTGTTTATACTTTATAACAAGTTGGCAGAGGCCTTATCCCAGAAACTTTTCTCATTGCCCACATGACATCCTCTCAATTTCTTAGTATGAAGGTAGAGACAGCCTAATTGACACAAATATTGAAAATGTCCACATCCTCGTGGCTGCATTCACAAAAAATCTTATTGATGACCGGACATTTGAAAAGATTAACAAAATAGCATTAGAATGTAATTATAACTTTATACTTGCAGGAAATTATGCAGCAGATCAGCTTGTAGATGAAAAATGGCAATAACATTTTCAACTCTAGACCTTGGATACTCACCTGGAGTAGTCAACTATGGTTAGGATGTTCCATGTAATCCATTCAAGCCTCCTTCTACTTCTAGGACTATCTTCACAGAACTTTCTGAACCCCTATAATACTTAATAAAATCAGCTCTAAGGAGGTTATCTTGTAAGTAACATTTATTTTTTCTCTTCTCCATTTCATGCTCAAGAAAAGGCCCAAAAGACCCCCATTCTGAAGTAACAATCTTGCTTCTTTTAGTAATTTAATTGCAACCTCATTGTCCAATTTTCGTTTTATTTCTCCCTTATATCTTCATTTAGCTCTTATTTACATTGGATGATTTGTATTCTACTTTCTGCTCCTAACAAAGATTCTTAATTGTGTAAAAAGCTTTTCAGAGTTGTGATAATGCCCTCTTTCCTGTGTCTTGTCATCACTTCAGTTTGTCATTCTCTAAATGGTAATTAACGAACTGTTTTAAAATCTTTTGGCAACTTCTTTGCGAAGTGTACTCCATGGGTCCAATACCTGTGTTGGTCTTCCCATAAATATATTTTTTGCTCCTAAATCAATTGACCGTATAAACGCCAAGAATGATAAAAGAAGCAGAACTACCGACTTCAAAGGACCTTAGATAAATTACAAACTAAGGAATTATATTGCTATCACATCTTGTTACTCACTTCTCATTGTTACAGCTATGCTAAATCCTACATGATTAACAAGTAACAAGATGGCTAAGGCATGTATTCTACCTAATGTACAAATAAAAATTAGGAGCAATAAGCGATGTCAGTGTATAAACACAAATGGAGATAAAATTGATTCAAAGATGTCCAAACAACTTTTCACAAATAAGGCAGAAATATAAAAAATATGACACACAACCTGCTTTACAACACTAGAACGACGATCAGAGAGTTGAACAGTCAAAGGTCCCACTAGCTGTTTCAGAAGTGCTGGAAAGCATGCATAATCAGGAGCGCCTGGAGGAAAAGAGGAAAAATTAGTGGAAGATTATTCATGCATTTGTTACTTTACCTGCTTGACTTATTTCTATGCATGCAAGAACAAATTTGTAGATATTTTCTGCTCAGATGCTGTCATTGAAACTACAAAATTGACATAATATAATGTTATAACTAGGATACTTGAAAAAAATTCAACTGTAAACATCTAGCTTCAACAGTGTGTTGCAACATTTTTCCATCCAAACAGTTACCTGATATCAATTTGACCCATGAGAATATACAAATGTAACAAGAACTGTCTTCTAATAGAAACCACTTCTAAATATGGCATCCTATGGAATCTCTTATGATGAACAGTAATCCTAATAGGTAGTTTAATTAGTGATACTTAATACATAATAATCCTTAAAGATAACATAAAACTAAATTAACTATTGTAATTAACTTTTTTATATTAAGATCGTTTACATATTGGGTGCTCCTTAAGAGCAACGATTACAACTTATTCAAACTCCTTTTGAGCAATCACGCTAGAAACAACAATTGGAAGACCAAGAGTCACAACTTAGAATCCACTTCTTACAAATGAGACAAATACAACCAATAGAAGACCAAGAGTCACTAACTTAGAATTCCACAAAGATGTCCCTCTTGGGATTTGAACCAGGGTGTCCACAATGAGAACTCATTGATTCAACCAACTAAGCTAAACCCCTTGGACATATTGTAGTTAACTTTCAATAATGGAGATTAAGTGAATAAACAAGGTGGTGCTGACCAACAAATATAAAGCTTATAAGTATAGAATCAAAGTAAATCTATATAAACGCCAAGCTGACTGATACATTAATGCCAGACATACTAACCTCCATAAACAAGCCCTTCAATTCTTTGCATGGCTGTGATCCTTACCAACCAGTCCTGGTCTGCTGCAAGCATTCCAATAATCTTATCTATTTCCCTCAAAAGCTCTTTCTCAGAATATACTTTCACAGGGTCAACAGGCTTCTCGGTAACTTCATTATCCCCTGCCGTTCATATTAAGAATGAGTTACTAATCCTAATTATCCTACATATGTAAAACTAAACTTTAAAGACATCATCTCTCATTGAAATTATAACATACTCTAAAGAAAGAGATGAAGAACTGTTCTAATGCATGTCCCTTAACCAAACAGACCTAAGATAAAAATCCAGTTCATAAAGTATGCTCATTGTATTAAAATCTTAAAATCGCACTGATGCATATGTTCCTTCACAAAACAAGATGTCTGATTAAAGTTCAGTTCATCAAGTAGAGTCAGTGTATTACAATGTTAAAGACAGACAACACAATGCAAGTCCCCCAACCGAATCAAAAGATAAAAGATAATAAAATGTTAATTAAGACTTATCTAAGGGTACTGCAAAGAAGTACTCAAGATGATCTTTCAAAAAGAGCGGAAAAGAAAGGGAGTGACAGAAAATCTACATAATTAAATTCAAGCGCAAACTCATATAAAAAAATTGTGATCCAACTGCAACTTTGGGCTCACAGTAACATAAGAATCATAGCGAAGATGATTTTAAGAAATTTGTTTTCTACTCAGCATTATCAAGCCAAGTATCAAATAAATTTAATACTTGGGTGATTGATAGTGGGTCATCAAGACACATCACAGGTTTCAGAGAGCACTTAGATACTATGGTAGAAGAAATTGATGAATAAGTAACAACTGGGGATGACTCTGCACATCGAGTAAAAGGGGTTGGAACTTGCACCATCAAATTGAAAGCTAGCCTCTCTATTCAACTCACTAGGGCGTTATATGTTCCAAGAATTAAGAGGAACTTAGTATCCATATCTACCCTTGAAGATAACAGGTATAGGGTTTACCTTCAGGGGTGGGAAAATTCTAGCATGACCAAAGAACTTCACCATAAAGAAAGCTCAAACTATAGGCATGAGACTAGAATACCTATACAAACTTTGTACTGAGAAAAATCAAGCCATTATTCATGAGACTTCTAACTCAAATGAAATCTGGCATCGAAGACTATAACACATTCATTTTCATGCCCTAACCTCAATGGAAAAATTGGTAACAAGACTACCCAAACTAAATCAAATTCATAATGGGGCATGCAAAAGTTGTGCATTGGGGAAGAACACTAAGGGAACTTTTCAAAACAGTTTAAGTAGAATAAAAGACATATGAGAGTTAGTCCACTCTGACTTGTGGACCCATGTCTTTACTCTCTATGGGAGGATTTCTATATTATATAATTTGTGGATAACTACTCCAGAAAGACTTGGATATATTTCCTGAAGTGTAAAGAGTCAGAAGAAATCCTTAAAAGGTTCAAGGAGTTCAAAGCCCTAACAAAAAACTCTTTCGGAAAGAGAATTAAAACACTGAGAACAGACAATGGGAAGGAGTACACCTCAGAAACCTTGAAGGAATTTTGTAGTAATGTCAAGATTAAGAGGGAGTTTACTATACCATATAATCCACAACAAAATGGGGTTGCTAAGAGGAAAAATAGAACTATTGTAGAGGCTGCCAAAGCAATGTTGTATGACCAAAACATAAAAACCTCATTTTGGGCAAAAGGATCTAGAACAATTGTTTACATTCAAAACAGGTGTCCCCATTCACATCTTGATAACAAAACTCCTAAAGAGACATTTACTACTGTAAAACCTGACATAAGTCACTTAAGAATATTTGGTTGCCATGTTTACATCCATGTGCCTAAAGAGAAGAGGTCAAAACTAGAGCCTTCCAAAAGGAAAGGATTTTTTTGTGGGCTATAGTGAAACCTCAAAAGCCTACAAAACATACATACCTAGACAGAGACAAATAAAACTAAGTAGAGATGTCATCTTTGAGGACACTGCCTTCAAGAGGGCAAGGAGTTGTAATGAGCCAGAAAATTCAGAATTCACCCAAAGATATGGAGGAAGATCCTGCTCCTGAGTATCAGAGGGAGTATCCAAAAGCTATCAAAAATGAAAACCAAACTGCTCCTCACATTCAACGGGAGCATCAAGAGGAAAACCAAAATAATAACTACAAAAAGAGACCACTTTGGGCCAGAAAAATGATTGAGAAAGTGAAAAATCATGCAACACCCAAAGGAACTTTGAGAGGAAGTAAGAAGCCCAACAGATTCTCAAGTTATGTTGCCTTAATGAGTGAGATCATTATCTCAGAACCTATGAGTGTAAGAGAAGCTCTCAAACATCAAGAATGGAAAGATGTCATAATAGAGGAGTATCAATCCATTTTGAAAAATTATGTACAAGATATAGTACCTAGACCTAAAGAGAAAATTGTTGTCTCCTCCAAATGGCTCTTCAAAATCCAACATGTTGCAAATGGCAATATAGAGACACAAAGCAAGTTTTGCTGCCAAAGGGTTCTCACAAAAGGAATGTACTAATTGCAAAGAGACATGTGCCCCTATTGCCTAATACACTTCTATTAAGTCATAGTCATTGCAGCAGCTAAAGGCTAGACGATCCATCAAATGGATGTGAAAACTACATTCTTAAATGGGACTATTGAAGATAAAGTCTATCTAGAACAAACAAAAAATTTTGTGATTCATAATGCAGCCTCACATGTATGCAAATTGAAGAAAGCCCTATACGGACTTAAATAGGCTCCCCAAGCCTTGGTATAAAAGAATCGATAGCTATCTTATACAACTAGGATATACAAGGAATGATGCAAACTCAAATCTCTATTTCAAACTTATTAAAGGTGATATGCTAATACTAATTCTATATGTTGATGAACTGCTAATTACAAGGGAAGATCACCTTATTGTCCAATGTAAGGACTTGGCCTCAAAATTCGACATGAAGGACATGGATATTTTACACTACTTCCTTGGATTGGAAGTCTAGCAGAAATGTGATGGTATTCTTTTGAATCGAGAAAAATATATTTTGATATTTTGAAGAGATTTGGTGTTAAATTGTAGACCAATGTCTACACCCATAAAACCAACTTACATAAGTTGAAAGAGGTGGCAACAAAATCAATATTTCAAATCCTACTCTTTATAGCCTGGTTAACACTCGCCTAGATATTTGTTATGTAGCGAATGTTTGAGCCAGTTTATGTGTGAACCATGAGAGATACACCTTATTGCTACAAAGCATATATTGAGGTACCTTGTTAAATTGTACACCGATGTCTACACCCATGGAAACCAACTTACATAAGTTGAAAGAGGCAGCAACAAAATCTAGATTTGTAGATCCTACTCTTTATAGACGGATAATTGGATCACTGATGTACCTGGTTAACACTCACCTAGATATTTGTTATGCAGCGAATGCTTTGAGCCAATTTATGTGTAAACCACGAGAGATAGACCTTGTTGCTACAAAGCATATATTGAAGTACCTTCAAGGTACTATTGGATATGGTCTTAAGGATAGAAACGCTGACCTAGATCTACATGGATACTCCAATTCAGCTTGGGTTGGAAGTGTAACTAATCAAGAAAAGCACATCAAGATGTTGCTTCAGTTTGGTATCAGCTATGATTTCTTGGATAAGCAGGAAATGGTCTTCAGTAGTATGACATTCAATGGGAGAAAGAGAAGTAGTATGGCTTCAAAAGTTGATTGTGGGACTATTTGGTTAGCCCCTGAAACCTGCTATTATTCACTATGATAATCGGAGTTGTATTAAGCTGTCAGTGAATCCAATATTCCATGGTTGACCAAAGCATATAGAGATTTCTTACCACTGTGTGAGAGACATGGTAAAAAGGAATGTGATCCAGTTGAAGTATACTAATACAAGCAACCAAACAAAAGACATTCTCACCAAGACTCTCTCCAAAGTTAAGTTGAACCCTTCTGGAAGAAACTTGGTATGGTTAAAATGTAAGTTATTGAGATTGAGTCTCAAGTTGTTTATCTGTAATATATATATATATATATATATATATATATATAAAAGATGTTTAATGTGTAAACTCTTTTTGTCATACGTGTGACTCTATGACTTTATGGGCCCCAATATGTACATTATTGAAAGGTGACAATCTTTCAGATAATGAACACTTGTATCTAACATTGAAAGGTGAAGACTTTACCATGATAAGTTCTATATCAGTGACTTGATATTCGTGGGCATACCATGATAGTTAGTACCTCTTGAACATTTGATAGATATCATGAGACTTGATATCAGTTGCAGATCATTATGTTCTTTGTGAGATATCATGGTGGATATGCCATGACTTGTTGTGGTGGACATCATGAGATGTTATGCCAGTTCACATACCATAACATTGATATATATGTATATATAAGAAGAATGTCATGTGACTTGATATTCTTGAGCATATTATATCCTTGGATATCACGATCTGGTGATGTCTCTTTTCACAATAGATGAGCCCATTGTGATATATATACTTGGTTAGACCTTTATTGTCCTAGCTAAGAGGGAGTGTTAAAGTATGATACCTATGGTCAGATACGTGATTGATATTTATGCATACACACACAAACACATATATATATGTCAGTACATATATATGTATATATAGACTGAAAACTATCCATCATTCACATACCTGATTGTAACTCTCAAGTCCAAGTATATTATCAAATCTGTTTGTACAGATTACGAGTATTTCATGTTCTATTGATTGCATATGATAACGGATCAGATTAAGTCTAATCAATCTCTCCACATTCAGCAATCTGAGATATATATATATATATATATATATATAATTTTGTTAAGAATAAAGTCTTAACTAATAATCCCTATTAAGGCTCAGGTCTCTTCCTCGAATCGAATCGATGCTTATTAAAGGACATGTCCAAAATGGACTCATCTCTACCATGTCGAGACATGCCTATTCAAGTAATATATATATCCTTAAAGCGATCAGCCTAGACACTTTGAAATTCATAAATGTTATCTAGAGCAGATCAAGCATAATCAAAATTATATCAGACTTGCAATATTCAGTATTTGTAAGTACTAAATTTGCATTTCTCCTACATTTGGCATAAGATCGAGATACTCATTCTTCTAATTTAAGCCTGCACATATCAAATCTGTGATTAGTAAATTCAATCCTGACGTATAAAAGATATCCATTAGTCTAAATGTATCTCTAATCATTGTGTATTTGGCTGCACAACATTCATGCACATTCCCAAGCAGCAAAGAAATGATCTTGATAAAGAACTCTATGAAATGTATTCTTCTTGGTTAAAGTAATGAGTCTAAGGGCTATCATATTGTGAATCCTACCACAAAGAAGAAATACATCGGTAGAGATGTCATTTTTATTAGAAGAGTGAGCTAAGTACACCTCCCACTTCATTACTTCATCCAAATAGTGCTCCTATATTCACAATGGACGGATATAGTTGGGGATGTTAATAGTAAAACTAAGTCAACATCCATAAATGTCAAACATCCTACCATGCATAAGTGGTATACTAGAACCATTCGCAATTCAAAGCTAGATTGAGTTTCAGATACTTAAACTTCAAGACCGAGGACTTGTAGCACAGCTCGCTCTGGTTAAATCTTCAAATAATGAGTTCAATTGCTGATAATTTTCAACCATTAAATGTTCAGGGAGTACTAAAATCAAAGCCTTGAAAAAAGCCAATGGCTACAAAGTATTAATCCTCAGGTAAGAAAGCCATTGGATACAAAGGGATTTTCAAAACTATGTATAATATTGACGGTAGTATAGATAAGGCTAGACTTGTGGCTAAAGGTTATGCCACATAAAGATGAGATTGACTATGAGTAAACATTTGTTCCCAAAGTGAAGGTCAAAACCATCTTTAAAAAACTTTATTTTAGCTGCAGAATTTGGATGGAAGCTATTTATCTAATGGACATAAAGAGGAAATTTCTCATTTCTCAAATAGAGCTCAAGGAGAAGGTCCATGTGACCCAACTAGAGGGATAAATTGCACTTGGTAAAGAAGACAAAGAATGTAAACATGTTTAGTCTCTCTATGGTCTCAAACAAGCTCCTAGAACTCGATATGTTAATATTAATGAAGTTTTGCTACAACATGGTATATAGGCATCCATATGATCCAAATCTCTACCCCAAAGGAAAAAATTGTCATTATTAATGTATATGTTGATCATCTAGTTATCACATGAAGCTCAAAAACAATGTTTGAGAAAACTTATAGGAAAGAGCTCGAGCTCCTTCATTATATTCTTGGCTTGGAGGTATGGAAAACCAGTCAATATACCTTTGTATCTCAAAGAAAATATGCCAAGATACTACTTGAGGAGTTCTAAATGATGCATTCCAAAGCCGTCTACACCCATGGAATCAGGATTTCAATTATTTGTTTGCGATCCATCTCCTTGCGTACATGCAACTATCTATCAACAAATGATTGGAGGTTCTATTCAATTGAATTGGACTACACCAGAATTTAGTTTTGTTGCTAGTTAGCTTTCAAGATTCGTGCAAGAACCAAACAGGTGTTACTGGAAAGCAACAAAATGAGTTTTAAGGCATATAAATGGTAGAATGAATCATGATTTGGAATATCAAAGGAAAGATCAATTCTTCTAAACAAGACACCCAAATGCAAATTATGCTAGCTTTGTTGATAGAGAATCCATATTGAGGTATATTTTCTTATTAGGTTCAGATCCCATTTCTTGGGGAATTATGAAGCAAGCCAGAGTTGCTTAGTCTTCAATAAAAGCAAAATATTGTGCAACAATTTGTGAAGCAGTTTGGCTACATCACACATTATAAGGATTGGGAGTACGTCAAAATTAACCCACAATCCTTTATTGTAACAATCAAAGTGTTCTCAGGCTTCTTAGCAATCCAGCATTTCACGAACGAACTAAGCACTCAAGGTTGATTGCCACTTCATTTGAGAACACATTCAACACGTTCATTGCCACTTCAGCTCCAATTTTGCTCTGTTCTGGAATAACATGCTGACATTTTCACCATACCTCTTGGAAGTGCAACATTTGATACTCTTGAGTCTTCAAAATTCAACTATAAGTAGTTTAAGACAATAATGTAATAAGGGAGGAATGTTGGCATATTCCATCATGTAGTACAAGTTGTTTGTTTTAGGTTTGTTATTGTTTATTATCAAACTTAGGAAATTGTTATTATTTGATGAGAACATTAGTGTCAACTAATGCACGTGGTTCACAACTATTTTCATGTACGAGTTTCCTCCACAATGCAAATGTGAATAAATCTGTGGCATTCAATTCAATTTGAAACTCTGATACAATCTCCACCTAATTTTTTACATTCAACTCAATTTGAAACTCTGATACAATCTCCACCTAATTTTTTACATTCATTTTGGTCTCTACTCCCCTAATGTGGTTTTAGACCATTCCACCGCATCAACAGAAGGATAGTGCAAGTGATCCCAACCTTAGAAACCTGTTAACAATTAGAGCTAAATATCTGGAATCTTGATGGTGTAAGATGCCACCAGCAGCTAGACATCCATATTCTGGTCACTAGTATCCATGTTCATATTTCAAAAGCTGACATTATATACCCCTTCGTGTCTGAACTATATTTTGAATGGTAACTTAATCGAAAACATAGTAGAGGCTGGTTTATAAACCTTTTTTTCCCCTCCAACTTCCTAACAATGCATCATTTAGAAAACTCAGTAACACTTGTTTCTCTTTCAACATTTAGGTAAATTACAAAGAATCCATTGAGAGTTTCATTAACTACAAATGTTCTACTTGTAAGTTAAATGTTAGGGTTTTAAGATCTAATATATTTCTAATATCCTAATAGAAACCTGTAATGGTTTTACTATATCTATATTAGATTATTATTAATTAGAAAAAGAAATTGCATTTTGACAAAAGTCCCACATAAAAGCGTGAAAGTCAAGCATTATTAAAAAGGTTTAGTCATGAAGCTTAGTTAGAAACAGTCAATTTTTGAAGGTTTGTGTGGCTTCAAAGGCTTTAATTTTGGGGAGCCCCCTGACCCCAAAAGGAGTGCTGCCCCTCCACCTGCTGGGCACATTGCCCCTAGATGTATCACGTGGGCCCACTTGCCCTTGACCCCACTGCGTCTGTTGCCCCCAAATGCCCATAACCATTAATTGCTGCAGGAGGCGTTGCCCCTCAACCATGCTTGGTGCTGCCACCTTAGATCCCCAGTCTCATTTTCATTTTCTATCTCTATGCTATTAAAATGCTTACAAATTAAATCATGGTAGTTTTTTAAATATGTTTTTCAATACTCCGTTTTCACCTTTAATTTTTCTTATATTTTGAAAAAATCTTATAGTTTTCGTTTGCTGATATTTCCCCAAAATGTTTTTGCTGCTATGGAACTCTGCCCCTTCTTTCTAGAGAAAATGTTATTGACAAAATTGCAAGGATACCTCAATGACCATGACAAAATAAAGATGGCTATCTAAAGCAAATCTTTTTCAGGAACAGTTCAAGTGGACCACAGCAGAGACATCTAGAAAACCATCACAGTCGGCAATTGTTAGTGTAGTGATTGATGCTAACAAAATCAAACTGCCGCTGTTGAAATCATCTTTAGGCAATCTCCAGTTCACTGGAAATCAGCATTTCATGTGCAGAACTTTTTTAGAAATGCTATTCCAGATATTAAGCACAATTTTTCACAGAAGAAAGACTAATTTAGGAAGATAATTTTAGAATTTTATTTACTATTTAGTTACTAATTTTGAGGTGGAGTAGCTGTGTTTAGCTTAAGTTGTACTATTCATAATTGCCCAGGTTTAGCGCATTACTTTATCATTTTATCACCCGATTTACCACTGCATAATTAGCTGCACAAAAGGTGACTATGTGTGGATTCTTTTATCAATTATTTTGGAGAGTTCAGAACTCTATAAGAACATTTCCTATTGCTAACAAATTGATTCAGGACATAATATCAACATGTTTATGGAAATTTTGTTGATCGCCCAATTTCAGATCTATTTATGACAGTTTACTATCTGATGTGAGTTGTTCATTATGTTGAATAATAATTAAATATTATATACTGCAAGTATTTTTTCTTAGTGCAAAAAGAATTTTGAATTGGCATATAAGAAAAGTGAGATTAACTTAAAATCTTCACCAATTTCATCTACTGCAGACATCAAGAAGCAAAACAAGGATGAAGATCTGTCCAATGCCAGTAGAGATCTTTCAAACCAGTAAACTAGATTTGATGCAGTGACTAGGTCCACAAGGTAGTCAAGCAAAATCAAGTGAAGATCGAAGTCATTTTTTATCCTGCTACAAAAAAAACAGCAAGTAAATAAAAGAGGCACCATATGCTGAAAGTCAACAAAAATTTAGAGGCCGAGTTTGAGGCTAATTTAACTGTGGGTACAGCTCTTTTGATCTGGCTCAAACTGGAGTTTCTACTAATAATTTAAATTGACTTTTCTAGGTGCAACTTGCTACGACTATAACTTTTTTGGCCGACAAAATACAATAATATCTAGTTCTTAAACAACCCTAAGCTGTCTTATGTTTGTTATGATATAATCAGTCTATTACTGGATATTGCATTGGTGGCATGTTCTTTGGAATCCAATTTTGATCTTCTCGTATAAAAATGTGAAACTGCCAAAACCTAGACCTCTGCAATATTTTAGGTTTTCTTTTTTCATGCCTCTCCAGAATCTATTATCTAACTTTATATTACTGGTTCCATTTATATTAAAATAATGAGATTCTATTCCTAGCTACCATAGTGGTATATGTTTTTTTTGAAACAAGTAAGATAATGAACAGCTCATTTTATGTGTTTTAATAGAATGCTGGAGCCACAAAATATATGTACTGGCACCAAGTTTTTGAAAGGGTTTTATAATCAGAAACATTTAAGCGTGAATCTCCAGATCCAAGAAACAGAAACAGCACACCAAGCCTTCTAAGACGTTTAAAAGTTATATACACTTTGAAGCACAAACCCTTCAACACTCTATGTAAACACAGCTGTTAAACATTTAACCCGAGAACATAGCCAAAACCTACCATACAGTGCTGTGGAAGAATTGACTTCTTCTTTAATAATATTAGCAAAACACTAAAAGTTAGTCATGACTTGTAGAAGCCAATAAAAAGTTGGCCATTTCACAGTAAACATAAGATGAAGCCACACCAACACCACTAACCAGCAAGTGATGCTTCACGAACTGCAGCCTTTGCCTTTGGACTGTTTCGCTTGTTGCCCAGAAGAGGGAGACTTGCAGATGACTTTATTTCTGAAGATGCACCATTACCACCCAACGCATCAAATGGCCGCAACTTTGGTTCTATCTTCTCTAATCTGGCATTTATCTCCTTCACCTGAACTAAACAAATGTTAACATGGCAGCAACAGAAATATCTAATTTAATTTGCTCTTGAAAAAATATGAATTTTAATAACATAAATGATAATGGTAGTATCCCAATGCATCTCCAGCCAAACAAAGCACTAAGCAAGGATTATCCAACATATGTGCCTGGCAAGAAAGGAAAAAATTACAAATATATTATGTAGAAGACCTGGCTAGGACGAAGACTATGTCGTTGGAGCTCTTCACGGAACTGAGGTCCTCCATGCTGATACATTTCCTGAAGAAAGACAGTAACAGTATATCTTATGGAATAATATAAAATAAATTGCCAGTACAACCTATTCTGAACAAACTTACAAAAAAAAAGTGGTGAAGTGCAAAATGATAAATACAGTTTGATGTACATGACGCTTAAAATCCAAAAATGTGTTACCCTACCTCAAAACATAATATAGCTGCTTCCCTGGCATTGCTGTTTGGGTCATCAAGTAATTGCAAAACCTGAAATACTAAAAAGCATTAAGACATAGAATGGTGATACAGCAAGGGATGACGAGAGTTAAAAATAACCAAATGACATTACATTGACAAGGTCACTGAAGACTTTGTGATTAAAACATTGGAAGCATGATTTTAAATATAAAAAAATTGCAGAACATGATTTCAAAGACAATGATGGAGAATTTCATTACTGATGGAAGCAACACACGCTGAAAAGGAAGCTCAGTAGCAGCAAAAAGACTAATGGCATTTGCAACAGTTCGAGCAAACTCTTCACGAACTCGCCAATTCTTGTGTGTCCAAGCATAGCTCCCTGCTCTCTCCACAATTATTGTTGGAGATGAAACCTAAAGACAAAACCTGTGTTTTTTAAAACCATGTAATGAACAAAACCAATTCTGCAATTTTCACCACTTCAAAACAATGCATTAGACTGATTTCAAACCACACAGAATGTGAATTTTGAGTTACCAGAACCATCTTCTACCCAAAATTTATGATATTTCTGAAAACAATCTTTGTCAATATGGCATAGAATATCAAATGCCATATTAAAGTAGAAATGTTTAATCAGGTCTGTTTCAGATCATTGATAAAGGAAACAAATGAAGTTTAGAAGGGTTTCTGAAATATTATATCTGCCTCCAAGCCTATACGTTCTAATTTATTAACAACTATCCCAGGCGCATAACTCACATAATCAACTGAAGACATGGATAGAGGTGTGACATGGCAGATACAGGAATGGGGGCAGGTATGTTATTTTGATATAGGGAACAATATATATAAGATCCAGCGACATTATATTTAAACATAATAATCAGGAGGTAGGAGTGTCAGCTTGATGACCGTATTAAACTTTGGCAGCATTTATTTTTGCAAACGCTGCTATGAGATATACAGGCTATGTTACATCACAGTTGCCATGCAACATACAAAAAAAATTGATAATCATATCAGGTGAAAAATATAGCCCAATTGATGAGGATGTTGCTCTGTCGTAACATAATTCCCAGAGGACCAGGGTCAATCCGTGGGTAACCCTACCTAAATGTATTCAGCCTGGTCACCCTGGTCATTGCAGCTCAACCAAAGAAGAAATCTAGCGCCATTGTACACTTATAAAACGTGTTGTAATCAGGTAATATCTTATTATCGGTTGTGTTTGTGTGTGCGTATACATACATAACTTAAATTATTTAGATGAAAAAAGGGTTATAACTTCCGGTACTACATGTTCTAAACATACCAAACTCCAGTAATCCAAGGAGTGAGAAATGGTCCAATTCAGTGCTATAAGAAAATCCAACACGTGCAAATCTGATTTAAAAGCATTAAACGAAACCTCAATTTGCACAACAAAAACCCTCCTATCACCAGGAATATTGCAAATGACAGGGCGCGGATAATTATAAGCAATTTATATTGGCTTCTGAAAAAATGTACCTAAAGCAAATATTCGTGGCACTCGGAATTATAAGCAATTATCTAAGCTTCTGAGAAAAGTAGCTTAACCAAATATCCGTGGCACCGTAGCACAGAATTCATAGTAAACGCTATTTTCATCGTTCTCGTGACGAATAAACATAAAAGCCAATGATACGCATATCAGATGAAAAATATGCGGAATGTTGCAATTTTAGGTATATACGGTTCCGTCAAATTCGAGGCAAAATAGAATCTGAAAAGTATAAGATTGATTTAGCGGTACCAATCTAAACCTCAATTTATACAAGCCTCTCCCCAGCCTCTAACAACATAGCAAATTATATGTGCTCCATTCATATAATGTTACCTCCATGAGAGCGAGCAGCAGCCTACGAGCCGCATCACGCACCGGCTGCTTCCCATCGCCGAGCCGTTCAACAATGGCAGGAAGCAACGCATTAAAATGTAGCTTCAAATGTTCCCCTGACAAAGCCGCAGCAGAGGCCAAGGCCTGCAGAGCGCCCTGACTGACCCGGAAATTGTTATCCTTCAAAAGCGCGAGCGAGGCATCCACGAGATTGCTTACTTCCGCCGCATTCAGCGCCTTCGTCGAATGTTCCAGAAGCTGCTGCAGTCTCTCCACCCCTGCCATCCTCTCCTTGGTGTCCTTCGCCTGCACCATTTCTATCGCTTCCTCCATTCTGCTTCCCATTCACCAACATCTGGACGCCACGGATCCACCTACTCCAGATCTCCCAGCCTCTGCCTAAATGCACAACTCCATTCAACTGCAATCAAACCCAATGCTCCCCAAATCCTAGGGTTACCAAAATTCAGACTTCAAAACTTGGATCTAACAAAAATCGACGAGAACAACCCCCTGCTCTAATCTGATCCAGAATCTTAGGGCATCAGTTCATTTCAATCCGCCATGACTCTTGCACTTCCTCCTCGCCAGCATTTGCTTACATACGCAGACCTCTCTTGCTCTGCACTCGCCCAAAAAGCAAGAAAGAGGGGAGCTCTAGAGAGAGAAAACAACAAGGACAACAACAACAAATTGGCATTCTTTTTCACCAACAAAAAAAAACGATTATTTCCAGCCAATCTTCAAACCCCACCTTTTCAGAACTCCCCAGTAGGCCGTCAAACGCACTCTGGCAGCCTGTCAAAGTGAGGTTAAGATTAAATCTTTCTTATATTTTTTTAAAGCTCTTAAAATGGTTGCTGTGATAAGATGTTTAATTTGGCTTTCGTAATCAATCTGCGTCAAAAGGCTGGCTGTATGCTTCAATTTAAAGCTGCCTTCTCGCTCCTTCCCTGCGTGTATTGCTTTTGCCATTACTCCAATGTGTAGTTGTATAGTGTTCTACGGGTATTTTATTGGTCGTTGGTAGTTAGCCACGTACGATTTGTGTTGTGTGAAAAAAGTGAAAGGGTTTTGGGCTAGTCGTGGAGTTAATCATTGTGACTAACGAATGTGAACCACTTTCTATTCCTTCAAAATGAATCCATGTCGATCAAACTTCGACGCCAATCATTACATACAAATGTGAGACAACTATTTCCTACGCCTTTTCATGCCGTTTCTTCTCTCTCCAATGAAATCGGACGTCCACGACAAAGAGCAAAGTGAGTCCAAAACTACATATGAATTGGGATGATCTTCATTTGTATCACTTTCGAGAGAAATCAAAAGGTTTATGTGGTTTATTTATAAAATAGTGGGTGGGAAAACATAGTTGTTTATAAGGTAGAATTTTAATCAACATTTAATGAGATAAAAAAAAACAAGGAGTTAAGTCACTAATAAATGAATGTGAGCATTTAATACATCATCATTTAAGTAAAATCATTGAGAATATTTGGCATAGTTATTCATTCTTAAAAACAATGAGTTGATAGGCAAGAGCCTACAACACGATGGTAAATTGTGAGCTTCTTATTGGAGAGGTCTTGGGTTCGACTCTACACAAACTTAATAACTAATAATAAATCACATAATAATAATAAATCTTGACTTTGGCCTCTTACCAAACATAATATATATATAACAAAGATTTGATAATGTCCATTTGTATAGGATGAATAACCAACCAAAGCATGTCATAATGTGGCAAGAATTCAAGCAAAATGAGTTTTGCTAGAGATGTTTAGTAGAGTAACTGGTCTCTAACTTCAAATGTCTTTTAAATCTCTAAAGTTTAGTTTTAAATTTCATATTTCATTTACTAATAGTATTACTTAGAGAAATGGAGTGAAAGACCTTAAGATAGACTTTAAAGAGATCCTTACTAACCAAATCTCATAAAGAATTCTAGAATTCATAAGGGAGACCATCACAACCTAGAGGCTTATCATTAGCCATGGAGCAAATAGCTTCCATAGATCCTTTAAAATTAGGTAGAGTCTTAATCGACATTTAATGAGATTTAAAAAATAGGAGTTGAGCCACTAACAAAAGGATGAAAGACCACTTAATTTATTATCAGATTATAATACTTGGCATATTATATTCATTCCTGAACAACAATGATATTATTATCAAGATTATATTTGGATTTAATGATACTATTTGTTTAGGATGAATAATCAACAAAAGCATATGCTAAAATATGAGTGAGAACTCTAACAAAGGTTTTGCTAGAGACGTTGAGTAGACTAATTGGTCTCCAACTGTATATGTCTTTTAAATCTCTAGATTTAGGTATAAATTTGAAATATTAACAAGTGACGCGTAGCGTCATAGTTCCTGCCATATGCGTGATAGAAATAGGTTATGCCATTAGGTGATATGTTGACTAAAAAATAGACAATAAACATTTATCCCTTCAGTGTGATTATAAGTTTGGATCTATAATACAGATGATGTTAAATAGATATGTGAATATCCTCATTGATCAAATGGAAATCAAAGTCTTAAAATAGCATATTTGAAGAAGGAGAATATCATAAATAAAAGTGCATCAATAATTTTACTAGAGGTATGTTTATGATCTTCATAGGCAAGGGAATGACAAAAACAGCCATAAATAAGGCATTTAAATCATAATGACATTAAAAACTTGACAGTTGCAAGAGGACTTTACAATAGACGAATACATTGAAATTTTTGAAAGCAAGGGAAACTTTTCATTAAAAAACAGTTTTAATGAATCTAATAAAACTTAAAATAAGTGCAGATATGCTTAACATTTTAAAGTTTAGATTATTTTATATGCAAGTTTACTCAAGTAGGGCAGAGCATAAACCAATTTAAATGTAGAAAAAGCATATTCCAAATACTTAATTCACAATGTCTTTAATTGAGTCTTTAACTAGGTATTTTTTCAAAGTAAAAAGCTTATTGTCTTGAATCTATACATACAAATTTGGTTACTTTAGAAACAATATATATACATATAATTGAGCCAGATATTTTGACTTAACAAAACTTTGATGTAGTGGGAGATACATAAAAGAAATTTTTACATTCAATGTAATAGGGAGGTGTATTATTTTGGTGGCCAAACGTGCTACCTACAAAATTGGTAACATTATCAGTGCATTGTAAATGATGTTTAATAGGGAAAAAGTAATTGATTTTTGTAATTAAAAAGAGACAAGTATAAAGAATAAGTACCTTTGTTGTTTGATGCCTAGTTTAGTGATTCATAAGGACTACACGGGTGATGTTATTGTACTAGTTGAGAGTGTATGCGCCAACCGCTGAAAAGTCTCGAAGCATAAATATTACTTCTGATTTGTCATCAATGTATTGTTGATAATTTATGTCTTTAAGAGCAGGAAGTAATTGTTGTACAATATTGTCTTCGATAGAGCAATGAACTAGTTGTTGGCTATCATTTGTGATAATTGCTTTTAGGTACAATGAATACTTGTATCGGACATGTTCTTTGCATCGGTTGCAGTATCCTTTTTCTCCATTCAATGCTCCATAGCTTTCAAATCTGCGACTGCATTTTGAGCAAAAAGCATGGAATGGACTTGAGTATGTATTTTCTACAATCAAATTTCCCATGACCTGTTTATAATGTGCATGTATTAGTATGCTTTAAAACATGAAAGGTAAAAAGATAAAGTAAAATGACAAAGGATCTGAAATCACTTACCTCAACTGAAGTCTACAGCAGCCCATGGAGTGCATCTAATGTTCTTTTGTTATGTAGGTTGCAAATAAATGTTGTTGGAGTTGTTCGTAGAGCTGGTTTTTGATCAATTTTTTTAGCTATGTTTCTAAAGAGCAGTGATGGTATTTCATTTCTTTCAAGTTGGTGGTGTATCTGAATATATTGGGGTGCGAAAGCTGGATGCATGTATAGCTGCTCACAAGTAATAGAGTTAGTTTTCTAGTTTTAGAAGTTGACATAGTAAAATCGTAAAATGTAATAGAAAGAAGGAAATAAAGATTTATTTTCATAGATGTATCAATGAAGTTTCTTGTATGAGCTTACTAATGATTTGCTCATGTTGTTGCTTCCATCTTTGATTTCAAGCACATTTTGAGTACCTTTTTGTATGCTGCTAAAATGATAGCACCAATTGTTCCAGTGGTGTAATCAGTTGTGCTTGTCAGTAATTGCTTCATAGTTGTACCAGGAATGAATTTGTATTCATGCAATATAGCTGGTATTGTTTCAACTATGCTGGACTCTTTTAGAATTAGTATGCAATCACTATCTCCTTGATCAAAATCTGATTTTGGTTCTATGTCAAAGTCTATTATGTCTGCTGAGAAGATTGATGTTACTGATATTCAATGTTATAGTAAGCTCTCCTTTGGAGTCTGTAAGATCAGCACATAGTACTTCACATGTTTTATTCACTTTGTCCAGGAAGGCTTTGTAAACCACCAAGACATCACCTTTGAAAGTTTGGCCTGCCTTTTTTGCATTTAGATCTTCTATTAATGTACATGGTTCATTGTCCTCTTTTGTCTTGCAACAGTTAAAGGAAAAAAAAATTAATGTTCAAATCTTTGGAAGCATGTAAAGGTTGGAAGAATGAAGAGATTGCAAAGTTTAGATTTAAAATACCTTTTGATGGGTTCATGTTGATCTTGTGGTGGTTCACTTGCTAGTTGCTTTGGTGGAGTCATTGCTGTTGTACACATAACCCAAGTTAGAATTAAATTGCATATAGGTGAATGAATGTTGCAAGATGGTCTATCTAGTATGCTTCAATTTTGTTGATACAGCATATACTTGCTGGTGTATTTGTCCATACATGGTCAATGATTGGTTTGTTTATGTTGTGTTTTTGAGCTAGCATGAATTGAATATTATATTTTTGCATATGTTTTATGAGTGTTGTTGAAGTTATGTTTTGTGTGAACATGTCTATGTTGAAATCTCCAACAATGTAAAACTTGTTTTTTGATATGTAGCTTGTAGCTATTTCAGTAATTAGTGTTTTGATTTCAGCAATTGTTGTATGTGGTCGTATGTAAACATTAGAAACACTGAGTTGAGAATTTGTTTGTTTGAGGGTAATTGTTATAGCTTCAATATTTTTAGATCTATGTTCTATTGAATTGGTTATGAGGAGATTGCTTGAAGTAAGTATTGTTATACCGTGTATATGATACATTGAATGGCTATTGTATCTTCCAAAAAGAATATCAATGTTGCGTGGGAGGAAAATAAGTTCCTGTAGACATATGATATCAGTGGACATGATATCCCAATCATTTGAAATATCATTTGCATGAGCATGTAGGCTACGTGTGTTCAGTGTGCATAGCAATATGTGTTCATTGTGAGCTGTACAATGTAGTTGACTTTCAAGTTTCCATGTTGCCTCTGAGTATAGCCGAGACATTTCATGATGGATTTTTTTGTGGATTTTGAAATTTGTTGGAATCAAAGGTTTTAAGAGATACAACGAATTAATTGTTCTTGTTCTTGAAAGTGATGTGTATGTTAAGCCATGTTGTGTTATGTCACTAGGATCAAATGCAAGACCATCCATTGTGAGACCTTGGGCTCTATGTACTGTCCTAGCACATGCTACTTGTATTGAAAATTATTTTCTGATTTGAACTTGTAGTGCCTGCCCCTGGTTCGCATTTTGTTATCATTGTTGAACTCTTTTAGGGTTAGTTTTATGTTGATGGTTAGCAACATTGTTTTGAGATTATCAGATATTGTGTTATGGATTTAGTTTATTATGTGATGAGATTACTTAGACTCTACATTTCATGTATGTACGATGATTATTTTTAGTGTTCGCAATTATTGATGATGATTATTACATTGCTTCCAGTTATTAATGATGATTAGTAAGATGATTTATTATCATATGTGTTTTCTTATGGATACTTACCTCGTACTTGCATGTGTATGGTGCGGGTGTTTTCTTTGTGTGTTTGCTTTTGTATGGCGTGTCTGATGTGGTTAAGGAAGGGAGTCGTAGTCACCTGCTAGTCGGGATCTACACGATGCACCACTTCCTGCCATTGCCTGTTTAGCTTATATATTGTGCTTGTACATGCATGGTTTTTATACAGGTTGCAGGTACCGGGTATCGACTTCCCTGAATTGCCAGGATGAGCGCACCCTATCACATTATCTCAATGATAAGAGAGGGGAGATAAATTCTCAAGTCCAAATCTCAACTCTTTAAGCCATTTGTTCTAATTGGAAAATTAGGACAAGAATCTGAGTTGAGTACCCTCCGAATGCGTAAGATGATGTAATTCGTGATTTAAACCCTTGGTTTGATTTTGTATGTATTTTGGCTATGATGGATTTTCATATTTTTCTTTTGTGAGTCTTTGGAGTATTTTCTATTAATTAAGCCTAATTAAAAGATTTTATTAATGGTTTAATTTAATAGAAAATTAATATAATATTTTAATATTTATTTTATTTAATTAATTGAGAAATTAATTAAATAAAATAATTAAATTTGAAAATAAAAAGTTAAAAGTTTAAATTTGGAATGTGACAATATTTATTTTAATAATAATATATTTGGAGTTCATTTTTGAATAAATGACTAAATAATATTATTATTAAAGCTAATAAATATTTTAGCAATTAAGTTTTGGAAAATGAAATTTGAAAGTGGAAAATATATTTTAAATTATTAAAAGATTCTAGATTTCATGTGCTTAAAATATAAATATATTAAGATTGAAAAGTGGAGATATTAAAGTTAGTGCATGAGACTTAATAAATAAATTAATTAAATTGGAAAGAGTAAAGTAAATATTATATTAATGATTGTGCATTATTTGAATATTTGCTCACATAGGAGTTTGTGAATTTTCGAGAGTTGTCATGTAGACAACACAAGAGTTTGCACTCTAAAAATGCACAAGTTGTCTACACTTAGAAGTTAGCATTTTATTTGAGCACATGGTGTCTACAACCTTAAGACTCGTCTAGAAGGTTGGAGAAGACCTATGCTTGGTTGTCATGTTTATCTTCTAGTTGTTTCTAGAGACACTCTAGATGCATCTTAGAGGCCTTTAAATAGAGGCTCTCCTAGTGTGTTTGGACAAGCTTAATGGAAGCTACAAGCTACAAGCTTCAAGCTAAAAATGGAAGCTTCAAGCTTACATGCTCATATTCTTCTTCATACTCATATGCTCCTTCATGCTCATATGTTTCTACATGTTCATATATTTTTACATGCTCATATGCTTCTATATGCTTCCATGCTTCTTCTAGCACTTCTAGTAACTTGGAAGATTCGGTTGGCTTGGATCTTGGAGGAATTGTGAATGATGGAGAAGGAAGGGATTTTCTATGGATTTTTGAGGCATGGCAGATTACCATCAGTGTCTCGGTACACTTGTGATATTCACATATTCTCTTTGCACTATTTCTCTTCCTATCTTCATCGTGTCTGTTATATGTGTCTGAATACTCATTGTGGTTGAATCTACAATTTGAATTGGAATCTAGATATTTTATTTGGTTGAGAAGAAAACAATAGAAAACCCTAGATCCAATTAAGGAGAAATAATTAGATATGAGTCGGGTTTGGGTTCGAATTTATATTAAATTAGAAAGACAAGATTTGGAATTAAAATAGAAATTTTATGGTGAAAATTCGAATGATTAGATGTAATCATTCTATCAATTATATTTTTAGATGCGTATGAATAAACCCTTTTATGGTTAAATTTAGAGAACAATTATTTTAAGAGGAAATTCTTAATTCGTCACAAATTGTCTTGGCGCTGCCCCTTGGATAGACCCGAACTCAGTCATTCATAACTTTTTATCGTGATCGAATTTATTCGATCGCTCCGATCAGAATTGGCACAACTTGGCCCTCTCCAACATATTTCAATTTCAGCCCGATCCAACAGTTCATTAGAAAAATATGGCCGTCGTACTGAGACTATTTTATTCAAGGACAGATATTTCTCCATTTCCCATAACCAAGAGTTCTTTATGCTTAAACTTCACAAAAATAATATATCAAAGCATGAAATGAATTAAAGATATTATTGCAATCTTCCCTTAGTAGAATCTTATTAATATGCATTAGTTTTATATGGTTTATTATCTAATCTAATTAAATCAAATTTAATTAAGATTAGTTAATAGTAGAAGAAGTGTAATTAATTATTAGTCAATCTAAGTAAATGGATTTTTAAATGAGAGAAAATTAAAAGAAAAGAGATTTTAATATAGTTTATATAGTGGACTTTTTATAATGTATATTGAATACTATTTAATATATATTAAACAATTTTAGAATTGTTTAATGAAAATGATAATGTTAAGAATTTGGAGATTATTCATGTTAAAATCTACAATGAGTCTTATTGGTTTGTGATAGGGATCTTTTTCAAACAACGTTTATATAGACAAAATATTATTAGAACAATTAGAAAATGGAGTCTAATGATTGATTTTAATATTGATTAAATAATTGTAAGATGATAATTTATATTATGTTGATTTAAATTTAGAAACTCTGAATGATATTGGATTACGACTGAATTATTATGTTATTAGTTAATACGTTTGAATACCTTAATAGAATTAAGAGTTAGCCAAATATTAACTAATGAGTTTATGGAAGGATTCTATAAATCAAATATTTATAGTTTGAGGAGTTTATTATTTATTAATGTTTGTAAGAACTAGCAAACTATTAATAAATAATGGTTGAAATAGATATCAACAAATTTGATTAGAGTTAATCTAGTGGAGATTATTTATTGATTGAAATTTTGTAAAAGATAATAATTTTTGGAGTTGGATTATAATTGATTTTAATCAATTGATATTCATTTAGTTGTCAATATAATTATATTATGCGATAGAGTTTTAACTTGAAATGATTATCATTAATACGAAATCGTTAAGAAAGATGAATGTAGTCATTATGGATAAGATTTTCAAAATAATTTGTTAATATTATTATTATTAAAATATTAATATTTGTGTATTGGATTGAAGTTGACTTTGACGTACAAACTATTGTTAGTCAACTAATACTCATTGGGTTGATGGTTTAGTTGTGAAATTATTAATTAAATCAATTAACTAGAGCTAATTGGATTTAATTAATAATTAAGTTATGTACTAGAGATTTAATTAATATAATTCTTTTAATGAGATTGTAGAAATATTGATATGAAGTTGATAGGTCTTATTCTTATGACTTGAATTATGACTTTAGATATTATATGGTTGTCAACGATGGTGACAATTAAATTAAAAGACTCAAACTTTAGTAATACTTAATTAAGTTTCTATTTGAAAACTAATAAGATGTTAATAGGTCATAGATGGTGTACCTATGTTAACAGATTGAAATAAATAAAGTTATCTTCTTATTATTTGAAGATTGATAATTGGTCCTCTTATAACGAATAATGATCCTAAAAAAGTTGAAAGGTTAATCAATTAGAATATGGATCATGGTTAAATATAGAGAACAATTTAATTAAAGGTCAATGATGATCGATTTAGTGAATATTTATCCTTAAGTTATTCTTAGAATGTAATTCTTAATAATGGAAGGATAATGCTATCGGGGAACAATTGGGTTGACTTGTAGGTCAAATGATGAAACTTAAGATACTTGAAAGTATACTTGCAAACAGAAAATTGGAAACCCCTACACATTATTCAACTATGTGAATTTAGTAAACCAAAACATGTGTTTGCATTGTGTATTCTATATGCTTCTTGTTTTGAGTTTTGGGTTAACTAGTGTTGACCAATCCTAGGTTGTTACTAGAGGCTCGAGGGTTATGAGATGTGATGGCATGTTGATTTTATTTGGTCTCGATCTTTATAAGCCCAACCATGGTAATGTGATCGTATGCTCTATGAACTGTTTGTATTTACTGTTTGTATTTGTTCATCAGTCTTCATGTGTGAAGCTGAGATGTATGTGTATGAGACACTTGAGCTAATCATTTTTGAGTCATCGATCAGTTATCCTTGGATTACTTTCTAGTCACCATGATGGGACTGAAATGTTGATTTATTTCTTGATGATGTCATGTTGTGACATGTTTGACTCAACCATTTTGGAGTCTTCGATCAGTATGATTTTGAGATATTCTTGGTTTCTTGTTGAGAACCAATGGATATTGTGATTTATTTTGAGATATATTTTGGTTATTGAGAACTAATGATTATTATGATTATCAGTGATGCCTTCAGTTGCCAATAGAGAACTGTTGTGGTCATGATTTTCTATGGATGTTTTTCCAGATGCTCATGAAAATTGATGATTCTTAACTTGGAGATTTGATGATTCTTATTATGGATATTTGATGCTTTTATGCATATTTGATGATTTTATTATGGATTATCTTTTTTGATTTTGAGATTTATGATTCCATGAGCTTAGAGTAGGTTGTCTACTTGTAGTGTCGGGAAGTGGCTTGCAATGGGGGTCGGGGCCCTAAGTGGCTGCCAGGGTAACTCATTGTAAGTTTGGTTAATAAGTGATAACATTTACACACTAAATGAGGATTAAATGAACCTAAAAAGATAATTGTTTTGGTTGCTTGTACAGGCTAGGATGGGAGTAGTGAGAACGCATGGTTGCGACCTTACATTCCGTAGTATGCCTCGTTAATATGAGAGGATACTAGTGGCCGCATGAGATCAATATAGACCCGTGGAGTTTAGCTAACTACCAGGGTACGTGATAAATGTGATGACACTTTTCCGCTTGTAGAGTAGGTTTCCTACATGTCATTGTGTGCCTCTGGGAATTAGATGTCGATTTTGTGTGGTGGAACCTTTGAGTTAGTATACTTTTAGGATTCTTGGACTTATAGAGATTTGTGCTTTGTGAATTGATATCCTATTTGGGACTTGAGATTATCTCCTCAACACGGTGGGAGTGGACCACTTAGGTTCCACGCGGTCGGGTGGTAGTGTTTTATCACTCTTATCATTTGAGATCCGTCCGAGACACCGTGGCTGAAGCTTTCTTGGTTGGTATTTATCTTCATTATGATCTTGGAGCATTATGATAGATGATATACCTTATGATGGATGCATTTATTGGTATGTTTCTTATATTGATGATTTGCATATATTAGATGATGGTATCCTATGCTTTACTTTGCATGTTAGTAGGATGTTTTAGGAGTGACATTCCTACTATGTTAATACCGATGATCTCTTCGGTGCTTTAGAATGTTACGCACGAAAGGATGGCTAAGATCCACGATGGTCTAATAATGCTATTTATGGTTGGGAGGAACTGTGCACTTAGTTATTTATGTTTGTGATATATGGTTATCTTTTATGATGTATGTTTATATTTTTTGTGATGATGTATCATGTATGATATGTGATTTCATTTATGTAATTGCATCATGGATTAATATTGGATGATGATGTACTTTATTTATATGGATGTTTACTCTTTTAAGCTTTTTCATACCTTGTAACTTGTACAGTGGATGATTGAGCTAAACTAAAATATAACTACAAAAGGACACTTGTATATTGTTTAAGAACATTGGATGTATCATTGTTATTTCATAAGGATGTGATGTTAGATGAATAGTTAGATTAGATGTAATCCAACGTTAAGAGATCTTTAAAGAATGTAATATGTTATGTATATTATGTTTACTTTCATTTGACTTGTTACTATTGCTTTCGCAAATGTTATGAATGGTTTATCTTTCATGTTTTAAAAAAAATTGTTTGGCAAACTTAGTGAAATTTTAGATTAATTCTTTGGATCCCTTGGCGGAGCATTACAGAACTTTTCCAGTAGTTGATATTTTGGGAATGGTTCTTACAATTCGAAGAATCGAAACCCAATCTTTTTGAATGCCTTGAATGTAATATTGGCATAATTTGTTTCTTTGTTCCTGGCCTATTTTTGCATTGTTGAATTGTATCCAAACTATGTCAACTTGTTGTTGTTTGGTATATGCCTTAAATATTCTGTCTGACCCATTTACTAGCCCATCCTTTGTGTTGTAGTTTTTTGAAAAAAATTCGACAAGAATATTTGGCTTTACAACTATTTGGACTAGTAGAATCATTGTCAGTGTATACAGTCGCATTGCGTTAAAATTTTCATCTTCGAAGTCTACTGCATCTAATATAGTATAATCTCCAAGAACTTTGGAAAGCATATTGTTGTTGTGTGTAGCCACATCTTTTTTTTGTAAAATAGATATGGAAATGTTGGATCGATAGGTGGTGGTCGTAGACAAGTTTCATTGAGATAGTCTATATCATCTTATGTATGTTGCCCTAAACGTATGTTATTTAGAATCGAAATAAATTTCTCATCTTTCTGACGCATTGTACTGTTTAGTGAATAACATTTCACATTATCAGTCCAAAAATTATAGGGCATTAATTCTATTGTCGATGGTTTGTTATCAAAAATAGTTGAGTCAAGTACTGGAAGTGCTTAATAGAAATCCCCACAGAAAATTGTGTCTAGATTGCCCAAGTATGATGTTGGCAATTGCATTATGTCGCACAATCATTTGTCAATGTAACGTAAGAAGGTGGAACCTACTAGTGAAATTTTATCTACGAGGAGCACATGTAATTGACTATAATTCTTCGACATTGTATCCAATGTTTTCGTACTGAGTGGGATGAAATCTGATTTGTTAAAAGGTATGTGAAAAGTTGAATGCAATGTACTTCCACCTATATTGTATGTCGCTTTTCTTGTATATGTAGTTATTAAGCCTTTAGGTTTGTTTGGATCGTTGTCAATGAGATTACTGTAAATGCGAATAAGCACCTGAAAAATGGCTACTGTTGTAAAAAAAATTCCAGTTCCAGCACCTCTGGTTAGGAAAAGATGCAGAGGAGTTTTTATGTCCTTAAGCTTTTTCATCACAATATCCTTGACGATTGTTTGTTGCTCTCCATTCAACTTTCTCCTTAAGTTATAGTACTCATTATTGCTCATTATTTGAGGGAGTTGTATAAGCTTAAAAGATTTTGGACTTGTATTTTTGGAGCTGTCAAAATTTTTGGTTTTCATATCTTCATGCATGTCATATTTTTCGTCAAGTGTTTCAATTATTGGTCGTTGGCAAATATTGTCTTTGGTTTCTTCGCTATTATCTATTTCATTAATAGCATGATCAATATCAGCCCATGTTGAATTTGTGTTGTGTGAAACCTTCACTCGATTCTGCTGAATTATATCTACATTATGCATATTAGCTTTTTCCCATGAGCCATACGTTTGTCTGAATGTATCTTCAACCATAATGAATGGAACATATAGCAATAATTGTTCTCTACAATAGTTTTCTAGCTATAAATGTTTATTGAAATTAATGAAACGTATAATGTTTGGTTTAGCTTTTGGTTCAAGCTTAGTTCCATCTTTTTTATAGCTTGATACAAATTCTGCTAGACATAAATTAGCAATAGCTTGTGGCCGGCATAGGTAATATTCAATTAATGATTTGCACATCACAATTTCGGAGTTGTCATGTTCTTTCTTTAATTACTCTATTGATTTTAGTACAAATGTACGATCATTATGTGACCGTGTGTCAATAAAGATGCATTTTCTAGAGCTAGAGTGTAGTGGTAGGGCTAAAACTAAATGAGCTGCTTGTTGAACAGACATTTGTTGTAAGTTTAGTAGAGCGTTTCCAATTCTGGCTATCATTTTGAGTGCATCTATATTGTCTCGTTGATGATTTTAATGCCCCGCCAAGGGATCCAAAGAATTTCACTAAGTTTGCCAAACAATTTTTTTTAAAACATGAATGGAAGCAATAGTAACAATTCAAATGAAATTAAACATAACATACTTAACAGTTACATTCTTTAAAGATCTATTAACGTTGAATTACATCTACACTAACTATTCATCTAACATCACATCCTTATGAAATAACCATAATCCATCCAACATTCTTAACCATATACAAGTGTCCTTTGAAATTTACATTTTAGTTTAGCTCAATTATCCACTGTACATGTTACAAGGTATGAAAAGCTTGAAAGAATAAACATCTATGTAAATAAAGTACATCAACATCCAATATTAATCCATGATGCAACTAAAGTAAATGAAATCACATATCATACATGATACATCATCACAAAAGATATAAACATCCATCATAAAAGATAACCATATAACACAAACAAAAATAATTAAGTGCACGATTCCTCCCAACCGTAAATAGCATCATTAGACCATCGTAGATCTTAGCCATCCCTTCGTGCGTAACATTCCAAAGCACCGAAGAGATCATCGGTATTAACATAGTAGGAATGTCACTCCTAAAACATCCTACTAACATGCAAAGTAAAGCATAAGATAACATCATCTAACATATGCAAAACACCAATATAAGAAACATACCAGTAAATACATCCATCTTAAGGTATATCATCAATCATAATGATTCAAGAACATAATGAAGATAATTACTAACTAAAAATACTCCAGCCATGGTGTCTCAGACGGATTTCAAATGATAAGAGTAGAAAATACACTACCACCCAATCGCGTGGAACCTAAGTGGTCCACTCCCACCGTGCTGAGGAGATAATCTCAAGTCCCAAACATGATATCAATTCACAAAGCACAAATCTCTATAAGTCCAAGAATCCTAAAAGTATACTACTCAAAGGTTCCAACACACACAAAATCGACATCTAATTCCCAGAGGCACACAATGACATGTAGGAAACCTACTCTGCAAGCAGGAAAGTGTTATCGCATTTATCACGTACAAGTTACCCTGGCAGTTAGCTAAACTCCACGTGTCCATACTGATCTCATGCGGCCACTAGTATCCTCTCATACTGACGAGGCATACTACGGAATGCACGGTCGCAACCATGCGTTCTCACTACTCCCATCCTAGCCTGTACAAGCGCTCAAGGCATGGGCAAGAACATCAAAACAATTATCTTTTTAGGTTCATTTAATCCCCATTTAGTGTGTAAATGTTATCACTTATTAACCAAACTTACAATGAGTTACCCTCGCAGCCACTTAGGGCCCCGGCCCCCATTGCAAGCCACTTCCTGACACTACAAGTAGATTACCTACCCTAAGCTCATGGAATCATAAAATCACCACAGTCATGTACAAGCAACTGTAAAGAAAATTCAAAAGATAATCCATAAAAAAGAATCATCAAATATCCACAATATAAGCATCAAATATCCATAATAAGAATCATCAAATCTCCAAGATAAGAATCATCAAATCTTCATGAGCATCTGAAAAATATCCATAGAAAATCATGACCACAACAGTTCTCTATTGGCAACTAAAGGCATCATTGATAATCATAATAATCATTGGTTCTCAATAACCAAAATATATCTCAAAATAAATCACCATATCCATTGGTTTTGAACAAGCAACCAAGAATATCTCAAAATCATACCGATCGAAGACTCCAAAATGGTTGAGTCAAAACATATCACAACATGACATCATCAATAAATAAATCCACATTTCAATCCCATCATGGCAACTAGAAAGTAATCCAAAAATAACTGATCGATGACTCAAAAATGATTAGCTCAAGTGTCTCATACACATACATCTCAGCGTCACACATGAAGACTGATGAACAATAACAATCAGTAAATACAAACATTTCATAGAGAATACGATCACATTACCATGGTTGGGCTTATAAAGATCGAGACCAAATAAGATAAATCATGTCATCATATCTCATAACCCCCGAGCCTCTGGTAACAACCTAAGACTGGTCAACACTAATCAACCCAAAAATTCAAAACAAGAAGCATATAGAATACACAATGCAAACACATGTTTTGATTTTACTAAAATCTCATAGTTGAATCAAGTGTAGGGGGTTTTCAATTTTCTATTTGCAAGTATATTTTCAAGTGTCTTAAGTTTCATCATTTGACCTACAAGTCAACCCATTTGTTCCTCGATAACATTATCCTAAGAATAACTTAAGGATAAATATTCACTAAAACTAATCATCATTGACCTTTAATTAAATTGTCCTCTATATTTAACCATGATCCATATTCTAATTGATTAACTCTTCTTTTAATGTTACTTCAACTTTCAAAATAAATCAAAGATCATTATTCATTTATAAAAGAACCAATTATCAATCTTCGAATAAGAAGAAGATAACTTTATTTATCTCAATCCATTAACATAGGTACACTATCCATGACCTATTAACATCTTATTAGTTTTCAATTAGAAACTTAATTAAGTATTACTAAAGTTTGAGTCTTTTAATTTAATCATCACCATCGTTGACAATCATATAATATCTAAAGTCATAATTCAAGTCATAAGAATAAGACCTATCAACTTGATATCAATATTTCTACAATCCGATTAAAAGAATTATATCAATTAAATCTCTATTACATAACTTAATTATTAATTAAATCCAATTAGCTCTAGTTAATTGATTTAATTAATAATTTCACAACCAAACCATCAATCCAATGAGTATTAGTTGACTAACAATAGTTTGTATGTCAAAGTCAACTTCAATCCAATACACAAATATTAATATTTTAATAATAATAATATTAACAAGTTATTTTAAAAATCTTATCTATAATGACTACATTAATCTTTCTTAACAATTTCGTATTAATGATAATCATTTCAAGTTAAAACTCTATCGCATAATATAATTATATTGACAACTCAATGAATATCAATTGATTAAAAATCAATCATACTCCAAACCAAAAACTAATATCTTTTTTACAAAATTTTAATCATTAAATAATCTCCACTAAATTATCTCTAATCAAATTTGTTGATAACTATTTAAACCATTTATACTATTATTTATTAATAGTTTGTTAGACCCAACAAACATTAATAAATAATAAACTCATCAAAATTATTATTAATCGATCTAGAGAACTTTACATAAGTTTCATTAGCTAACTTTTAATACCATTAAAGTATATCAATAATTTAGTTAATAATATATAACGTATTAATAATATCATAATAATTCAAATTATAACAATGTTATAACCGTGACTCCATGTCAATTAAATCTTAATCCATTATCATTAAAGTCTCCTCATTTAAAAACGTAATATAAAATTACCATCTCTAAATTATTTAATATATATTAAATAGTATTTAATATATATTATAAAAGTCCACTATATAAACTATATTAAAATCTCTTTTCTTTTAATTTTCTCTCATTTAAAAATTCATTTACTTAGATTGACTAATAATTAATTACACTTCTTCTACTATTAACTAATCTTAATTAAATTTGATTTAATTAGATTAGATAATAAACCATATAAAATTAATGCATATTAATAAGATTATAATAAGGGAAGATTACAATAATATCTTTAATTCATTCCATACTTTGATATATTATTTTTGTGAAGTTTAAGCATAAAGAACTCTTGGTTATGGAAAATGGAGAAATATTCGTCCTTGAATAAAACAGTCCCAGTACGAGGGCCATATCTCACTAATGAACCATTGGACCGGGCTGAAATTGAAATATGTTGGAGAGGGCCAAGTTGTGCCACTTCTGACTGGAGCGATCGAATAAATTCGATTGCGATAAAAAGTTATGAATGACTGATTTCGGGTCTATCCAAAGGGCAATGACATGGCAGTTTGTGATGAATTAAGAATTTCTCCTAAAAGGTAATTGTTCTCTAAATTTACCCATTTATCCATCTAATAGGTTTATCCATACGCATCTGAAAATATAATTTGATAGAAAGATTACATCTAACCATTCAAATTTTTAACTTAGAATTTCTATTTTAATTACAAATCTTGTCTATCTAATTTCACAATATAAATTCGAACCCAAACCTGATTCAGATCTAATTTCTTTTTTAAATTGAAGCTAGGGTTTTTCTATTGTTTTCTTCTCAACCAAATAAAATATCTAGATTCCAATTTCAAATTGTAGATTCAATCACAGAGAGTATTCAGACACATATAACAAACAAGATGAAGACAGGAAGAGAAATAGTGCAAAGAGAGTATGTGAATATCACGAGTGCACCTAGACACTGATGCTAAATTTTCCATGCCTCAAAAGTCCATAGAAAATCTCTTCCTTCTCCATCATTCACAATTTCTCCAAGATCCAAGCCAATCGAATCCTCCAAGTGACTAGAAGTGTTAGAAGAAGCATAGTAGCATGTAGAAACATATGAGCATATGAGCTTCTCCAATGCATGTAAGCTTTGAAGCTTCCATTGTAGCTTGTAGCTTGTAGCTTCCATTAAGCTTTTTGCTTGACCAAACACACTAGGAGAGCCTCTATTTAAAGGCCTCTAAGATGCATCTAGAGTGTCTCTAGAAACAACTAGAAGATAAGCATGACAACCAAGCATGGGTCTTCTCCAACTTTCTAAATAAGTCTTAAGGTTGTAGACACCATGTGCTTAAATAAAATGCCAACTTCTAAGTGTAGACAACTTGTGCATACTTAGAGTGCAAACTCCTGTGTTGTCTACATGACAACTCTCGAGAATTCACAAACTCCTATGTGAGCAAATATTAAAATAATGCACAATCATTAATATAATATTTACTTTACTCTTTCCAATTTTATTTATTTATTTATTAAGTCTCATGCACTAACTTTAATATCTCCACTTTTCAATCTTAATATATTTATATTTTAAGCACATGAAATCTAGAATCTTTTAATAATTTAAAATATATTTTCCACTTTTAAATTTTATTTTCCAAAACTTAATTGCTAAAATATTTATTAGCTTTAATAATAATATTATTTAGTCATTTATTTAAAAATGAACTCCAAATATATTATTATTAAAATAAATATTGTCACATTCCAAATTTAAACTTTTAACTTTTATTTTCAAATTTAATTATTTTATTTATTTAATTTCTCAATTAATTAAATAAAATAAATATTAAAATACCATATTAATTTTCTATTTAATTAAATCATTAATTAAATCTTTTAATTAGGCTTAATTAATAGAAAATACATCAAAGACTCATAAGGTAAAAATATGAAAATCCATCATTGCCAAAATACATACAAAATCAAACCAAGGGTTTATATCACGAATTACGTTATCCAACGTATTCGGAGGGTACTCAACTCGGATACTTGTCCTAATTTTCCAATTAGGACAAATGGCTTAAAGGGTAGGGATTTGGACTTGAGAATTTATCTCCCCTCTCTTATCATTGAGATAATGTGATAGAGTACACTCATCCTGGCAATTCAGGGAAGTCGATACCCAGTACCTGCAATCTACATAAAAATCATGCATGTACAAGCACAATATATACTAAACTAAACAGGCAATGACAGGAAGTGGTGCATCGTGTAGATCCCGACTAGCAGGTGACTACGACTCCCTTCCTTAACCACATCAGACACGCCATACAAAAGCAAACACGCAAAGCAAACACACACACCATACACATGCAAGTATGGGGTAAGTATCCATAAGAAAACACATATGATAATAAATCATCTTACTAATCATCATTAATAACTGAAAATAATGTAATAATCATCATCAATAATTGCGAACACTAAAAATAATCATCATACATACATGAAATGTATAGTCTAAGTAATCTCATCACATAATAAACTGAATCCATAGCACAATATCTGATAGTCTCAAAATAATGTTGCTAACCAACAACATAAAACTAGCTCTAAAAGAGTTCAGCAACGATAACAAAATGCGAACCAGGGGCAGGCACTACAATGATCATCACGTATTTTTTTGAAAGCATTTGTCATAGACCTATCAACTTTTGCTATGTATGAACTGCAATACATTGCAGCTGCATACGCATTAAGAATAAACTATGCATCTTTATTGGCTTTCCATAGAAGAGGTATCTTTTTGCCAAAGCTATTATTCCAAATTTGTGAGGGCTTTCTTTGGAGAGAGATTGTTGGTCTTTGAATTGTTGAGCTCAGAGCAACTATGTAATTTTTTTCAGTTATGTCTATTTCACTCAGGAAGCTGTCAAATGTGAAAGATGTATCATACGTTGCAACTTCAAGTTTGCACTTAATTTTGTTGGCTATTGAGCTTATGCTTTTGTCTTTTTCAGGCAAGGGCTCAAGTATTATTGTTTTTCTGATTGGTGAAAATGGAAAGCTATGTCTACAATGTTTATTTATTGATCTTTTGCATTTCTTTGTATGACGATGTCTATGGAGAATAGCAATATCAGGATCAAATTTTTTTGTTTCACATGTAAGATATGTATTGATGAAATGTGTAATACTTTCATTGCTTTGTTTTCCATAGACAGGTGCATCCTTCACCCATATGAGAAAGTGATTGTGTTCATTTCCACGATTCTAAAATTCTGTTACTGAAAATAAATCTAATACATTTCTAAAAGAAGATTTGTCTAAAAGTATCATTTTCTTTAGGGCATTTATCCGATGTCTATAGTATTGCACACAAGTTATTGGATCCTTCTTAATTAGTTCATATGTGGTAAGTTCTTTTGTCATATTTGATATGTTATGTGTTGTTGACTGGTGATTGTTATATAGTTGTTTGAGCATCTTCATTAAAGTGTTCCAATTTTGTTCAACACTTGTAAATGTAAAGAAAAATGTTAGAGGTCCTAGTTGTCGTATCATAGTGAAGACGTCTTTTTTTAGTTGATGTGCATAGTCTGGAGATATATGAATTCTCTTGAAGTCAACGTACCCTATATCTGATTTTAGTATTTTTTCTAGGTTTGGTTTGTGTTTAACATCTCTTGCTAATAGCTTCCTTCTTTTTAGTTGTCCTTTACGAATTCTTATCCACATTATGGACATGACTTGATCAATGAGTATTTTTATTGTTTTGAAGAAAAGATTTGTTGTGTGATATGAAAAATGTTTTAGTGAGTGCAACAATTTCCACTTTGCAATTTTTTGATATGATAGTTGCTGGTCGATGTCATGGTCACATGGATTACCAAAAAATAGTGTTGGAAAATTCATTTCTTCTGCATAATTATCTTTGAATATTCCAATTGGGCATTGGTTTTGTGTAGGTGCAATTTCCACTAGTTTGTCTTGTAGTTTATGTATGTTTATAGATTCTGTGAATCCATGTACCAAAGTTTCACAAGGGTCATTCTCAACATCACTTTCACATTCAGTTTCAGTGTTATCTATGTCATTTTTTTCAACAAACTCATTATTTGTTTCTAGAACTTGTTTCCAATCTCTATTGAGTTTAACATGTTGCATTTTGTACAATGTTCTTGTTAGTAGTTGTTGAAGAGCCTGCATAATAATTTTTGGTCGCACCATTCCCTTTTGAAATGCATTTTTGTATTCTAGTCTTCTTTTCAAGGATACAACAATTGTTGTTGTATCAGTAGTTGATAAAGGCAAAACTCTTTGTGTAACATTATTATCTACAGGAACATTGATTATTGAACCGGTTAAGCCAACTTGAGATCTTTTGTGTCCCAATTCCCAAATTTGTGCACATGCAATTCGCAATGAAACAAGACGTTCTTCTAATTGTGTTAGCATATGCACATACTGCATTGGCTTGTTCATTTGAATGTTATATGGTGTAGCGTATTGAGGAATCTTGTATTTCTTTAATGCAGTATTACAGTTGTGACAAATGAAATTTGATAATGTATTACAATTTGATTTGACTAATCTAGAATAAGTTTGCTTTTGTTCAAGCCAAAATTTTTTAATATTTTTTTAAAAATGTAATGTTTGACAAATACTACACATGTGTATTGGTGTGTTTGCAATTGCATTTTGGAATACTTCAGTTGCAGATAATGCTCTTTTCCTTTTTTTAAAGAGTTGTTCTGGATTGTTGTTTCGAATGCTTTTTTTTCAATCTTTGAAGAGAAGTTGTTTGTTTTGTAAGTTGTTTTTGTTGATTGGTGTCTCGAATACTATTTTTTATTTTTTGGAGGCAAGTGTTGTGTTTTACGAGCTCCTTTTGGTTATTGTTTGCTTGTTTATGGCTTTGATCTATGCTAGTTGTAGTTTTTATGCGTAGTTGTTGCTGGTTCTGCAAACTTGGTGTCACTATTTCTATTAGTGGTTCAAAATGATCAGAAAGTGGGTTAGCATCATGGAAAAGAAGCGAGTATGGTTTATTCGCTAAAGATTCGTTGAAATGCAAAAAAAATTTGCCCGTTGTAGATGACCAAATGCGTATTCCTATATTCAACCATTTCGACAACCATTGTATGCAGAATATATCTCCCTAAAGACCTTGTTCATTATTACTTATGCTAGGATTTGCAAATTTTTGCATTCTTCGCAAATATGTTTCACGGTCCCTAACTTTATGCAATTTGTAAAGTATCTCTGGATATAATTCATGGTTGTAAGAATCAATTGCCTTTGATACTTATTTTTTTAGACTGTTCAAAAAGTGTTCAATAGTTCCTCTGCGAAGATCAGTTGATGTACACTGATTCCCAAGCAAAAGTTGTAATGAATCAAATGAGCAATCTCCAACATTATATGTAAATGTTGGAATCCTAGACAATCCTTGTTGATTAAGTACGTTGTCAATGTTGAAGAATGGCTTTAAGCTTTTGTTTTTGTAGTTCTCTATATCTACAGTTTCAGTGCTTTCTATTTTCCTTTTTTCTGGTGGCACCATCTTTTGTAATTATTTTGGCTTTGGTTGTAGAATCTAACTCTAGCTATTATCTTGAGGAAAACAAAATACTAAGTTTCTTATATCAGGAAAACATAGATATGACTATTAGATTTAGAAAACATGACAAAACAATGATTTAAAATTCAAACCAACCAAACACTTTAATTACAACTTTTTACATGCGATAAAGAAACCAATAGTTTACCTGGTGCCTGTGTATTTGCAACCAAATGCTTTGGATGATCTGAAATTTGTTACAAGGGTAAGCAATATCAACTGTCATCTTTGTACAGTATTACATATTTAATCAACAACATAAAACACTTGTCTAAAAGTAATGGAGCTAAGATTCAAGATAGAAATGTGGGAAAAAATAGTAAAATAAAATAAGGCTAAAATATTATTGAAATTTAGTTGATAACTTTATGGAAATATAGTGTAAATATTTAGTGGAATACATTAGAGGTCATAGAAAATGATAGAAGATAAAATGAATATAAAGCATATAGAGATATATGTATGCATAAATTGAAGAGAAAATAATAACAAATATTCTAAAAATTGTGAGGGAAAAGATGTGAAATTTTATTCCATCTAAACAACACATACACAAATCTAGTATGCCATATCTTATAGGACAAAAATATCGTAACGTTGTTCATAAAGAACAGTTAAGATTAGAGTTCTAATTATTAAGTAAACTAAATTGTATATAAATATTTATATATATTTAAATAGTTGCTGGGTTGATTAATTTTTTATTTTTTTATAATAATTTGTGTCCTTTTTATATTTAGTTTGTTAAAAATATTACCCTTATCAATATATTTATAATCAGTTATAAATAAATCAAATTATAAATATATCTACACACCTCAATGAGTGTGTGTGTGTGTGTGTGTATTCATTTAAAAAATATATACTTATATTTCTATCTTATCAATTCATTTGATTTTTTATTAGTCCATTTATATTTATATTTCTTATTAATATTTAAGTATAACTATAACTATATCAAAAGTTACATTTTTAATAGTTAAATCATGACCAAATTATTAAGAAAGACATAAACATAATTCAAGAATCTATTTCACATTTAAAAAACTAAAGACCAAAATATTATAACAATGTTCATATAGAATAATTAAGATTAGAATTCTAATTATTAAGTAAGCTAAATTAAATATAAATATTTATATTTGACCAAATTATTAAGGAAACATAAACATAATTCAAGAATATATTGCACATTTAAGAAACTAAATACAAAAATATCATAACATTGTTCATATAGAATAATTAAGATTAGAATTCTAATTATTAAGTAAACTAAATTAGATATAAATATTTATAGTTATTTAAATGTTTGCTAGTTTGATTAATTTTTTATACTTTCTTTAATATTTTGTGTCTTTTTTATATTTAGTTTGTTAAAAATATTACCTTTATTAATATATTTATAATTAATTATAAATAAATCAAATTATAAGTATATCCACACACTTCAATTAGTGTATACCTTATTTATTATTAAAGTTACAAGTAAAACTAAATTTACAAAATTAAAAAATAAAATAAAATGATAGTAGTTAATTTTTTTTCATTTTGAATATATAATAATCAATCTACCCTATTATTCAAGTTGCTCAAGAAATTAACAACGTTTTAAAAGGAAAACTAAATGTAGTAGAAAGGGCTTTAGCTCCTTACGTGACTTAGAATATGGACTGACACTATAAACCTTCTAGAGTCAGCCTCCTTCACTATTGACTAATTTTTTTAATGGCCAACTCTTTTATTAGGCTTCTAGTCATCCTTTTCTAAATTGTGGCATGTACATGACTTAACCAAACATGGGCATTTGATATATCATCGTAGACTCTTCAACATATTATTATTGGATAGTAACATCGTAATGGTAACACTGTATCAGTATAATAGATATTGAGTATCAATAGTACATTACTTTAACTAAATAGAGAACTAGATTATGGATTCCGTGGTAATGGCCTTTAAAAACAAAGTGTATGCAGCCACAAAAAATTCAGAACAAATCCGATGATGGTGAGTATCATTTTCTTGAACCCTAGACAGTAATTCAAATTTTATTTACTAAAATTTAAAAGTATTAAGAAATAGTCATTATCAACTGTTAAAATTTTAAGGGCAGATAAGCATATGGCCTGGCTTATCAACACATTATAGAAAGTTTGTTCTAACTCCAGCTAGCAATTTAATAAAACCTTGTTTACAATTTTTCAGTAGCATGAATAACTCTGGTTTGTTCATTCTACACTAGTTGTCTGCCTTAAGGTTGACTACTGGAGTAAAATGAGGGAGAAAACTAGTTTTATCTAAATATAAGCTTTTCTATTCATGTTCTGATGGCCAAGATATTCTTATGGCCGTTATTATTGTAGAGGTCTCCAATTTAATGGCAACGTTGAAGCTAAATGACAGCCTGTGCCTTCTAAGTATTAAAATATGTACTGTTGTTGCAGCACAACATTGGAAATGCTTATATTTTATGAATATTCAAGTATAGCGATTATGCCCACCATTTAATGAATATTTGGCTGTCAATGTAGGGCAAGGTTTTATTTAACTTCTTGAATTGCTCATCAGTTGGAGAATTGTTTGGGTGCAACAATTGTTTGGAGGGAAGTGGATGGGAGGGGTCAAGAGGCCAGGTATGCGACCAATTTTGGGTTTCATTTTCAATGCTATTCATCTCCTAAAAATGATGATGAGTATCACTTGCTTATTCATATGAGACAAGCTATGGATGGTTACGGGAGCTACCACGAGCCCTTTGTGAACAGTTCTTCATTTTATGTGGTGCCAAAATTTTTAGCTTGGATTAGATCATTTTTCCATTTCCATGAGCGAGTGACGTGATTTTTGACATTTGCTAATGTGCTTTACCTCAAGTTCAAAATTTTACATAGAAGACATATTTGAGAGACTATAACTTAGATGCTGTGATGAATTGTCATAATTGTTTTGTAATTTGAGACCTTTTTTAGTTATGTAAATGCCTTCTATTATGAATGCTTTTGTTAAAATATATAGTTATAAACAAATGCTCTGTTGTTAAGTTTGATGGATCAGATAATATGGAAGATAGTGAGTATTGAGGGTTGTTTTTTAAGTGAATGTTGGAATTTTAGACAATCCTTGTTGCCTAAGTGCGTTGTCAATGTCGAAGGACATTTCACCGTTTTCTAGAATTAAAATTTCACGTAGTGGCCTTAATTTTTTAATTGGACTTATAAGGAAATTAGTCTACAGTGAGGTGGTCATGAAAGCTAGTTTTTTTTTTTGAAATGGAAGAGCAAAATTATAAAAAGGAAAACCTCTAACAAAAAGGAATGTAACGCTGAAATTATACCTTATAATAGTATTAATGTATAAACAGAACTGAAGAAAGTAAATAACAATAGCTTTTTTTTTCAATAATCTTATCTGAACGTAGAAGCTTTTGTTGATACAATGCCTGGGACAATTTACCTACTTCAACTGATTGTACCAAAACGCTCAAAGGGAATGAAGTAGCACCTGATAAGCTGTTCAGAGAAAGAAAAGCACAAGTAAATGTCAGGAAAAAATATCATTGCATCAAATAATTAGTAAAGTAAAAATGGTAAGGAAAAAATTATAACAAGTATATGTTTAGAAATAATTGAGAATTGATTAAATTAAGAAAATGTATAAATAAATATAGATTAATTCATTGAATAAATTGTTATATCTAAATTCATATATATATATATATATATATATATATATATATATATATATATATATATATATAACTTATAAAAAAATATAAATTCCTATAAAAAATTATCTTAAAATTAAAGCAAAAAATAAATTAATCTAAGTCTACTTACAAATGAATGCTCTCCTATATGATAAAACTCAAAAGCAAAAAATAAATTAATCTAGCAAGAGTGAAATGAGACATTAATTAACCTAATTTTGGACAAAAAAAAAGAGTGTTTGATTTAATTTATAAGAAAAATATTTTAAATATATTTATTCTATGTAACTAGTGTTTTTAAATCTTAAAACTTATAATGTTCAATCATTTTCTACATCTAAATGTATATTTTTATAATAGATGTTATCAATTAATTAATTAATTAATATATTTTGTACCTTAATTTAATTTTTAAGTTAAATATGAAATACTTATTGTAAATAGTTTTAGATACGTTAAAAAACATTATACAAAATGTGAAATAAAATATTTTTACGATATTTTTTTTTGTTATATATAATTTTTTACAATAAAATAACAGATTTTAATAGATGTCAATTAAGGTTTTGTGCTAAAAAATGGCAAAATTCAGCACTCGAGCAAAAAAAGCAAGGCAAAAGTCGATCAATCAAAACTATAGCAAGAACACTAAATCAATACATTATACTGAAAACAAACACAAAGGAAAGGGCAATATACAATCTCCCGCGGGCAAGCAGGATCTTCCTCATTCAAAATACACAGTGTCAAAGAATTCCTAGGCTGAAAATCCTTTGATAGCTTTAAAGAATCTAGCCAGATTCCATGCACAACCCTTTTTTACTTTGGATAGTTTGGAAAACCAACTTAAGACTTCAAATTTGAGGATGAAGGCCATTATGCCCATATAGAGAACCTGTACTTTTCTTAATTTGGGCATATTATTTGAAGAGGTTGAGTGGTTGTTATAAATAGTTTTAAAATTACCAACTACACAAACAAAAAATGTATAGAGAAAGCACCTTTTTTGGGGGTGCATAAAAATATACCAAAAATAACATATTGAACAACATATTCATCCAGAAATAGAAACAGTTCCAACAGAATTAACAAGTTCTAGAGGCCCACGCATGATTCACTTTTCATCTTTGATTGTTGAAAAACATAGCATCCAAACCACCCATTTTATTATAGTCAGGGAAAACTGCGACGTCTCAGAATAAATATCTTCGATAATAATTTTCAGAGGTATCCAACAGCATCCATGGAGGAAAGGGGCTGCTATGAAACCAATGCAATTTTTTTTAAAAAAATTGAAATGCATCGAGCTGGGAATGGAACTATTGTAGAACTCGAATTTAAAAACGTTCTGGAGTGCAAAATGCTATTATTTTTAGCATAAAAAATTACAAAACCTAACCTAAATTTTGATTTAGTAAATGAGTTGACCAATGCCTTAATTAAAAGTAAGCAACAAACAAGTCATTCTGCGTACCCTTAAACATTATGAAAAACTTCAAACAATGGCGTCGATTGCTCTATCGGGGTCTACACCAAGAGAAACACAATCTCTACAACCCACAATTTCCCAAAGACAACAAAGATAAAAGGACTATCATTGAGTAGTTTTACAGGATGTCTCTGCACTCGAATTCACTTATTCAACTAACGCACTGGTTTTTGCATTGAATTGTAGATAAGAACAACACTAATGACCATTTATTAGACATAAATATTTCTGACAAAGCTTTTATTACACATAAATATTCTGACAGAGCTTTTTGGCACCGCCTCATCCTGGAATTTCAGCCTAATTTCTATTGAAGACAAATATTTTTTTCCTTGCCTAATTTCCTGCAACCAATGACATGGCTAAGAAAATTGTATTTCAATATATTTTAAATACATTTTAATTCAAAAACTTCTAGTGCAACTTAAGGTTAGAGAAAATAGTCAAAATTCATTGGTTCAAAAAGAAAAACTAATAACATAAATAAATGAATGCATAAGTATTTCCCGCCTTTAGGCAAGAACTAATAATATTACTTAGAGAATTAGAGTGAAAGGCCTTGAGATGGACTTTATGGAGATCCTTACCAACCAAATCTCATAAGGGAGGTCAACATAACTTGGAGCCTTGTCATTAGCCATGGAGCAAATAGCTTCTTATAGATTCTTTAGAGTAAGGAATTGCTCATAGAAACTGTGTTGAGAGAGTGAAAAATAATGAGAGACTACACTCAAATAATGTTGTAAGACATTAGCTCATCTAAAGTTTCATCTTGAGCTTTGAAATTTTTTGTAATAGCACACAAAAGCATGAATGATAACTATTGGCTTATAACTGGAAATTTTAGCATCTTATAAATAGAGAATGTCACACATTAGAAATATTTATCAACTGTCTTACATTGAATATTTAAGTGTAAAGTGTATTAAACCTTAAACATTATAAATAACCTTTCCCTATGGCTTGTTAAGAGTTACATACTTAACCAAAAGAGTTTTGAAACTACCCAATTAAATTATTGGTTATCAAAACTAACCAAAGAGTTACATAACTATTCTACAAAATGCATTCCATGCCAAGAGTATTGAAACTACACAATTAAATTATTGATTGTTGTGTCTTCTATTATCTAAAGCATACCCACCTTCTTCTAAGTCCCTAATCAAATTGTAAATATTTTGAGGAATTATTTGAGGGGAAGAGGAGGGTAAGTAAAGAAAATATTTTGGTTTAGAAGGTATAATTGGTGTTCTAGTAGAGTTTTAATTTGACTTGTTGATAGATAACACATTGGAAGGAATAATAGTATAACCCTTTTGTTGGTAATATGGTCAGTCAGATTTCTAGAGTGTTGTCATTTATGGCAACATACATTTAGTATTTCATTTATGTCTTTAGAGTTAGAAAATTGTCTAAGTGTTAGACAGTTTGCAACAATACAGAGATAGATGTGATGTGTACGGATGACACACTTTGAGTTAGCTCATGCATAATTGAGGATAGTTATATATTACAATGTCATGATGACGTAAGTCAGTGCACAAATGTGTATAGATAGTATAGTGCAAGTTACAGTTGATTTACTAGTTCAAGTATTTAACAAGACAAAATAAAGCATATCATAAATATGAGTTGTACGACTTAAGGAATTATTTAAGTGACAAAATAATTACCAAGTCATGATGAGTGAACATTAAAAATATTAATCCTTAAGTGATTTTATATCAAGTTAGTTGTATGGAGACATGAAGGTCGACTAAGCAGAGATTTGTTAATTTGAGAGATATAAGTAAAGATCTTATATTGCACAAATAATGTGATGAAGTTGTGTAAGATGTGCGATATGTGAACTATTGTGAAGATAGCTTGAAATATATGTGAGCCTTATGTGATATGATCAAGTGTGAGTTTCAACAATGAGAAAGTATTGTATGTATACCTATACTTGTGAAGAACTTGATTATGTTAGGGCAATGGGCTCTTCTTGCACACATTATATTTGATCTACCAACTATTAACAAGGTTGAGGCTTTTAATAGAGCCTAGTCCTCTAACAAGGACTTGACACAGTATATGTACTTCATAGACTCCTAACAGGGTCAATATCCTTAATAGGATTCTTTTGCTTAGTTAATCATCCACTGGGTATCATCCCCACCAGGGTTTTCCCTTGGCTAGGCTTTCCCTAGTTAACAAATTGTTGTGATGTGGAACCTAATAAGACTCAAAGGTTTATTTGGCACAATTTTCCTTCATATTATTTTTATGGGGGTTTGGGGGTAGCGCCCCAGGTGCGCTCCCTGTCGCAGTAGGGGGGGGGGGGGAGGGTCAAGGGGGCCCCTGCGGGGGTTTTTAGGGGTAGCGCCTCCAAAGCCAAAAATGACCTTATATTGTAAAGGCATCGACTACTATTTTTCTATTATTCTAGCCCTATTTGTAAGTGATAAAAAGCTTGTACAAAAGGCATAAGGTTAGGGATTTTCATAAGTTATGATGCAAAACTTGGTTCTTGCGGTGGTATTGAGTTGTAAGGGATTACAGATTATAATCAAGTTGTAATAATGGGATCATAATAATGATGGACTTTTTGTTGGTGGATGTAGTCCAGGGATTGGGTCAACCACGTTAAATCTTGGTGTCTTGTGTTCTCTTATGTGTGATCTACTATTTTCTGATATTCGTTATATTTGCATGTAACTGTTATTTCTGTCTAAGGTTAATCCTAATAAGTGGTATCAGAGCCAGAAGATCATCTTTTTTTTTTAGTGATTCTCTACAGAAGGTCTCATAGTTGAGTGGGAGCTATGGCAGGTGAGTGTAAGCTAAAGGTGGAGAAGTTTAATGGGCAGAACTTACAATTATGGAAGATGCAAATGGAAGACTATCTTTATTAGAAGGATTTGTGGAAGCTATTGGAAGGAAAATCCAAGAAGCAAGGAACTATGTCAGATGAGGACTAGGAGATTTTAGACAGAAAGGCACTTGGAAGCATTTGATTATGCTTGGCACCATCAGTGACATTTAACATTACAAAAGCAAAGACAATGAAAGAGTTGATGGAAACCCTAGCGAAATTGTATGAAAAGCTCTCTACTTCAAATAAGATATTTCTCATGAAGTGTTTATTTAATATGAAAATGGTATAAGGTGGATTTATTGTGAATCATTTAAATGAGTTTAATAGTGTTACTAGTCAGTTATCCTTTGTGGGTATTAATTTTGATGAAGAAATTAGGGCTCTCTTGGTTTTGTGTTCTTTGCCTGAAAGATGGAATGGCTTGGTGATGGTTGTGAATATTTTTGTTTCTAGATCTAATACCCTAAAATTTGATGATGTGATCGGTGTTATTTTGAGTGAGGAAACTCATAGGAAATCCTTAGGTGGATCTATGTCAAGAAGTACTTTGAATGCACAAAGTAGAGGCAAAACGACTAAGAGAGGAAACAATTTCAGAAATCAAGAGGAAAGTAAAAGGGGAAGAGGTCTCAATCCAGAGGACCAAGAGATTGTTGGTACTGTGGTAAAATAGGGCATAAGAAGAAAGATTGTTGGACTTGAAAGAAAAATGAAGGAGATAAACTAGAAGGGAACAAGGAGGCAAATGTGGTAACTAGCAAACCCGAAGAGGATGCTTTGCTTCTATCTTTAGAAAGTATTAAAGATTCATGAGTTTTAGATTTTGGTGCTTCATTTCATGCTACACCTCATAGAGGTTATTTTATTGATTATGTCCAAGGGGATTTTGGGCTTGTTTATTTGGGGGATAATGAACCCCGTCAGATTGTTGGAAAGGGAAAAGTTAAGATTAAGTTGTAGAATGGGAATCATTGGCTACTACATGAGGTAAAACATGTTCCAAGGCTGAGTAATAATTTAATTTTAGTAGGATAACTCGATGATGAGGGTTGTGTAGTTACTTTTAATGATAAAAATTGGAAGGTTTTAAAAGGTTCCCTTGTAATAGAAAAAGATGTGAAGGTAGGCACCTTATATCTTTGTACAAGTTATATTGTTCCTTATACTTTGATTGTTTCAAAGAAAAATAAATGTTCAGGAATAGTTGTTGTAATTGAGTAGGGAGAACAAATAATTGTTATAGATTTTGTTATGACGCTATGATACAATAGACTTGGGCACATGAGTGAGAAAGGTATGAAAGTACTTCATTCAAAGCAAGTTTTACCAGGTCTGAAATGTGTTAATATGGATTTTTGTGAAAGTTGTATGTATGAAAAACAAAAGAGAGTGAGTTTTGTGAAGATTGGGAAGGAAAAGAGAAGTGAGAGATTAGAGCTTGTGCATACAGATGTATGGGGACCAGCTCAAGTATCTTCCCTTGGTGGCTCTCATTATTATGTTACATTTATTAATGATGCAACTATAAATGTATGGGTTTATTTCCTTAAACAGAAATCTGATGTATTTCAAACTTTTAAGAAATAGAAATGCTTGGTTGAAAATGAGACTAGAAAGAAATTAAAATGACTCAAATCTAATAATGATGGTGATTATTGCAATCATGAATTGGAAGATTATTGCTCCACTAATGGTATTTTAGATAGAAAATTGTTCCAAGGACTCCATAGGAAAATGGAGTGGTTGAATGCATGAATAGGACTACAATAGAGTGCACAAGGAGCATGAGGTTGCATGCAGGTTTGCCCTTAAACATGTGGGTAGAGGCTATTAATACTAGTGTATATTTGATTAATAGAGGTCTCTCTACTCCTTTAGGTTGTGGTATTTGAGAGGAAGCATGGACTAGTAAGAAGATGAGTTATTCTTTTTTGAAAACCTTCGGTTGTGAAACGTTTGCTCATATAGATTCTGAAAATAAAACCAAGTTGGAAGCTAAGTCAAAGAAATGTGCATTTGTTGGATATGGCAATAATGAATTTGGTTATAGGCTTTGGGATTTTGAAAATCACAAAATTGTAAGAAGGGGGGATGTCATATTTAATGAGAAAGTGTTGTACAAAGATTTGTTGCAGCAACATGAGAAGAAAGAAAATGATTATGTAGTATTAGATGATACTCCAAAAGTTGATGTTCCAGTAGTTCCTCATGATCTGCAACAACTGCAACAACAGATACCACACACCCCAGTGAATGTTAGATGGTCAACAAGGATAAGTAGACCACCAAAAAGATTTTTTTCTTCCTTGTATTCTATTTTACTTATTGATGATGGTAAACTAAATGTTATGATAAGTTGTGCAGGTGGATACTAAGATTCAGTGGGAGTCTATAATGAAAGATGAAATGGACTCTTTGCTGAAAAATAAGACATGGGATTTATGCAAGTTTCTTGCAGGTAAAAAGGCTTTGCAAAATAAATGGGTTTACAAGTTAAAAAAAGAGGATAGAGGTAAGAAATGATTTAAAACCAGGTTAGTTGTAAAAGGATTTGCATAGAAAAAAGGAATTAATTTTGATGAGATATTCTCTCCTGTTGTTAAAATGACTTCTATTCGCACTCTTTTAGTTATTGTGGCTATTGAAGATTTGCATTCAAAGTAGCTTGATGTTAAAATAACCTTCCTTCATAGTAATTTGGTAGAAGAGATATATATGGCACAACCATAGAGATTTGAGTTCAAAGGTAAGAACTTAGTGTGCAGATTAAAGAAAAGTTTATATGGCTTAAAACAAGCACCTCGACAATGGTATCATAAATTTGACAGGTTTATGCATGAGCAGTAGGTGTTATTCAGATCATTATGTTTATTTTAAGAGGTTGGATGATGATAGCTACAATATTTTGTGTTTATATGTTGATGATATACTTGCAGCTAGGTCTAACATGGATCATATTAAGGGGTTGAAATGCCAGTTAGCACATGCATTTTCTATGAAGGATTTGGGGCAGCAAAACAAATCCTTGGTATGAAGATTTGTACAGATAGGAAGAACAAAAAATTAAAATTATCTCGAGCTGATTATATTGAGAAGGTGTTGCAACATTTCTCTATGGAGAATGCTAAAGCTTTCTTCACACCTTTATCTAGTCATTTGAAGTTGACTAAGGAGATGTGTCCCAAGACACAAGAAGAGGAGGATAAGATGTCTAAGCTACCCTATGCTTTAGCTATAGGAAGCTTAATGTATGCTATGGTATGTACTAGGCCAGATATTGCACATGTAGTGGGAGTTGTTAGTAGGTATATGAGTCATCTAGGAATTGAGCATTAGAATATAGTTAAATGGATTCTCAGATATTTGAGAGGAACATCCAATAAGTGTTTACACTTTAGGGGCTCTACTACTGCTTTTACAGGGATATGTTGACTGAAATGTCCCTTTTCTGATTTTATATGATATTTCAAGCCTCTAATTAGATCTTTAAGATCAAACAACCAATCTTTCAAAGATCCACCAATTTCTCAATAGACCCCAAATCGGGTATGCCGAAAATAGTGCCAAAAACTTCACAGCTTCACATATTATTAGTAAATATGAAAGTGGACATATTTATAAAAATTTTAGTAGCATAATAGCCTACAAAATGAAGTTTTCAGATCTATATAACATTTACACAATAGCTCCCAAACGGAGGATAAAAACAATGCTCATTGGGCTCCCAAAAACAATATAGAATAGCCCGAAAACACCACAGAAACACTAATAATCTATCATAGAAGTATAATCATGACCAAATACATATATTTAGCTCTATTTTAACATCTAAAATTCTGACATACAGCAGCAACCCAAACTGATATGAAATACTCAACTGGAAACACCAAACTCTTACAAAAACACACCTGAAAACTCACAAATCTGCACTATTCAGCACAAAGGAAAACTCTGCATGAGCATGCAAATGGAATGGCTTCAAAATCTCATCCTTAGCCTTCCTAAAAACTTGTAAACTCCCGTTCTTGGGTCTCCTTCTCCACAGGTTTGGCAGCCTCTGAAGAATAACAAAAAAATGAGCAAAAATCAAGTTTTGGAATGAGCCCAAAATGCCTCCAAACCCCTTAAAAGAGGGCATAACCCTAACTCACGTCAAAGAGGGGTTAATAAAACATATTTTAATAATAATTTTCATTTATTAGCCCATTAGCTTCCAAAGTTCATCCCCTTTTTCCGAAACTTCACCTTTTTGGGCCTGCCTTCCTTAGCAAAGATTATTATTTTTAATTATTTGAAAAGGGGACATGACATTGAATTAGATTTGGTAGGAGATATTGATACCAAGTGAAGTAATATAGGTTATGTATTTATTGTTGGTGGAGCAACAATGAGCTAGGCTTCTTGATTACAGTAGGTTAATGCTTTATCCACTATAGAGGCAGAGTATGTTGCTGCTACAAAGACAACCAAAGAGATGATATGGCTTCATTTCTTCATGGAAGAATTAGGGTACCCATAAAGGGAAACTTATTTGTTCATAAATAGCTGGAGTGTTATTCATCTTGCAAAGAATTCAACTCTACATTAAAAGACAAAACACATATAACTGCGACACCATTTCATTTGGTTAGTTTTGGATGATGGACAGGTAAAGTTGGAGAAGATACATACAAATGAAAATCCAACAGATATGTTTACAAAGGTAGTGGCAAAGGAGAAGCTGAACTCCTTTTCAGCTTTTGTTGGTCTTCTAGACTGAACATACTAAAAGAACAATAGAGTCCAGGGTGGTTTAATATTCTAGTGGGAGCTATAGGTTTAGTAGTGCTATGACCAGTCTCCAAGTGGGAGGTTATTATTGTGGAGTCTGATCAGTCTCGAAGTGGGAGATTGTTGTGATGTGGAGCCTAATTAGACTCAAAGGTTTTTTCGGCATGGTTTTCCTCTAGATTATTTTTACAAGGGTTTGGGGACAACACCCCTATGAGGTTCTAGGTGCACTCCCTATTGTAGTATAGGGTGGGGTCAAGGGGTAACGTCCCCGAAGCCAAAAATGACCATATATTATAAAAGGTGTTGACTACTATTTTTCTATTATTCTAGCCCTAATTTTGTAAGCGACAAAAAGCTTGTATAAAAAGGCTTAGTGTTAGGGATTTTCATAAGGTGTGATGCAAAAATTAGTTCTTGTAGTGATATTGACCTGTAAGGGATTACAAATTGTAATTAGGTTGTAATCATGGGATCATAATAATATTGGACTTGTTGTTGGTGGATGTAGCTTGGGGATTGGGTGAAACATGTTAAATCTCGGTGTCTTGTGTTCTCTTATGTGTTATCTACTATTTTTTAATATTGGTTATATTTACATGTAACTTTTATTTATGTCTGAGGTTAATCCTAACACAAATGATGGTGCTATGAGTTCTCTTTGTGTATGGTTACAGTTATTGTTTAGCATTGTTGGTTTACTTTCATACACAAGTTATAAAGTAATTAAAAATATTCAATTGTGGGAAAAAGTTTGTAGAATTCACCCCCTCTCAGTATTATCTATTTCTAACAATTAGTATCAAAGCACAATTACTTTAAAGAGGCTTAATAGCTTGAGTAAGATCCCTATGGATATGGAACAGTTAAAGAGAAATCTTGAAGAAGCCCTTGAACAGATTGATCTTCTTTTAGAAGAAAGAGACAACCTAAAAGACAGATATGAAGATGCAAAAGTCTACATTAGTAAACTGAAAGACAAGATAGATGATATGAAATCTAGTAAGGAATCATATGTGCAAACTAGTGATAATGATGAAGAAGGAAATCTCAAGAAAGAAAGTGAGATCTTGAAGCATGAGTTGAAAATTGTGGAACTTAAGTTGAGTCTTAAGAAAGATGGTAGTAAGAGTGAACCTGATCTAAAATTTGAGAATATAGACCTTGGATCTCAGTTGAGTTGAGTAACATTGTAATTATATTTTATTAAGATTGAGTATGCAAAACTAGAAAAGTGTGATACTATTGTGAGAGGAGAATTAACACAAGCTAAGCAACAATTAGAGAAACTTTATTCCAGTAGTGAGAAAATTGATGAACAAATATTTCACTAGAGACCTTCTTATGATCAGACATGCCTTGGTTATCTTATTGGAGAGAAATCTACCAAGAAAGTTGAAATTAGAAAAGAACCAGATCTAGTTGTTGAATCCCCTAAGGAATTTGATTTAAGTAAGATTGAACCAAGCATTACCACTGAAGTATCCAAAGAGATTGAACTAGTTGATTTGTTTGTGAAACATGATTAGCCCAAGAAAATAGAGCAAGTTGATAAACCTAAGCAAGATGAACCACCCAAGGAAGTCAAACATGAATTTAGAGGTAGATGTTTTATATGCAATGAAGTTGGTCATATGAAAAGAGATTGTACAGGTAAGTCTTTCAAACCTATTACTAATTTCTATTGTTATAATTGTCATGGTCATGGACATAAATCAATAGATTGTAAGAAACCTAAGTTTGATAGTTATAATGCAAATAGTAGAATGTTTAGGAACACTAACCCTATAGGTAATGAAAGAGGAAGATCACTAAGCAAATCTAATGATGGAGAAAAACACAATGGAGAAAGGAAACAATTTGTATGTTACAAGTGTAACAATCCTGGACATATTGCAAGGAATTGCAGAGCACCTGTCAATCAAAATGGAACCAATCAAAGGAGAAATGTACCTATATGTCAGTTATGCAATAAATTTGGACATGCATCGAGATATTGTAGAATTAATAGAAGAAACTTCAACAAGAATCCCAGTCATAGAAGGAACAATAATAGGAATGATAGAAGGAATGATAACAGTTAGAAGGAAGCAATCAAGGAACATGTTGATGAATTCAAAGAAGCATTTGTGAAAGCTAAAGATCAAAAAAGTTCTTATATAGTTTTGGAGGAACAATATTTTGATACACCTGATGAGAGATTAAAGTCAGAAATTATTTTTGACTCATCCTATTTGAATTAAGAATTTGTAGTAAAGGTAGAGCGTCAATTAATCAGAACTAATGTTAAAGAGAAAATTAGAAGTTGTGCAGTTAATAAAAGGTAGAAGACATAGAAAGAAAGCTATGGTTGAGTGTGCAAGCTTAGATATGATTGCAGGAAGATGTAAGATAGAAAACAAGTTTATTGGTGATCAGTGATGGATTTTGAATTTATAGTACATACGAATTTAATGTAGAGTCTGATTTGAAGTGATTAAAAGATTGCAAACAAGATTGTAGTTATATTTGATCATGTGAAGAGTTTAGAGTGTTAAAAAAGTGATTTGACAGTGATTTCAAGTGCAAAGAAAGGCATTTGAAGTGTAAAGTTGTAGAAGCCCTAAATGCAATATTTCAAGGTGTTTTACAAAGCTTAGATTAAATTATAGTGTATACGATTAAGAATTATGGAAAGTCAGATAATATATGATGTAAGTGATAGGCCGAGGTATAAGTTCGAGAAACACCCATTTGTTTCTTTAGTGGATCATCCATTAGGAGCATTTTCGTAAATCCCATCGAATTTGTTTCATGTTGAAGATGTTCAGACTTATATTCATTGCAATTTTAAAAGTATTGGAGATGAGGACATACATAATGATTTAGGAGTCATGTGTAACAATGAGCTAACCCTTAAATCCGAGTACGCGCACCAAAGTGAGTTGAATTTGATCAAGTATATGTTCTACAAAGAGTTTGACAATCATGAGTAGACCAAAATCATTCTGAGTAGAGTGCATGATGAAGTGTTTTGGATAGGTGATGCACCAGTCACAATTGACAATGACCTAATTCACAAGGTCACATGTTTAAGCAATGGAGGATGCAACCTAGTAAATGATAGAAACGTGAGAAAGACAGTTGAGACTAACTTGTACACCAGGTTTGATGGAAGAAACATGAAAGTTGACATGATTCAGGATAGAGGAGTTAAAATATTGAGCAAAATTCTTGTATATAAATTGAATCACACTTCTAGAGTGAACTCAGTGCCAACAAGATTTATCCATGTAGCATATGTGATGATTGTAGAGAAAATAAAGGTAAACATGTGCGAGATTGTCATAATACAACTTTTGGACAAGATTGCAAAGATAAAGAAGGCCAAGAATGCCGTCTTCAGATTTGAGTCTTTGTTGACACATCTATTCTTTTATGCAACAAGACAATTCCCTGGAATGACAAATTGGGATAATCATGAACATGTAGGATTTGAGCAAATAAGCCAATCAAATCCACAAAGCCTTCAAATCCTTGCATGCAAAAACCTATCACAGAAGAAAAAGACGAGAAGAGGCAAGGGTTTTGCTAAAAAATGAAGATAGAAGAAAAGTTGCTCTCAAATGAAAAATGCATAAGAGATAATGAAGAAAGTACAATGCTCATCCTTATAAAGGTGAGATAGAAACCCTAAACTAAAAAGCTAGGTTGCACAATATAATTAATAAAATATTAATTATATGCACCTACAAGATAGCTTAAGCAAACTAGAGTAATAGGAAAATTAATTAATTAAATCAAAGTGATTTAATTAATAAGTGCAAACAAATAATTATTCTAACACCCCCCCTTAAGCGAAGCTCAGGAGGTAAGCTAACCTAGCACAGCTATGAAAGTAGAATTAGGTCCCAGCAACAAGGCCTGATCAGGTACCTAATTACAACAAAATCTCTATAAAGAGGAGAAATAGAGAAAACCATATGGGAAAAACCCTACTCCAAAAAGAGATAGCAAAGAATGTTCCAGAAGAAGGAACAAAGAGATCAGAAGAGAATCATTGAAGTATGAAGAACCGCAAAACTCTGTCAAAATGTTGATCTGTAGAACCTCCATGGAAATAGAAGGCACGAACCAAGCGTGTCTATATGGTAGATGATCCATCTCACCGAAATGCATAGGTAGCCAGCCACTGCAATCGCCTAGTATGTAGGATTAGGTACTAAATACATAGCTCACACCAATGAATCATCAACCAAAGAAACATAGAACAACAATATAACCCCCCGTTAATGCAGGTGAGGTGACAAGCAGCTGAAAAGGTGGGCCAAAAAAAAATCTCCTACAACACAGGAACCAGACACATCGAGAGTGAGGTACAGACACCAATAAAGGCACGTGTCATTGACACTGCATGAGAAAAAAGAGAAAGAGGGCCTATAAGCGGCAAACAACTATCCCCCCCATGGCACTTTATATAATAGTGCGAGTACAACGAATCACAATGATGAAAAGGATCCCGAAACGCAAGAGTGGCACTTTATCTCAATGCGTTGCATAAAAATGCTTACAATGAATATCAACAATGATCAGAAAAGACATAAGGCTGAAACAACAGAAGGTAGAGCCCAAAACGAAGCAACTGAAGCAACGAAATCGATCTCCGGACCTGAAACAATCAGGATATCCACCAGAATGCTAAAATGCAAAAGACTGAATAGGATGTGCCTAGAACAAAATCTAGAACAACAACTAGTAGCACTGGAAACAGCACAGAAAGAGCTTTCCAGCAATATAAAGAAGTCCAAAATCAGAGATCGGATGCTCAAGATACGCCTTCCGGAGTGCAAAACAAAGCATCCAGCTTTGACTGCCAAAATAGGCAACCAAACTATAGAAACACTTAAAAAATCCTATACCATCATCTCCATCTCGGAACCAGCTTTTTGACACATTTTTCGGATCAAAAAAATACGTCCGTATGCTCGAGTTATGGAAGAAAAACCTCCAGGGCCTCTGAAAATGCATGAAAAAATTATTTTTTTAATAAAAAAATAAAAAAAATAAAAATAAAATCCCACCACCCCCGCATCGCTGGCGGAGCGAAGGCCGGGCGGTGGTTGGGCGGAGGGAGGGCTGAGCGCGGCGGGGCCGCTGCGGGCCACTGGCAGATCGCCAGCGGTGGCTGTCAGTGGTGATCGCTAGCTGCTCTGCTGCGGGTTACTAACCGCCGCGGTTAAAAATCGCGCAAAAAATATATTTTGCAATTTTTTTGATTTTTCTGCCTCAGAGTGCGTGCAGAGGGCCGTATGGTTCAGCAAGCAAAAAAAATTTGCCTCCCAGATCAACGTTGTCCAAATCGGACAAATTTTATATCAAAATAGGGGTTTTGACATCTTTTGAATCCATCTGTGAGGTCTGTTTGGCCTCAAAATGCTCTGAAAATCAGTGACCCCCCTATTTTCTTAGAAAAAGCCTGAAAAAACACCAGATCTAATCCGCCAAACCCTTGTTCTCCCTTTTTCTTGAAACACTGAACAAGCTACAGCAGATCTGGCTCTGATACCATGTAAGATTTGAGCAAATAAGCCAATCAAATCCACAAAGCCTTCGAATCCCTGCATGCAAAAACTTGTCACAGAAGAAAAAGATGAGAAGAGCCAAGAGTTTTTCTAAAAAATGAAGATAGAAGAAAATTTGCTCTCAAATGAAAAATTCATAAGAGATAATGAAGAAAGTACAATGCTCATCCTTATAAAGGTGAGATAGAAACCCTAAACTAAAAAGCTAGGTTGCGCAATATAATTAATAAAATATTAATTATATGCACCTACAAGATAGCTTAAGCAAACTAGAGTAATAGGCAAATTAATTAATTAAATCAAAGTGATTTAATTAATAAGTGCAAACAAATAATTACTCTAACAGAACATACTATAAAGATGGTAACACAATGTTATAGGTTGAGATTGGAAAATGTTAGAGATAGTGACATTCACAAATGATGAAGAAATTTTAGTATGAGATGAATCAAAGATTTAGAATCCCTCCCTTTATGATGGAGAAGTACAAGGATGGGATATGCTTCATGGTGGAAATCAATTATACTTGTATGGAAGCAGTAGAAACAAGGGTAAAATTTATTGAGCCTATGGGACATGAGATGAGTGAAGAATTCATAGAAGGGTATGCACAGATCATACTACAGTAAAAAAATGACATTGAACTCCCTAGATGGGGTACCTATGAGGAGAAGGTAAGGGAAGTTCATTTTGAACTTCACAACAAATATATTAAGAAGAAAGCGAAGAAGAAGATAGATTCCATTATCAAGGAATTTGGTATGACTCGAGAGGAGTTTAATGAAATCAAAGGTATTGCATTGGAAACAAAGAACAATGGATAGACTGAGGTAATAACAGCAACACCAATTATTATTGTTGCACCATCTAAAGGGGTAACAATTGTAAAAACCAATGCATAGACACCTGCACCTTATGCAATAGTTGTGCAAGTACAACTAATCAAAGTTTAACACGATCAACCAAGGAGGCAATCAAAGGATGACACACCTATTACGTAGAGGAAATCTAAGAGATTAGTGAAGACAAAGTAGGAACCTTCACCATCCTCCAAGAAAAGGTTCAAGAAAACCACAAGTGGACCCAAAAAAAGGAGAAAGACACTGCAAATCAGTGATTTTGAGGATGAAACTAAGAAGAGACTAGTGGAACAAGTAGCAAAAGAAGGAAGAACTCTAGCAGGAAAGAAAGCATGGTAACCAAAGGTAGAAAATTTGAACATGTAGATAATTAATGATAACAATTTTGTACAATTAAATAAGTATTATATCCTGTATAATTATATGGATAGGAAGAAATTAGAGAATGTGATAGTAAGGAATATGATTTTGAGGAACAAAATATTTGATAGTATACAAGGAAATATCTTGGAAGATCTTTGTAATAGATTACTAAATAGAAAAACGAGAGTGGTAGAAGAAGATGCCAAGCTAAGAGAGAGCATGGTTAACAAATTGTGTGAAATAAACACCAAGCAAGACTTGGACAAAATCTTGAAAGGCATTGAACCCCTACTAAGGAATAAAAGAAGAGTTATTCTTCTTATGGGAGGAAACTATGAGGAAGTAAGGAAAAAAATAGAGGAAGCCATTATGAAACACGACTTTAGTACCTCCAATCAAGAATGAGAGTGCACAACCACGACTAGATAATCCAGTTTATGTAGAAGCCAATACTCCCATTGATGGTGAAGAATAAGCTAAAGAGACACAACAAGAACCATCACCTCCTTACATAGTTATGGGTATTGAATCCATGCAAGTGGACAATACACACATAATAGTAGATGCAAAAGAAAATCTATTTGCAGGTTATGGAACATCAATTATTGGCAATATTACTGACTATACTAGCTTTGATGAAGAAGATGAAGAAGAATAAAGCAAGAGGAGAGAAGAGGAAAAGAGAAAAGAAGAGAAGAAGAAAGAATAAGAAGAGAAGAAACAAGAAGAAGAGGAAAAGAGAAAAGAAGAGAAGAATAGAAGAAGAAAGAAGAGGAAAAGAAAAAAACAAGTAGAAGAAGGGAAGAGGAAAGAAGAGCAAAAGAGAAAAAAAGAAGAAAAGAAAAAGAAAGCAGAAGAGGAGAAACAAAAAGAAGCTAAGAAAGAAAGACTAGAAGAAGAAAGGAAGAAGGTTGAGGAAGAGAAGAAGAGTATAGAATTGGAAGCAATTGTACTCATTCCCACAACTCCAGTAGCAACAACAACAACAATATTATCTAATGGCGATGATGACTAGAAAGGACCAATGAGTTCTTTGAGAAAATTGTTCCAAAAGAATAAATCAGTTAAGTCTTTGAAGAAGACATTATTAGAAGTCTTAGAGAGAATGCAGAAGACAATTCACATGACTCCCACAAATGCAGACTTACAAACTAAGGCTAAAGAATTGGTGAAGTATTTTGAGGAAGAATTCACAACCTTGTCTAAACTTGTTTTAGTACAAGCACATGTCAAGCATGATGCATCACTGTTTGATATAGTATGCATGAATGTGAGAAATGACATTAAGTCATTAGATGTATGCATCATGGGATTGAGAGAAAAACATTGATGAAGGAAAGAAGTTGTATGGATGGTGCGCACTGTTATACAATTACCTGCCAAATTTTGAGAATAAAATCAAGGGTCAAATGAGTGAGCTTCATACACTCACCACTAGGTTGCAGTTTCCAGAGGCCAACATTGAAGATTTTGGAATTGAAGTAGAGAAGATTCACAATGCAATTAGAGGTACAAAGACTGATAAAGAAAAGGTAATCAAAAGGTTTTCTACCCTTAGAGAAATTTTGTTACCTAATATCAACATTTTGCAAAGGCAATTAGGGGAGTGTCTTGCAACAAAGGCCTCCTATGACAAATTTTCTTATATTGACTTGAGTGTAGTAGAAGTGACATCCTATGCACTTTGTGCACTCATCAGTATCTCTAACACAGTTAAGGAAAACTGGAAGAAAGAATTTGAGAGATTGAAACGTGTTTATACATACTACTTTTCCATATTACCAAGTTGATTAGCAAAAGGCTACATAGTTTTGTATATAGTTTTGACACCTTTTCCATTGATGTCAAAGGGGGAGAAGTATGTAAGGAAAATTGTATATGTGTATGATGTTTAAGGAAAAGCGTATGTAAGGAAATTGTGTATGTGTATGTAAGGGGGAGTATACCTATATACCATTGTAAGGACTGATAAGGAATGTAATGATCCATCAAAACATAAATAAAATATTTTCTATTTTGAAGGCAATTTTTGTATTTATTTATGTTTTGTATGACATCATTTTGGGACTTAGCCAATTTTCTCAAATGTTGCCATCAACGCCAAAGGGGAAGATTGTTGGCAATATGGTCAGTCAGATGTCTAGAGTGTTATCATTTATGACAACATACATTCAATATTTCATTTATGTCTTTAGAGTTAGAAAGTTTTCTAAGTGTTAGATAGTTTGCAATTGTATAGAGACAGATGTGATGTGTATAGATGACACACTTTGAGTTAGATCATGTGCAATTGAGGATAGCTATGTTACAATGTCATGATGATGTAAGTTAGTGCACAAATGTGTATGGATACTATAGTGCAAGTTACAGTTAATTTACCAGTTCAGGTATTTAACTGGATAGAACAAAACATATCAAATATATGAGTTGTAAGACTTAAGGAATTATTTGGGTGACAAATTAATTACTAAGTCACGATGAGCCAACATTACAGATATTAATCCTTAAGTGATTTTATATCAAGTCAAGTGTATGAAGACATGAAGATTGACTAAGTAGAGATTTGTTAATTTGTGAGATATAAGTAAAGATCTTATCTTGTGCAAATAATGTGATGAAGTTGTGTGACATGAGAACTATTGTGAAGATAGCTTGTAAGATATGTGAGCCTTATGTGATATGATCAAGTGTGCATTTGAACAGTGAGAAAGTATTGTATGTATACCTATACTTGTGAAGAACTTTATTGCTTATTGCATGCTAGGGCAATGGGCTCTTCTTGCATACATTGTATTTGATCTACCAACTCCTAATAGGGTTGAGTCTTTTAACAGGGCCTAGTCCTCTAACAAGGACTCGAGAGACTATATGTACTTCATGGACTCCTAATAGGGTCAATATCATTAACAAGATTCTTTTGTTTAGTGAATCATCTAACAGGTATCATCCCCACCAGGGTTTCCCTAGTTAACAAATAATGGTGTTATGAGTTCTCTTTCTATATGGTTATATTTATTGTTCAACATAGTTGGTTTACTTTCATATACAAGCTATAAAGTAATTAACAATATTCAGTTGTGGGCAAAAGTTTGTAGAATGCGGATTCACCCCCCCTCTCAGTGTTATCTATTTCTAATACCTTTGACATAAAGTTATACCAGTCTAAGATTTAGTTGACAAATCACTATTACTAAAATTTTGGTTATTCTTGTGATTCACATCTATAGATGACCCCTACTCTATTTTAGGATGTGGGTCTCATTTGTGTGCATAATAGTGAAGTTATAATAAGGACATTCAAAGAGTTGAACTCTAATCTTATAGTCAAAGGATGAACACCCATAGAAAGTGTTGGGTAAGATGGATTTATGACATGTTAAGTGTGTCTCATATGACTAATTTAGATACCAACAAATCTTTCATATCTATAGAGGCATTGAATTCAATGCATGTGTATTTTCATAAGTGGGTTGGAAAAAAGTATGTCTTAATATAAAGAGCATTTTATAAGGAAGACATTATTTAGGGAAGAAGTTTTAGCATGGAAAAGGTAAACCTCATAATTACATTCATATGGGGACACAAAGAGCTCTCTCTTGGAAGACAACAAATTCTCCAGTATGTGATCTTAAAAAAATAAAGATTCATATATAAGTCAAGGATTATGTTTGAGATGGATTTGACATGTTTGAAAAAAAAAAAAAACACTAAAAATAAATGAAAAAACCTTTCAATATTTCTAACATTGCCAAGGAAAACCCTATGTAGCACCCAATTTTTTTTCACCTATACTTTAAACAACCTTTAAGGGATGGGGTGTTTTAGACAAAATAACAATTTAAAAGCCACATACATATAATTACCAATTGTGTGTTAGGAAGAACCATACTCAAAGATATTTTAGAATATATGAATTTTGAAAACCCTTAGCGATGAACATTTTGGATCACTCTTATGGTGGCATCATTCTTACAAATTATTAAACCACAAATACTAATAACAATTATTAAAGTGATGAAGTTCAAGGCCATTTAAGGGGATATGTTCATGTGCATGTAAAAAAAAGTCCTATAATTTATGTAAAAAATAAATAAAGAGTCATATTTAAAGAAATATTACATATGAGGAGTTATTAGATCTAAGAAACTCAAAGTAGAGACCTAAACCTTAAATCTCAATTTCACATTTTAATTTTTATAAAGAGAGGTTCAAGTACCAAATATTACACTATGTCCAAAGCTTTGATGATATCAATTGAATTCTACCTATGAACTTCAATGTTGGGCTAAACTTCTCTTAGAATAAATGGGAGTGTCAAACCCTTAAAAAGATCATAACTAAGTACATTTTGATGAGATGTACTCACTTGTTCACATAGAGAAAATGAACAGTTCATATTACAAGAACAATTAGCAAACTACTTGATTTGCAAATTTGATGGATAGGAATCTAACCACTAGTTTGACTATTATGGAAGTTACATCATATAATTTACCCACTACACATTTTCAAAATATGTGGCTTAAACTCATAAATACACAATAGATGGCAAGAAAACATGACAAGAACCTTTGAAACTTGGGTATGGTTGTAATTTGAAGAAGTGGGATCAATAGGTCTACTAAGGGCCATGGGTCTAGCAAAGGTTATAAGTCTAATTGGGGCCATAAGTGTAGCTAGGGCTCTAGGTAAGGTAATCCAAGTGCAACATGTGGTGACAACAAAATGAGGGTCTTCATCCTTTAAGGTGAATGTGGATATGCAAGAGTTAGACTCATTGAAACAATTGATGGTGTAGTCAGCCAGTGCATGTGTAATTTACATTGGTCTGAGAGATTGAGTTTGAACTAGATGCTTTCCCTTTGTCATGATTACCTAGAGGATCTATAAAAATAGTATGATCAGAATTGGATGCTAGTAGTGATGGATCAACAGTGATCACACCATCGTCAATAAGGTCTTTGATTTCATGTTTAAGTTGGAAACATGAAGTGGTCTTGTGTCCTCTAGTGTAATGGTAATCATAGAATTTGTTGTCATCTCACCAAGGAGGTTTAATTGATGGTTCATCTTTGACCAGAGGAAATTATAAGAAGTTATTGCTTAGTAATTGTTGAAGTGAACTCTCAAGTGGTATCCCTAGGGGTGTAAATTTGTTGTGTTTATTTCTGGGGTGTCTTTGTGATCTACCTTGTGTCAAGGCCTTAGTTTTCTATTGTTGAGGTGATGTTTGGTTGGGAGTTTGTGAGTTTGTAATGTTTGCACCTTTAAGAGTCATTTGAGGTTGTGTTGCACTGATCATTCATGCATCCACAATACCATCATTGGTTACATTCTTGTTCTTGGAGAAAAACTTCACCTTGTCATTAGACAAGTTTGTATTGGTGTTTTCCTTGTTTGTTTTGAGAATGTCATCATGGATGGGGCATCTTTAAGGGTAGATCCCTTTTTCATTAACTTAGTAATGGTGCTTGGACTTTTGATCTTGAGTTTGTACATTAAATCGGGAACCAGGTTCTCAATGCATAGATTAACTTGTTGATCTTCAGGAATATTTAGTGAGCATTGACTAACAAGATTTCTCCAAAGTCATAGGAATGTTATGAATCGTTCTACCATCTTTTCTTTCATTGAGCATATATCAAACAATGTCACCTCATTTGTTATGTTGAAGGGGAAGTGGGATATGAATTTTTCTACTAATTTTGACCAAGATTTGATATTACCAGGTAGTTTGGAATACCATTCAAGTACAAGCCCACTAAGAGAATGAGGGAATAGTCTCATGAGATAAGTGGACTTGTCACTGAGTTCATTACAAGAGGCACAAAATTCTCTAATGTGGTCAATTGGGTTGCCTTTTTCTTAATTTTTTCAAATCTTGGTGCCTCAAAATGTTTTGGAAATGAAGAATATACAAAGTTTTATCAAAGGGATTAGGACATAAGTCCCTTTCTACATATAAGACTTGCTTCTTCTAGAATCTCAATGCCTCAACTTGTTTGGCTAATTTTTTGAGCTATTGTAGTAAATCCTCATTAGGATGTTGAGTGTGAAGCCTTTCTTCAAGTCTTTTATGTCTACAAGTAGATCGTTTGATATGGTGAGAACTATATCTGCTCAGTTTTGAAATTTCTATATCTGAAGACTCGGGTGATGTGTTGCTTGGAGGTGGAGGTTCATTGGCACCTCAAAGACATAAAGGTCCTTGTTGTGGTACTTTTTATGGTATTGATTGTGATTGTTGTATCATGGATCGCTTGTTGTGGTTGTTGTTGTGTCATTTGTTGTGGTTGTTGTTGAGATACCTATGTTGGTTGAGTGTGAGGCCATGTATGCAACTGTTGTTGTGGAGGTATTTGTTGAGTTCATTGTGACACATGTTGTTATTGCAAAAATTATTGTTGATAGGAAATTTGTTTGTCTAGGTGTCTTTGATATTCCACCTATTATTTTAGTTGCTCTTGTTGTTTAACAAATGTGGCTTGATGTTCTTGGAATTGTTATTGGTACATTGCATGTAAGTCAAGTAGTTTTAGAATAGGTTGTGTGGTAGGGACTCTAGGTTTTTTCACCACTTGAGGTTGTTGTTCTTGTGGACGTTGATATTTCATATGCATGTTAAGTGGATTTTTTACTCGGTTGTGCATTAGCAATGTTGGGTCCTTGCCCCACTTGATGTTGGTGTTGTCTTCGAAGTTCATTATGTCCTTTAGAGGTTAACATCATGTTAGGGTCTTTGTTTTGATACTTTTTGATGTTTCACCTTGAGACATCATATTGATATGGAAATGGGCCACTTTCCTTTGGGGAATGGGTGAAATATTGATAAGACTCTTCCTTTATGTGTCAATAGGAGTTTTTTTAATAAGTGTTGATGTTTCACATGGTGTACTCATAGGGGGCTCCATTGTATTTGATGTCATAATAGTTGGTGGAGTTAGGATCAAGGGTGCACTTTGTTGTCTTTCCTCCAAGGGAGATACATTTAGTATCTCTATGGTGCGAATCCCCTTAGGAACTTCTTATTGTTGCATTATATGATTGAGGTCAATTCTCAACATCCTCTTGGGGTGCTTTGGAAGAGTCTTGTTGCCATTGATTGATGGAGGTATGTCAAACAAGGGGTTGATATTAATGTGTTAGAAAGTACTTTGGAGAATCTCAATCATTGATTCTTGGTGAGATCTCATAGGTGTTATCTTTGTGTTTGAAAATTTCAAAGGTTGTTTTCCCTTTTCTAAGTCTAAATTAATCATAGGTTGCATGTTATCAAACATTGGATTCTCTTGATATTTAGACTTGGGTCCTTTCGAATTGGGATTAAATTTGATGATTTCTTGGGCTGCCAATGGGGTTAAAGTTCTTTCAAAAAGTCTTGTCTTAGCAAGCCCTAGCCATTTCCTCATCACAGATGCCATAGTCTATGTCAGAGTCATTACTTAGGTTTAAAGTACCTTTTTGTATGTTCGAAGGGTTGAAGGTACTTGTGCTAGGTTTGTTGAATTTGAATGAGTGGGTTTCTTCATCCTCTAGTGTTGTAGGTACACTTCCACATCTGGGTGGTATGGGTACGAATATGGGTTCAAAATCAAGTCTCCATTGAACCATTCTATGTGTAGGGGAAGTGTTAAGAGGAAACTTCATTTTAGACATGTTGTTGGTTGGTTTTCTTGTGTCTTGAGAGTTGTTGTTTGGCAGATACATGCTTAGTGGGTCCATGAGTAAAGGTTGTGAGGCTTCGATTTGATCTGTGTCAAGTGTTTGCTAGAGTTTCTTAGTCTTCTTCTTCCTTGGACGCAATTTGGTTGTGTTTGTACTTCAAAAAATAAGGGTTAATACAACTCTTTTGGTCTGTGAACTACTTGTGTTCTTGTAAGTGCTGGCATGATACCTAAAGATGTAGATGATTTTCTAAACCCTAAATGGATTCTCTACCTCCCAAGTGTGCACCTAAACTACCAACTACACTCTAATAGTACTAAGTGCACCCTAGGAGTGTACACTTAGTATCCAGAAAGGTGCAATTGGTAAAAAAAGTGTTTGGGTTATAGATATGCAAAGTATGGATGATCTAAGTGTTTTTAGGTGTATTCTAGGGTTCAGGGATGCAGTGCAATCTATTAGAATACAGTTTAGGGTTCTAGAACCTAAGATGAACTTCCCAATTACCAAGTGTTCTTGGAAACTACCAACTATGCACTTGAGTTGTCCAGTTGGTAAAATAGGGGTGCAGTTGGTAAAATGGGCCAAAACTTAATAATTTGGAAGTGGGTATGCAAGATATGAATTTGTTTTGGACTTTTAAGGGTTTAGGTGTGCTATGAAACCTAAGAAAGTGCAAAATGACCTAGGGTTATGATATCCAAGATGTAAATAATCTAAGGGAATGATGCACAAATGCAAATGTGAATGACGTTTTGGATTTTGACAAGGGGTATACAGATGATTCTAAGGTATGCAAAATGTAGATTAGGGTTGGACTTTGGACTTGGGAATGATGTTAAAGGTTGATGTATACAAATGTGGATAATGCAAAGGGAAGTATGTTAAGGTTGATAATGATATTTGGAATATGCAAGATAGGGATGTGAGATCAAGAAAAATTGGTGGATTTTACAAATGATTTTGACAAGTTGAGGGGATTTAATGTTGGAAGAGATGTTAGGGTTTTGGATAACACAAGATGGAGTGCTAATGCAACTAGGGTTAATAAGAATGATATTTAGGGAGACTCAAGATATGATAATGCTATAACAAGGGTGTATGCAAGGTTTTAAACTTAGGAGAAATCTTTGGAAAGTATTAATCTAAGAGTTTAACCTTGTGAAGATGAACTTTGGATCTTGACCAAAAGAGATAAAAAATTGAAAGATCAAGTTGATAAAAATGAAAAGGTCAAATCCATCAAGACATAGATAGAGTTTGACCTAAGAAAATGAAAAAAAAGGTGACAAAAAGACTATGGTCGAGATCCATCATTCATCAACATTAGGAGATACTCTAGGACTCATACTTTGTTCTGATTTTTAACTAAGTTCAAAGGGGGTTTTGGGTTCAAAATGAGGTTTGGGGGGGGGATCAAAATGAGGGTTATGTGGATTACTTATGCAAGATGCAACGATCCTAGGATGTAAAATGACATTTAGGGTGCAAAATGATGTTTTGGGTTATGTTCAAAATGAGGGCCTATACAAATTTTTGGAGGTAGTTCTAGTGTCCCAAAATGCAGTCTAGAAGTCCATATTGGCTATTTTGGCCCCCAAGTGGGTTATGAAAGCACAAAATATGCTATGATAGTATAAAATATTCTTAGGGGGTAGTTGGTGCCAATTTGAGCGCAATTTATAGTTTCATAGCATAGTTGGGAAGCTAGGTTAAATGTTTGTTGATCTTGGACTTAGTGTCTGTCAGATTGTTATACCAGAGAGCTAGTTGGTTGGGGATGATATTATGATTATATTGGAGATGTAAAATGAGGGTTATGACTTGAGGAATTGAATCCTAAGGTGTGAAAACTAGGGTTAGTATATGCAGAATGAAGTTCAAGACATGATCAACATGGGGGACCTATCTAGGCACCTGGTGGCAATCCTAGAGTCCCAAACTAATATCTGGACATCCAAACTAGCTGTTTTGGCAACTAAGTGCACTCATACATAGCCAACTATGTTCATGGTGTAGTTGGGGCCAGTTAGAGCATAGTTGGTAAAGTGGTATGAAATTAGAGTAATTCTTGACTTGGTGGCTTCGAGACTATTGTTCCAAAGGGCTAATTAATAGGGACAATGTTATAATCAGAATAAGGATAAAAAATGAAGGTTAGGACATGAGAAAGAATGACTAGGATGTGCAATATGAGAGATAGGGCATGTAATAATGCAAGTTGGGGAATGCAAGATGAAGATTGAGGTCTAAAAGGTAAAGACTAGGAGATGCAAAATGAAGCCTAAGGGATGCAATATGAAAGATACATAATACAAAGTGAGGACTAAATGATGCAAAATAAGGCCTATAAGATGCAAGCATGAAGCTCAAAGAATGATAAATACAATGGTGTGTTATGCAAGAATGAAGCCTAAATCATGCCAAGGACTCCTAAGGTTACAAGTTTCCATGTTTTCAAAGTTTCAATTGTTTGAGAAAAGTTTGTAATGTGTTGACAAGAGTTGTAACATTTTGTCAAGGTTTGATAGTATCTAAGGTTCAAGGTGTATTTTTGTGTGAGTTTGTAGATTTGGTATTATATTGATTAATGTTATTCACCTACACAAGACACAATAAACAAGAATAGTTGTTGTTAAATTTAAATGACACATCACAACCTCATCTTTAAGACTACATCCACTAAATTCCCACTTGAACCAAAGGTCAACCATGCTTATCCACCATGAATAACCTAGGATTTTGGCACCACAGGGTCCCCCTTATAGTGCACTCTCTTCTTGGGGCTACCAAGATCCACTTCCCAAGGGTCATCACTTTGCAAGGGACTATTGCTTCTACCAAGGACTGTGAAAATGTGGGATATCTTCATGGGCATGGGTGACCCCCTGAGCTAGTGGATAAAGGGATTTTGGCCACTAAGAAAAGGTGTTTAGTTCAGGCACTCCATTCGGCAAGTGAATGATAAACTTCCATAGAATGTCTCCCAACCTTGAGAACTGGGGTTTGACACACCATAAGGGTACTAGAGGAGAGATATCATGCACCAATACCACTAACATGACATTAACCATATCAAGTCTATTATAGTAGCTAGAGTGTAGACCTGGCTTTAGCCCATTACTATTTTGAGGTCGACCCTTGGGACTCACCAAGTGGCAAGTCTTGGTTCTAAGGAAGGCCTCTCTAAAGAAGTTGCATATTTTTTTCTTGCACCCAAGGTCCACAAATGGCGAGGGGAGAGGATAAGCCCATGAAACTCTTAGGGTTCTAAAAAATGCATGGATGCCAAAAAGAAGAGAAAATTCATTTTAGAGCATCGAAAAAAGTGTTATCTAGTTTAAGAAAGCCACACACAAAGTTTGAACAAGCACATAGGTCTTTGTCAATGTCCTACAACAAAGAATTAGTAGTTTTCAATAGATACATCTTCTCCCAATGATTGCCACATGTTGTAAATAGGTCATCAGTAACACAAAAACATCTATCCTTGGTCCTATAATGAAATTAAAACCCTAGATGCAAATTTTGATTGAAATGTGACCTTTTTGTGAACCAACTACGCCTTGATAGTGTAGACTACACCCCAAAAGGCCAAAAACACTTAGGAGGGCCCCAAGTATGCTCAAACAATGTGCTCCTAGTATAGTTGGGGTCAGTCAAAGCGCAATTGGTAGTTTCATAGTGTAGTTGGGACATTGGGTGCAAACTAGGGGAAACGAGGTCAAAATGATACCTAGAACTTGAAAAACTAAAATCTATCCTACCATGTGTGCTATGATAGTGCAGAGTGTGCCCCTGGTGCACTTAGGGCCCAAAAGGGCATAGTTGGTGGTTTTGGAGTGTAGTTGATCAGGTGTGAAAAATAGATAGAGGTTATACTAACTCCTAGGCCCTTGAAACAACTTCCTAAGGGCCCTTAGTGTGCCTTGACAAAGTAGAGTGCACATCTGAGACACTAAGATACAAAAATACATAAATGAAAGCTAAAAACATGTTACCAGGCCTCTAATTAGACTAAGTGTGGTAAGAAAGAGTAGACAGGAATTGCACTCCTTTAAATGAGCTCCTTCCTTGCATCCATTGGAGAAGAGACCCAAACTGTATCCAAATTTTTCACTTAGAGGTTCACACTTTTCCCAATACTATCTAGGGCTCTGATAATAGTTCCCAAAACCCATAATACCTAGACTAGATCTTCTTCCTAGTCTATAACACCTTTATGGCATGACATGACATAACTTAAGACCAAATGTTTAAGGGATGGAATAGTAATTCTATCAACACTAAGGCACAAATCTTAAATGTTGGGAAAACATGAGATTCCACAAGAATGATTCTAAAACACACCCAAATATCTGTATAGGGCTAAAAGGAGAAATCATGGATTTGTGAAGGAAACTTACATGGAACTCCTCCACATAAAGTCTTGACCACCTTCAAATTCTTCAATCCACTAATCAACAACCCTTTCCAAGTTAGGACTCTTGACCAATCCCCTAACTCCAGTTGTCTCTAATTCTCTCCTATGCCTAATAGGGCTATTAAGTCACTTTTACAAAGAAAGTACTTGAATTTTGACTCACCTTCCAATCAACCCAATTGGAAAACTTGAGGAATCATACAAAAAATCTAAATCCAAATATTCATACTTTTACTCCACCCTTGGGCCAAGTTGTGCCTTAACAACCCAATTCTAGACAGTCACATTTAGATGCCTATCCATAGGGTTTAGTTTTTTCTCCTTCCATTTTCTTCCTCCTGATCTGAGACCCCAAAAATTTTAAATCACATCCTCCTCCCTTTCTTTCCACGAAGGCTCAAATTTTTTCCATGGTGGAGTCTATGGGAAAGATGGATTTTGTCTCGAAACCCTAGCTAGGGCCTTCCTACGATCAACAACTACACAAAAATTGATAACTTTTGATCTATTTGCTTTCAATACTTCAAACCACTTGAAAAACTCTCATGCAACACAAGTTCAAATTTTCCAATCCTTCAGTGGTGCAAAGGTATCCGTACAATTCTGTATAACTAGATTTTTAGGTAGATTCTATAGGAAAACAATTGAATTTTATTGATTTTAGTAAAATGCTTTACAATAGATCTCCTCATTTGTTGGAGAAAGCTTTATCAACCTTATTTAAACCATTCCCAAGTAGCTCCATTTGACTAAAATTATTGTGAACGTTGGGATTCAAATCTTGCACTTTTTGTAAAAGTTGCATTATGCAATATTGACAACTTTGACAACTTTTAATGAAAAAGTTGTAAAGTGTTAACAAGCTTATTAAAATATAAGCCTAGACTCCACTTAGGATATTAGAATGGTTAAGAAAAAATTTCAACCTTTATTAAGTCTCCTATTCTACTTTACCCCATTCTAACTTAAAATTTATCCAAAAATGGCTAAGGTAGACAACTAGGTTTATAGCACACCTATTGTCACTCTACCTTACAAATAGGACATTATTTCTAACATTGGATTCAAGATCCAACCATTACCCTAAATCTTTGTCTTTCATCCATATGATATGCTTATAATGGATGAATTTGAGGGTGCTCTTGCACCACCTACAAGCATAAAAAAAGGAAACCCAAGTTAGTAATCATGATCTCCACGTTGGGTTCACCAATTATAGAACTAGAAATGGGTTAGAAGTTAGCATAATATGAGAAGCCACAAAACTCAATCAAAATACACTAAACCATTATAATCTACCATAAAAACCAATTGAAATAAATAAAGTGAACATAATCAAAACTCCCTCTTCAATTGTAGCTCCCATGTCCTTCTTTCTTATCCATTTGTTGTAGCTCCAATTGCCTATAGTGCCTATACAATTGAAAGCAAATGAATAGGATATGATAATGCTATTGGGAATACTAGAAGTGTGGCTTGGGTGTCATGGCCTCTAAGGATTCTAACGATGCTCTTAAGGAATCTAAGGATAAAAAATGAGAGCAAGATGGCTCAATTTATAGCCAAAGTGCAAGAGGAGAGAATTGAATGAGAGGATGGACACTTGTCACTTTGAATGTGCAACTTGGCACGATATTACTTAGAATATCTATGAAAACTATGACATAGTATGCCAAATGTAAGATTATATGATGCACAAAAGTAAATTGGAGGATAATATATGGTGTGCAGATGACACCTCAAAGCCACTTGTAGCCAAGAATCTATGATGATGGAGGCTTATTGTAGATACATGTAAGGAATAAAATATATCAAACATGACATATTTTAGCCAAGTGTAGGGATAATATCTATGACATGTCATGTCCATATGTCAAGAATAGGTGGAATTTTTGAATTAAAAATTCATATATCCACACAAATGGAAATTAGCAAAATTGAAATTAAAGGTAGAAAATAGGACTTGGGAAATTTGAGAATTCCCATAGTTTGCGAAAATGAATCAATTAATTAATAAATATCAATTAACTGAGAAAGTTTTGATTACATAAAAATAGGTTTTAAAGGACCCGAAACCTTGTACAGAGTATCATAGAAACAAGAGCAGAGAAGCTCAGAAACCAAAAAGCCTCATAACCTAAAAAAGAGCAGTCTAGACAAACTAAAAAAAGGAGGCCAGAATACAACTATGAATAAAAAGATAACAAAAAGAAAGAAAAAAGACAACCCGAAGGTAGTTACAGTGTCTTCAAAAGATATGCTGCTTGGTCTGCCAAGATGTTCATGTTTTCTATAGAGGCTTTCATATCATCCAAATTTTGTGCTTCCACACCCTCATTCTTCTTGGAATTACCCATGTTCACTTGCTAGGACCTTGGTCCTTTTTCATATCCTTTGAGCCTTGGCCTTTACCTTGTTCAACAAGGTGTTAAAGTTATCAACCACTATCTTCAAGATGGTGTAGTTTTGATCGGCCAATTTCTTAATTGTTTTCTCCAAATTACCCACTCTGGTGTCTAGCCTATCCACTCTTTTTTGAAGGTCTTTGCATAGTTGATCCATTTTTTTTTCTTGGCTTCAAGTGGTGGAACACATTACATCAAATTCTTTACCTCTTCAACATTTCCTATTACCTCAGAAAGTTTGTCAATGTGCTGACCCAATGTTCTCTCCCCCCTAGCCATCCTATTCAGATGGTCAAAATCTCTTGAGATGTCCTACATTTGTTGCTTTATATTGTTAATATGCTTCATCATAAGCCCTGGGTTACCAAAGATTCCATTCAAAAAACCCTAATCTTTCTCATCCCTGTTATGCACAAGGTAATTCTCATGCCCCCCTATTTGTTCCCATCCAACTTAGTCTCCTTAAACCCTTTATCAACATCCAAATCTTGAGCATGCACTTTTTTCCTTTTTCTCTCCATCCTCTTAATTAGGAGTTCATCATTAGAGGGAACATAATCCCTTTCAACATTCTTCCCCTTGTTTCTTGAAACCTTGCCCAATGTACCTTTCTTCTCAATATCCTCTTCCTGCTCCTCCTTAGAATTAGTCTCTTGTTCAGAATCAATCTCCTTGTCCTTTCTTTTCTTTTTAGATGAGATCCCTAGATCACATTTCTTCCTCTTCTCAGTCTCAACCTCATCAACGTCATCCTCTATATCCTCATTAAATTCCTCCTCCAGTTCACTTCCCTCTGTCTCATAATCTAAAGATTTTTTGCTCTGACGGGGTCTCTCCACTTTTGTAGATTTCAGAAGGCTCATTACTAGAACCATTAAACCCTCATGACAAGCATGATTACCCTTAGGATCATTTTGAATGGCTAAAATAGTGTTACCCAAAGATTATCTGAGGTAGAAGGGTAAATTTAGCCTAACCCTATGCCTAAAATGGTTAGCCAACATAAAATGGTGTCCATATATCTTAGTAAAGCAACCATCTAAAGTAAGATATTCAATCACCAAAACATAACAAATCACCAAGGGTGGGAAATGGAGCCAGGGTTAAAGTATGAATTATCAATTTTCACCAGCCTATTGTGCTCCTTTGCCATTTCCACAAACTCTTCAACTGCCTGATTTGAAAGCTTCCTTTCTCGATAGAAGTTGTTCCCCTCAGTGTCAAGACCTGTTGCTTCAACAAGACTGAGAAAGTTGATTAGTGAGAATAATTATTAAAAGTAGGATAAGAATGAATGAAATGACATAAGATTAGATTATGGGTTGTCTAATCCTATAGGATGAATTAGTAAATGATTAGCCAATTTGATGAAATAAATGTGATAATATCCTTTGATGAGATGTGATGATTATGCAAATTGACTAGGACAATGATCAGTAGATCAAAGCCATGATCAAATTGATTGACTAATTAGGATGATAAAATGCCAAGGAAACATGACATAGATTAAGGAAATGTGACATTTAACAAATAGTATAAATGCTACAGAATTGAAATTGATTGATAAGGTTGATCCTAATAGCATCAACGAACATTGTCAATGTTATTAAGATGATTGGATAATGATATGATCTAACATTGAGGGACTCAAAAATGTCAATGATTAGATGATAAAAATGATAGGTTTAACCTAGCACTAAGGGACATGATAGTACTAAGGTCAAATTTGATGGGTTTGATAAGATTTGATAGGTTGCCAAGGCATTGAGTGACACAACAATGTCTAGGGTTGGATAGACGATGATTGGTTTGGGATATTTGACACATTTCAAGTTGATTAGGGTTGATTTGGGATGATTTTGGGTTGATTTGGGATGATTCTGGGTTGATTGGATGTCATTCTGATGATGTTGAAATGCTTTTGGGTTTATTCTAAAAAGTTTGGATAAAATGGGAATTGATTCCAAAATTATCTGCAATTGATTTGAAAGGGGATGCAAGTGATGAAGGATATTATCAAAATATAATCAAATGATAATCAAGTTGGCCAAAAGATCAGAATTAGTGAAATGAGAAAATGGGATGAGTTAGTATGAAAAGGTGATTAAACAATAGATGCAAACCATTTTTGAGCATCAACACTTATAAATATATTGCATTGTTGGCTTTGCATGCAAAACAAAAACAAAATATAACTAATCCCACCATAATTATTAGTTGAAGGAAAGTATTTTTGACCAAAATAAAGGATCACTTATATTAAGGAAGAACAAAACCCTAACCCAAGAAATAATAATTTTCATTTTTTGATCTCCATTGATTGTTGGGCTATGTCATTTCTCTAAAAAAAACATGTTATTTTATGGAACTTTTGAAGCTTTTCGTTGCATCTTATGGCCTTCTAAATGTACACATTTTTCCATTTCAAGATTTATCCATATATAAAATAATAAAAGTGGTTTTCTTATGTGTTTTCACCATTATTTGATGCTTCTAGCTTTGCACTTCCTCTCCCTTCTCTCATAAAAAACATGTAATCCTTTTGTGTATTAGTCATATCATTGAACATGTCACAACTTCTATTGTTTTTATCTTCTTTTCATTACTTTGAGATTTTTTATTACATGAAGTAATGGATATGATTGCTTTGTGTTTTTCTCTATACTCAAATTTATACACTGTACATTTCATTGAAGCACCATTTTTTAATCAATATTTTGAGAGTTTCATCCCTTTGTATTTTTGCATCAACTAATTGTCACTTCTTTCATTAAGCTATTCTACGACCATAATAAAATAACTTGTTATCATGCATTAGTATCTCTTTAAGCATGGTCATGGCATTTCTAGAGGTTTTTGGGACTGGTTCTTTTTAAAAACAATATAGGTCATTTCCTTTACAATTAAAAGTATTTTTCTTTTGCGCTATGATTGTCATTTGATTATGAAGCATTTTACTTTCATAGTGAAAGATCCTTATGTCTTGAAATTATTTCTTTTTAGTACACCTTCTCTATTATCATTATTCATTTTGACATCAATTTTTTTAACATGTGAATGCTTTGTAATATTGTCATGTTCTTAATCTTGCATCATTGTAGCAATGCAATCTATTGTCTTTCCATTATATACTGATTAGTTTTTCTTCCTATGCCTTTGTGACCTTTAACAAAAGTGTATTTGACATCCATACATATGAATTCTCTTGTTGAATCATGATTTCTCTCGTTTGTAGTGGCTTTCACTTTCTTTTTTTCATATTTTTTCTCTTATCATAACTAGTACAACTCCAATAATTAAAAATGCTTAGAAACCCTCCTCATAATTGTAAATATTCTCCTCTTTCTTGTCTTCAACATGTTAATCCTTGACACATAATTTTTTTAAAAATTTCCATGAATATAGTTAGCATGCTCATTGTGTTGATATCTAATTGAAAAGATCATTAGAAAAGAATATTGGTAAGAAGGATATTGTTGAAGAAGACTATGTGTTTCAATCATCGTTTTGTCACTGATGTCAAACCTGCTATTTGCTGGTAAGAAAATTGCTTATAAGATTCAATTACTATCACTTAGTTGATTGATGAATAGGCTTTGATCAACAAGATGTAACAAAAACACCTAGAGAAAAGGTTGAGTTATGATTATGTAATGAAGTACCAAGATTAGTTAAGATAGTGATGACATGATGTATTGATGATATACTTAAGGTTACAAAATGGTTGGCTTCACTTAAAAAGTTTAGAAGAATAAGTTAAATAAAGTTTTCCTACCAAGCTTGACCAAGTGGATAGTAGGTTCCGAGCAAAGTTAGTGCAAGCTGAGGAGAAATTCAGTTGGAGCCGAGTGAAAGAAAATTCTAGTGGATGTAGAGCTAGACAATTGATGCCGAGTAAATTTTAGTTGATGTTGAGCACCAATAAAATCTAGTTGATGCTGAGTGATTTTACAGTTGATGCTGAGTAACATAGTATGTGCTGAGCATTAGAAGGTTGATAATGCCAAGCTGTTGCATTATAATAAAAATCAAAGATTCACCAAATCTAAGCCGACAAGTTTATTTTCTTGGAACTTTTGAACTAGGAGGAAGATAAGATTGATGAGCTGGTGGCACAAAATTTGATGTAAACTATTTTTAGGTGAATTCAAATGGATTCTAGGAGAAGTTTCTAGAATAAACAAGATATGGGGTAGATACGTTGTATCCTACTTAATCCATCCAAAACCCTAATTTAGATGATGGATAATGAGTGGGAAAGTATTCTAATTTCCTTTATATAGAAATTTCTAGTCATGAAGCAAAGGAGTTAGAAAGATTGGTGTGAGAACCTAAGGAGGAGAAGGAATTAAGGGTTTTGCTTCATCAAGTGACCCAAGAGAAGAGTCTGCAATGACATACCAAGCAAGAAGGCTTAAGGAGATGAATGCTTGAAGGGTGAACAAGCTGTCAAAACTGCAAAGTATGAAAGCCAAGTAGAATTGAATACTAAATAGAGATCTATAATTTGTAAGTGAAGTTGTAAGTCGTATCAAATCAAAGCTCTACTGTTATTCTCTAACAATTGTATCAGTCTAGGGTAAATCCTTTAGATTAAGGTTGACCTAATAGTCATTGGGAAATCCTTTAACAAGGTGGCATTCCAAGTGAATGGCCTAAAGTCCTCTAACAAGGCTCACTTTTAACAGGGTGATTGAATCCCTTAACTGAGTCACATTTAATAGTGTTTATTGTAACCTTTAATAGGGTTGGCCTTTCACAGGGCATCACTTTAGAAGAGTGAAAAAGAGTAGCATGTTACTTGTGGTTTTTCCCAAATCAGGTTTCCACATAAATCATTATGTCAAGTGCGTTGATGAATGTGTTGTGTTTCATGCTTTACATTTCTGCAAGTTGATTTGACAGGTAGCATATAAGTTTTAGTAAATACAAAATGAATGCATGCATGGGTATGAATATTTTATAGGTTCACTGAATTGTGAAAAAAAAGTTTTATTTTGTACATCTGGACCTTGAATAACTGATTCACCCCGCTCTCAGTTATTCTAAAGTAATTCCAACAATTGGTATCAAAGCCATATGCTTAAGAGGACTAGTTTTAAGGTACTAGAAGTACAAAGATCAAGATGTCTAAAAGAGAAGTACCTAAGATCAATAGAGATAAGTTTCTTGCATGGAAAAGTTTGATGAAGCTACACCTTGGAGGACTTGGAGATCATGCACAATCTACCATTACAGTGGAACATGTTGATCCATCAGGAGCCCTAACTGCTAAAGACATGAAGAAGAAAAAGGAACATCTCTGCTCTAAGCAATGTCAAATTTGATGATATCAAAGGCTACAAAACTGTAAAGAAGATGTGGGATGCCCTGACCACCATTTATGGAGGAGACAAAGATGTTCAAAGAGCCAAATTTGAGAGCCTCAGAGGTAAGTTTGATAATATGACAATGGAAGAAGGTGAGAATATTGCTCAATATGTTGGTAGGATAAAGGAAGTTGTTAGTGTAATAAGAGGAGCTATTGGTCATATAGATGATGATATTGTGTTAAGTAAAGTCTTGAGAACATTACTACTTGTCTATGCTATTAGAGTTTCCGCAATCCAAGAGTTGAGTTGTATTCCAGGAAATGATCTAACCCTTGAAGGTTTGCTAGGTAGACTCACTACTTTTGAGCTATCTAACTTTGAAAATTACAAACTAGAGAGTCTTGAATCCACTTTCAAAGCTAAGTTGTTATTGAAATATTTTAAGGAGGTGAAGCAGAAGAAGAAGAAAAGAAAGATAAAGTATGCATCTAGTGATAGTAATACAAATGAGAAAGACATTGAACAATTGGAAGCACTACTGGCAAGGAGATTTCATATAGGTAAAGGCAAGTTCAAAGGTAAGTTACACATCATTTGTTTCAATTGCAACAAAGTTGGTTATATTGCTACAAGAACTACATAGAAGAAGAACTATAGAGAAGGAGACAAGTACAAAAATAGAATAGAAGATGATAACAAAGATTACAAAGACAAAGGCAAGAAGTCATGCTACAGTGCTGATGAACACGATGATGAAGTGGTATATGTTGCAATGAAGGATGAATCTGATGAAGATGAGGCAACTAAACTTGTGACTTGTATGAATAACAATGATAGATGGATCATTAACAGTGGATGCTCACATCACATAGTTGGAGACAAAAGTAAGTTCATTACCTTAACTTGTTATGATGGAAATAGTGTACGATTTGGTAATGATGCACCATGTTTGATAAAAGGAAGAGGCTCTATCAAACTCATAGACAAGATTTCATGTGAAAATGCTTACTATGTTGAAGGACTAAATTATAACTTGTTAAGTGTGTCACAATTGAACGATCTAGGATGCAAGGTTAAATCTAAAAACAAAACTGCCAAGATATATGACACAAATGGGAAATTGATTGGAAAAGGTGATCAAACTAGAAGTAATCTATTATATCTAGATATAGAAGATGTTACTTGTCTTATTGCAAAACTTGAAGATGTATGGCTTTGGCACAAGATATTATGTCATGTTAATTTTGATAATTTGGTTAGTATTAGTAACAAGAAAAGAGTTAGAGGATTTCCTAATTTGAAGAAACCTAATAATATAGTGTGCAAACAATTTCAACTAGGAAAAATGTCAAAGTCGAGCTTTAAGAGTAAAGCTTATACCTCTAAAAAAATACTAGAAATTGTTCATATTGACTTGTGTTGACCAACTAAAGTGCAAAGCTACAGAGGAGATATGTAAATAATACTATTTGTTGATGATTACTGTACGATGATGATAGCCATGTTTCTAAAATAAAAATCTGATGCTTTTCAAATGTTTAAGTGGTACTTGGCAAGATTTGAGAAAGAAATAGGTAAGAGTCTAAAATTCTTGAGATTAGACAGAGGAGGAGAATTCACTTCAAATGAGTTTGAGATGTTCTATAATGATAGAGGAATCAAAAGATAGACATCTATACCTAGGACCCCTCCACAAAATGGAATTGCTAAAAGAAGAAATAAGTCTATAATAGACTATGCCAGAACACTTATGATGGAGAAGAATGTTGCTCTGAAATACTAGAGAGAAATTGTAAGTACTATTATATATACCTTGAATCATGTGCAAGTCAACAAAGGTACTCATTCAACACCTTTTGAACTATGGTATGGATATCCACCTAATGTGAACTACTTTAAGGTATTTGGAAGTAAGTGTTATATTCTTAAAGATGCTAGGAATGGAAAGTTTGATGCAAAAAGTGAAGAAGGTATATTCCTTGGATACTCTACAAGAAGCAAAGTCTATAAGTGTTTAAATACTAACACTAACAAAATTGTGGAAAGTGCAAATGTGAATTTTGATGAATTTACAGAAGTACATGAGGCTAACCAATGAAAGAACTAGAAGAATAAAAATCATTTGTATACTTCTATGAAGGAATGCTTACTGAAGAAGATGTTGAGAATCAATTTACAAACCAACAACAAGTTTCAGTAACTACCAAGTCACATCCTATGAATGTCGAGTTGCATTCAGGAACTGAGCTACATTCAGATGCCTAGTTGCAAAATGAAGAAAATGCACATTATGATTCTAAGATTAGTACACATGAAAGAGATGCTAAGATACCTAATAGAGATGTACACAATGACACTAAAGCTGAAAGACAGAATACAGAAACAAGAGCTGAGCCAAGATTGTCTAAATATGTCAAAAGGCATCATCTTGTTGATCAAATCATTGGAAACAAAGATGTAAGGCCAATAACAAGAAATATATTAAGAAGTGAATCATGTTTATTGGGCATGAAGGAGCCCAAGATTGTGGAAGATGCATTAGAAGATGATGACTGGTACAAGGCCATGGAAGAAGAGATTTAATCGATAGAGAAGAACAAAACATGTAGTCTAGTTCATGGACTAGAAGACAAGAATGTGATTGGCACCAAGTGGGTATTCAGAAACAAGTTAGATGAGAATGGTGAAGTGAAAAGAAATAAAGCAATATTAGTTTACAAAGGATATATACAAGAAGAAGGAATTGACTATGGTGAGACATTTTCTCTTGTTGCAAGAATGGAAGGAGTAAGAACTCTACTTGCTTATATTGCTTACAAAGGTTTCAAAGTTTATCAGATGGATGTCAAATCTACATTTTTGAATGGCATACTAGAAGAGGAAGTCTACATAGAATAGCCAGAAGGATTTGTTGATGATAACAATAAGAACATCATATGTAGACTGCACAAAGCCCATATGGATTGAAGCAAGCACCAAGAGCATGGTACGAGAGACTTCATACTTATCTTGTGAAGATTGGATTTGAAAGGATTTATGACAACATCAATCTGTACATAAAGGAAAAAAAAGACAAAGGTATTTTGCTATCTAAAATATTTGTTGATGATATCATTTATGGAGGACAAGATGCTTTATGTAAAGATTTTGCAAATTAGATGAAGCAAGAATTTGAAATGTCTATGTTTGGAGAAATCAAATTTTTTGTGGGATTGCAAGTATATCAGATGAAGTATGGAATATACATCAATCAATCAAAGTATGTCAAAGAGATATTGAAGACATTTGGACTAGAGGATTCCAAACTAGTAAATACACCTATGGTAACAAGACACAAATTGTCAAAGAATGATGATTCATCTGAGGTGAATCAGGCACTATACAGGTCTATGATTGACAAATTGCAATATGTAGTACATAACAGACCTGATATTGCATTAGCCATGGGGATAGTTGCAAGATTCTCTGCTAATCCTAGAGAGAATCACTTGATGGCTATGAAAAGAATAATGAGATACTTGAAAGGAACAAAAGAGTTTAATCTATACTACAAGAAGAATGAAAGGTTTGACCTGAGAGCCTACATTGATGCTAACTAGGCTAGAAACATAGATGATAGAAAGGGCACCAATAGAGGATCATTTTTCTTAGGCAAGAGATTGGTTACATGGACAAGCAAGAAACAAAGTTGTACTTCCCAATCTATTGCTGAAGCATAATATGTTGCTATTGTTGTAAACTGCACAAACATTGTATGGATCAAATAGCTACTCAAAGGAATGAAGGAAGAAATCAAAAAACTAGTGATACTTTATTGTGATAATACAAGTGCTATCAATATATCAAAGAATCTAGTGATGCACACAAAGACAAATCACATTGCAATCATGTATCATTATGTAAGAGAATTAGTTCAAGACAAAGAGGTGAAGATGGAATATGTTAACTCAAAGGAGAAAATTGCTAATATATCCACAAAACTATTACTTGAGGATTCTTATGAGTATCTAAGAGGTAAACTAGGGGTGATACCCCTATCTAAGGCTTTGTAAGAAACATAAGCAGTGCCCTGCATCAAACAAGCTAATGTGCATATAATACAAATTGATGTAGTGGATCTTACTTTAGGAATTGCCTAAAGTAATCACAAAGCTGAAAGTTCAAATCAATCACAAACAAGGTGATAGAGGGAGAAAATGAGGAAACTAAAAAACTTATATCTGCATATTTTAAGGATGACAAATCTTTTATGGTATAATTCTTTGGCATTGTTGTCAAAGAGGGAGAAAGTACATTAAATTGATCATCATCACAAGAAGAGTTTTACTGATCAAGTGCAAGAGAAAAGTGGAGAAAGTACATCATCAGAAGATCAAGAGAAAAGTGGAAGAAAGTCCTAAACTAATTTGTTGATAAGAGAGGGAGACAATTATCAAGAATTAAGTTAGAATAGAGAGGGAGTCATTGATTAGAGAGCCAGAAAGAAAGAGGGAGAAATTCAAATCTACCTAGTGAGAGGGAGATATAAGAAGGAACTCAGAGGGAGTTTCTAAGGAAGAGATTTTGTAACCAAATCAGAAGATTGAAGTTGTTGAAAAGAGAGATACAAGTTCTTTCTTTGGTATTGCCTTACTGTCTTAACCTATTTAGTTTGGTTGAGCAAGATGTTCATCATTTGATGATATAGGTTGATCAATTTGGTTTGCCATCAATGCCAAAGATGGAGATTGTTGATATCTGATTGAAAATATTATTGAAAAAGAGTATTGTTAAGAAGGAGATTGTTGAAGAAGACTATGTGTTTTAATCATTGTTTTGTCACTGATGTCAAACCTACTATTTGCTGGTAAGATAATTCCTTATAAGATTCAAGTACTATCACTTTGTTGATTGATGATGAGGATTTGATCAACAAGATGTAACAAAAGCACCTAGAGAAAAAGTTGAGTTATGATTATGTAATGAAGTACAAGGATTAGTTAAGACAGTGATGACATGATGTATTAATGATATACTTAAGGTTACAAAATGGCTGGCTTCACTTAGAAAGTTTAGAAGAATAAGTTAAATAAAGTTTTTCTACCAAGCTTGACCAAGTGGATGGTAGGTGTCAAGAAAAGTTAGTGCAAGTCGAGTAGAAAGTCAGTTGGAGCCGAGTGAAAGAAAATTCTAGTGGATGTCAAGCTAGATAGTTGATGTTGAGTAAATTTTAGTTGATGCAGAGCACTGATAAAATAGTTGATGCTGAGTAATGTAGTATGTGCCAAGCATTAGAAGGTTGATAATGACAAGTCACTACATTATGATAAAAATCAAAGATTCACTAAATCTAAGCCAACAAATTTATTTTCTTGAAACTTGTGAACTAGGAGGAAGATAAGATTGATGAGTTGGTGGAGCAGAATTTGATGTAAACCATTTTTAGGTAAATTCAAATGGATTCTAGGAGAAGTTTCTCAAATAAACAAGATATGGGGTAGATACATTGTATCCTACCTAATCTATCCAAAACCCTAATTTAGACGATGGATAATGAGCAAGAAAATATTCTAATTTCCTTTGTATAGGAATGTTTGGTCATGAAGCAAAGGAGTTACGAAGATTGGTGTGAGAACCTAAGGAGGAGAAGGAATTAAGGGTTTTGCTTCATCAAGTGACCCAAGAGAAGAGTCTGCAATGGCATACCGAGCAAGAAGGCTTAAGGAGATGAATGCTTAAAGGGTGAAAAAGCTGTTAGAGTTGCAAAGTATGAAAGCCAAGAAAAATTGAGGACTAAACAGAGATCTGTAATCTACAAGTGAAGTTGTAAGTTGTATCAGATCAAAGCTCTACTGTTACTCTCTAATAATTGTATCAGTCTAGGCTAAATCCTTTCGATTAAGATTGACCTAATAGTCATTGGAAAATCCTTTAATAAGGTGGCATTTAAAATCCTCTAACAAGGCTCACTTTTAACAAGGTGATTGAAATCCCTCAACTGGGTCACATTTAACAGTGTGTATTGTAACCTTTAACAGGTTTGGCCTTTCATAGGGCATCACTTCAAAAGAGTGAAAAGGAGTAGCATGTTACTAGTGGTTTTCCCCAAATTGGGTTTCCACATAAATCATTGTGTCAAGTGTGCTGATGAATGTGTTGTGTTTCATGCTTTACATTTTTGCAAGTTGATTTGATAGTAATATATAAGTTTTAGTAAATACAAACATGCATGGGTATGAATATTTTATGGGTTTACTGAATTGTGAAAAAAGTAGTTTTATTTTGTACAGTTGGACCTTGAATAACTAATTCACCCCCCCTCTTAGTTATTCTAAATTAATTCCAACACATTGATATCTTCAATTTGACCTCATTGAATCACTTTCCTCTAACCTTCCCTCAATATTCTATGGCTATTCAAATTGCCTTCACCTTTAAGATCATATATTAATGTAATTTACTATTCTTACAAATTCTCTTGCTACTACTTATCATTGAATATATCATTGATCCTTCCATATTTTCATTATATTATTACTTTACATGAAATAGGTCATTGTCTTTGATAGTTAATATTCACTCTTACAACCTTGATGTTGAATTTGTTCTCCCTATCATCTTAACATTGTTAAATTACACATTTTTAGGCTTTTTTGATAGTCATTATTTGAAGGCATATATCCATAGTGTTTGATCATTTAACTTTGTTGTCTTAAAACCTTTATATACTTATGTTTGACATACTAAACCATGACTATGTCCCTTACTCTTTTGGTGATTAGTTGTCTTGTAATGGTCTTCTTTGAAGTATCAATGATACTACTATGTAAAAAATGCAAATTTTGGTATATCCATAATAACATCGATAACTATTTATTCATTGTAGCAATGATATATCATAGTGATTGTATTGTTATGTCTTTCCTCTTTTATTTCTTGTAATTCATGGCTTTTTATTGATTATTCCTATTACCTTTTTTTTTCATTATTTTCCATGCCTTTTTTGTATTATAAATTAGTGACTTTAAATTTATGACGCATTACCTCTTGACACATGCCAGTGTATGTTCTTTATAGATCTTATTATAGGAAAATGATTGTTCATTATTTTCAATACCTTGAAGCATTGAATCGTCTTCATCCTTGAATCACTAATTTATCATTATTAATGTTAATATAATTGTATTTTCCAATCATAACATCAACCACATGTTGTGATCTTAATTCTATAATGATCCTAGTTACTTTCTTTAACATACATCTATTATCTACTATTTGAATAATCATGTTTGTACAAATACTTGGGAAAAAATACTTTATATGAGGCGTATCACTTTTTTGATGCATTTCATAAAATATTTTCCCATATATTTGTTTGATAATATATGATTATCCTCTTTTGATCATTTAAAATTATTCCCCACTCTATTCTTTGCTTTAACATATCATACAATTTATCTCTTCCAATTAATATATACACCTTTGATCTTTGAAGTTTCATCCTTTATTATGTGAATTCCATTATTATTTATGACCCATAGCTATGATTTGATCTGTAGTGCATCTCTACTCTTAAAACACAATCATTATTATTAGGGACCGAAATAGATATTTGGTATTTCCTCATTCATAAATGATCTTTAGTATTTATATTATTTCTTTTACTTATTGTACTTTATTGAGTGTGTTAAGTTCAACCCTTGTGGGATCCCATTTTACCCTGCATGCTATAATATTAAATGAAGTAATTAGAAATTAAATTTCACCTATACCTAGATTGTGAACAATTATGTTAATCAACACAATGATTTTTTAGATTTATATCTTACTCTCCTCTTTGATCCTTAGATGATTGGTTTGATTGTATGTGCAAGATACTTATATTCTTGTTGATGATTACATGTGAATTGGTTGGCATCGTGAGGTCAAATGAAAAAAAAACCATCATCTCTTGCAAGCATATCTGGATCAACAATGCAAAAAGAATTGGAGATGTAACCACCAACAACATAATTCTTCATTCTACCTTCCACACAATGATGGATTCCATATTTTTTCCTATTTTTTTAATTGTTCAAATTTATAATAATTTTTTGTATGTCATTAAGATAGTAAATCCGACAACTTGTGTGGGATATCATACATTTGACATCATGAATAAGACAAATTTTTATGTAAAATTGTATCATTTTTATCTATCCATAAGCATACTTGCATTTTATCTTATTATATGTTAGATAATATCTCTTTTGGTAAAAACACTTTTACACGTGTACCCTTATTTTGTTATTTGTAAAACTCATCCAACTCCACTTGATTGATCTAAAAAACAAAATGGGTACCATATACCATACATGATTCTCATCCACCCATTGTTCTCTCCATGCCTTGGCATAAGATAAATTATCATTGTTTTCTTATTGATAGGTAATTGTATTTTTATATGGTTTATATTTATAATCTTTTAATTTGTCTTGATTTATAGTTTGACCCCTACTTCTACTAAAGGTCATCACAATAATTGCACATCATGGTGTGTTTTGAACGATATGCTTTGGGATAAGATATTTTCTTTTGTGTAATATGTTTGTTGGTTGCCATATCATTAATCCACCAATTGCATCATGCACCTTGTGAGTATTGAGAAAGATCATATTGTCAAATTTGTTTTCTAGAAATGAAGTACATATAATGAATACAATATCACCTTGGTATTCTATACTTGGGTGCACATGACGATTCTATTTATATATTAAATAAAGTTTTTCAATCTTAGAGTATATATAACACATCATTATATTGTGTGTAGTCATCTTTATTGCACATATTTTACATCTTCCATATAACACTTTCTTCTCATGATCTTCTTCCAAGAGATAAATCATGCACTTCTTACATAAATAACTTCTCAAGGGGACAACATTCATCTTATCTATAATTTTCCATTTCATACTTCTTTAAGGCATCTCGTCATTTTTTGTTTTTAATCCCCTTCTTCATTTTCTAATATTTCTTCTTGGCTACTTTTTTTATTTTAAAAATAATGCACTTCAAACATTTGGACTCTAAAAAGGGCAAAATGTAGACTTTGAAATTATTCCCATTAATTATTCTTCTAATATCATAACCCAATCATTGGTTTCACTTATTAATTTATATTTATAGATGATTTAATCTTTTTTTTTATGGGTAGGTAATAATGAAGTGGATAGCTCCTATTAAATTAAAATTCTACTTTATGTATTCAATTAAATATGAATTAATTATCCATTCAAGATTTTTATTTGTATTATAGGCCAGTTAATTGCAAATTAGAGATTTCCATATATACCTCTACCATTCACTCTTCATTATTAATGTTTAATTTAATTTCTATTTAGTATCATCTCCATCCTTCTTTAGTCATTTTAGTCTACCAATGAAACCTTGTGTGCACATTTGTCAATTAAATAAATGAATGTTCTAATAATTTCCTTTCAAATCCTCAAAATCAGAAATTTCTATTTGTAGTGAGTTAAAACCTCTTCCTCTTTAGCCAACTTAGTTATTGACTCTTATCTCAATCTTCTAATTCTACAAATTCATCATTTTTCTCACCATTTATGTACTAATCAAACAAACAATTACAACCTAACAAACTCATTACCCATTCTTAATATTATGTTGCATAGATTGCACCTACATGCGTTTAAGGTGAAGAAATCCTCAACTATTATGTTCAAGGCAATATTGAGATTTGTAGTGAATTTCATAGATTAAGATATTTTCTTTAAATTGTGTTTATGCATTAAAATATTCTTATGTTCTTACATTATGTTTTTTGTAGGAGGTTAATATAAAGGATGTGAGTATCACTATAAAGATATCTATAGAGAATGTGGCCTCCTCAAAAGTACAATAGATCCATGTTAATTGATGCCCACATATTTAAAGAAAATGGAAGGTCCATTTGAGAGAAATATTTCACCAATAAATTCAACCTATTGGGTGACAAAGGCATTGTTCCATGTGGGTCAAGAGTCACCAAGGACATGCTTGGATAAAAACATCATCATTTTTAATATTGAGATTAGTAAGTTTTCATTCAATATAAAATCATATGAAAAAAATATCTGAAAGGATAACACACAAGAATTGTTCAAATCATATAAATAAATTATCATAAAAGGAAAATAAAGATTGGTTTGTTGATGTGGTTCTTACTAGTTTTTTGCACACTTTATTAGTTTTTTAAATAAAAATTATTCATGTATATTGTTGCCTATGTTTCAACACCACAATTCAACTTAAAGTATTATATTTATTTCAAGTATTTAAATTAATTTATCAAATTTGTCAAGATTTATGTTGCATTCTATAAGTCTTTTTGGAATCTAATGAGTCATTCAAATAAGTGCGAGTCTTTCACTCTTGCCATCTCTTTTGTTTCTCCAAGTACAATCTATATTCCATTTCACTTGTCATAACTCAATGCCTTGTGTCATTCTTAAAATTGTTTAGGGTTTCCTTAAAATTTCACTTAGAAACTCTCAACATCCATTACATAAATTCCTTCCTAAGCATTCAAGTGCAGGCTTGAAATTTCACTTCAAGTTCTAACACTAGTTAAAGAACCTTAGTTAGAACCTAACACCAAGAAAGGAGCATTAATCAAAGAATAACTAATACAATCAAATGATAACTAAGTTTAAAGTTTATTGTTAGGTTCCAGTGCGAGATTATGAAATTTCTATTTAAAAACACATTGAAATTCAAAAAATCACAAAATGAAAAAGAGAGACATCACTTTAAGGGGCAGTTTCAAATTAAGAGGTGGGGTCTAGAAAGTAAAAAATAAATTGACTTTAAAATAAAATAAAAACTCAATGTTATCAAGTGAGGTATCATGGTGACAAGTGTGAGCATTGAGTTCTCAAATGACTTGGTTTTAATAGATGATTTTTTTTAAAATATCATTTTATAAATTATTACAGTGGAAGTGAAAGAAGGAAAGATCTAGGGCATTAAAACTTTTTGTGTAGACAACATTATTGGACCAATAAGTTTTCCAACTGCTCTATATCTCATAGATTATTTAAGTATATACTTCAAGGTAGTTATCATTAGAAGTTTGTGATTAATTAGAGTTGAAATTTGAATTCAAAGAAACAAGATTTAAGTGCCTAGGGTATGACCATCTTAATGATCCAGGATGATCTATTTATGAGATATGAGTCATAAAAAAATGTATATTGATTTGATATATTTTTGGAGGAGGATATAATACCCTAATAGATTTCCCATCACTCAAATGCAAATTGAAAGTGACTTGCTTCAAGCTATCTAGTGGTCATAATATGTGTTGATTTAGTTATAGAATGCACAAATATGTATAATCCTAGTGCAAGAAAATCCAAGAGTAATTTATGAAGGTGGAGGACTTCTTCAAACTATACCAAATTAAGGATATCTCGTATGAGGGCTTATTTCATGTTGGATCGCCACTTCCTAAGGGTATACAATTATCATTTTGTGTTTCTTAGTCATTTTTCCTACAAGAATATGATTTCTTTTCCTTTCTATTTGGTGAAATCTCTATTATAGAATCTTCATGCTCATTGAAAAAAAGCTAATAGATCTATCCAACATGAAGGTATCATTTTTATTATTATCAAGTACTATAAGGCTTGCACTCTAGTGGCCTATGTGAATATAGTGAAGGGAAAAATAAAGCTTGAGGATAAAGATTTGGAGGTTGGTGTTGGGAAGATGGATAGGAAGGGGCTCTATTCAAAGAAGATTAAAAAGGTTCCCTCAAGTATGGAAACTAATTCTGGTGATAATCCTGGTAATGGGGCAGAGGACTAGGGGACCTTGCATGGGGATCATGTGCTAGATCCCATTGATAGTGGTGGTTTTGATTCCAAGGTTGTTGGCTACCTTGTGAGCATGAAGGAGATTTGTATCAAAACTAGCTAGAAGAAAAACATGAGCTCAAGGAATGTTCAACAACTAGTGAAGATATTGTTGCTAGGAACTTGAATGTTGGGGAAAACCAAGGTAAGAAATCTAATAATAACATAGAAGAGAGAAAGATTGGAGGTAATAATAAAACTTTAGTGTTAGAGATGATTAAAGATAGCATGGATAGCACCTCTGACCCTATTTGATGAAAGGGATAAGGCCCACAATGAGAGAAACGATAGTAGTCCCATTATTGGTGATGTTTGCTAGTCTTCTCAAGGTCTCTTAGGCAGAAGGTTAGTGTTCTTGAAAATGATGTCAAGGTGGATGAAATGGATGAACAAAGTAAAAGTAACAAGGATAATGTTGGTGTTGAAATAAATAGTCTTGGGTTTGACACCCTTTCTTATATCGACACAATGTTCTTGAATTCGAAGTTGAAAATGAGGCTAAGAAGATTGATGACTATGGCTACAATGAGGAGAAGAATGCCTTGTCTGAAGGAATTGATAGCCGGGCTAAGGAGGAGTTGGAGGGAAATCTTGAATTTCTCAATAAAACCAAAAAGAAGGTAGAAAAATCTCTTGTTTTGGGTATCTAGATCTACAATGAGTTGAAGGATTTGAAGAGAACTATAGATGAGTTGTAGGGAAGTTGAATGAAGAAGTTATACAAATAAGGGAGTTGGAAGCTAAAGTTGGCAATAATATTGATAAGCTCTTGGAATATGAGGGAAATAGTTACCAACTTTTGAAAACTAGTGAATATAATATGGAGAATGTCAACTCCAGTCTCCTTGAGCTTTCAGCTCAAATGGGAAAAGGTTCTCCTGAAGCTATGATGACAAAAGCTTCATCTAATATTGATATTTAGAGTGGAGGCCCAAGAAAGTATACAAGGGAAAAAAGAAGGAATATTTTCTAGTATTGACCACTTCCTTTATAAAGGAAACTATTGAGGAGACTATTGGTGTGGGTAAGAGTCTAGCTAATGCCATTAAGGAGATGGTCTAGGGATTTTCCTCTTTAGTGGTCTATTTTTCTATCTAGGTTCTATTTATTTCTTTATGCTGGTAGCTAGTTGCTCTTGCTAGTTTTTTATTCTAATTTCTAGTAGTTCTTTTGGTTTTTTGGTATCCCATTTGGGGATTTAGGCCTTAATGTTTCATCTTGTCTAGTTGGTTCTTGCTATTTTAGGTCCCCCTTAAAACCTATTTCTTTGTCTTTTTCTAGTTGTAATGGAATATTCTAAATATTTTTTGATACTGATGTAAGGGGTTTTGAATCCCCTCAAAATTTTTTTTACCTCAATAAAAAAATAATCAAGGGAAATGATAAAATCTTAATGATGCTTGATAAGGAAATCCTCCAAAATAATTTTCCTACCTAATAGAGATGTAGACACTCATTGGGATTTCATGTCATCATAGTGTGAGTTCAACATTAAAGAATGAGTTTATAGGAATGTAGAATGTCCAAAAAATGGTTTTTTATTCTAATGAAAGGATACTCCAAGTCACCAAATCCTTTAGAAAAAGGAATAAAAAGATTTGTTTCCTATAGCATCGACTTAGAGGTCATGAGAATGTATTCAATTTAGAAAAATGGATGTTTTTATTCATATGAAACATCTACTAAGGGTCAACCTACATGGACTGGGTCAATATAATTAATGACAGGTTATATAAACTGTTGTAGTTGATAAAAGATCAACTCCATAGCTCCCAAGACTCACCTACATGCAAACACCTGTCACAGAAAGAGAGGCAAAAGTTATAGAGGTTGGAATTCTAAGATCCATAGATGAGACATTCTTGATGAGCAAAAAGAGAAATTGAAGCTATCAAAATTGAATGAATGTTATAATTACAATGAGAGATCATCCTTTATAGGAGATCAAAACCCTGATAGGTAACTAACCTAGGTTGCATGATAATAATTTATAAAAGAATTAATTATTATATGCACAAAGTTTAGCTTAAGTAAACTAGAGGTAATAAGTGACTTAATAATTAAATAATAAGGAAATACTTTATTAATCTAACACCTCCATTAAGATAATCTTAGGGAGTAGCTAAAAGCTTAGAAACTACTGCTGAAAGTAAATTTGGGTCCCAACAACAAGGCCTAATGAGATACCCAAGCACAAACAAATCTCTGAAAAGAGGAGAAATAGATAAAACCACATGGGAAAAACCCTACTCCAAAAAGAGATATAAATAATGTTGAAAAGAACTAGTGAAGGATTGAAGAAGCCTCTAAACTAGGGAATTTGCCAGAAGATAGGAACAAAAGATGATCGTGAAGAACACTAGTGAAGCATGTCGAAGATGCAAAGCTCTATCAAAAGTAATTGTTGATCTGAAGAACCCCCACTAAAATAGAACCTAACTAGGTAGAGAAGATTATAATCTGCATTGAATTAGGAGACACACAAAGGCAAAAAACTAAACTTGAAGATATAGATGGCATAAAAAATCAAAGCCTGAAGAGTTGATCAATAGAACATGGAAGGTTTCATCCAAAGCAGGAACAAAAAGAAGAGTGTCTATATGGTAAATGATCCATCTCACTGAAATGCATAAGTACCCAACCACTACATCCACATAGTACATAGGAACAAAAATTGAATACATAACTCACTTCATCATACCAAGGAAGCATAAGAACCAAGAGAATAACCCTCCCTAATGTAGAAAAGGGTAAGGTGACAATAAACTAGAAAAGTGGGCCAAGAGAACTGCATGTCAAGGAACTATGATCAAGATGCACAAAAGAGTGTGTGTACTAAGGAGATTAATATCATACATGTCATGTGGCTAATGTCACAAAAGGGAAACTCATTGGAAAAAGGAAGATGGAAAATAAAGGCAAAAAATCAACCCCCCCTAACACTCTAATCAGATTAGTGCATGTATAATAAGACACAAGATATGGAAAATCTCAATAATACAATAATCTATATGAGTGTCCTTAGATGAAAATGCTTGAATCAAAAGGAAAAATAAGGAAAAATTACTTAAACAAAAATATAGATGGAATATGGTACTTTATCTCAGTATATTTGCAACAATGCATAGAAATGATGTCTAAATAGACTAGAAGAGACATAAAGTTGATACAGAATATAGTACAACCCATGATGAATCATCTAAAGAAACAAAATCTATCTCTAGACCTTAAACAACCCAGATACCCATGAGAATGAAAAAATGCAAAAAATTGAATATAATATGTCTAAAGAAGAATTTGGAAAAACAACTAGCATCACTAGAAAGAGCTTTGAAAGAACTTTCCAACAATATAAAGAATTCCGAAATTAGAGATAAGGTGCTCAAGATATGTCTCTTGGAGTGCAAAACAATATCCATAACTTTGATAGCAGAATAAAGCCATGAAAATGCATCAAAATTGAAAACTACATATACCATTGTGACGGGCTTGGAACCAAATTTTTGGTGATATCTTGTTTGTGGAAAATGAAGTTTGTATGCCCAAGATATGAGTAAAACATTGAAGGTGGGTCTAGAAAAGGCTTGAAGAGGTGACATGAGTGTGACGAACATAATTTTGATGGTCAAATGGTTATTGAGGAAAAAAATGCCTAAAAATGATGTGGCATGACGAACACACTAGAAGTGCCTATATATAAAGGCCTCTAGATTGACTAGGAGTTAGCAAAGTGATAAGCCTTACAACTAAGCACATGTCCACCAAGAGTGGATTATCCTCCATTAAGCACAGAAGTTAGTGCGATGATGAGAGGATAAGAATACCAAGGTGTATCTCATAAAGAGATTTTGTAGACACCATGTGCTTAATTAGAGTGTGAACAACTATGTTGTCTACATGACAACTCATATGATTATGCAAACTCCAAAGTTGTCAACAAGAAAACTCATTTAACTATGCATAGTTCTAGGTGTCTATATGATAAATAATAAAATAATGCATTTAGCCTAAGTAAACTTAAGTAAAGTGTAATAATAATTAATTATTTACGCTAACATATATCCTTCCAAATTCATCTTCTTCAATTCCACATTTTTAATCCTAAACTTGAATTTTCATTTATATGATTCAACTTGTCAATTCAGATTGAATAATCTTTTAATCAAATAATTATCATCCCTTAAGCTAGCTTATATTAACCAATAAATTTACCAGACTTAATATGTTGATAGTCGGCTAATACATAATTGAGTACTTAGTGAACACAAAAGTTCTAATGTTAATCGACCCAATTGTTGATATTGTAGTCAAGTTTGTTTTTATTAGTGACACACATTTATTCAAATAGTAAGTATCTATCAAGCTTATTGTACAATTAATAGTGTAATTCAGACTCTACCAAGTTCTATAGTTGCTACCAAATTCAAGGAACAATATTCAGTTTACATCGAATAGTTTCTACCAGGATGGTAATTATCAGTGTAAACCAACCTTCTTAGTGTTTACTAAGTTTCTTAGTGCAAACAAAGTTCTACAATGTTTACCAAGTTTGTAGTTACAATAATGTGAATCTAGTGTTGATCGAGCCACACAGTGTCAAGCAAGTGATTTAGTTTATATCAAGCTCATAGTGATAGCATTGACCAAGCTATGTAGTATGAATCTAGTGATTTAGTTTATATGCCGAGTTTCGTAGTATTCACCAAGTCAGTAGTGTAGACCAAGTTTAGATTACTGGGAAGTGATCAGTATGGACTGTGCTTCTATAGTTACCAAATGCATGATGATGCCAAGTATTGATAATGGATGCCAAGTATTAGAACCTCACCGAGCTAGTCTTTAGAACCTGAGTTTCTGTAGTTGAGCCGACTTTGTGTATTTTGTGTAAACTTGTATTGTAGCCAACTTTGATAGTTTGTAAATTGGAATGGTATATATGTAATATATTATATCAAATCCAAACATGACGAGACATATGAAATAAGTAGAAAAGAGAAAAAGTGCAAAGTAAAAGGCTACAATAGTATAAGGAGTAACAAAGATTTATCCATTACAGCTAGGTGATCATTATACTCAAAGGAATCTCATTCAACAAATCAAGTTATAGTTCAGAGATTAGCCATTGGTTCATCCTAACAGTGGAACAATTTAATCCTTTTACAAGGTAGACTTAATATTCTTTTGTAAATTTATTTACTGAGTGCATACTTCATTGTATATTTGTGAATCCTTTTGTAAGGTGGACCTAGTAGTCCTTATTTCTCCTAACAGGGAAGATCATTAGAAGTGATCATTGAAAGCCTTAATAGTCCAACTTTATATTGTAGTACTTAAGCTTGTGGGTATCATCGCACCCCAATTTTACTTTCTATTTGGAAGGTTTTTGGGTCACCATATTGTGTGTCAAAGTGCTATGAATGTTTTAAAGGTTTCAATTTTTTCATGCATGCAATTATATTAAAATACACATGTAGGATTAATTGGTAAATAAAGATTAAGTTTTATTGGTTATTGATTCACCCCTTCCCCCTTAGTAACTTGGCCTATCATATATATTTCCAACAATTGTTATTAGAGCTTTGTGGTTCTCAAAAAAGAAGTTTAATAGCTTGAGCAAAGATTAGAGGCAATGAAGGTATTCACACTTGATAAGGCTATTGACAATGAAAAGCTAGATTTGGAATTGGCTATTAGGAAACTCAAGAAAGAAAATGATCAACTCTCTTAGTCCTTGAAAAGAAGAAAAGATCTTGCAATTTAGATGAATGAAAAACTCTATATTGAAGAAAGAATTGAAGACATCCATTCAGAAAGTAATTCAGATGAAGCAAATGAGGCAATCAGAGAACTATTAGGAAAAAATGGTACACTTTAAGAAGAAGTTAGAAAGTTGAAAAGAGAGCAAGAAATCTAGTCAATAATATTGTGTGAAGTCATGGAAGAGAAAAATAAAATAAAAGAAGAGTTAGAAGGTAAAAATAATGAAATTCAACATGTATCCCTTCAATAAGTAGACTTCATTAATCAACTTACCAATGAAAATGAAGAAATCATGAATCTAAGATTAGAGAATGAAAGACTACAGAATGATCTAAACATTGAAAAGAAAACCAGTTAGAGGATGATGAAATCTCAAGTAGACATGAATCAATTGAATGAGCAAAGCCAATACAGATAAAAGGGCAAAGTAGGAGTTGGATATATAGAAGAAGGTGAATCATCCAAGCAAGGAGCTCAAAAGAATCAAATACCTACTTGAAATCATTGTGGTAAGATAGGTCATACATCAAACAAATTTTGGAGCAATGACAAAGCTAAATTCAACGAAAAATGTTACAATTGTAATCAGCATGGTCATAAAGCAAATGAATGCAAAGAGAAACTAAAATTTGAGGGAAAATGTCACGAATGCAAGAAGCATGGGCACAAATCCTCTGAATGCAAAACTAAGATATTGAATCTAACATAATAGATTGTAAAAGCTATATTTGGTTGGCACTATAACACTTGGTACATATTTCATTACTATGGAGATTTTGGACACATTAAAATGAACTATATAAAACATCACATGAGGATAAGGGACACTACTAGGAGATGTTTTATTTGTACAGAACTTGGTCATCTTGCCAAGAATTGTGCAAATACTAGAAGAATTGAAGATGAAAAGAAACCCAAGGCTGAAAACATCAGAAAATAGATGAGATAGCAATGGATTCCAAAATCTTCTAAGAATGCATGTCCAAGAAATGAAGAACATGTCACTCAAGAATTGGGTGACTCAAGCATTTTCACTTGATCTCTCACAAGGAGAATTGGAACTAGGATTTTGAGTTAGACATCTTACATTAGTTTCAGTCAGCCAAAAAGAAAAATCCACATCAGCATTCAAGATGCAAAGGGATCACTGAGCATTTAAGAAATTCTAGGCATTATCGAGCGAGGTCAAGTTGCAAGACCCTGCCAAGCAAGGTTAGGATTTACTAAAGTTATTGTGTGGACACTAAGTCATGAATGTTCCTACCAAGCATTTAATTCAAGTCAAGTGGAAGATAGTCTGTCATCAACTAAGTGATCATACTAGGCATTTATGACGAGTAAAAGGTGAAATTTGATAAAAAGGGCAAAATTGAATTCATTTGATGCCATGAATTTTCAAGAGCTATTTGTGCAGAGCAATTTTAGTGCATCCGAGAGATCTGTGCAAATTACTATTGAAGATTTTTGTGTTTTCTCAAAACCTACCAAATGATGGCATCTTTCGATAGCAAGACAAAGAAAGGGTAAAAAAAGTTGGTTCAAGGTGTTGAATGGAAGACACCTAATATCACGCTTATTTTGGCAGTTGTAGAAATCCTAGATCCAACTTGAGCACAATCTCAAATTAGAACAATCTCAAATCCCAACTAAGGTACTGTTGAGTAATGATATTCACTCACATTTTTTATGTTCTATCCAAGACATAGGAACTTTGGAAATGGATGAAATGTTGGAGAAGTTGTGTGTGAATGGCATGTTAAAACTAGAGCATCAACACTTGGAAGAAAAGGGTTTGACTCACATTCCACACATGCCATGAGATTTTAAGATCAAATGGATAAGGTTTATCCTCATCCATGTGCATAATGTGTAGATATGGTTGGAGCAACCTATTGCCGAGTTGATGTTTAACCAACTCAACAGGAATATGGAAAGCATAAAAACTTCAAAGAATAACCCTTGTAAGCTTGGTTCACTCTTAACTTATCTACTAGTCTTTGTACAAAAGTTCTTGCCATCCAAAGGAATAGTGGTATGGAGAAAAGATGTACCTATTCTTTATCAAATAAATGAGTACATAGTAGAAATAGGAGAAAACTATGTTAGTATCATGGACAACTATTTTGATGCATTTAAGGACAAGATGAATAATAGATTCAGGATACTTAAGAAACTTGTAGAAGATTACAAATATGATATTTGTTTCATGGTTGATTGTGATAAAGTGTATATACAAGTAATAAGAATGATAATTGTATGGGTCAAACCTTTAGGTTATGAGGTTAATATTGATGAAACCAAGGATATTATTAAAGCACTACGAAATGAGCCAGTTGATCCAAAAGCTACATATTTTGGCACATATGAGGAAGCCAAAGAAATAATTGAACTTGAGATAAAACTCCCTTAGGTGGTCAAAAAAGGGAAAAAGAGGATAGAAAAGTTGAAACAAACTAGCTCCACTCTCCTGTTGACAAAAGGAAAAGGAGATGGCATAGAAGAAGATGATGCAGAAGATGAAGAGAAATATGAAGAAGAAGAGCCTGTAAGGAAGAAAGGTAAGGTTATTATAACCAAACCTACAAAAACATCTACTATAGTATTTACAAGGAGGAAATCCATGAAGAAATTGAAGTTGGGTGAAGAAGTAGAGGATATAATTTTCAAGAAGCCTCCACCCACCTTTATGGAAAGATTGAAAGAAATTAATTTTGGTGCTAGCATAATTTTTTTCAAAGCATTAAGGTATGAAACTAGAACTGTAGATGAGAAGAAGCAAGTTGAAGACATGGTCATGTCTAAACTAGGAAAATTGAAATCCTCTCTAGATCAACTTGCACAGTGGATTCCCAATGAGTTAATGGAGAAAATTAAGCCAAGATGGGAGCATGCAAGGAAAACTGCTAAAGACATTTATAAGTAGACTCTAAGGAAATTCATGCCAAGTTTAAGTGATAAAGAGGTGAAAGAATCCATAAAGAAGAATGAAGAAGAGCTTACATTGAGGTTTAACACTTGTCTGATATTGATTAATGACATTAAACATGTGGTGAGGAATGCCACCAACACATGGAAAAACATTTATATTCTTCATAAACAAAGTGATTTTGTTAATGTTAGTGACAAGGAAGATGATGGTGAAAATGAAAAGGAAAAGGAAATTGATGATGAAGAGGTAACACATTATGATAATATAGATGATGAAGAATAGGAGAAAGAATAGGAAGCTACCAAGGAAGATCTCCCTAAAGTTCAAAACATTGAGGAGACCAACCCTGAGAAGATTGCAACAGTGGTCATAGCCTCACTTCCTCATTCTTTGAGTGAAACATTAAAGACATCAAGCTCAAAGAAAGGTACTACAGAGTTGGTTGTATCAAACATTGTAAATCCAAGCACTCAACCAATCTCCACACCTATTCAGCTCTATATTTCATTGGCAAAAGTGACAAGCACTTCATCTACCAAGTAGTTAGTACTTCCTCCACCATAATTTTTGGTCACTCAAGGAATTTCTTCAATTAGTGTAGTATCAAATTTTTCTACTAGTCCTACTATTTCTACCATTGTTTTCATTCTGAGCATGCAAATAATAAGTACGAAGATAGTTGAGACCAAACCTCAACTAAGTACAATACTATCTAGCAAAGGAAAGAATAAGGAAGAAGAAATTGATCTTGATGAAGATATAGTTATCCTGAATTGGGATATATCCAATCTAAATCCTGATTAGATGCATATAGTTGGAGACCTACTTAAAAAGAAGGCTAAGCAATAAAGGCTTAGAGAGGAAAGGAATAAAGAGTTTCAAGTTCTTGAAGATGCAAAGAATATTCTTACAGAGGCACTCAGAATAGAGGTTGACACGTCTCAACCAATTTTGGCTCAGTTAGTAGAAGTAGTTCAAAAATTCAATGAATATTTGAATGGACAAGAAAAATTGTTGTAGAGAGCAGAAAAGAAATTTGAAAATAAAGTTATGGGGCTAGTAGCACAAAAGATTGCCACACATTACCTAGACTTATCTACTATTCTAGGCTCCTTGGAGACCTCTTGCAACAATGTAACTTCTTTATTTAGTAAACTCGGTGACACATCAATTTTACTTAGCAAATTAAAGATAAACTCTCCAGAATTGATGAAGATCTAAAGGCAAGTGCACAACAGTTGCAACTTGACATGAGTTATAGTTCTACTCGCTATACCAAATTCAGATTTCTAATTGATATGCAGGTAGAATTGCTAAGAGAAGCCAGGATAAGAGCTACACTTGTAGATATACAATGCATGATTCTCCTAAACATGGATGCATTGTAGAAACATATTGCACATGCTAAAACCCTCATACATGATAACAACTTCTCTATTGCTGACCACATGATAGAACTATTAGTAGAAGTGTAGATTACATTGCACACAAGAAAGATATTGCAAGAAAATTGGGACAAGACAATGACACCGATTCTCAAGGTACATTTTGATTTCTTGTCACATTTTGGCATTATTGTATAAAATACACCTTTGGCATTTATGTTAAAAAGGGGGAGAAGATGTATATAATATACTGTAAAGGGGGAGAAGATGTAATATATTAAGGGGGAGAATATGTAAATGGGAGAAGATATATATAATATGTAAAGTATATTGAATATATATAAGGGGGAGCACCATCATATTATATATATGTATAGATATTCAAAAAAACATCTCTTACAAAAGAAATTTTGAAAAATATCAAAAAGAGAGTACTCTACTAAGTTGAAGACAAGGATGAAGAATAAAGATTATTTTTAGAACTTTTTGAGAATTTAGTTTTGATTGATTAAGTGTTTTTGTCACTAATGCCAAAGGGGGAGATTTTTGACATTGTAGACAAGTTTGTTTATTAGTGACACACACTTATTCAGATAGTAACTATCTATCAAGCTTACTTTATAGTTAATTGTGTAATTCAGACTCTACCAAGTTCTACAGTTGCTACCAAATTCAAGGAACAATATTAAATTTGTGTCAAGTAGTTTCTATCAGGATGGTGATTATTAGGGTAAACTAAGCTTCTTACTGTTTACTAAGTTTCTTAGTGCAAACCAAGTTCTACAATGGTTACCAATTTCCTAGATATAGTGATGTGAATCTAGTGTTGACTGAGCCACACAATATCAACCAAGTGATTCAGTTTATACCAAGCTTGTAGTGATAGCATTGACTAAGCTATGTAGTATGAATCTAGATTCAATTTATATGCTGAGTTTTACAGTATTCACTAAGTCACTAGTGTAGACTAAGTTTAAACTATTTGGAAATGATTAGTATGGACTGAGCTTCTATGTCTACTGAATGCATGATGATGCAAAGTATTGATAATGGATGCTGTGTATTATAACCTCACCAAGCTAGTCTTTAGAACTCGAGTTCCTGTAGTTGGGCCGACTTTGTGTATTTTTTGTAAACTTGTATTGTAGCTAACTTTGATAGTTTGTAAATTGGATTGGTATATATGTAATATATTGTATCACATCCAAACATGATGAGAGATATGAAAAGGGAAAAAAAGAGAAAAAGAGCAAAGTAAAAGGCTACAATAGTACAAGGAGTAGCAAAGATTTATCCATCACATCAAGGTGATCATTACACTCAAAGGAATATCATTTAGCAAATCAAGTTACAGATTAAAGATCAACCATTGGTTCATCCTAACAACTAGAACAGTTGAATCCTTTCACAAGGTAGACTTAATAGTCTTTTTAAAATCTCTTTACCAAGTGCATACTTCATTGTATGTTTGTAAATCATTTTTCAAGGTGGACCTACCAATCCTTATTGATCTTAATAAGGAAAATCATTAGAAGTGATCATTGTAAGCCTTGATAGACCAACTTTATACTACAATACTAAAGCTTGTGGGTATCATCCCCACCTCAGTTTTTGTTTCTATTTGGAAGGTTTCTGGGTCACCATATTGTGTATCAAAGTGCAATGAATGTTTTAATGGCTTCAATTTTTTCATGCATGTAATTAGATTAGAATACACATGAAGGATTAATTGGTAAATAAAGATTAAGTTTTATTGGTTACTGATTCACCCCTCCCCTCTCAATAATTTAGCTTATCATATATATTTCCAACTCCAACTCGATCAATACTGATTTCATGCTTAGTTTCCTTTGATAACTGACTAAGCTCAGTTAATATAAACTTCACTTCATTAACTGACTGAGCTCAATCAATACTGTCTCCAAACTTGGTTATAACTGAATGCTTAACATATAAATGAAACTGCCTTTGATGCCCAAGTGAGCTCGACTACCACTAACTACTCGATAAAGGCTTGACATTTTGTGTAACATCAAAAACAACATACAATTGAATATTTTTTTTCAACAATCTCCCTCTTTGGGATTGATTACAACACAATGTGTCATAATATAAAGAAATTTTAGAGAAAAATAGAAGTAAGGATAATATCCTTGGTTTCATTCTATTTCTCATCCACGAGAGCCCACTCTATTAGTGAGAACTTCCTCTAACATCAATCTCTCCCTCTAGAATGATTTATTGTGACTTCTTTGATTTCTTTGATTATAATCTCTCCCTCTGACTTACTAATACAAAATTTCTTTGATATGACAAAAAACCCTCCATCTTTGACATCTCATGCCAAAGACAACATGCAATAGATTTTCCATGTACCTAATGTAGTGATTCATATGCAATTTGTTATGACAATACTGCATCAACTTGATTGATCTTCAAATGCTTAGTTGATGCATCACTAATCTTTGTTTAGTGAGCTTTAGATAGGGGAATGACACCTACCTTACCTCTTGGATACAAAAATTCATTCTTAGGTAATGACTTGGTGAATATGTCTACAATTTTTTCCTTTTGTATTCATATATTCCAATCTCACCTCTATTTCTTGCACTAATTCTGTCAGAAAATGATATTTTATTACAATGTGCTTTGTCTTGTATGCATCACTAGATTATTGGGTATGTTAATTGCATTGGTGTTACCACAGAAGATAACTGCTAGATCCTTGATTTATTCCTTCATACTTGGCAATAGTTGTTTGAACCAAATGATGTTGGAACAATTGACTGCTACTGCAACATATTCTACTTCTACTATAGATTGAGAGATGCAATTCTATTTTTTTCTTGTCCAAGACACTAGCCTCTTTCCAAGAAAGAATTCTCCACCATTATTACTTTTCCTATCATCAATACTTCCTACCCAATCAACATTAGTAAAGGATTTTAATTCAAAGTTGCCTCCCTCCTTATACCACAAACCATAATCTATAGTACCTTTTAGATACATCATAATTCTTTTTATTTCCATCATATGATTTTCCTCTAGATTAGCATAAAATATTGCCACCATATCAACTGCTAATGCAATATCAAGTCTGGTGTGTACTACATGTTGAACTTTTCCAATCATTGATCTATATAGTCCGATCTACTTCTTTGGAATCATAATTTTTGGAAAGCTTATGTCCAATAGACATAGCTATTCTAGCTAGTCTAGAATCCTCCATTCCAAATTTCTTCAATATCTCCTTGATGTACTTTGATTGAGTAATTTAGATGCCATCCTTCTTTTGTCAAATTTTTAGGCCAACAAAGAATTTAATCTCTCCAAACATTGACATTTGAAATTATTTACTTATTTCTTCAGAAAAAGATTTAGATAAGTCATCATGTCTAGTGAATATTATAACATCAAATTTTTTTTTTCCCAACAGTATCTTCTTTTCTGGTCCTTCCTTGATGTATAGGTTGCTATTATCATTTTTTCTTTGAAAACCAATTCTTGCTAGATAACTATGCAATCTTTCATACCAAGCTCTAGGGGCTTGTTTGAGACCATATAAAGCTTTGTGTAATCTGCAAACGATATTCCTTTTGTTAGGATATATGAAACCTTCAGGTTCTCAAATTTTGTTTTATCACCAGTCATGTGGTGAGAACAATCACTATGTATGATCCATGTGTCATTCTTGCTAATATGAGAAATGAGGGCCATCTTATCATTTTCATCATCTGATTCATCTTTAATATCAATGTAAACCATTTCATCATCATCACTACTATTAGAGTCTATAGCCATGCAACAAGATTTCTTACCTTTATCCTTGTAATCTTTGTAGCTTTTGAAATATTTCTTTCCTTTATACTTCTTTTCTTCTTTACCTTCTTTGTTTGGACACCTTGCAACAATGTGACCAACTTCTTCATAAGAAAAATAGATTAGAGGTATTTTACCTTTGTACTTTCCTCTACCTTTATGGAATCTTCTTGCAAGTAGGGATTCAATGACTTCAAGGTCATCATCAAAAACATCTTCATCTTCATTGTTAGACTTTTTGCTTTTAGATTTTCCACCTTTCTTTTTGAGTGATAGTTTAGCTTGAAATGAAGACTCAATGCTACTAGAGTTAGGAACATAGTTATCAAAGTTGTCTAACTCAAAGGCTATCAACCTTCCCACTAGTACATCCAAAGTTATATCATTTTTGGGATCACGTCTCATTTCTTGAATAGCGAAAACCCTAATTGCATAAATAGGAAGAAGAGTTCTAAGTACCTTTCTAACCACTATCACATCATCTATTTTCCCTCCTAAGGCTCTGATTACACTCACACTTTCTTTAATTCTTTCATTGTATTGTAATGTTTTCATCTTCTCTCATCTTCATTTGATCAAATTGACCTCTTAGACTTTCTACCTTAGCTCTCCTCACATTTTCGTGTCATCCATAAATATCTTTCAGGTTGATCCAAATTTCATGAGTATTAGGAAACTCTTTGACTTCATCAAATTTAACATAATTGAGAGTAGAGGCAATGCCAATCATGATTATGTTGCGATTCTTCTTTTCCACAATTTGGTCCATAGTCAAAGGTCCAATAGGTGCCACATAATTGTTCTCTAGATATTTTAGGCTTGTGTCTCAAATGGTTTCCAAATGCAACTTCATGAGTTCCTTCCATGCTTGGAAGTTATCTTGGTTCAACTTAGGAATTTCCCTTCTATATGAAATCTTGATCTTTAGCTTAGGTCCTTGAAACCTTATCTATAAGCACTAATAGATCTGATACCATTTGTTGGAAATGAGGAGTAACTGAGAGGGGAGGGGTGACTCAATTACTGCAAAAAAAATCCAAGTCCCTTAAGATGTCAAAAAAACTTTAAACCAAATCCTTACTAATACTACAAAAACAAATCCAATTCCATTAAGATGTCAACAACACTGAATTTTTTGCTGTAACTCGGTTAACACTGGATTTAATACCACCACTCAGTTAGCAAAGATATTATTAGATCTTAAGATATTTAATGTATTTAACCATAATCAACTTAGTTGTAGCAGCATAAAGGAAATAACATGAACACAAGAGACACCAAGATTTGATGTGGAAACCTAATTTGGTAAAACTGCCAATTGCAACTAGTTACTATTCTTCACTCTTCTGAAGTGAGCCTTGTTAGGAGCCAACCTTTTTAAAGGTTACAAAACACATTGTTAAGTATGAACCTGTTAGAGTATTTGATTCACTCTATTAGGAGTCACTTTATTAGAGGTCTTCTGGCACTTCAATCTAGAAATTCCACCTTGTTAGAGGGTTTTCTAAATAGCCGTTAGGCTAACTCTATTAGGAGATTTGGTTCACTAATACAATTCTTAGAGAGTAACAATGAATTGACTTGATTTTCGATACAACTAACTTTGCTAATTCAAATCTCTATTTTAGCTTGATTACTTGATCCTCCTTGATTAGAATGTTCTTTGTAGCCCTATCAACTTGGATACTCTATCCTCTTACATACATCCTTCCAAAGTCACTTCCTTAATTCACCTTCTTCAATTCCACATTTCAATCCTCAACTTGACTTTTCATTTGTATGATTCACCTTGTCAAGTTGGCTTAAATACTCTTTTAATCAAAAAGTTATCATCCCTTAAGTAGGCTTGTATTAACCAATAAATTTATTAGACTTAATATGCTGATATAAAACTAATACAGAATTGAGTACTTAGTTAACATAGAAGTTCTAATGTTAGCTGACCCAACTCAATCCATACTGACTTCATGGTAACTTTCCTTCGATAACCCATCAAGCTTGGTTAATATAGTCTTCACTTCATTAATCAATTGAGCTTAGTTAATTTTGTCTCTAAACTTGGTTATAACTCGATGCTTTACATATATAGGAAACTATCTTCAACACTTGAGTAAGCTCGACAATCACTGACTGCTTGGTACAGGCTGGACATTTTTTGTAACATCAAAGACAACATATAATTGAATAATTGTTTTCAATAAAACAAAACCACCTATGAACTATGGTTTGGTAATTCACCATCAGTTAAGTATTTTAGAATATTTGGAAGCAAATGTTACATTAAGAGAGATGATGACATTGGTAAGTTTGATCCAAGAAGTGATGAAGGTATGTTTTTTGGCTATTCATTGAAGAAAAAAGCACAAAACTATTTCAATCATAGAACTAAGACAATAGTTGAATGCACAAGTGTAAAAATTGATGAAAGGTTTAGAACTAAAGAAAATATGAATGATTATTATTTTGATGAAGAAGAAGATATTACTAGAATTGTTAGAGACAATGTTGAAGTTTTCATTGGGACTAATAATGATGTAAAAATTGTTGAGAAAAGAGGAGAAAAAAGATATGAACCAAGAAAAAAGATAAGAGTTGAGATAGAAATTCCTACCTCTAATAGGAATAAGACAAAGAATCACTGACCAGAGTAGATAATTGGAAGCAGAGATAGAGGAGTGATGACAAGAAACATAGTCAATGAGGAACTATGATTGATTTCCCAAGTTGAACCTAAGAGTGTAGATGAAGCACATAAAGATGATGATTGGATTCAATAAATGAAGGAAGAACTAGATCATATTATAAAGAATAACACTTGGAGATAATTCCTAGACCTAAGAATAAGAATGTTATTGGAACCAAATGGTTATTCAGAAACAAGAAGAATAAACAAGGTGAAGTTGTAAGAAACAAGGCTAGACTTGTATGTAGAGGATATTCACAACAAGAAGGAATAGATTATGAGGAGACATATGCCCTTGTATCCAAAATGGAAGTAGTAAGAATGTTCTGAGCTTATGCAACAAGCAAGAAATTTAAGGTATATCAGATGGATGTCAAATCAACCTTCCTAAATGGAGACCTTGAAGAAGAAGTATACATTGAGCAACCTAAAGAATTCCCTCTTATAGAAGAAAAGGATATGGTATATAGACTAAAGAAAAATCTATATGTTTTGAAGAAAGCACGTAGAACATGGTATGCAAGGTTGGATAAGCACTTAGAAAAACTTGGATTTACTAAAGGTATGACATATAGTAGCTTATTTTTGAAAGAAATTGAGAATAGTTTGCTAATAATAGTAATATTTATTGATGATCATAATATTTGGAGGAAATGATGAAGCAAGTGATAAGTTTGATGATGAGATGAATAGTGAATTTGAAATAAGTATGATAGGAGAAATGAAGGTCTTCTTAGGTTTTTAGATTGTGCAAAACAATGATGGTATTTTCATTTCACTAGCTAAGTATTTAAGAGACTTATTGAAAAGATTTGGATTGGAAAGTTGTAAGCTTGTTGGTACACCAATGGTAACTGGTCACAAGTTATCTAGCAAAGATGAGACATCTACAGTTGAAAAGAAGAAGTACATATTATTGATTGGAGGATTGCAATATCTCACTCACACTAGACAAGATATAGAAAATGTAGTTGGGATTGTAGATAGATTTCAAGTTGATCCTAGGAAGTATCATTATGCAATAGTAAAAAGGATATTTAAATATTTGAAAGGAAAATTTGATTATATGATATGGTATGATAGATCAAGTGATTTCACTCTATGTGCTTATATTGATATGAATTGGTCAGGCATTATGGATGATAGAAAGAGCACTGGTGGTGGAGCATTCTTTCTTGGAGGAACATTGGTTTCTTGGTTGAGAAAGAAACAAGATTGTATTTCTTAGAGCAAAACTGAGGCATGATACGTAGCAACAACAAATAATTGTAATCAAGATATGTGGATGAAGCAAACATTGAAGGATATTGGGATAGAATTTTTAGAACCTATTATCGTATACTATGATAACACAAGTACAATATGTCTAAGAATCTTGTATTGCATTCTAAGACTAAGCATATATCTATTAATTATCATGTTTTGAGAGAGAAAGTAGTAGAAAAAGAGATCAAATTAGAGTATGTAAGTACTAAAGATCAGATTACAGATATTTTTACAAAGTGCTTGCCTAAAGATACATTTGAGTACTTGAGAGATATGCTTGGAGTTATGCCTTTGCTTAATTTAAAATAGATGATGGAGAGATTGCATTAGTCCAGTGGTATAGAGCACTATTGTTTGAATGGACTAAATGCCGATGCTTCCTATATGGGGGAAGTATCTATGATGAACTAAGTCATTGAGGACCCTTGGTATTTTTTCTTGAACAATGTCTTTGGACACTTGATCTGGTTGAAGATGTGGAGCAATATATTGACATATTGAAGCCTTTTGTTATTGATATAAATAGGAGAGATATGTACATGAAAAACATCCTCTAGGTGAATGGGGGAGAGATAGTTGAATGAGTGGAAGGAAACATCTCCTAAGTATATAGTATGGAAGAAGAGTGCATGATAATATCTACTTTATTAGGGAGATCTAAAAAGATTCATGTAAGAAAGAGAGAGAAATATCTCTATGGGGGAGATATGTAGTTTGAATAATTTTGATGTATGATGAGTTACTTTGTGAACAACTCATGATGCCAATTTAAAACATACAAAACAAAACAATTTTCTAGAGAGTTTTAGATTTGATTGATGAAGAGGATTTGAGAAGATGAGAGCAACAACAATAGCAACATATTACTATTTGGTATTCTTAGAACCTAGTTTTTTTAAATCTATGTTGCCATCAATTCCAAAGGAGGAGATTGTTATACTGAATGTTGATGGTATTCCTTTGGGGGAGTATCCTAAGAAATGGAGAGTATTCACATATTACATTCATGACTGTATTTGTCATTGATGTCAACATAATAGTAAGTCTATGAAGATTGGCAATATAATAGATAAAGATATTAGTAGTATAGAAAAGGTTTTGATTTTCTGGTGATGCATGGCTAAGGACATGTTCTACACTATGTCCTAATGATATGGTTCAATGAACATAAAGTAAGTTGAATATGTACATAAGATATGCATAATTTACAAAGAGCAATACAGAGACAAAGTACCTAAGAAGAAGTTTCTGGTGATTGCATTATATCTTCTAGTAGAGATATCATCTAGAGATGCACAGTTAGTCAGTGATAAAAGATAGTTAGATGGTGATGCCAGCAAGTGTGCAAGCCCTACTATCATACATGTGAGAATTTGTATAGATTATGAGCCCAAGGTGCTATTTTAATTGTGAATTAATTAATTATCTTATTATAATTAATTGGGAAAGCCTCAAGGCCAACTCAAGGAATTATTTTGAAGACATAGTATAAAGGAAATAGTTTTTCCTTGTTTGCAAGAAACGTGATATGTGAAGTAATCAAGGAAGTATGAAAAGGAGCAGAGTGTTTGGAGAATGTGAGTAAATGATCCAAGAGATTATTGGATGTGAGATTTGTGATTTGGTTACAAGATCATAAGGACCAAAAGTCTGGTTGATAGGAAAAAGAAAGAGGAAGGAGAAATACAACACATTTCTATTATTCTATAAGGAATAATACAAAGATCACTTGGATAATGGGTTCATTGATATTAACCTTGAAGCTATTTGGATAGTGGGTCCATCTACCTTCTACAACTCCCAACAAGGTAGGCACAACTCCCAACAAGGTTGGTACAACTACTAACAGGGTTGGAATTTCCTAACATGGATTCAAAATCTCCTAACAGGGACTAATATGTATTGAATATATTTCACAGACACTTAATAGGGTCCATCCTCTAACAAGGAATAATTATATTAGTACATCATCTTGTGGTATCATCTGCACTAAGGTTTTTCCTCTAATCAAAGGTTTCCCTAGTTAATGTATCTAGTGTTCTTGTCCATGAGTATCGTGTTATGGTTTCTAGTTATATTTCTCATATGCTTAAGGTTTAATAAGGTTGATAATTATTATAATAGTTGGATAAATTATTCACCGCCCCTCTTAGTTGTATTGGTGGACTATATATTCTAACAACTAGAACATTGATGATGGAGAAGAATGTTTCACCAAAGTACTGGAGAGAAGTTGTAAGTACATATTAGTTTATATTGTGAATAGAGTACAAGTCAATAAAGGTAAAAATATCATACCTTTTTAGTTATGGTATGGATACACACCTAATGTGAAATATTTCAAAGTTTTTGGAAGTAAATGTTATATCTTTAAAGCTAACAGATTTTAAAAACTTGATGCAAAGAGTGATGGATGTATATTCTTAGGATATTCCACTAAGAGAAAAGAATATAAGTGTTTAAATTATAACACTAACAAAGTTGTGGAAAGTGTAAATGTGAAAGTTGATGAAGATGCATAAAAGAATGAAGTTGAATGTAAGAAAGAGCATGGAGATTATAAAAATTTCACATACATTGAGGAAGGTTAGCCCAACACCTTACATGAACTTGAGAAGAAAGCTATTGAGCAATAGCCAATGCATGTTGAGTTACAACAACAATGTGCTGAGAATCAGGCAATTAGTGTCAAGCATTAGGAAGAGCATACCAAGCATCAACAAGAGATTGTCAAACAACTAAAAGAACAAGTTGAGATACATGAAGTGGTATCTAAAGCTAATCTACAAGGTGAACCTAAAGAAGTAAGAAGATGATGCAAGAGCATCCAAGGTGGCCTTATAATTATGCTCATTTTTTTTCATTTTGCTAATTTTGACCGAGTGCTAATTAATGCTAAGTTTAAATTCTTGTTGAGTTCCAATCACTCCTGAATTCTAGTTACTGCTGAGTTCGAGTTGTTGCTAAGCTATCCATTATTGACAGAGTGTTTCTTTATGTGCCAATTGAGCCTAATATTTTTTGATGCTTAGTTCCTTCTTTAAATTAGTTTTTCTATGATTGGTTCTTAGTTTGAGCTGATTTATGTATTTTATTTAGATCATGAATTCAATGTTAGGATCTTGTCTTGGGATGTGTGTAAGCTATTTTAAGGCTGACCTTTTAATTATGTAATGATCTAGAATCTTTTGTAAGCCATTTTGGAAAGTATAAATAAGAGTGTTTAGTTTTAGGTTAGGTAGGACTTAGAGAGTGGAGATCAATGTTCATAGAAGCGCAAATTTGGAGCTGGATCATGGATTTTGAAATTGTAGTTTATACTTGGCCATAACCGAGAAGGCCTTATAGCTAAGCATGTATGATAACTTGATCATGAATCAATAAAGTTTTTACTGCTCTCTCTCTATCTCTATCTCTGTCTCTATCTCTATCTCTCTGTCTCTGTCTGTCTCTGTCTCTGTCTCTATCTCTCTCTGTCTCTGTCTCTCTCTCTCTCTCTCTCTCTCTCTCTCTCTCTCTCTCTCTCTCTCTCTCTCTCTCTCTCTCTTCTCGGTGTTGTTCATTTGTGTTGTTTACTTCAGTTGTGTTTACTCAACAAGGTGATTAGATAGTTAGGCATGCCTCTAACCCTAGCTTTTTGACCCCTCCTTGCATCAGGTGGCATTAGAGCTTGAGGTTCATCCTTGTGGAGATTGGATCATGTAGAACCCTAAGTTGAATTTGGTTGTAGGGTGACATATCTATGGAGTTAACGTATTACTTGTAGAGGGTTGCAATCTTGTAGGAACCTATTTGTAAAGATGGTTTGAGGTAGAGGAAATGTTGACACTCCTATTATGGACATGTTGAGACAAATTACATCCACATTAGATGTCATGGAGACAACCTAGAGGAGAGGAGCACATCTTGATGATGTGAGTGATGATGAAGTAGTGACATCAAACCCTAATAAAAAACTTGACAGAGACCAAGATGAGGAAATATTGTTGAGAGTTTTATCTAGGGAACATTCAAAGCTTGATGTAGAAGTTATTCCTTATGATGGAGTGGATATCAATGTTGTGTTGGATTGGATCTTTGATATGGAGGAATTCTTTGAGTTTGAAGGCACTCCTACTAGTAGGAAGGTGAAAATTGTAGTTACTAGGTTGAAGGGTCATGTATCACTTTGGTGGGAGCATTTGCAAATTGATAGATAGAGAAGATTAGGACCTAACCAAAAATGGTGAACAAGGTGAAGAAAAAGTTATTTTCTATTGATTACCAAGTTATCTTGCTGAGGAAGACACAGAATTTGAGACAAAAGTACATGACTATGAAAGAGTACACTGAGAAATTCTATAGATTGGACATCAGATCTAGACATATGGATAATGAGGTTAAGAATTTTTTAAGTTATCTAAGTGGATTAAGAGCTAGAATTCAAGATGAGATATGTTTTGTGAAATTGGAAAGTGTGGAAGAATCATATCAATGTGCCTTGAAAGTTGAGGAGATCTTGACAAAGAAGCATGAACAAAAACAAAGAGGTAGAGGTGGTAGATTCTAGAGAGGTAGAGGTAGATCTTATGGAGAAAGTAGTAGATTTGAAAATTCTATGCAAGAGAAGGGAAAATTTGAGTGGAGAAATGATGAAAAAGGAAAGATTGAGTGGAAAGGTGGTAATTCTTACTGAGGAAGAGGGAATTCTTATTCTAGAGGTGGTTTTCATGGTAAATGTTTCAAGTGTGGAAAATAAGGGCATAGATCCTTTGAGTGTAGATACTCTGGTGAAAATAAAAGTGGTAGTAGGAACGCTATGATACAAGGTGAATCTATACACCCTTAGAGTGATCCTAAGGTTGAAGAAAATTAAATGGTGAGAAGAATTATATGTAGTGAAAAAATTGAGGATAAAAAACCTATTTATAGGAGAAGTCTTTTCAAGACCAAACATAAGATAGCTGGGAAATGCTACAAAGTGATCATTGATAGTAGAAGTTCAACAGATTTGGCATTAGAGGAGATAGCTACAAAGTTGTAGTTGTAAAGGCTAAAGCATCTTAAACCCTATCATGTTTCATGGATAAGGAATAAGCATAAGATACTGGTAAGTTAACAATGTGTTGTGAAATTAAAGATTGTATATTACTCTATTGAAGTTCTATGCGATATTATGCCAATGATTGTTGTCATATTTTGTTGGATAGACCTTGGTAATATGATAAAAATGATATGTATGATGGAAGATTAAACAATTATGTTATTTGGACAAATGGAGTCATGGATATCTTGATGCCTTTGATTGAGTCTCCTAATTAGATCAATTGTACTACTGTAAGACTTTTCATGGTGAGTGGAAAAAAATTTCAAAAGGAAATAAAGAAGAACCAAGTCTATTTTTATGTTTTTCCTAGAGGGCCAAGTTATGGTAGTAATGGTCAGATGATAAAGTATAGTAATGATCAAGCAATAGATAATGACAGAGTAGTAGAAGATAGCAGATGTTGAATCACAACAAAAAAATGGCAATGTTAGTTGAGTGCCAACAAAAAATGGAAGCTTGTTGAATGAGTATAAAGAGATTATTAATTAAGATATGCCTAATGGTTTACCACCAGTAAGGAGCATAAGTTATTGTATGGATTTGATTCCTAGAGATAATTTTCTGAATAAAGCACCATATAGGTTGAAATCTATAAAGAATGAAGAACTTAAAAGATAAGTGCAAGAGTTGTTACAAAAATTTTTGATCAGAGAAAGTTTGAGTCCATGTATTATACCTACTATATTGGCACCTAAGAAGAATGGAGAATGTGTATTGATTCTAGAGCTATTAACAAGACCACAATGAATTATAGGTTTCCTATGCTAATGATGGATGATATAATGGATTATTTGAGTGGAGAAAAGTACTTTACCAAGATTAATTTGAAGAGTGGTTATAATTAGATCAAAACCAGGGAGGGTGATGAATGGAGTACTTCTTTCAAGAAAAAAATGGTTTATATGAATGGTTGGTTATGCCTTTTGGTTTGAATAATATGTTAGAAATGTAATGCAAGTTAGGTGACTAAGGGGGGGGGGGGGGGGGGTGAATTATGAACCACTTAAACTTTAATTACTTGATCTTACTAAATTAAGAAATAAGGACTGTTAGGTCCACCTTGTGAAAGGATTTATAAAATAGAGTTAAGTATTTAGTCTTTTAGGACTTTCTACAAAGTAATAATTAGGTCAACCTTGCTAAAGGATTTAGGACTGATGCACCTATTAGGATGAATCAGTGGATTGATCTTTGAAATGTAACTCTAATTGCTGATGAAGATCATTTGAAGTAAATTGATCACCTGAAAATGATAGACGAGTCTCTTCCTTTCCTTGTGTTTCTTGAAGCCTTTTAGACAATTATGCTCTTCCATATTTGCTTATACAATGTTCTTCAACTTATTTCTTCATGTTTTGGATAACCAAAACACCTTATACTTCCATCATAGGTTTTTTACAACATAAATAGTTCCAAAAAAATCATCAAGTTGACCCTTTCTGGTAACTCGGGTCTAATTACTTACTCAAGTGATATTGAAGACACTCAATCATCATTTTCACCTTGGATAACTATTGTACTTAGTTTTTATTGGATGCTTGGTTCATACTGATCACTCAATAGACACTTCTAACTTAGTTAGCACTATTCCACTAGCTTGATTATCACCTTGGAACAAAACTAGTCTGCTGACTTGGTTCACACTGAAGCTCGATGGACATTGTCAACTCTGTTGACACTATAGCTTGGTGTGAACCATCAACTTAGTTGACACTCCAACTTGGTGTGAACTATCAACTTGGTTGACATTGCAACTTTATGCATGGTTCACTTTGTTTTCTTGGTTCCTTTTTGAGCTCGGTTAACACTGCATACTAGTAACTTGGTTACGACTATCTTTACATTATGACTAAGTGTTTTTACACTAATTGAAAATATATCTTATCATGCAATCAAAAATCTCCCTCTTTAGCATTAGTGACAAAAATACTTATCATATATAAGATTTAAAAAATTCTTCAGTCTAACTCCCCCTTTGAATATGCCTATTCTGTAGCTTAGTTTGCATTGGAAACTCTGTAACTTGGTTTGAACTGAAAACTTTGTTTTCGGTTTTTCAAAATTGTTTTTATTTTTCTGCTTTATAAATATCTTTTGTGCTATACATATTTTCCTTTACATGTATACAAGTATGCACATTTACTTTCTCTATATACTTTCCCCTTTGTACACTTTGTTTCCCCCTTATTTTTGTTACAAATGCCAAAATATTTACAAGGTCATGCCAAAATGAGAAAGAAAATCATGGTGTACCTTAAAAATTATAGACAAGATGTTATCCCAATTATCTTGCAACACTTTTGAAATGTGTAGATCAATTTGAATCTCTGCTAATAACTCATACATGTGATTTGTAGCTAGTAGATTTGTATCCTTGACTACCATCGTTTCATCATCCATTCTCTTCTACATAATGTCCATATGGGGAAGTATCATACCTTGAATATCAACCAATGTTACCCTTATTCTAGCCTCTTCCCTTAATAGTTCTTCCTGAAAAATTGTTAAAAACCTAATTTTTGCAAAATAAATGGTACTTGAACTTGGATGAAGTGCCAACTAATTTGCACTATCCTTTAAGTCTATATCAATTTTAGCCAATTTTTCTTTTATTTCATCGGTAAAGTTGGTGGAATCACTCAACTTTACAAATAAAGATACAACATTATTTACAACAGTTTCTAATATAGAAATTAAAGTAGATAGTTCTACTCGATCAATTGCTATCTTTTGTGCTAAATTTTCTAGCACTTTTTTCTCAAACTTCCTTTCATCTTTCATTAGGATTTTGTCTTGCCCATTAGTGTCCTTATTGAACTTGTGCACAATATCAATTAATTAATTAATGAAGGGACTTTTTTATTTACCTTTATAGATAGAGCATCTAAAAATATTTCTTTGATATCTTCCAAGACTATGTTCCTATCTCTTTCAACCCTTAGCATTAGTTTCATGGCTCTTTTCTTCCATAGCTCTCCCAAGATATCCATTTACTCAGCAGATAGATTGGATTGGTTATAATTTGGGATGAAAATATCCTCACCTAGGTCTATGCCATCAATAATTTTCTCTTTCCCTTTCCTTTTGAAAACTAAAGAAGGTATTATTGGAATACTTTAGAATAACTAAGAGAGGGGGTGAATTAGTTATCCAAAGTCCAAATTTACAGACAAAAAATTTTAATACTTAAAAAATACATGTGCATGCATTGATTAGATCATCCAACTCTTTTGAAGTGAGCTCTATGAGGAGCCAACACAGTTAAAGGTTACAATGCACATTGTTAAATGTGACCATGATTAAAGGATTTTAATCACCTTGTTAGGAGTGAGCCTTGTTAGAGGAATTTAGAACATTCCATTAGAATGTCACCCTATTAAAGGCTTTACTCATGAATGTTAGGTCAACCTTAATCAAATGGATTTATCCAAACTAATACAGTTGTTAGAAAGTAACAGTAGGATTTGATCTGATGACAAAACAAGTCACTTGTAGATTATAGATCTCTTCTTTAGCTCTTAATTCTACTAGAATTCATTCCCCTTCTTCTTTGATGGCTTATTAACTCTTCAAGCCTTCACCTCCTTAAGCCTTCTTGCCTAGTATGCCAACTACAGGTTCATTCCTTCAGCGACCATATGAAGCAACACCTTGCTCACATATTGCACACTTTGCTTCTGGCTTGCTATCTCCTTATATAGAGAGTTTTAATCTTTTTCCACTTCATCAAAATCATCCATCATAGGGTTAGGTTAGATTCATCAAATCTACCCTCTTTTGTATTTTTTCCCTTCTAAAAACTTCTCTTATATGTTAGAATTCTTTAGAATAACTGAGAGGGGGGGGGTGTGAATTAGTTATTCAAGGTCCAAATGCCCTAATAATACTTTTTCTGCACTTTTAATAAATCCATACACTTTTCATCCATCCAAACTTAAATCAACCATATTAGTAAGTTACAGTAAATCAACATGCAAAGATAAAACATTCAAGATCAACACATGACACAATGATTTACGTGAAAACCCAATTTGGGAAAAACCACCAATAACATGCTACTTGATTCTCACTCTTCTAAAGTGATGCCCTGTTAAAAGCCTACCTTGTTAAAGGCTTACAACACACTATTAAATGTGACCTTGTTAGAGGATTTCACCAAACTGTTAGGAATGGGCCTGGTTAAAGGACTTTAGAACATTCACTTGGAATGTCAGCTTGTTAAAGGATTTATCTCATGGCTATCAAACCAACCTAAGTCCATAGGATTTAAACTAACTGTTACAATTGCTAGAAAGTAACGATAATGGCCTTTTGATTTGATATAACTTACAACATACTTTGCAGATTTCAGATCACACTTTTAGTTCAATCCTTATGCTTGGCTTCAATCACTTTAGCTCTGATTGCTTGTCTTCTTATCAAGCTTTGTCTCCTTGAGTCTTCTTACTCATCATGCCAATGCATCCATATCTGGGGTCTTCTTATTGAAACATAATAACTATGCTCTCTTTCCTCCTTAGCACCTCCTTCAGCATTTTATGCTTTCATGCTTGACTGCCTGTCTATATTCTTTTCTTCATGAACTTATGTCTCCTTAAATAGAAATCTGATTTTCCTTTTCCGCTCAATTCTCCCTCTCCAATTTTAGGGTTTCAAAATGGATTAGGTAGGATACAATGTATCTACCTCATATCTTGTTCTCATTTAGAAACTTCGTCAGTTGTATCCTTAAAAACATTTTACATGGTGTTCTGTGCCACCAGCTCATCATTCTAATCTTCCATTTAATTTACAAACTTCTAGATAATAACCTTGTTGGCTTAGATCTAGCGAATCTTCGATTTTCAAAATAATGCAGCAACTCGGCATTATTATTTTTTACTGGTGCTCGGCATCTCTGTGTTACTCGGCACTTGATATCACTCGGCACTTGAAGTTTACTCGGCACTTGATATCACTCGGCATTTGAAGTTTACTCGGCACTTGATATCACTCGACACTTGAAGTTTACTCAGCACTTGATATCAATCTTGCTCGGCTTCAACTAGGAATCTGCTTGGAACCTACTAGCTTGCTTGGCTCCTTCTCTCTAATGAAATTTAATTAGGTTTTACATATGCCTTAGCTAAAACTTTACATCTTTGATATGTTTCAGTGTGCCCATTCTCTGTGTCTTATAGTATGTCATCAACACACTTTTTCTTCGATGGCTTAGCTGATCCTTGTACTTCATTACAAAATCATAACTTCAACCTTTCTCTAGGTGTACTAGTTACATCTTATTGATTGCCTCTTCCTTGTCAATCAACTAATTGATAGTATTTGGATCACTAAAGCAATTGTCATTCCTATAAGTGGCAAGTTTGACATCAATGACGAAACAATGATTGAGAACATTCTTTACCATTTCCATATATCATTCCAACAACTTTCCTCATGATCTTTTCAATCATTTCCAACATTATAATCCTCTTTAAATTCATCTCAAAATGGTTTGTCTTGAATTCTATGCCACCAGATCATCATACTTATCTTCAAAAAACTTCACACAATTCAAGAATTTGACTTTTTTAGCTCATATTCATCAAATCTTTGATCAAAATATTTATACTATCACTCAACAATAACATGCTTTTTTCTTGGCAATAACTATCTTCTGATGCTTGGTCAACACTAGGTTGCTCAGCATGAACTAAGTCTTCACTCACTCTATCATTACTACCATTTGCAATTCTCAACACATACTAAGTTTTACTTAGTTTAGCGCATAGTAAACTTTCTGCTCGGCCTAGACTAACTTGCTCAGCTTTCATTATTTTTTTGGTTAGGCTTGGTAGACACATTTCTTTACTTAGTCTTCTTCTAGTCTTTTCTCAAGTATCTTTTCATTGCAACCTTAAGTAGATAAATAATAAACTATATCATCAAATTCTTGGTGTTAGTGCTCCTTTTATACACCAAATAACTCAACTTTTCTCTAGGTACTCTTGTTGTCCTTTCTTTTCAAATCCTCTTTATATATCAATCAAATGATAGAATTTAGAACACCTTAGCTATTATCTTACTAGTAAGTAGCCAGTTTAACATCAGTGAAAAATAATGATTCTTTCATGATAGGTTTCATCAATTTCCTGCATTTCTATACTTCAACAATCTTCTTTTTCAATAATCTCCCTCTTTGGCATTGATGGTAAATCAATACCAACAATAATACCAAAAAGAAACTTAATAACTTATATTGAAATCTCTCTCTCTATCAATATCTAGCTTTCTTTTGTATAGGCTACAATCTCTTCTTCTTCTTCTTTAGATATTCAGTGTAAACTCTTTCTCTTTAACTCTTTCTAATCTTCTCTCTTTTTTGGTACTAATCTCCCTCTTTCTTGATAATGCTTTATTTATCCCTATATATTCTCCCTTTTTGACAAAAATGCGAAACAATTGTCATCTTCTCATGTAGATATCAATAATTTAGGTTCTCCCTTTGTAACCTTTCATGTGACTATAAATCTTATGTTTCAACTCTTTCCTTACTTTAGGCAAGTTCTAAAGTTACTTCAAGCAGTTCCTAAAGTAAGATCCACTGCATCAAGTTGTAAAGTATGCCATTCAACATAGTTGATGCAGGGGACTAATATTGCTCTTTAAGTAGCTTTGGATAGGGGTTATCACCCCTAACTTACTTCTAAGATATTCATGTGCATCCTTAGGTAAAGCCTTTGTGAATATATAAGCTATTTATTCCTTTCTATTCACATATTCCAGTCTCACTTCTTTGTCTTGAACCAACTCTTTCAAGTAATGATACTTGATTATAATGTTCTTTGTCTTTGTATGCATCACAAGGTTCTTAGATATGTTTATAGTACTTGTATTATCATAGTAGATTACCACAAGTTTAGTGATTTTTTCCTTCATTCTTTTCAGTAACTTTTTAATCCATACCACATTTTCACAATTCACTACAACAACCACATATTCAGCTTCAACAATAGATTATGAAATACATTTTTTTTTCTTGCTAGTCTAGGTAAGCGATCTTTTTCGTAAGAAAAATACTTCACCACTTGTACTTTTCTTATCATCAATTTTTGTAGCCTAATCAATATCTATATAGGATCTCAATTCAAACTTATCATTCTTCTTGTAGTATAGACCATAGTCTTCTATACCTTTCAAGTATCTCATAATCATTTTAACAACCATTAAGTGATTCTCCTTAGGATTTGTAGAAAATATTGCAATAATCCCAATAGGTAGTGTAATATCAAGTTTTCTATGAACTACATATTGCAATTTTCCAATCATAGGCCTATACAATGTTTGATTCACTTTTGTAGAATCATCAATTTTGGATAGTTTATGTCCTATCATCGTAGGAGTACTAACTGGTCTTGAATCTTCAATTCCAAAAGTCTTCAAGATTTCCTTTATATACTTGGATTGAGGAATGTAAATACCATATTTCATTTGATAAACTTGTAATCCAACTAAAACCTTTATATCTCCAAACATAGACATCTCAAATTCTTTGATCATTTCATTTGCAAATGTCTTACACAATGCATTTTGTCCTCCAAATATGATATCATCAACAAATATTTTAGCTAGTAAAATTCCTTTACCTCCTTCTATCTTAAGGTACAAATTGTTGTTGTCATCAATCTTCTCAAAACCAATCTTCAAAAGATAATTATGTAATCTTTCATACCATGCTTTGGGAGCTTGCTTTAAACCATATAAAGCTTTGTGCAATCTACAACCATGTTTTTGTTGTTTGGATCAACACATACTTTAGGTTGTTTAATGTAAACCTCTAGTTCTAGTATACCATTCAAAAATCTTGACTTGATATCCATTTGATAAACTTTGAATCCTTTATAGGAAGAATAAGCAAGCAGAGTTCTTACTCCTTCCAATCTTGCAACTGGGACAAATGTCTCTCCATAGTCAATTCCCTCTTCTTGTGCATAACCTTTGCAAACTAACCTTACCTTATTCCTTGTTACTTCACCACTCTCATCCAATTTTTTTCTATACACCCACTTAGTTCCAATAACATTTTTGTTCTCTGGTTTAGGCATTGGTGTCCATGTTTTGTTCTTCAAAATTTGATTAGTTTCTTCTTTCATGGATTGACTCCAGTTTTCATTCTCTAATGCATCCTTCATTGATTTAGGTTAATGCATGCTTAAAAAACATGTCTCATTCCTTAATCTATTCCTTTTCATTGGTCCAACATCTTTTTCTCTAATGATTTGTTTAGAAGGATGATGTCTTCTGACATAATCTTGGATTCATTCTTCTTCGAACAATAGGTCATTCATAAAGTTCAATCTCAAGTTCACTATGTACTTATCTTTCAAGTAACTCAATATTCATTTCTTGTAAATTGATCTTGGCATTAGAATGTACCTTGACTTGTGATTGTAACTCAGTTCCTGAATGTAACTTGATATCCATTGTATGTGACTCAGCAGTCACTGGTTCTTGTTGATTAGTAGCTAAAGTATCATCAACACCAACAAACATGCCTTCATAGTAGTACATTAATGTTTTGTAATTATTAGGTTCCTTCTTTTGTTCATCTTCTTGTATTTTTGTATATTCATCAAATTTTACATTTGTACTTTGCACAACTTTGTTAGTGTTAGTATTTAAACACTTATAAGCTTTACTTGTGGAAAAACCTAGAAATATAACTTCTTCAATTTTAGCATCAACTTTACCATTTCTATTGTCCTTAAGAATGTAATACTTGCTTCCAAATACCTTCAAATAACTAACATTTGGTGATTATCCATACCATAATTCATAAGGTGTGAAATTTGTACTTTTCTTGACTTGTACTCTATTCAAGGTATAGATAATTGCATTGACAACTTCTCTCTAGTATTTTAAAGAAAAATTCTTCTCTATCATCATTGTTCTTGCACAATCCATCACATATTTGTTCCTCATTTCAGCTATACCATTTTGTGGAGGGGTCCTAGGCGTAGAATTTTTTTTCTTGATTCCTCTATCATTGTAGAAGTTATTGAGTTCATTCAATGCAACCTCTCCACCTCTATCAAAACTCAGAAATTTCAAGATTTTAGTAGTTTCCTCTTCAACTTTAGTTAGATACCACTTAAAAATTTGAAAAGCATCATATTTTTTTCTCAAAAATATAACTGTCATCATTCTTGAGTAATGATCAACAAATATAATTAAATACTTGTCACTTTTTAGCTTTTCACATCAATTGTTTCACATAGATTAGTATTAAATAATTCTAAAATTTCATTTGAAGTATGAGTCTAATTTTTAAAACTAGACTTTGTCATCTTGCCTAACTAACATTGTTTGTAAATCACATTGTCAAGTTTCTTCAATTTTGGCAAACCTTTGACTCTCTTCATCTTACTGATACTAACCAAGTTATCAAAATTTATATGATACAATATTTTGTGCCATAGCTACACATCATCAAATTGTACAAAAAGGCAAGTATATTCATTCATGTCAAGATAAAAAAGTTTACCTCTTGTTTGATCTCCACTCCCAATGAGTTGTCCATCAACATCATAGATCTTAGCTTTCTTGTATTCAAATTCAACCATGAATCCTAAACTATTCAATTGTGATGCACTCAATAGATTATAGTTAAGTCCTTCTACATAGTAAGCATTGTCACACATGATCTTGTTTGTCAATTTTATTGATCCTTTACCTTTCACTGGAGAGGGTGCATCATTACCAAATCTAACACTATTTCCATTGGAATGCTAAAGGGTAATGAACTTACTTTTGTCACCAGTCATGTGATGAGAACATCCACTATCAATGATCCATCTTTTACCTTTTTTTACATAGGATACTAATGTAGTTGCCTCATCTTCATTTGAATCATATTTCATAGAAACATACACAACTTCATCATCATGACCATTTGATTCTTCATTAGATTCTTTTTTAGCAATGTAACAAGCTTTCTTTCTATTATCTTTATAGCATTTTTTACTCTCATATTTTCTACCTTTGAATTTGTCATCATTTCTATTGTTCTTCTTCTCAGTACACCTTGCTGCAATATGGACAACTTCATAACAATTAAAACATATGATGGGTAACTTACCATTGTATTTTTCTTTTCTTCTATGAAATCTCCTATCCAATAGTGCTTCCATTTCTTCTAGCTCTTCTTCATCTATGTCACTATCACTAGCAACATGCTTTACCTTTTTCTTTCCTTTAGGTTCTTTGATTATCAGCTTAGCTTTGAAAGCATAATCAATATTCTTAGATTTGAAATTATTGAAATTTGAAAGCTCAAAAGTAGTAATTCTACCAAATAGTCCTTTAATGGTTAGATCACTACTAGATGTACATCTTAGTTCTTGTATAGCAGAGATTTTAATAGCATACATAGGTAGCTGTGTTCTTAACACTTTGCTGATCATAGTCTTGTCATGGTTTCACAACACATGCCTTCTCCTAAAAATGGGGACCTCCTAGTATAATTTTTAGTTTTCCAAACCCCTAGTCTAGGGTTTGAGTCCTTTTTAGGGCTCTATCTAGGTTCTGAATGATGGGGACACAACCCACGCACAAAATGGGCACAACAAGAAAGAGAAATTTTATTAACTTTGTAGATAAGCTAATACATTCAGTGCAGAGGAAATAGACTTCAAAACATGCCTTAAGGGCTTACAATAACATAAATATGGAGATAATTTCTCCTTCAGTACCTCCTCTCAAACTCCACTCTGAACTGCCTTTTAATATGCTAGAAATATCCTTAAATAGACCCTGGAGGGTTAAGGACTAGGAATACATTCTAGAAAGTGCTAGTAGGCATCCACCGACCAAATAGAAGGCTCCAGAAGCTGTGTTAGAAGTCGACGCAAATCTAGAAGAATTTGAAAACAGTAACCGAACTTTCGAGAGGCATAACTTTTGAACCGTAGCTCCGATTGACGAACCGTTTACATTTCCAAAAAGCTCTCGAAGCACTCTATAACCCTGTGGACCAGATTTGCTCATCCCTCATTTTTTGACCCTTTTTGAGGTCATTTAATGCCCCTAACCTGACTTTGAAGCATTCTTAGGAGGTCTCCAAAACTCGAAAAACTGCGATAACTTTCAAACTGTGGGGCCTTTTGACCTGATTCTTTTTCTGGAATGCTCTAAATTACAATTACATTTATCTAGCCAATTTACACCTCCTAGTTCACCAAGATGATGGCTCAATTACATACTCCTATTTTTTTGGTATTTACACATATCCCAAGGTGTTCAAATACTCTATCGTAGAACATTGATAGTGGAACTGTGAGAGTTGGAACCTTTATTTGACCCAAATGGGTATCCAAAAATGAAAACACATGAAACAAAAATTAAGTCTAAGTACATTTTTTTTTTTGGGTGACACAGGATTGCCCTTATACCTTTGGATGCTCCTGCATCAGACACCCAGGGTAGATTGAAAAGTGACCCTGTCATTTTATGAATGGTAGAGGAAATCCCAAATGGGAAACCTCAGCTGCTGAAATCTAGGCTGAGTCCTCTATCGGCCGTCCTTTCCACTTGACCAAATACTCTTCATACTACCTGTTTCTGGTACTTCTACCCACACGATGATCTAGAATGTCTTCTATCTCCTCCTTCTTAGAAGCAGGAATTGGACATTACTCTAACACCAGCTCCTCATCTACACCATCATCATGATACTCTGTTAAGTTTGCAATGTTAAAAATAGGAGAAATGTGAACACCATCTGACAGCTCCACCTCATATGTATTTTTTGAGTCATGTTTCTTTAGAATTTTGCAGGGGCCAAATTTCTTCATTTTTAGCTTGTTGTAAGTACCAGCTGGAATTCTTTCTTTTCGTAAGTGCACCATGACTAGATCCCCTATTTGGAATTCCTTATGTCTTGTCCTTTGATCAGCCCTAGCTTTATACTCTTGATTCATCTTGGTAATGTGTGCCTGAACCTCCTCATGTAGACATTTGATATGTTCAGCAAATTCTTTAGCTTCAACACTTGTCCTCTCCCCTTGCTCTATCTTCCTCAATTCTGGTGCAGTCCTTGGGCTACTTCCAAATACAATTTGGAATGGTGATTTTCTAGTACTCCTATTCATAGAGTTATTGTAAGCAAAATCTACTTGGGGTAGAATCAAATCCCATCCCTTGGGCTTATCCCCAACTAAACATCTCAACAAATTGCCCAGACTTCTATTCACCACTTCTGTTTGGCCGTCAGTCTGTGGGTGATGCATGGAACTGAATTTCAAGTCTATTCTCAACTTCTTCCACAATGTCCTCCAAAAATACCCCAAAAATTTAGTATCTCTATCAGAAACTATACTCCTTGGAAGACCATATAGTCTTACCACCTCTCTGAAAAACAAGTCTGCAATATGGACAACATCATGAGTCTTGTGACATGGAATGAAATGTGCGATTTTGGAGAACCTATCAACCACCACAAATACTGAGTCATTACCCCTTTGTGTCCTTGGCAATCCAAGAACAAAATTCATACTTATGTCCTCCCATGGCCTTGATGGAACAGGAAATGGCTGATATAGTCCAATATTGTGAATAAATCCCTTGGCAACTTGACAAACCTGGCAAATCTATACAAACTTCTTCACATCCTGTGAAATCTGAGGCCAAAAATAATGTTCTCTAAGGATGGCAATGGTCTTATCTCGACCAAAATGTCTTTCCATCCCTTTGCTGTGTTTCTCCTTAATCAGATTTTCCCTCATGGAGCTCCTTGGAATGCACAATTGACTACCTTTGAACAACATGCCATCTTGAATCAAATAGTCTAACCACTTGGTTCTATCTACAACAACAGGCTCTTACAAGCTTTCCATGCTTTAGCATAATTAGGATCCTCAGGGTACAAATTCTTGAGTTCATCAAACCCAACTACTTCAACCTGCATTACTGTGAGCAACAACTGTCTCCTACTTAGTGCATCTGCAACCATGTTAGATTTTCCACTTCTATGTTTCAACACAAATGTATAACTCTGCAAGAATTCTACCCACTTCATATGCCTCTGATTCAATTTACCTTGGCTATTTAGGTATTTTAATGCCTGATGATCAGTATACAAAAAAAATTCCTTTGGCAACAAATAATGCCTCCATTTCTTTAAGGCCTGAACTATTGCATAGAACTCTTGATCATAAACATAATACTTCTTCTTTGCATCATTCAATTTTTCAATAAAATATGAAATAGGATTACCTTCTTGGCTTAATACAGCCCCAATAGCACTGCCACTAGCATCACAATCCACCTGGAACACCTTTCCAAAATTTGGAAGTGCCAACACAGGTTGTTCTGTCACCTTCTTCTTCAGCAATTCAAAACTTCTCGCAGCTGTTGCAGTCCATTTGAACTCTTTTCTATCGCCTCTTATTGTGTCAGTTAGGGGTGCACATATGCCACTAAAATTCTTAATAAACTTCCTGTAAAAACTAACCAGACCATGAAATGATCTTACCTCAGTAGTAGACCTTGGAGTAGGCCATTCCAAGATGGATTTTACCTTCTTTGGATCCATTTTAAGACCTTCAGGTGATATAACAAACACCAAGTAGACTAACTCCCTTTTAGCAAAGATACACTTCTTTAAATTAATTAACAGTTTCTCTTCCCTCAACCTCTCAAGAACACTACGAATATGCAATAAATGTTCTTTCAAAGTCTTGCCGAAAATTAAAATATCATCCAAATAAACAATAACAAATTTTCCCAAGAACTTCTTAAGTACCTCATTCATGAGCTGCATGAAGGTGCTTGGGGTGTTTGTCAATCCAAAGGGCATGACTAACCACTCATAAAGACCCTCCTTGGTGTTGAAGGCCATTTTCCACTCATCTCCTTCTCGAATCCGTATCTGGTGATAACCACTCTTGAGATCTATCTTTGTGAAGTATTGAGCTCCACTCAAGTAGTCCATAAGATCATCCATTCTTGGCAAAGGAAACCGATATTTGATGGTTATCCTATTTATAGCTCGAGAGTCTATACACATCCTCTTCTCTCCAGCCTTCTTTGGTGCCAATATTGCGGGTACTGCACATGGACTTAGGCTCTCTCGAATCAAGCCCTTCCTCAACAACTCCTGAACCTGTTTGTTTAGCTCCTCTATTTCAGTAGGAGTCATCCTGTGAGCAGCCTTGTTAGGCAAACTTGCTCCTAGAATTAGATCTATCTGATGACTGATTTGCCTTACTGGTGGTAATCCTTTTGGAACATTATTAGAAATAATATCTCCAAATTCACCTAGTAAATTTGAAACTTCAAGTGGTATTTCACTACTACCTTCTTTATCTTTCCTAGGAATCAAAGCATAACATATATGCTGATGTTTCATTCCATCTAAAAAACTTCCTTCCATCAACAAGACAAATCCTAGCACTACTACATACCTTTTCATCTTCCCTTTTCATGGGCTTTAGTTTGTGGCGAACTCCATCCTTTGTTAGAGAATATGTGTTTGCATGACCATGATGTACTGCATGTCTATCAAACTGCCATGGTCTACCCAACAATAGATGGCAAACATCCATTGGAATAACATCACAGAGAACTTCATCATGGTAACTCCCAATTTTAAATTTCACTAAACATTGTTCACTTACCAGGACCTTATGATCATCTTTTACCCAAGCAATCCGATAGGGCTGGGGATGTCTCTCCCTCTTGAGCTTCAGCTTAGAGACCATCTCTTTTGATACCAAGTTATCAATGCTACCACCATCAATGATCAGGTCACAACATTTATCCTCACACTTACATCTGGTACGAAAAAAACTCCTCCTTTGTCCTGGTTCAATCTCATCACTTAGTATGACCCTTTCATTCACCAAGGTCTCTCCTCTTTCTACATCCTCTGAATGTGATGATTGTGCATCCTCATCCACATGAGCAACCCTAGCTTGGCCCTCAGCTCTCCTATCTATCCTTCCTTGTCATTGAGGGCATTGAAAGGCATGATGACCTACTTCGTTGCAATGGAAATAGGTACCACAGAAGCCTCCTCTTCCTTGTCCACATCCTCTACCTCTTCCTCTCTGATTTCTAAAGTCTTGATCATGAGAGCAGTTGAAACCCTCATTCCTCTGGTTCCTGCTAGTACCCACATCTTCATTTTTCTTTTGGGTTTCATTTTGACCTCCAGATGACCTACCACTTCCCCTTCCTCCTTGACCATGCCCTCTTTGTCTCCCTTCGAACCTCTTATTCAACTTCTCTTCAACTCGTAGGGCAAACTGGTATGCCTCTTCAATGCTGGTCATTCTTACCAAACTTAATTCTTCTTGGATGCTAGGTTGCAACCCACTGATATAAAGAGAAACCTTCTCCTTATTTTCTTCTGCATGCCCTGCTCTAATCAAAAGTTGATAAAACTCCTCTATATATTCTTGGACTGATCTTCCTACTTGCTTTAGCCCATGCATCTTCTTAAACAAATCAAGCTCGTAGTCCACAAGAATGAACTGCTTCTTCAATTTGTCCATCATGCGATCCCACCTTGTGATCTTCTCCTTTCCTCTTTTGTTTCTTTCCAATTGAACCTCTTGCCACCAAATTTTGGCATGACCTTTCAGTTTGGCCTTTGCAAACTTAACCCTATCTAGGTCCCTAATATCCTCATACTCAAAGTATTCTTCTAGTTCATTGATCTAGTCGATCAACTCATCTGGTTTCAGATTTCTTGAAAATACACCCACATCAATTGTAGGTCTTTTCCCAAATTTGGTAATGGCCCTAAAAAGCCTTTCCTCTACCTAATTTAGAAATTCCCCATCAAATTCCCCTTCTGGTCCAATTTCTTCTTCTCCATTGTCATCCTCACTATCGTCACCTGCGGCAACATTTGTTCCTCTACGAAGCTCCTCCTGCAATGCTTGTACCTGCCTTTGGAGGGCTCTAACCTCCTCAGGATTAATAGCTCCGACCCTTCCACCATGCTCTCTTCATGGAGGCATCTTCTTAACTCAAACCCACAACCACACAGTCCTAGTGCAAACTGCCTCACAGTCGGCACTTTGTCTACACACTCAGGAAAACTAGCTCTGATACCACTTGATGGGGACACAACCCACGCACAGAATGGGCACAAAAAGAAAGGGAAATTTTATTAACTTTGTAGATAAGCTAATACATTCAGTATAGATAAAATAGGCTTCAAAACATGCCCTAAGGGCTTATAATAACATAAATCTGGAGATAATTTCTCCTTTCAGTACCTCCTCTCAAACTCCACTCTGAACTGCCTTTTACAATGCTAGAAATGTCCTTAAATAGACCTTGAAGGGTTAAGGACTAGGAATACATTCTAGAAAGTGCTAGTAGGCATCCATCGACCAAATAGAAGGCTCCAAAAGCTGTGTTAGAAGTCAATGCAAATCTAGAAGAATCCGAAAACGGTAACCGAACTTCTGGTAGGCATAACTTTTGAACCGTAGCTCTGATTGATAAATCGTTTACATTTCTGGAAAACTCTCAAAGTGATCTATATCCCTATGGACCAGCTTTACTTGTCCCCCATTTTTTGATCCTTTTTGAGGTCATTTAATGCCCCTAACCTGACTTTGAATCATTCTTAGGAGGTCTCCAAAACTCAAAAAACTGCGATAACTTTCAAACCGTGGGGCCTTTTGACTTGATTCTTTTTTTGGAATGCTCTAAATTACAATTACATTTATTTGGCCAATTTACACCTCCTAGTTCACCAAGATGATGGCTCAATTACATACTCCTATTTTTTTTGCATTTACACGTATCCCAAGGTGTTCAAATACTCTATCCTAGAACACTGATAGTGGAACTGTGAGAGTTGGAACCTTTATTTGATCCAAATGGGTATCCAGAAATGAAAACACATGAAACAGAAACTAAGTCTAAGTACATTTTTTTTTTTGGGTGACACAGGATTGCCCTTATACCTCTAGATGCTCCTGCATCATTGAATCAACCCTGGCCCTCTTCCTGTGAAACCCAATGGCCAGAAATTAAATATTTTTGATTAAGTTTGATTTTTTTTAGTGAATAGGGTGCACTAGCTTACCTAGCGCACATAGCACACCCTTTGAGGTGCGCTAGTGCACAAGTCACTCTAGTATGGAATGCTTCCCTTTGGGAGTGCACACCTGCACACATATGTATGTGCGCACCCCCAAAGAGTGTGCTCTATCTAGAGTCTATAAAAGCCTAGGATACCCCCTATACTTATTCATTGTCTCCTCCACTCAAGCTTTAAGTGAACCTCCACACTTGTTGAGATGCACCTTTTCTTCATAACATGCATATCACACAAAACAGTAAGTTAAAAATAACAATGTGTGCACCTTACACACTTGTTTTTGTAAAAGCTTAATAAAAGTTAAAAAACCTAAGCAAACATCACCTTAGTAAAAGGTGTGCATGTGTGAAACTATCCAAGGTGTGCACATGTCCATCTTTCAAAGAAAACATTCTCCTATGCATAATAAGGGTGCACACATAGCGCACCCCACAAGGTGTACTATGTGCACACTCTTTGTAATGTAGATCACTTTGCACATAGTTAAGCACACACCCCACAAGGTGTGCTATGTGCACACCCTCAATTTTAAAGGTTTTCTTGGGAGAAAGGCACACCTAGCACACCCTCAAGATGTGCATGGTGCACAAAGTGCACCAAATTTGTCTATTGAAAATGTAAAATAGGGTTTTTAAGCTATTTGCGATGTTTTAAGGTTTTGGGTTTGATTTTTTTGTAACTAAGGTTTATTTAGGGTTTTGTTTTCAACCTTCCAAACTAATGGATTCCTATTTTAGGTAGATAAAATGGCTTGCTCCTCATGCTCCCTTGCTATAAAGATGGCTCAAAAATTGGTTGTCTTCAAATTTCAAGGTGTTCCATCTAAGTCTCACTTCTAGGATGCTCATTCAGAGATCCGAGACATTGAGCTAGGCTATATTGACTAGAATGCTTTCATGGCTCTATGGAACAAACCAAATGAGAGGCCCCCCTATCGTGTTTGCACTTATAAGATCAAGGTTAGTAAATGTAGCTTCATACACAGTTTTGGTACAATCTTCAGAGTTGGTTATGTCATTGGCAGAGAATTATGTTTCAGAGGAAAGAGTGGTAAAAAGCATAACTGGAGAGATCATTCTAGATCTAAGGTCCTAAGAATATAGAGAAAGTTTTCCATCTTCTGAGGGCAGATCAGTATATTAGGTTGACATACCATCAAGAAGAAAGGTGGTATAGAGAGCATGAACCAAAAGCCATAGAAATTATTGAATCCTCATATCTCATTGATAGTACTCCTCTTGGGTGAAAATAATGGAAAGTAGATGTGACAAGAGATTATATGAAAGATGATATCAAACATTCTATAGTGCTCTTGAGTAGAATCATGGGATTACTAGTAGGAGGATACTTAAACATATGGATGGTGCACTTTTCATAACACTCTTAAACATATGGATGGTCCATGTTTTGATAATATTGGTAGAGTTTAGTACTTGGTAGGAAAATAATTTAAACATGAAGATGCCATAGAGGATCATTAGATCAATGCAGTAGATGACTATGAGATTTGAGTAGGGGATTATTGTAGAATGACTCTTTATTTGGTAGGCAGTGCCTTGAAAATGAAGGTCCCATTAAAGATTGTATAGCAAGATATTGAAGAAGTCTTAGATCCCTTATATAACTAAGATAAGATATATGATCAACCTATCATGAATGCAAAGATTAATAGAGAAGAAAACATAGATATCAATCATAGGGTGAGGCATATCATCCAATTAACCAAGGAATTGATTAAGAGACCATTCAAGCTAGATCCAATTCCAAAAACAATAGTTTTCCAAGCCATATCTCACCTAGTAAAAGGTAGAGGAGAGAAAGTGATAGTGCCAACATTCACAACTCAGCCTTTAATAAGGCCATAAATAGTGCATTAGATTGATAGAGAAGTTGGGTACTTCAGGGCACAGAAGGGTAAAAATAAAAGGAAAATAAATTCCCCTTAGAAATATGAGCCCAAAGAGGAGGCAAATCAAGCACCTGAGAACCAAGGGGCATAAAATGTAGAAGTCATCTTGACTCAGGATAATCTCTTAGTGCCACTACCAAAACAAGAGAAAGAACCTAAAGCAGAAGCATAGGAAGTGTCTCCACTTTCCCAAGAGGAAGAAACCTCTCCATCAGCTCCCAAGAAAAGAAAGATGAAAAATCAGTTAAGAGGGCAAGGTGACAAAAGGTGATAAGAAAGGTTATTCCTTTTCCACCAATCCTATATGTTATTCTAGAGGAAGAATTATAGGATGACAAGGACAAAGAGGATAACCTTCCCTTGAGTCAAAGGACTCATCTTGCTAGGGCTGCTAACATAGAATGGAGAAGGAGCTCCTCTATAACACCACCATCCATTCCTACACAACTATTCAGGTTAAAAATTTGAAGGATGAATTACAAAAATGGATTGATGAGAAGGAGGATCAAAGGGTTGATGTCTTTAAGATGTCAACTTTTGATTTCATGCTTGTAGGCACTAAACTTGTAAGAGATCAGATAAGGGATACACCTAAAAATCAACCTCCATAAGGGGATTGGAGTTAGTTGCCACCTTAGCCACAAGGACCTTTAATTTCTCCACCATCACTAAGTCAAGTTTTATCATGCTTGGATAAAGGTTCAATTACTCTTCTCACTCTAGATAATGAAGAACATTTACAAGCTAAATAAGTAGAAGAATCAAAACAAAGACCCACCGATGAAGTATTGGAGGAGAGGCAAAAAGATGGGGTACCTCAAAAAACTTCCCAAGATACAAAGGTGAGGACTATGGACTCAACAGACATAGAGATGCCTAATATAGATCTCTCACAAAAGGAGAAGACTCTAGAGAGGAGTGATAAAGGAAAGGGCCTAGTCGCACAAGCTCTCTCTTCATCTAAGAATAATTCTCTAATGGAAGATACTCCAAGATGGTTGAGAAAAGAGGTGACGATTAAACTCAAAAGACAACTATATTGTACTAAGGAAGAGGGAATGAGAGAATTAATTGAAGCTCTCAAGAAAACTGAGCCACCTGTGGGTGATGCATGGACATTGGCCTTTGTCATAAGTGATCAAAATCAAGACTTGTTCACCCATGTTGCTATCCCTCATCTACATACAGATATTGAGGAGTTGACCCCCAAAGATTATCAGATTAAAGAGGTCTTGCTTTGAAAACCCACTATGGATAATGCTAAATTGATGGTCACTATAGGAATAAAGGAAGTGTTTAGGAACTTAGAATAGGATGAGTCTGAATTGTTAAACCTCCAGAAGCAAAATGAACTCCTAAGAGGTTATTTGTATGAAGTATCTGGTCCACTAGATCTTGAAAATCCTAAGGATACTTTAGGTATGACATTCGATAGGAGGGATAATGAGAATGTATAATTAGATCCAATTTTGAAGGCTTGTTAGAAATGGTGAGAAAGTTTTGAAGAAAAAGGTGTGTAGATCATACAAGGAAATCTTAAACTACTACACTACATGCAAGATAATGCAGACAAGCTGGTTTCTATATTGAACTAGGATTTTGGGTTGATGGATGAGATACATACCTAGGGTAAAGACCTGCAAGTGTTATAATCAATAAAGGGTTAGAGGTATTAGATGTTGATGGATGTATAAACTGTAGATGAGTTGGATAAGATAGATGATTGGATAGAGAAGATTTCAAATGGTAATGATGTAATGGAAAAATTACATGCGAATATTCATAAGCTCAAGGATTAAGCCCAAGAGCAGACTTTGGAGGCAGAGAGACATTACAACAATACTTGCCTGGAAATTTTTGAAGATGATTCAAGGGATAAACTCATGACTTTACAAGAAATTGTTGAAATTTTTTAGAAGACTTTTGAAGAAGCTTCCACTGATGAGGATATTAGATAAGCATTTAAGATTGAAGAGGCATTGCTAGAACTGGATGTGAAATTAGGAGATTTTGTAGAGACTCACTTTGAGGTGGGTAACTATTGACAAAAGTAAAGGGCAAATGTTTTGCTTTAGATTTTATAGATGTAACCAAAGTGATGGAGATTATAGAGAAGTTCAAGAACAAATACCTAAACATAGCTTGAGTATGAAGGGAAACAAAACCCATAAGTTAGAATTTCAGTTTTGATACTTGGTAAAATTTTGCATTTTTTGGACCTGTTTTCCAAGGTGCACTTCTTCCAAGGTACACAAGGTGTGTAAGGTGCACTTATCCCAAGGTGTACTTCTCCAAAGGTGCACCATAAGTTTTTGAAGAAGTCAAAGGTGTGCTGACAGTTAACTGCCAGTTCCAAATTTAGAGCTTTCCAAGCACCAAAAATGCATTCTGATGGTAGTTTAACTCCTACAAACATTTAGAGAAGGTTGAGCTTCTATTTTTGGCATTTCTAGAGACTCCTCCATCATTTGATGGATTTCTTATTCTTATTTTCTCATTCTTTCTTTATTTCAAGACATGTACAAACTCATGCACCCATTAAATGATATAAACAAGGGCGGAGTCCTACTTAGCACCAGTTAGAGAGTCAGTTTGTACATAAATATATTTGTTTTATTATTTTAGAAGCATTTTTTTGCATTAAGAGATATCTCATTCTCAACTCAAATTGAGGAGATCATTTCCTATAAATTCAAGAATTAAACATGTATTCTAGGTCGTTATTTTGATGCAATAATATATGTTATTGACACTCTCATTTGGAGTGTAGTTATTCTTGCTTGAGTGTGTTATATTTTGTGAATGTATGTTCATGGAATATAATGGAGCCAATGGTTTTGTTGTGTTATTTTTATTGAGCGGTCTTTTAGATCTAGTGTTTGCCACATGTTTATAAATTCTGCAAACATACTTAGTTGGAGAAGAGATCACCATATTGTTCCTGCATAGATTTTTGTCTTGCATAAGTACACCTTCATTGGCCTTGCAATATGATGAAAACTAAAACATCTTATAGTTATTGAATTCCCATTGATGATTGCATCAATGGAATTAAGGAAGTGCTGCTTCTATTTTCATTAGTTACCTATCAATATTTTCAAAGGATTAACTTGTACATGTGTTGTTTCTATGGCTTATGTTCGTTAGGGATTTACTTTTCAAGTCATTTTCTTAAACTTATTTTTACCCTATCTCCATTATTTTCTTTTACAAAACACTTGGTTAATTTAGGAATTCATATAGTTGCAAAGTTAAAATTGCATTTATTATAAATAGAAAAATACATATTTCTTTTTGTGTGGTTACTTTTTTTGAGATAGCAAGAAGATTCAACATCTTATCTAAAATTGGTCAGAACCAGAAAAGGCCTCCTTGTGAACACTCACATCTATCTTCTACTAAGTGGATTCCAGTAGGTTACAAGATCGCTCGAAACCTTGGAGTTGATCATAGATTATCTTTTCAAGAGAGGAGTTTGAAAGGATTCCTACCATTAAGCATCATGCAAAATGATAGTTCAACAAGTCTCATCTTCAATAATTCTATTTGATCCACTAATTGCATTGAAAATAACTTTGATTCTTGTACAATACTAGACTATAGTCTCTCACCTTCTTGCATTCTCATTTCATCAAATTTTCCTCTTAGACTTTTTGCTTTGTCTCTCAACACATTCTTGTCTCCTTCATAGATCTTTTTTAGGGCATCACATATTCCTTTAGAAGTGGTACATATTTTTATGTCTTTAAACTTTGAATAGCTTAGGGAAGATGTAATCTCCAACATTGGTTGATTGTGTTCTTTCTTTTATTTGAGTTGTTCATAGTTGGGGCAGCATAAACTGCAACATATTTGGTGGTGATGTTTGCCAATGCATAATCTCCAAGTTTTCCTAGATGCAACTTCATCAAACTTTTCCATATAGGAAATCTTTGCTTGTTTAACTTGGGCACCTAATTTCTGTACATCTTGATCTTTATCTTTAAGCACCTTCAAAAATTTTCCTTCACAAGTACCAAAGGCTCTGATACCAATTTGTTGGAATGCTTTAGAATAACTAAGAGGGTGGTGAATCAGTTATCCAAGGTCCATTCTATAGATAAAACTTTTCAGTACTCAACAAATACTTTTGCATGCATTGATCATTCAATATCTTAAACCATAGTATATTACTTTCTTAGGCCAAATGAATTTTGCATAAATGTAAACATGAAATACCACAAAATTATTCACACAATTTGACACAAGGATTTTACATTTAAACCCAATTTGGAAGAAAACACCAGTAACATGCTACCAATTTTCAATCTTCTAAAGTTAGCTCTATGCGGAGCCAATCTTGGTAAAGGTTACAATGCACACTGTTAAATGTGACTTTGATTAAAGGATTTCAATCACCATGTTAGGAGAGATCCTTATTAGAGGAATTTGGAATATTCCATTATAATGTCATCATGTTAAAGGATTTAGTCATGACTATTAGGTCAACCTTAATCCAAAGGATTTATCTAGATTGAAACAGTTGTTAGAAAGTAATAGCATGACTTGATCTAATAACAAAAAATTTCACTTGTAGATTAAAAATCACTTATTTAGTACTCCATTCTACTTGGCATTCAATCTCCTTAGTCTTTAACAACTTGTTCACCCTTTAAGCCTTCACATCCTCAAGTCTTCTTTCCTAGTATGCCATTTATAGATTCATTGCTTCGGCCACCAATTGGAGCAGCACAACAAGACACCTTCTCTCTCTCTCTCTCTCTCTCTCTAGTTTGCACTATGACACTTTGCTTCTGGCATGCTATCTCCTTAAACAAAGAATTTAGATTTTTTTGCCGCTTAACCATAATCATCCATATTAGGATTAGGTCAGATTCATTAAATCTACCATTCTTTCCATTTTATTTCCTTCTAGAAACTTCCTTTACAATCCTCTCCAAATTCATCTTCAAATGGTTTATCTTAAATTTTGTGCCACTTGCTCATCATACTTATCTTCCACATGGTTCACATAATTCAAGAAATCAACTTTGTCAGCTTAGATTTGTCAAATCTTCAATCAAACTCATTTTACTAGGCACTCGACAATCACTATCTTCTGATGCTCGGTCAACACTAGGTTGCTTGGCATACACTAAGTCTTTACTAGTTCTCCACACACATTAAACTTTCTTAACTAAACACCTACTAGATTTTTCTTTGCTTAACAAATACTGAACTTACTTTTCTTGGCTTCAACTAACTTTCTGCTCAACTTGCATTCACTTGCCTAACTTCCACTATTTTCTCAATCAGGCTTCACAGGCACATTTATTTGCTTACTCTTCTTCTAGTATTTTCTCAAGTATCCTTTTATTATAGCCTTAAGTAGATAAATAATACACTATATCATCAAAGTCTTACTTGATCTTAATGCTGCTTTTATACACCATATAACTCAAACTTTCTCTAGGTACTCTTGTTATTCTTTCTTTTCAAATCCTCTTTATGAATCAATCAAATGATAGTATTTAGACCAAATTAGCAATTTTCTCACCATAAAGTAGTAGGTTTGACACCAGTGACAAAAAAATGATTGTTCCATGATAGGTTTCATCAATATTCCTCATTTCTATACTTCAACAATCTTCTTCAATAGACTTAATAGTCATTTTGTAAATCCTCTAACTTGGTAACATTTCAAGATTGAAGTGTTTGAAGACCTGTAACCAGGCCACTCCTAATAGGGTGATCTAAATCCTCTAATAGGGTCATACTTAACAATACATTTTGTAACCTTTAACAGGGTTAGCTCCTAATAGGGCTCACTTCATAAGAGTGAAAATTATTGTGACTAGTTACAAGGTGGTTTTACCAAAATTGGGTTTCCACATTAGATCTTGGTGTCATTTGTGTTCATTTTATCTTCTTGTGCTTTAAATTTTTACAACTAAGTTACTAAAGGATAAAATCAATTAATACATGTCTTAAGATTGCCTTGTTAATCGAGCATTAGTTATATGCTAGTGTTAACTGAGCTATTCTATATTGTATGATAAGTGGAAGTTTGTATTGATATCTATGGGACAAGGATTTGTTTTTGTGGTAACTAATTCAACCCTACTTTCTCATTTACTCCTATTACATTTCAAATAGTCACTACCAAGTTGTGCATTTAGAAATTTCTATCTCACTCTACATTTTTTTCTTCAAAATCAAATCTCTCTATCTATTGCTACTTACTTAGCTTCTTTACTCTTTGATGTAATGTGTTCCTAGATTGATCATGCATAAGTAAAAGAGGGGAAAATGCAATCACCCAAAAATTCTCATCTAGATCATTAGCCCCCCTTTTCAACACCTTGGCTAAATTATTTAATCATTTGTCTATATCAAATAATCAAAAAATAATTTATTCAAAAGTAATCTATGGTTTGACTATAATATCCTAAGTCCATATATGATTAAAAGAACATGCCCACTTTCAATTAAATAAAAGACCCCATTCCCACATAATCCTAAGTTGCACATGTAAGTCATTTCTCCTATTTTTAAATAAAAATAAAAATACTTTGTCTGATATGAAAAGTCAACTCATGTTGATTGGAGGAAATGAATGTGCACATGGATCATGTCAAAATTCAATCCTCAGCCCTAATCATTTGTCTATTAATCTTGATCTCAACCATTTGTACATCTTTAAAAGGGAGAGCTCTCCCCTCATTTGAGAATTCCAATTTTGAACTATTGTTATGCTGTAGGTTTACTTACAAGTTTTCTTGGAGCATTTGTGGAGATATTCTATCTTGTCTCACATTCATTCTTGCATCATCATACTAGTGTAGGTTTATTTTCATTAACTTAGTTTCCTTATGCAATAGACTAGTTCACTTAGCTTAATTATAATGATTTTTTAATACTCTCATGTTGTTATCATAGTTGCATTCTATTTAGCATTGGAACTTCTTTGACACTAGAAACCTTTCCCTTGTCCAAGAATGTCCCGTTTCATGGTTTCCTAGCAAGGGATACATTTGTAAGGTTCAACTAAGACCTATTTTCATACTTTTTTGAATGTCTTTGCACTTCATGACTAGGGAACTCTAAGCCAAAATCCAAGCTTTCCAATCTATGGAATACCTTGGATAGAATGGTTTAGAGAAGTGTACATTTCTAGTGTACACATGAATCTTTAATTTATGTTCTAGGATGTTAGTTACGAGGAAGGTTAATTAGTTTAGGTATTTTATAGACTATCATTTAACGTGGAGAAAATAATTTAATGGTCAAAATTGATAAGTACTAATTTACACCCCCCTAGTAATTAACATTTGGCCTTGAAATCTTTCAATCCTCCAAACTTGTCCCATACCTATGGCTGCATATGATGCCACTCCCCAATAGTCTATGTCTCATCATTCTCAACCTAAGCATTATGGTGGGCCTATGTGTCACATGCTGGTAACACATAGGATTAGTTAGAACATCATGTGGCTTTCCATACTAGTGCATCATCCTATCTAGGAAATACTTCTCTACTATGTAGTCTCAATGCCCAAATATGAATCCAAGAGTAATTGTGAAAGGAAGCTATAGCTAATACTCAGGAAAAGGACCTAAACCTATATAGGTCCTTCATGACCACCACTATGATGCCATCGTAAATTACTCTCCAGTAGTCCAAATCATGAGTATGGTGGAAAGTTAAGAGATTTTCCCAACTATACACTACTGACTCATTGATTTGCCTATCATGACACCCAACTAGCTTGATGATTGTTATGTTCTACCAAGCCCAAACCTCCAAGATCATAGAAAAATATATATTCATCTCCATATCTCCATCTCCATGATATAAAATGTGGTAGAGGTCTTTGTACAACTCTACCAACATTAATTAACCCTAGGCTGTCAAAACACTTGCATCCACAATCTACATTATGGTGGGTATGACACTCTTCTCACCCGTGTATAGGGAAAGGTCCCTTAACAATAGTATACATACATAGAAGTACATCCATGTGGTCAATGCTACATCAAGGTGTTGGTCAAATGAAAGATGACCTTATTAAATCTTGAAAGGCACACCTAGATGTACCAACATCTATACTACCTATTACCCAGTCATATCATTGGTTGCCAACATCTTGGGTTGCTAATATCATATATACATCATGTATAATAAATGTCATCCACCCTTTATGGAGATGGAAAGCGGTTCTGTTAGAGTGTCATCACTCACATAAAGTAGTCGCCATCACCATATAGGTACACTGATGGGGAATTTGTGCAAGATATCCCAACCTAATGGTGTTAGCACATATATACTTAATCAATCTAAAAGGCTCTATGACACACAATATTGTTGCATGCATCTCTCATGATACAAGCATGTTTATTGACCACTACATCCAAAAATCATAACAATGTTAGGCCTTTTTTATGCTACCAAAACTTATTCTAGCTACTCAAATTTCTTGCAAGACCACAATCCCACTAGTCCTTTATGCATTCTTGCTAGACCTAGGGTTGTGGGAGCATAATTTTGAATCACCTAGAATGTGAAAACAATAAAAAATATAAAATGGACAAAATAGGTTTGAGGCCTACCACTCTGTCTACTAACCCTCACACTTGTACATGTCAAACTATCTCTGTTGGGTGTAGTGGATGTCTATGTACAACCATCTTGATAATGAGAACTAGAGCTCTAAAAATCAATAAAGGATTTAAGAAAAAAGAATGTAGATGACCCATTTTTGCACCTGTAGAACCTTACATAAGACCCCTTCTTCAACCCTTTTCTCCATTTCCCCTCCTAGATGACCCTTTTTACCCTCCATTCCAATTAGTTTTACATCTTGATTACAAAATTAACCCTTTGTTAGCCTTTTTGCATCATTTTTCTTGCAACACCTTTCATATTTTTCGAGATGTTGTTTGGCCTTGTCTTCTCTATCTATCACCTTCTCAAGGGGGTATCATATAGTCTAGTCTCTATCTCCTCTTTCTAAGACTAGGACAAGTTGCTATAAAATCCTTCTTTATGTCATCTATTATTTAAAAATATCTTTGAAATAGTGTTGTCTCAAATCTATGTCAAAGAGGGAAATATGTAGATACCTAAATCTGATCATACAATAAGTAATCACATTTAGTATCTTCTAAAACATTATTTTTTTAACATTTAATATTAATTAATGTATGTTATTCTCTAATCAATTAATTGACTATAGCTTGATTAATAATCAAATGACAAAAAACAATCTAATATATTAAATCAAGTCCCCTTCCTCTACTAATTAAATTAATGCACAAGTTATTTAATTTAATCCCAAAATTTACCCTTTTATTTAATTAAATCCCTCAACCACAAACTAACCCTTAACCTAGTAGTTAGCCTAATCCAACTTATGCACTAATAATTCTACTTTAAAATAAATAAATTTCTTTACTTAATTCACTTGTCCACCTATTAGCCCCAACTGATAATACTATTAAGGTACGTGAAAGAGTCATATTAGTTTCTATGTTTTTATTGATATCAAGCCTTAATTGGTTAGAAATTATGCTAATTTAGTATAGTTCTGTATCATTTTCTTAATGAAGAGGATTTGAAGAAAGTATGATGATGTAAGTGTTGATAAGTGTATGGTATTCAATGGGCACTTGAATGAGTTAGACTCTAACAATATAATATTACTTTAATTATTTTACATGATCTTCAACATATGAGAAACGTTAAAAAATAATGTATAAGCAAGATAGTTTAGTTGGTGAATGAAGAATTACACTATTAAATGAGATATTGCAATTGTCACTAAGCAACTAATAGATAAGAGAAGGATACATAGTGTTAACCAAGAAATTTTAATGTTAATCGAGTCTAGTTTTGATCAAGTGGGATGTATAGTTCACCAAGCATGAGCAAAAAGAATAAGTTTAGAAAATAATTAGGCTGACATTTGATAAAAATTAAGAACATTTGAGAAGTTTTAAGGATAAGTATGAAGTTAGTTATGAGACCAATGAATGGAGAATTCATTAAAGAAGATCTAATGGAGAATATTTATCAATTTGAATTGGAGCACAAATTTCAAGGTAGAAATCTATTTCTCGAGTGTCTAGATACAATCAATGTGAACTTGATGAAGATCTAATGATTGTGATTAAGTGGAAAATCTTGGAAGATTCTAAAATAATGACAAAAAATTCTATTTACGGGATGAAATACAATATTTATTATTACTGATGTTTCTAGTTGAAGTTAATCAATTTGATGAAGGAATAAGGTGAACCGAGCAATAATATTTTAAAGATCAAGAAAAAAAAAGTGCTAAGTTGAAGTGTGAAGTGTGAAAATCAACTAGAAAGGGATTAAAATAAAGAGATTGAGAAAAGTAGAGATCTGAATAAGAAAGGTGTAGTGCTAAAACCTAACAAATCATTTCACTATTACTTTATTACCATTGTAATAGGAATATATCTCAACCGATCGAACCAAATAGTCTTTTGAAATTATTTCATATACTTCTACAAAGACATTGGTAGTATGATAAGAAAAAAATTCATGATGGTAGATTGAATTGGTATACTATTAGGGCTAATGGGAAGAATAAAGTTGTTATCTTTGGTTAAGAAATCTAAGGAAAGTTAGTGTACTTCTATAAGGGTTTGTTTGGTTGAAATAAATAAGTTTGTCAAAGACATGAATAAGTGAAAAGTTTTCTTTTCTTTGATTCCTAGAATGATTAAGAAATAAGATGAACTTGAACATGCATTTGAGGTGAGATATTTATTGGCTATAACATTCATTTAAAAGTTTTTTAAGTCCTTTAGAGTAGGCGACTCTTTAGAAATATCAAGAAGTGATAAGGTCTAAATGATATTTTGTGTAAATCCTCTAACAAGGTCACATATAAATGTGTATGTAACCTTTGACAAGGTTGGCTCCTAATAGAGCTCACTTTGGAAGAGTGGAAATATTTGAGTTATCAGTTCCTAGGTGGCTTTTTCCTTTACAAGGTTTCTACATTGAATACTTGTGTCAAAATATGTGAATGTTTAATGTGTTTCATATTTATTTCATGTTAATTGTTTAATGTTGCAACTTGGTATAAGCTGGATGATAAATTTCATACTCAGTATAGTAAGGTATATTACATTGACAATTTTGTGTAAAGCTTATATCATTTTAAATTGTAATGCTAGATCTAGTTACCAAGTTAATGATATGAAAGTTTAAGTTGGTGAGAAGAGTTTTTAAGGCATGTAGAATATTTAGTTATAATTGATTCACTTCTCCCTCTTAGTTATCTAAAAATTGGTATCAAAGTTGAGTGGTTGAAGGAATAAGTTTGAAGGAACTTAAGCTAAAAATATAAATATGTATAAGAGAGAAGTACCAAAGACGAACATGGAAATTTTCTCCCCATGTAAAATAAGCATGATACTTTATCTATTTGAGATTGGAGACAATGCACTATATTATTTGGATTATCAACACACCAACATGAAAATCTTATGATTGATATTTCTTTTGAATTGAATTATGTTGAGTTTAATGATGTCAAATATTGTGCTACTGCTAAAGAAATGTGGGATAAGATGATACTTGTGCATGGTGGGGACCATAATATATTGAGAGCCAATGCAAAAAGTCTAAGAGGAAAATACAATGAGATGAAGATGAAAAAAGGAGAAAATATTGTTTAGTATGTGAACCAAATCAAGAAAATTGTGAGTGTTATCAAAGCTATTGGAGGATTCATTAGTAATGAAGAAGTTGTAAGTAAAGTTCATAGAACACTATTGCCTATTTATGCTATAAGAGTGTCTTGTATTCAAGAACTTAGAGCTATGTCTAGTTATGATCTTACTCTTGATGGTTTAGTTGGTCTTTTGACTGCATTTTAATTAAGTAACTTTGATAATACTATGCCTAATATTGAGAATGCTTTCAATTCACCACTAACCATTGGAATTTCAAAGAAAGAAAATAGTAGTAAGGATGAAAATGACTAAGATTTAGAGGAGTATATAGATGATATTGAATCAAATCTTGTAAGGAGGCTACCAAGAGGTAAAGGAAAATTCAAAGGAAAATTACCTTTGATATGTTTTAAATTATAATGAAGTTGGTCATATTTTTGTCTAGATGTCCTAAAAAGAATAAGAGTGACAAAAATGACAAGAAGAAGATTCAATACAAAAAGGAAAAGGACTACAAAGACACAGGCAAGAAGTCATGCTACATTACTAAAGAAGAGAACACTAAGTCAAACATTGATGATGAGAAAGACAGAGTAGAAGTGGTATTGTTGATGTTAAAGAAGATCTAGATGAGGAAAGGTATGAAGAAGAAAAAATCCTTATTTCTCATACTATAAAAGTGATACATGGAGTATTAGTAATGGGTGTTCACATCACATGTCTGGTGATATTAGTAATTTTTATAAGATAGAAGAGTATGAAAGAGGAGCTATTAAACTTGGAAATGATGTTCCATGCCTAGTAAAAGGTAGAGGTTTATTGATGCAAAATGGTAAAATTAGATGTGAGGATGCAAATTAAGTTCAAGGACTAAAGTATAATATTTTTAGTGTTACACAATTGAATATATAGGTCATAACTTGGAATTTCAGAATAGAAAAGTAATGATATATGATGATAATGGAAATATGATTGGTAGTGGAGAGAAAATAAGAGGTAACTTATTTTACCTAGATCCTAGTAGTAGTACATGTTTGTTTGCAAAAGTTGAAGATGTATGGTTATGGCATAAGAGATTGTGTTATGTTATATTTGTGAATATGGTCAAAGTAAGTAGAAACATGAAAGTGGGAGGCTTACCAAATCTTCATAAACCTGAGAATACTATATGAAAAAATGTCAAATTGGTAAGATGAGTAAGTCTAGTTTTTCAAGAAAGACACATTCAAATAAAGATATTCTAGAGTTAGTTCCTACTAATTTTTTTAGTCTAATGAGAGTAGAGAGATACTATGGAGATAGGTGTAGAAGTTGTGAAAACCAACTTCACAAATTGTCAAGAACACTTGCATGCAAATAACTTGTGCTAAAGAGAAACCAGAGAAGGAAAAAAGAAGAGCTTGAAAAATCTCAACGGCATGACAAAAAAATGTATTCCAAGATTATGAAAAAAAAATTACAAGCATTCAACCTTAAAGATGAACAAAACCCTAAAGCCTAAGAAAGCTAGGTTGCATATTAATAATTATTATAAGGATTAATTATTAATGCACCTAAGAGAAAGCTTAAGCACTAAAGAGTAATAAATTAGTTAATTAAATCAAAATGATTTAAGTAGTAAGAAAACAAAATATTACTCTAACACCCCTCCCCCCCCTTAAGCTAAGTGAAGGGAAAAAGCTAACCTAGCACAGCTATGAAAGCAGGAAATGGGTTTCAGCAACAAGGCCTATTCAGGTACCCAATACAAGGAAATCTCTATAAACTAGAGACAAAGGAGAAAACCCAGCGGGAAAAAATCCTCTGCAAAAAGAGATGAAAAAACAACAAAAAGAAATGGCCCAAGAGACTCTCTCAAAACCATAAGTACAACCAATCCCCCCATGAGAGAGAGAAGAGACACCAAAGCCCCCCCAAAATGATGGAGCCCCTATAGAAATGAACAAAATGGTATTAGAGCACTACATGCAAATAACCTATGCTAAAGAGAAACCATAGAAGGAAAAAAATAGAGCTTGAAAAATCTCAATAATGTGAGAACAAAATGTATTCCAAGATTATGAAATTTTTTTTACAAGCATTCAACCTTAAAGGTGAATGAAACCCTAAAGCCTAAGAAATCTAGGTTGCACATTAATAATTAATATAAGGATTAATTATTAATGCACCTAAGAGAAAGCTTAAGCACTAAAGAGTAATAACTTAACTAATTAAATCAAAATGATTTAAGTAGTAAGAAAACAAAATATTACTCTAACAATAGGTATTTCATACTATTTTTCAATGATTATTATAGAATGATGACACTCATATTTTTGAGGTTCAAATTTGATGTTTTTAAAATGTTCAAGTTGTATAAAGCTAAAGCTAAAAAAGAAATCGGTAAACAATTAAATGTCCAAGATCTGATAGAGGTAGTGAGTTTATGTTTGATGAATTCACTAACTTTTGTGTTTGATGAATTCACTAACTTTTGTCATATCTCTACCATCCTACTCTTTCACATCCTGATGATGGATCATGTAGTATGATCCGAAACATTGATGGTAAAAAAACACACACGATTGAATCCAAAAAACTTCTTATTTACAAATGGATTGTGGAAATCTGATGATGTTAATTAAGAGATAGGTACATGCACCGAGGATACCATAACATAATGAGATTTCAAAAGAAAAATGGATCAATATTTTATTGTGGTAGAACACTGCTAATTGAAAAGGGAGTTACAAAAATATTATGGAGAGAAGTTCTAAACACTATTGTATATAAACTCAACTAAGTTCAATTAAAGAAAGGAACACACAAGATACCATATGAACTTTGGAATTTTCATACACCAAATGGAAGTTATTTCAAAATATTTAGAAGTAGGTGTTATATTCATAAAGATGCAAGTAATGGGAAGTTTCATTCAAAAGGTGATGAAGGTATATTCCTAGGTTACTCTACTAGGAGAAAGGCTTAAAAATGTTTGAATAAAGAAAATAAAATTGTGATTGAAATCGAAAATGTTAGAATCTATAATTTTTTAGATAAGAATGATGATAAAAGAAACATGAACCCAATGATTACAAAATGATTGTATATGTATATGAAGAACCTGTTACAATACCCAAGCAAAAATAAAATGATGCTAAGAAATTACTTACATTTCCTAAGGTGCACACAACTACCTAAGAAAAATATTGAGCTTCAACCAAGCAATGATAATGCTAGAGATCAAAGAGTTGAACCTATCCTTGAAAAATGTGAGAGAAGGAACCATTCAATAAACCAAATCATTGGAGATAAGAGTGTTGGAGTCATAACTAGAAGTAAGTTGAAGGGTAATACAATTTGATTGTTGGGTTTGAACCAAGTATTGTGTAAGTTGCACTTGATAATGAAGATTAGATCAATGATATGAATGAAGAGATAGACCAAATTAATAAAAATAATACATGGACATTGGTGCCAAGACTCATGGATTATTTTTAAATTGAAACCAAGTGGGTTTTCAAGAAAAAATTTAATGTGAATAGAGTGGTTGTGATGAACAAAGCTAGAATAGTTTGTAAATATTATACTCAAGAAGAAGGTATTGATTATGGTGAGATCTTTGCACTTGTAGAAATATTGGAAGGAGTTAGAAAACTATTGGCATATGCAACTTACAAGAGATTCAAATTATATCAAATGGATATTAAGCATGTGAATGGAATACTTGAAGAATTTGTGGATCCAAATCAGAAGCACTTGGTATGTAAATTGAACAAAGAATTGTATGGACTAAAGAAAGAACCAAGAGCATGGTATGAAGGGTTATTATTTTTAGAATAAGTGAAAATGGTAGCCTATACTTGAAATGTGAAGTTGAGAATAGGATTATGACTACTGCAATATTTGTAGATGATAAAATATTTATTGGTAATAATTTTCTATGAAAATAATTTTATGATAAAATGAGTAAGGAGCTTGAGATGTCTATGTTTGGTGAGATTAATTAATTAATTTATTTTCTAGTTCATTAAATAGAAGATGGTATATATGTGACTCATTCTAAATACATCAAGAAGATCTTGAAGACATTTGGTATGGATGATTCAAGGATAGTTGGCATGCCTATGGTCACATGATACAAATTATCTAAGGAAGACACTAGTGTTGAACTGAATGAGACACAATATAGATCAATGATTGGAAAGTTACAATATGTTGTACATAGTAGACCTAATATTGTACATGCAATTGGTGTTATTAGTTTTTCCTCTAATCCTAAGAAAACACACATGACTATAGTTAAAAGGATATTCAAATGCTGGAAAGGAACATACAACTGTGGATTCTGGTACAAGTAATAAGACAATTTTGAAGTTAGAGTTTACATTGATGCTGATTGGGATGGTAATATTGATGATAGAAAAATATTTAGTGGTGGAGATTTCTTTTTAAGAGAAAGGCTAATTACATGGTTGAGAAAGAAATAGAGTTGTATATCAGAGTCTACAACTAAAGTTGAGTATGTTGTTGTTACTATTAATTGTTCAAATATAGTTCGAATCAAGTAACTATTGGAAGACATTCAAGAAGAAGTTACTAAACATGTTACTATCTATTATGAAAGCACAAGTGTAGTAAAATTATCCAATAATCTTGTGATGCATGCAAAAACCAAGCATATATCTATCAATTATCATTATTTGAGGGAGAAAGTACAAGAGAATACAATAATATTGGAGTATGTGAAGTGTAAGGAGAGAATTGTAAATATATTCACAAAGCTAGTACCTAACAACTCTTTTGATTATCTAAGAGGTAAGTTAGGGTTCCTTCTTCTATCCATGATTCACTAAAAAAAGATGCATGTTGCATCAATTCATGAATGGTCATATATATTTTTCTATTGTTGATGCAAGAGTTCACTCTTTACAAACTATTTCTAAAGTTGTGAAAATAACTATAATGAAGCTGATGAAATTGTTGGCATTCACAAGTGGGAAGAATGCTTCTGAGAGGGGGGTGAGGGGTGAATCAGAAGTACCAATATTTTAAACTACAAAACTTTTAATTGAAATCAATCAAATGCATGTAGCACATCTAATTTACATGAAAGTAAAGACATGCATGTAAAGATAACACAAGATTTGATCACCTAGAAACCCTCCAAAATGAGAAGGTAAAACTAGGGTGGGAATGACACCCACAACTTATCACTATAGTAATATGTAATTGGTTAAGGTTACAAAGTTTGACCATCATCAATGGTCTGCCCTGTGAAAGGCCTACTCTGTTAAAGGCTCTAAAACCCTGTTAAAAGTGACCTATTTAAAGGATTTACAAAAACTCACCTGGAATGTCACCCTGTTAAAGGATTTACAATATGGCTGTTAAACCAATCTATCTTCATAGGATTTTCATTCTCCTAATATAATGGCTAGAAACTATAGTAGAATGTGTTGACCTGATGACTTATAATCTTTAATTGCTGATTTTAGATCCTTGTTTTGTCCAATCTAATTTGATCCTTTTTGATCTGATATAACTCTGTTCGAGGTTCTGGTACTTTGTTTTGATAACTTGATTCTACAATGCTATCCTTCTTCTAAGTCTTTACACCCCTTTAAACTTTGTTAGAATTCTCTCCTTGCATTCTCATACCATACTCTCTCTTACACTCTACTAAATTATGGGGTTTAGACCTCCTTAAAAAGGTTTTGAGACTTAGGATTAGGTATGAACCTATGATTGAGATTCATCCATCTTTGCCACTCAATTCTTTCCATTTTCTTGATTGGTTGCATGTTGATTGGATAGGGAATAAAAAATATTCAATCTTATCTTTTAGATCCTTCGAGATTCATCTTGAGTGGCTCAATTTTTTTTTACATTTGAGTTTGTAAGGGTACAAACTCTTATGCTGATTTTGTGTTACTTGAAACTTACTGATTGTTGATGCTTGGCACATATAGGAATTTTGTCTTACTTAACATCCATAGGAATTATGTCTTGCTCAACATCTATAGGAATTCTATCTTGCTCAGCTCTTATACTTTACTCAGCACATATATTTCTTGGCATCAATTGTCACTAGACACTTGAAACTTGCTCCGCATCTGAATAACTCAACATCTGTTGAATTTTTGGCTTGGCACATATTGTAGCTCAACATCTATATTATACTTGACATCAACTTAGAAATTTCTTAAGTATGTTGACACTTAATTATCAAAACCAATTTGAGACCAATAGAAATAAGTGCATAAAAGGTATAAGGTGTTACTACAAGGTTTTATAAGTTTATGATTAGAAATTATAGTTTCCTTTGACTTTATTGTTAAAGGGTGAGAGAAGTAATAAGGAGAAGATTCAATTCATTGTGGAGATGAGTAAGAATGAAGAAGACAAGTTAGAATGGAGTGATTGAAAGATTCTTATCAAAGGGGAGAGACATAAAAATTAAAGATGTCACTGAAAAGTGAGGTACACCCAAAGGGGGAGAAATTATCAAAGTGGACACAGAGCTGGAACTATTGAACCTGTTATAGAGAACTTGAACGAAGTCAGAGAGTTGAAGATATATTGGAATTTTATATTTCATGATGTATTGTTATGTAATGTAATATCTTACATGTTTATGTGTTTCCATGAATTCCAAAGGGGGATATTGTTAGCCTCAACTAATAATATTGTTAATGTATGTGAAAGATTCGTATCAGTTGTTATGTTTTCATTAATGTGAAGCCTTAATTAGTTAGACATTATGATAGTCTAGTAGAGTGCCATATTTTTTAATTGATGAAGAGCATTTGAAGAAAGTATGGTGATGTAAGTGTTGATAAGGGTATGGTATTCAATGGACACTTGAATGAGTTAGACTCTAATAGTATAATGTTGGTTTGTTGTTTTACATGATCTTCAACATATGAGAAAAGTTATGAAATTATATATAAGCAAGATACTTTGGTTAGTGAATGAAGAATTATAGTATTAACTAGACTAATACAATCATTCTAGTTTTAATTTTTGGAGATTAATAATTTTAGTTTCAGGTTCAATTTCAATATTAAATAAATTCACATTCTTTTGATTCATCATTTGAGATAATATCATCTTCATTAACATAATATACCTTCCTATTGAGTTTTAATTTTGTTCTTCTTCCTTTTTCAAGGAGGCCATGTAACAATATGGCCAAGTTTTCCATACCTAAAATATTTAAGAGGTAAGATGCCTTTATACTTATTGGTTCCTTTCTTTAACCTCACAAAGTTTTCTTCTACCTCATTTATTTTCTCAGCATCTAGATATTCATCGATAATTGGTTCTTTGAAAGAAGTCTCAAACTAGGTTTTTTATTTTAAAAAATTTCTCATTTTGAATGTGCTTAGGGTTGAAAACAAATCTTATTTTTAGATTTTACTAAATCATAACTTTATTCTAATGTAGAGACATTGCTATTGTAGCTTTGTGGTAAAGTCTTAAATTTTTCTCTATTATGCTGTTATCATCACAAGTGCTTCCAAGATTTATAATCTCATTTACAACATCATTAGTTTTATGAAAGCATATTACTATATCATCTTCTTCTTCCATGTTGGTATTCTCGTATATGTCTTTAGAAACCCAGATCTTACATAGTTTAGCCCTATCATTTCCTTCATATATATTTTTAAGTTTTTCCCAGAATTTATTTGAAGTTTATAATACAATAACCTTTGCCAATTAAATTTTCAATGGTTCAATAAAAGTGGCACATTGTTCTCTTTCATTTTCTTCATATACATTAATCTCATATAGAGTGTTAGGGACATTTTATGACATAGTATAACTTTTCTTCACATAATACCAAGTCTTTTAACTTAAAGGAATCCAATATCACCTCATATTTACTTTCTAAAACCCATAATCAAATCCATCAAAGTTAGGAGTAGTTATTTTCTATAAAATAAGATCTTCCCGAGTGGTTAGACTCACTATCGAGGGACCAAAACTATGATACCAATTATAGAATATCCTAGACAAGTGTCAATTGGGGAGTGGATCAATTATAGTTTACTCTTTTATCTATTTGTTATACTAAAAAACTATATATTAATTATAATTCCAATTGATTAACTTATATATAAAATTTGAAAGAGATTACACATGAATCATACACAATGAACACCATATTTTTATGTGAAAAAAATAAGATGGAAAAAATCACAAAGAGGCTACTTTTTAGTTAAGATTATTTTTCTAATGGGTGGTTCACTATTAAAATGCTCACTACAAGTGTGATCAATTCCTAGGTCTTAATGCCTTGAGAAAGAAATTAAATCCACAACTAAAGTATATCTACTAGAAAAAAACCTTTGGCTAATTGTTTCTAGTGTCTAACAACACACATGCTCTACTCATAACCTAGCTTTAGACTTTTGCAAAACTTTGCACAGTATTTGACAGATCTTCCCAACATCTTCCTTAGTAATTCATCACAATCATCCTCTTATTTATATTAATTTTTAAAATATGAAATCATCAATTCAGCTAACAAAAAACAATGAGAAATAGGTCTTGGCTAAACATTCTCATTGTGGAGAGGAATGAAAAGTGTACTACACTATACACACTACCTATAGCAAACCACATATTGTCCATATATTGTAAATTTTTGAGAACACAAATAAATGATAGAATTAACAATCAAATTTATGCACTACATCAACTAGAAATTTGACCCAAACACAAAATGTATATAAGCTAAAACATTGAAAGATATGAACCCAAAACAATAGTACTATATCAAAAAAATGAAGAATTTTGGACTAGAAAAATATAAAAATCATTGAAAACCTTATTGAAACACAATTTCTAGAGCACCAACCATCTATAGCGCCAACCTCCATTGTAATAGATCCATAAACTCACGTCTCTAACATACAAACCATTCACCAAAATAGTATGCTTCCATCAATGACAACTATACAACACACATCAAACACTCTACAACATCAATAGAAATAATTATATTGATTAATATAATAAAAAAAAAATAAAAAATGTTTTTAGAACCATCACCTTTGCAAAAAAACCTCCCCTTTCAACAAAATTAATTATTAAAGTATCATATATTATTCTCATCATTTTCCTAGACTCTCTTGCTTAAGTTAGTGACAGACGTTGAGGACATTTTTATTTCTTGTACACTTTATTATCTCATTTTAATTTCTTTAAAAAGAGTCAACTTATATTTTACTTGTCTAACTCTACCTCTTAATTTGGTATTGTGTATTAAAATGTTGCCTCTATCCCTTCTTTCATGCCTTAGAAAAATCATTTTTAAAAAATAGTAGGTAATGCACTTAGTTCTTGAACTCCTCTTCAGACACAGAATACTTTATAAGAATTTTCAAAAATATTTTTGGGATGTTTGAGTACCTTGAAAAATTCCCCTTTCATTTATTTGGACTTAAATATCTCCACCTTTAATATAGTTTCATTTTGGGTGTTGGGTTTTGAAAATGGTTTTGGAATTGCTTGTTAGCCTTGAAATGCTCAAATGGAGCATTTAGGAATTATTATCAAGCTTTAAAAAAGCATTTTAAATGTATTCCTTTCACTTATTTTTTCCTTCTCTTTAAACCTTTGGAACACACCCCTTTTATTTCCTCAAATTTGTAGCTTCACCTTTAATATAGCTCCACTTTGGGCTTCGAGTTCCAACAAAGGTTTGGAATTAATTTTCAGACTTGAAATAATCAAATGAAACATTAAATAACTCTTACTAGACTCTGAAAAAATATTTTGAACTTGTCTTCCTTTCACTTAGCTTTTCCTTATCTTAATTTGAAGTTTCACTTTGACATTGGACTTGGACTCTAGTTTTGGAACTAGTATTGGGACTCGATGCTTGATTTTAAACTAAGAAACATACATTTGGAGAATGTGATTTAGTAAAGACCCAAATAGGTTATGAAATGAACATGCAAGCCTTAAAAAAACTTGGTGCCAAATGAAATGTTGAGAACTAGTTATGAAAATGGAACACAAACCCATCAAAGGAAATAAAGAAAAATATAAAGATGAGATATTGACTTGTTTTGAACTAGCTGTAAGATCTCGATGAGTATATTGGAACTTGGTTTAGATTTTGATAACTTGATCAAAAAGACTAAAAGACCTCAAGTTAAAGAAAATGGTTAGTATTAAAGATAGTTTAAGAAAAAAATATGTCTATTTTGGATATATCTACTATACTTTGTAGTTGGCCTTGAGTAAGGCTCAACCATTGGCAAATAATATTGTAAATATATTTGTGATAATATAAACTACTTTGCTTATGGCCCCTTACCAAATGAAAATAAAAAAAATCTTATAAAATAATCTAATAGGAACTAGATTGTGGAAGCTCAATTGCCTTAATTTTCAAATCTAAGTATTTAAAATGACAAGTTAAGAAAACCCTTAGTTAATATATTGAATTGTGAAGGTTATGTTTTTATGAAGAAAACCTTTTGATGGATAGATTCACAAATTATAAAGGGAGATCAAGTGCAACAAGAAAGTGTGCAATAGGCCTAAGATGATGTCTATTGATGTAATTATCAGTCCATGCCTTATCTAGGGTGGGAAACTAATATTTTTACTTTCTTATATACATTAATTTGATAAGCTTAAAAAAATGGATATTATAAACTTTGAAGTGTTTTTATTTAAAATAATTTATATGCACAATTTTAATTTTATAATTGATCATTGCTAATTTGTTAAAATATTTTTAAAAATAAAAAAATCAATAGATAAATGGATAAATATTAATTAATGGTATTTATTATTGGTAGTGATATTTGTCAATGAGTACATGTCATGTTTGCTTTGTTAGTTTGTGATTTCAATATCGAAAATAAAAAATCAAACATCTAGATTTAAATTTCTTTAACTTTAGAGTAAAATATAATATTTTTTAGGTGTAAGGTTTTGGATGTTGCACGATATAGATCCAGTTCAAATATTGAATGGTTCTAGTTTTATATCTACCAATAGTTTGACAGTTTTATTCTTTTTTTAATATTTCTGTCAAATTGGCTTTAGATATATTTAAGTTATCTTACTACTAGACACATAATATATTATAACTTGTCTATAAACTAAAACATTGAAATATATGAACCCAAAGAAAATATGTATATAAACTAAAACATTGACATATATAAACCCAAACCAATAGTGCTATATCAAAAAATGAATAATTTAGGACCGAAAAAATATAAAGATCGTTGAAAGCCTTATTGAAACACAATTTGTAGAGTACCAACCATCTATAGAGCCAACCTCCATTTTAACAAATCCATAAACTCACATCTATAACATACATAACATCTAGCAAAATAGTATACTTCCATCAATGACAACAATACAACACACATCAAAAACTCTACAATATCAATATAAACAACTATATTGATTAATAAAATAACAAAAATATCAACAACTTTTTAGAACCATCACCTCTATATAAACTTACCCTTTCAAAAAAATTAACTATTAAAAGTATCATATATTATTCTCATTATTTTCCTAGACTCTCTTGCTTGAGTTAGTGGTAGATGTTGAGGAGAATTTTACTACTTGTACACTTGATTATCCTATGCTAAATTTTTCAAAAAGAATCAAATTATATTTTACTTTTCTATCTCTACCTCTTACTTTGGTATTGTATCTTAGAATGTTACCTCTATCCCTTATTTTAGGCCTTAGAAAAATTAGTTTTAAAACATAGTGGGTAGTGTACTTAGTTCCTGAATTGTTTTTCAAATGAAAAACACTTTATAAGAAGTTTCAAAAAGCTTGTTGGGCTATTTGAACACCATGAAAAATTCCCCTTTCATTTATTTATACTTATATCTTCACCTTTAATATAGTTTCATTTCGGGTGTTGGGTTTTCAAAATGGTTTTGAAACTGCTTGTCAAGCTTGAATGCTCAAATGGACCATTTAGAAATTCTTACCAGGCTTTGACCAAGCATTTTGAACATATTTTTATAAATGTTTAAAATTAATTGGGGGGGTTGGGGGGGGGGGGGGGGGGGTGTGACTCAATTACTCAAGGTCTATATGTACCACTTGAACAATTAAACATTAAACACTTCATTGTTTTGCTTATACTATTATTGCTTTTTCTCTACTATAAAACTATTATAAACTTTAACTTGCATTGCATAATGAAAAAATTATGAAATGTAAACACTCATAAAACATTCATCATAGTTTGAGACTAGGATATAATGTGGAAACCCAATTTGGGAAAAAACACTAGTAGCATGTCACTATTTTTCACTCTTTCGAAGTGAGCTTTGTTAGGAGCCAACCCTATTAAAGGTTACAAAATAAACTATAAAATGTGACTTGGTTAGAGGATTTAATCACCCTATTAGGAGTGGAATTATAATAGGACTTTGATCATTCCATTTAGAATGTCACCTAGTTAAAGGATTTACACAAATTGTTAAGTCTTCAAATGAGTATTAGGTCAACCTCTATTAAAAGAATTCCAATACAAACTATTTAAAATGATAAGAAAGAAAACAATAGGTTTGATCTGTGTGATTACAAATCACTTTTGGTGGTTAAGATCTATGTTTAGTCCTTATGTTGGTTCACTAATGAGCTTTCCATTGTTATCTCTGATCTTGATCTACTTGGACACCATTCAAGCAATCAATCCACTCTTCTCATTAACACAAACCTTTTACTCTGATTCACTTATCAATAACAACATCATATTTGAAATATTTCTCGTTTAGCTTTTCATTCACACTCATGTGTTTTTTATCAACCTTGCTATGTATGTCTCTCTCCATAGACAAAATCACACATGCACATACTAGTTGGGCTATTACTAGACTACACTTCACACCAAATGTTTGACTCTATATCTCTTTAAATAGGAAATTTTTTGCTTTACCATTTTCTACATCCACCATAGATCTTAGGGTTTATGATCAGATTTAACTCAATTCAATGTATCTATCCATCTTCTTTATCAACCTCTAGAAACTTATCTAGAATCCATCTGTTAGGTCTTTACCTAATCTCCTCCTTAAATTTAATGATTCATCTTGTCAATACTATCTTCAATATTTTTTGCATCTTCTAGTAAATCAACTAAGTCAGCTTGATTTTACAATTTCTTTAAATTTATTCTTTTACTATCACTCGAAAATATTTCAATCTTGATACTTAGTCAACACTAAAAGACTCAGTCATTGTAAAGCTTTCTAGATCAACATCAACGGACTTTCTCAGTCGATGTTAATACTCAATCAAAACTAGATTTACTCAACACTAACTATAGCTTGGTTGACACTAGCATTACACAACACTTCTTAGTATTTTACTCTTTTTCTTGGCTTGGCTTGGCTTTCTTGATATAAAAAATTATGTTTCTTTATCAAAGTCTATCTAATCAAATGTCCATTGTAAATTCCTTTTCATAACTTCAAACTTTTCTCTAGGTGCTATAGTTATGAGTAAATTCTCAAATCCTTTTCATCAATCAAATAGATATGACATTTAGATTAGGTAGCAATATGTCTCATCCATGGATTTGACATCAATAACAAAATAACAATTGTTCCAATTGTAAGTTTCCAAAATTCTCTCTCTTTCACATTGATGGCAACATCTCAAACATCTAAATACTAGTGGTATCTAAGTTACCATACAATCCAAAAGATTTCACTTCCATGAGTGACCAATATCTGGTTAGTTTCATTTTGATTCTCATATGAAAACTCCCTCTATCATAATTCTCCATATTCAAATTTCTCTTTCATGATTCTCTCCCTTTGAGGTCTCTCTCTCTCTCTCTCTCTCTCTCTCTCTCAGTACTAATCTACCTCTTTCACAGCAATGTCAAAGACATTTATCTATCTTAGCTTCAAACTCTTCATACATCTAAATTATATAGATTTTACATGTCTGGTCGATACTTTTCATCTATTGATGACTGATCTATTTATGGTGTACTAAAGTATTCTACCTTAGGCATTTCCCAAAGTAGAGTTGTAGTGCACCACTATGTAGAATGTTCTGATTAGCACATGTGATGGAATGCACCTTGTCTTCTTAAGTAACTTTAGTTAGGGGAATCAGCCCTAGTTTACCTCTAAGATATTCATGAACATCTTTAGGTAACGGTTTTGTGAATGTGTTAGCAATTTGTTCCTTTTTATTCACATATTCTAGCTTCACTTCTTTTTGTTGAACTAATTCTCTCAATTAGTGATACTTAATAGTAATATTCTTTGTCCTAGTTTGCATCATTGGATTATTTTAAATTTTGATAGCACTTGTGTTATCACAATAGATAACTAGTGGATCTATAATCTCTTCTTGCATACCTTTCAACAATTGCTTAATCCACATTATGTTTTAACAATTCACTGCAGCTACCACATACTTGACTTCAGCTATTGATTGGAAAATACAGTTAAGCTTCTTGCTTGTCCATGACTCTAATCTCTTTCCTAGAAAGAATTAACCTCCACTAGTGATTTTTTTGTCATCAATATTTCCTTCCCAATCTGAGTTAGTGAAAACCTCCACCATGTTCCTTTTGTTTGGATCTATGAATCCTTCAGGCTATTCAATGTATACTTATTCCTCTAGTATACCATTTAGAAATGTATATTTGGCATCCATTTGATAAACCTTTAAATTCTTGTATGTTGAGTATGCAAGAAGAGTTCTGGCTCCCTCAAGTTTGGCCATAGGAGAAAATGTTTCTCCATAATCAACTCCTTCTTCTTGTTCATAACCCTTACATACCAATCTTTTCTTGTTTCTTGTTACTTCACCATTTTCATTGATCTTGTTCCTAACAACCCACCTTTTCCAAATATCATTTTTGTCTTTAGGTCTTGGCACTAGGGTCCAAGTATTATTCTTCTCAATCTAGTCAATTTATTCATTCATTGCTTGTATCCAATATTCATTACCCAAAGAATCTTTTATTGTCTTGGTCTCAAAATCACATAATAAGCATGTGTCACCTTTGAGTTTTCTTCTTGTCATAACACTTGATTCAACATCTCCAATAATTTGTTTAGGTTTATGATGTTTTCTCACATATTTTTCTAACATAGGTAGTTTCCTTCTTGGTTCTTCTTTAGGTTCATCTAGGAAAATAATATCAAGCTCATTTCCTCTTCCTTGTTCTAGTTCAGGTTTTGCATGCTCGACATTCATATCTAATGTTCGACATTTCTTGTCTATGATTCAACATCTATAGTCTGGTTCCTGGCACCCACTCTCTAATGTTTGACAATTTGCAAAAAAATTCCATCATTTCCTATTTGATGGAACCTTGCAACTTGACCTGTCTCATTAACTCTCACATTGACACTTTCCACTGTAGACACCTAAAAACCTTTAGAAAATAAAGTTTTTTTATTTTCTGAAAAAGTCCTGATGACATCATCATTTATTAATTAATTAATTATTTAATTAATTAATTTATTTTTATGCCATTAAATCCCTTTATCTTAATTAAAAATATTTAATTAAGGAATCCCTCCTAAAAATGTTTAAATCTTATTTAAACATTATTTCCTTATTTATTAATTATTTAATTAATAAATTGACCAAAAATCCTAAAATAAATAAAAAATTTATTTTTTGCCCAAAAATTGGCCAATTTCCTTAAGACCACTAACCTCTTCCAAAATCTTCTAATCCTTCTTTAATTTTGATTAAAGGCTAATCCCATCATTTCCTACCCCTAATCCCAACTCAAAATATTTAATTAAGATTAAATATTAATCCTCATGTTTATTAAAAAAGTTTTAATAAATATCTCCTCAACCCAAACCCTTGAAATAAATAAAACTTTATTTATTTCCTAAAAATCTAATTTATCCTCATCCTAAGAAGTTCTAGACTCTTCTAGAAAGTCTTCATCCTCATCCTAGGAAATTCTAGACTATTCTAGAAAGTCTTTATCCTCATCCAAAGTCTAGACTCTTCTAGAAGATGTCTTTAAACCTAATCCTAATCCCCTCCTAACCTTGTCACATTCCCTAAAAATGGGTTAAGACTTACTAACCCAAGCCAAAGTTAACAAATATCTCCTCTTTCACCCACCCTCATTAAATGCCATCCACTTGCCTATCCCTAAGCTAATCCTAAACCATCCTAATCCATCCTCTAATCATTTGCACAAGCCTAAACAAGCTTAAAACCTTCCTAATCAAGTCCAAGTCAAAATTTCTCTCATCACCCTCAAAATATCTCAACCATAAAACTTTATGAAGTCCACTAGGTCATAAATGACTCTTACAAGCCCTTTTATTGCTCTTACAAGTCATTATGAGGGTCTTTATGAAGATTTTATCCCTTGAGCCTCCTTTGTTGACTCATCCTTCCCCTTTCCTCCATCCTCTCACCATGTGACATGTGTCACTCCTTGATTGGCTATAAGGAAGCACAATCCATGTGCTCTCTTCTCATGCAATCTGAGCCCTCCATGAGCTTTTTCCCATCCTTGCATCTTAGCCCTCAATCCCTCAAGCCTCTTGCCTATAAATTGGATCCTTCCCCTTTGCAAAATAACACAATCCATGAAGTAAAGTCATAATGCCATTTTGAGAAGCCATTTTACATCAAAACCATACACTCACACCCAAATTCCAACTCCATTTGAAGCATAAGCTTGAGCATACATCCTATCTATTTAGGAAAAGCTACTCAACAAGAGAGCTTCTAATTGAGAGAGCCCATTAATGGCTCATATTCTCAATTGAGAGTTCATCTTAGTCTATCTTGAAGTTTATGAATTTTCTTTAGTTTGTAGAAGCTTTATTTAGATTTGGTTTCTATTAGCATACTAACATTGCTCATATACATTTTTGCCAAAATCCACAAAGCAGAGGACAAAGCTATCGACGAAGCACTTCAAGAGGCCTAGTTAGAGCACAACATCAAATTTAGCCAACATCCAAGAGTTAATCCTGCTTATGCCTTACCAACTAGGCATGATTTCTATGATTAGACACCCTTGTTTCTTCACATCTTCTTGGAAGCTTCACTTTAGAGTCATCTTTGTAGAAAAGCCAGCCATCTTAGGTTATCCCCTTAAGCATTATTAGCTCATCCATCTCATTTAGAATCAAACCATCTAGCCAGCAATCAAAACCTCACATCCAAGCCTTCAAAATTGTTGTCACTTTTGCCAAAAGTTTGCCACTCCTAAAATCTTCCAAATCCATCAATCTCACCAAGGTTATCCCTTTGACAGAGCTTTGTCTAGGGTAATCCAGCTTTGTCACTTGTTATCCCTCATCACCTTGAGCTAAAGGTTGGGATCCACAAGTGGTCAATCTTGTGTTCTTCCTAAAGGATCATCAGTCTATCCTTAAGTTGACATAATCACCACCAAGCTTGCACATAGGAAAGAAGACCTTTCGTGCTTTGGCAACATATCTTTGAAGTTAGAATCTCCAACCCAATCCTCCTTAGGTTTTGTCATATAGCTTTGCCTTAACCTAGGAAATCATTTGCATAGAGAAGCCTTCCCCCTTTTGCATCCATCAACATTATTGCATCTCATCCCTAGGAGCATTTTTCATGCCACCCATCACTCGCTTAGCCAAGAAGAAACAAACAATGGAGCCCTATCATTTGGATCGAACAGCCTCACCCCCCTTGAGCACTAAGCCATCCTTTAGCCCAGAGAAAGCTATGCCATCATGTACTGACATTGAAGCTTTCATGAACCAACCAGGAAATGCAGTATTGGTAAATGCCATTATAGACAAGAACAAAGAGACAATCATGGCTAATTTTTGAAGGGAAAATGTAGGAACCTTTGACTTTGGAAGACCCCCTCCATTATCAGATCCATCTCACCAATTTTTTGGGCAGCTACCACCACTCCTCAATATATGCCAAAAGAAGAGCCTCCAGCCAATCCATATGATCCAACAGACCCAAACATACCATCATCCACCCAAGTTGAAATCTCCATGCCGCAAGCCAACCCAGCCACCACCACTCCATCTTTGGTTCATACCTCTCCGCTCCAAACCCCCTTTACCCAAAATAGCTCACCGTTCACCCCCTTCACTATTGCTGCTGCTGCTCCCCAACCCAGCCTTCCAAATCCACCCATCTCCCAAATCAGTGCTAGCATCTTTGGCCAACCTTAGCAATATACAATAGGGATGCCACCCATGGGGCCAAGTAATCAACCTTTCATCACCCCCAGCTTGTTCACTGCAGCCCAAAGCACAATCCCATCATTTCCATTAGGTCTTGGGAGCTCAATACCATTAGCCACAAATCTACAAGCTACTACCCTCACTCCACAAAGCTATCAAATCCCACAAGCTACTACCAATTTTCTACCAAGCTACCAAGTGACCCCAGCCCCTACCACCACTCTACCAAGCTTCCAAATCCAACCACAAAGCTATCAAACCCCATCAGTTCCATTCCCAAGCTTTCAATTCCCACCACCTCCACCACCAACTAATCCATTACCTCCAATTACCAACTACTTTTCAATTCCACTTCTAGGAGGTAATCCACCACCCCAGCCAACCACCAATTATTTGCAGATACCATCCCAAATGGGGGCACAACCCACATATATTGGTCAAACGCCACAAGCCCCCCGATCCTTTCCCCAAGCCTCTCAACCATCTTATACCTTACCTCCACAAAGCAATCCATTTATCCCACAACCAGCTTATGTTCCTCAATCCCAACCTCAAATCCCATATCAACAGCAAGCCTCGCAGCACATGCAGCAATATGCACCACCTCCCCCTCAGCAACATGTCATCCACCATGTAGCTGCCCAAACAATGTACAATCCCTACCAGCAAATCCCTCATAGCCATCCATATTTAGTGGCCCCATCCAGCACATACCTACCTCAAGGCACTCCTACATTGGGGGCACCCCAACCATCACCTATCAATTCAGAATGGGAGAAAATGAAGATAGCTCTGAAAGCCATCCAAGAAGGGAATGATCCGAAGACATTCAAGTTTGAGAATGTGTGTCCTTACCCATTTGACAGAGCCATTACCATGACACCATTTCCCAAACACTTTGAGGTACCCAAATTTGACAAATTCAGAGGAAAAGGAGACCCTGTCACACATATCAAAGAATTTTACATGCACTTCCAGGACGTAGCATACAATGATGTCTTCCTCTTGCACCTTTTTCCCAAAAGCTTGGCTAGACCAGCTCTTGAATGGTTTTATAGAATCCCCTATGGCACAATTAAAAACTTTGTTGAATTATCTGAGGCATTTGTAGCCCAATATGCCCATCTTGTTGAAACAGAGCTATCAATAGTTGATCTTGTCCACACCAAGCAAAAAGGTGGAGAAAGCCTTGCCAAATTCTTGCAAAGATGGCAAACCCTTACCACCCGCATATGCTGCACCTTGCCAGAATGCCATTTGGTGAAAATGTTTATTGATAATGCCCATCCTAGCTTGGCTCACCACATGACCATGAACTATTTGCAGACCTACAAAGATATCAAAGAGAAAGGAATGATCCTTGAGCAAGGACTCATTAAAGATGGTGTGGTCAAGATTTACAAGGAAGCCAACCAAAATCAATCACATTCCAATGACAAGTCGAGGTATTGGAACAAAAACAAGCACGTTGCAACAGATGGCGTCACTGACACCAGACATGTCAATATTGTTGGTCCTTCTCACAACCAGTCCAACCCACCATATCAACCAAACAATCAACAAGCTATCAACTACCAACAACAAAATAACCAAAGCTATCAAAACCACAATCCAAGACCCAACTTCCAAGGGTCTAGCAATCAAGCTAATGCCATCAATGTAGCTGCAGGACAAAAGCCTAGATTCCAACCTACACCTAGAAACTATACACCCCTTGGTGAGCCATTGGATGTCATTTTTGAGAAATTAGTCAAGGAAAACCTCATCAAATTTCCTCCTACCCAGCAAATTGACCCAAGCCAATCCAAAGCTGCATGGTACAAAGATAATGAGTACTGCAAATTTCATAGGGTAAAAGGTCACACTACCCTCAGATGCATGAAACTGAAAGACTATGTGCAGGACCTCATTGATCGGAAGGAAATCACTGTTGGTGCCCAAACCTCTCCCAATGCAGGCTTACAGATCTATCAAAATGGTTTTCCTCCACACCACAACCAAAATGCTGGAAAAACACCTATCCAAACCAATAACAACAACACCAACAACCGTTAGCCAAACCAACAGCATGGGAAGAACAATGACCACACTTCATCCTATATAGACTATGGTAGCCTTATAGGTTGTATATCTGAGAAAGAGCCTTCCATCAATGTTATCAATATCTAAGGACCAAACAATGAGTGTGCAGTCACCACTCGAAGAGTGCAATTTAACATCACAGGCCCACCTGTTACACCAACACCATCAGCTCCATCAAAAAGCTAGTACAATATCTTGGAACACCTTGGGAACATGCCAGCCCAAATCTCCATTTTAGACCTTCTTCGCACTAGTCCTGTGTACAAGAACATCCTTGACAATGCTCTCATAGAATCCCGTGTCCCTTCTGATATCAATGCTACTGATTTTTTTAATCTTGTTGGACACCTCTCATCCTCATGTGCCCTATCGTTCAAACCCACCGACATACCCGTGGTCGAGCCAGATCACACCCTTTCGCTTCACATAGCCATCATGGTATCCAACTTTGCTGTGAAAAGAGTAATGATAGATAATGGATCAGCCTTGAATATTTGCACCCTAAAATTCATAAAACAAGCTGGGTATACTAAGGCAGCTATCATTAGTGAGGTTATCAGCATCAAAGCTTATGACAACTTGGAAAGAACCACAGAAGGAACTATTTTGCTGCCAATCAAGGTTGGGCCAGTCATCCAAGAGACACTCTGCCATGTTATTGATCTAAACCTACCATTTAAAATCCTCCTCGATCGCCCATGGATTCATGCCATGAAAGCCATTCCATCCACTTACCATCAGTGCATCAAATTTCTGCATCAAGGCACTCAGGTAACCATACATGCCGATCTAGAACCCTTTGCTTACTGCAATGCGGTTGAAGCTTCATATACAAACCATTTCCCTGGAATTGATATCGGAACATCCATCGCCAGCTCATCCCACACTTATAATGACCCAAAAACCATCCTCGCCTCTACCCTGTCTACCGTGAAGATCAATAACAAAGGTTGTGGAGAGTATAGTCTGTCAGATGCATTTGCTGTCGGGGCACTCCCACTTGATCCACATGCCCATGGATGACTGACATATCACAAAGCTAAGGAGATTCCACCTCCTCAATACAAACAGTTTGGCCCAACAACCTTTGTATCCTCAAAAATCCCTCTTCATGAGGAGCTCACTCCAGATATCAACAAATGGTTACATAAGGATGCACCTAAAAGAAATCAAGCACGCCTTGATCACTTCAGCCAAAAGTATCCCCAAGAACATAAGCTCATCACTAAAAAATGGAACTATCAAGGTGGTGGTCTAGGACCAGAAGAAAGAGGAATGCAGTGCCCCATCGACGCACACAAGTGGGAATCGAAGTCAGGTCTTGGCTTTGGCATACCCACAACTGGGGGCACCAATGAGAACGGTCACGCTTTTTTGAACATTCACCACAACCTTGTCGAAATCAAAGACATTCTTGAGGAAGTTGAAAAGAGAGCCTACGACGATATCCTAGACCAAATCTCCCTCGGAGACTCTGTTCTCCAAGAACTATCCATCCACCTCATTGACCTACCACTCACCCATCCACAACTCATAGATTGGGACCAACCAAGTGTCATACACATCGATGAGTTCACATCAGAGGAGGCACTTCTAAGATTCATGGGAGCTGAAACTCCTGACAAGAAAACAAAGCCAGATTCTGCCTATATCTACAAGCTAGATCCCAAGGGGTATTTTGGAGAAAATCCCCAACCTAGTTCCGATACACCCAAAACTGGAACTAAGGTGAATCTGAGACTAGCTAAGGCAACGAAGAGAACCCCTCAGCAAGAAAATCCAGAGCCATAAGAAGAACATGAGGATTTAGCATTGCCTCCTCAAGATAATCGACCAGAGGTGTCTTCTATTCTAATTGAGGATACTCAAGAAGTCAACATTGGTTCTTCAGAGATCCCCAGACTTGTTCACATTGCTGCATCCCTATCACAAGACCAAGCTGACCTCCTCTTTGAGGTCTTAAGAGAGAACATTGGCCAATTTGCATGGTCATATCAGGACATGCCAGGACTTGATCCAAAGCTTGTAGTTCATCATCTTGCAGTTGATCCAAAGATCAAGCCCGTCAGACAAAAGCTTAGAAAAATGCACCCCAAGGTGGCATTATTGGTCAAAGCTAAATTAGAAAGAATGTTAGTTGCTAAGGTTATCCGACCTATCGACTACTCAGAGTGGATCTCCAACATGGTCCCTATCACTAAACCTTTCGGTGACATCAAAATCTGCACTGATTTTAGAGATCTTAACAAAGCTTGTCCAAAAGATGATTTTCCCTTGCCCAACATAGATATGATTGTAGATCTTACAGCTGGACATGAAATTTTGTCCCTCATGGATGGATTTTCTGGGTATAATCAAATCAAGATTGCAGAAGAGGATCAGCATAAGACAACATTCACTACCCCTTGGGGAACCTTTTGCTACAACATGATGCCTTTTGGCCTAAAGAATGCTGGGGCTACCTACCAAAGAGCTATGATAGCCATTTTTTATGATCTCATCCATAACATTTTGGAGGATTATGTGGATGATATCTTGGTCAAGTCTCATACCTTCATGGATAATCTTGCTGACCTGGAGAAAGTCTTTGATAGGTTAGCCAAATATCATCTCATGCTGAATCCCAAGAAATGTGTCTTTGGGGTCACATCTGGCAAGCTTCTAGGCTTCATAGTTTCTAAACGAGGTATAGAGATCGACCCCAAGAAGGTCAAGGCTATCTTAGACATGCCTCCTCCCCAGACACTGCGACAGCTTTGCTCTCTTCAAGGAAAGCTCCAATCTATTTGGTGCTTCATCTCCCAGCTTGCAGATAAGTGTACACCATTTTCACATTTACTGAAGAAGGATGAGAACTTCAAGTGGGATCCTTTATGTCAGCGCAGCTTCGACCATCTCAAGCAGTATCTCATCAATCCCCCTATCTTGGTTCCACCAGCTCCTGGTCGTCCCCTGATTTTGTACATATCAGCAACACCTACTGCTCTAGGGGCACTTCTAGCACATCTTGATGACTACAACAGCGAAAGAGCCATCTACTACATCAGTAGAACCCTAGTTGGTTATGAACTCAATTACACTCCTATGGAAAAAGTTTGTTTGGTAGTTGTTTTCTCAACTCAAAAGCTTCGCCATTACATGCTAAGTCATACCATCCAACTAGTCTCCAAGATTGACCCTCTCAAGTATATGCTCTCTAGAACAACACTTACAGGTCGTTTGGCCAAATGGGTTATGCTCCTTAGTGAATTTGACATCCAGTATGTGGATAGAAAGGCAATCAAAGGGCAAGCTATAACAGATCACCTAGCTGATGCACCTCTAATAGATGCTTATCCATTGATCATAGAATTTCCAGATGAGCATATCTGTCTAATTGAAGAACAACCCCCATGGAAACTTTATTTTGATGGCTGATACACATCTCATGGATCAGGGGCAGGAATATTGTTGGTCACACCTCAAGGAGATTACATTCCAAAAGCCTTCAAGCTACAATTCCCTAACACCAACAATATAGCTGAATATGAGGCCCTCATAGCAGGATTAAAGATAGCTGCAGAATGGAACATTGTTGAGCTACAAATCTTTGGCGATTCTTAGCTCATCATCAAGCAAGCCCCAAATGAATATCAAACCAAAGATGAAAAGCTATTACCCTACAAAGAGCTAGTTGATCAGCTAACCCAACATTTTACAAAGCTTCAGTTTACACAAGTGCCTCGAATATAGAACAAAGTAGCAGATGCTATGGCTACTATAGGCTTGCTCTTGGAAATTCCCCAAGCAGCTACACAGTATGAGTTTTTAGTGGAGCAGCTCCTCACACCCACCTATGCGAATGAGGATTCAAACCGTGTTTGTATCTTGGTTGGTCCCCAATCCCCTTAGTACCATGAGATTCATGCTTACCTTAACGATGGTATCATATCCCCTCACCTCACACGTACCCAATGCTAGAACCTCATCCGAAAATCATCCCGCTATGTTATCATAGCCAATACCCTATATCGTCAGGGTTATCACGATACTCTCTCTCGATGTTTAGACCAAAATGAGGCCGCGATGGTGTTAAAGGAAGTACACTCTGGACTTTGCGGTGCCCACACGAGTGGTATTGTCCTAGAGCGAGAAATCCTTAGAGCAGGCTACTATTGGCCTACCATTGAAGAAGACTCCTGTGACTTTGTCAAAAAGTGTCTCCCATGTCAGTAGCATGCAAATCTTGTGCATGCTCCAACACAAGATCTACAGCCTATTGCACCACCTTGGCCTTTCGCTTGTTGGGGACTTGATCTAGTTGGAACTATCACACCCCTCTCATCTGATGGACATAAATGGATAATAACAGCTACAGACTATTTCACTAAATGGGTGGAAGATTCCCCCTAGTCTTAGCTACAGGAGTTCAGGTCTCCAAGTTCATCTTGTACCACATTGTTTGCCACTTCGGCATCCCATCCACCATCTTCACCGACCACGGAGGTAACTTTGAAAATCTCAACATGGAAGAATTATGCACTTCCCTTCGCATCCATCACCGCTTTTCTAGCCCATATTTCCCACAAGGTAACGGCCAGGTAGAGGCAACTAAGAAAACCCTCCTCAAAATTCTAAAGAAAGTTGTCAATGATTTCGGCTGTGATTGGCACCTACAAATAAATCCAGCCCTATGGGCCTATCGAACTTCCTTCCGTACATCCACAGGCACAACTCCATACTCCCTAGTCTATGGTGCCGAAGCGGTACTACCTATAGAGGTTGAACTTCCCTCCTTGCGCATATCTTTGCAAGGGCAAATATCAGATGAAGAATATAGAGTAGCTCGACTCACCCAGCTAGATCTCTTAAACGAGAAGCGACAACAAGCCTATGATCATCTCATAGTCTATCAAACTCGTCTCAAAAGAAATTTCAACAAGAAGGTGCTTCCACGACACTTTTATCCAGGTGACATGGTCCTCAAAGAAAACATGAAAGTCCAAGTAGATCGAGAAAAGAAAGGCAAGTTTGAACCTACATGGCCTGGTCCTTATGTTGTCACTGCTTCCTTTGGCTCCAGAGTTTATCAGCTATCTACACCAGAAGGAGAACTCTTGAATGATCCTACTAACATCATTCATCTCAAGAAGTTCTATGCTTGAAGATCCTTGGTATACCCAGCTTTTGAAAAATACAAAAGAAAAAAATAGTAAAGAGAAATAAGCGTCCAATGGTGAAAACTTGGCAATTCAAGCACCTTGGATAGGTACCTTGGTGAAAACCTGGTAATTCAAGCGCCTTGTGTACTAAAGACTAATCCATTATCTATCACTATCCTATCCCTCATCCATTCACCCACCATCCCATAAGAAACACTTGCTTGTTCCCTTGGTATTCCAACCAAATATCCAAAATCTGGTGAAGGTTGTAAATACCTCCTGTACAGCTTGTAAATCTTGTACCAAAGCTTGTATTATACCTTGTAAATCTTGTACCATACCTTGTCTATCTGAATCTTGTCCAAGGTTTGTACCATATTCTAGCCTATAAATAATCTTGTATCCTAGCTTGTATACTATCATGTGCACACACAAAACCCCATTTTCACTTAAGCTTTTCGCAAACCATCTACCTATCCACCTATAACCTATTATAGACATCCCATCCTTCACAAACATTTCCATCTCACAAAAACCAAAACATGAACAAACTTGTACATTTGTAACATATCTTGGTCCATCAGCTTGTACATCCTCTTTAGCTTAGTACCATTGTATCTATCCAGCGTTCGTGTCAGTTCGTCCTTGATCAACATCTTGCACCCATCACACATCTTGGTTAGCTATTCCAACACATCCTTTAGCTAGATTTCCTGTCACCAAAGTGTTATCTTTCTTAGTTCAGCTTGCCAGATGGATCACTCATCCAAATCTACCAGCTTCGGTGCTCTCCAATAGGTCCTTGCAGGATATAGCTTTCCTCATGTCTGATCTTGGTCCGTTAGTACCTTGTCCTACCCATCTCGTTGGCAAATGACTCTCTTTTGGATTTTCACTTTCTTTTGATTTGGGATCTTCCCTTTTGGGTCTTGAAGTATCTTTTCCAAGCAATCTCCTTGTTCCCTCCTCAAGGTTGCCACGATCTTCCATATCATGGTATGCTACGAATGGGGCAATTAGAGCGTAAGGTCTTGATCAATTCTTTCGTTTGTTTTTCTTTTCTGCTTGTGGGTTCTCCAGTGTCGTTTCCACGCTGCTTCCTCTAGGATTCATGTGTGATGCTGGGGCAATCCTTGTGTGTTTGTTTTGAGTTAGTTTGTTAGTCCTTTGGACGGTTGGTGAAAAGGCCTTGATGTTCTTGGTAACCTTGGAAATTAACCAATAGTCCTATAGCAAATCTAGTGCTCAACTACATGGTGGTACTTCTCTTTGAAGCATCCCCCCGCTCAAAAAGCTTCAATGGTTTTCCTTCATCTCCATTATCCCCCATCCATATCTAGCATCCGTCTCTCCTACCCCAGCTTATGCATCAGTATCTCTTTGAATCACTCATCACTCTTAGCTTTAGGGATCCACAATCCTAGTCTTAGGGATCCACCAATCCAAATCAATCCACCAAGCCTCATCTTTCGAGATCCACAATCCTAGTCCTAGGGATCTCCAAAACCCATCTTCCACCAATCTGACTCTTTGAAATCTTGTTGCATCAGCTTTATAATCCCCTCATCCATCTCCTTATCCTAGATTCCTTTTTATAGCGCTCTACTCCTTCATCCTCCACCTTCCCTAAAGTCTTAAGCTTGCTTCCTCTTGTGCATCTGATTCTCCTTTATCATTCTCCCATAGTGAGAGTTTGAGCTAATTTAGCCCCTTCTCTTTGCCAATCTGAGTCTCCTTGCTCATCCCAGATTCTTGTACTTTTCAAAAAGCCATCGAGCCTCGCTTTCTCTCCCCGCTGCCTTCTTGAGGGGGCATCTCACAGCCCATTCTCTCCTCTTCTGCTCTAGCCTTGGGCATCTTATTTTCTTATCTTTGATGCCATGCCACTTGCGACATCACATCAAAGAGGGGCAAAATGTAGACACCTAAAAACCTTTAGAAAATAAAGTTTTTTTATTTTTTGAAAAAGTCCTGATGACATCATCATTTATTAATTAATTAATTAATTAATTAATTAATTTATTTTTATGCCATTAAATCCCTTTATCTTAATTAAAAATATTTAATTAAGGAATCCCTCCCAAAAATGTTTAAATCTTATTTAAACATTATTTCCTTATTTATTAATTATTTAATTAATAAATTGACCAAAAATCATAAAATAAATAAAAAATTTATTTTTTGCCCAAAACTTGGCCAATTTCCTTAAGACCACTAACCTCTTCCAAAATCTTCTAATCCTTCTTTAATTTTGATTAAAGGCTAATCCCATCATTTCCTACCCCTAATCCCAACTCAAAATATTTAATTAAGATTAAATATTAATCCTCATGTTTATTAAAAAAGTTTTAATAAATATCTCCTCAACCCAAACCCTTGAAATAAATAAAACTTTATTTATTTTCTAAAAATCTAATTTATCCTCATCCTAAGAAGTTCTAGACTCTTCTAGAAAGTCTTCATCCTCATCCTAGGAAATTCTAGACTATTCTAGAAAGTCTTTATCCTCATCCAAAGTCTAGACTCTTCTAGAAGATGTATTTAAACCTAATCCCTCCTAACCTTGTCATATTCCCTAAAAATGGGTTAAGACTTACTAACACAAGCCAAAGTTAACAAATATCTCCTCCTTCACCCACCCTCATTAAATGCCATCCACTTGCCTATCCCTAAGCTAATCCTAAACCATCCCAATCCATCCTCTAATCATTTGCACAAGCCTAAACAAGCTTAAAACCTTCCTAATCAAGTCCAAGTCGAAATTGCTCTCATCAGCCTCAAAATACCTCAACCATAAAACTTTATGAAGTCCACTAGGTCATAAATGACTCTTACAAGCCCTTTTATTGCTCTTACAAGTCATTATGAGGGTCTTTATGAAGATTTTATCCCTTGAGCCTCCTTTTTTGACTCATCCTTCCCCTTTCCTCCATCCTCTCACCATGTGACATGTGTCACTCCTTGATTGGCTATAAGGAAGCACAATCCATGTGCTCTCTTCTCATGCAATCTGAGCCCTCCATGAGCTTTTTCCCATCCTTGCATCTTAGCCCTCAATCCCTCAAGCCTCTTGCCTATAAATTGGATCCTTCCCCTTTGCAAAATAACACAATCCATGAAGTAAAGTCATAATGCCATTTTGAGAAGCCATTTTACATCAAAACCATACACTCACACCCAAATTCCAACTCCATTTGAAGCCCTTTTTGAAGCATAAGCTTGAGCATACATCCTATCTATTTAGACAAAGCTACTCAACAAGAGAGATTCTCATTGAGAGAGCCCATTAATGGCTCATATTCTCAATTGAGAGCTCATCTTAGTCTATCTTGAAGTTTATGAATTTTGTTTAGTTTGTAGAAGCTTTATTTAGATTTGGTTTCTATTAGCATAATAACATTGCTCATATACATCCACAACTTTGCTATTGTTAGAATTTAAACACTTATAAGCTTTTATTTTAGTGGAATAACCTAGGAATATGCCTTCATCATGTTTTGCATCGAGATTTCCATTCCCATTATCTTTTAGTATATAGCATCTACTACCAAAGATTTATATCTAACATTGGGAGCATAACTATACCATAGTTCAAAAGGTGTAGCATTTGTACCTTTCTCGACTTGTAATCTATTCAGGATATATATAACAACACTAAATGCTTCTCTATAATATTTATGTGATACATTCTTCTCCGTTATTAATGTTCTTTCATAATCCATTATTGAAATATTTCTCCTTTTAGCTATTCCATTCTAAGGAGGGGTGCTTGGTGCTGACATTCATCTTTTATTTCCTCTATCATTGTAGAATGTATTGAACTCACGTGAAATGAATTCACCACCTCTATTAGATCTCAAACACTTTAGACTCTTCCCTATTTCCTTTTCAACTCTGGTTAAATACCACTTGAATTACTAAAAAGCATTAGATTTAGCTTTAAGAAAAATCATAGTCATCATTCTAGAATAGTCATCTAAATATAGAATAAAATATTGATCTCCATAGTAACTTTTAAAACCAATGAGTCCATATAGGTCAGTATGAACCAATTCCAAAATATCACTAGCATTATATGTTTTTCTCATAAAACTAGACTTGGTCATTTTTCCTAATTGACATTGTTTACACATAGCATTATCAGGCTTCTTTAGTTTAGGCAAACCTCTTACTTTCTTCATCTTGTTAATATTCACCAAATTTTCAAAGTCCACATGACATAATCTTTTGTTCCATAACCAAACATCTTCTTGTTATGAAAACACACATGTCTCACTTGATTGGCCTAGATATAATACATCACCTCTTGTCTACTCACCAATTCTAATTAGCTTACCATCACTATCATGCATCTTAGCCTTTTGATTGTGAAATTCAACTTTGCAACCTAATTTCTTTAGCTGTGAAACACTCAAAAAATTGTAGTTAACTCCTTCAATCTAGTAAACACCATCACATGTTATCTTATCAGTCAGTTGAATATTGCCTTTACCTTTTATAACACATGGGATATCATTGCCAAATTTAACACATACACCATTGTATGGACCAATATCTTCAAATTTTTCTTTGTCACCAGTCATATGATTTGAACATCCACTATTAATTACCATCTATCACTGTTGTTGACATAAGAAATTAATGTTGTCTTCTCATCTTCATTAGATTCTTCTTTCATAGCAACATAAACAACTTCATTATCATTACTCTTAAATTCATTATAAGTCTTTTCCTCAACAATATAACAAGATTTATTACCTTTGTCATCCTTGCTTTCATCCTTATATTCTCTATCATGACATCTAGTATCAATATGACCAACCTTGTTGTATTGAAAAAAAATGATAGGTAATTTAACTCTTCCTCTTCCAAACATTTTTCAATGAGGGCTTCAAGTTCAGCAATCTCATCACTAGAACTATCATTTTCACTCTTTACATATTTTCCTCTCTTTTTCTTACTATAAACAAGTTGTGTCTTGAAATTAGATTCAATAGTATTAGGTGTGTAGTTATCAAAGTAAGACATTTCAAAAGTAGTAAGTCTACAAGTTACACCTTCTAAGGTCAAGTTGTTGTTAAAGTAGTTAGATATTCCCTAATTAACTCTAGTTTTCTTAAGCTAAACTTTAGGCATCTAATAATTAATTCTTTTATTAATTATTATGATGCAACCTAGGTTGGACCTTTTTAGGGTTTTGATCTCCTTTATAAGGATGATCTCTCTTTGTAATTAAATAATTCATTGTTGATAATATCAATTTATCTTGTTTCTCATCAAGAATGTCTCCTCTATGGATCTAGCAATTCCTGCCTCCATAGCTTTTTGCTTCTCTCTTTCTGTGATAGGTGTTTGCATGTAGGTGACTCTTGGTATCTATGGGGTTGATATTTCATCAACTTCAACTTGGTATCAGAGCTCCAAATCTTCATGCGTATGTTCTATTCATGAGAGATTTGGCATCGATTTTCATATATGTCACTTTTAGATATTTTTTTTGTATTGGATGTAAAGGGGACCTATTTTTTGGAGCAGTTCGAGCCTAAACGAACATCACCATTAAGATCAAAGCACTTGAAAAATCCCATTTCCACATAAAATACATCTAGTTTGGACATTGTTGAAATTAGAGGCAATTTTTTTGCACCCAGGGCATTTTGACTTGGGGACACAAATCAAGGTATTGATACTTTTTTAAAGAATAATTGGGAAGAAGCCTTAGTTTTTTGTTCATTTTGCAAACAATTTTTTTTAAAGGTAGATTTGGATGCCATTTTAGAGACCCTCAACAATTTCTAGTCTTGCAATGGTGGTTTCAAATGGTCTACCTTGCCCTGTGACCACATGATTGGTGATCTACCTTTGTTTGGTGTGCCTAAAATCTATAATTGGGCCTTTTTTTCAGCACATGTACCTACACCTTCTCCTTGTTTTGGATGGGTGCCATGTTAGTTGAGCACCTTATTCTTTTATTGGAGGAGACACATGTTTTGGTGGATTTGGAGGAGTTCTTTGGCAGGTATTTTCTTTGAGGGGCAAGCTCTCTCTTGCTTTTCCTTTCTCTCATTGCTATGTGCAGGAGTAGAGGACACTGAGAGTGGAGTCTTTTTGTGAGAGATACCTTGTCTATGTCTACTAGCAATGGGGGATTAAGTCGAGCTCATATTTTAAGCACATGATTTGTGTTTGGAGGGCATGATCTATAGTAGATTTGGATCCTTTTTTGGAGACTAATTTGTATGAGTGTTTGTTCCTTTTTTTGATGCCTTTGTTTTAGAGATCCCAAGAATCACACCCTCATATAGCATAGATCCATGCATGCATGATTAGTGGAGATTTTAATGGTGTTGGGAGTTGACTGCACGATTTTTTTTTGTGTGAAGTTTGTTTTTTTGGTGCTTGAATTTGTGGCCTCTCATTTTTCAATGCTTGGAGCACAATTTTTTTGTGAACCCCAGTACCAACAGATTTATTGGGGGCTCACTCTATGTTCATTAAGTTTGCATTAAGGGGACAACACATCAACTTGAGGGCAAAAATTGCCTCCTTGATCATCTAAAAGTAAGGGGGATGAACAAAGGTTCCTTTGGGAGCCTGTGACTTATTTTTCCTTTGCTAGATTCACCTTCTTCTCCTTTACCTCAGTTTTGGTAGGGGCTATCTCAGCTAATGGAGAAACTTTGATAGCTGCGTGAACAACTTCTTTTAGTGGATTCACTTGAGCATAATTTTTTGCATTTTTTGAATGGGTGTTTTTGACACCATTGATTAGAGTTAACTATATGATCTTTTCTAATATATTGGGGGAATCAAGCATTGTTCTTGAATACAATATGCTCCCTTGTGGCCACAGAGAATTTCTTCAGGATGAACATCAAGACACCTCCTATTTTTGAAGCACATCATGATTGGTTTATAGAGTTTGTTTGGTTTACTAGCGTGCTCATTTTTGCTTGCAACCCCCAAATTTGTAGGCCCACACTCTGACCCCTCCAACATTTGATGTGATTGCATAATTGCAAAATATTGTGCGGTCGGTAATTTTGTGGAATACAAATTTTGAAGTGGTTTGGAGGGCCATCCTTTTTCCAATGCTCTCATGCATTGAAAACATGACTTTATTTTATTGGTTTCCAATATTTTTTTTCTCACCATAGTTGCAACATCATGGGTTTGTACTTTACCAATTTTGCAAATAGGGGACCACCTCTATTCTTTAGCCCCACCACACTTGGAGTTGTTTTGGTATGCTCACCATTTTCTTGACTTCCGAACAGATTGGACATGACAAGCTAGTTCCTCTGTTGACCTCTAGCCTTTTTTTTGTGCGTTCCAAGGTAGGTTTGATTTCTAGTGTTTTAGCTTCATTTTTTATTTCCATGATCCATGGTAGATTTGGGTTGCACATGCTTTATTGAGCATTTAGTGGTTTTATTTTAACCATGGGCTATTTTTGGGATACAATTAGTGGTTTCAACTAATGGTTTTTTTCAACCTTTGTTTGGCGAGTATTTTTGGCTCTTTCCTCTATTCACATTCTAGTGGAGGCATGCGATTTAAATCTTTTTTCTCCATTCGCTCAACACCATTGATTTTTATGCCTCCCAATCAACAGATTTTCCTTCCCACATGTTCATAGCTCATTGATATTTTCTATTTTGGATGTAAGTTTGTTTTTGTGGGTTGTTTTGTTATTGGGCATTTGTTTGTTTGCATTCAATGGAGTTGTCCCATGTGGAGGCTACGAGCAATTTGGGAATGATTCCTTAGGTCTTTAGTGTAGTACATGATCTGTTGGGGTCAATGCTTGCATACTAGCCTTGATTTGATGAGTTTTTCCTATGGAGGACACGTGGATCATTGATATATTTGATGTTTTTTCAAATACTTGCTTACATTTATGGGCATTGGTAGTTTTCTCTAGCACAACCTATCTTTTTCTGTGGATAGGGATATTTTACTTTTTAGCGAGTATTTCTGGAAAATTGATCATTTTTTAAGCATTTTTTTCCTCGACGAGTATTTGAATGTCAAATTTATGCTTATCATTTGCTGATGTCAGCATTGCAACAATACTCCTATTAGCCCTTTAGGCTCTATTTGGACCTACCTTCACATTTTTGCTCATATCTCGGGCATACAGACTTTGTTTTCCAAAAATGAGATATTGCTAGAAAGCTGGTTCCGAGCTCATCATAGTGGTATAGTTAGTTTTTAGTTTTGATGCTTTTTTGACAAATTTTTTTGCTATCAAAGTTAGTGGTTCATTTTTGCACTCTAGGAGATATATCTTGAGCATACGATCTCTGATTTGGGAGTTCTTTATATCATTGGAAAGGTCTTTCTAACCTCTTTTTAGTGATGCTAGTTGTTTTTCTAGGTTCTTCTCTAGGCACATTCTATTTAGTCTTTTGATTTTTTGCATTCTAGTAGATATCTTGGTTGTTTCAGATCCAAGGACCAATTTTGTTGCTTTAGATGATTCATCATGACTTTTATTATCTATTAAATTAGTCCTATGTCTCTTCTAATCTATTTAGACATCATTTGTATGCATTCTTGCAAACATACTAAGATAAAGTGCCCTATTGCATTTGTATTTTTGTTTCAATTGTTTTGCCTTATTTTTCCTTTTGATTCGAGCAATGTGATCTGAGGAAACTCATGCAGATTATTGTATTCTTGGGATTCACCATTTTTTTACCTTGTTATACATTCACTACTCTAATTGAAGTGCCATGGAGGGTTGATGTTTTTCCTTTTTTTTCCATCTTCCTTTTTCTAGTGAGTGTCCTTCGGTGACATTAGCCTTACGATGTGTCTGAGATTGATCATCTCAGTATACACATGCAGTCTTTTGTGCATCTTGATTTTGGTTCCTTGACATGTAGTTCTTTTGGCCCATCTTCCAATTTCCTATCACCTCACTCTTATCTGCATTGGGGGGTTCTTATGTTATTTATGTTGTTTCTCATGCTTCCTTGATTTGATTGATTAGCATTTCAAGCTTTGATGTTTCATGCCATCTATATCTTCGAGTATATTTGTTTGCCTTTGTGTGCCTCATGATTTGATGTAGATTACATCTTCTCTACCTGGTTAGTTCTATTTCAATGGAGGTTATTTAGATTAATAATTATTTTTGATAGAGTTTTACAACTTCTACATGCTTTAGTGGTGTTCTTCATGATCATGTTATGTCCCTATCTTCTAGGACATTCCCTAGTTTGGAGGTTTCTTCAGTCCTTCACTAGGTTGTTTTAGCATGTTTTCCATCTCTTTTTGGAGTAGGGTTTTTCCCATGTGGTTTTCTCTATTTCTTTCCAATTTGGTTGTGCTGTTGAGACCCAAATCTATTTTTTGTAGTAGTTTCTAGGTTTCTAGCTACTCCCTAAGTTTATCTTAAAGGGGGGGTGGGTGCTAGCATAATTAGATATTTCCTAATTAACTTTAGTTTTCTTAAGCTAAACTTTAGGCATCTAACTATTAATTCTTTTATTAATTATTATTATGTAACCTAAGTTAGACCTTTTCAAGGTTTTGATCTCCTTTATAAGGAGATCTCTCTTGTAATTAGCTAATTCATTGTTGATAATAGCAATTTATCTTTTTGGTCATCAAGAATGTCTCATCTATGGATCTTACAATTCTTGCCTCCATAGCTTTTTGCTTCTCTCTTTTTGTGACAAGTGTTTCCATGTAGGTGATTCTTGGGATCTGTGGGGTTGATCTTTCATCAACTTCAATAGTTGTTACCTAGTGTACATCTTAGTTCTTGGATTGCATAGACTCTAATGGAATAGATAGGCAGTAGAGTCCTCAATACCTCATGTGTCACTATTTCATCTTGGATGTCTCCATTTGCACTTTGAATAGAATTAACAACCCCTTTAACTCTTGTGCAATATAGTACTATGTTCTCACCTTCCATCATTCTCATGTCATCAAATTTACCTCTTAGGCTTTCTAGTTGAGCTCTTAGAACATTGTCATCACCTCCATCTATGGTCTTGAATCTGTCCCACATCTTCTTTGTAGTATTGCAATCTTTTAGGTCATAAAACTTGGCATAGCTTAGGGTTGAGGCAATCTCCAACATTGCTTGGTAGTGTTCTAACTTTAGTTTTAGTTGTTCAATAGTCAAGAGAGAACTTGTTACTTCTACATATGCATTGTCTAGAAAATTGATAGTAGTATTATTGATACTAGATATGGGTAGCTTCATCAGGGTCTGCCATGCAGGAAAGTTATGCTTATTCAGCTTAGGTACATCTCTCTTATTTTTCATGATCTTTAGCTTTAAGTACCTTCAAAATTTTCTCTTTAAGAACTATTCTCTGGTACCAATTGTTAGAGATTTTTAGAATAATAGAGAGTGGGGTGGGTGAATCAATTACTCAAGGCTTATATGTACCACTTGAACAATTAAACATTAAATACTTCACTATTTCGCTTATCCTTTGGTTGCTTGGTCTCTACTATAAAACTATCATAAACTTTAACTTGCATTGCATAATGAAAAAAATATCAAATACAATAACACAGTCATCATAGTTTGACACTAGGATATAAAATGGAAACCCAATTTGGGAAAACCACCAACAACATGTCACCCTTTTTCACTCTTTCAAAGTGAGCTATATTAGAACCCAACCTTGTTAAACATTACAAAACACACTATTAAATGTGACTTAGTTAGAGGATTTAATCACTTTGTTAGGAGTGGTCTTGTAAGAGAACTTTGATCATTTCATTTAGAATGTCACCCAGTTAAAGGATTCACACAAACTATTAAGTCTTCAATTGACTGTTAGTTCAAATTTTGTTAAAAGGATTTCAATACAAGCTATTTACAATGATAAGAAAGAAAACAATAGGTTTAATTTGTCTAATTACAACTCACTTTTGTTAGTTTAGATCTCTATTTAGTCTATATGTTGGCTCACTGGTAAGCCTTCCATTGTCATATTTGATCTTGATCTACTTGGACACCCTTCAAGAAATTAGTCCACTCTTCTCATCAACACTTAAGCCTTCTACTTTGATTCACTTATCAATAACAACATCATATCTGCAAGATTTATCCTTTAGCTTCACATTCACACTCTTGTGTGTTTTTGATCAACCTTGCTCTGTATGTCTCTCTCCATAGACAAAATCACACATGCACACACTGACTGGGCTCTTACTAGACTAGGGTTCACACCAAATGTTTGGCCCTATATCTCTTTAAATAGGAAATTTTTGCTTTACCATTTCTACATCCACCATCGGTCTTAGGGTTTATGATTAGATTCAACTCGATTAAATGCATTTGTACATCTTCTTGATCATCCTCTAAAAGCTTCTCTAGAATATATCTATTAGGCCTTTACCTAATCTCCTCATCAAATTTAATGATCCAATTCATCTATCTTATCTTCAACACATTTTACATCTTCTGAGAAATCAACTAAGTTGGTTTCATCTTATGATTTCTTTGAATTTGTTCTTTTACTATTACTTGACAATCTTTAAGTTCTAATACTTAGTCAAAACTAAAATACTCAATCAATATAAAGATTTATGGCTCATCATCAACTAACTTTCTTGGTTAATGCTAATGTTCAATCAACCCTAGATTTGATTGACACTAACTATAGCTCAGTTGACACTAGCATTACTAGATACTTCTTAGTATTTTACACTTTGGCTTGATTTGACTTAGCTTTCTTGACATAAATAATTACTTTTCTTTATCAAAGTCTATCTATTAAATTCTCATTGTAACTTCCTTTTCATAGCTTCAACCTTTCCTCTAGGTGCTATAGTTATGAGTAACTTCTCAAATCCTCTTCATCAATCAAATAGATAAGGAATTTAGATTACATAGAAGTATGTCTCACCCATAGATTTGACATCAATAACAAAACAACAATTGTTCCAATTGTAAGTTTCTGACATGTATTCCTTTCACTTATTTTTTCCTTCTCTTTGAACCTTTGGAATAAACACCTTTATTTCCTCAAATTTATAAATTCACCTTTAATATAGCTCCATTTTGGGCTTCAAGTTCCAACAAAGGTTTGGAATTGCTTTTCAAACTTGAAATGCTCAAATGAGACATTAAATAAATCTTACTGGACTGTGACCAAACCTTTTGAACTTGTCTTCCTTTCACTTAGATTTTCCTTATCTTAATTTGAAGTTTCACTTTGATGTTTGACTTTGACTCTAGTTTTGGAACTAGTACATGTGTTGTAAAATGAAAATACGGAAGGAAACACACACAAGCTCGACATGAGAGATGTTTTTTTTAGATCCAAATGAAGTGTTATCAGCTGAGGAAGGTTACCTGATGATCCTCACAACGCACTTAGTAGATTTTACCTATTTTTAGTGACTTTATCACGCTTTTCCAATTGTCTTGCAAATCGCTATTATGTTGTTTCGAAAAAAATTAGAAAACATAGAAACACTAGAAACTGTGAACAGTCAGCAGAAAAACTAGAAAACACTAAAATCCCTGGGCTACGCCCAACAAACAACAAGTCTGACATTATTACGATCTAGTGATTATAACCTGATTACAATTCGTAATCCCTTGTAGCTCAGACATGCAGGAACTAAGGAAGATTGTCATGCATGTTAATAAAACTGCACGTGGTGAGTGCACCCTTGACCAACATATTGATAGGCTTATGGAAGTGGTTGGCAGCGTTGAGGATGTTAAAAATCTTATGCTCAAGATTTTGCAACTGGAGGCTAAGAACAGGGCTATTGATGCTTGATTTTAAACTAAGACATAGACATTTGGAAAATGGGATTTAATAAAGACCAAAATAGGTTATGCAATGAATATGCAAGCCTTGACAAAACTTGGTGCCAAATGAAATGCTGAGAACAAGTGATGGAAATAAAACACAAACCCATTAGAGTAAATTAAGGAAAATATAAAGATGAGATACTGCATTGTTTTGAACTAGTTGTAAGATCTCCATGAGTATATTGGAAGTTGCCTTAGATTTTGACAACTTGAATAAAAAGACTAAAAGAACTTAACTTAAAGAACATGGTTAGTATTACAAATAGTTTAAGAAAAATATATGTCTATTTTGGACATATCTAGCATACTTTGTAGTTGGCCTTGAGTGAGGTTCAATCATTAGAAAACCATATTGTAAATATATTCATGATAGTATAAACTACTTTGACTATGACCCCTTACCAAATGAAAATAAAAAAATCATATAAATAATCTAACTCGAACTAGATTGTGGAAACTCAATTGCCTTAATTTTCAAGATCTAAGTATTCGTAATGACAAGTGAAGAAAACCTTTAGGGAATTTATTGAATTGTGAAGGTTATGTTTTTTTGAATCAAACCTTTAGATGGATAGGTTAACAAATTATAAAGGAAGGTCATGTGCATTAAGAAAGTGTGCAATAGGCCTAGGATAATGCATGTTGATGTAATTATCAGTCCATGCCTTATGTAAGGCAGGGAACTAATATTTTTACTTTCTTATGTATATTAATTTGACCAGCTTAAAGAATTTGATACTATAATGTTTGGAATGTTTTTATTTTAAGATAATTTATGTGCACAATTTTCTTTTATAATTGATCATTGCTAATTTGTTAAACTATTTAAAAAAATAAAAAAATGAACAAACAAATAGATAAATATCAATTATTGACATTTATTATTGGTAGTGATAATTGTCAACGAGTATATGTCATGTTGCTTTGCTAGTTTCTAATTTTGATATGGAAAAAGAAAAAGAAGGCATCTAGATTTAGATTTCTTTAATTTTAGAGTCAAATTTAATATTTTTTAGGCATAGGGTCTTGGGTGTCATGCAATATAGATTCGCTTCTAATCTTGAATAGTTGTAGTTTTATATCTACTGATAGTTTGACCCTTTTATTCATTTTTTTGTAATTCTCTCAATTTTTGGCTTTAGTATTAATCTTATTGACGGACTCATAATATATTGTAAATAGTATAAAAATTAAATAGTATTCCACTTCTAATATTAAATAGTTTGAGTTTTATATCTACCAATAGTTTGACCATTTTATTCTTTTTTTTGTAATTCTCTAAATAACTGGCTTTAGATATATTCAAGTTATGTTAGTGTCAAACTCATAATATATTATAAATAGTATAAAAATTGAAATTATTTATTATATATTGTAAATAATAATAAAAAAATGTTAAGATACATAAATCAGTTACTTATGTACACTATCATTTATTATTAGTTCTTGCCTTGCATAAGGCAGGGTACTGATATTTTCAGTGACGGACAGGACATGGACACGATTAAGTTTTAAAAAAAATTAAAGCTGTATATTTCTAAAGTTGAAAAATCAATTTATTTTTTAATCAATTTTCAATTTGCAATTTCTATTTGTAATTGTCTGGTAGCAATTATGCTAGGGGTAAAATACTTTTTTGTCATTGAAAATTTGGAAAAAAAAAAAGGTTTCTAAAAACTTCTTTCTCTTTTCAACGAGAGTTCTAGAAATTTCAATCCAACTTTGTTAGTACAACCGCCCTATGATCATGTTGAAACTTGAAATTCCCAAACTTCCATAGACAAATCCAGGATGGATCAACATGAATAACAACTGAGCACAACATGAATTGAGATCAACAACATCGTTAGCCTACCTGTCATGCCAATCTCTAGTGGTACTGTGTAGAAACCTTTAGAAGAAATCAACCATAAAAAAATGATATTAATAACATTAAACACTATGCTTTTTCATAAGATCTCTTCATGTTCTTATTTTCCTCACCTTTTTAATTATGAGGACAAGTCTGCAATCCAAACCCAAAAAGCTTCCTTCCCATGCTTATCCAAGTTTGAATTTTTTTTTATGTACAAATAGTATGGCTACCCTTTGAAACCAAAAAAAAATTGAAATAGAACAGTATGCATTTATTCTTCTCCCTAGAAGATAAAATAGAGAGAAATATAGCCCTCCTTCCTATAGTGGGGACTGGGGGGAGGGAGGTCCTATTGAGGCATTCTTACCAGTGGGCAGACATGTTGTCTATTAAGTTGGGATTAGTACATAAATGCAATGTCCTTATGTAGTATAATAGTGCCTTTCTATGTCTTGCTAGTCCAACCAGTGGATGAGAGTAGGTATAATGGATCCAACCAATGATTGGTTCCTTTGATCATACCTTTGTTGCTACATGCACCATCATCAACAACCAAAATGGGAAGGACCATGTAGAAATTTGGTGCATACAAAACCAACATATGTTTGAAATAGAGGGCTTTGTAGAAAAATCTTATACAACAGATGGGTGTGTAATGAATTATCTTAATGTTTGTCAAAAAGTCCAATTGCCATGTTTTAGAGCAAGCAACATGTTATGATTTACTGTGTGCAATTTTCACTTGCAATGGTTCAGGTCATTTCACATACTACATTTGATAAATTTATTAACACATAATGTGTGTGAATTAGATGCCGAGTAAAATTCATAATATTTGTATGTAAACTAAGGAGTCAATTGAATTTTCAAATGCAACTCAATTTAAACATAGAATTTGGGGAAGACACTTACAAATATAAAATATAAAAGTTTAGATTTCTAAAGAGTGGAAGTTGTATGTATAATTTTTTATTGTTATTAAAATTTATTATTATTCTATTTTTTACAATTATTACTACTAAATGTATTTGAAATTTAAAATAATTATAATAACTATTATTAGAAAAATAAAAATAACTTTAATAATATGATTCTGTTTTTTAAAATTATTGCTACCAAATGTATTTAAAATTGAAAAAAATAATATTAACTACTATTAAAAAAATACAAAACAACTTTAATAATATAAATAAAAGATTAAATTAATTAATTTTATTTTATAACATATTTTTAAGTTTTTAAGTTTGATTTTAAAAGAAAAAAGAAAATTTAAATTTATCAATTCTTATATATTTTATTTCAATTTCAAATCTTAATTTGAATCCTTATTTTAATTTCTCAAAGTTAATTTACTAAACAACTCAACTATATTTATCAATTCTTATATATTTAAATTTAAATTTATCAATTCTTATATATTTTATTTCAATTTCAAATCTTAATTTGAATCCTTGTTTTAATTTCTCAAAGTTAATTTACTAAACAACTCAACTATATTTATGTTTAGTTTTATAACTAAAAACTATTTATTTATATTGAATTTATTTTTTTCAAATTACATAAATTCATATTTTTCTTTTAAACATCTTTTTTACAATTTTTAAGTTTGATTTTTATCATTTTTCCACAAACATACTAAGTTAAAGACCTTTTTACAAACCCATTCTTTTAAGGGCATTGAATGTTTGTGTCAAAATTCTATTTCATAAGCATTTTGTGACCACAATTTGCATAAGATGGATAAAATTATATGATTCTTTGTTATATGTTTATTACTTTACTATACCACACTTTAGAGAAGACAAATTTTATTAACAACAGCTATGGTTAAACCAATACATACAACACACAAACATACATATTCTTACATATATCTTAGACATTCAAACATATAGCTATTGGTACATATTGTTAAAAAGGGATTTTTTGAAGTGTGGAACCTATCATGGAATAGTGATTATTTTTTCAATGATGTCAAACCTACTACTCTTTGGTAAGACAACAACCTTTTGGTCTAAATGCTATCATTTGTTTGATTGATGAAGAGGATTTGAAAAGATAAGATAACAAGAGTACCTAGAGAAAGGTTCAATTATTGGGTGTATAAAAGGATCACTAAGACCAAGTAATACATTGATGATATTATGTATTGTTGATCTACTTAAGGCTAAAGTAAACGGTTACTTAAGCTAAGCCTAGAAGAAGAGTTTTCATAAAAAGTGTCTGCCAAGCTTGGCTGAGAAAATAGTATATGCCGAGCAAACTTAGTTTAGGTCGAGCATCAGAAAAATAGTATGTGTCGAGTATCAAAAAAATATAGTATGTTTGGAGCATTAGGTAAATAATAGTAGCAACTAAGCAAGAAAGACTTAGCTGATGCCAAGCAACCCACTGTTGGCCAAGTATCAAAAGATTGTTATTGCTAAGTGAATAGTGTGGTTGCTGAATGATAGTAAAAAGAGTTTAATCAAAGATTTGATGAATCTGAGCCATCAAAGTTAATTTCTTGAATTGTGTGAAGTGTGTGGAAGATTTCTAGATGAGCTGGTGGTACAAAATTCAAGAAAAACCATGTTGAGGCAAATTCAAAGAGGATTGTAGAAGTTTCTAGAAGGGACTAAATGAAAAAGTAGGTATATTCATTGAATCTCACCTAACCCTAGAATGGACAATTGTGGTCAAACAATAAAAGAGCTAAATTCTCTATTTATAAAGATAGCAAACCAAAGCAAGAGTTTTTGTGTGCGAGAACTTAAGGAAGAAAATAAGTCTATGGTGTTGCTTCATATGGTGGCCAAATAGAAGGGTCTACAATTGGCATACAAAGCAAGAAGGCTTAAGAAGATGAATGCTTGGAGGGTGACAAAGTTGTTAGAGATGAGGAGTATGAATGCTAAGCAGAATGGAGGACTGAACCAGAGATATGTAATCTACAAGTGAGTTGTGTTTTATTATCAAATCCGTTGTTATTTTCTACCAATTGTATCAGTTTGGATAAATCCTTTGGATTAAGGTTGACCTAATAGTCATTTTCAAATCCTTTAACTAGGCGACATTCTAATGAAATGTTCTAAAGACCTCTAACAAGACTCACTCCTAATAGGGTGATTGAAATCCTTTAACCAGGTCACATTTAACAGTGTATATTGTAACCTTTAAAAGGGTTATCCTTTAAAAAGGCATCACTGTAGAAGAGTGAAAATTGGTAGCATGTTACTAGTGTTTTTTTTTCAAATTGAGTTTTCACATAAAATCCTTGTGTGGAATTGTGTGAATGAGTTTTTGGTATTTCATGCTTACATTTTTGCAAAGTTATTTTGGCCTAGGAAAGTGACCTACTAAGTTAAGGTATCAGATGTTCTAATGGATGCATGCATGATATGGTTGTTAGAATATAATTGAGGGTGGGGGTTGAATCAGCTATCCAACTATTATCACAATTATCAACCTTAAACAAACTTAATCATATGAGTAAAATTAACTAAAAAAATAATAAGATACTCACTCAATAGCACTAGATATGTTAACTAGGAGAACCCTTGATCAGAGGGAAAACCTCAGTGGGGATGACACCCACAAGATGATATACTAATATAAATATTCGTTGTTGGAGGATGGACCTTATTAGGAGTCTATGAATAGATTTATTACATATGAGTCCCTATTAGGAGACTTTGAATCCTTGTTAGGAATTCCAAACCTATTAGGAGTTGTGCCAACCATGTTAGGAGTTGTGGAAGATAGCTAGACCCACTACCCACATAGCTTCTAGGGCAAGACAATTGAACCCACTGTCCAAATGATCTCTATATTATTCCTTGTAGAATAATAGAATGGTATTTTACTATTGCTTCCTCTTTCTCTATCCTATCAACTAGACCTATGCTCCTTCTGATCTTGTAACTAGATCAAAAGTCTTGCATCCAATAATCCCTTGGATCACTTACATGCATTTAGTAAGCACTTTGCTCCTTTTCACACTTTGCACTTCATACAACAATCACAATACTTGAATACACCATACAATCAAGAAAAACATCTTTCCTTTATACCATATCTTCATTATAATTCCTTGAACCAGCCTTGAGGCTCTCCCAATTAATTATGATAAGATAATTAATTAATTACAATTATAATAGCACTGTCAGTTCACTATCTATAAAAAACTTCACATATGTGATACTAGGGCAAGCACATTCGCTAACTTCATTAGCTAACTATCCTTTATCACTACTTGATTGCGCATCTCTTCATTACATCTCATATATAAGATAGCCAAAAAACATCAAGAACTACTTTCCCAATACTCTGTCTCTAAATTGCTCTATGTAAATAAGGTGCAACTTTTGTACATCTTCAAATTTTGCACACTTGACCACATCATCAAGACATTGTGTCGAACATGTCCATAATGATGGATCACTAGACAATCAAACCATTGTCCATACCATCAAGATTTCTATCTACTACTTAGCTAGTCTTTACAAAAACCATGCTATGTTCATATCAATGAAAAACACAATCATGAATGCAACATGTTAATACTCTCCAATGCTCAGGATACTCCCCATTGTAGTATCATCAATATTCATGCTAACAATCTCCCCCTTTAGCATTGATGGCAACATAAATGAGAAAACATTTAAGTTCCAAGAATACCAAACAACGTTTTGTTGTTGCTACTAACCAATATTAGTTGTCCACATGCTAAAAAGAATCTCAAACACAAAAAATACACACAACTACATACTCCTTCTTATACATCAATTGTTTACTTAACACTAAACAATTCACAATACATCAGGTGCATATTCTTGCTTCCTTTCATGAATATTTTTAAATCTCTCTAAAGAGATATCTCTCCTCCATGACTTAGGAGATACTCTACCTCATAACTTAGGATATCTATTTTTCATGCATATTCTCCCCCATTGACATCAATGTCAAAAATCTCAATCTCAATGTTTTAGATTACGGTAAAAGCAGATTTTGAAGGGACCCCGAAACCCTTTAAACAAAAATCTCAATCTCAATGTTACAACATACGAATTATTGAATACCAATTGCCAATATGCTACACCAAGTCATCAAATTTCTTGAGTGTCAAAAGACACTATTGAATAACAAATAACAAGAGTCCTTAGTAACTGAAATCATTATAGATACACCCCATACATGAAGCATCAACATTTAGTCCAGGCTAACAATAGTGCTCTATACCACTAGACTGATGCACTCTCTGCATCATCTACTCATAAGTAGGTAGGGGCATAGCCTCAAGCATACCTCTCAAGTACTCCAAAGTATCTTTAGGCAAAGGATTCATAAAGATATCTACAATCTTTTCTTTAGTACTTACATACTCTAGCATGATATCCTTTTCTATTGCTTTCTCTCTCAGCACATGATACTTAATAGATATATGCTTAGTCTTAGAATGCAACACAATATTCTTAGACATACTCACTGTACTTGTGTTATCACAGTAAATGATAATAGGTTCTTCAAACTCAATTATTATATCCTTCAACATTTTCTTCATCCACATAACTTGATTACAATTATTTGCTGTTGCAACATATTCTACCTTAGTAGTACTCTGCAAAATACAATCTTACTTCTTTCTTAACTAGGAAATCAATATCTCTCCAAGAAAGAATGCTCCACCACTCATTCTTTTTATGTCATCTTTATTGTCTTCCCAATCCACATCAATATATGCACACAGAGTGAAATCACTTGATCTATCATACCAAATTCCATAGTCAGATGCCCCTTTCAAATATCTAAATATTCTCTTCACAGCTACAAAATGATATTCCTTAGGATAATCTTGAAATCTAGTTGCAATACCAACTGCATTTTCTAGATATGGTCTAGTGTGAGTTAGATACTGCAAACCTCCAATCATGGATCTGCACTTCTTCTTCTCTACTGCAAGTGCCTCATCCTTGTTGGATAACTTGTCACCAGTTATCATAGGTGTACCAATAGGTTTACAAATTTCCTAACCAAACCTTTTTAACAAATCTTTCAATTACTTAGCTTGAGAAATGAAAATATCATCAGTGTTCTATACAATTTGTAATCCTAGGAAAAACTTCATTTTCCCTATGATGCTCATTTCAAACTCATTCTTCATCTCTTCAAAAAACTTATCACTTGCTTCATCATTACCTTTAAAAATTATCTCATCAAAAAATATTATAATAATCAACATCAAACCATTTTAAACTTCTTTCAAATACAAGTTACTATTTGTCATACCTTTAGCAAATCCAAGTTTTACCAAATAACCATCCAATCTTGCATACTAGGTTCTAGGTGCTTGTTTCAGACCATATAAATATTTCTTTAATCTACATACCATGTCTTTATCTTTGGATAAAGGAAAACCTTCAAGCTACTCAATATATACCTCTTCTTCAAGTTCTCCATTTAGAAAGGCTAATTTAACATCCATTTGATAAACCTTGAATTTCTTATTCATTGCATAAGCTAGGAACATCCTTACTGCTTCCATTCTAGCTATAAGTGCATATGTTTCCTCATAGTCTATGCCTTCATGCTATGAATATCCCTTGCATACAAGTCTATCCTTGTTCCTCATAGCTTTGCCTTGCTCATTCATCTTGTTTCTGAATACCCATTTGGTTCCTATCACATTCTTGTCTTTAGGTATAGGAACTAACTCCCATTTATCATTCTTCAACAATCTAATCCAATCCTTCCTTCATTCTTTGAATTCAATGATCATCTTTACACACTTCATCTACACTCTTAGGTTCAACTTGAGATATCAAACATATCTCCTCATTTACTCTATTCCTTGTCATCACACCTTTTTCTTTGCTTCTAATTATCTACTCAAGAGTGTGATTCTTTTTCAATTTCCTATTAGAGGTAGGAGTTGACATCTCAACTCTTATCTCTTCTCTTGGTCCAAATCTATGCTCTCCTCTTTGGTCAAAAATTAGCACATCATTTTTAGTCTCAAAGAAAACTTCAATACTCTATCTAAAAATTCCAAAATTATCTTCTTCTTCATCTAAATTATAATCTACCATCTTTGCTTTAGTTCCAAACTTTTCATCTATCCTTACATTTGTGCATTCAACTATTGTCTTAGTACTATAGTTGAAACATTTGTAAGTTTTGTGTAGTGCCTCTTGTGTTTGTAGTCTATACCTTGTTTATTTTATTTGAGAGATACTTGTTACTCTTATTGTTATTTTAAATTTGAGATGACCTGAGGGTCAGATGTCATATTTTGATTTAATATCATAGATGCTTTACTGCTATGCTGTCCAGTTTATCATATTTGCATGTTGATGCCATTTTGAGATGACAAAAGATCTATCATGATATATGATATATAAGATCTATCATGTCATTCTTGTCTCTTTATGCTTTATGTGAACGTGAGTGATGTAAATGAATTAATTAGTTATTTAATGCATTTTGCTTCAGCTATGATATTATTATGCAATTGCACTTGATAGTGTGTTTTAGTGTGCAAAAATTATATCGTTCGTAGTGGCACATGAAGTTAGTGATTCAGCTGTTCATATTTTACCAATTTCATCCTTGTATGGTTGACCTATCCTTATTCTAATTGTTTAATTAAAATCTTTCAGTGATTATTAAATACGAACTTATCTGCATTATGTGATTAGACCAGTAAGCATGTCTATGCATTTAGAGGTTTGCATTGTCTCAAAAGTTGTTTACTGATTTTATGTGATTTTGAGTTTTTAGGCTTTAAATCTTTTTGAATTTAATTTCTAACAGCTTTGCCTTAGGTGAATTCCCATTATGGAGAATAACCTATTTTTGTTTGGGTCAATTCAAGGTCTAGCTAGTCTAACTGGCTATGTGCCCTAATTAACCATTCACTCAAAAAGTGAATAAGTATTACAAAAGATTTTTTTTTATGGACTTTTCACTTTTTGAAAATAGAAATTCGGGAGCTCTTTTGAGAATCCTCTTTTGAAGGATTTGATTTCTACTCATTTTGGGAGCTATAAGCATGGGTTTTTCATGAGATTAGGCTTGTTGGATCTAGCTCAAAGAATTCTTGCTTTGCCATCACTTTTAGCAGTTTTGGTAGGATATTTATTTTATTTTGCGGGTTCCAGTTTCTACCCTTTTTCTATCAGGTACAACCTTCTTGTTTTATTGTTTTTGCTCCATTTTAGCTTCTGTTTCTTGTAGTAGTATGTTAGCAGGCTGAGACTAGTGTTCCCCTCTATTTCTGTTTGTTGGTTCTGCCCCGTTGGTCGGATATGAACATTTTCCCTATTTCTAGGATGAGGGTTTGGGATTTTGAGTCATTTACGTTGGCCATTTTTTGCATATGGTGTGTAAACTCATTTATTTTTGGATTTTCAAGGTTTTTATATCCAAAGGCCAAGTGGGTTTTAATTTTAGAATTTTTCCAATTTTTAGGGTTTTTACCTCATTTTGCATGCCACCCTATTTTCTTGGGTTTTCTTGGCACAATGTGGGTTGTAGACCTGTATGATCTATTTGGATGTCAATTAGACCACTATTATATTATTATGTTGCATTGGGATTTGTTCCATATCCGTCATTTTGATTCTATTTTTGGTTGAGTAACTTTCTGCTTGTGTTCTCGTCCAGTCCTTGTGTTACAATCTTTGTGATGGTGGTGTGCCACACACAAATATGCACATGCATATATCTGTCAGGTGGGTTGTGGGGTCCACCCTTTTGTGGACTTGCCATAAGTTATGATCATTAGAGTTGGGTTGAGAATTTTCATGCCTATGGGCACTCATCATTGGATGAGCATGGGTAGGGTAGGGTAGCATATGGAGGGGGCTTTGATCTCACAGCTCAATGATCATGTCACCAAAGGTTGGTAGAGGAAGCTTTATATAAGTGATAACTAAATAAAACACTGGGTGGTAATAAAACTTAAGATAATGAAAAATGCTTTGTGCTAGAGCCTTCCATTGAGGGAGTTGAATCTTCATGATCTAAGCTTGGGCTTTTGGATGCCAAGCGACTCTCCATAATGTCAGCCCCTACTTAGTAGCCCATTGAGTGTTTGACTAGGACCTATAGTTTATGCATTATTTATGTCTTGGTTTTAGTCATCATACTGCTTGGCATGTGTGTTAGCCATGGATGTTTGCTTTGTGTGTGTTTGTGGTTGGATCATTACCTCCATCAACAAAATGGGGGGTGGACCTATAGGTACCACATGGTTGGGAGGTGTAGCTACCTATACTACTGCTAGGGACCAATGTACAGAGACAGTCTATTGTCCTAGTGCAATTGTTGTTGGATGTTTTCACTTAGTACTTCAAATTTTAGAGTATGCTTTCTTGTGATTTATGCTTTCATTGGAATGCTTGTATATCATGTTTAGATGATGTTTTAGATTACGGTAAAAGTAGGTTTTTAAGGGACCCCAAAACCCTTTAACAAAAAATAGAAAGATAAAGCAAGACAACCCAACCAAGAAAAAACCTGCAACAAATTGAAGAATAGTATCAAAATTAGATTTTACAGGGACTTGAAACCACTAGAAAAGTCCAAAAACAAACTAACCCAGGTTTTACAGGGACCTGGAACCACAAACAGTCTAAACAATAAACAACCAAAAACCAAGACCAAAGTCCCCAACCAACGACCAATACCAGACATGCACCAAACCAGAGAACCCACCCCAGAGCCACTATTGCAGCTCCAGGATCAATTTAGCTGCTTCCTTACCAATTGTAGCAGTCTCTTGAATGGAAACAACATCCATAGTAGCAGCAGCTTTCATAGAACTCTTCCTCGAGCTCTACCTTATTCTTTTTCTCGGACCCTCAGCCAAAATGATTTCTTCATTTGCCCTTTTGCCCAGGCTTGCAGCGGCTGCACAAATACTCGAGGTGACCTGTTCCATCTTAGTGCTACTCTCCTTGATTAACATTGTGAGGTTCTGCTCATAGTTTTTAAGTTTGATAGGGATGTCTCCCATCTGTCCTTCCATATGACTAAGTTTAGCATTGATAGTATCTAGGTTATGTTGCAAAATTTCCACCTTTTTCTTCAAACCCATTATTTCATTGTAGATCCAGGAATCAACCTTGAGTTTAGATGATGTTAGTTATTGTCACATTTCCTTATTATGATGATTAACATGTGATAGGTGATGTTATCTACTTGTAGGATTATCTTATGCTCTTCTTCTAGCATGTTAGATTTACTTATGCTTATGTTGTAGCATGTTTAGTAGTGACGTACCTATTACGATAGTACCGATGATCTAATCGGTGGCTTGGGATATTTCATGTGGGGGATGGGTAGGGCCCACAATGGTCTTATGATGCTATTGATAGTTGAGAGGAACCACATATTTAGTTTGTTTGTACTACTCATTGTGATGTTAATTCTATTCATTGTGATGTTATTTTCATTTACACTGATGTTGCTTTCAGTACTCTGTGATGTTTCCCTTCTATTCTTTTCTTTCACTGTATGATTAAATGGTTAGATGATGTCTCTAGCTTTTCATCTTTTAGCATTGTATTCGGGTGTTACACCTTGAAATGTGGATATGGTACTTCCCATTGTGGAGGAAATCATTTTCTAGTTTTCTTCATTTATTGTCTTTTGGCTTGCCATTGTAGATTCTCACGCAGACTTGTAGTTTCTCATGTGAGGATGCAAGTCTTCACATGGTGTAGTTGGTTTCTTCGTGTGGCTGAGAACTTCCTCATGCAAAACCCTACATCAGTTTGTATGTGTTTTGGTTGTACGACCAAACATGTGCTTGTGCCTTTGTGCACATATTCATGCGAGAAGGAACTTCTTCACATGACATCATGCACTTCTTCGCATGGAATTCTAGTAGAGATAAGTTCTTGTGCAAAAAATAGGGGGCGTCTCCCTCAATTTTTAGAGTACAATTTTTGATGTTCGTAGTACCCTTTGGATTGACCTAAAATACCATGCTCTGACAGATTTTGGATTCTATGTTTTGTTGTCATTTTGGCTTCAGTTTCCTGTTATGTGTTGATTAGTTCAGGTAGTGGTGTTTGGAGATTCGTTCATTGCCAAGATGGTAGTTAAGTCTTTCATGGTGATCTATATTATCCATGTATGATGTGTTCTTGTGCACTCATACTTGTAATTTTTAAAAAAATCTTGGCTTCTATTTCATCCTTGTTCTAAGGATCTCTGGGCGGGGCATTACACCTTGCTTTTCAATGAATAACCAAGAAACATACTCCATCACTTCTTGGATCAAACCTACCAATGTCATCATCTCTCTTAATGTAACATTTTCTCCCAAATATTTTGAAATACTAAACTGATGGTGAATGACCAAACCATAGTTCATAAGGTGTCTAGCTCATCCCTTTTTTAATCTGTACTATGTTCAGAGTATATAGTGTTGTATTGACTGCTTCTCTTCAAAATTTCTTAGAAACATCATTCTCAAACAACATTGCTCTTGCTATTTCTTCTATTGACTTATTCCTTCTTTTAGAAATCCTATTCTTCTTAGGTGTTCTAGGTGTAGATAGCTACCTTTTGATTCCATTCTCTTTACAAAATATGTTAAATTCTCTAGAGGTGAATTCTCCTCCTGTACCAGATCTCAAAACACTTTATCTTAACACTAGATTCATTCTCAACTCTATTCTTAAATATTTTAACTTCTCAAAAACTTCAGATTTCTCTTTAAGAAATGCTACCTACATTATTCTAGTGAATCATCAACAAAAATCATAAAATACTTTTCACCATAGAATCCTCTTGTTCTAGAAGAACCATTTAGCTCTGTGTGAAAGATCTCAAACTTCTCTATGGTAGTGAACATCTTACTAGGAAATGATACTTTCTTTTGCTTAGCCAAAATATGTTCCTTACAAAGAACATTAGTAGGCTTTGTAATCTTTGGCAAGTCTCTGACTGCAAAAGTGCTAATAACCTTCACAATATTATCAATTTTATGTGACAAGATCTTCTATGCCACAACCAATGGTTATCCACTTTAGCTACCAAACATGTCATTTTAGTAAGATTCAACTAAAATACATTACCTCTAGATCTAGTGCCAGTTCCAATCATCTTACCATCTCTATCTTTGATAATGTAGGTCGTTTCAATGAATTGAAATAGATAAGCCTTGTCTACTAATCGTCCAACACTTAACAAGTTATGCTTCAATCTATCAACAAAATAAACATCATTAGTATTAGTTTTACCATAAAGAGTAATGGATTTGATTCCTATTGTATGACAGGCTACATTGTTACCAATGTTGGAAATATAAGAGGAGTAATTAAGAGGGGAGGGTTGAATCAGTTACTACAAAAATAAATCCTAGATCCTTTAGATGTCAGTATAAAATAAACTCTAAAAACTAAACTCTACTATTACTCAAAAAACACACATAAAATGTTGTAACATAGTAAACACTACAAATGCTCGACAAATACTTAACATGAAAATATTAATATGTTATCTAGGATTACCATTATTTTAATTTAGTTGTGAACACATAAAAGAAATAGAATGAACACATTTGACACCAATATTGAATGTGGAAACCCAATTTGGGAAAAATAGCCAATTGTAACTAGTTATTGATTTTCAGTCTTATGAAGTGAGCCTTGTTAGGAGCCAACCCTATTAAAGGTTACAAAATAAACTGTTAGGTGTGACCCTATTAGAGGATTTAATCACCCTATTAAGAGTGGCCATGTTAGAGGTCTTTAGACACTTCAATAGAAATGCCACCTTGTTAGAGGAATTACAAATAGCTATTAAGCCAATTCTGTTAAGAGATTTAGATCACTGCTACAATGGTCAGAGAGTAACAATGACATGACTTGATTTTAGATCCAACTGAATTGTTGATTACAGATCTCAATTCTAGCTTATATACTTAATCCTTCTTGATTGAATATATCTTTTCAACTCCACAAGGATATTCTGCTTATCCTTCTAATTCTCTTCATCTTACCATCATTAAATCTTCAATTATCTTCTGTGCATTTCACACTTTCTAAATCTCAACTTGATCTTATATTTATATCTTTCCTATGGTCAGTTCAACTAGAATAAAACTTAGAATAATTAATATTCATATCCTTGGTTAGCTAAAACCAACACAAAAATCAACTGAACTTAATATGCCAAAATAAGAAAATCCTTTATTAGTCGACCCTACTTGGTGGACACTAACTTAGAATTTTTTTTCTCTTGTTAACTAAGTGAACTCGGTCAACATGTCATACTTGTAATGTTCCTTTGGTAACCGAGTGAGCCCAATTAATATTTTTTCCATCCAACATTTCCTTCATTAACCAAGTGGGCTTGGTTAATACTCATCTTCTATAGAATTTCCTTTGGCACCTGAGTGAACTTGGTAGATATTGTCTTCTAAACTAGGAAAGCTCGGTATTCACAAAAAAATGTCTTCAATGCCTGAGTGAGCTTGATATACACTGACTGATAATGATATGACATTTTGTGTAACATCAAAGACAATACATAATTAATCAATTGTTTCAGCGATCTCCCTCTTTGGCATTGATGGAAACACAACATGTCATAGCATAACAAAATTTGAGTGTAAAGGAACAAAGTAAGGAACGTATCCTTAGTTTCATTTTGATTCTCATCCATGAGAACTCCCTTTATCAGTGTGAACTCTTTCTGCCTCTAGTTTCTCCCTTTGTCAAAAAACTTCTATCTGCTACATCTTCTTCTGATAGCAAAATCTGCCTTTGATATAAGACCAAATTTATTCTCTCTCTTTGACATCTCTTCTCTTTACAAAATTTCTATGATAGCAAACTTCTCCCTCTTTGACATCACATGCCAAAGACAATGTGTAGGGAATATCAATGTACCTCAAGTACAGATTCATTTGCAATATGCCCTATCAATATTGTACCAACTGATTAATCTTCAAAATGCTTTGGTTGATGCATCACTAAACTTCATTTAGTGAGCTTCAGATAGGGGAATGACCCCTAGCTTACCTCTTAGATACATAAATGCATCCTTAGGTAATGGCTTGGTGAATATGTCTGCAATTTATTCTTTTGTATTTACATATTCTAATCTAACTTCTTTATCTTGTACCAATTCTCTCAAGAAATGATATTTTATAACAATGTATTTTGTTTTGGTTGTAGTGCCTGCCCCTAGTTCACATTCTATTATCATTGTCAAATTCTTTTAAGCTAATTTTATGCATTGATTAGTTTTAGAGATACTAGATTTACATTATTATGATATTATTTCATGACTTTGATTACAAATGCATCGGTTATTATTGCTTAGTTGATTTCATTCATGTGTTGTTAATGGTATTTTGATGATCCTAGTTAGTAAATGTGGTTTCTTTCATAAAAATGTTAACATGATGTCTTTAATGATGATTATGTTGTATTGATAGAGATGCATTATTATATGTACGCATTTGATGTTAGACTTGTGATTTTTACGATACTTACCCCATACTTGCATGTGTATGGTGTGCGTGTTTATTTTATCTTTCTGTCTGACGTGTTTGATGTGGTTAAGGGAGGGAGTCGTAGTCACCTGCTAGTCGGGATCTACACGATGAACCACTCCCCGCCATTGTCTGTTTAGTTTAGATATATTATATACATGTACATGCTCGTCTTTTATGCAGGATGTAGGTACCGGGCATCGACTTCCCTGAATTGCCAGGATGAGCGTGCCCTATTACAAATACTCAAATGGTGAGAATGGGAAGATAATGATCAGGTCCAATCCTAGCCATAAGCCTATAATACTTGTCCTGCAAGGAGGACTCGTAATAGACTGTCTACCCTTTTTAAACTCGTGAGTATTTTATGCGTATGTTGTTTTGTGAGTCTTTGATGTATTTTCTATTAATTAAGTCTAATTAATAGATTAAATTAATAATTTAATTTAATGGAAAATTATTATGATATTATGAATATTTAATTATATTTAATTAATTGAGAAATTAATTAAATATAAAGAATTAAATTGAAGATAAAAGTTTTAAGACTAAATTTAGAACGTAATAATATTTATTAATTTAATAATAATATATTTAGAGTTCATTTTTAAATAAATGCTAAATATTATTGTTAGTTAAGTTAATAAATATTTATCAAATTAAAACGTTCAAAAATATATTAAAAAGGAAAAAAGATATTAATTTATGGAAAATATTTAAGTTCGCATGAATGTGTTTTAAATATAAGAGATTAATTTAAAAGATAAAAAACATGTGAACTTGAATAAAGGTATTTTAATAAAGTACGCATGAGATTAAAATTATAAATTAACTTTAAAAGCAAAGTCAAAGTGGAAAGTTAAATAAAGTAATTTAACAATTCGCTTAAAGTGCATGAAGGATTAATAGAAGAATATCTTAATTAAAAAGAAAATTAATTGTGCATGAATGAATTAATTAAATAAGAGAGAATTAAATATTGGAGATAAAAGTTAAAGTTTAAATTTAGAACGTGATTGTATTTATTTAATTTAATAATAATATATTTAGAGTGCATTTTTAAATAAATGCTAAATATTATTGTTATTTAAGTTAATAAATATTTTATCAATTAAGTTTCTAAAAATGAAATTAAAAGTGAAAAGATATTTAATTATCATAAAGATTATAGTTCGCATGAATTATGCATGAGTTAAAAATAAAATTAACTAAAAAATAAAAATGTGAACTTGAATAAAGATATTTTAATAATGTGCACATGAGATTTAAAAAGTTATAAATTTATTAAAGTGAAGTGGAAAGTTAAATAAAGTAATTTAACAATTCACTTAACGTGCATGAAAGGAATAATAAAATAATAATTTTAATTAAAAGGGAAATTAATTGTGCATGAATGAATTAATTAAATAAAGTAATTATTATTTTAGAGTTGTGGGGACAGAAGCCCTAAAAGGTAATTAGATTCTATATTAGAGGGTTTTGGGTCATTATTGCACACACAGGTTTTTAGGGAACACACTTTTGGAAAGGGGAGCAAAGAAATCTTTGGAAGCTTGGAAGGGTTCGGATTAGCAAGGGTTTCACCAGATTGTTAGCATCAGATCAAGGTAGGGTTTGTGAACCATTCTAGAAACACTTTCGGATCTTTGTCTTCTTCGTGCTTGTTGGAAATTGCTTTCTCAAATTTTATTGAATGAATCTTGCTACCTTTCTTCTGAATCTTTTGCGATTTGATTTCTTCTAGGAATCGGGATTGAAAAACTATTTAGAAAACCTTGTTTTACTTCTGAAAGAAATTTAGTATTAAATTGAAATTTGGGTTTTGAATTAAAATGGAATTAAGAAATTTAAATTTGGAAGGGGTTTGTTTTTGGAAATGAAAATCTTAGGATTGAAAATTCGAAGGGTTCAATTTATTTTTCCTATTAGTTTAATATCGTAAATGTTATTAAAATATGTATATATTAAAATAATATTGTTATGAAGTTCGTTGAGAAAAATATTATAAAATAAAGAATATAGAATTATAATACAATTCTTAAAATTTTCATATATAATAATTTATCTAAATTTATTAGAAGGGTTGTTCTTCTAATAAACAAAATTATTGAAATTTGACTTAGTTAAAAAATAAAAAAATAAAAAAATAAAAAAAATAAAAATAATAATAATAATAATAATAATAATAATAATAAAATAAAATGAATAAATTAAAAAAAAAAAAAAAAATTAATTAAAAAAAAAAAAGAAATTAAAAAAAAAAAAAAAAAGAAAAGAAATTTTTTATAACCCCTGCCGGCGTCGTACGCTGCTGACGCAGGCTACGACAGCAGTGGTATGGTTAATAATATTTACTATTTAACCATTTGAATTATTAATGGAATTGGGAAATATTTCTATTTAGTAATCGAATAATTTAATAAATGATTAATATTACTTCTAAGTCTTGATATGTTATTATATGAACAAGAATAAGTTTAATTGCAAGGGTTAATTATGAAGGTTAACTGAAAAACTCACTTACTTGAAAACATGTATTAAACTGGAAATTTAAAACCTTAATTCAAACAAATGCACGGGTGTATTGTATGAGTAATACTGAGAATCGTATACACTTGAACATACATTGAAACACAAATTGAAACTTATATTGAAAACGAAAATTGAAACCTTACATTAATTCAACAATATATTATCAATCAAATCCAACTGTGAGACTATGATGTTTTCTATGTACTGTCTATATTCCTTTTTGGATTTTGGTGTTGTTTAGATGTCGACCAGTCTAGGATGTACACCAGAGGTTTTGTGAGATTTCTTGGATACTATTATGTGGCTAGATGTTATGATGATTCTTGTGATTCAAATTGGAGTTTATACTTATGAGATTTGTTTTGTGAGCATTTATGTGTATTTGGATTTAGTTTGATCCATCTTGTTATCAGGTTGCCTGTTAAGGAACCAAGTTTGATATTTATGGGTGTTGTGGTATGGGACACAACTGTGTTTTTATGTGCTTAGGAGAGGTTGTCTAGGTATGTGACTTGGGAGTGGCTTGCATAGGGGTCCGGGACCCAAAGTGGTCAATACCAGGGTAACCTAATGCAAGTTATGTAATAAGTGATAACCTAGTAATTAAAATTTATGGGGGGGAAAACACACTAAAAAGATAAGTTAGAGATTTTTGATTTACCCATGCCTTGAGTGCTTGTATAGACTAAGGATGGGAATGAGATGAGTGCCTCGTCTTCTTGAGAGGGCTTTCTAGTTTCCATATGTGTGATGTTGAGGGTCCGGGGTTCAGAGTAACCAGTCCAGGGTAACTCAACGCTTGAGGGTCCGGGGTCTATTAAGAGATCAGTCCAGGGTAACTCAAGCAGCCATGTGATGACACTCCCTAGTATGTAGCCTGAGTCTCCTCTGTAGATCTTGTGGACTTTGTATATCTCTGGTGGTGTACTTATTGTTGGATGTGTTTATTGTAGATATTTACTTTCATTGAGGATGATTGGTGATTCATGGATGTTGTACTTTTGACATGTGGCTTTTGACTTGAGATGATTATCTTTCGTTGACTTTATCTTTTGATCTTGGTATTTGGTTTATACTTGGTTTGTGTATGATATTTGGTTATGTGATGTCAGTATTGGATTGAGTGTTCTTTCTTTGGATTATTTTATCTTCTTAAGTAGTATGTGTTACCTTTGAGGTAGTTTTGGCTATTAGGGGTACCTTGCCTAGGAATGTTTTATGTTTGATAGCCGTATGTGGATCGTTCATTATCTTCCCTGCACGGTGGGAGTGGAAGCCTGACTAGGTAACCACGCGGTCGGGAGGTAGTGCCTTCTTACCATTTGGGTTCCCCTTCACATTGCCAGCTGTTGGATGTTCGTTGTAGAAGATGTACCTTTATCATTCTTATTTCTTATCTCAGAGACTTCTTTTCCGATGATGTATATATGTTATCATATATCCTGGTGTATTGTATCTATTTTCACATACCCTGCGACATGTGCAGTGGATGTTATTTAGTGGATGTGCTTTCATTGTATGGTTTATACTTATGCATTTGCTTATGCGATTTATGTATCTGTTATTTCTTTATGATCTTGAGACATTATACTTGGAACTTAAACTAATTAATTTAAAATCATTAAATGTGACTCAACGTAAAGGAACTCTTGAGGAATTTGAAACTGTATCTATATTTGCATATGTGTATTTGATGTATATGTTCATATTGCTTCCGCATTAATGTTATCTTGATGTTGTTTAAACTTTAAAAAAAAAAAAAATAGTTCAGTAAACATTGTAACATTTTAGGTTTATTTCTCTTGGGTTCCCGAGCGGGGCGTTACATTGGTATGCATCATTGGGTTCTTTGATATATTGGTTTCCCTAGTGTTATCACAGTATATGACGACTGGATCCTTGATCTCTATCTTCATACCTACCAACAATCGTTGAACCAAATAATATTACAAAAATTGACTACTGTCACCACATATTTTGCTTCTATTGTGGAATGAGAGATACAATTCTATTTCTTGCTTGTCCAAGATAGTTGTCTTTTACCAAGAAATAATGCTCAACCACTAGTACTTTTTTTGTCATCAATACTTCTTGCCCAATCAACATCTATGAATAATTTTAAATCCAAATTGCCTCCTATTTTGTATAATAAACCATATTCTTCAGTACCTTTCAAATATCTCATGATTCTTTTGACTACCATCATTTTGATTTTCTTTGGAATTTGCTGAGAATCTTGCCACCATACTGACTACTAATACAATATCAGGCCTTGTATGCACTATATACTACAATTTTCCAATCATTAGTCTCTGTGTCGTCTGATCTACCTCTTTGGAATCATTATTCTTAGAAAGTTTAAGTCTAGTAGACATAGGGTTTCCAACTGGTCTTGAATCTTCCATTCCAAATTTCTTTAGTATCTCCTTGATATATTTATATTGAGTAATGTAAATTCCATCTTTCTTCTATTGAATCTGTAATTCAACAAAGAATTTTATCTCACCAAACATAGTCAATTCAAAATTTTAACTCATTTCTTCTAAAAATGCCTTGCACAAGTCATCATTTCCTATGAATAAAGTATCATAAAAAAAAGAACAATTTTTTTTTCTCCACTATAACTCTCTATTCCAATAGGTCCACATAAGTTTGTATGCACAAGCTCTAAGAATTCTTCAGAATGATAGTTCTTTCTTTGAAACTAGTCTTTCCCATTTTACCAAATTGACAATTTTTGCAGACCCATTTTAGGTTTCCTTAAGCTAGGAATACCTCTTACTCTTTTGTGTTTTCTTATCTTAACTAGGTTATCAAAGTTTACATGACATAATCTTCTGTGCCATAACCAACTTTCTTCTATTTGAGAAATAAAATATGAACTTTCACTAAGATCTAGATATAATAGGTTAGCTTTTTCTTGTTTGCCAGATCCAACCAGATTTCCTTTTCCATCCAGTAGTTTGGCCTTCCTATCCATAAATTCTACCTTGAATCCAATGTTATTCAACTATGCCACAATCAGTAGATTATGCTTTAGTCCTTCAACCCAATAAGCTTTATCACATATAAGTTTATTGATCAAATAGATACATCCTTTTCCTTTTATGCAACAAGGTTCATTGTTTCCAAATCTCACATTACCACCATCATAATATTCCATTGTGTTCAAACTTTGTTTTGTCTTTGGTCATATGATGTGAGTAGCCACTATGAATAATCCATGTATATTTTTTTCTAACACGAGAGATAAGTGTCATCTTATCTCCTTCATCATCTGATTCATCTTTTACAACAATATATACCATGTCATCTTCACTATTATAAGAATCTTTAGCCATAAAAAAAGATTAATTACATTTTTGCTTGTAGTCTTTATAGTTTTTGAATTTCTTCTTGCCTTTGTACTTGTTACTTTTCTTTTCATCCTTGTTTTCTCTTTTTGGGCATCTTGCAGCAATGTGTCCAACTTCTTCACAAGAAAAATAGATTAGAAGGATTTTACCTTTGTAATTTCCTCTACCTTTGGAATATTTCATTGCAATTAGGGCTTCAACAACTTCAAGATCACTGTCATAATTTTCTTCTTCTTCTTCTTCACTTCCTAATTGATTGGCTTTTTATTTCTTACTCTTTTTCTTGAGTGAGAGTTTGGCTTCAAATGTAGACTTGATACTTTTGGAACTAGGAACATAGTTATCATAGTTATCCAACTCAAAAGCTGTCAATCTTCCAACTAGAACATCCAAAGTTATATTATTATTTGGATCACATCTCATTTCTTGAATATCATATACTCTAATTTCATAGATAGGAAGAAGGGTTCTAAGTACCTTGTGTACAACTATTTTGTCATCAATGTCTTCTCTAGATACTTTGATTGTGCTTACACTTGCTTTATTTTTTCCACATATCTTGAAAAGTTTTCATCTTCTCTCATTTTTATCTGATCAAATTGACCTCTGATAATTTCTACTTTAGCTCTTCTTACATTGTCATCTCCTCCATAAATGTCTTTCAATTTGATCCACATTGCATGAGTTGTAGTGTAATCTTTTACTTTATCAAATTTAGCACAACTAAGAGCAGATGCAATATCAATCATCATAATGTTATAATTTATCTTTTCAATAATTTCTTCAACTGATAATGTTCCAATGGGAGTCATGTATTCAGTATCAAGATACTTACAACCTGAATCACTAATAGTTTCTAGATGTAATCTCATAAGTCCTTGCCATGCTACAAAGTTGTCTTGGTTCAACATGGGAATCTCTCTTCTATAAGACATCCTATCTTTAGCTTAGGTCCTTGAAACCTTCTCTGCAAGCACCAAGAGCTCTGATAATTTTTTTTGGAAATATAAGAGGAGTAACTGAGAGGGGAGGGGTGAATTAGTTAATACAAAAATAAATCATAGATCCCTTAGATGTTATTACAAAATAAAATCTAAAAATTGAACTCTACTGCTGCTTGACAAACACACATAAAATGTTGTAACTTGGTAAACACTAAAAATGATCGGCAAATACTTAACATGAAAATCTTAATATGTTATTTGTGATTACCATTATTTTGATTTAGTTACAAATGAATAAAAGAAATAGCATGAACACATTTGACACCAAGATTTAGCATCGAAACCTAATTTGGAAAAAACCACCAATTGCAACTAGTTACTGATTTTCACTCTTCTGAAGTGAGCCCCGTTAGGAGCCAATCCTGTTAACTGCTACAAAACACACTATTAGGTGTGACCCTATCAGAGGATTTAATCACCCTGTTAGGAGTGGCCTTGTTAGAGGGCTTTAGACACTTCAATAGAAATGCCATCTTGTTAGAGGATTTAGAAATAGCTCTTAAGCTAACTCTGTTAAGAGATTTAGATCACTGCTACAATGGTTAGAGAGTAACAATGACATGACCTAATTTTAGATGTAACTGAATTTCTGATTATAGATCTCAATTTTGGCTTGTATACTTGATCCCTCTTGATCAAATATATCTTTTCAGCTCCAAAATGATGATCTTCTTATCCTTCTAATTCACTTCCTCTTAGCATCATTAAATCTTCAAATATCCTCCATGCATTTCACACTTTCTAAATCTCAACTTCACCTTATATTTATATTTTTCCTATGGTCAAGTCAGCTAGAATACAAATTAGAATAATTAATATTCATCTCCTCAGTTAGCTAGAACCAAAACAAAAATCAATTGAACTTAATATACCAAAACAAGAAAATCCTTTGTTAGTTGACCCTACTCGGTGGACACTGACTTAGAAACAAATTTCTCTTGTTAACTGAGTGAACTCGGTCAACATCGCATACTTGTAAGGTTCCTCTAGTAATTGAGTGAGCTTGGTTAATACTAGTTCCATCCAACATTTCCTTCATTAACCGAGTTGGATCAGTCAATATTCATCTTTTCACATAGCTTCCTTTGGCACCCAAGTGAACTCTGTAGATACTATCTTCTGAACTAGGCAAGCTTGATAGTCATAGAAAACTATCTTGAATACCTGAGTGAGCTCAACATACACTGACTAATAATGATATGAAATTTTATGTAACATCAAAGACAATACACAATTAATCAATTGTTTCAACAACCAACTCTACCAATACCTCCATCATGATTCTTGAACTTAACAAATTTTATTCATATCACTAGTCATGTGATGTGAACAATCACTATCAATTATTCATTCAGATTTCTTTTCCACTTGGGAAACTAGAGCTCTTTCTTCTATAATTTCTATATCAAGATCATCTTCCTTGATAACCACAAATCCTAATTCATCATCACTTTGACTTTGACCTTTTTCATCAGATTCTTCATCTTCATTGGCATACAAATAGTTTCTATCTCTATCTCTTCTAGGATTAAAATTTCCCTTATACTTTTTTGTCTCTTTTAGGACATTTCGATGCATACTGACCAAATTCATTACAAGTCCAGCATTCAAAGATTTTCTTACCATCTTTTCCTCTTCTCACAAGAAGGGCCATTCCTTCCTTAATTTTATTGTCTTCATCATATATGCTTCTATTGGAAAAATATCCATGGGTGCTTGTACTCCTTGTTAGATTAGGTTGAATGTTCAGGGCACTAAAAGCTATTTCAACTCTTGCTAGATCTCTAGAGTATCTCAAATCTTCTTCTGTTGATTCCAATCTTCCAATCAATGTTTTCTTTGTGAAATCCTCAGTGTAGGGAATTACTAGCTAAATCATCTAATCTACTAGCTTGAATGTTTCAAGATTTTCTATATAACTTTATCATCTTCCTTGGTTCCACCATGAGATTAAATTTCTACAACAATTTTTGATATTTTGCCAACATAACTTCTTATAGATTCATCTTCCATCATTTTAGTAGAAATGTACATATCCAATTTTGTAATCTCATTATTTTTGCATGATCATCACCTTCAAAAGTAGATTCTAATGCTTTCCAAATTTCATAAGATGTTTCAAGTGACTTTAGCTGACTGTATTCATTCTCTAGAAGAGTTGTTAGTAGAGCTTCTCTTGCTCTCATGTTACACATGAATATATCTCTTTCTTCTTCACTGCAACCTTTTCACTTTGCTTCTTTAATGATTTTCTTCTTACTCTTTGTCAAGATCCAATTTTCCAGACTCATGCACAACAGATGTGTCTTCATCTTCTCTTTCCAACTGTCATAGTTGGCCCCATCAAATCTAGGTTTATCCTTTCTGAGAAGATTCACCATCAATCTCCTAAAGTTGTTAAGCTTATCCTTCAAGGACCTGATGCTCTGATACCAATTATTAGAATATGTAGTCCATTGATATAATTGGGGGGGGGGGGGGGGGGGGGGGTGGTGGTGGTGTGAATCAATTATCCAACTATTATCACAATTATCAACCTTAAACAAAATTAACAATATAAGTAAAATAAAATGAAACTGTAACAACATAGTCATACACAATGATGCAGGAGCATCTAGTGATGTAAGGGCAATCCTATATCACCCAAAAATATGCTTAGAGATAGTTTTTGTTTTAATGTGTTTTCATTTTTGGATACCCATTTGGGTCAAATAAAGGTTCCAACTCTCACAGTTCTACTATTAGCTTTCTGGGTTAGATTTTTATTAGTTTTAAAGCACCTTGGGATACGTGTAAATGCCAAAAAAATAGGACTATGTAATTGAGCCATAATAATGGTGAATTAGAGGGTGTAAATTGGAGGGATGGTTATATTTGTAATTTAAAACACTCTAGAAAAAAATCGGGTCAAAAGGCTTCACGGTTAGAAAGTTATTACAATTTTTTAGTTTCTGGAGACCACCTAAGAATGCTTCAAAGTCATATATGGGGCACTAAATGGCCTCAAATGGGTCTGGAAAATGGGGGACAAGAAAAACTCATCCATAGGGCCATAGAGCACCTTGAGAGCTTTTCGAAAATGTAAATGGTTCGTCAATAGGAGTTACGGTTCAAAAGTTATGCCTCTTGGAAGTTGGACTACCATTTTTGGATTCTTCTAATTTTACATTTACTTCTAACATGAATTTTGGAACCTTCTATTTTGGCAGTGGATGCCAAATAACATATTCTATAATGTATTCCTAACCCTAAACCATTTGGGGCTTATTTAAGAACATTTCTACCATTGTAAAGGTAGCTTTTAGTGGAGTTAGAGAGAAGGTACTCTGTGGAGGATTTCTTTCTCTAGAATCATACTCTTGTAAGCCCATAGGGCATTTTTTTTCATTGATAATAATATTTTCTTTTCTTGTGTGTTCATTTTGGTCTTTGGTTGTGTCTCCATCAAGTGGTATCAGAGCAAGTTTTCCTGAGTGTGTAGACAGAGTGCCGACTTTGAGGTAGTTTGCACTAGGACCGTGTGGTTGTGGGTTTGAATCAAGAAGGTGCCTCCATGAAGAGAACATGGTCAAAGGGCTAGAGCTATTAATCCTAAGGAGGTTAGAGACCTCTATAGGCAGGTTCAAGCATTGCAGGAGGAGATCCATAGAGGATGTTTCCATGAGTGACGAAAGTGAGGAAGAAAATAAAGAAGAAGAAATTGGACAAGAAGGGGAAGGTGAAGGGGAAGTCCTAAATTAGGTAGAGGAGAGGCTTTTTAGGGCCATTTCTAAGCTTGGAAAAAGGCCTAAAATTGATGCGGATATGTTTTTAGGAAATCTAAACCTAGATGAGTTGATTGACTAGATTAATGAACTAGAGGAGTATTTTTAGTATGAGGATATCAGGGATCCAGATAGGGTTAAGTTTGCGAAGGCCAAAATGAAAGACCATGCCAAAATTTGGCAGCAAGAGATTCAACTAGAAAGAAATAGAAGAGTAAAGGAGAAAATCACAAGATGGGATCGCATGGTCGACAAACTAAAGAAACCATTCATTCCTATTGACAATGAGCTTGATTTGTTCAAAAAAATGCAAGGATTAAAGTAGGTAAGAAAATTTGTCCAAGAATATATAGAGGAATTTTACCAACTTCTTATTAGGGTAGGGAGTGTGGAAGCAAATAAGGAGAAGGTGGCCCGTTACCTCAGTGGGTTATGACCTAGCATTCAGGAGGAGTTAAGTCTGGTTAGAACGACTAGCATTGAAGATGCATACTAGTTTTCCCTACGAGTCGAAGATAAGCTAAATAAAAGGTTTGAAGGAAGGAAAAGAGGACATGGATAAGGATCAGGAAGAGGAGGCTTTTGTGGTACCTATTTTCATTGCAATGAAGACGGTCATCATGCCTTTGAATGCCCTCAATGAAAAGGAAGGATAGATAGGAGAGCTGATGGTCAAGCAAGGGTTTCTCATGTGGACGAAGATGTACAGTCATCACATTTTGACGATGAAAAAAGAGGAGAGGTTCTTGTGAATGAAAGGGTCTTACTAAGTGGTGAGACTGAACCTAGAGAAAGGAGGAGTTTGTTTCGTGTCGGGTGCAAATGTGAGGATAGGTGTTGTGATGTGATTATTGATGGTTGTAGCACTAACAACTTGGTGTCTAAGGAGATGGTCTCTAAGCTAAAGCTTAAAAGGGAGAAACACCCCCAACCCTATCAGATTGCTTGGGTGAAGGATGATCATCAGGTCTTGGTTAGTGAACAGTGTTTGGTGAAGTTCAAGATTGAGATACCATGATGAAGTTCTCTATGACATTATTCCAATGGATGTTTGCCATTTGTTGGGAAGACTGTGGCAATTTGATAGACATGCTATACATGATGGTCATGCAAATACATACTCTCTAACAAAGGATGGAGTTCACCACAAACTGAAGCCTATGATAAAGGAAAGTGAAAAGGTATGCAATAGTGCTAGGATATGTCTTGTTGATGGAAGAAAATTTCTAGATGGTATGAAACATCAACATATGTGTTATGCTTTGATTCCTAGAAAAGATAAGGAAGGTACTTGTGAAATTCCACCTAAAGTTTCAGGCCTATCAAGTGAGTATGGAGATGTCATCTTTGATAATGTTCCAGAAGGGTTGCCACTAGTAAGGCAGATCAGTCATCCGATAGATTTAATCCCTGGAGCTAGTTTTCCTAACAAGGCTACTCATAGGATGACTCCTACTGAAACTGAGGAGCTAAATAGACAAATTCAGGAGCTATTGAGGATGGGTTTAATTTGAAAGTGTGCAGTACCTGTAGTACTAGCACCAAAAAAGGATGGAGAGTGGAGAATGTGCATAGATTTTCAAGCTATAAATAGAATAATCATCAAGTATCAGTTCCCTTTGCCAAGAAAGGATGATCGTATGGACTGTTTGAGTGGGGCTCAATACTTCACAAAAATAGATCTCAAGAGTGGCTATCACTAGATACAGATATGAGAGGGAGATGGGTGGAAGACTACATTCAAAACCAAGAAGGGTCTATATGAGTGGTTAGTTATGCCTTTTGGACTAACAATTGCACCAAGCACCTTCATGTGGCTTATGAATGAGGTACTAAAGAAATTCTTGGGAAAATTTGTTATTGTCTATTTGGATGATATTTTAATTTTCAGTAAGACTTTGGATGAACATTTATTGCACATTCATAGTGTCCTTGAAAGCTTGAGGGAAGAGAAAATGTTGATTAATTTGAAGAAGTGTAGCTTTGTAAAAAGGAGTTAGTCTACTTGGGTTTTGTTGTATCATCTGATGGTCTCAAAATGGATCCAGAGAAGGTAAATGCCATCTTGGAATGGCCTAATCCAAGGTCTGCTACTGAGGTGAGATCATTTCATGGTTTGGTTAGTTTCTACAGAAAGTTCATTAAGAATTTCAGTGACATATGTGCACCCCTGATTGAAATAATAAGGGGGGATAGGAAAGAGTTCCAGTGGACTACAATAGTTGCAAGAAGTTTTGAATTATTGAAGAAGAAGGTGACAAAGCAACCTATGTTGGCACTTCTAGATTTCAGTAAAGTGTTCCAGGTAGATTGTGATGCTAGTGGCAGTGCTATTGGGGTTGTATTGAGCCAAGAAGGTAAGCCTATTGAATATTTTAGTGAAAAATTGAATGATGCAAAGAAGAAGTACTTTGTTTATGATCAGGAGTTCTATGCAATCATTCAGGCCTTAAAGAAATGGAGGCATTATTTATTGCCAAAAGAATTTGTCTTGTATACTAATCACTAGGCATTGCAGTACCTAAATAGCCAAGGTAAATTGAACCAGAGACATATGAAGTGGGTAGAGTTCTTGCAGAGCTATACATTTGTGTTGAAACATAGAAGTGGAAGATCTAATAAGGTTGCAGATGCATTGAGTAGGAGACAGTTGTTGCTTATAGTAATGCAAGTTGAAGTGGTTGGGTTTGATGAACTCAAGAATCTGTACTCGAAGGATCCAGATTTTGTTGAAGCATGGAAGGCTTGTAAAGAGCCTGTTGCTATAGATAGAACCAAGTGGCTAGATTATTTGATTCAAGATGGTATGCTATTCAAGGGCAATCAATTATGCATTCCAAGGAGCTCCATGAGGGAAAACTTGACAAAAGATAAACATAGTGGGGGAATGGTAGGACACTTTGGTCGAGATAAGACCATTTCCATTCTTAGAGAGCATTATTTCTAGCCTCAAATGTCATAAGATGTGAAGAAATTTGTGCAGAGTTGTCAAGTATGTCAAGCAGCCAAAGGCTTTAGTCAAAATACTAGACTTTATCAACCATTTCCTGTTCCATCAAAGCCTTCGAAGGACATGAGTATGGATTTTGTTCTTGGATTGTCGAGGACACAAAGGGGTAATGACTTAGTATTTGTGGTGGTTGATAGGTTCTCCAAAATGGCACATTTCATCCTATGCCACAAGACTCATGATGCTGTACATATTGCAGATTTGTTTTTTAGAGAGGTGGTGAGGCTACATGGTCTCCCAAAGGGTATTTTTTCCGATAGAGATACTACGTTTGTGGGATATTTCTGGAGGACTTTATGGAAGAAGTTGAGGACATGATTGAGGTTTAGTTCTACACATCATTCGCAGTCTGATGGACTGACCAAAGTGGTAAATAGAAGTTTGGGCAAATTTTTGAGGCATTTAGTGGGAGATAAGCCCAAGGGATGGGATTTGACTCTACCACAAGAAAATTTTTCTTACAGTAACTCTATAAATAAGAGTACTAGTAGATCACCATTCCAAATTGTGTATGGGAGTAGCCCAAGGACTGCACTAGAATTGAGAAAGATGGAGCAAGGGGAGAGGACATGTGCCGAGGCAGAAGAATTTGCTAAACATATCAAGAGCCTACATGAGGAGGTTCATGCACACATCACCAAGATGAATCAATAGTATAAAGCTAGGGAAGATCAAAGGAGGAGGCATAAGGAGTTTCGAGTAGGGGATATTATTATGGTACACTTATGGAAGGCACGATTTTTAGTGGAAACTTACAAGCTGAAGATGAAGAAATTTGGCCCCTGTAAAAATTTGAAGACACATAACTTAGAAAATGCATATGAGGTGGAGTTGCCAGATGGGATTCACATTTCTCCTCTCTTCAACATTGTAGACTTAACAGAATATCATGATGATGGCGCAGATGAGGGGTTGATGCTGGAACCATGTCCAATTCATACTTCTAAGAAGGAGATAGAAGAGATTCTAGATAGTCATGTGGGTAGGAGTACTGGAAATAGGCAATATGAAGAGTACCTAGTGAAGTGGAAAGGACGACCAATAGAGGACTCAACTTGGATATCAACAGCGGAGGTTGCCCATTTGGGTTTTCCTCTACCATAAAGTGACAGGGTCACTTTTCAATCTACCCTGGGTGTCTAATGCAGGAGCATCCAATGGTGTAAGGGCAATCTTGTATCACCCAAAAATATGCTTAGAGATAGTTTCTTTTTAATGTGTTTTCATTTCTGGATACCCATTTGGGTCAAATAAAGGTTCCAACTCTCATAGTTCTATTATTAGCTTTCTAGGTTAGAGTTTTATTAGTTTTAAAGCACCTTGGTATATGTGTAAATGCCAAAAAAAATAGGAATATGTAATTGAGCCATAATTATGGTGAGTTAGAGGATGTAAATTGGAGGGATGATTATATTTCTAATTTAAAACACTCTAGAAAAAGAATCTGGTGAAAAGGCTTCACGGTTAGAAAGTTATTACAATTTTTTGGTTTTTGGAGACCTCCTAAGAATGCTTCAAAGTCAGATATGGGGCACTAAATGGCCTCAAATGGGGGACAAGAAAAGCTTTTCCATAGGGTCGTAGAGCACTTCAAGAGCTTTCCAGAAATGTAAATGGTTCATCAATCGGAGTTACGGTTCAAAAGTTATGCCTCTCAGAAGTTGGACTACCATTTTTGAATTCTTCTAATTTTACACTGACTTCTAACGTGAATTTTGGAACCTTCTATTTTGGTGGTGGATGCCAACTGGTATATTCTAGAATGTATTCCTAACCCTAAACCATTTGGGGCTTATTTAAGAACATTTCTGGCATTGTAGAGGTAGCTTTTAGTGGAGTTAAAGAGAACGTACTGTGTGGAGGATTTCTTTCTCCAGAATCATACTATTGTAAGCCCATAGGGTATTTTTTTCCATTGGTAATTATATTTCCCTTTTTCTGTGTGTTCATTCTAGTCTTTGGTTATGTCTCTATCACACAATAACACCATATATGTTAATTAGGGAAACCCTTAATGAGAGGGAAAGCCCTAGTGGGGATGGTACCCACAAGATGATGTACTAATATAAATATTCCTTGTTAGAGGATGGACCTTGGTAGGAGTCTATGAATACATTCAATTCATATGAGTCCCTGTTAGGAGACTTTGAATCCCTGTTAGGATTCCAACCCTGTTAGGAGTTGTAGAAGACAACTGGACCCACTGCCTAAATAGATTCAAGGGCAAGACCAATGAACCCACTATCCAAATGATCTTTATGTTATTCCTTGTGGAATAATAAAATGGTACTGTACTATTCCTTCCTCTTTCTCTATCCTATCAACTAGACTTTTGTTCCTTCTGATCTTGTAACTAGATTAGAAATCTTGTATCCAATAACCACTTGGATCACTTACATGCATTTAGTAAGCACTCTGCTCCTTTTTGCACTTCAAACTTCATATAATAATCGAAATACTTGAATACACCATACAATCAAGGAAAACATCTTTCCTTTATACCATATCTTCATAATAACTCCTTGAGTAAGCCTTGAGGCTTTCCCAATTAATTATAATAAGATAATTAATTCATTACAATTACAATAACACTATCATCTCGCAGTCTATACAACATTTCACACATGCGATACTAGGGCTTTCTCACTCGCTAACATCATCAGCTGACTTTCCTCTTTCACTGCCTAACTGTGCATCTCTTCATTACATCTTAGATGTAGGATAACCAAAAAATATTAGGAACTTCTTTCCCAATACTTTGTCTCTAAATTGCTCTCTGTAGATGAGGTACAACTTCCATACATCTTTGACTCAGACTTTGCGCACTTGACTACATCATCAGGATATTGTGCCGAACATGTCTATAACTACGCATCACCAGACAATCCATCAAGATCTGTGTCTGTTACTTAGCTAGTCTTTACAGAAACCATGCTATGTTGACATCAATGAGAAACACAGTGATGAATGCAACATGTCAATACTCTCCAATGCGCAGGATACTCCCCAATGTAGTATCATCAGCATTCATGTTAACAATGGTTTTATGGATATGAATATGTTATGTACTAAAAAGTTTTATTTGTACATTTGGACCTTTGATAATTGATTCACACCCCCACCCCACCTCTTAGTTATTCTAAACATTCCAACAATAACAACCCTCCTTCAGACACCAAGGGCAGGGACTCAAATTCATACATAGCTCTTGTCTTATTTAGAGGTTACATGTTAATGATTTCAACAATTTTTCTATTACTTTTGTTAATGTTAATCAATAAATTTTTATTTTAATTTTATTTCAAGTCAATTCTAGTGGAAATCTTTCTTTCAAATATCTTCACAATGAAGGAAATCCTTATATAAGTGGTGATTTCTATAAGGCCTTGATCTCTGGAGAAAGCGATCACCAGCTTTGTATCATATATTCGAACAAAGTCCCAAAATAATTTAGATTGGAGCCTAGACTTTAAGCTTAATGAACTATGAAATCTATTCGAATCATGGATGTTGCACTATGTGCCAACAAGTCATCTCCTTATCATACGCTATAGGCCAAGGCACTTCTTACTAAACCAAATGCACCAAAACCAAAACATTAACTTATCAAAATTACATCTAATGCATACTTGAAATTGAAGATGGCATTCTTGAATGAAATCTCCATGACATATTCCTATAGGAATACTTCCCAAAGCTCACAAATGTACCATTTGAAAACTACACAAACAATAGGTTTGCAATGTTCTAACTCATGCACAAGTTCAAACTCCAAGGAACCTATACTAGTGTAACCTCTTGCAAACCATTTTTGTTCATTTCTACACTTGAAAAACATAATATCCTAAAAGATATGCTATCATCAAACAAGCCGCCACTATAAGCTCTTACAAACTATTTTTATTCATTTCTATATTTGAAAAGCATCATCATGTAGAAGCAATACTAACATCTAACTATTCGTTGTATCTAAATTGCTGAGTACTTCAAACACCACTCTCATTTTCAATAAACTTTATCATTGGCACAATTACTGATGTTCAAGTCTTTGCTTGTTAGCTCAGAACTATAATCAAATTATTTATGCTCAAGTTATTTACTTGTTAATTATTTTTCACAATATTTTTTAATTCATTTGGTTTGTTGTGTATTTTAACAAATGTTAAGCTGCTTGGAAACATCGTAGGGTACTCAGGTCGTGGATATCTGGCTTGACTTACAACTCACTAAGTGTGCAAAAGCTTAAAAACACCTACAATATATGATAAGGCAACGACTCAAGCTCACTTAGAACTCTTGTCTAATAATGTTCTAAAATCTTTACATTATCATTACAAACTAAATTGAGATGTACTTCTAGATAACTCCCAGATTTTTAAATAAATGTCTTAAAACCCAACAACCTAATGTTCAAATCCACATATGATAGCACAACTTACAATCACTAATGAAATGATCAACAAGAAATAAGTTTAATTTTAAATTTAAAAAAGTTAAATTTTAAATTTAAAAAAGTTAAAGTCTTGTATTCATAACTAAGAAATGAAAGTCTCCACCTATAGATCTAATGCAAGCTAAAGAAAGTAAACTTAAAAATTTAAATAAATTTCTACATATGAATATTAAGAAGAATGTCATGAGCCAAATTTAGATACCCCACACATGAAATCAAACCCTACCCAAAAAGTATATTGAGAACTACTATTCTAGACAAACATCAAATCCATCCTCATGTACCATATTCCCTCATTGCCTAAAAGAACTAACAAGACGAAAATAAATAAATAAACAAATAATCTCCACGGCCTATCTATTAAAGGAGACGTTGTGGGTTAGGGTGACACATTATTTTACTAGTTTTTCTGGTATCAAGTCTGTTTTTGGGACCAAATGTCTCTTTCATATCTCTCAATAATTAAAAAACAATTAAGTTAGACGTTACATGACGTGAGATATATTCGGAAATTAATAACAATTAAAATATAAAAAGTTGTAAGCGATTGAGACATAAGTAGTTGAGGGGAATTAATTATTTAAGGTTAAAAATCCAATACCATCGTATCCCTCCCTACTTTAGTTATATAGTTTAAATATTTCCTATTAATCTCTCTTCTAGGGAGAACTTTTTTGTTGTTTCATCACGGGCTCTAAAGCCATGGTCCCCAAATTTTGTTTTGATATTTTATTAAAGAATATACAATTCTATGTCTATAAGGTTTATAGCAAAAAGTAGTGGGGCTCTGACATTGTTTAAAGAATGATTCAAATAGTTTATATTAAAGTATCATATAAGTTAAATAGTTGGTAATGGTATTTTATATAACTATGTGATCTTATGATTTGCTTAAAAAGAATTTAAAAATAATGTTTTGTTAAAATTTATTTGTGGAATCTAAAGTGTTTAATTGTATTTTTATAATTTGTGGTATGTTAAATATTGGATCCTATTTCATAATAGTATTTTATAGATATTATGTATGATTCTATTATTTACTTAAAATTCTAATTTAAGATTAATAGTTTGTTGAAATTTATTTGTGGAATTTAAATTATTAAGATGTTTTTTTAATAATATATAGTATATTAAAAAGTTTAAGTTAGCAAGAATTTTTTGGGATCCTACTCTATAAACAATTATTAGAAGTATTGAGACAAAAATGTAGGGCTCTACTTTTTTTCAAGACAAGACAAGATTGCAATTAGTATTATGTTATTTATTTTTCATTGTATGGGACCTATCTCTATATGATTTTAACTCCTAAAACACTTTACATTGAATCGCATCCTTAGTTTCATTCATAATGGAATAGTATGATTTAAAAAAAAAATAAAGATGTTCAAAATTATAAGTTTCTAATGGTCAAAATTGTATGTCTTTCAAAATTATAAGTTTGTAATGGTAAAAAATTGCATGCTTTGTTTTCTTTTCAAAATTGTAAACTTATAGTCGTGAAAATTGAATACTTTATACATTTTTTTCCTTTGATTTGAAGTCATTATGATTAAGTTTGTCTTCATGTAATAAGTATCATACAAGTGGTATGTTTAAACTAATGACGTCTTCCTTAAACATGGTATAATCATGTCCTTGCACATCCTTGGGAGCTAGTTTCAATCCTTACTTTACTTATTCACTTAGTAACTATGTTCAAATGAGTTGTTTAAGGTGATATGAAAAGTCACCAACATTGTATCCCTTCCTACCTAAGGTATACTTTAAATATTTTCTACACCACATCAATTTACCTAGTAAGCAAAACTTCAAGGGAGACACTTTATTATGGGTCCTAAGTTATCTTCGCATTTTTTTTCAAAAAATATTTATATTAAAGAATATATACAATTATAATTGAAGTTCCCACATTTTTGGGAGCATTTTTCTAATGATTGTATATGGAGTAGGACCCATTTAAAGTCTATGAGTTATTTAATTAAGTTAACATTATTAAAAGATATATTAATACTTTGAAATTTTACAAATAAATATTAATAGTTGCTAATGGAATTATTTTTGAGGAAACATGGATTGTTAATAATTAATAATATCAGATTTTTGCAATACATTTCTAATAATTTTATCTTCTCGATTTTATTGTGTATGCTTTTTTGACATCAACGTTTCAGATCACACTCACTCTGTGATCCATCATCAAGATGAAAGAAGGATGTAAGATGAAAATCAAATTCGGAAGATACAAATCATTGTTAATAATTGTTAGTAGAAATATTAAGAAATGTATGTGATGTAATGGCTTGCTTTAAAATTATGATATAGAAAGATAATTTTTTTCTAAACTTTATATTAAAAATTATAATTGTAAAGTAGTAATATGTCTTTTAATAATGTAAAATATATCAAAGCACTTATGAAAAAAATAATTTGGGTCATAATCCATGAACAATCATTACAAGTATAGGGACAAAAAAGTAGAGCTCTCCTTTTTCAAGATATGATTTCAATTAGTCTTGTGTTATTTATTTTTAATTGTATTAGATATGTATCTATATGATTTAAGATCTTAAAATACTTCACAAGGGACCACATCCTTGGCTTTCTTTAGAATAAAATAGAAGAATTTTAATTTTTTAAATAGAAATGTTTAAAATTATAAACTTCTACTAGTGAAAATTATATACCTTACATTCTTTTCTTTTCAAAATTTCGAACTTGTACAATCAAAATTGTATAACTTCTTTTTTCCTTTGTTTTGAACTCTTTACGTCCAAGATTTTTGTTATGCAATAATAACATATAAACAATATTTTAATGCATTAAGCAATGGTATATTCATTAAACTTAATATGAATGTGTTGTTACAGATCCATAGGAACTAATTCCATCCTCAGTGTACATGTTCTCTTAGATTGATTCTTACCATGTGATCAACTTTTGCCTTTAAAATTTACAATTTAAATTAGGTCCATAATGACCCCTGCAACTAATCATTATTTTCACACTTAAAGATTAAAACATTTCAAAATTTACCCTAATGCATATAATAAAAGGAAACTCTAATTTGACTTAACCCATAACATAAAGATCTTTAAGACCCACCTAGATCTCTCTCCCTAATTGATACATCATTTAAGTTGCCCATCTAAGCATTCACTATAACCTTAACATCTATGTATAAAAATAAATAATTTACAATCTAAAAAGGGAATCACCTAGAAGCTTAGTTTTTCTCAATTTATGACATAAATTGGAATATGAAACCACCTCAAGAAAAAATATATTAGCACCACCTAGTGGCCTAGTACAAGGGGTGATAATGCTAGATTATTGCTTTTGGGGTTTCTATCCCTTTGTGTAGGACTAGAAAACGGGTTAGAACCTAACATACTATGAGTAACCACAAAAATAAATCAAAATACACTAAACCCTTCTAGTCTACCATGAAAACCAATTGAAGCATAAAGGAAACAAAACAAATCAAACTTCCTCTTCAATTGTAGCTCCCATGTCCTTCTTTCTTCTCCATTTGATGTAGCACCAATCGCCTATAGTGCCTATACAATTGAAAGAAAATGAATAGGATATGAAAATGCTATTAAGAATACTAGAAGTGTAGTTTGGGTGTGATGTGAGAATATACTCTAAGAGATCAAAAATGAGAGTAAGACGACTCAATTTATAGCCAAAGTGTAAGAGGAAAGAATTGAATGAGAGGATGGACACTTATCACTTTAAATGTATAACTTGGGATGAAATACCTTAGAATATCTATGAGAATCATGACAAAATATGCCAAATATAAAATTCTATGACACATGAAAGTCAACATGGCCAAAATCCTTGGTTGTTCAATTGGTTCTCTCCCTTCTTCCTATCTGTCTCTTCCTTTAGGCTTGAAGGTTCCAGATTCCTTCTGGGAAGACCTCATTAAAAAATTTAGCAAGAAGTTAGTAGGTTGGAAAGGGAACCTTTTAAGTCAGGCTGGTAAATTAATTCTTCTTAGAGCTTCTCTCCAAAGTATACCAAATTTTGCCTTAAGTCTCTTCAAAATCCCCACTAAATTTGCTGAGGCTATTGATAAAATTCAAAGAGATTTTTTATGGACTGGTTCAGAAGAAAAAAAGAGAATACCTTTAATTTCCTAGGATCATGTTTGTAAACCGGTCAGGGAAGGTGGTCTGGGTATCCAAAAAATCAAAAGCATGAATCAAGCTCTTCTAGCTAAACAAGGATGGCATGTGTTCCATGAGAAGAAAGAATGGAGTACCATTTGGAAACACAAGTACCTCTCTAATTCTATTTCTCTTCCTGATTTCTTCTCCTCTACTAATGTTATTTATCCCTCCTCAATTTGGGGAGCTGTGCAGGGTACTAAGAAAATGCTTGGAGAAGGATGCTCTTGGAAAATTGGTAATGGGTCTAGGGTGAGTTTTTGGGAAGATTTCTGGCTTAAGGATCATCCCTTGATTGAAGATGTTCAAGATCTGAATCAAGTTGACTTATGCAAGCAGAGATATGGGACTCTTGTTAGTCATTATTGGCAGAATGATTCCTGGGTTAACTTGAAGGACATTGATCAAAGTTTCTATCACATCCAGTTATCTCTCAATGCTGTTTCTCTCCACCCTTCTTTTGAGGATGAGATTATTTGGTATGCTGATCCTAGTGGGCAATACAAGGTTTCTTCTCTCTTTGCTTCAAAGGAGAAGGAAAATCATCCTTTGTGGTCTCAGGCTTGGATTAAGGGTCTCATTCCTAAAATTAATTTCTTCTTTTGGGTCCTGCTTCAAAATAAAATTTTGACCCTTGATAACTTGCAGAAAAGAGGTATAAATTTGGTGAATAGGTGTATTTTATGTAAGAATGGTTTTGAAGATAGAGACCACCTGTTTCTGAACTGCTCTTATTCCCAAATGGTTTGGACTGAGATCCTAAGGTATTGGAACTTGACTTGGGTTCATCATAACAATGTGGAATCTTCTTTTAAAAGCTGGAAATGCCCATCCAAGAATTCTAACGTTCAATTTCTATGGAAAATTACTCTGCCTCATCTCTGCTGGGGTATTTGGAAAGAAAGGAATAATAGAATTTTTAGAAACAGAGAGGTTCCTGGATGGGTGATTGGTTAGAATATTATTAGAGCTTGTAAGGAGAATTTCAGATCTCTGAAAATTTCTGATCAAAACTTTCCTATTGATAATCCTATGTTTCCTAAAAACCTTAAGACTCAAACTGACAACCCAAGATTGAATGTCACCTGGAGTTCCCCTCCAAATGGTTGGATAAAAGGAAACTTTGATGGTGCTGCTAAGGGAAATTCAGGGAGTGTGGGTTGTGGAGGTGTGTTGAGAGATCATATGGGAATAGTTAAAGATGCTATTGCTATCCCTATAGGTCAAACTAATAGTCACATTGCTGAAGCTACGGCGGCCCTTTATACTATGAAAATTGCAGTGGATTTGGGATGTCCAAAATTATGGTTGGAAGGTGACTCTTTAAATATTATTAATATCCTTAATAATAAAAGTGCTATCTCATGGTCAATAGAGGCCACTATCAAGGAGATTAAATACCTTATTCAAAAATTTGAAAAAGTTGTCATATCTCATACCTTTTGGGAGGCCAACGGTGCTGCTAATTGGGTTGCCAACTATGCTGTCCTAACGGGGCAAATGGTGAGATGGACCGATGAATTAACTAATCAAGTTGATCTCAAAGCAATTACTCATTATGAAGCTATTCATGCGAAGGTGGGTAAGATTTGATAAGATTGGAAAGTTAATGATTTCGTGGAGTGATAAAATTATTACCAGATTTTCTTCCCCTATGAAGTACACTCAAATGAATGCGACATGGTGTTCACATGTTTCTCTGAACAAAGGCATTTCTTTTGGTGGGAAGAAAAACAGATTTCTTTCTAACCCTCTCTTTCTTTGCGTCTAGTTTTTCTAGTTTGAATGTGTTTATTATTCTTTGCTGATGGGGGCAAACCGCGCAAACAAGAACCAAAAAACTGTGAGGCATGGAAGGCTCGCAAGGATGTTTGGAAAATTCTGCAGAAAGGAAATGTGACTCATTACATGGAGTGACTCAATGGTTTTAAGCCACACATCACTACGGCTTTCTTTAAGAATTGGTCCAATGACAAAGTCACTCTCCATGGTGTGACTGTGAAACTCACGGAGGAGTTTATTGCTGAGATCACGGGGCTTCCTACGGTGGGCATAAAATTCACCAAGCAAACTAGTATTTCAAATGCTTCCTACAAAAAGTTTCTGAAAATGGAAGAAGAGGAGAAGCTTCTAGAAAAGAACGATGATTTTTTTGATGCGAACCAGATAAAGGAGACTTGGAGGGATGTTCTCTGCTGCATCCGTGAGTATTTCATACTTGATGGAAGAAATAAAAGAGTTCATAAATGTCATTTTGATTTTTTAAATCATTTCAGATATAAAGATAGAATTTCTTTCCCCTTCTTTTTGCGGTTTTCTTTAGTTAATAGTTTAGAAGCCCATAAGAAAAAGGAATCCAGACCCATTCTTCATGAAGGTCTGATCCTTCTTATTGAGGGATATTGTAAAAAAAAGCACATTGCCTCTACTCCCTCTAAGGACAAGAAGAAAGAGCCCATTAAGAGTAAGAAGGGTGACTCTGTTAAAGGTAAAGAAAATGCCCTGAATTTGAAACCCTCTGCCTCTCAAGTTCTTGAGGATGAGGAGCCTGAGACTGAGAATTCGGAAAGCTGTGAGAATCAGAAACCTGAGGATGAGGATGATACTGAAACTGGAGAGCTAAGTTCTAATTTGGATGGGTATTTGGAGACTGAAGATAATAATGAAAAAGGAAAAGAGGAAAACAATAGTGAAGGTAATTTTGAATAGAGTAAATCTAATAATGAGGGTAACCAGGTTATTTCTAGTGGGGGTAATAAAGTGGAAGATAACAATGTCGAGAATCCTGCTGAGAAGAATAAGGAGGACCATACAACTATTACTGCTTCTCTTGTTAAGGGGATAGAGGAAGAAAAAAGGAAGGACTCTGCTCATCCTGAGGACGATGCTAAGGGTCGAAAGGAGGATCAAACGAAAATGGAGGATATCAATGAAAATATCTGCACCCCCCCACACGAGACTGCTGAAGATGATTGTGATGATATGTAGAGGGACACCATGGTTACCTTCCTGCATTCTGCTAAGGAGAAAGTTGAAACCAGTCTCAAGGTTGATTCTTGGATCTACAATGAAATAATGGGTTTGAAGAAAAAGGTGGAAATTCTGCAACATAACCTGGATACTACCAATGCTAAACTTAGTCATATGGAAGGACAGATGGGAGACATCCCTAAAAAACTTAATAACTATGAGCAGAACATCACAATGTTAATCAAGGATGGTAGCACTAAAATGGAATAGGTCACCTCGAGTATTTGGGTAGCCGCTGCTAACTTGGGCAAAAGGGCGAATGAAGATATCATTTCGGCTGAGGGTCTGAGCAAAAGAACTAGGCAGAGCTCGAGGAAGAGTGCTATAAAAGCTACTGCTACTATGGATGCTATTTCCACTCGAGAGACTGCTGCTATTGGCAAGGAAGCAACTAAAATGATCCTGGAGCTGCAATAGTGGCTTTGGGGTGGGTTCTCTGGATTGGTGCCTGTCTGGTTTTGGTCACTGGTTGGGGTCTCTGGTCCTAGTTTCTAGTTTTTTATAGTTTAAACTGTTTGTGGTTCCAGGTCCCTGTAAAACTTTGGTTAGTTTGTTTTTGGACTTTTCTAGTGGTTTCAGGTCCTTGTAAAACCTGATTTTGATACTGTTCTTCAGTTTGTTGCAGGTTTTTTCCTAGTTGGACTGTATTGCTTTATCTTTCTATTTTTTGTTAAAGGGTTTCGGGGTCCCTTCAAAACCTACTTTTACTGTAATCTAAAACATGGCTAAAAGTGGAGGAGAATCTATGATGTGCATATCACACCTCAAAGTCACTTGTAGGATTCTATGATGCACGAAAGTCAACATGGCTAAAAGTGGAGGAGAATGTATGACATGCATATGACACCTCAAAGCCACTTGTGGCCAAGAATCTATGATGATGGAGGCTTATTATAGACATGTGTAAGGAATAAAATGTATAGAATATGACATATTTTAGCCAAGTGTAGGGATAATATCTATGATGCATCATGTCCATGTGTCAACAATAGGTGGAATATTTGAATTAAAAATTCATATATCCACACAAATGAAAATTAGTAAAATGGAAATTAGAGGTGGAAAATAGGACTTAGGAAATTGAGAATTCCCATAGTTTGTGAATATGAATCGACCAGGATAATGATGAGTAGATCAAAGCCATGATCAAATTGGATAATTGGCTAGGACTGATAACATGCCAAGGACACATGACATGGATTAAAAACATGTGACATTTAATAGACATTGTAAGTGCCACATGATTGTAATTGATTGATATAAGGTTGATCTTAATAACATTGATGAATATTGTCAATATTATCAAATTGATTGGATAATGTCACGGTCTAACACTAAGGGACTCGACAATGTCAATGATCAAATTGAAAGAATGAAAAATTTGACCTAGCACTGAGGGACATGATAGTACTAAGGTCATATTTTTTGGGTTTGATAAGATTTTATAGGTTTCCAAGGCACTAAGGAGTATGACAATGCTTAGGGTTTAACAGATGATGATTGATTTAAGATATTTGACATGTTTTGGGTTGATTAGGGCTGATTTGGGATGATTTTGGGTTGATTCCAAAAAGGTTGGATAACATGGGAGTCGACCTCAAAGCGATCTACAGTTGATTTAAAAGGGGATACAAATGATGAAGAATATTGTTAAAATGTAATCAAATGATAATCAAGTTGGCCAAAAGATCAGAATTAGTGAAATGAGAAAATGGGACGAGTTAGTATGAAAAAGTGATTAAACAATAGACACAAACCATTTTTGTGCATCTATATTTTTCCCCTCTTTGATACAATGTGATTTAGAGTTTTGTGTAAAAAGATTACTAATGGAAATCCATAAAAGAATGCCCTAGTAGGGGTGGTATATATGGGTTCCCTCTCAAAAAATTGATTGAAAAAGACAAATGATAGGTTAATTTGTTGACAATGAGAAGAGAAAGCCATAACAACTGACCGATCACAAATCAGAGCTCAAATGTGAAAGTTATGGGGTTTGAGGTGAAAAAGACATTGTGATCAACACAAAACATGGCTCTTGCATGTCTATCTAGGTAGAAATATTGCTATAAAAGGGATTGGAGAAGGTTTGGAGGTCATTTTCACCCTCTCAGTTAGAAGAAAGAGCTTTGGAGCAAGAAGAATGGATAGGCTACCTAGGGAACATCATCATGAAGAATGAGTGCATAACTATCGATGTTAGGCAGACATAGGGCCATCGGTGAGTACATCAAGGCCTTCTTTATGTATTTTATGATTTTGATGTATTTTGGTGTTAGTTATGGGTCAAACAGGGCCTAATTGAGGTTGCAGGGGCTAACCAGGGCATCAAAACACCCCAAGTGTGCTCAAAACACACCCAAGTGTACACTAAGTGCACTTAGCATGCCCAAGTGCACATTGAGTGTAGTTGGGGGCCCTAACTGCGCTATAGGATGCTTCAGGCCCCCCAAAATAGTATAGACAGACCCAAAATGAATCGAAACTTGGAACACAACCCAAAACTCTAGTACAAGGTCAAGAAAAAGGTTATCTTGGTCAAATATGGTCAAATTTGGTCAAACTTAGGTCATATTTAGGGAAACCTAGTAAGATTCTGAAAAGGAGCAATGTAAAGGGTTGGAAAGAGTGAAAATGAACTTAGAATGACCCAAAATTTGGTCTACATGCCCATTACCCTAAAAAGAGTTCAAAACATATGTCAACCTAGTTAAACATGTTTAGAAAAAATCAAACTTACTTAAATCTAAGTCAAATTTGGGTCCAAGTTGACAAAAAGGTAGGTAGAGGGTCAAAATCAATGTAGATGAACTTAGAATGACCCAAAAATTGGTAGGCATGTTCAAAACCCTGGAAAGAGTTCAAAACATAGGTCAACATAGTCAAACATGTATAGAAAAAGACAAAATTAGTCAAACCAAGATCAAACAAGCCCAAACTATGTTGAACATGGGTCAAATGTAGGTTAGACTTGGTAGAACGCCACAAAATGTTGATAGACAACCTATGGTTATGTAGGAGGACTTGCCCCTATTGCAAACGAGGAGCCACATACCACCGAGCTTGAATTTATGTCATCAAATGACTGCTAATAAGCATGAGATGTTGGTAGGGCTTGGGTTGTATCGCATTACATTCATGTTTGAGGTGAGAGGGAACATGGGGTTATTAATTACGACGCTGATAGATAGATGGCACTTAGAGACTAGTTCATTCCATCTCCCTGTGGAAGAGGCCATTGTGACCCTAGAGGATGTATGACACAACCTCTAGATTCTAAACCATGGGGAGTTAATCATATATGATCCTACAATAGGACAAGCAACACTACACTAGATGTTCATTTGTGAAGATGCACAGTTAGGGATTCAGGATTATGAGATTGGGTAGGAGCTACTAGTGGTGTGACATGACCATCTTATTGTTGTGATCTATTAGGTTGTGGGTGGATTACTAAATACCAAATAGGTTAGGGTATGGATTCCTTGATGGATCGTGTTGAGTGTTGGAGAGGATGGTTATGGATAGGAGCATGTTTTCATGGGGACCTTGCATGCTCAGGATGCTATACTACTATCTACACTAGATTGCATATAGAGGTGGGTTGACATTTAGCATAGGTGATACACTACTCCAAATTTGGTTGAGGATACACTACTTCAAATTTGGAGGTGCCACTTGTGGAGAGGGATTTGGTGGAGAACATGCCTTATGCATACAACTATAGAGGGATACTAGCACGAGGACCACTAAGATACACTTGGTTCTTCATGCATTAGTTGGACACGATGACACAGTTCGTATGGAGACCTTACAAAGATTGCTCGAGGTGGGATAATGATGAGGTTCATCTTTTATACTATAGGTAGAAATTTTATATGATAGAGTGTATAGTGATTGGAAACTTAGTGATCAAGATGTACTTGTCAAAGTGAGCACATTGACAGTTTGGTGAGAGGAAGGATGTGCCTACAAGTCTTGCATTATTTTCTTGATCTAGAGTAGAGATCAGAGTGTGGAGAGCACCAATCAAGACACATGTACCTATGCATAGTTGGAGGAGTTGCAGCCAAGGTTATGGGGAGTAGCAAAAGATGTGATAGATGTCAGTATGATGGTAGCATATGATAGCTGATTTTCTTAGAATTGACTAAGGTTGTTAATGGATTTGACAGTGCTAGTACCACAAGAAAGATCACAGGTAGAGTAGGATGGGAAGGAGAATAAGGAGGAGGATGTGGATGATGAGGATAGTGAGGATAGAGATGAGGAGGTGGGGCATGATGATGATAGAGAGGATGGGGATGATGATGAGAGGGATGGGGATGATGATGAGAGAGATAGGGATGGTGATGAAAGAGATGGGGATGATGATGAGGAGGGGGAGGATAATGAGAGAGATGATGACGGGGAAGATGATGATAAGTAGGGTGGGGATAGTGTTGGTGGGGATGATGATGGGGGAGAGGATGATGAGGAGGGAAATGATAAGGAGAATAGAGGTGTGGATGCTACAATGATGGACATAGAGGAGGATCTAGTGGGTGACATAGGGGTATGATAGCACTAGCATATACAAAACCTAGCCAGTCAGAGTTAGAGCTGATGATGGTGATTAGAGGGCTCCACGGTCAGTTAGACCAGGCTATAGTAGAGAGGGATGCATTGATAAAAATACAAGAATAGACTATAGTAGAGAGGAAAACAATAGTGTAGAGAAAATTAGTGGTCACATTTCAAACATAATTTGCATTTAGGGTTTTAATTTAATTCTAGGACCTAGGGAAGATATTTTTGTGTTAACGATGATCTGTTTGCAACATGTGGAAATTTTTGGGAGAAGACTTATCTATTTAAGACATAATTATTTGATGTAGGACATTGATAAATACCTATGTGCTTGTTAAAACTTTGTGTGTGGATTTCTTAGACTAGATAACACTTTGTTTGGTTCTCTAAAAAAAAAATTTCTTTTTTGTTTGGCATCTATGCATTGTTTAGAACCCTAGGAGTTGCATGGACATATCCTCTCTCCTCATCATTCATGAATCTTGGGTGCAAGAGAAATCCATGCAATTTCTTTAAAGAGGCCTACCTTGGAACCAAGACTCACCAATTGGTGAGTCCTAGGGGTCAACCTTGAAGCAGTAACAGGCCAAATATAGGTCTATACTCCAGCCACTATAACAGACTAAATATGGTTAATGTCATGGCAGCAGTATTGCTACATGATAGCTCTCCTCCAGTACCCTTGTATTGCATCAAACCTCGGTTCTAAGGGTTGGGAGACCTTCTATAGAAGTTTATCATGCACTTTTTGAATGGAGTGCCCAAACTAAACACCTTGTCTTAGTGGCCAAAATCATTTCTATCCTCTGGCTTAGGGGGTCACCCATGCCTGTGAAGACACCCCACATTCTCATAGTCCTTAGTAGAGATAATAGTCCCTTGGGAAGGGATGAACCTTAGGAAGTCGATCCTAGTAACCCTAAGAAGTGAGTGTGTTGTAAGGGGGGGCCTGTGGTGGCACGATTCTAAGTTATCCACTTTGGACTAACATGGTTGAACTTTGGTTCAAGTGGGAATTTAGTGGATATAGTCTTAAACCCTTGGTTGTGATGTGTCTTTTAAGTTTAACAATAACTATTCTTACTTATCATATCTTGTGTGTGTGAATAACATTAATCAAGATCATATCAAGTCTACAAACTCACACCAAAACATACCTTGAACCTTGGATACTATGAAATTTTGTGAAAATGTTACAACATTGTCAAAACATTACAAACCTTTTGTCAAACACTTGAGACTTTGAAGACATGGGAACTTGTAACCTTAGAAGTCCTTGGCATGATTTAGGCTTCATCCTTGCATAACACACCATTGCATTTTTCATTATTTGAGGCTCAAACTTGCATCTTATAGGCCTCATTTTTCATCTTTTAGTCCTCATATTGCATTTCTTATCTTTCATATTGCATCCCTTAGGCTTTATTTTGTATCTCCTAGTCTTTACATTTCAGCTCTCAATCTTCATCTTGTATCCCCAACTTGCATTCTTGCATGCCATATATCTCATTTTGTATGTCTTAGCCATAATTCCTCATGTCCTTACCTTAAATTTTCATCCTCGCTCTAATCATAACACTATACCCTATCATCTAGATCTCTGGAACAACAATCTGGAAGCCACAAAGTCTGAAATCACTCTAGTTTTAGACCACTTTACCAATTGTGTTCTAAAACTACCATATGCACTCTAACTATCCCTAACTGCACCATGAGCAGAGTTTCATAGTTGGTTCTATTTGAGCACGCTTGGTTTCTAGAACACCTAGTTTGGACTTCCAGATATCAGTTTGGGACTTTAGGAGTGCCACTAGGTGCCTAGATAGGTCTCCCTTGCTAATCATATCCCAAACTTCACTTTGCATATCCTAACCCTATTTTGAAAACCTTAGGATTCATTACTAAAGTCATAACCCTCATTTTGCATCTCCTATCTGATCATAAAATCATCCCCAACTAATTATCTCTTTGGTATAATGATGTGACAATCATCTAGTCCAACATCACCAAACCTTTAACCTAGCTTCTCAACTGTGTTGTGATGTGAAGGCTAATCAAACTCAGGGGTTTATTTAAAATTATTTCACTATAGATTATTTCTACCAAGATGGGTTCAAGGGGAAGTTCCCTTGTAGGGTTCTAGGGTAGCGCCCCAGGTGCGCTCCCTATCACAGTACAGGGTGGGGTCGAGGGGCAATGTCCTTGCACGATTTTTCAGGGGCAACACCCCCAAAGACAAAAATGACCTTATATTGTAAAAGGCGTTGAATACTATTATTTTATTATTCTATCCTTAATTTTTTAATTGGCAAAAATCTTGTATAAAAAGGCTTAGGGTTATGGATTTAAAAAAATGTGTGATACAAAAATTGGTTCTTATAGTGGTATTGAGCTATAAGGGATTACAGATTGGAATCAGATTGTAATCACTAGATCATAATAATATTGGAATTGTTGTTGGTGGATGTAGCCTAGGGATTGGGTGAACCATGTTAAATCTTGGTGTGCAATTTATTATTTTTTGATATTGGTTATATTTGCATGTAATTGTTATTTCTATCTGAGGTTAATCCTAACAAGTGGTAATAGAGCTAGATGGTTGCCAATTTTTTTTAGCCAAACCGTCATCATTTTTTCTTTTTCCATGATCCTTTGTAGGAAGGTATGGAAATTGAGTGGGAGCTATGGAAGACGAGGGAAAGCTAAAGGTGGAGAAGTTTAATGGGCAAAACTTTTAGTTATGGAAGATGCAAATGGAAGACTATCTTTATTAGAAGGATTTATTGAAGTCATTGGAAGGAAAATCCAAGAAACAAGGAATTATGTTAGATGAAGACTAGTTGATTTTAGAAATAAAGGCACTTGGAAGCATTTGATTATGCTTGGCATCATCACTGACATTTAACATTACAAAAGTGAAGATGATGAAAGAGTTAATGGAGAACCTAGTGAAATTGTATAAAAAGCCTTCTCCTTCAAATAAGGTATTTCTCATTAAGCATTTATTTAATATGAAAATGGCAGAAGGTGGATCTATTGTAAATCATTTAAATGAGTTTAATATTGTTTCTAGTCAATTATCTTCTATGGGTATTAATTTTGATGAAGAAATTAGGGCTCTCTTGATTTTCTGTTCTTTGCGTAAAAGCTGGAATGACTTGGTAATGGGTATGAGTAATTCTATTTGGATCTAATGCCTTAAAATATGATGATGTGATTGATGTTATTTTGAGTCAGAAACTCATAGGAAATCCTCAAGTGGATCTACATTAGGAAGTGCTTTGAATACAAAAAATAGAGGCAAAATGACTGAGAGAGGAAATAATTCTAAAAATCATGGGAAATCAAGAGGAAAGTCGAAGGGGAAGAATTCTCAATCTAGAGGACCAAGAGATTGTTGGTTCTATGGTAAAATAGGGCATAAGAAGGAAGATTGTTGGACTCGAAAGAATAATGAAGGAGATAAACCAGAAGGGAACAAGGAGGAAAATGTGGTTAGTAACAAATCTAAAGAGGATCCTTTGCTTGTCTTCAGAAAGTGTTGATGATTCATCGATTTTAGATTCTGGTGCTTCATTTCATGCTACACCTCATAGAGGTTATTTTATTAATTATATCCAAGGGGATTTTTGGCTTGTCTATTTGGGGGATAATGAACCCTGTGAAATTGTTGGAAAGGGAAAAGTTAAGATTAAGTTGTAGAATGAGAATCATTGGCTACTACATGAGGTAAGACATATTCCAAGGTTGAGTAGGAATTTAATTTCAGCAGGGCAACTGAGTGATGAGGGTTGTGTAGTTACTTTTAATAATAAAAATTGAAAGGTTTCAAAAGGTTCCCTTGTAGTAGAAAAAGGTGTGAAAGTAGGCACCTTGTATCTTTGTACAAGTTATATTTTTCCTTCTACTTTGATTATTTAAGAGAAAAATGAATGTTTAGGAACAATTGCGATAGTTGAGTAGGGAGAACAAATAGCTACTATAGATTCTGATACAACATTATGGCACAATAGACTTGGAAACATCAGTGAGAAAGGTATGAAAGTACTTCATTCAAAGCATGTTTTACCAGGTCTGAAATGTGTGAATATGGATTACTATGAAAGTTGTATGGAAAACAAAAGAGAGTGAGTTTTGTGAAGACTGGAAAGGAAAATAAAAGTGAGAAATTAGAGCTTGTGCACATAGATGTATGGAGACCAGCTCAGGTATCTTCCTTTTGTGGCTCTCATTATTATGTCACATTTATTGATTATGCAACTAGAAAAGTATGGGTTTATTTCCTTAAACAAAAATATGATGTATTTCAAACTTTTAAGAAATGGAAATGCTTGGTTGAAAATGAGATTGGAAATAAATTAAAATGTCTCAGATTTGATAATGGTGGTGAGTATTGCAGCTATGAATTTGAAGATTATTTCTCTTCTAATAGTATTCATAGATATAAAAATGTTTCAAGGACTGCATAGGAAAATGGAGTGGCTAAATGCAAGAATAGGACTATAATGGAGCATGCAAGAAGCATGAGGTTGAATGCAGGGTTTCCCTTAAACATGTGGGTAGAGGTTATCAATACTACTATATATTTGATTAATAGAGGTCCCCTACTCCTTTGGGTTGTGGTATTCTAGAGGAAGCATGGATTGGTAAGAAGGTGAGTTATTCTTTTCTCAAAACCTTGGGTTGTGAGGCATTTGCTCATATAGATTCTGAAAATAGAATCAAGTTGTAAGCTAAGTCAAAGAAATGTGTATTTATTGGATATGGAATTAATGAATTTAGTTATAAGCTTTGGGATTTTGAAAATCATAAAATTATAAGAAGCAGGGATGTCATATTTAATGAGAAAGTGTTGTACAAAGATCTTTTGCAGCAACATGAGAAGAAAGAAGATAATTATGTAGTGTTGGACGATAATCCAAAAGTTGATCTTCCAACATTTCCTAATGATGTGCAACAACCGTAATAGAAAATACCATACATCTGAGTGAATGTTAGATGGTCAACAAGGATAAGCAGACCTCCAAAAATATTTTCTCCTTCCTTGTACTCTATTTTGCTTACTAATGTCGATGAACTTGAATGTTATAATGAAGCTGTGCAGGTGGATACAAAGATTTAGTGGGAGTCTGCAATGAAAGAAGAAATGAACTCTTTGTTGAAAAATAAGACATGGGATTTATGCAAGTTTCCTGTGGGAAAAAAGGCTTTCTAGAATAAATGGGTTTACAACTTAAAAGATGAGGATGGAGATAAGAAATGATTTAAAGTTAGGTTAGTTGTAAAAGGATTTTCATAGAAAAAAGGAATTGATTTTGATGAGATATTCTCTCCTGTTGTTAAAATAACTTCTATTCGCACTATTTTGAGTATTGTGGCTACAAAAGATTTGCATTTGAAGCAGGTTGATGTTAAAAACAACCTTCCTTCATGGTGATTTGGATGAAGAGATATACATGGAACAACCATAGGGATTTGAGGTTATAGGTAAGGAGAACTTAGTGTACAAATTGAAGAAAAGGTTATATGGCTTGAAACAAGCACCTTGTAGCATCTCTTATGTTTTTAGTCTATACCTTATCTATTTTGATTCGAGGGATACTTTATACTCTTATTGTTATTTGTACTTTGAGTTGACTTGAGGGTTGGATGTTATACTTTGATTTAGTATCATAGATGCTTTACTGCTATACTGTTTAGTTTATCATATTTGCATGTTGATGCTATTTGAAATGACTATAGATCTATGATGATTTCTGATTATATGGTTTATTAGACATATTTGTTGATTATGTTATGAGTTGGATTTTATGCTGTGGTTATTTACTTCATTCATGTACCTTTATGCTTTCTACAAACATGAGTGGTATAAATGGATTAATTAGTTATTTAATGCATTAATTGCTTTAGTTATTACATTATATACAATTGCATTTGATCATGTGTTTTAGTGTAAAGGATTATATTCCTAGCTGTGGCCTATGGAGTTAGTGATTTAGCTATTCATATTTTACTAATGTTGTCCTTGTATGGTTGACGTATCCTTATTTTAATTGTTTTAAATTAAAACCTTTTGGTGATTAGTAAATTCAAACTCATCTGCATTATGTGATTAGATCAGTGAGTGTGTCTGTGTATTTAAAGGTTCGTATTGTCACAAGTGTTAAGTGATTTTATGTGATTTTGAGTTTTCAAGTTTTAAATCTTTTTGGATTTAATTTTTGGCAACATTTCCTTAGGTGAATTCCCATTACGGAGAATAACCTATTTTTTTTGGGGTCAATTTGGAGTCTAGCTACTCTAGTTGGCTATTTTCCCTAATCAACTATTCACTAAAAAGTGAATAAGTATTGAAAAAGTGATTTTATTATTCACTTCTCACTTTTGAAATAGAAAATTTGAGAGCTTTTTGAGAATCCTCTTTTGAAGGATTCAAATTCTATTCATTCTGGGAGCTGTGAGCATGGGTTTTTTGTTAGGTCAATCTTATTGGATCTAGCTTAGAGAGTTCTTGCTTTGCCATCACTTTCAACAGTTTTGGAAAATTATTTATTTTATTCTATGGGTTTCAGTTTCTACCCCTTTTGTTGTCTGGTAGGGCCTTCCTATTTTGTCTTTTTTGCTCTATTTCAGCTTCTATTTCTTCTAGTAGTATGTTAGGAGGTTGAGAACTAGTGTTCCCCTCTATTTTTGTTTGCTGGTTTTGGCTGATTGGTAGGGTACAAACATTTTCCCTATTTTTGAGATGAGAGCTCGGGGTTTTGAGCTATTATGCTAGCCATTTTTGCATACGGTTTCCAAACTCATTTATTATTAGATTTTTGGGTGTTTTGTATTTAAAGGTCAAATGAGTTTAAATTTTAAAATTTTCTAGTTTTTGGGCTTTTACCTCGTTTTGAGTGCTAGCTAGTTTTCTCAGGTTTTCTTGGCATAAGTTGGGTCATGGACCTAGATTATTTGTTTGGATATTGGTTAGACCTTTATTGCACTTTTATGATGCATTGGGATGTGTGTTGCATTTGTCCTCCCGAGTCTATTTTTGGTTGAGTGACTTTCTACTTTGTGTTCTCATCTAGTCCTTGTGTTATGATCTTCATGATGGTTGTGTCCCACACATGAGTACATGTGTGTACATTTTTTGGGTGACTTCTGAGGCCTAATCTTCTGTAGTACTTTCAGAAGTTATGATCATTCAAGTTGGGTTGGAGATTTGCATTCCTATGGGCACTCATCATTGGATGAGCATGGGTAGGGTAGGGTAGCATATTGAGGAGGCTTCTATCCCATAGCCTGGTGATCATTGTGCCTAGAGGGTTGGCAGAGGAAAGGAAGTTTTAAATAAGTGATAACTAAATAAAACATTGGGGGGTCTTAAGATAATAATTTGTGCTAGAGCCATTCCATTAAGGGAGCTGAAATTGCACATTTCGAGCTTGGGCTTATCAATGCCAAGCAACTCTCCATGATGTTAGCCCCTACTTAGCAGCCCATCGAGTTGTCTGACTAGGACCTATAGTTTATGAATTATCTATGTCTTGGATTCAATCATCATATTTCTTGGCCTGTGTGTTAGCCATGTATGTTTCTTTTACGTGTGTTTGTGATTGGATCATTATCTTTATCAGCATGGCAGGTGTGGACCTATGGGTTCTAGGTCGTTAGGAGGCATAGCTACCTATACCACTGCTAGGGACTAGTGTAGAGAGATTATCTATTGTCCTAGTACAACCATTGCTAGATGTTGTCACTTGGTAATTCAGGTTCCAGAGTATGCTTTCTCATGATTTATGCTTTCATTGGAATGCTTTTATATCATTTTTAGATGATGTTAGTTACTATTGCATTTCCTTGTTAGGTTGATTAGCATGTCGTAGGTGATGTTATCTACTTGTAAGATTATCTTATGCTTTACTTATAGCATATTAGATTTTCCTATGCTCATGTTGTAGCATGTGTTAGTAGTGACATCCCTATTATGATAGCACCAATGATCTGGTTGGTGGCTTTTGATGTTATGCACTTGGGATGACTAGGGCCCATAATGGTCTTATGATGCTATTGATAGTTGGGAGGAACCACATAGTTTGTTTGTATTGCTCATTGCAATGTCATTTCCATTTACTGCAATGTTTCTTTTAGTACACTGTGATGTTCCTTCTATTCTTTTCTTTCATTGTATGATTAGATGGTTAGATGTTATTTCTAGCTTTCCATCTTTCAGATATGGTTTGAGTGTTCTTGCCTCGAAATGTGGATCTAATGCTCCCTAGCATGGAGAAACTTTTTTTCTTATATTTCTTATCTTTTTCCTAATTTTTATTCTTGAGTGTTGATTTGGGATCTCATGCAAGATTGCACTTTCTCGCATGAGGATGCAAGTCTTTGTGCAACATGTTGGGTTTCTTCACATAGCTTGGCACTTTCTCTTGCAAAAACTTATACCAATTCTAGGGTGTCTTGGTTGAATGAAAAAACACTTCCTCATGCCCTTGAGCACTTTTTTGTTGAAAAAGGAACTTCTTCATATGACATGATGTACTTCTTTGCACAAAATTCTGGCAGAGAATGTTCTCACACGAAATACAAGGGCTATCTAGGCTTGTCGGAGAAAAGTTTGGAAGTTGGTTTTGGATGCCCTTTTAGGTTTTACACCTTCCTAGTTCAAAATAGATATGTTTTAATATATGTGACAAGTCTTTTGAGATAAATTCCAGACCTCTACGAGCTCAGATAAAGATTCTAGGAAATTTTAGGGCTTCATAAATTTAGACTTAGCAAATTTTCAGGGCCTAAGGATTTCATACTTAGCCAATTTTTTAGTAGTCAATTTTTGTCTTTCAACTTGGGTGATCTCTTGTGTTTTGGTTAGTAGTGGTGTTTGGAGATCCGTTGGTGTTTGGATGATTGTTAGTCTTCCATTGTGATCTTTGTGATCTGTGTATGTTGTTGTCATGTGCACTTACCCTTAAATTTTTTTATATATATCTTTCTTGTATTTCATCCTTGTTTCCAAGGATCTATGGGTGGGGCATTACATCTGGTATTAGAGCCCATGTTGCAACATTGGGGTCTCTATGTTATGCTTCCACTATGGTTTTGTTTGCTATTGTGTATTGCTATATTATGTTTGATTATTTGATATTTTGTTAGTTCATGCTTTTGACTCTTATGCTTGTGATCCAACTTTTATGACATCACATTGTTGTTCCCATAGTGATGCCTCTTGCATGTAGACCTAGTGGCCATGGTGGTACTCATAGTGGTAATTGTGGAAATGAACACCATGAAGAGGGACGATAGGAAGGAGAGGGAGAATAGGGTAATGCTAATCAAAATGTCATGGGGGCATTGATGCCAGTGCTCTAAGAAATTCTTGCTCAATTGGGCCCTCGTGTTGAGGAGTGCCAACATGATCATGATTGGGAAGAGGGATCTCATCATGGAGATTCCCATTAGTCAGAGTATAGGGAGAAAGAGCATGAATGGGAACATTCTTATACACCACCCCTTAGAAGAAGGCACCAATGGAGGGGTCATGGCTGGGATAATGTTGAGCTCACTCAGATTAAGATGATGTGGGAACTTTAGAGGTCCAAACCACCAGAGTTTGATGGCCAGGGAACAATACTCAAGGCTAAGACCTGGTTACTTGATATGGGACATTGCTTCTCATTATTACCTTATGGGAGCAATGTAAAGGCTCTTTTTGCAATCACATAGCTTAGGGAACACAGTTCTGTTTGGTGGGATGGAGAGAGAAAAGGACTTGGTATCAATGTCACAAATCTCACCTGGGAGATCTTTGAGGAAAGGTTTAGAGAGATTTTTTTGTCACCACAATATCATGAAACTTGCATTGATGAATTCCATGAGCTTAAATAGGGCTTTATGATAGTTGATCAGTATGAGAAGAAGTTCCTTGGTCTGAAATAGTATTCAAGCTATAGGCATGATGATGCACTCATCACCCAACATTTTTTTAGGGGCCTCAGAGACTTCATCATTGGAGATGTTTGTGCTCATCAACCATGGATACTTTCTCTTTCCATGGAGAAGGAAAGGATCATAGAGAGCAATGTGGCTAGGGGGTACAATGGTATATTTGGTTCCTAGAACCAAAGTGCACAACCTTCAGGGTAGGATGCACAGTATTCTCAGTCCTCTAAAAAGGCCTAGACTTAGTCAACACCCTCTTAGGGTGCTCCTCATCATAAGAATAAGAAGAGGTTTTGGACCAAGGGTGGATAAAATTTTAGCACCTCAAGTAAGAAAGTATATAGCCAGAACCAAGGACAAAAATCTCAACAGGATCATCCTCCTCAGAGTGGTTATTAGAATTCTTGCAAGGGTAGTGCACCATATCCTAGTGCTACCCAGGGTGGTCATGGGACAGGTTCCAACTTTACTAGGAAATGCTATTCTTGTGGCTAGCTTGGCCATTAATCTTTTGATTGTTTGATTAAACCATTGTCAAGACCTGGTAAGGGTGCATCAAGATTTGAGCCTACTGTAGAAGATGGGGGTCAGAATCATAGAGTCTTTGCAATTGTTGACAACCATCAAGCTGAGCATCAAGGTACGGTAGTCAAGGCTATAGGTATGTTGCATGGTATTGTTGGAATGTTCAAAAAGGGAAAAGTACTTCTAAGAGGGGGGGTGAATTAGAAGTATCACACTTTTAACCTTTTCCAATCCTTTAAATCAAATAATTGAAAAGTAAATTGCATGCATATAAATGAACATAAAGTAAACACATGCAATAATACATAACACTAGATTTGGTAACCCAGAAACTCTCTAGGAATAAGAAGGTAAAACTGGGGTGGGGATGATACCCACAAAAATTATTTTAGCAATAAATGTTTGACCATTTCTCATGGTCTACCTTTTGAAAGGCCTGCCCTATTAAAGGCTTTAAATTGTGTCAATAATGACTTGTTTAGAGGATTTACAAACACTTTACATGAGGTGTCACCCTATTAAAGAATTTACAATAGGTTGTTAAACCCACCTAATACAATAGGATTTTCAATCACCTTCTCCAAAGGTTCTCCTACCTAGCTGTTAAGCTAACCTATCGATATAGGATTTCCAACTTCTAATACAATGGCAAAAAAGTATTAGATTAATAAACTTGATATTATGAAATCTCTATTTTCTAGATTCCAGTACTTGATACACTCTTTTTCATTTGATCCTTTCTTGATCTAATCTCTGTTCTTATCCCGTGTGTTGTTATGATCAACTGGATGTATAATTGCTACTCTGTTCCTCTAAGTCTTACTTACTTCACACTAAATTTTTCTATAATCTCCCCATACACTATTCTCATCCTCATACCTAATGGAGTTTTCAACCTCCTTTTAAATATTATGAAGACTTAGGGTTAGGTATGGATCTACGATCCATATTGAATCTCAAATTCCTGCTCATTCTTTGCATTTATCTCATTGGTTGCATGCCTTCTCCATTTTTCTGATTGGTTGCATGCTGATTGTATAGGGAATATAAAATATTCAATCTTATCCTTTTCCTCCTTCAAAAAATCTCTATGTCAACTCCAAAAATGGTTTACATATAAGTTTGTGAAGGCACAAACTCATATGCTGATTTTGTGTTACTTAACACATACTGGACTACTGGTATTGGGCACACATACTATCATGGATTTCTTTGCACCTATTACACTCTATCTTGCTCAACATATGTATGATTTTGACTCACTTGACATATGAAGCATTATGATTTTCTTGGCATCAACTATGACTCGGCACACACTATGGCTCGACATACATAGTGTACTCGGCTTCAACATAGAAAGTAGTTAAGTGTGTTGACACTCAAATGTCTAAACTATTTAAGACCAACAATCTCCCCCTTTAAAATGAGTGTCAAAAATAGTTAACTAGACATTAATAATCCATCCTTATGAGTACCTTATCCACAAAATTTCAAAATTGTTCAAAATTTTTTCAAAATACCTTAACTCCCCCTGAGCTGATTATGCCTTGACATTCTTGAAATCAAAATTCTGTGCTAAATGTGCCTAATACTCTTTCTCTTTTGCACTGTTCCTATATTCTGTACCTATGTGTTGTCTCTTCCCAAAATTTTGTATCTCCTCCTCTTGGCTATCAAAATTGATAGGTATTCTACCCCTTAGATATTTCAAACTATTATGTCTTCCTTAAAACATATATCTCCCCCTTTCCTTATTATTATTTCTCCTCCTACCTTATTATCTCCCCCTTTAGGGTTCTAAGGAGTAATACCATACTTAGCCAAAAAATTACTATTTACCTCCATTATTGTTTTTAGAGCTACATCCCAATTCTCCAAAGCAATGTTAAGTGACTTGTGCTGGATGACAGTCTCTATAGCAAGGTGTACTAGTCCATCAAGTGTAGAAATATTTGGATCTTTCTTTAAAATTGTTTCAGCATACACTTGTTCCTCGTGGAGGACTTCTAAATGAGGGGTTATGGAGGATTGGATTTGCATTAGTTTGGCCTTAATATTAGCTTTTTTTGCTGTAAGTACAGCTAAAGCGATTGTGCAAAATCCTTCTCACTTCAAGCTGTATCTCTAAGTAATTGCTTGCTAGAGATTTTCAACTTTCTTTCTAAGCTCATTATTCTTTGATTTGTTTCTTGTGTGAAACTGGAAAAATCACACAATTTCTTGTATAATGAAAAAATGTTTTCAAGGACAACTTTTACCTTATCTATTGTCTTGGCCAACTCTACCTATTCAAGTGCTATGCCACTTGATATCTTCTCATTCACCTTTCCTTGAAATTTTCTCTCTGACCATTCCATGAGTTTAACATTGGTATCCTGGTCATCATTTGTCACCTGGTCAACTATATCTAATAGTTGCTCTATTATTCACTTTGCTTCATTTGGTGACTATAAGCTCAAGGCATCCAAAAAGATGTCCTTTATGTCATGAAGTTCTTGCTTATGTTTGAACTCCTTCCTTAGTATCTCCTGTCACATCCTTCTATCTAATGCATTTTTCATTTTAGTCATTTGTGCTATTGTGATAGTCTTGGAATCATAGGAGGGTATAACAATTTCTTCATCTAATTTAGGGTCTCCATAGTGAAGTACCCTAGCCACTCTGGTTGAACTCAAGCCTAGAGTTGAGAATTGCAAGGGGATGACTTTAGTGCTTAGCTTCTGAATGGGCTTTATAGGAGTGCCAGTCTTTGGTAGTTGTACCAATGTTTGAATTGCGGCCTGCTCCTTTTCTTTTGCTATATCCTCCTTTTCATCTGACTTCCTTTCCTCTGCACTCGGCATCTAAAAAATATCAGTTGTTGCACTTGTCAGAGGTGGTGGTGGAAGCATCAAAACTTTTGTCCTAGTAGCTGTGTATGTGAAAAGTGGTACCTTTGATTTCACCTTTTCTCTTTATGGTACTGCTACTACCTTTTGGAGTTCATCTACACTCACCAATATAGGGCTTTTACATAACTATGCCTGTAAAGTAGATTGGTGAAGGATCATGGAGAGATCCTCTATAGTAAGGGGATTGATGTTCTGAGCTAACTTGTCAAGCACATCCTTGATGATTACTAGCTTTGAAAGTGTAGTGGTTTTGTGAGGAGGGCTAGGAGGTGGCATTTGTGTGTCTTGCACAATCTGTTCATCTTCTTTCTATTGATCAGCTATTTCCATTTCTTCTCCCTTAGCCGATTCCTCTTCTTCTTTCTCCTTATTCTATTCCTCTTCTCTTTCTTCCTCATCTTTCTTTTCCTCCTCTTTCTTTTCTTCTTCCTTCTTCTCTATTTCCTTTTCCTCTACCTCTCCTTTCTATTCTTTTGCTTTCTTTTCCTCTACCTTCTCTTTGGCACTCGTTTCTACCTTATTGGTTTCCTCTACTTTATCATCAATTATCTTGTATATTGTTTTCCACAATTGTGTGGATTTATTTACAATATCCTCAACCTTGTTTTTAAGGATGAAAAAGGCTCCGTACTTGGGTGCAAACTTACCACTATGTTTCTTGTTTGCCTTTGTCATTTGAGCCTTTGTCATATCAAGCTTTACTTGTGCTAGAATAGATTCTTTGATCTCCCTTTCCATCTTTAGACAATAATGCCACTTATTCTCAATTAATTCATATATTTCCTTTGGCATGGTATTGTCAAGTTCTAGAGGTGTGTTTTTAAATTCTGCCATCAAGGCATATACCAATTCCTCTACTTTATTTTGCTCTTCCCTATTGAGCTTATTGAAATTAAGAGACTTTAAATCATTCAAATCTGCATGTTTAATCTTATTACAAAGTTTTTCCATTGCAAATTATGGAGGATGACTTACCACTTTAAATTGGTTAATGTCCTCCAATTCTGTTCGCTCTTCATCATCTGTATTTGGCTGTGCCACATAGCTTCTTCTCTTCTTGGGCTCTTTAGTAGGCTATGCAGTGGCTTTCTTCTCCTTTTTGGATGCCTCTTTAGCCTTTTGTGTAGATGCTCTTGTAGTGGCCCTTGTTGCTAGAGCTGGTTTGGTTTGAGTTGGTTTGGTAACCTTGTTAGGCTTGGGTTGAGCTATAGGCTGAGTTTCTACCTTTTATTTTTCTTGGTAGGTGTAGGTTCTTCCTCAACTTCTTCTCCCTTGGCACCTTCTTCCTTGTCTTCTCCTAAGCCTTATGTTAGCTCTTCTGGGCCTTGCCCTTGCACTTCTTCTTCTTCACTTTCACCTTCTACTTCTTCTACTTCTTCACCTGCTTCTCCTTCAATGCTTGCTCCAAATTGCTTCTTAATAATGGTGGATGTCTGTAATTCAATCTTAACTTTGGACTTAACAACATCATATGTCCCAAAGTGAGGAGTCTTCTTGTCTATCTCTTCTTCTAGCAATGCTATGATTATTTCCGAGGCTTCATCTACATCAAGTTCATATCCTAATGGCCTTAGCCATCTTACTCTTGGTATTGCTACTCGGATGTAGGTGTAGTCAAAGTCAACCAAGAAGCATATGTCATTGACATGTTTCTCTACTAATGAGACTAGTATTCTCATTCTCTACTTCATGGACTTTTTAAAGTCTTCAAAGTAACTAGTCATCTGAGCCTTAAAGTTATCTCCCATCTGATCAATGAATTCATTAATTTGTGTGACTAAAAAATTGTTGGAATTCCAATTTACCTTCCCAATTGAAGGGAATTCTTCCATCACATAAAAGAATATGTAGACTAATACTGATCCAAATTTGCATTGTGCTCCCTTGGATTTTTTTATAGCTCCCAAATTTTCATTAATTTTTTGAACCATTAGGTTTGCTAGATCATAGGTATGATCTTTCTTCACCAACTTGTAAGCCACATCAAAAACTATGCAAGGTATGTTGTTCAGTCTGCTGAATTGGTAGAACTTATGTGAAATTATTCTCACAGAAAAGTCAAGTAGGGGTTCAGTTACAGTGTTAATGGTCATTCCCCTATTATTCCATTTTGCACCTATATTCTTCTTAATAACCTCCTTTCTATCACTTCTCAAGGTCTTTGGCCAATCTAGGGTTGGTGGACCTAAAACCTTATGCACTATTCTTTTTGTAATCTTAATGGGTCCTATCTCCAGTCATAGACATCCATCATGAATTCAACTCAAAACAATGCAAATCCATTTTGTCTTAAACACCATAGGAAAAACTAGGGTTTTAACCAGACCCTTCTTCTCAACAATCTGGAACTCTTCCTTCAATATCCCATTGTCACATAGCTTATCAAAGGCATGGAAGATTTCTAGATCACTTGTGGCACCAATTTTGCAATTATAGCACTTTCTTACTTCTTGAACCATGACAACCTTAGGTGGGATAATAGATAATGCACCAGTTGGGTCATTTCTATATGCAACTTTAGGGATTGGCCTAAATTTGGGTTGTTTAACCTCATTGCTAACTAGTTGAATTTAATGACTCTCTTTTCCTTCATGATTTCTTGAGCTAGAAGCCATTTTACCAAACTGGGGTTTTAAATGTATTAACAACTTTAACTCTGCATAGCTCAACACTTGATAAATACCTTTGAATCAATGAGTTCGTGCTGAATTGATATTGGAATCCATGCAAATGGCTGTTAGGTTTCTTCTCGATCAGTTCTTCACTCTTCTCATCTTTTCTCTATATTCAAATGGCATGAAAATGAATGAAAATCAACCTTATACTTGTCAAAGACCTAGCAGTTAATGCTTCATGCATACAACTGTAAACTCGGCACTTAAAGGTTTCTCCATTACTTGGCTCCCATTGTATTTCATTTACTTGGCCTTCACTAGACTTGTACTTCACTCGGCTTCAACTATCAGCTTGATCTCTATTAGAAACTTGTCATCTATTGGTGCTTTACTTGGCATCTGAGGGTAACTCAACAGCTTCTTTAAAATTTTTCTTGGCATCTTTTCTCATGCTGGTTTCTTCTCTACAATACTCCTTTTTTCTTTGGAACTAATGTATGATTTAACTTTGTATATCAGTTCCATACAACTTTCTTTTGCTTAGTTAGATAAAGTGTGATCACTTGACCTCTTGGGTGAAGTGATCTCTCCATTTGATGTGTTGTACTCACCTTTCTTTTTCCAAGTCTTGTTCATTTGCCCTCTTATTTGTTCAACATCAACCTTCTCTTTTCCTTTGTTGACTTCTGTCTTGGGTGCTTTTGACTTTGTTGGGTAATTCCTGCTGATATGTCCAATTTTCAAGCAACTAAAACATGTAGTTTGGCTTAGCCATCTACTGTAACTTCCTTTAAAATGTGTCCTTATGTAATTTTCAGGAATGTGTCCATACTGTTGACAATATTGATAGGTATACCTAGTATTGTAATCCCAATTGTAGTGATGACCATGGTTATTTCCTCTTATAGGCTGATTAGGTGTCCACATAGGCTTTGATCTACATTCAAATGCTCTATGTCCATATTTTTTTCAGTTGTAGTAGTGACCTTCAAATCTTGGTGTCCTCATAGTTTTGGTTCTACATTCATGTGATTGATGTCCTTTCTTTTTGCACTTGTGACAAAAGCTTGCATTAATAGGATTATCACATTAATGTATGTTCTTGCTCCTACACACATTAAAGGTATGTCCCTTTTTACCATAGAAATGACAAGTAGGTTTAGTATTCTTACCTTTTTTATTTCTTTCTTCTACAATCTTAGATGATTCTCTTTGTTCAGTGCTGGTGTAACCAAGTCTTGAAGTGTCATTACTAGCCCTTGGTGATTTTAGTAGTTGCTCACAGTGCTTGATAGCCTCATTGGGTTTGTTGTAGATTTTTTCCATCTCCTTCTCTCTTTTCAATTCATTCTACAATTGTTCATTCTGCATCTTTAAGGTGGAAATCTCAATGTCCTTCATGTTTAGCTCAAGATGAGCATTCATCATCTAGCTTAAGGTGTCTAGCTGCATGTTTGAGATCCTTTCAAACTCAATTGTCTTCTCCTCCAGTCTATTGGTAAGATTTCTCTTGTCATCTTCTATCATGGCCTTGTCTTCAATGGCTCTCTTCTTTTGTTTAGTCACTTTACAAAGCATTATAGCTTGTGATTCTTGTTCAAGCTTGAGTAATCTAATTTCTTCATCTTGTGCTCTATTTCTCTCCATCAATTTTTCTATTACTGCATCAAATTCCTTGGAATCTCCATTTGAGAACACTTGTGTGGTATCAATATCCTTTTAGTGTATGTCATTTTCAGCTATGGCTATCTCCTTCCTTCTTTTTAAGGATTTTCTCAATTCTTCTCTAGCTTCTTCCACTTTGTGTAGAGCTAGGTGTACATCAATCACTTGATTGTCTATGATTGTCCCAAGTTTGAAGACTTCTATCTTTAGAAATTTTCTCTAAGTTGTTAGGCTTCTCCTTGTGAGAACCTTTGCTCTGATACCAATTGCTAGAATGTTCAAAATGGGAAGAGTACTTCTAAGAGACGGGGTGAAGTAGAAGTATCACACTTTTAACCTTTTCCAATCCTTTAAATCAAATAACTGAAGAGTAAAATGCATGCATATAAATGAGCATAAAGTAAACACATGCAATAATACATAACACCAAATTTGGTAACCTAGAAACCCTCAAGAATAAGAAGGTAAATTTGGGTGGGGATGATACCCACAAAAATTACTGCAACAATAAATGTTGGACCACTTTTGATGGTCAGCCCTATGAAAAGCCTACCTTGTTAAAGGCTTTATACTGTGTCAATAGTGAACTAGTAAGAGGATTTACAAACACTTTACATGAAGTGTTAGCTTGTTAAAGGATTAACAATAGGTTGTTAAACCCACCTAATACAATAGGATTTTCAATCACTTTCTCCAAAGGTTCTCCTACCTAGCTGTTAAGCTAACCTATCAATATAGGATTTCAACCTTTTAATATGATGGAAGAAAGTATTAGAACAATGAAATTGATAGTATGCAATCTCTAATTGCTGGATTCAAGTACTTGATCTGCTCTTTCTGATGTGATCCTTGCTTGATCTAATCTCTGTTCTTATCCCTTGTGCTATTCTTATCAATTGGATGTATAATTGCTACTTCATTCCTCTAAGTCTTACTTACTTCACATTGAATTTTTCTATAATCTCCCCATACACTATTCTCATCCTCATACCTAATGGAGTTTCTCACCTCCTTTTAAAGACTGTGAAGATTTAGGGTTAGGTATGGATCTATGATCCATATTGAATCTCAAATTTCCACTCATTCTTTGCATTTATCTCATTGGTTGCATGCCTTCTCCATTTTTCTAATTGGCTGCATGTTGATCATATAGGGAATGTAAAATATTTGATCTTTTCCTTTTTCTCCTTCGAAAACTCTCTATGTCAACTCCAAAAATGATTTACATATGAGTTTGTGAAGGCACAAACTCATATACTTATTTTGTGTTACTCAACACATATTACACTCTATCTTGCTCAGCATATGTATGATTCTAACTCTCTCAACATATGAAGCATTCTGACTTGCTCGTCATCAAGTTTGACTCAGCACACGCTATGGCTTGGCATACATAGTGTACTCCACTTCAATGTAGAAAGTAGTTGAGTGTGTTGACACTCAAATATCAAAACTATTTAAGACCAATAGGTATTTCAAATTTAGTTTTGTTTAACTTTGGTGCTTCAAATTCTTTCATTTCACCATCTCTAATTTAGTGATGTAGGCTAGTGGTAGTACGTCAAGTCAATAGGTGGTAGGTTGAGTTAGCCATGAGTTCCAAAGTGGCCATTGACTCATTGGTTAGAGGTTATAGTTTGAATTTGGGAACCTTCACCACCATAGTGGATCTACACATTCTACCTCTGGGATAATATGCCTTTTTTTGGGCATGGATTGGTTAGCCACCCATCAGGTGAATATCAATTGCCATCATAAGGTGGTACAGTATGTGGATGATACAGGTGGGTAGGTCAAACTTTTAGGAATTTAGAGATCGGTCTCGCTTCATAAATCTTAGCTAATCAGCTAAAGTGGAGTGTGCGGAAGGGTTGCTAGTTGTTTCTTATGTCTATCAGTGATCTCAAGGAAGCTAAGAGCCATACAATGACATTTGATGATGACCCAATCCTTTGTGAGTATATAGATGTGTTTCCTAATGAGATTTTAGGTATGCCACCATAGTGTGAAATTGATTTTTAGATTGATCTTGTACCAGGAGTGGAGCCGATTTCATGAACTCCTTACTACATGACTACTTAAGAGTTGAGTGAGCTCAGATTGTAGTTGGATAAATTTTTGGGCAAGGGCCATATTCATCCTAGTGTATCCCCATGGGGTGCACTAGTCATCTTCATGAAGAAGAAGGATGGTTCTTTGTATTTGTGCATTGACTATCGATAGTTGAACAAGGTGACAATGAAAAACTATTATCCTTTTCGAGGATAGATGACTTGTTTGATTAGATGAAGGGAGCATAAGTGTTCTCAAAGATTGATCTTAAGTTGGGATACCATTAGCTTTGTATCCAAGAGGCTGATATTCATCATACAACTTTTTGTACATGGTATGAGCATTATGAGTTCACGGTTGTACCCTTTGGGTTAACCAATGCACCATCAATATTTATGAGTTTAATGAATGGTGTATTTCAAACTTACCTCGATCAATGTGCCATTATATTCCTAGATTATGTACTAATCTATTAAAAGACTACGGTGGAGTGTGAAGTCTATTTTTGTTAGGTATTGCAGTGCTTGAGAGACCATCAGTTGTATGGTAACTTGAGTAAATGTTGTTTGTTCCAGTTAGAGGTGAAGTATTTGGGACACATCATTATAGGTGATGGAATTGTAGTAGATTCAGAGAAAATTCGTACTATCATGGATTGTCTGGTACCCACTAATGTTTCAAAAGTTCATAGTTTCATGGGATTGGCAGGTTACTACTGTTGCTTCATGAAGGATTTCTCAAAAGTAGTTCATTCCATCACCTCTCTTTAGCATAACAGAAAGAAGTTTGTTTGGTTAGACCAATGCAAGACAACATTTAATGATCTTAAGGAGTGTTTGACTAGTGCACCAATCCTTGTAGTTCCTAATCTTTTAGGTGATTTCGTGGTTTGCACAAATGCTTCATTGGAAGGCACGGGTGTGGTGTTGATGCAGGATGGTTGAGTGATTGCACATGAGTCTAGAGAACTCAAGGACCATGAGCTTAACTACCACACTCATGATTTGGAACTCATGGCCATAGCGCATGCCCTTGTCTATTGGAGCTTGCACAATAATCATAGGAGCTTGCAGTATATCTTTACTCAACCAAACTTGAATGCATGAGAGTGTTGTTGGCTTGAATTCCTATGTGAGTATGAATTTGATGTTCATTACATTAAAGGGAAGGGGAATTTTGTTGCAGATACTTTGAGCAGAAGGTGACATGAGGTATCAATGATGTCATTGGGAGTGGATTTATGAGGCCATATCTTAGAGGCTTTACCTAGTGATAGTTGGTATCAAGAGGTGAGGGTGGAGATTGAGTTTGGATGTACCCTTAAGGGGAGATTTTTAGGTTATATGCTTGAGTCCAAGGGACTACTGTGTCACATGGGGTGATCTATGTACCTATTTTGGGTGATCTTCGTACCTTGGTTTTGTCAAAAGTGCATCATGCACCATATTTTGCACATATTAGAGTCAAGAAGATGCATTTTGATCTCAAATAGCTATACTTTTGGGCAGGGATGAGACATAATGTTTCTGATTTTGTTGCTAGATGTCTTGAGTGCTAGTGAGTAAAGGCAGAGCATCAGCATCTGGTGGGTCTTTTGCAGCCACATACCATTCCAAAGTGGAAGTGGGATATGATATCTATTGATTTTATCACAGGCTTTCCTATGCCACCATAGAGACATGATTGTATCATGGTGACAGTGGACAAGTTGTCCAAGGTAGCACATTTTTCACCTATGAGAGAATCACAGCTTCTTTTGTAGCACATGTTTTCTTGGAAAATATTGTTCATTTGCATGGGATTCCTCATTAGATTATTTCAGATAGAGATCTAGTGTTTACTTCTACATTATGGACATCTCTCCAACATGCATTGGGTGCTCAGCTGAATTTTAGTTCAGCTTATCATCCAGAGACTAATGGTCAGACTAAGAGAGTGAATCTAGTTCTGGGGGAAATGCTTTGCATGTATGTTATGGATAGGCGAGTGAAGTGGGAGGACTACTTATACCTTGTTGTGTTCACATACAACAATGGGTATCATAGTTCTCTTGGCATGCCACCTTTTTAGGCCTTCTACGGTAGACCATGCCATACCCCTTTGAGTTGGGATTTCTTAGAGGACTAAGCTCTTTTGGTTCTAGAGATGCTTCAGGATATGGAGTAGTAGGTTATTCACATTAGAGAGCATTTGGTTACTACTCATTACAAGTAGAAGAAGTATGTAGATGTCCATAGGTTGGATCATCACTTTTTTTTTTTAGTTCAGGGTGTTTTTGTGAGTGCATCCCAAGAAGATCCCCATCTATTATGGGAAAGGCTCTAAGTTGGCAACACATTTTTTTATACCTTTTGAGATCGTTGAGAGGATTTGTCTTGTTTCTTATCAACTATCATTTCCACCTAGCCCATCATGCATCTGCAATGTCTTTCATGTTTCTATTTTGAGGCAATATATCCTAGATGTGACCCATGTTCTTGATTGGGATGCTTTGCAGGTAGTAGACGGGAAACTTACTTTGGAGCCCATTTGTATCCTATAATAGTGGAGGTTGACCTTAAGAGGTTAGGACATCAAGCAGGTAAGGGTCCAATGGGACCCAAGCAAAGAGACCTCTGTGACTTGGGAGGATGCTACATGACTAAGGGGATTGTACCCCTACCTTTTAGCTAGCTTCCAAGAGTAAGCCTATGCTAGTGGGGGAGGATGTAGTATCTCTCGTGTTTGTAGTCTGTACCTTATCTATTTTGATTTGAGAGATACTTGATACTCTTATTGTTATTTGTACTTTGAGTTGACTAGAGGGTTGGATGTTATACTTTGATTTAGTACCATAGATGCAAATATGATAAACTAAATAGTATGTTAGGAGGTTGAGAAATGAGTACTTTGAGTTGACCAGAGGGTTGGATGTTGTACTTTGATTTAGTACCATATTTACTTCATTCATGTACCTTTATTCTTTCTACAAATATGAGTGGTGTAAATGGATTAATTAGTAATTTAATGCATTAATTGCTTCGGCTATTATATTATATGTAATTGCACTTGATCATCTTTAGTGTGTAGGATTTATATCCTTGGTAGTGGCCTATGGAGTTAGTGATTTAGCTATTCATATTTTACCAATGTCATCCTTGTATGGTCAACATTTCCTTATTTTAATTGTTTTAAATTAAAACCTTTCAGTTATTAGTAAATCCGAACTCATTTGCATTATGTGATTAGACTAGTGAGTGTGTCTATGCATTTAGAGGTTCGCATTGTCGCAAAAGTGTTAAGTGACCTTCTATAATTTTGGGTTTCAGGCTTTTAAATCTTTTTATATTTGATTTTTGGTAGCTTTTTCTTAGGTGAATTCTTGTTATAGAGAATAATCTTATTTTGTTTGGGTCAATTTAGAGTCTAACAACTCTAGTTGGCTATTTTCCCTAATCGACTATTCACTTAAAAAGTGAATAAGTATTGAAAAAGTGATTTTATTATTCACTTCTCACTTTTTGAAATAGAAAATTTGAGAGCTTTTTGAGAATCCTCTTTTGAAGGATTCAAATTCTATTAATTCTGGGAGCTGTGAGCATACGATTTTTGTGAGGTTAGTCTCGTTGGATCCGGCTTGGAGAGTTCTTGCTTTGCCATCACTTTTAGTAGTTTCAGTGGATTATTTATTTTATTCTACAAGTTTCAATTTCTACCCCTTTTGTTGTCAGGTAAGGCCTTCCTGTTTTGTCATTTTTTCTCTATTTTAGCTTTTGTTTCTTGTAGTTGTATGTTAGGAGGTTGAGAACTAGTGTTCCCCTCCATTTTTTTTTTTTGGTTCTACTTGGTTGGTTGGGTATGAACATTTTTCCAATTTTTAGGATGGGGGTTTTGGGTTTTAGGCCATTATGTTGGCCATTTTTGTATACAATGTTTGAAGTCATTTATTATTGGATTTTGGGGGTTTTTGTACCCAAAGGTCAAATGGGTTTTAATTTTGAATTTTTTTAATTTTTGGGGTTTTTACCTTCTTTTACGTGCTACCCAATTTTCTCAAGTTTTCTTGGCATGAGTTGGTTTGTGGACCTAGATTATCTGTTTGGATATCAGTCAGACCTTTATTGCACTTTTATGATTCGTTAGGATGTGTGTTGCATCTATCCTCCCAAGTTTTTTTTTGCTTCAGTTGAGTGACTTTTTACTTTGTGTTCTTATCCAATCCTTGTATTATGATCTTCATGATGGTGGTGCGCCACATGATAGTACGTGCACATATATTTGTTGAGTGACTTGCGGGGCTCAATCTTTTGTGGTACTTCAAGAAGTTATGATTGTTTGAGTTGGGTTTGGAATTTTCATGCCTATGGGCACTCATTGTTGGATGAGAATGGGTAGGGTAGGGTAGCATATGGAGGGGGCTTCTATCCCACAACCTAGTGATCATTGTGCCTAGAGGGTTGGTAAAGGAAAGGATGTTTTAAATAAATGATAACTAAATAAAATATTTGAGGGTAATAAAATTTAAGATAATAATCTATGTTAGAGCCTTTCTATCAAGGGATTTGAATTTGTGTGTTCTAAGCTTGGGCTTGTCAATGCCAAGTGACTCTCCATGATGTTAGCCCCTACTTAGTAGCCCATCAAGTTGTCTGACTAGGACCTAAAGTTTATGCATTGTCTATGTCTTGGATTCAGTCATCATACTACTTGGCGTGTGTGTTAGCCATGGATGTTTGTTTTGCGTGTGTTTGTGGTTGGATCATTATCTTTATTAGCAGAATGGGTGTGGACCTATAGGTGCCATGTGGTTAGAAGGCATAGCTACCTATACCACTACTAGGGACCAGTGCATAGAAATGGTCTATTCTCCTAGTATGATCATTGTTGGATATTGTCATTTGGTACTTCAAGTTCTAGAGTATGCTTTTTATTGATTTATGCCTTAATTGGAATGCCTTTATATCATGTTTAGATGATGTTAGTTACTGTCACATTTCCTTGTTATGTTGATTAACATGTGATAGGTGGTGTTATCTACTTGTAGGATTATCTTATTCTTTACTTCTAGCATGTTAGATTTCCTTATGCTTATGTTGTAGCACGTGTTAGTAGTGACGTCCCTATTATGATAGTACCGATGATCTAGTTGATGTCTTGGGATGTTATGTGTAGGTGATGCCTAGGTCCCATGATGGTCTTATGATGTTATTGATGGTTGGGAGGAGCCACGTACTTAGTTTGTTTGTATTACTCATTGCTATGTCATTTCCATTTATTACGATGTTACTTTGAGTACACTGTGATGTTCCTTCTGTTCTTTTCTTTCATTGTATGATTAGATGGTTAGATGTTATTTCTAGCTTTCCATCTTTTAGATATGGTTTGAGTGTTCTTGCCTTGAAAATTGGATCTAGTGCTCCCTAGTGTGGAGGAACTTCATGTCTTAGATTTCTCATCTTTTTCCTAATTTTTGTTCTTACATGTTGATTTGGGATCTCTTGTGAGATTGTACTTTCTTGTGTGAGGATGCAAGTTTTCATGTGGCATGTTAGGTTTCTTCTTGTGGATAGACACTTTCTTGTGTGAAACCCTACACCAGTTCTGGGGTGTCTTGGTTATATGAGAAAACACTTCCTCATGCCTTTGAGCACTTCTTCACATGGAAAGACACTTCCTCATGTGGCATGATGTACTTCTTTGCATGAAATTCTGGCAGAGAATGTTCTCATACAAAAAATAGGGGCTATCTAGGCCTGTTAGAGAAAAGTTTAGAAGTTGGTTTTGGATACCCTTTTAGGTTTTACACCTTCCTAGTTAAGAATATATTTCCTGTGGGGTTTAAAATATATCATTTAAGTATAAGTTATTTAATTCCTTATACTTAAGATATAAATTAATATATGCAATGAGTCTTTTGAAATAGGTTATAGACCTCTAGGAGCTTAGAAAAAGATTCTAGGAAATTTCAGGGCTTCAAAAATTCAGACTTAGCCAATTTTTAGGGCTTCTAGATTTTAGACTTAGCCAATTTTTAGGGCTTCTAGATTTTAGACTTAGCCAATTTTTCAAGAGTCACCTTTTTGTCTTTTAGGTTGGGTGATATCTTGTGTTTTTTTTTTTTTTTTTGGTTAGTAGTGGTGTTTGGAGATCCATTTGTGTTTAGATGATTATTAGTCTTACGTTGCGATCTTTTTGATCTGTGTATGTTGTTGTCATGTGCACTTACACTTAATTTTTTTTCAAAAAAAATCTTTCTTGTATTTCATCCTTGTTTCCAAGGATATCTAGGCAAGGCATTACAAGCCTTGGCAATGGTATCTGAAATTTGACAGGTTTATGCATGAGGATGAATATAGTAGGTGTCATTCAGATCATTGTGTTTATTTTAAGAGGTTGGATGATGTAGCTACATTATTTTATGTTTATATTTTGATGATATGCTTGTAGTTGGGTCTAACATGGATCATATTAAGGGGTTGAAATGCTAGTTAGGACATGCATTTTCTATGAACAATTTGGGGGTAGAAAAACAAATTAAGAAGGACAAATTTAGAGACAGGAAGAACATAAAATTGACATTATCTTAGGTAGATTATATTGAGAAGATGTTGTAATGTTTCTCTATGGAGAATGCTAAAGCTATCAACACACCTTTACCTAGTCATTTGAAGTTGACTAAGGAGATGTGTCCCAAGACACAAGAAGAGGAGGACAAGATGTCTAAGGTACCCTATGCTTTAGTCATAGGAAGCTTAATGTATGCTATGGTATGTACTAGGCCAGATATTGCACATGCAGTGGGAGTTGTTAGCAAGTATATGAGTCATCTAGGGACTAAGCATTGGAATACAGTTAAATGGATTCTTAGATATTTGAGAGGAACATCTAGTAAGTGTTTACACTTTGGGGGCTCTACTACTACTTTATAGGGATATGTTGACTCAGATTTAGTAGGGGATATTTTTACTAGGTAGAGTACTATAGGTTATGTATTTATTGTTGGTGGGGTGGTAGTGAGATGGGTTTCTTGATTACAATAGGTTAATGCTTTATCCTCTATAGAGGCAAAGTATGTTGCTACTATAGAGGCAGCCAAGGAGATGATATGGCTTTAGTTCTTCATGGAAGAATTGGGACACCCATAGAGGGATAATTATTTATTCACAAATAGCTAGAGTGACATTCATCTTGCAAAGAATTTTGATTTACATTCAAAGAAAAAACACATACAATTGTAGTACTATTTCATTTGGTCAGTTTTGGATGATGGATAGTTAAAGCTAGATAAGATACATGAAAATGGCAATCTAGCATATATTTTTACAAAGGTAGTGACAAGGGAGAAGTTGAACTCCTTTTCAGTTTTGATTGGTCTTCTAGACTAAACAGACTAAAAGAAAAACAACATCTAGGGTGTATTAATATTCCAGTGGGAGCTATAGGTTTAGTAGTGTTATGATTAATCTCCAAGTGGGAGGTTATTATTGTGGAGTTTGATTAGTCTCCAAGTGGGAGATTTTTGTGATGTGGAGCCTAATTAGACTCAAAGGTTTATTTGGCATGGTTTCCTTCTAGATTATTTCTATGGGGTTAGAACCCCCAAGATGGGGTCAAGGGATGGCACCCCTGCAGAGTCTTGGGGTAGTGCCCCAAGTGCACTTCCTATTGTAGTACAAGGTGTGATTGAGGGGCAACGCCCCCGTAGGGGTTTTTGGGGGCAGCACCCCTAAAGCCAAAAATGACCTTATACTATAAAAGGCATTGGCTAATTTTATTCTATTATTCTAGTGCTAATTTTTATAAGTGCCAAAAATCTTGTATAAAAAGGCTTAGGGTTAGGAATTTTCAAAAATGTGTGTTGCAAAAATTGGTTCTTGCGGCAATATTGAGCTGTAAGGGATTATAGATTATAATTAGGTTATAATCACTAGACCATAATAATATTTGACTTGCTATTGGTAGACATACCCTAGGGATTGGGTGAACCACATTAAGTCTTGGTGTCTTGTGTTCTCTTTTGTACGATCTACTATTTTTTGATATTGGTTATATTTGCATGTAACTATTATTTCTTTTTGAGGTTAATCCTAACAAACTATGCTATGAAACTACCAATTATGCTCAAACTAGCCCTAACTATAGCCTAAGTGCACTTGGTACTATTAGAGTGCACTTGATGCCTATAATGACCATTTTGGACCTCTAGACTGCATTTTGGGACCCTAGAACTGGTTCCAAAAGCCTATATAGAGATCATTTTGCACCCCAAATTTAATTTTTCATCCTATAATCCTTGCATATTACATATCTAATCAGCATAATCCTCATTTTTATTCCCCCTATACCTCATTTTGAACCCAAAACCCCTTTGGACTTATACAAAAATTAGAACAAAGTATGAGTCCTAGAGTATCTCCTAATTTTGATGGATGATGGATCTTGACCATAGTCTTTTTGTCATCTTTTTTGTTATTTTCTCGGGTCAAACACTATCTATGTCTTGATGGATTTGACCTTGTCATTTTTATCAACTTGATTTTGATCTCTTCTAGTCAAGATCCAAAGTCCATCTTCACAAGGTTAAACTCTTAGATTAATACTTTCCAAAAATTTCTCCTAAGTTTAAAACCTTGCATACACCCTTGTCATAGAATTATCATAGCTCAAGTCTCCCTAAATTTCATTCCAATTAATCCTAGTTGCATGATCACTTGATCTTGCATAGTTCAAAACCCTAGCATCTCTTCCAATATCAAAACCCAATCAACTTTTCCAATGATTAATTTATGCAAATCACTTGTAAAACCCAATACTTTACTTGATCCCACATCCCTATCTTGCATATTCTAAACTTCATTATCAACCTTAGCATACTTCCATTTGCATTATCCACATTTTCATACATCAATCTTTAACATCACTCCCAAGTCCAAGGTCCAACCCTAATCTGCATTTTGCATACCTTAGAATCATCTTCATACCCCTTAGTCAAAATCCAAAATGTCATTCACATTTGCATTTGTGCATCATACCCTTAGATCATCTACATCTTGCATACCATAACCCTAGGTCATTTTGCACTTCCTTAGGTTGCATAACATGCCTAACCCAAATACAGAAAAAAAATCATATCTTCCATACCCACTTCCAAATTATCAAGATTTTACCTATTTTTCCAACTGCACCCTATTTTACCAACTACACACCTCAGGTGCATAGTTGGTAGTTTTATAGTGCATTTGGTAACTAGAAAATTCATCTTAGGTTCCAAAACCCTAAACTACATTTCTACACCTTGCACTGCTTCCACAAATCCTAGAAGACACCTAAAAACACTTGGATCATCCTTTCTTTGCATATTTGTCACCCAAAAAACTTTTTTTGCCAATTGCACCCTTCAGGATACCAAGTGCACACTCCTAGGGTGCACTTGGTATTGTTAGAGTGTATTTGGTAGCTTTGGTGCACATTTGGGAGGTAGAGAGTCAAATTTGACATTTCACCACTGCATCTACATCCTTAAATATCATGCCAACACTTACAAGGAGACAATCAATTCACATGTAAGAAAAGTTATATCAACCTTTTGTTTTTTGAAATAAAAACAAAACCTAAATCTCATCCAAGGTAGAAGAATACTAAGAAACCTCAACAAACACTTGACATAGTTCTAACCAAAGCCTCACAACCTTTTCTTGTGGACCCATTAAGAATTTATCTGCCAAACCCTAACCATCAAGAAATGAAACAACTAACCATAAAAAACACATCTACAATGAAGTTTCCTCTAAACACTTCCCCTACACATAGAATGGTTCAATGGAACCTTGATTTTGAGCACATATCTGTGGCTATTCCTCTTGGATGTAGAAGTGTACCTACAACACTAGAGGATGAAGAAAATTGCTCATTCAAATTTAGCAAACCTAGCACAAGTACCTTCAATCCTTTGAACATACAACAAAGTATTTCATATCTAAGTGATGATTCTGACACTGACTATGACATCACTAATGAAGGAATGGCTAGGGCTTGCAAAGACAAGAATTTTTGAAAGAACTTTAAACTCTTGGTGAACCAAGAAATCATCAAATTTAATCTAAATTTATAAGGACCCAAGTATAAATATCAAGAGAATCCAACATTTGAAAAAATACAACCTATGATTAATTTAGACTTAGATAAAGGGAAACAACCTTTGGAGTTTTCAAACACAAAGATAACACCTATAAGATCCCACCAAGATTCAACCATTGAAATTCTCCAAAGTACTTTCAAACTCATTAATATCAGCCCCTTGTTTGACAAACCTTCATCAATCAATGAAAACAAGACTCTTCCAAAGTACCCCAAGAAGATGTTGAGAATTGATCTCAATCAAATAATGCAACAACAAGAAGTGCCTAAGGGGGCTTGCACCATAGGGATGCCAAACGTACCTCCTATGGAGGAAAAAAAACAAAGTACACTCTTGATCCTAACTCTACCAACCATCATGACATCAAATACAATGGAGCCCCCTATGAATGCACCATGAAAATCATCAAAACTTATTACAAAATCCCTATTAACACACAATGGAAGAGTCTTAACAACATTTCACCCATTCCCCAAAGGAATGTGGCTCATTGCCATATCAATATGACATCTCAAGGTGAAACATAAAATACCCAATAGTATCACAATAAAGACCCCAACATGACTTTGACCTCTAAATGACATTATCAACTTCTAAGACAAAAACAACCTCAAGTGGGGCAAGGACACAATTTTTATAATACAAAACCAAGTCAAAATACACCTAATGTGTACACTACATATCAACATCAACATCCACAACAGAAAAATAAATCTTCAAGTGGTCCAAGGACCTAACATCCCTAATGCACAAACTAGTCCAAATCCACTTGACTTACACATAATGTACGAGCAACAATTCCAACAGCAACAAACAATGTTTTCTAAACAACAAGAGAAACTAAAACAACAATTACAATAGCCAAGATTCCTATAGCAACAAATTTCTTGTCAACAACAATTGTTGCAACAACATGTGCCACAATGAACTCAATAGATACCTCCACAAAAATAGTTGCATACATGGCCTCACATTCAACCAACAAAGGTATCTCAACAACAACTAGAACAAATGGCACAGTAACAACCACAAAAATTGATGAAACAATAACCCATGGTACAACAATCACAATAAATACCAAAACAAGGACCTTTCTATCTTCAAGGTGCCAACATATGTCTACCACTTAGTGACACATCACCTGAGTCTTTGGATACAAAAATGTCAAAACCGAGTAGACATAGTTCTCACCATAGAAAATAATCTACTTGTAGACATAAAAGACTCAAAAAAAGGCTTAACACTCAACATCCTAATGTCAATTTACTACAATAGTTCAAAAAATTAGCCAAAAAAGTTGAGGCATTGGGATTCCAGAAGAAACAAGTCCTATACATATAAAGGGATCTACGTCTTAATCCCTTTATCAAAAAATTATATATGCCTCCATTCTTAAAACATTTCAAGGCACCGAGATTTGAAAAGTATCAAGGAAAAGACAACCCAATTGACCACATCAAGGAAATTCATGCCTCTTATACCAAACTCAGTGATGAGCCCACATATCTCATGAGACTATTCCCTCATTCTCTCTGTGGGCCCACACTTGAATGGTACTCCAAACTACCTAGTAATATCAAATCTTGGTGAGAATTAGTAGAAAAATTCATATCCCACTTTGCCTTCAACATAAAAAATGAGGTGACACTATCTAATCTATGCTCAACAAAAAAAAAGATAGGAGAACCATTCATAACATTCCTATTATGGTGGAGAAACCTAGTCAATGCTCACTAAATATTTCCAAAGAACAACAAGTTAATCTATGCATTGAAAATCTAGTCCCTAATTTAATGTACGAACTCAAGATCAAAAGTAAGAACACCATTGGTAAGCTAATGAAAAAGGGAGCTAGCTTTGAAGATTCCATCATCCAAAAATGCATCCTCAAAACAAACAAGGAAAACACCAATAGAAATTTGTCTAATGACAACCCAAACTTTTTCTCCAAAAATAAGAATGTAACCAATGATGGTATTGTGGATACATGAATGATCAGTGCAATGCAACCTCAAATGAATCATGTAGGTGAAAACCCTACAAACACAAAAAGTCCTAACCAAACTCCACCTCAACAACAAAAAAATGAGGCCTTGATACAAGATAGATTGCAAAGATTCCCCCAGAAATAAAGATAGAAAATTTACACCCCTGGGGATACCACTCGAGATTGCACTTCAAAAATGACTAAGAAATAACTTCTTGAAGTTAGCTCTAGTCAAAGATGAACCATCAACAAAACCCTCCTGGTTAGATGACAAAAAATTCTATGATTACCATTGCACCAAAGGATACAAGATCAATTCATGTTTCCAAATTAAACATGAAATCCAAGACCTTATTGATGATGGTATGATCAAAGTTAATCTATCACTACTAGCATCCAATTCTGATCATACTATTTTTAAAGATCCTTTGGATAATAATGAGAAAGGGAAAGTCTCCAGTTCAAACTCAAGCTCATATGCTAATATAAACTACACACACATTGGATGACGACTATATCATAAATTATTTCAATGAGTCTAACTCCTATATATCCACATTCACCTTAAACATTGAAGACCCTCAGTGTGTTATCACCACACATCGCATTTAGATTACCTTACTTTGAACCCCAACTAGACCTATGACCCCAGTTAGACCTATAGTCTCTGCTAGACCCATGACTACTAGTAGACCTATTGATCCCACTTCTTAAGATTACATCATTGTAGACTTGCTTGGAAAAACCCATGTGAAAATATCCATCCTAAAATTTTTGTGTACATCACCCCAACATTAGAAAATCATTGACCAAGCTTTAAAAGAGTCAGTAGTTCTAGATAACATTGATGTTGCCTAGTTCCAAGCCATGATTGGGAACCTACCCACATCACAATATATCACCTTTTCACCCCAAGATATTCCTAAAGATAGACCCAACCAAAATAACCCCCTTCATCTCAAGGTCTTTATCCATAATGCCAAGGGTAGGCGTGTCTTGATAGATGGGGGAGCAAGACTGAACATTTATACCCTTAAAGTAGTGAAGGCTCTAGGTTAATTTGAAGAAGATGTGGATCCCTCTTGCAGAATCACAATAAAGGTCTATGATGATGGTGAATGCTTCTCCAAGGGCATTATCATATTACCCATAAGAGTTGGTTTTGCTATTGAGAATACATTATTCTAGGTCCTAGATATCCAAATGAATTACAACATGATAATAGGATGCCGTTGGATCATGTTATGAAAGAGGTTCCTTCTACATATCATCAGTGTCTGAAGTTTAACTACAACATTAGGGAATCACCACTTTCTCCCCAATCTTGTAGTAAATCAAAACCATTGCAAATACAACAACCTTGTATCAATACACAAAAAACCACTTGTATCAATTCCAATAGTGGAGGTGGCCTACATGAAGAACATTTCCATGAAAATATATATGTCTGTATTGATAAAATAAAAGAAGAATAAGAACCCACTTTAATATCTCCAGTATGGACCTGAGTTTACTATCATGTAGAAGCAAGGCTATGTTGGATGTAGTTGTCTTGGATCTCAAAAACAAAGATTAACTGAACCTATCATATAAAAAGGATGACCTCATATTTTAGGGCTTGGATTCAAACCATTGCAAATAGGTCCTCCTTGTACTAAGGTACCCTCATGTAAGACTATGAATGCTTTGAATAATTAAAAGAAAATTGAGATACCCAACTTGAAACCAATAATCTTGATAGTCCTTATGCACTTGACCATATATTTTTGACCCTAATAGCCTAACCATGGAGAATAAATATCTTATATAACTCCATCCATCACTCAAACCAATCATATACCTTGGATCAATACATTATGGGATCCAAGTCTTCCATCTTCTCAGCATGATCCCAAAAATACTATTAGATATAATACCAATATATATACCTTTGGCCATAGCCCATTCAAAACTACTGATGACATCCCCTCAAGCTATCTTGAACTACTAGATTAGGAACAATGTGGTCCACTGATCTTCGCTTAGTTTGAAAAAAATGATGCTCTTATAAATGTCTTGAAATTCTATGAAGGCATTATAATTAATGGTCATAAAGAAGAAATTCCTCCTAAATTAAATATGTTGGCATATTTTGGGAGTCAAATCAATCTTCTAGTTATAAAAATTGAAGAAAAGGAAAAAATAACAAGAATATGTCTCTTGGTGAAAACTGAAAGATGCCATTAGACCATGAAAAAGAAAAAGCTAAGCATCTCCCAAGGATACAAAATGAAAAAGATGATGACATGAATATAAGTGTTCCAATTTTTAACATGCCACAAATTGTTTTTGAGCTCTCTTGATCATCCTTCATATGGGAGGTCGTTTGTCTCAATCCTTCCAGTTCTTCCTTATATCTAGTTACTTATACCCAAATCCTACTAGCTAACTTGTTTGATAACCAAACTTAAACCTCTATCCGACTAGTCTTTGAGCATGACATCATCAGTGACATATTATACCTAGAATCCATTGACCCAACTATCCTCATATGCCTTGATTTGTGAGAAGAAGGCATTGTCTTACATACAGTACATGATAGTATATCTCAAGGCTATTCTAGCAGTTTGATTTTAGCTACAAACTAGGAATGAAACCTACGTATTTATATTCACTTATGGGTTTAGAGGTTATCAACTAGCAACATTGGCAATAGACTCATTGCTAGCATTTTTCAGAAACATCCATGATTCTATCTAAAAGTCTTGAAGAAATATCAAAAAATTGGCAAAAAGTCTTGGAAAAAAAAGAATTTTTTTTTTGAAAAAGTCATGAAAAAATGGATACCTTGATGAAAACCTAGAAAATAGGAATCTTGGCATAGAAATTTGAGTCAAGAGAAAAACTTTATTCAAAAGTGAAAACATGGAAAATAGGCTCCATCTATAATCAATTGTAGCTCCTCCATCTACCAGGATTCCATCTAGTTTTTCCCCCTTTTGTCATTCCTTGGTCACATCCTTCATATTGCAAGACATTCCTAGTCCTTGATCATGACCCAAAAACTAGTTGATATTCATTGTTATCTTATCCAAGCATCACTAGTTTGTAGATACTCTATCTTTTTCCTTTGTACATAGTTTGTGTCTTCTCTAGGGGCATATCACCTACATAGTGCATGAGTTTGAAATTAAACTGAGGGCATGTCCCTAAATCCTTTGGACTTATTGCATATCAAATTGGAGCTAACATCTATAAATTCTTTATGATCTTGAAAAAACCATAAAAATTTAGATACAATCCTAAAATATCCTAAAAATGCAAATATGATCCTTAAAAAAGACCTAATTATCATAAAATATCTTGAACAAACCCATAAAAATAATAAAAATGTCTTGAAAAAATCCATAAAAATTATAAAATGTCCTGAACAAATTGATAAAAATCATATAATATCTGAAAGACCAATAAACATCATAAAATGTCTTGAAATAAAACCTAAAAATCAAAAAATATCCTAAAGAAATGAGTAACACAAAAACATCAAATATCCTAAAAAACCCTAAAAGGCTTAAAACCCACCACAAACTTGCAATAAACCTTGTAAATAGTCACTGTGGATAATCACCCCTTTTACTTGAACATTTCCACTTTCGTAGAATGAAACTCAAAGCACTGCACTTTAATGACAATCACACTATTTGAGCAACCTGAACTGACAATCAATCCAACTTGTCACTATCAACCAAGCCATCAAGTAAATCTATCACATCATCAATTTGTCAAATACTCTTTGAAGACCTAAACCACTAAAAAGGAAAGTACTAATGGACAAGAATAGCTATTAGCTCACTTTATTTATTTCTAGTGATTTATTTTTACTTTTTTTTCTTTGATAATGTTCCTATGCCACTGGATGATATAAAATGATCTATTAGAGTGTTCGGGATGGTTCATGGTTGTCTTATGTTTTTTATCTATTGAATGTACCTTTCAAAGTCCAGGGCATGTATATATGCCTCGAGAAGGACAAGGTCATTTCCTATTTGCATCGTTCTTGTCTACGCAAAAGGCTTACATTTGTGCTATGGCTCTCTATGGCCATGATGCCTCACATTCCATTTTCCATATCAAAATAAAGCTCCTTCGACATATAGTGCACTTTATAAAAGAAAAAAGTTCTCACTTCATAATAACTAGTCCTCATCTCATATCCTCTAACTTATAATGTCCATCTTTTCCACCATCATCATAGTTATGAACTCTGATTCACCAAAATCATCTTCATCCTCCCTTCCTAAATTATCATTCATCATCTATTAACCTTCTATTTATTTCCACTACGTATGACCTTAATTTGACCTAGGTTTTACAAATTTTGACCTATATTTGACAAAAATTTGATAACATTTGACAATTTTTGACTATTTTTACCTATGTTTTGACCTCTTTCTAAGGTTGTGAGCACATATACAAAATTTTGGGTCATTTCGAGTTCATGTGCATTTATTTTGACCCTCTGCCCAACTTGTTAACTTTCTATCAAGTTTGACCTAGTTTTGACCAAAGTTGGAAAAATTGACGATGTTTGATTGATTTTACCCATGTTTTGATCTCTTTATATGGTTTTGGTCATGTAAACAAGTTTTGGGCCATTCTGAGTGCAACCAAACTAATTTTGGCCCTTGGAACATTTTGGGGTGCATTTGGGCTTCCCAACTGCACATAGGGTGCACTTGGTCATCCTAGGGCACACTTGGTCATCTTAGGGTGCAATTGGAATGATTGAGAGTTACCCATGTGCACTTGGGGTATTTGGATGCCTAGAACTACTCTCAGGGCCTTGATTGACTCCCATTTTGCACTGAGGACCCCATAACTTTTGCGTTTGAACTTTGATTTTTTATCCATCAATTGCTATGGATTCGTCTCTTCATTTTCAAAAGATTGACCTATCATTTGCATGATTTGGAAAATTTCTTAAGGGGGAACCCATATATATCACCCCTATAGGGACATGTTGTTATGGCTTTCTCATTAGTATTCTTTAACACAATGCTCTAAATCACATTGTATCAAAGACAAAAAAAATGTAGATGTTCAAGAATGGTTCATGTCTATTGTTTAATCACTTTTTCATACTAACACATCCCATTTTCTCATTTTAATAAGTTGGATCTTTTTGCCAACTTGATTATCATTTGATCATATTTCAACAATATCCTTTATCATGCGTATCCCCTTTCAAATCAATTGTAAATAATTTCAAAATCGGTTCCCATTTTATCCAAACTTTATGGAATCCACTTGAAACCATTTCAACATCATGAGAATCATGCCAAATCAACCCAAAATCATCCCAAATCAGCCCCCACCAACACTAAACACTCCAAGCCTATATCAGCCTTTAGACTTTTTACTTTTGTGGCTGGGCTTCTAACACTTATTTTCAGCTTGTTTTGTTTTAACTCTTAGGTTCCAGGATCCTTGTAAAACCTGTTTATCTAATAAAAAACACTAAAGATTCCAAATAATTCATCATTTTTTAAACCCTATGCATTTTTGTCTCTCAGTATCTTTGAAACCTATTAAATATTATCAAACCTGTCAAATCTAACCTTATTAGTATCATGTTCCTTAGTGCTAGGTCAAACCTATCATTTTTATCATTTGATCATTGACATATTTAAGTCCCTTAGTGTCAAATCATGGCATTAACCAATCAATTTAATAACATTGACAATGTCTATTAATGTTTTTATGATCAACCTATTTGAATATCTAGATATTGTTAGAAGATATTTTGGAAGCATGAATGATGATGATATTTGTATGGGGGAGTACTGTTGATATTCTACTATGATGATATGTTACATTCATGACTAAGTTTGTCATTGATGTCAACATAATTATTTTTTGTGGTATCTGACAGAAGAACAAAAAAAAGATCAAGTTGTTATGAATGACTAGTTGAGTATTATAACCACCCATGGTTATGGGAGATACTTCTAAATATCTAGTATATGTAGTTAACATCAAAAGGAGAAAGGATGAGTCTAGAAGAAGTTATATAAGTTTTGGTGATGACTATTTTTAGATAGAGTTTACAGAGGCATGTTTTGGTAAACTCGTTATATCTCTTAGCAGATTTGATATCTTGAGGATTGAGGTTGAGGACATAAGTAAGACATGTTAAGGATGACATGGCTAAGTTCACTCATCATAATATTACATGTACAATTTTTTTTTGAAGTTGCAAAGTAGAAGATTTATGTTATCACTAAGTGTAACATGTTCTTAATGTGGTTGTATAATAATTAATTGAGAAGGTCTAATAGATGACTCAGGGAATTGTTTAATGGACTTGGTATAAAGTAAGGACATTTTACTTTATCATGCTATGTGTGAAAAATGTATTGTGAATGATCAATAAGTAGCAGAGAGTATGGAATGTGAAGTTTAGCAAAGCAGTGTCAAAGTGAAGAAAACTTGATTGTAAAGTTTTGCTGAGTGATCCAAAGTTTGGTATCTGGTATAAAGATTAAATGTTTAATATCCGATAGAGGAGGAGAATTTACTTAAAATTAGTTTAACATGTTTTGTGAAGAAAATGGAATTAAAAGACAACTATCAACTCTGAGAACCCCTAAATAGAATGACATTGCAGAAAGAAGGAACAAATCAATTACAAAAGTAGCTAGAGGTATGTTAGCAGAAATTGATGTATGCAAGAAATTTTGGAGAGAAGGTGTGAATACAATAGTCTACACTATGAATAGAGTGCAAGTTAGGAAAGACACAAACAAGACACCTTATGAATTGTGGTTTGGTCACTCACCTATAGTTAAGTATTTTAAAATTTTTGGTAGTAAGTGTTATATTGAAAGAGATGATGATATTGGTAAGTTTGATGCTGGAAGTGATAACAACATGTTTCTTGATTATTCATTCAAAAAAAAGCTTATACATGTTATAATCATAGAACTAATACTATTATGAAAAGTGAAAATGTGAGAATTGATGAGAAATTTAGGATACAAGAGAGGATAGTTGATTACAATTAAGATGATGATGTTGTTACTAATCCAAGGAATGATGAGGTATTTCTTGAGACTCACAATGCTATGTAGAATAAAGGAGAGCCAAGGTAGGAATAAAGCTTGGAACCTTTAGTAGAGCCAAGAGTTGAGATAGAAACTCCTACTTTAGGAAAGAATATGATAGAGAATCGTCCATCTGAGTAGATCATCGGAAGCAAAGATAAAGGTGTGATGACAAGAAGCAAAGTAAATGAAGAACAATGCTTGATATCTCAAGTTGATCCTAAGAATGTAGATGAAGCATGCAGAGATGACTATTGGAACCAAGCTATGAAAGAGGAATTGGCTCATATAGTAAAGAGTGAGACGTGAGAATTGGTCCCTAGAGTAGTAGACAAGAATGTGATACGAACTAAATGGGTATTCAGGAACAAGATAAATGAACAAGGAAAAGTTGTAAGAAAAAAACATAGATTGGTATGTAAAGGCTACTCACAATAAGAAGGAATAGATTATGAAGAGACTTATGCTCTAGTAGCTAGAATATAAGTAGTAAGATTATTCTTAGCCTATATAGCATAGAATTAATTCAATGTATATTAGATGGATGTCAAGTCGTCATTTTTGAATGGAGAACTTGAAGAAGAAGTGTAAATTGAGAATTCTGAAGGATGTTCTTGGATAGATGACAAGAACATAGTATGTAGTCTAAGGAAAGCATTGAATGAATTGAAGCAAGCACCTAGAACCTAGGATGCAAGGTTGGACAAACATTTAATAAAACTTGAATATAGAAAAGGTATGGCTGATAGTAATTTGTATTGGAAATAAAGTGATGATGGTTTAATGATTTTGGTAATATTTGTTGATGACATCATATCTAGAGGAAATGATGAAGAAGGTGAGAAGTTTTTATAAGAGATAAAGAAAGAATTTGAAATGAGTATGATAGGAGAGATGAAATATTTCCTAGGATTGCAGATTGTATAGAATAAAGAAGGAATCTTTATTTCTTAGACTAACTACGTGAAGGATTTATTGAAAATGTTTGGTTTGGAAACATATAAATCCATTGGAACACCTATGGTAATTGGATACAAATTATCTACGAAGGATGAGATACCTACTATTAAGCTAGAAAAAGTACATATCTATGGTTGAAGGTTTGCAATATCTGACTCACATAAGGCCAAATATAGCAAATGTAGTTGGAATTATTGCAAGATTCTTGGATGATCCTAGAGAATCACATTATGTAGTAGTAAAAGGGACATTTAGATATTTTAAGGGAACATATGAGTTTGGATTATGGTATGAAAAATATAATGATTTCACTCTAAGTGCTTATACTAATGTAGATTGGGTAGGTAGTATGGATGATAGAAAAAGAACTAGTGGTGGAGCATTCTTTCTTGGAGGGAGACTGGTTTCTTGGTTAAGCAAGAAGCTGGATTGTACATCATGAAGTATCGTGGAAGTAGAGTATGTTGCAACAAAAAATAAATGCAATCTAGTCATTTGGATGAAGTAGATGCTAAAGGATATACGGATACAAATTAGTGAAACTATTTTTATACATTGTGACAACACAAGAACAATAAATATGTCTAAGAATCTAGTGTTGCATTTGAGGACCAAGCACATTTCTATTAAGTATCATATTTTGAGAGAAAAAATTGTAGAAAAGGAAATCAGATTTGAGTATGTGAGCATTAAAAAATAGAATATAGATAAATTCACTAAGCCTCTTCCCAAAGAGACTTTTGAGTATTTGTGAGGTATGCTTGGGGTTATGCCCCTTCCTACATTAGAGTAGAAGATGCAAGAGTGCATTAGTCTAGGATAAAAGAGTGTCATTGTTTTTGTAGACTAAATATTGATCCTCCCTATATGGGGGAGTATTTGTGATGGATAGAGTCATCTAGGAATCTTGTTGATGTTGCTTTTGTTTTGAATAGTGTCTTTTGACTCTTGAGCTAGTAAGTATTAGATGTTGTAGAGTTTGATGTAGTGATGTTGGTTGTTGAAACCTTTGACATTGATGTCAATGGTAGAGAAGTTTGGCATGAAAATAATTATGTTGAGGAAGATGTTTGGCATAATCACAGTATGTGGTTGGTATAGAGCACATTGAAGTATATAAATGGGGGAGAATGATTGATGAAGTAGATTTGAAGATGAATAGTCTTTTGTTAGTATTCTTGGAACTAGATGTTTTTTCATCTATGTCGCCATCAATACCAAAGGGAAAGATTGTTGGAATATTTGGAGATTGTTAGAAGATTGGTTGGAAGCATGAATGATGATTACATTCCTATAAGGGAGTACTATAGATATGCTACTATGATGATACATTTTATTCATGATTGAGTTTGTCATTAATGTCAACATAGCAGTTTTTTGTGGTATCTAACAGAAGAACAATAGAAAGATAAAGTTGGTACGGATGGCCAGTTGAGTATTATTACCACCTGAGGTTATGGGAGATACTCCTAACTATTTGGTATATGTAGTTAATGTCAGAAGGAGAAAGGATAAGTCTAAAAGAAGTTATGTAAGTTTTGGTGATGACTATTTGGAGATAGACTTTACAGAGGCATGTTCTAGTAAACTTGTTATTGTACACTAGAAAAGGTGCACTTCTCTAAACAATTCTATCCGAGGTTCTCCATAGATTGGAAAACTCAAATACCAACTTAGAGCTCCCTAGTCATGGAGTGTAAGGGGCATACAAATTAACATATAAAAGCTCTCAACTGAGCCTTAGAAATGCAGCCCTTGCTAGTAAACCACAAAATGGGAGATTCTTTAGACAAGAGCAAGAGTGCTAGTGTCAAAGAACTCTTGGATCATGCAATGCAAAAATGAAACTATATTAGGATGAGATGCTCAATGCAAGCTATGCTAAATGAGATGGGAATGTTACAAATCCAACTATTAAGCTATGTGATCTAATTATTTGCAAAGAAACTACACTAACATGCAATATGATCTTAAGACTAATATGAAGTGGATAAAAGAATGAGACAAGAAATGAGAAGTTCTCCAAAAAGCTCCAAAGAAACCTGTTAGAAAACCTGTAGCATAACAACATTCAAATGAGGATGGATTGAGGGGGAAAGCTCTCTCCCTTTTAAAGTCACACGGATGGTAGAGATCACGATGAAGATGGTGGATGAACAACGATTGAATTTGAAAAGAGGAGTGATCCATGTGCACACACAAGTCAACCAATAGAATATAAGTTGACTTGTCATATAAGACAAAAGTCACAAAACCTTTTCTTTTAATTGCAAAATAGAAAAAAGGACTTTATGTGTGCACTTAAAGTGGGTTAGAAGAATGGGGTCTTTTATTTAATTAAAAGGGGACATGTTCTTTTAATCAAATAATGAACTTAGGATAGCATAGTCAAACTATAGGTTATAGTCAAGTAAATTGATTATTAGTAATTTGGTCTAGGTAAATGATTAAATTAATTTAGCCAAAATGTTGAGAAGGGGGCTAATAGTCTAGATGACCATTTTTAGGTGATTACAGTTATATCTCTTAGCATAGTTGATATCTTGAGGATTGAGGTTGAGTACATAAATAAGACACATTGAGGATGATGTGGCTAAGCTTTCATTCATAATATTACATGTACAAAAAGTTATTCAAGTTGCAAGTTAGAAGATTTATGTTATCGCTAAGTGTAACATGCTCTTAATGTGGTCCTATAATAATTAAATTAGAAGGTCTAATAGCTAACTTAGGGAATTATTTTATGGACTTGGTATCAAGGAAGGAAATTTTCTTTTATCATGGTACATGTGAAAAATGTATAGTGAATGATTGATAAGCAACAGAGAATACATAATGCAAAGTTGAGCACAATAGTGTGGAAGTGAAGGAAACTTCATTCTTAAGGTTTTGCTAAGTGATCCAAAGTTTGGTATTTGGAACCAAGGTTTGTGATTTAATCCACAAGATCTAACTCTAATTGGTCTAGTTGATAAGATAGAGGAAAGAGCAGAGCAAAGAGGAACATAATAGTAAATTACTTGGTTGAGTAGTGAGCTCTTCTTGTGGTTGAAATTGCATGTTTGGGTAGTGGGCTCATCTTATATACACTATACCACAACTCCTAACAAGGCTGGAATCTCCTAACAGGGATTCAAAGTCTCCTAACAATGACTCTATGTACAAAATTTTGTAATAGACTCCTAACATGGTCCATCCTCTAACAAGGAATATTTATATTAGTACATGATCTTGTGGGCATCATTCCCACTAGGGTTTTCCCTCTGATCAAGGGTTTCCCTAGTCAACATATCTAGTGCTATTGTTTATGTGCACTTTATTATGGTTATTGTTTACTTTGGTTGAATGTTTAAGTTTGGTTAATGATGATATATGTTTTAATTATTGGATAATTGATTTGATAACCAATTCACCCTCCCCCCACCAGTTATATTGGTGGACTATTATTTCTAACACAACCCTATCAATCAAAGTTCAATCCTCTAATATTTATAAGGTCTAGTAAATGTAAAATTTTTCTTAATCCATCTCATGTGTCCTTGGCATGTTAGTAATCCTAATCAGTCATTCAATTTGATCATGACTTTGATCTACCCATCATTGTCCTAGTCAACCTACATAATCATCACATTTCATCAAAGGATATTATGAAATTTTTCTAATCAAGTTAGTTAATCATTTACTAATTTATCCTATAGGATTAGATAACCCATAAGCTAATCCTATGTCATTTTGATCATTTTCATCCTGCATTACTAATTACTCTTCCAACTAACAAATGTTCTCAATTAATTATATTTATTAATCAATTGATTCACCTTTGCAAACTATAAGAATTCTCAATTTCCTAAGTCCTATTTTCCACCTCTAATTTCTATTTTATTAATTTCCATTTGTGTAGATATATGAATTTTTAATTCAAATATTCCACCCATTCTTGACACTTGGACATGACGCATCATAGATATTATCCCTACACTTGGCTAAAATATGTCAGATTTGATATATTTTATTCCCTACACATGTCTATAATAAGCCTCCATCATCATAGATTCTTGGCTACAAGTGGCTTTGAGGTGTCATATGCATGTCATAGATACTCATCTTCTTTTAACCATGTTGATTTTCATGTGTCATATAATCCCACATTTGGCATATTGTGTCATGAATGTCATAGATACTCCAAGGAATATCATGCCAATTTGTATAATCCAATTGACAAGTGTCCATCCTCATTCAATTCTCTCCTCTTGCACTTTGGCTATAAATTGAGCCATCTTGCTTTAATTTTCAATCCTTAAGAGACATATCATTATAATCCTTAAGATACCCTATCCCTTAGAACCCATTAGGATTAAAACCACGCTTCTAGTACTCTGAATATAATCATTATTGCATTAGTCTTTGCTTTCAATTGTATAGGAACTATAGGCAATTGGAACTACATCAAATGGAGAAGAAAGAAGGACATGGTAGCTACATTTGAAGAGGGAGTTTGATTTGTTTTATTTCTTTTATGCTTCATTTGGTTTTCATGGTAGATTAGAAGGGTTTAGTGTATCTTGATTGAGTTTTGTGTTTTCTCATAGTATGTTAGGTTCTAACCCATTTCTAGTCCTACAATCATATACCACTGCAAGAAACTCTTTTTGAGTTGTTGTATAATTATTCTTAGGTGGGCTCAATTTTTTTCTAATATAATATATTGCATGCATGTTGTCTTCCTCATCTTTTTGTCCTACAACTACACCAACTACATAATTTGATGCATCTATGTGAACATGAAAAGGTTCATCTCAATTTGGTCCCTTAATAAATGGAGCAGTCATTAGAGATTATTTAATGTTTTTAAAAGACTTTTGACAAGCGTCTATCCATTCAAAGACTAACTCTTTCTTTAGTAAGTTATATAAAGGTCCTACCCTTTTTTTGAATCCTTCTATAAATTATTTATAGTAACATGCATGTCCTAGAAAACTTCTTAGATCGGTTTTATTTGTAGGTGTAACAATTTGTTGAATCACCTCAATTTTACTAGGATCAAATTTTATTCCTTCTTTTGAAATGTGATGTCCCAACACAATGCCTTCTTGCATCATTAAAGAGAATTTCTCATGATTGAGAGATAGTCTATGCTCTTCACATCTTCTTAATACTTTGTTTAAAATTTTCAAGGCTTCATCAAAGTTTTTCCCATGAATTGTAAAATCATCCATGTAAACCTTTACACAAGAAGTTGCAAGATCTATAAAAATCTCAGTAATTTCTCTTTGAAATGTGGCTAGAGCATTACATAACCCAAATGGTAAAACTTTATAAGCATAAGTACCCCATGGGAAAGTGAATGTAGTTTTATCTTGATCATCCAAAGCTACCTAGATCTGATTGTAGCTACTAAACCCATCCAAGAAGGAAAATTAATTGCTTCTAGCAAGATTATCCAAAACTTGATCAATGAAGGGTAATGGAAACTAGTCTTTTTTAGTTGCTTTATTGAGTTCTCTATAATCAACACATGCTTTCTATTTTTCATTGTTTTTTGGAACAATAACGAATGGAGACACTCATTGGCTATCTAATATTGGATAAATAGACCCTATCTTTAGTAGTTTTTCAATCTCTTCTTTAACAAATTCTCTTAAAGATGGATTTATCATTCATTTTCCTTGTCTGATTAGCTTAACATTTTTAGTGTAAATATGATGCATACAAACTTCAAGATGTGTACCATGCATGTCTTTATAATCCCAAGAAAATTCTTGAGTGTGTTGTGTCAGCACCTATTTGAGTTTCTTATCCCGAGTCCATTTAAATATGCATTGATTATGAGGGGCTTATGTTTTTGTAATTAAATTTCTTTTGTTCCATTACTCTCATCTTGAACTTCTTTTATCAATGATTTTAGAGACCATATATATTGATGAGGATGATGTGAAAACATATTTGATTATTCAATTTCTTATTGGTTACCATTCCTTTCCTCCTCCATTTTAAAATCATTTTGAAAAATTTCTTTAAATTCTCTTAAATGTTCCTTTAATGTGCCAAATGTACTTCTTCTTTCTCAGCATCTACCCACAAGGGAGAATTTTGCATAAGTGTAGGCTTTTCTAATGGGAATAATGACAATTCCTTTTGTTTTAATCCATTTGATATTTTCATGCTTCCTAATCGATAGTCTATCAAAGGTGTTGTTGTTGCAAGCCAAGGACATCCCAAAATTATGGGATATCCCATATATTTTCCTCTTTCTTTCTAAACCAAAAAGTAAAGAGGACAATACCATGTCTCTATAGTCACTGTGATTTCTTCCAAACTTCCTTTTGGTTGAGTAGTAGAATTATTAGCTAACATCAACATAGTAGATGTGGCTTGTATGTTTGTAAGTCCCAAGGATTTTTTTGTGTCATCTATAATTATATTTATTTTTTCTAATCCCAAGTCAACTGAGACATTCTCAACTTTGATTTGTCCAATTTTTAAAGTAATTAGTGGTGTCCCTGGATAATTGATTTTTTGTGAAATAGATCTCCCAAGAAAAACATCTATGATGTTATTTCCCATATGGACTATGGAAGATATTTATTTCTTTCTTCTAGGGGTCTTTATGCATAATGTTTTAATCAATTTGGTTATCTTAGAAATATCCTTAATAGCTTGTAGAAGTGGAATTTCAATGTTAATTTTCTTCAATTCCTTTAATAACTAAGAATCTAATATATCTTCATGATCTTCTTTGGCATTATCTCATGATTCCTGACATTTAAACCATTTAGGATAGGGTATATTTCTAGGGCCAGTCTGGTCTTCTTAAGGCTTAGCTATTAGAGGTTTATTGGACTCTTGAGTTTTTTTCCTTTTTCTTGAGGTTTGACATAAGTTGATACATGAATGGTTTTGTTTCTTAAATGTATGTCATTTACCTCTATGAAATTAAGACTAAGAGGATTGTTATCAACTACATTGGTTTGTATATTCCTTGAATTTCACACAGGTTGACAAGGTATTTAAGCATTGATGGATTGTGAAAATCTGATAGCTCTTAAGGTATTTAAGGTTGATCTACTTGCTAATTTGGTTGATTTAGCAAGGGATTCACATTTGGTGTCCACTAGTTATTTAAGTTTTAATTATTTTTCCATTATTGTTTATGATGTTGGGTAGGTTTCTATTGATTGTTTGGGTTTTGCCAAGGAGGTTGATTATGCTTCCATTGATTCTGATACCAAGGAAGTTGTTATTCCCAAGACACATTTGAGGGTTGATTATTCTAATTGTTCCAATTAGGGTTGTTCCATTGGTTTTGATTATTCCAATTATGTGTAAAGTCATTTCAATTATTTCTTCCACCATATGGTCCCTGATTTTGATTCCTTTACCCAACATAGTTTAAATCTTGTTCACTTTTTACTGCCTTGTTTTTTTTATTAGAGATGATTTTACAAGTCTTTGTACCATGTGAACTATCATATATAGCACAAATTGAAATAATATCCAATGGGTATTTTTGTAATAATTTTTTTCCTCTATATTTTGAGCAGTAAATAGCCAGTGGTTGAAAATTCCCCCTATCAAACTTTCCATTCAAATGAATAAGAATATATGTCTTAAGGTTTTCTATTTCTACCATTACTTGACTAACATCAAGCTGTATTACCTTTTTCTTAGAACCCCTTATTCTATATCTAGTTCTAGAATAGTTAGGACAGATATTAATAATTTTTTGCAAGTTTAATTTATTAATGTCTCCTTTATCAATGAGATTCAAGCAATCTCTAGATTCATTGACTGCTCAGTATAATACCTTAGTAATTAAGGATTGGAAATCCTTTCACAATGATTCTATGGTTAAACAACATTAGATTTTTTACTTAAAATAGCATACTGAACTCATTTGATTTATCAACCTGAGAGTATAAACATGAAATGGTGATTGCAAATTATATGCTCTAGTTCATTTTTTAAAGTCATTACAACTAAAGAAGAGGTGATTGTAGAAGGAAATCTATGATATAAATGGAAATAAAGACTTAACTTTAAGCTTAAGATAATACAACACATGATAAACCTAGTTGTGCACCTATGCTATAGGAAACAATCAATGGTTCTGTTGCCATGTGGCTATAGGAGCAATAGAGTATAACTACTTAAAGAAAGCTTAAGTCTAATTCCTACTTAATCATGAGCTAAGTTCACCTTTCATGTGGGACCCTACGAAAGAGTGACTAAATTAGGAACTCAAAGACTAAAATCTAAAAAATAATAATTCATTCGTTCATGAAAACATAAATACAAGATGAAGGTAACAAAGTTGTATTTACTACTTTTTGGATTACAAAATGGATTTCTTGAACATTTTTCATTACAAGAATCATAAATTCTAGCTTATTTATAATCAACTAGAAAATTGATCTACCAAAAACTAAGATCCTCCCATTTAGGAATACAACAAATTTTAGTTTAAGAAGAAACAACAACATTGAACACAAGAGTAAGCCACATTCAAATACATAGAAATATGGGAACACATGACCATTGGATTTCCTCCAAAATAATTGTTGAATGAATTGATTTCGTCTGCAACAATAACTGCCATTGACTGGAGATGATGGAGCCATTATGAATCTTCAAAAAAGTTCATTTTCTTGATGATGCCACTTCAATGTTGATTCTTCTTTTCCCACTAACTTATCCTTTTCTGCAAGATATTAGTGCACACAGAAACTGTAACACAAACCAAAGATAAAGATTCATAATATATTTTCCTACTTTAGCATTATCCTTGTCACATGGCTATAGGAACACTACCCCATTAATTCATAATGGAAATTACACCATATTTCATCATAGATAATCACATAGTCCATATATATTCAACATATTCCTTTATTCTTAAAAGTAGAAAATACACACATAAGCATAGCATAAAAACATAGAGTTTAACTATTTATTATTTATGAGAAACTCATGAAATACTAAGTAGTAAACTAGAAAACCATAAAATAAATAACCATAAACTAGGCTCATCATTTCCCCCCAGCTTGACCTTTTGTTGGTCCCACAAAAAACATAAAATTCTTGATTTAGGCTGTCATCCTATAGTCTGAAGTTGTTTTCTATCCAACACCTCCCTTGGTATAACCCTAGAAAAATCCCTTGGTTTTCCATGTACCTTTCCCACCTATTTACTTCCCCCTCCATATCATAATCATCTAAGTTCTTTAAATTTTATAACAAAGGAGACATAAGCAAAGATGGCTGAGATGTAAGTGGAATCCATAAACTCTATCTTACTCTTCCCAAGGAGATATACCATAGTGCATGCCTATTTGTCATGTTAAAATTAAGAGGCAAAGGTAGCTCCTTATCTCTTAGTTCCTTGGTTAAACTGAGCCAACACCACTAGATGAAGTTCATGGCTTCATGGAACTCAATAGTAGCTAACTATTCATACTCATCAAATGTTACATTCTAAATAAAGTAAATGTGCTTTTTGCCTAAGTCTAAATGTGTAGTTTGTAACCAATTATAATAACAAATTTTAGGGTCCTTAAGTTCTTATCTTAGATAGAGAGGAATTTCATCCTCTAATTCCCTATATATCTTGGCTTGGGATTCTTGACTAATTTCATTTTGAATCCAAGAGATAAGATCTCTCAATTAGATATCCCCAATGGACAATAAAGGATTCCAAACTCTATCATTCAAAACAACTAAATTATGGAGAAAGAGCTCACATAGAAAATTCTTAATGGTTGTAGGAAAATTATGAAAATCCTAGGTAAAATAAAGAGGTTCTTGTGATAATGGGGACCTATCCTACATGATGCAAGTCATATGGTAATTCAATAGTTGTTCCTTAAGGAATAGGACATATATAGGAGACGGGGACCTACAACTCATTAACTCATGAATAAGGGATGTTACTTTGTTGATCTTCTCATGCAGTTGTTCTTCTCCTTCTTCCTATTCAAGGGATTCTTGATAATTCTCATCTATTACCCTACTAAATTCTTTCTTTTACTGTTCACACTATTTGATTGAATAGCTGAAAAATAATAGATAACAAAGACATAAAACCAGACTTATTTGACATAGAGATAATACAAAAAATTTCTACTAAATGAAGAACAGGGGACTTACCATTTTTGAAACTTAACCCTTTCATGGGATTCGTCCATAACACCATGGTTCTCTTAGTGTTACTACATTATTATGCAATAGAAACCAATGCATCCAACCCTTCACTTAAAATATTCTCTATTACTTGGTTGACAAGATCTAGGTTAACACCAGGATTTTATTCAAACAAATTCTTCTTTGTTGTTGTAGGAGATAATTTTGGTTCATCCTCTTCCATCATAAAGTATCCTTAGGTATTTCATCATTTTTTGAGTCACTGTAATTATCAGTTGTTTGAGGACCCTAAGAGGATGAACCTCTTCTCTAGAATCCAAAAGCCTTCTCTTTAGGAATAGAATTATCACCAACTATTGTAAATTCTTTAGCCATTTTTTTCACAAGAACCTATTCTTTTTCTATTTTAGGAGATTCCTCAAATGATTCCTACTATACATTCCTAGGTTCTTCTTCCTTTTTCTTGGTGGTTTTAGGTTTAACAGTTAACCCTTCTGGTGATATGTTCATGGTCATATTTTTCTTTCATCCACTAATCCTTAATAGAATTTATTCCTTTTTCTCTAAAACTTTATGCTTCCTAGAGGTATTTGTAGCTACAAGAGACTATTCCTTTGTCTATTGTCAAGGACTAGGGGTAGTTTTTCCTTGTTTATTTATGTTTCTCTAAGTAACCCTTTTTGACACATAAGTAGACTTTTCTACAAACTTATTTTCCTCATCCTTATTTTTTGCTAACCTTAAAGTAGAGAGATGAGGGGAACATTTAGGAGTCCTAACCCTGGACTTTTTCTTAGAGAAAGATCTTGGTTCAAATTCTATAATAATTTGCTTAACCCCTTGTTCAATTTTAATTCTTTGGCCAACTCTTTGCTGTATAGGCTCTATGATTTGTTCTTTAAACTGTTGTGATAGAAAATTGTCCCATGATTTTTTTGACTATTCTCTCAAAGAATTTTCAATAATTAGCTTAATTAAACAATGATGTGTAATTGGCTTAATTAAATAATGATGTGAAACAAAGTTAATTTTAGCTTCTTTTACCAGAGAAACCCACTTCTTCAAAATATTTATCATAAAGCTTGGAACGTTTATTTCCCAATTCTTATACCATAAATAACTTAAAAACTTGAAATGAACAGAATGCAAATATTTCTGTCATCCTTCCCAAGTGAAATATTTGATAATATAGACTACAAACTACCCAAATGTATCTAGAAAAGACACTCTGTGCATACCTTTCTTCTTGTCAATATCCAAAGGTGGTTCTAAGTGCAAGATAAACTATGCCCTATATGTTACTAGATCAAGGTCTTCTAAAAAATCTTCCCCTTCTTGTGATAAACCCATAACATTAGCCACCACTATTGTAAAAATGGTACCTTTAATCCCTTGACCGCGGCCACTCCTTCCTTCAACGATGTTAGAAATTGTAAGGTAGCCTCAGTGTCCCAACTGGTGAGCCTCTAAATGTAATCAATCCATGCTTTTTCTTGGAAGTATGAAATACAAGCTTGATCATTTAGCAAAAAATGTGCACTGTAGGTTCATACCGAATAAGGAAACCTCCCATCTTTTGGTTGTCAAAATGATATTGTAGGAAATTCAGACACACTAAAACAAGGCTCAAACAAGCAAGCAATAGGAAAAGTAGGAAGTGTAGAAGGATATGGTATTTCAAAAATGAGCTCTTAAACAAATATTAGTGAAAATCAAGAATATATTGCACATTACATGCTCATAATTACATAACCATAGACTTCATACTATCCATCCTTGCATGATATGTGTAAAACAAATTCATAGCTCTTTAAAGACTATCACATCACTCAAAGGAAAATATGTAAAGAAGTGTACAAAAGTAAAAGTAAGACTTGAAAAGAATATAAGAATAAAATATAATTTTTTTATGAATACATAAGATAAAAATGATATAACTTCCCCCCAGCTTATTTTTGGCAATTGGTCCTATAATTGCACATGTGATGAGGCATAGCTAAAAGTCTAAAAACAAATTAAGAAATAAGTAACTCAAGTATCATACAAACCTGAAAAATTGTTGAGGACATCTATTGTTGTCATCCCTAGGTGGAGAATGAAGAAGCGGATGGGTGAAAAGACAAGAAATGATGAGGTCAAATTTATTGCAGAGAAATTACTTTCATGAAGAAAATGTTTATTATGGGGTGATAAGAACTTTTTAAAGAGAATGACTTAAATGAGAGAAAGGCTCATTTCAAGAGGCTATAGGAGAGATATGCTCAATGATAGAAGAAAAATACTATAGAAACTCTTCTTTACTCTTCGGTTTGTTGTACAAATATCAACTTTTGGCCACTGACTAGTAATTTGAATCAAATAGAATCAACAATGGATATTTGGAATGCTCCATTTGGAAACACAACAATGATTTCATATGGTCCTAACCAACGAGTTTGAAACTTCCCTAGATTGTGTTGATACATATAATCATAAAGAAGTGCCCAATCTCCAACAAAAAATGTTTGATTCTTGTTAAACTTATCATGCCATTACTTCCTTAGGTGTTGTATGAGCTCTGTATTATTCAATGAAGACTTGTGCCATTCATCAAGGCCATTTAAACTCAGAATAGGTATTATAGATGACCTACCATAAACTAGCTCGAAAAGAGTGAAGCCCATTGTAGATTTCTAGGTGGTTCTTTAAGCCTAGACAGCTTTAGGAAGATGTGTGGCTTAATATTTCTTATGGAGTGCTACTATTTTCATAAGAATGGCTTCCATCTCTTTGCTGGTAACCTCAATGTAGCCATTAGCTCTTGGGTGGTAGGGTGATGATTTAGTATGCCAAATGGTATATTCATCCTTTAAAGTAGCTATTAGATTAGAGGTAAATTAAGCTCCTTGATTAGATGTCAACTCCCTAGGAACCCCAAGTCTTGTAAAAATAAATTCATATAAGAATTTAGCAATATTTTTATCACTTGGGTGCTTCATAGGTTTTTCCTCTACCCACCTTGTGACATAATCAGTGCAAACTATAATATAGGATTTTCTTTGTGAAGAAGGTTTAATAGGACCTACAAAGTCAATCCCCCATTTATGAATGGTGCAAAAAATATCTTAGGTTGCAAGGGCATCTCATTTTATTTAGTGGGTTACCCCATGCAATGACATTTATTACAGTTCTTTGTGTACTAAGCTGCATCCTTGTGTAAGCTTGGCCAATAGTACCTAGTAGTTAAAATTTTAAAGGTTGTTTGTTGGCTGCAAAATGACCTCCACAGGGCTCATCATGACATGTCCTTAAGATATCATATGTTTCACCTTCCCTTATACACCTATACATTACTTGATCAAGACCAATATAAAACATAAATTCAAAAATCCAAGAATAGTTAAATCTCTTTTAGCTAATAACTTCCTTTCTTAAGTAGAGAAGTAAAATTGCATCTTTCTTCTGGTTAGGTAATTAGCAATATCTTCATACCATGGATTTTATGCTGAAAGTAGAAAAAGATGTTCATCTAGAAAACTTTCATCAATTGTTGCATGATCATTAGGGACATGTAACCAAGAGAGAAAATCAACCACTACATTGGTCTTGTTAGGCTTATCTACTATTGTGATTTCAAATTTCTACATAAGTAGAAACCAACAAGCCAATATTCCTAATATTGTCGACTTATGCATTACGTACTTAATAGTAGAGTGGTTAGTATGAACAAATATTTCATATCTAGTAATATAGTGCTTGAAATTATTCAATGAATAGATAACTGCAAGCAACTCCTTTTTAGTGACTATATAGTTGAACTCTACACCTTGCAAATTTTTACTAATGAAATAAATAGCATGCTCAACTATGTCTATCTTCTGACCTAGCACACCACCTATAGCATAGTCTGAGGCATCTATATGAATATGGAAAAGGAATTTCCCAATTGGGCTCTCTCAAAGTTAATGTTGTGGTGAGAACCTCTTTAAGCTTCAGGAAAGATGTAGTACACTCAGAGTCCTAAGAAAATTCATAATTTTTTAAAACAAGTTATAACGGGGTGCTGCAAGTTGACTAAAATTCTTTTTGAATCTTTTATAATACTCGATATGTCCAAGGAAGCTTCACGCATCCCTCTATTGTTTTGGAATGGGTAAGGTACTGATAACCTCAATCTTTTTTGGATCTACTTGGATTCGTTATGATGAAATGAAATGACCTAATACAAATCCTTGCATCATCATGAAATATTTTTCACTATTTAGGAAAAGGTTATAGTCTTGGCATCTAATGTAGGAGCATTCTAGGTTGTCTTGTAATCCTACACTTTGATTTCTTTTTTGGTAGTTTCTATTGAGCAGTTGATGCCAAATTCCTAGTTGATGTTGAGTGATCTTTGCTACTGAGTTCCTTTGGTTTCTGAGTGATTTTCTTTGGTTTTTGAGTTCCTTTGGATGTTGATTCATTTCCTTTGGTTGCCGAGTGCTAGAGGATGCCATATTCATAGTAGCTACCAAGTGATTCCTTTGGATGTCAAGTTCATGCAAATGTCGAGTGCCAATATTTGTGAAGCCTTCATTCGTCAAGTATTCTATGTTTGGTTCATGTTTGGGTTGACATTGCTCACATTTAATTTTGGTATAGATAGATAATATTGGTTGTGAGCTGACTTGTGGCTTCTCTATGTTCTAGAATGTTCTGTAAGCCATTTTGGCAATTATAAATAAGATGTTTAGGCTTAGAATTAGGGTAGATTTTCTAAAGATGAGAGGAAAGAGAATAGAGAAAGAATTGGAGATCTGAACTAGAAAGTGCAAATTTGAAGTTGTTTCTTAGATCTTGCATGTAATTTGTATCTACTCATAACCTAGAAGGCCTCGCAACTAGGCATGCATGTTGATATTTATGGAATCTATAAAGTATTTTTGTTCTTCTCCTCCTTGGTGTTGTTCCTTATTTTGTTTTCACTATGTTAACTCTTATAGGTTGGATTCGATTAGTTGGCTATGCCTTTGGCCTTGGTCTTATCCTCTCTTGCCTATGTCAGGTGGTATCAGAGCTTGAGGTTCTTCCTTGTGGAGATTGGATCATGTGGAACCCTATTTCAGATTTGGTCATAGGGTGGTAGATCCGTGGATTTTACCTATACCTTCTAGAGGGTTACAATCATGTAGGAACATGATTTGTAAAGATGGTTAGAAGTAGAGGAAATGTTGATAATGTAATATTGGATACATTGAGACAAATTGCAGCTAGATTAGATACTGTGGAGATAACCTAGAGGAGAGGAGTGCATCTTGATGATGTGAGTGATGATGTAGCAGTTGCACCAAACCCTAACCTAGAACATGAAGAAGATCAAGATGAAGAAAGGTTTTTGAGAGTGTTGTCTAGAGAAAATTCAAATTTTGCTATGGAAGTTGTTCCTTATGATGGAAAATTGGATACTAATGTTGTGTTGGATTGGATCTAAAATATGGAGAAGTCCTTTGAGTATGAAAACACTCTTGATAATAGAAAGGTGAAGATTGCAATTACCAGGTTGAAAGGACATGCCTCATTGTGGTGGGAGTATTTTCAAATTGATAGACAAAGGAGAGGAAAGGAGAAGATCAAAAATTGGCTAGAGATGGTGAAAAAGGTAAAGAAAAAATTCCTTCCTATTGATTACCAAGTTAGCTTACTAAGAAAGATGCAAAATTTGAGACAAAAAGACATGACTATGAAGGAGTACACCAAGGAATTCTATAGGTTGGACACCAGATCTGGACATGTGGATGATGATGTTGAGAAAATTACAAGGTATTTTAATGGATTAAGATCTAGAATTCAAGATGAAATAAGTTATGTGAAGTTAAAAAGTGTGGAAGAAGTATATCACTATGCCTTGAAAGCTGAGGATATCTTGACAAAGAAGCATGAACAAAGACAAAGAGGTAGAGGTAGTAGATTCTAGAGAGCCAGAGGTAGATCTTATGGAGAAGGTGACAAATATGATATTTTTGTGCAAGATAAAGGAAAATTTGAATGGAAGAATGATGACAAAGACAAGTCGAAGTGGAAAGGTAGTAGTTCATACTAAGGAGGTACTGGATCTGACCGAGGAGGAGGTAATTCCTACCCTAGAGGTGGTTTCTATGGTAGTTGTTTCAGATGTGGCAAAGAAGGGCATAGATCCATTGAATGTAGATCCTCTAAAAGTGGGCAAGGTAACAAAAAATGTTGTGATTCAAGGAGATGATGAGGGTTCACCAAGTGGACCTAAAGCTGGAGAAAATCTGATAGTGAGAAGAACCTTATGTAATAAGGGAAGTGATGAGGAACCTGTCTTAAGAAGAAGTCTTTTCAAGACAAGATGCAAGATGTCTGGAAAATGATGCAAGGTGATCATTGATAGTGGAAGTCGTAAAAATGTAGCATTAGAAGAGCTAGTTAAAAAGTTGCAATTGTAGAGGATAAAGCATCCCAAACCCTAGCATGTTTAATGGATCAAAGATGAGCATAAGATATTGGTCAGTGAGCAATGCCTTGTGAAGTTCAAAATTGGACATTACTTCGATGAAGTTTGTGTGATATTATGCCCATGGATTTTTGTCATATTTTGTTGGGTAGACCTTGGTAATAAGATAGATATGCTGTACATGGTGGAATATTGAATCAATATACTCTTTGGGTAAATGAGAAGAAGAGAATATTGCTACCTTTGATTGAAAATCTAGATGAGGTCATTTGTATTGCAATAAAAGATTGTATGGTTAATGGAAAGAAATTTGAAAAGGAAATAAAGAAGAATCAAGTTTTTTTTATACAATTCCTAGAAAATCGAGTGTGGGTAATAATGATTGAGTAGTAGAAGTTGGTAATGACTGAGTAATAGTGGATAGTGGTAGCTGAGTACCAAAAGAAATTGTGGAATTACTGAATGAGTATGAAGAGATTGTTGTAGATGATAGACCTAATGGTTTACCTCTATTAAGAAGCATAAGTCATTGCATGGATCTGATTCCTAGAGCTAGTTTGCCAAACAAAGCACCATATAGATTGACACCTAAAAAGAATGAGGAACTTAATATACAAGTGCATGAGTTGTTGCATAAAGGTTTGATCAAAGAAAGTTTGAGTCCATGTGCTATACCTACTATATTAGCACCAAAAAATAATGGAGAATGCATATTGATTCTAGAGCTATTAACAAAATCATAGTAAAATACAAGTTTCCTATGCTGAGGATGGATGACATAATGGATTGTTTGAGTGGAGCAAAGTATTTTACCAAAATTTATTTGAAGAGTGGCTATCATTAGATTAGAATCAGAGAAAGTGATGAATGAAAGACTACTTTCAAGACAAAAGATGGTTTGTATGAATGGTTGGTTATGCCTTTTGATTTAACCAATGCACCTAGTACTTTCATGAGGTTGATGAATGAAGTGTTGAGAAGATTCTTGGTTAAGTTTGTGATCATTTATTTGGATTACATTCTGATGTTCAATAAGACTAAGGAAGAACATCTTGAGCATGTTAGACAAGTATTGATTAATCTAAAAAAGTGTTCTTTCATGCAAAAGGAGATTGTATATTTGGGATTTGTGATCTTAATTCATGGTTTGAAGATGGATCCTGAGAAGGTTAAAGCAAGTTTAGAATGGCCTAAACCTAAGAATGTGGGTGAGGTAAGATCATTTCATGGTTTGGCTAGTTTTTATAGAAAATTTATAAAGAATTTCAGTTTTGTTTGTAATGCTATGACTGAGACAATGAGGGGAGATAAAAAGGAATTCAAGTGGACATGTGGAACTAATAAGAGTTTTGAGACTTTGAAACAAAAGGTTGTTGAATTACCTCTATTAGCTTTACTTGATTTCAAAAAAGTATTTCAAGTTGAATGTGATGCAAGTGGTAATGCAATAGGAGCTATATTATGTCAAGAAGGTAAGCCTGTTGCTTTCTTTAGTGAAAAGTTGAATGATGCTAAAATGAAGTATTTTGTGTATGATCAAGAATTTTATGCTATTGTCCAAGCATTAAAGAAGTGGAGACATTATTTGATTCCTAAGGATTTTGTATTGTATACTAATCATAAAGCTTTACAATACTTAGGAAGTCAACATAAATTGAATCAAAGACATATGAAGTGGGTTGAGTACTTGCAGAATTTCACATTTGTGATCAAACATAAGAGTGGAGTTACTAACCAAGCTATTGATGCATTGAGTAGAAGAAATTCTTTGTTGATTGAAATGAAGGTTGAAGTTCTTGTTTTTGATGAAATGAAAGAGTTATATGATATTGACCTTGATTTTTTCTAAGGCATGAAGAGAGTGTAGAGAACCAAATTTGATAGATCACAGAAGTAAGTATGATGAGTATTTCATTCAAGAAGGTATGTTGTTCAAAGGTATTCAATTGTGTAGTCCTAGAAGTTCTATGAGATTGAATTTGATTAAGGAAAAACATAACGGTGGATTGGTTGGAAATTTTGGAATTGATAAGACACTGAGTTTGCTGAAAGAGAAGTATTATTGGCCACAAATGTATAAGGATGTTCAGAAATTTGTGAAGAGTTGTGTAGTTTTTCAAGTTGCAAAAGGAGTGAGTCAAAATACTAGTTTGTATACACCTATTACTATTCATGCGAAACCTTGGAGTGACATTAGTATGAATTTTGTTCTTTGATTACCTACGACAGTGAAGGGGTATGATTCCATATTTGTTGTAGTTGATAGATTTTCTAAGATGGCTCATTTCATACCATACAAGAAGACATCAGAAGTTGAACATATTGCTGAAATTTTTTTCAAAGAGATTGTGAGATTGCATGGATTACCAAGAAGTATTATTTTTGATAGAGATAGTAAGTTTGTTGGTTATTTTTGAAAGACTTTGTGGAAGAAGATGGCTACTGAGTTGAAGTTTAATTCTACATTCCATCCATAGACAGATGGATAGACAGAGGTTGTGAAGAGAAGCTTGGCTAACCTGCTAAGATGTTTAATCAGAGATAAGTCAAGTAATTGGGAAATGGTATTAGCACAAGTTTAATTTGAATATAATAATTCTATGAGTAGGAGTATAGGGAATATACCTTTTGAGATTATTACTGGACTTAATCCTAGAGGAGTATCAAGTTTGAGAGATATTGTTGGTGAAGAGAAGAGAGGTGCTACAAGAGAAGAATTTGCTAATTTTATGAAGTCTTTGCATAAGGAAGTGAAGTTGAGGTTAGGGAAAAGTAATCAGAAGTATAAGGAGAATGCTAATTAGTCTAGAAAACATCATGACTTTCAAGTTGGTGATGAGTTAATGGTTCATTTGAAGAAAGGAAGATTTCCTGTTGGAACGTACAGTAAGTTGAAAATGAAGAAGTTTGGACCTTGTAAGATCTTCAGAAAGTTTGACAATGGTGATGCTTATGAAATAGAGTTAACTGATGACATGGACATATCTCCTATATTGAATGTTGATGATTTATATAAGTACCATGAGTTAGATAATGAATTTGTTGTGTCAGAAGATTATCCTAAGAAGTAGAGTGAAGGAGTTGAACAGATATTGGATTAGAGAGTTGGCAAGAGTACAAGAGGAAAATATTACTGTAGTGCCTCTCCCATTTGACTTTTGTAAGTCGTCTTGATGGATGCACCCTTGCTGATCTTTGGTTGTGATGGATCATGATTGTGACCCTGAGTGGTCTACACCGTTGAGGTGTTTAGATTTATGTTTCTATATCGGTTGCTTTGATTATGCTTTTGACTGATCTTTGAGATTATGATGTGATTTTTTGTTCACTGAGGTTTGTGCACATGGTTACCAGGATTGATGTGGTATCATTAGGTTGTTCCGTGATTACCCTGAGATGTGTGTAGAGATTGCACTGTGTACTATTACCATGCTACACTGGACTGGGTTCCTGTAGCGATGGTTAGTCATGTTTATGACTGTGTTTACTTATGTGTTTTAAATGCCTTTTTAATGCAAAGTAATCAATCATTATTAAATGCTTAAGTAATTAGAATGGATTGTTCTTGTTGGATTATTTGGTTATGTGCTGCGGACATTTACCTTGTTTTATTTTGATCTGAGAGATATTCGTTCTCATGTTATGTTTACATTTGAGATGACCTGAGGGTCAAATGTTACTCTTTGATTTTAGTATCATAGATATTAGACTACTATGCTGTTCAGTTAATCATATTGCATGATGATGCCATTTTGAGATGACAGTGTGTTTTATGATGATATCTGGTTATCTAGTTATCTGGTATTTGGACATACCTCTGATTTCGCTATATGATGGATTTAATGCTATGGTTATTTACTTCATTCCTGCGTTGCTATGCCTTTTGTGAACGTGAGTGATGTAAATAGATTATTTTAATATAATTAAATAAATGGTTAAATTAGGTGTTTTAATGCATTTATTGCTTTGGCTATGTTATTATATGCAATTGCACTTGATCGTGTTGTTTAGTGTGCAAGATTTATATCCCTGGCAGTGGCACATGGAGTTAGTGATTCAGCTGTTCATATTTTACCAATGTCATCCTTGTATGGTCGACGTATCCTTAATTAAATATTTAATTTAAACCTTTCGATGATTATTAAATCCGAACTCATTTGCATTATGTGATTAGACCAGTAAGCGTGTCTGTGCATTTAGAGGTTCGCATTGTCGCGAAAGTTTTTAAGGAGATTTATGTGTTTTTGGGTTTTCGGGCTTTTTAATTGATTTATTTTAATTTCTGGCAGCTTTGCCATAGATGAATTCCTATTTATAGGAATAGCCTATTTTTGTTTGGGTGGATTCGGGGTTTAACTAGATTGGCTGGTTAAATGCCCTAATTGATTATTCACCCAAAAAGTGAATAAGTATCCAAAAAGGAATTTAATTCCTCACTTCTCACTTTCAAATTGGAAAGTTGGAGAGTAAAACCCAAAAATCCTCTTCATGAGGATTTACTGTTTTGTTCGTTGTGGGAGCTATGGGCGTGGTATCGTCGCGAGGTTGAGCTCTTTGGATCCAGCTTGGGGAAACCTTGGATTGCCGCAATTTTCAGCCACTTCTGCTAGCGTTTTATTTTCTGGTTCAGTTTTTCATTTTGCCCTTTTGGCTGTGAGGTAGGGCTTTCCTGTTTTATTGTTTTTGCTCCATTTTAGCTTCTGTTTTTAGTAGCCGTTTGTTTGGAGGCTGAGAACTAGTGTTCCCCTCCGTTTCTGTATGTTAGTTCTACCCGGTTGGGTGGGTATGAACATTTCCCTATTTTTTGGGATGAGGGTTTGGGATTTTATGCCGTTATGCTGGCCGTTTTTGCATACGGTGTCTGATTTCATTTATTTTTGGATTTTTGGGATTTTTGAACCCAAAGGCCAAATGGGTTTTAATTTCAAAGTTTTCCAAATTTTTGGGGTTTTTACCTCGTTTTGCATGCCGCCCTGTTTTCTCGAGTTTTCTTGGCACAATGTGGGTCATGGACCTTGATGATCTATTTGGATATCAGTTAGACCACTTTTGCACTTTTACGTTGCATTGGGATGCATGTTGCATCCGTACTCTCGATATTGTGTTCAGTTGAGTGATTTTACACCTGTTTTGGTTTCTTTTGGACCTTTGCTTTTGTTTCGTGAACACTAGGATTCGTGTAGAATCCATACTCTTGGATTAAGGCCAGTTGAGTAAGTTCATGACTTTTGGTCTTGTTACATCATTGGGATTCGTGTAGAATCCATACTCATGGATTGAGGTTGGTTGAGTGATTTTATGATGTACGATTTTATTGGCTTTGGGATTCATGTAGAATTTGTCCTTCTCGTGTTGCTTTCGGTTGGGTGTTTTCTTTGCATTGTGTTCTCATTCCTGTCCTTGTGTTATGATCTTCGTGATGGTGGTGCACCACACACAAGTACGTACACGTACATTTGTTGGGTGACTTGCGAGGCCCGATCTTTCGTGGATTTGCCGAAAGTTATGATCATTGGGGTTGGGATGGGAGTATGCATGCCCACGGGCACTTGTCATAGGATGAGCATGGGTAGGGTAGGGTAGCATATGGAGGGGGCTTCTATCTCGCAGCCCAACAATCATGACGCCACAGGTATGGCTGAGAGGAGCTTGAATAAATGATAATTAAAGAAAATGTGTGATTGGTAATAAAACTTAAGATAATAAAATGGTACTTTTGTGTATTGGCCTTCCATTGAGGGAGTTGAGCTACACGGTGTATTGGCCTTCCGTTGAGGGAGTTGATCTACACAGATTTGAGCTTGGGCTTTTTGATGCCAAGCGACTCTCCATGATGTTAGTCCCTACTTAGTAGCCTTTTGAGTGTCTGACCAGGACCTTTACTCCTTGCATTGTCTTAAGTTCTTGGTTCAGCCATCATACTGTTTGGCGTGAGTGTTAGCCTTGGTTGTTGTGCTTTTGTGTGTTTGTGGTTGGATCATTATCTCCATCATCATGGCGGGTGTGGACTTATGGGTGCCACATGGTTGGGAGGCGTAGCTACCTTCACCACTGCTAGAGATCGGTGTATAGAGACGATCTTTTGTCCTAGTGCGACCATTGCTAGATTTCTTCACTTGGTACTTCGGGTTCCGGAGTATGCTTTCTTGTGATTTATGCTTTCATTGGGATGCTTGTATATCATGTTTAGATGATGTTATTTTATTTGGCGCATTCCCTTATTATGATGTTTAGCATATGATTAGATGTTGTGAATTATTGTATTAAGCATATCTGTTGCTTATTGTTGTTTAGCATGTGATAGGTGATGTTATCTACTGTAGGATTATCTTATGCTTTACTACTAGCATGTTAGATTTCCTTATGCTTATATTGTTGCATGTTTTTAGTAGTGACGTCCCTATTATGACAGTACCGACGATTTGGTCGGTGGCTTGGGATGTTACGCGTGGGGGATGGCTAGGACCCACGATGGTCTTATGATGCTATTGACGATTGGGAGGAACCACGCATTTATTTGGTTGTTTAGTTCTGAAATGTATTTTGTTCATTGCAATGTTTATTTCAGTATGTGATTTGATTTTATGTTTTAGATGGTTAGATGTTTCTCTTTCCTTGCTGTTAGTGCTCTCGAGTGTTCATTCCTTGATTTACGTGGATCCGGTACTCCCCAGTGTGGAGGTTTCCTTGTTTGTTTATCTTTTTGTTTGTGTTTTGTGTCGCGTTGATTTGTTTCCTTGCGCGAGATTGTATTTTCCTTGTGCGAGACTGTTTCCTCCTCGCGCGAGACTATTTCTTCCTCGCACGAGACTTTTTCTTCCTCACGCAAAAGAATACACTTCCCGTGCAAGAATGCAAATCTTTGCGTGGCGCATAGGAATCCTCGTGCGAAGCTTAGTAGTCCTCGCGCGAAGTGCGCACTTTCTCGCATGAAACTCGAGACCAATTTTCTTTCTCGCGCGAGAAACAAGGGCTATCTAGGCTTGTCGGATGAAAGTTCGAAAGTTGGTTTTGGGCACCCTTTTGGTTTTTACACCTTCCTGGCTCAAAATAAATTTCCTAGGGGTTTAAAATATATTGTTTAAGTATAAGTTGACGTATATTTAATTCCTTATACTTAAGATATATTTTAATATATGTGACAAATCATTTGAGATAGGTTTCAGACCTCTCAGAGATGAGTTATGGATTCTAGGAAATTTCAGGGCTTCAAAAATTCAGTCTTAGCCAATTTTCAGGGCTTCAAGATTTCAGGCTTAGCCAAATTTTGGGATTCTGCATTTTACCCCAGCTTGGTGTTTTGTTGATGAGTGGTCTTTTCTTGTGCCCTCATCTTGTTGTGGTGGTTGTTGGCTTTTGTTTGGGCGTGTCAGTTGGGTAGTGGCATTCAGAGATTCATTGGTTGCTGGGATTGTGTTGAAGTCTTCCATTGCGATCGTTGTGATCCCTGTATGATGTTGTCATGTGCATTCATACTTGTAAAAAAAAAAATATCTTGGCTTGATTTGAATCCTTGTTTCCAAGGATCTTCGAGCAGGGCATTACAATTACTATGAATGTTTGGTGAAGTGGAAGAATAGACCCATGGAAGATGCTTTATGGATTTCTCAATCCAAGTTGGATTTTTCTCAGGTTGTGACATCTTAATTATTTAGGAGAATCATTTTCTCCAACCCTAGTTGTCTGATGTAGGAGCATCCTAGGTTGTCTTGTAATCTTGCACTTTGGTTTCTTTTTTGGTAGTTTCTACCGAGTTACAGTTGATGCTGAATTCTTAGTTGATGTCGAGAGATCTTTGCTACCGAGTTCCTTTGGTTGTTGAGTGATTTTATTTGGTTATTGAGTTCCTTTGGATGTTGAGTCATTTCCTTTGGTTGCCGAGTGCTAGAGGATGCCATGTTCATAGTAGCTACCGAGTGATTCCTTTGGACCCCAAGTTCCTATAGATGCCGAGTGCCATTATTTGTGAAGTCTTCATTCACTGAGTATTTTGTGTATGGTTCCAATTTGGGCTGACATTGCTCATATTTAATTTTGGTATAGATAGTTAATATTGGTTGTGAGCTAACTTGTGGCTTCTCTACGTTCTATAATGGAAAGTATAAATAAGATGTTTAGGCTTAGAATTAGGGAAGATTTGGAAAAGTAGAGAGGAAAGAGAATAGAGAAAGAATTGGAGATCTAAACTAGAAAGTGAGAATTTGAAGCTAGTTCTTAGATCTTGCATGTATTTTGTATCAGGCTGTAACCTAGAAGGCCTCATAGCTGGGCATGTATGCTGATATTTCATGAATCTATAAAGTATCTTTGTTCTTCTCCTCTTGGTGCTATTCCTTGTTGTTTTGGTTTTTTTGTGTTAACTCTTATAGGTTGGATTGGATTAGCTGGGTGTGCCTTTGGCCCTAGTCTTATCCTCTCTTTCTTGCATCAACATCTCTTGAGTATCTTTTCTAGATTTTCTTTTGCTTCATCAAAAGTAGTCCTATAAATAATAAAATCATCCATGTAAATCTTCATATAGTCAAAAAATATATTAGAAAAGATACTTATGAGAACTTGTTGAAATGTGGTTGGAGCATTGCACAGGCCAAAAGGTAGGACTAAGTAAGAAAAAGTTCCCCATGGACATGTGAAGGTTGTTTTTCTTGGTCCTCAAGAGTTATTTGTATCTATTTATAACCACTTAAAGCATCCAAGAAAGAAAAGAATTTCTTGCTGTCAAGAACTTGATTTATAAATGGCAATGGAAAGTGGTCTTTCTTAGTGGCTGAATTGAGCTCCCTTTAATCCACACAAACTATCCATTTCCCTCCCTTCTTTGGTACAATAACTAGAGGTGAGACCCATTTTCTATTGGAGATGGGGTAGATGAAACCAACATTTAACAACACCTTGATCTCATTCTTAACTATATCCCTCAAGATAGGGTTGACTCTCCTTTGACACTATCAAATAGGTTTGATTTCAAGACTGTTGTAAATTTTGTGAGTGCAAAGCTTAGGATCCAATCCTTTCATGTCCATTTAGTCCCAAGAAAATGCTTGTTGATTCTCCTACAGTAACTACAATATAATTTTTTGATGGGGAGGTGATAAAGCATTATTAACTTTTAGCTCTTTGCCTTGACCAACTTCCATCTTAATGATCTTATCTACCATGAATAGTTGAGCAACTGGAGAAGATTCCACCTCATGAGGTAATAATGTGTGAAGGAATTGGGAGGCTTCTAAATGTTGAGGTCTGTTCAAAGGTGGTAATATGGTTTCTAGGATATGATCAACTTAGGGACACAATTGAGAATCTACTCCATACTCATTCATGAGAATGGATGAAATTATCTCATCTTCTTCTTGAGAAGCTACAAATGATTCTTGACCTATCATCATTAGCTAATGGATGGAATTGACCTATGGATAATCATCACCCAAATCTTGCTAGACTAGTTGATCATCCTATAATAGTGGCTAAGAAGGGGAGTATAAAGTTAGGTTCTTAGTATGGATACCATTGGATATTGTCATCTTCCTAGATTGATAGGCTATATAGGCATCTATAGTAGCTAACGACGGTTGTCCTAGAATTAAAGGATACCCACCCATGTTATCATTTGGGGAGAGGACAACAATTTCTACTAGATACTCCCAAGAATTTAATGTGACTATGAAATATTCTATCATCTTGCCTGGCTTGATTGTAGAACTATTATCAAGGTGAAGTATGGTCAATGTTTCTTGGAGACCAATGATGTGCAGTTGAGACAATACCTTTTTTTCATGAAATCTATGGATGCTCCTAGTTCAACTAAAGCATTTTGGACTTGCATTCCATGAATGGTGTTAGTAACCATAGGACTCCCAGGGTCAGAATATTTGGGTATAGTTAGTTTGTCCAACATTAGAATGATAGGTAATTTTTGATCTATCAAATGGCTATTTCACAAGATAAAAGAGCTCAAGGAGAAAATGAGCCAGAAGTATGGCCATGTGAGAAGCAGTGATCAGGGACACCATGCTGACTAAGAGGATTGTACCTCAATGGTTGAAAAAAGAGTTCTAAGGATGGAGACTTTTAATCAGAATCTGGCTAATTAGGTGATTGTGAATTTGAACACCCTAAATGAGAATATCAACAGTTTGGGTGAATCTCTGAAGGAAGCTGGCTTTAGCAGGGAAAAAGAAGATAAGGCTAGTATGGAGTATGGGAAAACTGAGGAAGAAAAGAAAGAGACCAGGGGATCGGTGGATGACCTGAACTAGGACCAAGTGGGCATGGACAACCAGAGGACAAATGAAGCTATAGAGACTTTGTACGTTCTAGATAGGGAGAACTAATAGCTTTAGTTTACATTTTTTGTTTCATCCTTATCTAGCGCTACTAGTTTTTATTTCCTGGCAATAGGCCTATCTTTTGGTTTTGGCTTTTTATAAGTAGATGCATACTAGCTGGACTTTAATTTTTATTTATATTTATCTTATTATGTAAAACATTTGGGTTTCACGATTCCTGTAAAACCTATTTTACTTAATAAAAAACATTAGATTAGATAATTATCTTAAGATATGAATAGTTTTTGGATACTTCTTCTTTCTTCTTGGTTGTTTGATAAATGCTTTCTTGATGACTTTGGTATAAATAAGAGCTTCCTTAATATCATCAAGTAATGGTATTTTTACTATCATCTACTTCATTTGATAAGAAAATTAGTTACTGCTTGGTTTTTTGCAAGATAACACTATTCTACCAAACTATGAGGAAAAGGGGGCTCTTTGGCTATAGGAGAGGTTTGTTGGACTGACACTTCCACTTTTTTAGTTGAGGAATCTTTAACTTTGGTTATTATAGGCATTTTTGGTGAAGGAAGAGTGGTTCCTAACCTTAAGTGGATGTAATTCAAGGAAATAACATAGCTTTGATGTTGTTATGGCTGTTTAGTATTAATGGGATTAGGATTAAGATGAATTGGAAGCTGATTTTTCTTATGGGGAGTATTAGTGGTTGCAAGAGGAGGCATTAGAGCCTAATTGCTAAGGTGGTGGCATTAAGGTTCGCTGATTGGATTGGTTATTCCAATTATGAGGTTTTTTCTACCCTTACTAAGGTTATTTCCAACCTTGATGAGGTTGGTTCCACCCTTGCTAAGGTTATTTCCAACCTTGCTAGGGTTGCTAACAACCTTGTTAAGGTTGTTGCCATCCTTGTTGGGGTTGTTGCCAATTATTATATCCACTATAACCAGTATTCTGATGAGTTTTCTATTAAATATTACTAATATAATATTGGAGAGGATCTTGTGGCATACCTATTCTTTGATCTCATGGCCTTTGTTGAGAAACGTAGAGCACCTCTCCATTTTCATCAATAGATTTTAACTTAGTAGGCATTGATTGTTACTCCAAGCTTGCAATCGACTTGCATCTACAATTCCTTTTCTTCTCTTTGCAATGTGGACAATATTATGCTAACATGGCATTAGCTTCATCCTTCTTCCTTCCCGTCTACATGGTGTCTAGCTACGTAGCTACATCATTAATGATGTCTTGTTTGAAATTGGATAGCTACTGCTTCCTTAAGTCAATGGTCACCCCATCAACCTCAACAAAGATGATGAATGGGCCTTAAACCCCTCTTGGCTTCACATGTTAGCTAAGTGCCAATGATCCTAGTCTTGTGGTCTTCTTGCCTCATCTATCATCCCTCGCCTCTTTGTTCCTCTTTGTTCCCTTGGTTATGGTTTTTGGGTCAACAGTTGTGTTTCTTTTTCCCTTGACCACTTTTTATTTTCCTTGTTGTCTTGCTGTCCCTCTCTACGGTTCCCTTGTCTTTGTTTCTCTCTCTTTCCCTAGGCTATCTCTTTTGACTTATGCTTTTTCTCCACCTTTGCTCCTTTTCTTTCGTTATTCTATCATTCCCTTGCCCTTCAATGTTTTTATTTGTATATATGTGAATGACTTTTTATTCCTTTTTAGATCATTATTATTATTATTTCTATATTTATTTATTTATATTTAGTTCAATGTTGTAAATGTTATTTTTTTATTGATTTTTATTTTTTTCCTCATATTTATATATAAGTAATTAATTATATTATATATATATATATATTATTACTATTATTCAATATATTTATATGTGTGTATGTGTATGACATTTCATCCTAGTTATTTATTTTCATTATATTTATATTTAGTTCAATGTTTTAAATGTTATTTCTTATTGATTTTTATTTTTTATTTTCTTCATTTATATATATATATAAAATTTATATATTATTATTATCATTACTAGTATTATATTTATACATATACACATATATAATGCATCCATTTATTATTATTATTTATCTATTTATTTATTCATACATACATATATTCTTATATATATATACATGTGTATATATTCTTATATATTCTATGGGTATTTTGTATATATATATTTGCACATGTCCTCATATGTATGTATACAGGGATATATGTACAAACAAATTTGGCCATATGATTTTTTTAATCTTTGTATCATATTTCTTATTTTTGCATTTTCTTTCATGCTTTGTTTCATTCTTCGTCTTATACATCCACCTTCGTGTACACACAGATACATAGGTGTATACACACACACACACACACACACACACACACACACACACACACACACACACACATATTACTTTAATTTTATTTTTAATATATATTTTGGCTTTTGTTTTTTTGTTCTTGGTTTTCTTTCAGTTTTATTTTGGCTTGTTCATCTCTTTTTGTTCTTTAGTTATTAATCTTTTTGTTCATTTATATTTATTTTTAATTGCTTTTCATTTCTTGATTTCCTTTCTTTGATTTAAGTTTAAACTCAATCCCTTTTTTATCTTGTGAGCTCCCCTCTCGATCTTCGTGCACCTCCCCATTTTGTTTCTCTCTTCCTCTATATCTATGTGTTTTCTCTAGTCTACTATTTAATCTCTCTATTCTCTTGCACTCTTCATCTTGATGATGGATCACTATCTGTGATCCAAAACTTTGATGCTAAAAAATTTAGACACAATCAAATTCCAAAAATATTCTGATGTATTACTAATGGATTGTGGAAATCAAATGACATTAATATCTTATCAATCTAAAGCAACAATAGAGTGTCTACCTGATCTATTAAAAACCTTACTCTAACAAAAATAAATGATGCTAACAAGTGAAAAATAATTAGTCTATAACAAACAATCTAATTCTAAATATTTATTCTACCATATCTCTATCTGCAAATAATTATCCATTTAAATGTTGTTCCTATTTTAACATGATCCATACTTAAAGAAAGAAGAAAACTATTTCTATTTAAAAGAATAACAAATGATCTTAAAATACTGTAACTGAATCTACCTTATCATCATGATCCATTTGAGTGAAACAATTCCTATTTTGAATGCATCTAAAACATGAATAAAGTCCAAAATGATTTCTTCCATTATCAAAGCTTAAGTGTTGAGTCTTAAATCAAGTCTTCCCTTACAACTATGAAATACTAACATAATTCCTAGACTAGCTTCCTAAATTGTTGAAATTTCAACTAATTTCCTAAAAACTATTAAAAATTACACATATCAAAATAAACTAATGGTGTTACTAAGAGAAGAATATATAGCATTCTTTATTCAGAAAAAAAGAGAGTCAATCTGCATGTATAGGATTGATTGAAAAAAAAGGACATAACTATGAATTATGTTCAGTAGAATAAGTCCATGAACTATGTGCCAGTCATTCATAAAAATATGCAATCATACTTCAGTTGATTGGTCATTTTATTTAGTTCTTGAGTTGATTGGATCACCTAATGTATATATCTTGATCCTACCCAAATATCTCCACCTAAAAATCTTTGAGCATCTTGGACATGGTAAAGTGTATAATAATATCATAGTTTTACATATCTGATTTAGTTTAACTAAGGAAAAATACACATTTATCAATTGAATATCAACATTAATCCATTAGTTCATGATTATCTCTAAAATTCAATAACCCAAGTACAAATGAATATAATTCCTATTATTTACTCACATTAAATTTCAAAAGATATCTTTTTGGTTATTGAAAATAGGAATAAAAAGATGTATTACATGATGCCCATCTTTTCTTGTCAAAATGTGTGTTCCCTTTGTGAATTTATGTTCATGAATAATGATGGATCTAATGGTTTTATTATTTTTAATTTTTTTGATATCTATTAGTTTTGGTGTTTGTCATTTTCTAACAAACTCCTCTATTGTGATGAATTGGAGAAAGGATCACCTTCAAATTGTCACATAGCTATTTGTCTTGTGTATGTACATTTTCCACGGATGCACGATCAAATGAATTGTGAAATATGATGAAATTTTCATCATTCCCTTTGAAAATTTTATTGGTGAAGTTAAGGAAGTTTTTCTCCTAATTTAATTGGTTTTATTTCTTGATTCCTTCAACAATTCAATTCATAGACACATTGTAGGTGTGACTTATATCCATTAGGAGTTTTATTTTCAACATTTTCCTCTTTTTTCTTGTCACCTTAAGTTTGTTATTTTTTTTGGATACATGGTTAGAATAGGAATTCATATAGTTTCATTTATAGAAATTATATTCATTAATAATTTTTAAAATAGAAAATTACATCAATTTATGGTCACCTTCTTTCATGAGTTTTATAGATTTTACATACTAGTAAAGGCTTCCTTGTAAACATTCACATTTATCTTCAATTGAGTTATGCAATAGGTTGAAAAATAACTATATGGAACCTTGGATTTGGTTGATTTAATCATCTTTTTGAGAGATAAATTTGTAAGGATTTCTATCATTGTCATCGTGTAAAACAACCTCTCAACAAATGTGGCACTAGAAGGAGGGCCCGATTTTGCAATTTTAACAACTCTAAAATTATTCTACTACAAATGTGTATAGGTGTGCTAGTGCACTAGGTGTGAAGGTATGCTAGGCATGTAGGTGTGCTAGGTGTACAACTCCAAGGGTGTACATTTTGTAAAATCTTGATCAACCATCTCCCTTTCATCAAGCATTGAGGTCCTCACCCAAAAAATGTAAATTTTTGGAACTTGACCTTTTTTGCAAGGCTTGTAGTGACAAAGGGATACTCAAAATCTACCCATTCATGCCAAAAATTACATTGTCATCATGTTACACCTCACATTATATTACCTTCATACACGCAATTTCACAAAGTGTCTCACAATAATAGACTAATCTACCACCAATTTCACCCATAGCTTTCTTTGCAAATAATTAGGACTCACCAATCAACTCGTAAGATCCACTTCATGACCTCCCTAAGAATCCTAAGAACTTATATATCAATTTCATCTATGGTGAAACACACACAACATAAGTTCACATCAAATTTTTTGAGGAAATATGCAATGCAAACAAAATTGAACATGATGATGTGGTCCTCTTTCTATTCCTGTATAGTTTGGGAGAAGTTTCATTCAACTAGTACATTAATTTACCATTAGCATCCATTCAAAACTAGGTATCTTTTGAGAAAATGTACTAGGATCAATTCAAAACTTTCATTAACCTAGCTATCTTGCACCACCAATTCTTGTCAAATGAAAGGGATCAAGCAAAAACCATCTCTTATTTCAACCATCATTTTAATATGATATATGGAAGATTTGAATCTCCTTACACCATATTGCTAGAAGCTATAATATAAATATAATCAAATTCTATGGATCAACCCACCTCCATCCTCCTACGAAGATTCTCTATTGAAAAAATTGCACACTTTAGAAAAGGTCTTTGAAGAAGTAGTCACCTTCACCAAACAAGTCAACCTTAATGGTGGAGGGAGTATGATGATTCCAGCTAGCACCACTATAATGGTCCCACCTTATTTAACAGGACTGCAAATGATTCCCAACCAATTTTTCCATTAAAATCTGGTACCATACAATAGGTACCTATTGTATTGACTCTTTCTATAACTTATATTGGTTACAAGCCTCTAAAAGCATCATTTTTTGAACAAAAGGTTGCACCAGCTGCTGAGATAGAAAACAATGTGATAGCCAAATTGGAACAAATGAGGAAGACCATGTCTCATATAAAAAATGAGCTCACCCATCTTCAATTATCATAGGTATAAAACAAAAAGTTCCAATGATCTAATGCAGCCCTAAATAATAACAATTATGGACAAAACTAGTCAAAGAATTTCAACTCATATGGAAATAACATCACTGGAAATAATTTCAACCAATAAGATCTCAACAATGGGCATCCCAAGAAAAAATAGTAGTGGAAGATTGACCTAAATAATAGAAGCATATGAGATTATACTAACAACAATATTTAGTTTATTTATGTCAACCAAATAGACATGAACAAAAATGCACCTAATGACAAAAACCATGTTGTTTTTAGAAGAAATCAGAAATTGATTCAAGGAAATCAAAAAATGATTCAAAATCCACATGACACTAACATTGTACCTTTGTTCCAATTCAATAAAATGTTATTGGAATTTTATGATACCCCACTACATGCAAAGACAAAACATCTTGCCAATGAAGAATTTGTGTTCCCATTTAATCAAAAAGGTTGATCCTGAAGCTGCTGAAATATTCTCTTTTTGCAATGATAATTGAAATACTTACAATTTGCATAGTCAGAAGGAACTATTGACCAATGGAATACCTCCAAGATGGTAGCCTAGTCCTCCTAATCCATGAGAGATAAATAATCCCACATCCACACATGCACCTATTTAAACACAACAATCCTAGGTGCAAGGAACTATCCCTACCTTGTTAAAGATCCCCACTTGGTCAACAAAGAAGTACAATGCAATAGGGGAACTTAAAATGACTAAGGATAATATCTTGATGTATGAAATGATATAAATTTTTCCTAGAAAAAGAGAAGCCCTTCTATAGACACTTGATCATACAAAGGCATTTGCTAGTGCCAGCACTTAGAAAGTGATCGATCCTTAGATTAACATCACTGAAGCTATGCCCACTATGTTCAAAGACAAGAAAAAAGTGCCTCCTTTTTCTATTAAGTATATAAATCTTAGGAAAAAATTTTTCATTGATGCCTCATCGACTCAAGTGCTTCATTTAATTTCATGCCACTTTCAATATCTCAAAGGGTAGGAGTAACTCCATATCTTACAGATCAAGTGGTCATCCAACTTAATAAAATGGAAGTGAAGGTCATTGGAACATGAAAATATGTACATATTTAGTTAACCATAGATCCTAGGATCCAAAACATCATTGGTATTAATGTAGTAGAAATCCCTAAGACATACAACATGCTTTTGAGTAGGGAATGTACTAAGTTCCTTAGAGGGTGATTTTACACATATTTCACCCAACTATGGTAATCATAGAAAGAAAAAAACAACCAAATCAAGATTGGTGCTAAGCCTAAGATAAAGAAGATGATCACATAATACAATCCCCTAACAAAGTATTGTTCCTTCATTCAGAATTGGGATCCTATAGAGTGATGGAACTTGATGTGCTTTTGGTAGAAATATTTGGTGATAATTCTACCAAAGGATAGTAATGATCTCCCTCACCAAATGAACTTATCACTTAGTTTGTTAACATTATGGCCATAAACTTATATTTCCTTGGGAAATATGTAGATCCAAATATCTTACTCCTTGGATTTTGTAGTTACATCACATAAGCCATTTGGAGTTTGAGTGCTTGAGTTGCCAAAAAATTATCACCCAAGGATTAACTCACTTGTCTCATTCTGCAAATGCAAAGTTAAACAACCTCTTGATAATAAAAAAACAAGAAACATATGACATTTAAGAGTATACCACAAATGAACAAGAAGAAGTTTGGACTCTCAAGTTTGATGGCTTCAAGTGTAAACAAGGACCCAGAGCTAGGATTGGGCTAATTAATCCCACAAGAAAATATTTTTACACTACCTATGGCTTGTAATTTATATGCATAATAACATTGTAGAGTATGAGGCTCTAGTATGACAACTCCTTTTTGCACTTGAAAATAATGTCAAAGACCTTGTAGTGGAAGGAGATTCTTAGCTAGTGATTTATCAAGTCCAGACAATCTATTCCTACAATGAGAACATGTTAATATCCTATTGCAAGTGATTTTGGGACTTGAGGGAGGAATTTGAAGCATTGAATATCAAACATATCCTCAAAAGGATGAATACATTGTTGATGCATTGGCTCTCTCATCCAGTGCATTGTAAACCATTGAAAAGGAAAAACTTAGAAGATTTTATATCAAACTTGTGGCTGCCCCATAAGTTCTAGATAATATCACAAACTTCCAATTTTTCTATGATGATAAACACATCCTTGAGTTCAACATGTGTATAAATTTATTCAAAGGATAGATAATTTATAACACACCTAAAAAAACCATGAGGAAGAAGAGGAAGAAGATCAAGATGACATTATAAACCTAAAAACCAACACTATCCACAAAGGTATGGTGGAGTTGGAATATATCTTTGATTGTGTTGAGTCTTCATACCATAAGAGAACCCTCATAGAGAGAGGTAATGATGATGTGACTCTTAAATTTTGAACACTGAGGATGATCCGAAGATGATCAACATAGGAAAATCATGTAATGACCAGGAAAGGGATGAAATGCTACACCTTCTCATTAAGTACAGGGATTTCATTGCTTGGAGTTATAAAGAGCTCAAAAATTATGATCACAACATCATTACACATAATATCCCATTGAAGTGTGATGCTAATTCTTTCCAGCAAAGGAAAGGATTGATAAACCCAATCATTAAGCCACTAATAATGAATGAAGTCTAGAAGTTGGTGGATGCAAAGATAATTTTCCCACTCTGACACTCCACTTGGGTTTCTAATCTAGTACCCATAAGAAAGAAGAGTGGAGAAATTTGGCTTTGCATTTACTTGCGGAACCTAAACCCAACATCTTAGAAAGATAATACCCATAACCTTCACTTGATGAAGTACTAAAGATTGTAAGCAGATCCAAATTGATGTCATTTCTACATGGGTACTCTAGATATAATCAAGTGATGGTCGATGAGGAGGATAGATTGTGTTGACCCCTTTTTTAGTAGGGGTTAAATTTTTTTTGAACAAGTGCTAATTTTATAACTTATGTTGCTTAGAATTGTCACTATTTCATAACCTTAATATTTTTTTCTAAGTGTTGGTTGATCCTAGGGAAGAACCCTTGTCTCACTATAGTGTTTACATAGCTTTTTGTATAACTTAATAAAAAGGTCTTTTCCTCATTAAAAAGGGGACCTCATGTTCACCTTGTGTAACAACCTATTATTTTACCCTATAGAAAATATACCAATGTTTTATTACTAATTATTTGGAGGGTCATCATAGTATGTAAGGGATTTATATTATTTTCCTAGGTGATCACATGGAGCAACGTATATCCCTAAGATTTTTTAGACTTTATGAAATATCTTATATGGTCTCACAAAATACTCTCTAATTAGATCCTTTCATCTCTTACCATGTGGAAGTTTCCTATTTGGTGGTGAATGTCTCAGAGAACAAAGAGAACTCACCACTTTATCCCGTTAAGCACATGGTTGATCAAACATATCCAATGGTTGGCATGATATTGTTGCAAGAAGATGCGAGGAATATATCCATTGTGACAATGTAATAATGTGATATGTCTCCAAGGTGAGACTAAAGGGGTGGAGGAAAGGAATTTATATCAATGATTCAGTGAATGTCATGTTTCATGTCCCCAAGTAGCATAGTTGGACATGAATAGTAAGTGAATGGCTTGCTCTGAAATGACCCTTACATTGTCACAATCAAAACAAGGCTCTTACTCAATGTGACAACATGATTAGTATAAATGCATCTAGGGTGGGACATATGGTCAATTAAAGAGAAAAGGTTCCTATAGTTAGTCATTTAACACCACATGTCTTATAGTAAGGTTATCTTATCTATTGACAAGTTTTTGGAATTTTTTTCTTCACTATCAAATCTAAGATGATCTAATGGATGGCACAATATTAGGATTCAAACATGCAACTTCTTATTCCATTGGGCCAATGTGACTGATGGGCATGTGTCCTTAGTGGTTCCTATATAAAACATGATAGACATCTGATTAAAAGGATCCAAATTTTAGCATGATGTCATGATAAAAAAGAAAAAGGTTTTTACTCATTGCAACATTATGACCTAATGACACATGTCTAGGCTGATTGAAGGAAGGGGGTGTAACTTGATAAATAGAAGGTGAACCTTATAATGAATAAATAGATACTAGGTGTCACATATGAGGTAGTGAGGTGATGATGTAGGAGAACCCTAGGTTTCTTGCAATCCTGCACTCTTTTTTCACTTTCTTGTTGGTGTCGAGTGATCCTTTGGGTGTTGAGTTCCTGTTGGTTCCGAGTGATCCTTTTGGTGTCAAGTTCCTATTGATGCTGAGTGATCCTTTAGGTGTCAAGTTCCTATTGGTGCTGAGTGATCCTATGGGTGCCAAGTTCTTGTTGGTGCCAAGTGATTTCCTTTGGGTGCTGAGTTCATAGTTGCTATTGAGTGAATCCTTTAGATGCCGAGCTCGTGTGGGTGCTGAGTGTCAGTTTTCATTTTCAGTGTTGTTTGTGTCTGGTTCCAATTTGGGCCAACTTTTCTTGCAATTAATTTCTATTAGGTGGTTAATATTTGTAAAAAGGTTTACCTATGGATTTTCTTAATTCTAGAATCTTCTATAAGCTATTTTGGGAAGTATAAATACGATGTTTAGGCTTAGAGTTAAGGGGGATTTTTGGGGAGATTTGAGAGAGTTTAGAAAGAAAAGGCATATGTTTCTAGAAATGTGAATTTAAATTTGGATTATGGATATAGAAGTTGTATTTTGTATTTGGCTGTAACCCAAAAGGCCTTACAGTTGGGCATGTATGAAGATTTTGATGAATCAATATAGTATTTAACTCTTCTTCCTCCTTTGGTTGTTGTTCCTTTTGTTTTCTTCCACTATGTTAACTCTTGCGGGGTGGTTTGGATAGCTAGGTGAGCCTTAGGCCCTAGTTATCCATCCTTTTGTTGTGTTAGTTGGTATCAGAGCTTGAGGTTCATCCTTGTGGAGATTGGATCGTGTAGAACACTAATTTGGATTTGGTTGTAGGGTGGCAGATCTTGGAATTTGACCTATAACTTGTAGAGGGTTACAATCTTGTAGGAATTGATTTGTAAAGATGGTTCATGGTAGAAGAAATGTTGATGATGCTATATTGGATCAAATGAGACAAATTGTAGCTAGATTAGAAGATGTAGAGATATCCTAGAGGAGAGGAGTGCATCTTGATGATGTAAGTGATGATGAAGCAGCAACACCAAACCATAATCCAAAACCTGAAGAAGATCAAGATGAGGAAAGATTGTTGTGAGTGTTGTCTAGGTAAAATTCAAAGCCTATTATAGAAGTTGTTCCTTATGATGGAAAATTGGATACCAATGTTGTGTTGTATTGGATCTCTGATATGGAGAAGTTCTTTGAGTATGAAAACACTCTTGATAATAGAAAGGTGAAGATTACAGTTACTAGGTTGAAAGGTCATGCATCACTATGGTGGGAGCACTTACAAACTAATAGACAAAGGAGAGGAAAGGAGAAGATCAGAACTTGGCAAAAGATGGCGAACAAGGTAAAGAAAAAATTCCTCCCTACTGATTACCAAGTTAGCTTGTTGAGATAGATGAAAAGTTTGAAACAAAAAGACATGACTATGAAAGAATATACCAAAGAATTCTATAGATTGGACATCAGATCTGGACATGTGGATGATGATGTTGAGAAAATTGCAAGGTACATTAATGGATTGAGATCTAGAATTTAAGATGAAATAAGTTTTTTGAAGTTGGAAAGTGTAGAAGAAGCATATCAATATGCCTTGAAAGCTGAGGAGATCTTGAAAAAGACACATGAATAAAGACAATGAGGTAGAGGTGGTAGATTCTAGAGAGGCAGATATAGATCTTATGGAGAAAGTGGCATAACTGATAGTTCTATGTAGGATAAAAGAAAATCTGAATGGAAGAATGATGAAAAAGGCAAGACCGAACAGAAAAGTGGTAATTCTTATCAAGGAGATGATGAGGGTTCACCAAGTGGACTTGAGGCTGGAGAAAATTTGATGGTGAGAAGAACCTTATGTAATAAGAGAAGTGATGAGGAACCTATTTTAAGAAGAAGTCTTTTCAAGACAAAATGTAAGATGGCTAGAAAATGCTACAAAGTGATCATTGATAGTAGAAGTTCTACAAATTTAGCATCCGAAGAGTTGGTTACCACATCATAGTTGTAGAGGCTAAAACATCCCAAACCTTATCATGTTTCATGGATAAAAGATGAGCATAAGATATTGGTAAGTGAGTAATGCCTTGTGAAGTTCAAAATTGAACATTACTTTGATGAAATTTTGTGTGATATTATGCCCATGGATTGTTGTCATATTTTGTTGGGTAGACCTTGGCAATATGATAGATATTTTGTACATGATGGAAGATTGAATCAATATACTCTTTGGGTAAATGAAAAAAAAAAAATTGTTTCCTTTAATTGAAAGTCTAGATGAGGTTAATTGTACTGTTGTAAAAATTTGCATGGTTAATGGGAAACAATTTGAAAAGGAAATGAAAAAAAATCAAGTCTATTTTTCCATAGTTCCTAGAGGATCGAGTGTTGGTAGTAATGACTAAGTGACAATAGATAGTAATAGCTAAGTACCAGTAGAAATTATAGAATTGTTGAAAGAATATAAAGACATTATTGTTGATGATATTCCTAATGGTTTACCTCTAGTAAGAAGTATAAGTCATTGTATGGATCTGATTCCTAAAGCTAGTTTGCCAAACAAAGAACCATATAGATTGACACTCATAGAGAATGAAGAACTTAACAAAGAAGTTCATGAGTTGTTTCAGAAAGGTTTGATGAGAGAAAGCTTGAGTCCATGTGTTGTACCTACTATATCAGCACTTAAAAAGAATGGTGAATGGAGAATGTGTACTGATTCCAAAGCCATTAACAAGATAATAGTGAAATATAGGTTTCCTATGTTGAGGATGGATTACATAATAGATTGTTTGAGTGGAGCAAAGTATTTTACCAAGATTTATTTGACGAGTGGCTATCATCAAATCAGAACCAAAGAAGGTGATGAATGGAAGACTGCTTTCAAGACAAAAGATAGTTTTTATGAATGGTTGGTTATGCCTTTTGGTTTGACTAATGTACCTAGTACTTTCATGAGGTTGATGAATGAAGTTCTAAAAAGATTTTTGGGTAAGTGAACCGCCTCACAATAGGTGTTCCATAGTCATGCACTAGGCCTGGCTTAGGAATAATCTATTCAAGCTAAGGACTACTTTTCCCCTACCATGAGGTGCATTTAGATTGTCAACCCAAGGACGTATACTTGAAATGGTTGGCATAGCATGTGCAGTAGGTACCTTGATGAGTCATTATGCTTGTGCTACAAGAAAGTAAAAATGCAAAGGAAGAAAACTACACTACCACTGTGGAAAGGAAACTACTGAATCTATGAATGTTGAAAACACAATGACAAGATAATAGAGATCCCATCTTGACTCATCCACTACACTGTACTCTCAGATGCTGTAGGAACATTCATGAAGTGTGATGCTACAGGAAGGAATTAATTAGCTACATCTTACTTAAAATACTGCTAATGCTAGTAAAATGAATCTATTCTATCCTAATCTAATCCACCTTCCAAGTGAGACCCCTTGGTTGGCTTCTCTAATCTACCAACGTAGGATAGAAGCTAAAGAGAACTAATTCATTTTATTAATCAGTCATTACATGATTCAAAATTGTAAAACACAACTGCAACAAACTATGAATCAGTGTTCTCTCTTACTCGATAAAACTTATCAAAAACCAAAATCTAAAACTTAAAAACTTCACCCACAGGAGTCGATCCCAACATATATAGGGAATCTACTCTTTATTACATAACATAGAAGTAACTATCCTAAGTTAAGTCTGTAGGAGAAAATATAGGAGAACAACTAAAAGCGGAAAGGAAGGATGACGGAATTGAGGAGGGAGCAATGAAGTCTCAACATCCGCTTGTTACAACGTAAATGCAGAGAAGGTAATGGCTCATAAAAACTCCTCCTTATTCACTGCCATGTTTCCTGGAGTGGTTATAACTTCCTTTTTGTGGTTGTTCCTTGATGCTCGTTTCTCCTTGAATGCTGTTGGCAACCAACTTCTGGATTCTTCTGCTCATCTTTTAATCCTTATCATCAAGTTAGTTATGATAGAAGACATATTTGCAAATAAACATTCATCAAACTAAATTCAAGCATAAGAACACACATTTGGATATTTATATGAAATACTGCATATTAGATATAATTTAGAAAAAAGATGACATAGTTTTTCTACCCCATAAATCATCAAAAGTTTATCAAACATAGGCTTATAAGTGTTAAAACAAAGATAAACAGAGTATCACAAAGTATCTTAAACATAAAAAAATAAAGGCATTTTTTAGAATCATCATCTGCCCCCTGCTAAACTAATGCTTGTCCTCAAGCATTAAACTTCTTTGTCAAAGATTTGAGCTCCCCAACTTCTATCTTTCCCTTTCTCCTGCTCTTGAAGGTGTAATAGAATCCTCTGGTCCTTTCCCATACTTCTCGCCTGTGGTCTTCCTGCAACTTATCAAGTTTGTCAACATCAATATTATATAGGGGCCATAAAAGCATTGGAGGTTGCATGGTTAAAGGACACCATAGCTCTGGCCTTAGTTCCTTTCCCAGTTCTAAATATTTTGGAACTCTATATAGTGTTGCTTCCAAATTAATAGGACTGTGCGACTCTGATTTCTTGAGAGAATCAGGTAACCGTGCCCATCTACCTCTTACTCCGATCATAGCTCTCTGGAATGCAAAGTATGGCAAGTTTTCATATTTGGCATACGCTTTGGCTCTAGCAGCAAATACCTTCTTTCTAACTTCGAGATTACTCTTTCCATAGGTTAATGTAAACCAGTCTCGAAGCATTTCTTCTGGTTGTTTACTTTCTGCCCTCAAGGGTAAAGGTTTTGTTGTCTCCTCATCTTTGTAATTAACCAGTTTTTTGTCATAATTCGCCTCATTAGACATCCATGAAATTAAAGCTTTCAAATGCACATCTCCTATATAGAGCAAAGGATTCTACTCAGTTTCTATAGGAATGACAAAATTATGAATATACAACTCACACAATAGATTTTGCTGCCATGGTGGTAAGGTTTGATACAGCCCATAAAACTCTTGTGCGGTTTTGAATTCTACATTTACATTTCTGAGGATTAACATCAACTGAAACAAAAGATATTGTTCTTCCAAAAAAAAAGCATATACTCGAGGAGGTGGTTTGCAAGCAAGAGCTTGATCAGCTAATTTAAGTGCATGTTCCATGCGCTGTTTCTGTCTTTCTAGCTATTCTTTCAATTCTTCAATCTCCTCATTTTGTGATGTTATAATCTTGCTCATTCTTTTCTTCTCCTCTTTCTATAGTGCTTCAGCAAATAAATGCTGTCCATATAATTGGAAAAGGAGTTTTTGCAAGGTGACAACACTATTATCCTCTTCATAATCCTTTTTCTTTTTCTGTTCCCGCCACAGATGTTCCACCAAACTATTGATCTATGTTGACTTATATGGAACTAAGGCAGTATTCAAATCATGACATTCAGGAACTACTTCATTCTAATGGCTTGAAACACCTAGTAAATCCATTAGGGTTTCGTTAATTTCTTGCTCACATGCTACAGGAGGATTACCAGAAGCTTCTGTCATCTTAGTGTGAAGGGGAGAATGGTCAAAAATTATCCGCACAGGAGACTCTGGAGTAGGTGCTTTAGACAATATAGGATTTTTAAAAATCTGCCCTCTCATTCTAGGGCTTCTCCGCAAAAAAGTCTCTTCTTGTACTACTATCTTTTGCCTACTTTTCTATTTTGGTATCATTGTTGCAGGATTAGTTGCTGTAGGAACCTTCTTTGTTTTCTTCTATTGCTTAACTGCAGGACTAGGTTTTTGTTGAGCAACGATTTCTTCTTGTGCATTTTCTATTTCAGCTCCCTCAATATTTTGTTCTGTAGGCTCACTACTAGGAACTACATTTTCCTCACCCTGCCATTCACTAGGGTCAACTTGGGGTTGTAGGTTTTTAAATTTCACAAAGTCATCCCATGTCAATGGGGATACATCCCTAAGAGACCTTTCTATTAACAACTTAATCAAGGCATGGTGAGTGACAAAATTATCTTTCCCTTTTTGAGTCTCTTCCGCACTAATACAGAGCATATTATATAGAAAATTTGGAAGATTCACGGCAATATTGTGCCTTATACAACTAAGCATCTTAAAATGGTGTGCATGTAAGTGAGAAAATCTGCCTTCACAAGTAAAATACCTAATGACATGCATTGCTAGGTTAGGGTATGGAGGCAGTAAAGACAATCTCTTGCACCCCTGCTTTGTAACATCCAATAGAGGGTCATGTGGGGTAGTGAACTGGGCCCTTGCTGACCTAGCGTCATGCGAGCTCAGATAATACTCTCCAAGAGAAGGTAACCCGGTTACTTTTGCAATTCATTCTTCTATTGCAATTACTGTCAAACCCCACATAGAAGCTTCACCTTCATCAAATGTCCTGGTGAATTCTACAGTTGCTTCTTCATCATATGCTGTTAAATTCAAACAATAACCTAACCACTCGCATGCATTGAATCTTCTTACTACTTCTACGTCAGAGAGCAACAAAATGTGCTCAATCGGCTCTTTTCTCTGTAAACCTCCTCCCATTTCTTGATACTTCTTTTGCTACTCCGTTTCTCTCTCCCTTTCTGAATACAAACTTCAAAACTCTGCGTTATTTCTCAGACGCTTCATCGCTTATTTTTGGGAACATTAATTGCCATAACCAATTATTATGTGCCATTATTAAACTTTAGGTAAAAGTAAATCATGAATTTGCATGAAAATCATCCAAAAACATGGTTCAAATGCCAAAATTTTAAAAATAGGTCATATCATGGCTTAGCATGAAAAAATTGGCACGAACAAGGAAAATTAATTCAGAAAGTGGGAGTACAACACTTGACATGGCATATTATGGAAAAAAGTTCTCATTAATTAAAGAGTAATGCCAAGATTTTAGAAAATCACCACAGTTAATCAGGCATATCATTGGATAGTACGACACTCCCCTGCCCCCAGCTAAATTTATGAAAAGTGTCCTCACTTGTCAGACTAGTATGGGTGAGGGACTAAAATACACTGTAATTATAGAGACTATGCAGTATTATATATAATTAACAAAATTTTCAAACTTATAAATGAATAATAGTTTGAAAATGTTTATAGTTGCTATGTGGATTGTCACATGCTCTAAAAAAGGTGGCAGAAATAATGTAAACGGAAACATCCATTAGCATGTGCAGATTTGATTGAAAACACAAAAACTTAAGTATGTAGAAAGTGAGTGGATGGAAAATTAAGAAATGGAGTGGGGTGGGTGGATGGAAGATTAAGATATGAATGGAAAGAAATATCATGAAAAGAAAATGGACTTTATGTGAACATAAAGTTATTATTATGGACATGCAAATTAGAATTAATGTTGAAGAGGAGCAGGCGAAAGGTTTTCACCTTTTGCTGTAGGAAGAGATACTTGAGTTGTTGTTGGATCCGGTTGTTCGAACTATTGCAGGAATTCGGCTTTTGTTTGAGGCTATTTGTAAAGCTTAAGTCAATGACTGTTGATTAGCATTTTGAAAGGCACATCATCAATTGTGGTTAGCTCAACTGTTCCATTGTCAAAGACATGGATGATTTGATATGGTCCTAACCATCGCGTCTGCAGCTTCCCTAGCATATCCTTAAAGCGAGAATCATACAATAATGCCCAGTCACCAGCTTTGAACTGTTTGTTGAGGATATGAGAATCATGCCAGTGTTTTCTCTATTTTTGCACCAGTTCAGTGTGTTCTAAAGTAGTCTTGCGCATTTCATCCAAAGAATTAAGATGCAGGAGGCATTCTCTTTGTGCTGCAGGAAGATCAATATCTAAGGTCAAGGCTGTTCTTAAAGTCTTGTGTTCAAATTCAATTAGAAGCATTGCCACTTTTCCATACAAAAGCTCAAATGGTGTGAATTTGGTAGTGGTTTTCCAAGTTGTTCTATAAGCCCAAACAACTTCTTGTAACCGCCTGGTCTAATCCTGACGATGCAAATGGACTGTTTTAGTTAGAATATTTTCCAGCTCACAGTTTGTAACTTCTACTTGTCCATTGGCTTTTGGATGATAAGGACCGGATCTGCGCTGCCTGCTGTTATACTGTTTCATCAATTCTGAAATCAGGTTGGAAGTAAACCGCGTGCCTTGATCAGTAACCAATTCTTTAGGAACTCCATAACGTGTAAAAATCTCTTCATATAGGAATTCGACAACTTTTTCATCACGGGCATGCTTCATAGCCTTAACCTCAACCCATTTGGTTAGGTAGTCAGTACAAACCAGAATATAAGACTTCCCATTGGATGGAGGATCAATAGGATCGATGAAGTCCATTCCCCATTTATCAAATGGTGTTAACACCAATTGAGGATTCAGAGGCATTTCATCTTTTTTGGTTGGGTGACCCATTCTTTGGCATTGGTCACACTTGTATAATTGATTGCATCTTTATGAAGGGTAGGCCAATAGTAACCAGTGGCTAAGATTTTGAAAGCTGTTCTTTTGGCTGCAAAATGTCCTCCACAGGGCTCATTATGACATGCATGCAAAATATCATATGTCTCATCTTCTCTTACACATTTGCACATAACTTGATCAGGTCCAGTATAGAACAAAAAATTGTCTATCCATGAGAAATGGAAGCTTTTCTATATGAGCAGCTTTCTCTCCTTATAAGAAAAATGCACTGGTGTCTTATTAGCTGCAATGTAGTTAGCAATATTTGCATACCATGGAACTTTAACAGCAATATGAAACAAATGTTCATCTAGAAATGCATCATCTACCAAAGTACTGTCATTATCATGATGATTGATTCTTGACAAATAATCAACTACGACATTTGTTTTTCCAGGCTTATCCACTATGGTTATGTCAAAGTCTTGTAATAATAGTAACCATCTTACTAACCTACTAGTTATAGCAGGTTTGTTCATGAGATATTTGATTGCTACATGATCAGTATGAACATAGATAGGATAGCTTGTGATGTAATGCTTAAATTTATTTAGAGCATAGAGTACTGCTAACAATTCTTTTTCAGTCACTGTGTAATTCAGTTCTAGACCATGAAGACTCTTACTGATATAATAAATGACATTCTCTAGATTTGAGTGTTTTTGTGCTAAAACTGCACCTATGGCATAATCAGAAGCATTTGTATATATGTGAAAAGGTAGGTTCTAATCAGGGCCTTGTAAAATTGGGGCTGTGGTCAAAAGTTGCTTAAGCTACAGGAAAGCTTTATCACACTCAGGTGTCCAATTGAATTCAGCTTCTTTTATGAGCAACTTGTACAAGGGACTAGCTATTTTACTAAAGTCTTTTATAAAACACCTGTAATATCTAGCATGTCTCAGAAAAGATCTGATATCTTTTAATTTAGTGGGTATGGGTAATGTTTGAATTACCTCAATTTTAGCTGGGTCTACTTGTATACCTGCAGTAGATATGAAATGACTGAGTACCATGCCCTCTTGCATGAGCATGAAACACTTTTCACTATTTAGTGCCAAATTATGTTATTGACATCTTACCAAAACTTTTTCAAGATTTATCATTGCTTCTTCAAAAGTAACTCCAAATGTTGTAAAGTCATCCATATAGATTTCCATACAATCATGTGATATATCAGCAAAAATACTAATTACAGCCCGTTGAAATGTTGCAAGAGCGTTACAAAGACCAAATGGTAAAATAGAGTATGCAAAAGTACCCCATGGACAGGTAAATGTAGTTTTGTCTTGGTCTTCAGGAGCAATACTGATTTGATTATAGCCACTGTATCCATCTAAAAAGGAGAAGTACTTCTTTCCAGCTAGTGTATCCAAAACTTGATCTATGAAGGGTAAAGGAAATGATCCTTTTTAGTAGCCTTATTCAACTTCCTATAATCTACACAAATTCTCCATTTTCCTCCTTTCTTAGGTACTATAACCAGCGGTGATACCCATTTTCTATCAGATATAGGATAGATAAAGCCAGCATCAACCAATTTCTGTAATTCTATTTTGACTATTTCTCCGAGGCTTGGATTTATCCTCCTCTGAGGTTGAAGAAGTGGTAGACAACCTTCATTAATGTATATCCTATGGGAACACAGTGTAGGGCTTAATCCTTTCATATCACCATAATCCCAAGAAAAAGTCCTCTCATGCTTTTGAAGCAATTCTTTTAATTGTTCCAACTATACAGATGTCAATTTGGGGTTAACATGCAGTTTATGGCCTTTACTCAATTCAACAGGAATATTGGATTCTACCATAGCAATTTCAGAGATTGGGCTTCCTTCTAATTCACAAGGAAGTAGTGAACAAAATTTTTTAGGTTCCTTAAGTAAAGTAAAACTTGTATCACATTCTTCATATGCAATCAATTCTAATACAGAGCTTTCAGGCACATCTTTTCCTACCACACAAGAGTTGGTAAGGATGCTCTGGATTACTGAATCTTCTTCTTGCAACTTTAGAAAAGATTGCCTATGTAACATCATTAGTTGTACTATGGAATTTATCTCTTCTTCTTCATCTCCTAAATTTGTCCAAAAAGATGTACTCAAATCTAGTAATGGTTGTGCAAGAGGATATAGATCAAATTGCTTGGTTGCTTGGCCATTTGATATGGTCATATTCCCTGATCTGCAATTTATGTTTGCATCAGCTATGGCCAACCATGGTCTACCTAGAATGATAGGATAGCCAGATAGGTTTACTTTAGGGGACAAAATCATGAAGTCCGTAGGGTATTCTAGGGAATCTAAGGTCACAACAATATTTTCTATCATTCCATCAGAAATGACAGTGGAACTATTTGCAAGCTATAGAATAGTTGGTGTGGGCCTTGATCCTTCTATTTGTAACTTCTTCATAGTTTCTTTAGTCATCACATTTATAGAAACTCCCAAATCTATTAAGGCATTTTTAACAAATTGACCATTTATGCTGACACTTATTACTGGACTCCCTGGGTCAGAATATTTTGGTGAAATCACTCTTCCTAACATGATATCAGCTAAGTGTCCAACAACATGAACTGTGGTAGGATCCTTCTTCTTCCTTCTAGGTTTCTTTAGATAAGCTTCCCTTATAGCTTTTCCATAAGCAGGAATGTCCTTAATAGCTTGAAACAAAGGTATTTGGACATGCATATTTTTTCAACTGATTAACAATGTCAAAGGGTTGTTATTTGCTTTGTTTAGGTTCCTTTTGTATTAGTTGGTTTGGAAAAGGAGGCTCCACTGCTGGTTGAACTGGTATTGGTATGGTAACATTAGTTGGGTCAACAAGTTCATCAACCAAAGGTTCTGATGCTACAGGAGAGTCTGATACTTCAGTTATAAGAGGTGGCTTTGGTGCTGGTAAGGTCGTTCCAGATCTCAAATGTATATCTGTGACATCTACGGCATAAGCAAGGTACTGCTGGGTATCAGCACTACACATGGGCTGCTATGGTTTGCTATTTGGATTTGGCTAAGGCTATGCAGGTAGCTGTGTTTGCTTTTGGGGTCCACTATTTGCAGGTGGTGGCATTAAAGCAGGTTGTTGAGCTGGAGGGGGTAATTGTGGAGCACCAATATTTTGGTTAGGCCATTGTTGAGATCCCTTCCATTGGTTTGGAGATTGCCAATTACCTTGGGGTGGTTGCCATTGGTTCTGCTGGTTCTGGGGCCATTGGTTATTCTGCTGGTTAGGCCATTATTGTTGGAAATTTTGAAACCATTGAGATTGTTGTGGGTTATTTTGCCCAGCATTATTCCAATTGGGCTGGTTTTGTGGAGGACCTTGGGTATTGCGGTTTTGCCATTGATTACCATATGAATTTGAATTTTGTAAGGGGTCTTGAGGCATACCTTGATGTTGAGCCCATGGTCAGCATTGAGCAACAAAGAATACTTGCTCATCATCCCCATCTATCTTTACATATTCAGTTGGAAGATGCTGGTTCTCCATGCTTGCAACCAATTTACAGTGGCAATCCTTCTTTTGCTTTCGGTAATGAGGACAGTACTCAGCTAGTTGTAACTCAGCCTCTGCTTGCTTCTTCTTTGTAGTCATTATATCCAACTATGTAGTGACATCATTACTGATGTCTTGTTTGAAATCTAACAACAAATTGGATATTTCAAGTTTTGAAATGCCTTGACTAATTCCTTTTGTAACCGTAGAACGTGGTCCTTGACCTTTTTTCATAGTTGACCTTGAGTAGTTCTAACATATCTTTTTGAGGTCATCCCATTGAGCTTGATATACATCTCCACCGGCCATCAGGTCCAATGCTTCCAAATAGTCTTCATTCACTCCTCTTAGAAAGACTAGTTTTTGGGAATCTTCAGACAATGTGTGCTGAGGATTCTTTTGTAGTGTATATAAAAATTGAGAAACATAGTCTTCTAATGTCTCTTCCTCCTTCTGTGATATCCTAAAGATATCATCTCCTCTTGTGCCAGATGCTTTGCAATATTCTTTATATTTTTCCAAAAACAAGGCTTGCATTTCATCCCAATTCATAGCTGCATTGGCTCCTAAGCCCATGAACCATCGTAAAGCTGATTTTTTCAATGTGGCTGGAAATAATTTAAGCTTATTGGCTTCAGTGTTGTAGTCAAAACTATGATAAAGGATTTCAAACTCAAACAAGAAGGTATCAGGATCTTAAGTTGCAAGGCCATAGAATTTCGGAAGAGCAGTGGGAGGTATATTCTTGAGATTGGCATTGGTTATGAGACTTGGAAGTGGAAATGGAAAAGTGGGTTGTGCCATGACTGGTGGGACTAGATTATGAGGTTGCTGCTAAAAAGGAATGTTAGGCACTAGATGATTAACAACTGGTGGATTCAAGGTAGTGTTATCAAGAAGATTGGTCAATACTTTAGTGAAAGGTTGGAGACCAGATATATCTAGGGATTTAGCTCTTGATGATGATACTATGGGGAAAATAGGACTTGTGTCTTCAAAGGGAAACTCAACTTCTTCTTCAACTTCTTCATTCAAATTAACAAATCCTTGTGGAAGAAATCTACCATATTCATCTCGTCATCTTCCTCTTCGATGCATGCAACTAAAATTTTCACACTGGTAAAAAGAACTTAATCTAAAAGCTATGACTCAAAAATGCTCCTAGCTTGACACCATCCTCGACAATGGCACCAAAAATGAACCACTTCATAATAGGTTTTCCATAGTCATGCGCTAGGCCTGGCTTAGGAATAATCTATTCAAGCTAAGGACTACTTTTCCCCTACTATGAGGTGCATTTATATTGTCAACCCAAGGACGTATACTTGAAATGGTCGGCACAACATGTGCACTAGGTACCTTGATGAGTCATTATGCTTGTGCTGTAGGAAAGTAAAAATGCAAAGGAAGGAAACTACACTACTGCTGCGGAAAGGAAACTACTGAATCTATGAATGTTGAAAACACAATGACAAGATAATAGAGATTCCATCTTGACTCATCCACTAGACCATTCTCTCAGATGTTGCAGGAACGTTCATGAAGTGTGATGCTATAGGAAGGAATTAATTAGCTACGTCTTACTTAAAATACTGCTAATGCTAGTAAAATGAATCTATTCTATCCTAATCTAATCCACCTTCCAAGTGGACCCCCTTGGTTAACTTCTCTAATCTACCAACACATGATAGAAGCTAAAGAGAACTAATTCATTTCATTAATCAGTCATTACATGATTCAAAATTGTAAAACACAACTGCAACAAATTGTGAATCAATGTTCTCTCTTACTTGATAAAACTTATCAAAAACCAAAAACTAAAACTTAAAAACTTCACACACAGGAGTTGATCTAGACATATATAGGGAATCTACTCTTTATTACATAGCAGAAAAGTAACTATCCTAAGTTAAGTCCGTAGGAGAGAATATAGGAGAACAATTGAAAGCGAAAAGGAAGGATAACAGAATTGAGGAGGGAGCAATGAAGTCTTGGCATTCGCTTGTTACAATGTAAATGCAGAGAAGGTAATGGCTCATAAAAACTCCTCCTTATTCGCTGCCATGTTTCCTGGAGTGGTTATAACTTCCTTTTCGTGGTTGTTCCTTGATGCTTGTTTCTCCTTGAATGCTGTTGGCAACCAACTTCTAGATTCTTCCGCTCATCCTTTAATCCTTATCATCAGGTTAGTTATGATATAAGACATATTTGCAAATAAACATCCATCAAACTAAATTTAAGCATAAGAACACACATTTTGATATTTATATGAAATACTGCATATTAGATATAATTTAGGCAAAAGATGACATAGTTTTTCTACCCCATAAATCATCAAAGGTTTATCAAACATAGGCTTATAAGTGTTAAAACAAAGATAAATGGAGTATCACAAAGTATCTTAAACATAACAAAATAAAGGCATTTTTTAGACTCATTAGTAAGTTTGTGATTATTTATTTGGATGATATTTTGATATTCAATAAGACTAAGGTAGAACATCTTGAGCATATTAGACAAGTATTGTAGAGGTTGAAAGAGGAAAAGTTGTTGATTAATCTAAAAAAGTGTTCTTTTATGCAAGAGGAGATTGTGTATTTGGGATTTGTGATTTCAAATGATGGATTGAAGATGGATCCTAAGAAGGTTAAAGAAATTTTGGAATGGCCTACACCTTAGAATGTAGGTTAGGTAAGATCATTTCATGGTTTGGCTAGTTTTTAGAGAAAGTTTATAAAGAATTTTAGTGTTGTTTGTAATGCTATGACTAAGACAATGAGGGGAGATAAAAAGGAATTCAAGTGGACATGTGGAGCTGATAAGAGTTTTGAAACTATGAAACAAAAGGTTGTTGAATTACCTGTATTGGATTTACCTAATTTCAACAAAGTATTTCAAGTTGAATGTGATGCAAGTGGTAATGCAATAGGAGCTATATTAAGTGAAGAAGGTAAACCCGTTGCTTTCTTTAGTGAAAAGTTGAATGATGCTAAAAGGAAATTTTCTATGTATGATCAAGAATTTTATGCTATTATCCAAGAATTGAAGAAGTGGAGACATTATTTGATTCCTCGGGAGTTTGAACTATATACTGATTATAAAGCTTTTCAATACTAGTGAAGTCAACATAAATTGAATCAAAGACATATTAAGTGGGTTGAGTACTTGTAGAGTTTTACATTTGTGATCAAGCATAAGAGTGGAGTTACTAATAGAGTTGCTGATGCATTGAGAAGAAGACGTTCTTTGTTGACTGAAATGAAGGTTGAAGTTCTTCGTTTTGATGAAATGAAAGAGTTGTATGATGTTGATCTTGATTTTTCTGAGGCACGGAGAGAGTGGAGAGCACCAAATCTGACAGATCACATAAGTAAGTATGATGAATATTTATTCAAGAAGGTATGTTGTTCAAAGTTATTTAGTTGTGTATTCCTAAAGGTTCTATGAGGTTGAATCTAATTAAGGAAAAGCATAGTGGTGGATTGGCTAGACATTTTGGAATTGATAAGACATTGAGTTTGCTGAAAGAGAAGCATTATTGGCCAAAAATGTATTAAGGTGTTTAGAAATTTGTAAAGAGTTGTGGAGCTTTTCAAATTAAAAAAGGAGTGAGTCAAAATATTGGTTTGTATACACCTATTACTATTCTTGAGAAACCTTGGAGTGACAACACTATAGATTTTGTTCTTCGATTACCTAAGACAGTGAAAGGGTATGATTCCAAATTTGTTGTAGTGGACAGATTTTCTAAGATGGCTCATTTCATACCATTTAAGAAGAAATAATATGTTGAGCATGTTGCTGAACTTTTCTTTAAAGAGATTGTAAGATTGCATGGATTAGCAAGAAGTATTATTTCTAATAGAGATAGTAAGTTTGTTGGTTATTTTTGGAAGACTTTGTGGAAAAAGATGGGTACTAAATTGAAGTTTAGTTCTACATTCCATCCACAAATAGATGGATAGATAGAGGTTGTGAATAGAAGATTGGGTAATTTTTTGAGATTTTTAGCTAGGAATAAGCAAAGTAATTGGGATATGGTAATGGCACAAGCTAAATTTGCATATAATAATTCTATGAATAGGAGTACAGGGAAGACACCTTTTGAGATTGTTAGTAGAATGCATCCTAGAGGTATATTAGATTTGAGAGATGTTTTTGGTGAAGAAAAGAGAAGCACTACAGGAGAAGATTTTTTTTATTTTATGGAGTCTTTTTATAAGGAAGTGAAGTTGAGGTCGGAACAAAGTAATTAGAAGTATAAGGAGAATGTTGATTAGTCTAGAAGACACCATGATTTTCAAGTTGGTGATGAGGTGATGGTTCATTTCAAGAAATGAAGATTCCTAGTTGGAACACACAGTAAGCTAAAGATAAAGAAATTTGAACCTTGTAAGATCTTGAAGAAGTTTGATAGTGGTAATGCTTATGAAGTTGAATTACCTAATGACATGGATATATCTCCTATATTCAATATTGCTGATTTATATAAGTATCATGAGTCAGATGATGAAGTTGTTGTACCTAATGATTATCCTAAAAAATAGATTGAAGAAGTTGAATAGATATTGGATCAAAGAGTTAGCAAGAGCACAAGAGGAAGAGATTACTATGAATATTTGGTGAAGTGGAAGAATAGACCTATTGAAGATGCTACATGGATTTCTCAATCAGATTTGGATACTACTCAGGTTGTGACACTTGCATGATTCAGGAGAATCATTTTCTCCAACCCCGATTTTTTGAAGTAGGAGCATCCTAGGTTTCTTGCAATCCTACATTCTTTGTTCACTTTCCTATTGGTGCTGGGTGATCCTTTGGGTGTCAAGTTCCTATTGGTGTCAAGTGATCCTTTGGTGCCAAGTTCTTGTTGATGCTGAGTGATCCTTTGGGTGCTGAGTTCCTATTGGTGTCGAGTGATCCTATGGGTACTAAGTTCCTATTGGTGCCAAGTGATTTCCTTTGGGTGCTAAGTTCATAGTCACTGGCAAGTGAATCCTTTGGATGTCGAGTTTGTGTGGGTGCCAAGTGCTAGTTTTTTTTTGTAGTGTTGTCTATGTCTTGTTCTAGTTTGGGCTAACTCTGCTTGCATTTAATTTTTGTTAGGTGGTTAATATTTGTAAAAGGGCTACCCTGTGGCTTTTTTGTATTCTAGAATCTTCTGTAAGCCATTTTGGAAAGTATAAATAGGGTGTTTAGGCTTAGAGTTAAGGGGGATTTTTTGGAAGATTTGAGAGAGTTTATAAATAAAAGGCATATTTGTTTGGAAATGCAAATTTAGAGTTGGATCATGGATCTGGAAGTTGTATTTTGTATCTAGAAATAACCTAGAAGGCCTTACAACTGGGCATGTATGAAGATTTTGATGAACCAATAAAGTATTTCACTCTTCTTCCTCCTTTGGTTGTTGTTCCTTGTGTTTGCTTTCATTGTGTTAACTCTTGCGGGGTGGTTTGAATAGCTAGGTAAGCCTTAGGCCCTAGTTATCCATCCTTTTCCTATGTTAGGTGAACTAGAAAGATAAATAAAATGGTTAGCTCTTGAATGTCAAATTAAATGAGATTTGATGGTGGTCACTGTTAGCCCTATTTTTCAATAGGCTTTTAAAATTTTTGGCTCAAAATTAAAATGGTCGAATTATGCATGGGAAGGGTTTTATTCTATTTCAATTTTTTTATTTTTACCCTAAAAATAAAATCATACCTTTTATTTTAAATTATTTCCAAATATTCTAAATTCTAACTATTATGTTGAAATTAGCACTTTCATAACTTTACATGCATGTATAGGGTTTTCTCAAAGAGATTTGTGAAGTAGTGATGTATCTATTAATCACAAGGTCTCTTTTCTTTCATATGAATTCAAATTTTATGTTGTGATCTTGTGATCCATGTGAAAGAGGGACTTTGCAAGGGTTATTTACTCATGGAAAAAGGTGTTGCAAAGTAGTGACTAAACACTTAGTTGTGACATGTCTTTCTTTTGTTGCTTAACTATTCTTATGTTGACATGTTGTGATGGGTAGTTTACAAAGGAAGTGAAACTTATCTATAGTTAGACAAAGGTAATAAGGAAGACTTTTGATGGTACAATATTTTTTTTTTCATTCCTTGCCATCACATTACAAAAATTAATCAAAGTAGCATTAAACTGTTGTGAGCTAGTGATACCTCCTTTTGAGAATGAAGCTTAACTTATCCACAGTTAAGAGAACACATTTTTAAATAGTTGCAAGGAAGAAATAAGGAATGTGGTGGTTAATCATGACTTTTCTAGCATTAGTATCATGGCATGATTTGATGTTGCAAAGTTGCAATAGCTTGAGGATGGGGTTAAGTGCTACATCACAAAGGTTAAGGGTAATAGTTAAGTTAAAGTTGCAAATTTTAAAAGATGGTTAGAGATTGACTTCACTAGATAATAATGGATTTCTCTTGCTAAAACACATGGATAATATAGATCAAAATATTGTTGCAAATGAACAATAAATATTAATTCTCGCTGAATCATGTGGACCACCCTTTGGCTATCGTGTCTGTTCACAACATTGAGGAAATAGTCAAAATAAATAACTATATAGTTTTGATCAATACATAAAAAATTTAATTGCACTATCTCAAGGATAATGTGGTTTAATAAGAGAGAAGTTGCAAAATTGCAAAAAGAGACTTTCAAGGAAAGCGCAACATCATCGGTCAAGTTTCATAGTTAGTAAAAAAGGTTGCAAGGTTGTGATCAACTATAAGAACGGTCAAACATGACATCCTTGGTATAGTATGAAGTGATTTTTTATCAATTGCAATGTCATGATGGAGGTTAGTACATGATTAAGTGTAACTTTTTGGGAATAAAGGGTAACAACAAAATAGGGTTGCAACTTGGTGATATAAAGGATTGCGTGACTTTGAAAGGATGTAAGGGAAAATAAAAAGATGTGAAGTCCTAAGGTGATTTTTAAGGTAAATAGTTAAGTGGTACATCACAATAGTCAAGGGTAACCACTCATGGTACATCACAACAATCTCAACTAAAGGCATGCACTCAATGACTACTACTCTATATTTTATGCATGTGAACAAGTATGAGAAGGATGTGAGAAAAGAGAGTGAGACCACCCACTCCCTCTATAGCTTCCTAGTGGAATATTGGCTCAAGATTATTATGGAGGAACCCATCAAGGAGAAGGTGGTGAAACTAGCCATGGAGGATCCTCATGAAAAGGAGGAGGAGGACCTAGAGGACGAGGGGAGCTAGCCCCCATGCTTGCCCCTTTTTTTAATGTTATGGTGAACTATGAACTCTATGCCATTGGTGGCACTTTTAGTTAATGTGGATATTAATCATTTTATCAGCAATACTTACAACCTTGATTGTTGGATTATCTTTTAGCATAGTATGTATGTTAGGGGTAGTATGGTGGATACTGATATTTTGAAGTATAATTCTATGGTGTTAAACATTATGATGTTTTTTATGTCTAGAAAAGGGATTGGTTAGATAGGAGGGAGTGACTAACGGCTAGTATCAAGCCCTCTATTCCACAAGGTTAGCCCCCCTTTTTGGTTGCTATCTAAATACATCAAAAATAATCAAGGGTAACATTTTAATCCTATTAGTGAAGTAGCACTAAGCATGAAAACAAATGGATGTGACTTCACAAGGCTTAAATTGATTGAGAGATAGACTATTGCAAAGGAGCAATGAGGGTTAAGAAAATAGCTAAGCATGACATCAAAACTCTTACCTTGAAAAGTAATAACAAGCCTACGAGGAAGAGATGGGTGTGATCTAGCCAATGATTTAATGCTATTTCTAATAGGAGAAACCAAATATCTAGTTGCACAAATACCACCAAATCTTTGATGAAACAACTTTGAGAATTTTGAAGGAAATTTGTACATGTAGAGTTTTAATGCCATAAATGTTAGCTCTAAATTTTTAAAAACACTGTTGAATGGTTCATAAAGATCACTGCTATAACATAATTTCAGATCTAAAGAACTTGTAGAGAAGAGAACTTTAGTGAAAATTTTAGAAGTGAGTATTTAAATTTGAAATGGAAGAAAAAGGATCTCCAAAGGATGAAGTAGAAGAAAATGAGGTTTCAGTGTCTTCTTGTCAAGCTAAGAAAAATTAGTTGAGCCCTTATATAGAGGAACGTTTAGAATTTTAATAGAGATGTTATAGTTCCAAACACAAATGGGAGTGAATTATTCTAGTTTTTCAACAACAATAGAACAAAAAGCCCTCTTATCTCAAACCCATGGGAGAGAAATTTAGGAAAATTAATCATACCAAATGTGTTTCTTTATGTAGACCTAGTCAAAGCTTTGATAAAGTCTTATAATCCTTCTACCCATTCATTTAACAAGAGGGGCATGAACATATTGTGTCAACTAGATAGAGATACATTCATTGAAGCATTTGGGCACAAGGCAACAATGGGTCTTGAAATCAATTTGGAAAATTTGGAGAATCATTTTGAGTCACAAAATATTTTCTTCACTAGTAAGGTTATGAAGATACATATCCCAACGAGTAAGAAATAAATGGGGGAAATTCCTAAGAAGGTTGACAAGCTCATGCCATTGGGCATTTTCTATAGATACTTTCAATATATAATTTTTGGTGTGAACAAGGTGTTAGGTGTTGATGGAACAATGAATGCATTTGGTGCATCCTATGTGATGGCCATAAATATAAAAGACCAATACACTAATGTAGGGTATGACTGTGTGAAACACATAATTTCTTTGGTCCATAATGAAATTGTGGCTTCACGAGAGGGAGATTTGAGAAATTTAAATTTCCATCATTACTCTTTACTAATGCATTTGATATTATATATAAACATTGGTCAAATTAGCCCAAATTTCATTGAGTAGACTAAGGAGATGGGAGAAACACTCCCTATATAGCTGTGGACTAGGGTATAGAACATATTCTACCCTTATTCTAATTATGTTGCATTTTGTAGTGATTTTGTTTTTTCTATCATGAATATGTTAGTTTCTAATTTAGAAAGAGTCCCAAGAATGGTGGAAAAATTGCTTGGGCCCACCTTGTGTTTTGGTGAAGTCAAATTAAATCATAATTGGGGTGGGGGGGGCGGGGAGGGCATATTATTTTTTGGAAATAGCACTATAATGAGGGTATATGAATTCTCACATTCCACCATATTATACCTATATCTATGCTTGAGAGGTTAGGGATCATGTAATTCTTCTAGAAATTCATTTTAATGGATAGGGAGCATTTAGGCCGAGCTAGGAGAAATGGAACTTTTCTATGTAGGAGTTTCAAGATAGGAGACTTCACAATTAGGAAAGAAATAATAGATGAAGTAGATGCATTCCTCAAAAACTATAAGTTTCCATCCTTAATTACTAAAATATATGATCTTGAATATGTAGATAAGACTAAGAAAAATGAGAGGTCATAATTTTCCTCTGAGAAAATAGTTGTGGGAGGAAAATGTGATAAGGAATTATTTGTTTGAAGATATTTGTAAAGATAGAGTTCATGAATGGAGGGATATAATGGGATTTGAAGCTAAGATGAGCATAATTGACCTTTCTTTTTAGGGTTCTTATCCTGAGTATCAATATTTACATAGATTCAATAAGTGTATCAAAAATTATCAAGAAGTTATGTCACAAGTGCTTGTTGAAGTCTAGAGATAGGAAGAAGAGATGGTTAATCGTATTTCCCCTGACCTTGATGTGTTCCTTAAAGAGGAAGAAGATGACAAAGAGGAGGGACCATTAAAAATATTAGCATGGACTCAAGGGAGGAGAAAAATAATTTTTTTGAGATACCTCGAAAGGCTAGGGAAAATGCCTTACACATGTTTCCTGGAAAGGGCTAATATATTGTTGACTTAAGGCATAAATTTTGGATAAGTCAGGCCATAAAGAGTGAAGAAGCTCCTAGTAAGCTAGATATGGCTAGAAAAGTATTGGATGATAGGGTTATTAAATCCTATGAGTTCTTTCAAGATGATGATTTTTTTAAAAGTGATGATTTCAAAATTATTTATTATAATTAAAGAAAAATCAATTATCCTTGATAATGCAACTTAATGATTTAGATGAGTTTTTGGTGGTGAAGTCTCAGGATTGTTAAGTGTAGTGTCAACATTGAGCAAGGATAAAATGGAATAAATTGAAGACCATTTAACTCACACCCTTAAAGACTATGTTGCTATTAGGAAATAGTATGAGGAGGAACTTAAAAGGAAATATGTAAGGGAATGAAGGATCCTAGAGTTGGAAAAGGAAATACAGACTTTGAAGATCGTTACTAGGCTATTAATATAGGTGTATGATAAAGAGGTGAAAACAAAAGGAGAATTAGGTTTAGTCCCTATTATGGTAACATACCAGCTTGCAAGCATGGATATTGATGTAAAAGGTTCAAACATAGATATTGAAGTGAATGCAATGAAAGGAATCTTTCATAATAGAATAAGTGTATTGAAAAACAATTCTTAGAATGTCCATAGTGTGTTTATTTCCCTAAAAGGTCTTGAGAACCAATTCTTTGAGGCTCTTTCTTTATTAACTCATTTGTTTACTCAATGATGCCCTTACTCCTAGTTTCTTGATAAACTAATTTCTTTAATGACTTAAAAGAAAGAGTTGTCAAGGAAGATTATTGTTGGTACTAAAAAGATTGTTGGTGGAGTTAATGAGTTATATGACTTTTCACAAGTAAGATGCAATTAATAAAATACAAAGTGAAGGTCATTACTGATGGGATACATTATTTCACATCTCTTATTGTGGATGTTGAGGAGAAACTAAGAGAATGCAAAGAATGTCTACATATTTTAATAAAATTTTGAATAATGAAAGGATTGTGACATATTTCAATAGAGATGTAGATGTATCAATTTTGTATTAGATTTTTAACACATTGTATAAAGTAGAAATGGATATGAATAAAATTGTTATTGAAATAAAAGCTATAATGGATCCCACTATAGATGCTAAAAAATGGTTTGTATCTATTGTTTAATCACCTTTTCATACTAACTCATTCCATTTTCTCATTTCACTAATTCTAATCTTTTAGCCAAATTGATTCTTGTTCAAGAATGTTTCAACAATATCCTTCATCTTTTGTATCCTATTTCAACAAAAATGCAGAACATTTTGAAATCAATTCCTATTTTAATCAAACTTTCCATAATCAACCCAATCAACTTAGAATCATTTCAAATCAACCTAGAATCACATCCAATCAACCTATAATCATCCCAATCAACCTAAAGTCATCCCAAACCAAACTAGAATCATCACAAATCAACTTGGAATCATCCCAAATCACACCTAATCAACCCAAAACATGTTAGATACCTCAAATCTATAATCATTTGTCAAACCCTAGGCATTGTTGTGTCCCTTAGTACCTTGGAAACCTATCAAATCTTATCAAACCTATCAAATCTGACCTTAGTGCTATCATTTCCCTTAGTAATAGGTCAAACCTATCATTCTTATCATCCAATCATTGACATTGTTGAGTCCCCTAGTGTTAGATTGTGGCATTATCCAATAAATCTAATAACATTGACAATGCATGTCGATGTTATTATGATCAACCTTATCAATCAAATTTCAATCTTGTGACATTTACAAGGTCCATTAAATGTCATGTATTCTTAATCCATGTTATGTATCCTTCGCATGTTATCAATCCTATTTAGTCAATCAATTTGATCATGGCTTACATCTACCCATCATCGTCCTAGTTGATATGCATAATCATCACATTTCATCAAAGGATATTGTCACATTTATTTCATCAAATTGGCCAATAATTTACTAATTTATCCTATAGGATTAGATAACCTATATTCTAATCCTATGTCATTGTAATCATTTTCATCATTTATTATTAATTATTCTTCTTGCTAATCAACATTATCAATTGATTAGTATTTAATAATTAATTGATCCATCCTTGAAAATTATGAGAATTCTCAAATTTCCTAAGTCCTATCTTCCACTTCTTATTTCCATTTTACTAATTTCCATTGGTGTGGATATATGAATTTTTAATTCAAATATTCCACTTATTCTTGACACGTGGATATGACGAGTCATAGATATTATCCCTACACTTGGCTAAAATATGTCATATTTTATTTCTTACACATGTCTATACTAATCATCCACATCACAGATTCTTGGCTATAAGTGGCTTTGACATGTCATATGCATGTCATAGATTCTCCTCCACTTTTAGCCATGTTGACTTTCATGCATCATAGAACCCTAAATTTAGCATATTGTGTCATGGCTATCCTAGATATTATAAGGAATATCATGTCAAGTTGCACATTCAAAGTGACAAGTGTACATCCTCTCATTCAATTCTCTCCACTTGCACTTTGGCTATAAATTGAGACATCTTGCTCTCATTTTTTATCCTTAAGAACATCCTTAGAATCCTTAAGAGCCATAACTCTTAGAGCCCATTATGCTCAAGCCACACTTCTAGTATTCCCAATATTATTATCATATCTTAGTCAATTTCTTTCAATTGTATAGGCACTATAGGAAAATGGAGCTACATAAAATGTAGAAGAAAGATAGACATGGCAATTAAAATTGAAGAGGGAGTTTTGATTATGTCTAATTTCTTTATTTCAATTGGTTTTCATGGTAGATTATAAGGGTTTAGTTTATTTTGATTGAGTTTTTGTGGTTTCTTGTAGTATGCTAGGTTCTAACCCATTTTTGGTCCTACGCCCACGTGGATCAAGAATTTGAATGAACTAAATATAGTTATAAATGTAACATGGTCTATCACAAAAATATATATCACCATTTGGGAGACCATTTTAGAAATCTAGGCATTTCTAACTAGAGATAATTAAAGAATAGAATGGGAACTAATTACAAAGAGCCAAAAGAAGAAGGGAAATCATTAGAATATGATATCTTATTTTTGAGGTTCACCTACTATGGATATACCTATATTGCAAACAAAGAGATGATCCTAAACATCTATGCTGCCACTTGTGTTATTTATTACTATCTCCAACTTTCCATTTTATTATTTTGTTTTTTGTGTAACAAGACTTATTGTCTAATTGTATCTTGACATGTGTCTTTTCCTTTACAACCTAAAGCTTTTTGTAATCATTCTCTATAAAAGGATTTCCAAGGCTTGGAAAGAGGGTTTACATTTTGATTTAAGAAAGTATTTAAATTTGAGTTAGTCCAAGTTTATGTGTATTCAATTTGATGTTTTCAATGAACTAAATGAAATACATAGTAGTTGTCTAAGTATTTTTCGTCCTTTGGAGTTAAAAATATGAATAAATATGTATAATTTTCAAGACAATTTAATACAAATTAAAGGATAAATGGAGTTATACTACATGGATCTTTTCACTTTGTGTTTTGTTCTTTGATCTTGTGAATTTAACATTAAGTTTTATGTGAATTTTAGTTGGAATTCATTCTAAAGTATATCTCATATTGCATATTTCTATTAATATAATGGGTTAAGTAATTTATTGATATGGTGTGAGAAGATCATAGGGTTTTACAAACATATTATGATGAGTATGAGATTTAAATGGTATATTGATTTCACCTATAAGATAAGGGAATAGATCATAGGATATGGAGTTAGATTTACAAATTGGAACCTAATGGATAAAGAACTAGTCATATTGAACTTTGAATGGGAATGAAAGGATGTACCGTGAAAAAAATATTTTAATCAAAACTTTTTATTTCATCTTATTTTGTAGATCTGAGAGTTTTGGCCTATACTTGACATAGGAAATACTAGAGAGGAAAGATTAGATATCCTATGTCTCTTTTGTTGTCTCTAAGTTAGAATATTCAAAGGTCACACTCTTCTTTGATGAGGATGTATGTTCAAGAGTTATAGAGATATAAATGTTGATTAATCATGGGTAAACTCATTTGGATCTTGCAAAATTCAAAGGGGAGAAATCTGTATTGTCTTGTCAGTTGGTCCTTTTGGTTTGATTGGATATATTGGTTATGGTTTGTAGCTAACTCCTAGGTATTTTCCACTTCCAGAAAGGTAATTCAAAATATGACAAATTAGGAGCCAACAAAATGGGAATCTATTAAAAATATACTATGTGGCTTGTGTTTAAAATTATGTTGCATATGTCACACCAATGTCCTTGTTGTGTCGTAAGAGTTGATTCTATGAGGAGTGAATATATGCTCGGTTGATGTTCAGGTACATTTCTTGGAATAGTTCACATTATTCTATGTGATAAGTGGGTGAGTCAAGTTTTTCATGGCCTTTATGGGGATAGAATTCACACTTTTCTCTAATTAGTTCATCCTATTATATGTTCTCAAGGTTTGTCAATAGGATAACCTTATTCTCTTAGTGGGTGATGACTTAATCAAGGTTTCTTAAACTAATGTTTAAGTTTGCATTGCCAATATCTTAATGGCTGATAAGAGAAATAATACAAGGGCCTACACAAGAGAACATCCTAAGATCCCAATACAAACTTATTTACACTAGAATAATATAAAAAAATGGCTTAAGAAAAAGGGAGAGCTCAGTCATGCTTGACAACCTAGGAGCAATGTTAGAGATAATTTGCATTGTAGAAGAAAATGGGGTAAAAGTTTAGATTTTTTTAACATGGGTTTCTAGGTTCTTTTTTCAACACTCCTTTCTAAGGGGAAGAAATGTGCCAAGATAAAGTGGTTTCATTTGTTGGATATGTTAGATCCAAAATATTTAGTTTAAGAAGTGTGGATAGAGATGAAAACTCAACAAATTCCCACCTTGGTGGATCCCATCCAGTAATATTCCCTTCATTGAGAGAAGTCTTATAGATCTCAATGATATCGGATCTAAAGCTACCATAATAAACATTGATGACCTATATGTTGAGCTAGAAGCCCTAAGGAGAAAATATATTGAAGAAGATGCCAAAAATAATTGTTTGGAGAAACAAAAAGAGGTGGAAACTCATGGAGAGTGATAATTTTATCAAGAGGATATCTCTTTTAAAAGAGAAAAATAAGATACGAGAAGAGAGACCCACTTCTTTAAATTTTGGGGATCTTAGAAACCTGAGATCTAAATGTATGAAAAGAGAATGAGCCTTACATGATAAGTTTGAATCTACAAAAGAAGGACTAGTTAATAGTTAGGTTCATCAATATGAGCCTATTGAGAAAGCTAAGGTTACAACAAAAACATTAAATCTTGTAGCTAAAAATAATTATAAGGGAAAGAAAAAGATAATTGGTATCCATATAAATAAACCCATAGAAATTGCAAGGGTGGTCCCTCATATTTCTAAGATTGACATTGAGTTGGAGAAGGACAAAAAAAATGGGAAGATTTGGCCAAGAAATTGGATAAAGATGATGTTGAGCTTGATCTTGCAAAAATAAGAAGGAAAAATCACTTCTTAACTTCTTTAGCACATACTAGTGTTAGACCTATTCTTGCTACACAAAGCATATCTTCTATTTCTACTTATGGTCCTAGAATACACAACATTTGTACTTCTCAAACTTGTCATGTGACATCGACTATTGGAACTAGTCATATTGCCTCTAGGAAACATCCTAAGGTAAACTTAGGGGTTGCAACAAAAAATTCTAGCCTTGGTGGTAGTGATATTGTTGGATTTCAAAGGAAACTAGTATGTTTCTAGAGAAACATAAGTAGATTTTCTTTTGTTGGTATCCTTGGTTACCCAAATCTAGTGTCAAATAAGAAGATAGATAAGTTTAGTAAATTTATTATAAATAATGTTATAAGTGGATAGAAACATCTTAGGATTTTATTTAAATTCTCAATGATTATGAAGCGCAGCATGAAGATGTTATTATAAAATTGTTTGTTCATTCTCTTACTGAAGATGCTAGAGATTAGTTCAGAAGGCTCCTTGATGATAGAATTTCTTCCTAGTATAATTTTGAAAACTGTTTCAAGGAACAATATGGTGATAACACTAATTCTAGTTTTATGTTGAATGAGTTTAACAATATTAAGAAAAACCAAAATGAGTCTACATTTTATTTCAATGTAAGATTTCAAAAGGACATGTACAAATTATTCCAAATGATGAGGTTAGATGAGAATGTATGTCTTACAACTTATTCCAATGCATTTGATAGCAAGATGGCATACATTCTAAGAGATAAGGATCCTAAAACCCTAAGAGATGCTTTAAGATTTCCGTAAACATTGAAAATAATAGAAGATCATCAAGAAAGTTAGGAAGACGGGTTGATCCTAAGTTGTTTGGTGCAAGAAATAACAAAAGAGATAATGAAAAGCCCATGGGAAGCAAGAAGGCTAAGGAAGAAAAAATGGATAAGGTCCTTAACATGTTGAAAGACATGAAGCCTACCATGAGTAATGCAAATAAGGGGGTTGCGAATGAGACACCATAGTTTGGACATAATTTCAATAGACAAACTAGGTTATAAAACTACCCCTATAATACTCAATGGAAGGATGGGATACCTATTACGAATACTTCTAAGGATAAAAATGAGAAAGTTACCCCAGATACATTGTAGATAAATACTCTAAGCATTACAAAAGATACTCCTTAGTGTATGGAATGTCCATCACCACATCTTCCATAATATTGTGGAATTGCCCAGTTAATTGTTGCATCACAAGAACCTGAATTAGAAGAAATTGTTGATGAGGAAAACCCAAATAATGTAGCTTGCAATTTGGTTAGTTCTTATTATGATCATGAAGAGGATTCTAACCAAGACCAATTAGAATTAGATATTAATTATCAAAGAGATAGCTATGAGATTTTCCAACAACAAGTGCTTTTAGATAGTGATGAAGAAATAGATGACAAAGCATGCAACACAGTGTCTAACATTAAACATATAAATTTGAGAAAGCCATCAAAGGAAGCGATTGAATAGATAACCTTAGACATGGTGAAAGCTAACAAACAAATTGACAATATTGAAACTCAACCAAAGGATGAAAAAGCTATTCTTTTTGAAATCCCTTCCCATACTCTTGTAGATATGTTATTTATGCTTTCATAGATTATTGTAAAGGTCCCTCTGTCTAAATTTTTTAGAATAGAAGAACACAAGAGAAAAGCCTTAGCATGGTTGGGAGCTATTGGGAAGTTTGATGTCATTGAAAATAAGAAGCTTTTAGGAAGTAATAAAGGAGTGTTAAATAAAGCTAAGGAAGATGAAGGGGTAGTGTCTCAAATTCTTCCCATGCACCTAGATAATTATGTTGCTTCTTATATTGAAAACATTGACCCATTTTTTCAAAGCCTCATTATTAATGCAAAGATAGTTAAGAACTATATGATAGATGTAATATCCCAAAATTGGCACATTGCCATGCTAAACCAATTTTGGTCTATTCAATCAATCCTAAGTCCTATTTTACTAGGAAATTGTGATAATCTCTACTCGACTTAAGTGTCAAATGCAAAAAAATCATTAATCTGTATTAATCACTTAAATTAATTCCTGAATATTCATTGAATCGACCCATGTTCATCCTAGGATGATCCCTCAGATAAGGATCATGTGGAAGTGTGTGTGAATATAGAGGCCCACATTTCTTGCATACATTTTTGGCACCCATTGTGGAGCCGAACATGATATTTAGCCTCAAATTCTCACTTTTCAAATAACTGATTAATTTTTTCCTACAAGTTCTTAAAGATTTTTTCATATCTCCTAAAAGACATATAAATTACTAATAACTTTTTTTTTGTAGGTTTATTTTGATATTTTCAAGCTAAAAAAAAAGTTAGACTTTTTAGATTGATTCTTGATATTTTTATGATTTTTTCATTAAGAAAATCATTTTGAGCTCAAATCATAGAATTGGGAAAATGTTTTTTTTTTTTTTTTTTTAGATTTATATACACATGCACAGATCAAATCAAAAAAATCAGATTTTTGGGGTTGATTTGTAAATTTTTAATTTTTTAATGTTATTTTTCATTAAAAAAATCATTTTGGACACAAATCATCAAACTAAAATTTTTAATTTTTTTAGTACATTTATATGGATATGCATGAGTCACATAAAAAATTTCAGATCTTTCTGATCAAAATTCTATTTTTAGTTTTTTTTTTTAATGATTTTTCATAAAAAAATTAGTTATCACCCAAATCATGGAATTTTGATCTAGAAATTTTATTGCAGATTTGAGACAGTTTCAGGTTTTTTAAATCAAAAATCTATTTTTCAATTTTTTAAAAATGTTTTTTCATAAATGTTTTGATGTTTTTTCATTAAAAAAAACCGTTTATCACCCAAATCATGGAATTCTGATCTAGAAATTTTATTTATTATTTGGGAAGTTTTCAGGAGTTTCCAATAAAAATTTCAGATTTTTTTGATCAAACATTTATTTTTAATAAATTTTTTATGATGTTTCATAAGAAAATTAATTTATGACACAAATCATAGTATTTTAATTTGAAAATTTTATTGCAAGTTTGGGATGCTATCAAGAGCTCATAATAAGGAATTAGGATTTATTTTCTCTATATTATATTTTTAATAAAAAATTTAATGTATTTTCATAAAAAAATTAACTCATGATACAAATTTTCGAGTTTTAATAAAAAAAAATGATTGCAAGTCTATGGAAAGCGACAAGGAAGAAAACATAAGGACTTTAAAGTAGGAAGGAATGAACTTGAATGATTAATCATTTGTCTTTGAATGAATGTTGCAATTAAATTCAAAATCCAAACACACTCTTGAATGCCTTCAAACTTAAAATAATCAAATTCAATCTTGAGAATCTTAATAAATTGAAAAATCTTTCATTGAATTAATGTTGCTTAAACCAATCTTGAATGACATGAACTAAAATTTAAAGTTTTCATTAGAATGCATGCTAAAACATAATCTTGAATGCTTAAAGGAAATTCACATGCTTTTATTGGAATGAATCTTAAACACTCAAGTTTGGGGCTTAAAAAGAACACTTATTCAATCTTGACTGCATAAAGGAATTGGCTCTTTTCCCTATCTATTTCTTATATTGACAACACTCAATTTACTTTTGTTGATGAACTCTCGATTTCTTTCGTTGACTACATTGTAAGTTGGAAAGAACCTTGCATGCTAAACACAAGTGTCTTCAAGAGTAGGTTACAAAATCTAAAGATTCATTGGGAAAGAACAAGTGTCTTTTAAACCCCAAGGCAACTTATGTAATCACTCCTCTCGCACCTTTGGGTCATCTTGAGTGCACAACAAGTAAGTGGACTTGTTTTATTTTTAGGAGGCCTACTTGGGGATTTCATCACCCCTTGGGATGACATCAACTCCCATGTTTTGGGGGAGTATACATATCAGGAGGTGAATCTAAAGACACCTCTCTTGGAAGTATAATTTTGTTAGTCTTGGCTAAGCCCCAAATAACTTTATACCTTTGGGAAGTGAAGGTGGAGATTTGGGTTACCATCTCCTCTCGGTTGTATGACATTATTTTCCTTCATCTATAGATTTGGGCCTCACATACCTTGTGTATATTGAGGACACCCTATAGTTGATCTTTGTATATCCTAGTTGAAAGCCTTGATAGGATTGTTAATGTGTTTGGCATGCTCGAGTATTCAAAGTCAAAAATCTACATAAACATCAAACAAGTCAAAACTATTGAAATGGTGAGTTAAACATCTAATGAGTAATTTCTTAAAAATGATAACTCTACCATCTTCTTGAATCTTCACTAGTCTATGACTCCCTGCACAACTCTATTTGCAACTATCTAAAACTAAACTATCTTGGTTGAACACTTGTGACCCACAACTAAACTAGTCTCTTTGCTCTAGTATTCTACTTGTTCTACTATGTTGTTATCCATTGTTGTCATGATAGTCAATCTCTTAGTTGTTCTAGCTACTCTTTTGACTATTTGTACCTTGGTTTCGGAACATCACCTTTGCTATCACTTACACCTACTTTGAGAAAATGTTTTAAGTGTGGTCTTAGTCTAAACTTGTCAAACTTTTTCTACCTGTGACTATTGCAACTAAGGGTAGAAGAGATTTTTTTTTCTTCACATAAAGCTAGGACATCATAATGGATAACAACAAATGCACTAAATCCAATATTCCTATTGAGGAATAAGAGATACTTATTACAAACATGAAGAAACAAATCCAATCAATGAGCACTCAACTTCAAAGATTGAAGGAGGAAGATGAAACATCATCAAACAAATTCTCCTTGCAAGATTATTTCTCTTCCTATGACAACAAAAATCAAATTCTTATGATCTTGAATCCAAGATGTCCGAGAACACTTCACAAACACCCAAGAAATCTGGAGATATCCCAGAAGAAAAACATTGCGAACCTATACCAAAGCATGATTTTACCCCTTTGGGAAGATCTTATGAATTAGCTTTGGAAGAACTTCTTCAAAGAAACTCATTGTTTTACCTAAATTCACTTTGGCTAGAGTCTTCTTTATGAGTAATTATTGTGCCTATTATAGACATAATCTACACAAAACTTCACATTTCATGGAGTTGAAAAATAAAATCAAAGATCTATTTGATGTTGGCATGATTCAAAAACTTAAGAAATTATCTATAAAAGATGCTACTCTTAAGCTTGATCAACATCATGAAACTATGTCTAGTAATGGTTCAAATGCAACTTATACTTCTTCCAACATGCCATCACCTTCTAAAGCATCTAAGCTTTCCAACATGCCTCCTCCAAACAAAGCACCTAATGCTTTTTCTATTGACTATGTGTACCCTCAAGGATTGCCTCTAAAAGAAACCCAATCTAATATTGACTTAGCTACAAACATCTCCCATAATACACAAACTAAAGATCCAAAACCTTCATTTATTTATATTCCTATTATTCAAACTCCAACTAGCCCTTCACTATCTCTTCAAGACCCTACCATGTAAACTCCATATTCTACCTTGTCCTTCGAAGTAGATCCATGTCAAGAGGCTTTAAACAAATCTAAAGATCAAGATCAAGAACCCTCTCATATCCCTCAAGATGTCATCCCTCCATCTGAAGAGCCACATATTCCTCCATCTCCCATATCATTCCTCTCTACTAGGAACTTGATTGTGAAATTCCTTTCACCATCCCTAATGAGATTACTAAAGATCAAGAGAAAAATACTTTTCCTATGCTATCCAAAAATCCTTGTCAAGATCAAAGCACACCTCTTGTTCTACTTCTCCATACTCACTTCAAAATTATACTCAAGCTTTAAGTTTTTTTATCAAAGGTGTTGTTCATATTAAAGTTATTCATGAGTCTTTAAATGTCCTAGGTCATGTTGCTCACTCTAAGGATGTTAATATCCATATCCACTATCCATTTATATCTTCTAAATCTATTCTTGGTCCTTATCCATCTAAGATAAAGCCTTCAAACCTTCCATCTATTTTGGGACCTTATGTTCCTTCATCTCCTAATTCAAATTTTAACTCATTACCTACTCATCCTACCCTACCTTAAGATCAACAAAAACACAAATCCTTGAGTCCTTCACATAAAGCTTTTCATCTATACCTGCCATATCAACCTTTTTCATCCACAAGTCCCAAGCCTTTTGGAAGCAATTTGGATGATCAACTTAAAAATAAACATGAGAATTGATTTACAAATGATCACCATGTCTCTTCTAATTGACATGTGAATCCAAAAATAGAAGTATTTAAGAGACCACAAACATCCACTAGCAAAAGAAAAAAATCAAAGAAAATATGGGTTCCTAAATCCATCATTGAAAAAATATGCTCTAAAGCATCCAAAAGTGAAGAAAACTCTAAAGCTATATGGATTACCAAGTCTCTTTTCAAAGACTTGAAATTTAAAAGCAAATCAATGTTGACATTCTAGGTTCCAAAGGCTTACACTTCATCTTCTTCTAGACATATCCCTCAAAATATTATGAAGCATTCCACTCCATCTTCCTCCAAAATTATTCTACCACCTCATACATCTAGACCTCAAACTATTTCTTCCATATTTCCTCCATCATTCCACTACCCTTCAAGATGTGTGTCAATGTTGATCTTGCCAATTTTTTCTTCTACCCTTGCACATACCTTTCAATACCCTATTACTCTATTGTTCCAACTTGTATCCTTCCATCCCATTTATCTCATCCATATCTTAAAACCTTATCCTCTATATATATTTTTTACTAGCTCCCTTCCATTACCCTATCAACATCTTTGAGCATACCTTTCTATGGTCTTGGCTTATCATGAGTTATCCTTCCAATAGGAGCACTGTTCAAAGTGACAAAAGGCTTGAATTCTTTACAAAAACACTAAAATTACAAAAAAAAAATTAAAAAATGTGCCTTGGTGAAAATATGGAAATAGGCGCCTTGGTAGAAAAATTAAAGTTAAATAAATTCATTCTATGGAGAAAACTACTTCTTGTGACACCTTGGAAAGTACCATGATGAAAACCTGGCAAACAAGCATCATACATAATTCTTCCATAATCCATTCATTTCATCTTTCCTCTTTGATCTTGATGCCTTTGAGTTATTCATGAGCATGGGTTATTTGATCCACCAAGATTCCTATCACCATCCTCCTTATCCTGAGTCACTCACTCAGCCTCCATTATTCTTAATTCTAATAATGTATTCCTATCACCATCCTATCCACTTGACCCCTTGGTCTTGATCAAAAGAAAAATAAATAAAAATGGTTCTTAGAGGCCTCTTGACATGTCCACTATTTTGGATTACTTGTTTTCATGACATCATGCTATCTCACTCATTGACTTTCATTGATTATCCAAAACCCACTTCATATGGCTATCTTATATTCTCCCCAGCTTGGTTACTCTTGGAGAGCCAACTCTTAAGGATCACTTTGACTTGATTCATACTTCTTGCCTATCCATCTCTACTTATCCACTAGCTTGCTACTACATCTTTCCCTACACCTTGCTAAACATTGGAACAAAATGATATGATCCTTCTTGAGAGCTAGTAATCTCTAAAAAAGTTCTAAAATTTTGAAAATATCTTGAAAAAGTCTAAAAATTGTAAAAAGTCCTAAAAAAAATCTATTATCTTGGTGAAAACCTAGCAATAAGTGCCTTGCTAATAACAAAAAAGTTGGAAATTTCAAAAAAAAAAAAAAATTAAAAGGAAAAATTTAAAAATACAAAAAAAATGAAAAATATGAAAAAGTGTCATTCTTCTCACAAAAGATCTCTAAAGCTTCTATCACCAGCTGTTCTAACTGTGTCTACCTACTATCCCTTGCTTCACTATAGAGATTCTATTCAAAGAAGATCTCTTTTGCATTAGTCACTAGTTATTCTAATTGTGTTTGCCTACTATCGTTCACTTTACTATAGAGATCCCCCTTGAGGAAGATCTCTTAACCTTCAGTCACCAATTGTTTTAACTGTGTCTACCTAGTATCGCTCACTTTACTACAAAGATCCCTCTTGAGGAAAATATTTTTAGCCTCAATCACTAGTTTTTCTAACTGCATCTACCTACTATTGCTTGTGTCACTCCAAAGATTCCTCTCATGGAAAATATCTTAAGCTCTAGTCACTAGTTGTTCTAAGTGTGTCTATCTACTGTCACCTAGTCTCCTACTAAGGTTCTTCTCACTAAAGATTCCTCTATCACTTTAGTCACCAATTGTTCTAATTGCGTTTGTCTATTTTTGTCACCCTACTAAAGAGATTTCTTTCATATATGTTTTGACTATTGACATTGACATCAATCCCATGACACAAAAATTGAATGCAAAATGATGAACTTGTCTGGGATATGTTGAGCTTTTCTTTATTTATTTTTCTTTTGATTTATCATGCCTCTTCGAGCAACTTGATGATGTCACTTTTGACTAGAAAGTGAGGACTAGGGCCATGCTCATTCCTTTTCTTTCTATTTGATGGTTTAGTTTCGATGATCTGAAGCATCTATATAAAAGAGGTGTCCACTATAAGAGCCTCTTTGTTGTGTTGGATGCCCATGTGTACCTTGACTCATTTTATATGGAATCTTCATTAAGGTTGGTTCTTCTCCTTATTTTTTGGAGTGAATTCTCTATGCTATAGTAAATACTAATACTCATCTTGCTAACTGAACATATGAGTCACTGCAAGTATACCTAGCACACTTTTGTCTTAGGTTATGAATGCAAGGGTCATTGTGGATAGAATTCATGCCAATTACTTGGCATAAGAAGGATCTCTCAGATGTCTAGTGTGTCTATATGCAAGAAATATTCTGGTCATCCTAGCATTTATGCTCTAATTCTTATGTTAGCTTGCTATATCAAAAGTCACAAATGTTTAGGTCATTCTAGCTTCTTGAGCCTTGAATGCTTACATTTAATCCTAACAAAACTAGAACATGTGTCATATTAATATTCTCATGATTTCAATGTCAATGAGAACTGTCTGACATTTGTGGGTTTATCTAAACACTTAGTGATGATAATTTTATGAGCTTAGTAACCAAACCTAGGGTTGTATCTAGCACAGGGTTTCATTACATAAGCACATGGTTCAATTACTGCTTCAATTGTATCCTTCAATGTGAGGAGTTTTCATTTTCTTAAAAGTATCACATTTCTTCACAACTACACAAATGATCGATTAATCACCCTCATGGCTACTTTGGCTGTTCTAAACCCATTTTCAAGATCAAATTCAAAATCTGACACACTTAAATAGCTAAAAATCACATTTTAAAAATTTCGGACTGACGTGATCAAACACTTGTGCAATCCATTTTTTGATACTTTTCAAATCTTGGAATATTTTCAAATCACATTTTCTTCAAATCTTCTAACATTTTTTGGAAAGGTAAGCTCTGGTCAAATTTGGTCAACTTGGTCTTTTGGACTTCAAAATCACTTCGAATTGACTCCAAATTTTCTTCAGACTCTTTTGATTTGTTCTATGTTCTTTTGAATCTTTTATTTCTTTAGTATCTCTCAATATACTACCCTACCTTAGTGTTCTGGTGTGTCATCTTTCAATTTCATTCCTGAAGGGGGCAGGATGATTACAACATTGAATCTTTCAAAATTGGCTTTAACTCAATATGAACATCATGTCCTAATTGCTAGGGGCATTTCATCACTCAGGGCATCTTTGTTCCCTCTATCTAGCATCTATATCATCCATCTCATCTTTTAATTAGCTGATTGATCTTACAAAAATTCTTGTTAGAGTTAGATGGATAGGTATCAAGACTGTCTAACCCTGATTCCTAGGGATCAAGTCTCATTTTGGGGATGATTCTATGACTCATGATAGGTCTCATTATCTCTTTCATAGACTAGTATTTAGGTGTTATATCTAGACTCTTGGGGATTAAGCATCATTCTAGAGATAATTCAAAATTCTTATTGGGGATTAAGCTCCATTTTGGAGATAATTCTAAATTCTTGCTGGGGATTAAGCTCCATTCTGGAGATAATTCTAAATTATTGCTGGGGATTAAGCTCTATTCTGGAGATAATTCCTAATTCTTGCTAGGGATTAAGCTTTATTCTAGAGATAATTCTAATTCTTGTTGAGGGTTAAACTCCATTCTAGAGATAATTCTAACTCTTGCTAAGAATTAAGCCCCATTCTAGGGATAATTCTAAGATCTTGCTTTTGATCACTATTTAATGGATAGGTATCAGGATAGTCTAACCCCAACTTCTGAGGATTAAGCCTCATTCTGGGGATAGTTCTATGAATCATGATTAATCTTGGCATCTTCTAATGGATAGGTATCAGGACAGTCTAACCTTAACTCCCGATAATTGAGTCTCATTCTGGGAATAATTCTATGAAGTTTGACAATCTTTGTTCTATCACTTTTGATATCTAGGTGTTCTATTTGGATTCCCTAAGGTTAAGCTTCATTCTAGAGATAACCTTAAAAATCTTATCAACTTCAGTATTTGGGTGTTCTATTTGGATTCCCTAAGGTTAATCTTCATTTTGGAGATAACCTTAAAAAACTTATCAATATCGATATCTAGGTGTTCTATCTAGATTCCCTAAGGTTAAGCTTTGTTCTAAAGATAACCTTAAAAAGCTTATTAATTGGTCTCTGTGTCATCAATTTCAAAACCAATCTCATTTCTTGATCTATGCTTCATACTTTTGATTTGTTTGAATCAAATGTGTTGCTCACACATTCATTCAAAGATTAGCAAATGTAATATGCCAAAATTGGCACATTGCCATGCTAAACTAATTCTGGTCTATTCAATCAATCCTAAGTCCTATTTTGCTGGGCAATTCTAATTTTGATAAAGACTACTTGACGTAAGTGTCAAATGTAGAAAATTATTAATCTATATTAATCACTTACTTTAATTAATTCTTGAATATTAATTGAATTGGCTAAATTCACCTATTAATTTAATTATAAGTCCTAGTACTTTAATTAAATTAAATTCACCTCTTTTAGCTAATATACATGAGGAATTAAATATTCTCATTCTAATTGTTGTAATTGTTGAATTTAATTATTCAATTTAGAATACTCAATTATGAGGTCATATTTAATTTCCTTAAGTGAAATATCTTCTCAAATATTCTCTCTTCAGTTTAAAAATGGAAACTCTCAGTTGATTGAAACCAAGAAAGGAATTAAATTAGTTAACTCCTTATCCCACTCAAAAACAATTAGTTAACTTCCTTTTCATAAGAAAACTTTCTATTTTGATTGAATCTTCTTAAGATCTCTACTGTTTATTCAAATTGATCTCAACCGTTGATCAATTCTTGGATTCTATTTAAGAAGCTCTCAATTTGTCATTATAGATGTTGTAAATTGAGAGTATCAAATTTATGCTGAAATATACATTTTCTCATACATTCATAACTTTTCATATTTTAGAATAATAATCTCATTTTAGTGTTAAATGCATACATTTAGATTAAAATACTTCTTTTATTTCTAGATTAATTGCATACATCTAGCTTAATTAAGTCCTTCATACTAGAGGTTTGGTTGCTAGCTTCTCATTCTGAGAGCAATTGTATAATCCATCTAGTTAGGGGGCAACAAATTGATTTGTCAAATAGTTTTATATGAACAATGCAATGTTCATTTTGGCACGATTCTGCATATAAGGATCATTTTGAAGTGTGTGTGAAATTTGAGGCCCACATTTTCCTCATAAAATAGATTTAGGAGCTTCTAAAAATGTCATGCCCTATAAAATAATTGAATCTCTAGGTTTAAAAGTTGACACAAAGAAAGGAAGATGTTGTGCTCTTGATTCTAAGGAAGTTCTTGTTGGTCTGGTTTTTCACATTTTTAAAAATTCTACAAAATTGTACTAAAAAATCTACTTATCCATTTGCAATCATGGATTGTGTCTTTTAATTTGTTATGCCCTAGAAAAAATCCCTAATTGCATTTCCTTGATGTCATTTATTCCCTAGATCTCTAAAAAATAAGTTGGCATTGTTCATATCTTCAAACAACGGGAGGGAAGGTTTTTTAAATAAAGCCCTAAAACTTTTGAAAATCCCTTTATTGTATTCTTTAGTACAACCTTTTTAAAAATATTTTGTGAAAAACCTTTCTAACCTAGCACTTAACTCCTTTTTAAACCTCGGATTTTCTTAAGGTTAGCAAATGGGCTAATTATGGCTCAAAGGAGAATGCAAGCCATTGTGCTTTTTGCAAACAAATGGAGTACCTAAGATAGTTCCAAGCCCCTACCAACCATAGTGGTTGGATAGAGGTTCCTTCTACATTAGAACAAGAGCAAGAACCTGAACACCACTCTAGTGGGAGCTTTGAGAAGCACACTAAGGGCATCAGTAAGAAACTAATGTCCAAAATTGGATATAGTGGCAAAGACCTGGGTATCCATGAACAAGGCATTACCCATCCCATTGAGGCAAAGAAAAGGCCTTGAAAGCAAGGATTGGGGTATGGAGGAATCGACAAGAACTCTGAGGCCTTGTTGAAGGGAAATTCCTTGGATAATGTTGAGGCTGAGTCTTCTTTAAAGAGAAAGGTCAAGACACATGAAAAGATCCAAAAATTTTGTAACCATTGTCAAATAAGTTGCCATTGGATAGAGAAGTGTTGGAAGTTGCACCCAAAACTCTAACACTCTCCTAAGTTCATTGTAGAATCTAGTTAGGCCAAAGTAGACAAGATAGGAGTCGAGGTGGTACCCAACACCACCACGCAAAAGACTAGGGCACAAGCAACACTAGTAGTCTCTCCTCTCCTAAAGAAATCCTAGTGGAAGTGCAACAGAGTAGTGAGAAACCCAAGAAGGGAGGTTCCATTTAACAACTCTGTAAGAGTTGCGAACAATTTTTAGCTAACTAGCGATATCAGCTTTGTGGGTATTACCTTTTTAGTAGGGTAATTGTTGATAGGAAGCTCGTGTGTTTATGAGTATATGACTCTAAATAAATTTTTATGTAATGAAGTTGTATAATCCTAATGTTGAGATGTTTGTACGACTATTAAAAAGTCATATCTCTTATAATCCAAAAAGAAGAATACTTCAAACTTCTTATTGCAGAATTTGTTTGGTGCGAGGCTCTCCAGAAGAAGCACCTATTACAACTAATGTGATTTAGAGTTATAGAGAATGGCTAGCTAATGCCTTAAAGTTCTTCACTTTATGACTCTATTACAAATGGTCAGTTGATGACCGATGTTCCTATAGGTCTTTATCATGACCTTAATACATATGCAAAAATTTGGAGCTTTTTGGTGATGCCTTTAGTCAGCCATTCCAAAGAACAAAGGTGAAGGAATGTTTCAAGCTAAGGCTTTATTACCATCACTTGTGCAATTTGCAAAAAAGGAGCATCAGAAGTGACTAGGATGGAATGCAGACATGAACAACCATCATAAGAAGCACTAAGTGATAGGTTTATCATGCTCAGTTTTTCTTCTTGCTCTATGGTTTTTCAAGTTTCGTTTGAACTGCATTCCTTTCTTTAAAAGTTTTAGTGTGACTCAAGTATGAGTACCCAAGTGGAAAAATATGACATGAATGTTTTCATGATATTGTCAAAATGTAAGACCTTGAGAAGGAAGAATAGACAATATCAAGGCACAGGTGTATTTGACCAAGACCAAATGCTAATTCAAGCATTGTAGTGGAGCTTAAAAATTGGCAAAAAAATGTAGATTAGTGACAAGGGAGCTAAAAGCTCTACTATATATGCTTTTGGAGGAGAAAAATCCTTTTCAATGGGAAAGTTTGATCTGGAGGATATTTTCATCAAAAATTGAAGTATCTCCTAATCACCCATAATTAGCACCATGTCAAAGTTCTTAGAATTCTGAATCCAACACAACTTGAATGGGTGAAAAAAGAGTTTGTATGCTTGAGTTATGGCTAGTAGAAGTTGGGTCAAACCCTAGACCAGAGGCCATAAAAAAGGTAAAATTTGGAACTCTCCAAAACTGGTCGAGATTGACACCAATTTGAAGGTCTCATCGAGAGGTTTCTGGAAACATTCATTTCATCAAAAATGATGCTTGGATGCAAATGTTATGCCCGGTCAAAGTCTTTGTCAAATAGGCATATCAAGGGTTGATCAAAAATAGGCATGAAAAATTGACCATCTCCAACTTGGTTGAAAATGGCATCAAGTCAAAGGTCTCATCGCCACAATTCCAATGCCCATTTCATTGAAAATGAAGTTCATATGTAGAAGTTATGAGCGATCAAAGATGCCCAAGAAAATGGTTGACTAGTGATGTGGCAAGTGCACAGTCAGTAGTGATGTGGCATGTATAGTTGGCATGTACAGTCAACATGCACAGTACACATTTTAACATGGTGGAAAAAAAAAAGTGTTTTGAATGCCATGTGGTACCTAAATGGAAAAGACCAAGTTTGACTCACCAAAATTATAGTTTGATGGCTGGCGAGGTTGAACCCATGACCACCAGGAAGCAGACATCGGTTGATGGCTGTTGCGCTACCAGTGATCTTCAAAATATTGCTGGCATTTCTAATATTTATGTTTAAAGTCACCAAAATTTCCTGTTAAAAGGCCATTGGAAGGGTTTGAACCCCCAACTAGTCGGCCTATGTAAAATGGATATGGTCGTTACACCACGGTGCATGGTTATAATATATTAGACAAAGTTAATATTTAAACTTTGTTAAAATTTCCAACCCCTTTAAATTAAGGGTATTTGTTATTTTGTTAGGATTTTGACCCCCTCAATTTGGTGTAAGCCAAATATGTAAAATGGAAAAGCGGGTAATTACAAAATCTAATATGTTATAAGGCCTATATTTAAATTATTTGGTTAAAGCCTATTTTAGGCAAATTTTTATGTATAAAAGAGAGGGGGATTTTTTCTTAGAGGCCATTCCGTACAATCCAAAGAGGATTCTAGAGCATCCAAAAGAATTCGAAAGGAGATTTTCAAAGGGCATTCCATTAGAGAGCATTCGAGAAGAGGAGATTTTCTAAAAGCCATTCCATGATGTTGATGTTTTGTGTTTGCAGTTGAACCTTTTTAGGATAAGTCTTCCCTACTCTTCAGTAACCGGTCTTGCACCTTGCAAGCTTTCCTACAAGATGATTCAAGTCGAGATATGTGTAATGACTTTGTGGATGGACTATAACATGTTGTAAATCAACTTTTAGAGCATCAATTATACATCGATCACTCAGTTGAGCTAGACCCAGAGACATAGTCTATTCAGTAGGACTAACTCTGAAATCAAATCGGTTTTCTCTCTCTCTCTCTCTCTCTCTCTCTCTTGTTCTCTATTTCTTGTGCTTATATGTGCTATTAGTTTCACTTAACTATCATTTGAGTTCTTTATTTTGCATTGAACTAAATTGAAGTGGTTAAGTAAATTGGCATAGAGTTCAGTGTTTTAACGCATTGCACTAGCTCATTGGGGATTTTAGAACACTCAATTTCTTTGTATTTGCCTTTCATCTAGTTCATTTCATTCTTAACGTTTAATGTATTTTCAATTAAAAATTAGACATTAAGTATCTGTACACTTTGATGCAAATTTTCACTTAGTATATAATTGCCTAGAGCCTAAAATCATATCATAGCTAAAGACAGGAAGTGACATATGTAATCACCTAAAAATGGTCATCTAGACTATTAGCCCCCTTTTCAGAATTTTGGCTAAATTAATTTAATCATTTATCTAGACCAAAATGCTAATAATCAATTTATTTGATTATAACCTATAGTTTGACTATGCTATCCTAGGTTTATTATTTGATTAAAAGAACATGTCCCTTTTTAATTAAATAAAAGACCCCATTCTTCTAACCCACTTAAAGTGCACACATAAAGTCCTTTTTCTATTTTGCAATTAAAAGAAAAGGCTTTGTGACTTTTGTCTTATATAAAAAGTCAACTTATATTCTATTGGTTGACTTGTGTGTGCACATGGATCACTCCTCTTTTCAAATTCCACCATTGATCATCCACCATCTTCATCTTGATCTCTACCGTCTGTACAACTTTAAAAGGGAGAGAGCTTTCTCCCTCGATCCAATCCATCATTTGAATATTTTTATGCTGTAAGTTTTCTAACAGGTTTCTTTGGAGCTTTGTGGAGAACTTCTATTTTTTGTCTACATTCTCTCATTCATGGCATCATGGCATTCTAGCTTAGCTTAGCTTTCATTTTTACTTGTAGCTTAATCTCACATAGTTTAAATATTGTAACACTCTTATACATGTTTTAGCATAGCTCCACTTTGCATCTCATTCTAGCTTAATTTTCATTTGCATTGCATTCTTGAGGAACTCTTTGGGACATTTGCATTCTTGCATCTTGTCTTTGGAACCTCCCATTGCATGGTTTACTAGCAAGAAGAGTATCTCTAAGGCTCATTTGAGAGCTTTCTTATTCTTGAAATATACTCTCTTGCACTCCATGGATAGGGAGCTCTAAGCTGGCATCCAAGCATTCCAAACTCATGGAATTGTTTGGATAGAATGGTTTAGAGTGTGACATAAATCAAGTGTACATTTTTGGTGCCCACTGTGGGGCTTGAATCAAGTTTTAACTCCATTTGCTTTTATTTTTCATCTTTGATTTTTTATAGTAGCATATTGGATCTAATCAAGTTCTTTTTTAGAATTATCACTTTGGTTTTAAGGCCAACCCATAAGTAGATTGGTTTGAAGGCCAAAAACTTAGTTGGTTTAAAGATTTGATTAGATCTTTTAAACCACTTTGAGTTTGGTTCTGAATTTTTTTTTTTCACATTGGGTATGTGTTCAAAATGTCTTAGTCCAATTTTAAAAGTAGTTTGACATGATTTGCGGGAGTTATGATTTTTTCTTTGTTTTTCATAAAAAGCCATTTCTAATCACAAATCAGCACATTTTTTGGAAAAACTTACATTTATAGAAAGGGTTTTCAATTCTAATGGGGATTATTTCTTTGTGTTTTGAATTTTGAGGTTGTATTAAGGATCAAAAACTCGATTTGATAAATCTGGCCTGTTTTGACAAAATTGATCTCTAGGGAGAAAATGAAGAGATTTTTTTGAATTTCTTACATTTTTGGAAATCTCTCTAATTTTTAGTAGGGGTCTCTTCTTTTCATTTCTATTTTTGGCTCTAAAATCATAGCAAACAAGTCCAATCTTGTTGACTAGGTCAAAATCAAAGAGTAAAAATGAGAGCATTTGTGATTAACTTGCACTTTCTTTGCATGCACTTGGTTGGAAGATAAATTAGATTTTTGAGGCAACTAACCATTTTTTATTGCATTATTTTATGTTATTTCACACTAACTTGTGGTGCTAACAAGTTGTGATTGCAGGTTGCCATCTTTGTAAAAAAAATTTGAAACATTGCATAAAAAGAACACATGTCAAAGCTTCAAATGCACAAGGGCTACTAACGATTGTTTGCAGGGCTGCCCAAAGCATAAAAACCTAAACTTGCTTGATTTTTGTTTTCATGTGTGGAATTGAATAATTTTTCATTTATATAGGCACATAAAACTTGTGATTAGAGTCTTTTGGTAATAGGAGAGTATGCTCTTGACCCTTCTGGTGAATCAAAAATCTTGACTTGCCATTTGGTTTCAAAAGAAATAGGTAACTAAATATTCTTGGTGTGTTTGTGAGAAAATAATTAAAATAGGAGAGTATGCTCTTCACCCTTGTGGTGAATCAGAAATCTTGACTTCCAAAATTTGATCCACTCTTTGTGTAGTTAGAATCCTTTAGAGGGCCTGCTCTCGGACAACCTGAGAGGAATGACCCAAGTGGGGACAAGTAGATTACCCGGCTCTTCCAACTCACTATAAACTCAAGGCTATCAAGGACACAAAACCTTGGTAGACATAGTGTTTGTCTTCACCTAGTGTGATCGCTTATGAGATTTCGACCATAAAGAGATCACTAGGCAAGAATGCTTAAGGTACTCTTGTGGTCGCGAGATCGGTTACTCATGGCAAGGTGAGGTGTCCCATAATTGGGAGCAAGAGGAAAACTATGAACGGAAGCCCTATCTAAACACCCTAAGTTAGTAACTACCTTTTTTAGCCGCTCAACTTCTTGGTACAAAGATCGATCCTAGTGGACTACCCGGATCACCCCAAGATTTTACACTCACCATTTGTGTTCCCTTAGTTATGCTTATGGAATTTCCATGACAAAGCCAATATCTCTTGTGGGAAACCACTTGGTGTGAGGCAAAGAAGCATCAAGCATGGGCTAATTTTTTGAGTAATGAACCATGTCCTTTAGGTAGATATTTCTTGATGTGTTCTCGAATGTGGTATACCAGTGAAAATCTTTTGAACATACACATGACGATAATTATAGGGAATTCTTTTGAGACCTAAAATATGCTTGTATCATACAAGGTTACTTTGTCCCTTGCTTGATTGTTTGAAGACTACTCCATGTGTCACTATCTTGCTTGGAAAGAAATTGCTTTTGAACATCAAACTTGCTATGCTATCAACTATTGTCAAACTTTGTCAACCAAGTCAAAACATCAAGTGCAAATTTATTTATTTATTTCTTGCTAAGAGGAGTCTCGTCATTTGAATTTTCTTTTATATGTCTCTAGTACTTGAACATGCTTAAAGTGACTCTTTGGTCTTGGTGCTCTTGGTATTTCTATCTTCATGGTATATGCATGCTTGCTAGTTATCCTTTTGCTAAAATGGTTACCTTGATTTCTTGACTACACTCTTGGGTTGGGAGAGTTGTTCACTTGTCACCCTGCTTGCTCTGTCTATTTGGCTATTTGGGCATCTTTCCTAGCTATTTACTTGAGTCATTCATGTCGTAAGTTTCTTGGACATATTGTTTGACAAGTCGCTTTAATCTCTCTCTATTATCTTGGCAAGTGAACACTCTACCTCCTATAGTTTCAACATCAAGTTATCTTCTAGCCTCTTTTATGCTTGGCTTTGCATCTAAAACTATGGGATCTAAACCTTGTGCTACCAAACTTCAACCAAATCTAGATGATCATGATATCCTCCATGTCACTAAAGAGTTTCAAGATCTATATGCACAATACAAATAACTACAAGAGACAAATGATCTTTCTTACCTTCATCTCTCTAAGCACATGACAGAAATGAAGTCTAAACTTGAGAAAAGGTTAGAGGAGAAGATTGCATAATTACATGAATCTTCCTTAAGGTCTTTACATGCATGTGAGTCACCTTCTTTGAGGTCATCCTCTTCTTCTAGGTCTACATGCTCTACTTCAAGACATCAAATGTCTTCATCTTCTAGATCTAAAGAGCTTTGTAGAGAACAAGCACTTGAGCCTATGCCAAAATTTCATGATGGACCTATCTTTGACGAAGATAATGATGAAGACATGAACACATGCTATTCACTTGAGAAACAACAAGAAGATCCTAGAAATATTTTTGAGAGGACTTTTACTCCCTTGGAACATTCTTATGATGACATTTTGCAAACACTTCTTGAAACTAAGCTCATCATGTTGCCTAAGTCTAGCTCCTATGGAAATCCTTTCTTGGATGCTTATTGTGCTTATCATCAATCTAATGACCATGCTACTTTTGATTGTATAGAGCTGAAACATAAAATCCAAGATCTCATTGATGATGAGATTGTTGATCTTGGAACCTCTAGTGACTGATGTGGTGAAGATACTTCTCTTGAGCAAGATTACATTAATGAACCTATGTCTAGTAGCGGCTCTATTACATCTTCCACTTCTTCCAACACTCTTGCATGTCCCAACACTTCAAAGCTTTCCAACATGCCTCCATCAAATAAAGAACATAATGCTTTCCACATTTACTACACATATCCTCAAGGGTTACCTTCTAAAGAAACCCAAGCTAACCTTCACTTGGCTGCAAACCTTTTCCATGCTACTAATCCTAAATATCCTCAACCTTCATGCACTACTATGCCTAATCCAAGCACTAATTCATTCACCCTTCATTCTCCCTTGTCCTTATAAGTGGCTCCATGTCAAGAGGACTCTCAAAAAGAAAAAGCTATAAATGTCAAGAAAGATCAAGATCAAGCACCCTTTCATCTCTTTCAAAATTTCACCCCTTCGTATCCTATATCTTGTCCACCTCCTAAGTATGATGAAGATACCACTTCCATTATCGCCGTTCAGCTTACTGAAAATTATGAGAAAAGTTCTCTTCATATGCTATCCAAAGCTACTTGTCAAGATCAAAGCATCCCCTCATGTTCTACTTCTCCACATCCACTTCAAAATTGTGCTCAAGCTTCAAGTGCTCCTCTTAAAAATGTTGCTCCTATCAAAGCTACTCATGAGTCTATTGATTTCTTTGACCATGTTGCTCACTCTAAAGATGTTGATATCCCTTTTCACTATCCCTTTGCATCTCCTAAGCCTATCTTTGGTCCTTATCCATCAAATCTAAAGCCTTCAAACCTTCCATCTATATTGGGACCTTATGTTTCATCATCTCCTACATTTTCCACTCCTAGCTCTCTCGTCATACCTCAAGATCAACAAAGACGCTCATCCTTGATGAATTATCACCCATATATCCACCTAAACCATTCATATCAACTTTATTCATCCACAAATCCCAAGTCCTTTGGAAGTGAGAATAAACATAAGAATCCATTGAAAAATGAAGATCACTATGTCCCATCTAATCGAAATGTGAATGCTAAGAAGGAGAATGCACAAAAGAGACCACAAAGGTCCACTATTAAAAAAGCTAAATCAAAAAAAATATGGGTTCCTAAACCCATTATTGAAGAAATGTGTTTTGAAGTATCCAAAGGAAAATCTAAAGCTATATGTATTCCCAAGTCTCTTTTAAAAGACTTGAATATTGAAAATACTTCAAAGTTGACATTCAAGCTTCCAAAGGCTTCCATTCCATCTTCTTCCAAAACTCTTTCTAAAAATATTCCAAAGCCTTCCACTCCACTTTTTTCCAAATCTCTTCTACCACCTCATACATCTAAACCTCAAGCTACTTCATGCATGATTCCTCCATTGTTCCAACACCCTTCAAGGTGTGTGTCAATGTTGATCTTGTCCAATATTTCAGCTACCCTCATGAAATCCTCTAAAGCTTACATTTACTTTCTATACATGAAATCTTATCCTCCATATACTCTTCCTACTACCATTTCTCTTTCATCACCCTATCAACACCTTTCAGCATACCTTTCTATGGTCTTGGCTTATCATGACTTATCTTTTCTATAGGAGCACTATCTACACTCAAACAACTTGCACTCTTTCTAAAAATTCAAAAAGAAAAAAAATAGAAAAAAAGAAGAAAAGAAAAATGTGCCTTGGTGAAAACCACTTCTTGTGGCACCTTGGTAGCAATAGTAAAGAGAAACAAATCCATCCTATGGTGAAAACTACTTCTCGTGGCACCTTGGATAAGTACCATGATGAAAACCTAGTAAATAGGCATCATGCATAATTCTTTCATCATCCACCTATCCCCTCTTCTCTCTTTGATATTGACAATGTTGAGCTATCTTTGCATATTGGCTATCTTATCCACAAGATTTTATATTGTGCTCTTCCATTCATTCATAGCCTCTATCTTGGGCTTTATTCTTATTTCTCTATCCCATTGCTATCCTAACTAGTTGACCCCTTGGTCTTGATCACAATAAAATAAATCACAGTTCTCATAGGTCTCTTGACATGGCTACTCTTTTGGACTACATGCTTCATGCTATCTCACTTGTTGGCTACACTACTTATCCTACATGCTATCTTTCTCATTACTTCCATTGCTTATCCAAAATATGCTTCATATGACTATTTCACCTCTTTCCCTAGCTTGGGTACTCTTTAGGAGTCAGTCCTTGAGGATCACTTTCACTTGCTTCATACTCCTTTCTTATCCATCTTTGTCTATCCACAAACTTTCTTCTCCATCATGTCCTACACCTTGCTAGACATTGGGAGAAAATGATGTGATCTTGCTTGAGAACTAGTGATATCTAAAACCTTCTAAAAAATTCCAAAAAAAATCATATATGATCCTGAAAAAAATCCTAAAAATCAGAAAATGTCTTGAAAAAAAGACCTTCTTAGTGAAAACCTAGCAATAGGCACTTTGATGTATCGCCAAAAAAATTAAAAATACAAAAAAAATTGAAAAATGTCCTAAAAAAAAATTTGTCAAGTGGCGAAAACCTAGAAACAGGCACTACTTGAAACCCTTGCACCTATGTCTATCTGTCTCAATCATCCACTTTGCCACACATTTCCTAGCTTGGAATTGTTTCTTGTCCTCGTCTTGGGGGCATAGCTACTTAGCCTATTGATGTATTCTTGTGCATTAGGGTTTCTTTGACAACTCACAAAATAGTGTTTCTCAACACTTCCCCCACCTTGACATCAAGTGTTTTTCAACACTTTTTAGATAGTTTACCTACGGTCTCCGATGTTGTGATATTTCTCACTATCAGAATCAAGTCTTGAAGAAATGGCTAAGTGACTTACACACACGCACCTTAACACTTAAACAACTAAGCTATGTTGATCTTTATCTACTTTGTGTGCTGTCTATGATGATTTCTTTGCCATGTGTTCCCTCCCTAATAGTCTTTCGAGGATGTCATTGACTAGAAGACTGGGGGCATGGGGCATGTCTTCTTGATTTCTGCTTGTGGGTATACTTTGTTTGTCTATAGTGTTGTAAGCATTCATGCTTGTCCTATTCAACACTTTGACTTATAAATGTATCATCCTTGACTATTTCGCAAGACCACACTCAGGGTTTATCCTAGCACTTATGCCTTGATACAGGTGTAATCTTGCTAAATTAAACTTAGGGAATCTAATCATGTAGTTATCTTGACTTACATGTCTTTGATGCTTAGATTGGATTTCTACATACCTATCTGATCTCAATCATATTCATATCCTCAGAGTTATACTAGTGATGGTTCTGTGATCTCATGATGTCCCTAATAAATGCTCAATGATGAAATTAAGAGTCTAAATGTTATGCACTTCTTGCTAGTAAACCACTTTGCATATTAGCTTGCATTTTAGGTTCATTTTATAGCTTAGTCTTGCATTATTGCATATGGGGAGAGCTCTCTCTTCATCTTTTCACAGACATATCAGCTAACTCTTTTCATATATTTCTTTACTTTCTTCTTGTTCATGTCTTTTCACCTTCTTAATCTTTCACTTCATCTCTTTTCTATCTTATCATCACATTATATAAAGTTTTGACCTATTAAATAATTTCAATGTCCTAGATTCATTTTCAGGATCAAAATCCAAATTCGAGTTCATCTTGATGGTCAAAATTGTCTTTTAAAATTCTACTTTCTTCTGAGCAGTTAGCTGACCTTTTGAGGTCTAATCTCTGAATCATCATTGAGGCATCTTCATTTCTTCATGTCTTCATAATTTCCATACTTCATATCTACTTCAATTCACTGTTTCATGTCTAAAATCACTTTTCTACTCATTTTGACCTAATTTTTAAGCTATATCCTTCAAGGTCAACTCTAGTCAAACTGGAGCATTTTATCAGTTTCTTATAGTCATTCTTGGGTTCTAATCATTTATCTATCATATCATACATTGCTATATCTCAATTTTCTCATGTCTAGCTACTTTATGCTTCCTCTTACCTCATTTCGATTTCGATCCCAAGGGGGCAGAAATTCTCTATTGCTAATTGTTATAGCTATCTATTTCTTAGGAGCATTTGTTTGACCTTATCACTTGCTCTCGATCTATTTGCTTTGCTAGATGTTAGAATTCTTTTTGGATCCTAACATCATCTTCCTAATGTTCAGTACTACCGCTATCAGGCTGTGATTCAGGACTTGCTATCTATTTCTGCATTTCATTCTTTGGAATCAGATATCTATATCTATCGTCACCTACTTGGCTTCGATTTTCTTTGACATAATGTGTTCCCAGATCGATCATGCATTAGTCAAAGAGGGGCAAATGTAATCACCTAAAAATGGTCATCTAGACTATTAGCCCCCTTTTCAGCATTTTGGCTAAATTAATTTAATTATTTATCTAGACCAAATTGCTAATAATCAATTTATTTGATTATAACCTATAGTTTGACTATTCTATCCTAAGTTCATTATTTGATTAAAAGAACATGTCCCCTTTTAATTAAATAAAAGACCCCATTCTTCTAACCCACTTAAAGTGGACACATAAAGTCCTTTTTCTATTTTGCAATTAAAAGAAAAGGCTTTGTGACTTTTGTCTTATATGAAAAGTCAACTTATATTCTATTGGTTGACTTGTGTGTGCACATGGATCACTCCTCTTTTCAAATTACACCATTGATCATCCACCATCTTCATCTTGATCTCTACCATTCATACAACTTTAAAAGGGAGAGAGCTTTCTCCCTCGATCCAATCCATCATTTGAATATTGTTATGCTGCAGGTTTTCTAACAGGTTTTTTTGGAGCTTTGTGGAGAACTTCTATTTCTTGTCTACATTCTCTCATTCATGGCATCATGGCATTCTAGCTTAGCTTAGCTTTCATTTTTACATGTTGCTTAATCTCACATAGTTTAAATATTGTAACACTCTTATACATGTTTTAGCATAGCTCCACTTGGCATCTCATTCTAGCTTAATTTTCATTTGCATTGCATTCTTGAGGAACTCTTTGGGACATTTGCATTCTTGCATCTTGTCTTTGGAACCTCCCATTACATGGTTTACTAGCAAGAAGAGTATCTCTAAGGCTCATCTGAGAGCTTTCTTATTCTTGAAATATACTCTCTTGCACTCCATGGATAGGGAGCTCTAAGCCGGCATCCAAGCATTCCAAACTCATGGAATCATTTGGATAGAATGGTTTAGAGTGTGACACAAATAAAATGTACAACATAATGACATGTAGACATGGTAGGGTTAGTCCATGTTATAAATTGCCAAAAGGTTGCTAACTGTTTGAGTTTCTAGGTGGCATGTTTTAGTTGGCTATGGACATAAAACATAAGGAAAAGTATCACTTTGTCAATCAACGATCATTGCTTTCTCACATTTTGAAGATGCATGAAGTTTAGTTAAAGTTAGAAAGTGACTAATTGACACATGTCCAATTTTGTAAAAAGGTAGTGCAACCTTCCAAGTTTAAAATAGAACCATCCAATCTTGCTAGATCAACGACCAGATTCCAAAATTTTGGTGCTATTTAAAAATTGATTGATGGAATGATTAATGATGATCAATGCCTATTCATGTGAGGAAAATATGCATAAAAAAAAAATAGTTTAATTCATATTGAGTACCAATCAATTAAGATTTCAAAGTTGCAACAAAAAACTAGAGCTTAGATTGTGTTTTCTCAAGCAGTGAAGTGTTGCAGACAATTTTTTTGTTGAAATAAGAAATATTTTACTCGTAAACATAGATATCCTCTAGGGGATTGTTCTCTAATTTTTTTTTGAAAAAATGCCTCCCTGATGAGATTTCTCTGGTAAAGTGGACTATCAACATAGGAATGTACATGGTGATTTTCTAGAATAGCTACCTTAATCCACTAATGAAGAAACTAAAGGGAAAGAACTAGTTCCAAAAAAACCTAGGTTACAGATCAATGAGAGTTTATATTATAAATAAAATTGGCTAAGAGATGTAGAAAAATCTATTGGAGGTCGAGAGCTATTCATAAAATGGTTCTCTAAGAGATCATGACACTACTCTAAGCAATATCTGGCAATTTGACATTGACAAATTAACTGTTCTTGGTGATTTCTTTGATGATGGCCTCTTGATGATGATAGTGAACATATATGACCCATTATCAGGAATAGTCAAGAATTATGCTAGAGATAATCTCTTTAGGGTTACATCAGAGGTGATTAGGGAGGTTTTTAGGTTAAACCCTAAACATGCATTACATGAGAAAATTGATATAGATAATCTATAAGCTAGGTATGATGTCCAAAGGCTTTACTTAAGGACAAGACACTACAAGAACACTTTGTAATGATAGGTCATTTTCCATTGGTGACATTAAATACCCTAGAGCCTCTACTAAGGAAATACTTTAACCCTAGGGCACAAGAATTGTACTTTTCCCTCTGTAGACTTTCTGGGATAGATGAGCAAGATCACATCCAAGGATCTATAGTTTTCATCATTGCTAAAATATTATGGTATTGTATGAACTCAATTTTTTACTTTGCCACATATTTAGTAGAGGAAATCCACAATGGATTGATAAGTATCAGCAAAGCTAAAATAGAGAAACCTTTTTATTGGTATTCCATGTTGATGTACATATGCTTGTACAAGGGAGTTTCTATTTTCTCTTAGGAGATAAAATGTGAGTTAGCAAAGGATGGAGAAAGATTACATGTTTAGTTATGGAGTGTAGATATGACTTGGGAAGTCACTAATGCCAGCTTTGTGAGATTTGATAGATACTTTGCTTCCAAATTGAGGATTTTATTAACTAGAAATAATCCTAGGATACCTCAATCATTGCTAGAATTGATTAGACCCAATGAATATGATAAAGGGTTGAAGGTAAGCCACAACTGGGGGGATATCATCCCATACTCGATTTCTACTATATTTAGAGTATATGGTTGTAGACACCCAAAAATTGGAAAAGATTTAAAACACTACAAATCTTGATCTAACAACACAAATTGAGAGGAAGCTAGTAGAATTTCAAATTAAGGATTACATCAAGTCATTAATTGATTAAATCATCTATCAAATTAATAAGACCTAAACCAATTTCAAAAAGAGGAAAAAAAAATTCAAAATCATAAAATGAAATTCAAAAATGAGAAGGAAAAGAAAAACTTTTGAAAATAAATGGAACTTTTATTAAATCAATAAATCCATTTACCCTCACAAAAATGAAAATCCTCCTTTTACATTTAAATAAATTGAAAAAATCCTCATTTATCCTCAAAATCAAGACTTTTGGGCTCTTCTTCTTGTCTCTTATGAGATATTTTCAATTTCAGATTCATTCACCAATCAAAGGCAAAAACCCAAATTCTTACCCCAACCCCTTCTAAAATTTTATAAATAGAAGGAGAATTCAAGAGAAAAAGGACCCAAGTTTTAGGCATCAACATTATAGGAATATTGAGAGTTGTCATATTGAGCATATTAGCCTTGTTATTCTAGCAAGTTTATGTCATTTTGATAACATTATAGCTTTGTTCTCATATTATTTAGTATTATCTTAACACATGTTTAGCTCATTGCATGTCCATTTTGATAGTATTCTAAGAGTTGTTACTTGCATATAATTTGCATTTTCATCTTAGATCTTGTATACATACTGGTAGATCTTCATTTTAAGCATACTCTCATTTTAGAACTATCACTAAGATGTTGGTCTAAGAGAATTCTTAGCAGTTGTGGTTAGAGAAACATGGGACATTTGTAGAGTTTACATTTTGACAATGATATCTTGGGTTTAGTTTAGTTTGTTGTTATTTTATCTACACTTTGCATTAAAGTCTCATGAATATGCAAATATACCATGTAAAAAATGGCATCCACTGTGGGGCTTCATATTGAAGCCACTCTATTCTTCAAGTTTTTCTTGCTAGTCTATTATTTTTCTTTTAGATTTGTTATTATTTTTCTTTTAAATCTACTTTTTTCTTTGGTTTTTGGTGCAGATTTGACCTTCTATAGGTTTAATAGTGTGTGAGAAGCTTCATAATGAGATTAGTAAACTTTCAAAGACATTTTTAAGCTCACAAAGATCAGATCCACCACTCCCCTGATGCAACAATGCTTTTACACTATTTTAATGCTTTTGCCCAGTCTTTTAATGCATTTGAAGCATTTTGCTATGCATTCACTCATTCGTATAGCACATTTGATTATTCTTACAATTTATTAGATCATTTTTATAGCACATTTTCTAATTTTTGTAGCATATTTGATCATTCTTACGGTGCATTAGATCATTTTTATAGTGCATTTGCTTATTTTTATAGTGCATTTGCTCATTTTTATAGCGCATTTGAAGATTATCATAGTGCATAAACCACTTTCTATGATGCATATGCTATTTTCTATTATACATCTACTCTAAGCTATTAACCTTCACATCTAATGTTTAGATCTAAGTTTTGATTGTTTGCAAACCTCATCTAAGCTGACAAGAACTCTCAAGCTACTTGAAATGTGTGATAGGAATGAAGACCCTCAAAAATGCACCTAGCCTTTGGTAGCTTTGAAATGGGTAAGTATATTTGAACCCTCATAACTTAGATTATGGTATTTAACAGAAAATCCATAACCTACTCTAAGTAGTACATTTGACCTCACTGATCTAATCAAAAGTAGGCCTATGCTCTCAACTCATGAGAGTTGATCAGAATACCAAACCTTCTATGAGGGTTAGTAATAGTCAAATAGGGAAAGAACAAACATGTAGTTTAACTAGGATCCCCTTTTTCTACTGTAGTTAAGGGCTTGGAATTGAAAAAAACTTGTTTGTTGTATTTGGCAGGTCAGGATAGTAGGGATATTCTCTCACTCTCCTAGAGTGATCAAATTCTTAGACCTATTTATGATTTCCATTTTTTTGCTTTCTACTAGGTAGGATTACTCAGCCATAGAAAGGCTACCTCCTGAGTTGCCTTAGCAAGGCCAGTGAGAGGGAATGCATCCCAATCTTGCATTCCCAATCAAATGCAAGCAACCCATATTTAGAACATAGCCTTCCTCTAGTAGTCCCATAAGGGATTGTGCCAAACCTCCTTAGCATTGGTGGGAAGCTCCCTATTACAAGAGAGGTAAATCTGAACATTGATGGTTAAACACTAAAACCCACTAGTCAATAGCTCAAGACAATCTTGTTAGGAAGCTCTTTTTTCCCATTTTCTAGGTGCATGTGGTTTTATATTTTATTATGGCTTTTTCTATTGTGATTGGATGTGTTTTAAAAGTTTAATAACAAACTCTAGTTCAAATCACCCTCCCTCCAAAAGATGTAACTATAAATTGATAATGAGAAACCAAGTCCAAAGCTATAACATCATTGGAAGACTCTGAAATAGCACATCCACTACTCCAAACAATGCATCTGGATAATTTTGTGATGCTTTTGACCTCTATTATAGTGCATATAACTACAAAATAGTGCATCTGAATCTTTAAATAGCACATTTGCTTACATAAAAATGTATATGATAGATAAAATAGCACATTTGAACATCTAAATAGCACATATGATCAATGAAATAGTGCATTTAAACAATCTTGTGATACATATGAGAAAGAACCTAAAACAGAGGCTATTTGCATACATGACATTTGCAAATGAATGATGAATTTAGATATCATTTTTCCCATTGATATTTTCTAGATTGAGAGATCTTGAAATTGACTAAAACCATTTTTGAAACAAACAAAGCTACAAATTATATTATTAATCCAATAGTCCTCATTGCTTCATTTCACATATCAAGCCAGAAACATCTGGAGACACACATTTGTTCCCTACCTTACTTTGTGAGGGTAAACTTATCCTATCAATATTTCCAAACACCTTGTCCAACCTAGCTTGTTACTCCAAACAAATCATGGTCAATGAAAACCTTCATATTATGAAAATGCATAAGAGTTAGAGGAATCATATTCACTTCTCGTGCCACTGTGCAAAACCAATGTAACCATGAAGACCAAATGATCACCTATATAGGTGAGTGCCAGAATAGCCAGTAGAACCATCAAATGCATGAAACCTCTAGATCTCATTGAACCTATTACCCCAAAAAATTGTTCACCAAACATAGTTACCCATGAGTTGCCCTTGCTCAACCATAGTTCAGATCACTTTTCCAAAATGGGTTTATCTAACATGTGGGATGAAAAGAGCGATGAAACTAAAATTGAAGACTTTCAAAAAAATCCTAAACCTATCGATATCATGGACAAGATACTTGAGAAACACAAAGAATGTTACATAATAGCATTAGCACAACAAGGTGTGAAATTACCATATGAATTTGACAAGACCAATCTAAAAGGAGACAAAGAATAGTCAACCTTAGATATTGTCACAAAAAAATTACAAGACTTACAATTGGAAATGGAAAGGATGAAGCAGGGTGTTGGTGTTTGAAAATGCTGGAGGGTTTTCAATTATCCCAATGAGAATATGACATATCTAGGGGTAGCTAACTCCCATTTTCAACATGCCATTTCAGACATCGGGCCAACTATAAGGCTTGACCCTTCTTCTACTTTAGGCTCTCTAAAACCTAGGCGGGTGGACTTCAGATTCAATCGATATGGTACCAGTGCAAAAACATATACTTGAATCTAAGAAAGCAGATAAAAGCCCTTATATCTCCTAATGACTTATGAAATGACATAAATCTACAGTAGCTACATGCAAAACCATGGACTTCATAAGCTAAGTGAGGGCATCACATTTAGGTTCTTCAAAATTAAAGGGAAAGAACATTTGATTTATAATGTTGGATTCAACAAACCCTCAGATATGTAGCAATAAGACTTGATGATCCTGCAATCTAATCAGTGCCTTAACCATTGGGAAATTCCATGAATAAAAAACACATATATGGATATCTGAGACATATTCCTATCTTTAGATATTTGATCTATCTATTTAACTTGTAAATAGCCATCTATACTCAATCTAAACCTCATTCTTACATGATATCCCCATCAATGACCTTACAACCCTTTTGATTTCCCTGAAGCATTTACATAACCCTTTGAGTTATAGGCAACAATGAAATAACATACAGCCTTAAAGGACTACAACTACAACCTAAGCTCTCTATCAAAGATCATAAAACATTGAAGGGTACTGATAAAGGAGACAAGACTTAAAATGAGACTCAATCATCTACTGCTCTTTGTATTTATTTCCTTGAAATTAATACAGTCATATGCATGAAATCAAAACATGAGATAACCTAAAAAATATGAACTATCTACATTATCCTTCCTAATGTTGTTCACATAAGAGAATTATGCTGAAGAAAATGGTGTCTCAGTATTGGGAATGCATCAGGACTAGATCCAAAACCTTGGTATCATAGCAATGAGCAAATTTTCTCCCAAGAACTGGAACCAATAGTCTCACAGTGAAAAACTAGAACCAAAACAATGAGAAAGAATGAGAAAGATATAGGAAGAAAGGATTCTCAGATCTAATTAGGAGATGAAAAGTGTCCCTTTAGAATTCCTTCTCAAGAAGCAGAAAAACCTCTCTCTAGTCTTTTTTCTCAATTGCTAGAATCAAATCCCTTTATTTAACTCTCAAAGGCATCAAATATCTTAGAAATCTAATGATGAAAGGATGTAACTAATTTTTATGTAAAAATGAACTCAATGTAAAAGTGAAAAATTAGTTAACTGGCCTTCAAAATGTAAGATAATCTTTTCTAGTTTATTTTGACCACATTCAGGCTTCAAAAAGTCTTCAAATCTACCCTCCAACAAACCCTAATGATCAATGATCAAATTTTCTCGTTTTGTTGCCAATGCCCCAGAAAACACAAATTGACCTATAGCATGAACTAGTGAAGACTTGTACACAAACTGACTTCATATTTGGAAAGTTTAGCTTGTTTTGGTTTCGATGGTATATTGGGGTGCCCATTTTCAATAAAAATTGCCCCAGTTATGGCTTTCTGAAGTTCAGGCCTTTGACTCCATGGTGTGCATTAAAAACCAAAGATTTTAAAAATTTAAAAAGTTCTATAGTTTAGAGTATAGAATATTCACCTTTTAAAATATTTTTTTTCAAATCTCCTTTGAATGAGTGCACAGGCATTACTTTTATATTTAATAAATAACTCACTTTCCTCATTTGATCAATCAAGTAATGCCACTTGTTAACCTCTGATTTTCTCTGACCATCCAACAATGCCGCATGTCACTTTGTGATTGGCCAACAACCCTATCCTTTGCTACCACATGTCATTGCCACATCAAAGCTTGTTATGTCACTATGTTATTGCGTGAGCAACTTCTCCTTGGCAAGATATCGATGGCTGCATGATTTTCCATATGGTACAATCTTAGCACTTAGGTTCCATGTGATCATTCATCATCCTGCCAGTTGCCACTTGGCACTACTTGATTTGTTGCTTCATATCCAAGTGGGACCCATGTTGCATTTTAACTTGGACTTTACACTCATTGGGTTTTAGAGGTTTTCTAGTGACTCACCATGTCGCTAGCCAAAAAACCTTGGATTTTCTGGCTAATGAGGTAGTGAGTCACCGAATTTTTTACTTTTTTTATTGTTCATTCTTGCTGATGTCACCATGGTGAACATGCATGTTTGGTTAAAATTTTTCCTCTGACTATGTCCACTTGGCTAAGCATAGGCCCCACCTTGCACCAAGCGGCTTCCAAAAGCCTCTATTCTCAGACACTATCTGTGGTGTGTGCATTAGTAATCAAAAACTAAAAGTCCCTCCATCACAACGTATGTGGGATGAAGCAAATCCCCTTCTCCCTACGAATGTCTCCTTTTATGTGCTTGATGCTGCCTCGTGTGTGTTTGTTTGTTTCATGCTACAACTCTTTCTTCCTTTTTTTATGGATGCAAGCCTTGCTATATGGCGTGGACCCCTTTTTATATGATCTGCTTGATTCCATGTCATTTGCTCTCTCAACTTGCTATATACGTGAGATTTGTTATATGCTAGGTGTGTTTATGACTCCTTGCATAGTGACTTGGTCTCCTTTTTAGTAGCATGGTCTTTGAATGTTCTCACATACATGAGTTGACCATCTAAAAATGTTCCACTGCCTTTTAAAGGCATGTTCTCTATTCTAAACAACTCTATATAGCTCCTCTAGTCTTTGATTTAGTTTTCTATTAGTGCACTCTGTGGAGACCCCTGCCTCCAAATGGATCCCTTTAGTTTAGTGTGATTTGGTTCCTTTTAACTACCTTGGAACCCCTTTTTGTCTTATACCTCAACATACGGGCGTGAGGTCTTGTCTTTGCCTTGAATGCATTGGCTGCTTGTTTACATTGCATGAGAGCTCCTTTGATCTATGTGGGCTTCTTTTCTTTGTCACTAACTGCTCTCATATGGCGCCTTGCCTCTTATTCATTGTAGCTTAGTTGTTTGTTTTTTAAAACAAAAACTCCCCTTTATTAATACATGTCACCTATTTCTCATTACTTATGGATTCCCTTTCAACGCTGGTCTTTATACTGGCATGTTCTACTTTTTTATTTTCCCTGTCAAATTCAATCCACTACCTCCTAAATCATACATGGCTTACTTTTATGTGCTACCTCTGCTAGGCTGCATGGGTGTGGTCTTATTTCAAATTTAATGGTGCCTTCCACTTAAAACTATGCTTCCTCATTTATTATCATGGCTTCAAAACATGGAGATCCTCCCCCTTTTTGTTCAATGTGGAGTCTTCCTTTTACTACCTTTTGCATCGACCTCCACATGATTGTGAGCTCCCCCTTCACCATATACAATTCTTTAAATGACCAATTTCAAGGAGGGCCCATTGTCATCTCAGCCATCATCATAAATCCTAAAAGATGTTGATGCTACATCGACATTAAAATTCAATGTGAAATATATGTACTAGCTACATTAAAACTAAATTTTAATGATGAGATGCTTTCCAAAAACCCCAAACATTTCCTTTTCTAATGGTAGAATAGGAAACCAATGGTAGTTGTAACATCAAACAATTTTATTGCTAGATTACAAACCCAACAATCCCAAAAATTCTCACTCACTTTCCTTCTCTGCAAGACCCACCTTTTAGATTTGTAAAATGAGAATTATTTTAGATTCAATCTACTCTTGATGTCATTAATCTAGTCTTGAGATGTGGTGGGAAAATTCTAAAGGAATGCACCCCCTAGAGTAAGAAAGGTTGCTAGTGACAACACAACTACACTCCATGCCATGACACATTCAACCTTCAAAATTAGTCAGCAACTCATCTTTTGTAGTCTTCTGTCAAGATTGGAGTTGAACATATTTGGGCAACATGCTATATTATTTTTTTAATTTGCATCGATCTTTAAAAAACAACAATCTCCTCTCCTTGAAAAATGTGATTTTGTTCTTGTTAGCTGATCTTTTATTCTCTGATGAATTTAGCCAGGCTCCAAAGTGGGTTTGGCTAATTTTTTTGTTTTGTTTTCGAACAACTGAATTCTTAGATTGATCCACTGATCATCTCAAATTTATTAGAATCAAGTTTGATCACTAAATCATCAGTTAAAGCTCATCACTTAACTACAAACTATCAATTTTGAGCCAGAGGGTCCTTTGACTGGCCTTAAAAATTGAAACCTCTGACCAGGCTTTGAAATTTGACCCACTGATTCTCTATACCACACACTTGCACCCTATCGAATCTCATCTCATGATGAATTCAGGCTCAAAAGATATTCATTGTCAAAGGTGACCCTTTTGAACCACTTGCAGGAGAACATGTCTGAAAATAATAAATTGGGTTCAGATTTGGCTTTGAAAATTGGGCAAATGGACACTTAGGAAGACAAAAATTGGGGTGTTGGTTCACTATCATGAGATGAATGTGGATTTTAATTTTGGACTTATGATGAATAATTGGGCACAAACGACAATCAGTCAAAGTGGGCTACTCAGTATTGCAGACTGGAAGCACTGACAGAAAACATTTTTTGCAAATGGAATATAACTAGAAAAGTGTGCAGATGGATTCATCAAGACTTGAAACTTGGCACACTTAAAGTATTTTTAGATGAAAATGTAGTGGTATAATCCATTCAATCTCACCAATCATGGATTAGGATATATGACATCACAAATAGGGGTACTGATCAATCTGCATTTGCTGACACCAGTGAAAAGTTAGAAATTGTGTTTGGAATTGCATTTGAAAACTGATCAAACAGATTCATCATAAGCTAAAAATTGAAACATAACAATTATCTAACCTCTAAAATGCAATTCAAAAGGAATTTAACATTTTGGGCAATTGGGTCAAAATTATAACACATCAAACAGGGCTTTCCAAAATTGTGTAATGTGCAAATGCATGAAAATAGTAAACTACCAACTTTGAGGGATTCAAAACCTAGCCAAATAGACTCAAAATGACTCAAAATTTGAAACATAGGTTCTCTAGTATGGAAACTAAACACTCTCAAAGTGGAAAGTTATGAAACATTTCTAGGCACAAGATATTCAAATGCAAACACAGCCTCTTGTCATTGTTTGACAATTAAGTGAAAATACATATTTGGAATTTTCTCAAAGTGGGACTCCATGAAATGGATCGAAATCTCAATTTAGCTTTATGAAACACATGGATGCATTAAATGGAAGGTGTTAGAAACATTAAACACCTCTTATGCTTCAAATGGGCGGTCGGGTACACTTGCATGAAAAAGTATTTATAGGGCTTGAAGTGATTTAAAATTTGAAAAAGATGCTCAAAATGGGAATGCAATTTTGAGTGCCAACATAGGGGAAAATATGACCCACCAAATTTAGCCTCAAAAAGGTATGCCCTCTTGTTGGTGTAAATAAGTATTTACTATTTACACTTTACTTAAGTTTACTTAGGTTAATGCATTACTTTATTATTATGCATTATTTTATTATTTCTTAGGTGAGATACTTATGAGTTTGTGTACTCTTATGAGTTGTCATGTTGACAATACTAGAGCAAGCAACTCTAATTCAACACATGGGGTCTACAACATTGGAATTTTTATAATTAATTGAGTTGTCATGTAGACAACATAGCTATTCACACTCCTAATTTAGCACATGGTATCTACAACATAATAGACTTGTCCATGTAGATGGTTGACTTGTCCACCCACGTCAAAAAACTAATCATCCAATCCATATGCTAAATCATCTAGACACATCATTCTTGTCCATATAGTACCATAGATGCTAACATGATCATCTGTATAGGACATGACATTCCTAATGTCATCTAGGGGGCTAACTTTTACTAATGTCCACATTTTTCTGGTTTAGTATTGACAGCTGTATGACCGTCATTCCCAAGAAATTTTGCACTATTGTGATGACCATTTGATCGTCAAATTTAATTTCATGTTTGGCTGATTAGACCCCTCTCCAAATTGATTTTTGATTTGATCATTCGACTTTGGGAGGCCATATCTTAGTCATCTAGACTCCAAATTAGGTTCAATTTTTTTGATTTTGACTAGAATTTCCTAGACTTTTTAGTGGTGCAATCAATTTTTTTCTAGTTTTGGTGCCAAGAGTTGTCAGAAATTGCATCTTTTGGTGACTATACCTATCCAATCCTACATTTTGAAACTTTAGTTGCTCCATACGAGCTCATCTGGACCTGAAAATATGTTCCATTTTTTTTTGAAAATTCATTATTTTTTTTCTAGTTTCTAGATCTACAACCAGATTATAGGGTTGTGTGGATAAAAGTCTCACTTTCAGAATTAGGTCCTTTTCTGCATTGTAATGCTTTGATATAACTTCAAAAAGGTTGTATATTTGAGATACATTTTAATGTTCTAGTTTTGAACTCCTTAAAAAGGTTGTAAAAGGAAAAATCAAAAGTCCACTAAGGCCAATTTAACAAGTGGCCATTGTAAACACACTACATATAAAGTGCCAAAAGCATCTTTTTTGGGAAGGTTTCCTGATTAAGTGAAAGGGGGGGTGTTATTGGTGTTGTGTTCCTCTTTTCCTATTGTTTTCTTTCATTTCTTGCATCATGGGAAATTTCATGTTTCCAAAATTAACACCACATAACTATGCTACATTGTCCATTACAATGTGGTGTCATTTAATGCATAATGGAGTTTCTCAATATGTAGATGGTACCCTTCCTAAACCAACAAGTGATAAAGTATCTACAAGTGAAATTTTCTTGGGAAATAGTAGATAGGAAAGCCCTAGGTGATATTTGTTTGGGGTTGAAGACAAGATCATCTATTAGATCTAGAAGTCTCATACATCCAAGGAAGCTTGGGATACCCTCAAAAACCTATATGGTAAAGTGTCTAAGGAAGATGTTTACAAAATTGAAGGTGAGCTTGTCTCCATAGATCCAAAGACATTTGATTCTATATAGGACTTTATCATAAAGGTGAATGAATTAATAATGAAACTTGATTATTGTGGGAGTCCTATTAAAGATGACAAGTTAATCTATCTTATTCGTAATAAGCTACCATCTAAGTACTCCACATTTTCTTCTTCTTATAACACCATAAATACTACATAAGGGGCTATCTATTAGAAACTTTTGATCATTATGCTCAACTGTTGGATGAAGAAGAATATAAGTTTAAATCGATGGGAATTCTCAATTCGTCTAAGTCAAAGGCATTGGTGGCAAATAATGAGGGTTCTCAAAATTTAGTTGGTCAATCTTCAAATAAAGGAAAGGGAAAGAATAAGAAGTGGAAGAATAAAAAACAAGAGGGTGCATAAAAGATAACACCATCATCAAATCAACAAGGCAAGTCTTCCCCGAATTCAAACAAGAAGGGGGACAATAATAAGGAGAAGAAAAAGTGTGCCTATTGCAAGAAGTTGGGTCATGATGAACATGAGTGTTATCATAAGATGATTGATGAGTTAACAAAAATTATAAAGAAACACAATGTTCCACTACCTAATGCTTATAAGAAGAAAGGATCCTCATCTTCAAATTCAAAGGGAAAAGGGTAAGCACTCATGGAAAACTCAAGTTTTTGATTAGAATGGATTCTTGATTTAGATGCCTCATATCATATGGGTTCTTAAAAAGGAGACTTTTCTTCATTGAAGTAGTCCAAGGTACCACACATGATGGAGAAGATAGATAGATGGCTTTGAAAACACAATAAGAGTTTCTAATTTTTGAGGTTCTAGACACTTGTGTCTAACAACTTTCAAATCCTTCAAGGCTATTGATTGTTTAGGTCTATCACAATATCCCTAGATACTGATTAGTTCCATAGAAACCTAACTAACTTGGACACAGAGACCTTTAAGACAATACCATACTCCTATAAATTGAACTCAAGTACATAGTATTCTACCTTATTAATCATGTTACACACTTGATAACTTTAGCTCTTCTTAGGCTCCAAACTCTTATTCCTTAGGACCTTCTCAAAACCTAGATCTCTACACCACACTACACTCAAATGATGATTGAGCCACACTCCATTCAATATATTAATATGTTTTCAAACATACAAATCTACTCCAAACTCAGGCAGATCATTCCCTGTTGTATACAACTTTCAATTTCATTATATCTTCAAAGTACACCTTTCCTATGATCACTCCTATTCCCATAAGTTTTCATATGCACGGTTAGTCAATTAATAATACATATTAGAAGTTGTCATTCCATGAATACAAGGCCTTTACATTATTCATGGAATGACTCCCATTCCTAAAACTCTACTACAGTCGCAAGTATAAATAGAGAACATTGGGTCAATCAACAACTGGCCCAACCAATGATTTTTAACACAATCTAAATTGCATCGGGTAACAACTCAAATAAGTGAAGAACTCTAACAACCTGCATTGACCTCTAATTCAGTCAATACAAACTTCCAAAACAAGGGAATGTAGAATTAAGAGTATTTCTTATTGCTCAATGTTTGCAAATCTGTACACACCAATTTTTACACACCTCTTCCCTGTAACAAAGATCCTTTAAAAAGACTCCACTATAACTAATTACAACCATCATTTTTGAGTTGGATATTTAAGTTTAAAATCATTACAAACTAAACTTTTCGCTAAACTAGCTATTACCTTTTTATTAAAATGTTTGAACTTGAAAAGTCATACAATGGTTTTATTAAACATTAAACTCTTTTCTATACCTAGACCTATCTTGAAGACCTAATAGAACCTTAGACAACATTAGTCCATAAAAATCTAATTGTTATTGTTTTAGACAATTAAAAACTCACTTTTAATGCTTTGAGAACATTAGGAATTGCATCATTTTAGCATCATTATAGGTTCCAAGACTGTCCAATTGATTTGATGACCTTGTTTATACATTCTTTCCTTCTTATTTGTTTTGAGGGTTTTTGCAATCCTCATAATCTTCAACTTTGGCTTGAATATTTGGGGTGCTCCTGCACTATACTCCCCACCATAAAAGGAAATCTTGCTCCAAGTGTTGACCTATAATCCATTGTTCCTTGCTCCCATCTATTGCTGCTGAGGGGTGAAATTGTTCCCCAAAGTGATCTGCTCATTCATCTAGGTTCTTGCAGTCACACACCAAGGTTTAGATACAAAAATATTTGGGTTAGACTATCCTCTTGCTTGATAGTACTATTGCTACACATTAGACTACTAGAAAGTCTTCATTTGTCTCTGCTATGTCATCATATCACCTTCATATGCCTACCCTCTTAGAGGACACTATAGTGCTCCAACCAAAATAAAAGGTTGTTCAACCAGCCCTGCCACCCTTGGACTGTCCTACCTCTTAACCTAGCATTTCTTCCAACCAGTATCATAATGTGGAGTACTTTGATCTTGCACTAGAACATCTCTACCAAAACACATTAGTATAGATTCCTTATGACTCCTCACCAATGAATGCAACTTATACTTCACCTTTTCTTGTTGACTACATATGTATTTTCATATCCATTATGCATGACTGTCCTTGAACATTGCCAAGATCTTCCCAAAATGAGATGCCCACAAGTCATGTGCATGACATCACATAGTACCTTGTCCCTATAACTCCCAACTGAAAACTCAACCATCACTTGATCCTTAACCAACAAATTATGATTCGCATTGACCGAAGTAGCATAATAATGAGCAGTGTGTGCAAAAGTTTTCAAATTCAATTTCTTAACAACCTCATAAGATAACACATTATTACTTGCCCCTGAATCAATTATAAACTTGCATGCCTTGCCTTGAATGAGAAAATTTGATCTGAATATGCCTAGATCTTTTGGTATTTGATTGCTTCTTCCCATCAATAAGCACTCTCCTTCTTTTGGAAGAAGTTTAATGGGTTATTTTTGCCCATCCTCTCTTGGCTCTTCATCAACCAAGTTCACTCTTCTATCTCTTCCTTTGTCTTCCTACCATTTAGGACACCAAAAGGATTGATGACCTACTTCATTGCAAGTGAAGCATCTTCCTGTGAATACTCCATTTCCTCTTCCTTTACTTCCTCCACCTCTATAACCCACTCTTGATTCTAAATTTTTTTTGTCCTTATCCTTATCATTGCTGCTCTAAAAATTAGTTGTACCTCTATTGATACTTTTCTTCTCTTTCCTTCTCTTTATCTTCTCTTTAGCCTTCAAGGCTAACTAATAACATTCATCAATTGACCTTGAGGTAGCTAGACTAAGTTCATTTTGGATATTGAACCTCAGTCCCTACATATATCTTGCAATCTTTTCTTCTATCTCTTCCTCATAATTCACTCTAATGTTAATCTTGTGGAATTCCTTAGTGTACTTTTGTACATCCATCTCCTTTTGCCTAAAATTCCTCATCTTCTTGTACAATTGTACTCTATAATCTTTTGGCAAAAATTTTACCTTCATCTTGTCCACCATAGTATACCAATATGTGATTTTGGGTCTACCATTCTTCCATCGGTCTGCTTGGATAAAATCCCACCACAACAAAGCATGTCTCTTCAACCTAGACTTTTCTATCTTTATTTTGTCCTTCTCTTCTATCACTTCACACTCAAAACAATTTTCAATTTCTTTGAACCAATCTATCAGTTCTTCGTCATCCATCTTCCCTCCATATGTAGGTAAGTCTATCATTACCCTTCTATCTCCACTCCTTATGGCTTTTTCCAACTTCACCATCCTTACTTCCTTAGGTTGTTTTTCTTCTTCTACTTCAAAGTTCTCCTTCCTCTTCTTCATCTATGATTTCTTCATCCAATTTGATTCTCTTATCCTTCTTCTCTAGTGCTGACAACCTCTACATCATAGATTTTATTAATCTATCCTTTTCAACATTCTATTTGTCCCTTTGGTCAAATGATGCCCTTAACTTTTTGTTATCTGCCACTTGTTCTTTCACTATCTTTTCCAACTCCATATTTTTCAACCTTGTAGGAATCTCTTCTTCTCCCTCAGACATGGCTACTTGATCAACTTGGTACAAGAATCTACTATAGGGCCACTCCTCCCAAGATAGTTCAACTACAAGGGCTCACTAAGGGACTCAAGAACCAACTTCACAATACCAATTACATTTCCATAAGACCTTTCCCTCACTCTAATACCATTTCATGTAGAGAATAGATATATGGCTTTCAAAACACAATAAAGTTTCTAATTTCAATGTTTCTAGATGCTTGTGTCTAACAACTTTAAAATCCTTCAAGGCTATTTCTTGTTTAGGTCTATCACAATATCCCTAGATACTGACTGGTTTCATAGACACCTAACTAACTTGGACATAGAGACCTTTAAGACAATACCATACTCCTATAAATTGAACTCAAGTACACAATACTCTACCTTATTAATCATGTTGCATACTTGATAACTTTAGCTCTTCTCAGGCTCCAAACCCTTATTCCTTATGGCCTTCTCAAAATTTAGATCTCTACACCACCCTGCACTCAAATGATGATTGAGCCATGCTCTATTCAATATATTAATATGTTTTCAAATGTAAAAATCTACTCCAAACTTGGGCATATCATTCCCTGTTGTATATAGCTTTCAATTTCATTATATCTTCAAATTGCACCTTTCATGTGATCACTCCTATTCCCATTAGTTTTCATATGCACGGTTAGTCAATTAATAATACAAATTAGAAGTTTTCATTCAATGAATACAAGGCCTTTAAATTATTCATGGAATGACTCCCATTCCTAAAAATTCTACTATAGTCGAAAGTATAAATAGAGAACACTGGGTCAATCAACAACTGGCCCAACCAATGATCTCTAACACAATCTAAATTGCATTAGGTAAAAAATTAAATAAGTGAAGAACTCTAACAACCTGTATTGACCTCCAATTCAGCCAATACAAACTTCCAAAACAAGGGAATGCAGAATTAAGAGTTTTTCTTATTGCCCACTGTTTGTAGATCTATACACACCAGTTTTTACACACCTCTGCCCCGTAACAGAGATCCTTTAAAAAGACTCCCCTATAACTAATTCCAACCAACTATCATCGTTGAGTTGGATATTTAAGTTTAAAATCATTACAAACTAATCTTCCCTCTAAACTAGCCATTACCTTTTTATTCAAATGTTTGAACTTGAAAAGCCATACAATGGTTTTATTAAACATTAAACTCTTTTCTATACCTAGATCTATCTTGAATACCTAATAGAACCTTGGACAACATTAGTCCATCACAATCTAATTGTTATTATTTTGGACAATTACAAACTCACTTTTAATGCTTTGAGAACATTAGGAATTGCATTATTTTAGCATCATTATAGCTTCCAAGACCATCTAATTGATTTGATGACCTTGTTTATACATTCCTTCTAATTTGTTTTGAAGGTCTTTGCGGTCTTCATAATCTTCAAATTTGGCTTGAATATTTGAGGTGCTCCTGCACTAGCACATCTTTGTAGGAGATAATACAAAAATGGAAGTTGAAGGGAAATGACAAGTGGAGATGGAAAATGTGGAATTCAAAGACATTCTCTATGTTCCTAACCTAAGCTTTTATCTCCTCTCAATTTACCAAATCACCCACCTTGGAGATGGAAATAAAGTTGAGTTTATTCCAGATTCAGTAATGGTATGCACTCTCAAAGATGATTCATTGGTTGCAGTAGGGAAAGTTAATCATGACACAAAGTTGTATTCTTTCTCCCACTTTGTGCCTAAGTCTCCTTTACATGCCTTGTTGACTCAATCTCATCTAAAAATCAAATTATGGCATGAGTGGTATGGTCATCTTGCTTTCTGCTATCTTCATCAACTTTTCTCACAAAATATGGTCAAAGGTCTACCTACAATCAACTTTTCTAAGGGTGAATGTTCAACATGTTCAGTGGATATGCATCTATAGGAGAAGTCAACTAAAGGGAAGTCATCAAGAGCACTAGTTGTTCTTTAATTGGTTCACATGGTACTAGTAGGTCCTTTTGCTATGACATCAGTTAGCTAGGGTTGCTACATACTCACTTTCATTGATAACTTTTCATGCTACACATGGGTCTACTTTCTTCATCACAAGAATGAAGTGTTGGACAATTTTCTAGCCTTCAAGAGTCATGTTGAACAACAATCAAGGAAAGCCATCAAAGTTCTAAGGATGGAAAATGAAAGTAGAAATGTGAACAAAAGACTTAAAGACTTTTGCAAAGTTGAGGGTATTGATCTTTAGAGTCCACCAACATTCAGTCCGCACAAGACAAATGTTGCAGCACTGAGATTACAAACTCTTAAGTCTATGGCAAGTTGCATGATACAAGCCAAGTCTCTTGATCCATCACTTGAAGTTGAAGCTATTAGTAGTGTCAATCACATACTTAATAGGTCTCCTCATAGTGCCTTATATGGCAAGACTCCTTTTGAGGCATAGTGTAATAGAAAACTAGTTGTGAAACACTTCATAGTCTTTGGTTGTCCAATATGGGAAAACATATCTTCCAAGGGATACAAGGAATCCCCACCTAGGCCTTTTACTTTCATCAAATATGAATATGGTGTTAAGGCATATAGACTTATGGATCCTAAGACACATGATATTTTTATAGAGAGGAATGTTCACTTTGAGGAAAGTTCACCTAGCTTATCCTCTAATCCTCTTCACAGTTCATACATTGTGGAAACTCATAGTGACACCAAAAATAGTGGTTCAATAGACTTAGATATGTGGGATCCTATTGATAGATACAGGGAGAGGTCACATCATTAGCATAGTCCACATGCATATATTTCCATAATGATAGGTCCAACATAGCAGGATACAACTAGTCTTCTAGTTCTAGCATTAGAGGATGACTACATAGTATATATTTCAAGTTTTTTTGTGGAGTAATACATAGAATATTTGGGAGACATAATTAATGATATACATCTTCTCTTTTATGAAGAAGATCCTTCTTTAGTTGTTGCAAGGGCTCACTCTGACCCTCATGTCCATTCTCTACATGATTGATCTTCACAGATTCATATGATTGTGGATCATTATGTATAGTAGTTGCAAGAGGTCCCTTTATTTTTTGAGGAGATAGTATATTCTTTGGGATAGGATCTACATCCATCCTTTCTAGATTTGACATTGTTCTTTTCAGCAACATGTGAAGGGATGACAATCAGTATCGACATAGGGATAGTTAAGTAGGTGCCTTTAGGATTCTTTCTACACACAAAAAAAGAATCCCTTATGTACCTATGATATTATTTCTTCCAAAGGGGAGGAACATTATTTAGTAGTCCTAGATCAACTTCTACATCATAGCAGCTATCATTGATCGACACTCTACATTTTGAGGGGGGGGACTACCTTGTCTCCCTTCTTCTTCTCTCTTCTAGGGGGGACCTTTTCCTCTTTTGGGATTATATTATTCTAATTTTTCTCTATTGTCTACACTTGATGTATGTCATAATGGGGGGGTCTTGATTACTCCATCCGTCCATGCATCTAGTTTTTTCATCTCTCTTTTTGTGGGAGGGTTTTTTTGATGAGATTTTCCCTCTTTCTCTGCTTTATGAGAGATTGCATTTCATTGTGTACATGGGTACCTAACATGGCCCAGTAGTCAGGACCCATCTTGCATTTCATCCTAGCTTTCGTAAGCTTAAGTGCATTCCCCTAAGTTTCACTTAAGGGGGGGTATTGGTGTAGGTAAGTATTTACTATTTACACTTTACTTAAGTTTACTTAGGTTAATGCATTATTTTATTATTATGCATTATTTTATTATTTCTTAGGTGAGACACTTAGGAATTTATGCACTCTTATGAGTTGTCATGTTGATAACACTAGAGTAAGAAACTCTAATTCAGTACATGGTGTCTACAACATTGGAATTTGCATAATTAGCTGAGTTTTCATGTAGACAACATAGTTATTTGCACTCCCAATTTAGCACATGGTGTCTACAACATAATTTTTTGTGCTACATCTTTGTAGGCTTATCCTCTCATCATCACCCTTACTCTTGTGCTTAATGGAGGATAACCCACACCTGGTGGACATGTGCCTGGTTGTATGACTTATCATGATGTTGACTTCTAGGAATTCTAGAAGCATTCTAGAGGCCTTTATATACAAGTACTCCTAGTGTACTTACACATTGAATGAATATCATATCATCATTATGATCATACTCTTTTGGTCTACTATTGTGCTTCTATTTGAGTTCCTTGGTCTTGGGTGAATTTTTTCGTAATGCATATTCTTACACCTCTTCCATTTGATAAAAGTATTACCTTCACACATTTCCCTCAAAATGTGTAGATACAAAAATATGATAAATATTTTGGTACATTAGATCTATAAGATCACCTTAGACAATTCTATACCCTAAGCATGGAGTTTTTCCATGATAGGATTTACCTAATGCATCTATTTCCCAAAAGCCTTGGGGGGCAAGCCATGGTGTGGTTATAAAAGCTACCCTCCAACATTAAAACCTTTGACCAATTGGCTTCCATTTGTATTTCCCAATATTCCTATAACATTGAAAGCGAAGTTACCATGATCAATTTATGTAACACAAAATAACTTCCTAGTAAACCATTCAAGGTCTTCCTACAACAGTGGAGACACACATTTTCCAAGTATCATAAAGACATACTGGACAAAGAGAAGATAGACATCTTCATCAATAATCTCTCAAAATCCATGAATTACTAGCTACAACTCCTATGACCTAAACATTTTAATATTACCTTAAAAAATGCCACTAAGGTAGAAGAAACCTTGATAAAAAATGATATTATTAAATTATCTAAAGATGATAAGGGTTTTTCCAATAGTTCCATACAGAATCACAATTCCTTTTACTAGTCCACTGACAAACAAAAATTGTGGTGGAGAAGCAACAAAAAAAACACCACCAATGATGGGGTGGTTGAAGCCAACCATGTCAAACCTCAAACCCAACCCCCTCTAAATCAACCATATCCTATCATCAACAACACCAATCCAAAAACACCTTGACAAGATAATGCACATCTATTTTACTGACATAATATGATAACTCCCTCTACATCTAATCAAAAAGTTACTTATAACCAATCTCCTCCCCCATGAAGATATCAGTCTTTTGATATACCCAAGGAGTATACACCTATTGGGGTGTCTTATGAGAGTGCTTTACAAACCCTCTTGGCCGATGAACTCATTGTGCTACCCGAGGCCAAACCCTATGAACCCCAAGTCAAACCAAAGTGGTGGAATGAAAAGAACATGTGTGCCTATCACCAAAATAGGGGGCACTTAACAAACAATTATTTCGCCCTTAAGGGGGCCATACAAAAATTAATCAATGATAGAACTATCAAATTGAATAACCTTAGCAATAATGAAGACCATATGACCTTCAAGAACCCTTTTATGAGTCATGAAAAGGGTGAATCCTCTAGAGCTAATTAGAGGGCACCTCCTCATGATAAGGTTAATTATGCACATCACTATGATAACACCATCGACATGATCTTCAAATTTGATGACACCATAAATATCATCATAATTAAGGATAAAAACAAGAAACAATCTTCAAATGTTGTTACCCAAGGCTAGGCCTCTAAATTCATTTTACTAGGACCTATGGAAAATTTTGATAATGCAACTATGAGTTCCTCCTTGTCTAAATACAATCTAGTCAACTAGTTACTTAAGACTCCCACTCATATCTCCATTTTTGAGTTGTTGCAAATCTCATCAGAGCATAAAGAAATCCTCACCAAAGCCTTAGTGCCAAATGACCTGGATGTGAGTAGGTTCCAAAACATGGTCAATAATCTAGTGGCTCCTCATTGCATCTCCTTTTTAGCCCAAGATGATATGTTTGTCATCCAACCATAAAATTCCCATCTGCATATTGAAGTCTTTATCCACAAAAACAAAGTTAAGAGAGCATTTGTTGATGGTGGGATAGGTCTCAACATTTGTATACTAAATTTAGTGAAAGCCCTAGGATATATGGAGGATGTTGTTGATCCAAGGAAGAAAATAACCATCAAAGCTTATGATGATGAGGAGTGATCCTCTAAGAGCATGGTTATTCTATCGATCAAGGTAGGACTAGTTATGAAAGAAACTATTTGTCAAGTCCTAGACTTGCAATTGACTTATAACATCATGTTAGGAAGATCGTTGATTCACGACATGCAACCTATTCCCTATACTTACCATTAATTTCTTAAATTTCCACACATGGGTCAACAAGCAACCATACCTAGGGACCAAAACTTTGCACAATATTGTAACTCCCTCGTTCCTCATAATAGGAAAGAAATTAGCACCCCAATAGATGACATCAACTAGTCCATGTCAATAGACACTTCATGTTCTACCAACCAAAATAATGACAACTCATCTACATTGACTAAGGGTAAAGGGAAAGTTGGTTGTTCAAGTTTTTCCCTTCCTTCACCATCATCATCAAAGGACCCTAAACATACACATTATGAAGAAATGGATAGGTTGATGAAGGAGCTTGATAGGAAGTGTAAACTACAATGCAAAGGGGTAGGTGAGTATTCAATCTCCTTATTTGATCCCCCACTTTCTCCAAGATCTCATGGAAAACCATCACCCACCACTAGACTGTATCATACACATTTTGTTAAGACAAGTAGAGTAACTACTAAGCATAGTAGAAGAAATCAGTAAACAAAATATTGACATCTTGATCTAATGAAAAAGATGGGATATATGGTTAGGGAAAGGGAAAGGAATTTTTGAACCTCTTGTAGCATAGTTCTACTCCAAAGTCCAAAATAGGGGTAGGGTATAGTGAACAAGGAAAGACACATAGCACCCCTGAGTCTCTTCTCAAGAACAATGATTCCACCTCTTCCACTCTAGCATGGGTACTGAAGGAAAGAGGTGGTAATAGCAAGAAGGTAACCGATATAATAAATGTAAATCTATCTCTCCCTGGTCCACACCACACAAGAGAACCACTCATGGATGCTTCCAATAATGAAGATGATGAGAATTCTACTAAGTGGGAGTTTGAATCATTATTTGAAGAGTCCATCCATGATAAAGAATGTGATTTTGTTCACATCCTTGTATCCAATGATTTCATTGCATAAGGATTAGTCCCTCATCTGGTTCTTACTTCACCAAGAGTCAGAGTACAAAAAAACAACTTAGGGGCTCCTACAGAATAGACATGTCACATCACATCATATGAGGATGATGAACATATTGAATGGTTTCAGTTTCAAACCCTCTTTCTTGAGTTCTTTATAGAAGTCAAAGATGACTACTACAAGTCGCTTGAGAGCTCTACTTTTGCTAACACCTTAGAGGAAGCACATGTCATAGACCTAACCAATATAGTATATGAGCCATCTAATGAGATCAATTTTTAAAACCCTATATAACCCTTTTCATATTATGAATAACTCTCTCTAGTCCATCCTGGACTTATTAGCTAGGATACAACTGAGCCTCACCATATTCCCCATTTTGACATTGATGATGATGTCTTCACATAGCTTAATGTGGTTAAACCATCTTATCTATGAAGAACCAAAGAAATGCACATAGTCGGGTCTAATATCAATCATACTAGAATAGGCCAAGCAATTTATAGCCTTGAAGATCACTACCAAGTTATGGTTGATCTTGAGAAAAAAATGGAAATAAATAGAAGTGACGCATCTAATGGTGAAAACCCAACTATGACACACATGGATGAGATGATTGATACCTTACCTATGCACTCTAAAGAAAGATCATCCATCTTAATCAAGCCAACTAAAAAAGTCAACATTGTACAGAGTAGGAACCAAGGATCATCTATTTGGCACAATCTTTAAGTACAGAGGAAAGAACCCCATTCATTCACTTCTTTGAAGAGAGGAAAATAAAATTTGCATGGTCTTACATAGACATGCCAAGACTAGATCCAACTTTAATCCTCTATCACCTCAACATTTCTCTAGAGGTCAAGCCTGCCAAATAAAAACTTAGGAAAATGCATCTTGACATAGCTCTACTAGTCAAAGAAAAATTACAAAAATTGATTAGTACCACCTTCATTTGGCCCCTAGCATATGTGTCATGGATATAAAACATTGTGCCTATATCAAAGAAGGATGGTAGCATATGCATCTGCATTGATTTTTGGGATGTAAACATAGCCTGTCCTAAAGATGATTTCCCTCCTCCCAAAATTGACACCATTGTAGATTTGATAGCAGGCCATTGCATATTTTCACATATGGATGGATTTTTAAGGTATAATTAGATTAGGATAGCTCCAAAGGACTAAAGAAAAAATAACGTTTACTTGTGCATGGGTCACATTTTTTTGGAATGTGATGCCCTTTGGGCTGAAGAACACAGAGGCCACCTATAAGCAAGCCATGACCACTATCTTTCATGACATGATGTAAATCTTTATGGAAGACTATGTAGATGACATCCTTGCAAAATACCATGCTTGAGAAGAACATCTCTTCATCTTGGACAAGATATTTTCCCACCTAGAGGCATTCAAAGTTAGGCTAAATCCAAAGAAATGTACTTTTGGCATCAAATCTGGCAAGCTCATAGGATACATTGTCTCGGCCAAAGGGATAGAAGTTGATCCTGAAAAGGTACAAGAAATAGTTACCACACAACTACTAAAGAACTTGAGTCAGCTACATTCTCTCCAAGGAAGGCTTTAATTAGTCTATCATTTCATTTCCTAGTTAGCAGAGAAGTGTGTGCCTTTCACCCACTTATTACACAAAGACATAATTTTCAAATGGGATGATCAGTGTCAAAAAGCTTTTGATTTACTCAAGACCTACTTGATGAATCTGCTAGTGTTGGTGCCTCCAGTGTCACACAAACCATTATTTTTGTATATTTCCCTAACTAAAAAATCAATTGGAGCCCTCTTAGCACAAGAAAATGATGAGGGAAAGGAAAGGGCCATTTATTGCATCAGTCATACCCTAGTCAACTATGAGCTAAATTACTCCTTTATTGAAAAGGCATGTTTACCTGTAGTTTTTTCTTCCCAAAAGCTATGCCATTATCTTTTGACTCATAAGGTCAAGCTCATTTCCAAGATTGATCCCCTCAAATATCTTCTTATCAAAATAGTATTAACACATAGATTGGCCAAGTGGATGATGATCCTAAGAAAATTTGATATTAAGTATGTTGATAGGAAAACCATAAAGGGATAGGCCATCACTGACTAATTGGAAAATGTGCCTATAGAGAGCTCAAATCCTATCTTAGCTAATTTTCTAGATATGCACATTCTTCAAATAGAGCCAGTAACTTGGAAGTTCTATTTTGATGGTTCTTACACACACCATGGTTCAGGCACTGGTATTTGGTTCATCATGCCATTGGGTTTTACCATCCCCAAATCCTAAAAACATATGGTTGATACTTTTAAGGCATATTTTGTTCGTATTACTTTTGAAAAAATTCCCAGAGATAAGAATAGAGCAGCAGACACCATGGCCACCTTGGCCTCCTTGCTTTAGTTACTAGAGCAGCACGAGTAGTATGAGTTCTTAGTAGAAGAGGTGGTTCAACCTATGTTTTCTCAACTTGATTCCCTTATTTGTCATTTAGACACTCCCAATTCCCTCTAGTGTAACCCCATCATCACTTATCTCCATAATAACACCATCCCCTTTGACCTTTCACACAACCAAAGATGTAATTTCATTCGAAAGACCTTACAAGCTATACTTTGGTGGCTAATATGTTGTATAGGAAGGGTCTTGACACTAATTTGTTTAGATGTCTTGAGAAGGATGACTTGAGAGTTTCTCTACAAGAAGTCCATGCAGGGATTTATGAGTCGCACTCTAGTGGGTTTACATTAGCAAAGAAGATTCTTAGGATGGGTTATTTTTGGCAAACCATGGAAAAGGATTTTGTCAACTATGCTAAGACTTGCAAAAAATGTCAAATCCATGGTAACCTTGTTCATGCACCAGCCCAAGAGCTCAACCCTTTGGCCACACCATGGCCTTTTTATTAGTGGGGTTTTGATTTAATTGGACCTATTCACCCACCTTATTCTAGTGGACATAAATGGATTATCCCCACCATAAAATACTTCACCAAGTGGGTTGAATCAGCACCACTTGCAGACTCTATGAGAAAACAAATCTCTTCCCTCATCCTAAACCATATTATATGTTAGTTTGGAATACCTCATGCCATTCTCATTGACAATACTTTGTACTTTAAGAATTAAATTATTGATGAATTATGTGAGAAATTTCACATTATACACCACTCATCAATTTAATACCCCTAAGGCAATGGCCAAGCAGAAGCCACCAACAAGACCATTATCAACATTCTCAAGGGAATCATCAATGATATTGGTAGAGATTGACATTTATAGTTGAATCTTGCCCTTTGGGCCTACAGGACGAGTGTTTAGACACCCACAAGTGCAACACCCTTCTCTTTGATTTATAGTTGTGAAGCCATTCTTCCCTTAGAGGCTGAGATTCCATCCTTGAGAGTTACTCTTCATGATATCCTATTAGATGAGGACTACAAAATGGCCCATCTAGAGCAGCTAGAGTTATTAGGAGAACATTAGCATACAACTCATGAAGACCTCAAAGTGTATCATAATAGATTATCAACACATTACAACAAAAAGGTCAAACCCCATGTCTTTTAGGTTAGTGGCCTAGTGTTATGAGAAAACCCTACAAACCAAGCTGCTAGGGAAAAGAAAGGAAAATAGAAGGCCAATTAGATTGGTCCTTACATTATCGTAGAGTCTTTTGGACTAGTACTTATAGACTTGTGGATTGTGATGGTGCAGACCTAGCAGAACCCATCAACAACATCCATCTCAAATGGTTCTATATCTAAGACTTTGAGGAAACATATCATCACCCAAAAAAACCAAAAAAAAAAAAAACACTAAAAGAAAAAAAAATTAGTTAGAAATACCAACTTTGGTTTCAAAAGGAGTGAGAGATAGCACCTTTGGACTTCCCTAAACAACACAAGTCCTTCAATTCAAAAAGACACTAGAGACAAGACTTGAGCAACTTCCTTAGAGACAAATTTTGCTTGTTTGTGGCTTACCTAGCACAATTAAGTTAATTTCACACATACCCAATTGAGAAATACTTGTGGGTTCTAGTTTAGTGGTTTCTTGGCATTAGACATAGTTCAAAGTAGCAAAGATAATCAGTATAACAACACCAAAGAGAAGCACAATAGATCAAGAGAAACATGGAGTCAGATTATGTATTGAGATACCATAGATATGAATTGCAGGAAATTCAGTGCAACTCTTAGTTATCTGCCATGGCCAGTAATTCCCAATATCCATTTTATCTTTTTATTCCATCCTTTTGTAGCTTTGAAGATCCTTTTTACCTTTATCATCTCTAATATAGCTCCCTGAGCCCACTCTTAGCCCCTTTTGGCCCAGTTTGGTCTCCTTGACTCTTTAGGTGCATCCACACAGTCCTGGCTATCTCCATAGTCCAACAGATCACCCCCACTAGTTGTAAAATTGTCAGAAATTATTAAAAAAATCTAAAAATTGTCAAGAATTATAAAAAAAACTCAAAAATTGTCAAAAATAATGAAAAATCCAAAAATTATAAAAATTTTTTATAAAAATCCAAAAAATTGTCAAAAACTATGAAAAAAATAAAAAAATGTCAAAATTTTTTTTAAAAATAAAAAATAAAAAATAATCCAAAAAATTCAAAAAATTGTCAAAAATTATCAAAAACTTTCAAAAATTGTCAAAGATAGCCAAGCTGCTAGGGAAAAGAAAGGAAAATAGGAGGCCAATTAGATTGGTCCTTACATTATCGTAGAGTCTTTTGGACTAGTACTTATAGACTTGTGGATTGTGATGGTGCAGACCTAGCAGAACCCATCAACAACATCCATCTCAAATGGTTCTATATCTAAGACTTTGAGGAAACATATCATCACCCAAAAAAACCAAAAAAAAAAAAAACACTAAAAGAAAAAAAAATTGGTTAGAAATACCAACTTTGGTTTCAAAAGGAGTGAGAGATAGCACCTTTGGACTTCCCTAAACAACACAAGTCCTTCAATTCAAAAAGACACTAGAGACAAGACTTGAGCAACTTCCTTAGAGACAAATTTTGCTTGTTTGTGGCTTACCTAGCACAATTAAGTTAATTTCACACATACCCAATTGAGAAATACTTGTGGGTTCTAGTTTAGTGGTTTCTTGGCATTAGACATAGTTCAAAGTAGCAAAGACAATCAGTATAACAACACCAAAGAGAAGCACAATAGATCAAGAGAAACATGGAGTCAGATTATGTATTGAGATACCATAGATATGAATTGCAGGAAATTTAGTGCAACTCTTAGTTATCTGCCATGGCCAGTAATTCCCAATATCCATTTTATCTTTTTATTCCATCCTTTTGTAGCTTTGAAGATCCTTTTTACCTTTATCGTCTCTAATATAGCTCCCTGAGCCCACTCTTAGCCCCTTTTGGCCCACTTTGGTCTCCTTGACTCTTTAGGTGCATCCACACAGTCCTAGCTATCTCCATAGTCCAACAAATCACCCCCACTAGTTGTAAAATTGTCAGAAATTATTAAAAAAATCTAAAAATTGTCAAGAATTATAAAAAAAACTCAAAAATTGTCAAAAATAATGAAAAATCCAAAAATTATAAAAAAAAATCAAAAAAATCCAAAAATTGTCAAAAACTATGAAAAAAATAAAAAAATGTCAAAAATTTTTAAAAAAATATATATAAAAAATTATCCAAAAAATTCAAAAAATTGTCAAAAATTATCAAAAACATTCAAAAATTGTCAAAGATAGCCAAAAACATTCCAAAGGGGGTAATAATTGCCAAAAATAGCTAAAAAATCCAAAAAATTAACAACACCCCAAAATTCCAGTTAGACATGGCTCATTTGAACTCAAATAAGCTATTCAACTATACATAAATTATTGATGTATTTTTCTAACCAATGATCCATTGATTTTATGTCGAACTGGTGTCTGTCTATAATTGTTGCTCCTTTAGGACAAGTTTGCATACCTCAACCGGTTTTATATGAAATCAATGGTGAGGCCCACTATATTGAAAATTATTTAAATATTTTATTTCTCCATTATCTCTAGCAAAACCAAATAAAATAAAATAAATAAATAAAGTGCCTCAATGCCATTAAAAAGAAGTGTAGTTATGTCCTAAACCATCTTGCTGGGCTTTGGAAAATCTAGCACAACACGAATAGGAAAGAGGATCTAGTAGAGTCCCTTATCTTTCCTCTAGCCAAGAAAAATAATTCCTAATGGATTATTAGTATTATTTATGTTGTAGTGGCCATGATTAATCTAGACCCCTCCAGCAATATATCAATGATATCTTGAAAGGCCTAGATATTTGTCGGATTCTTTCATCATCCTCTAACAAGGGGCATAGAAAAAGTAAGTGTAAGTTTGAAAGATCACCATGCTTTCCTCTCCTTTAGGCCCTTGAAGTGCCTTTTTCAAGGCCCTCAAATGCTTTTTTGAGCCAAAGTGCCTTTTTAGGCCCCTCATAGTGCCTTTTTAGGCCAAAATGCCTTTTTCAAGGCCCTATTTAGCCTTTTTCAAAGCCCTCAAACATCTTTTTAGGCCAAAGCACCTTTTTAGGCCCCTCATAATGCCTTTTAGGCCAAAACACCTTTTTCAAGGCCCTATTTAGCCTTTTTTAGGTCTGAAATGCCTTTTTAGGACCCTCAAACAACTTTTTTTGGGCCACTCAAGCATCTTTTCTGGCTCCCAAAGTGTTTCTTTGCGCCCAAACACCTTTCTCTGGCCTTCAAAATGCTTTTTAGGCCCAAACACCTTTTTCAAGGCCATATTCTGGCCTTTTCAAGTCCCCACAGTGACTTTTTAGGCCCTCAAGTGCCTTTTTCAGTCCCCAAGTGCCTTTTTGAGGGCCCAAACATCCTTTGCAAACACCCAAGTACCTTTTTCAAAAGTCTTTCTTGGCCACTTTTGGCCATCAAAGCCTAACTTTGGCCTTATGCTTGGCTATCGATATATACAGACTTGTGCCTCACAATTTGTGGTTTAGCACTTCCTGCTTTTTCCACCTTAAATGCCACAACTCTCTGAACATTACACATATTTGTACTCATCTTTCATTTGAAGCCCACATAGAGATTTAATTACCCACATACAAGTGAAGGTTTGCCTTCCTCTATAGATCATATTACAAAGATTGACACTTTTCCAAATCTTTTCCAAAACACACAAAAACATTTGAATTTTCCCAAAAATTTCCAAAAACATCCACAAACTCCTCAAAATGCTAAAAATATCCACATGCATTCCAAAAATATCAGAAACAAACACAACAATGTTCATCTGACACATTAACATTATCACTAGTTCTCCTTTTGCTTTCCACAAAAACAAGCACAAATTTTATTCTACTATGACAATAATGAAAACATTAATTTCAAATTTTCTCTAAAGGATCATTTATTATGGCCTCCTTGGGGGAGGTGGCAAGAAACGGTATCCAATCAATGGTATTTCTTTAGCCCCGACTCCTAAAGAAGAAGCCCCTGACATCAATCCTCTATATGCCCACACAACATCCATGGGAATAAGAAACCTACCACCGCATAACTACACATTTAATAGTTGTACAAATTTCCTATCCACAAATTATGTCTCTTACTAGTTCTCATTCAGGAACACCTGATGATAAAGTCCCATATAATAGGTAGCTTCCTAGTGTACCTTCGCCATTCATTGCATATCCACAAACACATTCTCCAATAGCTTATTTATTCCTAGTCTAGTGATTATTCATTGGGCCACATCCCACTCTTGCTACATTTGATTAGTCATCATTCACTAGTGCTCCACATATGCTTTTGTCTCATCCAACCACTGATGCAACTGTCTCACCTTCAAATCACTTAATGCTAACCACTACTACAATTATAATGATAGGGAGTTTGATTTTGCAATTGCCTCCTTGAATGACTCAAACTGTGACTGCAACAACATTAGCTCATTTTGTTTGCTCTCCAACCCCACTTGCACCATCTTTAGGGATTCTTGCAATCTCTAAGCTCATGATGGTTTGCTCACATCCCTTTGTCATTCCCTTTTTAATGAAATTTCTCCACATGCAATTCCACTTCTAGTGATTTCACTTATGCCCACTCTGTATTTACCACTACTTGGAGCTGTCTTGCCTCCATTTGTGCTCCATCTTCCCATGCCTTCTCCATCAATCCTAGCAAAAAATCAAATTCCTATTCAACATTTTCTACTTAGACTCTCTCTATAGCCAACATTCTCCATAATTCTTCCACATTGCTTGATGATTGAGCTCGCCCCCCACCTCTAGTCGCGACTCCTCCAAATTTACACCACTCACTTCCCCTTCCATTGATCCTTGTCCACTCATCCCCTCACCCACACTAATGTCTCCCACATCCATTAGAGCTTGTCTCATGGACTTTTCCAGAGATTTTATCTCCCTTGCCTCCTCATCTACTCTAGACATACTCTTCATCATCTTAGGCAAGCTACTGTCTGCCTACATCATCAACTCATCATCATCCAATATCACCTGCAATGTCTATTGCACTGTAGTCCCTAACAACATCATTAACACTGATAAGGGTGTTTCTTCTACCCTAATCCCCATATCTTCAAGTTGTGCCAACCTCTGTCCCACCTGACTAATCCCCACATCTTCAGGTTGTGCCAACCCCCATCCCACCTGAATTGATTCACCTTGTAGTTTAGGTCAATACACCAGCTCCTCAAAGGTTCATCGAATGCGCTTTTCTCTTCTCCCTTTCCTAATCCACCTTCCCTAGCTAGCATCACCATCCTACTATGACTGATCTAATGACCCTGACATGCTTTCACTTACACACTACCTTAGACTTCTTAGTCAATACAATGACCATGTTTTACTCTTCACCTTGCTTTGTTCCATTCCCATGCTATCCACCTATTTATGACCATCACTTACCTAGACTCATTCTTTACCAACCTTATGACATGTCTACTTCCTTCCACACTTGTATCAGGTACACTTCCACCATTCCCATGCCATAATTATTATCAAAAAAATTCTGCAAACCTTCTCTAGCAACACACACTCCATGCATTCTGCTACCAATTTCCACTGACACATCTCATGATTTTTTTCCCAACCATTACAACCACTTTATCCATGGATTGAACAACTTTTACACTACTACACACAATTGTTGGTACTGTTGGTCTATAATTACTAGTTTTTCTATTGTTATGCACTTCTAGTACCTTGATGATGTACTTGACTAGAGGTACTAGGATGAAGTCATGATACTTTATTTGCCTTTGATTTTTTACTATTCAATGATCCTTTGATTTCTTGGATTATTGGTGTCCACTTGTAAGTGCCTCCTCTCATTTGGAAAGCCATGTATACCTTGACCAATTTTGTACAATATCTTAGGTGAGGACTTTATCTGACATTTGATTATTTTCATGCCTATTTTTGTTTACTATGGCTATAACATTTGTTATTTAGTAAATTGTCATACTTTTCATGTACATTGTCCATGATAGGTGGTGCTTCTTAGCATGACACAATATTCATATCATCATAGCTGAGCTAGTGGTGGTTGTACTTGGTCACTTTTTTATTAAATGCTCTATAATGATAGTTATTTTGCATCTCTTTCCAATAAATGTGATAGTTAGTTGCATTCATTTAGTTTGCATTTCCATCTTGGGTCTCTTGTGAGGACACAGTTGGCACATAAATTAGGATATAACACACACAAGTCTCATCACCAGTGATCAACAAAAAGGCTAAATAATTTGAGTAAGACTATCAAACAACTGAACACATGACAACATAATTGGGCACACTTCAACACTCAACTATTGTGGATTTTTTTTCATCACAAAACTACCACCTTGAATCACACTTTATTCTCACATATCATCTTTTCCACCTATTGCATTATGTGGCTTTTGAATCTCAAACAGTTATGGTCACTAATTTCTCCTATTTTCACCCCATATTACATTGTGTGACTTTTGAATCTCAAACAATTTTGGGTCACTATCCATAACACCATTAATCATATTTCATGCATTCATTATTTCACCCATTCTTACTTGGATCTCAAGTTTCATTTGTGAGATTCTAATCTCAAATGTTTAGCCCTATCCCTTCACGTCTTTTCATCTCCAACATAATCATTTACTTCCATATGTTTCTTTCCATCTATCATCTCATTTACCATTTCATTTCATTGTATTTCAGCTTTCATTCACTTCATTTATCATTTTCTTTCCATTTATCACTATCCTCTCATCTCATCATATTTCATTTATTGCATTTTATTTCATTCTATCATTTTCATTAACCTTAAACATATTTCGCTTCTCACATTAGATATATAAAGTCCATGATATAACAAGTGCACAAGTTCAAATGTCAAAAAGCTCAAATATCTCATACATCAAAAGGATTGCATCATCAACATCAAATGGTCATCAACATCAACATGGAAGGGTCCTCATCATAAATGACATACATGATAAGCCAATTAAATGAACACAAAAGCTCCACAAATCAACCCTATGGCACACCACTTACATTATTTGTTTGTGTTTGATTCGAAGGTTCCTTCTCACTGGTGGCACTCATCCCATCTCAAACAATTGAACACTAAACAATGACTTCAATTTTTAATCACAAGTGATCATCCTACATCAATCAAATCTCAACATCTAGCTATTTAGCTAATGGTTATATCTTGAACCTATTATTTTTCCTACTCTATATCCTAAGATGGACATGTTAGTTTTCCCTACTCTATATCCTAAGGGGGGCACTATTTCTATCCAACATCACTAGATTAATTTTACACATCACTTTGTTGAAACACATTGTTGAACCTATTATTTGTCCTCCTTTGTATCCTAAGATAGACATGTTTGTTTTCTCGTACTCTACATCCTGAGTGGGACACTTTTTCTATCTACCTAATATCATTTGATTTATTCTACACATCATGTTGTGACTACACATTCCCTATCAACTATTCTCATCAACATTTTTAGAAATAAAATTGGAATATTCCTATTCTGCACATTCATTTTTCCAAGTTCATTTATGAGGGCGTAGTATATTGGGGCATCAACAATTTTCAAATATAAAAAAAAATTCTACCTTGGGGCATCAAATTTTCAAATATCAACCCCAGCCAAAATTTTAAACATTGAATCAAACAAAACAACTACATCTAAGCAAAACATCACTAAATAAAAACATTGAATTAGCAAAATCAATGACACTTAGACATCAAGTTATTGACAATCATACATCATATCAACTTCCAAACATCAAAATATCATAGATCAAACATTCAATCATCAGAATTTGACCTAAAATCAAAGAATCAAGAAAATTTTTGAACTATTATGCTTTGCATATTAGCTCAAAGAGGGTCATTTGTAGACACCCAAAAATTGGCAAAGATTTAAAACACTACAAATCTCGATCTAACAATGCAAATTGAGGGGGAGATAGCAGACTTTCAAATTAAGAATTACATTAGGTCATTAATCAATTAAATCACCTATCAAATTAATAAGACCTAAACCAATTTCGAAAAGAGGAGAAAAACAATTCAAAATCATAAAATGAAATTCAAAAAGGGGAAGGAAAATACAAACTTTTAAAAATTAATGGAACCTTTATTAAATCAATAAATTCATTTATCCTCATAAAAATGAAAATCCTCCTCTTAGATTTAAAAGAATTGAAAAAATCCTCATTTATCCTCAAAATCAATACTTTTGGGCTCTTCCTCTTGACTCTTATGAGATATTTTCAATTTCACATTCATTCACCAGTCAAAAGTAAAAACCCAAATTCTTACCCCAACCCCTTCTAAATTCCAATAAATAGAAGGAGAATTTAAGAGCAAAAGGACACAAGTCTTAGGTATCTGCATTATAGGCATATTGAGAGTTGTCATATTGAGCATATTAGCATTGTTATTCTAGCAAGTTTATGTCATTTTGATAGCATTTTTTCTTTGTTCTCATGTTATTTAGTATCATATTAACACATGTTTAGCTCATTGCATGTCCATTTTGATAGTATTATAAGAGTTTTTACTCACATATAATCTATATTTTCATCTTAGATATTGGATACATACTGGTAGATCTATATTTTTAGCCTACTCTCATTCTAGAACTGTCACTGAGATGCTGGTCTGAGAGAATTCTTATCAATTGTAGCTAGAGAAACATGGGACATTCGTAGAGTTTACATTTTGATAATGATATCTTGGGTTTAGTCTAGTTCGTTTCCATTTTATTTGCACTCTGCATTAAAGTCTCGTGAATACACAAATTTACTATGTACAATGGTTTCCAAGGGAAAATCCATGTCATACCCTATCAAGTGCCACTAAAATTTGGGATTGTAGAATTCCTATGGCATGTGAGAGGACTAGAAGAGTAGGAGCTCCTTAGAAAATCTAGAGGTAATATTTTTCCCCTTTTCACCATTGTTTACAATTTTTTTATTACAAAGGGGGGAGGGAAGCATTTGGGAATTTTTTTGGATTGGTATTAGATGGCTCAATCCCATGCTTGTTTTAGTGACCCTAAGGGAAATTATGACATGTTTAAGGAAAGGAAAAATGCTAGATGCTATGAATATTTTGTTTGCTTTCTATTGGTTTGAATTTTTGCATGATAAAATTCCTTTGTCCAGGAATAGAAAATTCAGATTATATCCATTAATGGTGAGTAGGGTTTCTAGTTAAGTCATCCTTTTGTTAGCCTTTGAATTTTTTTGCAAAAACCCTACATTTTATTCCATTCATAATTTTTTAGGCGGGAAATATTTGAAAAATCAATTTGAGAGAATATTTTGTTTCCTTTTTATTTTCTGTGCCCTCAAGTTACCTTTTCTCTTAGGCTCCTCACCATCTGATCTGAATAAATCTACCATTGTTGTTCCCTCGCTATAAGAACTTGAGCACTCTTTATGTATAGCGAGGTAGCGAGTGCCAAAATTTTTATAAAATGGGATTGAAAAATGATTTTACGATAGTCAGAGATTTGTTTTCTAGCTGATTTTTTAGTCACGTACACCTTGCAAGTACATTCAAAATAGGAAAAGGGACCTAGTAGAAGTAGTCAGAAGTTGCCACTGGAATGAAGGTCTTTTTGATGCCTCACTACCTCGCTATTAGAAAAAAAAAACATCTTGCTATTAGTGAAGTAGCAAGGTGCCATAAAATCAAAGACACGGTGGCCTCAAAAATTCTCGGTAACCATGGTTTGTCCAAGTGGCATGACAAGAAATAACTACTATTGTTAGAAGTAATTAGTAAGAGCGATGGTGATGTTATGGGTCATTATATTTCATAGTGTCAAGTTTTATTAAAATTTTTGGAGCTCTCCACCTCGCTATCAAAAAAATTTAACATCTCACCATTAGCGAGATAGCAAGGCACCACAAAATCAATAGCTGGTGGGACCTCAAGTAATGTGGATGGTGACTAGGACTAAAGTAAGGTCTTGTTGGGTGCCAGCAGTGCATAATTTTCTACATCATCAATACCTCAAACCCATGCCCCATTCATAAATTGTATAAGAGATTTTGATCATCAGATCAAAGTGAAATCAATAGTTCTCACTACCTCGCTATGGAAAGTTGCAAGTTCTTTAATCCATGCAACATAGCATGTATGGGATCTACCACTCTTCAAGGTATTTCGTGCAGTTTCTCCACCTTTCATTTAAACTCAGATCAATGATCATCACTGTCTCGCAATGAAAAGTTTCTCAGATGATACATATAGTGAGTTAGTGAGGCATTGGGCCCACCATTGTTTGTCTAAGTAGTACAGTAATATATCATCCACAAGATCAAGATTGAATCGATGGCTATTGCTGCTTTGCTATGGCAAGGTGCTCATTCTTTATGTATAGCAAAGTAGTGAGCTATTGACATGTGTCTTCAATCACTAGTGGGTCCAAAAAAAAGTGCCATCAAGGAAGGAGCTGTATATGTGGGCAATTTTCATTGGATCAACTGGCAACCTTGTCAAGTGTGACACCAAGTTTTTTTTCTCCATATCCCATGATCATAGGATTTTTAAAGATTGATAGCATAGATTTAAACGTAGAAGGTGTTGCCACTCTGTGTATTAATTAGACATGAAATCTTTGCATGTGAGAAAAAATAGAGTATAATACAGAAGATTTTATCAGTTTCACCTTATGCGAACAAAGATTTTGAGCTATTCTTGAGCAGAAGCAATTACTAAAGAAGATCCTGCTGGAATTTGGCAAGTTTGTGAAGCAGTTTGTTAACAAAAAAATTGCAAGAATACAGAGGAAAACAAGGATAGAATTCAAGAAAGTAATCCTACTGTAATCTTTGTAGGTGTTTCAGTTCTTTAAAGAAATAATCAAAAATGCCTCCGAAGAAGGGATTTTCAGGTCAAGTAAATTACTTGGCTAGAAATGTACATGACGACTTGCTTGAGTTGCTGCCTAAGTCTACTATAGAGACATAGCAAGTTAAAAAGTTGACCACATTAAACCCTACGTTGAGGATAGCTGATGGATTATATGATAAGGGTAATTGGGTCCAGGATGCTCAAACTTCACAAATCGGTTTAAATTTGTTCAAGAAATGGTTTGTAGAAAGGAAATTGTATGCCCCACATGCCAATATATGGAATTTTGACTTGGGAAAGCTAGTGGTTCCTAGTGTGTTTATGGATTATGACCTCCTTGAGGTCATGGAAAAAAGTTATGATCAAGCCACTAGGGTAGTGAGAAGAGTAGATGGTGAAATTCTAATCACCATAAGTCTGGAAGAGATTAGGGAAGTTTTTCGTTTGGGACCTCTCGCTAGGTATTATGTGCCCACTGATTTGATAGATTTAGAAAAAGAATATATGTCAAAGAAGGATGTAGTTAGACAAGGTGCACTAAAGGCCCACATTGGCAGAATTGGAAACCTACCAACGATAACATCATCCTCTAAAGAACCTTTCAAGAAAGCATGCTTCAAAGCTAGGGCAGTAGAGATATACAGGACCCTGTATAGAGTTTTTGGAGAGGGTGAAGAAGAATTTATCCCTAAGATTTTCATGTATATGATCAGTCAAATATCCTCCCTCGGTGTGGAAATAATTTTTGATTTTGCTTCTTACTTGGCTGATGAGATTCACAGTGGATTGGTGGGGATTGCTAAGGGCAAGGTGGAGAAGGTTTGGGTCCAATACTCCCTATTGATGCACATGTTTCTATTTAAGGGGGCTACATACTTTGGTAAAGAAATGGTTCTTAACAATGAACAAGAGGGGGAAGCACTGCCAATTCAACTATGGAGTGTAGATATGACTGGGGAAGTAGAAAATGCTAGTTTCATTAGATTTGACATGCACTTTGCCTCCAAACTGAGATGCCTCATATTAAATGACAATCCTAGAATTCCTAAGGCACTAATGCACCTCATTAGGCCTATGGAAAAACCCCATAACTTTAAAGTTTCATATAATTGGGGATATATTAACCCATATTCAGTTTCAATTGTTATCAGAATTTATGGATTCAAGGGAACGCCCCATGTATTACCTTACCAAGTACCCTTAAAGGTAGGAGTAGCTAAATTCTTGTGGTAGTTGGGAGGAGTAGAAGAAGCTTTTTTGCACAAAAGAGGAATAGGATCAATTTTTCCCACTTGCACAGTAGCCCACCAGTTTGTAATAACCAAGGAAGGGTGGGTCTTCCTCTACATATTTTTGGAGCAGTATAAAATGGAAGTATCTCACTCTCATTTTTGTGATGCAGAAGGTTTCTTTAATTCAACCCTTAGGAATAGGATCAAGCTTCATCCAGTTGAGCATAAATTCTATTTCCTTGAAGATGTAATAAGGAATGAGTACTCTCTTTAGGAGCAAGAAAAAAAGAAAGAAAAATGGAGAGTTTATTCAAAAGTTTTGGATTTTATTAATTGTTTTAAAAAAGATTACAACCCTCTTAGTAATGCTGTAACTATTGCAGATAGAATAAATAAGCTTATGAGTACATTCCCTAAAATAATGGAGGTAATGAATGAGAAGAAGCAACATTTTATTGATTCTTTTCCAGATAAAGCCAAGGAAATAATGAGGAGATTGGGTTTCACTCCCAATATAGGGGTAGGCCCACTAGTTGTGCAAAGGAGGTCAGGATATACTTTCATTCAGGATCAAAGGCCCATTGTGAATAAAGGAAACCAAATAGTTGAATCTACTAGTGTTTCTTTTGAAGAAACGCCACCTTAACCTTCTCCTAAGAGAAGAAAGATAATAAGGGAAGAGGAATCACATGATGAAAGTTACTCACCTTGCCAAACCCCTATGAGAATTTTGGAGGAGTAGCTCACTGATGAGAAAATTGAACAAATTGGATCACAAGGGGGAGTTTTTGTTACCCACACTGAGATAGATGAAGGGAACCCCCAGGAGCCTCCTATGCCAACTTTTGAGTTAACTATACTAGATTTCAGGGGAAGGGAATTAGACCCTATTTTGGAACAAGCCACTTAGCAATTTTTGTGTGATGATAATTTTCTAAAATCTAGGGCTTTCCATCAATTTTCTTGGAGGGAAAACATGCACATTTTTGATGAAAAATGCAAAAATATGAAAGTGAAGCATCCAGAAGTGGATAAAGCCTCCATTCAGAATCAAATAAAGGAACAAATGATACAAGAGTTCTAGAATATAACCCCTAAAGAGGGGAGACAGATGGTAAAGGCTGCAAACATTTTATTATTGCTCAATTGGGACATTGCTGATGCCTTAATTTTTAATTCTGTGTCAAATAATTTGGGATTGCAAGATCTAGATAAAAATGAGTTCTTGGGAACTACATTCAATAATGACCAAGTTGCTCTTGTTATGTGATCATTAAGAAGAGGATCTAGGGCTACTCCATCACAACCTAATGATTCAGGACTAATAGGGAGTATCATTGTGAGGAGAGTTGTCGATACCTCAAATGTACAGGTAGCCCACATGAATGTGGATTATTCTCAATTTGCCTTGGCTACTGTAGAGAGGGAAGAAAAGGAGATTACTGAGTTGCAGAGCAAGTATAAAATAGTGGTGGATGCCTACAATAAAGAGGTAAAAAAGAGAATTGAGCTTGAGAACAAGCTTTTGGGAAAATCCACTAGGCCAAGAGTAACATACCCTCACCCCCGAGTTGAACCCTTCAAATCCAACTCCCTCATAGAAATACTAGATACACCCCAAAGGCCACAATACTACACTACTAAGGATTTTGAAGAAGAAAAAGGTAAACTATGTGCCTTACATGTAGAATTGGAGTGCAAATATGAAGATAAAATAAGAAAAGCTCTCACATATTTGGGGGAAAAAGTTGAATGGCCACTAATTCATGATCAGTTGGCCAAGGTGATCAGTATCTGGGAGGATTTGAAAGCCATTGATGAGGCTGTAAAGCCTATTGTGAATAAATGGGTAAGGAGGGAGAAAGCAATGACATTTTTGTGTTTCTCTATCATAAATAATTCTTGTGATCAAATTAAGAAAACCTTTGATATTATTTCTGATCTTGCTAATTTTGACAACAAAAGGATGCATTTATAGAGAATAATAGTAGGCCACTTAAACAAATACAAGAGCAAAAAATTTAGTTTGTTTCCTCGTGCCCTAGACAAGAAAAACAATTTAAAAAACAAAGATGAATGGGCAAAGGAACTTGATGATTTATTGTGTTTAAGAATGAATCAAGTCATAAATGAAACAAGGGATAGATGGTGGGCTACTACCACAAAAGAAATGGTGAAGGCCCAAATATTCTTTGATTCTTTAAAACAAAAATTTTTTGCTATTAATATTGAAGTTGAGTATGTGCTAAAAAGGTAGAGGGATATTATGCTATTCAACTAGCCAAATGACACACTTTTTGACAAGTGGATGGCAAAAATAGCCCCTAGTGAACAGTTTGATGAAGATGAAACTGACAGTGATGAGGTGCAAGATGAAGACCATCACTACACAAGCCCAACTAGAAGAAGAAGACAAGAATAATCAGTCACCTTCAGTTGTAGGCCCGGGCCCACAGGAAGTTGATACAACCAAAGAAAAGACAAAGCTAGAAGTTACTCCTACTATACAGGGTAAAAATGGTGAAAGCCCACAAGTGGAGACTAGTGTGCCATCATCAAAACAAGCTTCATAGTTTACTAGTTTGGTTGTTGCCTACAAAGAAGGATCAGAATAGCAGCCAACTCAGCAGTGTTAAACACCAAAAGGAATGTTTTGATTTGGACATCTTCTATTACCCACATTTTTCTCTTGTGTTGATAGGTGTATGTAAATATTTCTTGTGAAAGAAACCCATCATTTTCTCTTAGCTTGAAGCTTGTTGCATCTCACACTATATAGGTGAGATTCTAGGGCTAGAGAAAGGGTTTGAATTCTGTTGTTTCTAAGTGTTTATACTTAGTCTATTTTTGGTCCATTGTTTGGAGCAAGTTTGTGATGTATTTTCTCTGTTAGTTCCTAAGAATACATGAATAATAGAATGATTTCTATGTTTCTTCCTAAGGTCATTCTGAGTTTACTCTAAATATATACAATTTTCAAGGAAAATGAATACAAATTATGAGTTGTCCCAATATCAGTTATTTTTGAACTTTGTCTCCTTTTGATTATTTGGTTATCTTGATATTGTATGAGTAAAATGCTTGTGCAATTAAATGCAATCTAGTTAGGTTGTATATATGTTTATCACTGCTATTAGTTCAATGGATTAAGTAAAAGCTTTGATGAATTTGATAAGGTTGCTATAGTAGTAGAAAGGATTTTTGAAAGATAAATTCTGATAAGAATTGCTAATAACATTTGTTGTAAGGCAACAAATTAGATCTAAAAATTTGTAGTAGACTCTGAACCCCAATGCATTAGGCACTGGTCAAATTGATTTAGCTGGAAGAGAAATGTGTCATAAATGGTTTTCAAACATAGAATTATAATCAACTTTACTTTTATCTCCTGAAGATTTTCAAAGTTGGCCTATACTTATTTGCATGGAATGTTCTAGCTTCAATTAGCCACTATTGCTTAGAACACCTACAGACCTATAGAAGAATTTTGCCCAGATCTGTTATATGGGATGTGTTTAGCAAATTGTCATGAATTATGCATGTATTTGAGGATTTGAGATGAAAATCCGAATGAAACTAAAATAATTCTCATACAAGTGTTTCCCAGTCTTGAATCATCCCTAGGTATACCCACCCTAGTTTTGTAGAGCCTAAAGAGTAGAAAACCACCCTTGGTTTTGTTGAAGTTGGGCTCAAACAATTTACACATATAATTGTTAATGAGAATTGGCTAGTCTTTAGATTGTATGAGTGATATCATTTTGGTATTGAGCATTTTTTTGCTTAGTAGTTTTAAAACACAAACAAAATAGCGACTGTACTAGGGAGTTGTCCAACGCATTTGTGAAAAGTACTGCAGTTTCTTTGGTCCTATTGTGTACATGTGTGTTAGGTTATCTAAGTTTTTCCTGTGGTTATAAGGGAATATTTTAGTGACAAACCTTGAGAATTTAAAGAGAGAATAGCCCAAGTACCATAGTGACACACTAACATATCCAGCCTATCTGAGTGTCTTATCTAGCAAGCAAGAGTTTTAGTCTTATGATCTCAGTGATTGGTCTATCTGTGTTAGATATTTCTATTTGTGTGTTGTTTCCTTCAAGTCAGGAATAATTATCATTGTGTATTTTACCAAGAATTGGGTGGTGAATCAGTCAAGGTTTTGAAGCTAGTGCTTATTTTAACAAAAGGTGAATATGGCTGATAAGAGAAAGAACACAAGAGCTTACATGAGATCCAATCTTGATATACCAACATACACTAATTTACCCCAAGGTGGTAGGAAGAACCAAAATAAGAAAAAGACAGACCCAAATCCCACCTAGAAGCCCAAAGGTAGTGTATCTGTCAATTCCCACTATCAACCAGTGTTAGGGAGAGAGTCTTCTTCACTTAGTTTTGAATCCAAAATCACAAGACTCTTAGGCGGCATTTTTAGTACCCCAGTGCCAGATGAGAGAACATATCAAGATAAAGATATGGCTCATGTTAGAAATGCTTCACCAAGGCCAGATCTTATAGCAGATATGAACCATAGGCTAGGATTTAGGAGTTCATTTGATGATCCTTTTAATCCCAGAGAAGCCCCATACGTGGAACACAATCTTATAGATCTAGATGATCCTACTAATTTAGAGGCTACTTCCATATATCCTAAAGAAGTGCACTCTGAGATAGGAGTTCTGAAGAAATGGATTGCTAAGGAAGAAGCTAAATGCATTCATCTTGAAAAGGAGAAGGAGCAAGCCACCTTGGATGCCATAATAGAAAGGGATGTTTTGCTAAGAAGGATGGCTACCTTGAAGGAGCCAAATAAAAAGTTAGAAGAAAATACCACAACTCTCCATACTAATATATTTGGAGATGTAGACAATTTGAGAGCTAAAGTTCAAGAACAAGAAAAATGCCTGAATCAAAGGCAAGAACCAGTTATTGCTCAAGTCCAAGCTTATAAACCTATTCAAGTAGACCCTGTAGAACCCACTGCAAAAGCTATGGATAAAGGGAAAGGCAAAGTTATAGGAATCCAAATAAATGAACCTCAAGCTCTACCAAGAAAACTCATACAACCCTCCATGTCAAAATTAGATCTAGATTTGGAGAAGGCTAGAAAGGAGAAGGAAGATCTTGCAAAAGAACTTTAGAAGGTGGAAAATGAAGCTCAAGCTGCAAAAACCAAAAGAAAAATCTAGTTCCTTAAGACTAATTCTACCTTACCCTCATGGCCAAATTTATCCATTCCAGCTCTAGCTTCTATAACTCCTACGCTAGCTAGTGGTCCAATAATCTCAACATAGGGAATATCCCAATCTGCCCTTGCTTTATCATCCACCATTAGCACCCAAGTCCCCTTTGTCCAACATCAACAAAATCAAAATGTAGTTCCTCTAAATCAAGCTAGTATAGCGAGTACCTCAAATGTTCCTGGTTTCTAGAAGAAACTTGTATACTTGGAAAAGTATAGAAAAATATCATTTGCTAATATCCTTGGTGCTCCACATCCCATATCATTTGATTTAAGAGACAGAGTGGTTAAGTTTTTTGGGAATAATGCTTTTACTGGTGAAGAACATTTGAGAATTTTTATTGATATGCTAAATGATTATGAAGTTGAACATGAAGATATGGTAATGAAATTGTTTGTGCATTCATTAACTGAGGATGTAAGGGATGGGTTCAGGAGGCTACTTGATGACAGTATCACCTCATGGAGTGACTTTGAGAAATTATTTAAGGAACAATATGGAGACAACACTAATGCAAGATTCATGTTGAATGAATTCAATAACATCAAGAAAAACCCAAATGAGTCCACATTTGACTTCAATGTAAGATTCTAGAAAGGTATGTACATACTATTTCAAGTTATGAGGTTGAATGAGGATGTCTATCTCACAACATATTTCAATGTTTTTGATAGAAAAATGGCTTATCAATTGAGGGATAAGGATCCAAAAACTTTAAGGGATGCTTATAAAGTTGCAGTAAATATAGAGAATAATAGGAAGGCATCTGACAAATTGGGTAGGAGGGATGATCCAAAGCTTTTTAATCCCAAGAACAATAAAAAAAGGGAGGGTGATAAAAATCCTATAGGAAAAAAGCCAAAAGAACCCACAATAGGCCATGTGTTGGAATTGCTGAAGAAGATGAATCCCACCAACTTCAATAAGCCAAATGTTGCTGAGAAAACCCTTGTGAATAACAACAATTTAAATAGGTAACCTAGAGTGAAAAATTACCCTTACACTTGTAATGTCCCTTTACTGATTTTTTATGATATTTTCAGCCTCAAATCAGAACTTTAAAATCAAACAACCAATATTACAAAGATCTGCCAATTTCCCAATAAAACCCAAATCGGGTATGTCCAAATTAGTGCCAAAAACTTCACAACTTCACAAATTATTAATAAATCTGAAAATGGAAATTTTTAAGGAAATTTCAGCATCATAAAAGCCTAGAAAATGACATTTCCAAATTTTTATAGCCTTTACACAACAGCTCACAAATGTAGGGCAAAACTATGCTCAATCGGGCTCCCGAAATTAACACAAAAAATGTCCGAAAACACCACAAAACACTCATAAACTATCTCATAAGTTTAATAATGACCCAATACATATATTCATCCCTATTTTAACATCATAAAGTATGAAATACAGCAGCAAACCAAACTGATATGAAACACTCAACTGAAAACCCAAACTCAAACCAAAAATAACCTCGAAAACACCCAAATCGGCACTATTCAGCACAAAGGCAAACTCTGTATGAGCATGCACATGGAATGGCTTAAAACTCCCATCCTTAGCCTTCCTAGAAACCTACAAAATCCTGTTCTTAGGTCTCCTTCTCCACAGGTTTGGCAGCCTCTGAAGAACAACAAGAAAATTAGCAAGAATCAAGATGTAGAATGAGCCCAAAATGCCTCCAAACCCCTTTTAAAGAGGGCATAACCCTAACTCACGTCCAAGAGGGGTTAATAAAATATAATTTAATAATAATTTTTATTTATTAGTCCATTGGTTTCCAAAGATTAGCCCCTTTTTCTAAAATTTCACCTTTTTGGAGCCTGCCTGCCTTAACAAAGTTTATTTTTTTTTAATTATTTGAATAGGGGACATGACAAGTCCTCCCCTCCCAAATATTACTTGTCCTCAAGAAATGAAGGTTGGAATTCTCAAGAATATGTGCTCCTTCCCAAGTTGCATCCTCTAGTGGTAATCCTTTCCATTTGACCAAATGCTCTATGATGCTCCTATTTCTCAACCTTTTCTCTCTTGTATCCAAAATCTCTTCTGGTATCAAAACTAATTTCCCTTCATCATCAAGAGTCGGTAATTCTGTAGATACTATGGTTTGCTGGCCTAGAACCTTCTTTAAGAAAGATACATGAAAAATATTATGTATTTTGCTGTTTGGTGGGAGCTCCAATTCATAAGCTACCTCTCCTACCTTCTTGATGATTTTATAAGGCCCATAGAACCTTGGCTTGAGTTTCTCTGCCCCACTTCTCTTCAAGGTGCTTTGCTTATATGGCTGCAACCTAAAAAATACCAAATCTCCCACCTCAAAAGATCTTTCAATCCTTTTCCTGTCAGCATATATCTTTTGTTGGTTTTGTGCATGTTGTAGATTATCCTTGAGGGACCTTATTATGTCTTGGCTTTGCTTGATGAAATCACTTGCTGCGGGTACTCTGCTATTGGAAAGTATTAGATCAACAAAAGAAAGGGCATCATAACCATAAAGAGCATGAAAAGGAGGCATACCAATAGACATGTGATGAGATGTATTGTAACAATACTCCCCTAGGTGTAACCATTTCACCCAAGCATGTTGTTGATTTGAAACATAGTTCCTCAAATATCCTTCTATCCATTTATTAACTATCTCTATTTGTCCATCTGTTTGAGGGTGATAGCTAGTACTGGGAGTGAGTTCAGTTCCTGCCAAATGAAAGAGCTCCTTCCAAAAAGAGCTGAGGAATCTACTGTCTCGGTCACTGACAATGTTTCTAGGCAAACCATGTAATCTAAAAATTTCCTTGAAGAACAATTCGGCCACTTGTGATGCCTTGAAATCAGATGTGATAGGAAAGAAATGTGCATACTTAGTTAGTCTATCTACCACCACATATATGCAATCCTTACCTTGAACCTTGGGCAACCCAGTGATGAAATCCATGGAAATACTTTCCCATTTTTGTTCGGGAATAGGAAGTGGCTGCAACAACCCTGCAGGAAAATTTTGCTCACTCTTGCTTTGTTGGCATACCATACATTCCTTAATGTGTTTAAGGACATCCTCCTTCATACCCTTCCATGAAAACCACTCTCGAATTTGCCTGTATGTCTTGAAGTATCCCTGGTGATCAGCCAAAGGTGTGTCATGAAAGGCCCTCAATATCCTCTCCTTAGTTTTTGACCCTAGCACTAAGAAGATTCTGTTCTTGTAATAAATCAATTCATCAACAAACTTGTACCTATTATCATCCACTAACTTATCCAAAATCTTGGTGGCAAATGAATCTTTAGCATACTCTAAAATTATGGAGACTTTCCAATCAACAGAGATAGATGATAAGGAACACAAAGTGGGCTTTCTTGAGAGAGCATCATCAACCACATTATTCTTTCCTTTCATGTATTCAATATCAAAATCATAAGCTTGCAATTTGCTTACCCATTTTTGTTGACAATCATTCAAATCCCTTTGGTTCAAGAAGAACCTGAGGCTATTATGGTCTGTCTTTACAATGAATCTCCCACATACCAAATATTGTCTAAACTTATGAAGTGCATGCATGATTGCCAACATTTCCTTATCATAGATGGAGTACCCTTTCTCTGATTGATTTAATTTTTGACTCTCAAATTCTATTGGATGTCCCCTTTGAGTTAGGAAAGCCCCCTATACCTTCTCCCGAAGCATCACATTCAACAACAAAAGGTAAAGAGAAATCTAGAATTGCAAGCACAGGGCATGAACTCATTACCTCCTTAAGCTTATCAAATGTTTTTTGTGCCTCTTCTGTCCAAACAAAAGCTCCTTTCTTTTTCAAATCAGTCAAGGGGGTAGCAAGATGAGAAAATCCCTTGGCAAATCTCCTATAGTAGCTACACAACCCGAAGAAACCTCTCAACTGTGTAAGATTAGTGGGTGGAGGCCAATCCAAAATTGCCTGGATTTTTTGTTGATCAACCTATACTCCTTTAGAGATTATAATATGTCCCAAATATAGGATCTCTATCAAACCAAACTCACATTTAGATAGCTTAGCATAGAAGGATTGCTGCTCCAAGATTCCCAAAACAGTGTCTATGTGCTTTAGATGTTCTTCCCATGTTTTACTGTATATCAAGATATCATCAAAAAATACCAAAACAAATTTTCGAAGATGCTGACTGAATACCTTATTCATACAAGATTGGAATGTTGCAGGTGCATTAGTGAGTCCAAATGGCATAACAAGAAACTCAAAGTGCCCATAGTGACATCTGAAAGCAGTCTTTTCCACATCTTCACTCCTCATTCGGATTTGATGGTAGCCTGATCTTAAGTCAATTTTTGAGAAGTATATAGCACCATGTAACTCATCAATGAGTTCATCTATGTGTGGTATGGGATACCTATTTTTTATGGTCTTCTTGTTTAGAGCCCTATAGTCTATACACATTCTCATTGTACCATCCTTTTTCTTGACAAGTACCACAGATGATGCAAATGGACTAGAGCTAGGCCTTATGAATCCCATGTTCAGGAGTTCTTTAATAGTTTTTTCAATTTCTTCCTTATAACCTCTTGGATGGTGGTATGGGGTTGTTATAACTGGTTTGGCACCCTGTTCTAACTCTATAACATGCTCAAAACCTCTATCTGGTGGTAATCATGGAGGCAAATCATTGAAAACTATACTATGCTTATCAAGAATATTTTAAATTTCAAAATGGAAATTACCTTGATTCTTTGGAGAGCTTGTTGGTTGGATTATGACTCTTGCTGCCCATGTTACTTGTCCTCTTCGAAAAGTCCTCTCCATCCTCTTTGCAGAGACCGCCTTAGGTGCTCCATTCGATAACCCTCTCAATATGACTTCTTTCCCATTGGAATGAAATTTAAACTCCATAGTTTGATGGTTCATCTAATAGCCTCCGATAGAGTGCAACCATTGAACACCCAATATAAGATCTGTCTCCCCAATACCAACCACATAGAAGTCATCACATAACTCATAATCTCCTAAGGTCATCTTGAGTTGTTTCACCACCCGTGTGCAAGGCATAGTGAATCCATCAGCTACAGTAACATTGAATCCCTCAAAATCTTCTGCTTTAAGCCCTCTTTTCATGACAAATCCCTCATCAATAAAATTGTGAGTTGCCCCACTATCAAGAAGAACAGTCAACCTTTGCCCTGCTAGTACCCCTCAAATTCGGAAGGGATGGTATCTTGGGACTCCTGATAATGCTGCTAAAGTGCCATCCTTGCTGATTTCTTTTACTTTCTCTTCTTCTACCTCCTCCTTAGTATCATGAAATTCCTCATGCTCATCTGAATCAGATTCTGAAGCAACTTCAATATAGTGCACTTGACCTTTCCCCAAACATCTGTGTCTTGGAACCCATGGTTCTTTACAAGTAAAACAAAGCTTTTTCCTCGTAATTCACTCCTAGTCTCTTCATCTACCTTCTTTTTTGCCACATTTGTCACATCTTTTGGTGGTAGTGTTGGGAAAGTCTTTTTCTAAAAATTTCCCTTATGTTGCCAAAGATTTGGGGGTTTTTGATTAGTGATTGATTTCATAGGCACGCAAGTTTCAAGTTGCAAGCTTCTTTTGATAGCTTCCTGTAAGGTTGAGGGTGAGAAAGCCTTAACCAAACCCTTAACAGAATCTTCTAAACCATCAAGAAAAAGATAAACGATCCTCTTTTCACTCATATCAGGTACCATAACAGCCACTTTTTGAAATTCTTCTCTATAATCATTAACTAATTTGGTTTGCTTCAACTTTGACAATTCTTTAAAGTACTCTTCATCATCCTTGAGGTCAAATCTATCTATCACCCTTTGACTGAAATCTTCAAATGTAGTTACCTGATCGTGACCTTGAGTAGTCATTCCATGATACCACCAATCATAGGCTGCATCTTCCAAGTGTAGACTTGCAAATTGAATAGCATCACTCTCTTTCATGGGGTTAAGTGTGAAGAAAGTTTGTAATTTTTGTAGCCATGCTCTAGCTGAAATTTTATTTGTTCCATCAAAAGTAGGTGTTGTAAACTTGCTTATTTTATTTTTGAGCTCTCTTCCACTTGTGTCATGCTCCCTCCTGTTCTCTTTCTTGGGCATCAAAGTGTTCATCATATCCACATATTCTCTAAAAGGAACTTGAACTACGAAAGTCATCATCTAAGCCATTTTAAGTAGCTCTTAATTTAATCAAATTACCTGTAACCTCTTCCACTGGATTAATGGCTGGATTTGGAACTGGTGGCTCATCTGCAGGCAAGAAAATAGATTTGGTTGATTTAGATGGTGTGGATCTCCCATTTCTTGGCTCCTCTGAAGTGCTCCCTTTCTCATTAATAGATGCAATTCCTTGTAATTTTTCTGTCAATATTCGCAAAGCCTCTCTAGTTTCCGCCAAACCATCCACTATTTTCTTCTGAGTATTTTGGATGTCTTGGAAGAATTTCTTTGCCATCTCATCTGGATCAGGCATACTTTTTTCTTCCTTGGATTTTGTACTTTTGCTTTCAACTGGGGGTTTGATCAAAATTTCTTTATTCTTTTCTCGCTGCAAATATCTTTTTTCTCTTTCACTTAGTTGCATACAATCAGAAAATATGACATGCAAGATCTGGGTAGCTATCAAAACTTGACATGCAAGATCTGGGTAGTTGTTAAAACTGACATGCAACTTCTACAAACCCTCAGGCTGGCAAGATCACGGCTCTGATACCACTATATTGTCCCTTTATTGATTTTTTATGATATTTCCAGCCTCAAATCAGAACTTTAAAATCAAACAACCAATATTACAAAGATCTGCCAATTTCCCAATAAAACCCAAATCGGGTATGTCCAAATTAGTGCCAAAAACTTCACAACTTCACAAATTATTAATAAATCTGAAAATGGAAATTTTTACAGAAATTTCAGCAGCATAATAGCCTAGAAAATGACATTTCTAGATATTTATAGCCTTTACACAACAGCTCACAAATGTAGGGCAAAACTATGCTCAATCAGGCTCTCGAAATTAACACAAAAAATGTTCGGAAACACCACAAAACACTCATAAACTATCTCAGAAGTTTAATCATGACCCAATACATATATTCAGCCCTATTTTAACATCATAAAGTCTGAAATACAGTAGCAAACCAAACTGATATGAAATACTCAACTGAAAACCCAAACTCAAACCAAAAACAACCCCGAAAACACCCAAATCGGCACTATTCAGCACAAAGGCAAACTCTGTATGAGAATGCACATGGAATGGCTTCAAAATCCCATCCTTAGCCTTCCTAGAAACCTGCAAACTCCTATTCTTGGGTCTCCTTCTCCACAGGTTTGGCAGCCTCTGAAGAACAAGAAGAAAATTATCAAGAATCAAGATGTAGAATGAGCCCAAAATGCCTCCAAACCCCTTTTAAAGAGGGCATAACCCTAACTCACATCCAAGAGGGGTTAATAAAATATAATTTAATAATAATTTTTATTTATTAGTCCATTGGTTTCCAAAGATTAGCCCCTTTTTTCGAAATTTCACCTTTTTGGAGCCTGCCTGCCTTAACAAAGTTTATTTTTTTTTAATTATTTGAATAGGGGACATGAAAACACCACTCAATGGAAAGATGGTAAGCCAATTTCAAACTAGACACAAAATATGAAAGGTAAGGGTACCCTAGATCCCTTGCAAAGGAACACTGTAAATATGAATGATGATGTACCATGGTGCATTGTATTTCAATCACCTCATTCCACTGATTATTGTGTTGTTGCTTAGTCATTTTCCCAAGATTAGGGCATGCAACTTGAAGAAGAAAGTGAAGAGAAAAGCCATGATGATATAAGTTGCAATATGGAAAGTGTAATCACCTAAAAATGGTCATCTAGACTATTAGCCCCCTTCTCAGCGTTTTGGCTAAATTAATTTAATCATTTACCTAAGCCAAATTGCTAATAATCAATTTATTTAATTATAACCTATAGTTTGACTATGCTATCCTAAGTTCATTATTTGATTAAAAGAACATGTCCCTTTTTAATTAAATAAAAGACCCCATTCTTCTAACCCACTTAAAGTGCACACATAAAATCCTTTTTCTATTTTGCAATTAAAATAAAAGGCTTTGTGACTTTTGTCTTATATGACAAGTCAACTTATATTCTATTGGTTGACTTGTGTGTGCACATGGATCACTCCTATTTTCGAATTCAACCATTGATCATCCACCATCTTCATCTTGATCTCCACCGTCCATACATCTTTAAAAGGGAGAGAGTTTTCCCCCTCAAAGGATCCATCTTCATTTGAATATTGTTATGTTGTAGGTTTTCTAACAGGTTTCTTTGGAGCTTTGTGGAGAACTTCTCATTTCTTGTCTTATTCTCTCATTTCCATCACATTAGCATAAGATCATATGGCATTCTTAGCATAGTTGCATTTTAGTTTAACTTTGATTCCTTTGCAAATAATTAGATCACATAGATTAATAGTTGGATTTGTAACATTCCCATCTCATTATTAGCATAGCTTGCATTGTGCATCTCATCCTAATTTCGTTTCATTTTTGCATTGCATGATCTAAAGAGTTCTTTGACACTTGCACTCTTGCTCTTGTCTAAAGAATCTCCCATTTTGTGGTTTACTAGCAAGAGCTGTATTTCTAAGGCTCAGCTGAGAGCTCCTATATACTCATTTGTATGCCCCTTGTACTCCATGACTAGGGAGCTCTAAGTCGGCATTCAAGCTTTCCAATCTATGGAGAATTTCAGATAGAATGATTTAGAGAAGTGCACCTTTTCTAGTGTACATTTTTGGCGCCCACCATGGGTTCTGAAAAAATTCAAAAAAAAAGAAAAAAAAAAAGAAAAAAAAAATAAAAATGAAAAAATGAAAAAAAATGAAAAATGTGCCTTGGTGAAAACCACTTCTTGTGGCACCTTGGTAGCAAAAGTAAAGAGAAATAAATTTATCCTATGGTGAAAACTACTTCTTGTGGCACCTTAGATAAGTACCATGATGAAAACCTGGCAAACAGGCATCATGCGTAATTCTTCCATCATCCATCTATCCCTTCTTCTCTCTTTGATCTTGACAATGTTGAGCTATCTTTGCATATTGGCTATCTTATCCATGAGATTCTCTATTTGTGCTTTCTCATTCCCTCATAGCCTCCATCTTGAGCTTTATTTTTATTTCTTTATCCCATCGCTATCCTATCTAGTTGACCCCTTGGTCTTGATCATAATAAATGAAACATGGTTCTCATAGGTGTCTTGACATGGCTGCTCTCTTGGATTGCACACTTTCATGCTATCTCTCTCATTGGCTTCCATTTCTTATCCTACATGCTATCTTACTCATTAGCTTCCGTTGCTTATCTTATATGTTATCGCACTTGTTGGTTTCATTGCTTATCCTACATGCTATCTTTCTCATTACTTCCATTGCTTATCCAAAACATGTTTCATATGACTATTTCACCTCTTTCCCTAGCTTGGGTACTCTTGAGGAGTCAGTCCTTAAGGATCACTTTCACTTGCTTCACATTCCTTTCTTATGCATTATTGCTTATCCACTAGCTTGTTTCTCCATCATGTCCTATACCTTGCTAGACATTAGGAGAAAATGATGTGATCTTGCTCGAGAACTAATAATCTCTAAAACCTTCTAAAAAATCCAAAAAATCATATATGATGCTAAAGAAATCCTAAAAATCAGAAAATGTCCTGAAAAAATGATCATCATAATGAAAACCTAGCAATAGGCACTTTGATGTATCACCAAAGAAATTCAAAATTCAAAAATACAAAAAAATTGAAAAAAGTCCTAACAAAAAATCTATCAAGTGGTGAAAACCTGGAAACAGGTGCTACTTGAAACCCTTGCACCTATGTCTATCAGCCTTAATCACTCACTTCTCTACACATTTCCTAGCTTGGAATTGTTTCTTGTCCTCATCTTGGGGGCATAGCTACTTAGCCTATTGAGGTATTCTTGTGCATTAGGGTTTTTTTGACAACTCACAAAATAGTGTTTCTCAACACTTCCCCCACTTTGACATCAAGTGTTTTTCAACACTTTACAGATAGTTTACCTATGGTCTTCGATGTTGCGATATTTCTCACTATCAGAAACAAGTCTTGAAGAAATGGCCAAGTGACTTGCACACACACACTTTAACACTTAAACGACTGAGCTATGTTGATCTTTATCTACTTTGTTTGTTGTCTATGATGATTTATTTGCCATGTGTTCCCTCCCTAATAGTCTTTCAAGGATGTCATTGACTAGAAGACTGGGGGCATGGGACATATTTTCTTGATTTCTGCTTGTGGGTATACTTTGTTTGTCTATTGTGTTGTAAGCATTTGTGCTTGTCCTATTCAACACTTTGACTTATAAATGTATCATCCTTGACTATTTCGCAAGACCGCACTCAGGGTTTATCCTGGCACTTATGCCTTGATACAGGTGTAATCTTGCTAAATTAAACTTAGGGAATCTAATCGTGTAGTTATCTTGACTTACATGTCTCTGATGCTTAGATTGGATTTTCACATACCTATCTAATATTGATCATATTCATATCCTCATAGTTATATTAGTGATGGTTGTATGATCTCATGATGTCCCTAATAAATGCTCAATGATGAAATTAAGAGTCTAAATGTTATGTGCTTCTTGCTGGTAAACCACTTTGCATATTAGCTTGCATTTTAGGTTCATTTTCTAGCTTAGTATTGCATTCTTTCATATGGGGAGAGCTCTCTCTTCATCTTTTTGTGGACATATCAGCTAACTCCTTTCATATATTTCTTTATTTTCTTCTTGTTCATGTCTTCTCACCTTCTTAATCTTTCACTTCATCTCTTTTCTATCTTATCATCACATTATATAAAGTTTTGACCTCTTAAATAATTTCAATGTCCTAGATTCATTTTCGGGATCGAAATGCAAATTCGAGTTCATCTTGATGGTCAAAATTGTCTTTGGAAATTCTACTTTCTTCTAAGTAGCTAGCTGACCTTTTGAGGTCTAATCTTTGAATCATCACTGGGCCATCTTCATTTCTTCATGTCTTCATCGTTTCAATACTTCATATCTACTTCAATTCACTGTTTCATGTCTAAAATCACCTTTCTACTCATTTCGACCTAATTTTTATGCTATATCCTTCAAGGTCAACTCTAGTCAAACTGGGGCATTTTATCAATTTCTTATAGTCATTCTTGGGTTCTAATTATCTATCTGTCATCTTGGACATTGCTTTATTCTAATTTTCTCATGTCTAGCCAGTTTCTGCATCCCCTTACCTCATTTCAATTTCGATCCGGAGGGGGCAGAAATACTCTATTGCTGATTGTTATACCTATCTATTTCTTAGGAGCATTTGTTTGACCTTATCACTTGCTCTCGATCTATTCTCTTTGCTAGGTGTTAGAATTATTTTTGGATCCTAACATCATCTTCCTAATGTTCAGTACCACCGCTATCAGGCTGTGCATTCAGGACTTGCTATCTATTTCTGCATTTCATTCTTTGGAATCAAATATCTATATCTATTATCACCTACTTGGCTTTCTATTTTCTTTGACATAATGTGTTCCCAGATCGATCACGCATTAGTCAAAGAGGGGCAAATGTAATCACCTAAAAATGGTCATCTAGACTATTAGCCCCCTTCTCAACATTTTGGCTAAATTAATTTAATCATTTATCTAGACCAAATTGCTAATAATCAATTTATTTGATTATAACCTATAGTTTGACTATGCTATCCTAAGTTCATTATTTGATTAAAAGAACATGTCCCCTTTTAATTAAATAAAAGACCCCATTCTTCTAACCCACTTAAAGTGCACACATAAAGTCCTTTTTCTATTTTGCAATTAAAAGAAAAGGCTTTGTGACTTTTGTCTTATATGACAAGTCAACTTATATTCTATTGGTTGACTTGTGTGTGCACATGGATCACTCCTCTTTTTGAATTCCACCGTTGATCATCCACCATCTTCATCTTGATCTCTACCATCCATACATCTTTAAAAGGGAGAGAGCTTTCCCCCTCAATCAATCTTCATTTTGAATATTGTTATGCTGCAGGTTTTCTAACAAGTTTCTTTGGAGCTTTGTGAAAAATTTCTATTTCTTGTCTACATTCTCTCATCCATGGCATCATGGCATTCTAGCTTAGCTTAGCTTTCATTTCTACATGTAGCTTAATCTCACATAGCTTAATAATGGTATTGTAACACTCTCATACATGTTTTAGCATAGCTCCACTTTGCATCTCATTCTAGCTTAATTTTCATTTGCATTGCATTCTTGAGGAACTCCTTGGGACATTTGCATTCTTGCATCTTGTCTTTGGAACTTCCCATTGCATGGTTTACTAGAAAGAAGTACATTTCTAAGGCTTGGCTGAGAGCTTTCATGCTTGAATACTAACTTCTTGCACTTCATAGATAGGGAGCTCTAAGCTAGCATCCAAACATTCTGAACTCATGGAATCGTTTGGATAGAAGGGTTTAGAGTGGAACACTTTCGAGTGTACATTTTTGGCGCCCACCGTGGGGCTTGAATCAAGTTTCTAGATCCATTTGTTTTTATTTTTCATCTCTGGTTTTTAACAACAGCATATTGGATCTAATCAAATGCTTTTGTAGAATTATCACTTTGGTTTTAAGGCCAACCCATAAGTAAATTGGTTTGAAGACCAAAAACTTAGTTGGTTTAAAGATTTGATCATATCTTTTAAACCGCTTAGAATTTGGTTCTGAATTTGTTTTTACAAGTTGGGTATATGCTCAAAATGTCTCAGTCCGATTTGCAGAGCATTTTGACGTGAAATTCGGGAGTTATGAGTTTTTCTTTTTTTTTCATAAAAAATCATTTCTGATTGAAAATCAACAATTTTTTTTTAAAAACTTACATTTTCAAAAAGATTTTTCAATTATAATGGGGGTTCTTTCTTTGTGTTTTGAATTTTGAGGTCGTATTAAAGATCAAAAACTCGATTTGATAAATTTGGCCTATTTTGACAAAATTGATCTCTAGAGTGCAAATGAAGAGATTTTTTAAAATTTCTTCCATTTTTGAAAATATCTCTGATTTTTAATAGGGCTCTCTTCTTTTCATTTTCATTTTTGGATAAAAAATCATAGTAAACAAGTCCAGTCTTGTTGACTAGGTCAAAATCAAAGAGTAAAAATGAGAGCATTTGTGATTAACTTGCACTTTCTTTGCATGCACTTGGTTGGAAGATAAATTGAATTTTTGAGGCAAATAAAAACTTTTTATTGCATATTTTTATGTTATTTCACACTAACTTGTGGTGCTAACAAGTTGTGATTACAGGTTGCCATCCTTATGAAAAAAATTAAAACATTGCTTAAAAAGAACGCATGTCAAAGCTTCAAATGCACAAGGGCTACTAACGATTGTTTGCAGGGCTGCCCAATGCATAAAAACCCAATTTTGCTTGTTCTTTACTTTTACATGTATGACACATACTATTTATTTATTTTTAGGCACATTAAAACTTAGAATTAGAGTCTTTTAGTAATAGGAGAGTATGCTCTTCACTCTTGTGGTGAATCAGAAATCTTGACTTGCCATTTGGTTTCAAAAGCAAAGGGTAACTGAATCTTTTTGGTGTGTTTGGGAGAAAATTATTGGAATAGGAGAGTATGCTCTTCACCCTTGTGGTGAACTAGAAATCTTGACTTCCAAAATTTGATCCACTTTGTGTAGTTAGAATCCTTTAGAGGGCCTGCTCTCGAACAACCTGAGAGGAACGACCCAAGTGGGGACAAGCTGATTACCTGGCTCTTCCAACCCACTATAAACTCAAGGCTACCAAGGACACAAAACTTTGGTAGACGTAGTGTTTGTCTTTGCCTAGTGTGATTGCTTATGGGATTTCGACCATAGGGAGATCACTAGGCAAGAATGCTTAAGGTACTCTTGTGATTGTGAGATTGGTTACTCATCGCAAGGTGAGGTGTCCCATAATTGGGAGCAAGAGGAACACTATGAACGGAAGCCCTATCTAAATACCCTAAGTTAGTAACTACCCTTTTTAGCTGCTCAACTTCTTGGTGCAAGGATCGATCCTAGTGGACTACCCGGATCACTCCAAGATTTTACACTCACCATATGTGTTCCCTTGGTTGTGCTTATGGCACTTCCATGACAAAGCCAATATCTCTTTTGGGCAACCACTTGGTGTGAGGTGAAGGAGCATCAAGCGTGGGCCAAGTTGTTGAGTTATGAACCATGTTCTTTAGGTAGATATTGCTTGATGTGTTCTCGAATGTGGTATACCTATGAAAATCTTTTGAACATACACATGACGATAATTATAGGGAATTCTTTTGAGACCTCATATATGCTTGTATCATGCAAGGTTGCTTTGTCCCTTACTTGATTGTTTGAAGAATACTCCATGTGTCACTATCTTGCTTGGAAAGAAATTGCTTTTGAACATCAAACTTGCTATGCTATCAACTATTGTCAAACTTTTTCAACCAAGTCAAAACATCAAATGCAAACATTTTCTTGTGTTTCTTGCTAAGGGGAGTCTCATCATTTGATTTTTATTTTTTATGTCTCTAGTTCTTGAACATGCTTAAAGTGGCTCTTTGGTCTTGGTGCTCTTGGTCTTTCTATCTTAATGGTCTATGTCCACTTGCTAGTTATCTTTTTGCTGAAATGGTTGCCTTGATTTCTTGACTACACTCTTGGGTTGGAGAGTTGTTCACTTGTCACCCTGCTTGCTCTATCTATTTGGCTATTTGGGCATATTTCCTAGCTATTGACTTGATTCATTCATGTCGTAAGTTTCTTGGACATATTGTTTGACAAGTCACTTTAATCTCTCTCTACTATCTTGGCAAGTGAACACTCTACCTCCTATAGTTTCAAAATCAAGTTATCTTCTAGGCTCTTTTATGTTTGGCTTTGCATCTAAAACTATGGGATCTAAACCTTGTGCTACCAAACTTTAACAAAATCTAGATGATCATGATATCCTCCATGTCACTAAAGAGTTTCAAGATCTATATGCACAATTCAAAGAACTAGAAGAGACAAATGATCTTTCTTACCTTCATCTCTCTAAGCACATGACAGAAATGAAGTCTAAATTTGAGAAAAGTTTAGAGGAGAAGATTGCATCATTACATGAATCTTCCTTAAGGTCTTTACATGCATGTGAGTCACCTTCTTTGAGGTCATCCTCTTCTTCTAGGTCTACATGCTCTACTTCAAGACATCAAATGTCTTCATCTTCTAGATCTAAAGACCTTTTTAGAGAACAAGCAAGTGATACCTACTTTGAGCCTATGCTAAATTTCATGATGGACCTATCTTTGACCAAGATAATGATGAAGACATTAATGCATTCTATTCACTTGAGAAACAACAAGAAGATCCTAGACATACTTCTAATAGAACTTTTTCTCCCTTGGAAGATTCTTATGATGACACTTTGCAAAAACTTCTTAGCAATAAGATCATCATGTTACCAAAGTCTAGCTCATATGGAAACCCGTTCTTGGATACCTATTGTGCCTATCATCGATCTAATGACCATGCTACTTCTTATTGAATTAGGCTAAAACATAAAATCCAAGATCTTATTGATAATGGAATTATTGATACCTCTAATGACTCATGTGATGAGGATACTTCTCTTGAGAAAGATTACATTAATGAACCTATGTCTAGTAGCAGCTCTATTACATCTTCCACTTCTTCCAACACTCATGCATCTCCCAAAACTTCAAAGCTTTCCAATATGCCTCCATCAAATAAAGAACCTAATGCTTTACACATTGACTAAGTGTATCCTCAAGGGCTACCTCTAAAAGAAACTCAAGCTAACCTTCACTTGGCTACAAACCTTTTCCATGCTACTAATCCTAAACATCCTCAACCTTTATGCACTATTATGCCTAATCCAAGCACTACTCCATTCACTCTTAATTCTCACTTGTCCTTAGAAGTGGCTCCATGTCAAGAGGACTCTCAAAAAGAAAAATCTATAAATGTCAAGAAAGATCAAGATCAAGCACCCTTTCATCTCTTTCAAGATTTTTCCCCTCCATATCCTATATCTTCTTGACCTCCTAAGTTTGATGAAGATACCACTTCCATTATCTCCCTTGAGCTTACTGAAAATTATGAGAAAAGTTCTCTTCCTATGATATACAAGGCTACTTGCCAAGATCAAAGTATCCCCTCGTGTTCTACTTCTCCATATCCACTTCAAAATTTTACTCAAGCTTCAAGTGCTTCTATTAAAAATGTTGTTCCTATCAAAGGTACTCATGAGCCTATTGATGGCTTTGACCATGTTGCTCACTCTAAAGATGTTGATATCCCTTCCCACTATCCCTTTGCATCTTCTAAATCTATCATTGGTCCTTATCCATCTAAGCTAAAGCATTCAAACCTTCCATCCATATTGGGGTCTTATGTTCCTCCATCTCCTACATTCACTCCTAGCTCATTCCCTAGCTCTCCCATCATACCTCAAGATCAACAAAGACACTCATCCTTGATGACTTTTTACCCATCTATACATCTAAACCAGTCATATCAGCCTTATTCATCCACAAATCCCAAGTCCTTTGGAAGTGAGAATAAACATAAGAATCCATCAAAAAATGAAGATCACTATGTCCCATTTAATCGACATGTGAATTCTAAGAAGGAGAATGCACAAAAGAGACCGCAAAGGTCCACTATTAAAAAAGCTAAATCAAAGAAAATATGGGTTCCTAAACCCATTATTGAAGAAATGTGTTTTGAAGTATCCAAAGGAAAATCTAAAGCTATATGGATTCCCAAGTCTCTTTTAAAAGACTTGAATATTGAAAATACTTCAAAGTTGACATTCAAGCTTCCAAAGGCTTCTATTCCATCTTCTTCCAAAAATCTTCCTAAAAATATTCCAAAGCCTTCCACTCCACTTTTTTCCAAATCTTTTTTACCACCTCATACATCTAAATCTCAAGCTATTTCATCCATAATTCCTCCATTGTTCGAATACCCTTCAAGGTGTGTGTCAATGTTGATCTTGTCCAATATTTTAGCTACCCACATGAAATCCTCTAAAGCTTACACCTCCTTTCTATACATGAACTCTTATCCTCCATATATTCTTCCTACTACCATTTCCCTTTCATCACCCTATCAACATCTTTGAGCATACCTTTCTATGGTTTTGGCTTATCATGGCTTATCTTTCCTATAAGAGCACTATCTAAATTCAAAAAGCTTGAGCTCTTTCTAAAAATTCAAAAAATAAATACACATAAGCATATATACATGCATGAGCTGGAAACAAAAAAAATTGAAACATCACATGAAAGCTGAAAACATACATTTTTGAGACAAGTACACAAGAATATCAATAAACCCAGTATCTCATATATATATCAAATGTGTCATGGTACATATACAAATGTGAGATCCCAAATCTGGATATATGTCTCAAAAATACATAAGGTACAAATCAAAACATAATGTCATGTCTGACTGCCACCCTCCGCGGCTGGTGCTGGCCCTAGTGGAGGAGCCTGTCCCCTATCTGGTGCCTGCACTGCACCCTCTGATCTGCCTGCTCGCTCTGAATAATCAGGAAGACCCTATCCTGGTGCACCACACTCCTATAGGCAGCATAATAGTAGGTAGCTCGGGCACCATGATGCGTTGCCTCTCATCTCGCAGCATCCCGCTCTCGGTTCAACTCATCTGCTCATGCTTGCTCATCCATCAGCTGCTGATCCCGTACTACGATAGTCACCCGAAGTGCCTGCATCTTTGCCTCCAAGGCACGGATCCTCACACACTGCTCATCTCCTCCTGCTGGCTACTCTGCAGGTGCCTCCACCCCCACCGCTCATCACCGCCTCAAGGGCACCTCCTCCTCTCCTCCTGTCAGCTGCTCTGTAGGTGCCTCCACCCCCACCGCTTGCCACCTCCTCAAGGGCACCTCCTCCTCCTCCGACTCCAAGGACCTCTCTGCTGCATGCCTCGCCTGCACTCGCATCCTCCTCCACCCTGCTCGAGAACTCTCCCCCTCCATCTGCCTCCCCCTTCTCCCTCCTCCTTTGCCTCCTCCTCCTCATTCGCCACCTCCACCTCCCACTCATGCAGGTGCTGCATCTGGATGTGTGAATCGGGGGAACGGGTGCCTCTGCATCTCATAAAGATACCCCGGATCAGCCCCTGCATTTGCCACATCTGGGCAATAATCCCAAGGAGTCGCCACTAGTGCTGTGGTATCCTGAACTGTTGTATGATAGTCCAACATCGGCAACCATCCCAATCCCTCATCTATGCGCATCCGGGCATAGGTAGTAGTCTCCATTGATACCACCTGTCACTCTGCAAACTGTCGCCATACGCAACTAATCACAAACTGCTCCAAATTGTCTGTGCTCCGACCCACCAGCGGTCTGCTATACCGCATGTAATCTAACTCCCATGATTCTGACCATTGCTGACACTCCCGGTATGGTCGCCATGTGAATGTTGTCAGCTCATCAAACACACGTCAATAATAGGTCACATCTCCACTATGCCTCTGTGGGATGAAATCACTATAACAAAAAATGTATGGCTGGTTGCGCTCTCATGGCTGCACCCGTGGTCGGATCACAACAATGTGCTCCCAAGCCCAGATCTGCGCTAACACTGCTCCGCATGCCCATGATCCACCCTCATGATACACTATCTCATGAAGCTCATGGTACATCTCTGCCAATATCGCAGGCCCCCATGCCATCCTACATGGTCGGGAGATCAGATCATATACCAGCCGACCCCATCCTAGTGGAAAGCCCTTCTGTCCTCGGTCTGTCACCAGGGCCTGGGCTACCAAAGAACATAATAAGCTGGGCAAAGGATAATCATATCCATACTCAGTCATCAATCTCTCCCAACTCAGGTGACGATCCAAAATGGTCACATCCTGGAAAAGCTCCTGCACTCGTGCTTGCCCCTCTGTTGGGGTCGTATCATAGTACACCTATACCATCATGAAAAATTAACATCAGTACACCTGGCATCCAACATTGAAATGGCTAAATCAACAAACTACTAACCAAGTAACTTATCGGCTCGCCATGGCATGGCACTCACAGAATGCGATATACATCCTCCAAAGTAATCGACGCCTCGCTGGTCGGTAAGTGAAAGGTGTTGTGCTCACTATGCCACCTCTCTGCCAGCGCAGACAGCAAACCATGGTTTGCCCAAATATGGGGCATCCATATAACCCAGCACAAGCCCATAGCCACTACCGCAGTCTACTCCTCATCGCTCAAATGCTGCACAACGCGTAAACCAACCACCCTAGGAGCTCTAATCTATAATGTCGGGAATACCTCTTGTCAAAGTAAAACAAGCAATCATCAGTAATAGTCACATGACAAAGAAAAAAGCATTAAAAAAAACAACAAAACTATCTATACGACATTTTTTTCAAAAAAAGTACGACACTTTTTTTTTGAAACAGTGTCGCGCGACACTCTTTTACATAAGAGTGCGACACTTTTTCTGAAACAGTGTCGCACGACACTTTTTTCAATAGTAGTGTGACATTTTTACATGGTGCGACACTTCGCACCATGTCGTGCGACATTTGGGTGTCCTTCGGGCGACACATTTTTCTAAGCAATGCGACATTTTTTTTTGAAAAATGTATCGCGCGATAATACTTCTAAAGCCGTGTGATACTTTAAAAAGTATTGCGCGACTTTTTTTCAAAAAAGCTTGAAAATGTGTGAAAAACTCACAAAAAGCTCGAAAAAGAAACAAAAAGATAGTCACTTACCGGTGCCCCATATCGCTCTGGCCGGTTGTGCAACCGGCTGTACTCAAAATGGTGTCGATGAAGAGGAATGTTCGCCTGAGCCATGATGCTATGTGGACCACACAAAATCTCTCAAATCACAAAAATACAAATGAATAGTGAAAATGGCACTTGGACCCCTTTTATAGCCTCCAACCTCATGTTGACCTATTTTTTTTACTCCTTGAAATTGCGCAAAAATTTCACCCCTAGCTAATTTTGACATCCTGGATCCATTTTCAGGATCGAAATCAAAATCTGAGTTCATCTCGATGGTCAAAATTGTCTTTTAAAATTCTACCTTCTTCTGAGCAGTTAGCTGACCATTTGAGGTCTAAATCTTTAAATCATCACTGGGGCATCTTCATTCCTTCATGTCTTCATCATTTCCATACTTCATATCTACTTCTATTCACCTTTTCACATCTAAATCCTCTTTCCACTCGATTTGACCTAATTTTTATGCTATATCCTTCAAGGTCAACTCTAGTCAAACTGGGGCATTTTATCAATTTCTTATAGTCATTCTTGGGTTCTAATCATTTATCTATCATCTTGGACATTGCTTTATTCTATTTTTCTCATGTCTAGCAAGTTTTTGCATCCCCTTACCTCATTTCAATTTCGATCCCGAGGGGGCAGAAATACTCTATTGCTGATTGTTACAGCTATCTATTTCTTAGGATCATTTGTTTGACCTTATCACTTGCTCTCAACCTATTCGCTTTGCTAGGTGTTAAAATTATTTTTGGATCTTAACATCATCTTCCTAATGTTCGCTATCAGGCTGTGCATTTAGGACTTGCTATCTATTTATGCATTTCATTTTTTGGAATCAGATATCTATATCTATCATTGCCTACTTGGCTTCAATTTTCTTTGACATAATGTGTTCCCAGATCGATCACGCATTAGTCAAAGAGGGGAAAATGTAATCACCTAAAAATGGTCATCTAAACTATTAGCCCCCTTCTTAGCATTTTGGCTAAATTAATTTAATCATTTACCTAAGCCAAATTGCTAATAATCAATTTATTTGATTATAACCTATAGTTTGACTATGCTATCCTAAGTTCATTATTTGATTAAAAGAACATGTCCCTTTTTAATTAAATAAAAGACCCCATTCTTCTAACCCACTTAAAGTGCACACATAAAATCCTTTTTCTATTTTGCAATTAAAAGAAAAGGCTTTGTGACTTTTGTCTTATATGACAAGTCAACTTATATTCTATTGGTTGACTTGTGTGTGCACATGGATCACTCCTATTTTTGAATTCAACCGTTGATCATCCACCATCTTCATCTTGATCTCCACCGTCCATACATCTTTAAAAGGGAGAGAGCTTTCCCCCTCAAAGGATCCATCTTCATTTGAATATTGTTATGCTGCAGGTTTTCTAACATGTTTCTTTGGAGCTTTATGGAGAACTTCTCATTTCTTGTCTCATTCTCTCATTTCCATCACATTAGCATAAGATCATATGGCATTCTTAGCATAGTTGCATTTTAGTTTAACTTTGATTCCTTTGAAAATAATTAGATCACATAGATTAATAGTTGGATTTGTAACATTCCCATCTCATTATTAGCATAGCTTGCATTATGCATCTCATCCTAATTTAGTTTCATTTTTGCATTGCATGATCTAAAGAGTTCTTCGACACTAGCACTCTTGCTCTTGTCTAAAGAATCTCCCATTTTGTGGTTTACTAGCAAGGGCTGTATTTCTAAAGCTCAGCTGAGAGCTCCTATAGACTCATTTGTATGCCCCTTGCACTCCATGACTAGGGAGCTCTAAGTTGGCATTCGAGCTTTCCAATCTATGGAGAATTTCGGATAGAATAATTTAGAGAAGTGCACCTTTTCTAGTGTACAGAAAGCATGTGTGATGATTTTATAGATTTTGATTTTGATGAACCTAAAAGTGATATTACCAGTTAGAGAATTGCTTATCATTTACATCATCAGCAAGTGCTTTCAGATGATGAAGGTTATGATGCAGATAAGATATATGTTACATATTTTGATGTAGGTCACACTAGCTTAAGAATGGCCTCTAAAGAGGAAATTGATAGAATCAAAACAAAAATGAATTCCCAAGTCCATAGTAACTACAATTTGAGAAATAGAATAGTAAATAATGATGTAGGAAAACCATCCAGTGTATTCATCAAAGATATCACCCATAAGATGAATGATGAAAGTAAAAGGATCAATACAGATGTGCCTAAGATCAAAGACAACAAGGTTAAGAAGTGGGAACCAAAAAAGAAAGTTCAATTTCAAATGAATGAAACAACAAAACTAGTTGTGCAAGGAAAAAAGTCAGGATCTGATACTATCAAGAAAATAGTGGTGCATGTTGTTCAAAAGACTTCAACTCCAGGTATTCTTGTAAAATTCACTATTGTTGAACCTATTGATATGATATCCATGTTGTCCCAAATAAATGTAAAAGTACCTTTATCTGAACTTCTTAGAATTGAAGAACATAAAAGTAAGGCTTTATCATAGTTGGGAGGGATAGGAAACAATACTACTATTGTAGAAAAAATTATCCCACAAACTCCATTAGTAGTAGAGGATAGTGGTATCATATACCATATTCCCCAAATGTTTTTAGATGATTCCTCAGTGGCCTTTATAGAAGATATTGATCCATTTTTCCTCAATCTGATCATAAAAGGGAAGATGCTAAAAAATTACATGATAGACTCAAGGGCTTCTAACACCATAATGCCTTTCAAAGTAATGGAAGCCTTAGGGTTGAAAGTGGACACCAAGCAAGGCAGATGCAGAGGAATGGATGCTAGGGAATTCCTAGTCATAGGCACCATAAATGCTTTACCATTCAAATTAGCTACATATCTTGAAGTAGAATTAACCATGTCTATCCTTGTAGTGGATATACCCCCACACTATGGAATGTTGCTCTCTAAAAAATGGAGTTCCACTATGGAGGGAAGCCTGCAATGTGATTTGACTTATGCAACTTTTCATATTGGAGATAAAGTTGTCAAGGTAAATAAAGAGCCTAGGGTCAATGGCATTTTAGGGGAAGAAATTGACAAAGACTCCACTTGTTTCTTGGACACTGGTGTCAATGCTTTCAGAGCTAAATTGATTATTTAAGAAGTTGAGAATCTACCTATTATAATTGAACATGAAGTTGAATGTTGTATGAACTCACAAATATTATGGACAATATTTTTTGATGGGGCAAGTTCTAAAGAAGGTGCAGGGGCAAGGGTAGTTTTTGTTTCTCCTGAGAAAAATACTTTTAGATACTCATTCACCTTGAAGTTTTCTTGCACAAATAATATAGCAGAGTATGAAGCCTTGTTTCTAGGATTGAAAATTGCTACACATCATGGAATCAAGAAATTGCATGTCATAGGTGATTCTGAACTAGTTATCTCCCAGATAAAATAGACCTATTCATCCAAGAACAAGAGATTAAAACAATATAAAAATACAGTTTGGGATTAGATAGAATCTTTTGATGCATTTGGAATCTCATGGAGAGATAGGACCCATAATAAGATGGCTGATTTATTAGAAAATGTAGCAATCAAGCCTAAGGAGATATCATTTGCATGAATCTCTCAAATTGAGTTACAAAATAGACCTTCCATACCTGATAACATTGAAAATTGTCAAGTCTTTGAAGATGGAAAAGACATTATAAATTTTTTGTTAAATGAAGATAGATACCAGGGTCAAGAAATGGATTGCAGTGATTTAATTGAAACCATAGATGGTAAGGAAACCATTTTTGGCCAGGAGATTATGCAATTGAAAACCAACAAGATGCCTAAGGGGTTAGTGGTTTTGGAAAGTATTTTTGATAATTAGGATAGAGTCAAACCAGGAGTTAAGGACTCCAAGCCTCAAGAATTAGAAGAGATAAACCTGGGTACTGATGAGGCTCCGAAAAAGGCTTATATTGGCCAAAATTTGACTGCTGAAATTAGAAAACCATTAATTGACTTGCTTAGGAAGTATAGACATGTTTTTGCATGGTCATATGATGACCTTAAGGCTTATAGGGAAGATTTGTTCCAACATGTCATACCACTAAAAGATAATGTAAAACCGTTCAGACAAAAACAAAGACCAGTAAACCCTACCCTAACTCCCAAAATGTAGGAAGAACTAATGAAATTAAGGGATGGGGGAATACTCAAATCGATTAAACATTCCACCTAGGTTTGAAATTTGGTACCTGTTAGAAAGGAGAATGGAGATATAAGATTATGCGTGGATTTTAGGAATTTGAACATTACATCCTTGAAGGACAATTATGGATTACCAAATATGGAAGCCATGTTGCAGCAAGTGACTGGTTCTAAGCTAATGTCAATGATGTATGGTTTCTCTAGATACAATCAAGTTATGGTAAAGGAAAGTGAACAATTCAAGATAGCCTTCACAACCCCATGGGGAACATATGTATATGTAAGGATGCCATTTGTCTTGATTAACATAGGAGCTACTTTCCAAAGAGCTATGGATGTGGCATTTCATGATTATATTGACAAATTTATGGTTGTATACAAGGATGATCTTACAACATATTCTAAGAAGGCCTAGGATCACTACAGGCATTTGGAGAAAATCTTTATCAAAGCTTTGGAATATGGAGTATCCTTGAACCCAAAGAAATGCACATTTGAAGTGATAGAAGGAAAATTACTAGGACATATAGTGTCTAAAGATGGGATGAAAATAGACCTTGAAAGAGTAGTAGTTATTGATAAAGTCCCCAAGCCAAAGAATGTAAAAGGAATCCAACCCTTCTTTGGCCAAGTTAATTTTCTTAGAAGGTTTGTTACCAATTTTGCTGAAATTAGTAGACCTATCTCAAAGATGCTCAAGAAGGGAGCTACTATAACTTGGAATGGTGAGCCTTCACAAGCATTCCAGGATATTAAAACTACAATAAAAAATACTCTAGTCCTTATAACCCCAATTTATTCAAAGCCTATGCATATTTTTTCTTTTGAATCCTTTCACACTATAGCCACAGTCTTGTTGTAGAAAAATGAAGAAGGATATGAACAACCCATTGCCTTTTTCAGTAAGTCACTGCAGCCTACTGCATTGAAATATGAGATAAATGAAAAATAGGCATATGCTTTAGTGAAGGCTGTAAAGGCTTTTAGATGCTAACTAGTAGGTGCTATTTTCATTTCCTTTATACCCAGTGCAACTGTGGAGGACATATTCTCTCAACAGGAAGTATCAAGCAGAAGGTGTAGATGGATCAATAGGATCCAAGAATTCAATATTGAAATATAGATAACTAAGTTGGTAATAGGGCAAGGTTTGGCTAGAATCATGGCTAAATCTAATTTGGATGCCAATTAGATAAATGTGGTAGTTTATGACCTCATATCTGACTTATGTGACATGGATCATTGTGATTGGTACACTAATGTCATATATTACCTGCAACACATGGAAGCTCCTTCCCATTTTCCTAAAAATGAAAAGAGTACTAAATTACAAGCCATCAAATACATAATTGTCCAAGGCAGTTTGTGGTGGAGAAATTTTGATGGAGTTTTGTTGAAGTGTATTGATCAAGAGAAGGAAAAAGAAGTCTTAAATGAAATGCATGCTAGAGTGTGTGGAGGACACTATATGGTCAAGACCACTACACATAAAGTTATGAGGGCTGGATTTTGGTGGCCCTCTTTTTTCAAGGATGCTCAACTTATGATCAGGAAATGTGACCCTTGTTAGATATTTTTTGGAAAACTAAAATTCTCAGGTAATACGCCATTGAGGTCCAAGCACCCTTTCAACAATGGGTATGGATTTCATAGGAGAGGTTCCCCCCAAGCCTAACACTAGCTATTCTTGGATTCTAGTGGCTACTGACTACTTTACAAAGTGGGTAGAGGCTATCCCCACAAGAAATGCAACAAGTAAAGTTGTCAATAATTTCCTACTAAATAATATTATCTCCATATTTGGTTGTCCTCAAAAAATTGTAATAGACAACGTAATGTGCTTCAGGTCTGAAGAATTCATCAAATTTTGTGATAAATATGGAATAACAAGATCATCATATTCTCCTTATCATCCATAAGGAAATGGACAAGTTGAATCCACAAATAAGAGCTTGTTAAAAGTTATTAAACAAACCTTGGATGATAACAAGAAAGCATGGGATTCCAAGTTATAGTTAGCAATATGGGTTGACAAGGTAACTATAAAGAAAGCCACCGGTGTAGCTCCATTTGATATGGTATATGGAATTCAAGCAAGAATGACTCAGAACAACTTTGTAGGTTTGTATAACTATATTCAAATGTATGATGAAGACATCATTGATGATATCCAAGAAAGATTGGATGAATTATTTGGGCTAATTAAGACCAGGAAAGAAGCATCAATCAGAAACCAAAAGTTGCAAATATAGGTTAAAGCACTCTATGATAAGAGGACAGTAAGCAGGAAATTTGAAAGTGGAGATTTGGTCCTTATGCAGAATGCTAGGATAGAAGATAAAAAAAACATGGTAAATTTGATCCTATTTGGTTAGGCCCTTGTTTGATTTAAAATACTTGGGGTGAGGATTCTTATGTACTCAAAGATCTATCAGACAATATTCTTGAACTACCAGTTCATGGATATTTTTTGAAGAGGTATTTTTCTTGAAAAATACTTATTTTATCCATGAACAGTAGTCTAGGTTTCCTTGTACATTTTGTGTAATCTTTGTCTCTTTTGTATAGTCCTTGTATATTTCTTTTGTTCTGTGTTGTCACTCTCTCTAAGTTGTCATTTTAAAAGCTCAGGTGTGTATTCTGCTTCTCCTAGAAATTATAAATCCTCATTTGAATCCATAGGATTCAATGTCCCTAGATAGAGCCACTATTGGTCTGAATTTTTGCATGATAAAATTCCTTTGTCCAGGAATAGAAAATTCAGATTGTATCCATTAATGGTGAGTAGGGTTTCTAGTTAAGTCATCCTTTTGTTACCCTTTGAATTTTTTTGTGAAAACCCTACATTTCATTCCATTCATAATTTTTCATGTGAGAAATATTTGAAAAATCAAATTGAGAGAATATTTTGTTTCCTTTTTATTTTCCGCGCCCGCGAGTTACCTTTTCTCTCAAGCTCCTCACCGTCCAATTTGAATAAATCTACCATTGTTGTTTACTTGCTATAAGAACTTGAGCCCTCTTTATCTATAGCGAGGTAGCAAGTGCTAGAAAGTTTATAAAATGGGACTGAAAAATGATTTTACGACAGTCAAAGATTTGTTTTCTAGATAACTTTTTAGTCAAGTACACCTTGCAAGTACTGTCAAAATAGGAAAAGGGACCCAATAGAAGTAGTTAGAAGTCAGCACAAGAATGAAGGTCTTTTCGATGCCTCGCTACCTCACTATTGGAAAAACAAAACATCTTGCTATTAGTAAAGTAGTGAGGTGCCATAAAATCAAAGACACAGTGGCCTTGAAAATTCTCGGTAACCATGGTTTGTCCAGGTGGCATGACAAGAAATAACTACTAATGTTAGAAGTAGTTAGTAAGAGCGATGGTGATGATATGGGTTATTATATTTCATGGAGCTGAGTTTTATTAAAATTGCCAGAGCTTGCCACCTCGCTATCAGAAAAATTTGACATCTCACCATTAGTGAGATAGTGAGGTGTCATGAAATCAATAGCTAGTGGGATCTCAAGTAACATGGATGATGATTAGGACTAAAGTAAGGTCTTGTTGGGTGCCAGTAGTGCAAAATTTCCTACGTCATCAATACCCTAGACCCACGCCCCATTCATAAAGTGTACAAGTGATCCTAATTATCAGATCAAAGTGAAATCAATAGTTCTCACTACCTCACTATGGAAAGTTGCAAGTTGTTTAATCCATGCGACATAGCGAGTATGGGATCCACCACTCTTCAAGGTATTTGGTATAGTTTCTCCACCTTTTATTTAATCTTAGATCAATGGTTGTTGCTGTCTTTCTATGAAAATTTTCTCAGATGATACGTATAGTGAGGTAGTGAGGCATTGGGCCCACCACTATCTGTCTAAGTAGTATAGTAATATATCATCCACAAGATCAGGATTGAATCGATGGTTGTCATTGCTTCATTATGGAAAGGTGCTCATTCTTTATGTATAGCAAAGTAGCGAGCTATTGACATGTGTCTTCAGTCATCACTGGGTCCAGATAGAAGTGCCATCAAGGAAGGAGCTGTATACATGGGTAGTTTTCATTGGATCAATTGGCCAACTTGTCAAGTGCGATGCCAAGTTGTTTTTCTCCATATCCCATGATCATAGGATTTTTAAAGATTGATGGTATAGATTTAAATGTAGAAGGTGGTGCCACTTTGTGTATTAATTAGACATGAAAGCTTCACATGTGAGGAAAAATAGAGTATAATACAGAAGATTTTATTAGTTTCACCTTATGCGAACAAAGATTTGAGCTATTGTTGAGCAGAAGCAATTACTGAAGAAGATCGTGCTAGAATTTGGCAAGTTTGTGAAGTAGTTTGTTCGTAGAAAAATTGTAGGAATACAAAGAAAAATGAGGACAAAATTCAAGTAATTAATCCTACTATAATCTCTGTAGATATTTTAGTTCTTTAAAGAAATAATTAAAAATGCCTCCGAAGATGGGATTTTCAGGTCAAGTAAATTACTTGGATAGAAATGTACATGATGAATTGCTTGAGTTGCTGCTTGACTCTACTGTAGAGATAATGCAAGTTAAAAAGTTGACCTCATTAAACCCTAGGTTGAGGATAGCTAATGGATTATATGATAAGGGTAATTGGGTCCAGGATGCTCAGACTTCGCAAACCAATTTAAATTTGTTCAAGAAATGGTTTGTAGAAAGGAAATTGTATGACCCACATGCCAATATATGGAATTCTGACCTAAGAAAGCTAGTGGTTCCCAATGTGTTTATGGATTATGACCTCCTTGAGGCCATGGTGAAAAGTTATGATCAAGCCACTAGAGTAGTGAGAAGAGTAGATGGTGAAATTCTAATCACTATCAGTCCAGAAGAGATTAGGGAAGTCTTCTATTTGGGACCTCTCACTAGGTATCATCTACCCATTGATTTGATAGATTTAGAAAAAGAATATATGTCAAAGAAGGATTTAGTTAGACCAAGTGCACTGAAGGCCCACATTGGCAGAATTGGAAACCTACCAACAATAACATCATCCTCTAAAGAATCTTTCAAGAAAGCATGCTTCAATGCCAAGGTAGTAGCGATATACAAGACCCTGTGCAGAGTTTTTGGAGAGGGTGAAGAGGACTTTATCCCTATGAGTTTCATGTATATGATCACTCAAATATCCTCATTCAATGTGGAAATAATTTTTGATTTTGCTTCTTACCTGGTTGATGAGATTCACAGTGGATTTGTGGCGATTGCTAAGGACAAGGTGGAGAAGTTTTTGGGCTAATACTCTGTGTTGATGCACATGTTTCTCTTTAAGGGAGCTAGATACTTTGTTAAAGAAATGGTTTTGAATAAAGAACAAGAGGGGGAAGCACTAGCAGTTCAACTATGGAGTGCAGATATGACTGGGGAAGTAGAAAATGCTAGTTTCGTTAGATTTGACAGGCACTTTGCCTCCAAACTGAGATGCCTCATATTAAGTGATAATCCCAAAATTCCTAAGGCTCTAATGCACCTCATTAGGCCTATGGAAAAACCCCATAACCTGAAAGTTTCACATAATTGGGGAGATATTATCCCATATTCAGTTTCAACTATTATCAAAATTTATGGATTCAAGGGAATGCCCCATGTATTACCTTACAAAGTACCCTTAAAGGTAGGAGTAGCTGAATTCTTATGGTAGTTGGGAGGAGTAGAAGAAGCTTTTTTGCACAAAAGGGGAACAGGATCAATTTTTCACACTTGCACAGTTACCCACCAGTTTCAATAACCAAGGAAGGGTGGGTCTTCCTCTAAATTTTTTTGGATCAGTATAAAATGGAAGTATCTCAGTCTCATTTTTGTGATGCAGAAGATTTCTTTAATTCAGCCCTTAGGCATAGGATCATGCTTTGTCTAGTTGAGAATGAATTCTATTTCCCTGAAGATGTAATAAGGAATGAGTACTCTCTTCAGGAGCAAAAAACAAAGAAATAAAAATGGAGAGTTTATTCAAAAGTTTTGGATTTTATTAATTGTTTTAACAAAGATTGCATCCCTCTTAGTAATTATGCAAGTATTGTAGATAGAAAAAATAAGCTTATTAGTACATTCTCCAAAATAATGGAGGTAATGAATGAGAAGAAGCAACATTTTATTGATCCTTTTCCAAATAAAGCTAGGAAAATAATGAGGAGATTGGGTTTCACTCCCAATATAGGGTAGGCCCACTAGTTGTGTAAAGGAGGTCAGGATATACTATCATTTAGGATCAAAGGCCCATTGTGAATAAAGGAAACTAGATAGTTGAATCTACTAGTGTTTCTTTTGAAGAAAGGCCACCTGAACCTTTTCCTAAGAGAAGAAAGATAATAAGGGAAGAGGAATCACATGATGAAAGTTACTCACCTTCCTAAACCCCTATGAGAATTGAGGAGGAGCAGCTCACTGATGAGCAAATTGAACAAATTGTATCACAAGGGGGAGTTTTTGTTACCCACACTGAGATTGATGAGGGGAACCCCTAGGAGCCTCCTGTGCCAAGTTTTGAGTTAACTATAGTAGATTTTAGGGGAAGGGAATTAGACCCTATTTTGGAACAAGCCAGTCAACAATTTTTGTCAGATGACAATTTTTTAAAATCTAGGGCTTTCCATCAGTTTGCTTGGAGGGAAAACATGCACATTTTTGAGCAAAAATGTAAAAATATGAAAGCAGAACATCCAAAAGTGGATGAAGCCTCCATTTAGAATCAAATAAAGGAAGAAATGATACAAGAGTTCCAGAATATAACCCCTAAAGAGGGGAGATAGTTGGTAAAGGCTGCAAACATTTTATTATTGCCCAATTGGGACATTGCTGATGCCTTAATTTTTATTTATGTGTCAAATAATTTTTGATTGCAAGATCCAGATAAAAAAGATTTCTTGGAAACTACATTTAGTAATGACCAAGTTGCTCTTGTTATGTGGTCATTAAGAAGAGGATCTAGGGCTGCTCCATCACAGCCTCATTATTCAAGACTAACAGGGAGTATCATTGTGAGGAGACTTGCTGATACCTCACATGTACAGTCAACCCACATGAATGTGGATTATTCTCAATTTTCCTTGGCTACTACAAAAAGGGAAGAAAAGCATATGACTGAGTTGCAGAGCAAGTATGAAACAGTGATGGATGCCTATAATAAAGAGGTAAAAAAGAGAATTGAGCTTAAGAACAAGCTATTGGGAAAATCCACTAGGCCAAGAATAACATACCCTCGCACCCCAGTTGAACCTTTCAAATCCAACTCCCTCATAGAAATACCAGATACACCACAAAGGCCACAGTACTACATTGCTGAGGATTTTGAAGAAGAAAAAGGTAAACTGTGGGCCTTACATGTAGAATTGGAGTCCAAATATGAAGATAAACTAAGAAAATCTCTCACATATTTGGGGGACAAAGTTGAATGGCCACTAATTCATGATCAGTTGGCTAGGATGATCAGTATCTAGGAGGATTTGAAAGCCAATGATGAGGCTATAAAGCCTATTGTGAATAAATGGGTAAGGAGGGAGAAAGCAATGACATTTTTGTGTTTCTTTGTCATAAATAATTCTTGTGATCAATTTGAGAAAATGTTTGATATTATTTCTGATCTTGCTAATTTTGACAACTAAAGGATTCATTTACAAAGAATAATAGTAAGCTACTTGAACAAATACAAGAGCCAAAAATTTAGTTTGTTTCCTCGTGCCCTAGACAAGAAAAATAATTTGAAAAACAAAGATGAATGGGCAAAGGAACTTGATGATTTATTCTATTTAAGAATGAATCAAGTCATAAATGAAACATGGCATGCATGGTGGGCTACCACCACAGAAGAAATGGCGAAGGCCCAAATATTCTTTGATTCTTTAAAATGGGAATTTGTTGCGATTAATAATGAAGTTGAGTATGTGCTAAAAAGGAAGAGGGATATTCTGCTATTCAACTGGCTAGATGACACACTTTTTGACAAGTGGATTGTAGAAATAGCCCCTGGTGAACAATTTGATGGAGATGAAACTGATAGTGATGAGGTGCAAGATGAAGAGATCCAAATCATTGACACTATCACTACACAAGCCCAACTAGAAGAAGAATATGAGAATAATCAGTCACCTTCAGTTGCAGGCCCAAGCCCACATAATGTTGATACAACCAAAGAAAAGACAAAGGTAGAAGTTACTCCTACTATATAGGTTTAAAATGGTGAGAGCCCACAAGTGGAGACTAGTGTGCCATCATCAAAAGAAGCTTCATCGTTGGCTTGTTTGGTTGTTGCCTATAAAGAAGGATCAGAATAGAAGCCAACTTAGCAGTGTTAAAAGATGTGATAAAAACTGACCCACCAAAAGGAATGTTTTGATTTGGACATCTTTTGTTACCCACAATTTTGTCCTTTTATGATAGGTGTATGTAAATATTTCTTGTGAAGGACACCTGTCATTTTCTCTTAGCCTGAAGCTTGTTGCATCTCACACTATATAAGTGAGATTCCAGGGCTAGAGAAAGGGTCTGGATTCTATTGTTTATAAGTGTTTATACTTAGTTTTTTTTTGGTCCATTGTTTGGAGCAAGTTTGTGATGTATTTTCTCTGTTAGTTCCTGAGAATACATGAATAATATAATGATTTCTATGTTTCTTCCTAAGGTCATTCTGAGTTTATTATAAATGTATACAATTTTCAAGGAAAATGAATAAAAATTATGAGTTGGCCCCATACCAGTTCTTTCTGAACTTTGTCTCCTTTTGATTATTTGGTTATCTTGATATTCTATGAGTAAAAGGATTGTGCAATTGAATGCAATCCAGTTAGGTTGTATATATATTTATCACTGTTATTAGTTCAATGGATTAAGTAAAAGCTTTGATGAATTTGATAAGGTTGCTATAGTAGTGGAAAGGATTTTTAAAAGATGAATTCTGATAAGAATTACTAATAACATTTGTTGTAAGGTAACAAATTAGATCTAAAAGTTTGTAGTAGACTTTGAACCCCAATGGATTAGGCAATAGTCAAACTGATTTAGTTGGAAGAGAAATGTGTCATAAATGGTTTTCAAACATAGAATTATAATCAACTTTACTTTTATCTCCTAAATATTTTCAAAGTTGGCCTATACTTGTTTGCATGGAATGTTCTAGTTTCAATTAGCCACTATTGCTCATAACACCTACAAACCTATAGAAGAATTTTGGATAGATCTGTTATATGGGATGTGTTCAGCAAATTGTCAAGAATTATGCATGTATTTCAGGATTTGAGATGAGAATTAGAATGAAACTGAAATAGTTCTCATACAAGTGTTTCCTAGTCTTGAATCACCCCTGGGCATACCCACCCTCATTTTGCAGAGCTTGAAGAGTAGAAAACCACCCTTGGTTTTGTTGAAGTTGGGCCCAAATGGTTTGGACATACAATTGTTAATGAGAATGGGCTAGTCTTTTGATTGTATGAGTGATATCATTTTGGTATTGAGCATTTTGTTGCTTAGTAGTTTTAAAACACCAACACTTTCCTAAAGATATAATTAGGAATGATTTTTCACTACAAGAGCGGGAGATTAGGAAAGAAAAATGGAAAATATATAGTAGAATCCTTGGGTTTATTAATGCTTTAGAGCCTAATTATAATCTCCTAGCTAATTTAAAATATTTGGGAAATAAGATTAATATGCTTATGAGTAATTTTTTTGGGTTCATGCAAATCCTAAATGAGAAAAAAACAATTTTTGCTCAAGCCTATCTAGACTAGGCTATTGAGATAGAGAGGAGACTAACTGACGGAGCCATCATAAGCCTGGGGAAGTATACTCTATAGAGAAGGCATGGATATGTGGTAGTGAAGATTGTACAACTTGTACCTCTCTATAAGAGATAATTGTCATACAATCTAGCTATTGCACATATTGCAAAGAAACAAAAATTTGAACAGGGTTCCTCATCTAAGGTTGAAGAATATTCCCCTTCACAAACTCCTATCCACATAGACGATGAAGACTCCTTGATGGATAAATTGAGACATATAGGAAGTGAAAAGGATATTGTTATAACTACAACATAGGTAGAAGAAGGAGCACCTGTAGAGCCTCCTATGCCATCTTTTTCTCTCACTATAGAGGATTTTAGAGGAAGAGAAATTGATCCTATGGTAGATAAGGCATCAAATAAATTTTTGGATGGTGAAATTTTTGTTAAGTCAAGAGCATTCATTCAATTTTGTGGAGGAGAAATATAGACAATTTTGAGGCAAGGTGTAAGAAGATCAAGATAGAGAAACCTGATAGGAAGGACTCTAATATTGAAGAGGAGGTCCAAGCCAACCTTATGGAAGAGATTGGATAGATAGCCCCTGAGGCAGGAAGGTATTTGTTAAAAGATTCAGGAATCATGATATTACCTGAATGGGACATTGCTAATGCAATGGGTTTTGATGCAGACAGAAAGGAAAAGGAGACCCAGTTTAAAACTAAAGATGAGGTTTTGAAATCCCACAAAGGGGTCAAATACAATAATGAAAAGGCCAAAATTTAGGAACTCTCAAATTTTGAGCATATAGGTAGTCTCATGGTCTACAGAGTTGAATAAATAGATAGTGAAAATGTGGCCTTAATTAACAAGGAAATGGTTGACTTTGGTGTGGCTTTAGAAACCAAAGATAAAAATAAATTCTTGGAACTAAACAAGAAATTTGAAAAGGTTTTGGAAGCCTATGATGAAAGAGGGAGGAAAATCAACCAATTGGAAAGCAAGATTACACAATTGGAGAAATTATTTGGGAAAAGAAAGGTAGGCAGACAATTTGGCCACTCAAAATTGATCCCCTCCCCTAGTACCACCTTTTAACACCATTCCAATTTTAGAAATCCCAAGTACTCCTAAAGAACCATAACTTTATTTAGTTGAGGAGCTTGAGGAAGAAAAAGAAAAAATATGGTCACTACAAGTGGAATTATGTACCAAACATGAAGACAAAATCAAGCATATAGTTTTTTATCTAGTGGACATGGTAGGTTGGCCCTCATTTTATTTGGAATTATCAAATTTAATAGAGATATGGAATGAATTGATAAATAATGAGACAACCTTAAGGCCAATTTTGAACAAATGGATCAACACGGATGGCATCGTCACAACCCTTTGTTGTCATGTCATTGACTTTTATAATGAATAGGTTGAAAGAAATTTTAATCAAGCTAATGATCTCTTAGATTTTGATCATAAGAGAAATTTATTGCAAAGAAGGATAAATAATTTCTTATTGAAGTATCTTGGAAAAAGTTTTGATCTCTTCCCACATGTACTCAAAGGTATGGGTCAAATAAAAGAAAGGGAGGAATGGGCCAGGGAATTGAATGGATTAATGAGCATCAGGCTTAATAAGGTGGTAAATAATGAAAAATACATTTGGTTTCCTAGAACTATTGAGGAATTTGTATAGGTACAATTATTTTTTGATTCTTTCAAACAATATTTTTTTGATATAAGGAGAATGGGAAGAGATGTCCTAAAGAAAGAGCAAGAAATATTAAGCTTCAATTGACCTGATGATGCACTTTTTGAGAAGTGGATAGCTGATTACTCCCTAGCAACATAGTTGTTACAAATGGCAGTTGAAGGAGAAAATGTGGACAAATCAATTGCCACATAAAAGGAGCAATTAGTCGATGCATCAGTTTAGATTGAAGAAATAGAAGAAAATAAACAAACTACAATAGTGGACGTGACCATTCAAAATAATAAACTAGCATATGAGAAACCAATTATCACAAATATCTAGATTGTTGAACCTAACATAACACATGCAAGCCAATTGGTCCAACAACATAGAGAGAAATAGACAGAGAAGAACCAATCATCAAATGCAATAGATTAACAAGAAGTTGCTACAATAGAACTAACCCCACCACAAGAAAACCAATAAGAAATCCATTCTGTTGCAAAAGGAAAATGAGCACCAAGTTTTGTCTTTTTTGTAATAGTGAAATTTTTTGTCCTATTTGTAAAAAATTTTGTGTTAAGGACAGTTTTATTTTTCCCTTGATGCCTAAAGCATGTTGCAACTCATGCTATGTAAGTGAGTTCTCAAGGCTAGATGAGGGTTTGAATCTCTTTTATTGCATGATCATGTGTAAATTTTGAGTTAGTCCATGCATACTATAAATAAATTCCAAAATTGAATACTAAGTTATAGGTGCTAGTCTTTTGAGTTATTTTTGACAGAGATGTTCATTGAATTGTATACACTTCAAAGAAAATGAATACAAATATTGAGAGTTGATTTCATTCCAAATCTTGTCTCTATTCTGTTCTCTAAAATTTTGATAGAAATTTTTATTTAATTTTAGTTATAATTCGCTTTGAATTATATTCCAGTTTTATTTTTCTAGTAATATAATGGATTATGTAAATTCTTAATACAAAATGAAAGAACACCATGGTTTCAAGTGAAGACATGATAAGTATGAGATTTGGATGTGAATATAGACAAGTCTTTACACAAAGTGTTCAAATAGGATCAGAAGTAGGTGTGTGGTCTCTATTAGTTATAGCCCAATGGATAAGGCAATGGCCATCCTTGTGAGTTAATCTGAGTGGAATGTTTTACATGATGTAGAATACAATAATCAATCAATCTTTATATTTTTGTTAACTAAGTAGGAAAATATGGGCCTACACTCGATTCAATAAGCCTTAGGATTTTGGTGAAATAGCTAGTTACCATAACTTAAGATCTTTGATTTTTTTTTTAAAAAATGCTCATAAATTTGTTGTCACCAGAATTCATGTTATGAATCTTGACTAGAAGAGTATAGATTTGAATTCCTAAGGTAAAATTTCTTGAATTTTGCATAGTTCAAAGTGGATAATACTTTGATGTCTTGTTAGTTGGTCCTTTTGCTATGATTTGTAGAATACCAATACTAGTTTGTAGTTGATCCCTAGGTTTTCTAGCATTATAAAAGGTAGTAGAAATTACTTTTAAATTAGGATTCAACAATTCCTATCATAGGAACTATAAGTGTATTTCCATATAAGTTACTTGCATACCATGACAATGAACTCACCGTGAGTGTTCTAGTAGTGGATATTCCTCCTCAATATGGGATGTTATTGTCTATAAATCAGAGTGCTACAATTGTGGTAGTTTACAATGTGACCTATCATTTTCCACTTTTCACATAGATGACCAAGCTATGAAGGTGAATATAAAGAGTCAAGAGTCACACACAATTGAGGAAAATGTAGAAAATGATGCAACATGTCCTTGAATACAAAGATGAATTCTTTCAAGCTAGAAGTGATTATCTTAGAGAAAGAAAAGGCACCTACACTAATGACACAAGAAGTGGAACATTTCTCTAAAAGGGAGATCTATGAACTATGTATTTTAATGGTGTAAGTTCTAAGGAAGGAGTTGGTACTAGATTAATTCTTATGTTGACATTATGGTAAAAGTTTTTTTATTAGTGACTCACACTTAGTCAGTTAGATAAGCTACTACTGAGCTTATCTTGTAGTTTGTAGTGTTAACTAAGTAATTGAGGTTCTACAAAGTTCTACAATTGCTATTGATTTCTAGAATCAGTATGCAATTTATGATAAGTAGTATTTATTGAGTTGATCAATGATAGTGCTAAGCAATATTTATAGTATTAACCAAGTTACATAGTGTCAACCATGTTATCTAGTGTCTACCAAGCTCATAGTGTTAGTGATGTGAATCTAGTGTTGACCAAGCCAAGGAGTGTCAACCAAGTGATTCAATTTATACTAAGCTTGCAATTTTTATATTGACCAAGCCATGTAGCGTCAATCAAGTTATTTAGTTTATATGTTAATTTTTGTAGTGCTCATTGAGTCACAAGTGTTGACCAAATTTAGACTACTTGGAAGTGATTAGTATGAATTAAGCTTCTATGTCTACCAAGTGCATGATGATGCTGAGTGTTGACAATGGCTATCGAGTATCAAACCTCATCAATTTTGTCTTTAGAACCCATGTGTTAGTAGTTCAGCTGACTTTGATCTTGTTGGAAACCTTGTTGTAGCCAACTTTGATGAGTTATGATCTGGATTGGTATATATATATAATGTATTGTATCACATCCAAATAAAGATATAGTAGAAAGTATGATGCAAATATAGAGAGTAGAAGTGTAAAGTGAAAAGGCTACAAGTAATATAAGGGGAAAAAAAGATTTATCTATCACAACAACATGATTGTTACATTTCAAAGGAATTTCAACCAAAAAATTAGAGTTATAGATCCAAGTGTATCAGCTAAATCCTTTGACTGGGTAGACTTAACAGTCTTTGACAAATATCTTTATCGAGTGCATACTTCATTGTATATTTTGTAAATCCTTTCACAAGGTGGACCTAGTAGTCCTACTTGCTCCTAACAGGGAAAATCATTAGAAGTGATCAATTATAAGACATAACCAACCAACTTTATACTATAGTACTAAAGTGTGTGGGTATCATCTCCACCCCAGTTTTACTTTCTATTTAGAAGATTTTTGGGTCACCATATCTTGTGTCAAAATGTTATGAATGTTTTACTACTTTCATTCTTTCATGCATGCAATTAGATTAGAATATTTAATGAAGGATTAATTGGTGAAATAAGTTGAAGTTTTATTGGTTCTTGATTCACCCCTCCCCTCTTAGTAACCTTTCCTACCTCACAGTTCCAACACTTATCTCACTACTGAAGAAATATTTCAAATTCTCTTTCTCTCAAGAATTTGCATGAACAAATAATATTTCAAAATATGAAACACTCCTCTTAGGTCTGAGATTAGCTTTAAAACATGGTATAAATTTCTTGTATGCAATTGGTGACTCTGAGTTAGCAGTATTGTAGATTAGGAAAGAATATGCATCAAAGAATAAGAAGCTAAATAAGTACATAAATATTGTATGGGATAAAATTGAAGCCTTTGATGCTTTTGGAATTACATGGATTGATAGGATAAACAACAAGATGGTAGATCTTCTAGCTAATGTGGTTATAAATTTTTATGACATATATTTTGCAAGAGTATCCAAAGTTGAAGTGCAAGCCAAGCCTTCAATTCCTTACAATTTTGAAATATGGAAGGTATTTGAAGATGATTTGGATATTTTAAAACTCTTTAACTACAAAGATAAATATCATGGACAAGATTTAGACTGTAACACTCTTGTACAAACCATTGATGGAAAATATACTATTTTTAAGAATGAGGTCATAAAACTTAAGATTAATAAAGTCCCAAAAGGTCTAGTTTTTTTGAAGATCATTTTTGATAACCAGGATAGGGTAAAAGAAGATGTTAAGGAAAAAAATCTAGAGGAGATGGAGGAGATAAATTTGGGTACAATAGAACGTCCAAAGAAGGTATACATAGGCAAGATGTTGTCTCCTATTGTAAGGAAATCTATGATTGAGTTATTAAGAAAATACATGCATGTCTTTGAATGGTCATAGGATGACTTAAAGTCTTATAGGTAAGATCTATTCAAAAAATTTACCCCTCTTAAGGAATATGCCAATCCTTTTAGACAAAAGAAGAGACCAATAAATCCTACTCTAGATCCTAAAATGAAAGAGGAGTTGATGAAGCTTAGAGATGTGGATATCATAAAGCCCATCAAACATTCTACATGGATCTCAAATTTGGTGCCTATCAAGAAGAAGAATGGAGATATTAGACTATGTGTGGACTTTAAAATTTTAATATTTCATTTCTAAAGTATAAGGAAAAGCTTCCAAACATGGAAGATATGTTGCAAAGAGTAACTAGTTCTAAATTGATGTTTATTATGAATGGATTCTCTAGTTAAACCAATTATTGGTAGATGAGGCCGAGCAATATAAAACTACTTTTACCACCCCATGGGGTACATATGTATATGTAAGGATGCCATTTGGACTCAAAAATGTGGGAAAACTTTCTATAGAGACATGGATGTGGCCTTTGTTGTGTTGGTTCTATCAATATTGATGATCTTTCTTGATAATGACTAGGAAGTGCATCAAATATCTCATTCATAGGCACGTCAAAGAGGTTTTCACCTTTGGATACATATTTTATTTTTTCCATTTTAGTTTTTGATACTACTACAATGTGGTTTTCACCATCAGACCTTCTATTTCTTTTCTTTCTTATTATGTGACTGCGATAGTTGATGTCAGCTTCAGTCATGTTGACACTTTGTTCGCTGGTTGAAGATGTTATAGGTTTGAGAATGTTTAAGTAGCAAGCAAGAATATAGTCATTCTCAAATGTAGGGACTTCACTAGATGTATTGGAATTCCAGTCTATAAGCTTAGGATAGGTGAGTGAAAGAGATGTGCTAGATTCGATGGTGTTCATAGTATAGTCATCAAATGCTTGGACAAGCAATTTGAGACCTAGAGCAGCTTCATCCAAAAGTGTGTTCAAATGCCTTAGAGTTCTAATGTTATTAATTGAAGACTCTGTTGGCCTAGTTTTTCACCCTTTGTATATTTTTTCCACCCTATAGTGAAAACCCTAGTTCTATGTGTAAAAATTATGAAATTTGTTAAAACCCTAGATGAAATCTTTCAAATTTCATAAACCCTTGTTTTTGTACCCTAGCCCTCACAATAGTGGAAAGTAATATTTTATCAATCACACGGGAAGCCCTTATCCTAAGTTTTGATTCTTACATTTTCCCATAATTAATTTTTTTAATTACTTTTCATGAAATAAAAACTCTTCACTGGAAGTAGTGCCATAATTGTAGTTATTTCCTAAGTATTTGATGAGGTGTCTAACCATGATGGTTTATTTCTAATAGCTATTAATCTTTGGAACATCAATAGATAGTGCTTTCCCACAAGATGAAGTTGCTCAAAGTTTATGGAATGTGGGCAAGTGCTTGCTTGACATGTGGCCATGGTGACATTAACCCAATTACCGTGCCACCAAAGTCTGAAGTTTTCAAAATTTTCTAGAGCATGTTTTAATTTCAAGCAATTTCATTAGTTCCACTAAGTAGTAGGACCATCTTTGGTATTGTATTAATTGACCCTTTGATCTTAGAAAGATCAATGATAGTCATATTATCACTTCATGAAGATGTGTAAAGTTTACCTAAAGCATCAAAGCACCTGATTGACATGTGTCTTCAATGTTGAATTATTTCAAAAGGCATAAGATATATTCATCATTAATCTTGGGAAGATCAATTAATAGTGCTTGCCCACAAAATGATGTTGCTCAAAGTTTATGGAATGTGGACAAGCACTTGCTTGACATGTAGCATTTGATGAGGTCATGGGACCACAGTTCTTAAAAGGTAGTAATGTGGTATGTATAGTTGATGACTATTAGAACATGTTGGAAAAGGGCAATGCATTTATTGGTTGACTATGTTGACTAGATTTAAAAGGGGCATGATCTGTGTACATTTTTGATCCTCAGAAGATCAACGGACAACACTTCCCCACAAAAAAAATGACTAAGCTTTAAGAAAATTAGGGAAGTGCCTGCTTGCCATGTGGACAAGTGGGATTGGTGGCTGAGAAATTTTCTCCATTACACTAGCATGGAAAAACATGGTGATATGGAACATGTTAATTGGTGGGACAATTCATGTGTTTCTCAGCTAGAAGATGATGTAGACACCTAAAATTTTCCAAATCACATGTCTTGACCAATTAAATAAATATTTATTATTTATTTAATTCCCTTACCTTTAATTAAATAAATTTTACATTTATTTAATTATGTTCACCTTTTCTTGATTTAAACAAACTAAGGTTTATTTAAATCCTAACCCATCCCCTTTAATTAAGTACTTTGTTTACTTAATTAATCCTTTCCTAATCCCTCTTGGAATTAAATATTAAATTTAATCCTATTTGAGCACATGGCTCCTACCTCTAACCCTCACCTAACCTCACTTCCCTAACCTAACCCATCCTTCTAACCTAGGTCAATCCACTTTCCCATTAATTAATCTTACTTCCTCATCTCATCACATCACTAATCATTTGCACAATCCTAATCAAAGGATTAGCAAACCCTAGCCACATGTGACATGTGACTCTTACACACTTACAACCTTGTTCCCCTTCACATGTGAACCAAGGTGTCTCACACATGTGTGAGAAACTTTGAACCTCCAACCCTCTTACACATGTCATTGACCCATCACTTTCAAAGGTCTCTCACACATGTGTGAGGAAACATGATCTTACACACCTCTTACACCTGTCATTGACATGTCACATCAAAGGTTGCTCACACATGTGTGAGCATCTTTCCCCCTTTGAGTGGTCAAAACCCTAATCCACATGGAGTCTACTTGGCCTCCACCTCATGGACACCTCATTGATCCTGAGAGATCCTAGCCATCCATCTTGCATTCAATCTTAGCCGTCCATTGCATCCATTTTCCTATAAAAGGAGAGCCCTCTCCTTATTTTCACAAGCACCTTCTACCTCATTGTTATGCTACTGGATTTGTGAGCAACCACATCCCATGAACAATGAAATCATCTACACTTGATGGTTTCATGAGGTTTGCATAGTGCTATTTTGTTGTTCATTTACATGTCTTCTTTCATATTTTGAGGTTTTGCATGATAATGTAAGAATGTGCATTAGTTGCTTAGTGTTATTTCCTTAGTTACATTTTTATGCAACACATTTTGGCATTTTTTCCGCTCTTTGATATAGCATTAGTAATGTTATATCAAATAAGAATAAAATATAGTGGCTAGGAGGATAAGACTAGTAGCGTGATGCCCCAGTCATGAAAGGATGAGGAAGGATGATGAGGGTGGAAGGGTATGCCCCCTCAAGAGGACATGCGGGTTAGGAGAACATGGATGTTCTCTTGAAATGGAATGGAGGGGAAAATGAAAAGAGTGATAAAGCTATGCTGCAATGGTGTGAAAAACCTAAGTTTGATATTGTATTTAACACTATGCACCAAGGTATGAGGAAGCAAGATGACAATGTGTCAAGTACGTGATAAAAAATGGGTCTAATACAACCATATGTCTTATGAAACCATGATATGGAAGATCATGATTCCTTGGACAATAGGATGCAAAGACCATGATACATGTAAAAAATGCTAATGCATACAAGTAATCAAGAAACCATGCACAAAAGACCAAAAGCAAACCACCATTTTGCCCCTAGTCAAGCTGAAAACCCATTAATGGATTGATTGATGATGATTGATTAAGGATGGCAAAGCTAATGGTAAGCATAATGCACATCCAAGGATTGGGAAGGATTCATCCCATGATAATGATGTTTGAATATAATAAATGGATTATCAGCTGATCGGGTCAAATTGATGAATCGATTAGGGATTGATGTTCAAGATTGCAAGATTAGATTGATTGAATTAATATTGATTGCATAGTTGATATATATTTTTGATTTTTTGATTTTATGGTGGATAGAAGAATGAACGTGGATGAGATTGGAAGAATAGATATTGATGAGATAAAGAGTGATGAGAGTAGAATAGATTTGATTTGAAAGAATTAGAAGAATTGAAAATTGATTGAATTAGAAGATAAATGAATTTGATTGAAGTGGAAGAATTAGAACTGAATGTGAGATAGAATGGATAGAAATGAATTGATCGAATGAATGTGAGATAGAATGAATAGAATGGAACCAATGACAAGGGAGGGTCAAGGTATGGTAAATGGGGGAAAAGCCACGTGAGGTGGTGGATGACAGGAATAGTGAAAGGCTATGAGGGGCCAAATGATATGGTGTTGGAAAGTATGAAACCAAGGACCATGTTTCAAAGGAGTCCAAATGCCCCATACCAAGGATAGGAAAATAGAAGAAAATATGGTGGGAAAGGATGCATGAAAATGGAAGGAGATATGGTGGGAAAGGAGGCATGAAAATGGGAAAATGGTGTGAAGGCTTAGCGTATGGAGGAAGAGAAGGCATGTGCTCTTCCAAAGCATGTATGAACATTTTGATATTGTGCCTCTAGTATTGAGCATGAGCATGGACATGAAAGTGCAATGAATAAGAAAAATGTGAGGGAGGGTATGAAAAAGGGATAATGATATGAAGAGTATGGATGAAATGTGCGATATGAAGTGGATGAAATGGAGGGGGTAACCAAGATCAAGGACATATGAAAGAAGGATGGAAGCACGTATGAGTATGGATGGAAAATGGATGAAATGAACATGACAAGGACTATGGGATGCAAGAGAGGGATAGCATGTCAAGATCAAATACATGAAAGTGGATGGAAAGATGTAAGAAAATGTGTGGAGAAGGAGAAAGGGACATGGAAAGCACATATGGATGGATGAAAGGAAAATGAAAGTCAAGATCAAAGATGGAAAAGGATAATGAATGGTGGATGGAAGCATGGAAGGTATGTAAGGGAAAATGGTATGGATGGAGATTGGATTGATTGAATTAGTATTGATTGCATAGTTGATATATATTTTTGATTTTTTGATTTTATGGCAGATAGAAGAATGAACGTGGATGAGATTGGAAGAATAGATATTGATGAGATGAAGAGTGATGAGAGTAGAATAGATTTTATTTGAAAGAATTAGAAGAATTGAAAATTGATTGAATTAGAAGATAAATGAATTTGATTGAAGTGGAAGAATTAAAACTGAATGTGAGATAGAATGGATAGAAATGAATTGATCGAACGAATGTGAGATAGAATGAATAGAATGGAACCAATGAAAAGGGAGGGTCAAGGTATGGTAAATGGGGGAAAAGCCACATGAGATGGTGGATTATAGGAATAGTGAAAGGCTATGAGGGGCCAAATGATATGGTGTTGGAAAGTGCAAAACCAAGGACCATGTTTCAAAGGAGTCCAAATGCCCCATACCAAGGATAGGAAAATGGAAGAAAATATGGTGGGAAAGGATGCATGAAAATGGAAGGAGATATGGTGGGAAAGGAGGCATGAAAATGAGAAAATGGTGCGAAGGCTTAGCGTATGGAGGAAGAGAAGGCATGTGCTCTTCCAAAGCATGTATGAACATTTTGATATTGTGCCTCTAGTATTGAGCATGAGCATGGACATGAAAGTGCAATGAATAAGGAAAATGTGAGGGAGGGTATGAAAAAGGGATAATGATATGAAGAGTATGCATGAAATGTGCGATATGAAGTGGATGAAATGGAGGGGATAACCAAGATCAAGGACATATGAAAGAAGGATGGAAGTACGTATGAGTATGGATGGAAAATGGATGAAATGAACATGACAAGGACTATGGGATGCAAGAGAGGGATAGCATGTCAAGATCAAATATATGAAAGTGGATGGAAAGATGTAAGAAAATGTGTGGAGAAGGAGAAAGGGACATGGAAAGCGCATATGGATGGATGAAAGGAAAATGAAAGTCAAGATCAAAGATGGAAAAGGATAATGAATGGTGGATGGAAGCATGGAAGGTATGTAAGGGAAAATGGTATGGATGGAGCTTGCCCCCAGTGTAGGGTGCAAGTGGAAGTGGAAGACAATGGATACATGATAGGAGAATGAAGGGAGGACTCAAACATCTATATACGTAGATGGTATACCTTGATATATTTTTGCTTTTCTTTTTATTTTCAAGGAATTTTGAATATTTTCTCATAGATGTTGATGGGGTAGTGAACGGAGGAAAATGGCTTATGGAAAAGTTTGGATTAAGGGGGTGGAGTGGGTAGGAGGAAGACATGGTTGATGGATGCTAGGTTGGAAGGCTTGTAGATGGGTGGATGAAGGAGGTGAAAATATTGTCATTGGCACACACCTTGAAAGGTGATGGAAAGGAGGAAATTGTGGGGGATACGTAAGTGAAAGTTTGAATTTTGGGATAGAGGGACCCAAAATAGATGAAAGAGACGATGGATTTGGGATGGTGGATTTGGGTATATAAGGACCCAAAATGGATGTGGAAGCCTTTGGATTAGAAAAATTGGATGTCATTTTGAATCTTTCTTTGAGATTCATTGCTACATTAAGTAGCATTGGTATCCGCAAAATTTTTGTATTTTTGATTTTGAGCCTTTGTGGCTTTCTAATTTTGCTTTGGATCAGATTTTTCTTTTCTTGAACATGTCATTTAGAGGGGACATGTTGATCCTTGTGCTTTTGTGGATTTTTGGCTTTATTTTCTTTTTCTTTGGCATCAAAATTGCTTCCATTGGCTATGGTATGGGTGCATGAAGATAAATGGGGTGGAGAGCTTAGGGATGGTGAACGTGGTAAGGAATTCAAGGATGTGTTCCTTTGTTGATCTTTAGGAGCATGAGGGGATGATGTGGTAGACATAGATATGGTGGATGGATGTATGTAAGGGCCCAAAATGGATGGAAGGGATGAAGGGTTTGAATGTGGAACATAAGGACCCAGAATGGATGGAAGATAAGGACCTAGAATGGACTTGGAATATGAATGGTCGAAGTGTTTAGGTTTGGAAGGAGGAATTTTGGATTTGGAAGGAGTGGAAGATGTACCAACATCTTGAGCCATGGTTTCTTCAATGGGATACTTATTATTTTCCACACAAGATGTGATTCCATGTAGATGGGGTTCATGAGTGGATTGGATAGGCATGATACGATCATGTGGAGGAGTAGGATCACAAGGGGGATTATGAGGATAATAAGATTTGGAGATGGAGTGGGATCATGAAAAGAAAAGGAAGGGGTGCTTTGATCTTGACTTAGAAGAGGATTATGGAGTGGAATGCATGGATCATGAGATGGAATAGGATCATTGAATGGAGTGGAGGGAATGGAGCCATGAGATAGGGTGATTTGATCTTGACATGGAGGAGTATGAGTGGGCGGAGTAGAAGGAATCTCTTCATGAAGTGGAGGATCTATGGAGGCTAACTCTTGAGATGGCATGGAATCGGTAATGTGCTTGGTACATGGAATGTCTTGATCTTGGTTAGGAAGGGGATCATGAGATGGACTAGGGGGGATAAATGGATCTTGAGGGATAGGGGAAGGATGGGATGGAGAAATGCTCAGATCTAGAGGAGAAGAGGAATCTATAGTGACATGCTTTGGAGGAAGAACTTTGGGTGATTGGCTCACTTTATCTTGTTCTTTACACTTAGCCAAGAGTGATATGAAAAACCCCTTACGAGGTGGGGATGATGTGGATTTTGGAGGACTATGATTGTGTGAAGGTTGAACTATGGATAGGGGATTGCATGGAGGGTTGGGGTTGGATGGGACATGAGGACTATGATCTTCGAAACATGGGGAAAGAGGACACATGGCATGGAAGGCGGCCTCTTTTTGTTGACTTGCCAATAGATAATTCTTTAATTGTTCCATTTCCATGGTAAGGGAATTTGTGCTAGAGGAAGCGTATGGGTTATGAATGGAATCGTATGGGGGTAAAGGCTAATGAGGTGGATTGCCCTTGTCAAAGGTAGAATAATAATGAACATGAGATGGATTACAGTTGGATATGAAGTGTGAAGGATGGATTTGATATGTAGGTTGAATGGGAGGTATAACTCCATATTGTCTTTGAAGATTGTCAACCATGTGATTAAGAAAATTCAAATCCATAGATGTTAGAAGAAGAAAGATGGATGATGAAGGAAATATGAACTTAGGAGTAGGAGCTTTGGACTTTGACTTTATTCAAATTGGATTTGACTTGGTATGATTTGATTGAATTTGATTGGATTTGATTTGATGTTGATTTGATATTGATTGGATTGGATGAGGGTTTGATTTGATTTGATAAAAATCCTATTAGATTGTGAACAAGTGAATGTGAGATTTGAATTAAAGTCCAATGTTGATGACAATGCTCCTATGTCCAAAGTGGAAGATGTGATGCAAAGTTCAATTAGAAGAAGACTTGAATGAAATTAGAAAGATTGATTATGGAGGAATATGTAAATGGATTAAATGAGAAATTGATTAGAAATGAATGAATTTGACAAGGGTTGAATTAGAAGAATAATGATGTGGAGGATTGAATTAAGAATGTATTATGAGATTGGCGGAAGAAATTGAAGTTGGATGATGATGAAGCATGACTAGGATGAAGACTAGGAATTAGACTGAATGATGAGGAAATGATGTCGAAAAATGAAGATGATTAAGATGTGGAGGAATGGTTTGAATGATGAAGACGAGATGTATGAGTGTGATGAATTTGATGGAGAGAAGATGTGACATGGAAGTGATGTGGACAACTTGACTAGGGGAACCCTAAACCAAGACTTGTTTTTGTTGTTTTTGAAATTGTTTTTGATTTTTTTTTTTTTTGGATTTTTGAAGTTTTATGATTTTTTGGATTTTTATGTTTTATGATGCAAAATATATACATGAAATTTGTACAAGGCAAGTTTGTTTCAAACACACAAGAATGGCAAACACACCAACAATCCTATAAGGTTTTAACTAGGATGTACAAGGATCAACTAGAGAGTGTCCTCGATATACGCAAGGTACGTGAGGCCCAAATCTGTAGATGAAAGAAAATACTGCCACAGAGCCAAGGGCAGACGGTAACCCAAATCTCCTTCTTCACTTTCCAAAGGTATAAAGTTATTTGGGGCTTAGCCAAGAGTGACAATATTATGCTTCCAAGAGAGGTGTCTTTCGATTCACCTCCCAATTTTTATACTCCGCTAGAACACTGGAGTTGAGGTCATCCCAAGGGGTGATGAAATTCCCAAGAAGGCCTCGTAAAAAAGAACAACAAGACCACTTGTTTCTTGTGCACCCAAGATCACCCAAAGGCATGAGGGGAGAGAATACGTAAGTGGCCTTGGGGTTTAATAGACATGCGTTCTTTTCCAATGAATCTTTAGGTTTTGTAATCTACTTGAAGACACACGTGTTTAAAGCATACAATGTTCTTTCCAATTTGAAATAGCACCAACGTAAATGAAAATGTGAATTCATCCATAAGAAAGTAAATCGAGCATGTGTATAAGAAAAATGTTTAAAATGAAATCAATTTCCCTTAAGGCATTCAAGATTGTGTGGGTTCGTTTTAAGCACCAATTCCAAATGTTTGCTAACCTAAGCATACATGTCCATTCCCTTAGGGAATTCACGATTGAATTTGATTGTTTTAGTGTTTAACCATGCATTCAAAAATGAGTGTTTAGGCATACAAGTTCATTCCCAAAACAAAATTAAAGCAAAAATCTGCAAGCAAGATGGTTAGTGAGAAAATATCCCTGCAAAAACACAAGTTAGGGTAGTGAAAATGTAAGACAAATGTGAAACAACCCTGCAATGAAAAGGTTAGCACAAATTTTAGTATTTGATAGAGAAAATAGAGATATAAACAACATCAAAATATAATGAAACCAACATCAACACGACGGGCTCAGAATTAGCTTTCCAACAATATTTCGTTATGCAAAAACGAAGCTCGTATGCTCAAGTTATGAGCAAAAAACCAAAGGCTGCTCCTTATGGTCTTAGAGAGGCATGGAATGCTGATGTAGTGCTGACATCAGTGACCTGCAAGAAAAAATTTGACGGTTAAGAGAACGTCAAGCAATTTTTTTTTGTTTTTTGAACATTTTTTGCTTAAAAAGACAGTCATGAGATTTTAAGAAAAAATGTTATTTAAAAAAAAAAACTAAACGTGAAATAACAAAATAAAAGTTTGTAACATTATTATCTCCATTCAAAAAGGGAAATGGAATAAAGTTTTTGTTTGTTATTTGTTATTTATTTATTTTATTTTTTTGTTTTTTTTGATGTTTTTGCATTTTTTTAAAAATAAAATAAAATAAAAACTATTTTTGTTTTGTTTTAAAAATGGGGCGGAGGGGCAGCCAAGGGGGCAGTGTAGCCATGGGTTAGGGTTTCGACGAGGGCTGAATGGAGAGGTGGTGTCCATGGCAGAGCGGAGCGGGGGTTAGGGTGGAGCTTTCTATGCTGGAGAAGGTGATGAAGCCGAGCATGTTGAAAACAAGCACGGTGAAGCTGAGTGCTAGAGAGAGTCGTTGAGCACAGAGAGGAGGGGAAGTAGTAGGGCACGGCTGCAGGGCAACACTCGTGGGTGGCATGTGGCGCACCGAATTTTGGCACCATGGTCACAGGATATTACAGGCTATGGATATAGCAATGCCATGAGTGGAGAATGTAGCTACAACTAGTGATTGCGTAGTGGGGAGGAGGCCGCAGGAATGGCGGGAGCAGAGGGGATGCAGCGGCGCAGGAGGAGTAGAGACCGCATTTGTGATGGGAGAGAGGGCAGACAGTGGTGGCAGAAAGTCTTTGGCAAGAAGAGGAGGTGTTGGGAGTGGCTAGAGGCGCAGGAGGAAGGGTTGTTAGGTTTGTAGAGGGCCATGGGCTGGTGAAGCTCAGGGGTTTTCAGCCGTGGTGAGCAGCACGATTGTGGGCCGAGTAGCAGGAAGTGACGATGGAGGAGCTGTGGGTTGCAAGAGAGGGAGGAGCACGGGAGGTCATGGCATTCGCAGGCAGGTGGCCAGTGGTTCAGCCGGTGGTTGCAGTGAGCAGTGGAGACCTCGGCCGCGGTGGAGCAGCTAGGGGTTGCAGAGTGCAGGGCTGCGGCGGCGGTTGCGCCGCTCGTGGGTGACGGTGCTACTTGTGGATGGCTACGCCGCTCGCCAATAACAAAGCCTGCACAAACAACAATTTTTTTAAAAAAATTTTTGATTTTGATTTTTTTTTTTAATTTATGATTTTTATTATTTTAAACTAACCTATTTTTTAATTTAAACTAACATATATGAAACAAAATAAGCCCCCCTCACTTATTTTATTTTATTTTTTTAAAACATAAATAAAATAAAGTGACAATAAAGCAAACTCCACCCTTTTTATAAAAAAAATTTTTAAAAAATTGATTTTTGATTTTTAATTAAACTAACTCCACTCTTCTTCTTCTTTTTTTGATTTTTAATATTTTCTACTTATACAAAAAACAAACAAAAAATCTACCCACTATTTTTTTCAAACAGTTTATGTATTAACAAAAGGGGAGTATTTTTTTTTCTTTCTAATTTTTTCTAATAACGAAGAGGATATTCAATGCATATGAACCCTAAAACTTGAAAACAAAGCAATAGGCAAAGTATAAAGTGTTTTATGTCAAAAAACTTCCCTTGGGTCCTCCAAATGCAATGATGGGCTCCTTGACTTGATTAGAGGCTCCTCATGAAACTTGATCCCAAAATGCAAGCTTTCAACCTAAACACTTGAAAACTCACAACACACTCAAAAACATATTAGATTGTTAGTTTGAACCCGTGAAGTGGGTCCCATTGGGCATGCCAAATGTGTTGCATAAAAATGTAACTAAGGAAATAACACTAAGCAACTAATGCGCATTCCTACATTATCATGCAAAACCTCAAAAGATGAAAGAAGACATGTAAATGAACAACAAAATAGCACTATGAAAACCTCATGAAACCATCAAGTGTAGATGATTTCATTGCTCATGGAATGTGGTTGCTCACAAATCCAGTAGCATAACAATGAGGTAGAAGGTGCTTGTGAAAATGAGGAGAGGGCTCTCCTTTTATAGGAAAATGGATGCAATGGATGGCTAAGATTGAATGCAAGATGGATGGATAGGATCTCTCAGGATCAATGAGGTGTCCATGAGGTGGAGGCCAAGTAGACTCCATGTGGATTAGGGTTTTGACCACTCAAAGGGGAAAAGATGCTCACACATGTGTGAGCAACCTTTGATGTGACATGTCAATGACAGGTGTAAGAGGTGTGTAAGATTATGTGTCCTCACACATGTGTGAGACACCTTTGAAAGTGATGGGTCAATGACATGTGTAAGAGGATTGGAGGCTCAAGGTTTCTCACACGTGTGAGACACCTTGGTTCACATGTGAAGGGGGACAAGGTTGTAAGTGTGTAAGAGTCACATGTCACATGTGACTAGGGTTTGCTAATCCTTTGATTAGGATTGTGCAAATGATTAGTGATGTGATGAGATGAGGAAGTAAGATTAATTAATGGGAAAGTGGATTGACCTAGGTTAGAAGGATGGGTTAGGTTAGGGAAGTGAGGTTAGGTGAGGGTTAAAGGTAGGAGCCATGTGCTCAAATAGGATTAAATTTAATATTTAATTCCAAGAGGGATTAGGCAAGGATTAATTAAGTAAAAAAAGTACTTAATTAAAGGGGATGGGTCATATCCTTCCATACCCTTCCACCCTCGTCATCCTTCCTCATCCTTTCATGACTGGGGCATCACGCTACTAGTCTTATCCTCCTAACCACTATATTTTATTCTTCTTTGATATAACATTACTAATGCTATATCAAAGAGGGGCAAAATGTAGACACCTAAAATTGTCCAAATCAAATGTCTTGACCAATTAAATAAATATTTATTATTTATTTAATTCCCTTACCTTTAATTAAATAAATTTTACATTTATTTAATTATGTTCACCTTTTCTTGATTTAAACAAACTGAGGTTTATTTAAATCCTAACCCATCCCCTTTAATTAAGTACTTTGTTTACTTAACTAATCCTTGCCTAATCCCTCTTGGAATTAAATATTAAATTTAATCCTATTTGAGCACATGGCTCCTACCTTTAACCCTCACCTAACCTCACTTCCCTAACCTAACCCATCCTTCTAACCTAGGTCAATCCACTTTCCCATTAATTAATCTTACTTCCTCATCTCATCACATCACTAATCATTTGCACAATCCTAATCAAAGGATTAGCAAACCCTAGTCGCATGTGACATGTGACTCTTACACACTTACAACCTTGTCCCCCTTCACATGTGAACCAAGGTGTCTCACACATGTGTGAGAAACCTTGAGCCTCCAACCCTCTTACACATTTCATTGACCCATCACTTGCAAAGGTGTCTCACACATGTGTGAGGAAACATGATCTTATACATCTCTTACACCTGTCATTGACATGTCACATCAAAGGTTGCTCACACATGTGTGAGTATCTTTCCCCCTTTGAGTGGTCAAAACCCTAATCCACATGGAGTCTACTTGGCCTCCACCTCATGGACACCTCATTGATTCTAAGAGATCCTAGCCATCCATCTTGCATTCAATCTTAGCCATCCATTGCATCCATTTTCTTATAAAAGGAGAGCCCTCTCCTCATTTTCACAAGCACCTTATACCTCATTGTTATGCTGCTGAATTTGTGAGCAACCACATCCCATGAGCAATGAAATCATCTACACTTGATGGTTTCATGAGGTTTACATAGTGCTATTTTGTTGTTCATTTACATGTCTTCTTTCATATTTTGAGGTTTTTCATGATAATGTAGGAATGTGCATTAGTTTCTTAGTGTTATTTCCTTAGTTACATTTTTATGCAACACAGATGATTGTATTGCTGGCGTGCAATTTTTAAAAGGTGAAATTGTAAAGTTGTAAAGATTACTATGATCATTGATATTTGGAAGATCGATAATCTATGCTTCATCGCTTTGTGAGAGTTCTCTAATTTTAAGAAATGTGGGAACATACTATATTGATACATGGAAATTCTAAAAAGGAATTATTGTAACTTTTTCATTTTAAAAATAAGTCTTCCGATGCTTGATGATCAATAGTTAAAATTCAAATTTTATTACATGGTACAAAATTTTGATCAATGCCACTTTGTGCAAGCTTAATGCTATAGTAAAGTTCATAATTCACCATTATTGAGCCATAGGATCACAAAATTATCATAGTGCAAGTATTTCTAAGAGCTAGGACAAGAATTTTTTTCAAGGTTTTCAATCTACGAAGTGATTTACAGAGGCAAAGAAGCAAGCAAAGTGGATAAGTTGTCTAAATACAAACTATATATTTTCCTGAGGACATAATAAAAAATTAGTTCTCATTGCAAGAACAAGAGGTCAAAAAAGAAAAATGGATAGTCTATAGTAAAGTATTAGACTTTATAAATGCTCTTGAGCCAAAATATGATCCCTTGGTAGATAAGAAATATTTGGGGGTGAAAATAGATATGTTGATGAATAATTTCTCTGTAATCATGCAAACTTTGAATGAGAAAAAGGAGATCATAACAAAGGCATACCTAGACAAGGCTCTTGAAGTGGAAAGGAGGTTAGCCAGTAGAATGGTTGTGACCCTAGGCCAATATACACTACAAAGAAAGGTAGGGTATGTAGTGGCTCAGAACATACAATATGTTCTTCCATATAAGAGGCCAAGATATGAAAGCCCTCTTGATACATGTGCCCCTAAAAATAAGAGACTAGAATAGGGATCATCTTCTCATGTAGAACAATATTCACCCACCTAGACTCCACTCAGAATAGATGATGAAGCATCTTTGAGGGAACAGATTAGGCAAATTGGAGGGGAAGGGGACATTGTGATTATGACTATTATTATTAAAGGAGAAGTATCGAAGGAGCCTCTCATGCCATCTTTTGATCTTACTATTGTTGAATATAGAGGTAAGGAAATAGACCCTGTGATTGCATAGGCTTCCAAAAAATTTATTGATGATGAAAACTTTGTAAAGATTAGAGCCTCTACACAATTTTTGTGGAGAAGAAATATTGGTAATTTTGAGACTAAGTGTAAATCAATAAAAGAAGAGCAACCAAATAGGTTGGACTCTATAATTGAAGATGAAATTAAAGCTAAATTCATGGAAGAGTTTTCACAACTAACCCCTAAGGGGGGAAGGAAACTTTTGAGAGACTCGAGAGTTTTAATTTTACCTAAGTGGGACATAGCCAATGCTATGAATTTTTATTCTACCAGGAAGGAAAAGGATTATTATTTTAAATTTGGGGAGGAAATCATGTAGGCGCATAAAGGTTTAAAGTACATAAATGATCACCAAGCATTGGTGATATGGTCTATTAGGAAGAGAGACAAAACCAAGCTACAAGAAGTTTCAAGTGCTTAACATACTAGTAGCCTCATCCTTTATAGAGAAAATGATGTAGATAGTGAAAAGGTATCTAAAATGACTAGGGAAATGATGGATTTTGGGGTGGTAGTTGCTGAGAAAGATAAAGGTAAATTCCTAGAATTGAATGCTAGGTTTAAAGAAATATTAAAGGCATATAAGGAAATAGGGAATAGGATAAATTAGCTAGAAACTCAAGTATCCCAAATGGATAAATGATTAGGAAAGAGAAAAGTGGAAGAATCTAGTAGGGCCCAAATTACTTGTCCTTATCCACTGGTGGAGCCTTTTAAATCCACTCCTCATGTTGAAATTCTAGATACTCCCCAAAGGCTCAAATTTTATATTGCAGAAGACTTTGAAGAAGAAAAGAGTAAACTATGGGCATTACATGTGGAGCTAAATGTGCAATATGAGGATAAACTGAGGCAAGCTCTCATGTATTTAGTTAGTAAAATTGACTAGCCATCATTTTATGAGAAACTAATAAAATCAATAAATGTATGGGATGAGATAAAGGCTAATAATGAAGCCTTGAAGCCAATTGTCAACAAATGGAGTAAAAGGAGCAAAGGTGTTGCTCTTCTATGTTTTTTTGTCATCAATTTTTCCTATGAATATATAGAAAAGACTTATGATATGACCAATGATCTCTTAGAATTTGATGATAAAAGAGTTGAGTTACAAAAGAGGATCATTAATTATCTTCACAAATATAAGATTATTAATTTTGAACTCTTTCCCCATGCCATTGATATAAGTGATAAGTTGAAAAATAAAGAGGAATGGGCTCAGGAATTGAATGATTTATTTTGGCTTCAAATGAAAAGGGAAATGCATGGTGGGTAGATACAACCAAAGAAATTGTAAAGGTGTAGTTATTTTATGATTCTCTAAGGAGAGATTTTGCTGAAATTAACAAAATTGGGGAATATGTAATTGAAAGGTAGCATGATATTCTAAGCTTTAATTGGCCAAATGGCATACTTTTTAACAAGTGGATAGCAGACCTTGTCCATGCTAAATAGTTAGAACTTGATAAAACTGATGATGATCAAGAATTCAAATAATTGATACATCAGTACAAGTAGAAGAAGACAAGCATAAAAAGCCAATTTTAACTACTAGAATCAAGGTTCAAACTAATAGTATGACAACAAAAGAATAAGATGTAACTAAAATTTTGGTAGTATGTGATGACATGGATGGAGACTCTTGAGTTGAAGTAACTCTGCAAACATCTAAGCCAAATCCATCACATGCAGTTCCATTGGCTACATCTTTTGAGGAACAATAACATCATCAAAGCCAATCATGAGATCCTCAATAGTAAAAGGATGCAGTAGAAGGTGGTCCCACCAAACAATATTCATGATGAAAATTTTTTGTTGCACCAATTTTTGTTTTCTGTGATAGTATTAGTGTAAATATTTTTCCATCTTCAAGATAGCTGTCAGTATCTTCTATTCCTGAAGCTTGTTGCATCTCACACTATTTAAGTGAGATTCCAAGGCTAGAAGAAGAGCTCAAGTCATTGTATATTTTTAGTTTTACAAAACTGTGTTCAGTCCAATCCTTGATGCAAAGTTTATGATACATTTTCTTTGCAAAACTCTAAGAATATATTAATGTTATAGGATCACAGCATCTTACCTTGAGTTGTTTTGAGTTCAACTTTAGTTGTAACACAATTTTAAAAGAGAATTAATACAAAGAAGAACTATCCCCATATTATTTTTTCTGAAGCTTGTCTCCATTTTTATTATTTGGTTATCTTGATATTGTTTGAGCAAAGCTTGTTCAATTGAATGCAATTAGAATAAGTTGTATATCATCTCACTATTGCTTTTAATTCAATGAATTAGGTATATGCTTTAGTGAATATGATAGGATGTCCAGGTAGTAGGAAGGATATTGTAAGAATGATTTTCAATGAGAATTGTTGATAATATTGATTGTATTGTAGTCAATTAGGTCAAGAAATTGGAGAGACTTTGGCTCCCAATGGATAATGCCCTAATCAAATAGTTTAGTCTACAGATGCAGAAAACATGAATAAGCATCAAGCTTAAAATTAAATCAATTTTACTTTATTGTATGAAGAATGTCAAAATTAGTTAGCACTTGTTTACATTTAATCTCCAAGTCTTAGTTAGCTGCTATTGCCCATGATTATCTATAGATCTAAGAAGAATTGTGACCAATCTTCTATAAGGGGAATATTATTATTGTAAATGTTATAGAATGAATGAAATATGAATATAATATTAGGCTATGAATCTTTTATCCCTCATGAGCACCTACCTTGGTTTTGTAGGGCTAAAGAGTAGAAAATCTTTCCAAATTTTGTTGAAGTTGGGTCCAGAACTAAAGAACATATAGCTATTTATAGGAAGTAGCTAATCCTTAGGGTATTTTTGATCTTCATCATCTTGGTGCTAAGTATTTTTTTTCTTAGTAGTGTAAAAAAACCAATAGACTTGATGACAATAGTTTGGTGAGACTCATTGGACCTAACCCTAAATGATTCACCTACTTCAAGCTGATTTTCATAAACATGAACTTGATCTATATCTTTGTTTGTAGTTGCTTCTGAGAAAGAATCAAATTCGTACTCTCAAGAATATATGCTACATGGAGATAGATTATAGAATTCCCCAGCAATAATAGGGGCCTATTTTCCTTCATCATTTGGATTTTTACAAAGTTGTTAAATGACTAAAGCATGACTGGGCTCTCCTTGTCCTTGTTGAATATAGGGAGAATCAGTAGTGTTATCAAAAGAATCACTATCACCATCCACAATGTTGACACCATGGTATAAAGTCATTTGGTTCTATGAAGAATTTAGCAAGATCAATAGGAATTGGATAAGGATAAGAATCCTCATCATCAACGTCATCGGTCATCTGATTCAACTTGTGACCCATGGTCAGATGAACTTTTAGGTTCTGGTATAAACTTGCTAATCCCTAGATGGAAAGGAGTCTTCTTGAAACCTAAACTAGATGTATCTTGAGACCTTCTAGCCATCACTTTGATAGGATCAATTAGACCATTTTTGTTGCATCCAATCAAACCATTCCCCTTATAGAAAAAGTGTTTCATGAATTTAAGATCTGGACCATACTTTTCAAGAGTAATTTCATGAGACTATTTTGTGAAGTCAATTGGAGTTTCCTCTTTGTATATCCATACAACAATGGCTCTATTTTCATCTTCCTCCTCTAAAGGTACAATAGCTTTAAAAAAGGTACCATTGTACTTAGTTTTAGGTGACAACAAAAAAGGTATCTTCGCTTCAGATGGTCTCTCATAATGATATGGAAACTCAAGAAGAGATGTCAAAGACCCAGTTCTATGTGATATTCACCCATCCTAGTTTCTTTCAACTTGAGTGACTGCTTGACTTGTTTCAACTTATCATCATGATTATATGTAGATTCCCTATTAGTAAGTAAAAAGCTTTCAATAGATTTGAGTTGTATTTGTAGGTATGGTGACTTTAGAGACATGAAATTGAAACTTGATGCATTGATGGTAAGTTGAAGGCACAAATTGAATTTCATGTATCCATGGTCTCCCTAGCAGGATTTTATATGCTAATGGAATGTCAAGGACTTGACAAGTGACATCCCTTTCTACAGGACCAATGTGAAGAGGCAACACAACAAAACCTAAAGATTTATGCTTGAATTTTTCATATGCCTTGATGGTTATCTTATGATGAGGATCAATGGACTCTTCAAAATAGCCCAATTGTCTAAGAAGAGTAGCATAGATAATGTTTAAACCAACTTCATTGTCAATGAGCAATGTGTAGTAGTTGGTTATGTGGATGACTCAGTGAATTATTGTCCTCCTTAGAGAAGGACATATAGTAAGGTGAGGTTAGATGACCTATCATAGATTGGAACCTATCAAGATCAAGATCTTGAGGTACATTTTCCTTAATGAGAGCTTTGTCAAGAATTTTCCTATAAGAAAGAAAGATTTTGAGAAATTAAGAGATTGTTGTTTGAGCATTTATTCATTACAATTGATTGAGGATACTGTAGCTATTAGCCATAGAAGATGTTGTAACTTTTGCACCTTTTCCAGATGGACCAGCAAGAGTTTTGTCTTTATGTTGTTCTAATTTAGGAGAAAAAGGCACAAGGCTTTTGAGTACTATCTTGGCATGAGAAAATTTAATAGTATTGGCACAAGATTGGGATAGTTCTTTGTCAGATGTAGTAGATGAAGTGCTCCTTAAGACAAATGGTGTCTTGGGTTTGGTGTTTTCTTCTTTTCCTTTGATGGTGATGACATCACAATAATTACAATCCATAGGTTCAACCATGTTGATTACATCATCATCATTAGAGTACGCATAGTTGACCTTTTTATGAGTTTTTTATTTAGATTTTTCTCCTTTTCATAAGATGGGAATGGTTCCTTAAAAGCCTTGTGATCTGAGTTCTTATTATGTCCATCCACAACAATGTCACCATCGTCAATTAGGTCTTGAAATTTGTGGCACAAGTTGATGCAATTTCTATTTTTGTGACCTTTGTTTTGATGGTATTTGCAAAATGTAGTTTCATTCATCCATGAAGGTCATGGTTGTGGATCATAAGGATGAGACTTATCCAATGGAGAAATGAGCTTGTTTTGTAACAAGGTCTTATAGACCACACCCAGAGGTTCACCAAGAGGTATATATTCTCATTTTTGGTGTGTAACCCAAGATGAGTTCTTTGGTTTGTTTCTAAATGTCTTGTTCTCAAGAGGAGGTTTATCAACATTCTTAGATGCTTTGACATTGTTTGTAAGATTGAAAGCTACTATAGTAGGTTTAGAAGTAATGTTGTCAGCAATGCCATCATGTAATACCTCTCAGTTCTTGTTCACATACTTGGACTTGTCCTTACTGGAGGTTGATCCTTGTTTAGTGTCCTTTTGAAGGGCTATTTTCCCCTTTTTGACCATGAATTACTCTATTTAGATAGGTTGTATGACCATGTCTTCAAAGGTGTGTGGACCTTGAAGCTAAACTTTATACCCAAAGTTAGGTATGAGATTTTCTATGAACATATCAAGTTTTTCTATTTTAGAAATCTTTCATGAATATTTGGTGTAAAGTTGTTGCCACCTCTAAAGGAATTTGAGGAAAGGTTCCCCAAAAATATGTTTAAGGTTACACAAGTCACGCATGTTAACTAGATGTTGTATGTTTTGTGAGTACTATTGAACAAATAGATTAGCAATCTCATCAAATGTTTTGATACTAGTAGGCAACTGTTAAAACCATTCCATGGCTTGACCATCAAGACTATTGAGATTATGGGTGTTGCACACATTGCATAATTTTTTTTTTATTGTATTATTTTCTTTTATTATGTAATGTTGTATCTAGGAGCACCTAGATGGACGTGCTACATGTAAAGTTTCCTACATGATATACTTGATGAGTTGTATTGTAACATTGTGATAATATTTTATACAATTTTTAATTTTTGGGAAAATAATTAAATTCCCAATATTAAATGTGAGGTCAGTGGGTTAGGTCGCACGTTGTTTTAGCACATGGTTTATGTAATACCACTTGGTGGTTTTGTGGGACTTGCTACTATATAAGTAGCCACAAGGGTAGTTGTTGCATGACAAGAAGAAGACAACAGTAAAGAGTCGAGTGGGACAAGGCTTGACAGGTTAGCCAAGGGAGCATTTGTGAAGGTTGGAAGCATGACATGGGATGTTTGGATTCATGCTTGTTTGCACAGTTTTCTCGATTGTGGCTATGGCTTTGAAGGCTTCCATAGTTGTATTGCAATACTATTTTTTGTTGAATAATACATGGTGATGGATGCTTTTGGAGGCTGGATTTTTCCCTCAATGAGAGTTTCCCACGGTATATCTTATGTCACAATTTTGTGTGTATGTTGTCTATTCTCTTGCATGTGGATTTTAATTTCATGTTTCTTTCAGATCTATTATGGGTTATGTGGAAAGGATTATATTCTTTCTTGCCAAATTTCCTTACAAGTGGTATCAGAGTCTAGTTTTATTATTGTAACCCTAGATTGAATCCATGGGAATGCATGAGAGGATAAAATAAAGAGCAAGGTATATGCGTTGTTTATTGTAGATATGATGGTTTTGGGTTGATAGTTATGATGGGATGTTGGTAGATTTTAGGCATGTAAAATTGTTGGACAAAATGGAATTTTTTGGATGTTTCATGTAAATGAGGGTTTTAGGGGGTATCTTACAAAAATGACCTCTTGGGTAAAAAAAGACCTCACCATTAGATCCAAGTCAACATTTCCATAAACTTTGATATATAATATGCCCTAGTTTGGCCATGCTTAGAGGGAATGAAAGAGTATTTTTAGTTTCAACCCATGATGGCCATCAAATTTAATCCCATCAAAATTTTCATCACAAAAAAAATGAAAGAAAAAAAATCATAGGGAAAATGGTAAAAAGACTATCTTAGTAAAATGACTATAACATTCTCTCAAGATATCAGATTTTAGAGTACTTATAGGTGTTGGAAAGCTAATTTAGAGCACTATAGCATTGTGTAGGTTTGGTTATGTGATTTTGACATTTTGTTAGGTTTTAAGAGCCCTAAAGTTAGATGATATTTATTTTGAGCACAAATTAGGGCATAACTTGAGCATAAAAAGTTAGATTTTGGATTTCAAGTAGTCAACAAAAAGCTCTTGGAGAACTCTACACATTGGTTCAGATTTGGTGTAGGTTTGGCATGATTTATTTGGTGGTATATTGATTTGAATAGTTTATGGTATATATTGAGTATGGTAGCATTGTGATTTTATGACATTATATATTTTGGATATTTAAGATTTGATGTCATTGTATACTCAATTCATATTTTAGATTGGTCTCATGATGACATGGTTATCAATATTTGGTTTGAATATGTATGATGAATTGTTGGGTCTACAATTTGTGTAGTGTTGTAAGTCGTCTATACTTACAGGTTGCATTTATGGCTTGGTTATGGGTTATCTTTGCCTATTGATCTTTCATTATTGATGCATATTTAGATTCTTGGCTTGGATTTGAGTTGTCTATACCCTAATTCACATGATTTAATGATTTTTTCTTCATGTAGAAGGGATGAGATGTTGTTACCAGGTACAGTCATGGTGGAGGATTATGGTTGACTATTTTATGCTGATAGGTTGGACATATTGAGAGTTAGATGCTTGGTTCATGTATGTGATCATGGTACCATAAATTTTGGCATGACATGATTGGATATTCAGGTACATCCTTGATGTTCATTGGTTTGGATTCCTAATTTGGTTATGGTGGTATATCTTCTTGGTTGAGGATCATGGTTATTTGGTTTCTTTTGAGGAGATCATTATGTGTACTTTGAGTTCTTTGATGGTTTGATGCCTTGGTTGATTCTCATAGTTAGAGGATGGCTTTTCATCATGATCTCATGGATAGCTTGGATACATGGTTGTGGGAGCTTGTGACAATGATGGGGTGACAGTGTAGGATTATTTCCCAGTTTGGTTTGTATCTTCTAGGTTTGGAGATCTTGGTTTCACTTGGTACTAACACTTTGGTTGTGTGAGTGTAGATATAGAAGATCTTCATGTAAGAGATGGATTTTATGATGCCATAGGTGACTTGGTACCATGGTTGAGTGGGATTTCTTGGCATTGATATATTTATTGAGTGTTTGTAGATGTTGGAGGTTTGTCTTAGATCCTATTGCTGCAGAAGCATCTTTGACATTTGCATGGTGCACTTATTATCTTCATGGTGTGTGAAGATGGTTAGATCTTGAGGACTCATAGAGTTCTTTGTTATCTTCATGGTGTGTGGAGACTATTCTTCATGGTATGTGGAGATGGTTTTCTTCATGGTGTGTGGAGATGTTTGCATCTTGAGGACTTACGGGGTTTTTGGTAAAGGTGTGGTTTATGCTTTTATTTGGCATGTTATCCTTGATGTGAGGATGGTTTTCATTTTTTATGTCATGGTATACTCTTGATACACATTTAGAGTTTTGAAATGTTATAGTATGTTCATATGGATCATTTTATCTCTTTGGTTGAGATGGGTTAGATCATGTTGTTATGTTTATGTTCTTGAGGCCATGGTTGAAACTTTGACATTGATCATAAGATGGATATTTCATGATATTTCTATGTTGCATTTGGAGTTGGCATGGATTTATTGGTTATAGGTGCTCATGGATACTTAGAGATGGTGGTGATGTTGATTTCTCTTGATTAGAGAAATATTTGTTAGGACAATTGATGGTTTCAATAGGAAGTCTAAGGGGTAGTCACTTGATATGGATTTGAGAGGAGATTATTTTTAGATGAGTCTTGGTTGAAGACTTGGATATCTTGATGAGAATTCTCATTCCCCACTCTTGGTCTACTTGGTGGTTTTCTACTTGAGAGGTATAGCCCATTGTTTCTCTTAGTTGCATTATAGTTATGTTTGTCTTTCATGGATATGGATCTTGAGCTGTGGTACATGAGTTAGTTTTAGAGGGTTCATTTGAGAGATGGTTTAGCATTGGTTATTTCCATTTTCATATGTTGTAATGTTGGTTGAGTTTGGGAGATGGTTAAATATTGGGCATATTCCTTGAGTTAGGAATGGTTTATGAGTTTGATCTTCTTGTGAGAGGCTTATATACATGATTAGCTATATGGTATTATTTGGGTGTTGTTGAGGCTTCTTGTTGGGGGTTTTATGGAGGAGATCATACTTGCATAATTTACATCTAGATGTGTGTGCAGAAGGACATGATACAAGTTATGATTTGCATGGTTTCTCTTTGGTCTTGGTTATCTTCCTGGATGTTCAGTTTCACTTACATTGGATTTGAGATTGGTTAGAGATTGTGATCATTAGTTCATGCTCATGTATTTCATGTGAGATATGACATGGTTATTCCTTTATCTCTTTCCTCTATTGGTAGTGGAGAGCTTGGGAGAGTGTTGGAGACTTGTTGTGATAGTTGTTCTTGTAGGATATTAGTTTATGTGTTGTGGATTTCCTATAGACTACATGGATTCACTTCTTTGAGATGTTGTGAGTGGATTGGTTATAGATTTGACATTATCTTTTGTAGTGGGAGCTTCTTGGTATATATGTGGCAAGTATTTCTCTTGAGGCTTGTGATTACAGGTTGCAGATTGGATATGTTGATAATGTGAGATTCACTTGGTATACCTTTGGAGGTATGGATAATTGGATGGGTTTGGAACTTGTTGTGGGTGCTATTTCAGCTATGGATATTTTGACAACTGTGGATGCATGTTATTACCCTTAGATCAGGTTTTATTGCTTGGCATTTCTAGTACAAGATTTTATGATCTTCTAATGCGATAGGTTGGGTGGCTTTCTCTTTGGATGGCTTCTATGTATGTCTAGTGGTAGTGGCATAATAGGAGGTGGCTTCATTCATGTTTGAGATATTAGATACTTTGATTTTGTTGTAGGTATTAGGATGGAGCACTTGATGTACTTTGATCCATGATGGTGGATGTGCTGGGAGGGATTGTTCCCTTGTTCATTTATGTGGCTACAGATTGACCCTAAGCAATGTATACAATAAGTGGGAGATTGTTGAGATTATGGGTATTGCACACATTGCATAATATTTTTTATATTGTATTATTTTATTTTATTATGTAATGTTGTATCTAGGAGCACCTAGATGGATGTGCAACATGTAAAGTTTTCCACGTGATATACTTGATGAGTTGTATTGTAACATTGTGATAATATTTTATGTAATTATTTAATATTGGGGAAAATAATTAAATGCACAATATTAAATGTGGAGTCAATGGGTTAGGTAGCGCATGGTTTATGTAATACCACTTGGTGGTTTTGTGGGACTTGCTACTATATAAGCAGCCACAAGGGTAGTTGTTGTATAACAAGGAGAAGACAAAAGTAAAGAGTCAAGCAAGACAAGGCTTGATAGGTTAGCCAAGGGAGCATTTGTGAAGATTGGAAGCATGACATGGGATGTGTGGATTCACTCTTGTTCACATAGTTTTCTCAGTTGTGGATATGGCTTTGAAGGCTTCCATGATTGTATTGCAATGGTGTTTTTTGCTAAATAATACATGGTGATGGATGCTTTTGGAGGCTAGGTTTTTCCCTCAATGAGGGTTTCCTAGGGTATATCTTGTGTAACAATTTTTTGGGTATGTTGTCTATTTTCTTGCATGTGGATTTTAATTTCATATTTATTTCAAATCTATTATGGGTTATGTGGAAATGGTTATATTTTTTCTTGCCAAGTTTCTTTACATAGACTTCATGGGAATAAATGCATGAGATATGTCAAATTATGCATAAATTCCATAGACAAAGCACCAAATTCTTGCAAATGATTTTTCGGGATCAAAAGTTCTGAAGTACTTATTGTACTTGGGTAACTCAACTCCTCTTGGAAAAGGAGGAATGTCTATACTCTTATTGAAAGGAAATGGACAAAGACTGTCTCAGGTGTACATTTTTGTAGGTTTGTCCTTATCACACATCATTTGGGATAATTTTTCTTACATGATCTTTAGTTGTTTTTGCAACTTAAACATTTTAGTTTCCTCTTCAGGTGTAATGATTATATTGACATTAAATTGATGAGATAGTTTGGCTCCCTCTTGAGCGAGTTTGAGAAAGTATTTCTCTTTCTCTTTGTTAAGAAATATTTCCATGACTTTCTAGAAGTGTTTACCTTTATGACATCTTTTGATGTCTTCAGGAGTATCTTTTCATTTTCCTCATTCGCATCAGTAAAAGGTTCTTTATGTCTTTCATTTCTTTGGTGATCTTCTTCTCTACTATGTTCTCCATGTTCTTGGTCTTTGTCATGAGCCAAGATTAATATGTTTTCCTTTATCAAACATGTAATGTATTTTTTTAATTATTTAAAATTGATATCTTCAATATATTACTATGATAGCATTACTGTTGAATTATGTCAATCAAATAGTGTACAAGTTATAATAAATGGTATTAATGTTAAATTCATTATCATCGAGCCCAATGTGAACATTCATAATTATATCACTCCAAACATATTACTTACTTTAAAATACATTAATATCATAAACTACACATTAACTTTAAAATATATATTAACCTTACCATTATAAATATTTTCAATTTAATAAAATAAGTAAACCTAAACCTAATTGTATTATAAAATATTCTTTCAATCCAAAAACCCTAATCTATTAACTACAAATGTTTCCAATTAATATATTGAAACTTTATATATATATAATTACAAATATTTCTGCCCTAAGTAGTAAGTACTTTCCAAATAAAAATAATATAACCATATAGACTATGCAAATAAGGGACATAAAAATAATGATTAAACCATCAATTGTAGCCCATATGACTTTACATTCATGTCCATTCTGAATGATATATATATTAGGGTTAGGTCAGGCTTGAAGATATAGACAAAAAAAAGGCAAGACAAGAAGTTTTGAAAAAAGACAAATAACATAGTTATCAATATTGCCACAAATTGCATGAAGGTCTGTGCTAAAAAAAAAGCAGATACCCACAAACTTTGCTCAAAGGGGATTGTACACCAATAGTACATCAAGGATCCTGCAAATATATATTTAAGGGAAATTGAAACTGCATTCCAAGTCACGTAAACATTCAGGCTTGGTACACAGTACACCAGACCCTGTCAAACAACAAAGTGTTAGGTTCTAATTGGTACGTAAGAGCATATCAACCCATTGAATCACATTGAAAATTTAATCAATGGTAGAAGTATGATACAAGTTTGTTTTAATACACACACACACACACATATACGATATCTATAAATATATGACATATAAAAAAAATATTGCAAGAATACTGATATATTATATTAAGTTGTCAGTTATAGTAATTATCAAATCAAAGGATATATGTATACATACACAAATGTAGATATTAAACATAAATAATATTGATCAAGTAAACATGCATGAAATTTTAAATTATAGCAATTTGAATGCATTAGAATAGATATAAATATTTGACAATGCATTAAAGGAATACTATACATTATATGAAAATATATATCCTCTTATAGTTTGAATAACATCAAAATGCATTTTTAATTATAGTATAGACTATCTATCTCTTGTCTAAGTTATGAAATCTTAAGATACAGAGTTGGTGGAGGGAGAGGCAGAGTAAAATCAAGCATCTGATAGATATCCTCTAGGGAATCGCTTGTAGCTTATTTCACGCACCCTCTACACCGTCAATCTACCATCTTGAGATAATTGTAACTAGGAGAGAGAAGATTGTATGATATGCTATCAATGAAACTTTCTAAACAAACTAAATAAATTGAAATGCTCATCTCCTCAAATATTTTTTTGCAATGATGGTCATAGATATGATTAATTTTTGAGGATTCCCTAACTTATGCCCAAATTTTGAATTTTAGGTCTAGAGGATAAAAATAGGTCATCATAATTGGTATCAAAGCCTGATCCTGCCATCCTAAAAATATAGTAAATGAAAAAAGGAGCAAAAATGAGTGAAAAATTATCTAATGAAATTAGGAATGTTATGGAACAAACAAACCAAACTTTAGTAGAGAAAATAGAGAAATCAAACCAAGCACTCCTTCAAGCATTGCAAAACATGGCAAATTCCATAAACAATCTTTAAAAATATAATTTTGGTGGAAGAGACATAAGTTCAAACCATTTAGAAAATAATGGAGCTTCATCATATCAGGTACCCAAACCCCCTTTCTTACCTAGGGAGGGCCTCTCAATGGAAGAAGAGGGACAAACAACCAATAATGCTATTGAGAATGCAAGAGCTTATGCCAGCCTTGAACCAAAAATTAGAGAGTTAGTAACATTTAGAGAATTTTGTGAAGCCAAAAAGAAAGAAACCCATTGGAAAGAATGGAGACATCAAAATCAAGACTTTAGAAGCAAAGTAAATAAAGTAACACTTCCAAATTTTGATGGATTAGAAAATTTTATTGCACACACTTGGCTACAAAAATTGAACACTTATCTTACCCTTAGTCCAATGACAGAAGAAGATGCACTTCAATTCACGATCCTTCACCTAGAAGGCATAGCACATTATTGGTGGCATCATGGCCTTGTTACTTAAGGACATCAAAATATTACTTCTTATGAAGAATTCTCTCAAAAACTCGTTAAGAGATTTGATTTGAAGGCATCCTCAAAAAAACTTTAAGAAATTAACTCAAATAAGGCAAAAAGGAATAGTAGAGGATTATATTAAAGAATTACAAAAGATTTCAGTCCAAGTCATAGGAGTAGATGACGAATGCTCTACCTACTTGTTTATAGAAGGATTAAAAGATTCATTAAAGGGTCTAGTAAGTACCCTAAAACCTTCACACTTAGACGATGCTTTTGAAATAGCACTATGATTGGAAGTCTCAACCACAAATAACAAATCATGGAGTAAGCCCACTACAAAAAATCACAAAAAAGATAAATCCTACAATAATTTTGTTCCTACAAAGGACCAGGAGGAAATAAAGAAAAAGAATTTATGCTTCAAATGCCAAGAGCCATGGGAGCCAGGCCATAATTGCAAAAAAAAAAGAAACACTTGTTGCAATTGTGGAATAGACTAGGTGCCCAGACATAAATATGGAAAGAGAGGACACATCCAAAGAATGGAAGAAGATCTTGAGGAAGAAAATATCAACAAAAAGGAAAAATGTGACAAAAGCAATGAAGAAGAGAAAGAAGGAGATGAATATGGAGTGATAGCCACAATGACTCAACCCTCTAAAAATCATGTCTTGAGAATTAGATGCACTCTTAATGGACAGAAAGTCATTGCACTAGTTGATAGTGGAGCATCCCATAATTACATTGATGGAAAACTTGTTAACAAAATAAAATTACAAACTAAAAAGTTCAAGGGTTTTACTGTTGTTCAAGCCACAAGATCATTGGTACGATGTACAAAAGTGATTCCACAACAAGAAATCACATTAGGAAGAAAACACACCATCAAAGAAGACCTACATGTGGTTCTATTAGACTCAGATATAATTTTGGGGGCTCCATGGATATTTTATTTGGGATGTTTTAAGTTTGACCTTCCAAATTTGAAAATCCATTTTGAGCACAAAGGGGAAGAAATAATGTTGGAAGGAATACCTGATGGTTCTACAAAACTAGTTTCATGCAAAAGAATATAAAGAATATTACAGCATGGTCAAGGAGAATGGGTTACAGAATGTTTAGTACTAAACAATTATACTCCACAAGAATTAGCCATCCATATAGATATTGAACCCATCATTAGGAAACATCTAAGGGTGTTTGGAGAAATTCTAGGATTACCACCCAAAAGAGGATTTGAATGCATTATAGAATTGGAAAAGGATGCTAAACCAGTGATCACTACCCATTACCAACATCCTCAAAAGTATAAAGATGAAATTAAAAAGGCCATTCAAGAACTCCTAGCAATGGGACATATTCAACCTAGTTCCACTCCTTTTGCATCACCGGTGGTACTTGTGAAAAAGAAGGATGGGACAATGAGAATGTGTATAGATTATCGAACACTAAATAAGAAAACTATTAAAAATTGGTATCCCATTCCTAGGGTGGATGAACTCATAGATGAACTTCATGGAGCAATGTATTTTTCAAAGATTGATTTACGTTCAGGATACCACCAATTCAGAATGAGGAAGGAGGATGTTCTAAAGACAACATTTAGATGTCATTATGAGCATTTCCAGTTTCTAGTTCTACCCTTTGGCCTCACTAATGCTCTGACAACTTTCCAATCATGTATGAATCATATCTTCTGAAAAAAACTTAGGAAGTTTCTCCTTATTTTCTTTGATGACCTTCTTATCTATAGCAAGTCATGGTCAGGACATCTCCAACACATTGAAGAATTCCTAAGCATATTAGAATCTAAATCCTTATTTGCAAAAGCATTAAAGTGTGAATTTGGATTAGAATAAATTCTCTATTTGGGTCATAAAATTAGTGCCAAGGGTGTAAGCGTGGATGAAGAAAAAGTTAAAGCAATAAGGGAATGGCCAAAACCCAAAACCCTAATTCAACTTAGAGGAAATTTCAAATGGAATGAGGCAGCACAGAAGGCTTTTGAAGAGTTAAAAGAAAAAATGAGTTCTTGCCCAGTCTTAGCTGTTTGAAATTTTTCACAGCCTTTTGAATTATATTGTGTGCTTCTGGTGAAGGAATTGGGGTAGTAATAATGCAAAACAAACACCCTATTGCTTTCAAAAGCTGAAAACTTTCAAAGACAGAAAGACACTACTCAATCTATGATAAGTAAATGTTGGCTATCATGCACGCATTGGCAAAATTTAGACAATACCTAGTATGTGGAAGGTTCAACATTAAGATAAATCATAATAGCTTAAAGTTCTTTATGAATCAGAAAGAGCTTAATGATTGTCAGCAGAAATGGGTAAGTAAAATCCAAGCATATAATTTTGATATTGAGTACTTCAAGGGAACCCATAATGTGGTAGCAGATGGTTTATCTTGGCAAGGCCAATTGAATACCCTTACTAGCATCATAGGTGATTGGAAAAATGAAATTTTTGCAGAATATGCGAAGGATCCAAGGACTAATGAGATCATGGAGGCAAGTATACCCAATTATGAATACAAAATCATTGAAGAAATCATACTATACAAAGGAAGAATACTGCTTGCATCAAATTCCAAGGTTAAAGGAAAGATTATGAAGGAATATCATGACAACCCCCTATCTAGACACACTTGATTCTACAAGACTTACAAGAAGATAAGGGAGAGGTACTCTTGGAAGGGCCAAAAGAAGGACATTATGAAATACATCCAAGAATGTATAACATGCCAAAAAAATAAGTCTGAGCAAAACTATCCAGCTGGTTTATTACAACCATTACCCATCCCAAACCAAAAGTGGGAAAGCGTTTCCATGGATTTCATTACTAGATTACTAAAAGTGCAAGAAAGTGATTCTATCCTTGTAGTGGTAGACAGGCTAACCAAATATGCCCATTTCTTTCCCATATCCATGCATTATAAGGCACCACAAATAGTAGAGTTATTCTTCAAGTAGATTTTTAGATTACACAGATTGCTAAAGAATATCATTAGTGACAAGGATAGCAAGTTTCTTAGCTTATTTTGGAAAGAACTCTTTCAGTTAGTAGGAATGAAGTTAACTCCCAACACCATTTATCATCCCCAAACAAATGAACAAACTAAAATTGTTAACAAATGGATAGAAGATAATCTCAAAAACTATGTGACAAGACAAAAAAATGCATGGATCAAATGGTTATACTTGGGAGAATAATATTATAATAATACCCATTAGATGTCAATTGGGATGAGTCCATTTAAAGCATTATATGGATATTAGGCCACTACATTTGGAGATCTGATCATTCAAGAGAGCAAGGTACCAGGAGCCAAGGATTTCATCCAACAAAGCATTGATATTATGAAAACTCTCAAAGACAATCTCCACCATGCTCAAAAATAATAGAAGATATATGCTGATCGATAACAAATGGAAAGGTCATTCCAAGTTGGAGATCTGGTATTCTTAAGACTATGGCCCTACAAAAAATCTTCACTTAAGGTTAGTAGAGCAGAAAAGTTAAAACCACATTTTTATGGACCATACTTGATCCTAAGAAGGATAGCAGAGATAGCCTATGAGATAGAGTTACTAGAGAATAGCACAGTCCATAACATTTTTCATGTATCCAGACTTAAGAAAGTCCTCGGGAAACATATAAGCCCTTGTGTTGATTTGCCACCACTAGACAATGAAAGAAAGCTCATTTTGGAGCTTGAGATTATTCTTGAAAGGCATGATAGGAGACTGAGGAATAGGACTATTCCAGAATACTTAGTAAAATGGGAAAATCTTGTCAAGGAAGATACTACTTGGGTTGGAGAAGAAGTCATTTCTTATTCAGCTTTGCTTAGGGACAAGCAAATTCAAGAAGGGGGCACTATCATGAGCCAAGATTAATACATTTTCCTTTATCAAAAATGTAATGTATTTTTTAATTATTTAAAATTGATATCTTCAATATATTACTACAATAGTATTACTATTATATTATGTCAATCAAATATTGTACAAGTTATAATAAATGGTATTAATATTAAATTCATAATCACTGAGCCCAATGTGAACATTCATAATTATATCACTACAAACATATTACTTATTTTAAAATACATTAATATTGTAAACTACACGTTAACTTTAAAATATATATTAACCTTACCATTATAAACATTTTCAATTTAATAAAATAAGTAAACCTAAACCTAATTGTATTATAAAATATTCTTTCAATCCAAAAACCCTAATCTATTAACTACAAATGTTTCCAATTAATATATTGACACTTTATATATATAATTACAAATATCTCTGCCCTAAGTAGTAAGTACTTTCCAAATAAAAATAATATAACCATATAGACTATGCAAATAAGGAACATAAAAACAATGATTAAACCATATATTGTAGGGCATGACTTTACATTCATGTCCATTCCAAATGATATATTTATTAGGGTTAGGTCAAGTTTGAAGATATAGATGGAAAAAAGGCAAGAAGAGAAGTTCTAAAAAAAGACAAATAACATAGTTATCAATATTGACACGAATTGCGTGAAGGTCTACGCTCAAAACAAAAGTAGATACTCACAAACTTTGCACAAAGGGGATTGTATGCCAATAGTACATCAAGGACGCTACAAATATATATTTAAGGGAAATTTCAACTGCATGTCAAGTCATGTAAATGTTCAGGCCTGATACACAGTACACCAGACCTTGTCAAACAACAAAGTGTCAGGTGCTAATCAGTACATAAGAGCATATCAACCCATTGAATCATGTTGAAAATTTCATCAATGGTAGGAGTATGATACAAACTTGTTTTAATATAGATTGATACAAGTTTAATTTATATATCTATGATGATATCTATAAATATATGACATATAAAACAAATATTGCAAGAATACTAATATATTATATTAAGTTGTGAGTTATAGTAATTATCAAATCAAAGGATATATGTATACATACACAAATGTAGATATTAAGCATAAATAATATTGATCAAGTAAACATGCATAACATTTTAAATTATAGCAATTACAATGCATTAGAATAGATATAAAAATTTGACAATGCATTAAAGGAATACTATACATTATAAAAATATATATCCTCTTACAGTTTGAATAACATCAAAATGCATTTTTAATTATAGTATAGACAATCTATCTCTCATCTGAGTTATGAAATCTTAAGATAGGGAGTTGGTAGAGGGAGAGGTAGAGTAAATTGGAGCACCTAATGGATATCCTCTAGGGAACCACTTGTAGCTTGTTTCACATGCCCTCTGCACTGTCAATCTACCATCTCGAGATAATTGTAACCAGGAGAGAGAAGATTGTCTAATGCTATTAAAGAAAATTTCCAAACAAACTAAATAAATTGAAATTATCATCTCCTCAATTTTTTTTTTTGCAATGATGGTCACAAGTATGATTAATTTTCGAGGATTCCCTAACTTATGCCCAAATTTTGAATTTTTGGTCTAGAGGGTAAAAAGGGGTCATCACAGTCTTGATCAGCCATGTTAGAAATATGATAATTTTTACTATATGTTGGTTGAAAAGGTATCCTAAATAAGAATTCAGCTATGTTGTTTGGAGATGTATGTGCTTTGCTAGTTGCAGGATCCTTTTGATACAAGGGATTCCTAGTTTGTTGTAAGTTTATGAAAAATGTTCTTTTAACATGAGGTGGTCTAACAAGTGAAGGAGATCATGAAGACTCTTCACTAGATTCACTAGATACAAACCATGTATAAACTAAGAAGAAACCTCTATCACGATTATGACCCCTAGCTCTACCTCATCTAAGTCTATGGGGATTAAAGATATTTCCACTCCTTGTTGCAATAGTCATAGACAATGACAAAAAGAAAAAGCCTAGACAAAGACCACACTAGAATGTAGCATCAAAAAGTGAGATAAGAGTGTTGTATACTTAGGTATGAGTCATCTGAGTAATGCTAGAATAGCCAAGAGTTATGACTATCATGACACAAAGTATGGCAAACACAAAAGGAAAAAATAAGAAAATTGAGTGAGCAGACTAGTTCATGTGTAGATTGCAAGTTGTTAGCTAAGCAAGATGACACTATTTGACACTATTGTAGACATAAAAGTGATTAAATATTCTAGACACGAATTAGATTTTGAAGAAGGAGCTCAAAAAAGCTCATTTTTTTGACAGATGTTGATAGACTCGCATGAGAAAATGACTCTAAGGCAAGGAGGTACAGAAAACCAAGTGAGTAGACACAACTAATAGAGTAGTTTTGATAGTTTTAGGAGAAGATACTGTATAAGGATTCATAGAGAACCACACAAGGAAGCACAATGAACCAAGAAAAGTTTCAAAACAACAAAATTTGACCAATTTTCTCATGCAAGGACCTACACAGAGCCACACAAGGATTTGATAGTATGACTAAAAAGGAAATGTTTTGGCATCAAAAGACAATGTTTGGCAAAATATCATGTGGAGATTCATGGACAGTCACACAAGGAACTATAAAGAACCCTATTAGGAAGTGTTGATCAAGAGTTTTCTTGCACAAAAATTTGCAGAACTGAGCATGAGAAAAGGGACTAACCGATAGTTTTTTATTGAACTTGAAGAGGTTTTCAATGGTTTTAATAGTTCTGAATAGAAGGTTGATTGTGTTTAGAAGTTTTAGGTAGATATCAGTATAGTTTTTAAGTTTTGGACATCGTTTTGGTTTTCAAGTAGACAATTGTTTTCAGATATGGGAAGCAAATAGTAGTCACAAATAATCCAATCGAGTACAAAGCAACTCAGAGGGACATGGGAGTCTTGACCTTTTGTTTTTTGAAAGATTAGGACAAGTTTAAAGACTCAAAAAGGAAATGCTTTATCCCTATAACCAAAAATGGTAGAGGAAGCAAAACCTTTATCTCACAACTTATGTGCATACCTTAACCTCACATAGCTATGTCACCCCACTAGAGGGTACCCATGTTTTTGGTGTATTCCAAGAACTCAATAACATATACATTGAATATTCACCCTTGTGGTAGGGGTCAAGTGCATATACCACCTTCCAACATCTAGGTACATGCCTATTGTGAGTATCTATAGGAGAGATTATTCCTGCTACTTGCACAAAGATTATGCCCCTTTTGGAGGTGAACTAGGTAGCAACTAACTAAGACTTTTTTACTTGGCTTCCATTCATATTAACCCCCAATGTCTCCATGAACAAAGTTGAGGCTAATAGCCTACACCAGCATCTAAAAGTGCACACACTTAATTAGCAAGACTGGGGCCAACACTGGCTAGTGCAACAAACAGAGCCTCTTCTTGATATGAGATATCAAAATGAAGAAGAGGAAATTAACATGGCTTTGGAGTCTTTCACTCTACAAATATTCTCTATTATAGTGAGTTGGAATCACTGATGAAAGGTGTGTGCTCACTTGGGTCATTCCAAGAGCTTAGATTTCTCTGGTAGGCCCTCTAAAGGTTGACTTAGACTAGTGGTTTAGATCTAAGGGTCCAAGTTTCTAATTTCCCTCAAGGGGAAAGAGCATACTCCTCTACCTCGTCACCTTACCCAAACACGTAGAACATGTTCATCATCAGGTTATCTTATCAATCTTAACTTGTTCTATTCCAAGACTTTGATCCCCTAAAAGGAAATCATCATCTCTTCACCAAAGGATTTTCTTGGGATCAAAGGATATGATTTTTTAGTGGGTTTGAATGTATTCTTTGACATGTGTATCTTTGACAAAACATCCTGCAATCAAACCATTAAATTTTTTTTAGAGTTTTTAATAGGGTGTCTTCGAAAATCATTTTGCAAACCACTATTAAGCTGTTGAAAATCAGAAACCAAAAATGAAATTCTTTAGAAATAATAATTAGTTAAATCATCATGATAAAAATAGAATTTGAAAACTACATTTTGCATTTGCTGATGCCAAATTTCATGTAAAATCCTACATAGGCTCGAGAGAAATCACACAATTATACACTTTTTTCACATGAGGAAGTGTAGGACATTGAGTGAAATCTTAGTTTCTTCACATGCGAATGAGAATTTTCATGTGATAAACTGGGGGATTTTATGGATGACAGTGATAGAACACTAAAAAATATAGAAAAAATAACAAATGAGGCCAAAAACTTGATTTCTTAGCCCCACGGTGGGCACCAAAAATGTGAGTGTTAATTATGGCGTATTAATCAATCACACTTCAACACAATCCTTATATGAAGAATCATTCTAAAAAAAACATTATATTATTCACCTGAAACAACTTGACAAGTTGATATGTTGCCTCCTAACTAGAATGATTATGCTATTGCTCTTAGACTAAGAAGCTAGCAACTAGACATCTAGAATGAAGGATTTTAAGCTATATGAGATGCATTATTAAGATAGATGAGATGCAAGTATTAATCTAAGAACAAAAAAGAATGATTAATATAAATGAGTGCATTTAAACTAAATGGTATTACTATGCAAGAATAACAAAGCTATTAATATGTTCTATTGGCTGGCTCTACAAGACAAAATCCTCACCCAGGATAACCTCATTAAAAGATGTCATATTATGCCCAAAAGATGTGTGTTATGTAAACATCAGATGGAGACTAGCAATCATTTGTTCATTCATTGCTCTTTCTCTAGGGAAGTTTGGATTTTCCTTACCCGTGACTTGGGCTTCAGCTGGTGTGTACCTTTTAACCTTCTACATTTCTTCTGTCAATGGAGATGCATGTTCAAGAGGTCTGATTTGCAGGAATTATGTTCATGGATCCTGCCTCATTTCTATTGGAGCATCTAGAAGGAGAGAAATAATAGAATCTTTAGAGATAAAGAGGAGCCAACTATAGTGATGGGAAAGAAAATATTTGCAAATATTAAGGAAAACTATTCAGTAAGGAAAGGGGGAGATATTGAATTAGGTGGCAGAAAAAAGGAGAACAAAAAAGATAGAAAGACAAAAAGATAGGAAGCCAAATGGCTTATCCCCCGGAAGGATGGCATAAAGCCAACTTTGATGGAGTGTCCAAGGGAAATCTTGGCTCCTCAGGAAGTGTAGGCATAATAAGGAATGAAAATGGAAATGGTATTGTGGCTTTTTCTCTCCTGTTAGGATTTCAAACCAACCACATTGTAGAAGAAAATGTTGCATGTAATGTTGTCAAATTGGCATTTGAAATTGGAGTTACTAACCTTTGGCTTGAAGGGGATTTGAACAAAATTATAAAATGTATTAATGGCAACTCTCAGCCATCATGGTCGATTGCAAATCTTATTAATGAGACTCATGTGACTCTTACCAAATTTGGTAGAGTCCACGTCACTCATATTTTCTGAGAAGCTAACCCAATTGTTGACAGGTTTTCTAATATAGGGGTCGGTGCAAACCAAAGTATGACATGGCATCCCATAAATACCTTGCCAGTGGATGTCAAAAGCTTGATCAAACTAGATAAGACCTAAAGAAGTATGAAGAAGATCAATGTGCAATTATGAGTATGAATGGATCAAGGAGAAAAGGTACTTCCCAAAAAGGTAGCATGGGATATTGTAATTGTTGTAATTTATTACAAACTTTTCAACACACTTTCTGGGTCATTTTTTACGTTTGCAATAGGAGCAACAAAAAGGTTATTTCTTTCTATATTCTACTCAAACAAAGAGGTTCTTATCAGTCATAGTGTGAGGTGCATATGAGAATTGATGGTGTGCAAAGTGCAGATATGGTAGGTGAAAGGTGCAGAAAGGAGCCAGTTGGAGCAATTGAGAAATGGAGGAGTAGGGAAAAAGTTTGGGAGCAGTTGGATCAGGGCGGGATTACCAGATACTTGTGAAACTACATGGTTTTGATCAGAAGGTGACCAATAGTATGGTTGGGTCATGGAAGGATGAAAGAGTTAAGGTGAATGGGGTTTCTTTCATGATCACTGAGGAGGTGATATCGACTGTTTTTGAAATCTTGATTGAGGGTTTTAAGATTTTTTAGGGACAAGAAGCTCTCATCTAATGCTATGCAGGATTTTGTGAAGGATACGGAGGAACTAAAAGCCCTAAAGAAGATTGACATGTACTATGTTCTTGATACCATGAAGAAACTTTGGAGGTATGTTTTGAGAGCTGTAATTGAGTACATTACTCTGGACCCTAGGTTTGATCAGGCTCGTACCCACCAGTTTTTTCCTTTGAATCATTTTCGGCACAGCTATAAAATTTATTTTCCTTTTTACTTGTTAACTTCCATGAGTAAGGAAGTGGTTAGCTTCAAAAAGAAGCCCACTAATAACCTCGCTCTACATGAGGGGCTCTTGCTGCTCATTTATGAGCACTTTAAGGCTTAAACTATAAGTAATGCCCCCCCTCATACTAATAATGTGACCTCTAGAAGCTCCAACTTCTCTTCAAACTCAAATGATATTTAGAGCTAGGAAAATCCCTAGGGCTCATGGGCAGAAGCAACCTGTGAAGGATGTGAAGGTTGATAGCAATGATGAGGAGGATGTGGAGATGAAAGAGGAGGAAAAGGAGATCTAGGAGGAAAATAAGGAAGACCGAGGAGGGAAGAAATGCAAGAGGGAGGTTTTGGAGGATGAGAGATTGCAGTAAGAATGGGATATGTCTTCACTACCTCTTTCTCCTATCCATACTCAAGCCCAACCTGAGCAGCAAAAAATGGATTTTGAGACTGAGGGTGAGGAGGTGCAGGTTAAAGATAGGAGGAAAGCTTGGAAAAAATTTAAAGTCAGGACCTCAAAAATTGCCATTTTTAGAGAGGCCCTGAACCCGTGGAAAACCAAGAAGAGGCATGGATTGAAGAACTCATAGACCTAGAGATTGTGGCTATTTTGGATAATGCAAGGGAATCTGGGATGAACCTCTTGAACAATGCTTGAAATAGTATGATTGATAACTTCAGATCAATCAAGTGGCTTTTTCATGAGCTAGAGGAGGTCAAAGAGCAGCTGGGACATATGAAGGATAATAGGAATGGAGCAGATTTTTATAATAGAGATGGAAATGGTGAGAGGCTCAATCTGGTAGAGAGAAGGATTAACAACCTTGAAATCTACAATCATAATCTCTCAAACTAGATGATTTTGCTACTAAGCTCAATTAACAACAACATTATTTCTTTAATTGGCTAGATCAAAGATAGAGTTATGTAGGAAGAAGAGGAAGGAAAAGACAAGGAAAAAGCCAAACTGGTGGTCAGCACTACAAAGGACAACATCAAAAATGGTCAGGACCAAGAGGATCAAAGGGTGCACCAGCAAGAGGCTGAGGAGAACTAGATGGCCTATGAGGTTGCTCAGGCCATCCAAGACCTAGAGAGAAAGAACGAGGATTGATCCACTGCCTGTTCTTTTGTCTCAATCTATTTTTTGGATTTTTGTCAGGGCTTTTTCCTTAGTTGTTTCTAAGTTGTTTCTATTCCTGGTCTTTTCTATGATCTTTTTTTTTAGGCTAGGCCTTGGGCTTATTATTAGCCTTTGAACTTGAACTCTTTTGGCTGGGCTTTTCATGGTTATTATCATCCTTGTTATTGTTTTAACTCTTGGGTTTCAAGGTCCCTGTAAAACCTATTTATCTAATAAAAAAAAAATCTATGAATGTAAATTCTTGAGCTAACAATTCAACATAAGTTTGATGCAAATCAATTATCAACCTCTATAATGAGGAATTGAGATCTTTTTAAATAGAATTGAAGGATTGATCAATGATTGAGATTAATTTGAATGAACAGTCATCATTCAAAGAAGATTCAGTCAAAATAGAAGGTTTCCTTATGAAAAGGAAGTTAACTAATTTCTTTTGAGTAGAATAAGCAATTAACTAATTTAATTCCTATTCTAATTTCAGTCAATGCAATGTTTCCATTTCTGAATCAAAGAGAAAATTTGGAGAATATATTTAATCTAATAAAATAGAATATGACCTTATAAATGGATATTCTTAATTAATTGAATAATTACACTCAATAATTAAAATGAGAATATATCTTATTAAATAAAATTCATTTAATTCCTTAATATGTATTTTAGCAAAAGGGGTAATTTTAATTTAACAAATGGGCTAGGACTTATAATTAAATTAAATTGATTAATAGGTTTATCTTTTCTAATTCAATTAGACTTTAGGAATTAAATAGAATATGTAATTAATGCATATTAAGAATTTTTTTTCTTTCAACACTTAGGTCAAGTATCAATTATCAAAATTTAAAATTTCCTAGTAAAATAGGACTTAGGATTGATTGAATCCACTAGAATTGGTTTAGCATGGCAATGTGCCAATTTTGGGGTATTACACCAAGATGATTTGACAACTTACTCCAAGAATGAAGAGGACCACTGTAGACACCTTGAGAAGATTATTGTGAGAGATTTGGAATATAGGGTTTCTCTCAACCCAAGAAAGTATGCTTTGGGGGTGATTGAAGGGAATCTTCTAGGTCATTTGGTATCCAAAAAAGGGGTTATGATAGATCCAGAGAGAGTAGCTAAAATAGAAAAATTTCCCAAACCCAAGAATGTAAAATTGATTCAATACTTTTTTTGGACAAGTCAACTGTCCAAGAAGATTTGTAACCAATTTTGTAAAGATTAGTAGACCCATATCCAAAATGTTTAAGGGAGAATTATATGAAGTGGGATAAAGATCCCTCAATTTTATTCAAAAATATTAAGGAAGCAATAAAAAATGCACCTGTATTGTGGGCACCTAATAATAGCAACCCAATGCACATCTTTTCTTTTGCTTCATTTCATACAATTTTAGCTCAATATTACTACAAAAAAATGAGGAGGGTTTTGAACAACCAATGGTTTTCTTTAGTAAACCTCTTCAAGCTATAGAATTAAAGTATGACATAAATAAGAAGTAGGCATATGCTCTAGTGAAACTAGTCAATATATTTAGATATTATCTAATGGGAGAAACACTAGTAGCTTTTGTTGCAATTGCTTCTATCAAGGAAATTTCTTTCTCAACAAGAAATCTCAAGTAGGTGATATAGGTGGATTAAAGGGATTCAAGAATTAAATACTAATGTTCAAATTACTAAATTGGTTAGAGGAAAAGGTCTAGCAAAACTAATGGAAAAGTCAAATTTAGATGCAAATCAAGTAAATGTAATGGATGATGACCATAGACCAAATATATGTGATATGGTTCAATGTGACTAGTATATAGATGTTATTCATTTTTTATAGTACATGAAAGCTCCAAAAACAATAAATGATTATGAGAAATGAGAATTGAAGCTCCAAGTAATCAAGTACATTATTGTTGATGGAAAGATATGATGGAGAAATGTTGAAGGTGTGCTATTAAAAAGTGTAGATTGAGAAGATTTGGTAAAGATCCTGAATTAGATGCATAATGGTGCATGTAGGGTTCATTACATGGCCAAGACCATAGCTCATAAGGTAATGAGGTCTTGATTTTGATGGCCTGTTTATTTAAAGATGCGCATGAATTGGTAAAAAAATGTGACCCCTTCCAAAGGTTTATAGGTAAATTAATCTTTTTTGGGGAATCTACCTTTGAAACTAGTGGAGATGCAAGCACCTTTTCAGAAATGGGGAATATATTTTATAGGTGAAATTGCTAACATATCTAGTTGTAGACACTCTTGGATACTAGTAGTAACATATTACTTCACTAAATGTTTAGAAGCTATCTCAACTAGAAGATCCACTAGCAAGGTGGTAAATTATTTCCTCCTAAATAACATCATTATGAGGTTTCAATGTCCAAAAAGAATCGTAATAGATAATGCTATTTGTTTTAGGTTTGATGAGTATATACAATTCTATAGAAATGTGGAATAACTAGATCTACATCATCCCCATATCATCCTCAAGGAAATGGACAAGAAGAATATAGTTAAAAAAAAATTATAAAAATTATTATGAGGATCTTAGATGAGAATAAGAAATCATGTGATGCCAAATTTCCTTTGGCGCTATGGGCAAATAGGGTGATAGTCAAGAAATCCATTGTCCTTGTACCTTTTGACATGGTATATGGGATTCATGTAAGACTAACTCATAATAATTTTATTAGGATGTATAAATTTATCCAAAAATATGATGATTTAACTAATGATAAGCAAGAAATATTGAGTGACCTCATTGTATTGGATGAGGATAGAATGGAAGCACCAAGTAGAAATGCCAAGTTACAATTGCAAATCAAAAACCTGTATGACAAAAGGTCCACAAGTAGGAAATTTGAAATAGATGATTTAGTATTATTATGGAATACTAAATATGGAAAATTTGATCCCATCTAGCTAGGATCCTATATGATTCACAAAAAATGGGGTGAATATTCATATGTTATTGGAAAACTCTCTGGTAATCTTTGTGAGTTGTCAGTTCAGGGAAAGCTCTTGAAGAAATAATTTTGTTAAGAGGTATCATATTTTCCATGAAAAGTAGTTAGGATTTTATATATGTAAATTCTATGTTTAATTATTCTTCCCTATGAATAGGTTTTTCTAGTGCTCTCTAAATATTGTCAAGCATGTGGTCTACTCTCCCAATGATTCTAAATTCTTGGATGGACATAAATCTCCCATCATCCCCAAATAGATCCACTATTAGCCCTATCTTTTAATAGCCTTTTTAAAATTTTGGATCAGAATTTAAATGGTTTAATTATGCACATGAAGGATTTTATTCTATTTAATTTTGTCATTTTTACCCTAAAAATAAAACCCTATTCATATCCTTTGTTTTAAATTATGCCCAAATACTCTAAATCCTAACCGTTATGTTGAAATTTGCCTTTTTGTAACTTCACCTACACATATAGGTTTTTGTCAAAGAGATTTTTGAAGTATCAATGTATCTATTAAACACAAGGTGTCTTGTCTTTCAAATGCATTGAAATGTGATCTTGTAATCCATGTGAAAGTGTGACTTCACAAGGGTTATTTACTCATGGAAAAAGGTGTTGATAAGTAGCAATTAAACCCTTAATCATGATATATTTTTCTTTTTTTGCTTAACTATTCTTATGTTGAGATGTTGTTATGAGTAGTTTACAAAGGAATCATAACTTCTCTATGGTTAGGAAAAGGTAATAAGAAAGACTTGATTTGGTAGAATCAAAGTTTTTCATTCCTTGGCATCACATTGCATCAATTAGTCAAAGTAACATTAAAGTATTGTGAGCTAGTAAAAATTACTTTTGAGAATGAAGTGTAACTTCTCCATAGCTATGAGGATGAAATAAGGGTTGTGGCAATTAATCATGACTTCTCTATTGTATGTATCATGGCATGATTTGATGTTGTGAAGTTGTGATAGCCTGAGGATGAAGTTAAGCACTACATTTCAACAATTGAGGGAAACAATTATGTTGAAATTTCAAAGTTGTGAAGATGATTAGAGTGTGAATTCACTTGATAAATAATGGAGTTCTCTTGCTTCCACATGGATAGGACATATTAAAATATTGTTGTAGATGAATAGTAAAGGTTAATGCTCACTAAATCATGTGGATCATGCTTTAGCTACCATGTGTCTTTATAGCAGTAAGGAAGCAACTCAAGTAAAGGGTTTTAAAGTTGTGACCAGTTGATAAAAATGTTACTCAGACCATATCAAGGAGAATGTGGTTTAATAAGAGAACAATTATGAAGTTGTGAAAAGAGACTTTGAATAAAAGCACAACATCATTAGTCAAGTTCCATGGTTAGTAACAAAGGTTGTGAGGTTTCCATCAACTATAAGAAGGGTCAAGCATGACATCATGGGTCTAGTATGAGGTGAGTTGTTACAAGTTATGATGTCATGATGGAGGTCAATACAGGGTTAAGCACAACTTTATGGGCATAAAGACTAACAAAAAAACAGGGTTGTGACCTGGTGACATAAAAGATTGTGTGACTTTGCAAGGATATAAGTAAGGGAAAATAAAAATATGTGAAGTGTTGAGAAGATAAATTTTTTTAAGGTGAATGGTTAAGTGCCACATTGCAATAATTAGGGGTAAAATTTTAATCCTAGCATCCAAGTAGCGAAGATCATGAAACTAAAAGCACATAACTTTGCAAGGCTTAAACAAATTGAGAGATAGAATTTTGGGAAGGAGAGATAAGGGCTAAGAAAATAGCTGAACATGACATCATAACTCTCAGATTGAAAATTCATAACAAGCACACAAGGAAGAGATAGGTGGGGTCTAGCCAATGATTAAACACAATTTTTGGTAGTAGAAAATTTATGTTTAATTGCACAAACATAGCCAAATCTTTAATGAGATAACTTTGATAATTTCAAAGAAAATTCATACATGCAAAGTTTTAATGCCATAAATTTTGGCTCTAACTTTTTAAAATCACTATTGAATGGTTCATAAAGATCTCCATTGTAAAATAATTTTAGAGCTAAAGAACTTCTAGAGAAGAGAATTTCAGTGAAAATTATAGAAGTGAGTATTTGAATTCAAAATGGTAGAGCAAGGTTCTCCAAAGGATGAAGTAGAAGTAAAGTGTTGGGAACTACAATTGGAACATTTTTTATACTCATTGACGTCAAACCTCACTAGTGAGACATTTCCTACCTAGGTAGAGTTCCATATCATTTGATTAATGAAGGGGGTTTGAAAAGAAGAGATAACAAGAAAACCTAGTAGAAAGCTTCAGTTATGTGGAACTACAATGGGCATTTGATTAGTTGGCATATTGGAAAGATAATGTGTTTTTTAATCATTACACTAAGTGGAGAAGATAGTTGAACTTAATCCTAGTAGAGATGATTGATGGAAGACTAGATGCATAGGCTAAACCAAGAAATAGACCAAGAGATTAAGGAACTTATAGTTGAAGTCGAGTTGTACTAGTGTCAATTGAGTAATAGTAGAAGCCGAGAAAATATAGTGTTGATTGAGCATCAATAAAGATCGAGTGATAGAAAAGTTAGACTAAGTAAAGACAAAGTATGCTGAGCAAAATAGTTAGTACTAATCGAGTTGTCTAGTGATGATCAAGGTTGAGGAATACAATATTGAGCAAGTATCAAAATTTGAAAGTTTGTGAAGGAATTGAGATACCCAATTGATAGTGTTGAATTTTTTGATTGGTCAAAGTGAATGGAGGATAATTATTGATGATCTTGAGCATTTAATTCTTGATGAAGCATGTTTGAGCATTAATAAGGATGCACTCAAAGAGAAGTTATGAGAATTATCTAGAAGGAGAAGAAGGAAATGAATGATGGAAGGATTCAATGAATCTAACCTAACCCTAAGATCAATGATGATGTTTAAGTGGAAAAAGATCAAAGCTACCTATTTAAGGAGACATAAGGATCACCTAGAGAGGTTAAGAAGATGTTGATTTTGTTGATTGGTGAACTTGAGCAGAAGGTTGTGAAGAAATGGAAAAGATGAAGAGTGATTGCTTAAAGGGTATCTAAGGAAATGAGTGATGGAGATATAAATGGGGGTCAGTCCGTGGATCAAAAGATGAGCTACATTGTGATTTGTATTTGTAAAGTGATTTTTATTTACTAGATCAACCTATTGTTACTTTCTAACCATTATATCAGTTAAAATAATTTAATCAAACTTGAGAAAATAGTCATTTATAAATCCTTTAATCAAGGTGACATTCTAATGGGATGTTCTTAGGCCCTTTAACCAAGAAAATCCTAATAGGGTTATTAAATAATTTAATTGAATCACACCTAACATTGTGTATTGTTACTTTTAACTAGGTTGGTTCTTAACTGACCTCACTTCAAAAGAGTGAAAAGTTGGTAGTGTAGGACTAGTAAATGTGTTAAAACCTATCATACTATTACCAACCACAAAAATCAATAAACATGTACTAAAACCTTCTAATATACCATGAAAACCAATGAATTAAGGGAAGTAAAATAAGGAAAAAACCCCTCCAATTGTAGTTCCCATGTCCTTCTTTCTTCTCCATTTTGATGTAGCTCCAATTTCCTATAGTGCACATAATTGAAAACAAATGAGACAATGATGGGATGAATGCTATTAAGAGTACCAAAAGTGTGGTTTGGGTGTGCTGTTAAGGATAGGGGTTGAAGACCAAAAATGAGTGCAAGATGGCTCAAATTATAGCCAAAATGCAAGATGTGAGACATGAATGAAGAGATGGATATTTTCCAATTTGAGTGTGCAACTTGGCATGATATTCCTTAGAATATCTATGAAAAACATGATGAAATTTTTAACAACTGGCTAATAGTGATATATAACTATTTTCATTTATGGAAACACATGATTTACATGTTCATAGGAAACCTCAAAAATAAAGATACTTAGTGTTTGGTGATTACAAAATTGTCTAAGTATAGAATTTGGTTTACAATAGTGTATTGTTTTGTTTATAGCTTGTTGTTGACATCATATTATGACTAGTGAAGTTACATGGAGAGAGTATACATATTGATGATGATGTGAATAACCTTGGAAGTTAGTACAGACTGTAAAAAATATAGATAATCATTGTTGAAGCAAAATAGGAAGGTGGAATCGAAGGAAAAGAATTGTTTTGTTTATAAAATAATTACTTGTCCAATTAGGGCCAACATCCTAGATGTTTACTCTAACTTGGAAAAATGGTTTGTGGTCTTAGCCAACCCAATAGAATTTTTTTGTAAAGACATGGTATTTATGCAAAGGACATTTTGTGATAACAAGTGAGCTATCTTGAATTGAAGTACAAGAATGAATTACGAATTGTGACTATATGAGAACTTTTGTGAAAGTGATATATGTGAAGTTTTATATAAGATATTTAATGATCCGAGATTCAGCTAAAGATCAAAGATTAGTAAAGGAAGAAGATAATTGTAAATTACTTGTTTGAGTAGTGAGCTCTTCTTGTAGTTGAAATTGCATGTTTGGGTAGTGGGCTCTTCTTGCATACACTATATTATAACTCCTAATAGGTTTGGAATCCCCTATCAAGGATTTAAAGTCTCCTAATATGGATTCCTTATACTGAATTTGCTTATTGAATCCTAATAGGGTCCATCCTCTAACAAGGAACTTATATATTAGTATATTATCTAGTGGGTATCATCCCTTGGCCAGGGTTTCCCTAGTTAACAAAATATGTTGTTATGAGTTATCTTTATGCATTGTTACTCTTACTATTCAACATTACTTTATTTCTTTGTTATGCATGGTTTAAACTAAGTAATAATATCTAGTTGGTGACTAACATTTGTAGATTACTAATTTACCCCCCCCGATCAGTAATCCCTATTTCTAACAATTGGTATTAGAGAATAGTTACTTTGAAGAGGCTTAATAGATTAAGTAAGATCCCTATGGAATCCAAGCCTAAATCCACTAAATTTGGAACTAGTGATGATGACTATTCAAAGTTGAAGACAAAGTACAAGATCTTGAAGAATGAGTTGAAGATTACAAATCTAAAGTTGACTTTGAGAAATGATCCTAGAAAAATTGAATCTAATTTAAAAACTAAAAATGCGGATTTGAGAGCAAGTCTAGCAAATAAAACATTTGAGTTTGAAACATTGAAAGAAGATCATGAAGAACTCCATAAGTATAATACTATTGTGAAAGGTGAATGAACCTTGTGCAAATAGCAACTTGAGAAGCTTTATTCTAGCAGAGAAAAGCTTGATGATTCAATGTCAAGACTAGTCTTGGTTATCTAATTAACTTGTCTACAAAGTAACTTGAGATTAGATCAGATCTGAAAGAAAAAGACAAATATGATGATAAGATTGAATCCAGTCAATCTTCTAACAAACCTAAAGAAGTTAGACAAGTCAAGGAGGTTGAGATTTTGGATGAAACAAAGTAAGTGGAGACTCCTAAGGCAACCAAGTATGAATTTAGAGATAAGTTCTTTTTATGTAATGAAATAGTTCATATGAAAAGAGATTGTACAAATAAGTCATTTAGTCATGTTAAGAACTTTTATTGTCATAATTCTCATGGTATGGGTCATAATGCAATTGATTGTAGGAAACCTAAGTATGATAATAATAGAAGAAATAGTAGAATGTCTAGAAATACTAACCCTATAGATAGAAGAAGATCTAATGAAAGAACATTGAGAGAAGGAAGATCTTATGAAGACAAAAGACATATCATGTGTTATAAGTGTAACAACTTAGGACACATTGCTCAAAATTGTCATGCACTTGATGATCAGAAAAATCCAAGAAATAGAGCACTTGTTTGTCAATTATGCAACAACTTTAGACACACAATGAAGTACTACAAAATGGACAAAAACTTCAAAGATAGAAGGAACAATGGAAGAAAGTTTAGGAATAGAAGGAATTATGGAAAGAACATCGAAAATGATAGAAGGAACCATGAAAGGAACTTCAAAACTAATAGAGACAAAGAAGAAAGAAGAAACATTGTGAGTGAATTTTGAGAATAACTTAATGAAGAATTTGTGAAAGGAGTAGAATCTCAAAAGAAAATTTAGATGATAATGAGACAGGAAGATCGAAGTCAATTGTTTTTAAGCTTGAAGCTGAATTAGAGGTAGAAAAGTTTGGAAAAGATGTATCTAGTTATGTTTAGATGGTACCTAAGCTCACTTATAATTTAAAGCTCATCTAAACAAGTTATGAAGAAATTCAAAGTTACTGGTATTATAGTAAAGGTTGATTGTGCAACAAAATTTGAAAAGTATGTTTTTGCAAAGGATTTCATGATGCAAAGTCTTGAGGATGTTTGTCATGATGAAAGAAGGCTATAATAAACTTGGGGTGACATCTAAAGATTAGACCGATGATCTTGAGCAATTATTTGATTACAAGACATAATTGATAGCTTTTTCATATTTAAAAAGTATGCAATTAATGAAAGTTCAAGTTGAAAAGATAAATGGAGTACATAATTGATTTTCACTTACATTATGAAGACATCCAAAGTGAAGAGCATTCAAAAGTGACTTGTTAGAGCAATTTACAGGTAAAATCTATTTTTAGAAAGAGGTATTTTATCATTTTTCTACAAATTTATTTAGTAAAAGTTCATAGTTGATAGAATCATGGATATGTCATCAGTACACAGTGCCAAGAATGAGGATAGTCCTAAGTTAAAGATTTTTTCTATAAAACCCACTAAAGGAAACCCTAACTTAGCATTATCTATCACTCCAAACAATGTAGTTTATCTTGAAGATCTAGGAAGTTATTTGAATAGAAAGTTTGATTTGATTGGAAGTGAATTCATGAACAAAGATATGGAATTGGTTTTCAACCATGACATGACTATGAAGCCCAAATTTGAACATCTAAGGGAATAAGACTTGTTTAAGTATCATTTCTACCATGAGTTAGTCATAGATTATATTGAGTAGGATACATGATGGAAAATTATGGAGAGTTGACATTTCTGTCAACCTTATTCATGAGGTAACTAGTCTTAGTAAACAAGGTAGAGTACCTATAGGTGAGAAGATGGTTAAGAAGAAAGTTGAAATTTATACTAAAGTAATGTATAATGGTAAGGTTATGGTGATCAACACCATCAAGCAGGATGATGTTAGATTTTTGAGTAGAATTATTGCTTATTCTATTTGTGTAAGTTCTAAGATTGATGAACTTTCAATGGGATTCATCTATGCAACATATAAGATATGTATAGAGAAAGAACAAGTGAATCTTAGTGAAATACTAAGAATGCAACTCTTTGAAAACCTAGAAAAGATTAAGAGGACAAAGAATGGTGTGTTTAGATTCCAATCATTGATCAATCACATATTCTTTCATTTACTTAAAATATTTCCTTACTTCTTAGTCACAGACATAATGAGTAGTGACAGATGCACTATGGAGAAGATTACAGAGGTATGCAGAAGGCATCCTATAGAATAGATATTAGATAGTGACAACCTAATAATGAAGAAATTTTAGAATGAAATGAAATAGAGATTTAGAATTTTTCCTAAAATTATGAATAGATTCAAGGAAGACATTTGTATCTTGGTTGACATAGATCATACCTTTATTCAAGTAGTGGAACCTCAGGAGACATTTTTTGATCCCCTGAGCTATGAATTGAATGATGATGTTGCAATTGATTGTATTGATTTGTTGCTAAATTTAGATAGAGATAAAGAAGAATAAAGATTTGGCACATATGATGAGTTCACACAAAAAGCTCATCAAGAAACCTTAGAAAAGGCATCACACAAGAAAGTTGAATCTATAAGAAGAAGACACTATCAGAGGCTAGAATGAAAGATAGTGAATCTAAGGCTATAAGACAAACAATGAAGCAACGTATACTAAACATACAACCTTTGTTAGTATCAGTTGCTAAGAAATCTTTAGAATAAAGCATTTTATATGTAGCAATGTCCAATATTCAACCTAGTGAGTTGAAGAGAAAGTTTGAAAGATTGGTGGAAGCAGTGTCTATTGAGATAAAGAGAGTGAAACAACATGCCACCAAACTACATAAAAGACAAAACATTGTTGACAATTGACTCTAGTGATGAAGAAGATAAGGAACAAGAAAGTAGGTAAGCAAAAAAGATGACTCCACCTAAGCAAGCAGTGGGAAAAGATTAGCAACCTTGGAAGTCAAAGATTGAGAAGATCAATACAACTATCGCCAATGAAGGAAAAAAAATACATGAATTTTTTTTATGATTTATAAAATAGTTTTGAGAAGGACCAGATTGATATATCTATTGTGAGATATATTGTGGCAAATAATTTGAAACTAAAGGATCTTAAGAGCATTATTAACCAAAAAGTCCATGAGAGACTCATCTAAAAGAAGGCTCCTGCAAGGGAAGAAGACGTTGAACTTTGGAAGTCTATGCTTAGGACTATATGCAAGACTAATAATGAAGATGAAATAAAAATATTGTTGAATAACCTCACATCATACTTGAGGAATAAATTGAGACCATTCCTATTTATGATTGGTGAAAAGGATAAGCTAGGAAGTGAGACTACAACAACAATCATTCAAATGTTGACATAGTCAAAGGCAACATCTTCTCTAGCTCCTAGAACCTTGGAAGTTTTAGTAAGTGGTGACACTATGTAGATTAATCAAACCAATATTACCCTTAACATTGATGATACCAATCTATTTGGTGGTTCCAAACCAAATGAACTAGACACCAAGGATATTGAGGGTAAGTTGAGACAGATTAAAGAAGAGAAACGGCTACTTGGAGAAGAAAAGAAGAAATAAGAGGAGGACATGAAAAAAATACTTGAGGAAGATAAGAAAAGATTGGAAGAGAAGAGAGAAAGAGAGGAAAGGGAAAAGAAAAAAGAAGAACAAAGAAGCACAAAAGAAGCAGCAAAGAAACAGAGTGAAGATGATACTAAACCATCTATTTCCTATACTCTACTCTCTCTTTCCAGTTTATCTATTGATGATGATGATCAAATAGATCTAATCTCATCCCTAAGAAATTTTATTGAGAAAAATAGGAAAGTAAAGAGGTTATAAAGAACATCAATGGAAGTGATAGACAGACTACATAGTACATTGGCAGTTCAATGCACAAAATTTGACCCTAAATAGAGAGCACAAGCAGTGCTAAAATTATTTGATGAAGAGTCTACAATTTTTTTGAATGTTGCAAAGGCAAAGGCACAAATTTTCCATGATGCTAACTTGTTTAGCACCATCTATCAGAATATCAATAATGACTTAGTTAATTTTGATGCTTATATAAATGAACTCTAGAAATGCCAGCAAGAAGGGAAGACTTTATCTATTAAGTATACCTTATCATACAAGATGATGAAAGACATTGATAGTCAGATAGAGATAAAGATGAGTGAGCTAGAGGCTTTATCTAGCCAAATCCAACATCCATCTTGTAAAGTAGATGATTTTGAAGGACAAGTATCTAGTATTCACAGTGACATCAAGAAATTGGAACTTCGAAATGAATAGATTTTGAAGAGGACATACGATTTTAGAGAATCTATTGCTCTAAAATTATCTTTTGTTGATAAATAGTTAGAGGAATGTGTCAAGGCCAAGGATGCATTTTTCAACTTTTTGTATTCAAATATTAATGCAATTGAGATTGTATCATATGCTTTATGTGCAATTCTCACTTTAGCTAAGTCTACCAAGGATACATGGACCTAAGGTATGGATATTCTAAAGGAAAATTTTGATGACTATATGAAGATTAATTTAGCATAAGGAAGGAAAAAAATTTTGATAGTTTTTGGATCAAATCTTGACATTTTGACCTTTGTCATTGATGTCAAAGTAGGAGTAATAGTTGCAAAAAATTGGAAAGTAGAAAATTTGGATAGTAAAGGGGAGAGATACAATTGGAAGTAGTAGTTGATTGGAAAGTATTAAAGTATATTGTAAGGGGGAGCATATGTAAAATTGAACAAGTTGTAATAGATGTAATGTTTATATGTTATTTATGTTAAGTTTTTGTCACTTATTCAATTTTTTCTATTTTGTTGCCATCAATGCCAAAGAGGGAGACTATTTACAATTGGCTAATAGTGATATATAATTGTTGTCATTTATGTTAACACATGATGTACATGTTCACAAGAATATTTGGTAATCATAAAGTTGTCTAAGTATATAATTTGGTTTATAGTAGTATATTGCTTTGTTTATAACTTGTTGCTGACATCATATTATGACTAGTGAAGTTACATGGAGAGAGTATACATATTGATGATGATGTGTATAGCCTTAGAAGTTAGTACAGATTATATCAAATAGAGATAATCATGTTTGAAGAAAAATAGGACAACAAAATTGAAGGAAAAGAATCATTTTTCTTACAAAATAATTACTTGTCCAATTAGTGCCAACATCCTAGATGTTTACTCTAACTTGGAAAAGTGGTTTGTGGTCTTATCCAACTTGGTAGAAATTTGTGTAAAGGCATGGTATTTATGCAGAGGACATTTTGCAATAAGAAGTGAGATATCTTGAATTGAAGTACAAGTATGAATTGTGAATTGCACAACTATATGAGAACTTTTGTGAAAGTGATATATGCAAATTTTTATATGAGTTATTTGATGATATAAGATCAAGTTGAAGATCAGAGATCAGTAAAGGAAGAAGATAATAGTAAATTACTTGTTTGTGTAGTGAGCTCTTCTTGTAGTTGAAATTTCATGTTTGGGTAGTGGGCTCTTCTTGCATACATTATACCACAACTCCTACTAGGGTTGGAATCTCCTAACAAGGATTCAAAGTCTTCTAATAGGGGCTCCTTATACTAGATTTTCTCATTGACTCCTAACAAGGTCCATTCTCTAACATGAAACTTATATATTAGTATATTATCTAGTAGGCATATCCCCACTAGGGTTTTCCCTTGGCCAAAGTTTCCCTAGTTAACAAAATATGGTGTTATGAGTTATATTTGTGCATTATTACTATTACTATTCAGCATTACTTTATTGCTTTTTTATGTATGGTTTAAAGTAAGAAATAATATCCAATTGGTGACTAAAGTTTGTAGATTACTAATTCACCCACCCACCCCCCACCCCCCCCTAGTAATCCCTATTTCTAACAACAATATGCCAAATGTAGAATTCTATGACACATAAAAGTCAACATGAATAAAAGTGGAGGAGAATCTATGGCATGCATATGACACATCAAAACTATTTGTAGACAAGAATCTTATCTTGAATGTGTCTTATTATAGTCATGCATAAGGAATAATATATGTCAAATATTACACATATTAGCCTAGTGTAGAGAGATGATCTATGAGGCATTATGTCCATGTGTCAAGACAAGGTAAAATATTTGAATTAAAAATTCATAATTCAACACAAATGGACATTAATAAAATAGAAATTAGAAGTGGAAAAATAGGACTTAGAAAATTAAGAATTCTCATAGATCATAAAGGTGACTCAATTAATCGAGAATGTTGGTTAATAAGAATAATTAGCAAAGAGGGAGGAAAAATGATTGGAATGACATAGGAATAGATCATGGGTTATCTGATCCAATAAGAAAAATTAGTAAATGATTGGCCAATTTGATGAAATAAATGTGAGATTATCATTTTTATGAGATGCAATGAAGATCGATGGGTAGATCAAATTAATCAAATGATTAGGATTGATAGCATGCCAAGGACATATGATATGGATTAAGGGTATGTGACATTTAATTGGACATTGTAAAGGTCACAGAATTAAATTTCATTAATAAGATTGATCACAATAATATTGATAGACATTGTCAATGTTATTAAATTGATTAGATAAGGTCAAAATCCAACACTAAGGGACTCAACAATGTCAATGATCGGCTGATGAAAATGACAGTTTGGCCTAGCACTGAGGGACATGATAGTGCTAAGGTTAGATTTAATAGGTTTAATAGATTTCCATGATATTGAGGGATAAAATAATGCCTAGGGTTGGACACATGATGATTGATTAGGGTTGTTTGAAATTTTTGGGTTGATGAGGTTTGATTTGGGATAGTTTTGGGTTGATTTGTGGTGATTTTGGGTCAATTGAATATAATTCTAATGGTATTGAAATGGTTTAGGGTTGATTAGATGATATTTTGTTGTTGTTGAAATGATTTGGAGTCAAATATAAAAAGTTTAGATAAAATAGAAACTAATTTTGAAATGATTTGCAATTGATTTGAAAGGGAGTGTGAATGATGAGGGATTTTGTTATAATATGCTCAAATGACAATCAAGTGGCCCAAAAGACCAAAATTAGTGAAATGAGAAAATGGGAAGGACTAGTATGAAAATATGATTAAACCATGGATGAAAACCATTTTTTAACATCTATAGGTAGCATGTTATTGGTGTTTTTTTCCCCAAAATGGGTTTCTATGGTAAATCTTAGTGTCATATTTGTGTGAATAGTATTTGATGTGTTTTATTTTTTATTGTTTTACATCCTACAAGTAGGTTACCATTGGGATAGTAAACTACAAGTTTATGTTAATACTAAGCTGATATAGATACCAAGTGGACTAATGAATAAATTTGAGTTGTTAAAAGTGGTTAAATTTTTATTGGGAACATCTAGACCTAAGGATAAATTATTCATGCCCTCCACCCTCGCTTAGTCATTCTAAAATTATTCTAACATGTATATGACATTTTTAGAAAGGAAAGGGTTGTCATTACACCAAAATTTTGACCTATCAATGCCCAATACAATAGTCTTATAGAACCAAATGAGACGGTTAAGCCCTGTCATGAATCTTGTGATGGATGTTGGCCCACTTCCAATAATCCCCATCCCAGTGTCACTTTCCATGTCCTATAATATTTGAACCTGTGATGGGGCTCTAATACCAATTGTTATAAAGGACAAGGTTTTCATTGCACCAAAAGATTGACCTATCAGTGTCTAATACAACCAATAGTCTTATAGAGCCATAGGAGGTGGTTAAGCCACATCACAAATCCTATGAGGGATGCTAGCCCACTACCAATAGACACATGGATAAAAGTGCTAAATATTTTTTTAAAGTACAGATAGAGGTATGGAGGTTTTTCCAAGTATAGGTCAAACAAACAGAGAAGAGTAAAAGTTAGTATAAAATAATTTTGGTTTACCAACAAAATTACTTGATAATGATGGGATGACATGTAAAGGCTATCTCTGCAAAACAAATGCCACATCAACAATCTCCATAATATGTGAAAAAATCAATGAGAGTCAAAGTCTTTTGAATATTGACCAATCAACATTAGTTGATTAACTATCATTAACTTTAAACAAAATGATACATATACATATATGCTCAAATTTAAAAGAAACTCTAAATTTGTTACTAGATTACTAATACTAGATACCAGATACTAGGTGGTAAACCATGACGACCAAGTTGAAAAGAACTCTAGAACCTATCTAAGAACACAAGGGCAAGAATATTGTAGGAGTGCTTTACCACCCTACCACGAAGTTGTTAAGCTTCCCCAGAATCTTTCCTGACATGAAAGATACCTAGCCTGATAATGAGATAGTCTAATCAAGTAAAACCGAGAGAAGTAATGGAATTATGCTACACAAATAGTGTCAAGAACATTAATCAGTCAACAAGATAACCAAACAACATTTTCTTAGTTGTCACTTCAGTTCCATTATTTATAATAAGCAGAACAAAACAAGGTTTATCCATCATTGAGTACCATACTCCCATCCACATATAAGGATAAAACCATAAAGTTCTTTAATCATAGATCAATTAATTACAACATTTTAGTGCATCTCTAGCAAAAAATTTAATCCAACTTCCATATATTACCATCAATTCTTTTTTGATGCATATTATACATACACATAGGCAAGAGTCTATAACATAGTGGCAAATTGTGAGTCTCTTATGTGGGAGCTCTTGGTTCCACACTTGGGCCTTGAGTTCACTATGCTAGACATACAACTGTAAGTCAACTTGTTTACTTTATGTAGTATGAATTGATGACATGGGTTACATATTGTGTCTCTTAGCTATGATTACATTAGACATAAAAGGATTTGATGTTCCTTATGCATGTCATGATTGTGAGTTTAAAATTTCATTCCTTAAAAGACTGTTAAAATGAAAAGTTTATGGAATGACTGGTAAATTGCATACCTCATATGTTTATGATTATATTTACTTTAAACTATGTGATAGGATGTCACAACCCACTCTCCCCTTACTTGAATAAATTGGCATTCTGATTTCCACATGGATCAGGGATTCCAATTCTTGGAACCATTTTCTTTTAAATAAATGAAAAATAAATTACCTCATCTCACCTTAATGGTTTTTGGTTATGAATTGGGAATGTTGTAACTGCCTACTTCTTGAGGCATAGGGGACTCTTCTTTGGGGTAGCATCGAGGGAAACTTGGGGAATCCTTCCAATTTGTGTTGTTATAAATGTGTTCTTGACCTACTATATGGGATTCACTATAGTTAGTGTTTAAGTGACATAAAACTATCTGTGTTAAATAGTCTATTTGTTGTGGTTGATTTTGTTCTTGGAAGTATTATTGATGGAAGGGATCTAAAAATGATAGCATGTTTGGTAAGGAGAAAGGGAAGGATTTGAATATTTGGCGGACACAATTTGTGACCAGGCAGGAAAATTGCTCACGTCATATAATGAATTCCATCCCAATTTACAAATTTTGATGGATCTTTGCAAGATCCACTTGTTAAAACTCTCATAACATTTTCGTCTGTGCGCACCACATTTTATCATTAAAATTATATGGCAAACCTTCATACCTGAAACATGCTGCTAGCAGATGCTTAGACCCTATGCACTCAAACCTAAACTAATATATTATTACTAGTAGACAAGCCAAAAGTTGAATCTTTTCTAAAAGATTATCCAAGAAGAACTTGCAGTACCCAAGTGTTTAATTTGTACAATTCATTTGGCGATAGATGGATTCTACAATGAAAAGATATAATAGGTAGATTAAGGAGGGTGTTAAAGGTGAGAGAGGCATGGTTGTCAAGCCCATAGATCCTAGGATCAAAACCTAGCTCTGATACCATATGTAAAGGCTATCTCTGCAAAACAAATGCCACATCAACAATCTCCATAATATGTAGAAAAATCAATGAGAGTCAAAGTCTTTTGAATATTGACCAGTCAACATTAGTCAATTAACTATCATTAACTTTAAACAAAATGATACATATACATATATGCTCAAATTTAAAAGAAACTCTAAATTCATTACCAAATTACTAATACTAGATACTAGATACCAGGTGGTAAACCATGATGACCAAGTTGAAAAGAACTCTAGAACCTGTCTAAGAACACAAGGGCAAGAATATTGTAGGAGTGCTTTACCACCCTCCCATGAAGTTGTTAAGCTTCCAAAAAATCTTTCTTGACATGAAAGATATCCAACCCGACGATGAGATAGTCTAATCAAGTAAAACCAAGAGAAGTAATGGAATTGTGCTACACAAATAGTGTCAAGAACATTAATCGATCAACAAGATAACCAAGCAACATTTTCTTAGTTGTCACTTTAGTTCCATTATTTATAATAAGTAGAACATAACAAGGTTTATCTATCATTTAGTACCATACTCCCATCCACATAAAAGGATAAAACCATAAAGTTCTTTAATCATGGATCAATTAATTACAAGATTTTAGTGCATCTCTAGCAAATTTTTTAATCCAACTTCCATGTATTACCATAAATTCTCTTTTGACGCATGTTATACATACACATGGGTTAAGCCAATCACATAGCTATCAATGAAAACCTTTATAGATCAATTAGTAATCATATTATGTTATCCTATCTTAAATTTCCTCTCATAAAACATAAAGACACAACAAGCATGATAGCATTACTTTCCACTATGCACTATCAACATATAGGTATACAAGTAAAACAACATTGCTAAGAAATGTGTACCCTTGATGCTTACATTCAGTCTAAGCCATTACACATGGTGTTCAATCTTTGACTAGTCATCAAAATTTAAAACACATTTTATATCTTGGAAAAAGTGTACTCCATTTTATACGAATATTCATCTACAAAAGGACATCAACCATTTTGAACTTCCAGTATTGTAAAATGGAAAAGAACCCCTCTTTTCCTCCATCTTGAGTGTATCAAGATCAATAGTGGTTTGATTTCTATGATCTAGTAATTAATTTAATTCTAAAAATTAAAAATATTATTAATACAAGGCACAACTTAGCTGTTTACTTTACATTGTAAAGATATTTCCATAACCTTTGATGAATAGTTGTGAGCCTCGAATCTCAAAGAAACTCTACAGACACATTGTGGTTTAGGTAAATGTTAAGTCTTGTAGTTAGATCTTATAAAATCTATAGTGACCTATTAATATTTCACCATCATAAGGAGCCTCACTGAACACAATGCATACCTAAATGCATTGTGCAGTCATGCCCGAATGCAAAATACATTCAAATAATTAGAAGGAGCCCTATTGACCAACATGGGGTAAAGTCTAGCAAATTAAGGAGGATGGTTAACTCTATTTCTATAAATCCCAATCTTCACAACTATTAGCAAATCCAAGAAGATAAAATGATAGAATGCTACCCACCCAGTTTTCTATTGAAGTATTATCAAGGCATGTCTTTCTGTAGTTAAAGTCTTTTAAGTATTAAAAGTTAAATCTTTTAAATGAACAACTCAAAATTTGAATCTACACCCTTAACAGAGAAAAGTACTTCTAAAAAGATGTTTCTCTCATTTAAAACAATCATAAGGGGTCCATTCTAATAACTTTATCCTGATAATCGAAAGATTTTCAAACAAACATACACATAGATGGACGGTTTATCTAGTAGTTGTAGACCAAAATGAACTTCATAGAGCTTAAAAAGTATCGATCATTTGGATTAAATCAAATAAAGAAACCTATGAATTGAAGCTTGTTTGGTGTCTTGCCTTCCATGTGTCCCTCTCGTCCTTCCAAGCCTCTCCTCTGCATCCATGGTGATCTCTGTAACATCCAACAACTAGCTTCTCATTGACGAACTATGTACACTCTGGCATCTGCATCTCTCAAATTCTTGCAGGCATTCATAGTGATCTATCAAAATTGGATAAGAATGGGTGCACGATAGTCAAAAACCATGTCTCTTTCACCTTTAATGCCCTCCTTAATCTACCTATTATAGCTTTTCATTGTAGAATTCATCTGTCACCAAATTAATTGTACAAATTAAACACTTGGGTACTGCAAATTCTTCTTGGCTAATCTTTTAGAAAAGATTCAACTTTTGACTTGTCCACTAGTAATAATATATTAGTTTGGGTTTGAGTGCACAAGGTCTAAGCATCCGCTGGTAGCATGTTGCAAGTACAAAGGTTTGCCATATAATTTAATGATAAAATGTGGTGCACACAAATGGAAATGTTATGAGAGTTTTAACACGTGGATCTTGCAAAGATCCATCAAAATTTGTAAATTGGGATGGAACTCATTATACGGAGTGAAAAATTTTCCTGTTTGGTCACAAATTGTGTCCACCAAATATTCAAATCCTTCCCTTTCTCCTTACGAAACATGCTATCATTTTTAGACCCCTTCCATTAGTAATACTAAATCTCACCAAGCTTCCCAAGAACAACATCAACCACAATAAATAGACTCTTTAACACAGATAGTTTTATGTCGCTTAACACTAACAATCCCATATAGTAGGTTAAGAATACATTTATAACAAAGTAGATTGGAAGGATTCCCTAGGTTTCCCTTGATGCTCCCTTGAAGAAGAGTCCCCTATGCCTCGAGAAGTAGGCAGTTACAACATTCCCAATTCATAACCAAAAATCATTAAGTTGAGATGAGCTAAGTTATTTTTCATTTATTTAAAAGAAAATGGTTCCAAGAACTAGAATCCCTAATCCATGTGGAAATCAGAATGCCAATTTATTTGGGTAAGGGGAGAGTGGTTTGTGACATGACATCCTAGATGTTTACCCACATGTGGAAAATATAATTCAAAATATTTAGCAAAGTATCAAGTAGAAAGGTTTTTAGGAAGAAATAATCTTGTATAAAGGTGTAGATGCTCAAAAATGGTTAATGTCTATTATTTAATCACATTTTCATACTAAAACATCCCATTTTTTTCATTTCACTAATTCTGATATTTTGGTCAACTTGATTATCATTCAAGAATATTGCAACAATATTATTCATCACTTGTATCCCCTTTAAAATTAATGCAAATCAATTTCAGAATAGGTTCTCATTTTATCTTAACTTTTTGGAATCAGCTCCAAATCATTTCAACATCAAAAAATGTCATATGGTCGACCCAAAACCATTTCAACATAAAATTAAAAAAACTTTCTAGTCAACCCAAATCAACCCTAATCAACCTAAAACATGTCAAATATCTCATATCTATCATCATCTATGCAACCTAGGGATTTTTGTATCCCTCAATGCCTTGGAAATCTATTAAACCTTTCAAATCTATCAAATCTAACATTAGCACTATCATGTCCCTTAGTGCTAGGTAAAATCTATAATTCTTTATCATCCGATCATTGACATTGTTGAGTCCCTCAGTATTAGTTCATGGCATTATCCAATCAATTTAATAATATTAACATTGTCCATTGATGTTATTATGATCAATCTTATCAAACAAATATGATCCTATAGAATTTACAATTTTTTTTAATTGTCACATGTTCTTAATCCATGCATGTATCAATACTAATCACTCAATCAATTCCATCATGGCTTTGATCTACCCACCATTGTCCTAGTTAATCTGCATAACCATCATATTTCATCAAAATGATAATCATGCATTTGTCTAATCAAATTGGGCATATCATTTACTAATTTATATCCTATAGGATTATTTAACCCATAATCTATTCCTATGTCATCTCAAATCATCACCATCTCGTATTACTAATTATTCTTCCTATTAACCAACATTGCCAATTAATTAAAATCTATTAATTAATTGATTCATCTTGGAAAACCATGGGAATTCTCAATTCCCTAAGTCCTATTTTCCATTCTAATTTCTATTTTACTTATTTCAATTTGTGTGAAATTATGAATTTTTAGTTTAAATATTCCACCTAGTCTTGGCACATGGAAATCATATGTTATAGATCCTCTCTTTACACTTGGCTAATGTGTGTCATATTTGACATATATTATTCCTTATGCATGACTATAATAAGCCACCTTCATCATAGATTCTTGTCTACAAGTGTCTTTGAGTTGTCATATGCACATCATAGATTCTCCTCCACTTTTAGCCATGTTGAATTTTATGTGTCATAGAATCATATATTTGGCATATTGCACCACGTTCGTCATAGATATTCTAGGGAATATCATGCCAAGTTTCACATTCAAAGTGACAAGTGTCCATCCTCTCATTCAAGTCTCATCTCTTGTGTTTTGGCTATAAATTGAGCCATCTTGCTCTCATTTTAGATCCTTAGAGCCCATTAGGCTTGAACTACACTTCTAGTACTCTCAATAGCATTCATCCTATCAGTAGTCATTTTATTTCAATTGTGTGCACTATAGGAAATTGGAGCTACATCAAAATGGAGAAGAAAGAAGGACATGGGAACTACAATTGAAGAGGGGGTTTTACTTGTATTTTTTTCCTTTATTTTGATTGTTTTTCATGGTAGATTAGAAGGGTTTAGTGTATTTTGATTGAGTTTTTGTGGTTTCTCATAGTATTCTAGGTTCTAAACATTTTCTAGTCCTACAATTGGTGAACTCAACATGAAGATCATGCTTACTAACTTGGGTTTTCTATGTTTTGTGCTTGTGGGTGCAAGGAAGGAGCTTATTTGAAGGAGTCTAATGCTTGTCTTATCATTTTTTATCACACCTAGTCTAATTAGGAGGCCTAGTAACAAATTTTTGTCTTTCATTTATGCATTTTTGTAGCTCTCTATCCTACGTGTGCACTTTGTATTGTCATGGAACACTTGGGAGCCTTAGAAAGTTGTTATAGGGGCTTAGGAATCACTATAACCTCTATTTGTTGTTCTCACCTAACCAAATGCACTCCAAAACTACCAATTGCACCTTCAGGACCCCAAGTACACCATGGGAGTAATTTTCACTATCATAGCACACTTGGTAGTATAGCTTTTAGTTTTGCATGATGTGAGTGCAATTTTGACCCTATTTCACCGTAGTTTGCTTCTAGATTTCCAACTATACTATGAAACTACCATATGTGCTTTAACTAGCCCCAACTGCACCATGAGCACAATTGGAATTATCTAAGCACACTTGGGAACCTCTTGAGTGTTTCTAGCCTTCTCTAGCATAGTTTGTACTATCATGGTGCAATTGGTTCACACAAAGGTTAAGTTTCAATCATAATCTACATCTAGGGTTTCATTTTGATTCTAGGAACTAGAGTAGAGGTATTTGTGTTATTGATGATTTTTTTGCAACATGTGGCATTTGTTAGGAGAATAATTATCCATTGAAAACTACTAAGTTTTTTATGCAGGATGTTGACGAAGACTTGTGTGCTTATTCAAACTATGCATATGGTTTTTTCTAGATTAGGTAACACTTAGTTTGGTGCTATAAAATGAAATTTATTTTCCAATTTGGAGTCTCTACATTGTTTAGAACCCTAAGAGTTACATGGACATATCCTCTCCCCTTACCATTTTTGGCTCTTGCGTATAAGAGAAATCCATGCAACTTATTTAGAGAGGCATGCCTTGGAACCAAGACTTACCACTTGGTGAATCTTGACCTTGAAGTGATAATAGGCCAATGCTAGGTCTACACTTTAGATGCTATAGCAAAACTCGATATTATTAATTCCCTATTAGTGGTATTGGTGTGTGTTATCTCTACTCAAGTACCCTTGTTGTATGTCAAACCTTAGTTCTTAGGGCTCAGATACCTTCTAAGGAAGTTTATCATTCACTTTCTAAAAAAAGTGCAAAAAACTAAACACAATGCCTTAGTGTCCAAAATCCTTTCTATCTATTGGCTCATGGGGTCACCCATGCTCGTGAAGACATCCCATATTCTCACAGTCCTTAGTAGAGGCAATAGTCCCTAGGGAAGTGGATTTTGGTAGCCCCAAAAAGTTATTGTGTTATAAGGGGGATTTTGTGGTGCCAAAATCCTTAGTTGTTTGGTTTGGATAAGTGTAGATGAACTTTGGTTCAAGTGGGAATTCAATAGATACAATCTTAAAGCCTACGTTGTGATCTGTCTTTTAAGTTTAACAACAACTATTCTTGTCTATTTTTTCTTGTGTGTGTGAATAAAATTAATCAAGATAATGCCAAATCTATATACTCACACCAAACACATTTGAACCTTGGAAACTTTCAAATATTGTCAAAATATTACAACGCTTGTCAAAACATTGCAACCCTTTTGTTAAACACTTGAGATCTTTTAAACATGGAGACTTGTAACCTTATGATTCCTTGGCATGATTTAGGCTTCATCTTTACATAGCATACCCTTGCATTTTTCATCTTTTGACCCTCATACTTACATCCTTTAGTCCTCATAGAAAATCCCTTAGCTTTCATAGTGCATCATTTAGGTTTCATTTTGCATCTCCTAGTCTTCACCTTTCATCCCTTAATCTCCATCTTACATCCCCCAACTTGCATTATTGCATGACCTAACCTTCATTTAGCACATCTTAGTCTTCATTTTTATGTCCCAACTCATAATTTTCATCCTCGTTCTGATCATAGCATTATCCCCTATCAACTAGTGGTTGGTTAGTATAATGACTCTATATCTAATTAGTGTCAATTAATGTACTAGAATAACACACTAAACTCATTAAATTGTCAATCGGGGACATAAACATGAAATAATACCCACAAAGTATATGCTTTATTTCATTTAATATTTCATTAAGACCTTACAACAAGAATGCTAAAAGAAACACTAGACTAGGAAATGAAATAATAATCTATCCAAGTATTTAGAAATGAGGCTACAAGCATGAAATTGATCTATTTACTTATGTTGTAGGAAAAAACCAATAGTTATGTTACTAGATTGTTGCAAGAGGAATAGATTTTTTAAATACTTCTATTCTATGGAAATGAAAGGTTTATTCCTACCTAGCTATGAACTACATTCACCTCTCATGTGGGCCCCCATAGAAGAATGAATAAATAACAACTCAGAGATTAAGAATTGTAAGTATCATTTTATTCATAAGCAACTCATAAGTGCATATTGAAACAAAAAAATTATATTTATCACTACTACTAGATTACAAAAGAGTTCCCATTGAATAATCAAACTCAAGAATCTAAACTCCAGCTTATTTATAACATCAACATAAATAGATTTTTGAAAGTCTAGGATCCTTCAACACTATGGATATGACATACATCATCATTTAATACATCAATAGGTTGCACTTCATTTTCACATGAATTTAGGAGTTCATGGAAGCTAGCTCCTCTCCATAGTGATTTGACTTAGCCTACAACAATAACTGATAATTGAAAGGTTATGGGGTCATTACAGACTCAAAATAGTGAATAATTCCCTTATCAACACTTTATCTTTTGATGTTGACTTCTTCCTCCATTGCTAACTCACCATTTCCCTACAAAAGATTAGCATGCACATGTTGGAAGCATGAATGTTGATGATATTCCTATGGGGGAGTTTTATAGAAATTTTATCATGATGATATGTTACATTCATGACAATATTTTTGATTGATGTCAACATAGCAATTTTCTATGGTATCTGACAGAAGCACAATAGAAAGATCAAGTTGGTATGGATGACTAATTGAGTATTATCATAATCAAAGGTTATGGGAAATACTTCTAAGTATCTAGTATATGTAGTTAATGTTGGGTGAAGAAATGTTAATTCTAGAAGAAGTTATGTAAGTTTTGGTGATATTTTTCTGAGATAGAGTTTATAGAGGCATGTTCTAGTGAACTTGTTATATCTCTTAGCAGAACTATTATTCTAAGAATCAAGTTTGAGGATGTAAAGTAGACATGTTGGTGATGATGTCACTAAGTTAGATCATCATAATGTTATGTGTGTGAAAAGATATTCAAGTTGCAAGGTGGAAGATTAATGTTATTGCTAAGTGTAATTTGTTCTTAATGTGGTCCTATAATAATTAATTGAGAAGGTCTAACAACTGACTCAGGAAATTGTTTCATGGACTCAATATAAAGGAAGGACATTTTCCTTTATCAATCATGATATGGTGAAGTAATTTGTAAGTAGCACAAGAGAAAAATGTGAAGTTGAGTAGAGTAGAGTGAAAGTGAAGGAAACTTCATTATCAAGGTTTTATTATGTGATCTGAGGTTTGATATTTGGATCTAAGGTTTGTGACCTAGTCTAAAAGGTCTGATAGTGATTGGTTTGATTGATAGAACTAAGGAAAGAAAAATAAATAATAAATTACTTGTATGGGAAGTGAGCTCTTCTTGTAATTGAAATTGCATGTTTGGGCAATGGGATCTTCTTGCATACATTGTACCACAACTCCTAACAGGGTTGGCACAACTCCTAATAGGGTTGGAATCTCCTAAGAGGGACTCATATTTACTAAATTTTGTAATAGACCCCTAACAAGGTCCATCCTATAATAAGTAATATTTATATTAGTACATCATCTTGTGGGCATAATTTCCACTAGGGTTTTCTCTCTAATCAAGGGTTTCCCTAGTTAACATATATGGTGTAATTGTCTATGTGCATATTGTTATGGTTGTTGTTTACTTTGGTTGAATGGTTAAATTTATTCAAAGAAGATAAATGTTTTAATTGTTACATAAATGATTCAGTCTCCCCCCCCCCTCAATTATCTTGGTGGACTATTGTTTCTAACAATTGGTATCAAAGCCTCGGGTCCTTGAAGATAAAGTTTTTAAAAATTGGGAGATCCATTGCAAGCATGTTTAGAAAGATAGTCTAAAGTTTGATGGAACAAATTATGACTGCTAGAAAGAAAATGTGAAGACACATCTATTTTGTATGGGTCTAGGATATTCAATCTTGACACAAACATCATAGACAATCATTGCTGAGAAAGATTTGAAAAATTGTACCAAGCAAGAAAGAGATCATTTTATGTGAGACATGAGAGCTAGATAAGCCCTATTGACTGCACTTCCTAAAATTGAATACAATCAGGTAAAGTCACTTGCTACTTCACATTTGATTTGGAAAGCTTTGGAAACTATTTTTGAAGGTGATGAGCATTCTAAGAAGTTGAGGCTATAAATTTGGATTTGTGCATTTCAAGATGCTAAAATGATGGAAGATGAATCTATAAGATCATATGTAGGGAGAATATCAAAAATTACTCTAGGTATCATATCTCAAGGAGGAACCAAATAAGATGATGAGTGATATGGAAGATACTGAAGAGCTTAACATCGTTATTTAAGTTAGTAGTTCAAATGATATAGTTGTTGATATCTTGTACCAAAGATTTCACAAAGGAGACATTACTTAGAACACTTGAAGCAATTGAGAATGAGCTTAGAAAATTTGGAGAATCAACCCAAATAGAAACAAATTTTAGTACCTTGAATATTCAACTTAGTTTATCAAGGAGAACAAGTGCTTGAGGAGATTATGCTAGTAGTAGCAGATTAGATGAGGACAAAAATATTGAAGGAGTAGCCCTTCTGGTAAGAAGAGAAAAAGGTGGTAAGAAAATCTTTAAATGTTGAACTTGTGATGAATATGGTCATTATGCATCTAAGTTTCCTAAAAGAGAGAAAAAGTATAGAGGTAATTTCAAACCTAGAAAATATAGAGAATATTTGTATGTAAATGAAGAAGATAATTTTGATAAACAAGTAGTAAGTGCTAGTGATGATGGAATTGGATTTGTAGCTATTAAGAAGAAAGTCTAGAGAAAATGGCTTTCGTATCACAAGTTAAAAGAAATTTAATTGGATAATTGATAGTGGTTGTTCACATCATATGACTAGTGATATGAACAAATTTTTTAACTTGAAAAGTCATAATGGAGGCATTGTTATAGTTGGAAACAATGCAACATGCAAACTTAAAGATATTGGATCTATAACTCTTTATGGTAAGGCTAACACTGAGGATGTCTATTTTGTTGATCATTTGAAGCACAATCTTTTGAGTGTTGGAAAAATAGTGGAGAAAGGTTATTAGTTCCAGTTCACAAAGAAGACATGCATGATCAGAGACAAAGATGGAAAGGTATTTGGAATAGGAACCAGATCTAGAGGTAATGTATTTCAGTTAAATCCTACTGAAATGACATGTTTGGTCACTAAGGTAGATGACAATTGGCTATGACATAAGAGATTTTTTCATATAAAATTTGACAAAATTATGAAGCCGTGTAGTATGTTTTTAGTTAGAGATTTTCCTAAGATTATAAAGCCTACTAACACAATTTGCAAGGAGTGTGTTTTGGCAAAGCATAACAGAACTTCTTTTCCCTATAAGAAGTTTACTGCTATAGAAAAATTAAAGATTTTACACATAGATCTTAGTGGTCCTATGAAGACTAAAGGATTCTATGGTGAAATGTATTTCATGATTCTAGTTGATGACTTTTCTAGAATGATGTGGGTTGCATTTCTTAAAGAGAAATTTTAGGCATTTGATAAGTTCAAGATATTAGAGAATAGATTTGAGTATGAATCAAGCATGAAGATTAAATGTTTAAGATCAAATAGAGGAGGAGAGTTTACTTCAAATGAATGTGACATGTTTTGTGAAGCTAATGGAATCAAAAGATAGTTATTAGCTTTGAGAACTCCTGAACAAAATGGTATAGCAGAGAGAAGAAACAAGTTACTTATAGAAGTAGCAAGAGCTATGTTAGCTGAGAATGATGTATCCAAGTTGTTTTGGAGAGAAGTTGTGAATATAGTAGTCTACACTATGGATAGAGTATAAGTCAAGAAAGACACAAAAAAGACCCCTTATGAACTATGGTTTGGTCACTCACCTATAGTTAAGTATTTTAGAATTTTTGGCAATAAGTGTTATATCAAAAGAGATGATGTTATTGTAAGTTTGATGATAGAAGTGATGAAGGTATGTTTCTAGGTTATTCATTAAAAAGAAAGGCTTATAGATGTTATTTTTGGGAATTCATTCTGCATGAGGTCAAAAATAGGAATCCACTGCGTAATTCCTCTCTTGAAAAGAATTTTTTTTTAAGGATTTGCTCCAAGGTTCAGTATTTGTCTTGCAAAATACCAAAATCTGCTTAGTAGAAGATAAATGTAAGTGTTCACAAGGAGACCTTTTCTGGTTCTAGAACTCTTTTATCTCAGAATCAAAGTAAATCTGTTCACTGTCTCAAAATATCACACCAAAAGAGAACAATTTATTTTTGTATTTTCTATTTTTCAATGAATGCAACTCTAATAATGCAGCTACTATGAGGTCCTATTCTAATAGGGGGTTAGTAAATAAAATAAAAAAACAAAAAAAAAACATGAAATCAAATGATTTGAAATTGAAATTCCTAAATGGACATAAGCTACAGAATACAACACGCTGTGAGTTAAACCTTCAAAGAAATCAGTAGAAAACCAATGAAAATAGGAGCAGTGCTTCCTAGAATCCACTAATGCAATCGTCGGTGAGAATCTTTAACAAGTTGAATGATGTTTCACTCTTTATCAAATCACAAGGCCATAGAAAGTGCACTCAATGCGAGACAAAAGCTATGTAGACACAATCGAGTGATCTCTTCTCAAGCTCGTTACATCGGTAGAATTTGTATCTCTATAGAAAACACTAGAACTAAAAGATCACACAACCAAAAACAACACAATAAACCTTTGGCTCAATCATAATCTCATCAATAAAATTCACAAAACAATGACACATTTAGGCAAGAATAACTACACTCCAAATGCAAGCACCAAAAGCATAATTTTATTGCATAATAATTGTGGCCTTTGTTACATTTTACAATGGGGTATTTATAAGAAATCGTCTCCTCAATTTGTGTTGAGAGTGAGAGATATCTTCATGCAATAAAATGATTTTAAGACATTAAAACAAACTAAAAATATATAAACTAACAATCTAACTGGTGCTTAGAGGGACTCCATCCATATTTTATTCATTATTGGGATGCATGATCCTTTTACATGTCAAAAACAAAGAATAAATGAGAGAGAAAGTATGAGGAAGCCATCAGTCAAAGTGGAAATGCATGGAGGCACCAAAAATAGAAGTTGGTCCTTCACTAGGCATGTGTCAAAGTTAATCTACCGTCAGAATGCATGGGAAGTGCTATTTTTGGAACTAGTAGTTAACTATCGGTGCACCTCTGAATTGTAGAGCTATGGACTTGTATGAAAATGCAAAGCTATGAACTTGCATGAAAATGCGAAGTTGCAGACCTACACACCTCGATACCTCAAATTGCCATAAAAATCAAAGTTGTCAATTTTGAAAATGGTTTCTAGGTTTTTCTCAAATGGGGGTTTCGATCACTTTTTGTGTACATTCTTTGCCCCTTTTTGATGACTTATACCCTCTTTATAGCCAATCACTTTCATAAACTTGAACTCATACTTCTTCGATCTAAAATCCCAAGGCATCTGCATTGAATCTTGTCATTAATAGCTGCATAAGATGAGGAACCTATCCTGCTTCATGTGTTTAACCTCTATATATTTGACCTTTTTCTTCTCTCCAACTTCCATATCCTTCCTGGTGAGAAACCAAGTGATCTAGATGATCCAAAATGATCCAATTTTTGATACTTTTGCATATTCTTTTGCAAGTTTTTCTAGGCATTTTTAAATGCCTTTTTCAGAGGTCTTCTGCTCAAAATTTCAAGTTGAGACCTTCATCAATCCCTAAAATTGGGCAATCAAATTCTCACTATTTTAAGGACTATAATTAGATCTTTAGTTCTTCTTTCCAACGGTGTAAACAGTTCTGAATTCTGAGCCCCCAGTCAAAAGTTATGACCCTGACAAGTTAAGGATACCTTTTTTACCTACACAAAGAAGCAAATATTAGTTTGTAGAGATGAAAATGCTTAATTAGAAAAAAATTAGTGCACTACGTGCATAATTTTATTTTATTTATTATTATTATTTTTTGAAAAATGTGAAGGTATGTGGCACAAAAGCACGTGTGGAGAAGAGCGTGAAGCTCGTGGCAAAGGCACATGGTTTGTTATTATGGGTGCATGCACTAGTAGGGTGCACTTTCATGAGGGGTATGCATGACGCCACCATGGAGGGTGTACACTCAAAAGTGTCACACTATAAACCCTTCTATCCAAACAATTCCATGAGTTTGGAATGTTCGAATGCTGACTTAGAGCTCCCTATCCACGAAGCGTAAGAGAGTGTATTTCAAGTTCAAGGGCTCTTAGCTGAGCCTTAAGAATACTCTTCTTACTAGTAAACCATGCAATGGGAGGTTACAAACACAAGATGAAAGAATGCAAATGTCTCAAGGAGTTCCTCAAGAATGCAATGCAAGTATGGAAACTAAGCTAAGATAAGAATGCCAAATGTAGCTATGATAAAACATGTATGAGAGTGTTACAATCCAACTATTAGGCTATATGATTTAAGCTAAATGTAAAAATGAAAGCTAAGCTAAGCTAGAATTCCATGGATGAGAGAATGTAGACAAGAAAGAGAAGTTCTCCACAAAGCTCCAAAGAAACCTGTTAGAAAACCTGCAACATAACAATATTCAAATGAGGGTGGATTGAGGGGGAAAGCTCTCTCCCTTTTAAATTTTTACGGACAGTAGAGATCAAGATGAAGATGGTGGATGATCAACGATGGAATTTGAAAAGAGGAGTTGATCCATGTGCACACACAAGTCAACCAATAGAATATAAGTTGACTTGTCATATAAGAAAAAAGTCACAAAGCCTTTTATTTTAATTGCAAAATAGAACAAGGACTTTGTGTGTGCACTTTAAGTGGTTAGAAGAATGGGGTCTTTTATTTAATTAAAAGGGGACATGTTCTTTTAATCAAATAATTAACTTAGGATAGCATAGTCAAACTATAGGTTATAATCAAATAAATTGATTATTAGCAATTTGGTCTAGGTAAATGATTAAATTAATTTAGCCAAAATGTTGAAAAGGGGGCTAATAGTCTAGATGACCATTTTTAGGTGATTACATTTGCCCCTCTTTGACTAATGTGTGATCGAGCTAGGAACACATTACGTCAAAGAAAATAGAAGCCAAGTAGGTAGCAATAGAAATAGATATCTGATTCCGAAAAATGAAGTGCAGAAAGAGATAGCAAATCCTAAATGTATAGTTTGATACCAGTAGTGCTAAACACTAGGATAGAGATGATGTTAGAATTCAAGAAGAATACTAACACCTAGAAAAGTAGATGGATCAAGAGTAAGTGAAAAGAGAAAACAAGTGCTCCAAAGAAGTAGATAGTTGTAGCAAGTATTGATAGACTATTTCTACCCCCTCAGGATTGAAATGGAAATGAGGTAAGGGGATGCAAAAACTAGCTAGACATGAGAAAATTAGAATATAGAAATGTCCAAGATGATAGAAAGATGATTAGAACCCAAGAATGACTATAAGAAATTGATAAAATGCCTTAGTTTAACTAGAGTTGACCTTGAAGGATATAGCATAAAAATTAGGTCAAAATGAGTAGAAAGATGATTTTAGACATGAAACAGTGAATTGAAGTAGATATGAAGTATGGAAATGATGAAGACATGAAGAAATGAAGATGCCCCAGTGATGATCCATAGATTAGACCTAAAAAGGTCAGCTAACTACTCAAAAGAAAGAAGAATTTTACAAGACAATTTTGACCATCAAGATGAACTTGAATTTGGATTTCGATCTCGAAAATGAATCTAGGACATTGAAATTATTTAAGAGGTCAAAACTTTATATGATGTGATGATAAGATAGAAAAGAGATGAAGTGAAAGATTAAGAAGGTGAAAAGACATGAACAAGAAGAAAGTAAAGAAATATATGAAAGGAGTTAGCTGATATGTCCATAAAAAGATGAAGAGAGAGCTCTCCTCATATGCAAGAATATAGGATTAAGCTAGAAAATGAACCTAAAATGCAAGCTAATATGCAAAGTGGTTTACTAGCAAGAAGTGCATAATATTTAGATTCTTAATTTCATCATTGAGCATTTATTAGGGACATCATGAGATCATACAACCATCACTAGTATAAGTATGAGGATATGAATATGAACGATATCAGATAGGTATGTGGAAATCCAATCTAAGCATCAGAGACATGTAAGTCAAGATAACTACACGATTAGATTCCTTAAGTTTAATTTAGCAAGATTACACCTGTATCAAGGCATAAGTGCCAGGATAAACCCTGAGTGTGGTCTTGCAAAACAGTCAAGGATGATACATTTGTAAGTCAAAATGTTGAATAGGTTAAGCATAAATGCTTACAACACTATAGAAAAACAAAGTATACCCACAAGCAAAAATCAAGAAAACATGCCCCATGCCCCCAGTCTTCTAGTCAATGACATCCTTGAAAGACTATTATGGATGGAACATATAGTAAATAAATCATCATAGTCATCACGCAAAGTAGATAAAGATTAGCATAGCTCAGTCATTTAAGTGTTAAAGTGTATGTGTGTAAGTCACTTGGCCATTTCTTCAAGACTTGATTCTGATAGTGAGAAATATCACGACATCGAAGACTGTAGGTAAACTATCTAAAAAGTGTTGAAAAACACTAGATGTCAAGGTGGGGGAAGTGATGAGAAACACTATTTTGTGAGTTGTCAAAGAAACCCTAATGCACAAGAATACCTCAATAGGCTAATTAGCTATGCCCCTGAGACAAGGACAGGAAATGTGTAGCAAAGTAGGTGATTGAGACTAGTAGACATAGGTGCAAAGGTTTCAAGTAGTGCCTGTTTCTAGGTTTGCACCACTTGACAGATTTTTTTTTTTTAGGACTTTTTTCAAATTTTTTTGTATTTTTGTATTTTTGAATTTTTTTGGTGATACATAAAAGTGTCTATTGCTAGGTTTTCACTAAGACGATCATTTTTTTCAGGCCATTATTCTAATTTTTAGGATTTTTTCAGCATCATATATGATTTTTCTAGATTTTTTAGAAGGTTTTAGAGATCACTAGTTCTCAAGCAAGATCGCATCATTTTCTCCTAATGTCTAGCAAGGTATAGGAAATGATGGAGAAACAAGCCAGTGGATAAGCAGAGATGGATAAGAAAGGAGTATGAAGCAAGTAAAATTGATCCTCAAGGACTGACTCCTCAGGATTACCCAAGCTAGGGAAAGAGGTGAAATAGTCATATGAAGCATGTTTTGGATAAGCAATGGAAATAATGAGAAAGATAGCATGTAGGATAAGTGGTGAAGCCAACAAGTGCGATAGCATATAAGATAAGCGATGGAAGCCAATGAGTAAGATAGCATGAAAGCATGTGATCCAAGAGAGTAGACATGTCAAGAGGCCTATGAGAACCATGTTTTATTTATTATGATCAAGACTCAAGGGTCAACTAGATAGGATAGTAATGGGATAGAGTAATAAGAATAAAGCTCAAGATAGAGGCTATGAGTGAATGGGAGAGCACAATAGAAAATTGTGTGGATAAGATAGCCAATATGCAAAGATAGCTCAACATTGTCAAGATCAAAGAGAGAAGAGGGGATAGATGGATGATGAAAGAATTACGCATGATGCCTATTTACCAGGTTTTCATCACAGTACTTATCCAAGGTGTCACAAGAAGTAGTTTTCACCATAGGATAAATTTATTTCTCTTTACTTTTGCTACCAAGGTGCCACAAGAAGTGGTTTTCACCAAGGCACTTTTTCATTTTTTTCATTTTTTTCATTTTTATTTTTATTTTTATTTTTTTTGAATTTTTAGAAAGAGCTCAAGCTTTGTCAATTTAGATAGTGCTCCTATAGGAAAGATAAGTCATGATAAGCCAAGACCATAGAAAGGTATGCTCAAAGATGTTGATAGGGTGATGAAAGAGAAATGGTAGTAGGAAGAGTATATGGAGGATAATAGTTCATGTATAGAAAGTAAGTGTAAGCATTACAGGATTTCATGAGGGTAGCTAAAATATTGGACAAGATCAACATTAACACACACCTTGAAGGGTATTGGAACAATGGAGGAATCATGGATGAAATAGCTGGAGATTTAGATGTATGAGGTGGTAGACGAGAGTTGGAAAAAAAGTGGAGTGGAAGGCTTTGGAATATTTTTAGGAATATTTTTGGAAGAAGATGGAATGGAAGCCTTTGGAAGCTTGAATGTCAACCTTGAAGTATTTTCAATATTCAAGTCTTTTAAAAGAGACTTGGGAATTCATATAGCTTTAGATTTTCCTTTGGATACTTCAAAACACATTTCTTCAATAATGGGTTTAGGAACCCATATTTTCTTTGATTTGGCTTTTTTAATAGTGGACCTTTGCAGTCTCTTTTGTGCATTATCCTTCTTAGCATTCACATGTTGATTAGATGGGACATAGTGATCGTCATTTTTCAATGGATCCTTATGTTTATTCTCACTTCCAAAGGACTTGGGATTTGTGGATGAATAAGGCTGATATGACTAGTTTAGATGTATAGATGGGTGAAAAGTCATCAAGGATGAGTGTCTTTGTTGATCTTGAGGTATTATAGGAGAGCTAGGAGTGGAAAGTGTAGGAGATGAAGGAACATAAGGTCCCAATATAGATGGAAGGTTTGAAGGCTTTAGCTCTAATGGATGAGGACCAAGGATAGAATTAGGAATGCAAATGGATAGTGAAAAGGGATATTAACATCTTTAGAGTGATAAACATGGTCAAATCTATCAATAGACTCATGAGTAGATTTGATAGGAACAACACTTTTAATAGGAGCAGTTGAAGCTTGAGCACAATTTTGAAGTCAATGTGGAGAAGTAGAACATGAGGGGATGCTTTGATCTTGACAAGTAGCTTTGGATAGCATATGAAGAGAACTTTTCTCATAATTTTCAGTAAGATCAAGGGAGATAATGGAAGTGGTATCTTCATCATACTTAGGAGGTGGACAAGATATAGGATATGGAGGGGAAAAATTTGAAAGAGATGAAAGGGTGCTTGATCTTGATCTTTCTTGACATTTGTAGCTTTTTTTTTTTGAGATTCCTCTTGACATGGAGTCACTTCTAAGGACAAGGGAGAATGAAGAGTGAATGGAGTAGTGCTTGGATTAGGCATAGTAGTGCATGAAGGTTGAGGATGTTTAGGATTAGTAGCATGGAAAAGGTTTGCAGCCAAGTGAAGGTTAGCTTGAGTTTCTTTTAGAGGTAGCCCTTGAGGATAGGCATAGTCAATGTGGAAAGCATTAGGTTCTTTATTTGATGGAGGCATGTTGAAAAGCTTTGAAGTGTTGGGAGATGCATGAGTGTTGGAAGAAGTGGAGGTATCAAGGAAACCATCACTAGACATAGGTTCATTAATATCATCTTTCTCAAGAGAAGTATCTTCACCACATGAGTCACTAGAGGTTCCAAGATCAACAATCTCATCATCAATGAGATCTTGGATTTTATGTTTCAGCTCTATACAATCAAAAGTATCATGGTCATTAGATTGATGATAAACACAATAATCATCCAAGAAAGGATTTCCATAGGAGATAGATTTAGCCAACATGATGAGCTTAGTTTCAAGAAGTGTTTGCAAAATGTCATCATAAGAATGTTCCAAGGGAGTAAAAGTCCTCTCAAAAATATGTCTAGGATCTTCTTGTTGTTTCTCAAGTGAATAGCATGCGTCCATGTCTTCATCATATTGGTCAAAGATAGGTTTTTCATGAAAACTTGGCATAGGATCAAAGGAGGTATTATTTTCTTTCTCTCTAAGGAGGTCTTTAGATCTAGAAGATGAAGACATTTGATGGCTTGGAGTAGAATATGCAAACCTAGAAGAAGAGGATAACTTTAAAGAAGGTGACTCACATGCATGTAAAGACCTTAAGGAAGATTCATGTAATGATGTAATATTCTCTTCTAACCTTTTCTCAAGTTTAGACTTCATTTCCATCATGCACTTAGAGAGATGAATGTAAGAAAGATCATTTGTCTCTTCTAGTTCTTTGTATTGTGCATATAGATCCTGAAACTCTTTAGTGACATGGAGGATATCATGATCATCTAGATTTGGTTGAATTTTGGTAGCACAAGGTTTAGATCCCATAGTTTTAGATGCAAAGCCAAGCATAAAAGAGCCTAGAAGATAACTTGATGCTGAAACTATAGGAGGTAGTGTGTTCACTTGCCAAGATAGTAGAGAGAGAGATTAAAGTGACTTGTCAAAAAATATTTCCAAGAAACTTACGACATGAATGACTCAAGTCAATAGCTAGGCAAGATGCCCAAATAGCCAAATAGATAGAGCAAGCAGGGTGACAAGTGAACAACTCTCCAACCCAAGAGTGTAGTCAAGAAATCAAGTCAACCATTTCAGAAAAAAGATAACTAGCAAGTGGACATAGACCATAAAGATAGAAAGACCAAGAGCACCAAGACCAAAGAGTCACTTTAAGCATGTTCAAGAACTAGAGACATAGAAAATAAAAATCAAATGATGAGACTCCCTTTAGCAAGCAACACAAGAAAATATTTGCATTTGATGTTTTGACTTGGTTGACAAAGTTTGACAATAGTTGATAGCATAGAAAGTTTGATGTTCAAAAGCAATTTCTTTCCAAGCAAGATAGTGACACATGGAGTATTTTTCAAACAATCAAGCAAGGGACAAAGCAACCCTACATGATACAAGCATATGTGAGGTCTCAAAAGAAATCCCTAGAATTATTGTCATGTGTATATTTAAAAGATTTTCATAGGTATAGAACATTCGAGAATACATCAAGCAATATCTACCTAAAGGACATGGTTCATTACTCAACAGCTTGGCCCACACTTGATGCTCCTTCGCCTCACACCAATTGGTTGCCCACAAGAGATATTGGCTTTGTCATGGAAATGCCATAAGCATAACCAAGGGAACATAGATGGTGAGTGTAAAATCTTGGGGTGATCCAGGTAGTCCACTAAGATCGATCCTTGCACCAAGAAGTTGAGCGGCTAAAAAGGGTAGTTACTAACTTAGGGTGTTTAGATAGGGCTTCCGTTCATAGTGTTCCTCTTGCTCCCAATTATGGGACACCTCACCTTGCGATGAGTAACCAATCTCATGACCACAAGAGTACCTTAAGCATTCTTGCCTAGTGATCTCCTTATGGTCAAAATCCCATAAGCGATCACACTAGGCGAAGACAAACACTATGTCTACCAAAGTTTTGTGTCCTTGATAGCCTTGAGTTTATAGTGGGTTGGAAGAGCCGGGTAATCTGCTTGTCCCCACTTGGGTCATTCCTCTTAGGTTGTCTAAGAGAAGACCCTCTAAAGGATTCTAAACTACACAAAGAGTGGATCAAATTTTGAAAGTCAAGATTTCTGATTCACCACAAGGGTGAAGAGCATACTCTCCTATTCCAGTCATTTTCTCCCAAACATGCCAAGAAGATTCAGTTGCCTCTTACTCTTGAAACCAAATGGTAAGTCAAGATTTCTAATTCACCACAAGGGTGAAGAGAATACTCTCCTATTCCAATCATTTTCTCCCAAACATGCCAAGAAGATTCAGTTGCCTCTTACTCTTGAAACCAAATGGTAAGTCAAAATTTTTGATTCACCACAAGGGTGAAGAGCATACTCTCCTATCACCAAAAGATCCCAATTGTAAGTTTTAATGTGCCTAAAAATAAAAAACTAGTATATGAAGAACATGTAAAAGTAAAGAACAAGAAAATTTGGGTTTTCATGCATTGGGCAGCCCTGCAAACAATCGTTAGTAGCCCTTGTGCATTTGAAGCTTTGACATGCATTCTTTTTATGCAATGTTTCAATTTTTTTCACAAGGATGGCAACCTACAATCACAACTTGTTAGCACCACAAGTTAGTGTGAAATTACATAAAATACTTCAATAAAAAGTGGTTAGTTGCCTCAAAGATCCAAGTTATCTTCCAATCAAGTGTATGCAAAGAAAATGCAAACTAATCACAAATGCTCTCATTTTTACTCTTTGCTTTTGACCTAGTCAACAAGATTAAACTTTTTTGCTATGATTTCAGATCCAAAAATAGGAATGAAAAGAAGAGACCCCTAATAAAAATTAGAGATATTTCCAAAAATGTAAGAAATTCAAAAAAATCTCCTCATTTGTGCCCTAGGGACCCATTTTGTCAAAATAGGCTAGATTTATCAAATTGGGTTTTTGATCCCTAATACGACCTCAAAAGACAAAATACAAAGAAAGTACCCCCCTTAGAATTCAAAAAAAAATTGAAAATGTATTTTTTTTTCTGAAAAATACATTGATTTGCGATCAAAAATGGCTTTTAATGAAAAATAAAGAAAAAATCATAACTTTTGCAAATCATGTCAAAAATACTCTAAAAATTGGACTGAGATATTAAGGACACATACCCAACTTGTAAAAAAAAATTCAGAACCAAACTCCAAGCGATTTAAAAGATATGATCAAATCTTTAAACCAACTAGATTTTTGGCCTTCAAACCAATCTACTTATGTGTTGGCCTTAAAACCAAAGTGATAATTCTACAAAAGCACTTGATTAGATCTAATATGCTGCTGTAAAAAAAACTAGAGATAAGAAATGAAAGAAAATGGAGCTAGAAACTTGATTCATGCCCCACGGTGGGCGCCAAAAATGTACACTCGAAAGTGTCACACTCTAAACCCTTCTATCCAAATGATTCCATGAGTTTGAAATGTTTGAATGCTAGCTTAGAGCTCCCTATCCATGGAGTGAAAGAGAGTGTATTTCAAGTTCAAGGGCTCTCAGCTGAGCCTTAAGAATACTCTTCTTGCTAGTAAACCATGCAATGGGAGGTTCCAAAGACAAGATGCAAGAATGCAAATGTCTCAAGGAGTTCCTCAAGAATGCAATGCAAGTATGGAAACTAAGCTAAGATAAGAATGACAAATGCAGCTATGATAAAACATGTATGAGAGTGTTACAATCCAACTATTAGACTATATGGTTTAAGCTAAATGTAAAAATGAAAGCTAAGCTAAGCTAGAATGCCATGGATGAGAGAATGTAGACAAGAAAGAGAATTTCTCCACAAAGCTCCAAAGAAACCTGTTAGAAAACCTGCAGCATAACAATATTCAAATGAGGGTGGATTGAGGGGGAAATCTCTCTCCCTTTTAAAGTCGTATAGATGGTAGAGATCAAGATGAAGATGGTGGATGATCAACGATGGAATTTGAAAAGAGGAGTTGATCCATGTGCACACACAAGTCAACCAATAGAATATAAGTTGACTTGTCATATAAAAAAAAAGTCACAAAGCCTTTTCTTTTAATTGCAAAATAGAAAAAGGACTTTATGTGTGCACTTTAAGTGGGTTAGAAGAATGGGGTCTTTTATTTAATTAAAAGGGGACATGTTCTTTTAATCAAATAATGAACTTAGGATAGCATAGTCAAACTATAGGTTATAATCAAATAAATTGATTATTAGCAATTTGGTCTAGGTAAATGATTAAATTAATTTAGCCAAAATGTTGAAAAGGGGGCTAATAGTCTAGATGAGCATTTTTAGGTGATTACAAAGGGCACACATGGTGCACCTCCATAAGGGGTATGCACAACACCTCCATGGGGGCACGTGTGGCATGCCTTGCCATGGAAGGCACACACCGTGCACCTCCATGGAGGGCATGCCGCATGTGCTGCCATGGAGGTGTTGTGCATACCCCTTATGGAGGGCACGTATGCACCTCCATGGAGGGCATACACTACATGCCTCCATGGAGGGCACGCATGTAGTGCCACCATGGATGGCGTATATGGAACCTCCATGATGGGTGATCACATGATGGTGCCACCATGGTGGACACGCATGCGGTGCTACCATGCATGCGGTGTGATTTTCTTTTAATGTTTTTTTTTATAAATTTTTCGCTTTTTCAACTTTTTTGATTTTTTTCCCTAATTTTTCCTATGATTTTGTGTTTTTTCAATTTTTCAATTTTTTTGGTTTTTTAACTTTTTGACTCTAAAATTCTAACTCTAACAAAACTTTCTTCTCTCGACTCTCGAACTGTGAGTCCAAGAGTCAAAAAAAATAGAGGGTCCCCATTCCTAGTAAGGAATGGGGCGTGTGTTGTGGACACCACAAAAAATAACCCTGAAAGATGGAAGAAATGACCAAGGCATTTCTTCATCAACAAACATTCCTCCGATGTGTGTCAAACACCAACCAAACTTCGAACACCTCGAGCGTATTTTAGATGACTTTGCAATCAAAATCTCAGAAGTCAAAACCTTCAAACTCAGTATGTGCATTGTGTATTCATTCCCTCTTACGCCTTAGGATGCTATCTATTAGATTTTTCTGTCAACTTGAGACAATCTTCCACTCCTCTTGACTCATTCATTTGAAATCTCCACGAAGTCTTTTTATCAATCAATTGCTTGACCAGATGAGAGAATCAGTTCGTGGGCTCTTGGCAGGATGCCATATTTTTTTATTTCTGGCTTTTTGAATAATTTCTCCACATCATTCAAAATGTTACTTTTGATGAAACAATATTTTGAATACAAGATACTCTATTTTAAGAACATATCTTTTGCCATTTCAGATCTTTTAGAATCCTTCAAACTTAACATCGCATTTTTCTTCCTTTCTTTGCATATCCTAACTACACTTAGACTATGTAGCCAAGACATCAATGTCATTTTTTTTTTTGGATTCGATCTCTTGTGAACATCCCTTGCCTTCCTCTTTTAGAACTCTTTTAGAAACTCTCACACCAATCAATGATCTTGGAAACCTTTCGAGGAGACCCCTTCTATTTGAACCAGTTGAAGTTTGGATCATTCCTCATCATCTTTGACTTTAATTCAACAACACCTAAAATAATCAAATCTTTAAATTTGCAAAATGTTAAGAACTTGTTGCTCTAGAATTCTGATTTCTAGACTAAAAATCTCCTATTTCCATAAGGAATATATGTTGCTTGGTTGGTATAAGACACACAATCATCTAAATATTTTGACAAAGAAATACCTCTTCCTAAAACTAAAACCAAAGAGTGGTTAGTGAAATCTTAAGAGAAAAATCTCAAGTACACCTTTCCCCCCAGGACTGACACAACTGAAAGCAAACATGCAACACCTAATTAGAAAGACTAAAAAGACTAAGAAAAACAAAAACAAAAACTTATCTACAAAAAACCTTGAATAAAAAGAATATGGGGTAGTTGTCAATAGATTTCTCATTATGTGCAATAGTAATGAACCACCCCATATAGTTCTCAAAAATGCTGACTTGTCCTTGTACTCAGAAAAATAAAGTTTGGACAATCTTGGTTCAAATTCTGGGCACAAATCACACAAAATCAGAAGTTGTGGTAACTCTTTATGACCATGATTAATCCACAAACAAGTTCTCCTACCTTTAGCATCATATTCAAATCAAAAATCATCAAGCTGAGAGGGATAATGGAAAGATATCACCTGAACTCATGAGTCCCCCACCATAGGGGTACACTCACACATCATAATTTCTCGCTCTGGCAAGCTTATCTCATGGTTCACAACTTCATGCACACAAGGAAACACTTTAGGTTCCTTCTGACTAGAAAAATCAATCATTAGCCCTTCATCAATATCATTGATCAAGATGTTTTATGCCTCATATCCCAAAGAAGCCTATTCAAAATCATACTTTCTCTCTATTGTGATCCAATGTTTGCAACTTTTTCATATTTTTTTGCAAGTTTTTCTATGTGTTTTTAAATGCCTTTTTCAAAGGTCTTCTGCTCAAAATTTCAAGTTGAGACATTTATCTACCTACACAAAGAAGCTAATATTAGTCTGTAGAGATGAAAACACTTAATTAAGACAAATTTTAGTGCATTGCATGCATCTTTTTATTTTATTTATTATTATTATTATTTTATTGAAAAATACGTAAGTGTGTGGTGCAAAAGCGCACATGGAGAAGAGCATGGAGCTCATGGAAAAGGTGTGTAGTTTGTTATTATGGGCATGCACACTAGCAGGGTGTGCACGGTGCACCTTCATGAGGGGTGCGCATGACACCACCATGGATGGCATGCACAACACATCTCTATAAGTGGCACACACAACACCTCCATGAGGGGTATGTGTGGCATGCCTCCATGGAGGGCGTGTGCATTCCACCATGGAGGGCATGCACCACGCACCTCCATGGGGGCATGTGTGGCATGCCTCCACAGAGGGCACGTACACCATGGAAGGCACACATCATGCACCTCCATGGAGGGCAGACATGCAGTGCCACCATGGAGCGCGTGCACGGCGCGCCTCCATGAGGGGTGAGCGTGTAGTGGCACTACCATGGTGGACACGCATGTAGCGCTGCCATGCATGTGACACAATTTTTTTTAAATGTTTTTTTAAATAAATTTTTTGCTTTTTTGAATTTTTTATTTTTTACCTTTTTCCTAATTTTTCCTATTTTTTTTGTTTTTTCAAAATTTTAATTTTTTTAGTTTTTTTGGTTTTTTAACTTTTTGACTCTAAAATTCTAACTCTAATTCGAGAGTAAAAAAAGTAGAGATCCCCATTCCTAGTAAGGAATGGGGCATGTGTTGTGGACACCACAATAGTTATAATATGAGGACTAAGACTATTATAGAAAATGCAAATGTGAAAATTGATTAGATATTCAGGATACAAGAAAGAATGATTGATTAAAATTTAGATGATAATGTTATTACTAAGCCAAGGAATGATGAAGTATTCCTTGAGAATAACAATGAGTTGTATAATGAAGGAGACCCAATGTAGAAACAAAGCCTAGAACCTTTTGTAAGGCCAAGAGTTGAGATAACAACTCCTACTTTGGGTAAGAATATGACAAAGAATCATCCACCCAAGTAGATCATTAGAAGCAGAGATAAAGGAGTGATAAAAAGAAGCAAAGTCAATGAAGAACTATGTTTGATATCCCTAGTTGAACCTAAGAATGTAGATGGAGCATGTAAAGATGATTATTGGAAACAAGCTATGAAAGAAGAATTGGATTAGATAGTAAAGAATGAGACATGGGAATTGATCCCCAGACCAGCAAACAAGAATGTGATAGTATAACACCCCGCCAAGGGATCCAAAAGAACTAACCTAAAGTATTACTATGTTTTCCAAAAAAATAAAATTAGAGAATAACATGCACAACAATCATAAAGTAGTGGAAGCAATAACATACAATCATACATAAGAAAACCTAATAGATTACATTCCATAAGGATCCCAAGATGTTGAGTCACATTTAAATTTAAATAATACTAAGTCCAATAAATAAAAAATCCACATAAAAGAATAACTATAGGTCCAAGTCCATTTAAATAATATGCATTTATTCTGAGTGCCACTTAGCAATAAAATTTGCAATGTACAATCATCCACTATACATGTCACAGGGTATGAAAGGCTAAAAGAATATATATTTATCAAATAGATTACATCATCCCTTTTAGATCCATCAAACAAAGTACAATTCAATAAATGAAATCATCCATCATAATACACAAAGAATGAAAGGAAATGCAAACAAGGAACTCTAGCCATGACAACAATAGATGGATCTCAATGGTAAGAGTAAAAGACACTACCACTCAACCTCATGGTAACCCAGAAAAGGTCCACTCCCACCATGCTGAGGAGATAGTCTCAAGTCCCAAATAAGATATTAATCCAAAAAAATAAAAATAATATCTAAGTCAAGGAAAACCCTAAAAGTAATCTAACTCAAAAGTTCCAAGATAATACAACATCTAGACCCAATGGAAAACAAAGACACTTAGGAAATCTATATTGCTAGTGGGCAAGTATCATCACACAAACCAACTCTAGGGTTACCCGACTAGTCTTTTAATCCTTTGGCCCCCTACTAACTCTATGCAGCACTAGTATCCTTTTGTACTTACAAGGCATACTAGCGATGCATGGTCACAACCAAGCATCCTCTCTACTCCCATCCTAGTTTGTACTAGCACTTGAGGCATGGGTTAGAAAATTAAAGATTTTTATTAGATTCATTTTACTCTCATTTAGTGTAGTGTTATCACTTATTAACTACTTACAATGGGTTACCCTGGCAGCCACTTTGGGCTCTGACCTCCATTGCAAGCCACTTCTCATCTTAACATATAGATTACCTACCCTAGGCTCATAAAAGTACAAATCAAAGAATCACAATTTTCACCTTAGTCCTATATAAGTGACTAGAAATAATCAAAAGATAATCCACAATAACACCTTAGTTCTTTACAAGCGACTGGATAACATCTCAAAAATAATTGATTGAAGACTTCAAGGTTAAGTCAAATAGGTCATACCATTCACCTTAGTTTCCCACAAGGACACTAAAATGCAATAATGAACAATAAATCCAAACTCATCATAGAGCATACTAGAGACATTACCATGGTTGAGTTTAAAAGATCGAGAGAAAATCATCATAATACCACAAACATAATACCACAAACACAAAACTCCCAAGCCTCTAGTAGATGTCCTAAGACTGGTCAACACTCTAGTTAACCCAAACCCAAAAAACATAAGACAACATACAGTTAATAGTGCAGTTTCATAGTTTGGTTTGATTTTGAAAATACATAGTTTGAGTTAACAATAAGGCCAAGTTTTCATTTTAAAGTAAGTTCTTGAGTACATAAGATTTACATTTTAACCCTTACTATTTAACTCATTTCTTGTATTCGAACAAAATGCACAATTATCCTTATCTAATTAAAAGTTAAATATTCTAAAATAATTTAAAGGCAATTATTTATTAAGTTTTTAAAATAATAATTATTGATTCTTGAATAAAATAATTACAATTTTATTAAAAATCAAAATCATTAATAATAATAAAATAGATAAATTTAAAACTTTATTAAATAATATTTATTATTAATTAAAATTAATTAAACTAAATTTAATTTAATTAATTAATAATTATTAAAAAGCCAAACTATATTAATTATATATATAAATCATTAATTAATTAATTATTAATAAAGTTTATTAATAAAATTATTAACAAATAATAATTATTAGCAGACTGCTATCATAACAGCAACACATAGTAGTGTTGTTGCTGCAGGAGTACATGCTACAACAGCGACAATAAGGCTCCCATCGACTAAAAAGAAAGTCAGGGGGAGAGGAAAGGCGAGTGGAGGGGTGGTGGCCCCCACCCACCATTTATTATTATTATTTTTCAAAATTTTGTTTTAAAAAACAAAACAAGTCCCCACCCTTTATTTAATTTTATTAACACACACACACACACACACACACACACACACACACACACACACACACACACACACATAGAAATTCTCTCAATACTTTGATAGAGAAAATATGACCAACCAGCCAAACCTATATTCTAAAATTTCCACTTCTTTCAAAACCCTTCCCAGTTTAATTAAAAACTTTAAAATCTATAGAATGAGGGTTTTATCAATTTCAATCCTCACATATACAGAAGAAATTAATATAAATACTATTGAATTCAAATGAAAGATTGAAAGGTTCATCACAACAAAATTGGAAAAAAAATCAACAGTCACAATGAAGGAAGGAAATTTGAAGAAGCATAAATCATTAGGTGAATAAAATACAATGCTCTACAATTCAACAATCATGATGAAGGCAGGAAATTTGAAGAAGCATAAATCATTGGGTGAATAAAACATAGGGTTGTACCTAGTTCTGATGCTAATTTACAATCACCCAAAGATTGTGAGAGAATTCTCTTCTCTCAACCTTCTCTCTAAAAAATTCCTTTTTCCAAAAATTCTATCCCTGGAAAATGAACCCTCAATTGTTGATAAGGAGTTCTCTCCTAAATTCAGGGTACTAATTGTGCGTTCACCTGAGGGAATTCTTTGATCAATCACAACCCTTTAACTCTTTATTGACTTTTCTTTTATATTTTCATGCATGTTTTTTGCAATATAAAATATCTTTATTAAATTTACTTGCATTCTCTTTTAAATAAAATAATAATATTTTAATCTCATGCATAAGCTTTATGCAATTTAATTAAAACAAACTTTATGAAATAATTGCTTACTCTTTCTTAGTAATTTTCATAGCATTTTTTAATATAATATTTATTAACTTAAGTAATAATATTTAGCATTTATTTAAAAATGATCTCCTAAATATATTATTATTAAATTAATTAAATATTATTACGCTCTCAAAATAGACTATAATTTCCTCTTTAAATTTCATTCTTTTTATTTAATTAATTTTCCAATTAATTAAATATAATTAAATATTGAAACTATCTTAATAATTTTCCATTAAATTACATCATTAATTAATCTTTTAATTTGACTTAATTAATAGAAAAAATCACCAAATACCTAAAAGAAAAAATATGAAAACCCATCATAAGATATAACATACAAAATTAGACTCAAGGGTTATAATCACGAATTTATGTCATACAAAAAATTTGAAAGGATAATCATCTTAGATACTTGTCCTAATTTTCTAGGAAAATTGGTTTAAAGGTTAGGATTTGGACTCAATAATTTATCTCACCTCTCTTACCATTGAGATATTGCGATAGGGTATGCTCATCTTGGTAATTCAAGGAAGTCGATGCCTGGTACCTTCAATCTGCATAAAATCCATGCATGTACAAATACATATATTCTAAACTAAATAGGCAATGGCAAGAAATGGTGCATCGTGTAGATCCCAACTAGCAGGTGACTATGACTCCCTTCCTTAACCATGTCAGAAATGTCATACATAAATAAAACATACACACACACCATACACATGTAGTGAGTATTCATAAGAAAACATTTACAATAATCCATCTAACTAATATTATCAAATAGTTGAAATTACTATAAATAATAATCATCATTAAGGTATAATCATGCATAGATGAAGTAACTAGTACCAAGGTGGTCTCATTAAATAATCAACTAAATATGAAAACAATATCCAATAATTTGGAAAGCACTGCTACTAATCATCAAGCATAAACATAAATTGGCCTATAAGAGTTCAACAATAAAAAAAACTGAAAGGTAAACTAGGGGTAGGAACTGCAAATAGGAACTAAATTGGTATTGAGAAACAAGATGAATGAGCAAGATGAATTTGTAAGGAACAAATCAAGATTGGTTTGTAAAGGTTACTCACAGCAAGAAGGAATAGACTATGATTAGACCTATGCTCATGTGGCTAGAATAGAAGTAATAAGGTTATTCTTAGCATATCAAACATATAAGAAATTCAAAGTGTGTCAGATGGATGTCAAGTTAGCATTTCTAAATGGAGAACTTGAAGAAGAAGTGTACATAGAGTAGTTTGAAAGTTTTCCTTTGACAAATGATAAGGACTTAGTATGCAGACTAAAGAAAGCATTATATGGCTTAAAGCAAGCACCCAAAACCTAGTATTCAATGTTGGACAAGCATTTGACAAAGTTTGGATATAGAAAAGAATAAATAAAGAAGGAATCTAAAATGAGTATGATAGGAGAAACAAAATATTTTCTAGGATTATAGATTGTACAAAATAAAGCAGGAATCTTTATTTCTCAAACTAAGTACTTAAAGGATTTACTAAAAAGGTATAGTTTGGAAACATGTAAACCTATTGGAACACCTATGGTAACTAGACATAAGTTATCTACAAAGGATGAGAGATCTATTGTTGAGAAGAAGTACAAATCTATAATTGGAGGTTTGCAATATCTAACTCACACAAGACCAGATATAGCAAATGCAGTTGGAATTGTTGCAAGATTTCTAGATGATCCGAAAGAAGTACATTATGTAGCTATCAAAAGTATATTTAGATACCTAAAATAAATGCCAAAGTTTAAATTTTGGTGTGATAGATCTAATGATTTTACTCTAAGTGCTTATATTGATGTTGGACAGGCAATATGCATGAACAAAAGAGCATTGGTGGTGGAGCCTTCTTTCTAGGAGGAATATTGGTTTCTTAGCTAAGCAAGAAGTAGGATTATAGCTCACAAAGTACAACATAAGCATAATATGTTGCAAAAACAAACACTTATTGTTAGGATAAACCACAGACATAAATAAAAAAACTACATGCAAATATAACCAATAATAGAAAATAATAATAGATCACACAAAAATGAACACAAGGCACCAAGACTTAATGTGGTTCACCCAATCCCTGGGCTACGTCCACCAAACAACAAGTTTGATCTTATTACAATCCAGTGATTACAACTTGATTACAATCTGTAATCCCTTACAGCTCATACCGCCGCAAGAACCAATTTTGCATCACAACATAATGAAAAATATCCAACCCTAAACCCTTTTATACAAGTATTAGACTGCTTTAGGGTTATAACATGTCAGCCATAATTAGCCATAACTTTAGTGGCAAATCTACGAATGGCGAATAGTACCAAAATGATTGGTGAATAGAACTAAAAAAAATAAAATTGAACCCCACTAATTATGAAGTATGTACAGTACTTTCCTGATTAGTCACCACAATCTAACACTTATAGTCAAGTTGTTTGGATGAAACAGATGTTAAAGGATATAAGGATAGAATTCAATGAACCTGTTGTCATATGTTGTGACAACATAAGCACAATAAATATGTCTAAGAATATAGTTTTTCATTCTAAGACCAAGCACATTTCTATCAAGTATCACATGTTGAGAGAAAAAGTTGTAGAAAAGGAAATTAGATTGGACTATGTAAGCACTAAAGAGAAGATTGCAAATATTTTCACTAAGCCTCTCCCCAAAGAGACTTTTGAGTATTTGTGAGGTATCCTAGGGGTTATGTGCCTTCCTACATCTGAGTAGAGGATTTAAGAGTGCATTAGTCTAGTGTAACAAAACACCATTATTTATCTGGACTGCATGTTGATGCTTCCTATATTGGGAAGTATCTATGATGGACAATGTCATCTAGGACTCTTGTTGGATGTTGTTTTGAATAGTGGCTTTGGACACTTGAGCTAGTAAGAATTAGTTGGTTCAAAGTTTAATGATTGCTAAAACCTTTGACATTGATGTCAATGGGGGAGAAATCAACATGAAAAATATAATTTAGCATGAAGTATGAATACAAAATTTTCAAAAGAAGTAAAACATGTAATGAAATTTTGATGGAAAGCACATTGAGGTATATCAATGGGGGAGAATGATTGATGAAAAGGATTTGAAAAGAAATATTAACAATCTTTTGTTGGTATTCTTGGAACTAAATGTTTTTCATCTATGTTGTCATCAATGCCAAAGGGGGAGATTCTTGGAAGCATAAATGCTGATGATATTCCTATGGGGAAGTATTGTAGAAATTTTATCATGATGATATGTTACATTCATGATTGTGTTTGTCATTGATGTCAACATAGCAATTTTCTATGGTATCTGAAAAAAGAATAGTTGAGAGATCAAGTTGGTATAGATGGCTAGTTAAGTATTATCACTATCTGAGGTTATGGGAGATACTTTTGAGTATCTAGAATATTTAGTTAATATTGGGTGCAGAAATGTTAAGTTTGGAAATTTTTTTATAAGTTTTGGTGATGTCTATTTTGAGATAGAGTTTATAGAGGCATGTTCTCATGAACTTGTTATAACTCTTAGCATAACTATTGTTTTAAGAATCAAGGTTGAGGATATAAAGAAGACATGTTGGTGATGGCATGGCTAAGTTCTCTCATCATAATGTTATATGTAAGGAAAGATATTCAATTTGCAAGTTAAAAGATTAATTTTTTCACTAACTGTAACATGTTCTTAATGTGGTCCTACAATAATTAATTGAGAAGGTCTAATAGCTAACTCATGGAATTATTTTATGGACTCGGTATAAAGGAAGGACATTTTCCTTTATCAAGCATGATATGGTGAAGTAATTTGTAAGCAGCACACAAGTTGAATGCAAAGTTGAGCAGAGAAAAGTGGAAGTGAAGGAAACTTCATTGCTAAGGTTTTATTATGTGGTTTGAGGTTCATGATCTGGTCTACAAAGTCTAAAAGTGATTGGTTTAGTTGATAGAACAAAGGAAATAAGAACATAATAGTAAAGAACTTGTTTGGGCAATGAGCTCTTCTTGTAATTGAAATTGCATTTTTGGGTAGTGGGCTCTTCTTGCATACATTGTACCACAATTCCTAACAGGGTTGGCACAACTCCTAATAGGGTTAGAGTCTCCTAACAGGGACTCATATGTACTAAATGTTGTAATAGACTCCTAATAGGGTCCTTCCACTAACAAGGAATATTTATATTAGTACATCATCTTGTGAACATCATTCCCACCAGGGTTTTCCCTTTGATCAAGGGTTTCCCTAATTAGCATATTTGGTATAATTGTCTGTGTGCATATTTTTATGGTTGTTGTTTACTTTGGTTGAATGGTTAAGTTTATTCAAAGAAGATAAATGTTTTAATTGTTGGATAACTAATCCCCCCCAATTATCTTGGTGGACTATTGTTTCTAATAGCACATGCAAAAAATTGCAATGCATATCCAAGATAAAGTTCTTAATAAGTTTTCTCATATTAGATTTTCTCTTATCACATGGTTGTAGGAAGAACAACCCAATTAATGCAAGACAAAAAGATACATCATTCCATTCTATGTAACCATATAATATATAGCATATTAATTTAATCTCAAGAATGTCAAAGTGCACACATATAAGTATAATTATAAATAATTTGAATAATTTCATCAAAAACTCGTAAAGTTCTCATGTCTTAACCATATAAATCATATAAAAATATGAACTAAATAGACCTTAGGTTGGGCTCATCATTTCCCCCCAACTTTTATTTTTGTTGGTCCTCCAATAAACATGAAGTTTTTCACCCTAGCTAACATTCTATAATCTAGAGAAGTTTTCTATTATGCAACTCCTTTTGTAAACCTCCAGTAAAATCCCTTTGTGTCTCTGTAGTTTTCCAATCTTCTCACTTCCTCTTCCATACCATAATCATTCAAATTTTCAACATTAGTCAAAAAAGGAGAAATGAGAAAAGGTGGTTGGAAGGTAAGAGGAATTCAAGAACTCTATTGAACCCTACCTAAGATTATATACCAAGGAGCTCTTATGTTAGCCAAAATGAAGTTAAGGGGTGAACATGGCTCCCTATTTCTAAGGTTCTCTACCGTACTGGCCCATTGCCACTAGATTGCCTTCATAGGCTCAATAAACTTTGCTCTATATATTTTATCATATCCATCAAATGTTGTATCCCTATAGGGATAAATTACACAGCTTCTTGCATCTCCTGGGCCAATCTTTAACCAATCATAATAATAAGTTTTAGGATCTTTAGCTTTAGGCCTTAAGTATAGAGGAATCTCTTCCTCCATTCCCTATAAGACTTATCCTATACTTCCCTATTGATTTCATTTTTGATACATGACATAAGGGCTCTTAATTGAATATCCCCAACATACAACAAGGAATTTCATTCTCTATTGTAAGGTACTACAAGTTATGTAGGAAAAATTGGCACAAAATTTTTTTTATTGTTGTAGGAGAGCTATGGAAGGCTTGTGAAAACTCAAGGGGTTCAACTAAGAATGGAGAGTTGTCTCTCATTAAACAAGTCATTTGATAATTCAAGAAATATTCTTTTAAAAATAATGAATGGATGGAGGATGGAGAATGACAACTCATAGGTTCAAGTAGCATTGAGGTTATTGTTGGTGTTTTAAAACTACTAGTTGCAAAACCCAATACTAGGATACAAAAGATAGAATAAAACCTAAGGATTAGCTAATTCCCATATTTGACTAAAAATATCTCAGATCTAGACCAACATGATAGACTACAAGGGATCTCTACACTTTAGGCTCTGTAGGACCAAGGTGGGTGCACCTAGGGATTAATTTGACTTTTTCTTCTTCAGTATTTGTTCACTAATACTCTTATTTTTAGATTTATCCCTTATAGAAGATAAATGGTTAGAAAACTTCTTGGAATGTAATAAACTATTTGATTTATAATAGCTTACTATAGAATCAAAGAAAGTTGTCATAATAAGGGTATGACCAGCAATTTAATTCTTCATTATAGGAAAGGAAAATTGATTTAAATTTGTATTGTGCAACCATATGAATACATTAGTTTGCATCACAAATTGATGACTAGTGCCTTATCCATTGTTATACAGAGTCAAACCAGTAAAATCTTGATCTATTTAATTGATGTACAACTGAAGTTACCACATGTTAACCCTAAGTCTCATTCTTATGATATCTCTCCCATATGCCTAGAAACCCTATCAATTCATAGAAGCATTTACTTAATTCTTTGAATTAAAAGCTATAATAAAATGATCTACAACCTATCTTAGATGCATGAAATTGAAAGAACTTTATTTAATCAATCTCAAGATAACAAGCACATGAAAATAGAGATAGAATTTAGAGACACAAATACTCAAAAGTCCCTTTTTTAGATTAATCCTCTTTGAAAATCATAAATTATTGATATAAGACTCATAATATAACTCAAAACTTGACAATTAATCATTCAATGTTCACTATATTTTTAGATTTACAAAATTGAATACAACATATCATTGACACAAAAATTTGACCAACTACAATAGTAACAAACACTAAAATTGTACACACTTGGGACCCTTACTCCACATTTTGGAAATCCTTTCATAGAAGGATTGCAACAAGCTTTAGATGGGAGGACAAATGTCAACAACTGATTCAAATAAAAATACAAAGATATTTCTATAATGTTACATTTCAAACATTCTATGTATTTAGACCAAATTGGGGAAGTAGTTGCAAAAATGGTATGTGGCACTTTTTGTATGCATCTTCAATAGATTTTTGTTTGTTTTCAAATTTTTTGTCACTTTCCTTGCCTTTTTTTTACCTATTTTGTCTCTTATGCCTTTAATTGCCTAGTCGTTGTCCTCAGATGGTAAAGCCTTTATGTCTTCTATGACCTCCCAAATGGCTATGTCTATGTCCACATCAAACCAAGTGGCATCCCTAATACCATTCAATTCTTGTGGGAATTTTTTCCACTTGGAATTAGTTATATCTTTAATCTCTACAGTTTTTTTCCCCATTTGTGACTCTAGCTTGTACAACATATCTATACTAGTACAATGTCAGCTTCTCCATTGCAGTATGCCAAAAATCTAGAGTGATTCAAGATGTTATCAAAGAAAGATGAACATTCTAGCCATTCCCTAATTCCTCCATCATTATCCAAAATGGTGGTCACAAAATTTGGTATTCCTATGGCAATTTCTTTCATTTTGTTCTAAATCAGCTACATCTTGCCTACAAAGAATCCATTGAACTCTTTTACCTTACTTATCATTTTTCTAATAGTGGTAATCATTACCTTTGGCAAGTCCTTCTATGTTAGCATAGGTACAATGTTATCAAATAATTGGGTATAAGGGCCCCATGTTGTGAACAAAGGAGATAACAAGAAAATTGCCTTAGAACACTTATATTTTGCCCTTTGTAGAACAATGTAGTTGCTATGTACATTTTGTGAACAACCTTCAAAGAGCTTATCTTATGGATCAATAATCTCTTGATGGTTCTGATTTCAATCTCTTTGTTGGACTCCAGATCCTCTTCATCCACTACCAAAGCTTGACCTAATGTATCTCTCATCTTAGATGCATGGCCCTCTATCTGGATCCCCTTGTCTTCAACCTTTGTAGTGGATCTGAGAGTATTTTTTAGTGCCACTATCTCAGTTTCTAACTTGTGATTATTCTACTCCAACACATAAGTCTTCTTTATTTCTTCTTCATAGTGCCTCCTAGTTTGGATATACCTCTCATATGCCCTTTCTAGTTCATTCTCTAGGACATCAATCCTATGTTTTCCCAATAGGGCTACTAAGATTTGCATTCCATAAATTTGGTTGTTGGAAGTAGAGTGCACATTCCAAAATATAACATTCCCCCTAGGAGACTCTTTGATCTCCATGAGAGTGATCTTTTCATGCTCTAGAGCTAAAATCCATACTTCAATGGTTTGAGCATTAATGTTATACCCAAACCCTCTCAACTCTCTTAGCTAATTCTCATCTTCAAATGAGATTGTCTTGTCCTACCTCCTCATCTGATCTAGTAAAAATGAAGAACTGATATCCCACCCAAGGAGTAAAATCATTCCACTCCTTTGTATTTACTCCCTTGCTTCTTCTGTAGTGAGAATTTCAGTAGAAAGATCATATTCTTGTAGTTTCTATATTAGTTCAGCAACTAGCTCATCAGAGTCACCCAATTTCTTTTGTAGAGACAATTCATTATGTTTCAGTTTGAACAAGAAGTTTTTAAATTCTTTAGTTTTGATGAAATTTTCATCACTTATAAACTCATTAGCTTTATTGATCCTATCATCAACCATTTGATCCTATAGCTGCAATTTCTTAGCCCTTTTCTCATTCTTAGTGGCTTGATTCATCATATAATTCCCCCTTACATCATCAAAATATTGGTTACCCCTTGGTAAGATCTATAAGAATTTATGTTGAGCCTTTGGTGGAATTTCCACCATTTTCTACTTGTTGCTCCTCTGTTGAGCCCACTCTAAACTTTCAGGTTGATCCTCTTCTTCATTACTGACTTCTATAATAATACTTCATCAAAAGATTTAGGATCAACCTTTCTCCTTATTTCTTTAGGAACTTGTGCTAATATCTCATCAAAATTTTACACACATTTATCAAGCCTAGACTAGTAGTCTACCTTAGGATAAAATCACTTGAAGGATGTATCTTCTTTTTTTGTATCTTGCTCAAAACTTAAAACATCTTTGTACTTGATCATTCTCTCCCTACACACATTCTCATCTAATCTATCAGCAATGATATCCTCCTCCCATATACAATTTTTTTAGGTAAAGTATATCCCCTCATCTTATTTAAGGAATTTCTTACTACATTATAGGGGTCATAAGTCTTGTAGACCTAGTTGGAAATTAGCAGCTCCTTAGGAAAGCATCAATTTTCTCTATAGAATTTTTTCCTATGTCAATATCTCATACCTTGGTACATCTACACAAAAATGTCCCCTTTTTGATAGTCTTTCCTAGATATTCTCTATTCAATGATATTAATAGCTAGAAAACTTCTACAAGACCTAGCCTCTCTAGGACATATTTTGGTAGAATGTGAGGTGGCTAAGGACATCCATAAACTATACTCCTCAAATAGAAAAAGACTTCTCCAATCATGCACTAATTGTTTCCCTGCATCAAAACACATATTAGGCTTAACCACCTTCCTAACACTTCTAGCTACTCTCTCATTAATGAGTCTTATCATTTTTAAGACATGGTGCACAAAATCATTATAGAAAAAAATAACATTAGAATATGGGTAAAATCTTTGTCATACCCTAGTCTAAGTTTGTATAGTCAATATTTCTCCCCACTCCTCTATATATTTGAAGAAACTCTAATCAAAGAACTCCACATTTCTAAATAGGATCAAATGCATGATCAAAGAGTAGTGATGGAACCTAAAGTTCTCCAATTTTCCCTATTGTGCAATAATGATCTCCTCACAAATCTTATTGATGATGTAGGTTACAAGATCATACCCAACATTGGTTTTACTGTCCTATATATTCAAAGCCATGACATAGTGTCCAACCAAACAATTCATGGTTCCATCTAGACTTAGGGCATTGTTGAGACCAAAGATGGTGTTTTGCATATATCTTTGAAAGAACTCTAAAGGCATAAGGTCTTCCACCTCTTTCTTCTTTGGAATTTCTCCCTTCTCCTTTCTTGACATGGGAATGTATCTTGTCATTGTTCTTCCCATGTAGGAGCTCTTCTAATTCTTGAATTTCTCATTTAATTTGTCCATGTCAATAGGTAATGACATTGGAACTCCAAAACTAAATGCTTCTATGAACATCTCCTTATCTAGTGCCAAGAAGATGCTTCTATCTTTCCTATGAAAGGACTTACTAACTAGATTGTAACATTTTATCAACACCTTGACTAGGTCAACATCAATGAAGACCTCAAGCATAATCTACTTCCCTAGGTTTCTTGTCTAGGGGTTCAAAATTATAACTTTCTTTGTTCTTTTCTTGTAGAAGAACCAAAATAATTCACTTATGTTCTATCAGGAACATCTGCATCTCTACCAAAGACAAAAGGGTCTGAAAGCATGGTCATTTGTAGATGATGTGTTGGAAGAACTAGGTAAAATTTATATCCACTCTTCTACAAATGAACTATGGCTCTTTATCTTTGAGGTAGATTCTTCAATTACATCTTGTGCTATCTATTCACCTTCTTTTTGCACCATTTTTGCAAGATTATCTAAATAATTTTGAATGCTATACACTAGAAATTTTCTCAAGTTCACTGTACAACTCTTTTCAACTCTTAAAAATGAAAGGGAAAAGGTAATTTATTTAAGTTTGATATCAAAAAAATCCAAATATGTGACAACAAGAACATGTTGATCTTACAACTAATCAATGCCTTATCTATTGGGCAATTCCACAACTTATAGATGTACATCCTTGGAAATCATTGACACATATCATGTATCAAGACCCTAGATCTATCCTATAACCTTGTGAATGGACATAAATATTCATTTAAACTCTCATACTATGCAATATCCTTATGATGAAACTTGCAACCCTATCAAGATAATTAAGCATTTACTTGTCTCTTTTTTCCAATAGAAAAATCTAACAAGACATACAACTCTAAGGGGTTGCAAATGGTTTTAAGCTCTTTGTTCCTAAACCACAAAAAATTGTAGACAAAAAAGTAAGGAGATGAGAATTAGAATGAAACTAAGGAGTTGGTTGTTCATTGTATTCATATCTTTGAAACAATACACTTAAGATGCATGTAAATAACTAATAAACAACTCAATATACTAGGACTATACATAAAACTTTGTTACTATTGTTCATATACAAAGAAAAACTAAAAATATGGTATCACATTCATAAAAATAGAACCAACTATAGTATCACAATAATTGAAGAGATTTTTCAATAGAAATTAGAACCCTTATAATGAGAGAAAAAGAGGAATATATAGACAAGGAGAGACTCCCAGATCAAAATATGATATTTCGAAGTGTCCACATGAAAACTCTTCCTTCCACTACTTTAGAAAATGTCTTTTCTTTCCTCTATTGGAAATATAAATTTGATCAATATTGTTTGTAGAATATCTAATACATCTCCTTAAAGTAATGAGGAAACCCCTTTCTGAATAAAATCTGATATGTAGCCAAAAAGTACAGATCTTTCAATTTTATTTTGTTTTTCCTCTTCTGCCCTCAACCATGGAAATATTTGACTACCTCTACTGATAGAAACTTATCACTTGTAACTACTTCTCAAAGCATTCAATTCTTTCTTTATGGTTATTCAGTGAATCTAATCTCATCCAAATATGATCCTAATATAATTCTATTCCATTTGAAATAGCAAATTTGTATTATTACTGAGAATGCCCCAAACACAAAAAACTACTTATAACTCCTTTCAGTTAAGACTTATGGAAAATTTGACTGTGGAAATGAAAAATTTAGGTTCTCTCGATTCTAGCACTATATTATAGTCCATATTTTAGATATAAATAGTGCCTCTAGTGTTGATTTGAAAACCCAAGCCCCCAGAAGGCTGCGATGGGTGTCTGTGTGAGGTCGACGAGCTAGGGTAGCCGGGCCCTAGCTCCATTTTGTGTTTTTTGTGTGTACGCCAGAGGGGGGAGGTGTTTCAAGTAGCATGGGGGAAGGCATCTAATCTGTAACACCATTTTTGCAGGAAGTTCTCTAGTCTGCAGGCAGTGGGGAAGGTGGTTCGTGTGGCACCTGGTTCGTGGTCCCCTGCGGTGATCACTCCAGGCTGGTTGAAGAATGATGAGGGGTGAGCCATCAGGGGTTTCACCTGACATCATTTTGCATGATGCGGAGGACATGCATCTGCCAAATCAAGGGGTGAGGGTGTTTGATAATGCCCTTTTTTCTCAGAGCTCAGGTGTTACAGCATCAAATCCATCTAGCAGTTCTCGGATCACAAAGATAAATGGGTGCCTGGAGCGTTGCAAAGAAAGACCTAAATTGGTAATCCCTTACGAGATGATTGCTGAGGATGTGGAATACTATTCAAAGCATTCATTGTACTATAAATTTTTGGGTTTAAGAGTGTCCCTTCAATTTCTAGAAAATTGGGCTCAGAGAATCTAGGAGCCAGAGGGTGAAATGGAAGTCACGTTGCTTACAAAAAACTTCTTCATGGTTACATTCACCTGCATGGCAGATTAGAATAGGGTATTTGAGGGAAGGCCCTATTTTTACAACCAGGTTGGGCTATTTGTTAAGCCATGGCATGCAAGATTTAACCCCTCTGAGGAGCTTCCAAATCAGGTCCCAGTGTGGGTTCGGCTACCTAGATTTCCAATAGAGTGTTATTGGGAGGATGCTTTCCATATGCTTGCTTCAATGTTGGGGAAATCAGTAGGGTCCTCAACCCAAACCCTTGGTAAGAAGGTTATGATTTTTTCTTGAATCTGTGTGGAGCTTGATTTGAGTAGACCACTGCCAGATGAAGTTGAAATGTGCGCAGGGCCACATTCTTGGGTACAACAACTCAATTATGAGACCCTTCCGTTTTGGTGCTGACTTTGTCATGAATATGGCCACCTGCTATGTAGGTGCCCGAAGGCCAAGTTGGTTGATCAACAGCCTCCACCCCCTCCTCATCACAATCTGGGGGCTGATAAAGGGAAGAAGCCGAATTCAGGAGAGGAAAAGGATGCTGAGGGCTTTGTACAGGTCAAGGCTTGCAATCGTAATAGAGGTCAAAAGAGGACTTTGATGGAGAGATAGGAGGAGGATACCTTTAATATTTGAAGTCCTAGATGAACTAGGGCAACAAGAAGTTATTCCAAGATTTAGTAGCATGGCTCAAATGATTGTGGAGCCCGATCAGGAGATTGTCTCTTCTAACCCTCCTCCTGCTCCATAGGTTGAACCTACTATGCCTATGGTCACTGATGGGTAGGTAGGGGCTCAGGTGACTCTGGGGTTAAATGCTGATAGGGGTCAGGAAGCAAGGGAGGCTACCCTTCCTGCATGGAGTGTTGTTTTAGATATGGATAAGCGTGGCAAGTCTTCTCCTCACTTGGGTATTCTTCAGAAGGATGGCAAGAAGAGTGTTTCTGAGAAAAGTAGTAAAAGTGGGCGTAAGAAGGACGTGGAGAAGATTAAGATGATTGGGGAGAATTTGGTGGAGTCAGGAGCTATCAAGACCTTGGATTCTCATTTCTTGACTCCCCAGAAATGATCATTATTTCATGGAATGCAAGGGGCTTGAACAGCGGCCCTAGACAAAAAGCTGTTCGAGAATTGGTTAGAATTCATTCTCCTGATGTTCTTTTTCTTTAGGAAACCAAAGTTTCTATTGAGAGTATGATGAGTATAGCTCCTAAATTGTGGAAGAATGGTCAATGTCAGTGCATTGGAGCTTAGGGATCTTCAAGGGGGGTAGCTTGCCTTTGGAACCCATGTAAGATCCAACCTATGTGGTGGATATCCTTTAGATCATCTGTTTCCCTAGTCTCTCTGTGCTACGAGTTAGGAGAGTTTGTTCTTCTCTCCAATGTCTATGCCCCTGTTGAGCTCCAAGGTGAGATCCTTACATGGAATAATATTCATTTTTTTCATGGATTATTTCATTATTTGCCATGGATTATTGCTGGAGACTTTAATGCTATTTTAGATCTCTCTGAAAAATGGGGGGGTATTGCAAGACTTGAGCCCTCCTCTATGCTTCTTCGGGATAACATTTCGGCACTCAATCTCATAGATATCAAGCCTGGTAATGGCTAGTTCACCTAGAATAATAGAAGAATAGGTGACAATTGCATTGCTGAACGACTAGATCATTTCATGGTATCCTATTTTTGGGTGGGTGGATTGTGGTCATCCAGGTCTGAGATATTAGACTGGAGAGGATCGGATCACTGGCCCATTAAGTTAGTTATCTCCTCCAATCGGTTGCCTTAGAAGCCACCTTTTAAATTCCAGCTTATGTGGTTAAGGGACCCAGATCTATATGGCTATGTAGCTGAGTGGTGGAAGGATGGTAGACCTACCTTTGGTACAGCAATGTATATTTTTGCTAAACTCCTACAATATGTTAAATATTAGCTTAAAAGATGGAATAGGTATTGCTTTGTTAATATTTTCCAAGGAAAATATGCGGCCCAGGCTGAGTTGAATGATATTACCAAGTTGTTAAGGGAAGATGGGGTGTTAGAATATTTGTTGCGGGAGGAAGCTAGGGATCTGAAAACATTGGAGGAGTGGGAACTGAGAGAGGAAATCTACTAGAAACAAAAAGCTTGAATTGAATGGCTTCAAGAGGGTGATAAGAATACTGCTTTCTTCTTTAATTCAGTTAAGGCCAAACAACATGGTAACTCCATATCAACCTTGGTGAATGTTAGGGGGGAGATGCTCTCCTCTTCTCAGGATATTTTCAGCGAAGCTGTACAGTATTTTGAGTCTTTATTTAGGGAGGTTTCATAGGGGAACTTGGTTGAAGAGGCCTAGGTCATTTCTTGTATTCCTTCTTTAGTCTCTTTGGAAATGAAAGAGCATCTTATGAGTGCCATCTCTTTGGAGGAATTAGAGGGGACTATTTCCCAGATGAAAAAAGGAAAAGCTCTAGGTCCAGACGGCTTTCTGATTGAGTTCTTCCAAGAATTTTGGGATATTATCAAGATAGATTTACTAGTAGTTGTTCAAGAATCCTAGAGGAACAAGCAAATGCTTCAGGCTTTGAATTATACTTTCCTTGCTCTCATCCCCAAGGGGGAAGGAGCTAATCGGATTAGTCAATTTTTCCCTATCTCTCTTTGCAATGTTATTTATAAAATCATATCTAAGTTGATAGCTAACAGGTTAAAAAAGTGGCTTCCAATGTTAATTTCTAAAGAATAGAGCAGCTTTGTGATGGGGCGCCAGATCCTGGATGGAGTGGTTGTGGCAACTGAGACTATTCATTCTATGGCCAATTCTAAAGACAAGGCTATGTTCATTAAGTTGGATATAGCTAAGGCATATGACAGAGTCCGCTGGTCTTTTCTCCAAAGGGTTCTGGGTGCCTTTGGTTTTGAGGAGGAATGGATCCGATGGGTTATGAGTTGTGTGAATTCGACTTCTTTCTCAGTCTTGATTAATGAGGAACACTCTAATCTCTTTGGTGCTTCTCGAGGATTAAGGTAGGGCAATCCCCTATCTCCTTACTTGTTTCTTCTTTTGGCAGAAGGTCTAGGCCGGTTGATAAAAAATAATGTTGAAGGGGGCTTTATTCAGGGTTGGCAATGGAGAGGTCTTCTTGTGCAATCTCACCTACATTTTGTGGATGATACAACTTTGATGGGCATGGCTACCATTCAAGAGGCTTCTAATATACGCAAAGTGTTGGATGTTTATCTTGCTGCTTCAGGTTAGATGATTAACGAGGACAAATCTTCCATTTTTTTCTTTAATAATCCACTTTTAATTTAGAGGAGAATCGCTCATATTCTCATATTCCAAATTGGAAGTCTTCTGGTGTTCTACCTCAGCATTCCTATCTTTGGTGGTAGGTAGTCTAAGGAATCATGGCAGGTCATTCTTGACAAGTTTCGAGCCAAAGTTACTCATTGGACCCACCACTGGCTATCCTTTTCCAGTCGGGTCCAACTGATTCAATCTGTGGTTCAAGCTCTTCCTCTCTATAGGAGTATGGTTTAGGTGGCATCATTGAGCTTTGTTAGGGAACTAGACTCCTTAGCAAGACAATTTTTATGGGCTGGTAATCTATCTTCAACCAAGTGGAGTCTTGTCAAATGGGAGGTTGTTTGTAGCCCAAAATGATTTGGTGGTCTTGGTTTATGGCAATCAGTGCTATCTGGTATCGCTTTGGTTGCTAAATTGTATTGGCATTGGTGTGTGGAAAAGGAATAGGTTTGGGCTAGAATTTTGTCTCTAAAGTACCTTCCAGGGATCCCCCATAATGATATCCCTCAGTATGGCTTGTGTGGGAAAGGCTCTGTGATTTGGAGTACTCTCAAGAAAGGAGCGGCGCTCATTAAGGGTGGCTTACATTGGATCTGCAAAAGTGGCTCAGAGGCTCAGTTCTGGCATGATGCTTGGGATGGGTACCCTCCCCTAGTTGTTCAGTATCCTCATTTGCATATGTTGGCCCAAAGTTTTTGTGCTGCTGGATGGTCAAGAGTGTGCAACTTTAAATATTTTTCCCCTCAGGGTCAGCTGGTGGAGGCAAGGTGGAAGAATATGGAGGAATGGCGCCTATTTTTGGTTTGGAAGCAGAGAGGGCTGAGCTCTAGTTCATTCTTTTAGGGTAGAACTGTAATGCTCTTAGGGGTGATGATGTGTTGGCCTGGTCCCCTAATCCCAAGGGCATTTATACTATTTCCTCTGGTTATTAGGAGTTTCTCTCCCATCAGCTAGTGGGAGGGGAGGTTCAATGGTGGAAGAAAGTTTGGAGTCAATTTTCTTGGCCAAAATGTAACTACTTTATTTGGACCTTGGTTTGGAACAGGTGCCTGACTTGGGACAATATTTGGAAGAGGGGTTTTTCTGGCCCATCAAGATGTATCATGTGTAGTAGTGAGGAAGAAGACTCTGTGCATTTATTCTTCCATTGCTCTTTCACTCTACAGTTATGGCATTTCTGGTGGGATGTTTGGAAATGCCTGTGCATTCACACCTCTTCTCTAATGCATTTTTGGTTGAGACTGGGGAGGACCCCATCCTTGGCTCCCTTCTTGCAAGATGTTTGGTATACTAGACCTACCTTTTTGCTATGGCAAGTTTGGCTGGAACAAAATTGGAGAATATTCTGGGGAGAAGCTTTGGGTATTCAACAGGTTTGGATTAGAATTTTGGGAATGATTCGTGACACATTCTTAGCTAAAAGTGAGGTGGTGATGCCTCTTGAGAGGGATGATGCTGTAATGGTTGATAGGTTCAGAATTCAAGGAATTTCTCCAGACTCTGCCTATGTTAGGCAAGGCAGAAGGGTGAAACATAAAGTCCAAAGGATTGGGAAATGGATGACCCCTCTGGCTGGCATTTTAAAAGTTAATACTGATGGTTCGTCTAGGGGAAATCCAGGGCCTGTTGGTATAGGTGGGATTGGTAGGGACTCTTCTGGAAGGGTGGTTTTTATATTCTTAGTCAATAGAGGGATGCATACTGTTAATAGAATGGAAGGGTCGGCTATTCTTTATGCTTTGCAAAGGGCATATGCTTTTGGGTGGCGCAAGGTGATTTGTGAATCTGACTCTCAGGTTCTTGTGAATCTTCTACTTGAGAGGAAGTGTTCGGATGTTAGCTAGGAGTTGTCTTTGATAGTGCAACAGATTTTACAGGTTAGTTCTATAATGGATTCAGTGTCTTATACCCATATTCCAAGGGAGTGGAATAGGGCAGCTAATAGTTTGGAAAAGTGGGCATCTGGTAATATAGATGGTTGGAGGATTGATGTATGGGAGCAGCTGCCAGGTGAGTTACGTCAAGACTTGGAGAGAACGTTGACAGAGGATGTAAGTGGAATTAGGGAGAGTTGATTCTGCCTATATGGTTTTTCTGTGGTTTTTAGTGTTTTTTGGGGTTTAGGCCCTATTCAGTTTTGTACTACTTTGCTCTCTTCTTCAATAAAGTTTTTACCCCTCTTTTTCTAAGAAAACCCAGGCCCCAAGCCATTAACTGACACTATAATTGAAATTAAAAATGTATATAGTTGTAACTATATAACATCTCAAATTTAATTCAAATGTTTCAATTGTCTGAGTATGGGCATTCAAATTAGAGATTTTGACTTTAATCTTTTATTTTATTACTTTACCTTATTTCTCACCAATTTCTAGGCACCACTTCTTGACCTTCCATTTTCCAAAGCGCACTAGGGAGGGCCCTGCATTTCCTTATGCATCATTTGAAACATTTGAATTTTTTAAATCTTCCCCTCTCGATGCTATGAACTCATGATGTTAATGAAAAGTGTATCATATTACCTTTAAATTTACCTATCTTTGATCATACTATACTCAAGCTGGTGTAACATCTTAAGTTTTAATTTTCTCCCTCATGATCTTACGAGACTTTGTAGCATCATAACAATAATCCTTTCCTCACTTAACACTATGAACTATTGATCTTACAACCATTTTGTAAGATTGTAACCTTGTATTTCTCTTCCTTTGAACTAATGGTAGCCTTTGGGTTATTATCATGTGTTGTCCATTATTACCTATGCAATTTTGGTCAAAACTTTGTTGACTTTGGTCACCTCCAACTTGTCAGATGTGTAGGCTCCTCCATGCATGTGCTCTCACTCTTCCACAAGGAGTGTTTCATAAGACACTTAAAATTTGTGGGTGGGAGTATAAAAGTAAGAAAGTGAAATAACCCATGGCCCATGTGGGACAATAAGTAAACTAATTTGTTTAGAAAATAGAACTATGTGCACCATCTTTCTTTGAGTTATGTAATTGTATCATATCAAATGACTTCAAAGGCAATTCCAGTTTGAATGGATGAGGAATTAGGGTAAGGAAAATGATGAAGAAGGAATTGTATGGGATTTTCACCATGGATCTCTACTTCTCCTTCAACATTGTGATGTTTTACACCTCCTTCAATGTCATGGTTGCAAGGCTTAGTCTTCTGCACAATGTGCAAGTGAGGTTCTTCTTTTATCATGATTGGATTCCAGGAATCTACCACTATTGTTAATCTAGGAATCACTATATGATCCAAAAAATTATGACGTGTTAAAGATGGTAGTAACTTATCCCATCATGTTGTGGCTTAGCAGTGCAGCCACCTCAAGCTACACCCTCTTTACCATCGATCTTCTCACAAAACTCTTGTGAATGCTCCCTTACAATTGTGATTAAGACCAAATCTAAGGCCTTCACCTTTTAATAACTATGCCCTTGCATCAAATGCCTCCCCTACCATGGACTACTCTTCATAACTATTTCCAATGGCCCCCATTTCTGGCCCCATGACCAAGAAGGGCATTGATGAGTTCTAATAGGCCATATCTAGTGAGGTTGGTAGGAACAACAAAGGATGTTGATGGAACTTTAAAATTAGGTGATAGTTTTGTTTTGAATCAAACCTACATCTACCAAGATTCTTCCTCATTGAAGATGCAAACCCAAACTCAAAGATCTTTTGATCACAATTCTCCCCTCTATTGGAAACTATGTGCACTTTACAACATGGAAATATGAGACAATCTAACTATCTTCTAAAAATATTTCTCTAGTTATTCAAATAGCCATAATCACTCCATGGGTACATTACATATTCCCATTCATACTATAAAACACTCTTTAATACCTATTGGGCTTGGGATTTTCATTTTGGCATTGATTGTATCATGGGGTTCATTCACCAAAACACACATCCATCTAAAATAAATCCAAAATCATCTCAGGAAAAGCATATAGTTAGAAAACAATGCATTTCTTCTTAGACTTGTAAAGTCAAATATGCCAATCCTCCATTAATTTTAAAACATTTGAATCAATGAGTAACCTACATTTGGTTTTTTCATAAAGATTTGACTATCTCTAATGTTCGAACTTTTGTGGCTCATCATGAGTAAATCCCATTCACCAATTTGATCTTGAAATTTAAAAGTGCTAAAAACATATAATGATAATATCTATTATAGTCCCTTTTAAACTATCTTCAATCTCTCAAGGCTTTACCAATCTTGTGAAATTAGTTGGGCCCCCAAAGTGGTTCTAAAAAAAAAATTAAACTAAAACACCTAACCCCTAGAATCCACTAAATTGACTCTTTGACCTGACTAGATTGGATATAGATCAGAATCAATCATTGATTAATCATTTAAAACTAATTTTACCCTATTATTTTGCAAATTGTGATTCATGCCAAGGTGCCCTCTAACTAGCCTTAAAAATTGACTAAAATAGATAACTGGGCTCTAACAGCTGACATGATGATTCTTTGTTCCACATTCTTGCACCCTATTAGATATTGTCCCATGATGGCATCTGGGTCAAATGATATTGACCATCAAAGTTGCTCTGTCAAAATGACATGCAAGAAAACATGTTAGAAAGTAGGAAAGGGCATTTGGTTTCAACTTCAAGAATAGGTCAAACTGATATTTTTTGGCATAAAAATAGGGGCATTAGCTCACTATCATGAGGGGAGTATAAAAATGAGATTAGAGCTCATGAAAAATAATAGGGAACACTTGGAAAGCATGTGAATTGGGGTACTCAAATTTGCAGGACTAGAAACATCAGCAAGACTACAATTTTCACAAACAGAATGGGCTTGGGAAAGTGTGCAGATAGATTCATCAAGACATGAAAACAAGTAAACTTGAAGAATTTTTAGAGTACAACACAATGGTACAACTATTGATCTCATCTATCATGGATTAAAATTTATGACATCCTAATCAGGGCTACCGATCAATCTGAATTTCTTAACACTAGAAAAACTTCACAAATTTCATTTGTAATCACGTTTGATAACTAGTCAAACAGATTCATCATAGGCTCAAAACTAGAAATAGAATGTGTCTAGCCTCTAGAATTCAATGCAAAATTAATTTTCTTAGTATGGTCAACTGGGTCAAAGTTACAACTAGTCAAATAGGGCCTCCCATAATTTTGAGAAGTATGAATCAACATGACAATGGTAAATAACCAACTTTGAGGGATTCAAAACCTAGACAAAACATATCAAAATGAATTGAAAACTAAAACATAGGTTTACTCATATGCACACTAAATACTTCCAAATTAGTGATTCATGAAACATAACTGGGTGCAAGGTATTCAAATGCAAACTAGGTTTCCTAACGATGTTTGACACTAAGGCAAAAATGTAGATATGAACATTGCTCAAAACAAAACTTCATGGAATGACTCAGAATGAAAATTTATCTTTATAGGATGCATGGATATGCCAAATTCAAGGTGTTAGAAACATAGTGTAGTGCCTCTTCCATTTGACTTTTGTAAGTCATCCTGATGATGAAACCTTGTTGATCTTTCATTATGTTGTGTCATGATTGGGACCATGAGTGGTCTACAACCTTGAGGTGAATGGATTTATGTTATTGTATTAGTTGTTTTGATTATGCTTTGGTTGACTTATGAGATTATGATATGATTTATGGTTCACTGAGGTTTGTGTTAGTGGTTACCAGGATTGATGTGGTATCATGATGTTGTTCTGTGATTACCTTGAGATGTGTGCAAAAACTACACTATGTACTATTACCTACTACATTAGACTACGTTCCTATAGCAATGGTAAGTCATGTTTATGACTATGTTCACTTAAGTTTTTTAGCTGCCTTTTTAACATTGTGTAAACTACCATTATTAAATTCTTAAGTAATTAGAAATGGATTTTCCATGTTGGATTCTTTGGTTTTGCGTTGCTTATATTTACCTTGTTATATTATAATCTGAGAGATATTTGTTACTCATGTTATGTTTTACATTTGAGATTATTTGAGAGTTAGATGTTATACTTTAATTTTAGTATCATAAATGTTAGGCTACTATGTTTTTCAATTGTTCATATTGCATGATGATGCCATTTTGAGATGACAATGGGTTTTATGATGATATTTGGTTATCCAATATTTAGACATATCCTTTATTGTGTTATGTGATGGATTTAATGCTATGGTTATTTACTTCATTCTTGCTTCATTATGCTATATGCAAATGTGAGTGATGTAAATGTACTATTTCAGTATAATTTAATAATGGTTAAATTAGTCATTTATTATAGTTATTACTTTGGCTATCTTATTATATGCAATTGCACTTGATCATGTTATTTAGTGTGTAGGATTTATATCCCTGGTAGTGGCACATCGAGTTAGTGATTTAGCCATTCATATTTACTAATGTTGTCCCTATATGGTCTATGTATCCTTAGTTTAATTGTTTAATTAATCCTTTTGGTGATTATTAAATCTAAACTCATTTGCATTATGTGATTAGACCAGTGAGCATGTTTATGCATTCAAAGTTTCGCATTTTTGCAAAAGTTGTTAAGGAAATTTTTGTGTTTTTAGGTTTTTGGGCTTTTAATTTTATTGAATTTAATTTCTAGAAGCTTTTCCATAAATAAATTCCTATTACTAGGAATAGCCTATTTTTTTTTGGATCGATTCGGGGCTAAACTAGGTTGGTTGGTTATTTTCCCTAATCGATTATTCACTCAAAAAGTGAATAAGTATCCAAAAAGGAATTTAATTCCTCACTTCTCACTTTTGAATTAGAAATTTTGAGAGTAAAACCCAAAATCCTCTTCATGAGGATTTATTTTTTTGTTCATTGTGGGAGCTACGGGTATAAGATAGTCATGAGATTGGGCTCGTTGGATCCAACTCAGGGAGACCTTGAATTGTAATAATTTTTAGCTACTTCTATGAGATTTTTATTTTATGGTTCAGATTTCCATTTTGCCCATTTGGCTATGAGGTAGGGCTCTCCCATTTTATTGTTTCTACTCCATTTTAGCTTCTATTTTTTGTAGTCATCTGTTAGGAGGCTAAGAACTAGTGTTATACTCTATTTTTGTATGCTAGCTCTACCTAGATGGGTAGGTATGAGCATTTTCCTATTTTTCAGGTTGAGGGTTTGGGGTTTTGCATTGTTATGCTAGTTGTTTTTGCATACAAAATCCAAATAAATATTTTATTTTATTTTTGTGGCTTTTGTGCCCTAACACCAAATGGGTTTTAATTTCAAAGGTTTTTCAATTTTGATGTTTTTCACCTCGGTTTACATGCCACCCAGTTTTCTTGGGTTTTCTTGGCATGATGTTGGTCGTGGACTTGGATTATCCATAGGATTTTAGTTAGACCATTGTTTCACTTTTATGTTTGCATTGGGATGTGTGCCACATATGTACTCCTAATGTCATGTTCAGTTGAGTAATTTTATACCTATTGTTATAGTTTCTTTTGGACCTTTGTTCTTATTTCATGGAGACTAGGATTTGCATAGAATCCATACTCCTAGATTGAGGCTAATTGAGTGAGTTCATGATGTTTGGTTTTGTTGGATCATTGAGATTTATATAGAATTCATACTCCTAGATTGAGGCTACTTGAGTGATTTCATGATGTATGATTTTATTGTTCTTTGGGATTCATGTAGAATCCATCCTCCTGAGTTATTTTTGGTTGAGTAATATTTTTCTTACATTCTCATCTAGTCCTTGTTTCATGATCTTCATGATGGTGGTGCACCACACATGAGTATGTAAACGTACATTTGTCAGGTGACTTGTGAGGCCCGATCTTCTATGATACATCTGGAAGATATGATCATTGGGGTTACGTTGGGAACTTGCATGCCTACAGGACCTCATCATTGGATGAGCATGGATAGGGTAGGGTAGCATATGAAGGGGCTTCTTTTCTGCAACTTGGTATCTATTTCACAAGGGTTGGTGTGCAAAAGTTTTAAGAAAGTGATAACTAAATATAATGTGTGAATGGCAATAAAACTTAAGATAATAAAATGTGTGAGCACCCGACTAAGTTTGAGGACACAATATATGAGTACCCATTTAAGTTTGAGGACACATGATATGAGCTTGGACTTTTCAATGCTAAGTGACTCCATGATGTTAGCCCCTACTTAGTAGTGTATTGAGTGTCTAACCAGGAACTATAGTTTATGCATTGTCTTTGTTCTTGGTTTCAGTCATGATAATGTCTGGCGTGAGTGTCAGCCATGGACATTGTGCTTTATGTGTGGTTGTGGTTGGATCATTATCTCCATCAGCACAGCAGGAGTGGAACTAGGGGTTCCATGTGGTTGGGAGGCATAGCTACCTATACCACTATTGGGGACTAGTGTACAGAGATGGTCTTTTGTCCTAGTGCGATCATTGCTAGATGTTTTCACTTGATGCTTCAGGCTCCAAAGTATGCTTTCTTGTTATTTATGCTTTCATTGGAGTGCTTGGATATCATGTTTAGATGATGCTAGTTTATTTAATGCATTCCTATATTATGATGTTTAGCATATGATTAGATGATGTGAATTTCTTCATTGGTGTATCTATTTCTTATTGGTTTAGCATGTTAGATTTCTTATTTTTATAATGTTTGGCATATGATAGATGATGTGGATGATTTATTGGATTATCTAAAGATTTTCTTTTGGTATGTTAGATTTCCTTATTCTTATGTTGTAGCTGTAATACCCCAAAATTGGCTCATTACCATCTCAACCAATTCTGGTCTATTTCTGATCAATTCTTAAGAGCTATTCTAATAGGCAATCCTCATTCTGCTACTTGCTACTTGACTTAATTGTTAGATACAAAAAACCCTAATCTATATTCATCATATTCATTATTTAATCCCTATAGTATGCACTCATATTAGCCACATTGAACCTATTTGATTTCAATTTAATTTAATCTAAAGTATTCATACTTTATTAAATAAAATTATCTCCTACGGCTAATGCACTATGGAATTAAATTTATTTAATTTAATAAATATGCCTATTCTAATTAATTAAAAAAAATTATTTAATTAAATGGGAAGTTATTCCTAAATTAATTAAATGGAGTTATTTAATTAAATAAGAAAAGTGTCTCTAATTAATTAAATAGAATTATTTAATTAAATAGAAAAAGGTAATTATGAGAGCATATCTCATTTTATTAAATTAAATATCTCTTCAAAATCTCTCTTCAGTTCAAAAAAGGAAAATTCTCAGTTCACTGCTGATCAAATTAGAAGTGACCCAAATCACTTGCTCTCACACTAAAGTCTCTCTAAGTTTACTGACTCTTACACTTAGATCTGAGCTAGTTAACTCCCTCTAATTTGGGAATCTTCCACCTTAACTGAACCTCATCTTCAATCTTGACCATTGATTCAAATTGATCTCAACCGTTGATGGATTCCAAGAAAGTCTATTTAAGAGACCCTCATTTCCTCATTACAAAGGATGAATTGAATTGCTATCGAAGTGCTATTGAAGTTCATACTCACATTTTCTCATATTTTGCATACATTTTCATCCTTAGTTTAATTTCATTTAGTATAATATGCATATGATTAATCTAGTTTCCTTCATTTATTCTTAGATTACATTGCATATCTCATTTAGAATACTTTGCACATTCATCTAGACTAGTTGCATTTCTTTAAATCCTTCATTCTTAGAGGGTTTGGTTGCTTGCACCTTGATTCTGAGGATATTAATAGGCAAAATCCCTTTAGATAGAAGGCAACAGGTCACTTTGCAAGGAAAATCTTGGGTGAACAATCTCATGTTCATTCCAAGATGGATCCACATACAATGACCGCATTGAAGTGTCTATGAGGTTCAGAGGCCCACATTTCATAGGTACAGTAGCATGTTTTAGTTGTGAAGTCCTCATAAAATAACACTAAAAATTTGGTTGGAAGTTTTGGATGTTATGTCTGGGGGATAGCTAGGATCCACCATGGTCTTATGATGCTATTGACAGTTGTGAGGAACCACTTACTTAGTTTAGTTTTTTAGTTATTGTGGTGTTAATTTTGTACATTGTGATGTTATTTCTATACACAGTAATGTTGTTTTCAGTATGTTCTTTTATTGCTATGGTTTAAATGGATAGATGTTCCTCTTTCTTGTTTTATGGCATCTTTTTGTTTATGTACTCGAGTGTTTGTCCCTCGATCTACATGGATTGAGTACTCGCCAGTGTGGAGAGAAATTTTTTCCTATCTTTTTTTACCATTATATTTTTTATTTTTTTTATTTGTATCCTTGCTTGAAATTATACTTTCTTTCACAAGAATTCAAATGTTCAAGTGGTGTGTTAGGTTTCCTCATGCGGCTTGATGAATCCTCGTGCAAAACCCCACACCAATTTGGGTTTTTTGGCTATTGAGCCAAGCATGTCCTCACACAAGATGGTGTTTCCTTGTGTGGCTCAGTGTACTTTCTCACATGAAGAGGTGCTTCCTCATGTGAGATTTTTAGTTGCTATTCTCTCAAGCAAAAAATAGGGGGCCTCTTTGTTGTTCTTTGAGGAATGCAACTTGGACTGTTGAGTACCCTTTAGGATTGTTTGTGGTTCCATGATTTGATAGATGGGAGTTTTTGCATTATGACATCATCTTTGGTTTTTGTTCTTGAGCTTGTGTGTCAGTTTGGTAGTGGTGTTCAGAGATTCATTGGTTGTCATGATTATGGTTAAGTCTTCCATTGTGATCTTTGTGATCCTTGTATGATGTTGACATGTGCATTCATACTTGTTAAAAAAAATATCTTAGCTAGAATTGAGTCCTTGTTCTAAGGATCTCTAGGTAGGGCACCATAGCTAGTATTAGAGCCCATGTTCAAACATTGGGATCTCTGTGTGTATGTTTCCCATATGGTTCTTGCTGCATTGGTTGAGTCTGAGTGTCTTGGTGAAGAGCTCGTGATCTTTTGTTGCTTAAGTATCTACTTGGGATGGACTTGCTTGTCTAGTAGATGTAACTAGAGCACTATGAGGAAAAGGAAGCAAGTCTTCCTAGCTTTATAGACAAACTTGATGTGCCTTGTTTGGTTGGTTGTGTGTGTGAACCTTTTGGATGGAGTCATTTCTTGGTTTCCATGTGTTCGCTTTGAGTGCCTCTTTTATTTCTCCTAATGGAGTAAGGTGCATCATTTTCCTATTTTCTCCTATTTGTATTTTTGATTCTAGGTTTTTGTCATTATAGTAATGAAATGGTTTCCTTCATTGAGAAATGAGTGTTTATTGTGAATCATTGCAAATAAGTAGGTTTTGCATTAGATCTTTTGGGTTAATGACTTAAGTCCCCAATCTGATTGCTTCATAAGTTTTTGTAAATTGTATTAAATTGATGGATATCTAAATATTGCATTGCATGGAAAATAATTAAGAAAATTAATTGTAGTCTGCATATGCATGGGATTATTGATGGTATATTGCTTGATGTGTGTAAGTGTGTTCTCTAATGTTGCTAGGATGATGTATCCCTTAGCTTTGTGTGGTGATTTATCCCTCTTGCGTGACTATTCCCAGTCATCACACGTAATGTGATTTTATTGATGCCTTATTTTATTTGGCTAGAGGTACCTTCCTCATGTTGTTGGGCTAGCATTGGTTTTTAGTATTTTCCTTTCTTGGAATAGTCATAAAATTTTATCTATCACTCTCTTTGTGGCTATTGTCACACTTGTTGAAATGAGCTCTTTTTTAATTTACTATTGAAGTTGAAAATTCCCCCATTTGGGCCTTTTGATTATGTTTCATGGTGATTATTCTACATGTTTTAGTTGCTACCCAGTTGCATGTTGTGACTCTATAATGTTCATCTTGAACCACTGGTAATACATTCAAGGGATAATATCATAGAGAAAATGCTAGTGTGCTTGTAGTAAATGTAAAGTTGTTAATGTAATTGGATGGTTTAAATGGTGATAAAACTTAATGTTATTCTGGAAACAAAATTGAAAAGATAGGTACTTGTTTTATGGTAAGTGACTCTTGGACCCCTACTTTGAAAACCTTTTAGTTTCATTATGCATTAGTGTTTATGTTATGTTAAATCAATGAAATTATGAAAGAAAAGTAATGATGGTTTCAATGTATGAATAAATTTCTTTTCATGCCCTATGTCATTTTTGACATGTCTTCTCTTGGGTTGTTTTGGATGTTTCATTCATTACTTGTCTTGGTGACTAAGACAATCTGAATTGCCTATGATGTTTTATCTTGAGTGATGATTAAAAATATTAGGTCTTATGACTCTCTAAGCTCCATCATTTTTTATGCCTCATCAATATATTTTTTATTCTTTTTGAATGGAGTCAATCGAAGTTTGGACATGAAAGTTATGACCTCTAGAGTGAAGGCAATTTTTGTGTTGATTTTAAATTTTGTGTGAGAATCAAGTAGTCATGCACTTTCTCACCTGGTTCATTGCATTTTCTTTCATGGTTAGTGAGAAACTCAGTGCAAGATTGTGCTAATGCAAAATTTCACCTAGGGAACAACAAACAAATATTTCACACTTTTGAAGGTGTAGATCGATGTTTTGAGTACCCTTTATCGAGTAGAGGCCAATTCAATCATGACATATCACATTTATGGCCATTATGGAAGTTTAACCCTTCATGTTATTCTTAGGGATGTGTTAACAAGCCTTCATAATATACTAGGTACTTTTTGGGATTCATGCCTGAGGTTGTGTATTTTCTATAACACTGTCCCACCTTTGAGAGGTGAAGTGTGGTTTGTGAGCATTCCTTGTTTGAGATGGATGTTGCCTTGTCATTTGGTAGTGACTCAATCTTTTTGTGAGTCTAGATCCTCCCTTTTTATGTTGACTTTGATGCATCTTTATATACTTTTCTCTCTTGAGAAAGTAGGCTAGCATGGTTATGTCCCTAGCTTAGTTAGTGTTGGAAGAGTATTATGATGATTGGTGGAATTGTGAGATTCCCTAATGCATCTTGGGCTGATTTGATGCATAGGTTGAGAGAGACTCCCTCTAATCACTAATACTCTATAGTTTTGATCTCTCTAACCTTGTATCTTCTAGAAGAGTGTCTCATTCAAGTTGCTCTTTGATAGTTGGCTTGAGGCTAGAGATTGAGTTTAGTGGTAGAATGGGTGTAGTATTCCCAGCATGGTGATGGAGAGACATGGTATCGTTGGACACATTTTACCATCTTATGAGTTGGCATGAAGATTTTACATGATTGTGTCTACTGACAAAAGTCTTTGTAACCTTGTGGAAAGGTGATATCTTGTTTGATTAGGTTATGTAGCCATAGTCCCAGTGATAGTTGAGCTTTTGTACCTTAGAGAGAGACTAGTGCTCCTAGTCTTGGTGGTGAGTATGCTTTTGCAGTACATAATTTTTTTGGTAAACCATCATCCTTTATGTTCAAAGGGTGTTTTTTCATGGATTCAAGGGTGCTCATCTGTGATATGTTAGTATTCTTGAGAATTTTGGGATCGTTATTCCCAATGATTCCAACTCTTGTTGTAAGTGTGTTGCATTTTGATCTAGTTTTATAGTCATGAGGTTGGTGCATGTTTAGTGGGGCACCTATTGATGAGATAGAGTGAATTTTTCCTAATGTAGGCAAAGAATGAATAACTAGGGCCAAAGGCTCACCCAGCTATCCAAACCACCCTACAAGAGTTAACACAATGGAAGCAAACACAAGGAACAACAAGCAAAGAAGGAAGAAGAGTGAAATAATTTTTTTGATTCATCAAAATATCTTCATACCAGCCCAATTGTAAGGCCTTCTAGGTTATGGCCAATTACAAATACATTCACATTTAATGATCCAACTACAAATTTGTACTTTTAGTTTTACTCTACAATTTACTCCTAAAAAATTGCCTAACTTTAAGCCTAAACACTCTATATATAATTGCCAAAATGGCTTATAGATTATTCTAGAACATTACATAAGAGGAGGGCCGACCGAACAATAATTTGGACACATACCAAGAAAATATCTTAACATAAATGTCATGATGAAAAATAAATCCTACAAGTCAACTTGCAAAAATCACATCCAAATGCTAACATTTACTATACACTAGGTAACTTGGCACATGAAGAAACACTTAACATACACTGGGTAACTTGGCACATGAAGAGTCACTCGACATACACTAGGTAACTCAGTACATGAAGGAATTGCTACAATAACTCAACACATGAAGGACTGCTAGGCACATGAAGGAACTGCTAGACACATGAAGGACTGCTAAGCACATGAAGGAACTACTAGGCACATGAAGGACTGCTAGGCACATGAAGGAACTACTAGGCACATGAAGGACTACTTTGCACATGAAGGAGCTACAAGGCACATGAAGGACTGTTAGGTACCAACATGCAAAATGAACAAAAATGAGCAGGATAACAAGGTAACCCAGGATGCTCCTACATTAGACAACCAGGGTTGAAAGAAATGATTCTCTTGAATCATTGAGATTTCACAACTTGAGCTGAATCCAAATCAAATTCAAAAATCCATGAAGCATCTTCAATAGGTCTGTTCTTCCACTTCACCAAATATTCACAATAATCTTTTCATCTTATGCTCTTGCCAACTCTCTAATCCAATATCTATTCAACTTCTTCAATCTGCTTCTTAGGATAATCATTTGATACAACAAATTCATCCTCTAACTCATGATACTTATACAAATCAGCATTATTAAATATAGGAGATATATCCATGTCATCAAGTAACACAACTTCATAAGCATTACCACTATCAAACTTCTTCAAGATCTTACAAGGTCCAAATTTATTCATCTTCAGCTTATTGTATGTTGCAACTGGGAATGTTCCTTTCTTCAGTTGAACCATCACCTCATCACCAACTTGAAAATCATGATGTCTTCTAGACTAATCAACATTCTTCTTATACTACTGACTACTTTGTTCCAACTATTGGAAATATTCAAGATATGACAAGTTACTAAGAGGGGAGGGATGAATTAGTAACCTTAAATTTTTTTATTAATTTACCACACATCCATCCATGCTATTGCATTCATCAGTACTAAAAGTTAAAACAATCATTACAGAAGTGAACACAATATTTTGGTGACCTAGAAACCTTCCAAATAGAAAGTAAAACTGGGGTGGGGATGATACCCGTAAAACCTCAATGCTACAATATAAAGTTTTCCTATTAAGGCTTACATTGACCACTTTTGGTGATCTACCTTATTACGAGCACAAAGGACTACTACGTCCACCTTGTTAGAGGATTTGCAAACATACAATAAAGTATGCACTCTATTAGGAGATTTATACAAAGCTTGTTAAGTCTACCTTGTTAGAGGATTTAGAAAAATTGATTCACCTATTAGGATTAAATAGTGGATCTTCTTACAAATGATTGTTGATAAAATCCCTTATGCACTGATCACCTCATGTGATGGATATAACTTTTTAGCCTCTAAATTGACCTTGTTGTGTTCCTTGATCTGTTGTTGATAATCTTTCGCATATTCTTCACATTACTTTTCTATTCCTTCTTCTCATTATTTTTTCTTTATGATAGATATCTTACAATACATCTTACATATATACCTTTCAAGCTTACAAAATTACAAGGTTAGCCAAAATACAAATAAACAAATACATTATAGAGTCAGCCCAACAATACATAGCTCAGGTTCACTGAACTAACTCGATGACCTTCTGATACTCGGTGTCCACTGCATTACTTGATATTTTCATGCACTTGGTAGAAGTGAAGGCTCAATCCATACTAATCACTCGATATAGTTCTAAACTCAGTAACCACTAATGACTCGGTAGATGTAGTGTCACTCGATAGATACTACACACTAAGTTTACCTTGCTTCACTCGATAAACACTAAATCTTTCAATGCTCATTTTGCATTGAATCTTCATGACACAAACTATCTACTTGATAGACACTATTAAGTAGGGTAGATACTGAGAAACTCAGTAGACACTGTTGGACTTCACATTGCCTATATTTGCTTGGTAGCCACTGTCTGCTTGGTGTAAACTGTTGAACTGCTAAGTTTACAAGGTAACCACTAGATACTCAGTAAGCATTTAGAATTAAGTGTTGTGACTAATGACAAAAATAATCATAATGCCAAAAATCTCCCCCTTTGGCATTAGTGACAAAAACACTTATGAACCAAAACTTATGTTGACTGATATTTTGATTTATCAAAATTGATCTTTGTAAATCTGTTATATACATATCTTACATATCTCCCCCATACATATGGAATGCATAGTGTTTATCTATACAATGTCTTTCTTACTCCTTTTTCTCTCTTTTCTTGTTCAACTCATACTCCCCCTTTTTGACAATAATGCCAAAGAATATATACAATAAATTTAAATAAAGACACCAAAATGTGAGAGAAATTTGGAGTGTACCTTAATAATAAGAGATAATGTCTTATCCCAATTATCTTGCAAAATGTTGTAGGTGGAGAGAGCCACTTGAAATTTTGCAGAAAGTGTAATCATATGATCTTCTATTGAAAAATTGCTATCATGCATCAATGTTTTTGAATAGGTAATATATTTCTGCATTTGATCCATTACTTGAAGAATCATATTCTGGATGTCAATTAGTGTAGACCTTATTCTGGCTTCTTCTCTAATTAATTCTGCCTACATTTCTGACAAAATTTCACCTTCATGTGATGAGATGAGCTTGAACTAGGGTCAAGCTACAACTTTTGAGCACTATCCTTCATTTCCACATCTATCTTATTTAATTTTTCTTTGATCTCCTTGGTGTACTCAGTAACATCACAAAAATTTCCAAAAAGTGATGTTACATTTGTGAAAGCTTGCTCAAGGTTGCTCAAAATTGAGGAAAATTTAACCTGCTTTATTGCAAAGTGTTGAGCAATGTGCTCAAGCACCTTATTGTCAAATTTCTTCTCTACCTTTTAAATGAGTTTCTCTTGCCCAGAGGTGTCCTCATTGAACTTATTTGCAGCCTCTTCTAATTGTAACAAAATGTGTTGAGATGGATCAACATCAACACCAACAGCTTTAGTGATTATGTTTTTAGCATTTTCAATTATGGTGTATTCTATGTCCCTTTCTTCTCTAAGTTTCTTCTGCCTTGCCTTTTGCTCTAGAAGCTAACTAACCATTCTCATTTCACTGGATGAGGCAATGTCCAAATCTATCTTGGGAATAATGATTTCTTTATCCAAGTCTATGCCTTCATCAATTTTCTTCCTAGTAAGTAGAAGTTTTAGAGGAATCTTAGGTTTTACCTCAATGCTTACTTCCTTGGATTTAGAAACAGAGACAATAGTTAAAATAGATGGACTAGTAGAAAAAAACTGAATTGGTCAAATTGGAGGAAAATTGAGAGAAGTACCGACTGTGTCCAAAATTGGTACGCTTCCCAAAAATGATGTACAAACTAGAATATTTACAATTGGAGTTCTAATAGTGGTAGACAAAATTGTAGAATGAACTATTGAATTTACTATACATAGAGTAGAGGAGGTTGACATAGTTGATGATGCTATGACTAACTGCTCAGGTGCTGATGAAGAGATCTATAGCTTGGTAGATTAAGTAATTGTTACTTTCATAGAAGATTCTTGGAGCTATAGGGTAGCAGGAGTAGATGATATTTCTGATGTGGATGCAGTCAATCCTATTGAAGTTGTCTCCAACCCTAATGATCTTGCCATCTTAGGTGGAGAGTGAGGAAGGGAAGAAATGACTTGTGCCACAATCTTCATTGGGTCATCTTCTTCATCCTCTTCCTCCTTTTCTTCCTCTTCAACTTCTTCCCCTTTCTCTTCATCATCAGACCTTAGTGCCTAATCATCTCAAGTATCAATAGTAGCACTTGGAGCATTGTCATCTTCTTCATCATCACTGGTATCATCATCATCCTTAATCACAAATGGATCATTACTAGGCTTATGCAGATGATAGATGTTCTTCCACATGTTTGTTGCATCTCTTACAACATGCTCAATGTCCTTAAAAATCAAAGTGTGTGAAATCTAATCATCATTTTACCTTCATTGTTCTTCATGGATGCCTTTATTTCTGCTTCAGTAAGATTCGATAAAAGAGTCTTCAAGGATTGTTCATATATGTCCTTTGCTATTTGTGTGGCTAACTCCCACCTTAGTTGCAATCTTACCAACAATTCTTTTGAGATCTGAGGGGCAATCTGGTCTTGGGAATACTTCCATTTTTCCATCTTGCTAAGTACTAGTTCCTCAATCTGCATCTTCTCTACATCAGTTCTAGTTTCAAATTTTAAAGCTTTGAAATTAGTGATGCTAGCTCCCTCTTCCATCTATTTCAATCTTTCTTGGAAGGTAAGTTGGGGCTCATTAAATACTACTTCATCTTTATTCTTACTTTGCCTCTTTTGGTGAAAATAGTTGTGGAGGCCTTTTGGGGTTTAGTGATGATGACTCTTCCTTTCTTCTTCACTGGCTCTGCCTCTTTCTCTGATTCTTGCTCTCTTTTTTGCTAGTTCTTTCTCATCTTCTTCATCCTCTCCTTTTCCTTCAGTAATCATTAAAGGCTTGGTAGCAGTTTCCATCTTAGCAACCTTTCTTTTACCTTTACTGATTTCTTGGGGAAGTTTAATTTCTAATTCAATTCTGCCTTTTGCCTCATCATAGGTACCAAAATTTGGTTTCTTGGGATCTACTAGCTCATTTACCAATGCTTCAATGATATCCCTAGTTTCATCAATATTTACCTCATAAGGTAGAGGTTTCACCCATGCAACTCGGGGCCTGACTGCTTGAATGTATACTCTGTCCCAGTCTACCATGAAACACACATCATCTTTGTAGTCCTCAACAAGTTTAGGAGGAATCCTAAACCTGTTGTTCATCCTTTCCTTGAAGTCTTCAAAATAGTTATCCATTATACTGTCAAAATTTACACCCATTTCTGCTATAAACTCATTAATCTGATATAGAATGGAACATCGTTTCTCCATATGATAGAACCTTTGGAGGGAAAGAATTTTTTTACATAAAAGAATAAACATGTTAACAAAGAATTGAATTTACAGGGGTTATTCTTGGATGATCTGATGCTATCCATGTTCTTGTTCAGTTGCCTTAGCAATAGTTTAGACAAGTCATATTCCAAATTCTTCTTTACAACCTTAAATGCCAAGTCTACAGCCTCACACGACACATTGTTCAAATGACTAGAACTGTAAATCTTATGAGCAATCACATGAATTCCAAATCTTAGTTCTACATCAGTAACAGTGCTAACTTTTAAGCCTCTTCCATCCCACTCAGCTAGGGTTTTCTTCTGGAGTTCATCCCGACCTAAGGTTTTGGTAGACTTAGCTTTACTAAGAATGGGAAGGCCAATAATCTTGTGAATCATCTTCTTGCTAATCAATACAAATTTCTCCAACCATAACTGACCATTGTGAACATGGCTAAGAATATATCTAATCCATTTTATCTAAAAGCTTCTTGGCAGATGAGATATGTGGGTCAACCCTTTTGTTTCCAAATGCTTATGCTCGGGTTTTAGCGAGCCATCAACACACATTTCTTCTAACATGCTATCCATTTCTAGGGTTCCTATTTCTTGAATTGAACATTTGAAATGAGTTTAGATATCATTGATCAGAAGTACCTTTGGTGGAATTTGCGACTGTGCACCATGAGGGTCGAGTGCCTCTGCTACTATGGGAACTAACTTGAAGTTTGGTGCCTTCCATTCTACACCCTTGACCAACATTTCTGATCCTCATTTTTCCTTGTTGGTGCTTGTGCTTTTGGAAGCCACTGTTGCTCAATAAGTGATGGAAATCTTTGAACAAATTCCTTAATAGCAAATTCGCTTGAAATCACTTGAAGTTTCTTGAATGCACTTAGAAATCTCTTTTCTTTGAGGATACGATGAAAAATGAAGTTGAATTTTGCCCATTTTGATGAAAAGTTTTCCATTAATGCTAGGTACCATATTATCGTAGTGCGTGATAGACTATCATCCATTGACCTAACTTGGCAAAAGTATCAACTCGGTAGACAAACAAAATTTCTCTTACTCCCGACCTTGCTCGGTAAGGTCTTTAACCTCTTTGCTCGGTAAAGTCTGATGCACTCAGTGAAAGATAACTTTTTTGTGATCCTAGTGTATTTACAATACTGATTGGATCATTTACATTCTTCACATTTCTTGAAACTTCTTATGATTTTCTTGCTGAGTATAGCTCCAATGCATTCTTAGGAATTTAGTTTGAGGGGATGGAGTCACTCACTTCTTGAGTGACTTCACTTCCATGATTTGAGCTTGTATCTTCAGTGGATTTAGGAATCCATTGCTGCTTCATTTGTTTCCTTATGTTGTTAACCCTTGCTTTCTTTTCATCTTCAATTTTACCTATATTCATATAGTTTTTAGCTATATGACCAAGTTCAATGCATGTATAACACCTTATAGTAGTTTCCTTCTTCCTTAGGTGATTCCTTGCACAATTTATACCAATGTGTCCATATTCTCCACAATAATGACATTTGCACCAAGCATTGTAGTCTCATCCAAATATTGCCTTTACAAGTTGTTCAGTTGGATTGAATGTTTTGGATCTACATTGAGATGCCTTGTGACCATGCTTTTTTCATTTGTGACAATTACCTTCAAATTTTGGTTTCTCCTTGCATTCATTGGCCTTGTGACCATGTTCATTATAGTTATATCACTTTCCATTGAATTTTCCTTTTCCATTGCTCCAGCATTTGTTTTTGTATGACCAAATTTTCCACAATGATTGCATGAGGGTTTTAGATTCCTTTTTGCACCTTGCTTGGAAGATTCACCTTGTTCTTCATTGTATCCAAGTCCTTCCTTATCTTTTTTCTTATGAAAATTCTACTCATTTTGTTGAATCAATTGATTCATGTCTTCTTGTGACTTCATCATTCTTTCATTGATTTGTTTTTTAGTATTTAGGTCACTCTTTAATTTTTCAATAATTTTCTTTTCACATCCTAGTTCTCTTAATATACTTTCATTAATTTCCCTTTCACTATTTAGATCACTTCTTATTCTTTCATTCTGTTCTTTAAGAATCCAGATTTCTTCATTTGATCCAGAGATTTGAACCATGAGGTCTTCATTCTAATTGGATTGATTATTTCTTGCCTCCAAGTCTTCATTTTCGTTATTTGTTTGTTCCAAAATTTCATATAGCTTGATTGATTGGATTTCTTGTTCTCTTTTAAGTTTTCTTACTTCTTCCTACAGAGAGCCATTCTTTCCTAGGAGTTCCTTAATTGCCTCATTAGATTCATCTGAGATGCTTGATGGTAAAAGGTCTTCAATCTTTTCTTCAACATACTAATGGTCATTCATTTGTCTTGCAAGTTCCTTCCTTTTTTTTAGGAATTGGGAAAGATGCTCCTTTGCTTCTTTGAGTTGAGCCATGGCCATCTCTAGATCTAGCTTTTCATTTTCAATTGCCTTGTCAAGTCTGAATATCTCCATTTGTCTTTTAGATCTTTGCTCAAGATGCCAAACTTTTATCTTGAGAACCACTAAGCTCTAATACCAATTGTTGGAAATATTCAAGATATGATAGGTTACTGAGAGGGGAGGGGTGAATCAGTAACCTTAAAACTTTTTATTAATTTACCACACATCCATCTATGCTACTGCATTTATAAGTACCGAAAGTTAAAAAAATCATTACACAAGTGAACATAATATTTTGGTGACCTAGAAACCTTCCAAATAAAAAGTAAAACTAGGGTGCAGGTGATACCCACAAAACTTCAATGTTGTAGTATAAATTTGGCCTATTAAGGCTACATTGATCACTTCTGGTGATCTTCCCTGTTAGGAGCACAAAGGATTACTATGTCCACCTTGTTAGAGGATTTGTAAACATACAATAAAGTATGCACTCTATTAGGAGATTTGTACAAAGATTGTTAAGTCTACCTTGTTAGAGGATTTAAAAAAACCGTTTCACCTATTAGGATGAAGTAGTGGATCTTCTTACAAATGATTGCTAATAAGATCCCTTATGCACTGATCACCTCATGTGATGGATATAACTTTTCAGCCTCTGAATTGACCTTGTTGTGTTCCTTGAATTGCTATTGATAATATTTTGCATATACTTCACATTACTTTGCTATTCCTTCTTCTCATTCTTTTTTATTTATGATAGATATCTTACAATACATCTTACATATATACCTTTCAAACTTACAAAATTACAAGGTCGGCAAAAATACAAGTAAACAAATACATTACAGAGTCGGCCCAATAGTAAATAACTCAGGTTCACTGAACTAACTTGGTGACCTTCTGATACTTAGCATACATTGCATTACTCAGAATCATCGTGCACTCAGTAGAAGTGAATGCTTGGTCCATACTAATCACTTGATATAGCTCTAAACTCGGTAACCACTGGTGACTTGGTAGATGTAGTGTCGCTCGGTAGATACTACACACTAAGTTTACCTTGCTTTACTCAGTAAACATTGAATCTTTCAATGCTCAGTTTGCACTGAATCTTCATGAAAAAAACTATCTAATTGGTAGACACTATGAAGCAAGGTAGATAGTGAGAAACTTGGTAGACACTGTTGGACTTCACATTGCCTGTATTTGCTCAGTAGCCATTTTCTACTTGGTGTAAACTATTGAACTGCTAAGTTTACAAGGTAACCACTAGATGCTTGGTAAGCATTTAGAATTTAGTAAGTGTTTTCACTAATGAAAAAAATAATCACCAACCTCAACTTCACTTCCATATGAAAAGACTCCATAAAATTAGAAAATTCTTCTCTTGCAACACTTTTCCTTTCTTCACTAGTAACATCTCTCAAATTTGATATACCTCTAGAATGCATTTCCAGTAACAATCTCAAAAGGTGTCTTCCCTATATTCATATTCACAAAATTTTCATATGAAAATTTAGCTTGTGCCAATACCATCTCCCAAGTACTTGGCTTATTCCCAACTAAACATCTTCACAAATTACCCAAGCTTTTTTTCACAACCTCTATCTATCCATCTATCTATGGATGGAATGTAGAACTAAACTTTAGTTTAGTACCCATCTTCTTCCACAAAAGTCTTCCAAAAATAACCAACAAACTTACTATCTTTGTTAGAAATAATAATTCTTGGTAATCCATGCAATCTCACAATCTTTTTAAAAAAAAGTTCAGTAACATACTCAGCATCTGATGTCTTCTTACATGATATGAAATAAGCCATCTTAGAAAATCTATCCACTATAACAAATATGGAATCCCTTTCAATATCTTAGGCAATCCAAGAACAAAATCCATACTAATGCCAGTCCAAGGTTTCTCAAGAATAGTAATAGGTGTATATAAACTAGTATTTTGACTCATCCCTTTTGCAACTTGAAAAACTCCACAACTCTTTACAAATTTTTGAACATCCTTATACATTTGTGGCCAATAATACTTCTCCTTTAGCAAACTCAATGTCTTATCAATTCCAAAATGTCCAGCTAATCCACCACTATGCTTTTCCTTAATCAAATTCAACCTCATAGAACTTCTAGGAATACAAAATTGAATACTTTTGAACAACATATCTTCTTGAATGAAATACTCATCATACTTATGTGATCTATTAGATTTGGTGCTCTGCACTCTCTCCTTGCCTTAGAAAAATCAGGATCAATATCATACAACTCTTTCATTTCATCAAAACCAAGAACTTCAACCTTCATTTTAGTCAACAAAGAATGTCTTCTAGTCAGTGCATTAGTAACTTTGTTAGTAACTCCATTCTTATTCTTGATCACAAATGTAAAACTCTACAAGTACTCAACCCACTTCATATGTCTCTGATTCAATTTGTGTTGACTTCCCAAGTATTGTAAAGCTTTATGATCAATATACAACACATACTCCTTAGGAATCAAATAATGTCTCCACTTCTTCAATGCTTGAACAATGGCATAAAATTCTTGATCATACATAGAATACTTCATTTTAGCATCATTCAAATTTTCACTAAAGAAAGCAACAGGTTTACCTTCTTGACTTAATATAGCTCCTATTGCATTACCACTTGCATCACATTCAACTTGAAATACTTTTTTGAAATCATGTAAAGCTAATATAGGTAATTCAACAACTTTTTGTTTCAAAGTCTCAAAACTCTTATGAGCTCCATGTGTCTACTTGAATTCCTTTTTATCTCCCCTCATTGTCTCTGTCATAGCATTACAAACAACACTGAACTTCTTTATAAACTTTCTATAAAAACTAGCCAAACCATGAAATGATCTTACCTCACCCACATTCTCAAGTGTAGGCCATTCCAAAATTGCTTTAACCTTCTCAGGATCCATCTTCAATCCATTAGCTGAAATCACAAATCCCAAATACACAATCTCCTCTTTCATAAAAGAACACTTTTTTAGATTAATCAGCAACTTTTCCTCTTTCAACCTTTGCATTACTTGTCTAGTATGCTCAAGATGTTCTTCTTTAGTCTTACTGAATATCAAAATATCATCCAAATAAACAATCACAAACTTACCCAAAAATCATTTTAGAACTTCATTCATCAACCTCATGAAAGTACTAGGTGCATTAGTCAAATCAAAAGACATAACCAACCATTCATACAAACCATCTTTAGTCTGGAAAGCAGTATTCTATTCATCACCTTCTTTGATTCTAATCTGATGATAGCCACTCTTCAAATCAATCTTGGTAAAATACTTCGCTCCACTCAAGCAATCTATTATGTCATCCATCCTCAGCATAGGAAATCTATATTTCACTATTATCTTATTAATGACTCTAGAATTAGTACACATTCTCCATTCTCCATTCTTTTTAGGTGCTAATATAGTAGGTAAAACACATGGAGTTAAGCTTTCTTTGATCAAACCTTTCTGCAATAACTCATGCACTTGTCTATTAAGTTCTTCATTCTCTGTAGGTGTCAATCTATATGGTGCTTTGTTTGGAAAACTAGCTCTAGGAATCAAATCCATACAATGACTTATACTTCTTACTGGAGGTAAACCATCAAGAATATCATCAGAAATAATGTCTTTATACTCATTCGGCAATTTTTTAATTTCTACTACTACTCGGCTATTATTATCTATTGTCACTCAATCATTACTAGCTTTTGCTACTCAGTCATTACTACCAATACTCAGACCTCTAGGAACTATGGCAAAAAAATCTTGATTCTTTTTCATTTCCTTTTCAAATTGTTTCCCATTAACCATGCAAATTTTTACAATAGTATAATTAACCTCATCTGGACTTTCAATTAAAGGTAGCAATATTTGTTTATTTCCATTTACCCAAAGAGTATATTGATTCAATCTTCCATCATGTACAACATATCTATCATATTGTCAAGGTCCACCCAACAAAATATGACAACAATCCATGGGCATAATATCACACAAAACTTCATCAAAGTAATGTCCAATTTTGGACTTCACAAGGCATTGCTCACTTACCAATATCTTATGCTCATCTTTGATCCATGAAACATGATAAGGTTTGGGATGTTTCAATCTCTACAACTACAACTTGGTAACCAGCTCTTCTGATGCTAGATTTGTAGAACTTCCACTATCAATGATAACTTTGCAACATTTTCTCACCATCTTACATCTTGTCTTGAAAACACTTCTCCTTAAAATAGGTTCCTTGTCACTTCCCTTATTACATAAGGTTCTTCTCACCATCAAATTTTCTCTAGCCTTAGGTCCACTTGGTGAACTCTCATCATCTCCTTGAATCACAACATTTATGTTACTTTGCCTACTTTTAGAGGATCTACATTCAAAAGATCTATGTCCCTCTTTACCACATTTGAAACAATTACCATGAAATCCACCTCTAGAATAGGAATTACCTTTTCTTTGGTAAGAATTAGTGCCTTTCCATTCGGTCTTGCTTTTGTCATCATTCTTCCATTCAGATTTGCCTTTATCCTGCATAGAACTGTCAAATTTACCACTTTCTCCATAAGATCCACCTCTGCCACTCTAGAATCTACCACCTCTACCTCTTTGTCTTTATTCATGCTTCTTTTTCAAGATCTCCTTAGCTTTCAAGGCATATTGATATGCTTCTTCTACACTTTCCAACTTCACAAGACTTATTTCATCTTGAATTCCAAATCTCAATCCATTAATGTACCTTGCAATTTTCTCAACATCATCATCCACATGTCCAGATCTAATTTCCAATCTATAGAATCCCTTGGTATATTCTTTCACAATCATGTCCTTTTGTTTCAAATTTTGTATCTTTCTTAATAAGCTAACTTGGTAATCAGCAAGGAGGAATTTTTTCTTTACCTTGTTCACCATCTTTGGCCAAGTTCTGATCTTCTCCTTTCCTCTCCTTTTTCTATCAATTTGCAAGTGCTCCCACCATAGTGATGCATGACCTTTCAACCTAGTGATTGCAATCTTCACCTTTCTATAATTGGAGTGTTTTCATACTCAAATAACTTCTCCATATCAGAGATCTAATCCAACATAGAATTGGTATCCAATTTCCCATCATAAGGAACAACTTTTATAGTAGGCTCTAAATTTTCCCTAAACAACACTCACAACAATATTTCTTCATCTTGATCTTCTTTAGGTTCTAGATTATGGTTTGGTGTTGCTACTTCATCATCACTTACATCATCAAGATGTGCTCCTCACCTCTAGGCTATCTCCACAGCATCTAGTATGGCTACAATTTTTCTCAACTTATCCAATATAGCATCATCAACATTTCTTCTACAAAAAACCATCTTTACAAATCAGTTCCTACAAGATCATAACCCTCTGCAAGTTATAGGTCAAATCCATAGATCTACCACCCTACAACCAAATCCAAATTAGGGTTCTACATGATCCAATCTCCACAAGGATGAACCTCAAGCTCTGATACCAACTAACACAGACAAAGTATGAATAACGAAGGCCAAAGGCTCACCCAACTATCCAAACCACCCTACAAGAGTTAACACAATGGAAGAAAACACAAGGACCAACAACCAAAGGAGGAAGAAGAGTGAAATACTTTCTTGATTCATCAAAGTATCTTCATACATGCCCAACTGTAAGGCCTTTTGGGTTATGGCCAATTACAAATACATTCACATTCAATGATCCAACTAGAAATTCACACTTTCAGTTCTACTCTGCAATCTACTCCCAAAAACTTGCCTAACTCTAAGCCTAAACACTCTATATATACTTTCCAAAATGGCTTATAGGTTATTCTAGAACATTACATAAGAGGAGGGCTAACTCAACAACAATCTAGACACATCTCAAGAAAAGATCTTAACATAAATGTGATGATAAAAAATAAATTTTGCAAGTTGGCTTGTAGAAATTATGTCCAAATGTTGACACTTGGCATACACTAGGTAACTTGGCACATGAAGAAACACTCAACATACACTGGATAACTTAGCACATGAAGAGTCACTCAACATACACTAGGTAACTTGGCACATGAAGAGTCAGTCAACATACACTGGGTAACTTGGCACATGAAGAAATTTCTATAATAACTCGGCGCATGAAGGATTGCTAGGCACATGAAGGAACTACTAGGCACATGAAGGGACTACTGGGCACATGAAGGAACTACTAGGCACATGAAGGACTACTAGGCACCAACTTGCAGAATGAACAAAAATGAGCAAGATAACAAGGCAAACTAGGATGCTCTTGCATCATTTCCTTACCTTGTATTGTTGACTTTAGGGTTAGATGGGTTTTTCCTAGCACATAGGAAATCACATGTTGGAGGACCTTGTATCAGTGTGACACCTTTTCTATTGTAGTCAATCTATATGGGGATTGGAAAGATGGTTTGAGAATGTGGGAGTAATTTGGATGGACCTATGAAGAAGTTGGTGAGTCATTTTGATTGCTCAATTTGAGTTTTTCTCTTGGTGTGTTGGTTTCTATTCTTGGATTGTAGGCTTCCAGGAGTAAGCCTAGTCTTTGTGGGGGATGGTGTAGTGCCTCTTCCATTCAAGTTGTGTAAGTCATCCTAATGATGAAACCTTATTGATCTTTCATTATGTTGCATCATGATTGGGACCATGACTGGTCTACAACCTTGAGGTGAATGGATTTATGTTATTGTATCAATTGCTTTGATTATGCTTTGGTTGACTTATGAGATTATGATATGATTTATGGTTCACTGAGGTTTTTGGTAGTGGTTATCAGGATTGATGTGGTATCATGATGTTATTCTGTGATTACCTTGAGATATGTGCAAAGACTACACTATGTAATATTACTTGCTACATTGGATTAGGTTCCTATAGAAATGGTAAGTCATGTTTATGACTGTGTTTGCTTATGTGTTTTAAGTGCCTTTTTAATATTGTATAAGCTACCATTATTAAATGCTTAACTAATTAGAAATGGATTGTCCATGTTGGATTCTTTGGTTTTGCATTGTGGATATTTACCTTGTTATATTTTGATCTAAGAGATATTTGTTACTTATGTTATGTTTTACATTTGAGATGACCTGAGGGTTAGATGTTATACTTTGATTTCAGTATCATAAATGTTAGACTACTATGTTTTTTAGTTGATCATATTGCATGATGATGCCATTTTGAGATGACAGTGTGTTTTATGATGATATCTGGTTATCCAGTATTTAGACATATGCTTGATTATGTTATGTGATGGATTTAATGCTATGGTTATTTACTTCATTCTTGCTTCATTATGCTATATGCAAACATGAGTGATGTAAATGGACTATTTTGGTATAACTAAATAATGGTTAAATTAGTCATTTAATACATTTGTTGCTTTGGCTATGTTTTTATATGCAATTGCACTTGATCGTGTTGTTTAGTGTGCATGATTTATATCCCTAGTAGTGGCACATGAAGTTAGTGATTTAGCCATTCATATTTTACCAATGTCATCCCTATATGGTCAAGGTATCCTTATTTTATTTTTTTAATTAATTCTTTTGGTGATTATTAAATCTAAACTCATTTAAATTATGTGATTAGACCAGTGAGCCTATCTATGCATTTAGAGTTTCTCATTGTCACAAAATTTGTTAAGGAAATTTCTATGTTTTTGGATTTTTGGGCATAATTTTATTGAATTGAATTTCTAGTGGCTATGCCATAAATGAATTCCTATTACTAGGAATAGCCTATTTTTGTTTGGGTCTATTTGAGGTTTAACTAGGTTGGCTAGTTATTTTCCCTAATTGATTATTTACTCAAAAAGTGAATCAGTATCCAAAAAAGAATTTAATTCCTCACTTCTCACTTTTGAATTAGAAAGTTTGAGAGTAAAACTGAAGATCCTCTTCATGAAGATTTACTATTTTGTTTTTTGTAGGAGCTATGAGTGTGAGATCATTGAAAGATTGGGCTTGTTGGATCTAGGTTAGGGAGACCTTGGATTACTACAATTTTTGGCTACTTCTATGGGCTTTTTATTTTATGGTTTAGATTTCCATTTTTCCCTTTTGGTTGTGAGGTAGGGCTCTCTTGTTTTATTATTTCTATTCTATTTCAAATTCTATTTTTTATAGCTATTTGTTAGGAGGTTGAGAACTAGTGTTCCCCTCTGTTTCTGTATGATAGCTCTACCCAGTTGGGTGGGTATGAGCATTTCCATATTTTTAAAGTTGAGGGTTTGGGGTTTTGCACTATTATGCTAGTCATTTTTTCATATGGACTCCAAACCTAAATTTTATTTAATTTTTTTGGCTTTTGTGCCCTAAGACCAAATGGGTTTTAATTTCAAATTTTTTGAGTTTTGAGGTTTTTTACCTTGATTTGCATGCCACCCAATTTTTTTGAGTTTTCTTGGCATGATGTTGGTCATGGACTTGGATTATCCATAGGATGTCAATCAGACCATTGTTTCACTTTTAAGTTTGCATTGGGATGCATGCTACATTCGTACTTCCGATGTCATGTTCAGTTGAGCAATTTTTTACATGTTGTTATGGTTTATTTTGGATCTTTGTTCTTGTTTTATGGACACTAAGATTTGCATAGAATCCATACTCCTAGATTTAGGCCAGTTGAGTGAGTTCATGATGTTTAGTCTTGTTGCATCATTGGGATTTGTGTAGAATCCATACTCTTAGATTGAGGTCAATCTAGTGATTTCATGATTTATGTTTTTATTGTTCTTTGGGATTCATGTAGAGTATGTCTTCCTAATATATTTTTAGTTGAGTGATATTTTTATTGTGTTCTCATCTAGTCCTTGTTTTATAATCTTTGTGATGGTGGTGTGCCATGTACGAGTACATGTACATACATTTGTCAGGTCACTTGTGAGGCCCAATCTTCTATGGTACATCTGAAAGTTATGATCATTGGGGTTGGGTTGGGAACTTTCATACCTATATGCACTCATCATTGGATGAGCATGGGTAGGGTAGGGTAGCATATGAAGGGGACTTCTTTTTCACCTATTTTTTAATGGTTGGTACACAAAATATTTAAGAAAATGATATCTAAATATAATGTGTGAGCGGTAATAAAACTTAAGATAATAAATTGTGTGAGCACCCGATTAAGTTTGAGGACACAATGTGTGAGCACCCATTTAAGTTTGACACATGATCAAAGCTTGGGCTTGTCGATGCCAAGTGACTCTCCATGATGTTAGCCCCTACTTAGTAGCCCATTGATTGTTTGACTAGGATCTATAGTTTATGCATTGTCTTTTTTCTTGGTTTCAGTCATGATACTTTCTGGCATGAGTGTTAGCCATGGATGTTGTGCTTTATGTGTGTTTGTAATTGGATCATTATCTCCATTAGCATGGTGGGAGTGGACCTATAGGTTCCATGTGATTGGGAGGCATAGTTACCTATACCACTATTGGGGACCAATGTATAGAGATGATCATTTATCCTAGTGTGACTATTGATGGATGTTTTCACTTGATGCTTCAAGCTTCAAAATATGCTTTCTTGTGATCTATGCTTTCATTGGAATGCTTGGATATCATGTTTAGATGATGCTAGTTTATTTGATTCATTCTTATATTATGATGTTTAGCATATGATTAGATGATGTGAATTGCTTCATTGGTGTATCTATTGCTTATTGGTTTAACATGTTAGATTTCCTATTCGTATGATGCTTGGCATAAGATAGGTGATGTGGTTGATTTATTGGATTATCTAATGCTTTACTTTTAGCATGTTAGATTTCCTTATTCTTATGTTGTAGCACATTTTATTTGTGATTTCCTCATAAGATAGCACTGACAATTCAGTCGATAGTTTAGGATGTTATGCATGGGGGATGGCTAGGATCCATGGTGGTCTTATGATGCTATTGATGTTTGGGAGGAACCATGTATGTAGTTTGGTTTTTTAGTTATTGTGATGTTATTTCCATACACTATGATATTCCTTTCAGTACATTCTTTTACTACTATGGTTTAGATGGATAGATGTTCTTCTTTCTTGTTTCATGGCATCTTATTGTTTATGCACTCAAGTGTTCAATCCTTTATCTACATTGATCTAGTACTCCCCGGTGTGGAGAGAATTTATTTCCTATATTTTTTTACCTTTATGTTTTCTATCTTCTTGATTTGTGTCCTTGCACAAAATTATACTTTCTCGCATGAGAATGCAAATGTTTGGGTGGTGTGTTGGGTTTCCTCGCATAGCTTGGTGAATCCTTGAACAAAACCCCACACCAATTTGGGTGTTTTGGCTATTGGGCCAAGTATGTCCTTGGGAAAGATGGTGTTTCCTCATGTAGCTCAGTGTACTTTCTTGCATGAAGAGCTACTTCCTCATGCAAGACTATCAATTGTTATTCTCTTGCACAAAAAATAGGGCTCCTCTCTACTATTCTTTAGGGAATGCAACTTGGACTTTTGAGTACCCTTTAGGATTGCTTGTGGTTCCATGATTTGATAGATGGATTTTTTTCATTATAACATCATCTTCATTTTTTGTTTTTGAGTTTGTGTGTGTCAGTTTGGCAATGTCATTTAGAGATTTGTTGGCTGTCAAGATTATGGTTAAGTCTTCCATTGTGATCTTTGTGATCCCTATATGATGTTGACATCTGCATTCATACTTGTAAAAAAACATATCTTGGCTAGAATTGAATCCTTGTTCCAAGGATCTTTAGGTGTGGCATTACACATAGAACATCTCATAGGCCTCAAAATGATAGCCAAGTACACATGTATTAAATGCACTTATAGAGCTCAATTGGACTAAATTTTTTGGAATGATACTTATAATGGGAAGGATATTTTAAATCCCATCAGTTGTGATTCCTCTTGATTTACCACTTCACCATGGTTTTCTATCTTTCATTACTTATGGCTATGATCATGTGAAATGGGTTGTCTTTAAGTGTTTCACATCTTCGCTACCCCTTTTCATAACTGTCAAGACAAGGTTATGATGTTGCACATTCTTTTATTAGCCACTTTTCAACCTTATTTCCTTGGTGACCACTTAGGCTTGGAAAAAAATGATCTCTTCATTTTCACCTTTATCACTCCCTTGCAACTGTTTGTCATTTTAACTTACTAATTTTTTCAAAGTGGCAAAATGCTTTGAAGTTGACCTTATCATTGCATCACAATTAATTTATTGCATCTTAACACTTATGAAGGCATGAACCTTTTAAACTAACCTTTTTGTGACTTCTCCATCATTTAAGGTTTAATATTTCTTTCACTCACAATGTTGTGATGACTCAAATATTTAACTTGTTGCCTCTTTGCAACCACTATACACATTGCTTGTTTTAATCATGTGATGTTTATGATCACTACCTTGAATGACTACTGCCTTGTTTTGTGGCTTTGTGACTAAAGAACTTAATTACCACTGAAATCTTATGATGATGCAATATCCTTTAACTTTAACTACTATGATTACATTTCACACCTTCACAACTCAAAAAGTTGTATCTGCTTTGTCACTTCCTCACAAATTCACAACTTAAGATTTTAACTCCTGATGGTGTGAAGGCTATATATCACTACTTCACATCCTTGACCACAGATTGATCTTAATTGCATGCGATGAAGCGATAACCCTAAATTCAATAGTTTTTGTTACCTTTTGCCACTTCGCCACTTTGACCTTGAGTCAAATTCAACCTCTTTTGATAATGTGATGGCTTAAACTTTAACTACATGGCTCTTTGTCACTTCTTCACAACTTAAAACATCTTAACTATGCTTCCACCCATGATGTTGCGATAACCATTTGAAGCTAACTATTATCTTCCATCACAACCTCATAACTTGAAACCTTAGCTCATCTCTTAACCCTGTGAAGTTGTGATTACATGTTTTCATTGCTTTGCCACCTTAACCACAGATCAAACTTAATTGCTTGCAATGGAGTGCGTGTTGATCTTAGAATGGTTTTAACAATTGAGTGTCAACACACTTAAGAAATTTTCTTAGTTGATGCCGAGTATAATATAGATGTCGAGTTACAATATGTGTTGAGCCAAAAATTCATCAAGTGTCAAGTTACAATAGATGTTGAGTAGATAGATGATGTCTAGCTAGTATATGTACCAAGTAAACTATAGGTATTGAGCAAGATAGAATTTCTTTAGGTTTCAAGCAATATAGAATTCCTATATGTGCCAAGCATTAGTAATCTATAAGCGTTGAGTAACATAGAATCAACATAAGAATTTGTGCCCTCACAAACTAAGATGTAAATTATTCTCGAGATGACACAAGATGAATCTTCGAAGGATTAAAAGATAAGATTGAATCTTTTTTTATTCCCTATGAAATCAACATGCAACCAATCAGAAAAATGGAAAGATTTGAGTAGAAAGATGATGAATCTCAATCATGGATTGATACCTAACCCTAAGTAATGAAACCTTTTTAAGGAGGTCAAAACCCCATTATTCAATGATGTATGTGAATGCTAAAGAGAGTATGTGAAAAGAGAATGCATGCAAGGAGTGAATACTAGCAAAGTTTGAAGGAAGTAAAAAGGGGTAAAAAGACTTAGAAGAAGGACAAAATTGCAGCATCAGTTAATAGAATAGAGTATCAATACTTCAAAAAAAATCATATCAAATCAATAAGGATCAGATCAAAATGGATTGAACTTCAATCTAAAATTAGCAATTGAGGATTGTAAGCTATTAGGTCAACACATTCTACTATTATTTCTAGCCATTATATTAGGAGAATGAAAATCCTATGAAGATAGGTTGGTCAGTAATGAAGTTTAATTGGTCAGTAATGAACTATGTGAGAATAGGGTATTGAAGGAAAAATTTCAAATTGTTGAGAGGAAAGGCTTAACCCGTGCCCTAGATTTCCCTACAATATTTAAAATGGAATGGGTAAGAATTGTGCTAAGTAGAATCCATGATGGAAGCCTATGGTTGGAAGGTGGATAAATTAAATTGTCAAAAAGAATTATACATTGGGTAGTTAGGTATCCAACCCTAGAATAGCCAAAAACCCTAAGAAGTGATTCTAAAGAAGCCATAGAGAAGAACCAAGGGAAAAGTAGAACAATAGAGGGATGAAAATTGACACAATCAAAGATCCTCTTATAGAATTTTTTGTTAGGGTCATATCCCATAAATTCTACCAGTCAAGCTAACTCAATAGTGTACCTCATATTACAGCTGATGTTGGATACAAAATTGTTAAGAAGGATCATATTTATGATCTATTTGAATTGTAATTACAATAGATTATGGAGAACTTGGGATCCATAAGAAGTTCCAAGGGTTCCCAATGCAAATTTGGAACAATTTTGATATGCACATTTTTCTATGTTCAAAATGAATTCCCCTCTTTTGGAAAAGTAAGTTGGAAAACAAACAAGTCAATAGTAGTTTAGGTGAATAAATACATAGAGCAGATGGGGGATAATTTTGAAACTAATATGACTAACTACTTTGAAGACTTTAAGAAGTCAATGAAACAGAGACTCAGGATACCTATCTCTCTTGTTGAGCAGCACATCAATGACATTTTTTTCTTAGTGGACATTGATTTTACATATATCCAAGCAGTAGTACCAAGGGTGAGATGGGTGAGGCCATTTAGATATGAAATCAACATTGATGAGGCTTCTACAACAATAAAAACTCTACTTGTAGAGGAAGTAGATAAAAGTGCTCAACCCTTTGGCACTTATGATGTTGTTAGATCCAAGGTAGACATGGAATTGAAAACTACTTAAACTCTAAAGAAAAAGGACAAATTGGTGAAAAAGCTTAAAGCTAGATTTGGTGAAGGGACAATAGAAGTAGAGGAAGAAGAAGAGGTAGATGAGGATGAAGAATAATAGGGCCAAGAGCCACTTGCATTAACCCAAGGCATGGGAGAAGATGTAAAAGAGGTAGAAGATGTTGAGGAGAAAGAGGAAACCAAGGAAGCACATACCATGCCAGAGGCAAAGAAAATAAAAGTCTCCACCAAACTAGCTACCAAGCCCAAGAAAGATGCTAAGCCTAGCCCAACAAAGCCTACCACAAGGGCCATTACAAAAGCCACATCAAAGAAGGCTAAATAGTAGGAAAAGAGGAAGGATTCTAAATAGGAAGATTCAGCCAAGAAGAAGTTGAGAAGAAAGTATGTTGCACCACTTAAATTAGATGAAGAAAGAACAGAATCTAATGACAATGGCCAATTTAGAGTGGTAAGTCACACCACTAAGTTTAATTTAGAAAACATATGTGATAACATTAGGGACAATGTAGACTTATTAGGTTTAAAAAGCATTGATTTTAATAGGTTGACTAGAGAAGAAAAGAATATATTTGAAGAGTCAATCTACACCATGATGGCAAAGTTCAAGAACACTCCACTTGAACTTGACAATACAATGCCTAAGGAGTTATATTCTATTGTAGAAAATAAATGGCATTACTACCTCAATATGGAAAAAGAAATAACAGAGTTAGCATTGGCTCAGGTAATTCCTAAAATCACTAAAGGGAAAATTAGTAAGGCAAATAAGAAGCATGGGAGAAAATTTACACCCAAGTATAGAGCCTTTAATATACTATAGAATAAGATCAAGGATGTTGTGAAGAAGTCCACTCAAATGTGGAAGTTAATCTATGGCATCAAAACTATGAAATAAGGAGAGGTAGATCCCTTTGAGGGAAGAAACAATGAAGAGGAAGAGGTAAATGATAAGGAAGAAGAAGGAGAAAAAGATAAGGCAGATGACACAGTGGAGGAGGCACAACCAAGGATAGAAGAGCATCAACAAGAATAGAGTGTGCAAGACACATAACTGCCACCCTTGAGCCCTCCACATGATACCATCACACTTGTAGATACAATAACTATAAAAGATGGTCCTAAAAATTATGGTCAGAACATCAATCCATTGACTGTAGAGGACCTTAAGAAGATTCTTCACCAGACTACCCTACAAGCACAATTGTGTAAAAATCCAATATTGCTGAGTGTGGAAGAATTAAAAAGGGTTGTAGTGGAAATAATAAGGGATAAGGTGATTCCACAAGAACCACCTTCTCATATCCTAGTAGCCACAAGTGGACAACCAATAGTGAAAATAGCAATAGACACATCTGCAAAGCTTGACTCCATAGTACCAATCACTACAACTGCCAAGAAGCTAGTAAAGGATCAAACAAGACAGATGGATACCTTTGCCTCTATAGCACAAGTACAAGGTGCAGCCGCAAAGATCATAGTAATTTATCAAGGAAGAACAGAGGAAGAGAACCCTAAAGAAAAGGAGCAAGAGGAAATATAAGCATTGATAAATTTGCCTACAATGGGGACTCCAACTAAAACATAACAAAATCTGAGCACTAAAGCAATACCACTTTAAATTTCAGCACTAGGCTCAAGCTCTACGAAGGTTGAAAGGGTACTTCACTATTGAGACCCTAGATTAGATGAGAACATAGTCATTCCCAAATATGACTATGAAACTATGAATATTGATTAGATAAATGAAATGCAAGAGGCCCTTGAAAGTAAAAAGAAATAGTAGATACTCAGAAATGAGTATAAACAAAGGAAAGCTTTGATTGAGATTAAAGACATCTTTCTAGATGCTTTTATCTTGTAGGTACCTAATGAAACCAATCCTATTATGGAGAAATTATCTAGTATAGTGGACTAGGTACAAAATGAAGACCTTGATACAAATGCAAAACTATTAGAATGGTCTGAAAGGAGGTTTCAAACAAAGGTGAATGAAAGAATGTCAAGCAAAATAGCACTTTCACAAGTTGAGATAGCCAAGAAGATTGAAAAGGTTAAAGCAGTGCTTAAGAACATATTATCATTGTACTCAAAATTGTGTGACCCATCAATTTTCACACAAGAGACCAACCAGTGAATAATGAGCTTGGAAAGGAATTTAAAGATATCAAGCATGCAACTACCTAAGGATCTAGCTTAGAGTGAGAAGCATTTTAAAACTACACTTCACACATAGAAGGAATTAGTTGTGTTAACAAAAGATGGGGCAAATGTAAAGGCCAAATTGATACAGATTCAATCTGCCATCACCCCACACATGGAAATTTGGCAGAAAGAATTGGCCTACACTAAAAATTTGTTAAAGAAAGACCCCAATCTTTCTACTTTGGAAGGCCTAGTTTACCTTGCAGTAGAGTCAGCTATCCAACTTAAATCACTGGAAATTGCACTAGATAATTGGGATGTTTCTCTCAAGATAGTTATGAAGGTAGATAAATCCTTTTTGGCAAAGTATTCAGTTAATGTATAGAACCTTTTGAAATAAGTTTCAAAAAGGGGGAGATAAAGATAAAACTAATGGAGAGATAAGAAGATAAATATTGAGGACAAGAAATAGATAAACCAAAAGGAAACTAAAACTATAAGGGAAGATGTATGAAAGGGGGAGTCAGTATAGGGTAGATAAAGAATATTAGAATCAACATGAGATAAATCTAGCATAAGAAGTTTTGTATACAATAAAGGCACATCAACTCAGGGGGACTAAAACTACAAGGGAAGATGTGTGAAAGGGGGAGTCAGTACAAGGTAGATAAAGAATGAATGACAAGGAAAGGTAGAGATAAAGAATATTAGAATTAGTATGAGACAAATCCAACATGAGAAGTTTTGGATATAGCAAAGGCATATCAACTCAGGGGGAGTTACACATTTTGAGGTATCTGTTATCATTTTTTATGCCCCGCCAAGATTCAAATTTCAAATGTTTTACCTGCCAATGGCTAGTGTGTAGAGTTAATATTATTTTAAATACCTGATCAAACCTTATAATATGTTTTGCAGCCCACAAGTCTTCCATCGTTAGATCTAAAGAATATCTATGGTTGGCACTATCTCACCATGGGAGGTTGCACGGTGGATATGTTAGTGACATAGTGCCCTTCTGCCATGTGTTGGTGGGTCCCAGGTATGCATTCCTACAAAGAGTTTGAGCACCGTAGATGTGAATTTGATCCACGGTTAACATCATGTCACTATTGAGAGTTGCATGATAAATACCCATAGCGACATAACGCCTTGATGATGCATGGCATAGATGATGTAATGGGCCTGCCCTTCTTCAAAGTGATAGTACATATCATCCTCAGTAGCAGTTATCAGATGGGTTAGAATAAAGTAGCATTTTTCCATTGGTCCATTCAGCTAGCTCGAGATGCAATTGTACAATTTTGTGGACCACCGTAGATCTAAGGTAGATCTATGACAGGCGCTATCTCGCTATGGAGAACTACAAGAATTTTAACCATAGAGACATAGCGCCCTTCTGCCACATGGACCAGGGGGCCAGGTCTTGCCAAGTTATGTGTGCCAAGGATTTCTAGGTGTCATTTGAGTCTGGTGCAATTGCCAAAATAGCACCAGGTATGATGGGCCCAGGTAGGAACAAGTGTAGTATTATGATGAGTCTTCACGATCATCAGATTTTAGGAAGATCAATGGTTGGTGTTATCGTGCTATTAAAAGTTGCACACTATATACCATAGCAACATAGCGCCTCAGTGAAACATGTTAGATGGGCTCGTGTTATCTCATGAACTTCAAGGATGATGTCAGGCTGTGCCAGGTAGATACTAGGTGTGTTGACAACATTTTGCAAGCCCAAAAGTTGAAAAGCAAAGCGAGAAATACGACGAGTCTCCACGATCATCAAATTAAGAAAGATCAACGAGGGGTGCTATCTCACTATGAAGAACTATGAGAATTTTAACCATAGCGACATAGTGCCTTGGTGACACGTGTCTCATAGGCTCAGCCAAGGTTGATAGTTAACGACTAGTAGTTAGTGTAATCGTCGTAGCTGGAGTTTGAGGAGTTGGCACAGTTAGTGATGAGAGAGATGGTCAACTATGTAGGACTTTTGCGAGGTGGAAAAATTAGAAAAAGGCTGTTGGTCCATGTGGTCCATCCTGCTTACAGAAACAGTTTGACTAGCTGACTCTACTGATTCACAAACCAAAAAATGAAGGTAATCGATTTTGTTGCACGATCTGATCTTCATGATCGATTCCAACTACCATGAAATGAATGTAGAATGAGAAGAACACTCCACCACCCATCTTTTTATCCATCTACCAGGTTAGAGCATAGTTATGGTGTCGTTTATATCTTCTCAAGGCCCTATTCCAATTCATTGTGTCTAGATTTGCATCCAGATCAGATTTCCCCTTGATTGTTCTCTGTAGAACTTAATGGTAGGTAGCCGCGAAGTCACTTCAGCTGGAAGAGATCTCAGTTATGCTTGAACTATAAAGGCAACTTTTGTAGATTTTATTGCGGTCGGACCTTTCTCTAACTTTTCTCTACTATTGCTCTCCAATTCTAGTGTAAATTCCCCTGTGCCTCTAAACTGTATGATTCTCTATTTTATCTCCTTCAACCATTGGTATCAAAGTGCAAGAACTCTTTTCCTTTGCCATTGTTTTGTGAAAGTCTATAATTTGCATGACTGTATCTCTATTGTCTTGTGAATGGTATATAAGTGAATCTTTATTTCCTTGTGACGTTCATCTTGATCATCTTGATCTACATGTGGTTATTTGATTAAAGCAAGTCTGAATGTGTATATCCTTAGTTTCATTCTGGTTCAATAGTGCATATATGGGTAGAGATTGGTCTAAACACTCTATTTTGGTGCATCACCTCTTTAGATTAGGCTAGGTAGATTTATTTCATGCTCTCCTTCTCCCTTTTCCTCTCCAAGAGTAGTTAGGTGCACCCTGATAGTAAGAGGAAGCCGACCTTCTTCGGAGACTCAACCTCATAGTTCAAGTCCCACAGCTTGGAGGTTGTTTCCATATTTCACTAGGTTGTCCTCATGCATAGGCTCTGAACAAGGGTGCAAACCTAAGTGACAATAGTTTTTGGCATGCTCGATGGGACAAATTTCAGAAAATTTCAAGTCTACTGGTGTCAAAAGGGAATATTTCAAGATTAATACTGAAGAGATAGTACTGGCTTTGGTGTTTAAGCCTTCAAGAGGCTCATTCTTCAAAGTACTTGGCGACTCTGAGCTTCAAACACATATCTGGTTCCAAACCAAAGTTGCAGTGATTCATGCCCAGAGCTGAGACCAGAACATCTTCTAGAGGTAATTTTCAATACCAAGAGCTTTCACTTTCAAACCCTAGAAGAATGAAGACTAGAATATCCTTATCACCAGTTAGGAGTGCAATAGTAACAAATACTCCTGCAAGATCTATCTCTACTCCTCCTACTGTTAGATCTTAGCCTAGACTGCTATCAGCATGTATCAATAGATCACTTGTCTATATGGCATTTCCTAGAGCTCATACTTTCACCACCTTTAATGGTGGGAGCCCTCTCTTGTTAGCCCAAAGACATGACATACCAGTAGCTGCACTCAAAAGTATACTAGAATTTACTGGTGAAACTTCTACCTCTCCCTCAGAACACATTCAAGAGGTTGCAAATGTCTGCAATATCCATGGCATTATAGAGGATGATGTTTTAGTTAGGCTCCTAGCCTCATCCTTGAAAGGAAAAGCACTACAATGGTATAGAGGTTTAGCTCATGGTTCTATAACAGATAGGGATGGATTAGGAGCAGGATTGTGCAAACATTTTGAGGATAAGAGTGACTATTTGTCACTTTTAGAGAAATTGACTACTATAAAAAGAGCCCCCCATGAATGTATGACTAATTTTAACTATAGATTCCAAAAGACATGGGATAGAATACCTACTTCAGTGAAGCCTACCCCTAGTAATGCCTTCTTGCATTACCTTAGAGCTTTTAACAGTGACATTGTCACTACAATCCAAACTATGGGAGGAGATACCTTGCCTAACGGTTATGACATAGCAATAAGGGCGGAAAACATCTTGATACAAGGAGGTAAGTTAGCTCCAAGGCCTCCTATGCCTTTCTTCCCTGATGTTCCAAATCATCAACCAGCAATGGCTCCCCTTCCCATAGCTTCTATATCACAATCCCTTACTCCAGTCTCTCAAGCTTCCACATCCTCACGTGGGATAGATGAAATCAAGAAGATGATGCAATCTATGATGCATAACATGGAAAAAAGAGACAAGAACCTTGATAAAAGATTGCAAGATCAAGGGAGGAAGTTAGAAGACTAAGGAAGGAGGCTAGACAATAATTTCTCTATGATGCAGAAAGTGAGCAACAAAGTGGTGACTTTAGAAAGACAACAAGCTCAAGGTAGTAAGCCTCATCAATTGCAATATCAAACTCTAGATAGTGGTAGGCCTCCAAATCCTAATCATTGGAACCATTCTTTTGATCAAAGTAGGTAGGGTGGCCAGGCTTTAACCTCAAATGTAAACCAAAGTAGGGCCATAGTTCATCAAAAAAATATGGCTCAAGATCAAGATTTTTGTCCCTCCTATAACTACTCCTATGCCTATTGTATGTGTTAGAAGGCTGAATCTTATTTGGCCTTGACAGTCCAAGAACCTGCAACAAAACAAGCGTACAAGGAGGACCAATTTAAAGATGCCTTAGATATGCAAAGACAGGGTGATTGCTCTTTTATGAATCATTAGATGGAGGAGCATTGTAATGTAAATCAAGATTACATTGCTCATAACACTAGAAGAAAAAGAAGAGCTATGGAAGATGTTGTCCCTCCTCATCCCAATCAGGCCTCAACTTCGAATACAATACCTCATGAGCAAGCAGCAAATAATCAATCAAGTGCCTTTCAGCAGCAAAGGCAAAACCATGGCAGAAATGATACAAGTGATCCTCAAGCCATCCCATCACAACCTCATACAGTTGCAGCCCCCAAGGTTTCTACCAAAACAAATGCTATGCCATTTAGTGTGGTAGAGAAAATGAAGAAGAAAAATGTGAATATCTCCATGTTGGATGTTGTTGCTACTATACCAATGCAAAGGAGGTTGTTGTAGGAAGAGTTAGAAATAATTGAACCAAAGGATCAGACACCTAGCATGGAAAGTGCCACAAGCCTAGTACAACCATCAAGGGAGGAAGAAACAAGTAAAAGGGTTAGACCCCCTCCATTCTATGTTTCCCTAATTATAGGAGGCAAACTAGTCCATAATTGCATGATTGATTCAGGGGCAAGTAGTTCAGTGATGCCTAGGTGTGTTGCTAATGCTTTAGGAATGAAATATGAGCCCATTGTTAGGGATATATTACAGTTGGATGGTAGTACTGTCAAGACTGTAGGGATCCTTAGGAATGTGGAGATGGCCCTACATGCATGCCCTAGTTGTACTATAACCCAAGATATCTCTATTGCTAAAGTCAAGCCATATTTTGCCATCTTTCTATCAAGAGACTTTACTGCCCAAATAGGTGGTTTCATATCTTTTGATTGGTCATATATGTCTTTTAAAACCAGATATGGAACCAATGCTTCAATCAAAGCAGAGCCTCAAGCCCTCCATCATACTGAATCTTACACCCCCAACCCCATCAACATGAATTGCCCTATTCTAGAGATGGATGAGAATGACATAGTGAAGGAGCCCACCATTCCCCTAGCAAAGATACCTAATTTCTTCTTGGATGAGTGGGCTAACGCATATCAATTTGACCCTATGCCAAAGATCCTCGAGACAGTTCTCAGTACATATTGTATATTGGAAAAGGATGCCCTGGTTCCCAATCTTGTGGATACTAAAGAAGATGAAAGTGGGATATGGAGTATGTACTTTGATGGATCAAGGAATAAAATGGATCAAGAGCTGGTGTAATGTTAATTTCCCCTATACAAATAAGGTGTTACTTCTCCTTTAGGCTCCAAGTCAGTTGCACCAATAATGTGGCTGAGTATGAATCCTTGATCCAAGGTCTCTTACTTTCTCAAAAAAGAGGAATTCAAGCCTTAAGGGTCTATGGAGACAGTGAGTTGGTGGTTAATCAAGTGAGAAATCAGAATATTTCCAAAAATGGTTTGCTCAAGTCTTATAAACATAGAGTTTGGGATTTGCTTGAGGATTTCAATGCGTTTAACATCCAATGCATCCCTAGAAAAGAAAATAGACATGTTGATAGACTTGCAGCAATAGGTGCATCTTATGATGTGCCAGGGAATATTGAGGAGGAGAAGAAGCAAAAAATTGGAGTGGTAGTAAGGCCTTCCATCCCTGACAATAACACCTACTGGCAAGTGTTTGAGTCTGATGAGAAAATTATCAGCTTCTTGCATAATGAGGCAAAATTTTCAAAGAGGAATCAGTCAAGACTGCAAGATTAGTATGGTGATCAGATCATTCATCTCAGTTCTAACAAGCTTCCTAAAGGTCTCATTACTTTAGAGAGTGTTTTTAATCCTGATGATCAAGTAAAGGGTAGGGCCATGAACCTAGCTGTTGATGAGGGTGACCATACTCCAGTCATGGTTGCTGATGGAAAATCCTTAAACATGGGGAAGGTATGTTCTAAAATTGAACAAGAAAATTGTATTCATCTATGTCAGGAATTTAATGATATATTTGCTTGGACATATGATGACTTCAAGGGTTTTGACCCAAGGCTATTTCAGCATACCATAGATTTAGTTGATGATGCAAAACCAGTAAGACAAAAATAAAGACCAGTGAATCCCAAGTTTGAACCATTAATGAGAAAAGAGCTATCCAAATTGATTGAGGCCCACATAATTTTTCCTATCAAACACTCATCATGGGTAGCAAACCTTGTACCTGTTAGGAAGAAGAATGGGGAAATTAGATTGTGTGTGGACTTTAGGGACCTTAACCAAGCTTCCCTTAAAGATCACCATCCTCTCCCTTCTATGGAGTAGATTTTGTCCAAGGTTAGTGGTTCAAAGAGATTCTCATTTCTTGATGGATTCTCTAGTTACAATCAAGTGCTGGTTAAAGAGTCTGAAAGGTACAAGATTGCATTTACCACTAAATGGGGTACCTATGCTTTTTGTAAGATTCCATTTGGGCTAACCAATGCAGGTGCTATATTTCAAAAGGCAATGGAGATGGCCTTCAAGAAATTGTTTGACAAGTTTGTCTTGGTTTACCTTGATGATATCACTGTGTATTCAAAGGATGTAGATGATCATTTTCATCATCTCAGACAGGTATTCTTAAGATGTAGAGAGTTTGGGGTTTCCCTTAACCCAAGAAAGTGTGTCTTTGCTACTAACCAAGGAAAATTATTAGGGCATATTGTATCTAAGGATGGCTTAACCATTGATCCAGAGAGAAAAAAAGCAATACTTGCTCTCCCTCTTCCTAAACGCAAGAAAGGGCTGCAAAGTTGCCTAGGTAGGATAAATTTTGTGAGAAGATTTATCCCAAATCTTGCTACCATGGTGAAACCTCTTATAGCTATGCTTAGGAAAGGTATGGTCTTTGCATGGACCAAGGAAGGGAAGGAAAGTTTTGAAGAGATCAAGACAGCCATAGCCTCAGCCCCTACTCTCATGAACCCAAAATTTGAGAAGGATTTCATTCTTTATACCTTAGGTGGTGAGTCAAGTATTTCTGCTATCTTGACTCAAACAAATGACAAGAATGAAGAATATCCCATAGCTTTCTTTAGTGAAGGGCTTAAGGAGTATGAAGATAGGTATAGTTATGTAGAGAAGCAAGCCCTTGCAGTCATCAGAGCTTTAAGAAAATTCAGACACCTCCTATCCCATAACAAGATTCATTTGTTAGTACCCCATACTAGTGTGAAGGGTTTCCTTTTGAGAAAAGATATTAGTGAGAAAAGAGCTGGTTGGATTACAAGAGTGATGGAGTATGAGGTTGATATCTAGGTCAGTAAGTTGGTAAGAGGTAAAGGATTGTGTAAGCAGATGTTATAATCTCAAGAGCCTGATGAAGAATTTTTCATGATATTAACAGAAGAACATGAAGCAAGAAATGATGGCCCAAGGAATTGGATGGATGACATGAATGATTTCTTATTAGGGAATGGATACCCTCAAGGATTAGACAAAGTTAAAAAGAGACGGTATAGGCTATAGTCAATTCCTTATGTCATAGTTGATGATATCCTTTTTAGAAGAGATTTTAATGGAGCCCTATTAAGGTGTCTTGATATAAACCAGGCTGAAAGAATGATCAAGGAACTTCATGATGGTCCTAATGGTGGCCACTTCTCGGCTAGAACAACTGCAATGAAGATCATGAGGGCTGGTTATTACTGGCCATCTTTGTTCCATGACTATCATAAGTATGTAAGGAAGTGTAAAAAATGTGCCTTCTTCTCTAGCAAACAAAGACTTGCAGCTCTTCCCCACCATCCTATCCAGGTGGATCAACCTTTTTCTCAGTGGGGGTTGGATTTCATAGGCCCTATCAATCCTCCTTCCAGTTCTGGTCACAAATGGATTTTAGCTACTACAAATTACTTTACCAGGTGGACAGAGGCAGTGGCATTGAAGGATGCCACCGAATCTCCAGTTGTTGAGTTCCTTGATGTAATTATGACCAGGTTTGGTGCCCCTTCAATCATTATTTTAGATAATGCCAAGTCTTTTGTTGGAGCTCAGATTTGTACATGGGCAGTGGATCATAATATTTATATGATCACATCCTCAAATTACTATCCTCAGGGTAATGGTTTGGTCGAGTCATCCAACAAGAACCTAATCAGGATCATGAAAAGGACAATAGAGGATAATCAGAGGTGTTGGCATAAAAGGATGAAGACTGAACTATGGGCTGACAGGATAACACCTAAAAGATCAATAAGAAATTTACCATTTGTGTTGGTATATGGTAGAGAAGCAAGGCTTCCAATTTCATTGGAGTTCCCAGCCCTAGAACTAGCTCATCAGTTGGAGTTGATTGAGGATGATGCCATGATAATGAGAATGGCAGAACTGATGGAGCTAGAAGAAAAGAGAAATTAGGCCATGCAGACCCTAGAGGCACACCAGCAATAGGTGAAGAGGAGTTTTGACAAGAAGGCTAGGGTCAAGATCTTCAAGGAGGGAGATTTGGTTCTGAAGTGGGATGCAAATTGGGCAAAACCAGGAAGACACTCAAAGTTTGATGTGTTGTGGAGTGGTCCTTATCTAATTATCAGTTGCAAGTAGGCCAATGCTTTCTAGTTAAGCAGGCCTAATGGTGAGATTCTGCCCATCCCAGTCAATGGGATTTACCTTAAGCCATGTTTTTGACAGGGTTTGGGGTTCCATGTATATAGTTAGTTTAGTTCTATTCTTTTTTGTTCCTTATTTTCCAAGAAGTGCATGAGCATAGGGTTGTCTCTCTGTGAGATAACAGGTTTTCAAATTTTTGAAGATTGTAGGGAGTTTTGGTCTCTGGTTCCAGTTGCAGAGATAGAGATTTCTGGATTTTTTCTCTCAAAAGTAGGGTTAGGGTTTCACAATGCACAAAATCTACATCTTTTTGACTCTATAGCCCAATGGACACTTTAGGCCACTGGTCTTATGCATAGTAGGCTTGCATTCCCTGTGAGTGGCCAAAAATGTTATCATTTTTTACGCCCCACCAAGATTCAAATTTCAAATGTTTTACCCACCAATGGCTAGTGTGCAGAGTTAATATTATTTTAAATACTTGATCAAACCTTATAATATGTTCTGTGGCCCGCAAGTCTTCCATCATCAAATCTAAAGAATATCTACGGTTGGTGCTATCTCACCATGGGAGGTTGCACGGTGGATACATTAGCGACATAGCGCCCTTCTGCCGCATGTCAGTGGGTCCCATGTATGCAATCCTGCAAAGAGTTTGAGCACCGTAGTTCTGACTTTGATCCACGATTGGCATCATGTCGCTATTGAGAGTTGCACGATACATACCCATAGCAACATAATGCCTTGACGACGCGTGGCATAGATGATGTAATGGGCCTGCCCTTCTTCAAAGTGATAGTACATCTCATCCTTAGTGGTAGTTGTTAGACGGGTCAAAATATAGTGGCATTTTTCCATTGGTCCATTCAGCTAGCTCGAGATGCAGTTGTACATTTTTGTGGACCACTGTAGATCTAAGGCAGATCTACGGCAGGCGCTATCTCGCTATGGAGAACTGCAAGAATTTCAACCATAGTGACATAGCGCCCTTTCACCACGTGGACCAAGGGGGTAGGTCTTGCCAAGGTATGTGTGCCAAGGATTGCTAGGTGTCATTCAAGTGTGGTGCAATTGCCGAAATGGTGCTAGGTATGATGGGCCTAGGTAGGAATAAGCGTAGTATTATGACGAGTCTTCATGATCGTCAGATTTCAAGAAGATTGATGGTTGGCATTATCGCGCTATTGACAGTTGCACACTATATACCATAGCGACATAGTGCCTCAATGACACATGTCAGATGGGCTCGTGTTATCTCGTGAACCCCAAGGATGATGTCAGGTTGTGCCAGGTAGATAGCTGATGTGCTGACAGCATTTTGCGGGCCCAGAAGTTGAAAAGCAAAGCGCAAAATATGATGAGTCTCCATGATCGTTAGATTAAGAAAGATCAACGAGGGGCACTATCTCGCTATGGAGAACTATGAGAATTTTAACCATAGCGACATAGCACATTGGTGACACGTGTCTCGTGGGCCCAACCAAGGTTGATAGTTAACGGCTGGCAGTTAGTGTAACCGTCGCAGCTGGAGTTTGACGAGTTGTCGGGGTTAGTGATGAGAGAGATGGTCAACTATGTAGGACTTTTGCAAGGTGGAAAAATTAAAAAAAAAGGCTGTTGGTCCACGTGGTCCATCTTGCTTACAAAAATAGTTTGACTCGCTGACTCTACTGATTCACAAACCAAAAAATGAAGGTAATCGATTTTGTTGTACGATCTGATCTTCATGATCGATTTCAACTACCATGAAATGAATGCAGAATGAGAAGAACACTCCACCACCGATCTTTTGATCCATCTACTAGGTCAGAGCATAGTTATGGCATCGTTTCTGTCTTCTCAAGGCTCTATTCCAAATCATTGTGTCTGGATCTGCATCCAAATCAGATTTCCCCTTGATTGTTCTTTGCAGAACTTAATAGCAGGTAGCTGTGAAGTCACTTCAGCTGGAAGAGATCTCAATTATGCCTGAACTATAAAGGAAACTTTTGTAGATTTTGTTGCGGTCGGACTTTTCTCTAGCTTTTCTCTGTTGTTGCTCTGCAATTCCAGTGTAAATTCCCCTGTGCCTCTGAACTGTATGATTCTCTATTTTATTTCGTTCAACCATTGGTATGTAAGTGCAAGAACTCTTTACCTTTGCCATTGTTTTGTGAAAGGTTGTAATCTGCATGAATGTATCTCTGTTGGCTTGTGAATGGTATATAAGTGAATCTTTCTTTCCTTGTGATGTTCATCTTGATCATCTTGATCTGCATGTGGTTATTTGATTAAAGCAAGTCTGAATGTGTATATCCTTAGTTTCATTCCGGTTCAATAGTGCATATATGGGCAGAGATTGGTCTGAACACTCTATTTTGGTGCATTGCCTCTTTAGATTAGGCTAGGTAGATTTATTTCATGCTCTCTTTTGGCACTAAAAATTGTGTGGTCAAATTTGACCACGTTTGCAAAAACCAAGCCTTATAAATGCCCTTTTGATGAGATTGTACCCGACTATCAGTATGAGGCCCCTTAGGTGTTTAATGTTTCTAACACCCTCCTTTTAGTGCGTCTACCTGTTCTATGAAGATAAATCATCATTTTGAGCTATTTGGCAAAGTCCTATTTCGAGCTAGTTTCAAATCTGCATTTTACACCAAGTGTAAAACAGCGATAAGAAGCCCTGTTTATGTCTTAATATCTTGCACCCAGATTTGCGTCATGACTTGCCACTTTGGGAGTATCTAGTGTCCATAACAAAAAACCTATGTTTCAGTTTTCAAGTCATTTTAAATTCGTTTGACTAGGTTTCGAACCCCTCAAAGTTGGTCATTTACTATTTTGTGCATGTGTAGTTGTTCACAATTCTGGGAAGCCCTATTCAACCAATGATATCTATGACCCAGTTGATCCAAATGAAGAATTTCTTTTTGCATTGTGTTCTAGAGATCAAACACTTCATCTGTTGCAATTTTGAGATCATGACGAATCCATTTGGTTAGTTTTCTAACATGATTAAAAACCCAGTTTACATTGTTTTGTTATGGCTAAGGTATTCAGATTGATCCATACCCCTGTTCGGCATGTTATAAATTTCATCATGTGATTGGTGAGCCTAAATGGATTATATCATTGTGTTGTCTCCTAAAAATCCTTGAAGTATGCCAGTTCCCAAGTCATGAAAAATCCATTTGCATAGTTTCATATGTCCGCACATTTGCCAAAAAATTACTTTTGACACATTTCTCAGTCAAAATTTCCAAGTGCCTGTTTTCGAAAATTTGCCAAATGTGCCCTGTGATTCGTCATGAGACCAAAACATGGAATTATATTCTCTTCATGGCAAAGAACTTATATCCTAGTTTTCAGAACCCCAAGTGATCAATAACTTAGTCTATAATGCCAAACCCGAGCCCAGTTTATGTTTTTTAACATTGTTTGCCTGCAGGGTAATTGAAGTATGGATGTTCGGCAATTAAAATCTCTTGACTGGGAATTCATCATGGGCCAAAAAATTTCAGTGTGATAGAGTATGCAGCATTGAACACTCATTCCAATTTTCGTGGCCTGGTTACCTGATTGAATCAATTTTTAAGGCCACCTGGCGAGTCTCTAGATGCAAATTCACAATTTGCAAAATTGACTAAAATTGGTGATGGTGAATGTCTTATTCAGCAAAAGTGTTTTCTTGCCAGTCACAAGTCTCCAGTTTGCGGATTACAAAAGATATTATGAGAATGAAGTACAATCCTCTTCCTATTTTGCTACATCTGCAACAAAGAGAAATAGGTGGTGATTGAGCTCTCATATGGTTTGGTATGAAATGCTTTGAGGAAATGGCATTTTCATTTTAAATAGCACGTTATATGTTTTAAGAATAATAAATCATTTGGATAAATGATTTTATTTTAAAATGTGCTAATGTTTATGATAAATAAACATTCAATGTATGCAATAATAAGCCTTTCTATTGGATGATTTTTTTTAATATAAAGCAAGAGTCCTGAGACAAAGCCTACGCAAAACAATAAATGCAATGGAAGAGCTTGAAATGCTTAAAAAGGAACTTGCTTTAGCTCAAGATTTGAACTCTAAGCTTGAAGCTACATCATCGTTGCTTCAGAATTCAAAAGCAAAACTTGAATCCTGTAAGGAAGTCGATTCAAGCTTAGCAACAGAATCAGCAGAAGCTGAAGTCCTTCTAGAAAAAGAAAAGGACATATCTGTGTGTGCAGGGGAGTCATTCTTGGCAAAGATAAAAGCACCCACACTTGGAGAGCCCATGTGAATCTGATTGTAGATAAGGAATCTGCCAATGGCAATAAAAGGTAGCAGAAGACAGTTCACAGTATGAAAAAGAACTAACACCAATGCAAATTAAGTAGGAGTCCACGCAATTTGAAAAAAGAACAAGGGCAACGTAAGGAGAACAAAGCAAACAGAACACTCCATGCATGAAAACTGCAACATGAAAAGAAAGCCAATCAATGCTAGCTTATAAGCCTCCTACGTACCACAAAAGAATAGTCAATGTTATTTTTTTAAAAAGAAGTTAACGCAAACAGAAGAGGAGCTCATGCAGCGGGTAGTTTGAAACAAAGAATTGAACATTAGAAAGAGGCCCACGCATTCAGATTTGCTAAGGATGCCATTAAAGCATGAAGACAAAGAATAAAAGAAACCCGCAGGTATTATAGGAGGAAGCCGATTGATATAGAAGCTCACGTTTACAGCTGAAGGTCAAAGCTTTAAAAAATTATCATTCATGCAGAGAATGGAAGGGAAAACAATGATAAACATTAATCCCACATTTACTGTGGAAGGGGAAAATATAGTTTTTAAATACTATGCAACACATAATTCAATGTGAAATCAAGTAAAGGCCTTTTGTAAAGGCAACCGCATGCCATGGGCCTCCCAAATCTGACTAAAAGCAACTTGACGTCAGTTGTCCATAAGGACACAAATTTTGACAGAATGTGTGCACAAAGAGGATGATGTCAGCAAGGATAGGTCATCGAAAAAGTCAAGAAACTAGCTCCTTGCTACTTTGCTAGCCGAGAAATCTTGGAAAATCTAGCTAGCGAAATAGCGAGGTTGCTAAAAAACCCAAAAATTCAGCAAAGGTAGATTAGCTCGGAAGGAGGAGATTTTGCCACATGTCTCAATCATGTGGTCGTCGTTACGTCGCCAAGGAGAAGATGCTCACAGGTTACCATAGCGAAGTAGCAACAAGGTAGGTGGTGACGACATATGGTGGCATAGGCTCGGGTGTAGTGATGAGGCAGTGATTGTACCAGCCTGAGTGAATCAATGAGCAACACGTGTCACTTGGTCAACAGAGGTTTGACCCGAATGGAGACATAAAGGCAAAAAATAAAATGGGCTTAAAGTGAATTTTAAATTTTTTTCTCAATGGGTATGCACGTCAGTTTTTAAAATCAAATAGGGCTTTAATTCTAATGTTAAGACATTAGATTATTTTTAAAAATTTTGGATTTTAAAATTCAAAGATGTGCAGACCTAATTTTTATAGTAGAGGAGTGTTTTTAAAATGACTTTTAGTGGGTTTCTGAGATGCAAAATAGGCGATGTTATATATCGCCAGAATTGGGAGAAGATAAACTTTTCGATTCCAGAGTCATTTTTTGCATAGGTATCAGTCTATTTGAGCTACAAGGGGATTTGTCTCAGATACCTGAATTGCAACCATTTTTAGACCAAGAAGTTCAGTTGTGATTTTTAGCAAGTTAATAGCTTGAATATGCATAAAAGACAAGGAGAATTCAATTGGGGGCATTTCTGAGTCAGTTAGATGAAGTTTTATCAGCATTTTGATGCAAATTAGATATTTAGCAAATAAGGGATTTCATCATTCAGTTGGGGATATTTTGCAAATTAGTTACAATGTAATGATGAAATAGAAGATCAGATGGGATGAAAGAAGAAAGAGGTTACTCAGTTGCACAGGATTGAATTTCAAGTGGACACTTGTCATCTTCAGAATAGATCCAGGAATTCTTTCTCTTCTATATCTTTCTTTCTTTCTGTCATTGTGATGGTTCTAGTTTTTGCACTGAGAAACCATTCTTCAGCATTTCTTCTTGTATTGAACAACATTTTGAGTTTTATGCAAATAATTCATGTCTGTTAGGTGATTTATGAAGTATTCCGTACATCTTTCATGTATTTGATTTCAAAGAAAGCAAATAAAGAGCGGCAATGGTTTCAAATTCAGTCTGAATCTTGTCTCCTGTTTGTGGATCTGTAATCTTTTCTAGTTTATGATAAAAGACCATAGATTAGGTTGCATCTCATTTAGTGATGTATATGATTGAAATACCTTGCTTATGGAACCAAGAGCCATGTAACCGCTTGGTGTTTATCACAGGGTTTACTGATTTCATGATGGGATATTCTGAGTATGAGATTCATTTTGATGCAGATGTCAGTTCACAAAGTGAAAGATAGATCAGAGATCTGGATGTAGTAATATGTTTGAGATTTCTAGGAGATGTATGGTTATAGTTCATTTAATTTCCCAATAGATAAGGCATTGATCACAGATAGGATCATTAAATTTTTGTTTCTCATACCTGGGTCTTGCTGTCATCAATCTATTAAATCAATTTTTCATTTTATGTTGAAAGGTATTCAAAGTATAACCTACACTTAGCTTTCCAGTTTCATGAGTCATGTCCTTAGCTATTTCATTCTTGTGATTTCCTGGTTAAGCATAGAAGAATTAGGGGTTTCATCTACTTTTATAGATCCTGAATATGGTTATTGTACTGGTCACATAGTCAAATGTAAAGAGGTTCATCTGCCTAGGTTTTGCAGAGCCTGAAGAAGAAGAAGGGTCATGCCTTATAGTTGGCCTGGTGTCTGAATGGGCATGTTGAAAATGGGAGTTAGCTGCCCCTAGATATGTTTTGTTCTCATCAGGGTAATTGGAAACGGGTAACATTTTCAAACACCAACACTCTACTTCTCCCTTTTCCCCTCAAAGAGTAGTTAGGTGCACCTTGATAGTAAGAGTAAGTCGGCCTTCTCCGGAGACTCAACCTCATAGTTCAAGTCCCACAGCTTGGAGGTTGTTTCCATGTTTCACTAGGTTGTCCTCATACATAGGCTCTGGACAAGGGTGAAACCTAAGTGACAATAGTATCTTCACAAAATTTTGAACAAATTTTGAAGTTTTGCATATATGCCAAATAGATGAATATTATACTCAAAAAGATTAGATTCATCATGTATAGTTAAGTGTTTTCGACACTCATGTCAAAGGGGGAGATTGTTGATCTCATAATGGTTTTGACAATTGAGTGTCAACACACTTAAGAAATTTTCTTAGTTGATGTTGAGTATGATATAGATGTTGAGTTACAATATGTGCCTAGCTAGAAATTCATCAAGTACCGAGTTACAATAGATGCTAAGTAGATAGACGATGCCAAGCCAATATATGTGTTGAGTAAACTATAGGTGTCAAGCAAGATAGAATTTCTTTAGGTGCCAAGCAAGATAGAATTCCTATATTTGTCAAGCATAAGTAATCAATAAGTGTTGAGTAACACAGAATCAACATAAGATTTTGTGACCTCACAAACTAAGATGTAAACCATTTTTGAGCCAACACAAGATGAATTTTGAAGGATTAAAAGATAAGATTGAATCTTTTTTTATTCCCTATGAAATCAACATGCAACCAATCAGAAAAATGGAAAGATTTGAGCAGAAAAATGGATGAATCTCAATCACAAATTCATACTGAACCCTAAGTCATGAAACCTTTTTAAGGAGGTCAAAACCCCATTATTCAATGATGTATGGGAATGTAGAAGAGAGTATGTGAAAAGAGAATGCATGCAAGGATTGAATACAATAAAAGTTTGAAGGAAGTAAAAAGGGATGAAAAGACTTAGAAGAAGGACAACATTGCAACATCAGTTAACAGAACAAAGTATTAGTACTTCAAATAGAATCATATCAAATCAATGAGGATCATATCAAAATGGACTAAACATCGATCTAAAATCAGCAATTGAGGATTGTAAACTATCAGGTCAACACATTCTACTATGCTTTCTAGCCATTGTATTAGGAGAATGAAAATCCTATGAAGATAGGTTGGTTTAATACCCATTTTTTAAATCCTTTAACAAGGTGAGATTCCAAGTGAATTTTTGTAAATCCTTTAGACAATTCAATTTTAATAGGGTGTTGGAGCCTTTAACAAGGCAGGCCTCTCATAGGGCAAACCATTAATGATGGTCAAACTTTGTAACCTTGACAAGTTACATATTGCTACAATGATAAGTTGTGGGTGTCATCCCCACCCTAGTTTTACCTTCTCATTTTGGAGGGTTTTCGATTGATCAAATATTGTGTTGTCTATTTTCATGCATGCCTTTACTTTCATGTTAATTAGATATGTTACATGATGTACTGATTTCAATTAAAAGTTTTATAGCTTAAAGTTTGGTACTTCTGATTCACCCCATCCCCCTCTTAGAAGTATTATTTCCACTTGTAAATTCCAATAGTGAGAACCTTGAATTTAATTATTGTTATTAACTTTCACACTTTCACAACTTGAAAATCCTTAAGCAAGAACCAAGCTACGATCATGCGATCTTAATGAATCACTCCTTCACATCCCTAACTTGACAATTAGCAGTAACATGTGCAACATCATGATGATCATTATCCTGACTGCTTCACATCTTCACATCCTTCAAGATAGTTAGTAATCATAAAGGAGCATTGTTATGATTGAAACAATATTGCAACATTGCAACTTAAGAAATTTAGAGACATGACTTATAATGGATGAAGAATCTTCAATAAACTTAGGGATATAAATAATTAACATATAACCAAAGTTTTTAAGTATCTCTATTTATACTTACATGTCAATTTATGAGAAATTTCAACAAAATACAATATATGACTATTGCCTTACAGTTTTTCTCATGAGGAAAAACATATTTTTAGAAACCCTAAGCAATTGAAATAAACTTTCTTCTTGATTTTCATAAGATGTCACAAAAAAAAGGGCAAAAAATTAGGCCATTAGTTACCTTGGTAAGCCTAGTTTTTAAATGCTCTACTTCTTCCTCCTTTTCCACAAGATTCTTATAGTGACTATCAATAACTTGATTTAACCTCTTCTATTGTTGCCTCCATTGTTCATATTCCAAAGTTAACTAATTGGACAACTGAAAGATAATAGAGAGTTTGGTTTTAAAATTTCCCTATAGGACTCAAAGTTTGGTTTTCAAATTTCACTAGAAGGAAGTCTTCCCATGACATGTTTATTTATTCCCTTAATACTTTTTCCAAAATTAAATTAATTAGATATTGATCAGAAATAAGGTTAAGATTTTCTTCTTGTACGAGTGAAGCCCTTTTCTTCAAAATATAAAATAAGAAATTGGGAAAATTTATCGGCCTATTGTCATGGCATAACTAACTTAGAAACATGAAATGAATAGAATGTAGAAATGTTTTCCACCCTTCATAGGTAAAATATTTTATGATATATATTGCACAATTCTTGTAAGGTTCTGTTAATGACAATCTATTTGTAGCTTGCTTCTTTTTGACATCCAATGGTGAGTTTGAATTTAATGTAAAATGAGCTCTAATTGATGTAGGGTCAAAATTCTTTGAAAACTCCTCAATTTCCCACAAAAATCCCATAACTTCTACTACAGTTTCTTTCGTGAATTCCACCTTTAACCCCTTGATCATGGATACATTATTCCTTAGTGATCTTAAAAATTGAGTATGCACTCTATTGTCCTAGCTGGTAAGCATCTAAAAATAGTCAAGCCAACTTTTGGCTTGAAAATCAGCCTGCATACTTGGTCTCCTAACAAAACATTATGAACTATAGGTTCATGTCAAACAAAACCTCCTCCCATCTTCTCATGGTAAAAAATACACAAACAAAGAAGTTTGTAGTGACAAATAAATTTCAAGATCACAACAAGGATTTTTAGAAGAGAAAAATTTAAAACATGGAGATGAAAAAGAAACAACCATGGGAGAAGATGAAAAAGATTGAGAAGTTAAGTTTTTTTCGAACAATAATTACAAATCTTCAACATATCTTAACTCTATTTCCCATAATTACCTCCTTAGACTTCACATACTAGCCACCTTAGAAAATTTGTGTGAAATAAATAATTTTCTTAAAACTATCACGTCATAACTAAAATTGGATATATGGCAAGATTTGGAAAAATAAATAGCATATACAAAAATGGTCACGAAAAATGAAAAAAGTAGTACCTTCCCCCCAACTTAATTGATAAATTTGTCGCATCATTTACATGTGATAAGAGAACTACTAATAAAGTAAAATAAATGATGAATATATCTCATGGATATTATGTATGAACTTGTCAAAGGTGTTGATGACAAAAAAATGTTGTCATTCTACATTGAAGAATGATGAGGTGAAATTTATTATGAAGAATTTACTTTCTAAACAAAATTTATTTATTATGAAATGATGTGAACTTTCTAAAAAAAGAACATTCATTAGCAAAAGACTCAATTCTAGATGCTATAGGAGACTCTTTAGCATTGTTGGATTGAAACTATTGCATGAACTCTTGTTTTCTTTGAGATTTATGATAAAGCTTAAGCCTTTGTCCATTTACAAGTAATTTGAAGTGCATAGGATAAACAATTGACAATTGAAACACACCATTTGGAAAGACAAACAATCTTGTAAGGCCCTAACCACCTTGTTTGAAATTTTCCAAGTGTACGTTGATATCTAGAATCATAAAGAAGGGTTCAATCACCAATTTCAAATTGCTTATCTTTAATAAGCTTTTCATGTCATTGTTTCCATTGTTTTTGCACCATCTCTATATTATAAAAGGAAGATTTCCTCAATTCATCTAATCTATTGACTATTAAAATGCATTCCTATTGGGCAATAGTAAGATCCAAATTTAATTCCAATGTTTTCATCAATGTCTTGTGCTCAAATTCCACAAGCATCATAGCAAACTTTCCATAGACAAGTTGAAAAGGAGTGAATCCAATTGTGGTTTTCCATATAGTTATGTAAGCCCACAGTACTTCAGGAAATTTCATAGTCCAATCCTTTTTATGAATTGATATTGTTTTAGTAAGAATTTCTTCAACCTCTCTATTAGTGACTTCCACCTAGCCATTGGCTTGTGAATGGTAGGGAGAAGATTTTTCATGCCAAATTTGATATTCCTCCATCAAAGAAGCTATAAGATTTGAAGTGAATTGAGGGCCTTAGTTAGATACCAATTATTGTGAAACACTAAATCAAGTGAAAATGGATTCAAATAAAAATTTGGCAACATTGTTATCCCTAGGATGCTTCATTGGTTTGGCTTCTTCCCACTTGGTGACTTAATTAGTACACACTAGAATGTAGGATTTTCCTTATAAATTAGGTTCAATAGGTCCAAAAAAGTCAATCCCCCATTTTTCAAAGGGTGTTGCAACAACTTGTGGCAGTAGGGGCATCTCATTTGATTTGGTAGGTCTTCCAATGCATTGGCATTTATCACATTTCTTGGTGTACTAAGTTGTATCTTTGTGAAGTGTTGGCTAGTAGTATCTTGTAGTCAATATTTTGAAGGCTATTATTGTGGAAGAAAAATGATCTCCACATGGTTCATCATTACATTCCCAAAGAATGTCATATGTTTCATCTTCCCTACACATCTACCTATTACTTGATCAGGACCACTGTAGAACATAAATCCAACTATCTAAGAAAAATTAAAACTTTTCTCTGTTAACAATTTTAGCTATTTAGGAAAAATATAAGTTGATGTCCTCTTTGTGGTTACATAATTTAGAATATCAACATCCCATATATTATTTATTGATAGTAAGAAATTATGCTCATTAGGAAAACTACCATCAATGACTATAGTATCCTTAGGGACGTGTAATCAAGATAGGAAGTCAACTACTACATTGGCTTTTCCTAGTTTGTCCATAATGGTAATATAAAATTCTTGCATAAGAAGCCATCTAGCTAGTATACCTGATATGGTAGGTTTATTTATCAAGTATTTAATATATGAATGGTCAATATGGACAAATATCTTATAACCACTAATATAATGTCTAAACTTATTGAGTGTGTAAATGACTATGAGAAACTTCTTTTTTATTATAGTATAATTAATTAAACTCCCTAAAAAAATTCACTAAACAAATAAATTTCATGTTCCACCACTCCTTCCTTTTTTCCTAGCAATGCCCCTATGGCATAGTCATATGCATTAGTGTGAATATGAAATGGAAATCCCCAATTGGGACCTCTTAATACTAGTGTTGTTGTAAGTACCTCTTTAAGCTATAGGAAAGACTTATAGTAATCAAAGTCCCAAGAGAAGTGAAGGTCCTTTTTTAATAAGTTGTAGAGAGGTGTGGAAATTTGATTGAAATTTTTGATAAACCTTCTATACAAACTAGCATACCCCAAAAAATTTCTCACATCCTTTTTCTTATCAAGAGAAGGAAAAGTATTTATTACTTCAATTTTTGTTGGATCCACCTAAATGCCTTGTGATGAAATAAAGTGATGTAAGACAACACCTTCCTCTATCATCATTAAACACTTTTCACTATTGAGAGAAATATTGAGAAATATTGTACTCCTAACATCTTTTAAGGATATTTTCCAAATTCATTTTAGCTTCTTCAAAAGTGGTCCCATAGGTAGTTAAATCATCCATTAATATTTCTATGCATTTAGTATATATGTCAGAAAAAATACTAATCTAGAATGTTGTTAGAGCATTACATAAGCCATAAGGTAAGATTTATTATGAAAAAGTTCTCCATGGGCATTTGAAAGTGGTTTTGTCCTAGTCTTCTAGAGCCATTTGGATCTAATTATAGCCACTAAAACTATCTAAGAAAGAAAAATATTTTTTTCCAGCTAAATTATCAAGGACTTGATGAATAAATAGTAATGGAAAATGATCCTTTTTTTTGTTTAATCTAGTTATTTGTAATCTACATAAACTCTCCATTTTCCACCTTTCTTTGGTAAAATGACTAGGGGGGAACCCACTAACTATCAAAGATTGGGTAGATAAAACTAGCATTTAACATTTTATGAAACTTAGTCTTTACTATATCTCTTAAGACAGTATTAACCCTTCTCTGAGGTTGTCTCACAGGCTTATAGTCTAGACTAATGTAAATCCTATGAGTGAAAAGCTTAGGATCTAGGTCCTTCATGTCTATGTAATCCAAAGAAAATTCTTGTTGATTTTTTTACAACAACTTTAATATACTTTCATGATGTGTAGGTGACAAAGCATTACTAATCTTCAGTTCTTTTCCTAGACTCACTACAACCCTTCTTAATTTTTCCACCTGGGATATTTGAGAAATCATATTTAAATGTATCTCATGTGGGAGTAATGAATATAGGAATTGGGAGGATGTTGAATATTAAGGTTCATTTGGAGGTGACAAAATAGTCTCCAAGGTATAGTTCTTTTGTGAAAATAATTGGGAACTGACTCTATATTCATTTGTGACAATTGATGAGATAGCTTCATCATCTTCTTGAGGGATTAAAAATGGATCTCTAGTTATCATCATAAGATGATGGAGTGAATTAAGTTCTTGTTCCTTGTCTCCTATATCAAGCAGACTACTTGATCATCTTACAACAAAGGTTGAGCAAGGGAGTATATCATCAAGTTCTTAGTATGCATTCCATTCGATATTGTCATTTTTCTCAACCTACAAGCTATATAGGAATCTGTAGTAGCTAACAATGGTCTCCCTAAAATGAGAGGATACCCACCCATATTAACCTTTGGGGAAAGGACAAAAAACTCTATAGGATATTCCCAATAATTTAGTGATACTATAACATCCTCTATCATTCCATCTAGTTTAATAGTGGAACTATTAGTAAACTATAGAATGGTTGGTGTTTCTCTAAGCCCAATAATGTGTAAGTGAGATAAGACTTCTTTTTCCATTACATTAATAGATGTTCCTAAATCAACTAGTGCATTCTATACTTGAATTCCATGAATAGTGACAGTAACTACAGGCTCCTTGGGTCAAAATATTTAGGTACTATCAACTTTTCTAATATAAGACCTAACAATTATCCTACAACATGGATAGTTTTAGGATCTTTCCTTTTTCTGCTTGGTTATTTTATGCAAGCTTCTTTTATGGCCTTATTGTAAATAGGAACTTCTTTTATAGTAGCTAGTAATGGTATCTTCATAGTCATTTACTTCAGTTGGTTAAGTGAATCAATCACACTTTGGTTTTGCAAAGGAATAGTTTATTTTACAATCCTTTGATGAAATGGTGATGTTTTGCTAAAGGAGAAACTTGTTAAGAGGACAAATCCTCCTTTTTAGTAGAATTCTCTTTAACCTCTATCATTATAGGACCTTGAGGTGAGGCAAGAGTGGTTCCTAAACTTAAATGGATTTCATTCAAAGAGATAACATAGCTTTGTTGCTAAGTTGGTGGCTTTCTATTGTAAGGATTAGGATTAAGATGAGCTAGCAATTAGGTTTGTTTAGTCTGGTTTTATTGGTTATAGGAGGAGGCATTATAGCCTACTACTAAGGTGATGGCATTAAGGTCTGTTGATTGGGTCGGTTAGACCAGTGTTGGGTTTTTTCCAACCTTGTTGAGGTTGTTGCCATCCTTGTTGAGTTTGATGCCAACCTTGCTAACGTTTCTGCCAACCTTGGTGAGGTTGTTTCTGATTGTTATTACCACTAAATCCTTGAGGACCACTATTATAATAATTTTACCAGTAACTATTGTTACCATAACTTTGAAGAGGGTCTTGTGGAATATTTAGTATTTGGGCCCTTGGCCTTCATTGAGAAACCTAAAGTACCTCTTTATTTTCATCAATAGCTTTGAATTTGGTAGGAACTTCTTAAGGCTTCAAGATTGCAATATTATTGCATTCGAAGTTCCTCTTCCTCTCTCTGTAGTGTGGGTAATATTTAGCTAACATATTGTTAGCTTCTTCCTTCTTCCTTCTTTCTTGCATGTTGTCTAGTTGACTGGCAACATCATTAATGATGTCTTGTTTGAAATCAAACAAGGGATTGCACAACTCCACCTTACATACTCCTAAACTATTAGGCTTACTAGTAATGGCCTTGAGCCCTCTACCCTTCTTCATGATAGCTCTTGAGTGATTCAAGCATATACTTTGTATGTCATTCCAGTTCCTCTTAGTAATGTCTCCTCCTACCATAAGGTCTAAAGCTTCTATACTTGCATCATTTATACCTTTTTATAAAAATATTTTTCTAGGATTCCTCATTCAATTGGTGTTGGGTATTGCACTACAAGTTAAACATAAACTTTGAGACATAGTCTTCCAAGATCTCATCTTCTTTCTGTGACATTTAAAAATGTCATGTCCCTTCATATCACAATCTCTATAATACCCCTTGTATTTAACAAGAAAAATATTTTTTATTGCATCCCAAACTCTTATAACATTGGTACCTAATCCCATTAACCATTTTAGAGAAGCCTCCTTGAGAGTAGATGGAAACAACTTCAGCCTATGGGAGTATGTTGTATAATCATAGATCCTACAGAGTATATTCAATTTCAAAAGGAAGATTTTAGGGTCTTCTATGATAAGACTATATAACTTGGGGAGCAAATAGGAAGGAATATTTCAAATTATCACTATCATGCCAATTAAGGATAGGGAAAGGAAATGTAGATTGAGCCATCCTTGGTGGTTGGAGTGGATAAATGACAAGAGCTAATGGATTATCTAGATGCTCAATTTTAGAAACTGGTAATTGGTCCTCTTCATGAACAAATAAATTTTCAAATAGTTATTCTTCTTCTTCATTCTCAACTTGAAGTTCCTTGGGTTCAGGATTAAATATAAATTAAGTAATCTAGGGGAGGAATATTCCAATATGATCTCTTCTTCTATGCATAAAAATGCATAAACTAAACTAAAGAAATGACTTCAATTATGAATTAAATTGGCACCATCCCTGACAATGTCACCAAAAATGGTTGGTCAGTATAATGACTCTATATCTAATCACTACAAAATAATATACTATAATAACACACTAAACTCATTAAATTATTGACCAGGGATGTAAAATTGAAATAATGCCTGCAAATTATATGATTTAATTCATCCAATATTTCATTAAGACATTGCAACAAGAATTCTAAAAGAAGCACTAGACTAGAAAATGAAATAACAATCTATCCATATATTCATAAATGAGGCTACAAGCATGAAATTGAGCTATTTATTTATATTTTAGGAAATAACCAATATTTTTGTTACTATATGGCTTAGAGTTCTCAAATACTTCTATTCTATGGAAATGAAAGGTTGATTCTTACATAGCAATGAACTCAATTCACCTCCCTAGTGGGCCCCCATAGAAGAATGAATAAGTAACAACTCATAGATTAAGAATTGTAAGTATTATTTAATTGATAAGAAACTCATAAGTACATATTGAAACAAGAGAATTGTATTTATCACTACTGGTGGATTACAAAAGACTTCCCATTGAATAATTGAACTCAAGAATCTAAACACCAGCTTATTTATAACATCAACATAAATAGATCTCCTAAGATATTGGATCCTCCAATGCTAGGGATATTGTAATGTCCTTTCTCTAATTTTATATGATATTTCAAGTCTCTAATCAGATTTTTAAAATCAAACAACCAATATTTCAAAGATCCACCAATTTCTCAAATAAACCCAATCCGGGTATGCCCGAAATAGTGCCAAAAACTTCATAGCTTCACATATTATTAATAAATCTTAAAGTGGACATTTTTCCAAAAATTTCACCAGAATAACAGCCTAAAAAATTAAATTTTCAAATCTTTATAGATTTTACACAACAGCTCCCAAACGGAGGACCAAAACAATGCTCATCAAGCTCCCGAAAATAACACCAAATGGCCTGGAAACACCACAAAAACACTAATAATCTATCACAGAAGTATAACCACGACCCAATAAATATATTCAGCTCTATTTTAACATATAAAAATCTTATATACAGCAGCAACCCAAACTGATATGAAATACTCAATTGGAAACACTAAACTCTTACAAAAAACACACCCGAAAACCCACAAATCTGCACTATTCAGCACAAGGGCAAACTCTGCATGAGATTTCACATGGAATGGCTTTAAAATCCCATCCTTAGCCTTCATAGAAAATTTCAAACTCTCATCCTTGGGTCTCCTTCTCCACAGGTTTGGCAGCCTCTGAAGAACAACAAAGCAATAAGCAAAAATCAACTTCTGGAATGAGCCCAAAATGCCTCCAAATCCCTTAAAAGATGGCATAACCCTAACTCACATCCAAGAGGGGTTAATAAAACATATTTTAATAATAATTTCTCATTTATTAGTCCATTGGTTTCTAAATATTAGCCCCTTTTTTTGAAACTTCACCTTTTTGGGAATGCCTACCTTAACAAAGATTATTATTTTAATTATTTGAAAAGGGGAGATGACAGATATGACATATAACATCATTTTAGATATGAATATGTTGTGCTTCATTTTCACATGAATTCACAAGTTCATGGCTTCTAGGTCCACTCCATACTGATTTTACAACCACTTTGACTCAGAACACAATAATAAATGATAATTGAAAGAGAATGGGATCATTATGAACTCAAAATAGTCAACCATTCCCTTATCAATACTTTATCTTTTGATGTCGAATTCTTCATCCATTGTTGACTCATCATTTCCCTGCAAAAGATTAGCATGCACATGCAAAAATCACAATACCTATCCAAGATAAAGTTCATAATATTTTTTCTCATATTAGCTTTTCTCTTATCACATGGATATAGGAAGAACTACCCAACTAATGAAAGATATAAAGATACATCATTCCATTCTATGTAACCATATAATATATAGCATAATAGTCTAATCTTGGGAATGCCAAAGTGCACACATATAACAATATAATTATAAATAGTCTAAATAAGTTCATCAAAAACTCATAAATTAATCAAGTCTTAACCATATAAAGCATATGAAAAATATGAACTAAATAGGCTTGAGATCGGCCTCATCAACTAGCTCTCTAGCATAATAGTCTAAAAGTCATCAAGTCTATAATAACCCAAGTTTTAGCTCACTTTACCAACTACACTCTAATTGGCCCCAACTACACCATAAGTGTAGTTGGCTCTATTGAGCACATTTGGTTTCTAGAATAGCCAATTTTGTCTTGTAGATAGCATTTTGGGACACTAGAGTTGCTACTAGATGCCTGTATAGGCCCTCATTCTGATCATGTCCTGATCATCATTCATGCATGTCCCAGTCCTAATTTTTCACATCTTAAGCATCATCTCTCATGTCATAACCCTTATTTTTCATCTTTAATCTAATCATAACCTCATCCCCAATCAACTAGCCTTCTTTTATAATAGTCATCAAGTCATCAAGTCTAGAATCACCTAAAGCTTGAGCCCACTTTTTGAATTACACTATGAAGCTAACAACTACACTCAAGTTGGTACCAACTCCACCCTAGGTGTAGTTGGAACTATAAAAGCACACTTGGTTCTTTTTTATCACTCTTGTTTGCTAGAACAACCAATTTTGACTTTCAAATTGCATTTTGAGACCCTAGAATTTCCTAAGATGCCTTCATAGCTTCTCATTCTAATCATAACCTTGAACATCATTCTACACCCTAAACATCACTTTGTATCCTAGGATCCTTGCATCTTGAATATCTAATCCACATAATCCTCATTTTGATCTTCCCTAAACCTTATTTTGAACCCAAAAAATACTTTAAACTTAGTCAAAAATCAAAATAAAGTATGAGTTGTAGAGTATCTCCTTTTGTCAATGGATGATAGATCTTGACCTTATTATTTTTTTCATGATTTGATTATTTTTCTTGGGTCAAACACAATCTATGTCTTGGTGGATTTGGCCTTGTCCTTTTTATCAACTTGATCTTTTCATTTTTTGTCTCTTTTGGTCAAGATCCAAAGTCCATCTTCATAAGGTTAAACTCTCAGATCAATACTTTATAAAGATTTCTCCTAAGTTCAAAAGCTTGCATACACTTGTCATAGAATTATCGTATTTTGATTCTCCCTAAACATCATTTTTCTTAGCCCTAGTTGCATAATCACTTCACATTGCATAGTCAAAAACCCTAGCATTTGGCCAAACATCTCCAACAATCAAATTGTCCAAACCATTTTTCAAACTCAACACTTTACTTAATATCATGTCCCTATATTGCATATCCTAAACCTCATTATCAACCTTTACATACCTCCCTTTTCATAGTGCATGTTGCATACATCAACCTTTAACATCATTTCCAAGTCTAAGGTCCAACACAATCTATATTTTTCATACGTTAGAGTCATTTTCATACCCCTTAGTCAAAGTCCAAAATGTCACTCACATTTGCATTAGTGCATCATTCCCTTAGGTCATTTACACATTGCCTATCATAACCCTAGGTCATTATTGCACTTCCATATCTTGCATAACATACCTAAACACCTAAAAATCCAAAAATGTTTATATCTTGCATACCCACTTCCAAATTATCAAGTTTTAGACTATATTACCAAATGCGCCATTATTTTACCAACTCCAAACCTCAAGTGCACACTTGGTAGTTTTAGAGCACATATGGTAGTTTTAGAGGACACTAGATAACTAGGAAGTCCATCTTAGGTTCCAAACCCCTAAACTACATTTTTATAGCTTGCATTGCATCCCTCAACCCTAAATAATCCCTAAAAACATTTAGATCATTCATACTCTACATATTTGTCACTCAAACACCACTTTTTTCTAACTTCACCCTTATGGGTAAAAAAAACCTAGAAATTTTAAAGGGGAAGATCAAGATACTAAAGGAAGTATTCAAGAAAAGGGCTATGACTTTGAGACACAAGATGAGGTGGAAGGGGGTCTAGTTAGTCCTAAAAGAGGTTTGGGTGGTAGCACTAAAAAGAAAAAATAGAGTGTTGAGAAGGATGATTCTGATTGGGAGAGGGAAAGTGATTTTGTTGATGAAATTGTTAGAGAACATGCAAAGAATAGGGAATGTAGCAAAGGGAAGGGCAAAGGTCATATTGATGAGAGGGCTTCTCCTCTATTGGATGATGAGCCCCTTGCTAAATGTTTGGAAAGAAAAAGAAAGTATTTACAGTGATAGGAAACAAAAATGTGAAAACAAGGATTGAGGCTTCCAACTTTACTGATGATGGTGAACAGGGGTCCAAATCTAACAGAGGTGATTTTTTTGGTGGTGGAATTGGGCCCTCTAAAGGCTTATTTGGTAACCCTAGTTCTATAAAGAAGGACATTAACATTCTTAATCATAAAATGGTGTTGTTGAAAAAAGAAATGGAGCATCTTAGCAAGACAGCCAAAGGGGAAAGAACATTAGGTCAGCATATCGACAAGCTCTTAGAGGTCATAGGTAATGCGAAAGAAGTGAAAAATCTAATGCATAAGATCCTTGTGTTAGAAGCCAAGAAGAAGGTGGTGGACAAGGACATTAGCAGTATCCAAGGGAAGGTGTCTAAATTTGAAACTAGGCTGGGTAACATGGATAAACAACTCAAACAATTGGGGGATAACATGACCAGCTTCCTAAAAAAGAATGAGGTAGATAAAGGTTAGGTTTCTCCCCCGAGGGCAGACTCTAAAGGTCCTAGCAAGCATACTTAGGTCAATTCAAAGAAGATGGAGGAAACCACTAAGAAGGACAAGGTGAATGCTGTTGCTGAGACTATGCATTCTTTAGTGGAACAGGCTGTGCATTTGATTAATACTCCTTAGCTGGTTGGTTGTTGTTCCTTTGCTGGTCTTTTTCTATCTTTTCCAGCAATGTTGTCTGTGACCTCTTTATGTTTTCTAAGGTCTATTTCATGTTGTTTGTTTGTTCTCTTTTCATGATACTTTCTTAATACTCTACTGATGTAAGGTTTTGAGTCCTTTAAAACCTATTTTTACTTAATCAAAACAAGTGCATACCTCTAGGGAGCACTTGGTATTGTTAGAGTGTAGTTGGTAGTTTAGGTGTGCACTTGGGAGGTAGAGAGTCCATTTTGAGATTTCCCCCTTGCATCTGCATCCTTAGGTATCATGCTAGCACTCACAAGAACACAATTAGCTCAAAGACCAAAAGACTTGTATCAACCCTTGTTTTCTAAAGTATAAACCCAACCAAAAGTATGTCCAAGATAAAATAACACCAAGAAACCTCAACAGACATTTGACATGGATCAAACTGGGGCCTCACAACCCTTTCTCATGGACTAACTAAGCATGCATCCACCAAATAGTAACCCTCAAAAAATGACACAACCAACCCTCAACAACATGTCTACGATGAAATTACCTCTTAGCACTTCCCCTACACACAAAATGGTTCGATGGAGTCTCAATTTCAAACCCATATTCGTACCCATACCACTCAGATGTGGAAGTGTACCTACAACACCTGAGGATGAACAAATCCATTCCATTGGAATCATCAAACTTAACGCAAGTACCTTCAATCCTTAAAACATAGAACAAGGTGCTTTGCACCTAAGTGATGATTCTAACACAAACTATAGTATCATTAATGAAGATATGGCTAGGGCTTATCAAGAAAGAACTTTTCAAAAGAACTTTAAACTATTAGTGACCCAAGAGATAGTAGAGTTTAATCCCAATGTAGATGGACCTAATTCTAAATATCAAGACAACCTCACATTTCAAAACATATAACTTATGATTAATTTAGATTTGGAAAAGGGAAAACAACCTTCAGAGAATTCAACTACAAAGATCACACCTAGGAGAAGTCACCAAGAATCAACCATTAAGATTCTCCAAGGTACCTTTCAACACATAAATATCAATCCCCCATTTGATGAACCACCATCAGTCAATGGCAACAAGGCTTCTCCAAAATATCCCAAAAGGAAACTAAGAATTAACCTAAATGAAATGAAGCAACAACAAGAAGTGTCTAAGGGGACTTGCACAATAGGGATGCCAAACATGCCTTCTTTTGAGGAAAGTCAACAAAGTGCACCCTTGCTCCTAACTTTACCAACTACTATGATGTCAAATATTGTGGAGCCGCCTATGAGCACATCATGTGAGGCATCAACACTTATTACAAAAACCCCTATCAACACACAAAAGAAGAGTCTTATCGACATTTCACCAATCCCCCAAAGGAATATGGCTCATTACCAAATCAATATGATGTTCCCAAGTGAAGTTTCCAACACACAAACTTATCAAAGAAAGGACCCTAGCATAATGCTTACCTTTAAGGACATAGCCAACTTCCAAGACAATAACAATATCAACTGATGCAAGGACCCAACATCTCTAATGCACAAACAAGTAAAATCTACTTAGCATACATGTGACATATCAACATCCTCAACAACAACAATAACCTCAAGTGGTACAAGGACCCAACATCCCTAATATGCAACCTAGTCTAAGTCCACTTGACTTACATATAATATATCAACAACTATTCCAACAATAATAAGAAATGTTTTCTAAACAATAAGATAAATTGAAATAATAGTTGGAATATCAAAAATTATTAGAGCAACAAATTGCCTATCAAAAACAATTTTTGCAACAACAATGTGTGCCACAACATACTCAATAGTCGCATACATGGCCTTACATTCAACCAACAGAGGTATCTCAACAACAACCACAAACCATGATATAAAAATTACAATCAATGCCACAAAAAGTACCACAAGGACCTTTCCATCTCTAAGGTGCCAACATACCTCCACCTCCCAGTGATACATCACCTAAGTCTTCAGATACAAAAATGTCAGAGCTAAGTAGACATAGTTCTTTCTATAGAAAAAGTTTTACTTGAAGGAAGGCCTAACACTAAACACCCTAATGAGGATTTACTACACCAATTTTAAAAATTGGCCAAAAAATTGAGGCATTTAGAGTCCACAAGAAACAAGTTCTATAAATAGAGAGGGATTTACATCCTAATCCCTTTGATAAAAGTTTTTATATGCCTTTCTTTCCAAGAAACTTTGAGGCACCAAGATCTGAAAAATAACAACGAAAAGGAAACCCAATTGATCACATCAAATAATTTTGTGCCTCTTGTACTAAGATTAGTGACAATCCCACATATCTTATGATATTATTCTCTTGGTGGAATGGCAATTGAATGGTACTCCAAAATATTAGGTCATATAAAATCTTGGTTAGAATTAGCAGATAAATTCATATGCCACTTGACCTTTAACCTAAAAAATGAGGTGACACTTTTGGAATTTTTTCTCAATGAAAAAAAAGATAGAACTATTCATAGAATTCTTATTATGTTAGAGAAATCTTGTCAGTCAATGCTCATTGGATATTCCCAAAGAAAAAAAAAAGTCAATCTATGCATTGAAAACCTAGTCCTTGATCTAATGTATGAACTCAAGATTAAAATTTTGAGTAACATTGATAAAATAATGAAGAAAGGGGCTAGCATTGATTATTCCCTTATTCATAAAGGCATCCTTCAAATGAATAAGGAAAATACCAATACAAACTCATCTAATGACAAGGTGAATTTTTCTCCAAGAATAAGAATGTAACCAATGATGGTATTGTGAATGAGCAAATGATCAACATGGCACAAGCTTAGATGAATCTTAAAGGTGAAAATGCTACAAACTCATAAACTCCTAACCAAATGCCACCTCAACAAAATACAATTGATACCTTCATGTAGGAAAGACCATGCAAATGCCCCAAAAATAAAGAAAAAAAAATTATACTCCTAAAGATACCCTTGAAGACTACACTTCAATAATTACTTAGAAATAACTTCTTGTAGTTACCCCCAGTCAAGGATGAACCAGAAACTAATCCATCTTGGTGGGATGAAAACAAATTATGTGACTACAATCATACCAAAAGACTACTTCATGTTTCCAACTTAAACATGAAATCTAAGACCTTGTCGATGATGATGTGATTACAATAGACCCTTCACTACTAGGGTCCAAATCTGATCATACTATTTTCAAATATCCTTTGGGAAATCCTAACAAAGAGAAGGCCTCTAGTTCAAGATCAAACACATAGGCTAATGTAAATTACACATGCATTGGATATGAATACACTATCAATTGCTTCAATGAGTTTGAATCCTACATATCCACATTCACCTTAAAGGTCAAAGATTCGCATTTTCTTTTTACCATGTGTCACACTAGAATCACCTTACTTAGAACCCTAGTTATACCTATATCCTCTTCTAGACCTGTGGCCCTTGGTAGACCTACTGATCCTACCTCTTTTGATTACAACCTTGTTGACAAACTTGGCAAAACCCCTGCATAAATATCAACCCTTGATTTATTGTGTGCATCAACCCAACATCAGAAGATTCTTGACCAAGCCCTAAAAGATTCAATAGTTCTAGGTAACATTGATGTTTCCTTGTTTTAGGCCATGGTTGGGAACCTATCCACATACAACATATCACATTTTCACCTTAGGGTGTTCCTAAATATATATCTAACCACAATGACCCCTTCACTTTAAGGTCTTTATCCATAATGCTAATGTCAGATAAATCTTGATAAATGGTGGAGTAGGATCGGATATGTGTACCTTCAAAGTTGTTAGGGGTCTTGGTTATTCTAAAGAAGATGTGGATCCCTCCCACAAAATCACAATAAAGGTCTATGATGATAGTGAATGCTTCTCCAAGGGTATTATCATATTACCTATTAGATTTGGTTTGTCCACTAAGAATGCATTATTCCAAGTCCTATATATTGAAATGAAATGCAACATGATACTAGGACATCCTTGGATTCATTTCATGAAAGTAGTACCCTCTACATATCACCAATGTCTAAAGTTTTCCTATAACAATGTGGAGGTTACCATCCCTGGTGATCTAGATCCCTTCCAATTTTGTGCTAATCTAAGAGATGTTACTACATACCAAGTCCCAAAAAATAATTAAGCACAACCTATAGATTCCTCTAAATATGTGGACCTAATATAATTCTTATTAAGACCAAGGAAAGTTGAATATTGTAGACAAAGGTTGTAGAGAATACTTTATGTCTCAAATATTCCACATTAGGGAGTCACCACTTTCTCACCAATCTTATGGTAAATCATAACTATTACAAGAACTATAGTCCAAGATCAATATACAAAAGGCCACTTCTAGCAATTTCATTAGTGGAAGTGGCCTACATGAAGAACATGTCTATGAGAATCCATCTATCTATATTTTGAAAGAAAAAGAAAAACAAGAACCCAGTTTGATATCTCCTAGCAAGTATGGACCTAGGTTTACAATCATGAAAACACAAGGATATGATGGATATAGTGGTCTCAAATCTCATAAAAAAGGAATAATTAAACCTATAAATATAAAAGGATGTCCTCTTAGTTTGGGACTTAGATTTGGGCCCTCCTAGTACTAAGGTATCCTTGTGTGAGACTATGTATATAACAAATGATGAAAAGGAATCTGAGGATAACCAACCTGAAATTGATGATCTTGATATTCCTTATACACTTGATTGTATCCTTTGCAACCCTAATAACCTACATATGGAGAATACCCATGTTATTATAACTCCACATGTCATGCAAACCAACTCTACACCTTGGATTGAAACATTATGGGATCCAAGTCCTCCAGCTTATAAAATGTGACCTTGATAACACTATTGAATTTGATACCCATATATTTACATTCAACCAAAGCCTAGTCAACACTAATGGTGACATCCCCTCAAGTTATCCTTAACTATTAGATTGGGAACAAAATGGACAACTAATCTTTGATCAATTTGACAATGATGAATCCCTTATAAACATCTTGGAACTCTATGAAGATATTATAATTGATGACCATAAAGAAGAAAATTCTCATGGATTCAAAAATTGGCATATTTTTGGGAGTCAAATCCATCCTCCAATTGAAATATTGGAAACATAGCAAAAAATATCAAATTTAGGTCTCTTGGTGAAAATCGAAAGGCACCATTAAACCATGAAAAAGAAAAAGTTAAAAATTTCCCAAGGATACAAAATGAACAAGCTAATGCCATGAACATAAGTATGTTAGTGTTCAACATTCCATGAAGTCTTTTTGAGCTCTCTTAATCAGCCTTTATGTGGGAAGTCATTGGTCTCAATCCTCCCAACTCTTCCTTGTATACAACTACTTATACCAAAGTCCTACTACCTAACTTGTCTAACACCCAAAATCAAACTTGTGTCTAGTAAGCCTTTGAGCATGTCATCATCAGTGACATCCTATACAAAGGATCCTTTAACCCAATTATCCTCATATGACTTGATTCATAAGAGGTAAACACTATCTTGTACATGGTACACAATGGTATATCTTGAGGCCATTCTAGTTGTTTGAGTCTAGCTACAAACTTGGAACAAATCCTATATAGTTATAGTCACTTGTGGGTCTAGAGGTTATCATCTAGAAGAACCAATAATAGATTCATATTAGAATTACATCAACAACATTCATAATTTTGTCTAAAATTCCTCAAAAAATATCAAAAAAATGGCAAAGTTTCCTTTTAAAAGTATTCAAAAAATAGCAAAAACTCATGAAGAAAACAAAATATACAAAAAAATATGAAAAAATGGATACCTTGGTGAAAACTGAGGAAACAAGCATCTTGGCACAAAAAATTGAGTCACGAGAAAAATTCTGTCCAAAAGTGAAAATTTGGCAAATAGTTGCTTTGGGCAAGTACTGTGGTGAAAACTTGGCAAACATGTGCCATGTATAATCAATTTTTGGTCCTCCATCTATCAAGATTCCATTTGGTTACCCTCCTTGTCATTCTTTGATCACATCCTTCATATTGCAATACATCCCTAGTCCTTGATCATGTCCCATGAACTAGATAATATCTAGTGTTATCTTACCCAAGCCTCGCTAATCTATACATACTCTGTCTTTGGCCTTTGTATATAGTTTATGTCTTGTTTGGGGGCATATTACCTATACAGTGTGTGATTTTGAAATTAAACCAAGTGCATGTCCCTAAACATGTGTTATCCATTGGACTTATCATATGTTAGATTGTAGCTAACACTTGTGAATCCTTTATGATCCTAAAAACTCCTAAATTTTTAGATATAATCCTAAAAAAGGGCTTTAAAATTATAAAACATCTTGAACAAGTCCATAAAAATCATAAAACATCCTGAAAAAATCTATAAAAATCATAAGAAATCTTGAACAAATCCATAAAAATCATAAAATGTCCTAAACAAATCCATAAAAATCATAAATGCCCTAAGAAAATTGATAAAAATCATATAATGTCCTTAAATAAACCCTAAAACTCATAAAATATACTGAAGAAATGAGCAACAAAAAAACATCAAATATCCTCTAAAACCCTAACAATCACAAAACCCACTAAAAATTTTGCAATAAACCTTGTAAATAATCACTGTGGATAATCACCCCTTTTCTTAAACACTTGCACTTTTGCAAACTTAAACTCAAAGCACTATGCCTCAACGACAATCACACCTTAACCTACTATTGGAGAAATGTGAACCAATAACCAATCCACCTTTTCACTATGATCTTATCAACCAAAACCAAAAATCAAACCTATCACATCATCAATCTGAAAAAAAATCAAAGACACTAAAAAATAAGTAATAATAGATGAGAATAGTTGTTGGGTCATGTTTAGTGAGTGATTTTTTTATTTTTCTTTTATTATGTTCCTATACCACTATATGATATTAATTAATCTATTAGAGTGGTTGGGACGGTTCATGATCATGTTTTTTTTTATGCCTATTGAATGTCCCTTTGATAGTCTGGGGCATGTATATATGCCTTAGGAGGGATAAGGTTATTCTCTATCTGCATCGTGTATGTTTACAAAAAAGGTTTGCATTTTTGTTCTAGCCCTTTATGCCATGATGCATTACATGCCATTTTCCATATCAAAATAAAGCTCCTTTGACATATAGTGCACTTTACGAAAGAAAAATTCCTCGCCTCATATTAACTAGTCCTCATCTCATCTCCTTTATCTTCTAACATCCATCTCATTCAACACCACCATGGTCTAAGTACTCTAATACACCAAAAGCATCACCATCCTACATTCTTGCATATGTTAAAAGTCCAAAAAATCCAAATCTATACATAAACATGACATTCACATCATTTTACATCTCATTTGCATGGAATTTACATCATTTTACATTTCATTTATATTCATTTCATGGAAAAAGCATGTGGTAAAAATAAAGATATCATCTCCTAAGCATAACATGTCATAAACCAACACATGATATCATTATATAAATCCCACATAGAAAACAATTAATGCATCCATGCAAGGCATATAAATATACATGTGCATAATCCATCTCATATAGTCATCATAACATAGGTACATCTTAGAAGTGTCTCAAAAAGTATCAAAGTCCATGATCATGATGTGCATCAATACTAAGTGCACATAGGCATGAACCATGAAATAGCATAACAAAAACAAAAAAATCTCCTCTACACAAGAGCATGTCTATGTCAATATATACTATCCCTAGCCTCATGGCCTTTGTCTAGCCTTAAGGATGACCCACATCTATCTATGGTGAACTCATCATTCCCACCACACCTCCAGTACTATTCTTTGTCCTCTATGTCCATTGATAATGAGATCTTGTTGCTTGATATCTCCCTACCCTCTACTCTAGTGGCACTTCCATCACATAATGCACCCTCCAATACTGTGTCTCTAAGTGTGTTGCACCCATCATCATGGAAAACTATTGAAAGGATGCATCCCTTATGCTACTAATGAAGTCTCAAAACTCCTAGACTGCTCTCTCTACCCTCCATACTACTACATCCCTCTCTTCCATAACTAAGTCCTTTGTGGCTATCACTACATCCCTCTTTGTCATAACCTAGTAAATCATTGTCTTACACTCCTCTAACTAACTCTAGCACCCTCTAATTACATCCATCATCTATAACTATGATTGGCTAGGCCCTTTTTGTATTGGTACTAGCATACTCTATGTGTCATCCACTGAATCCTACTCTATATCCATCGCTATAGCATATACACCTCTTTCCTCCCCTCCATTTTTCTCCTCTCTATCATCCGCATCTTTCTCTCCCTCATCATCATCCCCACCTCCATCTAACTCCCCTCTATCCTCTCCATCACCACCCCCACCCCCACTATCTCTACCCTCCTCATCATCATCCCCATCCTCATCACCTCCTCTCTTGTAATAATCATCCTCATCATCCTGCCCACACTCATCATCTCCCACCTCCTCATTAGTCTCCTCCTCATAATCCTCATTATCCTCCTCTACACCCTACTCTACCTGTGGTCTTGTCAATGGCACTAGAAGTGTTATATCTATCAATGGCCTTGGTTGATGTTGAAAAAATCATTTGTGATATGTATGCATCTATCACATCCATTGCTACTCACCATAACCTAGGTTGTAGATCCACTAACTACACATAGGCCACCTATGTCTTGATAAGAATCATAGACTCTCTAACCTCTGCACTAGATCAAGAAAATAGAGAAAGCCTTGTACTCACATCCTAACTCTTGCCAAACTACCGACGTGCTCACTTTGGAAAGTAAATCTATATCACTAGGTGTCCAATAACTACATGACCAATTAGATAGTACTCCTATCTACAATATGGAAGGTGGATCTCATCATCATCCCACCTCAGAAAATTTCTATAAGATCTCCATATAAATTGTGTCATAGTGTTTAGTTGATGCCTAAAGAATCAGGTGTATCATAGTGGTCCTTATGCCAGTACCCCTCTATAGCTATATGTGTAGGGCATATCCTCAACCAACTCCCTCTCCACAAGAGGCCTAAATATGGAAATGTTCTCATACACCCAAATCTATAGCAATGTACCTCCTATACTAAAGGACAAACCACCTCTATATGCAACCTAGTGCAGATAATTGTACAACATCCCTAGTATATAGGGGGCCTATGCAAACATAGTCTCATCCATCACCATCCTCTCCAAAACTCTACCCCATTTGATAGGGAATCCATGCCCTCTCCTATCTAGTATTAGTAACCAACCCACAACCTATCATATCATAAAATTCATAGACTTATGTTGTGTCACCAATACCTCCCATCCTATCTCATAGTCTCTAATACCCAGCTCTACATCTTCACAACCAATAGTTTAGTATAGTGTAGCTCGCCCTATTCTAGGATCATATACTACTAACTCCCCTTTCATCAAAATCTAAAGGATGTTCCATGCATCCTCTGGGGTCAAGTTGGCCTCCCTAGTCGATAAATGCAATGAATTGGTATCTAAATGCCACCTCTCTATCAAAGCTATCAATAACCCCCTGTTACCTCTCACCTCGAGCATGAATGTGATATGGTAAAGCCCAAACCATGCTAAGATCTCTCACTCATTAGTGGTCATCCTATGACATACAAACAAGCTTTTGGTTCTATGTCCCCTCATCCATAATAGGGATAGGTCCTCCTACAGAATCACATGTTGTCTATAAACCTTATGTGGCTTTATACCAAGTCTAACCTAAGTTTGACCCTAGTTTGACCTATTTTGACCTTGGTTAGACTAATTTTTACTATTTTTAACCATGTTTTATAAGGTTGATCTATGTTTTGACATCTTTCTAGCATTTTTTACAATCATACCAAATTTTGGGTCATTTTGATTTCATCTGCCTTGTTTTTGACCCTGTGCATAACTATCTATCAACTTTATACCACATTTGACATAGGTTTGACCAATTTTGACCATATTTGATTGTGTTTTGACTAATATACTCATTTTTTTGACCTCATATACTAGGGTTTTGGATATGTGTGCATAATTTCAGGCTATTCTATGTCCATTTGCACTATTTTTAGGCTCCTAGAGGATCATGGAGTGGAGTTGGGGTCCCCAAGTGTGCTTAGTACACACTTGGATAAATTTTGAGTTCACTTGGGGTAGCTAGATGCCCTAAACTACCCAAGGGACCCTAATTGGGCCCTATTTGACCCCTACCTAATCTTGAAATACATGAAATCAATAAATACACACACGGGCCTCGATGTACTTACTAGTGGTCCTACATCTACCAGTTGTTGGTAGGACATACTCGTTATTTGCAACATTTCTCCCTAGGTAGTTTATCCATATTCCTAGGTCTAGAGCTCTTTTCTTCCAAATGAGAGGGTGAAAATGATCTTCAAACCCCTCTCCAAGCCCTTTTTTAGTCTTTTTGCTACTTAGACAGACATGCAAGAGGCATTTTATGTGTTGGTCACGATGTTTTTTGCACTCTGGACCAGATAATATTTTCATTTGAGCTCTAATTTACACTCCATTAGTTGATATGGCTTCATCTTCTTGTTGTCAACAAATTGACCTATCATATGTATTTTTTGGTCAATTTTTTGAGGGGGAACCCATACATACCATCCTACTAAGGCATACATTTATGGATTTTTCATCATTATTCTTTGACACAACACTCTAGATCACATTGTATCAAAGAGGGGCAAAATATAGATGCTCAAAAATGGTTTGCATCTATTGATTAATCACATTTTCATACTAAAACATCTCATTTATCATTTTACTAATTCTATTCTTTTTCCCAACTTGATTATCATTTGAGCATATTGCTACAATAATTATTTTTGGAATTGGTTCATGTTTTATCTAAACTTTTTGGAATCAACTATGAATCATTTCAACATAATCAAAATCTCATCTAATCAACCCAAAACCATTTCAAAATCATTAGAATCCTTTCTAATCAACCCAAAACCATCCCAAATCAACCCTAATCAACCTAAAACATGTAAAATATCTCAAATATATCATCATCTATCCAATCCTAGGCATTGTCATATCCCTTAGTGCCTTGGTTATTGATCAAATCTATCAAATATGACCTTAGCACTATCATGTCCCTTAGCACTAAGTCAAATCTATCATTCTTTATCATCCCATCATTGACATTGTTGATTCCCTTAGTGTTTGATAATGGAAGTATCCAATCAATTTAATAACATTGAGAATGTTTGTCGATGTTATTATGATCAATATTATCAATCAAATTTGATATTTTGGCATTTACAATGTTTGTTAAATATCACATGTTCTTAATCCATGGCATGTGTACTTGTCATGTTATCAATCCTAATCACTCAATCAATTTGATCATCACTTTGATCTATCAACCATCATCCTAGTCAATCTACATCACCATCACATTTCATCAAAAGGATAATCTTTCATTTATCTAATCAAATTGGCAAAATCATTTACTAATTTATCATATAGGATTAGTTAACCCATAATCTATTCCAATGTCATCTCAAATTGTCTTCATCCTACATTACTAATTATTCTTCCTATTAACCAACATTCTCAATTAATTAATATTAATTAATTGATTCATTCATTTTGGAAAACTATGGGAATTCTCAATTTCCTAAGTCTTATTTTCCACCTCTAATTTCTATTTTACTAATTTCCATTTGTGTGGAATTATGAATTTTTAATTCAAATATTCCACCTAGTCTTAACACATGGACATTAGACATCATAGATCCTCTCTTTACACTTGGCTAATGTGTGTCATATTTGACATATATTATTCCTTACTTCATGACTATAATAAGCCACCTTTGTCATAGATTCTTGTCTACAAGTGGCTTTGATATTTCATATGCACGTAATAGATTCTACTCCACTTTGATCTATTTTGACTTTTATGTTTCATAGAATCATACATTTGGCATATTGTGTCATGTTTGTCATAGATATGCCAAGGAATATCAAACCAAGTTTTACATTATAAGTGACAAGTGTTCATCCTCTCATTCAAGTCTCACCTCACGTGTTTTTGATATAATTTGAGTCATCTTGCTCTCATTGTCTATCCTTAGAACCAATGCTTGAACCACACTTCTAATACTCTCAATAGCATGTATCCCATCATTAGTCTTTTTCTTTCAATTGTGTGCACTATAGGAAATTGGAGCTGCATCAAAATGGAGAAGAAAAATGGATATGAGAACTATAATTGAAGAGGGGGTTTTACTTGTGTTCTCTTCCTTTATTTTTATTGGCTTTCATGTTATATTAGAAGGATTTCATGTATTTTGATTGATTTTTTTTGGTTGCTCATAGTATGCTAGTTTAACCCATTTTCTAGTCCTACAAAAGGAAGAATATTTTTCTTTAGAAAAGTGTGCCACTGTATTGTAATATTATAATATTAGAATGCACTTTTTTTATATGATTAGGATAGATGCAAATTTGATGCTAGTATAGAGAAGTATGATTGTGTGATCAATTTTGATGAAGGAACCAAAAGTTAGACAAAAAATGAAAGATATTGACATTGTATAACACTTTTTGTATATATTTTTGTTGATAGAATTATAAAGTTGTATTTGACTGTTTGATAAGTGGAATCTTCTTGCATACTTTTTTATTGTAATACCTTGATGCCTAATAGGATTGAGGCTTCTAAAAAGGATAGATATAGTAAATAAATGTTATAGACTCCTAACAGGGCCAATATCTTTCTCAAGATACTTTTAATTTGTCAATCATTTTGTGAGTACCATCCCCACTAGGGTTTTCCCTTGGCTAGATTTTCTATAGTTAACAAATGATGGTCTTATTATTTTCATTGTGTTATGGTTATTTTTTATTTTTTTAGTTTGAGCATCTATGCATGATTAAATATTGTTAATAATATCCATAGTTGGAAAAATGTTTGTGGAATGTTGATTCACACCCCTTCCCCCCTCCCCCACTCTCAATATTCCCTATTTCTAATAATTGGTATCATAGCATCAGGTTCTTAGAGGAAAATTTTAATAGCCTGAGGAGATCCATTGCTTATTTCAGGAATGAAAGTCTGAAGATTTGTGGAATTAACTATGACAACTAGAAGGAGAAGATAAATACATATACTATGCATGGGTCTGGAATTTTTGTTAGTTATGGTGAATAAGAAAGTTATGATTGGAGAAGACAAGCTTGACTCTTGTGACCAAACTGAGAAGGATCTATTCATGTAGAATATGTTTGTTAAAGAAGCAATATTGACAACTCTTCCTAAAACTGAATATAAATAGGTAAAATCTTTGAAACTTTCTAATGAGATTTGGAATTCTTTACTAAGAATGTTTGAAGATGATGAACATGCTAAGAAGCTAGAATGAAAATTTGGATGTTTTTCAAGATACTAATATGATGGAAGATGAAACTATAAGAGCTTACTTTTGTAGAACATTATAAGTTATTATTGGAATCAAGAGTTGTGGAGGTGAAAAGATAGAAGATGAGATTGTGTGGAAAATATTGAAGACCTTGACACCTACTTATCATCAAAGAGCATAGATGACTAAACAAGTTATTCCCTATACACCTAAATTTACAAGATAGACTCTACTTACAAGGTTTCTGACATCTGAAATGTGGATGAGATAGAATACACAATTACCTAGAGTAAAAACTACTTTCAATGTACAAAGAGATAAACCTAAATTGACAAGGAGTGAAAGAGATTATGCTAGTGGTAACCAAGTAGAAAAAGAATAAGAACATAAGAAGATTGAAAAAGGACTTGCTCTACTTATGAAGAGAGAACTTAAAGGTAACAAAATTATTGTTTCTTGGATATTGAAAGAATTTGGTCATTATTCTTCTAAATATCCTAAGAGAGTGAAGAAGTTTAAGCCTAGAAAGCCTTGCAAATGAAATTTACCTAAGGATTTCTTATATGTTGATGAGGATGATGAATTAAATTAAAACATGGTGATATTTTAAAAGATAGTGATGATGAGGATGATGAGATAGCAATTGTTTCTATTGAAAAATAAATACATGAAAATGAAGAAGTAAAAGAAGAAAGAGAATTTGTATCATAGATTCAGAAGAAAAAGTTTGATTGGATTATACATAGTGGTTATTCAATGATTTGAAAAAATTTCTTGAATTTAATGGTTATGATGGAGGTGTAGTTATATTTGGTAATAATGTAGCATGTTAAAATAAAAGGATCTATTACCCTTGATGGAAATACTAACACTAAGGATTTTTACTTTGTGGTTGGTTTGAAGCATAATCTTTTGAGTGTTTGACAACTTGTTGACAGGGGATATCAATTGTAGTTTAAAGAGAAGACTTGTATTATCAAGGATAAATATGGAAAATTGATTTGTATTTGTATTATTTTCAATCGAGATTACACCTTTACCGAGGTGAAATATCTAGCTATCCTATTGAAACATGAAAAATCTTTCGGGTGGTGGGTTATCCTAAAACAAGAGATGAATCTCTAGATCTGACCAGTTCCTAAATAGTGATCACCTAAAAAGCTATTTGTATGTGAGAAAATGGATGAGAAGTGAATGATAAAATGAATAATAACTATAAAAAAGGTGATACACCAATTATTTATATGCAACTTTAATTAAATCAACACAAATTACCCGCAATATAAATGATTCACAATATCTAGAAAAGCATGCAATTACAAAAGTATTTTGATGCAAGGACCTAGAATCTTTTCTTTTGAAAGGAAAACCTAAGCTTTACCAATTTTCTACAAAAGAATAAGAACACAAACAAAGACCTACAATTACAAGTATCGAGATTCTAACATGAAATAAGGAATATAGCTTGAATGAAGGATTAACACAACATAAAAAGAAAAGACCCCACAATATTGCACAAGAATCAATGAGAAGGAACTGTTGAATCTATATAATTAATGCTAAAAACATATATGCTACAAAGTACTCCTAAAATCAACTCAAAAATTTGCAATGTGCAAAAAATTTAAGAGAGAAGAAGAGACCTAATAATGAGGTGATAATACAATAAATAGAGCTCAAAACCCTAACTCGGATATGAGAAAAATACATGAAAAATAAGGCTCAAAACTACTCCAATATGTGAAGAAACCCATCAAATCTTCCCTCAAACACCTTTCCAACTATTAGCCAACTAAAAAATCGTCTCTATCTCCTCAAAAAAATGCACAAAACCCTAGGTAAAATGTGAAAAATAAGCCAAAAATATTATATGTCAATCTGCTAAAAAAACATGCCTAAAAAGGCCTATTAAAGTGATTTGCAACTAAAACTAGCCTCAACTGCCCCATAAGTGGCTAAAAAATAGCACTTAAGTGCTACATAAATGCATGAAGAAAAATCAACTCCCTCGTCTCTAAAAATAAACTCCTTGCAATGAGCAATTGACTAGAACATTTTTCCAATGCTGAAAATAGAACTATATGATGAACTGGAAGTCACTTTTGGTTTCATTTAAAATTAAAAATGCCCCTTAGTTTCATTTAACTCTTTGCATATATAATAATTAATAACTTCCAACTACTTTATAATTTTAGAATTTTGAAAAATTAATTTTACAATATGTTAATGCAAATGAGACAATTTTTTATATTATTTATCACTTATTTATGATATTTAATATTTATTAAAGTATTATTTAATAAATATTACATCAAAGAAAGAATAGTGACAAATAAAAAGTGAACTTAAACTTTAAACATTAATCCATATGCTTAAATGAAGATTAATAAAAAATAACAAAGCATATATGCATTAACATATAAAGTTTATGCAATTTTAAGAACACCCTAATATACAAGGACCTGACATGCTCTTATAAATTGTGTTTAAACATCTTAGGGTTCTAATGTAATTTAAGGAAAAAATCCCTAACTTATGCCCATTTTTTTCTCTTCACATTTTCTTTTTGTGTGGAGACTTTTGTTGACTATTATTGAAACCCTAGCTTTCAAATCATTGAATATGAGTCCTCTGAAATATAAATGGAACTATAGGCTTGAATATTTGAGAAATTTATGCAAGTTTGACTCTAGATGATACTTACTAGTAAGATCATTCTAGTGGAAAGAGAAGTGTATAAGGTTTTCTATGATCTTTTTTGGAAGAAGGCTCTAATGGATTGATTTTGTGCAAAAACTGTTGACTCTGCAAGGTATACATTGGTATTGTGCTCTTATTTCTGTAAGCTCTAGTTGGGTAACTATCAGTATCTCATGTTGGGTAAAATTTTTAAATATTCTTACACAAATATTTAAAGAAAAAATGAGGATAAGAATCTCTATATCATAAATTATGTTGTAACTGGAATACCAGATATCTGTGAATGTTGCTATCTCCATCTTTTAATGAAAGTTGGAATCTTAATGCACTATTTTCCATGTAATGCGGTGACCTTCTATGAGATGGGTTTGGCTTCTTTTTGTGTGTATTTAAGATATGCTGATTTTTGAAAAATGTAATTATCTCTTCTCTTTTTTCTCTTCTCTAGATTTTTCTCACTTAAGACCAAATTCCCCTTGTTCTGGACATAACCCAAAAATTATTTTTAATGATTATGTTTCAATTTCCCAAAAAGGGTCATGCAAAATGACTATTTTGGTTTAATAAAATCTGAAGATCTCTCTACTATAAATGCACATCATTCTTTATTGATATTGCAACATATAGCTTCCATTGTTGATTTATTTATTTTGCATTACACAGTTGGTTCTAAAATATCTTTATAAAACATGAATTATAACCATAGTTATCAAGATCTGAAGTGCCATTTTAGCCCATTATTTTATTACCATGCACACATGATGCTTCATATTCAACCGTCCTGGGAATATATATGCAACTAAAACATTTCCTCTTTATGACAACATAATATCATTTACCTTAATCCTATAGAAACATAGCTACTTCCACAATTTTGAGGTTTAAATTATATACAACTCTACCTTTGTTATAAGATTCTCATTTTAACTATATCAGGAAGCTCAAAAATAATTGTTTGATTATAGACCTTTTTTGAACTATTTCTTCTATCTATTGGTAAATTTGTATTTAGGAACCTATGTTTTTATTTATCAAACATATTTTCTTCTTTCCCATAGTGATACAAATAGCAATCTCCTTCATTCATTTTAGAAACTTACATAAATATGCTCACTAGATGGTTATCTCAGTTTCTATCCTAATATTGTCCCCTACTCAAATTGCATTCATACTTTCACATTGAAACAAAAGGTTTCAAAAATTATGAAATCTTGTCCCTTTATATTTGATGAAATAAACTTTACTTGCTATTATGAAACCTTTCAAAATTTGGATAGCTTTTCCTTTTTCTAGAAACAAACCAACAATATGGCTATATCAAAAAAAAAAAATTCTACATGCTCCATAATAACATAAGTATTTGAATTTGTGTATTCCGAAATGATTATTTCTTTCTTTTTTGTTTTATTTAGGTACCAATATTCCTTTGACATTTTGATACTGGATAGCATTTGTAGTTTCTTGGACCTTATTCCCTTTGCTTGACAGTTGTTGTAATGCCCAAAATTTAAAGGGCAAAACACAACAAACTATTTTTTTTTGTACAGGTGAACTAAAGGATAGTATGTATAGACCTGCACTCTATTATGAGTATTTTATCGAACTATGGGGTGGCTAGAATACAATAATTCATGTTTCCTTGAGGTTATAAGAAATTTTCTTATTCGATCATTGGGTTGGAGATGGTTAATCTTAGTTGTTGTGGAAGAATTTTTTTTCATTCAAAATACTGTATTTCTAGTTTTCAAGGGAGACCAAATTAGTTTTCTATCATTCGTTGGAAACATAAGAGGTAGATGATGTTATCATTATAAATTACACATCCTAACCTTAAATTAAAATATTACACATATGAATGTGAAGATATTTTATACTAGTCCTAGATGTTCCAATTCCAAGTCGTCTTACTAGATATATATACTTAACCTTAACATCCTTTACCCAATTTTTTTCTGGTGTATAGGTACTAATATTTAATGAACTTATTGCATTTTATCCTTTATGAACTTCAACTAAATTGATGTTTTTCGACAAGGTATTTAGAATCAATTTTCAATTTTTTATTCTCCAAATTTTCTATAATGCATTACCATTTACTAACTGTTGACCAATAATTCACATCTTAATAATCCCAACACTAAACTAATTAGGCATACATGCATCTAATAAATTTTTCTTATAGCAAGAAATCTCCACTAGCTTCTTTATATTAATCAACATGCAAATCAACTTCTTTCCATGTATCTTACTACTAGTAGGATACTTCAAACCACAAAAAAATTATGCTCATATTTCAAAATGTATAGATTTAGATAACTTCAAGATGTATCCATGTTATTTTATATTTAAATATTTTCTAATTTTTTATTCTTACTAAGTACATACTCACCAACATAGATCCATTATAGTACTTATCACTCAAAGAAGAAAAATCATATTGAATAAATATGAAATTAATTCCTAAGCTGAGGTAATTTTCCAAATAAGCTCTATCCTAGCTAACCTCATAACCCAGCTAAGAATCACACCATTATTTTTATTTGGTGAAATTAATTAGAAATAAAAACTCAATTAATAATTACTAGCTATCTCCTTTGTTTTAATCTTTTAAGAGCTTCTACAACTATCTTATAGTTTCCTACCTACTATCCTATTTTACCACCTTACTACACTAAAGTGATAGTTAAATAAATTAAAAGAAGACAACATAATTGTTTTGTTTGATAACTTAAATCCTATTTATTTAAATGCATATCTTCATGACTTCCTAAAATAATACTATACAATTACTAGCTCTCCAATTGATAATATTTCCTACTCCTTTTCTATACCTTCCTTTTACATTCTTTTCGATAAATATAACAAAAAAAATACAAATATACTTACCTACACTCCCTACCCCCTAGGCACCTACCCCTTTTCATCCTAAGTCTACTCTCCCCCTTCCCAAGGTGACATATCACCTAGGGTGAGCACATTGCCTTTGTACCAAGGATGGAGGGGCTCAAGGTGGGTATTTTGACTTAGGTCAGAGCAAGGCAGCTTTTGTCTCATTTCACATGTGCCAAGAAGATGTATGAAGTGCCTAGGGATATGATGTTACTAACATGGTATGGAAGTAATATATTACATAATGCATCCAATTACCTTCAAAAGTGTTAATGCACCTTTCTTTAACTAGGTTAAATTTTTGCTTGTTTTTAGTTTGCTTGAAACATAGTGCCTAAGTATCTTTTCCTTGTATAGGTGCTTAAGCCTTCTTTTCTTAGATCCTTCCCCATTCTAAAATATGGCACCTATAACATTTAGATTTTTTAGCTATCATTTTTTTTGTAGAATAAAGGCTTGAGATGACATAACTTAGAAACTACATTGATGGGTTCATGATATTTTATGGCCATTAAGATAATTGAATTAGATGGTTATTATGGAAAGACGAATCAACACCCACTCTTGTGAATAATATTAATAGTCAACCATGACATAAGTTCTTATGTTCATTAAGAACTTTTTTATAGATAAGAAACGTGTCAACCATGACATACTTAGATTCCAGAACCTTGTTACCATTGTTTTGTCATAAGGCATATGGTAATAGTATATAATTCACATTCTAATACACTATAGCTAGAAATAGGACATTTCCTCCCTTACATTTTCTAGCTCTGACCATATTTGAGTTATTAATATTTATAATAGAGTACTAGGGGAGGAGCCTTACAGTTGTTACAATTTTAGTATTTTTATCCTCTTCTCTAGAACACTTGTAATTGTAGCTTTCATTACCTTGTCTTGCAACTAGATTACAAATTATGTATGATCTTCTTGTGACTGCAAGATTTTATCATTTTTTAATGCTTATGATGATAGCACTACTTATTTAGCACTTGGATTTTTTATGTTGACTAACATATTGGTTTAAACAAAAGGTTTCAAATTAAAATGAATTGTCCCTTTAATATTTTCTCCCTATCTAATATTAAACTAGCTAAGTATCTTCGTGATAGAAGCAAAAGGTTTCATAAATTAATACATCTCTTTAATACTTTTCTCTTCCCATGTCTTCAATAGCTTCATGATTTGATCAAAAGGCTTTTTACTTGTAATGAATGTACATCCCTTTAACAATCTCCTAAAAATATTTTGTCTTGACCTCTACATGATTCATTTGAAAGGCTTCATGCATGTAACTTATGCACGATCCTTCAAGAACCTCAAGTCTTCACACTTTTATATGCACATGAAACAAACTTATTAGTATAAAACATGATTTTCTCTCTATATTCTTCCTTATCCTTTACATATTTTTGAATAGAAAGAAAATGGAAACCTCTTCTCAACCTTAAGTTCCAAAAGGAATGATCTAAATTGATTGAGCACAAGAGAGAGTTCAATGCATAAATGGATCAAGTGATGGAAAAAAGGGTGAAAAAAGGTTCAATAATTTTTCTATTATGGGGGAAGTATGTGCTTAAATCTTGAAATAGATAAAAGGAAAATACTAACCTTGAATCTGGAAAGAGTTGTTTCCTAATGTCTGTATGCAGTTTTTGGAAAATCTACAATCCATTTTGTACTGGGAATGTCAAGATAGAGAAAACCCACAAATATTTTGTCCTTTGTAAGAGAAGTTGACCTTAACCCTGTTGATGGAGTACAATCTTCCTGAGGCACAATTGTACCCCAAAAAGTCAACATTGACTTGCACTTCTCCAACAAAATTTCTATTCATGGATCTCTTAAGTTTCACAAAAAGGGTATCCAACTCTACTCTCCAATTCATTGTTCCACACCTATATCTATCAGAAAAATGGTTTATTTGTTGGATGGGTGGTTTGCCTTAGTCAAATCCTAGTTTGGAATTAACCTTGAAATATAATTGAAATTGTAATATGCATAAACAAAGTAAATGGAACTGTTCACCTTGCTTATATGTAAATCCTTGTGGAGGATTTGAATCCTTGAATCCACAAGTACAAAATGCTCCAAATGAATGTAAAAATGTATGTAGGATGTCTCAAATAAATTTCATTAGGTCTTCAATACCAATCTTGAATGTATCTTTGAATAGGAAAAAGGCTTGGATGAAGATGGATGGAGAAATCTTCAACAAGAGGGCTCCATAGAGATTAAATCCTTCAATGGCTAACAATGGACCTCTTTGAGGAATTAGATGCTTGACCACATGAATTCTTTAATGCTTAAATTCTTGGTGGATAGTAGATCTTCACTTCATGTAGGTGGATGATCATTCAATATCTCTTGTGTGTGTAAACTTCATAATAGGTGAATGGATATCAAAATGAGGGAAGAAGGCTTCATTATATAGAGATCTAGGGCATAAACTCCTAAAGAAGGCTGACATAGGAGCATTAAATCCCATTTTACCTTAACCCCTAGGAATGGACCTAGATTAAATGTAATTTAAGATTCTAACATTCTAAACCCAAAATAACTAACTCAAAAGTGGGAAAAGAAACTTTTCAAAGCCTGAGAACCCAAAACTTCTAGAAATAGGTCGGAAATAGAGAGAGAGAGAGAGAGAGAGAGAGAGAGAGAGAACAGGGGGAAATAGATAGATCCATGCAAAAACCCATTCAAGGCACTTGATATGACTCCAAACCACTTACTCAGAGGGCTAAACACTCTTAGATGATAAATCAAGCCCCCACTTTAGCAAGAGTATAGACTCGATGCAAACTCTTGGTAAAGTAGATCATAATGAAATGATAATCTTGTTAAAATTAAAGGGACAAAGAAATCCTAAAGCCCCCAGAGACTCAAGTATTCATCAACTCCAAGATAACAATAAGAGAGAGATCTCTAGAAAAAGAAAAAAAGAAGGAAAAAGAGTGTGATTATCTTGTCCAATGAGAACTTATGTCCCATTGTGAACCACACAAGGAAACTGTGCAACTGGAAAGATGGAAACTCACTATTCAACCCATCAAGGATTCACCCTCCAAAATATACTATTATATAAGAGTAAAACCAAATGATATCCAGTCTTAAGGACACCTTCAACCTTAAGGGATCAAAAATATTTGAAACTAGAGGGATCAAGAGATCCTAAAATATAAATCCATACTTTAAGGATTAATCACTAATCTGGAAAGGGAGAAAAGTTATCTTTAAAAATAATATATATGTATTGAAAAGTGTGTGTGTCCAATAAGTGAGCAGAGTGTATGCCTCCATGTTAAATTCATTTCTAACACTTCAATAAGAGAAATGGATTTGATGGAAACATAAACAACTCCACTAATTATGTTTACACTATGAGATGCCCCCAAATGAAGATAAATCAAGGGAAATACCACATAAACATACAAAGAATATAGAAGGGATCTACCTACTACGGGATTAGTATTATCATAAGATAGTATACATATGATATTATTGCAAATGAATTGACATTATTCCCCAAAGAAAGTAGAACTACAATCACAAATGAGGAAAGATCACATAAGAAATATAAAGAAGAATCTTTTCAGACCATGACCTAGAGATAAAAAAGAATCAGTACTACCAAGTCATGTATCTAAGAAAATTACACAAGGAAACCTGTATAAACAATAGTACAACATAACATGAAACAATCTATGGAAGAATAGAGATACATATAGAGGAACAAGTTTGATTCTTTTATCACCTTACACCAATGAAGTAACAAAGATCATATAAAAGAATCTACAACAAAGACTACCATGAAAGACATGTCAATCAAGTATGTCACCTACTCTTCCCATCTTGTTGTATATCATTTAGGGGAGGTAGGTAACTTGCAAGAGGGACTATATCCAACATAGTAGGAATGATAGCTAGTTGCAAACAAGGATCCTCTTGAGAATCACAGTGTTCAATACTACTTTTAAGTATTAATTGTGAGGAAATAATTTTAGGTAAATCAACATCAATTTTAATAGATTTATATTCATCATTAACATCATGAGTATCATAAAAAGTATCTTTTTCATCTAGATTAATCAAAATAGAATCTAAGATATGAATAGAATCATTAGAATTAGGTAAATTAACTTCATTATTAGTAACAATTCCTTCTAACACATCATGCATAGTTGTATCCAAATAACATAAAGATCTTTTAATAAAAAATTATGAGCATTAACTTGAGCATGACACTTCCTATAGTATTTGTTAGCAGTTCACTTACGTTTTTCCTTACTTGAAATGTATTGAGAACTAGGAGGAACAATTATTGAATCCTTCATAGGTTCTATAGGAGGATTAGTAGGATTAATAGGAGATTGACAAGAAATAGGAGGAGCTTGATTAATAAGCCATAGATAAAGGAGGTATGGAAGGTGTAGGAAAAAAATGATAGTTAAGATCCATAGAAGGTAAGCTTAACTCAAGAATCTTTCATTTCTTATAGACTTGATAAGAACGGAAAAGATGATCAAGACATGAATTAGGTAATTAAGGCCAAAATAAGTCAATGGTAGCAACATCCCTAGGCCTAGAAGTATGGTATAAGCTATGATTAACCATCTTTACTTCATCATCATAAAAAAACCTAAGACATTTATGAATAGGTAAAGCAACAGCATGTATGGCATTTAACCATGGTATAACAAGATTAACTTGAAATTGATCAGAAGTAGGAATACCAAAAAAGGTGGTGCTTACAATATTTCTACAAAGTTCAATTAGTAAATCAATAGAACCAAAACATGGATAAATAAAACCATTACAAGTCTGAATCCATACATCTGATGTATCATAAAAATCATGTTGCAAACTTTTCATAAAAAGATTTTCTTCTATAATAACATTGACTAAGGAGGTAGGATCAACAAGACAACCACAAGTAGGTATCTCAACAACCTTAGCAAAAATATAAAGCAGACCATTAGGATCTTTAATAGTCTTAGAATCATCAAAGGTAATCAAAAGTTCTTGAGGTCTTTTTTTCTTAGATTGTTGTCAAGGTTTAGGTTGAGGCTTCAATTTAGGCTTAGGTTTCAGTTGAGGTGGAGCTAAAACTTGAGATTGAAGCAGAGGTTGGGATTGAGGTGGAAATATAGATGGAACAACATGGTCCACCTGATTAAAAACATGATTAAGAACATCCATATTTGAATCATATACAATATACATAGAAGATGGCTAATAAATAGTATTAGTATCATGTGTAGGTAAAGGATTCATGTAGATTTGCAATTTTTTATTAGGAGGAGAAGAAGACTTATTCCCACTAGCATCAAAATTATCAATAGATAAATAATTAGAATCAATTGAGTCCTAAACCTTATCTTTTAAAGAATAACATTTCTCAGTATCATGACCATTATGGCAATGATATTGACAAAAATCTTTTGGACCAAAAGATTTAGCTACCATTATAGCAATTAAAAGAGGATGAATATGAAGTAAATTAATCTAATTCACATTGTGAAGATTCAGAGAGAAAAGTAAATGTATGATTCAATCGAAAAGAAGTGGATGCAGAAGTGGCATTGTGAGATGCAACAACAACTTGATCAGTAACTATAGTTACATGTTTATTTATTTTGACATAGTGGTTGAATTTTTGAATTTTATTTGGATTAGGAGCAGCATCACGTTTATCAATAGGAATAGGAGCCATTGGAGTGATGCTCTCAAATTGACTCACTTGTACTTGATAATGATGAAGCACTTCACAAAGTTGTTAAAAAGAAGTAAATTCAATAAGCAAAATCTTATCTCTAATATCATTTTAAAAATTTGAAATAAACATACCTTGAATATCAATATCAGGAATAAGATAGAAAATCTGAGAATGAAAATGCTTAAATCTACCAATAAATTCAATTAATTTTTCCTTAGAATTTTGTTTACAATGCAGAAAATCAATCAAAGACACTTACGGGCAAATGTTGTTTTGAAATTATTGAATAAAAGCATTAGCAAGTTGAAGAAATGAATGAATAGAATGAGTCAAAGAAAAAACCATTCTAAGGGCCTTGCCATGAAAATTTCAAGAAAATAACTTCGCTAAAATCCTATGATCATGATGATAATCACTACAACATATTTGAAATGTTTTAAGATGATGAACAGGGTATCCCTTACCATTATTATTTTCAAGACAAGTCATATTGGCTTGCTAAGGAATGAGAGTACAAATAATATCCAGAAAAAAGGGACTTCCCATGTCACAAGTAGAGATGCTAAACTTTTTTTGATTCAAGGATACAAGTTTTTCTTGTAAAGATTAAACATTTTGAGCCGAATTGATAATTATTAAATCATGAGAAGAAATAGGAGAGCTAGCAACAATCTAGAAACACTAGGTAAAATATATTAATCTACAAGAATAGAAGACACAACTGTAGGAATAGTAGGAATTACAGTTGGCATAGGAGTAGAATAAGTAAAAGGAATATTATAATAAGAAGGTTGTGAATTTGGAAGGGACATAGGAGGAACACTCATAGGAATAGAAGGAACCATCATAGTCACTAAAGGAGTATAGGTAGGAACACTAGGGAAAGGAATAGAAGAAGGTTCTACACTAATGATAGGAGTAGTCAACCCTTAATCTTGATCTTTTGAGCCAAAGGTTTAATGTTGGAATACACAAGGTGAGTAATACCATGCAAGAGATTAACACCTTGGTCACTATCATGAAGAAATTTCTTAAGAGCCTCTATAGCTTGAATAGAATCTTGATTATGGTTTTCTTGAAGAAGTTGATTACCCATTTTATCAAGTTCATTTGAAAGCTTTTGCACTTGTTCAGGAGGAACTTTTAAAGTATCATCCTCATCATGAGATGAGTGAGAAGAGTTTTTGTCCATAAAAGGAATAGAATCAGGAAGAATCAAAGTTTTATCTGGAATCCTAAGGAAAGGAGAAGAAGACTCAGGCTCAAAGGTACCCATAAGTCTACAACTACATCTAGCCCTAAGATTAGAAGTAGGACTAGAAGTAATAAAGCTCATAAACCAATGAAATTAAATGAACTAAACTAAGAAAATATAAAGAAACAATATTTTTGTATTTTGAAAGAGATTTTGCATTTTTTTTTGTATTTTTGAATTTTAAAATGCAAGAGCATAAAGTAAATCTAATCTTAATGCAAGAAAAGAACTAATGAAATGAAAGTAAATATAACACCGCAAAGCACAATATGGAATCTAATTCGATAAAAGATAGGGGATAAGCATGTTGGGTTCACTAAAATGAATAGAAAGAAAATGGAAACCTCTTCTCAAACCTAATTTCCAAAAGGAATGATCCAATTTGATTAAGCACAAGAAAGTGTCCAATACAGAAATGGATCAAGTGATGGAGAAAATGGTGAAAAGAGGTTCAATAATCTTTCCATTATGGGGGGAGTATGTTCTTAGATCCTTAAATAGAAAAAAGAAAAATACTAACCTTGAATCGAGAAATTGTTATTTTTTTATTTCTATATGTAGTTTTTGGAAAATTTGCAATCCATTCTGGACTTGATATCTCAAGACCGAGAAAACCCAAAAATATTTTGTCCTTTTGAAGGGAGGTCAACCTTGACCCTATTGGTAAGGTACAATTGTACCTCGAGACACAATTGTACCCTAAAAATTTGACCTTGACATCAAGATTTACTTTAATGGAAAATATTTGTCAAATGGCTAATCTCACTCATTGGGGACCCTACATTTGGTAAAAAAAATGGCACTTTTTGGGTAGTGACATCACCTGCAAATTAGGAAAACTGGGTCACATGCTCAGACCAATCACCAATAATGATACATTCATTTTTATGTTGATGATGACTTTGACAATGGAATTTAATCTTTCCACATGGTAAATTAAATGTTTCCAGCCATAATTTATGAGGCTTTTCTTAATTGATGGTCACATTTGCCAATCTATGGTAAAAATTTAAGTTGAGTTATAGGTAAAGTACATATATTTGACAAGTGTCTCTATTCCAAAGTCTTTCTTAGAAAAATTTTATCCTTCTAATCTTTGGCCCAAAATAGATTATACTATGGACAAGTGTCATTATCTCATAAAGTTTCTCTTAAATTTGTTTTGCTTTAACATTTTAGCCCAAAATGGGATTTAGACCATTGATTTAAGATCATCTAATAGTCATCAAATAGGGTTATTGTATCTTGGATGATACAAATTTATGGTTTCTATATATTTTTACTTTTGGTCATGATATTTTGAATTAATTAAAGATTCACCATGGTTTTGTTACAATTCTTTAGAATAACTGAGAGGGGGGTGAATTGGTTATCCAAGGTCCAGATGTACAAATAAAAATTTTCATATCTTAGTGAATTCATATCCATAAAAATTTTCATCATGCATGCATCCATTAGATTATGCAATCACTTAAACTTATAGGTTATTGTCAAACCAATTTGCAAAAGTGTAAACATGAAACATAATAGATTCAATAACACTTTTGATACAATGATTTAATGTGGAAACCCAATTTGGGAAAACCATCAGCAACATGCTACTCATTCTCAATCTTCTAAAGTGATGCCCTATGAAAGGCCATCCCTATTAAAGGTTACAATGCACACTATTAAATGTGACATGGTTAAAGAATTTCAATCACTCTCTTAGGAGGGAGCCTTGTTAGAGGGCTTTAGATCATTCACTTAGAATTTCACTCAGTTAAAGGATTTACAAATTACTGTTAGGTCAACCTTAACCCAAAGGATTTACCCTAAATTGATACATTGATTAGAAAGTAATAGTAAGGTTTGATCTAATAACAACTTACAACTCTATTTGTAGATTAAAGATCTTTATTTTAATCCTCCATTCTACTTGGCTTTTAGACTCTTCAGCTGGATAGCTTGTTCACCCTTCAAGCATCCATACCCTTAAGCCTTCTTTCTTTCTTTTCCAATATAGTCTCTTCTCTTAGGTCACTAAATGAAGCAATACCCTAGACTCCTTGTCTTCCTTAGGTTCTCACACATGACAACCCTTTTCTTCTGACCAACCATCTCTATAAATAGAGAATTATGATATTTTATCTGTCATCCTCCATCCATTTTAGGGTTAGGTTGGATTAGGTAGGATTCAATGAATCTACCCCTCATTTCATTGCATTCCCTTCTAGAAACTTCTCCTTCAATCCTCTTTGAATTTGCCTCAAAATGGTCTACCATGAATTATGTGCCACCAACTCATCGATCTTATCTTTCACATGGTTCACAATATTCAAGAAATCAAACTTTTTGGCTCAAATTCATCAAATTCATGATCTTTCTCATAATTCTAACACTCAACATTAACTAGCTTTTGATGCTCGACACATACTACATTACTCGACATCCACTATCAAAACACGCAGCATGAACTAAAGTTTACTAGTGCTTAGCATCAACTAAACTTTACTCTAATTACATTAAAATTGACTTTTCTTGGCTCCAACTAATTTTTTTCTTGGCTTGCACTAACTTTGCTCAGAACCTACTATGTAGAATGTTAAGCTTGGCAGACAAACTTTGTTTAAATTGTTCGTCTAAACTTAACCAATGTAACCAACCTTTGAAACCTTAAGTAGATTATCAATGCACTATAATATTACCTTCTTAATTGATTCTTGTACTCCTTTTCATATCATAACTCAACCTTTCCTCTAGATTCTATTGTTACCTCATTTGATCAAATCCTCTTATCAATCAAATAAGTGATAGTACTTAAATCATAAGAAATTTTCTTACTAGCAACTAGCAAGTTTGACATCAATGACAAAATAATGATTGAAACACTTTTATCATACTTGTATCAATCTATTTTCAACAATCTCCCTATTTGGCATTGATGAAAAACCAAATTGACTAGACTTAATTAGTAAGACCAACAAAATACCAAAAAGAAAATAATTCCTTGTATTGAAATCTCTCCCTCTATCAGCAACTTTCATCTTTTGAATAGGTTACAAAATTATGTTCTAATCAACATATAATCAATCAACTCATCCTTATGATTCCCTCTTGATCACTTCTTATATCTCCCTCAACATTATCTCCCTCTTACAAGGTAGATGTAATCAGCAGGTACACTTTCTTCCTCAACACACTTACTCCCTCAACAATCAAGATTTTTCCTTTGGTAGGATTAGACACATCAAGATTTCTTCTTTATCTCTCACAGCTTTCATCTCTTCGTATACTTTCTCCCTCTTTGATAAAAATTCTAATGAATTGTCATCTTCATATGCAAATATGAATATTTTCAGTTTCTCCCTCTAGCACCTTGCTTGTGACTGATTTATAGCTCTAGCTCTTTGATTGCTTTAGGCAACTCCTAAAGTAAGATCCATTGCAGCAATGTGTAACATATGTCAATCAACTTGTTTGATGCAGGGAACTCCTCATGCTTCTTAGATAGCCTTTGATACATGACCCCTAATTCACCTCTTAGATAATCATGAGCATCCTTATCTAATGCTTTTGTGAAGATATTAGCTATTTGCTCTTTTGTGTTAACATATTTCATGTTCACCTCTTTATCTTGAACTAATTCTCTCAAGTAATGATACTTGATTTCAATGTTCTTAGTCTTTGTATGCATCATAGGATTTTTTGATATATTTATAGCACTTGTATCATCACAATAAAGTATCACAAGTTCAGTGATTTCTTCCTTTACACCTTTGAGTAGTTTTTTGATCCATACAGTGTTTGCACAATTTACTACAACAAAAACATATTCAACTTCAACAGTAGATTGAGAAATGTAGTTTTGTTTCTTGCTATTCTATGTAACTAGCCTTTTGCCTAAGAAAAATTCTCCTCTACTAGTGCTCTTTCTATCATCAATATTTTCAACCCAATCATCATCAATGTAGGCTCTCAATTCAAATTTCTTATTTTTCTTGTAGTGTAGACCATAGTCTTTAGTTCCTTTTAGATATCTCATTATTCTCTTAATAGCCATCAAGTGATTCTCCCTAGGATTAGTAGAGAATCTTGCAACTATCCTTATATATAATACAATATAATTTCTACTATGTACTACATATTGTGACTTTCCAATCATAGACCTATACAATGTTTGATTTACCTCAGTCAAATCATCATTCTTTGACAATTTATGTCCTATCACCATAGGTGTACTTAATGGCTTGAAATCCTCCAGTCCAAAAAAAAATCAATATCTCCTTTACATACTTTGACTGAGGAATGTATATACCATAATTCATTTGGTGTACTTGCAAACTCACAAAGAACTTGATCTCCCCAAACATAGACATCTCAACTTATTTTTTCATTTCATTTGCAAAAGTATTACATAAAGTATCTTGACCTCCAAATATGATATCATCAAAAAAAATCTCAAATAACAAAATACCATTGCCTTTCTTTGTCTTCAAGTACAAATTGTCATTATCAACAGTCCTCTCAAATCCAATCTTCACAAGATAATTATGAAGCCTCTCATACCATGCTCTTGGTGCTTTCTTCAAACCATATAAAGCTTTTTATAGTATACATACTATGTTTTTGTTGTTAGCATCAAAAAATCCTTTTGGTTGTTCTATATAAACATCTTCCTCCAATATACCATTCAGATATGTAGACTTAACATCCATTTGATAAACTTTTAAAACCTTTATATGCAGAGTAAGCAAGTAGAGTTCTTACCCCTTCCAGTCTTGCAATAGGAGTGAATGTCTCTCCATAATCTATCCCTTCTTCTTGTGCATATCCTTTATAGATTAATCTTTCCTTGTTCCTTGTGACTTCACCATTTTCATCTAACTTGTTTCTGTATACCCACTTGGTGCTAATCACTTTTTTTTTTCTAGCCTAGGAACTAGAGTCCATGTGTTATTTTTCTCAATTTGTTCAATCCCTTCTTCCATGGCTTTACTCCATTCCACATCTTCTAAGGAATCTTTCAAAATTTTGGATTCTTGTATGCTTAGAAAACATGTAGCATTTCTCAATTTGTTCCTTTTCATTGGTCTAGCATCTTTATCACCAACAATTTGTACAGTAGGATGATGTCTCTTAACATACTTTGATAATATTGGTTCAGCTATGGCTTCTACATTTGATCTCTCAACTCCTAAATCACAATATACCTCTCTGTCAAATAGTTCAACATCTCTTCCATTTACACTAATTTTAGAATCAGAATGTGCATCAACTTCATTCTATACCTTAGCATCTAAATGTAGCTTAGTCCTTGAATGCAACTCGACATTCATAATATGTGACTTGACAATCACACTTTGAAACAAAAGGTTGTTGAGTTACCTATATTAGATTTGCCTAATTTCAATAAGGTATTTCAAGTTCAATGTGATGCAAGTGGTAGTGCAACAGGAGTTGTTTTAAGTCAAGAAGGTAAACATGTTGATTTCTTTAGTGAAAATTTGAATGATTCTAAAATGAAATATTTTGTGTAGGATCAAGATTTTTATGCTATTGTTCAAGCCTTGAAGAAGTGGAGACATTATTTGATTCCTAAGGTGTTTGTGTTGTATACTAATCCTAAAGCTTTATAGTATTTGGAAAGCCAACATAAGTTGAATCAGAGATATATGAAGTGGGTTGAGTACTTATAGAGTTCCACATTTTTGATCAAGAATAAAAGTGGAGTCACTAATTGAGTTGTTGATGCATTGAGCAAAATATGTTCTTTGTTGACTGAAATGAAGGTTGAAGTTCTTTGTTTTGATGAATTAACAAAGTTGTATGATATTCAACCTAATTTTTCTAAGGTGTGGAGAGAGTGCAAAGTTCCAAATATATAAGATCACATGAGTAAGTATGATGAGTATTTCATTCAAGAAGGTATGTTGTTCAAAGGAATTCAATTATGTATACCAAGAAGTGTTATGAGAGTTAATTTGATTAAGGAAAATTATTGTGGTGGTTTGGCTAGACATCTTGGAATTGATAAGACATTAGGTTTCCTGAAGAATCATTATTATTGGCCATAGATGTATGAGGATTTTCATAATTTTGTAAGCAGTTGTAAAAAATTTCAAGTTGCAAAAGGAGTAAGTCAGAAAATTGGATTGTATACACCTATTTATTTTCCTAAGAAAATTTTGAGTGACATTAGTATGGATTTTGTTCTTGGATTACCTAAGACAACAAAAGGGTATGATTCCATACTTGTTATTGTGGATATATTTTCTAAGATGGCACATTTTATACCATATAAGAAGACATAAGATGTTGTGTGCATTGTTGAAATTTTCTTCAAAGAGATTGTTAGATTGCATGGATTACCAAAAAGTATCATTTTTGACAGAGATAGTAAGTTTGTTGATTTTTTTGGAGGACTTTTTGAAAGATGATGGATAAAAAGTTGACATTTATTTCTACATTACATCCATAGATGGATGAAAAGATAGAGTTTTTGAATAGAAGATTGGGTAATTTGTTAAGATTCTTAGTTAGATATAAGCCAAGTAATTGGGAGCTGGTATTGGCACAAACTGAGTTTGCATATAATAATTTTTTAAATAAGAACTTATAAGAAAAAAAAATCTTTTGAGATTATTACTAGAATGTAGCCTAGAGGAATATCATATTTGAGGGATGTTGTTGGTAAAGAGAAGAGAAGTGTTGAAGGGGAAGAATTTGTTGGTTCTATGAATTTTTTTCTTGAGGAAGTGAAGTTGAATTTGGAACAAAGTAATCAAAGGTATAAGGAGAATGTTGACAAATCTAGAAGATGTCATGTTTTTGAAGTTGGTGATGAGGTGATGGTTCATTTGAAAAAAGGAAGGTTTCCTATTGGAACATATAGTAAGTTAAAGATGAAGAAGTTTGGACCTTGTAAGATCTTGAGGAATTTTGATAGTGGTAATGCTTATGAAGATGAATTACCTAATAACATGGCTATATCTCGTATATTCAATGTTGTTGATTTGTATAAGTGTCATGAGTTAGATGATGAATTTGTTGTATCAAATGATTATACTAAGAAGTAAATTGAGGAGGTTGAACAAATATTGGATTAGAGAGAGTTGGTAAGAGCACAAGAGGAAAAGATTACTATGAGTACTTGATGAAGTTGAAGAATAGACCAATTGAAGATGCTACATGGATTTATCAACTTGAGTTGGATTCATCTTAGGTTGTGACACTTGCATGATTTAGGAGAATCATTTCTTTCAAATGTGGTTATCTAATGCAGGAGAATCTTAGGTTGCATTGTAACCCTGCTCTTTTTTTCATTCTGGCAATTTTTTCACCAAGCACACAGTGTTAGCCAAGTACATGCAGTGTTAGCTTAGTACACGTAGTGTTAGCTAAGTACATGCAGTGTTAGTTGAGTTCAATGTTAACTAAGTTGTCCAGTATTGATGGAGTGTTCTTTCATGTGTTGAGTGAACCTAATATTTTCTAATGATTGGGTCCTTTTATGATTGATTTTTTATGTGATTGGTCCTTAGTTTGAGCCAACTCATGTATTTAATTTGGATCTAAATTTAATGATAGAATCTTGTCTTGGGATGAGTTTGGACCATTTTGAGGTTGGCCTTTCTTTTATGTAATGATCTAGAATCTTCTATAAGATGTTTAGATAAGTATAAGTAGAGGTATTTGGTTTAGTTTAGAGGTGGTATCAACACTTAAACAGTTCAAATGAGATGTTTTTGGAATTGTGAATTTGAAGCTAGAACATGGACCTTGAAGTTGTATTTTGTATCTGATTGTAACCCAGAAGGCCTTACAGATGAGCATGTATGCTGCTAACTTGATGAATCAATAAAGGTTCTTTTGTTCTCTCTCCTTGGTGTTGTTCTCTGTGTGTTTTCTTTCATTAGGTTTACTCAGCAAGGTGTTTGGATAGTTAGATGTTCCTTTGACCCTAGCTGTTCATACCCTCCTTACATCAAGATGACATTATTCAAATGCTTGTGGATGGTTCAGCATTTATGGACATAGAGAAAAAGTGGCCATAGTTTAAACAAGAACCTCAAAATCTTAGGCTTTCATTAGTAGCGGACAATGTTAATCCATTTAGAGAGATAAGATGTATTTACTCAATGTGGCCTATTTTTGTTATTGAACAGTAACCTTCCTCCATGGATGTTAATAAAGAGGGAGCACATTATGTTGGCAATGATTGTACTAGGTATTTTATCATTTTATAGTTATTTACATATAAATATAAGTCTTGTAATGAAATGGTCACTAATTATGTAATGTTGTTGTTTTTCATTGAACTAGGTAAGTACCAAGTTAAAGATATGAATATATATTATATTGAGCCTCTTATCAATGAGTTGGTGGAGTTATAGAATGTTGTCACTATGTGCAACATCTATAGACCAATTGGACAAAGACAATTTCAATTCCATGCAATGCTTGTATGGACAATACATGATCTCCAAGGTTGACAAAATTTTGTGGTAGGTAATGGTGAATTCAAGTTGCACATGATAATTCTAAATATTAAAATTAACATATTTAATCTAGTTGTATCATTATCTTGTAGGTCTTCAAACAAAGGGAATATTTGCATGTCCAGTTTTTGGTCTAAAGATCAAATATTGTTATTCAAAAAGTTTAGGAAAACAAGTGTTTGATGAGTATTGGCACTTCTTCCACAAAATTCATAAGTATGGCACTACCAAAAAACACATTTTGAATGGAAAAGAAGAGACAACATCAAAGCCACAAAGACTAACACCCCACCTATGGAAGTTGGAAAATAATATAATAAATTGTCAAGGTAATGTCGTTCCATCTTATGGTTTTTGTTTGAAATTCATATTTTGGTATTGTATTTTGTTTACTAATGATGTAATCGATGGTCGTGAATGTCATCAAGACATTACTGAGCACCTTCCAAAGGGACTAAAATGTCATCCCAAACAATTTAGTAGGTTTCCTTATTACAAGGACCTAAAAAGAATGCATTTGTTTGATACAATGCATATTAGAAATAATATAATAGACATTGTGGAAAATATTTTGGAAAGAAGGCATGACAAAGAAAAAATTGTCAAAATTTGTAATGATATTCATGAATCCAATCATGCACTAAAATTTTCATTCAATCAAAAGGTAATAGAGACCAAATTAATATGAGTGTTTTTCCTTGGTTATTAATGAAGAAAAAAAGTGATTCCATAAAATAAGTCATACAAAAATATAGATTTTCCATAGGATGCTACAAACGTAAGCAGTCTCATATCAAATAAAGGTGATTTTGGGTTAGTGTTGAAAATGCATGATTGGAATACCTTCATCAAGGTAAGCCATCTTCTTCTCTACTTATGATATATTTGTAAAAAAACTACTTCTTTTCATTTTATTTTGTTAGAAAAGAATGAAATCATCAATCTATAATTGTTGAAGTGCATGCTACCCCCATCTCTCCATGAGAACTTTGAAAATAACATCAAAAAACTGATATATGATCTTGGAAAATGCATGAGGTGAGTAGTGATATTTGTTCAATTTGTTGTATATATTTATCACATTCATGATTTGTCTTGATGTGTGTGTATGTGTCTTCAATCTCTTCTAGGTGGTTGCCATCCAAGGAAATCCTTAAAAAATATATATATACAATATTGGAAGAAAATAATTCCTCAATTGATGTATGAAATGAAAAAGTGTCTACTTCCAAAAAAATTCAATTCACAAGAACACTACCTCATACACCAAGTTGAGGAGATTGAATTGTATGGCCTTGCACAAACTAGGTCAATATGGATAGTAGAGAAACACTTGAAGTTTTTGAAAGCTACAATTTGACAAAGATAATGAAGGTTATATGGTGGAGGGGTATATGGTATACTATATTATGGTGTATGTTACTCAATATCTTCCTCATCTTGTAGCAAAGACCCATATAGATTGCATTTGGGATTTGGATCCCACCAAAAAAATTCAAGAGGAGTACTTGGTGGGGAAAGGTAGATTGAGGAAAGTGAGAGGTAATAAGTTAAAATGTTATTATAGTCAAATATTTCATTAATCTTCTACATAAATTAGTCATAAGTCATACACTTTACTTTTTATACAGCTACTCGAGAGTGGGAGGGACTGCATTTATATATTGTCAACAATCAAAGATTGGATGACAGTATGGATTGAATGATGTCAACAATATGGTCACACATTTGCATGGGATTTCATGCCTTTGTTGCATAAAGAATTTCACCATAATGGATATCCAATTGTTATACAAAGGGAAATAGATTTAGAAAATGGTTTAAGATATTTCTAGGTACATTGAAATTTGTTAATCAGCTACATGTTTGTAAACTCATTATACAATAATTTTAAGATGTTTGACATATTATTGTAGGTTAAACACGACAAGGCTATGTTATGAAATGGTTATAAATTTCAAATCAATAATTTGGATGACATGAAGAAAACATGTGATTCTAGGATTAGTGTAGTATTTCAAGTCACTAATATTTTTTATAGAAATGACTTACATTGGATGTCAAGAGTCTGAAAATCAATACCATGAAATATTGGATGATATACTTGAGTGTGACTTTAATTCTTTTGAATTAGTTCTCTTCATTATCAAATGGTACAGGCTATGAATTAACCAAAGTGATCCTGATAGAATTGTCATTGAACATCGTAATAGATTTCCAATGATTAATACATGGTTTTTAGAGGCAATTGGAGATGAGACTTATGTTCTTCTAGGCCAATGTGAGAAGTTATTTTACTCAAAGGTTCCACATAATCTAGGTTGGTCACTTTTTTTATATATGTGATCCAAGAGGAAGATTGATAAAGTATAATATGATGGAATTAGAAGATATAGAGGAAGAAGGAGAAGATAATGGGCATGAAGGTCATGATCAATAGTTAGTTAAAGATGATGATGATGATGATGATGATGATGATGATGATGATGATGATGATGATGATGATGATGATGATGGTGATGGTGATGATGATGATGATCATGATGATGAGATGGATGAAGACAATTAATGACATGAATGAAATGTATAGTTATTTGATCAATTCATATTCTATTTAATATTAATTCATTGGTAGAAATGTACAATTATGTGATCAATTCTTAATCTATTTAATCTGTGATGTACCTTTTAATTCTTTTAATTCATGTTTGATTCTTATGGTGGATGTGATACATTTAGACTTATTATTGGTGTTGATTTAATGTTTATGTTTTGTGTGATGTTGCCACCCTTGATCAAATTAATAGGTAATGGACTATAGACATCATCAACCTAGCTTCTCTTGAAATTCCTTCTTAGACAACATAAGGAAAAGGCAAGGGATACAAAAAATACATAATGATTATGATGTATGCATATTGTACACTATGTTATCTACTATGTAATATTGACTATACCAATCATGAATTTTTTAACTACATATCATAATTGAATTACATGTGTAGGAACTCAAACCACTTTCACAAGCATCCCACATAGTCTCATAAATTATTAGGTATAAATTAACACATTGTATGTTTGAAATAACAATGAAAAAGTAAGGTGGGGCTGGGGGGTTGGGAATCATTACTTCAAACTTGTTCCTCTAAAACATATCACCATCATCCATCTCATAACTTAACATATAAACTAAAATTACATAACATTCATCACATCCATGGCATCAAATAAATAACACATAACACAGTAAATTGGTTACCTAGAAACCCTCCAATGAGAAGGTAAAATTGGGTTGGGGATGAGACACACAATCTTCACTACTATAGTTGTAAAGTGTGGCCTATTATGGCTACAATGTGTTTGATGATAATCTATGATCGACCCTCTAAAAGGTCTACCCTATTAAAGGCTTATAGAGATTGTTAGGTCTCTCCTTCTTAGAGGATTTGAACTTACAATAAAGAAAGCACTTGATTAAGAGATTTATAAAATTCTATCAAGACTTAAAGCTTGCTAGGACTACTTGGTTAAGATATTTTCTTTGTATCACCTGTTAGAATGATTCAATACCATGATCCTTTAATTAGCACCTCTCTACTTTATGTTGGATCTTCTCTTTACTGATTGAACCTTGATCCTCTTGAACAGATATGTCTTCTATGTCCTTTCACTTCTATACTTTATTCTTCTCAAAATTATTCTTCAATACATAGCTCTGTTATAGCCATCTCAAACACCATGAATGCTCTCTTCTCTTAACATTCATCTTCTTGCACACACTTTGCATTCCTTCAAACTCTTTAGGGTTTTCCTTGTTAAATAAAAATTGGTGGGGATAGATTAATTAAGAATCAAGAGTTGTGGTTGATCCATATTTTCACATTAAGCTTCCCTTCTTCTAATTGGTTGCATGTATTGCATAGGGATTCACAATATACCTCCATACTTATCTTTCATAAACATAAAATATGATTATGTCAGCCCAAAAATGGTTTACATAGAATTTTGTGTCATTACAAACAATTATGCCAAAAGTTTTTCACTCAATATCCAAAGATTCTAATGCTCAGCCTTTACTGTGCTCCTTACATCGTAACTTGACTTCTGAATAGCTTAGCACACTCTATTTACTTGACACTTGAATCACTTGACATGTATAATTTGCTTGGGACTTGAGTGACTTGGCACTAACTGTCCATAATGATTAGCTGGTATTGGTTGACAACTTATGCTTGGTATGCCTTGATCACTCAGCTCACACTAATTTCTCGGCTTGCTCTAATCACTTGGCATACACTATGTGCTTGGATTGTACTCTAATTTTACTAGATTATGCGTAAGTTTTTTGTCACTGCCTTGTCAAAACCAATCTAAGATTAACAATCTCCCCCTTTGACATGAGTGGAAAATTTTACTTTTTCATGGCCTATACATTCATACATTATGCATAAATCAGACAATATATACTTTGTTACTCGGCTCATATACAAAACTTCAAAATTTCAAAATTTTGCAAAATTGTTGTATCTCCATATTGTATTACTCACCCTGAGTAAATGCTTCATTTCTATTTCTTCTCAAACACTCCTACTGATTAGATATCTTCCTTGAAAAAAAAATTCCTTCAAAATTTCATAATTCCCCTTTTGACACTTATATTATTTGGGTTGTACACTTATTGTGTGTTTGTCCAAAAACTACTTATGAAGCTCCATGATTATCTTCAAAGCTGCATCCTACTTATTGTATGCTACGCCTAGAGATATAAATTAAAAATCTAGCTAGGTAGCAAGGTCAATTAAGACATCATGTATTTAAATATGATAATCTTTCTTTATCAAAGTTTTTGATAGGCTAGTTCCTTATGTAACACTTCCATGTGAGGAGTTATCATTGGTTTGATATTAATTAGAGTAAATCTTATGTTAGCATATTGTTCTTTCATCTTAGCAAGCCTACTCTAAGTTGACAATAGCCTCTGGAAATGTATATGACTTTGAATAGGAGATAGCTTTATAATACTACCTATGAGTTGTAGATCTCCCTATAGTTGGTCAACAACCATGTGGGTCTCTTGTGTGACCAATTAAACATTGCATAACTTAGTGTATAGAGAGAATATATTCTCTAACATTGTCTTCACACTCTCCATCTTGGTTGCTAGATCAACCTGTCTAAGTGCAATAGCACTAGATATCTTTTCTAGTACCTTAGTATGAAATTTTCTTTATGACTATTCTAATAGTTTTACATTAGAATCTAGATCTTCATCATTAATCTTGTCCACAATAGTGACAAGTTTCTCTATCATGGGCTTATTCTCATTTAGTTTTGGGAAGCTAAAGGCATCAAATAATATGTCTTTAATGTCATGTAAGACTTGCTTCTACTTGTATTCCCTCCTCGGTATTTCTTGTCCCTTTTTCAATTGAAGAGCTTCCTATAGTATACTCATTTCTTCAATAGTGATTGTGTTTAAATCAAACTTTAGGAGTTCAGTCACTTCATCTAGACTTACATCCTCAAATGATGTAACTTTATCACTCTTAGGTGTGTTGGTAATTGGCCTTGATATTTGCAATGGGGTTTCCTATGTACTTGGTTGTTGAAGAGTTTGACTGCTAAGAGGAGCTATAGAAATTGGCAATGTGACCAGAGTCAATATGGAAATATGTTCCTTTGGCTTAGTAGTCAAATCCAACTCTTCAATTCTGACATCTTCCTTCTATACTTCACCCTATTGTGGTGGTGTAGGTATAGGACTTGCTTCCTAACCTTTGTGAACTTTAGTTCCATCCTTTTCAATTGTTACCACTACTGATAAACCTAAAATTTGTAGGTTTGGTGCTAATGTACCTACTTGATGTACTTCTACATCTTTCATATGGAATACAACTATAGGCATTTTTTATGGTGTTAGTTGTGTGACCACTTGTTGTTCTTGGTTTATACTTTGACCTTGTGAAAGATCCTATGACTCCTTGTATTTTACCTTTGTAGATGGTGGGGGTACAGTTAATGTGTCTTTTGGTTTCTCCCCTATAAATACAAGTTCTTCCTTTTTAAATTCATCGACTCTCACCAATATAGGATTTGTGCATAGCATTGTTGCATTGGTAGAGTCTTTAGGATTTTCTTCAAGTCATCCTCAATCAAAGGGTTCATATTTTGCATTGAATTATCAAAAAAATCCTTGATAATAACCACTTAGTCCTATTGACTCTCTTTGTCTATGTATGGAGGATTGGTACTCGAAACTTGTACATCTTGTTGCTCATCTTGAACTATAGCCTCCACTAATTCTTCCTCAATACCTACCACACCAACTTCCTTGACTAATTTTTCATCCTTTCCTTTTTCTCCTACCACATTATTCTCAAGTTCTTGCATTACTTTCTCACCTTTCTCTATGATTTCTAGAGTGGCTAACCCATATATTAATTTCCAAGTTGAAGTACTTTTGTTAACCACATCTTCAATATTCTTCTTCAGGATATGAAAAGATCTATATACGGGGGAAATTTTAATCTTATGCTTTTTCATAGCTTTAGAAATATTCCTTTTATCTAATTATGGCATAACTTGAGCTAATTTTTTCCCTCAATTTTCCTTTCTATTTGTAATCTATATTGTCATTTCTGCTCAACTTTGTTATATAGGCTTTTGGGTAATGAGTTGGCAATTTCTACAGGAGTTGTCTTAAAAGTATTCATCATGTAATGTATGGCCTCCTCTACTTTATTCTTATCAACTTTTCCTAACTTATCAAAATTTATGTGTAAAATCAAATAAATTTTCATTTGTAGTTATGTTTTCACATAAATTATCAAATATCAGAAGAGGGATTATGGCTTACTACCTTGTATTGACTTAAGTCATCTAACTTGGTCTTCTCCTCATCTAAATCCTTTTTTGGTGTTCTCTTCTTCCTTAGTCTTTTGTAAGTCTTCTTGGCAGGCTCACTCAACTCTTTTGTATCAACTGCTCTCTTGCCTTTAGGCTTAGTCACTTTTGTGGTGTTAATAGTGGTTGCCCTTATGATTGACCTAGCTATAGGTATAGTTTACTTCTATTATGGCTTCTTCATAGGCTTATGATCTATGTTCTCCATTTTCCTCTCCTTATCTTTTCTCTTCTTGGTCTTTTATTTAGGTGCTTCATTGGATTCTTCTCCCTTAGCACCTTCTGCATCATGATCTTGATCTTTACCAAGGCCTTGTGTTAGTTATAATGGGGGTTGGCTTGTTTATTCCTCTTCATCATCTTCTTCCTCTTCTTCTTCACCTCCTTCACCAAATCTCTCTTTTAGTTTCTTCACCAATTTTTTCTTCTTTCTAAGAACTACAGTTATCTTCAAATCAATTATGATCCTAGATTTTCCTTTCTCATAGTTTCCAAATGAGGTTTCACTCTTGTCAATATCTTCTACTAATAGAGTTGTAATTGTTGTAGAGGCTTCATCCACATTGATTTCATATAGAAAGGGTTTAAGCCATCTAACCCTAGGTATTGCTGCTTGCACATATGTGTGGTCTACATCCACTAGGAAATAAACATCATCATAATGTTTTTCCACTAAGGACACATGAATCTTCAATATATGCTTCATGGATTTCTTAAAATCCTCAAAATAACTAGTCATCACTAACTCAAAGTTATCTCCAAGATTCTCAATAAATTTTGAAATCTATTGTGCAATTGACCTATTGGTCTTCTGAGAAACCTAACCAAAGGTGGGGAAGGTGTTTTACACATAGAAGAATATGAAAATAATTAAAGAACTAAACTTGCATGATGCACTTTTTGCTTTCTTGATGGCCTCCAAGTTTTTTGATAATTGCTGTAGTTATAACTTGGCAAGGTAATAGGAATGGTATCTCTTTACTATTTTGTAACCCAAATCTCTAGGCATACATGAAATACTATTCAGTCAGTTAGACTAAAAGAACTTGTGAGCTATCACTCTCATTTCAAAGGTAATTAGGGGATTACATATAGTGTTAATAGACACCCCTCTCTTATTCCATATGGCACCTATATTCTTTTCAATAGTTTCTTGTGCATCACTTCTCATACTCTTAGGTCTATCAAGGGTAGGGTACCCTGATACTTAGTTTATAATCATCTTAGTGATCTTAATTGGTCCACCTTCCAAACAAATATAGTTATCATTTATATGGCTCAAAAAAATTTGAATCCACTTGGTCTTGGACATTTGAGGAAAATCTAGGGCATGGTTTAACGCTTTCTGTTCAACAATTTTACGCTCTTCCTTCAAGACTCCATTATCACAAATTTTATTGTAGGCATCTCTTATTTCATGTCTCCTAATTCTCCAATAATTTTGGTATAACAACATCTGATATCTTGGATCATAAGAACCTTGGGTGGTATCATGGATAAAGCATCAAACAGATCTCCTTTGTAAGCAATTTTGGGAATAGCACAGAATGAGAGTTGTCTAACATCATTACTTATCAATTGAACATTGAAAATCTCTTTCCCCTCTTTTCTAACATTTGTAGAAGAGCCAGTTGCCATTTTGATAACCTAGGGTTTGTGAGAAATAAAATAGCATAGCTCAACAATAGCTAAATACCTTTCAAATCTTATGAACAATGTCAAATAGCTATTGAATTCAATTTAAAAAATTGGAATCTTTTTTTTCAATTTGCCTCAATGCTCTTCGTGAGCTCTATCAACTCAAGGAAGTGAAAATGAGTCAAAAATTGACTATATAGCCCTTCATATTCAGCATTGAATGCTCAATGCTTACATACTTGTAAGCTCTACTATCATAGGACTTTCAACATGCTTATTCAACATTGTGAGCTTGGCACTTACCACCATATATCTTTAACTTGGTTGTAACTACTATTCATTTCCTTTCTCAGGAACAGCAACAAAATCCTTCATGCTTGGCACCAACAAAGAAAACAACAAAACTATAGATTTCCTCCAGGTTCTAATCACTACATTGCATCTTAATTCATGCATATATGATCTTTTCAAATCTTAGATTCTTGGAACTGATGTATAATAGAACTTTTCAAATATCAGTCCCACATATATCTTTTACTGCCTAGTTGAGGGTGATGTGATTACCTAATCCATTGGATGAAGTGATCTCATATGAGCATAACATATTGCATTCTTCCTTATTTTTTCATGTCTTGTTCATCTCCACCTTTACCTTCTCAACATTGACCATTTTTTTCCTTTACTAGTTTCACTACTCAGTATTGGTAACCTAGTTGGACAATTTCTACTGACATGACTAGTCTTGATAATACTAAAACATGTAGTTTCACTCAACCATCTACTATTGTTGCCTCTAAAATGTGTTCTAATGCAATACTAAGTAACATGTTCATATTCTTGAAAATAGTGACAACTATACCTTGTGTTGTAATCCCAATCATAGGAGTTTTTATTTTGTTGTACCTTTGTCTACTTGGCCTTGGATCTGCATTCATATACATTGTGTCCATTTTTATAATAATTTTAGTATTATCCTTGAAATATTAGAGTGTTCATGGTCTTGGTCTTTCATTCATTTTCTTGATGTCCTTGTTGTTGTAGTTGTAGCAGTATCCTCTATAATTATGCTTGGGGTTCCGATTGACATGAGTTTTTCTCCTGCAAACATTTGTTTTATGACCCAATTTCCACAATTATTACAAGCAGTTTTGTAATTCTTTCCTTTATTATTCCTTTTCTCATCACTTTTAAATGATTCTCCTTTCTTAGTATTTGTGTATCCTAATCCAGTAGTATCATTGTTAGGTCTTGGAGATTTTATCAAATTTTTGAAGTGTTTGATGGATTTACTTTGTTTATTAAATCTTTCAATGAATTATTTCTCTTCTCTCATTTCATTTCTCAGTTGATCACTTTATAACTTCAAGGTTGTGATCTCAATGTCCTTTCCATTCAATTTATGGTTTGCAAGCATCAATTGATTCATTGTATTTAATTGCATGTTAGCAAGCTTTCTCATATCTAATGTCTTCTCTTCAAGTCTATTAGTCAATGGTCTTTCATCATCTTCAATCATGAATGTCTTCCTCAACTTTCATTTTCTATTTGGTCATCTCACATAGCAATACTGATTGAACTTCTTGTTCTATCTTAAGATTTTTGACCTCTTCAATTAGGGAATTTTTCTTTTCCATTAGATTTTCAACTATTGCATAAAAATCACTTGATTTTCCATCCTCAAACAATCCAATAGTGTCTTCTTCCTAGTATTGATTGTCATTTTTTTGAATAGCTAGTTCCTTTCTCCTTTGCAATGAACATTGCAATTCATCTCTTACCTCCTTGAGTTTATGTAAGGAAACTTGTATCTCAATCTTTTGGTTCTCAATAGCCTTTCCCAACTTGTAGACTTCCATCTTCAATATCTTACCTCCAAGGTTGTAAAACTTTCCTTTCTAGAGAACAAATCTTTGATGCTAATTGTTGGAAATAACAATGGGAATGTAAGTTCTAAGGGCGGGGTGGGGGGTGAATCATCACTTAAAACTTTTACCTCTAAAGCATATCACCGTCATCCATCTCATAACTAAACATGTAAAATGAAATAGCATAACATGCATCACATCCATAGTATCAAATAAATAACACATAACATGGTAAATTGGTTACCCAGAAACCCTCTAATGAGAAGTAAAACTAGGGTGGGGATGACACCCACAAATCTTCTTTACTACTATTGTAAAGTGTGTCCTATTATGGCTACAATATATTTGATCATAATCTATGATCTACCTTGTGAAAGGTCTTCCCTATTAAATGCTTACAAAGACTATTAGGTCTCACCATAATAGAGCATTTGAACTTATAATAAAGCAAGCACTGGGTTAAGCACTATTAGGACTACTTGATTAAGAGATTTTCTCTATATTACCTATTAGAATGATTCAACACCACGATCCTTTGGTTAGCACCTCTTTTCTTGAGGTTAGATCTTTTTTTTACTAATTGAACCTTGATCCTCCTGATTAGATATGTCTTCTCTATCCTTTCACTTGCATATTCTATTCTTCTCAAACTAACTCTTCAATACATAGCTCTGTCATAGCCATCTCAGCTGCCATGAATGCTCTCTCTACTCTTACCATTTATCTTCTCACACACACTGTGCATTCCTTCAAACTCTTTAGGTTTTTCCTTGTTAAATAAAAATTGGTGTGGATGGGTTAGGTAAGAATCAACAACTATGGCCGATCCATATTTCTGCCTTAAGCTTCCATTTTTCTAATTGGTTGTATGTATTACATAGGGATTCACAATATACCTCCATACTTATCTTTCATAATCATAAAATATGATTATGTCATCCCAAAAATGGTTTGAATAGAATTTTGTACCATTACAAACAATTATGCCAAAAATTGTTCACTAGACATCCAAAGATTCTGATGCTTGGCCTTCACTGTGCTCCTAATGTTGTAACTCGATACACTCTATATACTCAGCACCTGAATCACTCAACATGTATAGTCTACTCAAAACTTGAGTGACTCAAAATTAACTATCCATAATGCTTAGCATGTATTAGTTGATAGCTTATGCATGGCATACCTTGATCACTCAGCTTGCACTGATCACTTGACTCACCCTGATCACTCGACATACACTATATGTTTGGATTGCAATATAATTTTGCTAGATTATGACTAATTGTTTTGTCACTACCTTGTCAAAACCAATCCGAGGTCAAAACCATATATATTAGATTAATGTATTTTATCATTTTTTAAACATCTATCTCATTACAAACTAGCTCTCTCATTTCATTGAATGTAGGTACTAGCAAATAGGTATTTGTTAGATGTGTCATTATCAAGCAAGGGAAGTATTAGAATGGAACAATAAAGTGAGACATGTAGTATGTCTACATTAAGGAAATCAACTAGATGCCAAAAGATCATAAATAAATTCAATAAACACATGAAATATTTCCTTACTCAAGGGGCTCATGTTCTTATAACAATGAGAGTAAAGTCAACTTCAAGGTGCCCTTTAGGTGCCAACATTTATAGAGATAGTGGGTCCTAAAGGAACTTCCTCTAAAAAATACTATCTTTTGTGTTGAAGAGAGGTTCTTTCACATAGCACCATCATCATTACTTGGTTTGGGCTATTTTCCATGGATGATTAAGGTCTCTTACAAAAATTTATCAAACTGATGAAGTATATTAGATTTCTTTATGATTATAGTAGTTGGATGTGCATTGTTAGATATAAAAAAAATATGTGTAGGTATGCACTCTCAAAAAACTATATGCAATAGAAATACAATGCACAAAGTAAAATAATAGATATATACATTGATGGAAGGCCCATGCCATTGTAAAAGAGTAGTTATTGAAAATTATTGTATTAGATGTTAAATTTCAACATAAATTGAGTATAATTGTTTCAAGTAAGCAGACATGAGAACAATGCCCATGACATTGGAATGTAGCCTGGTGATAATCTCGATACACTACTCGAACATAGGGTAGTTGTTGGTTTGGATGTACATTATAGTGGTCGAGGTATACATTTGGTATTTGATCTTTATATATTATTACAAGTAAACATCTTAATTTGAAATTGGTTTACTAATACAAATTTAATTATTTAGGGTCATGTTTAGATTAATATAACATTTTGTATTGCAGTTGCAGAGGACATAGATGCCATTGTTCATGATGAGCATGTTGAGGTTGAGGATGCCAGACAAGATGATGTGGCTAGATCAGGTAAAGAGAATCATGATTATGTCCTTTAAAGTAGTCAAATACTTGTAAAAATCATAATAAAATGTTCTTAATTAACCCTTTTATTTGATATTGCAGAGGACCCCCCTTTGCATCATGAGCAAAGGACTAGGCATGCACAACATAGATCATGAGAAGAGTGTGAAATACCTATTGAGGGGGGACATGAATTTTATGACATGGATGTTCCTCTTCAAGATTACAAATGCCAATCTAAAACAACCTCAAAGAAGAGCAAAAAATGATTATTATATAATGTGCAAGTTAATTGATCATGACAGATTTTTATGTCTGTGTGGAATTATTTATGTGCTAATGAATATTCAAAAATTATATATTAGATTAATGAATGTTGATGAATGTTGCAAGTTAATGAATTTTAATTAATCTTATGTGTTAATGAATGTATGAAATATCATAATTAATGAATGTTCACTTTTATTAGTGGATGAAAGAATGAATGAATGGTGTTAGATGTTAAAGAGGAATTCAGATTTATTTTAGGAGGGGGTGAGGGGGGGGGTTGGGGGAATGAGCTTCCACCTTCACATGGTTGGCCCTATTTAGTAGAGAATAGTAAAGTGATTTTTAAATAAATTGAAGCTCAAATGTACCTAAACACTCGAAGCACACAAAGATTACAAAGGACATATTTTGGTTGGTATTATTTATTATAAGCATTTTTTTTATTCCAATAATCTTTTATATTTTTTTGCATGATGTAATGATTATCCTTGTATTAACATGACAGGGATCATCACTAAAGGTCGGAGAACAATGATGGGGGCATAAATAGGACACAAAGAGAGCCTCATCATGACTTACAATCCAACTACATGGTTTTCAAGTGAAAGCCTAAGTGAAATCATAAAAAGGTAGAGCTATATTTAGTGTGAGGATTTTATATTTTCATGATAGGTATCTTCCCAATGACTTTTCTCTTTAACTTATCAAGATAACGATATTTTGGACTAAACACACCAACTGGACCAAAACATTTCTATAATTTTCTCTATTGACTTATACCTTTTAACCAAGAATATAAAACTAATTCTTGGTAGTTATCCAAACTATCAAAATCTTTGGTGCCCCAAGTTGTACTAAAAACTTATTTTTCTCATAAAGAATTTCTATGTTGTACAACCAAAGAGATAGCATGCTACTTAGAAAGATCTTTATAGAGATGTCAAGCCTAATTAATGTAATAGTAGATGATTAAAATAACTTGGATTTCAATCAACATCAATGCTTCAAACCTTAAATATTGAAATTAATTTAATGAAACACTGAGTAGACTTGAGAAGATGCAAACCTAGTGATATATGATAATCGAGTATATTCATTAACATGCAATTCTAAATTTATTTGTAGAAATCCAAATCATTTGGTTCTATATTTGATTAGAATGGTTGGTAAATGACTACCATAGCTACTTTATAGTTGCTACAAATCTATAGAAATCCAAGTAATTTTCTTCCCCCTATTGAAATTGTAACATCTAGAATCCTATTTCAAATTGTACTACCTTGATAAAATTGTGTTTGATTTAAGAAATATATTGATGTTCTTTTGATTGGCTTAGTTTGTTTCTCATTTTAGTATCTATGGTTTTTGTCTTAGTTACATATGCTTGTACTTCTAATTTCATTAGCCTAGAATAATTTGGACATATATTTGAGGGAGATATTAGATTTAAGATATACATGTCTTCATCTTTTTTTATTGAGAATATGAGTAGGAATTCCCTGGGAACATAGTTTCCATTGTTAATGTTATGTTGATGCAATGTGTCTTGATTTAGGTTGATAAATGCCCAAATATATGTACCATTTAGAATATATTGCAACATACATTTTCTCACCATGATATTCTAGTTGTCTTTACCATATAAAATTGAATAGAGAATTTGATACCTTAAGAAGTGACTAGAAGTTGAACCATTAGGACCTTCAATAGAAGCTTGAAGATGTGAAGGTATCTCTAAAAAACTTATACATTCCATGAACTTGTCAATATTTTTGACCATCCTTGTTGGAACTTGCTTAGTATAGAGAATTGATCTAAGTCAATGTTTGAAATAGAAACAATGCTAAAAGAATGTCATTCTGAAAGTGATATAAAAGGAAAGTTCAAAACAATAACACTGATGCAGGAGCATCCAAAGGTATAAGGGCAATCCTGTGTCACCCAAAAAAATGTATTTAGACTTAGTTTCTATTTCATGTGTTTTCATTTTTTGGACACCCATTTGGGTCAAATAAAGGTTCCAACTCTCATAGTTCCACTATCAGTGTGCTAGTAAATCCCGAAAAAATAGGAGTATGTAATTGGGCCATCATTTTGGTAAACTAGAAGGTGTGAATTGGCCAGATGAATGTAATTGTGATTTAGAGTATTCCAAAAAAAGAATTAGGTCAAAAGGCCCCATGGTTTGAAAGTTATTGCAGTTTTTCAAGTTTTGGAGACCTCCTAAGAATGCTTCAAAGTTAGGTTAGGGGCATTAAATGACCTTGAAAAGGGCTAAAAAATGGGGATGAGTGAAGCTATCCATAGGGCTATAGAGCGCTTCAAGATCTTTCTAGAAATGTAAACGGTTCATCAATCGAAGCTACGGTTCAAAAGTTATGCCTCCCAAAATTTTGGTTACTGTTTTTGGATTCTTCTAGATTTGCGCCGACTTCTAACGCAGCTTCTGGAGCCTTCTATTTGGTCGATGGATGCCTACTAGCACTTTCTAGAATGTATTCCTAGTCCTTAACCCTCCGGGGTCTATTTAAGGAGATTCCTGGCATTGTAGAAGGCAATTCAGAGTGGAGTTTGAGAGGAGGTACTGAAAGGAGAAATTATCTCCACATTTATGCTATTGTAAGCCCTTAGGGCATGTTTTGAAGTTTATTTTCTCTGTACTGAATGTACTAGCTTATTTTTCAGTTAATGCAATTTCCCTTTTCTGTTTTGTCCATTCTGTTCTTGGGTTGTGTCCCCATCAAGTGGTATCAAAGCCAGGTTTTCCTGAGTGTGTAGACAGAGCACCAACTATGAGGTAGTTTGCGCCAGGACTGTGTGGTTGTGGGTTTGAGTTAAGAAGATGCCTCCATGAAGAGAGCATGGCAGAAGGGCCAGAGCTATTAATCTTGAGGAGGTTAGAGCCCTCCAAAGGCAGGTACAAGCATTGCAAGAGGAGCTCCGTAGAGGAGCAACTATGGCTGAAGGTGATGAAAGTGAGGATGACAACAAAGAAGATGAAGTTGGACCAGAAGGGGAATTTGATGGGGAAGTTCTGAATCATGCAAAGGAAAGGATTTTTAGGGCCATTACTAAGTTTGGGATTGAAGTGGGTGTATTTTCAAGAAATCTGAAACCAAATGAGTTGATCGATTGGATCAATGAACTGGAAGAATACTTTGAGTATGAGGATATCAGGGACCCAGATAGGGTTAAGTTTGCAAAGGCCAAACTAAAAGAACATGCAAAAATCTGGTGGAAAGAGGTTCAATTAGAAATAAATAGAAGAGGAAAGGAGAAGATCACAAGATGGGATTGCATGGTGGACAAATTGAAGAAGCGGTTCATTACTGTGGACTACGAGCTTGATTTGTTTAAGAAGATGCATGGGTTAAAGCAAGCAGGAAGATCAGTCCAAGAATATACAGAGGAATTTTACTAACTCTTGATTAGAGGGGGGCATGCAGAAGCAAATAAGAAGAAGGTTGCTCATTATATCAGTGGGTTGCGACCTAGCATCTAGGAGGAATTAAGTCTGGTAAGAATGACCAGCGTTGAAGAGGCATACCAGTTTGCCCTACAAGTTGAAGAGAAGCTAGATAAAAGGTTTGAAGGAAGACAAAGAGGGCGCAGTCAAGGAGGAAGAGGAAGTGATAGATCATTTGGAGGCCGCAATGAAACCCAAAAGAAAAATGAAGATGTGGGTACTAGCAGGAACCAGAGAAATGAGGGTTTCAACCGCTCCCATGATCAAGACTTTGGAAATCAAAGAGGAAGAGGTAGAGGACATGGACAAGGAAGAGGCAGCTTCCATGGTACCTATTTCCATTGCAATGAAGAAGGTCATCGTGCCTTTGAATTCCCTCAATGAAAAGGAAGGACAGATAGGAGAGTTGAGGGCCAAGCTAGGGTTGCTCATGTGGATGAGGATGCACAATCATCACATTCAGAGGATGCAAAAAGAGGAGAGACCTTGGTAAATGAAAGAGTCCTACTAAGTGGTGAGATTGAACCAGGACAACAAAGGAGTTTGTTCTGTACCAGATGCAAGTGTGAGGATAAATGTTGTGACGTGATCATTGATGGTGGTAGCACTGATAACTTGGTATCAGAAGAGATGGTCTCTAAGCTGAAGCTCAAGAGGGAGAAACATCCCCAGCCCTATCAGATTGCTTGGGTAAAATATGATCATAAAGTCCTGGTAAGTGAAAAATGTTTAGTGAAATTCAAAATTGGGAGTTACCATGATGAAGTTCTCTGTGATGTTATTCTGATAGATGTTTGCCATCTATTGTTGGGTAGACCATGGCAGTTTGATAGACATGCAGTACATGATGGGCATGCAAACACATACTCTCTGAAAAAGGATGGAGTTCGCCACAAATTGAAGCCCATGAAAAAGGAAGGTGAAAAGGTATGTAGCAGTGTAGGATTTGTCTTGTTGATAGAAGGATGTTTTTAGATGGCATGAAACATCAGCATATGTGCTATGCTTTGATTCCTAGGAAAGATAAAGAAGGTAGTAGTGAAATACCACTTGAAGTTTTAGATTTACTAGGGGAATTTGGAGATATTATCTTTGATAATGTTCCAGATGGATTGCCACCAATAAGGCAAATCAGTCATCAGATAGATCTGATTCCAGGAGCTAGTTTGCCTAACAAGGCTGCTCACAGGATGACTCCTACTAAAACAGAGGAGCTAAATAGACAGGTTTAGGAGTTGTTGAGGAAGGGCTTGATTTGAGAGAGCCTGAGTCCATGTGCAGTACCTACAGTACTCACACCAAAGAAGGATGGAGAGTGGAGGATGTGTACAGATTCTTGAGTATAAATAGGATAACCATCAAGTACTAGTTTCCTTTGCCAAGGATGGATGATCTTATGAATTGTTTGAGTGGAGCTCAGTACTTCACAAAGATAGATCTCAAGAGTGGCTATCATCAGATATGAATTCGAGAAGGAGATGAGTGTAAAATAGCCTTCAAGACCAAGGAGGGTATTTATGAGTGGTTAGTCATGCCCTTTGGATTGACAAACACCCCAAGCACCTTCATGCGGCTCATGAAAGAGGTACTTAAGAAGTTCTTGGAAAAAAAATTTATTGTCTATTTGGATTGTATTTTAATTTTTAGCAAGATTTTGGAAGAACATTTACTGCATATTCGTAGTGTCCTTGAAAGGCTAAGGGAAGAGAAACTGTTAATTAATCTGAAGAAGTGTATCTTTGCAAAAAGGGAGTTAGTCTATTTGGGGTTTGTTATATCACCTAAAGGTCTCAAAATGGATCCAAAGAAGGTAAAAACCATCTTGGAATGGCCTACTCCAAGGTCTGCTACTGAGGTAAGATAATTTCATGGTCTAGTTAGTTTTTATAGGAAGTTTATTAAGAATTTCAGTGGCATATGTGCACCCCTAACTGATACAATAAGAGGGGATAGAAAAGAATTCAAATGGACTGCAGCAGCTGCGAGAAGTTTTGAATTGCTAAAGAAGAAGGTGATAGAACAGCCTGTGTTGGCACTTCTAGATTTTAGAAAGGTTTTCTAGGTGGATTGTGATGCCAATGGCAGCACTATTGGGGCTATATTAAGCCAAGAAGGTAAGCCTATTGCATATTTTAGTGAAAATTTGAATGATGTAAAGAAGAAGTATTCTGTTTATGATCAAGAGTTCTATGCAATAGTTTAGGCCTGAAAGAAATGGAGGCATTATTTATTACCAAAGGAATTTGTTTTGTATACTGATCATCAGGCATTACAGTACCTAAATAGCCAAGGTAAATTGAATCAGAAGCATATGAAGTGGGTAGAGTTCTTGCAGAGTTATACATTTGTGTTGAAGCATAGAAGTGGAAAATCTAACAGGGTTGCAAATGCACTAAGTAGGAGACAGTTGTTGCTTACAGTAATGCAGGTTGAAGTAGTTGGGTTTGATGAACTCAAGAATTTGTACCCTAAAAATCTTGATTTTGCTGAATCATGGAAAGCTTGTAAAGAGCCTATTGTTGTAGATAGAATCAAGTGGTTAGACTATTTAATTCAGGATTGCATGTTGTTCAAGGGTAGTCAATTGTGCATTCCAAGGAGTTCCATGAGGGAAAATCTAATTAAGGAGAAACATAGTGGAGGGATGGCAGGACATTTTGGTCAAGATAAGACCATTTCCATTCTTAGATAACATTATTTTTGGCCTCAAATTTCACAGGATGTGAAGAAGTTTGTACAGAGTTTCCAGATTTGTCAAGTTGCCAAAGGGTTTAGTCACAATACTAGCCTATATCAGCCATTGCCTGTTCCATCAAGGCCATGGGAGGACATAAGTATGGATTTTGTTCTTGGATTGCCAAGGACACAAAGGGGTAATGACTCAGTATTCTTGGTGGTTGATAGGTTCTCCAAAATGGCACATTTCATTCCATGCCACAAAACTCATGATGTTGTCCATATTGTAGACTTGTTTTTCAAAGAGGTGGTAAGACTACATGGTCTTCTAAGGAGCATAGTTTCTGATAGAGCTACTAAATTTGTGGGGTATTTCTATAGGACATTGTGGAAAAAGTTAAGAACTGACTTGAAATTTAGTTCCACACATCACCCACAAACTGATGGCCAAAAAGAAGTGGTAAACAGAAGTCTGGGCAATTTGCTGAGATGTTTAGTTGGGGATAAGCCCAAGGGATGGGATTTGATTCTACCACAAGCAGAGTTTGCTTACAATAACTCTATAAATAGGAGTACTGGAAAATCACCATTCCATATTGTATATGGGAATAGCCCAAGGACTGCACCAAAATTGGGAAGATAGAACAAGGGGAGAGGACAAGTGTTGAAGCTGAGGAATTTGCTAAACATATCAAGCATCTACATGAGGAGGTTCAAGCACACATCACCAAGATGAATCAAGAGTATAAGGCTAGGGCTGATCAAAGGAGAAGACATAAGGAATTCCAAGTAGGGGATCTAGTCATGGTGCACTTACGAAAAGAAAGATTTCCAGCAGGTACTTACAACAAGCTAAAAATGAAGAAATTTGGCCCCTGCAAAATTTTGAAGAAACATGACTCAGGAAATGCATATGAAGTGGAGCTGCCAGATGGTATTCACATTTCTCCCATTTTCAACATTGCAGATTTAACAGAGTATCATGATGATGGTGCAGATGAGGAGTTGGTGTTAGAGCCATGTCCAATTCTTGCTTCTAAGAAGGAGGAGATAGAAGACATTCTAGATCATCGTGTGGGTAGGAGTACCAGAAACAGGCAGTATGAAGAGTATTTGGTCAAATGGAAAGGACGATCGATCGAGGACTCAACGTGGATTTCAACAGTTGAGGTTTCCCATTTGGGATTTCCTCTACCATTCATAAAGTGACAGGGTCACTTTTTAATCTACCCTAGGTGTCTGATGCAGGAGCATCCAGAGGTATAAGGGCAATCCTGTGTCACCCAAAAAAATGTACTTAGACTTAGTTTCTGTTTCATGTGTTTTCATTTTTTGGACACCCATTTGGGTCAAATAAAGGTTCCAACTCTCACAGTTCCACTATCAGTGTGCTAGTAAATCTCAAAAAAATAGGAGTATGTAATTGGGCCATCATTTTGGTAAACTAGAAGGTGTGAATTGGCCAGATGAATGTAATTGTGGTTTAGAGCATTCCAGAAAAAGAATCAGGTCAAAAGGCCCCACGATTTGAAAGTTATTACAGTTTTTTGGGTTTTGGAGACCTCCTAAGAATGCTTCAAAGTTATGTTAGGGGCATTAAATGACCTCAAAAAGGGCCAAAAAATGGGGGACAAGCGAAGCTATCCATAGGGCTATAGAGCGCTTTGAGAGCTTTCTAGAAATGTAAATGGTTCGTCAATCGGAGCTATAGTTCAAAAGTTATGCCTCCCAGAAGTTCGGTTACCATTTTTGGATTCTTCTAGATTTGCACCGACTTCTAATGTAGCTTCTGGAGCCTTCTATTTGGTCGGTGGATGCCTACTAGCACTTTCTAGAATGTATTCCTAGTCCTTAACCCTCTGAGGTCTATTTAAGGAGATTCCTAGCATTGTAGAAGGCAGTTCGGAGTGGAGTTTGAGAGGAGGTACTGAAAGGAGAAATTATCTCCACATTTATGCTATTATAAGCCCTTAGGGCATGTTTTGAAGTTTATTTTCTCTGTACTAAATGTACTAGCTTATTTTTTAGTTAATACAATTTCCCTTTTTTGTTGTGTCCATTATGTTCTTGGGTTGTGTCCCCATCAAACACTCATAGAGTTTTACTACAAACCTTCATGTATAACACTTTCTTAGTCAAAGAGTGTCTTTACTCATTTACATTGTATGTACTTAACTTATCTGCTCATATTCATATGCATATGATAATAAGATGTTGTATCAATAAGATATCCAAAATTATAAGTTGAAGATGAATAACTCATTAATGAATAAAAGCTCTCAAATATGGTTCATAACTTGATCTACTAATTTTGGTTGGGGTTTTGTAAAATTTGGATAGCAATTTGATTGTCATTGAATATGATAGATGGTTCTTTGAAATTGAACGCTAAAACTTGGTGACAAGATGTTGAAACCAAATAGCTTTAGTAATGGTATTTAGAATCCCCTAATGCTTGGTCTTAGTGGTGGCACTCATAGCCTAGGAAATAGCCAAAGATAAATCATAGGACTTGAACCAAGTGATATGTGGTATCTTGAAGTATAGTAGTGAAAATATACTTGTTTGTCTTCTATTGTGATCATGAGGTGCTTTCATAAACCAAGAGCTGGTGGAATGTGAAATGTAAGGTTGGTGATTGTCTACTATGTAATATTGAGTATAAGTATCATTAATTTTTTAACTAACATAACATAATTGAATTACATGTGTAGGAATTGGAACCACTTTCATGAGCATCCCACACAATCTCATGGATAATTAGGTATAACTCAATACATTATATAGATTAGATTAATGTCTTTTTATCATTTGCAAGATTTATTTCTCATTACTAGCTATCTCTCTCATTTTATTGAGTACATGTACAATTCTATGATGTAATTTGGTGATGCATTATATTCTTTGATAGGATCATTGGCTTCTTGAAGGTCAATTTTGAGACACCAAGTTTGACTAGACACAAATAGGTCTTGGTCGTTACTCTTCAATCCTCCTATAATGACAAGAATATGATAGTCACAAGAGTTATCTTCTCTCTATTTTGTAATTTAAAAATTATAGGAATAAATATAAACTCATGTTAATCTTTTATCTTCAATTTTTAACTTATTAAAGAGAGAGGATGACTCCTATGATTGTCGAATTATAGCCATTGCGAGGAGGATTGAAAACTAATGAAAAAGAGCTATATGTGTTGCAAGAGAGCTTGGTGTCTTGAAGGTGATCTTTGAGAAGGTAATAGCCCTATCAAAGACCATACATACAATGTCATAATTGTAACGACCAAACACAAAAATAGTGATAAAGTACCATCAAAACATCTGTCTATCTGACACCTACTTGTCACTAAATTGTGACACCTATCCATGGCATATATAGCATCTTTTTTGATAGGTTTTTTCATACCAATGTCGCTTACTAGAACAAGTGACAAGATAGTGTTGTAAAATTGTGACACATATTTATTGCACATACAACATATATGTCATATCAGTGTCACATATTAATGTCAACCAAAAATGTTTGCAACATTGTAGTATCGCAAACTTGTGACACCAAGTCATTGCAATTCTAAAATGTGAAAAACTTTGCATCATGTCATTTGACTATCAAGCATGGGATTTGTGATGACAGTTTCTATCATAATTAAGACAACATTGGAACACCTTGAGTTGTTGTTGCACATGTGACAAAGTGGATTTGACACTTTCATTTTTTGATCCTATGATATTTTTTATCGTCATTGCGATGGTTTTCCATGGAAAATGACCTTGAATGTAGCAGTGAATCATATCCTAATTATTTGGATAGGGTGAGAATTTTTGTCAAGGAATCTCAACTTGCACAAGCTCACATTGTTGACCCTAAACCTAACAGCTTGTCAAATAAATTATTTAACATACCATCCTCAGTCCCAAGAAAGATTGAACCTTTTTACCTTTCCTTGTTGATCAATGGGTTCAAACTAATTAATTGCATTATAGATTTTATTTCTATTGATAATGTTATACTAGATAAGGTGGCAGATGCCCTAGGGTTAACCTTGACTAAAACTTTTGGGAATTACTATTCTATGGAGAATAAGAAAGTATCCTTGAAAGGGAAAATCAAAGATGCTCAATTTTCCTTTGTGTCCTTCTTAGACAAAAAGATCAAAATAAATTTCTCATTTGGGATGTATCCACTTTCTATGTTATGTTACTTGGCTATAATTCTTATAAGGATGTGGGAGGAGAACTCAATATGGGCATATATGAGGCACAAATACTTATTAAAGGTGTTATGTAGAAGTTGCATCCTAAAAGGAAAATTAAGTATATAGTGGTCAAATCCTATGAACATTAGGCTCAAATTTTCTTTGAGTAAATTAGAATGGGTAATTATTACCTTCATGTTGAAAAGGTGTCAAATGTTTCTCAAGACTAGATAGACAATATCATAGTTTTGAAGGTCATTCCTTATTCTCAAATGATATTAGATTTGTTGATGCTAGTGAAGATCAAGAAGATATGAATTTTCCTCTTCAATTGTCCATGGTGGTTAAAGAACTAATTATTTATGAAGAAGACGCTATGGATTCTCCTAAATCAAGCACTAGAAGTTTCAATGAAGTTTGGATCATAGAATTTGATGGTAGTTGTGATTCTATGGGATCTGGTGTGAGAGTAGTGTTGATTTCACCAAAGGGGAGATTTTTTGTTTTTTATATAAGTCAAAGTTTACCAATACTAATAACATGGCCAAATATGAAGCCTTGTTATTGGGATTAGATATGGCTCATAATAGAGGAATTCAAAACCTACATGCCTAAGGATATGCTAAATTGGTGGTTTGTCAAGTCAAAGGTGAGTATCAAGCAAGAAACAGTCAACTTAGAAATTACCATGATTTAGTCAAGGATTAGATCAACATGTTTTATACTTTTGATATCTCAATAGTTCCTATAGAGATTAATAATAGAGTAAATTTAATTTTTATATTAGCCATGTTTTTCTTATTCCTCATAAGGACTTCAAAGTTAGAAAATATGGGATATAATTGGTCTTCTAACCTAATATTCTAGATAACCATGAAGATTAGCAAGTTATTCAATAATGATACTCAAATCATAAATTTCCTTGACTCCAAGGAAACTTTTGATGATCAATACTTTGAAGGTAGTGAAAATCTACCAAAGGACATGATTTTTAATGAAGATTCTAATACTGGTGAGGAAGTTATTTAGCTTAAAGGAAATAAGATCCCCAAAGGTCTAATTTCATGAGAGAATTTATTTGACAATCATGATAGGTATATTAAAGAGAGAGAAAATGAGGACAAAGTCTTCATCAAAAATTGATATATACAATCTTAGGACTGAAGAAGATCCCAAAATAGTAAACATTAGGAAGTGTTGTACAACTAAAGAAAAGGTAAATTTGATCACATTTCTTTGTCATTATAAGGATGTGCTATCTTATTCTTATGAAGATATTAAATATTTTCATCCCAATAAGATCAAACATGATATTCCTCTGAAGTTTGGTGCAATTCCTTTCCTATAGAAGCAAATGAAGTACAATCCCAAAACTTTAGAAACCACCCTTTCCAAAAGTCAAAGGATGTTGGATGTAGGTATTATCTTTCCTATCCATCATTCATCATGGATATCTAATATAATTCCTATATGTGTAACAAGAAAGAAAAAATTCACATATGTGTGAATTTTTAAAATTTGAATATCTCAAAGATAACCACCCATTAACAATCATACATCAAGTTTTTCAAAAGGTCACTAGTTTAGAGATGTTTACTACGCTCGATGGCTTCTTGAGTAATAATCAAATTGAGGTGTGTAAAGATGATCAACATGAGACTTCTTTTACTACTCTATGGGATACCTTTTCTTATTATCATATGACTTTTAATTTCATCAATGTTAGATAAACTTTTTAGTGGGCCATGGATCTTGCCTTTCAAGGACTCATCAATAAATGCATTGGTGTATATTTAGATGATCTAATTGTTTTCTCCAAAATGTGCTAGAATCATTTTTAACACCTCCAAGAAGTTTTGGAAAGATGTAGACAACATGGTGTATCACTGCCAAGAAATAAGTTTTTGGTATGATAGAGGGTAATTTGTTAGGCCATATAGTATCAAAGAAGGAATCAAGATTAATCCTTATAGGATACAAGAAGTTCAAAGCCTTTCCTTACCCTCTAACAAGACATCAGCTCACTCTTTCTTTTGTAAGGTGATTTCTTATAGAGATTTGTCCCTGGTTTCTCTAAATAGACTCACCAAACCGTAGATATGATGAAAGTTGAAAATGATTTCCATAGTAGTCAAGACATAAAGGCAACATTTACATAAATTAAAGATGTGATAGCACATGTGCAGGTGCTTATCTATCCTAATTATACTAAGAGCTTGATCATGGATAGTTATACTTTTAAGCATACTATGCCTATTATCCATATGTAGAAGAATGATGAAGATATTGAATCACCTATTTCATTCATGATTTTTTCTTTGAAGGCTCATGAGTTGAAATACAACTAGATGGAGAAACATTCTTATGTTGTGGTGAAAACAATTGAGCATTTCTACATCTTGAATTATATGCATGTCATAGCTTTGGTTCAAGCTAATATTGTCATGACTATACTGATACAATAAGACTTTGGTACCAAAAGAGGAAATTGGATTGATAAGATCCAAAAATATGACATGGAGATCATACCTACCAAATTTGTCCATGGTAAGGGTAATTTTCAGCTTATGGCTGAAAATATAACCTTAGAAGTAGAGAATGAGAATTCCATTTCTCTTCCTACTATTTTGTTTGGTAGCACTACATATGAGTGGTATTCCAAAATGACTTATGGTAAATGTCTCCCACATTTTTTATATAAGGAGAAAAGGACTCTCAAGTTGTAGAATACTGATTTCATCCACTAGGACAATTGCCTTTACAAACATGGGGTTGATGGAACTATTCTATGTTGTGTAGATAAATATCAACAAGTTTGGATTCTAGAATCTTTCCTATGGAGAACATTTTTCTACACCGACCACTATGCACACAATTATAAGGGCCTATTAAGAACACCATGCATTAGTTCATGATGCTTACTGGTGCAGGAGCACCTAGGAAATATGCCAAGTTTCCTAAATCATTTTTGGCTTGTAGTGGTCTTGGCTAGACCACATGAATAAGGGATATGGGATAAAGCCCCAAGTGTGTGAGTTGTGTTTGTAAATAGGTTTTTGTTGTGTTTGAGTTTCCAAGTTGCTTGTATGTTGGCAAAATTGCTTAAATTGCTTGTTAGAGCCTAGAATGGTCAAACACTGACCAAGACCCCAGGAGGATGGGAAACATGGAAAATATGTTAAAATTTGTAATTACATGGAAATAGGTTCATTTAACCATGTTTGAGGTCATGGAGCCATTAAATGCACAATAGTGCAAAAGTTGCACTTGGCAACTTTGCAACTTTGCAAAGTTGCTTGACAACATTGACAAAAAGTGCTAAAACTTTATAAGGGCTTCAAGAATCAGTTGGAAACCTATGGGATCTGTTGATTCACGTGGGTAAGAGGTATTTAAGACCAATCCAAGTTAGTTTGAGGGTTGACATATGCTTTTGTACGAATTTTGGCATTGGAATGAAGAGCAAACTGAGCATTTTGATGACAGTTTTCTGATTTCACCCTTCATCCACACCTTTAATGGATTGATAGGGTTGCTGTTTTCATGTGATTTTATAGTGTATGGAATGTAGATGCTTTGGTAAAGATTAGGATTTTTTTTTATCAGTTTCATTACTAGTTTGAAAAATCTTTTTAAAGTTGCCAGTTCGCTGGTCTGTACACAGCAATCAGCAAAGAAATCTCTATAACTTGAATTCCAATGGTGGAACCATGATGGCCTTTTGGAATCAAGTACTAGACTGTATAAACAATGTAAATATGTATTTTTGTCTTGTTTTGCAGAGGTTTTTTATTTTTTCCAAGAGGCCCTAGGCGAGTTTGCATACCCGGCTAGGCAATGAAATCAGCAAATAAGTGTTTGAAAGGGGCATAGAATGGGGTGTTGGGTGCAATACAAATTCATGGAAGGAAAGAGTGGTGAGTGAAGGAATTTAATTCCAGGAGTTCAGTCATTTAGAGTCCATTTGAGTGGTGGAAGGAAGAACTCTCTATATTCCTGTTCATACAAACAAGAAACCCTTGTAAATAGACATGTTTTTGGAAATCCCTTGTACAGATGACCTGGGTGTTGCAGACCTGAAAAATCTTCAAGGGGAGCCAAAAGGGTATCCAAATCATAAATTTTTTTGAGTACTTCTTAAGGGTTTGAGGAGATATAAGCCAAAAATCAGTTTTGGAGGCCTAATTTTGTTATTAGTCTCGGTAGCCCTCTTAACTATGCAATCTTCAAATCGATTGGAAACCCAATACTCCAATTCACTTAGTGATCCTAAAAACTATTGAATGAGACCTAATACAAGCCTTGGAATTCAATATAGCCAAGAATGCACTCCTAGAAGCCAGTTGTCAAGAACGGTGCAATGAGAGCACTAGGGAGACCCCATGGTGAAATAGAGTTTTGAGTTGATTGGTGAGGATTAGTGTAATAAGGGAATAGAGAGAAGATTCCCTTGGAGTAGGGTATAGGATAAATACCCTAAGAGGCTAGGAGAAAGCCTAAAGTGAGTTCTAGTAGTTGAGGCTAGAACCTTGTTCAAGATCCTCCCCATCAAATTGGTATCAGAGCCTTGAAAGGTTTGGGACAAGACATTGTGTATGTCTTATTTTGGAAGTGAGTCAGTGGGAGAAACCACCATGGTAACAAATGCTGAGTTGGCAAAGGAAGTGATAGAACAAAGGGAGAAAAATAGGCTCCTTGAGGAAGCCTTAGAAGCTATGAAAGATAAGCTTGATGAAGTGGTAGAGACAGCTGGAAAAATGAAAGAGAAGTTGGAAATTAATGAAGAAAAGGGAAAGGAAGAGAATGAAGAGGACTATGTACCTGAACCTGATCCTCCATTACAAGAGGAACCTTTCCTTAAAGCCATCAAGGCATTGGGTGGCAAATCTCTTGAGGGGATACCCCTATTTACTAGTAAGATGAATTCAGAGTTGGTCATGGAATGGATTGAAGGGATGGAGAACCATTTTGAATGTGAAGGTGTATCAGAGGCACAAAAGGTGAAGGTTGCCAAAGCAAGATTAAGGGGACCAGCCCTAACATGGTGGAAGTTCATTCAAGAAGAGAGGGAAAGAGAAGGCAAGAAACCTATCTCTAATTGGAAAGCTATGGTGGCAAAAATCAGAGATAACTATTTGCCTGAAGACTATGAAATCCAGCTACACAAGAAGAGACAAAGCTTGAAGCAAAAAGATTTGGATGTGGCCTCCTATACTAAAGAGTTTCAAAAACTTTGCTTGAGATCCAAGGTCCAAGAGGAGGAGAGCATCAAGGTGGCTAGATATTTAGGTGGTTTGAAATGGAGTATTCAAGAGGAGATCAGCCTTTGGACTCCTACTACTGTTCATAAGTGTTTTCAATTGGCACTCAAAGTGGAAGATAAGAATAGAAGGAAACAAGACTCTAACTCTAGGGGTAGAGGAAGAGGGAGAGACTCTAGAGGACATAGAGGTGGTTATGGGGGAAGAAGCAATGAACCCAAGGCCACAGGAGACTCCAAGTTGATTGAGAAAAGTGGGGAAACAAGTGGAAGAGGTAATTTCACTAGAGGAAGAGGATTTGGTGGTGGAGCTAGAGGCAGATCAAACAATTTCAGCAGGGGTTCACATTTTGCAAACATGAAATGTTACCATTGTGTACAACTTGGTCATCCAGCCTATAGATGTCCTGAGAAGGCATCATCTTCCCAAGGGGATAAGAAGATAACATATGTTCAAGAAGAATGCAGCAACAATATAACTTCAGAAGTGAATCTTGATTCTAAGAAGGGAGAAAATCTGATGTTTAGAAGAGTTTTGATCAAGGAGCCTAGCAAAGAAGAGCCTAAACAAAGAAGGGCACTTTTTAGAATAAAATGCGAGATACTTGGTAAGGTTTGCAAAGTTATTGTTGACTCAGGATCAACTAATAATATCATCTCTGAAGAGGTTGTCCAAAAGCTCAAGCTAACAAAGATTCCTCATGATCATCCATATAGAGTCACATGGCTGAATAAAGGGCAGAATGTGTTGGTAAATGAACAAGTTTGGGTGGATTTTTCAATTGGAGGATATCAAGACAAAATTCTTTGTGATGTGTTGCCCATGGATGCTTGTCATCTACTCTTGGGTAGACCATGGCAATATGATAGGGATGCTGTCTATCATGGGAAGAAGAACTTGTATACATTCAAGAAAGGAGGAGTGACATACAAAATCCAATCACTTGTTGAGGAAGGCATAGATGCAGCAATAGATCAGCGTGTTCTACTCATGAGTGGAAAAGAATTCTTACATGATTTCAAGGAGAACAATGAAGTTGGGTTTGCCATAGTTGTGAAACCAAAGGAGAAAGATGCTGTCAAACAAACACCATTGCCAAGAGAGGTAAAAGAACTATTGGATCAGTTCAAAGACATCATAAGTGATGGAGAACTTGCCACACTCCCTCCACAAAGATCTATTAGTCATCAAATAGACTTTGTTCCTGGATCCTCATTGCCCAACAAGGCTGCTTACAAGATGACTCCAGATCAGAATAAAGAAATTGCAAGACAAGTACAAGAGCTACTTGACCAAGGTCTCATTCGGAAGAGTATTAGCCCATGTGCTATACTGGTTGTTTTGGCACCAAAGAAAGGAGGTAAGTGGAGAATGTGCACTGATTCTAGAGCCATAAATAGGATAACAATTAGATATAGGTTTCCTATTCCTAGAATAGAAGATCTAATGGATTGTTTGGGGGGTGCTAAGTATTTATCCAAGATAGATCTCAAGAGTGGCTACCATCAAATCAGAATGAAGGAGGGTGATGAATGGAAAGCAGCCTTCAAAACTACGGAAGGACTTTATGAATGGCTAGTAATGCCATTTGGCCTCTCTAATGCACCTAGTACATTCATGAGGCTAATGAATGAAATGTTGAAGGACTACATAAGCATTTTTGTAGTGGTTTATCTTGATGATATTCTCATTTTCAGCAAGACTAAAGAAGAACACATGAAGCATTTGGCAATTGTTTTAAAGAAGTTACAAGAAGAAAAATTGACCATTAATCTTGAGAAAAGTGAGTTCTTGAAACAAGAGTTGGTTTACCTTGGTTTTGTAGTTTCACAAGGTAACTTGAAGATGGATGAAAGTAAAATAGAAACCATTCTAAACTGGCCTACACCTAAAACAGGGGCTGCAGTAAGAAGTTTCCATGGTTTGGCACAATTCTACAAGAAGTTTATAAGGGGTTTTAGTGAGATATGTGCACCAGTATTAGACACCATCAAGGGAGGACTAAAAACTAAGTTCTTGTGGACCAAAGAAGCCAATGAAGGGTTTGAAAGGTTGAAGAAAGAGGTAGCTACTAAACCCATTTTGGTTTTACCTAGTTTTGACAAGTTGTTTATTGTAGAATGTGATGCAAGTAATATTGTTGTTGGGGCTGTATTAAGCCAAGAAGGAAGGCCAGTAGCATTCTTTAGTGAAAGGCTAAATGAATCCAAATCTAGGTACTCATCGTATGACTTAGAATTGTATGCATTGGTGCAAGCACTTAGGAAGTGGAGGCACTATCTTTTACCTAAAGAGTTTGTTGTATACACTGATAACCAAGCATTGAGTTACATCAACACTCAAGAGAAGTTGAGCCTAAGACACATCAAATGGATGGAGTTCCTACAATCCTACACATTCACCATCAAGCACAAGAAAGGGCAGATAAATAAAGTAGCTGATGCATTAAGTAGAAGGCTGCTTACTATCCAAGAAATACAGTTAGAGAGTATTGGAGTTGAAGGTTTCAAAGACCTATATGCTGATGATGAAGACTTCTCAGAGGCCTACAAGGTATGTGTAGAGTTTAACAATCATTTTCATAGCAAGTTTGCTGATTACACTTTGCAAAATGGGTTGTTGTTTAGGGGAAATCAATTATGTGTGCCTAGAGGATCAATGAGAGAAAATCTGATCCAAGAGAAGCATAATGGAAGCCTTAGTGGACACTTTGGTTTGAACAAAACATTGGAGTTGGTGGAAAGATTCTACTATTGGCCTAGGATGCAAAGAGATATCCGGAAGTATGTTGAACAATGCATGATTTGTCAAAAGGCCAATGGAACTTCTACAAATGCAGGATTGTACCAGCCCTTACCCATTCCAAATAGGCCATGGGAATGCATCAGCATGGACTTCATAGTGGGCTTACCAAGAACAACATCAGGTTTGGATAGTGTGTTTTTAGTTGTGGACAGATTTAGCAAAATGAGTCATTTTATTCCTTGTAAGACTACTCATGATGCTAGCTATATTGCTCACTTATTTTTCAAAGAAGTTGTAAGGATTCATGGCTTACCAATCAGTATAGTTTCAGATAGAGATGTTAAATTCATGGGGCACTTTTGGAAGACCTTGTGGAGAAGGCTAGGTACTAACTTGGCACATAGTTCAGCTTACCATCCCCAAACTGATGGTCAAACTGAGGTAATTAATAGGGTGCTTGGAAACCTTCTAAGGTGTTTAACAAAGGAGTATGGCCAAGTGTGGGATCAAGTCCTACCACAAGCTGAGTTTGCCTACAATGATAGCACAAATAGAACTACCGGTAAGAGCCCTTTTCAAGTTGTTTATGGTTATCACCCAAGAGGAGTTTGTGAGCTACGAGAATTAAAGAATCAAGAAGAGATTAGTGGACATGCAGATGATTTTGCCCAGTCCATGAGAGAGGTACATGAGCAGGTCAAGAAGTCCTTGATAGAGGCTACTCAAAGGTTAAAGACTAAAGTAGATGAAAGGAGGAGAGATTTACAATTTGAAGTAGGAGATATGGTGATGGTACACTTGAACAAGGCTAGACTTCAAAAAGGTGTTCCAAGCAAGCTTCAAATGAGGAGGATAGGGCCTTGTAAGGTTCTAGCTAAGTATGGCCCAAATGCCTACAAGATTGAGTTGCCAAACAATCTAGCCATCTCTCCCATCTTCAACATTCAAGATTTGGTTAAATACAAGGGTCCTAATGTCATGGAAGAGGAACACATCATAGAGGTAGATAAGAATATTCCAGAAATCAGTATTCCTCTCCAAACCAAGCCTCAAGCTGAAAAAGTTCTAGATTCAAGAGTAAAGAAGAAGACTAGGCATGGAATTTATATGGAGCATTTAGTAAAATGGAAGAACTAGCCTGAATCTGAAGCGACATGGGTAGCTGAACATGAATTCAAAAAGAGAGGTATCAGTCAAGATCTCTTGAATACTGACCCACCTTAAGTTTTTTTTTGTCATAGGGGGAGAATGGTGCAGGAGCACCTAGGAAATATGCCAAGTTTCCTAAATCATTTTTGGCTTGTAGTGGTCTTGGCTAGACCACATGAATAAGGGCTATGGGATAAAGCCCCAAGTGTGTGAGTTGTGTTTGTAAATAGGTTTTTGTTGTGTTTGAGTTTCCAAGTTGCTTCTATGTTGGCAAAATTGCTTAAATTGCTTGTTAGAGCCTAGAATGGTCAAACACTGACCAAGACCCCAGGAGGATGGGAAACATGGAAAATATGTTAAAAGTTGTAATTACATGGAAATAGGTTCATTTAACCATGTTTGAGGTCATGGAGCCATTAAATGCACAATAGTGCAAAAGTTGCACTTGGCAACTTTGCAACTTTGCAAAGTTGCTTGACAACATTGACAAAAAGTGCTAAAACTTTATAAGGGCTTCAAGAATCAGTTGGAAACCTATGGGATCTGTTGATTCATGTGGGTAAGAGGTATTTAAGACCAATCCAAGTTATTTTTAGGGTTGACATATGCTTTTGTACGAATTTTGACATTGGAATGAAGAGCAAACTGAGCATTTTGATGACAGTTTTCTGATTTCACCCTTCATCCACACCTTTAATGGATTGATAGGGTTGCTTTTTTCATGTGATTTTATAGTGTATGGAATGTAGATGCTTTGGTAAAGATTAGGAGTTTTTTTGATCAGTTTCATTACTAGTTTGAAAATCTTTTTAAAGTTGCCAGTTCGCTGGTCTGTACACAGCAATCAGCAAAGAAATCTCTATAACTTGAATTCCAATGGTGGAACCATGATGGCCTTTTGTAATCAAGTACTAGACTGTATAAACAATGTAAATATGTATTTTTGTCTTGTTTTGCAGAGGTTTGTTGTTTTTTCCAAGAGGCCCTAGGCGAGTTTGCATACCCGGCTAGGCAATGAAATCAGCAAATAAGTGTTTGAAAGGGGCATAGAATGGGGTGTTGGGTGCAATACAAATTCATGGAAGGAAAGAGTGGTCAGTGAAGGAAGTTAATTCTAGGAGTTCAGTCATTTAGAGTCCATTTGAGTGGTGGAAGGAAGAACTCTCTATATTCCTGTTCATACAAACAAGAAACCCTTGTAAATAGACATATTTTTGGAAATCCCTTGTACGGATGACCTGGGTGTTGCAGACCTGAAAAATATTCAAGGGGAGCCAAAAGGGTATCCAAATCATAAATTTTTTTGATTACTTCTTAAGGGTTTGAGGAGATATAAGCCAAAAATCAGTTTTGGAGGCCTAATTTTGTTATTAGTCTCGGTAGCCCTCTTAACTATGCAATCTTCAAATCGATTGGAAACCCAATACTCCAATTCACTTAGTGATCCTAAAAACTATTGAATGAGACCTAATACAAGCCTTGGAATTCAATATAGCCAAGAATGCACTCCTGGAAGCCAGTTGTCAAGAACGGTGCAATGAGAGCACTAGGGAGACCCCATGGTGAAATAGAGTTTTGAGTTGATTGGTGAGGATTAGTGTAATAAGGGAATAGAGAGAAGATTCCCTTGGAGTAGGGTATAGGATAAATACCCTAAGAGGCTAGGAGAAATCCTAAAGTGAGTTCTAGTAGTTGAGGCTAGAACCTTGTTCAAGATCCTCCCCATCACTTACTAGTGGGTTAAGAAATGTGAGTTGTGTCAAAAATATATGGGTAAATAGAAGAATGGTTTTCTATTGATGAATCCAATAGTAATTGAGTAACCATTTCTGAAATGAGGACTAGACTTCATTGGTACCAAAAATCCACCTTCAAGTAAAGGAAATTCATACATCCTAGAAGTGACAAATTACTTCACCAAATGGGTCGAGTAAATTTTAGCAAAAAAATCTATGTTTGAGGTAATATGTGATTTCATAAAGCATAAAATCATCTCTCATTTTGATGTTACAAACAAAATTTTCATAGACAATATAGTTGCCTTCTCATGCAAGGAAGTTACTAGATTATATTTTACTCATGGAATCACTTTGGCACATTCTTTTGACTATTATCCACAAGATAATGGTCAAGCATAATCTATTAATAAGAACCTAGTGACTATCATCAGGAAGTTTGTAGAATAAAATCAAAGACCATATCACAAGTCATTGTTTGATGCTCTATGGGTAGACCTAATTGTACCTAAGCAAGCAATTGGGATGTCACCTTTTCAATTTTTGCATAGTGTCGACGTTGATATCACCATATTTTTTGAGCTTCTTCTATCAAGTTAATGTAGACTATTGAGGATGAAACTTACTCAAGCTCATTAGAGAAGAGAATCATGTTTCCTCAACAATTGGAGGAACAAAGAAAAGAAGCAGTGGATTAACTTGCAACCCATTAACAACAAGGTAAGGTTTCCTTAACAAGAAGGCCAAACATAGGAAATTCCAAGTTGGTGATCATGTCCTACTATAGGAAAAGAGGTGATAACCAAAAGGAATGCATTGAAAATTTGAATCCTTTTAGTGAGGTTCATTCACTATCCACCAAGTTACAAGAGAAAATAATTTCTCATTTTCATATCAAGATGGAAATCCAATGTCATTTCATTATACTAGATAACATTAGAAACATTACTTCTAGTAACTTTCAAATAAGTACCTTTGTACATAAGTTTTTGTTATTTAATCACTTGACTCTATAGATCAATGGAATGGATAAAGGAACTTAAACATCTAGATTATATGTTACTCATTGTTGCCAAAAACAAACAAGTTACTTTCCCCAGATAGAGCCAACTATTTTCCTTCATTTTGTAATCACAACATGGAAGCAACAGTACAATACTTTGACATTTTAAAGGTTCCAGTTTCTCTAAGTCAATTCACTATATGATTTTTGAAAATTGGTCAATTGACCTTCTTAAAATTCATACTTGTGAATCATTTTACTAAAGATTATCATCAAGTTACCTTTCATTTTGAAATCTTGATTAGAATTATTGAATCTAGTAGCATATACTTAATTTTTGGGGCCTTGAAAGTCCCTTTTTTGTGTTTGATGTGTTCGTTTTGATTGTTTTGGTCCTTTTATTTCCTTCAATCTCTTGATTTTGGTCATGCACTTATTTTGAGCTATCTTAGGACTTATTCAGGGTTGTCAAGCAAAAGATATTAAATTTTAAGTGAATGTATAATCGTACTTTAGAACCTTGATTACATATTTAAAACTTTAAATCTTTTATTTTTTTGTTCTATTGCACTTTTTTATGTTTATAACTTAAAATCACTTTTAAATGTGTTAATAAGTTATAAAGTTGTACTTTTTTATCTTTTAAGTTATAACTTATATCACTTAAGTTATAAAGTGCACTTTTTTTACCTATTTACACATCAAACATGTGCTGAAAGTTATAACTTGAATCACTTCAATAAAAAGTAAACTTTTTCAACCCATTTACACATTACACGTGAACTTTTGTATGAAATATGTATTAGGCTCCAAAAAGTGTGATTTCACTTAAGCAAAACAATTAGACATGTGCATAATAGAAACCAAGTTAAAACAAGTCATTTACATATGCATGCAAGTGAATATTTAAATGCATATGACAAATGCAATTTTCTATCATTTAAATATGCAAGTGAACTTGAAAAGTTTGTATCTGGCTTCAAATGCTCTCATTTCAAGTGCCAAATCACACTTCTTGAAACACATTGCATATTGTATTACTTTTCCTTTCATATGTAATATGCAATTGAACTCCAAAAACATGATTTGGCTTCTTTAAATGCAAAAAAAATTGTATTTTTAGCTTGCTAAAATCAATGTGTAAACCTCTTGAAAAGGTTTGATTTGCATATGCAATGATCCTTGAAAAGTGTGATTGGTCTTTTACTTACCTGCTGCATGCAAAATATAATGTGTAAAGCACCTCAAAAAGTTTAATTGGCATAAAGGTTCAAGGAAAATGTGTAAATCACATCCAAAATATGATTTGTGTGAAGTGAAAGTGAAGTATGCAATGCAAAGCCAAAAGTGTGATATGCACTTAGGCATTTCACTTGCATATCATTTGACTATGGAATGCCAAAACAAAAGTTTGATCTACACTTAGACACATCACTTGCATATTATTTAAATGTGTAAAGTGCATTGAGAATTCAATTTAGGCCTTGTAATGAAAGATATTTAAAAGTCTTGTAATATGAAAATACATTTGAAAAAACCCTATTGAAAGAGAAGTGTTTCATTCCAACTTCATCTTTGCTCCAAGTTTTTCTCTTTGCTCTCCAAGTGTAAAACTTTGTTTTTCTTTGCATTTATTGATCTTGCTACATATGTGATGCATTTTTTCCTCTCTCTTCCATGTGTTCATTGGTAGCCCTAGATTTTGTTCCTAATGACAAATAAATTCAAAACACTCATTCATTGTAAATGTAAGAAGGCTTTTACTCTCCAAAATGAAATTAATTTTAAGGTTGAAGTGTTTGAAAGTCTTCATTTTCTATCAAAGGAAGATGCATGTATTTCTTCTAATTTCCTTGTTTTATAAATATGTTAGTTTTTTTTTTGTTGCTTTTATACTTTTAGAGAGAAATTTTGTGAAGAAATTAATGAAAGTTGTCTCAAAGAACACATGTTTCAATTCACATTTCTAGCATTCATTCTCATTCCATTTCCAAATTTTCCAAATCTCTATTCCTCAAATATGTAATCAGACTTTAAAAACTTGATTCCACATTTACACAAGTTAAGAATTATGAGTTTTTCACCATATGTAAATGCATTTCATAATCTTGATTATGGAGAAAAGTCTCATTTTCAAACATAAAATCTTATATCCACATGCTCTCAAGCTACATCTAATTGCATTCTTAGTCATTAAAGCCCAAAACCATATTTTTCTCAATGCAACCTGTACACTCAATGATGTAGGAGCATCCAGAGGTATAAGGGCAATCCTATGTCACCCAAAAAAATGTACTTAGACTTAGTTTTTGTTTCATGTCTTTACATTTTTGGATACCCATTTGGGTCAAATAAAGGTTCCAACTCTCACAGTTCCACTATCAATGCGTTTGAAAATCCCAAAAAAATAGGAGCATGCAATTTGGCCATCATTTTGGTGACCTAGAAGGTGTGAATTGACCAGATGAATGTAATTGTGATTTAGAGCATTCTAGAAAAAGAATCAGGTCAAAAGGCCCCACGGTTTGAAAGTTATTGCAGTTTTTCAAGTTTTGGAGACCCCCTAAGAATGCTTCAAAGTCAGGTTAGGGGCATTAAATAACCTCAAAAAGGGCCAAAAATGGGGGACGAGCAAAGCTCATCCATAGGGCTATAGAGTGCTTCAAGAGCTTTTCAAAAATGTAAACGGTTCATCAATCGGAGCTACGGTTCAAAAGTTATGCCTCCTGGAAGTTCGGTTACCGTTTCTGGATTCTTCTAGAATTGCACCGACTTCTAACGCAGCTTTCGGAACCTTTTATTTGGTCGGTGGATGCCTACTAGCACTTTATAGAATGTACTCCTAGTCCTTAACCCTCTGGGGTCTATTTAAGGAGATTTTTGGCATTGTAAAATGCAGTTCGGAGTGGAGTTTGAGAGGAGGTGCTAAAAGGAGAAATATTCTCCAGATTTATGCTATTATAAGACCTTAGGGCATGTTCTGAAGTTTATTTTCTTCGTACTATTTGTACTAGCTTATTTTCTTAGTTAATATAATTTCCCTTTTTTGTTGTGTCCATTCTGTTCTTGGGTTGTGTCCCCATCACTCAAAATGTGTCACACTCTAAACCCTTCTATCAAAGTGATTCCATGAGTTCAGAATGCTTGGATGCCATCTTAGAGCTCCCTATCCATAGAATGAATGGATGGTTTAAGATAATATGTAATGGGCTCTCATCTGAGCCTTAGAAGTGCATTCCTTGCTAATAAACCATGCAATAGGAGGTTCCAAAGATGAGATTCTAGAATGCAAATGTCCACAAGGAGTTCCTCAAGGATGCAATGCAAATGTAGGTTAAACTATATAAATATGTAAAATGTAGCTCTATTAACAAGAATGAAAGTATTACAAGATCTAAGTTAATTACTAAGTGAGCTAGATTATAGAAAAAGAGAAACTAAGCTACATGCAATATGATTCAAAGGTAGTATGTGATTGATGAGAGAATGAGATGAGAAGTAGAAGTTCTCTACAATAGCTCTTCAAGCATTCAAATGATAAACCTGCAGCATAAAAATACTCAAGAGTGTGGATCCTTTGACAAGGGGAGAGCTCTTTCTTTTAAAGTCATATGGATGGTAGAGATCAAGGTCAAGATGATGGAGATCAAGAGTGGAGTTTGAAAATAGGAGTGATCCATGTGCACACGCAAGTCAACCAATAAAATAGAAGTTGACTTCCCATATAAGACAAAAGTTGCAAAGCCTTTTCTTCTAATTTGTAAAATAGAAAAAGGACTGTATGTGTGCACTTTAAGTGGGTTAGAAGAATGGGGGATTTTATGTAATTAAAAGGGGACATGTTCTTTTGATCAAATAATGGACTTAGGATAGCATAGTCAAAATATAGGTTATAATCAAATTAATTGATTTTAGCAATTTGGTCTAGGCAAATGATGAATTAATTTAGCCAAAATGTTGAGAAGAGGGCCAATAGTCTAGGTGACCATTTTTAGGTGATTACATTTGACCCTCTTTGACTAATGCATGATCAATCTGGGAACACATTACATCAAAGAAAACATAAGCCAAGTAGGAAACAATAGATAGAGATATCTAATTCCGAAGAACAAAATGTAGAAAGAGATAGCAAATCCTAAATGTGCAGCTTGATAGCGATAGTATTGAACAATACGAAAGAGATGATGTCAAAATTCAAGAAGTATGCTAACACTTAGAAAAGTAGATAGATCCAGAGAAAATGAAAAGCTTAGACATATGCTCCTAATTAATTGATTTTAGCAATTTGGTCTAGGAAAATGATGAATTTATTTAGCCAAAATGCTAAGAAGGGGCCAATAGTCTGGGTGACCATTTTTAGGTGATTGCATTTGACCCTTTTTGACTAATGTGTGATCTATCTAGTAACACATTACATGAAATAAAATAGAAGCCAAGCAAGCAACAATAGATATAGATATATGATTCTAAAGAATGAAATACAGAAAGAGATAGAAAATTTTGAATGTACATCCTGATAGCGCTAAAAATGAACAATACAAAAGAGGTGATGTTAGAATTCAAGAAGAATGCTAACACTTAGCAAAGAAGATAGATCAAGAGCAAATGAAAAGATCAAACATATGTGCATACAAAATAGATAGCTATAGCAAATGATAATAGATTATTTCTGTCCCCTTAGGATCAAAATTGAAATGGGGTAAGGGGGATGTAGAAACAAGCTAGATTTCAGTAAATCAAGATATAAAAAAGTTTGTGATGACTAATAGATTACTAAAACCAAAGAGTAACCATAAGAAAAAGATAGAATGCCCCAATTTGACCAAAGTTGACCACAAAAGATAAAGCATGAATATTAGGTCAAATTGAGTAGAAAGGTGATTTTAGATATGAAAATGTGAATAGAAGAAGATATGAAGTGTAGAAATGATGAAGACATGAAGAAATGAAGATTCCCCAATGATGATTCAAAGATTAGACCTCAAAAGGTTGGGTAACTGCATAGAAGAAGGTAGAATATTTTACTAGCAAGATGAACTAGGATCTTGATTTTGATCCCAAAAATGGATCTAGGATGTTGAAATTATGTAAGAGGTTAAAATTTTATATAGATGTGATGATAGGATAGCAAAGAGATGAAGCGAAATATTAAGAAGGTGAAAACACATGATCAAGAAGAAAGTAAAGAAATATATGAAAGCAGTTAGTTGACAATGTTTGAGAAAAGATAAAGAGAGAGCTCTCCCCATATGAAAAAAATGCAAGAATGAACCTATAATGCAAAATAATATGCAAAGTGGTTTACTAGCAAGAAACACATAACATTGAGACTGTTATTTCATCATTGAGCATTTATGAGGGACATCATGAGGTCATACAACCATCACTAGTGTGTTTATGAGGATACAAATATGATCGATATTAGATAGAAATGTGGAAATCCAATCTAAGCATAAAAGACATGTAAGTCCAAAATGGCTACGCAATTGGATTTCCTAGGTTTGATATATCAAGATTACACATGTATCAAGGTATAATCACCAGGATAACCCCTGAGTGTGGTCTTGTGAAAATATTCAAAGATGATACATTTGTAAGTCAAAGTGTTAAGTAGGGCAAGCATGAATGCTCAAAAACACCTTAGATGAAAAAAGTATACCCACAAGCAGAAAGAAAGTAAACATGCCCATGCTCCTAGTCTTCTAGTCCATGACATCCTCGAAAGACTATTAGGGAGGGAACACATAGCAAAGAAATTGTGATAGACAACACACAAAGTAGATAAAGTTCATTGTAGCTCAGTTGTTTAAATGTTTGTGTGTGTGTGTGTGTGTGTGTGTGTGTGTGTGTGTGTGTGTGTGTGTGTGTGTGTGTGTGTGTGTGTGTGTGTGTGTGTGTGTGTGTGTGTGTGTGTCTGTGTGTGTCACTTGGTCACTTCTTCAAGACTTGATTTTGATAGTGAGAAATATGATGACATTCAAGATTATAGGTAAACCATCTGAAAAGTGTTGAGAAATGCTTGATGTCAAGTTGGGGGTAGTGTTGAAAAATACTATTTTGTGAGTTTCCAAAGAAACCATAATTCACAAGGTTACCTCAATAGGCTAAGCAGTTATGCCCCCAAGACAAGGACAAGAAACAATTCCAAGCTAGGAAATGTGTTGTGGAGTGGGTGATTGAGACTAATAGACATACGTGTAAGGGTCTCAAGTAGCACTTGTTTCCAGTTAATAACCACTTGGCAAATTTTTTAAAGATTTTTTTCATTTTTTTTGTATTTTTAAATTTTTTATTCTTTTGGTGATACATCAAAGTGCCTATTGCTAGGTTTTCACTAAGATGATCATTGTTTTAGGACATTTTCTACTTTTAGGATTTTTTCAAAATCATATATATATATACGTATATATATATATATATATATATTTATTTATTTATTTATTTATTTATTTATTTATTTATTTATTTATTTATATATATAGGATTTTTTTGAATGATTTAGAGATTACTAGTTCTCAAGTAAGATCACATCATTTTCTCCCAATGTCTAGCAAGGTATAGGACATGATGGAGCAGCAAGCTAGTGGATAAGAAAAGATGGCTAAGAAAAGAGTATGAAGCAAGTGAAAGCAATCCTCAAGGACTGGCTCCTTAAGAGTACCCAAGCTAGAGAAAGATAGCCAAATGAAGAAGGTCTTTGATAGCAATGGAAGTAATGAGCAAGATAAAATATAGGATAATCAATAGAAGCCACTAACTGAGATAGCATATGAGATAAGCAATGGAATTCATTAAGTGAGATACCATTAAAGTGTGTAATCCAAAAGAGTAGACATGTCAAGAGGTTTATGAGAACCATGTTTTTCTTTATTGTGATCAAGACCAAGGGGTCAACTAGATAGGATAGCAATGAGATAGAGCAATAAGAATGAAGTTGCATATGAAGGCTATCAGTGCATGAGAAAGCACAATAAGTAAGCTGATGAACAAGATAGCCAATATGCAAGGATAGCTCAACATTGTCAAGACCAAAGATGGAGAAAGGGGATAGATGGATGGTGGGAGAATTATGCATGATGCCCATTTGTCAAGTTTTCATCATGATACTTATCCAAGGTGCCACAAGAAGTGGTTTTCACCATAGGATAGATTTATTTCTCTTTACTTTTTCTACCAAGGCACCACAAGAAGTGGTTTTCACTAAGGCACATTTTTTTCTTTTTTCTTTTTTTCTTTTTTTGTTCCTTTTTTAAATTTTTAGAAAGAGCTCAAGATTTTTCCAATTTGGATTGTACTCCTATTGGAAAGATAATTCATGATAAGAAAATACCATCTCAAAGATGTTGATAGGGTAATGGAAGAACAGAAGTAGATGGAGGACAAGAGTTCATGTCTTGAAAGAACTGAATAAGCATGGATAGCAAGTAAGTGTGAGCTTTAGAGGATTTCATGAGGGTAGGTGAAATATTGGGCAAGATCAACATTGACACACACATTGAAGGGTGTTGCAATGATGGAGGAATCATGGAGAAAATAGTTTGAGATTTAGATGTATGAGGCAACGGAGTAATGTTGAAGGAAGATGTAGTGGAAGGCTTTGAAATAGTTTTAGGAAGATGTTTGGAATAAGATGAAGTGGAAACCTTTGGAAGCTTGAATGTCAAATTTGATTTGTTTTCAGTATTCAAGTCTTTCAAAAGAGACTTGGGAATCCATATAGCTTTAAACTTTTCCTTTTCTTTGGATGTTTTAGAGCACATTTCTTTAGTAACATGGGTTTAGGAACCCGTAATTTCTTTGGTTTATCTCTTTGAGTAGTGGACCTTTGTGGTCTCTTTCACACATTTCATTTCTTAGTATTCACATGTTGATTAGAGGAGACATAGTGAACTTTTGAAGATGGATTCATGTATTTGTGTTTGAGTTGATCATCCAAATTGCTTCCAAAAGACTTGGAACTTGTGGATGAATAAGGCCAATATGACTGGTATAGATGGAAAGGTGAATGTGAAGAGTTCAAATATGAATTTCTTCATTGACCTTGAGGTGTATGAGGAAAGGTGGGAAATGGTAAGATAGGAGAAATGGGCAATGAGCTAAAAGTGGAAAATGAAGATGAAGGAACACAAGGTCCTAATATGGAAGGAAGTTCTAAAGGCATTATCTTAGATGGATAAGGACTAAGGATAGACATAGGAGATGCAAATGGATAGTGGAAAGGGATATTAGCATCTTTATAGTGAGAAACATGGTCAAAGTCATCAATAGACTCATGAGTAGCTTTAATAGGAGCAACATTTCTAATAGGAGCACTTGAAGCTTGAGCAAAATTTTGAAGTGGATACGGAGAAGTAGAACATGAGGAAATGCTTTGATCTTGACAAGTAGCTTTGGATAGCATAGGAAGTGAAATTTTCTTATAATTTTTAGTAAGCTCAAGAGAAATAGTGTAAGTGGTGTCTTTGGTATACATAGGAGGTGAATAAGATTTAGGATATGGAGGGGAAAAATCTTGAAAGAGATGGAAGGGTGCTTGATCTTGATCTTTGTTAACACTTATATCTTTTTTCTTTTGGGAGTCCTCTTGACATGGAACCAATTCTAAGGAGAAGGGAGAAAGTATGGATTGCATGATAGGACCTTGAAGAGGTAATGAAGGACTAGTTGGAGTAGGAATAGTAGGCATATAATTGTATGAAGGTTGAGAATTTTTAGTTGTAGTAGCATGGAAAATGTTTCCAGCCAACTGAAGGTTAGCTTGAATTTCTTTTAGAGGTAGCCCTTGAGGATAGGCATAGTCAATGTGGAAAGAATTAGGTTCTTTTTTTGATGGAGGCATGCTAGAAAGCTTTGAAGTGTTGGGAGATGCATTATTGTTGGAAGAAATAAGGGTGTCAAGGAGACCGTTACTAGACATAGGTTCATAAACATGATCTTGCTCAAGAGAAGTATCCTTATCACATGAGTCATTAGAGGTATCAATAATTCCATCATCAATAAGATCTTAGATTTTATGTTTCATCTCAATGCAATCTGAAGTACTATGCTCATTATGTTGATGATAAGAATAATAGATATCCAAGAATGGGTTTCCATACAAGCTAGACTTAGGCAATGTGATGAGCTTAGTGCCAAGAAGTGTTTGCAAAATGTTATCATAAGAATATTCCAAGAGATAAAAATTCCTCTCAAAAGTATACCTAGGATCTTCTTTTTGTTTCTCAAGTGCATAGCATGCATCCATATCTTCATCATATTGGTCAAACATAGGTTTGTCATGAAATTTTAGCATAGGCTCAAAGGAGATATCATTTGCTTTATCTCTAAAGAGGTCTTTGGATCTAGAAGATGAAGACATTTGATGTATTGGAGTAGAATATGTAGACCTTGAAGAAGATGACCCATGTGTATGTAAAGGTCTTAAGGGAGATTCATTTAAGAATGCAGTCTTCTCCTCTAACATTTTTCTCAAGTTTATACTTCATTTCTATCATATGCTTAGAGAGATGAAGGTAAGAAAGATCATTTGTCTCTTCTAGTTCTTTGTATTAAGTGTATAGATCTTGAAACTCTTTAGTGGCATGGAGGATATAATGATCATCTAGATTTGGTTGAGGTTTGGGATAACAAGGTTTGAATTCCATAGTGGTAGATAAAAAATAAAATATGGAGAAGAATAGAGGAAGCTTATAAGGTGACACAAGATAACTTGATGTCCAAACTAGAGAGGTAGAATGTTCACTTTCCAATATAGGTAGCAATAAAAGAGTGTCTTGTCAAGAAAAGCGTCCAAGAAGCTTACAACACTAGCGACTCAAGTCAACATCTAGGCAAGAAGCCCAAATTTCCAAGAAGATAGAGAAATTGGGGTGACAAGTGAACAATTTTCCCAACCCAAGAGTGTAGTCAAGAAATCAAGGTAATGATTTCAGCAAAAAGATAACTAGCAAGCAAATATAGACCATGAAGATAGAAAGACCAATAGCACTAAGACTAAAGAGTCACTTTAAGAATGTTCAAGAACTAGAGACATAGGAAAGAAAAGTCAAATGATGAAACTCCCCTTACTAAGAAACATAATAAAATGTTTGCACTTGATGTTTTGACTTGGTTGACAATGTTGACAACAGTTGACAGAAAGCAAGTTTGATTTTCAAAAGAAATTTTTTTCCAAGAAAGATAGTGTCAGATGGTGTATCTTAAAACAATCAAGAAAGGGACAAAGCAACCTTGCATGATACAAGCATATGTGAGGTCTCAAAAGAAAAGCCCAAACTACCAAATGTGTATGTTCAAAATATTTTTATAGGTCTAGCACATTCAAAGACACATCAAGCACATATCTACCTAAGAGTCAACATTCATTACTCAAAAACTTGGCCCACACTAAGTGCTCCTTCACCTCACACCAAGTGGTTGCCCATAAGAGATATTGACTTTTTCAAAGAAATACCATAAGCATAACCAAGGAAACATAGATGGTGAGTGTAAAATTTTGGGGTGATCTAGGTAATCCACTAGGATTGATCCTTGCACCAAGAAGTTGAGTGGAAAAATAAGGTAGCTACTAACCTAGGGTATTTAGAAAGGATTTCTATTCATAGTACTCCTCGTGCTCCTAATACAAGACACCTCACCTTGCACTTAGTAACTGGTCTCATGACCACAAGATTACCTTAAGCATTCCTCCCTAGTGATCTCCTTATAGTTGCAATCCCACAATAAATCACACTAGGTAGGACAAATGCTATGTCCACTAAGGTTTTGTGTCCTCAATAGCCTTGAGATTATAGTGGGTCAGAATAGTCAAGTTTTCTCATCCCCACTTGGGTCATTCCTCTTGATTGCTCAATACTAGGCCCGCTAAAGGATTCTAACTACCACAGATTGGATCCACTTTCAAGAGTCAAAATTTTTGATTCACCATGCGGGTGAAGAGCATACTCTCCTATCACTAAATAATCTCAATCACAAGTTTAATGTGCTTAGGAAATGAAAGCAACTAGTATAATTCCACACATGGAATAAAATAAATACAAGAAAGTTTGGTTTTTATGCTTTGGCTAGCCCCTAGAAACAATTGTTAGTAGCCCTTGTGTATTTGAAGCTTTGACATGCATTCTATTTTTTTTTTTGGCAATTAAGTGTGAAAACCCTACAAAACAACAAGGTTAGCGTAGAAAAAATAAGACCTAAAACATAAAGTAGTTAGTTGCCAAATAAAAGTCCAAGTTCTCTTCCAACCAAGTGTACGTAAAGAAAGTGTAAGCTGATTAGAAAATGATCTCTTTTTACTCTTTTCTTTTGACCTAGTCATCAAGATTTGATTTTTTTCTATTATTTTAGCTCCAAAAATAGAAATGAAAACAAGAGACCCCTACTAAAAACTAGAGAGCTTTCCAAAAATGCAAGAAATTTAGCAATATCTCTTCATTTGTGCCCTATGGACCCATTTTTTCAAAACATACCAGATTTATCAAGTCATGTTATTAATCCTTAATATGAGCTTTAAATTGAAAACATAAAAAACTAATCCCCTTTATAATTCTGAACCCTTTCTGAAACATAAATATTTCTTTAAAAAGTCACTAATTTGCAACCAAAAATGACTTTTTATGAAAAACAAATAAAAAATCATAATGGATGCAAATCAAATAAAACCAATTTAAAAATTGGACTAAGACATCTCAGATGCATCCCCAACTCATAAAAAAAATTTAGAACTAAACTCCAACTAATTTAGGAGATATGATCAAATCTTCAAAAACCTAGGGTTGTAGCCTTAAAACCAATATGCACAAGGGTTAGCCTTAAAACCAAAGTGAGAACCCTACAAAAATATTTTATTAGATCTAATATGGTATTGTAAAATACCAAAAATGAGAAGTGAAAGAAAATGGAGCTAGAAACTTGATTGAAGCCCCACGGTGGGCACCAAAAATGTACACTCAAAATGTGTCACACTCTAAACCCTTTTATCCAAGTGATTCCATGAGTTTGGAATACTTGGATGCCAGCTTAGAGCTCCCTATCCATGGAGTGCAAGGATTCTTTAAGATAACATGCAATAGGCTCTTAGCTAAGCCTTAGAATTGCATTCATTTCTAGTAAACCATGCAATGGGAGGTTCCAAAGACAAGATGCAAGAATGCAAATGTCCAAAAGGAGTTCCTCAAGGATGTAATGCAAATATAGATTAAACTATATGAATATGAAAAATGAAGCTATGTTAACAAGAATGAAAGTATTACAAGATCTAAGTTAATTACTAAGTGAGCTAGATTATAGAAAAAGAGAAACCAAGCTACATGCAATATGATTCAAAGGTAGTATGTGATGGATGAGAGAATGATATGAGAAGTAGAAGTTCTCCACAATAGCTTTTCAAGCATTTGAATGGTAAACTTGCAGCATAATAGTACTCAAGAGTGTGGATCCTTTGACAAGGGGAGAGCTCTTTCTTTTAAAGTCATACAGATGGTAGAGATCAAGGTCAAGATGATGGAAGATCAAGGGTGGAGTTTGAAAATAGGAGTGATCCATTTGCACACACAAGTCAACCAATAAAATAGAAGTCGACTTCCCATATAAGACAAAAGTCACAAAGCCTTCTCTTTTAATTTGTAAAATAGAAAAAAGACTTTATGTCTGCACTTTAAGTGGTTTAGAAGAACGGGGAATTTTATTTAATTAAAAGGGGACATGTTCTTTTAATCAAATAATGGACTTTGGATAACATAGTCAAACTATAGGTTATAATCAAATTAATTGATTTTAGCAATTTGGTCTAGGCAAATGATGAATTAATTTAGCCAAAATGCTAAGAAGGGGGCCAATAGTCTAGGTGACCATTTTTAGGTGATTACAAAATCCAGTTGGAAAATTCTAATTTTGACCAATTTTGCCCCAAAAAGGAGTTGTTTGTGTCATTTCCAACCTATTTGAGTGTTAAAAAGTTTCTAGATTATATTGAGAACACTTATCCTTCATAGCTCTATTATTGTTGTTAAAATAACCCTCATGGATTCAATCCCATTGGAAGATTTTCTCTGTTGGTCTCAAAATGGTTTTAACATTTGAATGTCAACACACTTAACCACTTTCTACATAGAAGTTGAGTACACTATGTATGCTAAGCTATAGTATGTGTCGAGCTAGAATTCCAACAAGTGCCAAGTGATATATAGGTGCCAAGTCATAGTTGATGTTGAGCAAGTTAGAATGCTTCATATGTCAAGTGAGCCAGAACTATACATGTGTTGAGCAAGATAGAATGTAATAGGTGTTGAGAAAACTAGGATCAAACATGTGTCAAGCACCAATAGTCCAATATGTGTCGAGTAACAGAGAATCAACATATGAGTTTGTGCCCTCAAAAACTCAGATGTTAACCATTTTTGGAGCCAAAATAGAAGGATTTCAAAGGATAATAAGGATAAGAATGAATCTTCTACATTTTCTATGCAATCAACATGCAACCAATCAAAAAAATGGAGAAGGCATGCAACCAATGAGAAAAATGCAAGGAATGAGTGAGAATTCAAGATTCAATATGGATCATAGATCCATACCTAACCCTAAGTCTACAAAGTCTTTATAAGAAGGCTTAGACCCCACAATTTTATATTGTTGAATAGAAGGAAGTTGCTAAGTAGATAGAAAATTGTAGAACAAGGCAAATAGTAGGGGCATCACAGACTTAGTGAATTGAGCAGCAATTACATATCTAATTGATCAGAATAGTACAAGGGATATGAATAGATATCAGATCAAGAAAGGATCACATCAGAGTGAGTAGATCAATTTCCTAAAATCAGCAATTGAAGATTGTAAGCAATCAGGTCAAAGATTTCTAATACTCTCTAGCAATTTTTTTAGATAGTGAAAACCCTATGTTGATAGGTTAGCTTAGCAGCTATTTTGTAAATCCTTTGAAGAGGTCACTAAATCCTTTAATAGGGTGACACTTCATGGAAAGTGTTTGTAAATCCTTTAACCAGGTCACTATTGACATAGTGTAAAGCCTTTAATAGGGTAGGCCTTTCGTAGAGTAGGCCTTTTGTAGGGAAAACCATTAGAAGTGGTCAAACAATTATTGTTGCAATGATTTTGTGGGTATCGTCCCCACCCCAGTTTTACCTTCTTATTCCTAGAAGGGTTTTTGGGTTACCAAATATGGTGTTATGTGTGTTTATGCATGTGTTTATTTTATGTTCATTTAATATATTTACATGCATGTAGTTTACTTTTAGTTATTTGTTTTAAAAGGATTTGAAAAGGTTAAAAGTGTGGTACTTCTGATTCCCCCCCCCCCTTCAAAGTACTCTTCCCATTTGAACATTCCAACAATTTTCAACAATTGGTATCAAAGCAAAGGTTCTCACAAAGAGAAGCCTAAAAACTTAGAGAAAAAGATCTGAAGATGGAAGTCCTCAAACTTGGGAAGATCATAGACAATCAGGTGATTGATGTGCATCTTGCTCTACACAAATTGGAGGAAGCGAGAGAAGAATTGAGAAAAACTTAAAAAGAAGGAAGGATATAGCCATAGCTCAAAATGACATACATTACAAGGATATTGATACCACACAAGTGTTTTCAAATGGAGATTCCAAGGAATTTGATGCAGCAATAGCTGAATTGATGGAGAAAAATAGAGCACAAGTAGAAGAAATCAAAATACTCAAGCTTGAGCAAGAGTCACAAGCCATAATGCTTTGTGAAGTGACTGAACAAAAGAAGAAAGCCATTGAAGATAAGTCCATGATAGAAGATGATAAGAGAAATCTTACCAATAGATTGGAGGAGAAGACAATTGAGTTTGAAAGAATATCAAACATGCAGCTTGACACCTTAAGCCAGATGATGAATGCTCATCATGAGTTGAATATGAAAGACATTGAGATCTCTACCTTGAGAATGCAAAATAAACAATTATAGAATGAACTAAGAAGAGAGAAGGAGATAGAAGAAATCTTCAAAAAACCTAATAAGGCTATCAAGTACTTTGAACAACTATTGAAATTTCCAAGGGCTAGTAATGATACTTCAGGAGTTGGTTACACTAGCACTAAACAAGGAGAATCATCCAAGATTGTAGAAGAAAGGAGTAACAAAGGTAAGAACACTAAACCTACTTTTCATTTCTATGGTAAAAAGGAACATACTTCTAATGTATGTAGGAGCAAGGATGGTCATCAGTATGATAAGCCTAAAAATGCAAGCTTTTGTCACAAGTGCAAAAAGCAAGGACATTAAGCACATGAATGCAAAACTAAGACCATGAGGACACCAAGATTTGAGAGTCACTACTATAACTGCAAGAAGTATGGACATAGATCTTTTGAGTGTAGATCAAAGCCTATGTGGACACCTAATCAACCTATAAAAGGAAATAACCATGGTCATCACTACAAATGGGATTACAATACCAGGTATAGTTGTCACTATTGTCAGTAGTATGGACACATTCCTAAAAATTGCATAAGAACACATTTCAAAGGGAACTACAGTAGATGGTTAAGTCAAACCACATGTTTTAGTTCCTTGAAGACTGGTCATATCAACAAGAATTGTCCAACAAAGTCAAAGGCACCCAAGTTAGAAGTCAACAAAGGAAAAGAGAAGGTAGATGTTCAACAAATCAAAGGGCAAATGAACAAGACTTGAAAGAATAAAGATGAGTATAGCTCATCAAATGGAGGGATCACTTCACCCGAAAGGCCAAATGATCACATCTCATCCAACTAAGAAAGAATAGATGTATGGGACTGAAATAAAAAGTTATATCATACATCAGTCTCAAAACAAAGAAGTACTGCAAAGAAGAAATTAGCATGAGCAAAGATGCCAAGTCAAAAATTTGAAGTTTTTGCAAACATTGTGGAACTATCCTTAGATGCTGAGTAAAGCTCAAGTGGATGCCAAGTTGCTAATAGCAACTGAGTTTGATAGTTGATGCCAAGTTGAGAAATGTTAATCGAAGCCGAGCGAAGTGGAAAACTAATGGAAGCTAAGTCATGTTGAATCCTTCAAATGTTGAGATTACAGTTATACATACTAAGCATTTAATGTTAGGTTTTGAAAGGTATAAGGTCAAATTTTGATCATTTTAATGCCATTCAAACACAGAGAAAAGACAAGAAGAGTGCAGAAGCGATCATACAACCACCTTGAAGCCATTTGCATCAATTTCAATAGTGATTCAACATATATTTCAATGATCTAAGGTATTTATCAAGTGTCGAGCTACGTAGTGTTGAAGTTTTTAATATATTAAAACCCTAGTTCGATATAATGGCTTCTAGTTCTAAGAACCCCAAGGGAAAGGCAAGTCATGAGCTTTAGTTAGTCAATAATAAAGTAAAACAACATGAGTTAAGACCCATTCCTAAAGTAGCCTACAAAAATGACCCTACCAGCGTGTTGTCCATAATTCCACCAAAAGTTGTCATGGTGCAATAGATGAGGAAGTGTTATAACTATAAAATAGGACCTATCAGTGATCTTGAAATATTTCAAGCGTATGAAAAAATGTGTGAAAATAAAATTCTAAAGGATGAATTCCAAATAGTAGAGAAAAAGGGTTTAACTCATGCCCTAGTTTACCCTACAGGCTTCAAAATAGAATGGATATGGATTGTTCTCCATAGAATTCACAATGGATGTTTGTGGTTGGAAACAAGACCACTTAAGATTACCAAGAGAATAGTACATAGGGTTATGGGTTTTCCAACCCTAGATCAACATAAAACCCTGAGAAGTGATTCGAAAGAAATTATTGAAAGGAATACAGGAGCTAAGCGGAATAAGAGGGGAATGACTATTGACACTATAACTGATCCTCTTCTAGATTTTGTAGTGAGAGTAATATCCCACAAATTCTACCAATCTAGCATATTGAATAGTGTGCCATGTATAGCTGTTGATGTAGCTTACAAACTTGTAAAAAAAGATCATACATATGATCTATTAGAACTAATGTTGCACCAAATAAATGAGAACTTAGGAGCAATAAGAAGGTCAAAGGGTGCTTAATGCAAGTTTGGTCCAGTTCTTAAGTGCATATTCTTTTATGTCATGGAAGAGTTTCCTTCTATTGGAAAGGTGAATTGGAACCCAAACAAAATCATAATCACACAAATCAATGAGTTCATTGATCAAATGGGTGATAATTTTGAGGCCCAAATGACAAGCTATTTTGAGAATTTTAAGAAATCCATGAAGCAAAGGGTAAGAATTCTAGTTTCCCTAGTGGAAAAACATATCAATGACATATGTTTTTTGGTTGAAATTGACTATACCTACATTCAAGTAGCAATTAAGGCCATTAGGATATGAACTTGATGTAGATGAAGCCTCAATAGCAATCATAGCATTGCTTGTAGAAGAGATCGATAAGGAGGCACCTCATTTTGGCACATATGATGTTGTGAAATCCAAAGTTGAAATAGAATTGAAGACAACCTCTATAATTAAGATAAAAGATAAATTAGTGAAGAAGATAAAGAAAAAATTTGGTGCAGATATTGAAGGAGAAGCAGGTGCTGAAGTAGAAGAAGAAGAAGAAGGTGAGAGTGAAGAAGAAGAACAAGGGCAAGGTCAAATGGAGTTGACCCAAGGCTTAGGAGAAGATAAGTAGGAAGGTGCAGAGGAAGAAGAGGCTGAGTCAAAGAAGAGAAATGCTAAAAATCAGCCTCCAACTCAACCCAAACCCAAGAAGGTAACCAAGCCTACACAAGCCAAGCTAGCACCAGCTACAAGGGCTACCACAAGGGCATCCACAAAAAAGGCCAAAGAGGCAACAAAAGAGAAGAAGAAGGCTATTGAACAACCTGATGAAGTGCCAAAGAAAATAAGAAAGTATGTGGCACAACCAGACACTGATGATGAGGAGAGAATAGAATTAGAGGATATTAGTCAATTTAGGTGGTAAGACATCCTCCCAAATCTGTTATAGACAAAATTTATGAAAATATTAAAAATACAGATTTGAATGATTTGAAAAGTCTTGATTTTAACAAGCTAAGTAGAGAAGAGAAAAATAAAATAGAGGAATCTATATATGCTATGATGGTTGAATTCAAAAACACACCTCTAGAGCTAGACAATACCATGCCTAGAGAGCTATATGAGATAATTGAAAACAAATGGCATTATTGTCTGAAGATGGAAAAGGAGATCAGAGAATCTACCTTAGCACAAGTGATGCCTGACCTGAGAAAAGGTCAAATAACAAAGGCTAATAAGAAACATGGTGACAAATTTGCAACTAAATATAGAGCCTTCAGCATCCTACAAAATAATATTGAGGACGTAGTGAATAAGTCCACACAATTGTGGAAGACAATCTACTAGATAACTGATGACAAGGATGAGGAGGAAAATAAGGAAGAGGCTAGTGCCAAGGAGAAGATAGAGGAAAAGAAAGTGGAAGAGAAGCAATTATAAGAGAAGAAGGAGGAAGCAACAGCAAAATGAGATGAGGAAAAGAAATGAAAAGAAGAAAAGAAAGATGAGGAAGATAAGGAAAAAGGAGAGGAGGAAGAGACACAAAAGGGAGAAGATAGGGCAATAGTTGACCAGCAACAACAAGAGGAATAGAGTGTGCAAGACACACAAATTCCACCCCCTTGCCCTCCTCATGTAACCATCACACTTGCAGACACAATAACTATCAAGGATATTCCTGACAATTTTGCTTAGAACATAAATCCCTTAACTGCAAAGGATCTCTCCAAGATCCTTCACCAATCCACTCTATAGGCACAATTATGTACAAATCCTATATTGGTGATTGTAGATGAGCTATAGAAGGTAGTAGTAGAACCAAAAAGAGACAAGGTGAAACCACAAGAACCACCTTTCACTTATATAGCTACTGGCACTAAAAATTTAATGCTTCCACCACCAATAATAGCGAGTGATACCATATAGAAGATGAGTGCAGAAGAAGGAAAGTCTAATGACAAGGAGGATACATCAAAAGAAAAGGAGTAGGCCACTATACAAACATTGGTAGAACTATCAAAAATAGGCACTCTTAAAAAAACCCTTCAAAAGCTAAGCACTAAAGCCATACCTTTGCAAATTTCCACACCAGGCTCAAGTTCTACAAAGGTGACCAAGGTACTTCACTATGGAGACCCTGAGTTAGATGAAAACATTAAAATACTTGCTTATGACTCAAAGACCATCACCATGGAGTAGATTACTGAAATGCAAGATGCATTAAATAGGAGAAAGAGATAGGAAATACTCAGAAAAGAGTATAAACACAAGCAAGCACTACATGAGATTAAAGACATCTTTATGGATGCCTTCATTTTGTAGTCACTAGATGAGTCAAAGCCCATAATGGAACAATTATCTGATATAGTTGACTAGGTGACTAGTGAAGACTAGGATACAAATGTTAAACTTATGGAATGGTTTGAAAGGAAGTTTCAAGGGAAGGTAAATGAGAAAATATCTAGTGGTATAGCACTTGAATAGTTAGAATTGGCCAAGAAAATTGAAAAGGTCAAAATTGTACTTGAGAATATTTTCTCACTGTACAAAAAGTTGTGTGATTTTTCCAACTTCACACAAGAGACAGGCCAGAGAATAATGACCTTGGAGAGAAATTTGAAGATTTCTAGCATATAATTACCAAGGGATCTAGCTCAAAGTGAGAATCATTTTGCCCAATCACTTCACACTCAAAGATAATTAGCTACCCTTACAAGTGAAGAGGCCAATATAAAGGCCAAATTAATGTAGATTCAACCTTCCATAACCCCACATTTGGAGGTCCTCCACAAAGAGAAAGCCTATGCTAAAACTGTCTTAAAGAAAGATTCTAATCTTTCTACATTAGATGGACTTGTACATCTTACTACAGAGACTTCCATCTAGCATAAGTCACTAGACATTGATTTGGAGAATTGGGATGTAACTCTAAAAATGATAATGGAGGTAATCAACACATTTTTGGTGAAATATGGTATTACTCCTTAGAACCCTTTGACATAAGTGTCAAAAAGTAGGAGAAATAACAATAAAGGAGATAGATATAATGTTTTGAGGGAGAAATAAAATAATAATAATGAGAAAGATATAACTAAGGGGGAGAAAACCAAAAAGGAGGAGATAAGAAATAATGTTTTGGGTAGATGTCAATAAAACTTGCAAGTATAGTCAGAGTAGAAAGAACAGCTCAACACACAGGTACAAATTATAGGAATAGGAAAAAGGCAAAAAGTATCATATACATCAACACAAGAATTTGGCTGCAAGAATGAAAATGGCACAATCAACTCAAGGGAAGTTATAAGGTATTTTGAACAAAATTTGAAATTTTGAAATTTTGTACATATGTAGAGAAAATTGGATAAGGTACTCATAAGGATGGATGAATAATGTTTAGTTAAGTGTTTTTTACACTCATGTCAAAAGGGTAGATTGTTGGTCTCAGAATGGTTTTGAGATTTGAGTGTCAACACACTTAACCGCTTTCTACATAGAAGTTGAGTAAACTATGTACGCTGAGCTACAGTATGTGTCGAGCCAAAATTCCAACATGTGTCGAGTGATATATAGGTGTCGAGTCACAGTTGATGTCAAGAAATTTAGATTGCTTCATATGCCAAGTGAGACAAAACTAATCATGTGTTAAGCAAGACAAAATGTAATAGGTGTCAAGAAAACCAGGATCAAACATGTGCCGAGCACCAGTAGTCCAATATGTGCTGAGTAACACAAAATTAGCATATGAGATTGTACCCTCACAAACTCATATGTAAACCATTTTTGGAGCCAACATAGAAGGATTTTGAAGGATAATAAGGATAAGAATGAATCTTCTACATTTCCTATGCAATTAGCATGCAACCAATGAGAAAAATGCAAGGAATGAGTGGGAATTAAAGATTCAATATGGATTGTAGATCCACACCTAACCCTAATTCTACAAAGTCTTTATAAGAAGGCTTAGAACCCATGATTTTATGTTGTTGAATAGAAGTTAAGGAAGTTTCTAAGAAGACATCAAATTGTAGAACAAGGTAAATAGCAAGGGCATCACAAACTTAGTGAATTGAGCAATTACATATCTAGTTGATCAAAATAGTACAAGGGATACAAACAGATATCAGATCAAGCAAGGATCACATCAGAGTGAGTAGATCAATTGCTTGAAATTAGCAATTGAAGATTGTAAGCAATCAAGTCAAAGGTTTCTAGTACTCTCTAGCAATTGTATTGGATAGTGACAACCCTATGTTGATAGGTTAGCTTAAGAACTATTTTTTAGATCCTTTGAAGAGGTGACTAAATCCTTTAACAGGGTGATACTTCATGTAAAGTGTTTGTAAATCCTTTAACCAGGTCACTATTGACATAGTGTAAAGCCTTTAACAAGGCAGGCCTTTCGCAGGGCAAACCATCTGAAGTGGTCAAACAATTATTGCTGCAGTGATTTTGTGGGTATAATCCCCACCCCAGTTTTACCTTCTTATTCCTAGAAGAGTTTCTGGGTTACCAAATATGGTGTTATGTGTGTTGATGCATGTGTTTATTTTATGATCATTTAATATGTTTACATGCATGTGGTTTACTTTTAGTTATTTCTTTTAAAAGGATTTGATAAAGGTTAAAGGTGTGGTACTTTTGAATTAGCCCCCCCCCCCCCCCCCCCCCCCCCTCTCTCAGAAATACTCTTCCCCACTAGTAAATTAAGGCTTAAATTTTGATGCGAAAAGGTCAAAATTATGACCAGAGTAGGTCGAATAGGCAACTAAACTTGTTGTCAGTCTTTTTTAGTTAGTTTTTTGACCCAAAAATTTTGCATCAAAATTTTGATTCCATAAAGGTGGAGTTACCAACACAAATTTCATCAATTTCCTTAGTCCAACCTAAACTGTTATTTTCCCATTTGCGGGCGTCACTAGTCAAAATTTTGATGTAAACTCCTACACCTGCAACGGCCAAATGACCAATTTTGCATCAAAATTTCAACCAACACCCCTTAATTTTCTACGCTGGTACCATACATTCGACGTCAAATGGAAGACGTGTGTGTCAAAATTGAGACCAACGCTAGGTAGAAATTTAGACAAGTTGTGCCAATTATTATAAAAGCTTTTCTCTCATAGGAGCCTTCTAAACTGTACAAAATTTAATTCTATAGTGTAATTGCTTGGTGAATGAGAGTCAGGATATTGTGCACATTTCTACCTCTACACCACTATTTCGTTCATCACATGATTTATTTTATACAAAACAATGGGAAGGAGGAAGAAATGTGCACGATATCGTGAGTCTCCACCAAGCAATTATGCTTTACAACTCAAATTTTGTGCAATTTAAAAGGCACCTATGAGAGAAAAGCCTTTGCAATAATTGGCACAACCCATCTAAATTTTGGTTCTTGAGACACCATTGCTTGTGAAGACTATAGGGAAAAATAAAATTAGGAAAGAATTATTTATCAAGAATGAAAGCCAATAATTTCACTAACCAATCTCTATTTTTCAAATAGATAAACATGACAAAAAACTTACAATCCCAATCACGTCATCATAAGAGTGCATATATAACTATAACTATAACTATGTCTAAAACCAACATAATTTACAAATATCCACAATTCAAATATTATCCCTTGATGTTTTCTTTAATGCAAAGTTTTAAGTCAACTATGTTATCGCCCTGGATGATGTAATACCAAACTATCATTAGGCTAAAGATTGTAGCAAGATTTAGAAATGCAAGGAGAGCTACCCAACCAAAGTAAAAAATGACATGAAAATTTAACAATCTATCAATTGACACCTCTAGATGAAATATTTCTAACAATTGAACTGTATGTTATAGAAGCAAAAATTGCCTTAAAATTGACACCTCACTAGTTGTAGTTCATTTGCATCTGTAATGGATTCACAAAAGTTGAAAGCTTATGATTTTTCAAGAACACAAAAGGCACTCATAATTCAGCTACATCAATAAAAATAAAGTAGTTTAGTTGCATGGTAAGGGCAAGAGACTATCAATATCGATTGTGGAGTTGCAGATAGGTAAGCGATAAAAATAAAAAGGTAGTACAAGGAACCATTTTCCATGTTATAATATGATGAACTACCTTGGAGCTAGTTCTAAACCTTGATTGCTTAATGTTGGATTTGATCCAATGGTACCATTATCTAGAGGAGGTCTCATTCCCCACTTTCCTATTAATTATAAAGGTGCTAACAGAGCATCTTTATTAACTGATCTCCCTTGTGAGCTCAACTGAAAGAGAATTCTTGATTAAAGAATGCCGAAGATAGTCACGATGTGCCTATTGCTAATAGGTACATGGTGACTATCTTCGACATTCTCTTATGGCTCTTGTGGTTCTAATCTTATAACATGAGGCTTCCTCTTCTTTTTTTGAGCATAAGGCTGATGTGGCCCTGTAATAAGAAATAAATGGCTTTAATTTTGATTATGTACAACACAAAGAAAACCAAAATGTAATAGCAATTTGTAATAGATAAATGAACTATATAAACTTATAAAGCTCATAATAATAATAGGCTATAAATAAGAGCTAAATTATGAGTAGACAAATTCTGAACACATGAAGTGTACCTAATTGATCAAAACCAAATCATTTCCAAGCCTTTTAACCACTCCTTAATAGCACTTTCTCCATCACCAAGTTTTCAGCAGTGTTTCTATTTATTTTTGGATCGAATATTAATATGGCATCTCCATCTAGAAATTTCTTTAGAGCCTGAAAGATTTATACATGAAGAGATCAAAAACTCAAAAAATTTCATGAGCAATAGAGCTCCAACACTGATAGTTTATACAATTTGTGAAATCAAAAAGTACTTGCATATAAATTGAAACTATAAGTTGGAGAAGTGAGAATAGAATTGTAGCCCAAATGCTTGAGAAGTAGTCAAATATGTTATATTTTTAAAATATACATGTTAAATTTGGAGTATTAACTAAAACTGTACATTAAAATTTGTAAAGTTGAATCTCTTTCTCCTTTATTTTTAACATGGTAATTTTTTAAAAATACAAAGCTCGTTGTCTTAAATCTGCACATATACACATACTTATATAAGGACTACATAACATTAATATTTAGTTTACATATTTATAAAAAGGCTTTAGAATATTTCAAACTAATGCAATCTTTGGTTATAAAGCTAAATTCCATGACTATTAAATAGATATATTTAGTTATCTCCCATTCTTAGCTATTTTAACTATTTTGTTTATATTTATTTAAAACATAAAAGATAAGGAATATTTAAAACACATTAGATTTGCTCTATAATTTTTAGCTATTTTGTTTATACTTATTTTCAGTATAGGATTGTGCAATAAGCTTGCACAATCCTAGTGTGCAAGCTTATTGCACAAATTTCCACACTTTAAACCTTAAATCAAATTTTTTTTAGCATACTTCTATTGAGGGTAACTATCAACTAAGAATAAATCTTCTAAAAAGTTGTCCAAAACATGTTGCTTTATAAAAGCCATCTAAGATATGTTTCTTAAAATATGACAATGTCTTTGAAAACAAGAATGACTAAAAATAGAATGGATTGTATATAACTTGAGTTAAAAATTGTCAATTTGACATTGGCTCTTTGCATTGGCTGTGATGAAGGTATTTTGTTTTGACCATGGCAGAGCCTTTGAAGAAGCCTTGAAACTTTGACAATTTACTAAACAACCTTGGTGATGCAAATGATTTTGCCTCTTTAACTTCCCTATTTTACACCAAACCCTAGATCTTGTCACCAATGTCCTCCAACAATCTACCTTTCATCTTTACAAAATTTGTAATACCCAACCTCTACAACAATCTCTCATGATAAAAATATATGCTCCCCCAAGTTTTTGGGATAGTGATAATAGGATGCGTGTTAGGGACGAGATTTGCTTTGGCTAATTTTGCACCTATTTTAAAGCATTTTACATATTTATTGGCCTACCATGTACGCTTATATTCAAGTGTATGTTATTGTGTGTGTATATATTGCCAAAACTTGAAAGATGTTATATATTCTACTGAAACCATTTTGACATGGTCCACTCTCTTTGAGTCAATAAGACCAAGATCTTTGAAAATCAACTAGAGAAAATCTTCAATTGCTCCCTTTGTCATGGAGGCATACCCTTTTTCATGTGTATGATTTTATAGCATGTGGAATCAACTTTATTGAGATAGGAAGATTCCCTCAAACACATAATAGAGATCCAAAATTTGCTTGCTCATTACGAATAACTTTGCAAACCTATAGGCATTGCTTCCACCATGTTCCTTTTCCTAGATATGTAGAAACCAAGTAGTATTCCTATAAGTCAGGTAAACCATACTACATACTTATATAAGTTCTTTCTCATTTGTTATATTACAAACATATTCTTGCGGAGGCTTGATTGGAAACATATCAAAATCCTTTCAACTAGCTATTTGAGTTTAACATATTTTGGGATCATAACCAATTGCTTCAAAGGTTGCATAATTGAACCCATCCTCGGGAGTTGCATTAATTGTAGAAACATCATCTCCTTCATGAAGTATCCAAAGGGATCAGATTCAAAGTCATAAATGTTAGAGCCAGGTAGATTATCACACATCCCTAAATAAAGAGTCATTTCACTTGTAGAATTGTAATTGCTCTTTTAAAATAGAAAGGCCCGACCATAGTTGAGTTGTATAATGCAGATCTCTAGAGTAAATATAGTTTTAGAGTTCTCATTAGATGCACTGTCAGAAGAAGAGACCACTTCTTCTGAAGAATTTGTAAGGTTTAGAACAAAGGTTTATTATTTATATCATCTATTACTGATTGTTGATTGTCAATATGCTTAGTAAATATTCTTCATTCCTTTCAAACTACATCCCTGTTATCTCTATCAATAGACCCTCATATTTTTTTACTCATTTTATCACAGAAATACCCAAGAATCTGATTTTTTTCTCATCATGGAGGTAAAAACAAAGGACAAAGCAATCATAGGAAGCTAAACATGTTTCCAAAATGTATTGAAATAATAGATACATAGCTTTGATAGACTCATTCCCAAATTTGAGCTTGTTTGTATTAAACAGTTGAGCATTTAAAACATTAATTGATTCCAATCAACCAACTGGAGATAACTATTGGTTGAAAGGCTGTTAGAATGCTCCATCAACTAGAAAACATAGATTTCTGACCTATTCTACTAAATTGAAATCTCCAAATATAAGTTAATCTCCCAATGATGAATAGGAACTTAAGCCTAAAAATTGTACATATTTACTATTTTACCAATCATTTACATAGGCATGGTCTTAGGGGTGAAGTCTCTATGGTTCCAAGCTAGACCTCAATTACTTTAAGGAGTCACATAATCATGGTATCTACAATTATTTGTCCCATTGGGTCTATCTAGTACATGCCAGGAAGGGTTGTAAACACAAGGACCAGGAAGTATTCAAAAAGAACATTATCTTCCCAAAATTCTATAGATTCTGCAAAAGAAAATAAGTCACTACCTTGCAGATCATTTTCAAATAATTTCACTTTTTATCAAAAAGAGATATATTCCAACAGAAGACATGGTTCACTATTACACAAAATTTCAGCATCAGTTGGGAATGAAGTGATACTTGAGGAGCCAAATATTGATGCTCCTAGAAAAAGTGGAGATTTAGATAAGCCATCAAAAGGTGATAAACCATGTGTCTAGCTCATTATCAAAAACTAAATCACTTGTTGTTGAAGATCATTCTAGTTCAAGACAGTCAGTACCCACTAGAAATATTAGCAAGAATGGGAATCTAAGAGTGCCAAATGAAGATTTAGTTCGTGGTGCAACTTTTATAGGGATGGTGAGAAGAATACAGTCATTTGGCACTTTTATTAATTTTGGAGCTCTCATGGATGGACTAGTACATGTATCCAATCTTAGTGATATATCTTTGTGCACTCAAGGTCATCACAAGGCATTCCGCGAGGACCCTACTCTACACCACCTTCCTAGAGAATTCATGAGTAAGATAACAAGGTTTTAGGATGTTAGGAATATTATGAATCTAGACACTGAGTATGAATCTACACATAATGTTCACACTATTCTTATCTAAGAATCTAGACACTAAGTATTTATCTAAGAATAGTATCCTAAAACACTATTGAAGATAATAAGGTTTTAGGTTGTGTCTAGACACTAAGTATGAATCTACACATAATGTTCACCTTTCTCTTTCTCCTTCACAATCAAAACACTCAATCTTAAATATCAATTCATAACACAATGCATAACTCTTTAAAGTTGTTGTTCAATTTTATAAAAGATATTTCTTCTAAATTGAACATTATTCATATTATATATATATATATATATATATATATATATATATAATAAGAAAAGAAATAAGAAGTAATCCAATTGAATTTACCAAAAAAACCTAATTTTATACAAATAAAAGAAAATTCTTAACAACTTAAAAAATAGAATAAAATATACTAGAAACAAGAATTATGTGAAATCAAGACTTAACTATTAGAAATGGTTATTATGTTTGATGTTGATGGCATTCCTTCACCCATTTCATTCTCTATCCAAATTCTGCCCAAGAAGAACATTTATTTCAAACAATATGGAAATCAATTCATAAAATATACTACAATTAGTCAGAAAAAATATCTCCCAATTACCTATAGACATCATCTAGAACCTCTTTTATCTCATGTTTGAAATGTATTGTTATACCCAAGCTCTCCAAATGATTTACAATTGAGAAGCCAAGAATCAAATTGATAGGATAAGCACCGAGCACTGCACCAACAAACAAATGTCTCTTACATTTACATGATCATTATAAAAATATCATCAAACTATATAAAAGAATATTTAAAGACCAACCTATATCATAAGTAGAAAGACATGAATATCTTCTCTTAATTTCCAAGAACATATTTATCCTTGAAATTTAATTTAAAATAAAGACATTGATTACATTCTTCTAACTTATTGACAATTAGAAATGAAGAATGGATCATATACTTCTATTTCTTTATTTTCTCTCATTTGTCAATCTAAAATAAAATAATAGATAGAGAATATGTTCTTGATTTAAATGTAGAATGAAATGGTTGTAAGTATGCATTTCTACCACATGCAAATGATTTTGAGATATAGACCTGTGCAATCCAATCTCCCAAGGAATAGACAGCACCACTTATCGCCATCTTTTTGAAAATAGGATTTCTCATAAAGTGATGTTAGAATAGTTACTAAAATGGTCATAAATTATTTTGTTTAGTAAAAAAATACTTTAACTTAAGAAAAAAACTACACAACATTAAAACGTGACATCATGCTTTGAAAACTAAAAAGGTACCTATAATGAAGAACTTCATTTGGACTTGCTAATTGGTTGTCACTATTAACTATAAGCTTATCTTTAAAGTTTGAGCTTCACTTGGTTTTGAGAATAGTTTAATATTCTCTACTAAACAAGGCCAACCACGTGAAGGTGGAAGCTCATTTGGCCCCACCCCCCCCCCCCCCCACCAACATCACTCTAAATTCCCCATTAACATTTAATAACATTCATTCATTCATCCATTTTTGAAATATAAAATTCAATCATTATAATCACATGATAACATTAATTAACACATAAAATTCCTTAACACACAACATTCATGAATAATTCATTAACACACAACATTCAAGAGTAAGTCATTCATGAATAATCATTTCCTTTTGGCTTTCTTGCTATTTTTTTTTCATAAATTTTCTAAGAGGAATATCAATGTCCTCGTCATCCCCCTCCTCTATTGGTTCTTATGCATGTCTCCTCCTCATCCATTTAGGAACATCATGAGGTAGCTACACTAAAGGGGGGTCCACTGCAATAACAAGTACTTCATGAGTTAAATTCACACCATTTTATATTAGTGAATTACGAGTTTTTATTTAAGTAAAAGAACTATAAATCAAAAAAATAATTTAAAAGAACAAAACATAGATTTTTTTTACCTGAATGTGTGACCTGAGCTACCTGCTAATCAATCTAAACATCCTTCGGCACTCATTCATCAGCATGACATGATTGATCTATATCCTCTAAAATATACACAAAAAGGTTACACCAAGTTTAATTAAAGATGTTAAATTGTATTAATAATTACATAATTAGTTTTAAATAGAAAATGAGCACCTCCATGGACAATATGAGGCACATTAGGGGCTTCATGATGAGGTGTATGATCTGTGTCACGATTAACAGGCTGCATTGCAATGTAATGCACATTATTATCAAATAGATTGTTACTCAAGTATTCAATTTCTAATATATATTTTTGGCATATTTACTTGTGCACATGATGCAAGACACTATTTGGTTGGGACAATGGAAGCTTGTCGTAGGCATTCAGCCACGACTGCATAGCCTTGCTTGAACGCAATTCTTTTGTTTTCTTCCATGGCCTCCAGATTAAAATCAATGCCCTACATTTTATTTGATTTTTTTATTAATTAACAAAATTATTTGCATTTTATAAATATTTTTCTCTGCAATTCATTTATTGCTACTTACAACTCGTGCTTTGATTTTAGAATATCCCCTAGAGTCAAGTTTGTGCTACCCAACCTTTTTCAGCCTAGCCTTTGGTGCCTTTGATGTGTCCTGCAACCTATGAAAAGTTTGAAATATGTTAGATGATATAGATATAAAGATCAGTACTAAATAGTGCATTATTACATTAATGTACTAGTAGTTAATACTATTGCATACCTTTTCAAATTTGTTGGTGTACTTTCTTTTCGACCTTTCCCTTTCTCCTCTACATCCAAAATGAACTCATTCCACTCCCTCACTGAAACAAAGGGAGGATGCTCATACTTCAGGTTTAGGACGAGACTCTTTCTATATGAGTCCCTCACAACCTTAAGATGTTTGCAAGCTTTTTGCAACAATTTCTTATGATCAAAAAAATTACTACCAAACTCATGCTCTATATCTTTGATGAGCTCATCTTTTAATTTTTTATCTTGGAAGTTCCACCTTTTAAGAAAAACACAAAATTGTTAGATATAGCTAGTATAAGAAAAGGCCCAAATGAAAGGAAAAATGTTGCACCAATTATTGATATGAAAAAAAATAGTGGGATAAAATTAGTTCAATTATGATGTTCTACCTTGTACATATGGTGGGCTCAAATCTTCGTAGCATGTGGTCATCAAGCCTCCTATAAAATGTATTGTTTCTTGCAAAAAATGTTATGGGATAATTAATAGTAAGAACCATTAAAATGAATAATGCGAAGAATAATTTTCATAGTGAATAACATTATATTAAATATTTCACTCCACTCAAACTATTATTTTATGCAAAAAAACTAAGTATACATTAGAAGGGAATTGAATTTTACCATAGCAAACTATAGAATCTAAATTGAAAACCATTTTTTCCCCTTTATAGTATACAATTATGTAGTTGCTGATGTCAAACTCTACCAGTCAAACTAGTCAAACTCTACCAGGGTTCTATTGCTGATGTCAAAATTTGGCCAAATTCTCCTCAACAAACCCACATTCTAAATAGAGGACCCTGGCCATATTTGGACCAAGTCACACTAGACCCAAAATGTGGACTTCCAGGGAAGAATCTGGTGGCAATGTCGCTTTTTTTATGAACATATGTAGGAATAAGTAATATGGGTCATTAATTTAGTTTTACACATTCTTTTTAAAAGTTTGTGTCAGATTAATTTGCCAAATTTTTCCAGAGATTTTGTAAAGTCTCAAGTTTGTTAAAAAATGGGTCCGCAAAGTAATTTGTCTAGTCTAAGTTTTTTAAGTATGACTGAAAATTTTGAACAACATTAAGGATGTAAAAAAAGTTACTACAGTAACCAACATTAGACATAGCCCAACAAACATTTTATTTCAATCATTTCCATTACATACACAACATACCAAACTTAAAAATGTACTGTGACTATATTAATCAGTATACCTTGAAAAAAATATAGTTCATAATACATATAACTTGCCATTACCATCATTTTTTGTCATTCTTAATTGATGTTGTCACTGATCATACCTGGGATATTATGGAAACCAAATATTGCTAAAATAAATAGTGAAGCTGAAAGTGAGCACTCTAAAACTCTAACAGGCAATAACAATGATGTTGGAAATCATTGAAAACTAAACATTGAATATGAAAGAAGACTCCCACTTTTGGTTCTCTATAGAAAAATTGGTTAGTACCTTCTAGTGTTAAAGCATGATATTGAAATGTACTGAATGGCACATCTCAATGGTACACACACTTCCACTATTTAGATCATACAGTGCTAGTAGAAATATTTATATCAAATTCGAAACTCACAGATCCAATTCAAAAATATTAAGATGGAAAATAGACTTGTAGAGGGTTGTTCCCTAGCATAATAGACTTGTTAAATATCAATAGAGGAAATCATGAACTCTAAATTACAAGTGATATAAATGTACATGTTTCTTTTGGTCTCCCATCAATGTACCTGCAATATCACCATTTAAGAAATCCAAATTAAAACCACCATGGGTACTGAATCAAATACTTCATAGCTCAAATTGAATTACTAAACTAGAGAATTACTAGTATAGACAAAAGGTCATTGATAATTCAAATGATCCTACCAAACCCCTAATAGAAAGGAATTCCAAAATAATTTAACAACTTGCACACTATATCATACTAAAGAAGGTCATGAGGCATCACTCCACATGAAAAGCCCTTGCATTCACCACTTCGTATCATGTTTACGTCTTGCAAGAAAATCCTTATTAGAATATAAAAAATAATTATTTAAAGTACTTGGAATCTTAGGACATTTTAAAGGCATTGATTCATCATTGTCAATCAACAACGATGTCTGCATAGCTCTCATGCTAGAAACACAGGTAGCTCTAGGAAATGATGGTGAATTATCACCAATTCATGCATTATGATATGCAGCTAATGGCATAGGAGAGGGTACATCTCCTACCACACAAAAAATAATCCACTCTGTGATGCACCAAAGATTAAAGTAAAAATTACCAACTCATAATTAACACAAAACCAAATATAGAAAAATAAGAATTTACCAGCTAGACATCCCCTTGTTGTCGACATTGCAGTTGGCAATCTCATATGGGTGTCTTTCAACCTCATAGGAGTCTCCTGCATTGGATGACTTGAACAATACATTGTTAGCATAGACATTTTGAAATAATAAAAGTAAGAGTTAATAAGTTTTGCATGTTTGAAATGAAAAATTCCTTCTAACTTGTCAACTAAAAGATTATTTTACCAGTGGTAGTCAAAGCTCTGCTACTACCAGCCTCACCGTATTGCCATTGACCAGGTTGTGGATTAGTTGCCAAAAAATCTTGTATAACAAGAATTATTAGTTAAAGTTTCTTACAACTCTTTAAAAAAATTGCATCAATAAAGTATTTTTTGCACATATTACATATGTTACTTCACAACATAAAAGATTATAAAATATAAATCTTTATTGAACTTTTGTTATAACTAAAGATTCATTACTGCTTACTTCATAACAATGAGCTTGCGCTCTCAAATTTGATAGCCTCTTCATCATCTCCTCGGATGGACTATTTGGCTCATCCAAAATTTTCATTATTTCTAAATTAATTTTTAAAATTTTTTTCTTCAACATTATTGTTACATTGGGAGTTTCAGCAATATCATCATCAGAAGGCATAGCTAGTGGCTTGGTACTTACTGCTGGTGCTTTTCCCTTATCTTGAACATCAAATTGTGAGAGGAACATTAGTAAAACTATCATAAAAACTCAAAAACCATAAATAAAATAACATAATAATATAACATTTTTCAACTATCTAATTTGTACAATTTCAATAAGGTTTACCCTCACTGAAGAAGGGGTGGGAGTAGCATCCTAGTGGCCATTATCATCTATCAGATTCATCATAAAAAATTCAGCTAACTAAAAGCAATAGACAAAAAAAAAACTTATTAACAAAATGGTATATAGTACTTACAACCCTCATGATAGTAACTTTTTTTGTATCTATGCGACTTAAATAGTAATCTATTAGTAGTTCTTCCCCTGCACTTATTGATTTTATTGCACAAAAAAAAAAAACTTCATTCCCCTCACGCGCCTCGAATATGAAATTGGGTAGCTTACTAGTTGAGGAAGGTCACATACTATTTATAAAACCTGCAATATTACCTGTTTCTTTTGGTCTCCCATCAATGTACATAGAAAATCTTTTACTTTGATCATTTTCTTTTTGTTGTACATAATTAGCTGATAGTGCATGCCTCCACATACTTTTTTTATATCAAACAATCTGCATCCAATCATTGTAATTGTAAAATGGACCAAAATGCTTGAACAATTTGACAACTTTTTTGTAACATACCTTTATCCCATCCATGGAAAATAGGCCCAAACCATGTAATGAGGATGGAGAAATGTGATATATCCTCTCATTAACACAAAAATCTATGTTAATTGGAGGTAGCTCATTGGGTACCCATTCTTTCTCAATGTGTGTATACCAAAAGGGCACCTTGATGTTGCCTTTTGTCTCATCATCATAAGAACATGACCCCCCATTAGCAAGAAAAAAGTGCATTCTTTTATCAATTTTTTTTCTAATCTTTTGACCTCTATTTGATCTCCCTATTTTACTACATGTAGAGCTTTCATCTACCATTTCCTCATTTCCCTCATTCAATGTAGATAGATCTAATAAGTACCTATTGGGTGGGTCCTACAATCCATCAAATGGAAAGTGAAAGTGACAAGTATAAAATGTAGTAAGTTGAAAGTGATTATACAATTATATTTCTATATGGACCTTCTTTATCTATATATACATTATATGATTATATAATATGTCTATTTATAACATACATGCTCAATGGTAAACAAGAAGAATATAAGAAAATTATGTCTATTTATTGATTTATACCTGTTGATCCATGTCACTATTCATGATCCACGCCAAAGGGGTCAAATTTCCTACATATGTTAATCATTTATCTTAAGTTAGCTAAAAATTACATGATACGTGTAAACATGAACAAATTTACCTTATATATGGAATGTAAGATCATCAACAGAAGGGGTGAAAATGTACCTATAATCAATTGACTATTTGCAAAAAGGGTGATAATCAAACACAATATAAACATTGGTAATTATAAATAACATATCTTGTAATCATTAGAAATGAACACAATAAATATGTAATCAAATTTATTGCATATGTTAATTATTTATCTTAAGTCAGCTAAAAATTACATAATACATGTATGCTACAAATAACTTAGAAGACAACATGAACAATAGGCAACATCGTAAACATGAACAAATTTACCTTATATATGGAATGCAAGATCATCAACAGAAGGGGTGACGACGTACCTGTAGTCAATTGACTATTTGCAAAAAGGGTGATAATCAGACACGATATAAACATTGGTAATTATAAATAACATATGTTGTAATCATTAGAAATGAACACAATAAATATGTAATCAAATTTTCTGCATATGTTAATCATTTATCTTAAGTTAGCTAAAAATTACATGATAGGTGTATGCTACAAATAACTTAGAAGACAACATGAACAATATGCAAGATTGTAAACATGAACAAATTTACCTTATATATGGAATGCAAGATTGTCAAAAAAAGGGTGATGACATTTGTAGTCATTGACTATCTTCATCATCATCATCATCATCATCATCATCATCGCCATTATCATCACCATCATCACAATCATCATCACCATCATCAGCATCACCATCATCATCATCATCACCATCATCATCATCATCACCATCATCATCATCACCATCATCTTGATCTTCATCATCTTCTTTTTCATCATCTTCAATATCTTCTTCTTCCATAACATTATACTTTATCATCCTTCCTCTTGGATCATGTCTAACAACAAATGACCAACCCTGTTTATGTGGAACATCTGAGTAAAACACTTGCTCACATTGGCTTGGAAGAACATAGGGTTCATCTCCAACTAGTTCAAATGAGCTTGTATTAATCATTATAAATCCATTATTATGTTGAATAACCATTCTATCTCAATCATTTTGATTTAGTCATAACTTGTACCATTTGACAATGAATAGAACTACTTTGAAGGTGTTAAAGTCACACTCAATTATATCATCCAAGATGCCATAGTATTGATTTGGAGATTGTTGAGGATTTATTTTGTTTCTAGATGATATATTAGTGACCTCAAAAATTGTAGTTATCCCAGAATCACAAGTTTTTTTTTTCTCATCTAACTTTTTTATGCAAAATTTGTGGCCATGATAGTAAATAGCTTTGTGGCACTTGACCTGCAATTTTTGAAGTGTGTGTAAATTATTTTCATTGTGAGTTGATATGAAACATATGTCGAGTTATGATCATTAACAAATTTCTAAGTACCTCTCCACCTCTTAAACCTTTTACTAGATTGACTACCATCGGCATAACATTGGAATCTTGATTATGATGAGCTTCTGTAACCAATGAAGTAACACTTTCCCATGTTAATGAGAAATTATTTTGTTGACATCATTCAATCCATTCCATCATCCAATCAAGATTGTTCACAATATACAAATGTATTGCATCCCACTCTTGACCACCTGTTTTAAAAAAAATACACCAATTACAAATAACTTATATTGAAGATTTATAAGAATTAATTAACTACAATAACATCTTAGATTTACCTCTCACTTGCCTTGATCTACCTTTTCCCATCAAGTACTCCCCTTTGAATTTGTTAATTGAGTTGGGATCTCAAATACGATCTACATGGATCTTTGATGTAAACTTAGGAAGATATTCACTAATGTACACCATGGTCTGGTATACCATATATCCCTCCACCATAAAATCCTCAAGATCTACTCTTTGTTGAACCAATCCTTTCAAAAATTTCAAGTGCCTCTCAACCATCCACATTGATCTGGTTGGTATAGGTCCACATAATTCAATTTCCTCAACTTGATGTATGAGGTAGTGTTCTTGTGCATTGAAAAAACTTGGAGGTAGACACTTTTGCATTTCACATAGAAGAATAGGAATTTTTCTCTTCCAATATTTTATATCCTCTTTATTGATTTCTTTAGATGACAACCACCTCAATTATTTTCCAAAATCATATATAACCTATTTGACATTTTTGGTGAAGTGGTGTGGGAGAGATAGAGGTAGAACATACTACAATATTTGTAAAATGATCTTGTCAATATTTTATAGAATAATGCAATTAAAACTACATGCAATATATAAATATATAGTGAATACAAAATAACATGAATAACCTTAATAAATGTATGTCAATCATGTGTTTTCAACCCTAGACCAAATTCACTTTTCTTTGCTATGAGATTGTTTATGTTCGCAACAAATCCTGTGGGAAATCATATTTGTTTATGACTTCTTTTATAGCATTTCTCTGCTACTCTAACAATAACCAACTAAGGGCAATTGTATCAATCTAGTCTCCATTGTTATTTGATCAAATGCAATTTTTCATTGTATGGTTGGATTCTTCAATGTTACTACAAGTTTTGATGATTTGGTCTTTGTCACGCCTTCCATCCAATATTTTCCATAATGTCTCTGTTACATTCTTTCTAATATGCATAGGATCAAAAAAATGCACAATTGGGAGTTGCTCGTAGTATGGAAACCTAGTAAATTGTGTAGGATAAATTTTTAGTCCTTTTGGAAGTTGGTCATTGATGCCTTGATGACCTTCACAAGCATCAATCACATCATTAGTAAACAAAATACAATATCGAAATATAAATTTGAAACAAAAACCATCAAATGGAATGACATTACCTCGACAATTTATTTTATTGTATGCCAACTTCAATAGGCAAGGTGTCATTCTCTGTGGCTTTGATGTAGTCTCTTCTTTCCCATTGAAAATATATTTTTTGGTAATTAGGTACTTATGATTTCTGTGCAAAAAGTGTCTATTCTCATCGAGCACCTGCTTTCTTAAACTTTTTTAATGACAAGATTTCATTTTTGGACCACAAACTGGACATACAAATTTTCCCTTTGTCTAAAGATCTACAAGATCATGTATAATTGGATTAAATGTGTTAACTTTGACATACCAAAAAAGAGGTGTTAAGAAGAGAACATACCCAAAAAATGTGTTAGCCCAGGGGCATCATGTATTGTCCATACAAGTATTGTATGAAATTGAAATTGTCTTTGTCCTATTGGTCTACAGATGTCATACATAGTAACCCCATTCCATAACACCATCAACTCATCAATAAGGGGTTCAATATATAATATCTTTAACTTGATACTTACTTAGTTGAATGAATAAAAATATTACATAATTATTATGACCATATTGATGGATTAGTAATAATAAATTAATTTAGATGACCATTAAATCAAAAAATACCTAAAACAATCAGTGTCAACATTATGTGCTCTCTCTTTATGGACAACCAAGGAGGTATGTTATTGTTGATAACAAAAACAGGTCACACTGAGTAAGTAGATCTCATCTCTCCAAAAGGATTAACACTGTCTACTGCCAATGCAAGCTTGAGATTATAAGGTTCTTCTTTAAAGTGTGGCCATTTTTTCTCTATTTCCTTAAATGCTAAGCCATCTGTAGGCATTCATATAATGTCATCTTGACTTCTATTGTGTGCATGGTAATCAATAAATTGTGCCAAGTTATTGCACCTGAATAATCATTGCAAATGTGGAATAATGGGAATATGTCGAAGAACCTTGCGAGGCACCTTTTTTGTTAATCAATGTGATTGATATTTGCTAATATGACAAATAGAGCATTGTGTTGCAAATTCATGCTATTTATGATATATAATATGAACATTCAGACATGCATGTATTGTTTGATACTCCATTCCAATATCTTTCATGATGTCAGATAATTCTTGATATGACCAAGGTAGAATGTTTGATGGTGGTAACAAACACTCACCTATCAACCTATGACCAAAAATATAATTTGTTAATTTAAAGAATATTAATTGCTACATGAACCCAATATTAATTGTAAGGAAACTAAGAGTAAAATAATGAAAGAAGATGGCATACCTTAACATACATGTCATTGCTACGTTGGATGTTGGATAAACCATTCATAACCTTCAAGTTCACCAACAACAATATAGCAGCAAGAAGAGTTGTTTTGGAGCCTTCATATAGAGACTCGTGTGCCTTCTCAAGTATAGGTACATCAAGCTCTATGTCAATATCATCATCATCATCATCATCATCATCATCATCTTGATCATCGTGATCATCTTGATCATTGGTATCTTCATCATCATGGTCTTCTTCCATGGTATCATTACCTTCTACTTCAATATTCACACCTCCATGTTCCCTCATTTGGAAATCCACATTCTCAGAATTGTCATGGTCCATAACATGAAACTCAGGGATGTTGACCTATATGAAAATGATGACCTTATATTAACCGTGACCATGATGTCATCATCAAATAATATCTTATCTAATTTATAAACTATTAAAATATATACCAATGGATGATATTCATTTCCCCCTTTGATGTGACCATGTTGCCTACAATGTTGCTTAACTGTTGTGATTAGATATCTTCAATTCTTTAAGCCCTTACAAATTTTGCAAGGACAATAACATTTTCCATCACCCTTTCTTTTTAAGTTAGACCACAGTCTAGCAATTGTCTCCCTATTTTTTTGTGTGTTGATATCGTCAGACATGGTCTTTCTTGAATGGAATGACTTGTTGGTGGAAGAAGGATGATTTATTTGCAACCTGCACATGGAGTAGTAAGAGGAAGACACATATAGAAATGAATACTAAAGCAAGACAGATAGAAAGAGGTATAGATATAGAGATAGATTGATAAAGAGATAAAGAAATATAAAAAATGAAAAGAAACAAATACTTAATTGACCTTCCATAACTCTACCTCTACATATTGCATTTGCTACATACAAGCACTTCCTTAGAAAATGGGCACCAGTAGCCAAGAAGGGAATAGAAGAGTCCATTTGGCTTAAGAGGAGGATGCAGAAAGTGACCAAGGGGCAAGAGGAAATGCTGATCTAGAGAGAGGAGAGTCTCTAATGTTCAATAGAACCCTACTGAAGACTGTCACAAAGCAAGAACCTCCCCAAAGAAATACATTTTTTGGAACTCTCTGCAAGGTAAGAGGTAAGGTCTGCAAAATTATTGTAGATTTTCGTTCAACTAATAATATAGCCTCAATAGAAATGGTAGAGAAGCTTGGATTGAAGAAGTTGCCTCATCCAACCCTTATAAGGTTTCATGGCTAAATAAGGAGCAGTAGTTCATAGTAAATGAACAAGTTCATGTTCAATTTCAAATAGGGGAGTACAAAGACAAGATTGTTTGTGATGTTGCAAAAATGGATGCTTATCACCTATTGTTAGGCAGGCCCTAGCAATTTGATCTATCAATTCTAAGAAAAAAAAAGGGGAAGGAATACACCATGAGACCACTGCCAAAAGATAACAAGGAGATCCAACATGCATCTAGTGTGATGATGGTTAGAGAGAAGGAGTTTTTGAAGACCCTCAAGCTCAAAACAACCCCTTGCTTTTTCGTAGTAGTAAAGCCAAAACTTGAAGAAAAAGGAAAGGAGTTAGGTTTGTGAACCAAGTAGGAGTTAGGACATGCTAGAGTGCAGTTAGCCCAAGATATTTTGGAATCTTCAAGAACTTGGTAAAGGGTATTTGGAAAGGTATAAATAAACAAGTATTTTTACATCTACAAAGGAGGAATTGATAACATTATAAATAATGAAGAAGAAACTTAAATGCATACGGCTTCACCTCTAATTACAATTTGACTTTTCTGCATGTGAAATATGACAATATACAAAATTTCTAGTTACATTTTCACTTTAAAAAGAACACCAAATATACCTTTGCTACAATATCTTCTTCAGATTCTTTGCTATCAGATTCTTCAAAACTGCAAGCTCCTGTGCAGAAAAAAGATGAGATGTACTAAGTAATTTTTGATGGGCAATATTTAGAAAAATCAAATATCAAAAAAAAAAATTATGAAATTTTGTTTCTTTATTATGTACTAAAGACTTGGCAAGATGTTCTCACTTCTATCTATAGAATGCCTATCTACATGGTTGTTTGCAAATAGTCTAGTATGGTGCTGCTTTTGAACAACAACAAATGTCACTGGGGCTGGTAATTTGGCTCAAGAGATGCACAACCCTATTGACACCACAGAACTTTTAGTTCATATAGCATTCGGCTATTTTCTTTAACAAAATCCAAAGAGAATACAAACAAATTAATGAGCCATGTCAATCTCAATTGAATAGCATGTACTATAGTGAGTATTAAGAAACTGACCCTGTAAATAGCATCCAGTTCATAAAGTAGAACTTGGTAAAATTTTCTTGCACTTACACTGTCTTTGAATAAATACCAAAACTTTGCTGATTAGTTTAACATAGATTGGTGAACCAAAAATTCATAATAAAAATCTGATTTTTTTCCACACTTGTTCAAACCATATAATGAATGACAAAAAATGAATTGTATATGAGTCACTCTAGATCCTTAGCTTTTAATACGCTTCATACATGAGATTGCATTATATGGTTTGAACAAGATGTGGAAAAAAATGAAATGACAGAGTCACTCCAAATCTTTAGCTTTTAATACACTTCATAGATGAGATCTAAAATCACTTGTAACATCAAACAACCACTTTAATATGGCTTAGAGAACCTAAAAATTCAAACATTATAGGGAAGCATCCAACACAAAGAAAGTATTTTTCACATACTTTGCATGGATGATAATTTTACAAACTTGGAGACAAATAAAGCTCATTTAACCTTGAACAAAACTAATATTTGTTCTTCAAAAGTAATGAAGATAGTAGAATACCCCAAAAACTTAACTTAGATTAGATTGAATTTAACAAGAAGGTTCTAAAGACCATTCATTAGAGAAATCAATTCAAAGGTGATGTCTTGTTGCATATGGTAAGAGAATTTCACTTTATAAAAGAAATAGAATGCTTACTAGCTCTATGACACATTTTGATACAAAGCATTATAGTGACTAGTCAAAATATCAATATGCTCAATTTGGTATTATATGTCAAATTTTATAGAGCAACTTGACTTCAAAAGGGATAGGTACTATCTTCAGTTTCTTAGCTCTTATTATTTAAGTAGACTTTGATGCAATGAAGCTTGAACTCTATTTTGAAAATAAAAGAGTTGATTATTTAACTTCCACTAGTGCCACTTATCCAATTTATATAAAAAGAATACCATCAATATTTGATAATAATTTCCATGATAAGTTGATGTCAAAAGAGGTAGAAATAAAGTATAGTAATAGTCCAGATTGAGTTGAAGACAAATTTATGGTATTCATTGATTGTGAAGGCTATCAAAATCATATATTATAGTTCAAAATTTTGAAATAGAAGAAGATGTGAATGTTAATTTTAGTTCTAATCCAAGATATAGTTCCAAATATTTTTAATGGTTATATACATACTCTTGTCAAGAAATAAGGTTATTATTTTTAAAATAACATTTAATCTTCAAAGCCACCCAAATGAAAATACACAATATTTTGGTGTTTTTGTTTCAATAATCCACTTATCCAATGAGAAATCATATCATTAAAAGCTTCATTATAGTATTTATAAAGGTCTTAAATTTTTGTCAATTACAATCTTCCATAGAAAGAAAAGAAGTTACCAATTGCCCAGCCTAGATAGTTTTGTTGAAGGAGATCTATGTTGTGGAACACTTCCAAGAAATATAAGTTACACTTCAAAATAAACAAAGAAACACAAATTCAGATGGTACTTTCTGCTTCTATACATTCCATTTAATCCTAATATTAACATAAAATAGAACAAGTTTAAATGACCATAAACAAATTGGCTTTAGAAACTTTCATTAATTCTTGGAAATTTTTGAAACATTTAAATTGAAACCCAAAGTAACATGAATATTTGGACTTAGTTATCAAACACCATTTTAGAAGCATACTGAGGACTCCAAGAGCCTTACAGCAACCAAGGAGGTTGGAAGTAATCCACCATTGGTAAGAAATAAAGATTGCATGTGCATATAGCTTCAATCAGAGAGGATGATCTTAACAAGAACATCACATAAGAAATAAGATTAAATATTAGAAATAGCAATAAAAAAATTCAGACTGGCCATTATATCAAGCCATCATTTGGATAAAAAAGTGGATCATCACATACACAAAATTAATGAACATTAGAAACAGTGATGAGCATATTACTTTTAGATTGATTTAAAGTTCTCTATTTGATTGATATAATATAGAAATAATATTTGCAACTCATCCATTCTTCTCACATCTTTGAATTATAACATAGTGATCAAACTTAGATCAATACAATCTCTATGTATATTATAAATTCAGATAAATCCTTACCATATCAATGTGTATCTTGCATTGGCTTGATCCGAATTATAGGTGATCTCCATAAATCAACATTTCTAACAAAGTCAAATTAGATATTGCAATTGTTCATTCAATCCATATATTTGCAGATCAATATCTATTATATCAGTGATCATCTTGAACAAAGCATTTTGGATATAATGTTTAAAAAGTTGATATTTGTTGATGAAAGACTTTCTTCATCACCCACATTGTTTATTGATTTCAGATCAAAGGATCATATTAGAATTATTTTTTGGCAATAAAATCTTGCAAATTAGTCTTCAATATTATCAAGGTAGCAGACATTTCATGTAAGAAGCCTTCAAGGCTCTAACTGCTGAACTAACAATGGTTGTTTTTGGTTTTTATTGTTTTCCATTTTTTTTGTGTTTTTGAGATGGTTTGACATAAAAAGCACTACATGTGCTGAATTAAATCTTCTAAAAATTAATACTTGTTCTATTGGAAATTAAAGCACTAATTTTTCTCTTTTTTCCCTATTTTTTGGTGTAGCAAAATCAATTTTACTCCTAGCAAAATTGACACCGACCAATAAGAATTCATAATTTATTGTACAAAAATTGATTTAAAAAATAAACCAATTTTAAAAAATAAACGAGCATTGAAGAATAGCTGCTTTTAAGGGAAGGGAATCCAAATTAGACACATTGATGGCATATTGCATTGGCTTGAAGACAACTTATTAAAGAACAAACAAGTTTTAATCAATTTGGCTTGCTTGAAAGAAACAAGAGCTCAAAATGGGTCAATAGAATATAACAGATTAGTTAAGGAAGAATAACGTGAACAAATCAAATTAATTTAAGGAAGAATAATGTGAAGAAATACTCTGCTGAGAATTATCTTAACATATTCAATAATGCTTAGCACTTATCTTGACTAATTGTAGGAAATTCAAGCATTGTTAGGCAAGTTGATTGACAAGAGATGCCTCTTAGGAAATTATTACTTTGCATAAAATTTGATCTACACCAAGAAAAAGTCTGCTAACCACTATACACGCCATAGTTATCTCCTCCATGTTCATTTTTATATAATGAATGACATTTCCCATCTCCTCTAATAAAATGATTTCTATGTGAGTCGTAGTGAAACTTCTAGAATTCAACCATTCGTGCAAAATTAAGTTGCCCGTTGATATAGAACATGCATAACATGTGAAGTTCTCAATATCTATCTAACACATGAGATTGTCTGGCAGTGGTTCAACAACCTTGATTTTTCATGATAATTTAGATATCAACCAAATCATCCTATTTTATTAATTTTGTGAACGAATATTAGTAAAGAACACACAAAAGATAAATAGGAACAGTGACATTTATGGTGGCTATAGATTGAATTATTAGTAGAGGTATCAAAAATTTGTTAATAATGTCTTTTAAGGCTAAAAATGACATAGAATAGAACTTTAAAGAGAGATCTAGAATCTAATTTTCATAAAAAAAATTATAAGATAAGATAAGCCAACCCTAATTTTTCCATCACAAATGATTTTGTGGTACATGGTTAAAGACCCACAAGAAAAAACTATTATATATTCCTTCATTATGATCAAGAAATGCCACCCATTATCAAAGATGACAATTTTAATAGCATTCCAATCCTTCAATAGTTCTTACTTGCAAGAAAGTTTTTCATTTCTTGCAAATTCAACAAGGGAATTGTTTAGGAGATTTCTATTATGGTCTGTTTCAGAAGGCCCTATTCCAAAGCATGTTACAATCATAATGAATGGTAATACAAGATATGCAATGAATAGAAATATGCAAAAATGGAGTGGCCATGAATATGGGTATAATAGCTTGATGCATACTTTGAGAGATTGTTATGAAATTGGTATAAAATGTGTGAGTGTTTATGCTTTCAGTATTGAGAATTTCAAGCACTCAAAGGAAGAAGTTGAGACACTTATGAATTTAATGAAGGAGAAGCTTGATCTTCTTGTTGAGAAGGAAAGCATGGTTAAAAAGTATGGAATTAGGGTTCAACTTATAGGAGATATCAGTCTTTTTCCTCAAAATGTGAGAGAATCGGCAGAATGGGCCATGGCTTTCTCTAGGAATAATGATAAGGTTATTCTGAATATATGTGCTCCTTATATTGGTACTTAGGAGATTGCTAAGGCTATTGAAGATGTTTTGAAGGAAGGGGATTTAGATGGAAAGAAGATTAGTGAAGAGGATATTGCAAAGCATTTGTATACTACATCTATGCAATACCTAGGAAGTATCTTAGATTGTAACTATTAAGTCTATTTTTATTTTTATTTTTTTAAAAGGCTGCAGGAATCGGGTGCAGCACAGCCCCCCCTATAAACTGCAGTGTGCCAGATAAACTTTTTAACGTGATCGATAGCGCTGGCGCGACATGCTCACCAGTACCATAGGGACAGGGGAGACTAGAACCCATGATTAACCCCCTGCAATAGGGAAGATTTATCCAACCGAGCTAGGGCCCTTGCCCCACTATTAAGTCTATTTTAATTTTCAACTCTTCTTCTTCATTATTTCATAGAGAAAAAAAACCTGTTATGATCAAATAGCATATCTGGGTAGTGGAAGAAACCCTTTTAACATTCGTTGCCCAAAAAAGCAAGTCAACAATATAAAACCCTTCGCCAATCAGCAGTAAAAACTTCAATGATACCAAACCCTGTTGTAGCCCTAGGCTTCTTATAATTTTTGTTGAATTATTTTGTGCCTCTTTCACCAAAATTGAACTGTATATGAAAGAGAAGGTAGGGTAGATGAAGAACCAACAAAAAGAAAAGATTAAAACCATCACAATTTGATGCCCTCAATCTGCCATAAAACCCTCTTCCAATTTTATCAGCTCAAGAAGGAAAAGTGAAGGATGAAGTTAGCCGCACAGGTTGCTAGACCCCAACCATATTCACATTGCAAGCCATTTACAAATAAACTCTACGTAACAAGCCACATTATAAATTGATGCTGCATATACCATAGAAATAGTTGCATTTTTCCCTTACCTTTGATGGTGGTAAGTCTTCAAGTGGCCCTATATGCTCGAATGATGCTCCAATCGAAATGCCCTCCACTATGCCCTCATGCTCTACCCCTCCTTGAACACAAAATCAACAAGCTATTCAAATCTCTCATCTTTGCCAAAGTTGTGCTTTTGAACGTGCTTTCTTCTCGGTGACTTACTCAATGCCTGAGAAATTATTGATAAGGAAACCAAATTGGCCTTTTAAACTACCTAGGGCCTCCAAAATTCATTCTAGATATGTGTATTGATACTGCTTTGAGGATTCAACCTCTTCTCACTATGCGAAATGCTGGAATGGCACTCAAGAAAAACCCTCGACACTGACTTGCTCAAGTGAAATGTGAATTCCATGCCCTTTTTTTGTCTTTATGCTGACATGTGCATCACAATTGAGACCAACACAAAATACACATAATTGGTTGCAATTGTGACCAACATGGGCATGTTATTAAAAAAAAAAAAAAAAAAACTTGCCTTTATAATCGACCAACCAAGCCATTTAAAAGAGTTGGTTGAAATTTAGGGTCAAAATTTAGGGTTAAATGAACTAGTGCCCATTTGAACATTCCAACAATTTTCAACATTTTTCACCCTTTGGAATTTTCATGTTGCAACAAATTGTTCGAGTCATGATATGGCTAAAGAATCTTCACCTTCAAAAGGTAAGGAAAAAATGAAGTATGAACAAGACAAATAATTGGCCCATACCACTCCATCTAATGTTTTTTCCTCATATGATGAAAGTAGAGATAAAGAGATTGGTCATGTTGATATGTAGGATTTTCTACAAAGAATAAATGCATCATTTTAAGGAGACATTCTTTGAATCAAAATTAGCAATATTCATTTGGTCTTCACTTTCCCAATGACAACCTTAGAACCTATGTTCATGTGGGAATGTGCAAAGAATTTTGATCCAAAAACAAAATCAATCAAGGATATAATGGGAAATTTGTTCTGTGTTTACATCCCCCCATCATTGAGAAAGTTTTCAAAGTGCTTGTAAATCCAGAAGGTGTAGATTTGACAAAGGAGAATTCACAAAAAAATGTGGAACAGGAATAAACTTGATTACATGAAGCTTTCTAATGAAAATTTGTTTGTCAACAAGAGAATAAATTTCTCTAGATGACCAAAGGTGATGCATAGGACTAATTTTTTCAGCAAGTCAATGATCTAATTACTCTACTTAGTCAGATTTGTGGACTCAAGAAGTTAAACCAATTTGAACCATGGACATACAAGTTCATCTACAAAATTCTAGATAGAAAAGAATACATCTATTGGGGAGAAATTATTAGCACAACAATATGCAAGAAGTTGATTCATGTGAGAATTATCTCTATTTCAACATGAATTCTTGCCTTGTCTACATTGTTGATACTATAGGGAATTTTTTTAGGCTCTCTATTGAGGAGAAAGAGTCTTAGTTCTTATTTCAAACTACTATGAGAATTTGACCCTTATTCAATGAAAAATACCATGATAGAAGGGTACAAGATGTCTTCTATGGACTTTTTAAATGTTTCTTTGATAAGGAACTGGCAAAGAAAAGAGTATTAGATGAGGCATTGAAGAAGATCAATCAATATGGGTGTTTGTTCCTACAATTCCCAACTTTCACATATATGAGAGTTGGTTTCTTTGAGGTTGAACCTTATACTCTACCAAGGTATCCCACTAATAGTATCATCCTTATGGAATTGGCTAGGTAACTCATGATCATGCAAGTATACTAGACAACTTAGCACATGTCAGGATTTGGGATTTCCTCTCAAAATCCTTTGAAAATTGGTAAGCATGAAATAATCATGGTTCTTAAAGCCAATTGTATGGAGAATTAACTTCTATTGATCACACTAAAGAAGCTCAAATCCTGGGCTGATTTTGACTGTAGGGGTATGAACTCAAAAATGAAAAAAACATTCACCCATGTTGATCACATGGAGGATGTTTGGATAGATCTCTAGGATGAAACAAATGTAACCAAAATGGATTATTATTGAAGATAAAAAGGAGGAAAGGGTGTTCCTTAGACATCCCATTCTTCTCTCACTTGACCAAAGACACATGATTCAAATGAAGAAGAAGAGGTGGTTATTCTTTTAGCCACACATCAACCAAATATCAAAGGAGTGTCTATTCTAGATTAAAGTTTTTTGTCTACATTGGACACCAATGTGGACTCATTTTCTATAGTTTTTATACCTACTATCCCCATCTTAGAGGTAAAAAATTTAGTAGCACCCATCTCTTTTGCGGCTCCTCATGCCCTCACAATAGAGCAATGTGAGAATTTGGAAAATATTTTTGAGACTTTCTCTTCTTTTCCTACTCTCACAAAGGGACATGTTACCCAATTTGATACCTCAACCATCAGGTTTGAAATGTTCATGGAAGATTCATCTCAGAAAGTATTTATGACCCCAGCTATGTAGACAAATGCATGCATAACAATGATAGGAATATAATTAGGATCAATGTCAACAATTACTGTATATGAGAAATATGTTAGCAAGTAATACTAATCTATTCAAAAACAAAAGCATTAACTAGCATATAAACCATAACATAAATGAGAGACTAAAGAGGAAACCCCAATTGGAAATGTGAGCCAAATGAATGGACTCTCCCAATAGGATTTAGCTCCTTGCTTGGTAGATGAGTCTAAGGATTGGGATGTATGCTCGAGGTTCTCAAAAACTAGCTTCAATGGAGATGGAAAATGGCAAATTGGTAGCTTTGTGAGCTCTCAATTTGGCATCATAAGGGTATGGTTGATGGCTTTTGGCTCTCAAAAGGGCATTATAACTTTAGCTCCAAGATTGTGATGAAATGGCTTGGGAGGGGATTCAATTTATAGGCTAAGGGCTTGAGGGATGGAGGGCTAAGATGCAAGGATGGGGAAAAGCTTAAGGAGGGTTGAGATTGCATGAGAGGAGAGCACATGGATTGTGTTTGTTTAGCACCAATCAGGGAGTGACACATGTCATAGGGTTAGTGGATGGAGGAAAGGGGAAGGATGAGTCAACAAAGGAGGCTCAAGGGATAATATCTTCATAAAGACCCTTCATTATGGCTTGTAAGAGCTTGTAAGAGTCTTTATGGCTTTTGTAAGAGCATTCATTGCTAAGTGGTTGGGATATTTTGGAGGGAGTTGAGATTGTTGACTTTCCTTGGCTTAGGAAAGTCTTAAGCTTGCTTAGGGAATGTGACAACATTAGGGGGTGGATTAGGCTTGGGTTTAGGATTAGATTAGGGATGTTAGAGATTTGCAAGTGGATGGCATTCATGAGGGTGGGTGAGTTAGTGGCTAAGCTTAGTTAGTATGGGTGGATGGGGTGGATTAGGCTAAAAAGAGGGTTTAGGAATAAGTTATGGGCTTTTAGATTTGAGGGTTTTATTTATCAAATAGATTTATTTAATAAATGGGGATTTTGGAATTAGATAGAAGAATAGGATTTAATTGATAAATAATAGGTTATTTGATTTATCAATTAGGACTATAGATAATTAATTAAATTAATCAGCTAGGGGATGGAAAAGGATTAACTAAATATAGATTTAATTAATGATGCCTTTAGAGATAACTAAATAGGATTACCAAAGCGGTGTAATCAAATTTAGGTGTCTACATTTTGCCCCTCTTTGACATAGTGTTGAGACAACATTATTTCAAAGAAGTTCGAATGAAGACGACACAAGGAAGATGTTTTAGCAACAAGGTTGTCCCAGTCTCGGATAAGAAGAGGAGAGACTAGACTTAGATGATGCCCCCTCAAGAAGGCGGAAAAGAGAGAAATGAGGCTCGACAGCTTCTTGAAAAATACAAGAATTTGAGATAAGCAAGGAGACTCAGATTGGCTAAGAGAAGGAGCTGAATTAGCTCAAACTCTCACTATGGGAGAATGATAAAGGGCTATCATATGCACAAAAGGAAACAAGCTTAAGACTTCAGGGGAGATGGAGGATGAAGGAGCAAAGCGCTATAAAAAAGAATCTAGGATAGGGAGATGGATGATGGGATGATAAAGCTGATGCAACAAGATTTCAAAGAGTCAGATTGGCGGAAGATGGGTTTTGAAGATCCCTAGGACTAGGATTGTGGATCTCAAAAGATGAGGCTTGGTGGATTGATTGGATTGGTGGATCCCTAAGACTAGGATTGTGGATCCCTAAAGCTAAGAGTGATGATTGATTCTGAGAGATATGGTTGCACAAGCTGGGGTAGGAGAAATGGATGCTGGATATGGATGGGGGATAATGGAGATGAAGGGAATCCATTGAAGCTTTTTGAGTGGGGGGATACTTCAAAGAGAAGTACCACCATGTAGTTGAGCACTAGATTTGCTATAGGACTGTTGGCTAATTGCCAAGGTTACCAAGAACATCAAGGCCTTTTCACCAACTATCCAGAAGACTGACAAACTGACTCAAAACAAACATGCAAGGATTGCCCCAGCATCACACATGAATCCCAGATGAAGCAGCGTGGAAATGACACTGGGTAACCCACAAGCAGAAAAGAAAACAAGCAAAAGACATGATCAAGACCTTATGCTCAGATTTTCCCATTCGTAGCATACCATGATATGGAAGATCATGGCAACCTTGAGGAGGGAATAAAAAGATTGCTTGGAAAAGATACTTCAAGGCCCAAAAGGGAAGATTCCAAATCAAAAGGAAGCAAAAATCCAAAAGAGAACCGTTTGCCAATGAGATGGGTAGGACAAGGTACTAACGGACCAAGATCAGACATGAGGAAAGCTATATCCTGCAAGGATCTATCGGAGAGCACCTAAGCTGGTGGATCGAGATGAGTGATGTGTCTGGCAAGCTGAACTAAGAAGGATAACAGTTTGGTGACCAAGGGTTGTGCGATGTGTGCAAGATGTTGATCAAGGAGGAACTGACACGAAAGCTAGATAGATACAATTGTACTAAACTAAAGAGGATGTACAAGCTGACTGACCAAGATATGTTACAAATGTACAAGGTTGTGTTCATGTTTGGGTTTTGTGAGATGGAAATGTTTATGAAGGGAGGGATGTCTATAATAGTTGATAGGTGGGTAGTTAGATGGTTTGCGAAAAGCTTAAGTGAAAATGGGGTTTTGTGTGTGCACGTGATAGTATACAAGCTAAGATACAAGCTTATTTACAAGTTGGAATATGGTACAAGCTTTGGACAAGATTCAAATATACAAGGTATGGTACAAGATTTACAAGGTATAATACAAGCTTTGGTACAAGATTTACAAGCTGTACATGAGGTATTTACAAGCTTCATCAGATTTTGGATATTTGGTTGGAACACCAAGGGAACAAGCAGGTGTGTCTTATGGGATGGTGGGTGAATGGATGAGGGATAGGATAGTGATAGATAATGGATTAGTCTTAGTACACAAGGCACCTGAATTACCAAGTTTTCACCAAGGTACCTATCCAAGGCGCTTGAATTGCCAAGTTTTCACCACTGGACACTTATTTCTCTTTACTATTTTTTTTTTTGTATTTTTCAAAAGCTGGGTATACCAAGGATCTTCAAGCATAGAACTTCTTGAGATGAATGATGTTAGTAGGATCATTCAAGAGTTCTCCTTTTGGTGTAGATAGCTGATAGGTGCCAGAGCCAAAGGATGCAGTGACAACATAAGGACCAAGCCATGTAGGTTCAAACTTGCCTTTCTTTTCTCGATCTGCTTAGACTTTCAAGTTTTCTTTGAGGACCATGTCACCTGGCTGAAAGTGTCGTGGGAGCACCTTCTTGTTGAAATTCCTTTTGAGATGAGTTTGATAGACTATGAGATGATCATAGGCCTGTTGTCGCTTCTCGTCTAAGAGATCTAGCTGGGTGAGCCGAGCTACTCTGTATTCCTCATCTGATATTTTCCCTTGCAAAGATATGCACAAGGAGGGAAGTTCAACTTCTATAGGTAGTACCACTTCAGCACCATAGACTAGGGAGTATGGAGTTGTGCCTATGGATATACGAAAGGAGTTTTGATAGGCCCATAGGGCTGGATTTATTTGTAGGTGTCAATCACGGCCAGAATCATTGACAACTTTCTTTAGGATTTTGAGGAGGGTTTTGTTAGTTGCCTCTATCTGGCCATTACCTTGTGGGAAATATGGGCTAGAAAAGTGGTGATGGATGCAGAGGGAAGTGCATAATTCTTCCATGTTGAGATTTTCAAAGTTACCTCCATGGTCAGTGAAGATGGTGGATGGGATGCCGAAGTGACAAACAATGTGGTACAAGATGAACTTGGAGACCTGAACTCCTGTAGCTGAGACTAGGGGGACTACTTCCATCCATTTAGTGAAATAGTCTGTAGCTGTTATTATCCATTTATGTCCATCAGATGAGAGAGGTGTGATAGTTCCAACTAGATCAAGGCCCCAACAAGTGAAAGGCCAAGGTGGTGCAATATGTTGTAGATCCTATACTGGAGCGTGCACAAGATTTGCATGCTACTGACATGGGAGACACTTTCTGACAAAGTCACAGGAGTCTTCTTCAATGGTAGGCCAATAGTAGCCTTCTCTAAGGATTTGTCATGCTAGGACAATACCACTCATGTGGGCACCACAAAGTCTAGAGTATACTTCTTTTAACACCATCGCAGCCTCGTTTTGGTCTAAACATTGAGAGAGAGTATCATGATAACCCCGACGATATAGGGTATTAGCTATGATAACATAGTGGGAGGATTTTTGGATGAGGTTCTGGCATTGGGTACATGTGAGTCGAGGGGATATGATACCATCGTTAAGGTAAGCATGAATCTCATGGTACCAAAGGGATTGGGGACCAACCAAGATACAAATATGATTTGAGTCATCATTCGCATAGGCAGGTGTGAGGAGCTACTTGACTAAAAACTCATACTGTGTAGCTGCTTGGGAAATTTCCAAGAGCGAGCCTATAGTAGCCATAGCATCTACTACTTTTTTCTGCATTCGAGGTACTTGTGTAAACTGAAGCTTTGTAAAATGCTGGGTTAGCTGATCAACTAGCTCTTTGTAGGGTAATAGCTTTTCATCTTTGGTTTGATATTCATTTAGGGCTTGCTTGATGATGAGCTGAGAATCGCCAAAGATTTGTAACTCAGTGATATTTCATTCTACAACTATCTTTAATCCTACTACAAGAGCTTCATACTTAGCTATATTGTTGGTGCTAGGGAATTGTAGCTTGAAGGCTTTTGGAATGTAATCCCCTTGAGGTGTGACCAACAATATTCCTGCCCCTGATCCATGAGATGTGTATGAACCATCAAAATAAAGCTTCCATGGGGGTTGTTCTTCAATTAGGCAGATATGCTCATCTAGAAATTCTGTGATCAAAGGATATGCATCTATTAGAGGTGCATCAGCTAGGTGATCTACTATAGCTTGCCCTTTGATTGCCTTTCTATCTACATACTAGATGTCAAATTCGCTAAGGAGCATAACCCATTTGGCCAAACGGCCTGTAAGTGCTATTCTAGAGAGCATATACTTGAGAGGGTCGATCTTGGAGACTAGTTGGATGGTATGACTTAGCATGTAGTGACAAAGCTTTTGAGTTGAGAAAACAACTGCCAAACAAGCTTTTTCCATAAGAGTGTAATTGAGTTCATAACCAACTAGGGTTCTACCGATGTAGTAGATGGCTCTTTCTCTGTTGTAGTCATCAAGCTGTGCTAGAAGTGCCCCTAGAGTAGTAGGTGTTGCTGATATGTACAGAATCAGGGGACGACCAGGGACTAGTGGAACCAAGATAGGGGATTGATGAGATACTGCTTGAGATGGTCAAAGCTGCACTGACATAAAGGATCCCACTTGAAGTTCTCATCCTTCTTCAGTAAATGTGAAAATGGTGTACACTTATCTGCAAGCTAGGAGATGAAGCTCCGAACAGATTGAAGCTTTCCCTGAAGAGAGCGAAGTTGTCGCAGTGTCTAGGGAGGAGGCATGTCTAAGATAGCCTTGACCTTCTTGGGGTTGATCTCTATACCTCGTTTAGAAACTATAAAGCCTAGAAGCTTGCCAGATGTGACCCCAAAGACACATTTCTTGGGATTCAGCATGAGATGATATTTGGCTAACCTATCAAAGACTTTCTCCAAGTCAGCAAGATGATACATGAAGGTATGAGACTTGACCAAGATATCATCCACATAATCCTCCAAAATGCTATGGATGAGATCATGAAAAATGGTTGTCATAGCTCTTTGATAGGTAGCCCCAGCATTCTTTAGGCCAAAAGACATCATGTTGTAGCAAAAGGTTCCCCAAGGGGTAGTGAATGTTGTCTTATGCTGATCCTCTTTTGCAATCTTGATCTGATTATACCCAGAAAATCGATCCATGAGGGACAGAATTTCATGTCCAGCTGTAAGATCTACGATCATATCTATGTTGGGCAAGGGAAAATCATCTTTTGGAAAAGCTTTGTTAAGATCTCTGAAATCAGTGCAGATTCTGATGTCACCAGAAGGCTTAGTGACGAGGACCATGTTGGAGATCCACTCTGAATAGTCGATAGGTCAGATAACCTTAGCAGCTAACATTCTTTCTAAATCAATTTTGACCAGTAATGCCACCTTGGGGTGCATTTTTTCAAGCTTTTGTTTGACGGGCTTGATCTATGGATCGACTACAAGATGATGAACTACAAGCTTTGGATCAAGTCTTGGCATGTCCTAATATGACCATGCAAATTGGGGAATGTTTTCTCTTAAGACCTCAAAGAGGAGGTCAGCTTGGTCTTGTGATAGGGATGCAACAATGTGAACAAGTCTAGGGATCTCTGAAGAACCGATGTTGACTTCTCTAGTATCCTCAATTAGAATAGAAGATATCTCTGGTTGATTATCTTGAGGAGGTAATGCTAAATCCTCATGTTCTGCTTGTGGCTCTGGATTTCTTTGCTGAGGGGTTCTCTTCGCTGCCTTAGCTAGTCCTGGATTCACCTTAGTTCTAGTTTTAGGTGTATCGAAGGTTGGGTATTTTCTCCAAAATACCCCTTGGGATCTAGCTTTTAGATATAGGCAAAATTTGGCTTTGTTTTCTTGTGAGGTGTTTCGGCTCCCATGAATCTCAGAAGTGCTTCCTATAATGTGAACTCATCAATGTGTATGACGCTTGGTTGGTCCCAATCTATGAGTTGTGGATGGGCGAGTGGTAGGTCAATGAGGTGGATGGATAGTTCTTGGAGAACAGAGTCTTTGAGGGAGATTTGGTCTAGGATATCATTGTAGGCTCTCTTTTCAACTTCCTCAGGAATGTCTTTGATTTCGACAAGGTCGCAGTGAATGTTCGAAAAAGCATGACCATTGGTGCCCCCAGTTGTGGGTATGCCAAAGCCAAGACCTAACTTCGATTCCCACTTGTGTGCATCGATGGGGCATTGCATGCCTCTTTCTTCTGGTCCTAGAGCACCACCTTGATAGTTCCATTTGTCAATGATGAGCTTATGTTCTTGGGGATACTTTTGGTTGAAGTGATCAAGGCGTGCTTGATTTCTTTGAGGTGCATCCTTATGTAACCAATTGTTGATATCTAGAGTGAGCTCCTCATGAAGAGGGATTTTTGAGGATACAAAGGTTGTTGGGCCAAACTGTTTGTATCGAGGAGGTGGAATCTCCTTAGCTTTGTGATATGTCGGTCATCCATGGGCATGTGGATCAAGTGGGAGTGCCCTGACAGCAAATGCATCTGATAGACTATACTCTCCACAACCTTTGTTATTAATCTTCACGGTAGATAAGGTGGAGGCGAGGATGGTTTTTGGGTCATTACAAGTGTGGGATGAGCTAGCGATGGCTGTGCCAATATCAATTCCAGGGCAATGGTTTGTATATGAGGCTTCAACCGCATTGCAGTAAGCAAAGGGTTCTGGATCGGCATTGATGGTTACCTCAGTGCCCTGATGCAAAAATTTGATGCACTGATGGTAAGTGGATGGAATGGATTTCATGGCATGAATCCATGGGCAATCGAGGAGGATGTTAAATGGTAGGTTTAGATCAATAACATGAAAGAGTGTTTCTTGGATGACTGGCCCAACCTTGATTGGTAGCAAAATAGTTCCTTCTGTGGTTCTTTCCAAGTTATCATAAGCTTTGATGGTGATAACCTCACTAATGATATCTACCTCAGTATACCCAGCTTGTTTTATGAATTTTAGGGTGCAAATATTCAAGGCTGATCCATTATCTATCATTACTCTTTTCACAAAAAAGTTGGATACCATGATGGCTATGCGAAGCAGAAGGGTGTGATCTGGCTCGACCACGAGTATGTCGGTGGGTTTGAAAGATAGGGCACATGAGGAGGGTAGGTGTCCAACAAGATTACAAAAATTAGTAGCATTGATATCTAAAGGGACACGAGATTCTATAAGGGCACTATCAAGGATGTTCTTGTACACAAGACTAGTGTGAAGAAGGTCTAAAATGGAGATTTGGGCTGGCATGTTCCCAAGGTGTTCCAAGATATTGTACTAGCTTTTTGATGGAGCTGATGGTGCTAGTGAAATGGGTGGGCCTGCAATGTTAAATTGCGCTCTTCGAGTGGTGACTGCACACTCATTGTTTGGTCCTTGGATATTGATCACATTGACAGAAGGCTCTTTCTCGGATATACAACCTATAAGGCTACCATAGTCTACATAGGATGAAGTGTGGTCATTGTTCTTTCCATGCTGTTGGTTTGGCTGGCGGTTGTTGGTGTTGTTTTGGATAGGTGCTTTTCCAGGATTTTGGTTTTTGTGTGGAGGAAAAGCATTTTGATAGATCTGTAAGCCTGCATTGGGAGAGGTTTGGGCACCAATGGTGATTTCTTTCTGATCAATGAGGTCCTGCACATAGTCTTTCAGTTTCATGCATCTGAGGGTAGTGTGACATTTTACCCTATGAAATTTGCAGTACTCATTATCTTTGTACCATGCAGCTTTGGATTGGCTTGGGTCAATTTTCTGGGTAGGAGGAAATTTGATGAGGTTTTCCTTGACTAATTTCTCAAAAATGACATCCAATGGCTCACCAAGGGGTGTATAGTTTCTAGGTGTAGGTTGGAATCTGGGGTTTTGTCCTGCAGCTACATTGATGGCATTAGCTTGATTGCTAGACCCTTGGAAGTTGGGTCTTGGATTGTGGTTTTGATAGCTTTGGTTATTCTGTTGCTGGTAGTTGATAGCTTGTTGATTGTTTGGTTGATATGGTGGGTTGGACTGGTTGTGAGAAGGACCAACAATATTGACATGTCTGGTGTCAGTGACACCATCTGTTGCAACATGCTTATTTTTGTTCCAATATCTAGACTTGTCATTGGAATGTGATTGATTTTGGTTGGCTTCCTTGTAAATCTTGACCACACCATATTTAATGAGTCCTTGCTCAAGGATCATTCCTTTCTCTTTGATATCTTTGTAGGTCTGCAAACAGTTCATAGTCATGTGGTGAGCCAAGCTGGGATGGGCATTATCAATAAACATTTTCACCAAATGGCACTCTGGCAAGGTGCAAGATATGCGAATGGTAAGGGTTTTCCATCTTTGCAAGTATTCAGCAAGGCTTTCTCCACCTTTTTGCTTAGTGTGGACAAGGTCAACTATTGATAGCTTTGTTTCAACAAGATGGGCATATTGGGCTACGAATGCCTCAGATAATTCAAAAAAGTTTTTAATTGTGCCATAGGGGATTCTGTAAAACCATTCAAGAGCCGGTCCAGCCAAGCTTTTGGGAAAAAGGCGCAAGAGGAAGACATCATTGTATGCCACATCCTGGCAGTGCATGTAAAATTCTTTGATATGTGTGACAGGGTCTCCTTTTCCTCTGAATTTTTCAAATTTGGGTACCTCAAAGTGTTCGGGAAATGGTGTCATGGTAATGGCTCTGTCAAATGGGTAAGGACACACATTCTCAAACTTGAATGTCTTCGGATCATTCCCTTCTTGGATGGCTTTCAGAGCTGTCTTCATTTGCTCCCATTCTAAATTGATAGGTGATGGCTGGGGTGCCCCCAATGTAGGAGTGCCTTGAGGTAGGTATGCGCTAGATGGGGCCACTGAATATGGATGGATGTGAGGGATTTCTTGATATGGATTGTACATTGTTTGGGCAGCTACATGGTGGATGACGGGTTGTTGAGGGGGAGGTGGCGCATATTGTTGCATGTGCTGCGAGGCTTGCTATTGATATGGGATTTGAGGTTGGGATTGAGGAACATAAGCTGGTTGTGGGATAAATGAATGGCTTTGTGGAGGTAAGGTATAAGATGGTTGTGAAGCTTGGGGAAAGGATCGAGGGGCTTGTGGGCTTTGACCAAGGTATGTGGGCTGTGCTCCCATTTGGGATGGTACCTGCAAATAATTGGTGGTTGGTTGGATTGGTGGATTACCTCCTAGAAGTGGCATTGAAAAGTAGTTGGTAATAGGAGGTAATGGATCAGTTGGTGGTAGAGGTGGTGGGAATTGAGAGCTTGGGAATGGAACTGATGGGGTTTGATAGCTTGGTGGCTGGATTTGAAAGCTTGGTAGAGTGGTGGCGGGAGCTGGGGTCACTTGGGAGCTTGGCATAAAATTGGCAGTAGCTTGTGGGATTTGATAACTTTGTGGAGTGAAGGTAGTAGCTTGTGGATTTGTGGCTGATGGTATTGAGCTCCCAAGACCTAATGGAAATGATGGGATTGTGCTTTGGGTTATGGTGAACAAGTTGGGGGTGATGAAAGGTTGATTACTTGGCCCCATGGGCGGCATCCTTGTTGTATATTGCTAAGGTTGGCCAAAGATGCTAGCACTAATTTGGGAGATGGGTGGATTTGGAAGGCTAGGTTGGGGAGTAGCAGCAGCAATAATGAAGGGGGTGAACGATGAGGTGTTTTGGGTAAAGGGGGTTTGGAGCGGAGAGGTATGAACCAAGGATGGAGTGATGGTGGTTGGATTGGCTTGTGGAAGGGAGATTTCAACTTGAGTGGAGGCTGGTATGTTTGGGTTGGTTGGATCATATGGATTGGCTGGAGGCTCTTCTTTTGGCATATATTGAGGATAATTTGGATCATAAGAGCCTATGGGTGGTGGTAGCTGCCCAAACAATGGGTAAGATGGATCTAATAATGGAGGGGGTCTTCCAAAGTCAAAGGTTCCTACATTGTCCCTTTGAAAATTAGCCATAATTGTCTCTTTGTTCTTGTCTATAATGGCATTTACCAATACTCCATTTCCTGGTTGGTTCATGAAAGCTTCAATGTCAGTAGGTGATGGCATAGCTTTCTCTGGGCTGAAGGATGGTTGAGTGCTCAAGGGGGGTGAGGTTGTTTGATCCAAATGATAGGGCTCCATTATTTCTTTCTTCTTGGCTAAGCGAGTGACGAGTGGCATGAAAAATGCTCCTAGGGATGAGATGCAACAAATGCCGGTGGATGCAAAAGGGGGGAAGGCTTTTCTATGCAAATGATTTCCTAGGTTGAGGCAAAGCTATATGAAAAAATCTAAGGAGGATTGGGTTGGGGATGCTAACTTCAAAGATATGTTGCCAAAGCACAAAAGGTCTACTTTCCTATGTGCAAGCTTGGTGGTGATTGTGTCAACTTAAGGATAGACTGATGATACTTTAGGAAGAACACAAGATTGACCACTTGTGGATCCCAACCTTTAGCTCAAGGTGATGAGGGATAACAAGTGACAAAGCTAAATTACCCTAGACAAAGCTCTGTCAAAGGGATAACCTTGGTGAGATTGGTGGATTTGAAAGTTTTTAGGAATGGCAAACTTTTGGCAAAAGTGACAACAATTTTGAAGGCTTGGATGTGAGGTTTTGATTGCTGGCTAGATGGTTTGGTTCTAAATGAGATGAATGAGCTAAAATGCTTAAGAGAATAACCTAAAATGGTTGGCTTTTCTACAAAGATGACTCTAAAGTGAAGCTTATCCAAGAAGATGTGGAGAAACAAGGGGGTCTAATCATAGAAATCATGCCTAGTTGGTAAGGCATAAGCAGGATTAACTCCTGTATTTTGGCTAAATTTGATGGTGCGCTCTAACCAGGCCTCTTGAAGGGCTTCGTCAGCAGTTTTTTCCTCTATTTTGTGGAGTTTGGCAATTCGAGGACTTGGTGTTAGTTCTTTTCTCTTGGCTGAAAGTTCTTGGTATGCCTGAGATGGCTTGAGTTTAATTTTGTGGAACTTCTGTTTGGGTTTGGGTTGCTTTGACATGAATTCTTGAATCTGCTTGGCTTTGAGAGACCTCAATTATTTTGCTTCAACTTGTTCAACTTTTGGAATAGGCAGTGACTACGCTAAGTGTGCCCTAAGCTAGGATTGACCAACTTTGGCAAACATGCATTCAATAAGTAAAAAACCAAGCAATAGATAGAAACAACCAGATAGAAGTTTTGATTCCCAGAATGTGATACTTGCGCCAAGGAGTGTGTGTGTTCTACAAATGTTTTGATCAGTCACTTCAAACACATTAACATCCTGGATGGTTGTCTGCAAGGCTGACAGTTGGTTTAGCTAGGGAGTCCTTGATATACCCAAGGTACGTGAGGCCCAAATTCGTAGATGAAACCAAAAAGATATCACACAACTGAGAGGAGCAATAATCCACTTCTCCTCTTTCACTTCTCAAGGGTATAAAGTTCCTTGAGGCTTAGCCCGAGTGAAAAAATCATGATCCCAAGAGAGGTGTCTTTCGATTCACCTCCTAGTTCTTATACTTCGCCGAAACGTTGGAGTTGAGGTCGTCCAAGGGGTGATGAAATCCCCAAGCAGGCCTCCTAAAAAGAAATAAGGTTTTGGATCCTAATCTTATGCACCCAAGATGGCCTTGAAAGACGACAAGAGGAGAGAAGACTTGGATGACCTTGGGCTAAAAAACACGCTTGTTCTTTTACCAACTGACTCTTATGTGTGCTAATCTAGACTTTGCAAGCACTCATGTTTAAGAGACAATGTTCAATTCCAACTTGAAGCACCAACAAAAGTAAATCGATCGAAGAATGAAAACAAGAAGAAGAGTTAGGGTCAACAAAAGAAAACTCACGCGCCCGGAGGCCCTCCATGTTAAGTATCGATTAATTTTTTTTAAGGCATTCAAGAGTTAGTGTGATTTTGTTTTTAATCCCAAAATAAAGATGTGTGAGATTCGATTTCAAGCGCGCGCCCGGAGGCCCTCCACGTCAATAGTTGTTCAATTTTAGTGCCCAAACTTGAAGTGTGATCGATTTAATCTAGATTTTTGGTCATTTAAATTTTTTGATAAAGTTAAAGCAAACGTTCAAAGACCAAGTGAGTGAGTTAGATTGTGGAACATTTAACACCTTTTTCAAGTAGACCCATCCCCATAAATGGCGTTGAGATTGCAACCAATGGTTGAATTGATGGGTGATTAGAAAAGAGGTGAGTCCAAGGAACTACTCAAATTGATTTTTGCAAATTTGTATTTAACTTAACGAAGTTTCTTAAATGTCCAAAAATCAAACTTTGCCTAAATTGCATGTGGAAAAGAGATTTGTTTTGTTCAATTTTAAAAGCTCCAAATGAAGTGTTTGATATTGCAATGGTTAATTGATCTTTGGCATTCAAGATTGGGTTGCTTGTTTTAAGCATGCATTCAAAGAAAATTTGATTTTAATCTATGGCATTCAAGAGTGTGTTTTTGAGCAACATTCATTCAATAGAAAATGTGTTTAACCATTCAAGTTCATTCCATGAATAACCTAAAAAACATGATTAAGTTTGTTGCTCCAACCTGCAATAAGAGAAAAAAAGAAAATTGATTAGTCACCCAACATCTTCCAAAAGGAAAGTTTAACTATGGGAAAAAAAATTTTAACTTTTTTTGTTGTTTTTCCTATGTGTCAAAATGCTTAAAATGGTCTAAATCCTACGGAACCACTAAAAGTCAAATTTTGATTTATACTCTCTTTTTTCTTTTCTTTTTTAAACTACAAAGAGTAGAAATAAAGATTTTAAAACAAAAGTGCAACAGAGACAAGCGAAGACGACAGTTCATCAGGCGTAGACACCAAACTGTAGAGATGCTGATCTGTGGAGACGCTAATCTGCGGAGATGACAAACAAAAAAGCGGAGACGACAGGTCAGTTTTGCGATGGAAAAAAAAAAAAAAGGAGACAAGCATAGACGTTAATTTGCGGAGACAATGGTCTAGGTTGGTGGCAGCGAAGACGACAGTTCAGGTTGGCGGCGATGGAGACGACAGTTTAGGTTGCAGAGACGACAGAGTAGCCGATAGAGGCACTGATCTGTAGAGATGATAGTCTAGGATGCATAGATGACAGTCAGAGACGCCAAACTGTGGAGACGACAATTTGGTTTCGGAGATGACAGAGTAGCTAGCGGAGACGACAGTTTGCAAGCGCAGACGCCAAACTGCGGAGATGACATTGCTTGAAAAAAAGCTAAAAAATGCAGATTTTTTCTAGAATTTTTTTTATTTTTTAATTTTTGAGGGTATGTCTTCTTCCCAAGTGCATTCTTTAACCTGCAAAAACAAGCAAAACACCCTACAACAAACTTAAACAACAACAAACATTAGATGGTTAGTTTAAAACAACATATAGATAGAAATTGATGATTAAATGACCCATAGTGGGGTCCCACCGGGCGTGCCAAAAATGTATATGAGAAATATGTTAGAAAGTAATACTAATCCATTCAAAAACAAAAGCATTAACTAGCATATAAACCATAACATAAATGAGAGACTAAAAAGGAAACCCCAATTGGAAATGTGAGCCAAATGAATGGACTCTCCCAATAGGATTTAGCTCCTTGCTTGGTAGATGAGTCTAAGGATTGGGATGTATGTTCGAGGTTCTCAAAAAATAGCTTCAATGGAGATGGAAAATGGCAAATTGGTAGCTTTGTGAGCTCTCAATTTGGCATCATAAGGGTATGGTTGATGGCTTTTGGCTCTCAAAAGGGCATTATAACTTTAGCTCCAAGATTGTGATGAAATGGCTTGGGAGGGGATTCAATTTATAGGCTAAGGGCTTGAGGGATGGAGGGCTAAGACGCAAGGATGGGGAAAAGCTTAAGGAGGGTTGAGATTGCATGAGAGGAGAGCACATGGATTGTGCTTTTTTAGCACCAATCAGGGAGTGACACATGTCATAGGGTGAGTGGATGGAGGAAAGGGGAAGGATGAGTCAACAAAGGAGGCTCAAGGGATAATATCTTCATAAAGACCCTTCATTATGGCTTGTAAGAGCTTGTAAGAGTCTTTATGGCTTTTGTAGGAGCATTCATTGCTAAGTGGTTGGGATATTTTGGAGGGAGTTGAGATTGTTGACTTTCCTTGGCTTAGGAAAGTCTTAAGCTTGCTTAGGGAATGTGACAACATTAGGGGGTGGATTAGGCTTGGGTTTAGGATTAGATTAGGGATGTTAGAGATTTGCAAGTGGATGGCATTCATGAGGGTGGGTGAGTTAGTGGCTAAGCTTAGTTAGTATGGGTGGATGGGGTGGATTAGGCTAAAAAGAGGGTTTCGGAATAAGTTAGGGGCTTTTAGATTTGAGGGTTTTATTTATCAAATAGATTTATTTAATAAATGGGGATTTTGGAATTAGATAAAAGAATAGGATTTAATTGATAAATAATAGGCTATTTGATTTATCAATTAGGACTATAGATAATTAATTAAATTAATCAGCTAGGGAATGGCAAAGGATTAATTAAATATAGATTTAATTAATGATGCCTTTAGAGATAACTAAATAGGATTACCAAAGTGGTGTAATCAAATTTAGGTGTCTACAATTACAACCATCCCAATCTCCACCGAGGAATATCTCATCTTGCCAACATGGCTAAGAAGTGTTACTGTGAAGAGGAGAAAGATAGAACTCCAACCAAATAATATTTTTCCTAGAAAGAATAAATCAATGCTTCTAGTATAGAAAGCCACGATTATCTCATGAACCTTTGTTGATTCTAAGAAAGTTAAGTATGCTGAAATTGCAAAACCCTTGGTAAATGTACCATTAGAAGAACTTAATGCTTTAGATTACAAGTTCACAAAAATTGAACTTGGTAAATAGTTGTTCTTGGGATGTCAAGGAAATGCTCAGTATGCAAAAAAAAAATTTGTCTTGATGAATGATGAACTTTGGGAAAGTAAGAATGAGCTTAAGCTTGAGAATACTCATCTTCACAAGATAATTTGTGAGCGCTCTTCATAGTTTATTGTCACCACGCCTCATTTTGAATAAGTGAGTAGGAGGGTTGAAGAAGTTAAGAGTTCATTTGAGAAAATCAACACTGAAGGATTTCAAGCCATAAGGGACGCGCACAAAGTCTTTGGACACCTTAGAGGTATTGTTTGCAAGCTCAAAGATGCATACTCTCCTTCAACCAAGAACTGAAAACCTTGGACAAATACTTGAGCATTTGGAATAAAATGCTAGAAATAGACTTGGATGTTTTAACCACATATGAAATTGTGTCATCCCCAAATGTGTATTATGAATATTAGGGGCTTATGTTCAACAAAAGACTCATAATAGAGGGACTAGTGACAAATGTGCAAGAAGCACTAGAAGCTACAACTTTAACAAGATTGACATGGTGGATGATAGATCAGAGCGGATATAAGATGTTTATCGAAGATAACAATCTAATTATGAGGTAATCATAACCACAGTTTTCACTGATAAAATTAATGCAGAATTTTAAGTAGATGATTTTGGGATTCATTGCATGAATAAAATTCTAACATATAAAATTTAATTGAATCACCTATGGAAATTCATCAAAGAGAATCATGAGACCATCAAAAGATGAAATGTCGTGGTTATCAAAGTGAATGTAGTAGGAGAAAATACCAAAACTCTCCATCCTATCATCATCCACACTTGCAACACAAAGTAAACAGCCTTCACTAATAATCTATATGATTAATTCAGCAGCTTCAACATTTTCTTCATTTTTCTTAAGTTTGTTTTCAACTTTCTATTTGTAGTTTAGAAGACATGTTGTGTGTAATTGACTTGCATGCAATTTAATTACATGTGCCTTAAGAAATTCAGTTGAATACATCTTCTTTTCTGTTTGACTTAGTCAAGGTGATTGAGTTTCTCCCAACTTTTTCTCTTTTTTTCTCTCACTCATTTGCCTATATAAGTGGGCGCCTTCCATTGTAAATATCATTTTTTTATATGTAAGAAAACTTTGCAGGATTTGTTCAACTATTATTTATTTATGCAATTTTCAAAGAGAGGTGAATAAAAGACGCATTTTGTTTGAAGGTTATGTCTAGGAATGATTGTAGTGGTGAAATTGTAAGTTGTGTATGCAATTTGTATTGATTTTTTTAATTCATGTACTCTTGTTTATATTTAGAGCATCCATAGAATAGTTACTATTAGTCTATGTGTTGGGATAACTTAGAGATACAGAATTTAGAAATTATTGTTTGTGGAAATCTGTGTGGTCTATTGGTGGTGGTGGAATTATATTTAGAAGTCATTGTTTATGGAAGTTTAATTTCTCCATTGGTGGTGGTGAAATTAGAATTAGAAATTACTTGTGTAAGTTTGTGTGGCCCAATAGTATAGTCTGTGAGTTCCCTATTCATCCTTATAATTTAGGAGCTAGGCATAGATCTAATTCAGTACACTTACAATCAATCTATGATTTGATTTGAGTTTATTGGTATCAGTGTTTCAATTCAAGATAGAAGTGTATTTAAAGTTTCATGGTTCCCATTGTTTGTTTCATAACTATCTAAATTCTTTCCTTAAAAAAGGGGAAAGAATATTATAGGATCCTTCTTCTAGATTCTCTCAACTTCTTACCTACCTTGAGTTGATATAAGTAACATTGAGAAGGGGAAGCCTTCCCTTTAAGGTAGGAGAGACTTTGTCACACACATTGTGGCTGGAACCCCTGTTTTGTAACTAAAGCTTTAAAAACTATCAGTTGCAAAATATCCACTCAACATGTTGTCATCGGGAATCCTTAATGTAATATTTGGAATGCAAAACTAAACATCCTAAAAATTTACTACCTTTTGATTGTATATACATATATGAAAAAAGAAAACAAGTAAACCATGTATTGAGATTCTAGTTTAAAATATGTTGCAAATATCCATATTACATAATAAATTTACATCTAAATATGGAAACTTGAAAATGAATATAATATATATCTACCTTGACGCATTTAGAGGCATGTAAAATTCCATCACAATAAATACCCACAAATGCATAATATATTTACATACTAAATATGAAACCCCAAATATAATATACATAAGCATGTAGTATAAAAATATCTATAAAATAAATGATGCTAACATTGACACCAACATGAAGAGTTCTAGAAAACTTGCATGACATATTTAGTGAAGCTCTAGATGTTGTAGAGGGTATTAGTTGTGTACCTAAGAAAATCTGATAGTTTATCACCTTGAGAATATGATGCTTCAAATTTCCCTCTTATATTTGATTCAAATTTCTAAATTTAAAGTTCACAATTAAACTAATAGAACTTGTATTCAATCATTTGAATTTGATGTTGCAATTTTTGTATGAAATCTATGATGACATGGCCCAATTGTGAGTTGCATTTATTTTCATACTCAATAGGGAGGATATAACCATTTATTGTTTGTGTAGGTACATATAGTAAATGGACTAGACTAGTGTGTGTTAAAACTATAACTTTTGATTCTCATACAATCTGATTGTGTAGATTGCACATTCCTCTTAGAGCATATAAAACTTTTGTTAAGGCTACTAATACATTGCCCTTTTAATAGGCATGATCGGTGATCCTTTTAGGGTGACTCTAAGTTAGTATTAAAACATTAACAATTTAGTTATGTTTGATGTTAAATTAATCTCCTTTCTAGGCGCTGACTATGAGGAGTCTTTATGAGCCAACCTAGATAGGATCATGTCCCTTTAAGGGACATGCCCTTTGGTTATTATATATATGGAGGGTATTGTTGTAGTTAATGAACACACATTAAATTAAAAGTCTGCTTCTTTAAGCAACTCTACCTCAAATCGATTCTTGTTGTGATAAATACATTTTTAGAAAGTCAATTAATATTATCATCTACTTTCAAGGTCTGACATTAAGGAAGATCAGAACAGCAAGTCTAAGAAGATTTTATCTCAGATCTAATATTCAAAATTTGTAGAATATTTACATGGTATCAGAGCTTTGGTAGTCAAACCTAGGCTCTGTAAATTAATTAATTAGACTTGATATATATCTAGCATCATTCCCTATCTTCAATGGCATACACAATCAAACTCGAGGATAGGTTTGATGAAAAAGAACACTTTGATGCTTGGAAATTCATAATCATGATGATTCTTGAAGAAAATGATGCAAAACAATTTGTTGATTCAGCATCCAAAAAAATTACTGTTGAATCTCATAAAACTATTTGGAGTAAAGGAAATAGAAAAGTCATTCAGATCATATTAGATGGAGTGAAAAATGATATTGTACCCATGTTAATGAAACATCAAACAACTTGATATGATGAATGCATTACTAAATGCATGAGGTCAATAATGTAACTAGAGTTCTCGCATTAAAAAGGCAACTAAATCACATACAAATAAAGAAGGGAGAATGGATGAATTCTTACTTCCTAAGGGTTATTAGTCTAAAAGACGAACTTGAAAGTATAGCAACCATCATTAATGACATGGAACTAACATTGATGGCTATAGATGGATTACCGGATTCATGGGAAACATTTGCACAAGGAGTAAGTGCCAAAGGCAAACTTGTGATATTGCTATCAGGATTTAACTGTGTGATTTTGAGTCAAACTTATTGACCCATGTTTCATGAGTAGTGATTCAACATGAATCCATCTATCATGAGAATAAATGAAACACTTAACACTCATTGGATCTAGGTGATGCTCACAAGGGTGAAGCACCGGGACTTCCCAAGAGGTCACCCATCCTAGTACTACTCCAGCCTGAGCGCACTTAACTACAAAGTTTCCTCCATGGTTAAAGCCAAAGCTTGCAACCCCATTTGCAAAACCTTCACCAAGTGTTGTGCCTTATGAACCATACATTAGAAAGCCCCTTAAGCTCATCAATTGATAAGTAGGAGATAATTTCCACAGCAAGTCAAATTGTGATATTGCTATCAGGATTTAACTGTGTGATAGCAATATCACAATTTGACTTGCTGTGGAAATTATCTCCTACTTATCAATTGATGAGCTTAAGGGGCTTTCTAATGAATGGTTCATAAGGCACAACACTTGGTGAAGGTTTTGCAAATGGGTTTGCAAGCTTTGGGTTTAACCATGGAGGAAACTCTATAGCTAAGCGCGCTCAGGCTGGAGTAGTACTGGGATGGGTGACCTCCCGGGAAGTCCTGGTGCTTCACCCCTGTGAGCATCACCTAGATCTAATGAGTACTAAGTGTTCCATTTATTCTCATGAGAGATGGATTCATGTTGAATCACTACTCATGAAACATGGGTCAATAAGTTTGACTCAAAATCACACAATTAAATCCTAATAGCAATATCACAATTTGACTTGCTATGGAAATTATCTCCTACTTATCAAAGGCAAACTTCCTAACTTCAATAGACTTAAAGGAGATTGTTTTTACAAAGAATCTAGAAAACTTAAGAAAGGGGGAAAGTTAAAAACTGAAGATGAAGAACTTCATGTTCTTAATACAAATTCCTATAAAGGTAAAAAGAAGCACTTCAAGAAGAAAATGGGTTTAGTCAAAAGAATGAAAAACCTAAGAAAGATCTATCTAGAATAAAATGCTTCAGATGCAAAAACATTGGACGCTACAGATCTAATTGTTCGAAGAATTCTAAACAACAAGTGAACTATATAAACATAACTAGGGAAGAAGATAACTATAATCCTGAGAATTGTGTGTTGTATTCATCACTATCAAATGAAGTCTCAAGAAAAGCATGGGTGATTGATAGTGGATCATCTCAACATATTACAAGATACAAAAAAGCACTAGACTCTATATCAGAAATGTTAATGGCAAAGTGACCATCAATGATAATTCGGCACATTCTATCAAAGGAATTGGAAATTGTGTACCTTGAAACTAAAGTTGGAAAATTTTCTTCTTCTCAAAGGAGTACTCTATATAATAGAAATAAAAATAAATCTAATCTTGGTTATAGCACTTGAATATGATGGACATAATGTTGCATTCATGGATGGTAAAGTCATAACTTGGGCTAAGAACTCCTCAATTAAGAAAGCAAAATTGATTGGTTAAAGAAAAGGGTTTTTTTATGAATTAAATTCAAAACTTAGTTGACCTATTCAAGCCTTAATTCATGAAGCTATAGAAGTAAATGAAATATGACACAAAAGATTAGGACATCTAAATTTCAAAACTTTATCAACTATGGAGAAGATGGTTACTAGTTTACCTAAACTGAATAAAGATCACTCAAGCATATGCAAAGGATGCACTCTGGGTAAGAACACCAAAATTCCATTTCATGATAGCACTAGAAAAAATAACAATGTTTTGGAATTAATCCACTTAGATTTATGTGGACCTATGTATGATCCTTCTCTTGGAGGATTCTAGAACTATATACTTTTTATAGATGACTTCTCTAGGAAAACTTGGATTTACTTCTTAAAATTCAAAGAATCGGAAGAAATCCTAAAGAGATTTAAAGAATTTAAAACCTTAATTGAAAACTTATCAAGACATAAAATTAAAACTCTTAGAATTGATAGTGGTTGAAAATTCACCTCAAATTTGTTTAAAAGGTTTTGTAAAGAAACAAGAATTAAGAGCGGGTATATTGTTCCTTATAACCTGCAACAAAATGGCGTAGCAGAAAGAATAGAAAAATTATAGAGGCTACTAGAGCTATGATATGTGATCAAAATCTAAAATATTATCTTTGGGAAAAAGCCTCTTGTCCTACTATCCAAATTCAAAATAGAAGTCCTCACTCCTACCTGAGAGATAAAACTCTTGAAGAAGTCTTTACTAAGATTAAATCCAATATAAGTCATCTTAGGATTTTTGGGTGCCCTATATATATCCTTATTCCAATAGAAAAGAAAACTAAGTTAGAACCCTTCAAGAGCAAAGGTATTTTTGTAGGGTATAGTGAAACATCTAAAGCATATAAGATTTTCATACCTGGTCAAAAAAATACTAAACTTAGTAGATATGTAATTTTTGAAGAAGATTTAGTATTCAAAAGAGCCCTAAGTTCTAAAGAACCCTCTCCTGTACCTAGTTCTGAAGAAAATATTGAATCTGAGTCTCAAAGGGACAACATTGAAGAAATTGAAGATGAAATTCAAAATCTTATTCTTGAAGAAACTCAAAATTCTAAGAAAAGATTACTTTAGGCCATTAAGGTAGTAGAGGAAGCAAAGACTTCATTGCACCATTCGGAACAATCAGAGAAAGCAGAAGAACCAAAAGATTTTCTAGTTATACAACAAACATGAATGATTTGTCTAAATCAGAATCGACCAATGTTTTAGATGCTATTAAACATACAGCTTGGAAAGGTGGTATGACTAAAGAATACCAATCCATTATGAAGAATGATGTTAGAGAAATGGTTCCTAGACCTGAAGGAAAATCTATTGTCTCTTCCAAGTGGATATTTAAAATAAAGCACGTTGTTGATGGTAGCATTGAAAAATATAAAGCTAGATTTGTAGCTAGGGGATTCTCTCAAAATGAAGGGATTGGTTATGAAGAAACCTTTGCTCCTATTGCCAGATACACCTCTATAAGAGCAGTCCTAACTATTGCAACATCGAAGGGATGGAAAGTACATCAAATGGATGTAAAAATAGTGTTGTTGAATAGAAAGATTACAGATGAGGTATATTTGGAGCAACCTGAAGGATTTGAAACTCATGATCCTAAGATTTTTGTTTGCAAGCTCAAGAAAGCTCTCTATGGGCTTAAACAAGCTTCAAGGGCTTGGTATGAAAGAATTGATAAGTATCTCACTGGCTTAGGATTCTCCAAAAATGAAGTCAATCCAAATCTACATTATAAAAGGGATAAAGATGATATGGTAATTTGATATTGTATGTTGATGATTTACTAATAGTAGGTGATGATCATCTCATAGATCAATGCAAGAAAGATCTAATGAGAGAATTCGAGATGAGAGACTTGGGACTCCTTCATTATTTCTTAGGACTAGAAGTACGGTAGAATTCTGACAGCATTATACTTAATCATGGGAAGTTTACATTAGATATTTTGAAGAGATTTGGACTGTGGAAACTAATCTACATATACTTAAAGAAGTAGCAACAGAATCACCTTCCATAGATTCTACTCTCTACAGACAGATGATTGGGTCCCTTATGTACTTGGTAAATACAAGACCTGATATATGCTATGATGTTAATGCCTTAAGTAAGGTTTATGTGTGAACCAAAGGAGATTCACCTAGTTGTGATCAAACACATTATGAGATACTTACAAGGCACTCTTAACCTTGGGCTCAAATATGAGAAAGTTGACTTAGATCTACATGGATTCACTGACTCAGATTAGGGTGGAAGTATTAAAGACAAAAAAGTACTTCAGGATGCTATTTCAGTTTAGGATCAGCAATGATATCTTGGATATGCAAAAAACAGTCTTCAGTAGCACAAAGTTCCACAGAAGCTAAATACATTGCAGTAGTGATGGCCTCTTGGGAAGCAATTTGGCTTAGAAAGTTACTCGTGGGATTATTTGGTCAAGCCATGAATCCTACAATTATTCATTGTGATAATTAGAGTTCCATCAAGTTTTCGATGAATCCAATTTTCCATGATATGTCCAAGCATATCGAAATTCCTTACCATTATTTAAGAGATATGGTAGACAGGAATACTGTAAAATTAGAATACATTTGCACTGCAGATCAGACATCAAATATTCTCACCAAACCTCTCTCTGGAGTGAAGATAGATCACTTTAGCAAAAGACTTGGTATGGTTCAATTGTAATTCATTTGTATTCTTTAAATTATTAATAAAATAATTTTATTGTTAAGCTATTGACTGTTATGGGCTCCACCATTTGTATTTATTATTTTAGAGGTGGTGATCTCTGAGATAATGAACACTTGTATGAATGACATTATGAGAGATGACGATCTCTTAGATAATGTGCTAAACAGTAGAGTCCTAATGTAAGATCTAGATGAGTTGAAGATCACATTGTGAAGTGGACATTGCTATGTTTATAAATCACAATTTGGTTAAAGGAAGAATTTTATTATTTGGATTTTATCCTATGTTCTGGTAGATCTTAAACTCAGGATCATGTTGTGAAATAGGAATACTAGTACCTATGAGTCACAACTTGGGTAAATAAAGAATTTAATTATTCTCGAGGTTTATCCTATATATTGTACTCTTTGCAATATTGTTATCACTAGTATCGATGATATGTCATATCACAGGTTTAGTAATATGGCATTGTATTATGTATTCAATAATACCACATGCTAAGAAGAAGATTCAGATAGATATAGAGTATCATTCTATGCTTATGCATCGTAATTGATGATGCTAGATATGTTATCTCTCTGTATGATTATCAAGTTAAGAGGGAGTGTTAAAACTATAACTTTTGATCCTCATATAGTCTAATTGTGCAAATCGCACATTTCTCTTAGAGCATATAAAACCTTTGTTAAGGCTATTAATACATTGCCCTTTTAATAGGCATGATCAGCGATCCTTTTAGGGTGACTCTAAGTTAGCATTAAAACATTGACAATTAGTTATAGTTGATCTTAAATTAAGCTCCTTTCTAGGCACCGATTATGAGGAGTCTTTGTGGGCTAACCTAGATAGGGCCATGTCCCTTTAAGGGACATGCTCTTTGGTTAATATATATGGAGGGTATTGTTTTAGTTAAAGGACACATTAAATTACAAGTCTACTCCTTTAAGCAACTCTGCCTCAAATTGATTCTTGTTGTGATAAATACATTTTTAGAAATTCAATTAATATTATCATCTCCCTTCAAGGTTTGACATTAAAGAAGATCATAACAGCAAGTCTAAGAAGGTTTTATCTCAAATCTGATATTCAGAATTTGCAGAATATTTACAGTGTGGATGTGAGAATAGGTATAAGAGAATGAGCATTTGATAGGCCATCTAATTAGGTGGCACTAGAATTAATGTCACCTTACAAACCAATAACGTGCACTAAGATGTGTAAATATAAAGTGTTTTGACTTTCAAACCCTATATAAGGGTATGGTTATTGTAAACATTGAATTTGAAAGTAATTAGAAAAGGGTACATTTTGGACCAATCTATCCCATTACATCTACATTGTCGTGTGTTTTATTCACCTCTAATGGTGAATTGTGCATGCACAAGCAAAACATGCATTAGAAAATGTGGAATACTTCAAGAAGCTTTTACCTCTATTATATTGGTTATTTAAAAGGATTCAATTTTGTTGAATTTTTTTAACATCAACTTTTCATATTACACTCTCTATCCATCACCAAGATGCAATGGAACATAAGGAATAAAAAATATATATCAAACTACAAACCATGCACTACAATGAAAGAAAGGTAAAGAAAGGATGGCAAGAGAGAGGACACAGAAACGGAGAAAGACAATACATCAATATAAATGTAAATTTAAAAATACACAACCCACAAATTAAAAATAAAACATTATAAGATAAGAGACAAAAGTAGAATAATAACAAAAAAACCAAGAAAGCACAAACAAAACTAAAACTAAAAGTATAAATAGGACATTAACTAAAAAATAAAACTAAAAAAATAATAACAAAAACTAACAAAACGAAACAAAGACAAATAAAAATGACATAAACATATACATATATACTATACTGCCATCATACTTCTCAAGCCTCACAAATTTGCTCTTATAACCAATTATTTTATGAAGGCATCCATCGTCTATCACCTATTTGTCTTCTTTTGGCAACTTGGGCAGCTAGGGATTTCTTCTCAACAAAAAAAATAGTATACACACACACACACCAACCATCAAGGTATGAGGTGATTTACAAGGTTGATTCCTAAACAAGGGTTTGGATAAGGAAAATTCTTTTAAACAACGTTTTCCACCATTTTGTGTGCAGTAGTAGGTTACAAAGATTTCAAATGAGATAGAGGTAGATTTGGACCAGCTATACGATTATGAAAAGTTCAAAAAAACAAACATCAATGACATATAGCCAATCCTATCATGTCCTAGGTACGCAATCATTTCTACCATGTTCACTTTCATTGTTGTTGAAGATAAGAATACTAATGCTATAGATCCTATGCCTTCTAGTACATTCATTACTGTTAAGGAAGGTGATCTTAAGACTGAAGATGACATGTTTTCTAGTTCTACACGTGTTCATTTTATATTATTTTAAATATTTATCTCTATTGGGATGTATATTTAAGGTTTTTGAAGCTTATATTTTATAAATCAATTATCATTTGCTATTTTCTAATTTCTAATTGGTTGAGATTGAATTTGTTGGGGTTTATGCCCATTTTTATAAATAGAAAAATTAGAAGAAAAAAAACATATGATCGTGGACAGTGCTATCACATTAAACATGATTTCAATCATTTTCACCTGCTCGTTAACATAAGATGATACTATAAGCTTTGCATTGAATACATATTATATAACATAATAACAAACTTTTTCAAACCAATAAACTATTATAAGTAGCAATGACTTTTCTAACTTTTAAAAAATAAAACAAATACAATCAAAACATTCTTTATTCAAGGGGAAAAAATACTAATTTAGAATTTTTATTTTTATTTCTATCAGTATTTTTGTTTCGTTTCAATGTAGATTTATTTAATTTAATAAGAAAAATACAATTTATTTATTTATAATGTTACATTATAAATATATTTTTTATTTATAATTAATCAAATTATACTAAAATGTAATCATATTATTTTTATCTATAATATTGAATAGTGAAAAGAAAAATTATTAATTAATTTTTTATATATATTCTTTTTCTTTTCTTTAAAAAATTTAAAGTAGCACCTTATATTATTTTTTCTTAAATTGGACTATTTATTATTATTTATTATATTATAATTATCAATTATCAATTTTCTTAAGAAGATGACAATTGACAAGAAATAAGGCTTCATTTTTGTAAAAGACAATGTACTATGCTAAATTATTTTATTATAATTCAGAAGAGTTTCCTATGGCAAAGCATAAGGTTAATAAATTAATAGTGGACTTTGGTACTATCATGTGTACAAGCTTCACTTTCACTACCAAAAGGTTGGGCACTTAGTTCTAAAACTCATTTTATTAATTTAGGATATTAGTAAATTCTTATGATAAAATCTTCTACCCACAACAAAACTTCAACATTACACCTGAGTTCTAAAACTCATTTTATTAATTTAGGATATTAGTAAATTCTTATGATAAAATCTTCTACCCACAACAAAACTTCAACATTAAACCTGAATTAAAGCCAACAAAGACTCAATCTACACGCCTGAAAACTGAACCCATCTCGATCGGCACCATAAGTTGGCAAATCTAATTCTATTTTTGGAAAAACAAGTGCCTGAATTTTCTCTTTCCCAAAAGGCAGGGACTCTAGCTTGACCAGCGCTCTTGTTGTCATTATTATTAGTTTTTGTTTTTTCATTATTTTATTTTTACTTTTGTATTTTGACTTCTACTTATGCGTCTTAACTTATTGTGTTTATTTTTAAGTTGCGAGTTTTATATATTGAATTTTAGTTTTATTATTTTTGTGTGGTCTTTTCTCTCTTAGTTTGCATATCATCCTCCTTGTTATCCTTTCTCCTCTTCTTTTTATTGTAGTTCTTGGTCAGACATTTTTTCCCTATTCCTTATGTTCTCTTGCACTCTGATGATAGACCAGGGAGTGCGATCAGAAACATTGATGTTAAATAACTCTACACCATCAAATCCTAGAAAAATTACAAAATATTGATATGGATTGTGGAAATCTAACAACTTTTATTTAAGAGTTAATTAGAAGAATTTGTGTTATTGATAAATGGACAGCTACTGAACCCTATCCCTTAATTTTTGTATGATCGGATAATCAATGGTATGCTATGCATCCCTTGCAGAATGGGTAATCTGCCTATTATGTGAACCGGGAGCAATTGAAACAGAACATCACTTTGTCATGGATTGCCCAGCGTACAGCAACATCAGATCCGGATAATCAGAGATATTAGAAAACAGCAGTATGGACCACCTCTTCGAAGAAAAGCAGTTAGATAAGACTGCAAACTTGATCATCAAAATACACCAAGAAGAGAAGAATTAGTCAAAGGATTACAACTGGATTAGGGTAGTTGTTAGCAAACAGGTCCTATAGGCTGCTTTGGCCTTGTGGACTTTATTAAATCTTTCATTCATTCATGCTGTGTTAAAAAGTACAGCAATCAGGCACACAAATTTCTAAGATAATATGCAAGCATATAAAGCGATCAATAATTGAACATTCTGCCCTCCTTTTTCATATACAAGATAAACTAACAGTTACATTATCTTCCGCTATTATACACTGAGAAGGGTATTCTAATTATTATTCAGAATAAATAGATAGCGATGCACATGGTTAATCTCATAGCTTAAAAGACTCGGACAGATGTTTATGCCCTACGTTTCCCTTTCACCTTCTGCTTTCGCTTCCGTGTTTTATTAAGCTTGTCAGTAAGCAATTGTAATAATTCTTCATCGTCATGAGCTGATGGACCACTTTGTTTCTCTTTTGTCCCAGAGAGACCAGTTAGCCAGCCCAATGCTTCAACTGCAGCATCATTTTCTGCCAGCTGCTTGAATTTACATACTTTACCAATAAATTGCATTCGCCTGAATTCCACGAGAGATCTGAACTGATTAGTCCCCAACTGTTTTGTTTTATATTTTGGAGGACTATGGCCAGCCCGCATCATCAGGGTCTGCAGTAAGGATTTGGGATTTTGTCCATTTCTGTTGTATCGGTCTTCACGGTCTGGCTTAGATATTTGTATTTTACTTTCACGACCAAAGACAAATTTTCCATCACATTGATCCCCTGAAACTATCTCTTGAACAGCTAGAATTAAATGCTGCCCCCCTTTATGTATATCCAAAGTTGGATTCTGAAGCTGGAATGAATAAGAAATCAATTTTAGTCATTATTTCCTGCAGCCATCTAAATCAAATTTAGTGCCAAGCACACAAAGAACAGAGGCTATCTCGGGAAATTGGAAGGCAAAACGCTTACTTTTCTCTGAATAAGTTTATCAAGCTCCTCCTTGAGCTTCAAGTAAGTCTTGGCTAAATCAGGTTGCATAAAAAACTCCAAGAAGCCTTCCAACATTTTTAATTGACCATCCTGAAGAACAAATGCAAATCAGGGGCTTTCAAACACAATTTTATTAGATTCAAATCATACATTGAAAGAAAGTGTTCCATTAAATTGCAAATTTAAAATGTGAATTAGATTAGCCAATATGGACGATCTTACCACAATTCCATGAGAAAGAGAACCACCAAAAAGAAGCAGGATTGAATCTGATACTCCTGTTGAATCGCGTATATAAACAGTATTTACTTTAATTTTATCACCAAAGACCAACCATGGGTAGGGTATTTGCTGCTCACGGGCATTAATAGAATTCTGAAATCAAAAATTATATCCTATTAGTGAGACAAGCTACTCAATGGCTGCAAAAAAAGGTGATCTTAAGTTGATCAAAAAGTGTTCAGGGATCCATGATGTAAATTCTAAATATCACACTTGAAGGCCAAAGGACAAAATACTAGTTTCCTTCCATTAACTGCATCTATTATAATCATAAAAAGCAAGAAGGATATTGTTGGCTTACAGCATAAAGCATAACTTGGCCATCATCCATGGTTTTCATTGCCATTGATCTCTCCGTGTGCTATATGTACATCAGCCAGGAATGTTAGAAGCCATATATCCAAGTGAAAATAAAGCATCCAATATACAACATAACATTGACCAAGACGTAACAACCAAACTATTTATTTCTTGAAAATTCAACATTGTTGTATCTTCTCATCTGCATTTTGAAATTATTATCTTTCATCATTACATCTTTGTTTTCTAAATTGATTGATGTATGTGGATTTCTTATTCCATCATGCCTATGGTGCTTTTGAAAAATAATACTCTAAAATTTAAATCATATGGGAATCATGAGTTGTATATGGTCCCTCACACATATAGGACTGAGCCTCATCAAAAGGAACCATGGAGCCAGAAAGGGACTTGATCCCAGGTAGAACACCAAGGTGACATCATGGCACATGGCTCAAACATAGGGTTAATACCAAAACAAATTATTGATCCTCAAAGGAACTTCACCTTTCATGATTCAGTCACTGTTTTCCTACTTAGCAGATGTAATAGATGGATATAGGGCAAAAGACATGCTTTATGGAGCTTATTTTCATTTCTTTGTTGATAAAAAAAAATTATATAAATGTGTCATTTCACAAAAACCCTAGTAGGCAGCTGTGCTAAATCTCTGGGAGAATCGTAAAGAGTGCTTATGAACAAGAGATATCTTAGAACATATATAAAACTAGGTAAGGCAGCAAATACATGACTGCACACTTATGACAAACCATAGGTTAGCTGTTCTAAGCTCCAAAACAGAAAAGAAAGCTCTTCAGTACATCTCCGAGTTGAGGGCGTGGGAAAGCATGCACCGGGTTTTGGAAACAAAAAACATCTGGGAGGGTTTTCTTCCTTCAGATTCCTCAGTTTCAATTCCAAGCAATGGCTTCACTCCGATGCTTATTATTTTATTGAATCACTTCAGCAAACTGATGCCTGAATTTGCAAATCTTAGGAGCTGTTCAATGTCTTCTATTTTGTTTTGAATGCTTAAAAGTCCTGCCTTTAAAGATGAAAGCATTCAATTTGTTCTTTCAGACATCCATGCAAAATGTTTTGGCTGTCATTTTAAGCTGAATATAGGAGACAACAGTAGTGAAGTTCTGCCTTTAGAGATGAAGGTATTCATTTTAATTTTTTCACAATACTTGCAGAATGTTTTGGCACTCGTTAATTCTGTAAAAGGGAGACAACTAGAGAGGCATGATGCAAGAAGTTCAGCCTTCCTACCGTTGTTTTCTGTTGATTTGGTCAATTATTGGAGGCAATTACTGTCATGTCCCCTTTTTAGTGACATGTTATTTTTCAATGAATTTGCCTATCATGGACTCTCGTAGGCAGATGATTTTGGTGAGAGAGTCATTCTGATGATTATTTGGAGATTGAATGGTCTTATTTGCTCTTGGAGAGATGGGGTTTATCATATTTTTATTTTATGTCTTATGCAGGGCCAAAATATTATAATTCTGAGTTGAGTTGCACTTTTTATTTTATAAAGTTACTTTTTATATAAAAGTGCATCACAAAGGGATTTCATAAGAATATTTTATGGATACTTCTAGAAGTTCTTAGTGGCTTCTTAGAAAAGTGAATAAATAGGGTGCTTGGCCTCTCATTTGGACATCCTATGACTTGAGTTTACACTACTTTTCTCTTTGAGCATTTGTGGCGCCATCTTGGTCTGCAAATTGTCATTTGATCATTAGGAACGGAGTCTCCTAAGGATCTGCATAATTGAGGAGGTGAAATATCCTTTGAAGGGTTGCACTTTGGAAGTGGTATGCAGCTAGTTCAAGTTGGGCATATTTGGACATTTCCAGCAAGGTTCGATTTTCAATCTGGACATACATTTTTGCTCATATCTCACTGTTGGTTGGGAGTTTGATTTTTATTTTCGGGGAGAATTTTCCTTGGAGCTTGGCGATTATTTCCATAGCATTTTCGGCACCTTTCAGCCTAGCATTTATTTTTGCCAGGTGTCGTACCAATTCGTACATGTACGGCTGTACCTGCAGGCCATATGTTCAGCAAGTTTGAGGGCAAGTTGGAGTTGCATTTTCATCATTTCGTCTTCAACATTCAATCTCCAGTATTTGCTCAATCCAGGTTCTTTCATTTCAATTTGTAGTTGCAAGAAATTCTTAGTTGCATTCAGCCAGTGAGGGTTTGTTGGTAATGTGCCATGTTGTAATGCTTTGAGTTGAAAATCACATATCATATGTAAAAGCATTTGGTTATCATTGAATAAATATATTGGCACTATTTTACATCAGCTATTTGAGTAGATTTGTTGCACAACAATTTTCTTTATTCAGCATTTTACTTTCAGCAATGTATTTAGTTTGCATGTCAAGTGTTTGACAAAATTTCATAGTTCAATATTAGTGGTTATTAGTGGCCTATTGGCAAGGGCCATTACAGTGGTATCAGAGTGGTGTCATCCTATTGGGTAAAGAATCTTTATGCATTCGTCAACTTTTGGGTATCACAAGTATTATACATGCAAGAGAGCAGCACCTAAAGGTGAGCAGGAATTCAAAGATATACTTACTATGGGTGAAAGACAGTCACAGAGTCCACCTAGAGTCCCCAGGACTGATGAGGATGAGGCTAGAAACTTCTTCCGGGCTATGGCTACTAGACAGCAAGAGATAGTTCAGTCTATAAGTGCATTAACTATTATGATGGAAAGATTTACTCAGCCGAAGAATCAGGAACAAGGTAGGGGAACACCAGATGAGGATAATAGGAGTGTAGCAGGTTCACAGGGTGCTCCTAGGCACAGGTCATGGACTGCAAACAGGCCTACACGTCCTACATTCCTTAGAGAGGCAACCCAGGAGACAGTAAAGGATGATATGCCAGAGGACTTTCAGGATGATCTTTGAGCTACAAATGCAGAATGGCAGGCGCTACCTCCACAAGTTTGTGAGTTGCTAAATTTTGATCGCTACCTGAGTCAAAGAAGAGAGCACATGAGGAGTAGCAGGCAGAACTAGAGGCCTAGAGGAGGTCAGGACAATGAGTTGCAACGAGCTGCTAGCAAGCTCACCTTACCATCTTTCGATGACAATGGACAGATGACAGCACAAGCCTGGGTCCATAAGTTAGATACATTCCTAGCATTGAGGCCTATGTCAGAGACAAATGCTATCAAGTATGCCACTTTGCATTGAGGGCGCAACACATGATTGGTGGTCACATGGTATGGTTACATTGCAGTATAATCAGGTGACATCCTATAAGGATTTTGTGGATAGATTGGTAGAGCGCTTTGATAAGAAAGACCTGAAGGTCTTCTTCTGTGATCTTGCACAGCTAAGACAGATAGACAGTTTGGAGGTCTACATCAATGAGTTTCAGAGATTATCAGTGATGGTGCAGGATGTGTCCGAGAGGAGGTTGGTTATACTATTCACAGAGGCATTGTTTGAACCTCTAAAGGGGTGGATCAAGGCATTTGATCCCCCTTCATTGCAGGAGGCTATGAGGAAGGCGCGGAGCATGGAGCTCACAGCACCCTCCAACAGGTTCACCTCCAGGAGCACTTCTTCATCCAAGGACAATAAGAAGTTTGATAAAAACAAGGGCAAAAAGGGTGACACCAAGGGTAAGTCTACTGCACTTTTGGATATGGAGACACTGAATGACTTATGCAAGAAGAAGCTATGTTTTTTCTACAAGGGTCCCTACGACAAAGAACATGATTGTCCTATGAGGCCTAAGGGGAAGGCCAACAGGGTTATGTGGGCTTACTACGAGGGTTTAGATTCTGATAATTTTAGACATGAGGTTGATCATAGTGATGCAGAGCCCGAGGCAAAAGCAGATGCTCCAGAGACTGAGGAGGAGTCCGAGTTGCACTTACATGAGGCACACTTCTCTAGCATTCAACAGGAAGGATCTTTTAGACTGCGTGGTGTTCTAGTAGGGCAAAGAGTTATTACTTTGGTTGATACAGGTGCTACGTACAATTTCATTGATGCACATTTTGTTGAACGTCATGGAATTATGACTGAGGAGTTTGAGGAACTACAAGTACAAGTTGTTGATGGTTACACTCTTAAGTGTAATAGGATGGTTAGAAATTTGTCCTTACGCCTGAACAACTATGAGTTCAAGGCGGACTACCATGTTGTCAACATGGGTGATTTGGATATTGTTCTTGGGATGGAGTGGTTGCGTTCATTGGAAGAAGTCACCTATAGATTGAAGGACATGGAGATTAAGTTTGAAGTGGATGGGAAGCAACACATTTTAAGAGCCATCAGGAATGGAGACATCAGGACTATTTCCTTCAGACAGCTGGAGAGGTTAACCAAACATGATGACATTGAGTGGGCAGCCGTATGTACTCTCATGCCTACACAGGAGGGATAGCATAAGACAAAGTATCACCCAGACATACAGAGGTTGAGAGTGAAGTATGAAAAAGTCTTCAGTGACATTCCACCTGGCAGACCACCAGACAGAGGTATTGAGCACATCATTGAGTTGGAGGACGGTGCTAAACCCGTGATGATTACACCATACAGGCATCCTAAGAGGTTCAAGGATGAGATCGAGAAAACCATCAAGGAGCTTCTTGCGATGGGTCACATCAAGCCTAGCAAGTCTCTTTTTGCTTCTTTGGTGGTGTTGGTGAAGAAAAAGGATGGTACATTAAGGATGTGCATTGATTACAGGGTGTTGAACAAAAGGACAATCAAGAACAAGTACCCCATTCCATGGATTGATGAGCTTCACCGTGCATGTTACTTCACAAAGATTGATTTGAGATCCAGCTACCATCAGATCAGAGTTAGAGAGCAAGATATTGAGAAAACTGCCTTCAGATGTCATTGTGGGTACTTTGAGTTTGTGGTCATGCCATTTGGGCTAACCAACGCGCCAACTACTTTTTAGTCCACCATGAACAAGGTCTTTCGTCACCAGTTGAGGAAGTATGTGTTAGTCTTCTTTGATGATATTTTGATTTACAATCAGACTTGGCAAGAGCACATGGAGCACTTGGAGACAGTTTTGGGAATCCTACAGTCGGAGTCCTTGTACGCCAAGGAGTCCAAATGTGATTTTGGCATGACAGAGCTGTTGTATTTGGGTCACATCATTAATGCAAGAGTAAGGATGGATCCTGATAAGGTCCGTGCTATTGTGGATTGGCCTACTCCAAAGAACCTGACACAGTTGAGAGGGTTTCTTGGGTTGTGTGGTTTCTACTGCAGATTTGTCAGTGGGTATTCATGTCATGCAGCTCCTATGACAGATTTGTTGAAGAAGGGAGCTTTTGTTTGGACACCTGAGGCACAAGCTTTCTTTGAGAGATTCAAGGAGATCATGACTAGATGTCCTGTGTTAGCATTGCCCGACTTCTCGAAGCCATTTGAGCTTCGGTGTGATGCATCTAGAGAGGGTATTGGTGTTGTTCTGATGCAGGACAAGTACCCATTGCATTTGACAGCAAAAAGCTCCGTGGGCCAAAGAGATCATTTAGTATATATGACAAGGAGATGTTGGCTATTATGCATGCATTGGCTAAATTCAGGCAATATTTGGTGGGTGATAAGTTTTGCATTAAAACTTACCACAATAGTTTGAGACATTTCCTTGGACAGAGAGATCTCAATGGCAGGCAGCAAAAGTGGGTTAGTAAACTGCAGGCTTATGATTTTGACATCTCCTATGTGAAAGGGACTCAGAATGTGGTAGCAGATGCATTGTCACGTAGACCACACCTCAGTGTTATGATTCAGATATCAGAGAATTGGAGGCACTTGATCATTGTTGAGTATGCTAGAGATTCATGGGCATCTGGGATTGTTGATAGGTCAGTTGTCGATACCAGGTATACACTTATGGATGATTTGATTATCTACAAGAACAGGATATTCTTAGTCCCAGGATCAAAGGTGAAGCGTATTGTTATGAGAGCACTTCATGATTCACCCACAATTGGACATCTTGGATACTTCAAAACGTATAGGCAGGTACGAGAGCAATTCACATGGAAGGGACTCAAGACAGATGTGTTGCAATATGTTAGAGAGTGCCCTGTTTGTCAGCAGAACAAACAAGAGCACACCTTTCTAGCAAGGCTCCTACAACCACTTCCCATTCCTGACAGGAAGTGGGAGTGTATATCCATGGATTTCATTACAGGCTTGCCTAAGGCCCAATAGCGAGATTGCATCTATGTGGTGGTAGACAGGTTGACGAAGTATGCACACTTCTTTCCCATCACTACTACTTACACGGCAGTGCAGGTGGTTGAAGTCTTTTTCAGGGAGGTTTTCAAACTACATGGGATACCACGGAGCATAGTGAGTGACAAGGACAGTAGGTTCTTGAGTCATTTTTGGCAGGAGGTGTTCCGTTTATGGGGCACTGAACTCACACCTAGCACTAGTTACCACCTGCAGACTGATGGGCAGACAAAGATAATAAATAAGTGGGTGGAGGGATATTTAAGGAACTACGTGGCTGGTCAGCAGAAAGCATGGGTTAGATGGATTTATTTATGTAAGTATTGCTATAATACTACCTATCACATGTCTATTCAAATGACTCCTTTCAGAGCACTATATGGCTATAATGCACCGAGTTTTGTTGATTTGCTTATGAGTGATGTTAGAGTTCCTCGTGCTAGGGATTTGCTTCAGGAGAGCAAGGAGATTGTTGATGCTCTCAGAGATGATATTGCCAGAGCACAAAATCAGCATAAGTAGTATGTAGATCAGAAGAGGACAGAGAGGAGTTTTGAGGTTGGTGACATGGTTTACCTCATGCTACAACCTTACCAACAGTCTACTCTCAGGAAGAGGGGGTCAGAGAAGCTTAAGCCTAGATACTATGGCCCTCTTAGGATTATCAGGTGGATAGGTGAGATGGCTTATGAGCTTGAGCTTCCAACAGACAGCAGGGTGCACAATGTTTTCCGTGTGTCTCGGCTCAAGAAGGCACTGGGTCAGCATGTTGTGCCTTCAGCAGTTCTTCCTCCATTGGATGATGGAGGGAAATTGGTTCTTGTTCCCGAGTGCATCATTGACAGCAGAGAGAGATAGCTCCGTAGGAAGATTATCAGAGAGTACTTGGTGAAGTGGAGAGATTTACTCGAGGATGCCACATGGGAGAGAGAAGATATTTTGCAACATCCAGCTTTGAAATTGCTTGAGGGCAAGCAATTTCAGGAGGGGCAGACTGTCATGTCCCCTTTTTAGTGACATGTTATTTTTCAGTGAATTCGCCTATCATGGACTCTCGTAGGCAGATGATTTTGGTGAAAGAGTCATTCTGATGATTATTTGGGGATTGGATGGTCTTATTTGCTCTTGGAGAGATGGGGTTTATCATATTTTTATTTTGTGTTATGCAAGGCCAAAATATTATAATTTTGAGTTGAGTTGCACTTTTTATTTTATAAAGTTGTTTTTTATATAAAAGTGCATTACAAAGGGATTTCATTAGAATATTTTATGGATACTTCTAGAAGTTCTTAGTGGCTTCTTAGAAAAGTGAATAAATAGGGTGCTTGGCCTCTCATTTGGACATCCTATGACTTGAGTTTACACTACTTTTCTCTTTGAGCATTTGTGGCGCCATTTTGGTCTACAGATTGTCATTTGATCATTAGGAACGGAGTCTCCTAAGGATTTGCATAATTGAGCAAGTGAAATATCCTTTGAAGGGTTGCACTTTGGAAGTGGTATTCAGCTACTTCAAGTTGGGCTTATTTGGACATTTCCAGCAAGGTTCGATTTTCAGCCTAGACATGCATTTTTGCTCATATCTCACTGTTGGATGGGAGTTTGATTTTTATTTTCAAGAAGAATTTTCCTTGGAGCCTGGCGATTATTTCCATAGCATTTTCCGCACCTTTCAGCCCAGCATTTATTTTTGCCAGGTGTCATACCAGTCCGTACATGTATGATTGTACCTATAGGCCGTACAGTCAGCAAGTTTGAGGGCAGGTTGGAGTTGAATTTTCATCATTTCGTCTTCAACATTCAATCTCCAGCATTTTCTCAATCCAGATTCTTTCATTTCAGTTTGTAGTTGCAAAAAATTCTTATTTGCATTCAGCCAGTGAGGGTTTGTTTGTAATGTGCCATGTTGTAATGCTTTGAGCTGAAAATCGCATATCACATGTAAAAGCATTTGATAATCATTGATTAAATATATTGGCACTATTTTACATCAGCTATTTAAGTAGATTTGTTGCACAACAATTTCCTTTATTCAGCATTTTACTTTCAACAGTGTATTTAGTTTGTCTGTCAAGTGTTTGACGAAATTTCACAGTTCAGTATTAGTGGTTATTAGTGGCCTATTGGCAAGGGCCATTACAATTACTGATATTTGCAAGAGCTGTGTAATTAGACGAGTCTTTATTGTAGGTATGATTGCCTTTGCCAAGGAGGTTTGCGAGAAAGGCATGCAAAATGGCTGATTGGGAGTACTTTTATCCAAATTATTTAAAAATTAAAACATATATCAGAAACTTGCATAACCCATGAGCTATAGACTGGACTAAGTAGTCACAGGACTATTGTTGAAGTTCTGGTAGCAGCGATAGAAATTATTCATACATCTGATGTTCTTCTATGTAGGAGCATGTTATCATCTTTAGCAAAGACTCTATCTTGACTACGGTGGTTACTATATTCATTCTCTATGTATTTGTTTGGGAGTCGTAATGGTTATTGGTGCTATTGTATTGTGCTCCTCTTGTAACTGCCACCACTCAGCTCAGAGCCTTTGCGGAATTCCTATCGTGGTCAGCTGTTTTGTTGTCTTAGGTTCTTTTCTTTAATTAATACCTACGTGTTCACGTTCGTAACTGCTGCATATACAATGACTTTGCCTCATGGATGAGATGAGTTGGCAGCATGGACTTGCCATGTGTTGCATTCGTCGGTTCATGTTTATGGAGGTGCCGTCCATTTTTGTCAGAATTTTTCGATTTACATTATATAGGTGTTTCGTGATGCTCCTAACCATCATCCTTTGGTCTTCCATAAGAGACCTTCAGTTCGAGGTGATGCTGTTGATTTAATTTATGGAAAAACAAAGAACAAATGACTCTTACAACATCTTTATACAGTTGGAACTGCATTATCATATTCTAATAGAGTGTATGAGTAGTGTTGCATGAAATGCTGCTTGGGTGGTTGTGTATTGATAGATCTTGCATTCTGCATCTTCATTCAGTGGGAAAATTTCAGTGATTCTATGAAGAGTCTTTCTCTTTATTTTGAGAATATATGTATGCTGAGATCTTTATCAATGATATTGTGAATAATGAACTGTATGTGTGATCATCATGTCTGTTTTTAGAATTATATCACTTGTATTCAGTACTGTGAATCTGTAAAGGAAGTATTTTAGGCTTATTGATTGACCATCAAAGCCATCAATAATAATTTTTGTATTTACTAGAACTCGATAGAGGTATTATCTTTTGTGGGCTGGGTTTTTCACCCTGGAGTAGGAGGGTTTTCCCAGGATAAATCTCCATGTCAAGATTTTATGTAATTTGACTTTACCGTTATTTATTTATGCTATTCTGGTCTTCAAAAACTCAACATGGTATCAGAGTGGCTCTAAGGAAAGATCCAGAACCAGATATGTAGTAGAATGAGAGCAGTTTTTTTTCAAATGAAGGTATCTACTTCAACAACATCAAAGCTTCTGGTATTGAGCCGGATGTTTTATTTATTGTTCTCTAATTGCTGGTCTTTGTAAGACTAAGAATCTAGAGAGGCTCATGAGCTGTAGAAAGCCATGTCATCCAGATGTAATCACATATTCTGCTATGATGGATGGCCTCGGCAAAGAAGGGAAAATTGATCAAGCACTGAGTCTCTCTATCTAATGGTTGAGAAAAACTGTCCCTGATTCATTGACTTATTCAGTTCTTATTATATTATTGTTGCAGTGTGACGAAGCTTTGTGAAGCCCAAAAGCTCTTACATGAAATGAAACTCACTTGTTGGCCTCCATATGTTAAGGGCTTTCATGGCTTAATTCACAACCGGAATAAAGATTTTACATCTTTGCATAAAGGTCGAACGGAAATCTCAACTTCCATCATCCTGGCTATACCAGCTGCTTATTCAGTCTTTGTAATGGGGAGCAGATGAAATTGGCTCTGAGCTTGCAGAGAGAGATAATGTCCTTGACTCTGGATCCTCATAGAACTGCTGTTGCTACTGTGTATTCTGTATTAATTGAAGGTTTGTGTAAGTTGGGTAATATTGAGAAGGCATTTGACCTGTATCAGAAAATGACTGAAAGTCATTGCATTCTGGAACCTTGGTGATTGTTTGCATAGTTTCAACAAACTGCCTTAAGCCTAATTTTTAATCTTTGTGTTTGCCTCTTCTGCAATTTATGTTTTGAGTAGTTTCCTACATGGGTACAGTCAGATTTATTAAGCTGGTAGTATTTGGAAGCCTCGATTTGTTTCAGCCATGTGGCGGCAGTTACATTTGATGTTGGTTGAGTACTACATACAATACTTTTGCAAACTTAAACAACACTATAATGGTGTATCTGTAGTTAAAGTCTTAAGACAATCAAGAGATAAGTTTTGCATATCCTTGAATTAAGTTTATGAATCTTTCTTATAGTTTTTACTTTAGAATAGTAATTTCATATATTCTTTTTAGCATTGGTCTGTTTATTTCTCTTCAAGGTGGTTTAATTCTATAAATTATTATTAATATTCCTTGGTGGCAGGATCTCATTTAAGGATCATGAAGATCTGCATCAGCATAACTTGTTTGAGACAATTCATGATGGTAGATATGGGTTGTAGGAATGTACGAACTTGGAGACATGAGACTGAGTTAATAAAAGAGGAAGAACCTATTCAGATTGTCTTTGCATTCAATTTTCTTCTAAGACGAGGAGATGACACTTAGAGGGAGCTTCTTTGCAATCTCTCAAGCAACAGGGACCAAAAGAGAGTTTTATGAAGAAGTCTTTATGTCAGCTAAGAGGGTTGCAGTATTGCAAGGCTAGGTGCTAAATTCCATGGTAAATCTCCTCAATTGCAAACAATAGTATTACAAAATCAATATTGATTTGTCATTTGGTAGCTCTGCAAACTTTCAGTGTAGAGTGATCTAGGATGAGGTTGAGGAGGATAGTCCTGGACTTTAGCATGTCAAGAGTTTCAAAGGTGCGTGTTTGTAACATCCACATTATCCGGGTCTTAATTAACAACTAACCTATTCTAAGAAATATAATTATTACTTCATTTTCATAGGAAGACAGTTAATATAGGCTAAAAACAAATAATTTTAAGTAATTATAAAGAAAGATTTGAGAAGTAAATAATAAATAAAGATATTCCCTAAATAAATAAAGAACAATTTTCTTTGAATAATTAAATATTATAATATATTATTATATTATAATATATTATTATATTATAATATATTATTATATTATAATATAATGATAAATATCAAATGTAAATCATTAAGAATACAAACCTCTTATTCGAATAAGAACCATGTTATATTATATAAACTAACTATAATCTAAAAATATATAACATAAGCCAAAAGTCATGACCATATAAAGGAGGGAATAGGGAGATATATATTTAAGGGCCTTAAGTGGGAAGTAGGGGAGATGAAAAAGGGAAGTGGCTACGATTCCACCACAGAACGGATTACTGTCAGATGTTTCTTCTCCATGACTTTGGATCCAGCTGATGTGAGCCTACTTATGTCGTCCGTCCTAAATATTGGAAGGACTCCGAGAAGCGAAGTGCAAACAGTTAAACACCTTTAAACACCTTTGATATGTGTGTGTGTGTGTGTGTGTGTGTGTGTGTGTGTGTGTGTGCAGCATGAAACTTTGATCAGGAAGGCTGGAGTCTACGTATGATAGTAACAGAATTGCAGAAAGAAGCATCAAGCATCGAACACTACACATAAAAGATTAATTGTCAATGGTCATCACTATGAAAGGAGTTTGAATCATTCGATGTCACCTGTTTATTTAATCCTTATTTGATAATCAAAATCTAATGACGTTTTGTATTTGTGCGGAAGGTGGATGCTCGTGTAAATATCTTCTAAGTGGTTCAGCGATGTTTGTGAAAGGTTCAGAAGATTGCTGGGTTCCCATTGAGAGAAAAGCAAATCATCAAGTCATTAATACTTTACTCATGCATGGAGAATGAACAAGCAACGTTCAGATGAAAAGCGGAATAACAAGCACTTCAGTATATATCTGAGACATAGCATGAATGATTGAGAAATGGACATGAGGAGGAACGAACATTGTAAGCCAATAATCATATGCAAACAAGATTATTCCTGACTGAAGAATCAAAGAGTAGCGGACAAATCTGGATGTCTGGAACAACATACAAAACTGGCAAATTTACTGATGTATACTTTCCAGCCAGTATTGATCGTAGACAACAAGAGACATGGAATCAGTCCCAACAATGAATCAATTTAATGCTTAATATAAATGATGAGAGAGGCGTTATGATTATAAGAATTGTGGAATTGAGGGAAGACACTTATTATGATCAGTGACATATCATATTGGAAGCAGATACGACAAATGGTAATCCAATCAGCTCCGGCAGGGACAACAGTTAAGACACGAACCAGTATAGCAAGCAGGAGTTATGCAACATCACTAATAAACAGAGGTGGGTGTTATACGAGAGTAGAATTACATAGTTTCTGCAATGCTCATTCAGATGAGACAGAACCAATAAAAATAGCAGACACTTTTCAATCTAAAGAGTAAGTTAACAATTCTTAGATACCAACATTGCAGTGACATCTAGGGGTTAACCCAGGCAACAGAAATAATATTTAGTGACTTCCATCTAGTAAGTGATTACTCAGAACGATGCTGCACATGTAAGAAGGAATCACAACCAGTTCAATAGAAGAACAAACATCTAAGTTTGATATTGGGCAATCAGAGTAAAGTTTTTCCAGACAGAGGTTTGATGTATAACTCTTAGTGAGAGCTCGTATACTTAGAGACCAAGTTATTCTTGGTAGAGGACATTCATTATGGATGTCGAGTTTCTCCAATAGAGAACTCAGAGATTAGAGGGCATTCAGAAATGATTGTCGGGATTAGAGTCCCAGAGAGAGATTTTAGAGAATCTCTTAGAGACAGTATCATTTAGAAATGAATGTTAGGATTAGAGCCCCAGAGAGAGATTTTAGAGAATCTCTTAGAGACAATATATATTGTAGCGGTCAAACATATGCATATGTCAGAGATAAGAGACTTGGTAGAGGTGGGATCTCTACCAAGTAGTGTTATCAAAGATCCCAAAGAGGCCTAAGGGATACGCTCTTTCTATGACAATTCCTAATCGAGATGTAGTTCTCACCAGAGGGTTAGGAGATTGGAGAAAAGACCTCTCCCAAAGGATTAGGGTGGGTAGCTTGGGCAGTATTTAGTTTAGTTTTTACTTAAATCTAATGTTGCTACTATGTTTTATATACAATTTTCGATATTGTACTGACAAATGGTTGCAAATTATAGCTGTCGAACCTAATCAGAAATCAGGGACATTACAGATAGTCCCGGACTTTAGCATGTCAAAAGTTTCAAAAGTGTGTGTTTGTAACATCCACGTTATCCGGATCTTAATTAACAACTAACCTATTCAAAGAAACACAATTATTACTTCATTTTCCTAGGAAGACAGTTAATTCAGTCACGTTCATGTGAATGAGATTTAACAGTTACAATTACTTAAACGGAAAACTCATAACTAACATTTGAAAACACCATCAATAAATTTACTGTGGAAATTAAAATCTAGATACAATGGAATTCGAAACCAAAATAAATCCCACAAATACCACTATATCAAAATCAAATGACAATTACCATCAAATACCACTATATCAATTAGGGCATCAATTACCATTGGATCGTTTAGGGCATCAGATACTACTATATCATTTGGGGTGTCAATACCACTGTATCATTTAGGCTTCAGATACCACCATATCATTTAGGGCTTCAGATACCACTGTATCATTTAGGGCATCAGATACCACTTTATTGTTCCTTTTCTTCCAAATGTTTAACTGTGGCAATAACATAAGATTAGATGATATGCTCATAATCATTACTCTTATAAATGAAAGACTGAAATAACAATCCATCAGATAAATCTATCTCTCTCAAATAAATATATTCCACGCTCAGTTAGAAGATCAACCAATCTAACTAGTTGCCAATTATATTGACAATAAGAGTTGCTTTCATTAAAGAAATAACTGTAACGATGATACAACTCAATTCATCTTACCTTCTACTTGAATATACATCATAAAAGTAAAAATACCTATTTCCGACAAACATTGAATGCATAGCTTATCTTTATCTGAAACATGTCCAACCTCTTGTAGAGAGGGGAAACATGTCAGGGGCTTAACCACCTAACCTTGGACCATAACTTATCCCCACACAATCTCTAACGAGAAAAGTCCTCCCTAACCAGAATAGACATGGAACACCTTGTCATCCACTGAGCATCTTGGTATCTAATCACACCACTCAACTTGACAGCAGGACAATACAATAAACATGATCATGCATGAGCTATTAAATGATTCCTTTTAATAATGATAAACATTGTTATGTCATAATTGATTATGTTTCATGTTATTGCAGTTTCCTTTCTCTCACCTCTTCACCTTTTTCCATGGCTAAACAATCAGTGAGTCCTAGGTGTTCAGAATTTCAGAACAAACAGCTCCTATTGTTTCATGAAGATTATGTACATCTAGCATTTCACAATCTGTTATTTACATGATTAAATTCTTTAAAAGAATAAATGCAAAAATAACTATCATCCGATTCCAACGACTATTGGCAAAAATAACATACAATTCTGTGTTATAGACACTTTACTTTGCATATTGGTAAGCAACTCCCTCGAGTATTTTAGCTTTTAATGAGAATAATCTATTACTTGCATCTATGGAAATTGAATTGTAAAAACATTGGAATAACATTAATTGGAAATGATTATCACATCAGCTGAAATAAAATAGGAACTGTTTGGAGTCCTACTAAACGATTTGTATCAGCTCTTCTTCAGATGTTTTCCTACGTAACCACAGTGTTTGAATACTACTTAAATCCTCAACAAGGAAAAGAACATATACAGCTGACTGTATCAAGATGGCACTGTTGTGAGATGGAAAGGTCTTTCGCCTCCCTTGACTTCAACAAAGATGAACAATATACGGCAGACTTGTAGCAAGAAAAGCACTACTATAATTTGCAGAGATTTTCAAATGGAATATGCAGAATTCGGATGGTTTTTGTAGAGTATCGGGTTTAGATGGTAGCTAGAAATGAACAAGGAAAATTGTGAATAGTAAAAGGAAGTCAAGTATGCTTGAAATTTATGGAAGTCAGGTGAATGAAAGAATAGACATATATCTGCCTCTCACTCTCAACTTCTATTAAAAAGAAATAATGTGACTCCTTGGCTTCCATAACATAAAGAATATCTTAGCTCTTTGAATGCCAAGTGTTATATTGGTGTTCAAACAAGAAAAAGAATAAAAATATGGAAGAAGATTGAAGGTTATAATTGGAAAGTTATTATGATTTATATTTATATAAGTATATGTAAATATATTGGTGAGGTGGCATCATAACATAAAGAATATCTTAGCTCTTTGAATGCCAAGTGTTATATTGGTGTTCAAACAAGAAAAAGAATAAAAATATGGAAGAAGATTGAAGGTTATAATTCGAAAATTATTATGATTTATATTTATATAAGTATATGTAAATATATTGGTGAGGTGGCATCATTTTATTATAATAAAATAATACGATGGTGTCACTTCATTTTTATATCTGTGTACATAGATATATTATATAATAAGATAAAAGATCATTTAAAATCCTTTGAGGTATATATTTTATTAAATTAAATTATTTATTTAATAGCTCATGTGGTTTCATCGATTGTATCTTGATGTTCAGGTCACTAGGTCCTCAACCTATTTGCCCAATGATGGTGATGCTCCTGTGCTTAATTCTTTTCTAACAATGCTTCCTCCCCTTTAACGTGCTTCCTACAAGGAAATTCTCTGTAATTAAATCATATTACCAATCAAGCTATTTAATCATAAATAATCATAACGGCTAACCACCTTTTCAATTCTATGAATTCGTGACAAATAATCAACTAGCAAATTATCTTCGCATTATAACAACTAACCATCTTACCATTTCGTAAGATTATAACAAATTTAACTATCAACTGACTTCATGTGAACCTTAACAGCTATATTTTAAATTAGGTCAAAAATTGGGATGTAACATACCATTCCCCTTGTGTTTCATCGTCCTCAATGAACTTGAAATTGTAACAAACATTATAAAGGAGCATTTAAAATTTGAATATAATGTATCATTCCCCTTTGTGTTTCATCATCCTTGATGATCTCTGCAATTTTAGACATTAAAAGAATATTCCAAAAAGATGTATATATATGACATCATTTCTTTTCAAAATTGGATCAAAATCTAAATCAAGATCAAAACTTAAGGTCTATTTTTACTTCAATACTTCCAGAATGATATTATAAAATTAAACACACTCACCTCAGTACACTTTACCGTACTTGCGGTTACTTTAGCATCACTTGAGTTGATCATGTTGTAGGATATTCCATTTCATATTCCTGTCATACTCATGAAGATACTCACCATATCATTAGTTCGATCCCCATATTGATATTTTCATATAAGAGAATTTTTAGGGTTCAATAACTAAGAGTAAGATAAGTAATCAAAATTGGAATTCTTCAACTAGCAAGTTCTAGATCATAATTTAAGTCACTTATACATACCATCTGGCATATGACACTCTTTAATGAGCAGATTATCCTTGCAAACTTAAGGTCACTTGAAAAAGGTTAGTAGATCCATGTTTTTCCATTTATGTAACCTCGGCCTTCATGCCCATCTTATCACAATAACATTTCATCAGAATAATCATCCCATGATAGAAATATACTTCATCTTTAAACAATACAAATAGCTTAGTATGTCTTGTTATTTCCATAAGCATCAGAAACAAATTTATATAGGGTTCTTAATTCAAAAATTATTATGATTTATATTTATATTTATATACGTACATGTAAATATATTGGTGAGGTGGCATCATTTTATTATAACAAAATAATACGATGGTGTCACTTCATTTTTATATCTATGGTAGGTACATAGATATATTATATAATAAGATAAAAGATCATTTAAAATCCTTTGAGGTACGTATTATATTAAATTAAATTATTTTATGTTCTAATTTTTTTTTTTTAATAGCTCATGCGGTTTCATCGATTGTATCCTGATGCTCTAGTTGCTAGGTCCTCAACCCATTTGCCAAGTGATGGTGATGCTCCTGTGCCTAATTCTTTTCTGACAATGCTTCCACCACTTTGGCGTGCTCCCTACAAGGAAATTCTCCGCAGTTAAATCATATTACCAATCAAGTTATTTAATCATAAATAATCATAATGGCTAACCATCTTTTCAATTCTATGAATTCGTGATAAATAATCAACTAGCATGTGAACCTTAACGGCTATTTTTAATTAGGTCATAACGGCATGGGATGTAACAGTGTTGAATATACTTACTCTAAGGCAAGCATTGCAAGAAATATTTGATCAAGGAGGTTAGGAGGTTGATGCAAGTGCTTGAAGATTTAGAGGGAGCTTGAAGTGACAGTTGGAAAGTGCCAAATCCTTAGCAAAGGAACAACAAGCTTGTGTAGCAGTGTAATTGCTAAAGCTCCTTGTTTTTTCAATCATTGGAGTCAACTCCAATTTATTGTGATAATGAAGGTTGTGAGTACTTTGTCCCTATTGAGACGGAGTCTCAACAGAATCTCAACATTCAGATGATCTTTTATGTGCTTTTGACCTTTGCATACTCTATATCAAAATTATATACTTGTACCGTGTTGACTTACTTTTGCCCAGTCCTAACCACAAATTTTCCACATACTAAATATTGTCTGAACTTTTCCAATGCAAGCATGATAGCAAGCATTTCTTTGTCATAGACAAATTAGTGCCTATTTGTATCCCTGGGCTTCTAGCTCTCTTATGCAATGGGGTGTTTTTTTTGCATTAGAATTACTCCATATCCCTTACTCAAAGCATCACATTCCAGCACAAAGAGCTGAGTGAAATCTAGCGAGACTGAAATTGGACTAGTACACATCACCTCTTTGAGTTTATCAAATGCATGTTGAGCCTCATCCATCCATTTGAAGACTCTTTTCTTTGTGAGATCTTTTAGAGGTGCTCTTAGCTACAAAAATCCCTTAGCAAACCTTGTATAGTAATTGGACAACCCAAAGAAACCTTATAACTCTAAGTGTCAATGGAGGTGGACAATCAATGATGGCATGAATATTCTCTTAATGTACCTTAATCCTTTGATCATCGATTATATGACCCAAATAGAGAATCTTTGTCATATTGAATTCACATTCAAAGCCTTCACATATAACAATTGTGCCTCCATGATATCATCAAAGAACGCCAATAGAAACTTTCATGACAATATGTTAGTGATGCAGATCATGCATGACTAGAAAGTAGTGGGAGCATTGATCAACCCAAGGGCATAACTAGAAACTCATAGTGTCCATAGTGACATTGAAAAGTTGTCTGGTGGATATCCTGCTCCCTTACTCTAATTTGGTGATACCCAGATCTAAGATCAAACTTCAAGAAGTAAACCACACCGTGCAACTCATCTAAATGCTCATCGATACTAAGGATGCCATATCTATTTTTTTCTTCTTCTTTCTTAATGCACAATAGTCAATAAAACATCATCATAGTCTCATTCGTTTCCTTCATCAATACAATAGACGAAGAAAAGAGACTCAAGCTAGCTCTAATGTAATAATACCAACCAGTTCTAACTCCAACAAACATCAAAGTTTTTCACTTTTAGATGTTTGACAATTTGTCAAACACTTTGCATGAAACATCTATCATGCTGTCCTTTATTTTCAGATTACTTGTGCTTGCTTGAAAAGATGTCAAATCTGATTTAAATAGCTTCAAATGGTTACTAAGATGTCTAGGCAATTATCTATAGTGCAATTGCAATTCTTTTGACCTTTTGAATGCATATAGATGTCATACACAAAGTAAATATGCACCTACAACAGCTAGACATTAATACAAACAGTTGGCATGAAAACTAAATATCACGTGACAGCTCATGACATTCAACTCTTTGTGACTCCAACGATATTATAATTTAAAGCAATTGATTACAAATTGAAATGTCAAGCAAAGCCAATGATTTGTAATTTTGCAAATTATTACAACAAATTCTCATGAAATGGTAATTATAATAAAGAACCTTTGAATGGCGGATGAAGAATACCAATTGCAGCAGACTGGCATGTGAATCCATGCTCAACAACAGTCTTGACCACACCTTAGGATAATGACAGCCTGTATTGGGAAGATGCTGCCCTTAGAAAATACCGAATGCCATCCCAAGAATTCTGATTGCAGGCTGCCAGAAAGGCCTGCAGCAGCTATAAAGCTCATGCCTAGCAGTGTGGAAAATGCTACAGAAAAAACACCCTTCAATGGCATTAATATGCAGAAGTTTGATTAGGATTATATGCCCAATCAGAGTGCCAGAGTCAGCAATCAATGCAGTCCAACAAACTTATGAAAAGAAAAGTTTAAACACCGCCTTGCAGCACCTCAAATCACAGTAACCACAGACTAGAAGGCTGAAATGTAAAGGTGCAATTCAGTCCAGAATTATCAATCCAATTTGCTATACAACAGCAGCAAATTGATTCTCAGTTTAAGAGGAATCAGTCCTCAAGAAAATTAACAACTCAAACCCTAACAAGAAAAATATCAAATGCAATAGACAAGAATGATCAATTCATAAATGAGAGCCATATTTATAATCTCTATTGTGCAACTTAGCTTCAACTACACACCTTTCACTTAAAAGCCTTTTTGTTTTATACTTAGGCACATAATATAATCTATTAATTTCCTTTTGACTCCCAAAAATGGCCTTTTCAACCATATCATGATATTATGAGACACAAGGTCATTGTTTCTAGTGTCCAAGATTTATAACTTTTCAACCCAGTTCCAACGAACTATGACACTAAGGTGGCCGACATATAATACCTGCAAAAATAACAACCTCAGCATACTTACTTGAATAATAATAATAATTCACCCATCTTGTGAAAATGACTATAGAAGCATCATAATCAAGATCTCACAACACGAGTGACCCTGATGAAGAAAGACAATAGATAAATGTGATGAGGTGACCTAATAAAAATAGACGCTCACTCCAAGATTCTTGGAGCCCAAACTAGAAGACAAAAATTAAAACTAAGAGCATCATTCAACTCCTCTAACTCAATTAGCTCATCGGAACTAACTATTGACTTACTATAAATATTAAATAGTAAGTCCCTCAAAATGGAGCCAAAACTCACCATAGGCTACTGGAAAGCCTAATAACTCCTCAACTAAGACCCTTAAACCCCACTGCTAGCTCACGAGGATCATGATTACGAATTGACTAAGCCAATTATAGGTACCTACTAAAAATGGGGACATTACAGTCCTCCCTCACTTCCCAGTGAAAAAATGTACACCACAATCCACCTGGATCCCAAGGGTGAAACTGTGCAATATCTCTATCTACACACAACTAGCTCTTGTAGCACCAACACCCAAATAACAGTATTAATAATGGAATCATCTAAAAACTTACTATAGGTGCTGATGGAGGCAACGACCCATTGGAACTAAACCCAATTGAAATACCAACTCTATCAATACTTGAGTCCCCATCGAACTGACACACACCCAACTACACTGTGGAGGTGATAACAACCATAGGTATCTGAAACACTACCACCAACTCCAACCTCTGCTAAGTTGTCCTAGGTGTACCGATACTGCAAGTGATCTAACTTGCAGTTGTTAATCCCATCTGCAAAAGCTCATACTAATCCATCCCATAGTGGATGAAACTAGAGCCAACCCACATCAACATGAAACCAAATCCTCTACCCATGGGTCAAAAGAGAAGTAATGAGTACTCACAGTGTAATGCCAGTAAATATCCCAGATCTTTGTCAATGGCTTATCAGTATCAAACTGGGAATTAGGATACAGCTCCAATCTCTGACTTCAAACTACTGGTTGGGGAGGACCCTGGGCAAACCTCTCAACAAACCCAACCACAAAATCCTTGTTGGGAAGCATTGTAGCCAAGGTCTCTACAATCTTCCCCACCACTTGTCGTATAGCACGAATGCCCCGGATGAGAGTACCCTTAGACACTCTAGACTCTATATGAATCCTTCCACAAATCCAAACTCTTAAGTAAATACTCCATAAACGACTCAATACAATAGAAATTATATGTAGAAGCATCAATCTACTCCTCTACAACCCACAACTGATCCCTCTAAAAATATAGCACTGCCAATTGTCTAATGCCACCAACTATATGAGATGAAGAAATAGATTTGCTTCGAACAGAGAGAAGCAAATCACCGTGAGAGGTCGTCTCAACATCAAGTGATAACCTACCCATATCCTGTGAAGTGGAGGGAGCAATGCCAAGAACTGACATACATCCCTTTGAAAAGGCCCCAACTGTCATGGTGACTACTGGAGAACCTGGCACAACAAGAATCGCATTTTTGTCCTCCACTAGTGCTCTCATCTCTTCTGCACCTATTGCACCCATATCCTCGATGGATGTGACCACCACATCATCACATCCCTCATCCCCAACTGTGGAAGCAAACTTACCACCAACTACCACAATATGTTGTTGAATTTGGTCTGGGGTTGGCATCGACTATACTCGCTCCAACTCCATAGTAACCTCCAAATGTGACCAGGGCTACTGGAGAGCCAACTGAGTACATTGAAGAGAGCCTACAAACACCTCAAGCTCTTGGGTGAGCTCAACCACCTCCTATTTCCCTAACAATGTCTCATAATAGGCACTACACCACTCAAGAAGGCAATCCCTGTTAGCTACCAACTGAGAATAACTATGCTTCAAGATCCTAACAGCCTCTCGAAGCGCAAGAACCTCTACTAGGGATACTACTATTATTGTGCTTATCGGACATAGAAGCACCCTAAACAAATGTAGCAAACATCTAACAAATAGCATCATAATGCTCTAGAGCTAAGAGGATATCACTATGCCTCACCTTCAGCTGACTAGTCCCATGATGTGACTCCCATATAAGTTCTTTAACTCGTTAACTACACTGTGATAGAAAACTGAATCAAAACTGCTCACCACAAGATCGCTAATATCATGTGTGCTCTTGTCCTCGCACACATCAAAAACCAAGATACAACTTCTTGGTACCTTTACCAACTATAATGCCCCTCTAGTGAACCCCAAAAGGACTAGCCGAAAGTTGTTAAGTTTGATGAGTGATTTTATTTTGAATAACTTTTCACTTGACATGTACACTTAATCAAAGATGTAAAAGTCCTAACCAGTTCCTTGAAACAATATTACTTAATTTTCCTTTCTAATGTTCATCCTTACTACTTAATCCATTCCTTAGTGTTATACATAATCACATTATCCATTTACAAATAAGGAATTAATGCCCCGATCCTTGAAATCAACCATGTTTACTTAATATGCAATAAAGATAAAAGACATGGATTTAAACCCACTTAAACCAAATCATAGAATGCTCATTCCATAACATTATGAAAAGTACATCGTTCATTTATTCATCATACAATCATTTGAATATAAAGAAATATTCAACATCATAGTTACATTCATCCTTAGAAATAAAACAATATGCTCATATTTCCCTTTATTTCGCCTAGAGATACCCTTTACCCCTTTTACATAGCTTTTGATTACATCAACAAGTTCCCTTTATTTTATCTATACATTTAATAATACATCAGGTACAATGTTCTAGATCATCCTTGAATATAGAATAAACATCCTCACAAAAGACTCCAATGCCGAGCCATGTACAAGCCTCAAGTTTTGCCACCCAACCACATGGAACCATAAGGAACCACTCCCCCGAGCTAGGAGACAAACCATGATCCTATTAGGCTAAAGGATAGAACTATGGCTCAACCCCAAAACAAGATGAGAAGGGTAAAAGTAAACCCAAAGCAACCCAAAGCCAAAAGTGAGGGATTCAGCCAAATCTAAGTGAGTGTCATCATACATTCCCACAATGTTGGGATCACTCCCCTGAGCCAAGGAACATCCTGCCGCACAAAATGTCCTTTCCCCGAGTACTCCAACAAGATATGTATGGCCTAGTAATGTTGGGATCCTTCCCCTGAGTTAGGGACCATGATCTGCACAAAATGTCCCATCTCCAAGTACTCCAACAACACTCCATCTTGATCTTGATTAATGTGTGAAACCCATACCCAACCCATTCATTTTATTATGTTATCACTTGTTATCCAACTCACTTATAGAGCCAGTTTGCATAGGGCACTAGTTTCTATGCATAGGATCCTTCGGCAACCACTTGTAGGCCCCAGCACCTATGGTGAGCCACTCACCTAGGGTTTTCTACCCTACTTAGAACCAGCATAACATGCCATGCAATACTAGCACAAGTTAAGGCATCACAGAAAAGCCAAATAACAACAAAAAGACAAAAGAACCATACGAACAAAGGAGATAGACCACAAGGTATCAAGCAGTGAGCAAACATGGCAAAGAAATCCATAAAGCCACACAACTGTTCTGTATAACTGCGCATCTATGCTTTACTGCTACACTTATATTACTTCTGCATATACATCAAGTAGTAAGGCGTGTCTATTCATTTTAACTGCACTTTTGTCAATTCTACGCATTCATCCAACAGAACGACGCATTTGCAAGGCAGAGGTGCTTTTGTTATATTGGCGCATTTGTTTAGCAAGGTTGTGCATACATAAAGCAAAATGACGCATATGTTTACTACACACTGGCAGAAGGTTGCAGTGTTGTGCATATAGACAGTGTAACTAGGCATCTATACCAAAGAACTCAAAAAAATATAATGAATGCTATGATTTGAATTCCTAGATCTAATTGGATGGAGGGCTTTCCAGCAATGCCTGGGCTGAGATCCCAAACTGGATACCCTCCAACCAGCCCGATCCAAGGGATTCAAATCCTAGCACCCCCTCCCATACAAATTTATTATACAAACAAATATGAAGTGCATACATTTCCAAATGACCACAATGCATAGAGATTTACTAAACATAATACAAGCAGCAAAGGTTACATAAACAAATCTCCTTCATATCTAATTGTATACAATTTTCAAAGTAATAATTGGTACAATAGTGGCCTACTTGTTTCCCTAAGACGAGTTGTGCAAAAGCCTCTATGTATCCTCAGATCTCCAGGCATCCTTGACTCCAACCAAGTTTGATTTTCTTCCTTCCCTAAGTTATCTAGATTTTGTTCTAGTGTGAATTTCCTTACCAAAATTTTCCCATCCTCCTTTTGCTAGGAAAGCTTCCTAATTTATAGGTAGCCAAAGCCATTGGAAAGGTTGCATCTATTGCAGTCGGCTTGCTAAGGTTTGATCAATTAAATCTAATCTTTAATTAATGATTTTTATTTGGTTTTATTTCCTAACTAATGCTAGGTTATCCAGTATGCAACATGGTCCTTACTTGAAGGATTCACATGGCACAATGGTTAAGTCTCTGTGATCTTCCTAAAGAGGTTAAGGGTTCAATTCTTGCAACCGCTTTCTATAACTTGGTTTTTTTTGCTAGGACAAGGGTTTTAATCCACGTTCCATTTATATTTCATAAAGAGTTATGTGGGTGAGTTGGTTAAGGGTGGAGTTGAAAGGTAGAAGGTTCAAAGTTCAAATTTCTTAAACATTTTAATCTTTTATTCATTTTATTTATTTCCTGTTTCACTTTTTAGTTATTAAGAGATTGCAATATAATTATGCAAGAAAACATATCCAACCAATAACATACACGCATATACATATATCTACACACGCGCACACACACACACACACACATATATATCTATTTAACCAAGTATATATGTGTGCACCCATATACATGTCATCAGTAGAAACTATGTAGCCGACGGGCTCATGTGTCAGTAAAGATTTTGTAGCCGATGGGTAGATTAGGATTGTTATGTGGCCAACGGACCCCTTTGGGAAGGTTCAGCGGGAAGTATTTATACCCCATCTGGGATCATTGTAAATCATCTTATCTTATCGAATCTTATCATCAGTTATGTATCTTTTGGCATATGCGAATAAAGGAGTATTGTTGTTTCTGTTCATTGTCTGTATGCATTAATCTATGCGGTAAACATTTGGCGTCGTTGCCCGATGGACCTAGAACAAAGGCTGGAATGAAGACTGATACCAAATCAGTTAAACAAAAATAAGAATAAGCTAAAGGACAAAGATGAAATCCGCACAGCTCAAGGAAATTTAATTTTGGCACAACAGGCCGAGTGCCGAAGGAGGTTTTAGAAGACTACCGACGGGCACCGAAGCGCTTAGGAATTGTTGGAGGAGACTCGACAACGGGGGGAATTGGTAAGAAGCAAGGGAGGATTTTTTGAACCTATATTCGCCGAGGGAAGAGAATCTAGACGGAAGGGAATTAACTCGCACTGCTCAGAGTGCCGAGGAAGCACGAGTGTAGAGTGAACTCTTCGTCCGCGATACACTTTCGGAATGGGAAGACCCTTCTTCACCAGAGAACATAGTTGTTGGAGATAAGACAACTGTTTGAGAGAGCGCCGGTGTGGGAGTGTAGAGCACCGACGTGGGAGTGCAGACCGCCGATGTGGGAGTGCAGATCATCGATGTAGGAGTACAGATTGTCGATGTGGGAGTGCAAAGCCACGATGTGGGAGTGCAAACCACCAATGTGGGAGTACAAAGCGCCAGCGTGGGAGTGAACAGCACCAATGTTGCAGGACCAAACAACACCCGTGCACAAAATTCAATAGTGATAGCGGGACCAAAGGAAAAGCCACCGAAGTTTGATGGTGATGGTATGGCTGATCCAATTTGACATTGTAAAACATGTGAAACGATTTGGAGGGCGAATGGCATAACAATTATAAACGAATGGGTCTCACAATTTCTAGCGACCCTAAGGGGTGTCGCAATCAATTGGTTCGCTAATGCAAATCCCCAAAAATTAATCACTTGGGACAACCTTAAGGAGTTTACCACCAAATTTCAACTGCTTCGTGACGACAATGAGATCATAGCCAAGATATACAACACAAAATAAGGGAAAAATGAAACAGTTCGAGTCTATGCCAGGAAATTAAAAGACTTGATAAATAAAATGGAAAATAAGCCGGCCGACGGACTGCAAAAAAGATGGTTGTTTGTTGAGAGTCTACGCCCGAAGTTGCAAAGGAAGATGAAGATTGTGCCACCATCATCATACACTGAAGCATACAATCGGGTGATGAACTTAGAAAGTGAGAAAAAAACAAAGAAGAAGAAGAGTAGCTCCTCCGAGTCAGATGATGATGCGTCTTTGGAAGAAGAGAGCAGTGATGAGGAAAATAGCAGCAAAAAGGTCCGAGCTCTCTACAAGGACATGATCAGGATGATGAAGGAATTTAAGAACATGCAAAAAGAAACAAAGGGAAGCGAGCTATGGTGCACGGAATGTAAGGCAGAAGGTCACACAAAGAGCTCCTATCCAAAGAACCAGTTCTGCCAGATCATGGGACATTCCATAAAAGAATGCCCTTTTAATATGAAAACCAAAGGACCTCAACGGCAGCTTCCACATCAGGAGGGAACAAAAACACAAACATTGATGGTGTCACTTCGGGTGGGTACAGAAATAATAGAAGAGGGCAAAACAACAACAATGCAAACAATAACAATAACAGTGGCAGCCGAAGTAGAATTCAGTACGATGCAAACGGTCGACCAACGGTTCAATGCCGAGCATGTAATTTGTGGGGCCACTTTGCTCGAGATTGTACAATGGAAAACACACCAAAATTATTATGCAAATGGTGCAAACCCGGTGGTCATGAAGATACCAAGTGCCCAAAGTCTAGAGTGAATTTGATTACCGTCGGGACAGACGAAGAGGAGATGCTAGCAATCACATGGAAACAAGCAAAACTATACCCCGACCCGGTGGAAGAAAAGAAGTTGGAGGAAGTATGGAAGGAAATTGAGAAAGTGACACAAGTAGAGACTACACACTTGAGGGACACCACAAGTACCTCGACAAGGAACTGCGTGAAACAGAACAATGTACGACAAATATTACAAACTGATGTACCCGTCAAAATAGGCGATCTATTGCTCAGAATGCCCCAGCTCCGATCAGCACTCACAAATATCACGCCAACTGCCAAGTTACCAAGAGAACCGGGAAGAGGGAAGGAAATTGCCATCGGCGGAGAAGACCCAATGCTGCTAGCCCTCACATCCAGACGGCATCTGGCGGTCGTCGAGATGGGATTTTCGAAAATGTGCTCATAGAGACAATCGTCGACGAAGGGTCCGGCATGAATGTCTTACCCGAGGATACCTAGAAGAGGTTGGGACAGCGGACATTGTGGCCACCTACATTCCAGTTGCTGACAGCGGACCAACACGGCATTAAACCTCTCAGCGTCCTGATGGCACAACTAGTGACGATTGGCACACAATCGTTCTTGCTTAACTTTGTCATGATCCAGCTGAAGAGAAAAGGATACGACGCCATTCTGGGCCGCGGGTGGCTTATTCAAGCTAGGGTTAAACATGACTAAAAGAAAAACACTTTATCACTTGAAAGCAAAGGGAGAAAATTCGTCATTGATTTGCACACCCAAATGGTGGGGGAAGAAGCTCTGTCATCAGATTCTAAAGAAGAAGATGAAGGGAGGCAGTGTATGGAACCAGATCAAGAGGAAGTCCTGCAGTTGGAAGAAGGATCAACAGACGACGATTTGGATTCTGCCAACGGTCTTTACCACTGACAAATAGAGGACTACGAACTCTTTCCGAGCTATAATATGTTAAGGGTGGACGAAAGTGAGAAAGAAGAAAATGAATGTCCGAAGGAATACAGAGAAGCAGAAGAAGGCGGTTACGGCTGAAGCTAAGGGGAAGAACATACAGTACGAACCTAAAAAAAGGAAAGATCCCACTGTACGACTGTGCAAAAAAAAAATGTTACGACAAACCACTGATATATTAGAAGGGTGTCGGCAGCAAGAAAAACACATCGCACGGTCTGCATAGGAAACAAAGAGAACAGGCTTAATAAAAACTTCCACAATACTGAGTAAAGGTTCTAAAATCAAGAATACAGTTATTGACGGCAAGGGATGGCAGCCGACAAAATTGCAGGCACAATGGGCCATAGAGGTGACACAGAACAGACGCAAGGCGTGGCACAATAAACATTTGAAGCTACACATGTTTTAGTCAGGCCAATTGGTGTTGAAGTATGACGGACGAAATGAGATCAAACCAGGAAAGTTTAAGGTCAAATGGGTCAAGCCATACTAGATCCAGGAAGTAGGTGACAATAGAGCAATAAAATTGTGGACCTTGGACGGATAAGAAGTGCCTCATGCAGTCAACGGGTCGAAGCTAAAGATGTACCATGCCAGGATGATGCCGTCGTCATCGCAAAATGGCCAAGTCCAAACGACTCCCTCATCGTCGCAAAATGGCAACGTCTGGACAGAAAATTGAGCTGTATTTTTTATTTATAAAAAAAATTGAAAAAAAAAAATGGATGGAAAAATGAACAGGCCCGCGGACAGCCCCATAGACAGAGTGTCCCATGGGCAATGTGTTCCGTGAAAAGGTTCGCGGATTGCCGGTTGTGCCCACGGCCTCACTTTTTCATCCGCAACATTTCTTTTTCTGCGCACTGTTTTGCATGCAAACTTGTCTGCTCGGTGTATTACTTTGTGTTTCACGAGTGTCTCGTCTTGTTCCTTTCCGCAGGTTACATTAAAGCGGCCTCGGCTCTTTATTCTCCCACAGGCATACCTCCACTCCCTTCACAGGCGGCATTACAAGGTTAGTGGCATTGTATTGGCAACAAAGCAAGACTGGGACTGATGAAGCAACACACTACACAATGGATGTGCATGGTGATTACCTCCTTATCCCCACGGATGGCATCTTGTTCATCGGCGACTTCACCTTTTGACTATGGCTAAGTCTTTTCTTCCGCAGACTTCATTCTTGTAGAACCCCTCTTCCCCGGACGATGCTATCTCGGCAAAGGTGTTTATGATTTCAGTAGGGGTGTTTTATTCTTCCGTGGAATGAATTCCTGTGGCTAATGTTCCCATGGAGATTAGTAAATTGTTGCAATCAGGCATATTGCCAAGAGTGAAGGCAGGAGGAAGCAGTCAAAAGTGAAGGAGCAAAAAAAAAAAAAAAGACAACTCAAAAATGTTCAAAATGAGTGACACATGATGCCAAAGGGAAGAGAAATACATAATCAAGTAGAAAACATAAGTGGTTGTCAGAAAGAGTGTTAGATCAGAAGAAAATCACAAAAATGGTGTTTCATGTGGCTTCAGAAGTGCTAATTTAATCTTGGCAACGAGGGGCGCTACCCCTCAACCCCGCCCTATACTGCGATAGGGAGCAACCTCGTGGAGGCGCTGCCCCTCGACCCCACTGGGGGCGATGCCCCCTAGACCCCCAATCGTTGCGGTTAATCAGTCGTGGGAAGTATGACCAGTTGATGAGACCTAGAGCTACTGCAAGCATGGAGTGTCTGTGTACCAGAGGCACTTGAAGTAGGTGTTGGACGTGAAGCTGTTTTGGTGGATGCATAGAGAGCTCGAGAGGAGCTGATCATCCAATTGAAGGCATTATATCGACACTTGGCTCAGCGTACCCAGAGTTGGCAGCACGGGTGGCTATCAAGGTCAGCTTGATTAAGTAGACAGTATTGTGTTAGCAGAGGCTATGGAGGCATCATGGTTTGGAGACTAGTTCAGTGCAGACACAAGACAAATGTGAAAGTGACGTGACAGAAGCAGATTTATCTTGTTGTAGTTAGTTAGTTAATGTATTTTGTTTGTTAATTGTCTTAGATATTTTGTAATTGTCATCTAAAGACGACTTTTTCTTTTGGAGGGGATGTTGTCGTTGGTAGAAACTGTGTAGCCGATGGGCTCATGTGTCGGTGAAGATTTTGTAGCCGATGGGCTCATGTGTCGGTGAAGATTTTGTAGCCGATGGGGTTATGGGTAGATTAGGATTGTTATGTAGCCGACGGACCCCTTCAGGAAGGTTCAGCGGGAAGTATTTATACCCCATTTGGGATCATTGTAAATCATTTTATCTTATCAGATCTTATCATCAGTTATGTATCTTTTGGCATATGCGAATAAAGGATTACTGCTATTGTTGTTCATTGTCTATATGCATTAATCTATGCGGTAAACAATACACTCGGTTAAACATATATATTGGGCAACCAACATTAAACTAAAATCACAATAAAGACATACGTAACACATCATTAAACCGAACGAGAATAAAAATCCCCCATGTTCCCAAATTGGGTAGCTAACTCTCCTAACAAGATTTCTAGGTTCAAGGTGCCTGTAAGGACCATGGTTCCATCTCCGAATCAATAGATAATATAGAGGCTTTAGTACCTATTCCTATACACACTTGCATCACTGACCAACACAGCAAACATCTCTACAATAATATCATCAAGTAATAATATAAACATAAGATGGGTTAGCAAGGTTAGAAATCTATAGAGTTTATAATCCACATATGAAAGCATATAAACTACATCATAGAAGTATAGCTCAAAACTCAACATGGAAGTATCACATAAATGGTATCTTTTAATCATAAGCATATAAAGTAAATTTAGGGTCTCTAAAAAAATTCTAATCCTGTGGAGAGGGTGGCATTACACCAACTCCTCATCCAAAGAAGTGGAAGCTCCCACAGCATTGAAATCCTCGCATGTCTCAGCTTCCCCCTCAATAGTAAGTCCCTATGAACATTGATCCTAGAACCCATCCAAAAACTCCTCGAAGTCATCACCTAACATCTGGCAAGGGATATCAGGTCCACAACAACTCATAACATCCTTAAATGAATCATTAGGGGTATCCATACTATCTATATCCACAACTCCTAACTAAACATTCATTGTTGTCACCTGACCCAACATACATGACTCAATGTCATGTTGTGAACCAATAATGCTAGACTCTAAACCAACCTCCGTTGACTCTTTCGTAACACTCAAATCACTAACATCACAGCTAGGTGAGTCCATAGATGCATCAGTCCCACCCAAGAAAGTCATTGCCTCCTGCACTGAATCATCACTATGACAGCTATCATAGACATCAGTACTCACACTCTCTGCATAATCTCTAATAACAATTTCCTCCTTGACAGAGGCTCAACGATCAGTAGTAACAACTACCTCAATAGCCTTTGCACTATTCGCAACCACAACTCTAGAATCCTCAACCTATTGAGGCTCAGTGTTGTTGTCCACCAATGACACTAACACATCCACATGTTGCCGTAAAATAAGTCCACCATCAACACTATGGATAGGACTAATGATTGTCATACTGAACATAAGCTCATCTACATCATGAACGCCTATCGAAGAGAACTCAAGCCTTCTTCCCTACATCCTCGGTGTCGGTCTGCTAAAGGCGGAAACCATGTACCTCGCTGCCCTATCAATTGTCACCAGATCTGATAGTCTTGCCTCCAACCTCATCTAATGTAACTTAAGTCTTTCCATACTCTCCCTTAAAGTATTTATTTTCTCCCTATTCTCCTCACTACTCCAACGGCTCCCAAAACTACTAGTCCTCCCATGTCTGTCCATAGCTAGAAAATGCAACAGTGTTGATCACTACAAATAAAATAGCAGATCAAATTTAATAAAAAATTTCCCTACCCCACAGGATGGTGGGAAACTACTCTAATACCACTATAAGAACCCCAACTAGTTCTAACTCCAACAAATATCAAATTTTTTCACTTTTTGATGTTTGACATTTTGTCAAACACTTTGCATGAAACCTCTATCATGTTGTCCTTTATTTTCAGATTACTTGTGGTTGCATGAAAAGACACCAAATGAGATTTAAATACTTTCACGTGGTTTAACTAAGATGTCTAGGCAATTAACTATAGTGCAATTTGCAATTCTACACAGAGTAAAATATGCACCTAAAATAGGTAGACATTAAAACAAACAGTTGGCGTGAAATCTAAATATCACATGACAACTCATGACATTCAACTCCTTGTGACCAATGAAATTAGAATTTGACGCAATTGATTACAAACTGAAATGTCAAGCAAAGCCAATGATTTGCAATTATGGTATTTGCAAATTATTACAACAAATTCTCGTGAAATGGTAATTATAATAAAGAACCTGTGAATGGCGGATGAAGAATTACCAATTGCAGCAGATTGGCATGTGAATCTACGCTCAACAACAGTCTTGTCCACAACTCAGGATAATGACAGCCCGTATTGGAAGATGCTGCCCTTAGAAAACACCAAATGTCCTCCCAAGTATTCTGATTGCAGGCTGCCAGAAAGGCCTGTGCTAGCTAGAAAAATGATGCCTAACAGTGTGGAAAATGCTACAGATAAAACGCCCTTCATAGGCATTAATATGCAAAAGCTCGATTGGGGTTATATGCCCAATCAAAGTGCCAAAGCCAGCTATCAATGCAGTCCAACAAATATATGAAAAGAAAATAATAAACGTCACCTTGCAGCACCTCAAATCACCTTCAAAATCACAATAACCATAGACAAGAAAGCTGAAATGTAGATGTCTAATTCAGTCCAGAATTATCAATCCAATTTGCTATACAACAATAGCAAATTGTTTCTCAGTTCAAGAGAATCAGTCCTCAAGAAAATTCACAACTCAAACCCTAACAAGAAAAATATTAAAAGCAATAAACAAGAATGATCAATTCTCATAATGGGAGCCATATTTATAATCTCCATTATGCAACTTAGCTTCAACTACACACCTTTCACTTAAAACTTTAAAAGCCTTTTTAGCATTTTGCTTTATACTTAGGCACATAATATGTCATGTCCCCAAATTTGAATGTAATAATTTAATTTAATTAATTAATTAACTGGTCCCAAAATTTAAATAATATTATAGGACCTTTAATTAATTAATATAGGCCCAAGTTATTATTTGTATTTGTGGTTCCAATTGATTTAATATATCTCGGATCAATTTTTATTTTAGTTCCCGTTGGTAAGTTCTGCCATCGGCTATCTTTGTACACCCTCAGAAAGGTTTTCCCCGATGGGTATTTAAGCACGGCTTGTATGTAGTTGTAGGTAGGCATTCTGATTATTTATTTTGTACTGCGAATTCCCATTGGGATTCTCTGTTGTTCGCCATTTCGGAAGTGATAGATCTTCCCTACTTCACTAATTTGGTTTTGGTGGGATTCGACCCTCGCCCTATTCCGTTGCATGTAATACTTCGCTCGGATCTAGCAAGTCAAAGCACTATCATATTGGCATATGGTAATTGAAGAATTATTCCTATTCAATCTTCATTATTGTTTGGATTTTAGCTAATGAACTTATGATTAAACTTTATGTTTGAAAGACTAAAATCGCCTTCCATCCATACCTCGATGATACGTAACATTAACCATCTATCAGCTACCAAATCATCTTCTAGCTTCATTCTTCTTACTATACGGCCAGCCTCCTTATCTACCATACAACCCCCATAGACATTCCTATCGCCACCCATTGACATTGCTTTCTTATTATATGGCCTTCCCATTTCCCTTGGCCTGTTACTATACAGTCAAACCCAGTCCACCGTATCGTCCGTACGGACTCCCAAGCAATACCGTACGGCCCTGTTTGTGTTCCACTGTACGGCTTGCTCCATATCCCTTCCTATGACCACAATAGAACCATCCAAGCAACATTTCCAGTATCTAACAGAGAGATCGTTTCCAGAGTAGTGGTATCAGAAGAATTGCCTTCGGATCAAGATCCCCTTCGGGTCGAGTTGCCCCTTTGGATCAATTTCGCCTTTGGAGTGAGTTTCCCTTCGGATCAAGCTCCCAAAGCACTAACCTAAAGCACTAAAATGACTGAAGCACTGACCCGAAGCACATGCCACCCGAAGCACTAAGGGAGAACTATGTGAAGCACTGGCCACCTAAAGCACTTAAGGATACAACTTGGAGCACACAACCAGACTACCTGAAGCATACTACGGGATTTCATAAGGAAACTCTAGAACGGAACATTACAATGGTATCAGAGCAGAAACCATTCAAGAACATCTCAAAAACTGTTCGAGAATCTTCAAAACTTTCGAGAACATTACCAAAACCATTCAGAACATTAAATAATATAATTTATTAATTTCCTTTTGGCTCCCAAAAACGACCTTTTCTACCATATCATGATATTCTGACACGCGAGGTCATTGTTTCTTGTGCCCAAGATTTAAAACTTTTCAGCTTGGTTCCAACGAGCGATGACATTAAGGTGGCCAACATACAGTACCAACAAAAATAGCAATCTCATCATGTTTAGTTGAATAATAATAATAATTCACCCATTTTACAAAAATGACTAAAGAGGCATCATGATCAAAATCTGACAACACGAGTGATCTTGATGAAGAACGGCGATGAATGAACCTGATGAGGTGACTTACTTAAAATAGACGCTCCCTCCAAGATTCTTGGAGCCCAAACTATAAGCCAAAAATAAAAATTGATAGCATCACTCAACTCCTCTAACTCAACTGAGTTCATCGGAATCAACTATTGACTTACTATAAATAGTAAGTCCCTCAAAATGGATCCAAAACTCACCATAGGCCACTAGAAAGCCTAATAACTCCTCAACTGAACCCCTCAAATCTCGCTATCAGCTCACGAGGGTCACGATAATGAACTGACTAAGCCAACCACAAGACCTTGCTAAAATGGGGGCATCAGATCTAATGTGCCTCATATCTAGCAATTGCTTAACGGTTTTCTCAATCTCATTTGTTAACTTCTTAGTATGCCTATAAGGAGTGATAATAACAAGCATGGAGCCTTCTAAAATGTTCCCAATTTGGTACCCACGCGAGTTACCCCTTTATGGTGAACCAAGTCTACTCAATAGTATGAACCTAATACACAGCCACCATATCAGTCGATACTACCAACACATTAGTCCACACTGTCACCATACTAGTCAACATTTCCAACATACTAGTCAACTCTGCCAACGTACTATTCAGTTTTGCCAATGTACTAGTCTAGGTAACCAATACAGTTGGAGGGAAGGGATTAGTCATACAACAGATGGAGGGTACAATGGTGTACCGCTGAGAGACAAGCTACAATTGGCATACGATGTTAACAGACCATACGGTGAACGATGTTGCACAATGAAGGAGAGGTGGGCAGTATGGTGTGGAGGATGGGGGGTCATACAGTGCCTAGCACAAGTCGTACAAATGGTTTTAGGTGAAGGTAGCCTTCCAAATATGGAAGGTGTTCAGTCACCCAAAGATGGAGGGTGCTCAGTCTGCCAGAAATGGAGGGTGTTCAATCTGCTAGAAATGGAGGGTGAAATGGAAGGTTAGATGGAAAGTGAAATGGAGAGTGAAATGGTGAGTGAGATGGAGGGCGAGATGGAGGATGTCCATACGAAAATTGTTGGAAGGAGTTTGTACGACGACGGCTGGATCGAATAGCGAGGAAAGTATGAGGGAAGACTTTCATATGGTTAGAATGGTGTATTCACCAAATGTCAATAGTGATTTAGTGTGCAATTGATGATTTCAAACCCACTATTAATTTGTTGGAGGGAGCGATTTGCTAATGCCCGAGATAGATCCATAGTAATGTCATAATAGAGATGAGTTAACTGAACATAATATTTGTCAAATACAGGCGTGCACACCAACATAAACATTTATGCAATTTATTGCTGCAACCCAGAAATTATATTCATAAACAAAGATGGTGCTAAGATTTGTCATATCCAAGCAAAGTATGATAAGCAAAATGGGGTAGGCCTGAATCCTACCAAAACTACAAGCAGCCAAATAGGGAAGATCTTTCACTTCTGAACTGGTGAAAACAGAACTCCAACTGGAATTCGCAACACAACAAAATAATTCAAGTTGCATATTAACAACTTCCTACATGGTGGACATAAATATCCCTTCGGAGAAAACTCCCGAGGATTTACAAAAGAATGCCAACACAACAAACATCTATGAATAATTAATAAAAATTGGGCCCCTTTATTAAATAATTAAAGGTCCATTTATAATATTGTTTAAATTTTAGGACCATTAATAATTAAAATTGGGGACATTACAACTTCCTCTAATTCAATAGTGCGCTTAAGTTCTCTATTTGGAGATCTTTGTGAAAATCTCATTGAGATCAAACTATTTGTCCAACACTACATGAAAGTCTATGTGATAATGCTTATTTTTGTCACTAGAGGCCTCAATGGAGATCAAACATTATGCTGCCCATGCTACACTGCATATCTAAAAATGCTCTTCATTATTTTTGTTGATATGATCTTGGGAGCACCATTCAATAAACCCCACAATTCTACCCCCTTGCAATTATGAATTTAAACTCCATTCTTTGAAAGTTTTAAGAATATTTTCCTAGGATATGTAAGCACTGTATGCCCAAGATATCACTTATATCCCCTAGTCTACCACAAAGAAAGCATTAGTAACAATACAATTACCCGATGTACTGCTTAGTTGAGGTATCTGCAATAAGCTTACATTATTAAATCCATTTGATACCATGAGGTTAAATTCCTTAAAATTCTCACTGCAAATTTCCCTCTTAGCTACCAATGCAAAATCAATGAAATTATGAGTAGCCCCACTATCTGATGACATTGTCACATCCTGCTCCTACAACACTCCTTGTCCTCCAAAAGCATTAAATGTACATTGTACCAAATAAAAATAAATAGCAGCATCCTTCACCTCCTTAGGTGGCTGATCCTCATCTCTCAATTGTCTAATATCTGATTCATTGTACTCACTTCCCTACACATGTTTTGACTTCTCTTCCTCTTCACTGTCAGAAATCACCTCAATGCAGTACACCTTGCCTTTCCCTAGACACTTGTGACAATGTTCCCAAGATTCCTTATAGCTGAAACATAATTACTTTCTACGCAACTCACTATGATCCTAATCATCTAATTTGTATTTCCTAGACCCTAGGCCACTCTTTGTGAAAAGGCTTTTTACCCTTATCCTTTTTTGATGTAGATCCTTTAGAATGAAATTTATTCTTTGTAGCTAAAGATTTCATGTCTCTAGGCTTACTTAATGGCCTCCTACAAGGTGTTCGGACTGAAGGCCTTAATTTATCCTCTCAAAGTATCTAACAAATGATTCATGAACATAACAATCAACCTCCTTTTTGATAAGTCAGTATCCAACACCAATAATCTCAAAAAATTAAAAATGTAGGTGTCTATTAAACATCACTGTTGTAATTGAGCCAACAACCTTAAAATGAAGTTTTCAGTACTTTTTGTCGAATTTGTCACTGAGCTCTTAGTGAACTCAGCATAAGAATCAATCTAATCATGTCCCAAAGTAATCATTCTATGATGCCACCATTTATGACCAGTACTATTTTCTTTTTTCCATGGGGTTAAGCTGAAAGTAGATATCTAGTTTTTGTACTCATGCTCTTGCTGTTGTCTTTCTAGACCCATCACAACAAGGAGATGTTGGTTTTTCAACCTTTTAGTGATTCTAAGATATTGATTCTCTCCCAAAAACCCGAGGTGCTAATGCTGGTGCTTTAGGATGCGTCGGCATGTTAGGATGTTGCATCGGTGCTCTCAAGAAGCACGTCCAGCATCTGTGGATGTGCTCAGTGTTGGTTCCCAAAACCGCAGATTGGAAATCCAAGAGCTTGCCACTTCTCCGTAAGGATTCCACAATCAGTTCTGGCCAATGAACAAGAATCACCTCAATTCCCTTGCACTTTAGGCTTCGCCATACCCAAGCGGGTAGACCTTCACCTCAAACGCTGACTACCTAGTTCAAGGCTTTTCTATAGCAAATTTAAGCTTTGGAGTTCTCCGGCTGGCAAGGTCTTTGAACTCAAATAATATGGAGTTATGTGATAGTTTGAAATGAATGTTTTGTATAAGGTTTTTAACAATGGATTTGAGGTTTGTAAGAAGGAATTTATAGATTTTTTGACTTCAAATATAAATCCAATACTAAAATGATAAAAGACCAGTGCTTTAGCTTATTCAGGTACTAGAGTCAACTATAATGAAGATTATAATGTATAACTTTATAATGTTCTATGCACATAAATTATAAACAATTTAATAATCAAGATGCGACAGATCAAATATATATACGCAATTCTAAACTAATCCAAATTGTACTTTAACTCCTACAGTTAGGGAGACAGATTGGACACAGATTCAAAAACAATTAAATACATCACAATATCTGCGATGATCAAGTTTAAAATGCCATAGTGGTCATCATCCACTTATCTGACCAAAATTATTTACAAAATTAAAAAATGATTAAAAAGGATGAATCAGCTGCAGTTTAAATCTCCAAGCCTTAAATAAAAATAAATAAAGGACATTTTATTTTATTATAAAAATAAATGAATTTATATTACAATCATATTATAAGCACCTTATCCCTCCTTACAAATAAAAATAGAATATTTCTTCTTTAGAATGTCTCCTTTGAATATGTCTTCTTATTATGTTTTTTTACTCAAGACTTCCAACTTTATTAGTTTTGTCGTAGGCAAGAAACTATAGCATTCAATGCACTTTTACCTTTTAATTTGTTTGTCCAATTAAAACACTTTATTATTCAATTACTTTTTGAGCTATAAAGTTCTTATATTTATTGTATTTAAAATAATTCAACACAATATATTTATTGACAATTTGAGTGGTTGTTGTGTGCTACAATAGGAAGTCCAACTTTTTCCTTCATTTGTTTGTCCAATCAATATAATTTATTATTCAACTGCTTTTTGCAACTATAAAGTTTTCATCTATATTATATTTGAAATAATTTATAAAAATATATTTACTGATTATTGTTTTGTAGGGCTATTAATTTTTTATACACAAAATGCAACAAATTATTTTAGAGTTTCATATTATTTTCAAATTATTTTAGAGACCATACATTTTACTATTGCATAAAATTCATATTATTTTCTTCTATTGTTATTGATTGTTGTTTTGTAGGGCTTTGAAATTTTTATACACAAAATGCAACAAATTATTTTATAGTTACAATTGCATAAAATTCATATTATTTTCTCTATCGGTAGGAACTAGATGCTTTGCGTCCTTGTTTATATATCAACATTTAAAAAAATGTGACCTTTTTAAATTAAAAAGTCATACTCCCTCATTTATTAGTCGCATCTTTTTCAAATGAATTGCAACAGTAATAATTATTATTGCACCCCTTCAAATATAACTTTATTAATAGTATGGCTATGTTTTTTATTAAGTTAAGCAGCAAGAGGGTGCTGGCCCATGGTACAAACAACTCGCACTATACTGCTAAACGCGATTAACAATCTCAAGTGCCAAATCCAAGATCACCAAGGATCTACAATAGTATGGCTATGTTTATAGAGCCTTTAGTGCTTAATAATAATTTTAATTATTTTTGTTCCCACAAATATTGACTTCTCTTGACTCCTATGAATCATTCCTGCAGCTTCAGAATTACCATTCGAATAGTGCGTTAATGGCTTCTTGTTTGCAGTTTGAGGCTTCATTTCACCTATTATATTTTGTTTTGACTGAGATGACAATGGTTACTGACTGTATGGGGAACAAACTTACAGATATTCAGATATATCTAGCTCCTGCTACACGCAAAACTTTGGTCTAGGTCCTTGCCCATTTTTTTCAATATCTAGCTTCTTGGGCAAAGGATGTGAATGACAACATCATCAAATTGATCAACGTCTAAACACTTCCACTTCATTTAACGTTAGCCTTTAATAGCAAATCGTATTTGCTCTGCACTTTGGAGCTCATGGTGACCTTGTATTTTATATTTTGATGTGCATATAAATTCCATTCTTATACAAGAAGCATTGACGTTATTCTGTATCATATCGTCAAGCATTTTATCGTTGTGTTTGCAATTAAAAACAACTTATGTCTCATAGTTGCTATATAATCGCTAGCCTTTATTTGTTCACTGCAAGCACATATATCCAAGTTTATAATCACGTAATTACTCCATCTACAGACTTTTTATTCATGAAACATCAGATCACTATAGTCTGTATGTTGTCGTCTTGGTTTGACACGAGTATGAAATCATCAATTTCATTCTCCAAAAAAGGTCTTTTCTCTCTAGACGATGCTATATGTTGTATAACATGGCATTCTCAATAGTAACTCGACAATGCTCATGATTCCTCAGTCACTACTAGCTTTGAACTTTAAATTATCTTACAATGCTTTGTTGGTTTAATCTTTGCCCTCCATATATAGCATATCATTACCTGACTAGTCTTTTAACACCTTCATCTATAACTACTCCTTATTGTAATATGAGGTCTCAACATGTTTTATCTTCTTAGTGCTAGAGATTCCTGTCAATTTTCAGTGGTCTTTGTAAGTTACTGTTGCATTGCCTTATTTTGCAGTCACTTCTCTAACTAAATCATATTGAATTTCGTCTTTGAGACTATACAGCATACTCGATTGCAGATACCTCCTTAGTCTGATGGTTTATTAAGTCTTTCTACAATATGGATATTGATTAAAAATGCAGATTACTGACTTGGTAAGTAATGATTTGCTACTCTATAAATTTTTGACACCAATTATTTTCTTCTTTCCAGTCTCCAACATCACAAATGGAGGCAAAAATTTAAGGCTCCATCACTTAGAAATTTAGAATACTTCCAAGAGCACCCAAACAACATCTGGGTGCATCTGGAGAGCACCAGTGACTTTTTCAACGCCTAGTCACTTAAGTGACTTTAAAAAGCATGTGTTAATCGATTTTTTTATTTATATTTTTGCTCCTTTTTGCTCCTAAACCCTAAAACAGCCCTAAAAGAGGCCATTCATTGCTCATTCTTCTCATTTTGTTTGCAGTTGGGCTCTCTTCTTATTTTAATTTGAACTATCAATGGGGAAGTATCATGCTATGGAATGGTTTATTTTTGTATATTTCATGCATTTCTTTGCATATATATATGGACGCACCCAAACACATCCAAAATTCCCCCTAAAAAAATTGTGCATCAAAATCATATATATATATGGACGCACCCAAACACATCTAAAATCCCCCTAGAAAAAATCGCACATCAGCATCAGAACTAGCATCAGTAACTTAGGTGTAATTCATTATTGTGAGATATTCCACCCCTATGAGGTCTATGCTTCATCCCAACATCCCTATAACCCTAGAAAGACATCTCAACTAGAAAATCTAAACCTGCATGCCTCCAATCTTGCAAGATCTAATTCTGTAAAATATTTAGTGTATGTTCATTATCAGCTTGTGGATGGATCCTTGGAGAAAAGATGGGCATGAGAGGTCTTTAATCAGCTGTTCCAATGCACTAATTTGCTTTTCGTTATTTACCGAGTTATGACCTTGGACATTATTTCCACTGTTTCCTCCACCATTGTTATTGTTGTTATACTTAATGTTGTTGCTCAAACTATGGTAAGTCAACATAACCATTATTTACTAAGTTACCGGATTCGCACCCTGGAGCTCGGGTCCGGGTCCGGATTCATTCGGGTCCGGATCCGAGCCCGGGTCCGCGACCGGTCCGGGCAGGGTCCGCATTTTGGCCTGCGGGTCCTCCCGGGTCCGTGCAAGCACGGACCCGGGAGGACCCGCAGGCCAAAATGCGGACCCTGCCCGGACCGGTCGCGGACCCGGGCGAATCCGGGCGGACCCGCGGCAGGTGGGGCCAAAAAGTGGCCCAAAAAAGCAATAAAATAATGTTTTTTTCATTATTTTTTTTGCCAAACCCTAAAGTAAGGCCTATTAGATGCATTTCATTCATCTAATCTCTCATTTGCTTTGTCATTTTGCTCTCTCATTTTGGTGTGGCCATTTTGCAAGTTTGAAGAAAAGGTTTTAGAGATTATTTGTGGAGTTTCAAATCCTTCAAATAATCAGTGTTGAGTGTTCCAGGTATGCATTTGATCCTTCCTTTTGCTTCTTTCATAGTTTGTTTTTAGTTTTTTAAATTTTTTATATTTATTGTTCTAAATTTTTATCAAGTTTTGTATAAGTTTTGAAATATTTTTTTAAATTTGTTTTTATAGATTGCAAGAATCCAAGAATGAGTAGTCAGGGTTCAGTGGGTGGGGTGGGATCCCAAAGATTTAAAATTGATAAAGGCTCTCCTTTGTGGAAGTATACAACAAGAATTGAGCAATGTGCTGGTGGGGGAGGGTATATATGGAAATGCAATTTTTGCCAAAACCAATATAGAAGCTCCTATTTCCGGGTTAAACATCATTTGATAGGTCCACCAGGTCAAGGGATTTCCATGTGTGAGGGGCCCCTAGAGGGAGGTAAAAAAGGGTTGTCAGCTCCTCAAATAGCAGGCATGTTAAAAGAACAAGAAGAGGCTGATAGGTTAGTGTCAAAGGTAAAAAAAGATAAGTCAAAGCAAATACCACCAACACCACCCTCTCAAACAATTAGTAAACCACATCCCTTCCTACCTACCCCATCTATGGATGAAGATGAAATAGAAACACCCGCATCCCGCAAGAGAGGCCCATTAGATACGGCATTTGAAAATGACAAGAGAGAAATTGCTGACATAAAGGTTGGGCGTTGCCTCATTACAAATGGTGTTTCATTCAATCTAGTGAGATCCCCTTATTGGAGAGAGATGGTGAAAGCAATAAATGATGCACCTCATGGTTACCAATCCCCTGGATATGAAAAGTTGAGAACCACCATATTGCATAAAGAGAGAAAGAATGTAGAAAACCTCCTCAAACCAATAAGAGATTCTTGGATCCAAACGGGGGTGAGCATTGTTTCTGATGGATGGAAAGATTGCAAAAACCGTCCATTAATAAATGTGATTGCTGTTTGCCCCAAGGGGGCAATGTTTTTGAAGGCGGTTGATTGTGAAGGGCAAGTAAAGGATGCAAATTTTATTGCCCAACTTCTCATTGAATCCATAGAGTCCGTGGGAGTTGACAATGTTGTCCAAGTAATAACGGACAATGCTAAAGTTTGTAAGGCTGCAGGTGCTTTGGTAGAAGCACGATATGAGCATATCTTTTGGACACCATGCACTGTCCACACCTTGAACTTGGTGATGAAAACAATGGGCAGCCAAATTGAATGGATGAAAAATGTGTATGAGGAGGGTGAGCAGATCCAAATGTTTGTGACAAACCACCATATGTCACAAGCAATTTTCAGAACTTTCTCCCGCTTGGAATTATTGAAGGTAAATTTTCAACTTTATTTAGCTTCATTTATCATATTAATTTTTGTGTCATACTTTACAAAATTTAATACATATTCTTAAATTTTTGTGTTATCATATTAACTTACAATTTGAATTAACATGGTAATAGGTTGCTGAAACAAGGTTTGCTTCACACACAATCGTCCTTAGACGACTTGTGAGGGTGAAAGAGGCATTGGGTCAAATGGTTATTAGCAACAAATGGGGTGGATGGAAGCAAGCTGATACAGAAAAGGCCAAAACTGTAAAGGATTTGATCTTGAGTAATAATTTTTGGAATAGGGTGGAATATGCATTAGAACTCACCGAGCCCATCATGTCTATGCTTCGGTATGCCGACACGGATGAGCCTTGTTTGGGAAACATATATGATGCCATGGACTCTATGCTAGAAAGAATGAAATCAGTAAGTTTAAATTTTTATACAATACTTTATCCTTGTTTATTGAGAGATTTTGATTTTTGATTTTAATTAAGTTATTAACACTACATCAAGATAGCTTACATGTACATCATTTGACATCCCAGGTCATTCAGAGGAGAGAGCAGGATCCTGATACCTTGTACACTAAGGTGGAGAAAATTGTTCTACATCGTTGGAACAAGATGACTACACCTTTGCACCTCTTGGCATATGCACTTTCTCCTAGATATTATAGCACTGAGATACTTGCGATTCCTAGTAGAGTGGCACCATATAGAGATCCTGAAGTTGCTGCTGGGTATAAGAGGGCACTTAACAGGCTCTTTAGTGATCCTGATGTGGCATCAAATGTTAGGAGAGAGTTTGTTGATTTTGTCTCAAGCAAAAATGCAGAGCCTGATGCAATCAATGACCAAAGTAAATTGGATGCTATTGGATGGTGGTACTTACATGGGGAAAGTTACATGTACCTCCAACCTCTTGCCATTAAGATCTTGTCACAAGTATGTATTTAAGTTTTTTTTCCTTTTCTTATGGCTACTTAGCTTGTCGAATTAGCACTCTTAAATTCCTATTGTATTGTAAAATTACTTAGCTAATTTTTTAAAATTTGTTGGTTGTCTCTCTAGGTTGCAAGCTCTTCTGCTGCTGAGCGGAATTAGAGTACATACTCCTTTATCCACTCAGTGAAGCGTAACCGGTTGGGTTCAAAGAAAGCAGAGGACTTGGTATTTATTCACAACAACTGGCGCCTCTTATCACGCAAGGATCCAGGATATAAGAAGGGACCAAAGAAGTTGTGGGATGTACTACCTGAGACTTCTAACTTGGATATGACTGTCCAAGATATATCTAGAATTGCCTTGCTAGATGTTGAGGAGGACGAGGAGGAGGATGTGGCTGCATCTGGGGCTAGTGGAACCGGTTTGGGTTCCAATGATGTGGAAAATGTCAATGATATAGATGAGGATGAAGCCATTGATCCCTCATATTTTGATGACCCATTTGACCCTTGAAGGGCATTTGCATCTTTGATAAACTATGTTTAAACATTTGTCATTGACTCATTGAGTCATTTATGATTTATCACTATGTTTCACAGTTTCAAACTTTATTAAGTCATAATTTATTATCTATCAATCTGATGAAGTAGTCTATGTTTTGAAATTCCATTTTGCATTTTAGTAATTCAATGTATGATTTTATTTACAACATTAGCATAGATTAATGAGTGAGTATTTAATGTTTATCTTTGACATTTGGCATTGATCAATAATCAAGTAACATTGATATATTCATACTATGGAATGACTTAGTTTTACTTTTACAACTATATGAGTTTATATTTTTTTTGCATATATATATATATATATATATATATATATATATATATATATATATATATATATATATATACACTAACGAACCCACCCACGAACCCAAATGGGGAAAAAAAAATTGCCCGAACCCACGAACCGAACCCCGAACCCGAACCCGTCCCCGAACCCGAATCGGCAACTTAGATTATTTAAGCAATGCAATGATATGTATCATGATGTCCCCCAACTAATGAACTGAGAATGTCTCTTGTGCTAGGATCCTCTCCAGCTTCAAAATTTCTTGCACTTTTTAATATTTAAATTTTTCACAGGTAAATAAAGTGACTTCAATATTTTTTTAATAAAGAACCACTAAAGTCACTTTATACGACTTAAAAAATTTAATAAATATATTACCCTTAGAATGAGCTTTCTTGAATGAAATTAAATAATTAATGAATTCAGTTTTTTTCCTACTATAGCCTATTGAAATTAAATAGGCTAATAAGTCCCATTAGATCACTTTGCAGAAATGAAATTACAATCGTGATTTATTTGATGTTTAAAGACTTATTATATGTCATGTTACCATTTTTTGATAGTTTATAGGACTCATTTGGGGTCCTTGCCCATCAAAATTGAGCAAAGAAGATAGAAAAAAAGAGGCAGAGGTGCAACTAAAGGTAGGAACCAATAATAAAGATTCAATCAAGAACAACTACTACAACCAAGACAGGAAACCAAACCCTTGTTACTATGTGACTGGAGGATCATATGCATAAAGGCTTTCTTCCTTAGTAGCCATCCTATTATAGAAAGAAGTCCACCAACAAAGTTATCCTCATAAACCAATAGATCTAATGAAGACAAGTGAGGTTGTAGAGAGGAAGAATGAACTCCTCCCCATAGATCACTATAGATTGGCTCTAAGCCACAGTTTACCCAGTAATCTATCTCTTACACAATCTTAATCAAGTGAAATATCAAATATATACAGTACCATAGTACCATGCAATGCAATGGAAATGATTTCTTATATTGATTCCAAAATAGCCCATACAAAATCTGTCTACACATTACTAAGTTACATTGATCAGTCCTTATATATTATTGTTGTTGGTTAAGTAAACCAGTAGACACACCCCTTTGCTAAAAACTAACTATCCAACTCCCTTACTAATAACTTTTAGCATTAAGTATGCTAATGATTTATTACCAACCTACATTATCAGCCCCTCAAAGTAGTCGTCTTCCAGACGACTAAGATAAAATTGAGCTGACCAATTCACAAATATTGCTAAGAGGAAGGTTGCGAGGACGTCCTTGGAATGGTAGCTCATAGTTGTTGTTGTCTCCAAAGTCACAGGTCCCTTTCTACGGCTAGCTTCTTTGCCTATGTTGCTTGTAGTAACCTCAAAGCATCTGTCCTATCTTTCTCTGTCATGGCTAAATTTTGCGCTTGTGCAGCCCTCTCTAATTCCCATTCTATTTCTAACTTTTCTATTTTTATTCCCAGGAGAGCTCATTCACCTTTGGTCTCTATTACTTCCCCTTTTACCTGTTATAGCTCCATGGAAATGAATTTGAATATACACTCCATCTGTGCTAGTATGTGTATTAGGGGTGCTTGCCCTATGTATGTCTATACTACTTGGGATGTCTTCCATTTCTCCATCTCCTCTTCCCTTTAGACTCCTCCAAGAGTTGTGCTGAATTCTTCATAGCATCTATTTTGCATAACTATTAGTAATGACTGTGTGGCCTTTACTGCTGCTCCCAAATCCGACTCCTTCACTCTTTTGATATCTCTTGAGTGGCTTGTATAGTGACATTTAATTATGTTAGGAATCTTACTGTTGTATCTCCAAATGGCAGTGCCTTGATTCTATCTATATCCTCTATGTGTCCACTTTCAGCTTTCATTTTGTCTTCAAATTTGTTGGTCTTGTTCCTCCCATTGGTCTTTTGTCTGCAAAAGAGTAGGCAAGGATCGGGGTACTTCTTTTCCTCGCATTTAAAACTTTACAAGTAGCTTGTTGACTTCATCATCATACCCTCCTCCCTTCTTGTCCACGGCTATTCTCAAGGTGATTTATCTACTCTTGTTGCCCCTCCCTTCAACTAGTTTCAGCAAGCACGAGTGTGATCACTAGGGCAATTGATTGAATTGTTTCTATTCCTTGTGGAGTAGTGATTTTGATGTTATACGGAGCCTTTTTGTGTGATCTAATTTCCACCACTTTGGCATGTGGTATCTATTCAACATGGACCAACTGTGCTACAGAGTGCTACAAATGAAAGTTATGACTCTATGAATGCTATCCTTTTGGCTCCACAATCGACATATGTCAGGCCTTTGACTCAACTCCTAAATCCATCATGTATCATAGCTCTTGCCTCTGGTATTGTATGGCCAATCCCCTTTGCAAGCTCCTCGGTGGTATAGTCTTCTTATACTATCATAGCATGCTACCTCCACCTCATACCACCTAGATGTCTTTCATACAAATGTCGTACATTTGTCTTTCTTCTAGAGTCATACATTCCTCTTCTACCATACAGTCATATGTCGTACACCTAGTTGTACGTTGAGCTTCCTCCCTTCATCTGTACATTGCTCTCCCCTTCTGTCTCGGACTCCCATTTCACCCTGAAATTCAAATGTATGTTTTGGTATGGCTCTTGGCAGGGGTCCTTCAATTGGCAGGAGTGTGACGTCTTTAGGTGTTTCTTTACTGGTGTCACTTGTGATATGTGTTCGGAATTGACTCCTGTGGGAACTTGAGGAGTCTTTAGTACCTCTATCCTCCGCTGGTGTAACTTCTCCATCCGAACTTTCTTCCTCTTTCTCCATGCTCCTAGTATAGGTGGAAACTTCCTGCCTTGTCCTCTTTTCCATTGGTTCTCCACTCCCAACATCGAATGTGTTGAGGTGCAGCCAATAACTCATTGCACTTCGGTAGGGTTTCACTCCTCTTGCTGGAACAAATGTGCCCCAGTGCTTTGGAGCTACTTGTATGTGAAGAGCTTCCAAAAAACATGGCTATGGCATAGTGGGGCATGTAGAAGGTCTTGTGCCTCAGTGCCAAAAATTCTTTCATTCTTTCTGAGAGAAGTTAAGCCCAATTATGAATTCTTCCCATATTCGGTCCATTTACCAAGGTTAGCATCCATATGGCTATATCTAAGGTTTGGCTTCCTCATGTGAGCTTGCTTTTGACCAAATCCATAATGCATCTCCATTTTGCATTAGCTATAAAGGTATTTTTCAAACCCCTACTTTTATTCTTACTCCACATACTTTTCCATTCTTTTTTTGTAAGGTCATCTCTACAAATCAACCCCAATCATTTTTCCTTTTATTCTACTATCATTTTGAATGGAGATTTTGTTGTGGCTTGCCCTTTGGTAGGGACTCCAAATACTTTACTCACTTCTTTTGGAGAATACGAAATTGTAACAATTTGCTGAAAGCATTGGATTACAAATTTGTGCCCTTTCTTATCATACGGAACAATCATTGTTCTAAGCACAGGTTCAACTTCTTTTAAATAAAAAATGGGCATAAAGAGTATCTTGTCTACCTCTTATTTTTGTAATGCGTCCTTCAACACATTATCATCTTCAACTTTCTCCCACTATGCTCAACATTCGCTTCTAGAAACACTTTCAAATGTGATATTTGCCACTATAATTGTTTCTTCACTGCCATTTACATTTCCTTTCTTCTTGGTGGAAGCCATGTGCTTTATATACAACCTGTTATTCCCTCTTTCTTTTTGTGAGTCTATAATTATGTCTTTGCTTGGATTTCCTATGCTTGTCTCTACCATTCTCATAAGCCTTATAAATGCTTTGCTTCCTTTCTCAATTATGTTTGCTTTTCTCCAATTATTACTCCCCGCGTGTCTTTCCTACGTAACTGATTACCTCGTCTGCTCCAATTGGCAGCTCTATGGTATTGCGTTGTACGATACCCCTTCTTACCAAGAATCCTTGTGTCCTCTAGCCTATCATGAGCTTTCCATTTGTACGACCCCAATCTCCTCCTACCGTATGGTCTGCTTAGATCATTATCATCTAGTGGTAAGTATGTGTAATCATACGTTGTCCTACACTTGTTTGTATATGACCTTTCGTAGGGGCACTACTCCCTTCTAGCCATATGATGTCTTTTGTATGTTGTTCTTCCTCCACTCGTATGGCATATTCGTTAGGACAACTTCTATATGGCCCGTATTTGCTTGCTCCTCCCTCCTCCAGTCGTACGAAAAACACTATATGGTCTACCCTTGCTTTCTGCTTGCCTGTCGTACAATTAATGGTTTCTTTCTTGCTTATGGCGGCATCTAGTTTGTACGGCTTGGAATTGCAGGCATACACTTCTTTTTGGCTATTTCTTCTGAGCTGACTTGCTTCCCCTTGTATGGTTTTATAATAATCCTCTAGGTTTAGGTTTGGTCATTTTTTGCTCCTCAACTACTTTTTTACTATTATTTTCAATTTTTGTTCATCCTTTTTCTACCTTCTCTATTTCCTCAACTGTATTTTAATGTAACTTTTTGTACTTGATTGTTTTTGTCACTTTGAATGGCATCTTTCATGTCCCACTCTTACTTCCAATGTATTTATTTGAAAAGTTAGATGTCTTTCTTTATAAATTTTCAGCTTTGATCCGTTTACTAGGTCCCTTAGAGGATTATTATTCAATGTAGACAATTTTATTGCCCCATTTGCTTCGACCTCCCTTATTTTATAAGGTTCTAACCAATAGACCTTGAACTTTCCTAGTTGGAGTGCATTACAACCATTATATTTAAATACCAAATGGCCTCACTGAAAATTCATTCTTCATAAGTGACTATCATGCCAATACTTCCTCCTCTTCTAGGCCACCTCAGTAGCCTATTGTGTCGTCATCCTCCTCTTATCAAGTTTTAGTAGCATGTTGAGTCACTCCCTCAAGCTTTCCATGTCTCCCAATCCATATGCAACTACATATTCAACTACAACCCTTTGGCTCGAAATTGTGTATTTTGCTGGAACTACCACCTCCTACCTGTACATCAATTGGAATGGAGTTTGTCCTATTGTGACTTTGTAAGTAGTACTGTATGCCCATAACACCACCAAAAGTTTATCTTCCCAAACACCTTGTTCCACCCTGCATCTCTTATAAATAATAAATACCAACACTTTTTTGTGGCCTTCACTTGTTTATTAGCCCGTGGACAGTACACACTGGAGAATGTACCAAAAATCTTGAATTCTATTTTCATTGTTCGGATGACTTGGTTTACAAAATGTACTCCCCTATCACTAGTAATTTGCAAAGGTATCCCAAACCAAGTAACTATATGTTCGTATATGAATCTTGTCGTACTTAGTGTTGTATTATCTAGAAGAGTCCTTGCATCTGCCCATTCTGTTAGATACTTTGTGGCCACCAATACGTATTTATGTATGTGTATGTTACTCATCTTCAAGGGTCCAACAAAATGCAATCCCCATCTCTCAAACAACTCTTGTGGTTGTGGCTGGAAAAGGATTCCCATCTCTTGAACAACTCTTGTGGTTGTGGCCAAAAAAAGGGGCATAAAATCCCTCTTCAATGGCTTCCCTACTCTTTGACATGTGTTGCATCTTGGTACCCACTCCAGAGCATTTGTATGTAGGGTTGGCCACCATAGTCCAGCTAATAGGACTTTGAGTACTACAGCATCTGGCCCCATATGGCCTCCTACGAGTGCTTCGTGGGGTTCTCTAAGTACCCCTATGATCTCCTCTTCCATTACACATCTTAGTACATCATCTGGGCCATCTTGTAAAATAGTCCGTTGATAACTTGGAAGGTTTTTCTCTTCAATGCTATTCTCCTTTCACCAATTGGCATGTTTCTAGGGAAAGTGGGGATAAATATTGGCTGATTTCTTCATACCAGGCAAGGTAGTGCTGCAATCTAGAATAAGTGTGCATCCAAAAAGTCTTCAATCACTCTCCAGGCTACTAGTTCCCCTGATCATATCTATGAAAATTGGTTTGCAATCACATGATTTCTTCCAGGGAATACTATAATCTTAAAAGTGAACTTCTCGAGAAGGATTAGCCATCTACTCACCCTATCTTGTATAATAGGTTTGTTTATCAAATACATTAGGGCTTGGTGATCATCAAAGAATGTGAAAGGTGTAGCTAACAAATAATGTCTAAATATTTGGACACCGTATACCCATACCTAGTGCCTCCCTTTCCGTTGTGTTATAGTTTTGCTCTTCTTTTGATAATAGTTGGCTAATGAAGTGCATTAGATGATCCAAACCTTCTACCCCCACGTGTACCAATGTGGCCCCTATCACATAGTTGGAGGCATCTACATGGACATGGAATTCTTTGTTCGAGTCCGGGTATACCAAGATCGGTGCTCCTACTAATCGTGACTTCATCTCCTGAAATGCCTCTTCTTGTTCCTTATGTTAGGCAAATGGTTCTCCTTTCCTGTTAGCTTTTCCAATGGTAATGATACCTCTACAAATCCTTTTTTGGACCTTCTGTAGTACCCCACATGTCGTAGAAATGATTCAATCCCTCTTACACCTATAGGTCTCTCTATGTGGATGATGACAATGATTTAATGCCTATTCAATCCTTCCTTGCACACTATGTGGCCAAGCAGTATTCCCTACCATAAAACAACATTTCTTTCGATTTAGAGCCATCCCGGCTCATCGATATCTCTCCATGCACTCTCCAAGAGCTTTCAAATGATGCTCTTTCTCACTATAGATTGACCAGTCATCCAAAAAAGCTTTGAAATTTTCAACTTATCAAAGAAGTGAAGTATATCCTTTGGAAGGAGGTCGGTGCGTTACAAAGACCAAACAACATCCGGCTATACATGTACACTCCATCCTCCAACACAAAGGTTGTTTTCAACATTTACTCTTTTTGCTATGCTGATCTGGTTATATCTTGAAAATCCTTCCATGAAAGAGTAAATTTCATGGCTCGCGACTTCTAGGATGCTATCTGTAAACTGAATTGGAAAGGGATCTTTCACAATTACGACATTTAGAAATCTAAAATATACACCAATCCGGATCTAATTACCTTTTTTCTTCAACAATAAAACTATAGTTAGAACCATTCACTAGTTTGTACCTTAAAGATGATACTAGCATCCAGCATCTTTGCAATCTCCTCCTACACCTTTGTTATGTAGTTTCTATTCATCTAGTATGGTCTTTTGCGTATAGGTTTTGCGCCTAGTATGAGGGGAATTCGATGGATGCATAACTCGAGTGGTACTCCTCTCGGGTCTTTATGAGTCCAAGCGAATACGTCCTTGTATTCCATAAATTTTTTAATGTTGTTGCTTTTAGCACTGGGTCCCAATCATCTCCTACCAGGATTACTTTGGGATCATCTTCTTCCCCCAAGTTCATTCCTTTTCAATTAGGATCTTCATATTTCACTTCTTTTTCCTCAAACTGGTGGGTTGGGGTGTCATCTATTTTTTTCATACCTTCTTTATATTCCTCATAATGTCCAAGGTAAGCTTCTTCAATTTTTGACATTTTGTTTCATGAATTTGTAACTTATTGCATTTTGGTTAGAAGACCTCATAATCTTCCATTTGCCAGTGAAATAGCCCATTGAGGGAGCTAGTTTTCTTCTTCTGAGCAATTCCTCAATCTTTATATGCCTTCCTCATCAAGTTCCACTCCTTGTCCCATTCATCACCTTCTGTTCTAAACCTAAGACTAACTCTTGGCTCACAGTTTAGCTTTGGAGATCAATTACATATCGTCCCTCTACTTCAATGGAGAGAATATTTTGATTCCAATTATGATTAGCTTCGGCCATAGTAAGCCAACCTCTCCCTAAACGTACATCATACCCTTTCTTTTCTAAAGAAATAACTACAAAATCTAGGAAGGATTGTTGTGTACCAATCAACACTCTTTGTCCTGTCAATGTTCCAATGGGTTTTATTGCGTGTTGATCAACTCCTACAAGCTAGAATGTAGGTGGCCAAAGGGTTAGATTTCCCAAGGCTTTCCAAGTTTCTTCAGCAAGGACGCTTACACCAAACCCTTCATCCACAATATTGTTTGTTAATTTGCAGCCAATTATTTATATTTCTACAACAGCGGGTGTCCCCCACCCACTCCTCTTGTGAAAAGAGTGTTCATGTAACAACCCCAACCTGGTTATATACTTGTCTAACTTCAATTTCTTTACTCTTCAATTGTTTGACATTTCATCAAATGCTTTGCAAGCAAGCCTAATACCACTAAAATGAACCTGAACCAACTCTTCTACCTATGTTGATAGATTACCAAATGTATATATCTTTGTTTTTGCTTGTGTTTGATACTTCTTGAATTTTGGAAGTAATGATAATAGGAAAAATGCAATGCTAAAGAAATTATTTGCAAAATAACAATCTCTTTATTTGTTCAATTCTGATTCATTTGCACAACTGACAATATTGTAATTGAATTTACATAAATCAAATAATCCTAATATCTAGAACCTGGATGGTATGTGGAAAATATGGAACCAAGAAGTGCAACAGGTTTCAAACTGCACTTCTAGCCTCCATGTCACACACAACACCACCTTTCAACATCCACATTAGGCTGCAGATAAACAACAACAGCCTCCCAAACAGATCACAACTCACAGTTAAGGCTGCATGGTTTCTAGAATAGGTATGTGGCCCCCAAAAAAACAAATCACGGGCTCTAGAATTTGGAATGCAGGCTGAAGATCATGGAACACAACCCTCCTAACTTGTCACACACCTACAACAGATAGGAAGTTACTTGTCACCACAACGAACAACTACTAATCTCTAGTGACTCGCAACTTCCTTCAACACCATATAATCCCTCCCCCATATCACAGATATGAATTTAAGCATTTGATTCACTTCTAATTAATTCACAAGTAACTGTCACTTGCAAGAATTCACTTTCCCAGGTACAGCAGAACACAATAGGTAAACTTAATAATTCAAACATCAACACTCTCAGCAAAGCAATGCTTCCAACCACAGTAATCACAGCTTCAGAAAGACAATAATAATTTTCAGAATTTAATCCACGATACCTCAACTGTGGATTAAAGTGCATTTCTCATAATCAAAACCTATATACCTCAGCAAGGGAATTGAAATCAACAAACTCAGAAAACTTCACAAAGATAACAAAAGCAAATAAACAAAAGAAAATAGACAATTATGTAATGTCCCCACTTTAGCAGTCAACCAAGTGTGTGTGCATTAGCCTAGTTCTACATGGTCCCGAGGGCTAACGAATGGTTTAAAGGGATCTTAAAGTATTTTTGCCTAGTCATCTCCAGTATGGACCAAAACGGAGTTGATTTACTCAGTCTCAGGCATACTTGCTATGTTTAGTAAGTCAGCAGTTTTGGTGATTGAATTTGATACTCCATGGTGAGAGCTTTTCAACAAGCTATAACTCATGCTATTCGGAGTCCAATAGCTAATATATTTTTATGCCTGGAGTATTATTAAAGTAACAATTAATTTAGTTGTAAAATATTAAAGTGTTACTTTAATATTAAATTTTATGGGAATGTGTGCAAATCAAAAGGAGCACCTTAGGGAGACATAAGTGATTATTTTAATATGTTTTATATCGCACATCTTTTATCCCACATTGCTCATGAGAGTGGAATGGACCCTTGGAGAAAGAGTAAAAAGGAGCGTTAGTGGCTTCATTCAACAAGTTGAATATGAGAAGAAATCAATGCATGAGTTGCAGATCTGTTTTTGGCATTAGAGGACGTCTATCCTCTCTTGTGACATTCCAGACATCATTCCCTTTGGGTTTGGCCTTTGGAATTCATTGCTATCAACTTTATATCAAGCAAATTGGGTGCATTTCCGGCTACAGGCAAGTTACTGTAGCTGCCAAGTTCATGTAGCAGCTAGATACTGTAGCAATCGCATTACAGTAGTAGCGCATCACTATAGCAGCCTCGTGACTATAGCAGCGCATGACTATAGTAGCGCATCACTATAGCAGTCATGTCACTGTAGCAGCGCATCACTATAGCGGTCGTGTCACTATAGTAGCGCATCACTATAGCAATCGAGTTACTATAACAAGTCACATATTGTTGCAACAGGTCAATGCAAGAACCACGTTCTCGAGTATTTGATGTAAACAATGTTTATTCCAATTAATTGCTGGAGTATTCAGTGAGTCAGCTTTGCATTTGTTTATTAATTTTGGAAATCAATATAAATATAGTGTGTTGGTTATTTCTGCGATATATGTTATGCTTTTTCAATTCCTATATTTATGTTACATGCCAAACACAACACAATACAGACAACCGTTTTAGAGCCATAAGGGTTGTAGCACATAATGGAAAATTAGAGGCTACAATCAAAGTGTTTGATAAAATTACCATATAGCTGTGAATACTTGTAAGCAGATTTTGGGGGTATCCATTACGAATTAGATGCTTTTCTCTCCAAATGGGCTCATATTTATAATGCAATTCGACACTTCTTCATACCTTTTACTGAAGAAGCTTCATCTTCATTAACATTAAATAATATAAAGTGTCTTAAATTAATAAAGCATCATTAATTAATTAATAAATATGAACTCATTAATAAATAACTCCATCCAATGCAGGTGATGACCAATTGCCAACACCACCAACTACACTACCGAATACGAAAATTGCCAATGCCACCAACTACACTGCCAAATATGAAAATTGCCCAAAATAGGCTTACTAAAAATAGCAACTCTGCAACTAAGACCCTCAAATCCCACTATCAGCTCACGAGTGTTGCAATGATGAACTAACCAAGCCATATGCAGAGACCTACTAAAAGTTGGGACATAACTATCCTCCCTCCCTAAGATTGCTTGTCCCCAAGCAATCTCAAAGCAAAAATAAACATCACTATCTATTCAGATCCCAGGGGTAAAGTTGTGTAATGTCTTTGTTACGCACAACCAACTCTTGTAGCTCCAGCACCCATATAACTAATATCAATGATAGAATCATCTAGAAACCAATTGTAGGCGTTGATGGAGAAAACAACTCATCAGAACTTAACCCAACTAAAACACCAACTTTGTCACCACTTGAATCCCCTTCTAGCTGTCACTCACACCCAATTGCACTGTGGAGATAGTAACAACCATAGGTACCTAAAACATTATCACCAACTCCAACCTCTGCTAAGATGTCCCTTGTGCGTCAATATTGCAAGTGACCTACCTTGCAGCTACCGATCCCATCTGCAAGAGATGGTGCTAACCCATCCCATAATGGATGCTATAAACTGGAGGCAACCCACACTGACATGAAGCCAAATCCTCTACCTGTGGGTCAAAAGCGAAATGATGAGCACTCGTCACTCTATAACACCAATAAAAAGGCTCCAATCTCCATCGAGGGCTCATTAGTATCAAACCAGTCGTCAGGAGATGGACCCAATCTCAGACTCTAAACTATGAGTCAGGCGTGGTCCTGCCCAACCCTCTCAGCAAAACTGACCACAAAATCCTTCTGGGGAAGCATTGTAATCAAGGTCTCTACAATCTTTCCCATCAATCGCCATATAGAACGAGAGCCCCGGATGAGAGTAACCTTAGACACTCTGTATGAACCCTCCTGCAAATCTAAAGTCTCAAGTAAATACTCCATGAATGACTCAATACAAAAGAAATTATATGTGGAAGTGTCAACCTGCTCCCCTGCAATCCACAGTTGATCCCTCTGAAATCGTGGCACTTCCAACTGTCCGATGCTATCAATTGTATGAGATGAAACAACAAATTTTCTCTCGAAAGAAGAAAACAAATCTCCATGAGAGCACATCCCCACATCAAGTGATATCCTACCCAAGTCCTCATGAACGAGAGAGACTACTGTCAGGGACTAATGCACAACCTTTTAAAGAATCCACCATTGCCATGCTAACCACTGGAGAACCTACCACACAGGAATCACTCCATAGTCTGCCACTAGTGCTCTCATCTCCCTTGTGACTACTGCACTCATATCCCAAACGGACGTAACTGACTCATCACCAAATCCATCCTCCCTAGTCATGGAAGTAAATTCACCACCAACCACCACTATCTGAAGTTGAACTAGATCTGGGGCTAGTGTGGATCGATCATGCTCCAACTCCATGGTTACCTCATCCAAACATAAATGTGACTCCTAGAAAGCCAGCTGAGTATACTGTAGAGAGTCAATAGTCACCTCAAGCTTATGGGTGAGGTCAACCACCTCCTCTTTCACTAACAATGAATCATAACAGGTGCTAACCAATTCCAAAAGGTAATCCTTGTCAGCAACTAACTGTGAATATTTATGCTTCAAGATCCTAACAGCTTCTCAAAGTGCATAAATCTTTGCTAGGGAAAGACTACCATCACCGTGCTAATCTTACATAAGAGCATCCCAACTAGATGTGGCTAACATCTGACGAATAACATCATAATGCTTAAGAGATGAAGAGATGTCACTATCACTCACCTTCAGCTGACTAGTCACATGATGCCTCTATAACCATTGACTCCTATGCAAGCTCTATGCCTCACAAACTGTACTGTGATAGGAGACTGAACCTAAACTGCTCACCCCATGATCATTAACATCATGTGTGCTCCTAATCTCACACACATCAATAATCGATGTACAAACACTCGATATCTCTACCAACTCCTCATCCAAAGAAGTGGAAGCCCTTGAGTGTTGAACTCCTCACATGTGTCAGCTTCCCCCTCAATAGTAAGTCCCTATAGACATCGATCCTAGGACACATCCAAAAACTCCTCAGAGTCATCACCTAACATCTGACAAGGAATATCAGACCCGCAGCAACTCAAAGCAACCTCAAACGAATCATTAGGGATGTCTATACTATATGTATCCACAACTCCTGACTGAACATCTACTGTTGTAACTTGACCCTAAATACATGACTCAACATCATGTTGTGAATCAATAATGCCAAAGCCTAATCCAACCTTCGCTGACTCCGCCATAACACCTAGATCACTCATATTACAACTGGGTGACTCCATACATGCATCGGTACCAACTAAGGAAACCACTACCCCCTACACTAAATCATCAATGTGACAACTATCAAAAACATCAATGCTCGCACTCTCTGCATAGTCTCCAATAACAATCCCCCCCTCCAAAGAGTCCGAACAATAAATGGTCAACACCAACTACATCACCAACTCTAGATTCCTCAACTTGTTGAGGCTCAGTGTCACTGACCACCGATGACACTGACACATCCACGTCCCTACGAAATAAGTTCATCATCAATACTGCAGATAGGACTAGTGACTGTCGTATTGAACATAGGCTCATCTACATCATGAATGTCCATCAGGGAGAACTCAAGCCTTCTACCCTACATCCTCAGTGTCATTCTACTAAAAATGGAAACCATGAATTGAGTTTTCCTATCCACTATCACCAGATCCAACAATTTAGCCTCCAGCCTTTTTTGATGTAGCTTAAGTCTTTCCATAATCTCCTTCAAGGCATTTATTTTCTTGTTACTTTCTACACTGCTCGTCGGCTCACAAAACTCCTGGTCCTCGTGTGTCTATCCATAGCTAGAAAATGCGACAGTGTTGGTTACTCCCAAAACAACACTAGATCTAAGATGATGAGGAATTTCCTACCCCACAAGATGGGAGAAAACCGCTTTATACCACTGTAAAACCCCAACCCGGTTACAACATTTTCTAACTCCAATATCTTTACTACTCAATTGTTTGACATTTCGTTAAAGACTTGGCAAGCAAACTTAATACCACTGAAATGAACCAGAACCAGCTCTTTTGCCTATATTGATAGATTACCATATGTATGTATCTTTCTTTTTGCTAATGTTTGATACTTCTTGAATTTTTGAAGTTATGATACTAGAAAAAATGCAATGCTAAAGAAATTATTTGCAAGGAATAACAATCTCTTTATTTGTTCAGTTCTGGTTTATTTGCACAATTGACAATATTGTAATTGAATTTAGATATATCAAATAATACGAACATCAAGAACCTGGATGGTATGCAGAAAATATGGCACCAAGAAGTGCACTAGGTGTCAAACTGCACTCCCAGCCTCCAGGTCACACACAGCAACACCTTTCAGCATCCACATTAGGCTGTAGATAAGCAACAGCAGCCCCCCAAACAGATCGCAACTCACGGTTAAGGCTGCGTGGGTTCCAGAATAGGTATGTGGCCCCCCAAAAAACAAATAGCAGGCCTTCGGAACTTAACGCATGCCCCAAATCACAGATTGCAGGCCTTAGAATTTGGAATGCAGTGCTGAAGATTATGGAACGCAGCCCTCCTAATTTGTCATGCAGCTACAACAAATAGGAAATTGTTTGTCACCAGAACCAACCACTGCTAATCTCTAGTGAGTTGCTGCTTCCTTCAACACCATATAATCCCTCCCCTAAATCGCAGATATGAGTATAGGCATTCAATTCACTTCTAACTGATTCACAAGTAACTCTCACTTGCAAGAATTCACTTTCCCAGGTACAGCGGAAGACAGTAGGGAAACTTAATAATTCAAACTTCAACACTCTCAACAAATAAATGCTTCCAAGCACAGTGATCACAACTTCAGCAAGACTAATAATTTTCAGAATTTAATTCACAATACCTCAGCTATGGATAAAAATGCACTTATCAGAATCAAAACCCTCACACGTCAACAAGGGAATTGAAAATCACCAAACTCAGAAACATTCACAGAGACAACAAAAGCAAATAGACAATTAGACGCTTTTCTCTCCAGATGGACTCATATTTATAATGCAATTTGGCACTTTAGCTTCTTCTTCACACTTTTCACTTAAGAGGCTTCATCTTCACGGTTCCGTTTTATAACATTAAATAATATAAAGTACCTTTTCATAATAAAGCATCATTAATTAATTAATAAATATGCACCCATTAATAAACAACTCCATCCAATGCAGGTAATGACAAACTGCTAATGCCACCAACTACACTGCCAAATATGGCAATTGCCCAAAATAGACTTACTAAAAATAGCAAGTCCACAGCTAAGACCCTTGAATCCCACTGTCGACTCACAAGGGTTGCAACAATGAACTAACCAAGCCATCTATAGAGACCTACAAAAAATAGGAACATTATAGTTCATGTCTTTTGATCCCCTTGTTTCCTCCTTATTTCTTGGGTTTATTTTCCTCATGATTACTTCCTCCTTTTGCAATAACAATTTTCAATTGTGGTAGAGTTTCTAATAAATCAGCTACACTCACCAGTACAATGGCTTGCAACATTTTTTGGATAATGTTGCCTTCTGATGTTGATTATATAGAGAGAGGGTTCATGGTACTGACTTATCCTTTTGTCATGGCTTCCTAGATGTCTTTTCTTGCTTACCTTAGTTTCTCTTTCTCCGCACTCGCATCTAGATATGTGAGTTTTTTGGCTTGTGTCCTTGTAATGGCCAAGACCTCCCTCCCTAGTTTTGAAATATCAATCATGTTTACACTTTTCTATCCGGGACTATCTGGATCTTCGTGATTGCTAGGTCCACACCATTTGCACAACATCCCTCCGCTTTGGCAATCGCATGCAAAATGACCCCATTCATTACATCTTTGGCATTGGATCATGGGGCATCCCCTAGCATCCTACTGGATGTGGCTCCGAAGTGTACTGATATTGTTGTTATTATTTCTCCCTTGACAATTGTTGCAATATCCTCATGGCAATGCCTACATGATTGTATTTCCTAGTGGTGTGAAGGGGGTTGTGGCTTGTTCACCTTGGGTGAACAATACCTAGGCACTTTTTGCCTTCAGGTTATAGGGAGATTCCTTAATAGAACATCCTCGTAACTAGCATATATCGCAAAATGCCTTCTTTAGGCAATTGGCTTTTGTGTGGCCCTCCAGCTGGCAATTAGTACACTGAAGTTCCTTTCCTTCTTTTGTTCCTTCCTTTCCAAGGGCCATCTCCTTCATCATTCACATCATATCTCATCTTTATGCCTATATTGTTTTGGGTTCTTCTCCACTATCTCCTTTCGTACTATCATTATCACTCCCATGCTTCCTTCCTTTTGAAGTTTTGTTTTCACTTCCAATGTCCATGGCATGTGTGCAAGCATTTGTGTACAAGGATGGTGGTACCACCTTCATCTTCCACCATGGGGATGGAGATAGTCCTTCACTAAACCGTCATTTTTTCAATCAATCAACTGGTTTATTCTCCAATTATCTATTGGCTTCTATAGTCTCTGACTGTAGGCTCATACTGATTCATTCTTTCCTTTTTTGGTATTATATATTTCAAATGACTATTTCATCATCATTGCATAATAATCTAAACTATTCTTCGAAGGTCATTCTGAGATCCTTCCATGATGTTTTCTTGGTAGCCTCCAACTTCTTGTCTCGATCGATGGCAATCCCCCCTCAAGGTGGTCGGAAAGGCTTTTAACCACTCATCCTAGTCGTTTTCTCCATTTGCTTTCCCTATGGTTATACACATCTTGCATTGATGTGTTGGGTGGTCTGTCGGAAGTTTTTGTTTCTCGATTATTCCTGCCATTCTAGTTTGTCGAATATTGTCTTGTGTGTTTACCGCAAGAAAAGGTATTTCCCCTCCTTTTCCTTGTACCTCTTCCTCGGCCAAATTAGAGCTTCCTTCATAGCTTGCTCATTAATCCCTTTATATTGGTGTTTTCGAGTTTGTCCATTCAACCCTTGTTTCTAGTTTCTCGGAAATAGCCAAGTTTTCTATTCTTGTTATGGTAGTTTCAATTAAGTTCTCCACCTCCAATTCAAAGTGGTTGGGTTCTTGTAGCTGCCTCCTTCTACCTGACTCACTGAGTTCTTTTAGGCCACAACGCCTCTCCCCTTATTTCCTGGCACATAATGCCTGTCATAATGAAGCGTCTTCCTCAATTTCCTCCTGCCAATCACCTTGGGTTTTTATTTGGTACTAGAGCATTAATTGTATTGTTGCTCGGACATTCTATGTCGTGAGGTATCCTACTCTTGTGTTCCCCATTGGTTTCGTTTAGCAAATTGGTGGAGCACTTGTTGCTTTTATTGCTCCTGTTGTACTTTGACACATTGTTCCTCCAACTATACTAGGTTCTTTGCCAACAATCGAGGGATTTTTCCAAGGAGATCATATGCTACCAATGAGACCAAAAGTTCATCGCATATCATGCTCTCTGAAACCACTCTCTCCCGAGCTTCCTTTTGCACGTACTAATCAACTGAAACTTCTCATGCCTGCACCAGATCTTGTGTCACTTGATCTTCCCTTGTCACTTCATCCTCCACTTCATTGACTATGACTAGTACTTGCTATTGGAATGGGGACCCATCACTCCTTCACCGCCATTGCCATGAACTTATAATCTGAAGACCTCCAAGTTTAAAGACATGCAACAAGGCCAAAAATGTAAAATGATTCTAAGCTACCATTCACCCAATAGTCTATCTAGTATATCAACAATCTGAATCAAAGGCAATATTAAACAGATACAATAACATGCAATGCGAAGGAAATGATTTCTTATATTGATAGGAAAAAAGCCCATACAAAATCTGTCTTTACATTACTTCAATCAGTCCTTATGTAGTATTCATGTTGGATAAATAAACCAACAGACGCACCCCTTTGCTACAACCAACTACCCAACTCCCTTACTAACAACTTTTAACATGAAATATACTAATGATTTATTACTGACCTACAATTGCAGTCTTGGGAGAGGGAAATGTGAAGCCCCATTCAATCTTGACACCAGAAAGCTGCAACATCCAAAAGCCTTTCCTATAACTTGTTGAGCAACTAGGGGAGTACTACTAATAGAGCCAACCATGAGCCAAGGATGAAAATCAAGAGCAAATGCATCTAGAATCGGTAAGGGGCAAGAGTAGAGAACACCATGTCAAATTAAATTGGAGATCATAAAAAAGCCTTCACAATAAGGGAGGCACCACATTAAGAATCACTCCAATGGAAGATTGTCGATGTAGGGTTAATCCATACTAGCTGATGTCACCTCTCCTCACCTATATTCCAAGCAGAAGAGGTATTCCTTCCAACTTTTTCTTTGTACATACTTCAGCCAAATGACTGTAAGAAAACCACAAATACCAATGGAAAGAAATATTTTCACAATCAAGACATTCAGTCCAAGAGTGATGCCCTACCATCAAATTAATCACTTCTAAATTCTAATAGAAGAAAGTCCCATCTAATCAAGCAACTGCGCATACGTCAAAAGGAGACAAGGCTATGAGGTAAATCAAAAAGGGCATTGTCAATACTAGTCAAGCTAGATAATTGATCATCATACAAACCTGAATAGGAGCTAAAGGAAAGGAAGTTGACAAAGAAACGAACTTGAGGAACCACAACTTCACACACTTCTATAAGGAACTCTATACACACAAGTAGAGAAACATATCATTAGACAAGGGTTTCCAAGTTTTAGATACCCCTCATGCAACTTTATCAAGCTCAGCTGTAATTAATGTAATCAACAAACGAAATCTTGCTCTATGTATCTCACTCAGTCCTTGCATATCCCAGACACCATGACCACCAATGGGATACTTATAGACCTACGCATGATTCGTTGAGAGCATATCTAGCTCTCTTCAGCAGGCTTGTGATCATTAGCAATAAAGTCAATAGCAAAATCATCTATTGAAGATACTTGCAAAGACAACAATCTACATGCTACATGTCAAGAAAATGACAATGGTACTACACTCCATGAGCCATCACCTCCCTAAAGTCTTATCAAAAAATTCAACTAAAAGTCATTAGCAAGTAATGAATCAAAACTGACATTATTAAATCTCTATTGATCTAGTGAGCATGGATCTACACTAACATTTACCAGAATCCCAAAAGTATTCCACAAAAGATTATATTAACCCACTGAAAATTTAAGTTCAACAAATTTGTACTAAAATTTCATACCACAACAGAAACAATGCCAGGAAACAAGCCAGCACAAATAACTGCTCGGACCAATGACTGATTATGAGATAACCCATTGCAGGTATTAGCATCAGCATCCACCAAGCCAGCATCTTTCAACAGAAAACTAAATTGTTTTCGAAGAGAATTAATGGCCTGCATTGTTTGAGGTGAGAGAAAATTCCTCCAACAGTATTCATAGGATGATCCAACTCTTTCAGCATCTTTCCAGCCTTCATATGCACGTACAAGAGCCATATGGTCACTGTAATCCTTTGCTGAAAATCGTAATCTTGCTGCATCGGCCACCTGGAAAAGAATGTACAAATCATGTCAACTTTGATTTTCTTGTTCTCAAGTAGATTTTTAAACACAAAATTAATAAAGGTTGGAGGGAATTCAATGCCAAACAAGACAGATGGTAGTGCAATCTCAAATGTCATGTCTAAAGTATAAACTGATATATCATAATCACCATTTTATAAAAGTTACCAAATATTCCACTAAAACAAAAATAAATTCGTTCAGATACTGCAGACTTATTTGAAATTAATCTACACAAGATTTATCTGTTGTACTAATACTTACCAAGAAATAAAAACAGGAAACCACACTTGCCGATATTGAAATGGAGAAACAACACAAATCTTAAGAATAGCTAAAATTGTTGTCAGCAAACATTTATCTTACCAGATACATACACGAATCTTTATTGCAAGTTACTCCACAAAAAATAGTAGTCTCATTTTAAAATGTAGTGTAGGATTTCGATAACAGGTTGCCAAAATTCACACTGAAAAAGCAGTCCAACATTGCCTGGAATTGTAAATAAAGTACAATTACAAGTACTCGAGAATCTTCATAATTGTCTATTTTCTGTTAATATATATAAATGTCAGAGTGGAATTCTCGAAAAAATTATCATTTCATTAAATGCAACAATATCATTTTAATTATTGAAATTTGTAAACAAGTGTGAAACAGGTGTATTGACAATTGAGAGAAAAATGGCATGCTTTTGGTAAATGAAGGTAGTTGATTGTTTGTGAGTACTAATACATCTCCTAGGTCAGTACTCCCCTTCATATAATGAACATTTGGACAACTGCATTTCTTCCCACTAAAAAGTATTATTCAAATAGGTCAGAGGCAGTTTCAAAAGGCATGCCACACAAAGATTGTCACATCCCACTAACATTGCTAGTCTCTAGCAAATAGCCTAATGAATGTATTCATGGTGATCTAAATCAACACTGCATTAGATATACAGACATAAAGCCCATGATAAAATGATGTAAACAGCAGTTGAGCTAGAGTTATAACGAGTTAAATAAGAATTCACCAAAAAGCCAATACATTTCACCTACTGTCAAATGGGATGATCTTAAGTGGTAAGTCAATGGTCACTCCTAGTGGAAATGCATGCTCAGATTGTCATTGGTAAATATTGTGTAGCCGACGGGTTGATGTCGTCAGTTCTTGTTATGTAGCCGATGGGCCCTTCGGCAATTGTGATGTAGCCAACCGACCCCTTTGGGAAGGTTCTTTGGAAAATATATATACACCCTCCGGGATCATCATCATAAGCATTATGTAATCTCTTCGGCATATATGCGAATAATAAAATAAGTACTGTTGTTTTTGTCTATTGTCTGTATGCATTAATCTATTTACTCCATACGGTAAACATTTGGCATCGTTGCCCGATGAACCTAGAACGAGAGAGGAATGAAGACTAATGCCAAATAAGCTAAACAAGGATAGAAATAAGATAAAGGGAAAAGATGGAATACGCACTGTGCAAGAAAATTTAATTTTGACACAACAGGCCGAGCACAAACGAAGGTTTCAGCAGATTGCCAACGGACACTAAAGTACCAAGGAATTGTTGGAAAAGACTCGACAGCAGGTGGAATTGGTGGAAGAAGCAAGGGAGGAGTTTTTGAACCTGTATTCGTCGAGGGAAGAGAATCCAGACGGAAGGGAATTAAATCTCATGGCTCAAAGTGCCGAGGGAGCACGAGCATGGAATGAACTCTTCGTCCGCGATACACTTCCGGAACGAACAAGTTTGCTTAACAAAGACCCTTCTTCACCAAACAACACAGTTGTTAGGGATAAGACAACTTCCTAAAACAGCGTCAATGTTGGAGTGCAAAACGTTGGTGCCAGAATACAAAGCGTTGGTGTCAGGATACAAAGTGTTGGTATCGAAGAGCAGAGCGTTGGTGTCAAGATACAAAGCGTCGGTGTCGGAGTACAAAACAGTGTTGGTGTCACAGTGCCGAACAGCGCCCATCCACAAAATCAAGTAATAATGGCAAGACCAAAGGAGAAGTTGCCAAAGTTTGATGGTGATGGAACGGCCGATCCAATCCGACACTATAAAACATGTGAAACAATTTGGAGGGCAAATGGCATAATAGATACAAATGAATGGGTCTGACAATTTCCGACAACCCTAAGAGGTGTAGCAATTGATTGGTTTGCCGATATGGATCCCGAAAACTTAACAAATTGGGGCGGACGTGTAAAAGGAATTTACCATCGACTTTCAACTGCTACGCGACAACAATGAGATCGTAGCAGAGATATACAACACGAAGCAAGGAAAAAATAAAACAGTTCAAGTAAATGCCAGAAAATTAACAGACTTAATAAACAAGATGGAAAGTAAGCTAGCAGATGGACTCCAAGAGAGATGGTTCATTAAAGGACTATGCCTAAAGTTACAGAAGAAGATGAAGATTGTGCCACCATCGTCATACACTGAAGCATACAATCGGGCGATGAACTTAGAAAGTGAGCAAAAAACAAAAAAGAAGAAGAGTAGCTCATCCGAGTCAAATAATGAGGTGTCTTCGGAAGAAGAGAGCAGCGATGACGAAAAGGGCAGCAAGAAAGTCCGAGCTCTCCAGAAGGATATAATCTGAATGATGAAAGAATTTAAGAACATGCAGAAAGAGACGAAGGGAAATGACCTCTAGTGCACGGAATGTAAGACAGAAGGTCACACGAAGGGATCCTGTCCAAAGAACCAGTTCTGCGAGATTTGCCAAATCATAGGACATTCCACAAAGGAATGCCCCTTCAATATGAAAACAAGAGGACCTCAACAAGTGCTCCTGACCCAGGAGGTTTCCGCATCAGGAGGGAGCAGAAACACCAATAATGAGGGTGCCACTTCAGGTGGGTACAGAAATAATAAACGAGGGCAAAACAACAACAATGCCAACAATAATAATGGGAGCTGCAACCAAATTTAGTACGACGCGAACGGTCGCCCGATGATACAACACCAAGCATGCAATTTGTGGGGCCACTTTGCCCGAGACTGTACAACGACAAACACACCGAAGTTGTTATGCAGATGGTGTGGTCCAGGAGATCATGAAGATGCCAAGTGCCTGAAATCAGGAGTGAATTTGATCACCATTGGGACAAACGAAGAGGAGGTTCTAGCAATCACACGGAAGCAAGCAAAACTGTACCTCGACCCGATGGAGGAAAAGAAGAGATTAGAGAAAACATTGGCTGAAATTGAGAAGGCAACGCAGGCAAAGAAAGCACACTTGAAAGACACTACCGATACCTCAACAAGGAACTGCATGGAACAAAACATCGTACGGCAGATACTACAAACTGAAGTACTAGTCAAAATAAACGATTTGTTGCTCACAATGCCTCAACTTCGATCAGCACTCACAAACATCGCTCCAACTGCCAAACCACCGAAAGAACATGGAAAGAAGGAAAGTGGAGCAAGTGCAGAGGACCCAATGCTGCTAGCTCTTGCATCCAGATGACATCCGGTGGTCGTTGAGATGGGAATTCTGGGAACTGTTTTGGCAAACACAATTGTGGACGGTGGGTCCAGTGTGAATGTGTTACCGGAGGATACCTGGAAGAGGTTGGGACAGCCGATGTTGTGGCCACCTACGTTCCAATTACTAATGACAGATGAACACGGCATTAAACCTCTCAGCGTCCTAATGGCACAACCAGTGACTATCGAAACACAGTCGTTCCTACTTGAATTCGTCATCATCCCATTGAAGAGGAGAGGATATGATGCCATTCTGGGCCGAGGATGGCTTGTACAACCAAGGGTTAAGCATGATTGGAAGAAGAATACACTATCAACGGAAAGTAGGGGACGACGATTCACTATTGATTTACACACACAAATGGTGGGTGAAGAAGCCATATCATCTGATTCTGAAGAAGAGGATGAAGGAAAGTAGCGATTGGAACCCAATGAGGAAGGAGTCCTACGGTTGGAAGGTGGATCGACAGACGATAATTTGGATTCGGTGAAGGGTCTTTTCCACTGGCAGATGGAGGATTACGAGCCCTTTCCGAGCTGTAATATGTTAAGGATCGACAAAGGTGAGAAAGAAGAGGAAAATGAATGTCTGAAGGAATACAAAGAAGCGGAAGAAGGAAAGGCGGTTATGGCTGAAGCTAAAGGGAAGAACATACAGTACGAACCCAGAAAAAGAAAGATCCCAGCGTACAGAACACAGTGAACCGACTGCACGGAAAAAAAAGGTTACAATGCACCACGAATGTACTAGAAAGGTGTGAACAGCAAGGAAAACACATTGTACAGTCTACATAGGAAACAAAAAGGAAGGGCTTAATAAAAACTTCAGAAGTACGGAGTGAAGGTTCTAAAATCAATAATAGAATTATTGATGGCAAGGAGTGGCAACCAACAGAATTCATGGTACCGAGTATCGAGAACAAACAAGGCGATATGGAAAACCTGAGGGAGAGATCGTGTAACTTAAATAAACTTGATGAGCGACGACTACAGGCACAATGGGCCACGGAGGTGACACAAAACAAAGCATGGCATAATAAACACCTAAAATTGAACAAGTTCCAACCAAGACAACTAGTGTTGAAGTATGACGGACAGAGCAAAATCAAACCAGGCAAGTTCAAAGTCAAATGGATCGAATCATACCAGATCCAGGAGGTAGGTGATAATAGAGCAATAAAGTTGTGGACATTAGATGGAGAAGGAATACTAGAGGCCGTGAACAGTTTGAAGCTAAAGATGCACCATGCCAAAACGATCCCCTCATCGTCAGAGAATGACGAAACTCGAAAGGAGAATTGATTTTTTAAAAAAAGAAAATTGAAAAAAAAAAACAACAAATCAAAACAGCTCAAAATGAGTAACATATGATACCAAAGGGAAGGGAAGCACATAACAAGTAGTAAAACATAAGCAATTGCTAGAAAAAGTGTGGAATCAGAAGAAAATGACAAAAATGGTGTGTTCTATGGAGTTTTGTGTGGGTTTGAGAGTGCTAATTTGGTCTTGGTGGCGGAGGCGATGCCCCCTAGACCCCCAATCGGTGCAGTTATCAATCGTGGGACATATGACCAATTGATGAGACCTAGAGCTGATGCAGGCATACTGTGCCAGAGGTGGAAAGATCAACGGAGCAAGCCCTTCGAGAGGGTTGATACGCTTTGAGGCACTTGGAGTAGGTGTTGGACATTAAGCTGTCTTGGTGGATGCATAGAGAGCTTAGGAGGAGCTAATCATCCAGTTGAAGGCAGTACAGCGATACTTGGCTCAAGGTACCAAGGAGTTAGAAGCAGAGAGCAGCACGGGTGGCTATCAAGGTTAGCTTGATTAAGGAGACAGTATTGTGTTAGCAGAGGCTACAAATGCAATGTGGTTTGGAGACCAGGTTGGTGCAGGCATGGGACAAATGTGAAAGTGGTGTGACAGAAACAAATCTATCTTGTTGTTGTTAGTCAATTAATGTATTCCGTTTTGTTAATTTGCCTTGCATATTTTGTAATTGTTGTCCGAAGACGACTTTTTCTTTTGGGGGGGTGATGTCATCGGTAAATATTGTGTAGCCGACGGGTTGATGTTGTCGATTCTTGTTATGTAGCTGACAGGCCCTTCGGTAATTTTTATGTAGCCGACAAACCCCTTCGGGAAGGTTCTTAGGAAAGTATATATACGCCCTCCGGGATCATCATAATAAACATTATGTAATCTCTTCAACATATATGCAAATAATAAAAGAAGTACTGCTGTTTTTGTCTATTGTTTGTATGCATTAATCTATTTACCCCATACGGTAAACATAGATCCCCATAAGACATATTACATGCTTGTCATATAAATGTTACACATTCAATTAAGAAACCTACCATTTAAAATTTTGGGTGCAGTACATCCAAATGAAGTTATCTAGCTTGGGTTAATTTAATAAAAGAGATACCATTGCTGGTGGCATTTGAGGCGATAGTAAAGAAGGCAGGGCTGCAAGTTCATAATGGACAAGCAAACAAAAATGGATCCAAGAAGTATAGGAAATAGAAAGAACCACATAGCTTGAAGAACATATAGAAGAAAAATGAAACTAAGCAAGACAACCTACAAAGTTCCCTTTTTGGATGAAATGCGAAATTCTTCCAAAACTGTGTCCTAGTGTTTTCTTAAGGAATTTGATACTCTTTCCAAAAATTTCTTATGGGACGGAAATGTGAAAAATCAAAAATGGACTCTTGTGAATTGGGATTTGATCTCAAATTGTCAAAGCTTGATTGTCAAGCTTTAGCTGCTAAACTATATTGGAGATAACGCTAATAAAATCACGAATAGCTGTGTGCTACAGTTCTTAACTCCAAATATCTAGGTGTATCTAATGAAGATATTCCAGAGATGGAGTTGAGAAAGTCTCCATGATTTGGAGGACTATTAAGACAAGGGCATTGCTTATAAAGCGAGGATTCTTTGGCATAAACAAAGGATGATGCGTTGTTCTGGGATGGCTCCTAGGATAATCGTCCCCCTATCACCTCAGCCTTTCCCCGAAACCAATTTCTCCATGAAAATTTTGTAGAAATAGGTTGGCCTAGGGTTAGTGATTTTAGTAGTCTGTCCTTTGGAGGGATCCTTAGTCCCATAGTCGAAAAAAACTACAATATATATTGTGAGCCACTATCCAGACGATTTATGTCATTTATAGCATTGGCTTTTTCCTACCAAAAAATTGCAGCAAGTTTTTCTCACTTTTACGCAGGAATATAATGCCTTAAACATGTTAATACCATGACCCGTTAGCACAAAAGACAAAAAAATTAGGTGTTCTTAATCGTTTTTAAGCTTCTCATAAAGCAAAAAATGTCATCGGGGAATCCAAAAAAGGTTTCAAGGAAAAAACGTTGTGGGAATCCGGAAAAAATGACACACAGGTGTCCAAAGAAAATTGAGTGGGGGTCTGAAAAACAAAACAAGAAGTTGTTTCACAGCCATCTCAGAAGTCATGGGTTTTTGGTAAGTTGGGGGTCTATGACTTCTGCAAAATCCAGAATCAAGGGTCTGTGATTGAGCAAAAACTTCAAGCTTAGGTATTTAAAAGTTAGAACGATACAAATTTAAAATGATATTCCAGAATCCATGCAATGTTATTTATTATTAACCATAAAATAAATATTAATAAAATTGAAATAAACATACAGTAAAATTTAATGATATTAAATAGATTCAAAATGTTTAAACTTTACTATATGATTTAGTGATAATCATACAATAAAGTTCAAAGTTTCAAACATTTCAAATCTATTAAATATCATTGCATGGATTCAGGAATATCATTGAATGGATTCTAGAATAAACATACAGCATGAGTAAATATTTAAAAAATTGAAATAAAAATACAGTAACCAATTAGTATTTTTTTATCATGATAAACAAATATAAGGTGTCTATAAATAAATATGAGTGAATGATAAATGATGAATTTTATACATATTTACTATATGTTTATAAATATCAAAATTCATTAAAGATTGTATTTCACATTTCTGATTTTTTTCCTTACACAATATAGAATTCTCGTGATTAAGAAATCTCTACTGGCAAAGCAAGGGACCCTTTATCGAAACATGAAATGTCCCTTTTTCTGATTTTATATGATATTTCAAGCCTCTAATCAAATTTTTAAAATCAAACAACCAATATTTCAAAGATCCACCAATTTCTCAATAAACCCCAAATCAGGTATGCCCGAAATAGTGCCAAAAACTTCACAGCTTCACATATTATTAATAAATCTGAATGTGGACATTTTTACAGAAATTTCAGCAGCATAACAGCCCACAAAATGACATTTTCAGATCTGTATAACATTTATACAACAGCTCCCAAACGTAAGGCAAAAACAATGCTCATCGGGCTCCCGAAAATAACACAAAATAGCTCGGAAACACCACAAAAACACTAATAATCTATCACAGAAGTTTAACCACGACCCAATACATATATTCAGCACTATTTTAACATCTAAATGTCTGAAATATAGTAGCAACCCAAACTGATATGAAATACTCAACCAGAAACACCAAACTCTTACAAAAAACACACTCGAAAACTCACAAATTTGCACTGTTCAGCACAAGGGCAAACTCTGCATGAGCTTGCACATGGAATGGCTTTAAACTCCTGTCCTTAGCCTTCCTAGAAACTTGCAAACTCCCGTCCTTGGGTCTACTTCTCCACAGATTTGGCAGCCTCTGAAGAACAACAAAGCAATGAGCAAAAATCAAGTTTTGGAATGTGCCCAAAATGCCTCCAAATCCCTTAAAAAATTGCATAACCCTAACTCACGTCCAAGAGGGGTTAATAAAATATATTTTAATAATAATTTTTCATTTATTAGTCCATTGGTTTCCAAAAGTTAGCCCCTTTTTCCAAAACTTCACCTTTTTGAGCCTGCCTGCCTTAGCAAAGATTATTATTTTAATTATTTGAAAAGGGGACATTACAAAACATGGGATCCCCGAAGCAAAACTAAGAGATGTCCAATGTATCCATTACCGCATATGACTTCCGCATAAGCTGATTGAAATTCATCTTGCAAAAATTCCATATAATGATATTACACTATGTGATAAATGTCCAAAGAGGCTTTGACAAGCCTTGAAGCATACACACAAAAGAAGGTAGTAAAAAATAGGACGTTGGAAGCCATGGGAGCCCCAATTGGGGGTTTTAGTTATATAGGATCACAAACAGGTACAGAGGCTTCTTCTATTATTGGGCCATAGTTACGAGGTCAAGAAATGTGGGTGAGTCTTTGTCAAACTTTTGGGTTCCACGTAACACTTATGGTGCTCAACCTAACTTGCTCGGTCCTGCATGGAACAAACAGATGCATGAGAAGACAAGGTTGGGAATTGCTACAATGATATTCCCTTCAATGCTTTATGTAGTCCATATTGAGATCAAATTGTCACTTCAATTTCTGTGTCTAGTAAGGGATTCAAAGCCACAACTTGTTATGAGGTGAGTGGACTGTTGTTAGACAATGAGGTAAAAACCATTCATCAGCTTGTGGAAAAAAAAAAAAGTTTAGGAATAGAGAGGCTACACTATTATATTTGATAGATGGATAAATAGCAAGAATAGGACACTCGTCAACTTTGTCGGTGTTTCAAGGGGAGAATTAGTATTTCTAAAATCAATTGATACCTCTAATCAAGTGAACAATAAAGAAATTTTGTGCAACATGTTAGATAAGGTGGTAGTGGAAGTGGGAGTGGCTAATGTCATCAAAATTGTGACTGATAATGCAACTGCATATGTGGCAGCCAGTAGACTTCTGATGAAAAGGCATTCCCCATTATTTTGGAGTCCTTGTGCTGCCCATTGTCTTGACTTGCTTATTGAGGACCTAAGAAAACTGAGTTGGTTAGAGAAGGTGGTTGAAAATGGAAGGAATACTGCAAAGTATATCTACAATCATACATGGGTCGCAAGTCATTGCGAGAACACATTGGTGGTAAGGATCTTGTACAAGTAGGGGTCACACACTCTACTACTAATTTTCTCAACTTGCAAAGCATATTGGAAACATTGAATAATCTAAGGCGTATGTTTTTTAGAGTGAAATGGTTAGGGAGTCCTTATGGCAAGAAGCTTGAAGCACAGAAGGTTATGAAGGTTGTGTTTGATGTTAGATTTGGCAAGCTAATGGAGGAGATCAACAACTAAGTTCTAAATGTTTACCGTATGGGTTAATAGATCAGTAATGCATATAGACAATAGATACGAACAGCAGTACTCCTTTTATTATTCGCATATGCCAAAGACATTACATTATGCTTATGATAATGATTACAATGATCCCGAAGGGTGTATATATACTTTCCGAAGAACCTTCCCGAAGGCCCGTCGGCTACATAACAAGAACCTTCCCAAAGGGCCGGTCAGCTACACGGTATTTACCGACGACATACATCCTGACACACACCCTATCAGCTACATAATATTTACCGATGACATACATCCTGACACACACCCTGTCGGCTACACAATATTTACCGATGATGCTTATGATGATGATTACAATGACCCCGAAGGGTGTATATATACTTTCCGAAGAACCTTCCCGAAGGCCCATCGGCTACATAACAAGAACCTTCCCAAAAGTCTCGTCGGCTACACAGTATTTACCAACGACATACATCCTGACACACACCCTGTCGGCTACATAATATTTACCGATGACATACATCCTGACACACACCTTGTCAGCTACACAATATTTACCGACGACATACATCCTAACACACACCCTGTCGACACAGTATTTACCGACAACATACATCCCGACACACACCCTGTCGACTACACAATATTTACCGACGACATCATCACCCCCAAAAGAAAAAGTCGTCTCCAGACGACAATTACAAAATATCTGAGACAAATTAACAAATGAAACACATTAACTGACTAACTACAACAAGATAGATCTGCCTCATCACTTTCACATTCATCCAAACACCTACTACGAGTGCCTCAAAGCAGAACATCCCTCTCGAAAGGCTTGCTCCAGTGCTCTCTCCACCTCTGGTATGCAACCACTCCATGCTTGCAGCATTATTTTATATCGCCGTACAGCAGACTTTATTGATGCCTCCAGGAAGTACGATGCCTCCAGGAAAATACGGTGCCTCCAAGAATGTTTGTGCCTCCAGGAAGTATGGTGCCTCCAGGAATGTCTGTGCCTCCAAGAATATATGGTGCCTCAAGGAATGTCGATGCCTCCAAGAATGTACGGTGCCTCTAGGAACAATGCCTCCAGGAACAATGCCTCCAAGAATGATATCTCTGGGTTGGAACTTGTTTAGTTTCAGGTGTTTATCATGTCACGTTTTACGCCTGTTCTGTGTCACCTCCGTGGCCCATTGTGCCTGCAATCATCGTTCATCAAGTTTATTTAAGTTACACGATCTCTCTCTCAAGTTTTCCATATTGCCCAGTTTGTTCTTGACACTCGATACCATGAATTCCGTCGGCTGCTATTCCTTGCCATCAATAATTGTATTCTTGATTTTAGAACCCTCACTCCATACTACTGAAGCTTTTATTAAACCCTTCCTCTTCGTTTCCTGTGTAGACCGTATGATGTGTTTTCATTGCTGCCGACACTTTTCTACTATATCCCTAGTTCAACATAACATTTTCTTTCTACGCAGTCGTACAGTGGAATCTTTCCTTTTTCTAGGTTTGTACTATATGTTCTTCCCTTCAGCTTTAGTCATAACCGCCTTTCCTTCTTCCGCTTCTCTATATTCCTTCGGACATTTATTTCTCTCTTCTTTCTCACCTTCGTCGACCCTTAACATATTACAGCTTGGAAAGAGCTCGTAATCCTCCATTTGCCAATGGAAAAGGCTGTTCAAGAGTCTAGGTCATCCTCATTCAACCCTCCTTTCAATCTCAATACTCCGTCTTCATTAGGTTTCATTCTCTTCTTCCCCTCGTCATCCTCCCCACCTTTGCCTTCAAAATCCGACAACGTTGCCTCCTCACCTACCATTTGTGTGTAAATCAATAATGAATCGTCGTCCCCTACTTTCCATTGATAGTGTATTCTTCTTCCAATCATGCTTGACCTTCGCTTGCACGAGCCATCCACGGCCCAGAATAGCATTGTCCCCTCTCCTCTTCAACGGGATGATGATGAAGTCGAGCAGGAACGGTTGTATTCCAATCGTCACTGGTTGTGCTATCAGGACGCCGAGAGGTTTAATGTCGTGTTGATCTGCTGTTAGCAAGTGGAATGTAGGTGGCCACAACATCGGCTATCCCAACTTCTTCCAAGTGTCCTCCGATAACACATTCACATTGGACCCTCCATCCACAATTGTGTCTGTCAGAACAATTCCCAGAATTCCCATCTTGACTACCACTGGATGCCGTCTGGATGTGAGGGCTAGCAGCATCAAGTCCTCCATATGTGTTCCACCTTCCTTCTCCCTTGTTCTCCTGATAATTTAGTAGCGGGAGCGATGTTCGTGAGTGCCGATCAGAGTTGAGGCATTGTGTGTAGCAGATCATTTATCTTGACTGGTACTTCAGTTTGTAATATCTGTTGTACGATGCTTTGGCGCAATTTCTTGCTAAGGTACCAATAGTGTCCTTCAAGTGTGCTTTGTCCACCTACGTCACCTTCTCAATTTTCGCCCGTCTTTCCTGCACTTTCTTCTTTTCTTCCATCGGGTCAGGGTATAGTTTTGCTTGCTTCTGTGTAATTGCCAAAACCTCCTTTTCGTCAGTCCCGATGGTGATCAAATTTACTCCTGATTTTGGGCACTTGGCATCTTCATGATCTCCCAAACCGCACCATCTGCATAACAACTTTGGTTCGTTTACCATTGTACAGTCTCGGGCAAAGTGGCCCCACAAATTGCATTGAACCATCAGGCGTCCGTTCGCATTGTATTGAATTCAACTGCGGCTCCCATTATCATTAGCATTGTTGTTGTTTTGCCCTCGTCGATTATTTTTGTATCCTCTCGACGTGGCACCCTCCATACTGGTGTTCCCACTCCCTCCTAACACGGAAGCCTCCTGTGTCGGGAACACATGTTGAGGTCCTCTTGTTTTCATATTGAAGGGGCATTCTTTTGTGGAATATCCCATGATCTGGGAGATCTCGCAGAACTGGTTCTTCGGACAGGATCCCTTCGTATGGCCTTCTGTCTTGCAGTTTGTGCACCATAGCTCATTTCCCTTTGTCTCCTTCTACATGTTCTTAAATTCTTTCATCATTTGGATCATATCCTTTTGGAGGGCTTGAACCTTCCTGCTGCCCTTTTGTCATCGCTGCTCTCCCCTTCTAAAGATGTGTCGTCATTTGAATCGGATGAGCTACTCTTCTTCTTCTTTTTTGTCTTTTGCTCACTTTCTAAGTTCATTGCTTGATTGTATGCTTCAGTGTATGACGATGGTGGCACAATCTTCATCTTCTTCCGCAACTTCAAGTGTAGGCCTTCAATGAACCATCTTTTTTTGCAGCCCGTCAGCCAGCTTATTTTCCATTTTAATTATCAAGTCTTTTAATTTCTTGGCGTAGACTCAGACTGTTTCATTTTTCCCCTATTTTGTGTTGTATATCTCTACTACGATCTCGTTGTCGTCGCGCAATAGTTGAAATTCTGTAATAAACTCCTTTTTGATGTTGTCCCAATTGTTTAACTTTTGGGGATCTATATCGGCAAACCAATCAATTGCGACACCCCGTAGGATGGCTGGAAACTGTCGAGCCCATTCATTTGTATCTATTACGCGATTCGCCCTCCAAATCGTTTCGCATGTTTTACAATGTCAGATTGGATCAGCTGCTCCATCACCATCAAATTTTGTTAATTTTTCTTTTGTCCTGCCATTATTACTGGATGCTATGTAGGGGCGTTGTTCGGCACTTCGACACCGGCACTATTCTGCACTCTGACCTCGACGCTTCGTATTCTGGTACCAACGCTTTGTATCCCGACACCAATGCTTTGTATTCCAGCACCAACGCTTTGCTCTCTAGTACCAACGCTTTGTATCCCAACACCAACCTTTGTGTTTCGGCACCAACACTTTGCTCTTCGGTACCAATGCTTTGTCTCCCAACACCAACACTTTGTATTCCGACACCAACACTCTACACTCGGGTACCAACGCTTTGTATCCCAACACCAACGCTTTGTATTCTGGCACCAATGCTCTGCTCTCTGATACCAACACTTTGTATCCCGACACCAATGCTTTGTATTCCAGCACCAACACTTTGCTCTCCGGTACCAACACTTTGTATCCCAACACCAACGCTTTGTATTTCGACAGCTGTGCTTTTTGGTGAAGAAGGGTCTTCGTTAAGCAAATTTGTCCATTCTGGAAGTGTATTGCGGACGAAGAGTTCACTCCACACTCGTGCTCCTTCGGCACTCTGAGCCATGTGAGTTAATTCCCTTCCATCTGTATTCTCTTCCCTCGACGAATATAGGTTCAAAAATTCCTCCCTTACTTCTTCTACCAATTCCACCCGCTGTTGAGTCTCCTCCAACAATTCTTCAGTGCTCTATATCCATCAGCAATCTTCTAAAACCTCCTACGTTTGGCTTGTTGTGCCAGAATTAGATTTCCTTGCGCTGTGCGTATTTCATCCTTTTCTTTCAACTTATTCTTATTCTTGTTCAGCTAATTCGGCATTAGTCTTCATTCTTCCACCTTTCCAGGTCCATTGGGCAACGGCGCCAAATGTTTACCGTACTGGGTAAAGAATCAATGCATACAGACAATAGATAAGAACAGCAATACTTCTTTTATTATTCGCATATGCCAAAGACATTACATTATGCTTATGATGATGATTACAATGATCCCGAAGGGTATATATATACTTTCCGAAGAACCTTCCCAAAGGCCCGTCGGCTAAATAACAAGAACCTTCCCGAAGGGCCCATCGGCTACACAGTATTTACCGACGACATACATCCTAACACACTTTGTCAGCTACATAATATTTACTAACGACATACATCCTGACACACACCCTATCAACTACACAATATTTACCAACGATGCTTATGATGACGATTACAATGATCCCGAAGGGTGTATATATACTTTCCAAAGAACCTTCCCAAAGGCCCATTGGCTACATAACAAGAACCTTCCCGAAGGGCCCATCGGCTACACAGTATTTACCGATGACATAAATCCTGACACACACCCTCTCAGCTACATAATATTTACCAACATACATCCTAACACACACCCTGTCGGCTACACAATATTTACTAATGACATACATCTTGACACACACCCTTTCAGCTACACAGTATTTACCGACAACATACATCCTGACACACACCTTGTCGGCTACACAATATTTATCGACAACACTAAAGTCTTGATTGATGAGTTTTTTTTGTCCAGGTGTTAGCACCATTGGCAAAGGTTCTACGAATTATGGATGGGGATAAAAACCCCATGGGGTTTCTATATAAGGCCATGGAGGGGGCCAAAGAGGCCATTCAACACTTGTAAAGGCCAAATCAGACCAATTATAGACCCATATGGAACACAATCGATCGCAGGTGGAATTGACAACTCCACCAACATATTCATGCACATGCCTACTACTTGAAGCCCAAGTTCTATTTCTTTGATGATTTTAGAGCAGATGTAGAGGTTCAAATTGGCTTGGACACATATATTCGAAGATCGGTTACTGATTTGGACCTTCGAGACCTCATATTTGACGAGTTGCAAAGCTACAAAAGGGAAGAGGGGTCATTGTTTTCTTCTCCTGATTGCAAACATAGGACAAACATAGGAGATATACGCTACAGCCAACTAAAAATGAACATGTGTTTAATTTTATTATACCATTTATTTCACTCATTAACTTTATTTAAATCTTCACCACATCATAAATGGCTTTCTTTAATCCTTGCAGATCTGTGGTGGGAAGATTATGGTGCCACAATGCCTAATCTTCAAAAGCTTGCCATCCAAATCTTATCACAGCCTACTAGTGCTTCTAGCCGCGAAAGAAACTGGAGTACTTTTGAGAACATACCCACAAAGAAGCGCAATATTTTTGACTTAGAAGCGCTTGAATGACTTGATAAATATGTGGTACAACCTTCGTTTACATGGAAAGAAGGTGCAAGGGAAAGCTTCATATGAAGCACTTGACTCGGATGACATTGATCCCTATTCAGCAAATTGGATCGTTCCTCTAGATGGTGAGGATGTAGATACCGAACACAAAAAATACTTACTTCAATCCCATATCAATCATGGTTCACGTTACATTAGCTTCAAAATCAAAATTGAAACCTAAGGATCAATAAAGAAAGGCAAAAGAGATAGAGAGCAACTAGTTATCACAGTCACAAAAAAAGTATGATTCATTTTAACTGATTATGCCTGGATAATAAATCTTTAAACAAAAGAAATAGGCATTAAAGTATTATTTTACATAGATAAGAAAATACATAATGTAGTGGTACAATATCTCAAGCAAGTAATTCTTACGGGACCACATACATCTTTCTTATCTTGCGGTAGCAAAAAAGGATCCCTGACACTTAATCCTGAAGCAATTGTGAGTACAGGATCTAGGCAGCGGAAAACAGCACCATAAATCAACATTTTTCCAAGCTTAGGATCCACGGGAAGAATTGATAAGTATTGTCCTGCCACACAATGTAACTGTGAAGGACTCTTATACATACTCCATAAATGCTGTATGAAACATAAACTCTCAACCAACATTATTTCTACCAACGACACATTCAAAAACATCTCGAATTTCAGCTCATGAAGAACAAGTGAAAGTTTTGAATAACAACTGCAAATTTAAAATGCTCACCAAGATTGGTTAAACTTTCCTTCTCATCCAATGCTCCTATCATCTTTAAAAATGCAATTGCATTTTGAACCTAAAACAAGGTACAAGCTCGTAAATATTTTTCCAGTTTTCAAAAGTTTCAGATGGTTTTTAAACATTATCCATGTTTACATCCAAAAATAAAATAAAAAATTGTTCATGTATGAGCAGACCGAGCACAACATTTGTAGAGGTTGGACTCAATGAAATCAATGCATCAGAAGGTGCTTGTAATACATACTGCAAGTGGTTCTGGTGGCTGCAATGCACTGGACAAGAATTTGCTAATGCTTCCAAGCTGCAGGCATTTAATTTGTAAACAAATAGAGTGCAGAGGGGTTCTTAGAAGTTCAGGCAGCTGATATTCTGAAAAAGCGTCATACACACATCTCGGATAGAGATGAAAGCATTCTCCAGGTTGAACACGTCCAGCTCTGCCTCTCCTCTACATAGAACACAGCAGATAGGGCAATGAATCAAGAATAGAACTAATAACAATAAACTAAAGTTAAGTCTCCCAAAAAAATAAAATTCAAGCAATTATGCCCCTATGTACATCATTCCTCTTATCTCACATAAAATAGGATTTAATATTACCTATCCCCAAAGAAAAGTAAAGTTTCCTACACTGAATAGAAGCAACATTGAGAATTGTATAGCATTAAACAAAATGCAATTTTTTTTATTGTCATATACTGCCATCTGTACATGCAAGGGATGTTTCAAGAAATCAAACCAAAGAATTTATACAAAAAAAACTGTCCTTTTCTATAGGTAGAATTATTTTTTACTTTTTAATTAATTCCATCCTACTTGAAACCTAGGGGTAATGAAATGGTTACTTTATGGTAAGTCCCAAGCATACTATTACAGATATTTAAGGCCATCACTAAAAACTCAAGCTACAATATTACTTAGGAAAGCATCTCACTTCAACCAAGTCCCACCTTCATAAGTAGAATTGAACTATCGCAGACACTTAAAGAGTGGCTAAATGTATGTCTGCACATACTACATTAATCTCTTCAGGAACCCAATGACTCTTCATTATGCCTCAAAATCTCCTGACTGATGGTGTGGACCATAGTTGAAAAAAATGCAATATATCACCAAAAAGGCAATATATCGTGAGTTACTATCCAAGACAATTTAAATACTGTTTATACCGTTGGTGTTTTTTTTAGAAAATCATGGTGTGTCTTTGTCATTTTATCACAGGAATATCGTGTGTTAAACATGTTGGTCCTGTACCTGTTAAGACTGTGACACATCAGCACAAAAGACAGAAAAAAATAGGTATTCTTTGTCATTTTTAAGTTTCTCATTAAGCGAAAAATGCCATTGGTGAATCTGAAACAAAGGTTTCAAGCAAAACACGCCACGGCTGTTTGGAAAAAACAACACACAGGTGTCTGATAAAAGTTGGGAGGGGATCTGAAAAAAAGGACAAGAAGGCACTTCGCAGCCATTTCAGAAGTTGTGGGTTTTTGCAAGTCGGGATCTGTTTTAAATCAGGGGTCTGTGACTTCTACAAAATCCAGAATCTAGGACCTGTGACTGCGCAGTGTTGTCGGTAAAGTTATAAAATTGCCGACGAGTAGATTAGCATGTTGTTGGTAAAGTATGAAATAGCCGATGAGTAGAATTAATTATATCCGAATGGGCATGACGGTTGAGTCACCCCTTCGGCAAGGTATATGTACACCGTCTGAAATGGTTGTAATCATCATTGGAAGCACTATGTAATCTCTTCGGCATATATGCGAATAATAACAGGAGTACTGCTGTGTTACATGTTCTTGTTGTTAAAATGATTAAGATTCTCAATAATATTCCAGAATCCAGAATCAAGGCAATGTAATTTATTATTAATCATACATTAAATTAATAAAGTTGAAATAAACATACAGTAAAATTTAATGATATTTAATAAATTCAGAACCTTTAATCTTTACTGTATGATTCAATAATAATCATACAGTAAAGTTTTGAGTTTTAAACATTCTAAATCTATTAAATAACATTGCATGGATTCTGGAATATCATTGAATGGATTTTGGAATAAACATATAGCATGAGTAAATATTTATAAAGTTGAAATAAACATAGGTAACCAGTTAAGTTTTTTAGACACAGTAAACATATATAAGGTGTCTATAAATAACTAGGAATGGATAATTAATTAATTTTATTCACATTTACTGTATGTTTATAAAAATTAAAATACATTTAAGATTGTATTTCACATTTCCGTTTGTTTCTCCTTGCACAATGTAGACTTCTAGTGACTGCAAGAAATGTTTAGTGGTAAAGCGAGGGACCCTTTATGGAAACATGGGATCCCAGGAGCAAAACAAAGAAATGTCCAATGTATCCATTGCCTATAGCATACGACTTCAGGTGTAAGCCGATTGAAATATCATCTTGCAAAGATTTCATGCAATGATATTTCACCGTGTGTTAAATGTCTGGAAGAGGCTACAAGTGAGGATTTGACAAGCATTGAAGCATATGCACAAAAGAAGGTAGCAAAAAAGAGGACGTCAAAGGCTATGGCAGCCTCATTGGGAGGTTTTAGCTCTATAGGATCACAAACAAGAAAAGGGTTCTTCCTTGATTAGGCCACGGATACAAGGACCGGTGCTCAACCCGGCTTGCTAGGCATTGCATGGAACAAAGAGATGCATGAGAAGACAAGGGTGGCAGTTGCAAGATTTTGGTTATACAATGATATTCCCTTCAATGCTTTATGTAGTCCATAATACGATCAAATGGTCACTTCTATTTTTGTGTCTTGTAAACAAATCAAGCCCCCAATTCATTATGAGGTGAGTGTGCCATTGTTAAATAATGAGGTAAACACCATTCATCAGCTTGTGGAAGAGCAAAGAAAATCTTTGGAGCGGAAAGGCTACACTATTATACCTGATGGTTGGGTAGATGGAAGGAATAAGACACCCATCAACTTTGTAGTTGCTTCAAGAGGGTAGTTAGTATTTCTAAAATTAGTTGATGTCTTTGATCAAGTGAAAAATGCAGAAAATTTGTGCAACAAGTTAGATGACATGGTAGTGGAAGTTGGGTGGCTAATGTCATCCAAATAGTGACTAATAATGCAATTGCTTGTGTGGCAGGCAGTACACTTATGATGGAAAGACATCCCATATTATTTTGAAGCCCTTATGTTAACCATTGTCTTGACTTACTCCTTGAGGACCTAGGGAAGCTAGGGTGGGTAGAGAAGGTGGTTGAAGATGGAAGGAATATTGCAAAGTACATCTACAATCATACATGGGTCCTAAGTCTTAGGGGGAACACACGCTTTCCTACTAATTTTTCCAACTTGCAAAAAAACATATTGGAAACGAACAACTTGAGGCATATGTTTTTGAGCGTGAAATGGTTAGAGAGTCCTTATGCCAAGAAGTTGTTTACCGTATGGGGTAAATGAATTAATGCATACAAACAATGAAACAAGAATGTGTAACAGTAGTACTCCTTTTATTATTCGCATATGCCAAAGACATTACATTGTGCTTATGATGATGATTACAATGATCTCAGAGGGTGTATATATACTTTCCGAAGAACCTTCCCGAAAGGGTCCGTCGACTACATAACAATTACCGACGACATCAACCTATCAGCTACACAATATTTACCAACGACATACATCCTGTCGGCTACACAATATTCACCGATGACATCATCCCCCCCAAAAGAAAAAGTCATCTCCGGACAACAACTACAAAATATCTGAGACAGATTAACAAAATGGAATACATTAATTGACTAACTACAAGATAGATCTGCTTCTGTCACACCACTTTCACATTCGTCCTGTGCCTACACCAAACTAGTCTCCAAACCATGTTGCATCTGTAGCCTCTGCTAACACAATACTGTCTCCTTAATCAAGCTAACCTTGATAGCCACCTATGCTGCTCTCTCTGCTTCCAAGTCTTGGTTACCTTGAACCAAGTGTCGTTGAACTGCCTTCAACTGGATGATCAGCTCTTTATGCATCCACCAAGACAACTTCACGTCCAACACCTACTCCAAGTGCTTCAAAGCGTATCACACCTCTCAAAAGGCTTGCTTCGTTGATCTTTCCACCTTTGGCACACTATGCCTACAGCAACTCCAGGTCTCATTAACCAGTCACACTTCCCATGACTGATAACTACACCGACTAGGGGTCTAGGGGGCATCACCCCCAGCGGGGTCAAGGGGCAACACCCCCGCCACCAACACCAAATTACCACTCTCAAACCCACACAAAAGTCCATGGAACACACCATTTTTGTCATTTCTTTCCAATTCCACACTCTTTCTGGCAACTGCTTATGTTTTACTACCTGTTTCTGTCTTTCCCTTCCCTTTAGCATCATGCGTTACTCATTCTGAATTATTTCAATTTGTTGTTGTCTTTTTTTTTTTTCATTTTTCTTTTTTCAGAAAACCTCCTGTCACCCTTCTTTTGTGTCTGTACGGTGGTCTCTCTCTTATGTTACAACCTTGCTACTAATCTACAGCTACACAATGGATGGCTTCTACCATAACCGTATTGTCTTCCTGCTACCGTACAGCCTCCCCACTCTGACTGTTGCCACCGTATGGTATGGTTCTCTTGCTATCAATGTTCGAGTCTTTCTCCTTTGCCATACAACCACCCAACCTCCAAGCAATCTGATCGTACGGTCGTACGGTGCTCTTACCTTTTCAGCAACTTTCCCAACCATGGTCATACGGTGTGTCTTGATTTATTCCCCTATGCTCCAAGTCCGTACGACATACCTTGCACTGGATGGTGATATAGCGTACCCTCCTTTCTGCTTTCCTTAAGCCATACTCGTACGACTGCCATACAGTGTAATGCTTAGACATGGCTTCTCCTTCATTTGTTTGTCGTACGGTACACCTCTTTGGTCATATGGTACTTCTCATGTCCGTACGGTGGGCATTTACATGGACGTACAGTGGTGGTTCCTTGTCCGTACAATGCCTTCGATCTGTACAGTTTTTTTCCCTTTCCCTATGCTTTCTCCTATCTGGCTGTACGGTGGATCACCTGTGATTTTCTGCCATCTTTTGCCTGCCCGTATGGCGTCCTTCCTAGGTCGTACAATGTTTTGTTTTTCTTTGTTGCCTTCATTTCTTGCTTACGCTCCTAATAGGCCATACAACCCTATTTTATGGCGAATGTACTCCCTTCTACTCTCCTCCACACGTGCCCGTATGGCCAGGATTCCTTTTGACACGTGTCTGTATGGCGTACTTGCTTTGCTCTCCTAAAAGGCCGTACTATTTTTAATGTAGTTTTTAATACTGGATTCCAATTATCTCCCACCAGTATGTTCTTTGGTTCAATATCATCTCCGAGGTTCATGGTTTGTACTATGGCCTCTTCATATTTTATCGGTTTATCTTCACTGAACGTATGGGCTGATGTTTCATCCACTTGCGCTTCTCCTTCCTTTATTCACTGTACTCCTTTAGGAACTCGTTTCTTCCTTTTTCTTCTTCAACGCCCAACATGTTGCAGCTCGGGAAGAGTTCGTAATCCTCCATTTGCCAATGAAATAATCCGTTCACCGAATCTAGGTCATCCTCATTCGACCCTCCTTCCGGTCTCAATACTCCCTCTTTATCAAAGTTCCATTCTCTTCTTCCCCTCGTCATCCCCTCCACCTTCGTCTTCGGAATCCGATGACGTTGCCTCCTCGCCTACCATTTGTGTGTGTAGGTCAATTATGAATCTTCTATCTCTGCGGTCCATTGATAGGGTATTCTTCTTCCAGTCATGCTTAACCTTTCCTTATACGAGCCATCCTCTACCCAGAATGGTGTCATATCCTCTCCTCTTCAGCAGGATGACGACGAAGTCGAGTAGGAATGGTTGTGTTCCAATTGTCACTGGTTGTGCCATCATGACGCCGAGAGGTTTAATGTCGTGTTGGTCCGCTGTTAGCAATTGGAATGTAGGTGGCCACAATGTCAGCTGTCCCAACCTCTTCCAGGTATCCTCTGGTAACACATTCACACCGGAACCTTTGTCCACAATCGTGTCTGTCAAAACAATTCCCATAATTCTCATCTCGACAACCGCCAGATGTCGTCCGGATGCAAGGGCTAGCAGCATCAGGTCCTCTGCACGTGCTCTACTTTCTTTCTCCCTTTGTTGTTCTCTTGATAACTTAGTAGCTGGAGCGATGTTTGTGAGTGCCAATCAGAGTTGAGGCATTGTGAGCAGCAGATCATTTATTTTAACTGGCACTTCAATTTGTAATATTTGTTGTACGATGTTTTGTTCCGCGTAGTTTCTTGCTAAGGTACCAGTAGTGTCCTTTAAGTGTGCTTTCTCCGCCTGCGTTGCCTTCTCAATTTCCGCCCATGCTTCCTCTAATCCTTTTTTTCCTCTGTCGAGTTGAGGTACAATTTTGCTTGCTTCCGTGTGATCCTTAGAACCTCCTCTTCGTCTGTCCCGATGGTAATCAGGTTCACTCCTGATTTCGGGCACTTGGCATCTTCATGATCTCTAAGACCGCACCATCTGCATAACAACTTCGATGCATTTGCTGTTGTACAGTCTCGGGCAAAGTGGCTCCACAAATTGCATGCTCGATATTGTACCATCGGGCAGCCGTTCGCATTGTACTGGAATTCAACTACGACTCCCATTATTATTATTGGCATTGTTGTTTTTTTGCCCTCATCTATTATTTCTGTACTCACCCGAGTGGCACCCTCAGTACTAGTGTTTCCGCTCCATCCTAATGCGGAAGCCTCCTGTGTCAAGAGCAATTATTTAGGTCCTCTTGTTTTCATATTGAAGGGGCATTCTTTTGTGAAATGTCCCATAATCTGGCAAATCTCGCAGAATTGGTTCTTTGGACAGGATCCCTTCATGTGACCTTCTGTCTTACATTCTGTGCACCATAGCTCATTTCCCTTCGTCTCTTTCTGCATGTTATTAAATTCCTTCATCATTCGGATCATATCCTTCTAAAGAGCTCGGACTTTCTTGCTGTCCTTTTCGTCATCGTTGCTATCTTCTTCCGAAGACGCTTCGTCATCTAAATTGGATGAGCTACTCTTCTTTTTTGTTTTCTACTCACTTTCTAAGTTCATCGCCTGATTGTATGCTTCAGTGTATGACGATGGCGGCACAATCTTCATTTTCTTCTGTAACTTCAGGCGTAGTCTTTCAATGAACCATCTCTTTTGCAGCCCATCTACTGGCTTACTTTCCATCTTGTTAATTAATTCTTTTAATTTTTTGGCATATACTCGAACTGTTTCATTTTTTCCTTGCTTTGTGTTGTGTATCTCTGCTACGATCTCATTGTCGTCACACAGCAATTGAAATTCTTTTTTAACTTCCGCCCAATTGGCTAATTTTTTGGGATCCATATTGGCAAACCAATCAATTGCTACACCCCTTAGGGTTGTTTGAAATTGTCGCACCCATTCATTTGTGTCAATTACACCATTTGTTGTCCAAATTGTTTCGCATGTCTTACAGTGTCTGATTGGATTGACCGTTCCATCACCATCAAACTTTGCCAACTTCTCTTTTGGTCATGTCATTATTACTAGATTTTGTGTACGGGCGTTGTTCAGTATTGCTCCACCAGCGTTGTTCTGCACTCCGACACCGACGTTCTGCACTCCGGCACCGACGCTTTGTATTTCAACACCAACGCTCTACACTCTGACACCGACACTTTGTATTCCAACACCAACGCTCTGCACTTCGACATCCACATTGTTTCGGGTAGTCATCTTATTGCCAACAGCTATGTTGTTTGGTGAAGAAGGGTCTTCATTAAGCGAAATTGTTCGTTCCAGAAGTGTATCGCGAACGAAGAGTTCACTCCATGCTCGTGCTCCCTGGGCACTTCGAGACGTGCAAGTTAATTCCCTTCCATTTAGATTCTCTTCCCTCGGTGAATACAGGTTCAAAAATTTCTCCCTTGCTTCTTCCACCAACTCCAACCACTGTCGAGTCTCCTCCAACAATTCCTCGGTGCTTCGGTGTCTGTCGACAATCTGCTGAAACCTCCATCTACTCTCAGCCTATTGTGCCAAAATTAAATTTTCTTGTGAAGTGTGTATTCCATCTTTTCCCTTTAGCTTATTTCTATCATTGTTAAGTTGATTTGGCATTAGTCTTCATTCCTCTGCCTTCATTCTAGGTCCATTGAGCAACGGCGATAAATGTTTACCGTATTGGGTAAATGAATTAATGCATACAGACAATGAAACAAGAATATGTAACAGCAGTACTCCTTTTATTATTCGCATATGCCAAAGACATTACATTATGCTTATGATGATGATTACAATGATCTCGGAGGGTGTATATATTATTATATACTTTCCGAAGAACCTTCCCGAAGGGGTCCGTCGGCTACATAACAATTACCGATGACATCAACCTGTCGGCTACACAATATTTACCGACAACATACATCTTGTCGGCTACACAATATTTACCGACAACAAAAGCCTGAATTGCAGAAGGTTGTGTTTGATGCTAAATTTGGCAAGCTAATGGAGGAGAGCATCAACATAAGTTTTCAAGTCTTTATTGATGATTTATTATTTAACTTTGAAATATTGCAATTCGCTGACTTTTGTATTTTTTTTATATCCAAGTATCAAACATTGTTGGCAAAGGTTCTACGAATCATGTATGGTGATAAAAACTCCATGGCGTTTCTATATGAGGCCATGGATAGGACCAAAGAGACCATTCAACACTTGTATAGGTTAAATAAGACCAAATATAGACCCATATGGAACATAATCGATCATGGGTGGTGTTGGTTCCCAAAATCGCCAGTTAGAAACCTACGAGCCTTGCCTGCTCGATGCTGAGTATCTAATTGATTTTAGCCAACTTGACAGGATTGATTCCAATCCTCTGCGCTTTTGGTTCCGCTGGACCAAGGCCTGTTTACCTAAATCCTGGATTGCAAAACTCACTTCCAAGATGATTTATAGCAGATTACAGCAATCAAATAAACTCCTCAATTGGCAAGCATCAAGGAAACGTTTTAAGAGAAATGCCAGCATTAAAATTAAAACTTAAATGAACAGATTTATGATCAATACCAGATTCTGGTTGGGTAATAGAGTCAAACACATACTCTTTATGTACGACTTTATGATATTAATGGTACTGTATTTGTTGATAATTCAACTATTATGACGCCACAAATTGTTTCACTTTTGCATATTTAGATTAGTCTATCATGCTTTAACCCTTGCATGGAAACAATAGATACAAGTAATGAAAAGACAATACTTTGCACCACTTGTATTTTATCAAATCTAAACAGCAACGAACAACTTGGTGTACTTATCGAGAACAACGAATTATAAACAAACAATCAACAAAATCACAAAGGACTATGTATATATATATATTCTAACTCCAAAATATAATGAAAATCTTATAGATTACTTTGCCGGAAAAATTGGTATTAAAGACACTCCTGATCATCAGTGATCAATTTAACACCTACTTGATCCTATGCAACTTGGAAAGGTTGTGCTCAAAAATCTTAACCCCTCCTACTTAGTTTAAATCTCAAAATTCTCCTTAGAAAGAAAAATCTCAAAAGTATTCAAGAACAATAAATTTCAGTAAGAGCTATCCTCGTGTCTTTATTTGGTTTCCATGCTTTACACTTATAAAGGATGAATAGGCGCTTATAAACAATCACCTCCCTTCAAATTACCTAATCGGGCAATAACTAAACAATTTATGAAATTAACATATGCCCGTAACAATGCACATTATTGGCAACATTCCATAAAAACTCCAACCGCTAAATAAAATTTATCAAGCACTTGTTTGATATCTCGGACATGCGATGGAGCTGAAAGACATTGTTACATAAATAATCTGCATTACTGGATTTTCTTTCAGGCATGATTCATGCCTTAATATTTATAATAAAACTGTGCAGGCGTTCCAAGCAACTTCTCTAGTCATCCTGCTCTGTACATGATCTTCGGCTCTTGTAGACACTTTGAATCCATTAATCCTCGCGAGACTCCTGCAACAACAAAAACAAAGAAAAAGTAAGGGTCAATGCAAACATGAAACACAATGCTTTGATTTGCCTTTCTAACACGAATACTCAGGGCGGCAAATTCTTTGCCCGAAAATGATCCCTCTCCTATGTAAAATCCAATATATCCTTTTTCACTCTCAACTGTTAGCCGACTGGATGGTTCCGGCGGTATTTTGCATTCTGTAGCCGACAGTCCGGCGGTGTTCCTGTAGCCGACGGTCCGGCGGTGTTTCTGTAGCCAACGGTCCGGCGGTGTTTCTGTATTCTGTAGCCGACGGTCCGGCGGTGTTTCGGTATTTCGTAGCCGACGGTCCGGCGGTGTTTCGGTATTCCGTAGCCGACGGTCCGGCGGTAAATAGTTTGTAACGGATAGAATAATTGTGGCCGACAGACTCCTTCGGGAAGGTTCGCGAGTAGTATTTATATCCCGTCTGGGATCATTGTAAATGACCATTCACTTACTTTTGCGAATATTATGCTACTGTTCTGCTGTTACTTTCTGTATGCATTCATTTACTTTACCTGTACGGTAAACATTTGGCGCCGTTGCCTTATGAATCTGGAAGGTGGGAGGAATGAAGATTAATGCCAAATCAGCTTAACAAGGATTGGAATAAGGTGAAGGGAAAAGATGGACTCTGTATTGCGCAAGAGAATTTAATTCTAGCACAGCAAGCCGAACGCCGACGAAGATTTCAAAGGATTGTCGACGGACACCAAAGTGCGGAGGAATTGTTGGAGGAGACTCGGCAACGGGTGGAATTGGTGGAAGAAGCACGGGAGGAGTTCTTGAATTTGTGTTCGCCGAGGGAAGAAAATTCAGACGGGAGAGCATCAACTTGCACGGCTCGCGGTGCCGACGGAACATGAGCGTGGAGTGACCTCTTCGTCCAGGATAGACTTCCGCGGGAAACAATTTCGGAGGATCCTCCGTCTTCACCAAGGGGTGCAGCTGTCGACACCTTCGGTGTGGGAGTGCAGACTGCCGGTGTGGGAGTACAGACTGCCGATGTGGGAGTGCCGACCACTGTAGGAGTGCAGACCTCCAGAGTTATGGCAGGACCCAAAGAAAAATTACCGAAATTTGAAGGCGATGGTACAGCCGACCCCCTCCGACATTGTAAGACATGTGAGACGATCTGGCGGGCAAATGGAATCACAGATGCCGACGAATGGGCCAGGCAATTTCCGGCAACCCTACGGGGTGTCGCGATTGATTGGTTTTCGGATATGGATCCGCAGAAGCTAGATACGTGGGATAACATTAAAAAGGAGTTCTTGGCGGAATTTAAACTCTTGCGGGATGATAATGAAATTGTAGCGGAAATTTTCAATACCAAGCAAGGGAAGCACGAAACTGTCCGCGTCTATGCCAGGAGATTAAAAGACTTAGTAAACAAAATGGAAAGCAAGCCAGCGGACGGATTGCAGAAAAGGTGGTTTGTGGACGGCCTACGCTCGAAGTTGCGGAGGAAAATGAAAATTGTGCCACCGTCATCATATGTGGACGCGTATAACAGAGCACTGGACCTTGAAAGTGAGCAGAAGACAAAGAAGAAGAAAACTAGCTCCTCTGATTCTGATGATGACGAGCCTGCCGGAGATGATACTAGCGACGACGAAGGCAGCAGCAAGAAGGTTCGTGCCCTACAGAAGGATATGGTTCGCATGCTGAAGGAATTTAAAAACATGCAGAAGGAGCCAAAAGGCAGTGAACTGTGGTGCACGGAATGTAAGACCGACGGTCATACTAAGGGATCGTGCCCGAAGAACCAATTCTGCGACATCTGTCAGATCATGGGCCATTCGACAAAGGACTGTCCTTTTAACATGAAGACAAGAGGATCTCCGCAGGTGCTTCTTACGCAGCAGGCTTCCTCGTCGGGCAATAACGGAAATGCAAACATTGATGGTGCCACATCCGGAGGGTATAGGAATAATAGCAGAGGGCAAAATAACAACAATGCAAATAATAACAATAATAATGGAGGCCGAAGTCAAACCCAATATGATGCAAACGGACGGCCGATCGTTCAATGTCGAGCGTGTAATTTGTGGGGTCATTTTGCGCGAGATTGTATAGTGGCAAACACACCGAAATTATTATGCAGATGGTGCGGACCCGGCGATCACGAAGATTCCAAGTGTCCAAAGGCTGGAGTAAATTTGATCACTGTCGGCACGGATGTAGAGGAGGTTCTGGCAATTACACGGAGGCAAGCGGAGGAAAAGAGAAAAGTGGGGGAAGTGTAGGCGGACATTGCAAAGGCATCGTCGGCGGAAACATCTCAGTTGAAGGACATCACCGGCACCTTGGCAAAGAACTTCGCAGAACAAAGCATTGTACGGCAGATCTTACAAACGGAGATACCGGTCAAGATAAGTGACCTCCTTCTCACAATGCCCCAGTTACGGACGGCTATTTTGAATCATACACCGTTTTCAAAAGCACCGGAGGACACAGGAAGGAATAGTAGGGAAGTAATGACAACAGACCCAATGCTGCTGGCACTCACCTCCGGACGACATCCGGCGGTCGTGGAGATGGGGATTTTGGGAAATGTTTTGACAGAGACAATTGTTGACGGAGGGTCCAGCGTGAATGTCTTACCGGAGGATACTTGGAAGAAGTTGGGAAAACCGACGTTGTGGCCACCTGCATTTCAGTTGCTCACGGCAGACCAACATGGAATCAAACCGTTGGGAATTCTGAAAGCGCAACCGGTAACAATTGGTACGCAACCATTTTTATTGGATTTTGTAGTCATTCCATTAAAAAGAAAAGGCTATGATGCTATTCTGGGACGGGATTGGTTGGTGCAAGCAAAAGTAAAACATGATTGGAAACGCAATACCCTATCAATGGAGCGCGGAGGCAAAAGATTCATAATTGACCTGCACACGCAAATGGTTGGCGAGGAGGCAGCATTGTCAGATTCTGACAGTGAAGGCGAGAGTGATGATGAAGGAAAGAGGAGAATGGAACCGGATGAAGGAGTATTGAGACTTGACGGAGGATCGAATGACGACGACCTGGATTCGGTGAATGGCCTTTACCATTGGCAGATAGAAGACTACGAACTCTTTCCGAGTAGCAATATGTTAACGGTCGACGAAGATGAGAAAAAGGAGAAAAACGAATGTCTGGAGGAATGTAGGGAAGCGGAAGAAGGAAAAGCTGCCATGGCTAAAGCTGAGGGGAAGAACATACAGTCTGAACACAGAAAAACGAAAGATCCCACTGTCCGGTACATGGTGAAGGGACCGCGCGGAAAGAAAAGGTTACACTGCAGCATAAAATTAGTGGAAGGGCACCGACAGCAAAGAAATAATCTAGTTGCGCGACGACCGCAGACACCGTGGGCGACGGGGGTGACACAGAACAAACGTAAGCCGTACGACGGTCAGAATGAAATCAAAGTGGAAAAGTTTAAGGGCAGATGGGGTGGACCATATCAGATTTGGAAGGTCGGCGACAATGAAGCAATCAAACTGGCGACCTTGGACGAACAGGAGATGGCTCAGTCAGTTAACGAATCCAAGTTAAAACCATATCGTGCAAGGAAGTTCTCGCCGTCATTGCATCCTCCCTCGTCGTCAGTACAACACTCTTTGGCGGCGGCCGCGTCCAAAGGTGCCCCAGGTACCCCTGTTATTTGAAAGAAAAATTCAAATAAAAAAAAAAAAAAAATCAAAAGAATCAAAAAAAAATCAAAAAATTTGCCCGCGGGCAGAGTCTGTCCGCGGGTGAAAACAGCCCCGCGGGCAGTCTGTCCGCGAGTAAGAAGCCCCGCAGGCAGAGTCTGTCCGCGGGTAAGAAGAAGCCCGCGGGCAAAGTCTGTCCGCGGGTGGAAAAAAATCCTCGCGGGCAAAGTCTGTCCGCGGGTAAGAAAAAATCCCGTGGACAGAAAACAAACAAATCCTGCGCACTTGAACCTCCGAATCAGTAGCCGCGGAGTTTAAACTTTTTTTTTCTTTTCCTTTCGTTGTTGATGATTTTTATGCAGTCCGCGGGTGATTGTCCTGTCCGCGAAAGCAGTCCGCGGAAGCAGTCTGCGGGGTTCAAAAAAAAACTCTCCGCGAGTGATTGTCCTGTCCGCGGGGTTGTAAAACAAAAGCTCGCTGCGTGTTTTGTAACCTTCCTCCAGTATATCTGCCATGGATGGAACAGAATTCGCTGCCAGCTAACTTCGCAGGGAAGACATTTGAATAGCGCAGGGGAAAGACTCCGACTAGCCTTCTAGTATTTGATTATTTTCATTGCTGAAAGACTTATTGAGCTTCTCATTGCCGGAATGTTTCAGCCAAAGATTGTTGGAGTGAGGAGAGATTGTTGAGTTTGTGTAGAAGATGGGTCTAAGGGGTTTTTCTATAAAAATAATTACTTACTAAACAAAAAGAAAAAAAAAAAAAAACGTCGACAAAATCAAGTTGTTCAAAATGAGTGACAGATGATGCCAAAGGGAAGAGGACGCATCCATGGTTGCCAGAAAGAGTGCAGAATCGGCAGATAATGACAGAAATGGTGTGTTCTATGCATTTCTGTGTGGGTTGCGAAGTGTTAATTTAGTCTTGGCGGCTGCCCCAGGACCCCGCGAGGGCGCTGCCCCTCGACCCCGCGAGGGCGCTGCCCCTCGACCCCGCCGGGGGCGTTGCCCCCTGGACCCCCAGTCGTGGCGGATATCAGTCGTGGGATTCTGACCAGTTGAGAAGAGTTGAAGTTGCTGCAAGCATGGACTTTCTGTGTACCAGAGGCAGTGGGAGCAGGTGTTGGCTGTGAGGCTGTCTTGGTGGAGGCGTAAAGAGCTCGGGAAGAGCTGATCATCCGGTTGGAGGCAGTGCAGCGACACTTGGCTTAGGGTACCGAGGAATTGAAAACAGAGAAAGCAGCACAAGTGGCTATCAAGATATTTTGTCAGTCGTCAGGAGACGACTTTTCTTTTTGGGGGGGATGGTGTTAGCCGACTGGATGGTTCCGGCGGTATTTTGCATTCTGTAGCCGACGGTCCGGCGGTGTTCCTGTAGCCGACGGTCCGGCGGTGTTTCTGTAGCCGACGGTCTGGCGGTGTTTCTGTATTCTGTAGCCGACGGTCCGGCGGTGTTTCGGTATTTCGTAGCCGACGGTCCGGCGGTGTTTCGGTATTCCGTAGCCGACGGTCCGGCGGTAAATAGTTTGTAACGGATAGAATAATTGTGGCCGACAGACTCCTTCGGGAAGGTTCGGGAGTAGTATTTATATCCCGTCTGGGATCATTGTAAATGACCATTCACTTACTTTTGCGAATATTATGCTACTGTTCTGCTGTTACTTTCTGTATGCGTTCATTTACTTTACCTGTACGGTAAACATCAACAGCGTTTATCTGCTACACTACACATGGAATTCTCCCTTATTCTCATCTCGCAAAAGGTCACATTATCACCTCACTTGATCATTACAATCTCTGCAAAACCCACCTCTGCCATTTGTATGCACATATATGAACCTTAGATCATCGCATCTGCGCGTATCCTGATTCGATCTTTGTGCAGCTCCAACTCTTGAATATTAACTCACCTAGAATTCTCCTTCATCTCACACCCGTTAAAAATCCCGACATCCTTTAAAATAAATCTGACTTCATTCACGGGCATGTCTGATGCTTAAGTTGCTCTCCTTAGAATGCTAATGTGACATCCATGTATCCCGATAAATTTGAATCTGGTTGGTGTCGCAGGTAGTCACAAATCCTTCCGACCTTTTCAACTTCGTACCCCCTTTCTTTAGGACATATTCTCCATCGCACAATACTTTGAAAATGTGTTGTGACGTCTAATCAATAGTTCATCTGACTATGTGGAACTTTGGAACTCAAGAAACTGCCTTGCCTTTTCTTGTAAAGATATTTGCCGTCGGTTTCACCATGTATCTTTAAGAATAGCCGAATCAAAGCCTGTACAAACTCAAAATTATTATTGTAAATCACCTCATCTACAAAGTAATCTAGTAGCATCCAAATCCCCTTCAGTTCTACAGCATGCTCAGTTTCTATTATATCCTCGATAACAATAATTTGAAGCATATGCAATTTCAAATCCACTACCAAAGGAGATAAGCTCTTCAAATAATCTATTACTGATGCAAAAGTCTCCAATTTCCATACAAGAATGTAGAAGTTTCATGAAGGCTGAAAACCCCTCATTTTTATTCCCTGATTGAGCAGCAGTTATAACCATTTCTACCTTATTTTGATCACCACTGTTAATAACAGAGTTATGAACAAGAATTCTTTCTCCCGAAAGCATAGACAATGATTGCAAGAAGAAAGGAGCTTTCTCTAGCTTCTTAGGTGGCTCAATAGGTTTGTTTCGCATCTTCATGATGTCTAGATTGACAAGACTTTGCCATTGATTCTTAGGTAACATTGCAAGAATCACAAGGCCAAGTGTAAGTTGAGTTGAGGAAAATTTTCTAATCAAGCTACTTGAAGTACCAAGCTTCTTGATAGCCTGGTTTTTAACAAGTGTGTCCTCTTCGGTATCTTCAGAATCTTTTCTATAGAAAATAGTGGGCATAGGAACATTCACAACTTGCTCCCCACTAATAAAAGATTCAATATCTTCATCCCCTGAACACATCATGCAATTTGCCTACAGATAGATGCCATTTTTTACCATGTGTGTGGATGCCAACATATCCATATTTGGTGATACAGAGAGTGTTGTTGGAGCTGCATCAAAGGCAATAACTGGAAGTAGCTTTATTTCTTCTTCCTCAAAGCTTCATCCACTTTATGCTCAGTTAGAAGGACATCTAAAACCTCAGAAAGACTATCTGCATGAGTTTCTAATTTATTGGGTGCAGAATCTTCCCCAAGGTTTGGGTCACTAGACAAGGATCCATCATCTTGGTGTGCTTTTCAGTTCCTTCACCTCAATCTCCAAATCCAAAATGTCCTGGCCTATTCTGATTGTAATTGTGTCATGCTGGGCAACGAAATTTCAGTCAGAAACAGGAATCCTCTCTCGTGCCGGTTATTTGCTACACTTTCCTCTAATCGAAGCTCCAAAATTTGGGCTCCATCAGGTGGAATTGACAACATCAATGTATTCATGCAATAACCTACTACTTGAACCCCAAGTTCTATTTCCCTAACATGTTTAGAGAAGATGCAAAGGTTCAAATTGGCTTGGACACATGTATTCAAACATTGGTTACTGATTTGGGACTTCGAGACCTCGTACTTGATGAGTTGCAAAGCTATAAGACAAAAGAGGGGCCATTGTTTTCTTCTCCTAATTACAAATGTATGAGATACACCTTGCAGCCAAGTATAAATGAACATGTGTTTAGTTTTACTATATCATTCATTTCGCTCATTAAGTTTATTGGAACCTTTACCAAATTATAGATGGATTTTTTAAATCCTTGCAGCTCTGTGATGAGAAGATTACAGTACAACAATGCTAAATCTTCAAAAGCTTACCATCTGGATTTTATTTCAGCCATGCAGTGCTTCTGGTTGCGAGAGAAACTGGAGTACTTTTTAGAACATACACCCAAAGAAGTGCAATAGGTTGACTCAGAAGTGCTTGAATGACTTGGTTTATGTGTGGTACAACCTTGTTTGCATGAAAAGAAGGTGCAAGGGAAAGCTTCATATGCAGCACTTGTCTTGGAAGACATTGATCCATATTCAACAAAATGGATTGCTCCTGTGATTGCGAGGATGCAGATGTGCGTGTGGGTGATCCTTTATTGACTGATGAGCAACTAGTTGAGCTTGAGATGGAGGCAGATGATTGGGATGCCGAAATGGCAACAAGTGAGGAGGAACATGAGCTTGGTCATTCATTAGAGGCTTTTCTTGAGCCTTAGGCACCTATTTAGACACCTGTTGAGGATGTTGTGACTGCAACTACTTTAGCACCACCCACGCAGCAGCATCAATCTCTTTTGAGATTTACTCGTAGACACAATTTATGATTTATGCTTCTAGTTTTCATTGCTACTGAAACTTGAACTTAATATGTATTCAGATGTTGTAGTTTCATGGAGCTTGACTTCTATATGTATTGAGCTTATTTTTATTTAGATGGTGTAGTTTCTTTTTGATATATGATCATATCACTATGCTAATCTACTATGTTTTAACAGCTATCAATTACTATTTAACTCAAACTTTGACTAATATATGGTAGATATCTCAAATCATTATATGTTCTACAAATTTGGTGAGTAGGTGTATTTTTAAGAATATTAATGAATTGTATATTTCCAAATGTTCAATAAAAGTGCCGAATTTTTCGTTGAGTGTTTGGCAATTATGAGATTTTCAAAAAAAATCGGTTGGTCGAGATATTGCCGAAACCGAATTTTTCAACTATGATCGGACAACTCAATGTTCAATAATTAATAAAAATTAATAAACTTAACAGTTAGTTTTACATTCTAAATAAGTATTAACTTTTTATTTTTTTTTACTATTAGTATAATAATATAAATAAATATTACATAATTAAAGATAACAGATTTCCACAATCCATGATAATTAAATTCCTACTTCTGGGTAAGATTGCGTGTGATTATTTTCCATCAACGTTTCGGATCATTCTTAGCACTTTCATCCTGATGATGCATCATTGAGTATGATCCGAAACGTTGAAGGAAAAATATCACACACAATCTTACCCAGAATCAGGAATTTAAATATTACATAGTTTTTATATAGTTGTATATTTATTAAATTATTATTATTTACTTTATAAATATTAAAAACGTTCGGGTTTGATCTAACTAGTTTATTATTAATTTATTTAGTTTTCAACTTTTCATCTATAGTTCTACACTTTTAATAGTTTTCATTATAATTTTATAAAATATTATAAACTCAATAGTTTTAGGCTTTAGCTTTTAGCTTTTAACTTTAATAGCTAGAAACTTCAAAGTCTAAACCTAATAAGCTTTAAATTTTTAAACTTTAATAGCCACGACACGATAATGAAACGCAAACTTAAAATGCAAGATTTTCTACCTTTTTCCTACTCGTCTGAAACCCGTGACACGATAGTGAAAGCTTCTACAAATCATCTGCAATTTTCTTGCAAATCATCTGCTATTTCACTACAAGTTGTCTCTAGCTTGCCCGAGCAAATTTGTTTGCCAATCGATGTTTGTGTGTCGTCTAGAAATCTTTCTTCAAAAATGTTTCTTTTGGTCGTTGTTGTAGAAAGCACGATGAGATATTAGGTCAAAAGTAAAAGTTACAAGTTATAATTTTATAACACATGTTTACTTCCTATCCGCAATTCACACAAGACAAAATTGTCTCTTGTTTAGGTCTTTGATTTTTTATCTTTGTTTTTTGACTTTTATTTTGCTAGAGACGTTGATTTTTCAACGAGAGACTGCAGGAGATGTCGAGAGACTTCATTGCTTGATTCCTAAGCAGTCGGTAAGTCTCCAGAGACATTTTCGAGACCGGAGACAAGTACCAGTACCTGAGACACATCCCAAGGGTATGGAGACGGGTCTCCTGGTAATGCTAGTGTTATGTGACGACATTTTCTAGATATTGATTGTAAGTTTTGGAGCTTTGATCAAGAGGGATTTGAATTTAATAGTGCAAACTTTTGTTAATTTTTGTGGATCTCTGATAGATAAAACTATTACAATAAATATGGGAACAATAGATACTCTTACTTGTATCACGGTAGTGCAGAGTTGTTCTTCAAATAATGGTGATCTTCGAATTGCTTATGTGCACAATCTCCATTGTATATTGCTGATAATATAGATTGTATACTGAATATAACAATGATATGCAGATCGTTGGGTCTGAGATGCCATGTATAGATGTCATTCCCACCGATCTGCATTGGATATATATATATATATATATATATATATATATATATATATATATATATATATATAAACAGTCAACAATGCCATAGGCAATAACACAATGCCATTATAAAGCAGTCTATCGAATATATAACCTATCGATAAGAATATCAATCGTATGTTTATGGTAATCATTAACAACTCATATGTGTGTGTGTGTGTGTGAGAGAGAGAGAGAGAACATCAATAATGATTATCAGATAAATATGATAAAGGCTTGCATATGACTGATTACTTCTATAGACACTATACGTCAACACTCCCTTTTAGCAAGGGAGAAGTAATATACCTTAGATTTCATAATAGAGTATCTAATTACTTTATCTGAACTTAACACTCTGAAACAGTGACTAGTCAGAAAATAAAAATCACTAAGTTATGAACACTATCATAACGTACATCATGATCTCTAATTGTCCGAAACAATATGTAGAGTAATCATAATGAATATGTTATCTATGATCTCTAATTGCTCGAAGCAATATCTAGAAATGTTCGTAGTAATAACATAAAAATTTGTTACTCATGATCTCTAATTGTCCAAAACAATATCTAGAAATGTCCATGGTAACAAATGAGTTCGTTATCTATGATCTCTAATTGCCCGAAGCCATATCTAGAGATGTCCATGATAACAGGCCTATCATTTGCAAGATAGTCACCTTACAAATAATTACCTTTTGAATATATATGTCCATGAAAGATCATCACCTTTCATTACATATCTGATGCGACTAAACAACAATAGAAGCATAAAACTCACATGAATTGAAAAATTTTAATTCAATATTCAATATTACATATTAATCATACCAAGTTTTTCTCTGAAGTATTTCAACTTCACTTTAGCAAGAGGCTTGGTAAAGATATCGGCTGTTTGTTCATTAGTGCAAATGTACTTCAGTTGAATGATTCCTCGATTCGCCATGTCTCGAATGTAGTGGTAAGGAATTTCAATATGTTTGGAGCGTGTGGAAAACCAGATTGGTTGAATGTTTGATGCAACTTTGATTATCACAGTGGGCTTCAAAGGTCTTTTGAATAAATCTACCAACAACTTTCGTAGCCATACCACTTCTCTAGCACCTGAAGAAGATGCAATGTATTCTGCTTTGGTGGAACTTAATGCAACTGAAGTTTGTTTTCTGCTGGACCAAGAAACCATACCAGATCCCAGACAGAAGCAATATCCAGAAGTACTCTTACGTTCAGTAGGACTGCCTACCCAATCAAAATCAGAATATCCATGAAGTTCGATGTTGAGTTTATCATATTTAATTCTCATTCCAATAGTACCCTTTAGATATCTCAAAATGTATTTAGCTACATGTAGATGTATCTTCTTTGGTGCACACACAAATTGACTCAAGGTGTTAGTAGCATAACATATGTCAGGATGAGTATTCACCAAATACAATAAAGATCCAATAATCTACCTATAGTAAGTAGAATCTGTAGGTTTTGAATTGATCATATCATCCTTCAACTTGTGTAGGTTTACTTCCATAGGAGTAGCAGCTGGTTTACATTCCATCATTCCAAATTTTGTTAAAATGTCGACTGTATATTTTCCTTGATTCAGAAGAATGTAGTTATCCTGTTGCTAGACTTCTAATCCAAGAAAGTAGTGAAGTAGACCTAAGTCTTTCATTTCAAACTCTGCTGTGAGTTCTTGTTTGCACATCTTTATGAGATGTTCCTCACCTGTTATCAACAAATCATCGACATATAACACAAGAATAATCATATCATCACCATCTATCTTGAAGTATAAGTTAGGATCAGCTTCATTTTTAGAATATCCTAAATTCATTGGATAGTTGTCTATTGTTGCCTGAAGTCACAATTTTGTAAATCGTAGTCAGTGACGTACAAAATTTGTAGCCAACACTCTGTAGAGGTCTTCTTCACTGCAACAAATTCCAATTTTGAGAATGCTTAAGGCACTGGGTAGTTATCTTAAAATTCAATTTTTTTACAGTTTATAGCTATGTGCCTTTTAATTCCGGACACTTAAATACTGAAGAAAACACAGTAAGCAATTTATTTGGACAAGCACTTCACAGACATCAATCTATTGCTAAATATCTGTAGACATTAAAGTTCGAGCAACTGGATAGTGTATTTTAACACAAACAGGTTTGGAAAAAAAACATGAAAACGGCAATTTTTGAAAAAAAAAAAAAACAACCTTTTTTCCTCATGTTCAACATATGAAAGACCATGTTCATGGAAAGAAAGTTAAAGAGGTTTAATGCTTAGTTGTTATTCTTTTATCAACAGGTAAGGTTAAACTAACAAAAAATGAGTATTTCTGAAAATATGTTACAGAGATCTGTAATCTTCTCAAACCAAAACAATTTTTACACCAAGAAGTCAGAACCTAGAAAATTTAGGCAATTGAAGGGTCTCTCAGTTCTCTTCAATCAAATTGTACAATGGTCATACTTCTGATCAACAAATTCCATATTACAGAAAACCATAGTCTTCCCATATCTAAGGGCATCTATTTGAACCATTTTATACCTACCAGATGACATATTTACACAAGTATGTATCCCCTTTACTGATGTCATTCTGATAAGAACCCTACAAAAATGACATATAAAAACATATAGAAATTTAGCAGGTCTAAGCTCCCTCAGGTAGATCGGCTGTGCCAATAAGACTTTCTATGCAAAGTCTCCAATTGTGGCATCACTGAACAACTTCATGTTTTCTGTATTTTGTTTTTTGTGGAGATTCAGTACGTAATTCTTGTATCATCATTTCTTAAAATTATGCTGCATAGAAAATAGATTCTGCAAGATTTTAAGTCCAACAAACAAGTATTAATAATAAAAACTAAACCCAAATAGCACGATCTTGTAAGTTGTAAGTCATAACAAAGATGTGCAAGGCCTAACCAAGCAAAAGCAAGACCACAAACCAGCTATTTTCAAGCTCACGAATAAATAAAAATATTGAAGAGTGATCCTTGAATAGTGATAAACTTCTTAATACATCTTTTTTCGACTTCAGGGGAATGTGGTGACACTAAGCTTTGAGAACTATATATCATATCTATAAATTAAATGACAACAAATTTGACTAATGTGCAATTTCGAATATGTTTTATGAAAGCAAGCTGTGACAAAAAACAGAAAATTTTCACAGCTTGTATGCATCAACCTAAACCAGAAAATTCAAAAAAGTGAGAAAGAAGACAAAAATAGAAATGAATCCTCAGAGAACTATTGGTCTCCAGGTAAATATTTCCTGTATGCATACATGAAGCTTCTCCATCATATGCATATCAACACAGATAATGCTAATATACTTGGCAGTTTGGTGCACATTGAACTTGCCTACAGCATCTCAAGAAACAAATATATTATATTTTTAATGTTCATTAATAAAGATTGAAATCAAAATTATACTCGATAAAATTTCTTTCCTAAAACATGGAAAAATGAGGTCTCTAAATTTTAAAAACGCTGCCAATCAAGCCTTGCATATCTTACTTGGCGAGCAGAAGCCTGAGATATCCAAGAAGGAAGTAAACATGGAGTATTGTTCAATGCATCATATGATGTCTCTTTTGCCTTTCCACAGTCCACAACAAAGACAATGTCATTTATTGTAATGCTTGCCTCTGCCATGTTTGTAGCAAGCACAATCTTTCGTACATTAGGTGGTGTTGCTTCAAAAATTAACCTCTGCAATAAAGCATCACAACTATGAATCAAATAAGAACAAGAGATTGCATTACATATCAGTAAATAATTAAAAATATATTGCAAAAGAAACAGAAGTTTGTAACTTAGAAAATATATGAGTTAATACTTATTTTTCTTTCTGCAGTCGCTTGTTCATGCTACAAATAAACAGTTGGTTAATAACTAACATTTATCTATTCAGTTAAAACTCATAATAGTCTACATAAGTTTTCTTCATTAAGTTTTAGCAAGGTCCAAGTGAAAAAGATTACCGATGCTCTCATATATAATTAGACCATTTTGGTATTAATGCAAAGTGGACGTATCACTTCAAAAACAAATACCCACTTGTTCAGAAGTAGCCATGGATCCATGACAAGTTAACAATAAAACTCTGTTTGGATCTCCTAAAAGAGGATGCGCCTTGAGCTGATCCCTCATAGCATTTATATCATCCCAGCCTGTCATGAATACCAGCACAGCGCCAGGCCTTTCTTTTCTGCAAATATGGCATAAGATAGCCTCTATTAGGTTGAAACCTATGGTATCAGGGGTCCAGGAAGCCAAAGAATCTCGAGTCCTAGAACTATATCTTTCAAAATTAGACTTTGAAAGAGCATCCTGTACAAAACCACAAGATCAAAAATCAGTAAGTTACATGCATATATATATATATATATATATACCAATTTGAGAACCCCAATCAGTGTTCTTTTTTCTATTTTAAAAAGACCAAACCTCAACAAGGGACGTAAGCTGGTTCTTCCTCTTCCGAGACAACACTTGCTTCTGCGTTTTCCACATCCTTTCCTGGCCATAATCATCAACTTGATTGAATGAAGTCAACTTGTAGCCTGTTGTTTCCAAAATGTCCTCCAAGAAATGTGCTCTCACGGGATACGTAAAACCCTGCAAGGAGAGAAAGGAAAATGATTTAAGTTAAAATACAAGTTAAGAAAGAGAAGCCACCCTCTGTCCTACAGAGATGGGTATTGTCTGTTGCAGAGTTGGTATTATTACTGGTAATATATGGGACTGCTACATGCAAGATTGAGCTTCTAAAAGGAGTTTGTATCTACATAATTTTCTTATTCTATTACTTTTGGAAGAAATTTGACTGAGGGTTGCCATGCTTTACTCTAACTACATTACAAAGTCTATAACATAATCTATAAGTAAAATAATATTTAAGAACTCTAGAACACAAATTTCCTTAGATATTCATACTTACTGATAGCAATTCTTTCACTAGGCCCAAGACAAGGTATAGTCAAAACTTTACCGTGCTTTCTATATCAAGTTCCAACAGATTTCATTCTTAATTGCTAGTTTGGTCATAGAAATGGAAAACATAATCGCTTTATCTGTCCATTACTTATATCTTCATGCCACTGGAAACATCTAGATTAAGAAACATCACCTATATGAATTTATATTTTATAATAGAATGGATCCCCCAAGGGTAACCATAAAGAGTTTGACAAACCACAATAATGGATATCTGGAAGATATGTGAATATTTATTGCCACTAACTCTTATCAACTGTAACTCTCTCACAGTTGAACCGCCAAACGCTGCCTGTGACTCAAAATAACTCAAGTTACGTTTTCTCCATTCATCAGAACATTGACCATGACCATCATGTATAAACCCTCCACCCCTATATGAAGATTGACTAATAACATTTAATTTAATTAAATAACTTTAATAAAGAGATTTTATTGGCAGCTTAGGAAGACAAGGTGATTTCAAAATGTCAAGCCTTAATAGCGTGTTGAGCTTAATGTTATGAAAAGGTGTCCTAAAGCTCATTTGAGGCATAGTGAAGATTATGATATTTTCTCTCTAGAAATCCTAGGAGTTGAACCCTTCTGAAGAAGATTGGCTACAGTGGTGAGAGATCCTTCCTGGCTGATGCCATGGAATTCAAACAGAGTCTCAGCTTGTGCAAAATTTGCAGGTTTGTCTGTTCAGATTTCAGGAGTTTTGGTTGAGTTGTGTGCTTGTGTGCTTCAGGTCAAAGAACATTAAATAATTTGTTTGAATGCTCTGAGTTTAAAATTTCATCCTTCAGACGATGGGAACCCTTCTGAAGAAGATTGGCTACAATGGTGAGAGATCCTTCCTGGCTGATGCCATGGAATTCAAACAGAGTCTCAGCTAGTGCGAAATTTGCAGGTTTGTCTGTTCAGATTTCAGGAGTTTTGGTTGAGTTGTGTGCTTGTGTGCTTCAGGTCAAAGAACATTAAATAATTTGTTTGAATGCTCTGAGTTCAAAATTTACCTTTGCTATGTATAAATTCTCTATCTTGGATTGTTATGTTGATGTGAGATCCCTTAGTTTGGGCATGAGATTTGAAGGTGATATTAGCTGGGGGCATAGGTGTGATTTGGCCCAAGAAAAAGACAAAATAGAGAAAAGACAAAGGGAAATTTGCATTCAGCTAATAGCTAATTTTTCTAAGAGTCAATTTCTAAGTGCACTCCTTGTATTTTAAAAATAAAAGATAGTAAGGTGGACATGGCAGATCAAAGCTCAGACAAGGAAAACATCTTGAATGGCTCTAAACCTCATTCTAGCACACAAGCTTAATCCCTAATTGGAGTGCTTAATATTTCAGTCTCAGTGCATTTGGATGTTGAAGAAAAATCTTGTTGGGATTTGTATTTATGCTGGTCAATTTTATTTGAAGGAGATTGGCATCTTGTCTTGACTTTTGTGGAGGAGTTTATTCTTCTTTGCCAAATGCTAAAATTGTGAAGAAATTGTGTCATCTTGGAAGACCGTAATCTGGTCAATATACACCTTATTGGTTTGGCATGGGATTATAACCCTATTACAAGAGTGGATTTTATATTAATTAATTTGGTGTGGCACTTTAGACGCTAGGGGACATGTGACTCCATTAGTCTATTTTCTCCCATGTTTGAAGGTGATTTCTTTATGGCAATAAGAAAAAGTTTTTTCCGTTTACATCAGATTTCTCCTTGCTGTGAAAGGTTTCCAGATTTTTGTGATTGGGGTTTGCTTAGGACTTGGACGATTCAATACACAAGGACATATTGTGACCTTTTCACACATTGCCCGATTACAAATGGGAACCTCCTACTTTTATTAGTCCACTTGGTTTCTGCTTTGGTTCTTTGTAGTTTTGGTATCAATCGCCTAAGGTGAGATTTCTTGAAAGCTCCAACTTGGTATCATTAAACAATGCGCCTTTACCGAATTGAGCACTTCAAGTATCAACGTCCTGTAGCAACATGAAGTTTTGAAAAAGGATAATGTTCATAGTTGTATGTAAGATATTGGTGTAAAAAGTAGAAATGTGTATTCTATAGAAAGAGAATATGATGAAAGAACACAGACTCTAAAAGAAGAGACTATGATGTATGTAACACCCTGTCAATTAGCTTAGTGTACATAAAATTAGGTTTTAGTTTAGTATTAATACAAAGTTGTTTTCATTAACAATAGATAGGTGGAGCTTTCCCTTATAATTAGGAGAGATTGTCTCACATGTTGTGGGTGGAACTACTATTTTGCAATTGATCATAATACTGTCAGCTGCAAAATATCCACCCAACACAAGGATGATGGAACCATAGTTGGCAAAATTGTAGTTTAATCTGTGATTAGATACAAATCACTAAGTTTATTTGCTGGGTGAGTTTTTTGCAAAACAAATCGCAGATTCAAGAAATCAGCTAGTAGGGAAAAATCGACGAGTTTTTCAAAAAACTCGCTAGTTTCTACAAAAAGATCAGTCGCACATGAGTTCCAACGAAATAGGCCAAAAACATTCTTTTTTTCAAAGCCAGTTTTATTTTGTGCATTTGAAGGCTTGAGGAGGGGAGAGAAGAAGGGTTCCAAGGCATTCTTAGGTGATTGCAAGCTATTGAAGGCGGATTTGAGTGGATTTATAGAGGATTCCAACCGGTTTTAGAAGACAAATCTCTTTCCCAAGTAGGTTTGCTGAGATTGTTTTTATAGTTTTAAAAAATGTTCTATTGTTTTCTGGTTGCTTGTAAATGAATTCAAATCATTTGAAAGCATTTCAACTCTATGTTTGAATCATTTGAAAGCCATTCAACTCTGACAATTTTTTTTGAAGAATATGTAAGATTTTTTAAAAAGTTAAAAACAATCCCTAGCTGCTTGTTTAGTTTGTTTAATTCATTCTCATAGATCTAAGTTCTAACTTTGTTTATTCATTTTTCTCTAAATTTATATGTGTAGGGCAGCGGCTAAGAATTTAAAAAGCATACCAAATTCACAAGAAGAGTGGCCACAAACTCTATGCCCATTTGGATATATAGGCACTCAGCCTAGAAATGCAAGAGATAAGGCATGGCGGTATGTCCATGAAGCTCCAAATGATGTTGGGAAGGTTATATGCATTCCATGTGAAAAACTTATTTTTGGAGGCATAAACCGCTTCAAGTACCACCTTGCAGGCATAAAGAAACATTTATTCAACTCCTTGTCTCAAGCTAACTGATGAAGAAAAAAGATTCATCAATGCCCTACTTGCAACTGCTAAAGAGAAAAAATTGAATAGGGAGAGGATGAAATTAGCTATGAGGGCAGCCATAGTTGGATCTCAAGGAGCTCTTATTAATATTCAAGAAGAAGAAGAAGAAGCACTTGAGAACATAGTGGGATCTCTTCGTGGCTTGCGGATCCGCAAACAAAGTGCCTCTTTTGTCAGTTCCACTCCTACATTACCTAGTTCTTCATCACCATCGGCATCAAGAATAGGGAGTTGTTTTGTGTCCAGTAACACAGTTGGATCACAACCATCATTCGAGGGCGCTGGATGGAACAAGGAGGTTCATGAGCAAACTGATATTGCAGCAGCTGATTTTTGGTTTTTTAACAACATTTCAATGTACGTGGCTGATAGTCCCTATTGATTGAATTTGGTGAACGCAATCTCAATATCGGGCAAAGGGTACAAGCCCCCTTCTCACAAGGATCTGAGTGGAAGGTTAGTATTTTACTATTTAGTAACTGTAAATAATTAAAATCCATATCAGTTCATTGTTATATTATGAATCTTAATTGGTATTTCCTATTTTTTCTAACACTTTATTATACCTAAATTTTGTAGGTTGCTTGACAATGTGGTTGATAGGGCAAGAGTATTGATAAAAACCCAAAAGAAAGACTGGAAGAAATATGGCTGCACCATTTTATCTGATGGGTGGACAGATGGAAGAAGTAGAACCATTATTAATTTATTGGTTGCTTGCAAAGATGATGTTGTGTTTTGGAAATCTGTTCATGCCTCCAATAAAGTGAAAAATGCACACACATTGGCTTTAATGTTGGAGAATGTTGTCATGGAGGTGCGAGTAGGGAATGTGGTGCAAATCATCATAGATAATGCAGCAGCATATGTGGCAGCAGGTAAATTTAATTTTTTATGTTCAATATGAGTCATGAATGTAATGTTATGGTATTATTAAATTTATATTTGATGTAAATATGGAAAATTTGTAACTAATTATTTTTTTTTTTTACTAATCTTTTAGGTAGAAGCCTCCAAGAGAGGCATCCCACACCTTGTGCATCATACGTCCTTGACCTTCTTTTTAACGACATAGGAAAACTTGAATGGGTGAGTCCAATTGTGGAAGATGCACGGCAAGTCACCAAATATATCTATAATCACCCATGGGTTCTTAGTTTGATGAGAAGGATCACTAAAGACAAAGATTTGGTGAGATCCGCTATGACAAGGTTTGCAACGGTGTTCTTAACGTTGCAAAGTATTATCAACACAATATTGCCTCTGAAACAAATGTTTGTGTGTGCTGATTGGGTTGCTTCACCGTACTCAAAAAAGCCTGAAAGAGAGGATGTGGAACAGATAGTCTTTGATGATAGGTTTTTTGAAAAGGCTACTGAGATTGTGGAGGTAACTTCAAGAATCAAAACATTATTTTTTTAATTGATTCAAGTTTCGTTATTAATTTGTAACTTACTATGTTAGTAACTAATTTGTATTTTTCAAATTTCAAATGTAGATGTCTATGCCCCTGGTTAGAGTCTTGCGCATATGTGATGGGCAACAACCCCCAATGGGATGTCTTTAAGAGGCCATGGATAAGGCCAAAGAGGTTGTTAGAAATTACTACCATGCAGACAAACTCAAATTTGACCCCATTTGGGAAATAATTGATTGGAGGTGGAACAATATGCTCCACCAACCCATTCATGCAGCAAGCTACTTCCTCAACCTCAAATTCAAGTGCTATGATTCTCTTTGAGATTTTACTAAGACTTCATTTTACTTTGGTTTTTAAGGTTTGTAATAAGACTTGATTTCATTTTCTATTTGTTTTAGAGTTGATTATTCCTATTCAAATCCTAATGGAGAGGTCATGGAGGGTCTCTCTAGATGCATTAAGAGATGATATCCGATGAAGCAGAGAGAGATCTTGTTGTGACCGAACAACAAGTCTATGTGGAATCAAGAGGTAATTTCTCTTCTACACTAGCAAAGAGAGCAAGAGGTACTCAAGCCCCAAGTAAACCGTCAAAGTTTAAACTTAAAAACTTTTGCAAATTGTAAGTTGTGTTTTCTGATTATCTATTTTCATTGCTTTATAACTTATTATATTTTGTGTTGCAGATGGTTGGTGGTCAAGTTGGGGTGGAAATACCCCCAGTTTAAAGAATTTTGCTATCAATGTTTTGTGCTATCCTTGTAGCGCATCACATTGTGAGTGCAATTGGAGCTTATTTGAGTCTATCCACACAAAGAAAAGAAACAAATTGACTCAAAAAAGGCTCAATGACCTTGTTTATGTGCACTATAATCTTAATTGCACATAAAAAAGTCACAGAGCTCAGGAGTACCTGGTCCACTTGATCAAAATGAGATAAATCCTTATTTTGATTGGACGGCGCAAGAGCCAAGTCCATTGTTTTCAGCAAAGGAGGTTGCTGATTTGGGGAGGCAAGCCATGGAGGGGGGTGCTGGAACAGATTTTCATTTCACAATGGATGACATTGACGACAAGGACAATGAGGAGGCATTACTAGTGCCACATATAGGAGGAGATACATCCACTTCCAGGACGCAGAGCTAGTCAGTAGGGATGTCGAGCGAGGAGGCACAGCCACAGACTTCACAATCATGCAACTCACGGCCAGTCCTAGTGTGGAGCACCTCTTTGAGGACTAGACCCCTCTCTTTTCTGCTAGTAGAGCTGGAAAGAGGAAGATGTGATTGTATTGATGTATTTAGTAATTTACTATTTAGTATTTACTTCTAGACTTCTAGTTTGACAGAAACTATTTACTATTTTGCTTGCCGCCATCAGCATTCCTTAGGAGAATGCGATTTTGTACCCACTATCCATTTATATATATCTAAACTATGCTTGTTTCTTTTGTATTCTCTTTAATTAACTCATTAAATGCATCTTCTCATTGAAATTTGCAAAAGAAATGTATTTTTAATTAAACTTCAGCAGTTTTTTTAGGTTCTCGAGTTTTCCCAAGTTTTTTTTTTAATTGGCTGATTTTTTCCCATGTTAACTTTTAGGAGCTTGGTGAGTTGTTGCCCAGTGAGAGTTTCCCAACTATGGATGGAACCACTGTGTAAGAGGGTGGTGATTGTTTAAGAAAGGACCCCCATCCCACTTGGACTTCAAATAATTGTCTTTGAGCCCTGACTTTCCACTGCAGATGGTAAAACGGCCTAAAGAAGCTACCAAATTAATACTACTAAAACCTTCAATCTTTCCAAAACTATCTCCAAACAAGAGTTGACTTATTATGTCCAGGTGGCTGCCAGCAAAGCACGGGTCCCACGATTTATTTGATCCACAGCAAAGCACATGCATACCCTTTAAATTATTCATCTCCTTTGGACTTACGCATGCCTCAGGATATGAAATAGGGTACAGCTGGAAAATGTGACCAGCAAATAAAATATAATTTCTGATTTATTCTAAAACAAAAGTACGTTTAATAATAATATTAAAAAAAAAATTGGATTTTCTGATCTGCCAAAACCTGTGATAACTTGAAATTTCTTATAAGCCCAGATTTGACCTCTGGATGAAGCTAACATCAAAAGGTTTCCATCTTTCAATTCCTAGATAATATGAGAGAGTTTTGGAAATTGATAATAATACAACAAGCATTGTTTTTCCCACCCTTAAATCAATTGAATTTAACATTTTATTTGGATGAAATCAAGCAGTCGTATGCAAGATAGTTTTTAGATTCGTCAATTTAAACAATTCTAGAATGTGGATAGGAAATTGCTATAGGGATGGTCAAAAGGACAAGCCTTCACTTATTATATTTGTTAAACTACATCAGTGATGGAACATCACTTGTGTGCTAGTAAACATAGGATTTCCATTGCTTATGTGAGTTATCACTTTGAGTTAAATAATTATAACTTAATCTTGTTTGTTTTTGCATAGCTTCAAAAACATTACTGAAAACATGAAGGAGAAATTAGACACATACTACTATATATACGAAATATTATATACATGCTTTTGTACTGTGATGAGATTTAATTCAGTTTAAAATATGTTGCTTTTTTGGCATCTGAATTATTTTAGCTTGGATAAGAGCGATAAAATTATGAAAAATGGTAATGCGCCATGAAGGCATTGTTTACCTCAAAAGCCTTAACTTATGCATAGTGGTGGGTATTACCCTATATCATGATAAGAAGGATGCCAAGGCCATTGACCATTGACCCCAAGAGGAACACTATCACTCAAATCCACTTGGGGTGACCACCCCTAAACCCCCACTCCAATCTACCAAAAAAAAAAAAAGTTCGATATATGCTTTTGGTTTGTGTAATGTCCCATTTCTTGGGCATTAGGAATTCCCAAGTTAAATTCATAAAATTAAATATTTGACTTATGAGAACTTAATGCAAATTAATTAAAGGGGCCATTTAATATTAGTAGGGCACTAATAAGAGATGAAATGGCAAGAAGACAAGGAGACAGGATAGGGAAAGTTGAAGAGTCATGGCATTAGACAATAAAAGAAGGAGAGAGGGTCTCATTTGGACATGCTTGGATTTGAGATTGGATTTCTGGTTTCTCTTTGGAGAACATAGAGAAGCTTCTAGCTTTCACTTGTTGAAGCCTGAGGACGGAAACCTTCAGGATTTCCTCAATGCATTGGACATAGCCCCGATTCATTGTCTGCGATGGATTTACATCAAGATTCACATTTGAGATTTACAAGTGCATTTTATAGTTCTCTCCAATCTGATAGTGTAACTGTATTTAAGATGGATTATGTTATCTGGCTATTGCATTGCTGATGTATAATGCAATAACATATATTGAGGTGCCAATAGTCGCTTGTTGTGATTGTTAAGTTGTTGAGTTGTTATCCTTGCCATCAAGGTTCAAATCTAATGGGGATGAGGTCCCCCATTTGTGGCCTCACTAGTTTATAGCTCCAGGTCAAAGCTTTTACCCCTTTAAAAAAAATAACGTATATTGAGTTATTTTAATGGAAATTCATTGGTTCATTGCTGGTTTATTTGCATAAGATATATGTTTATATTCTAAAAATTGTTTTGAGGAAAGTTTGGGTGAATATCCGACTTGGATATTACAGTGGTATCAAAGCTTCAAACCTGCCATCCTGTTGGGCATAATTCGAGGGTTCTTTAGAAACATATTTACAGAAATATTTTTATCAAGGCCAATTTTCACTGCCAACCGTTGAGGGATTTATTAAGTAACAATTGTTTGAAATCAAAAGATAAATTTCCAAACAAGTTATTGCGGATTTGAATTATATTAGTAATTTAAAGTATTATTCATTGGAGCTGATTCACCGAGCAAATATTTGATTTTCCATAATATCTTCTTAAGATGGGTTTTTAATTGATTGAAGTTGTGGAATTTGATACTCCAAGCTTGAGTAAATATTCAATCCCAATCAAATACAATATCATGTCATTAGCTTTCAGGTGGAGTATGAGGAGAAATATTTGAAATAATGGGTTTAACGAATGACAAACTATGGTGTTGAACAATTATCTGTTCCAAACAAGCAAATATTGTGGGTCTCGTTGTAATGTCCCCTCTTTAGTTCGACATGACATTGATCATGGATTTTGCCTATTCCAGACTCTCGTAGGCAAATGGTGTGGAGAGAGAGTCAATTCTGCGGATCAGATGGTCATATCTTGCTCTTGAAGAAGTGTTAAGAAGTTATATTTTATTATTATGTGTTATTGGGGCCTGCATGTTATAATTTTAAGTTGAGTTGCACTTTTTATTTTATAAAATTACTTTATTATAAAAAGTGCATTATAATGAGATTTTATAAAGGATGTTTCTAGAAGTTCTAGCAACTTCTTAGAAAAGTGAATAAATAGAGGGCTGGGCCTCTCATTTTGGACATGCTTGGATTTGAGATTTCTTCTACTTCTTCCATTGTGGAGCAAATTTGTAGTCTCTTGGGTCTGCAAATTATTTGATCTTTGGGAACGAATCACTCCCTTGGATTGGCGACTTTGAGGGTATGAAATATCACCTGAATTGTTGCATTTGAGGAGTTGGTAATTCAGCCATCTCATTTGGACTTCATTGAGATTCAATTATAAGGGTTTACTTTGGTTGGAATAAGGGTTTCAGTTGTGCTCTAGCATTTGTGGATTGATTAACAGGGTTTGTAGACACAGTTGTGCATTATTTTCAGACTGCCATTCCAGGGTTTGGACCCACGTTTTTGCTCATAACTCCTAATCGGCTTGACGGATGAATTTCATATTTTAGGGGGTTATTCAGCAACCCTAGGCGCCCAGATTTATTGCTTTTGGAGTAACAAAAAACGCTGCAATATTTTTATCTAGCAGCCGTACCAGGCCGTACCTGTACGGCCTTGTCAGTTGGGCAGCAGCAGCAATTTTGTGAGTCGATTTGGGGCAGATTGTGAGGTCTTCGTGTGGCATTAATTCAGCATTCATATCCGGCATAATTGGAGCTATTCCAGGTGCACAAACTGAAGTTTTGACTGCCAAAATATTGCATGTTATGGATTAGAACAGTCAGCACTGTCATTGCATAAATAGCTATTTCCAGTCATTAATAACTGTTGTAAAAGTTTCGTCATTTGCATTCCAAATCTGAACTGGGTTATTGTTCATGTCATAACATTGCATTGTCAAGAGCTTGATATATTAGAAGTGCATAGTTGTGACAGTCTCTCATTGTAATCAGTTCTATTTGCTGTCATAAAATCAGAATTGCATTGGACTTCATATTTGAGTTTCATATTGTCATCTATCTCTTAGATTGGTAGTGTTATAATCTGGAATTGTTGTTCATACATTATTGGCATCATATATTGAGGTTTCGTTGTACAACAATTAGTAATATTGCAGCCTTATTCGGTTACATGCCAACTGTTTGACAAAATTCCTAAGTCCAGTTTGAGGGTTTCAGTGGCCTTTATAGTAAGGGTCATTAAACTCGTACCTATTGGTTCAATGCCTACCAAGGAATATAATGAATGACTATAATATATCCCAATGAAAATCGTCGGGTATGTCATTGAAGTGGAGAGTATCATATGTTGTACAGTATCTTTATATGCTCAATAAATTCAAATTTCTTAAGAACTTTGCATCAATGACTTATAGAGATATACTAGAGAAAAAAAAGAATTTGATGCAGGCTTCAATCTTGAGGAAATATTAATTAATTGCAGACATGTTCAATGTTGAATCTTGTGGAGCATTTCACTTAATATTAGGGGTAATGATTTTAGTGGAAAAGAGGTTCTATGGATAAAAATTTAAAGAAGTTGCAGCTCAAGTTTTTCCCTTCCAAGGACAAGTTTGCACAATAAAAGTATTTTAATTCTATATTTCTCAGTTCACAAGTAGCTGGGGAAGTAAGTTGAACTTTTCAATTGGACTTCAATGTTTATTTTTTTTGTGAATGTTGGCAGAAGTATCTTTGAATGGATATGTGCACTTTTTTTAAACATTGAGGACCTTGGATTAATAAATCCAGTGACCTTCATCACAAGCTTTGAGTCTAGAGTCATCTATCTTAAACTTCCTGGGAAAAGTAGTCGGAAGAGATTTACAAGAGACGGGAGTTTCATTCTGGGTGTGCGCATATAAGTCTGGATGATAGGTATGATTGTCGTTAAGTACCAGAGTCGCCAACAATCAATATTTCCCTTGTCAATATTGTTTTAAGTATGTCGTTACAATAGGACGGGATAATTTTTCCTGAGCACTACAATTGGCCATCTGCACTATCACATTTAGGGATGATCAACAGGCAATAAAGTATTTGGATTTTAGCACAAAGATATTTCAAGAAGAATACAAAGCTTCGAACAAGTCCAACGCAGTTACAAAAATAATAAGAGTTAGAAAGAGAGGTGTTTAATTTGCATGTTATTATCGAACAAAGAACGTCTCTAGCATATTCGTCTAACACCAAGGAAGTAGCTATTATGATTATGTTCCCTCATATAGTGATTTTTTAGGAATGGAATCAAAATGGCATGTGTGTATTGAGCATTTAGCATCATTGGAGACAACTACATGAAGAAACTTCCAATTCTTTGTCGTGAATGATTGCAAAGAATGACAGATGTGTTATCAAACTTGTCAAAAAGTGGCATTACTACCAAAAGGTCCATCTGTAAATAACCACTACAATACTTATGGAAAGGTTTTAGAGTAACCAAAAATTTGCAAAACTCAATACTATATTGTCATAGGATATTCATTCTATGTTGAGAAGGAAAATTTTTGACAATGTGCGCAGAACAAAAGGAGTTGGTCAACATGATAGTTAACTAATATTTGGAAGCATGGTATCCGTTTAGGGAAGTAATGCTAGACTAGACATTACATGGAGTGATAGCATGGTGAGTGGAGTAGCAGCTCTCGACAATACATTACGCAACAAACAATGTTTAACTCAGGTGGAAGCAAATACACTTGGTGTGTGTAATGTTCCCATTTGTTGCCAACGTCAAAATTTCAGGGATTAGCCTAATATTGGATCCTCATAGGCTAATGAGGATGGTTAGAGGATCTTCTGAGGATTGATTCATCTCCAACATTCAAGGATTTATGGATTTGGCCTTCGGTCAATATCATTTGGACTCCATTTTCCATTCTATGTGTAGTAAGTCAAGAGTAATAGAGATAGACCCTTTCTATTTTTAGAAAGTGTATTTGGTCACATGGGGAATTATGAGGAGAGATTCCTATTTCAGACGGCATGGCAATCAGAGAAGTATTTCAAGAGATATTGAACAGTGTTACGGGACTCGCCGAGTCATGCCAGGACTCTGCGAGTCCGAGGCAGAGTCCATGTTTCCGAGGCAATCTACCTCTGGACTCGGACTCGGCCGAGTCCTGGCAGAGTCCACATGGACTCGCCGAGTCCAAGGACTCTGCCGAGTCCTGGGCGAGTCCAGAGCCCAGGACTCTCTTTTTTTTTTTTCTTTTTTTTTTTAATTTTTTTTTAAAATTTAAAAAGATAGAGATTTGAAGAAGATGTTTTTTACAATGTATATGAATTCTGAAAATGATGTGGCATGTCAAGAATCTATTAAGGATTGAATCTTGAATCTTAAATCTTCAACTTTATATTATGTTATTCAATTTTTTCCTTCAAAAGTTCGTTATTATACTTGTATGATTTTCCGAGTCCTTGCCGAATCCTGGCCGAGTCCGGTCGCCGAGTCCGAGTCTGAGTCGGATTTTGACTTTCCAAGTCAAAGGCGAGTCCGAGTCCCGTAACACTGATATTGAAGTTCAAGTGACTTAAATGATTTATTTAAATATTTTAATGTTATTATAAAGTTATAAAGTAACTTATAATAATAAAGTCACTTTAATATTATAAAGTGCAAATATAAAGTTACTTTATGATTTAAAGTCCACTTTATGACAAAAGTAACTTAAGTGACTAAAAGACAAAATTGGCTTTTTATCCCATGTTGCCTATTGTTTGTGTCTTCCCTCATATGGAGGTTATAAAAGTGTGGAACTTCATTGGGATTGACACCATGAGATATATCAATATTTTAAGACAATCCTGGTTGCTTAAATGTAACTGGCTTTATTAAGGGAGAAATCCCTTAAGGAGATTAGAGAGGTTGGACGCAAACCCAGTATCTCACTTTGTTACTCAGAACTGAATTTGGAGATTCCCATTGGGAATAGTATGAACAATCTAAAGCTTCAGCGGCAGATAGGAGTAAGGCAGCCGAATGACAGTCCTGGGTTTCATTAACATACAGATGCCAACAAGTGGAGGTCAGTGCAAACAGCAGATGAAGGGAACAGGCATTCTCACGGCAGTACTACAGAGGTAACTCCTGCGATTTATTTCAGAACTGTTTCAGTTAGCTGAGAGTCCTTCTAGACATTGGAGTAAACAGTGGAGTTTGTATGTGAAAGGAAGTAGAAACACTCCATCCAGCACTATATTCAGCCTACAATGAATCCCATGACCTGCAACAAGGGAACATCTGCAATCCCACAGCCATCCGGATAAGAGTGTAAGGAGTGCCCAGGTGCAATGTCAATACAAGAACAGCAGGCATACCAAAGTGAAGTGACAGAACTCTCATGCGGCTGCAACCAGAACAGACTACCATCCATGCAAAGTCACACGTCATCTAGAAAAGAACAGGTTCTCATAACCATTCACTTCTTATAAACTGCATTTATGTTGTAGGACCTTGCTAAGTACATAAGATTCATACCATTGTTACAGATGTTTGGATTGTTAATGTGGTATTAAATGTAACCTGCTTTTCATATATTCATGAATTCTGATGTAATTAGGCCACTATGAATATGAACTATTGGAGGCATTGAAGTAAATTGTTGAACAGCAGTCCATTAAAATTGATATTAACATAGACCAAACACGACAGTGATTTTAAACATTTCCAGCCAACATATTGTATGCCAACTGTTTATGGGTGTATTTTGTGGATACTTGGAGTGTGTTTTCAGTTAGAGAACAATTGTGATGTGTTCAATGCGTCAAGGAAGTGGCTACTGTTGTAAGGATGGGATTTCGTGTGAATTGTCAAAAGTACATCAGTCTAGTTTTGTAACAGTAGTGATCTGAGCAGCAGAACAGAGAGATATCAGATCAACAACACTCTCTTATGTCATCTTCATGAGCTAATTGATAATTTTAAATCTTCATTTGGTGGGAAAATGACTTTATAATGAGCTTCATAATGATAGAAACATGCTGTACCAGCAAAAACAGCAACACACATACTGTTATAGTCCAATTTTGATCTGAAATTAATTATCAAATTGTTATGACATCTTCTACAGTGTTTTCTTGAGTGTGCTTAATGAAGTCTGATGTGCCTTTCCAATAGTATGCTTCCATTCAGAGTGTTCTATGCATTACCACAGTGTTTCAGTTCTATTTTGTTAAAATACCTCAGGTGAAATTTTAACTTCATTCAGCAGATTAGAAAGAGGAATCTTACAGTGTGGTATCGCAGTCTTACAGTGTGGTAGCGCATGTTTCATGAAATTCTAATTGCTAGTAATATCACTTTAGCTTATACCGGAAATTCATGTTGATTGATTTTCGGAACTTAAAGTTAACATTTTAATTGTCTGAATCAAGCATAGTCTATGTGGGTTGTGACATTTGATTGAGGGAAGATGTCTAAGTAAAGATGTGTGTAATAAGAAGATGCAAATATTAATATGGTCGTGTATTGATTCTCCTCCCTGTATGAACTCAAATCTTTTGGTTAACAAACTGCTGAGTGCTTGGCCATATCTTTGCCAGGGTCGTGAGATGAAAATATCGGGTCTTGTTGTGTGCAGGAAGCCATAAATTTTCGTGTGCTAACATTTCTTACTCCTGCATTTTTGGAGACTGTGTAGTTGGAAACAAATAGGAATACATAAAGTGTTACAGAGATTATTATTAAAGACGCCTCAGTAAATTTTACACTAAGGTTGAGTGGGTTAAACTATGTGGACAGAGAGACTGTTATGGAGACATGGAGAATGCTTCAGATATTGAGATATAACATGCACATTCAATATATGCAGTTGATGTCATGAATGGATATTTTATTCAAATTCTAGACCATAGTTTGAAAAATATTAGGAGTTCGATTTTCAGTGGTAGTCAGGCGATTGCATCGCAGATTTCACAAGAGAGATTACAGTATATTGAGGTTTGGGCTTTAATTAAGACTGTCCGACTAAAGTGTTGCAGCAAATATATATGATTGGCAAATATCTTGGAATACATGACAGCAAATGCTTTGATGCATATAAATTTCTTGGGGAGTCTTTAGTCCATAAGCCACAATATTTGACGACAAAAAAACAGGGCAGATTCACAAGAATTCTGAGGTTTGAAATGAAATTAAATAACAACTTGGCCAAAGCACTCTATGAGACTAGTAGCAAACTTGAAACAAAGGAAAATATTCTCATCACTTTGATAAAACTAGAAGGATGCTTAAGCATGGTACAACAATCACCTCCTCATTTATTGCAGAGTGCTCTTGCTCCTACAGTAACAGATGAGTCAGCACAAGTGGCTGAATCATTTAGATATGAGGTTAAATTGTTTGATGGGTGCTACAAGGATTTTAGCACCTCGGGAACCTTACAAAGAAGAGATAATGAAGAAGGTACTTCAGCTCATCGTTGATAGCATTCACAATCTTGGGGATATTGGAAGTCATAATTTCTCAAGAAGGGCTTCCATTCTCATATCATTTGCAGAAATCAGATTGTACAAACTCCTACTTGACATGGAATCGTATGATTTAATACATACCATGTTTCAAAATCTATTAGGCACAATCAGGGAAGAACACAATCCAAATGTTATTGCAGCCATGGAAAATATTCTGGTTATGACAATAAACGAGAGTGATGCTCATTTCCAGCCTCTACTTCAAATATTGTTAGCAGTCTCAAATAGAGAACAAAAAGCTTCATAAAGTGCCTACAAATTGGTCAACAAGGTACTCAAACAATTGGAGTAAATAATTGAAAGGTACCAACAGCAGCGGGCTAAAGAAGAACTACATACAAGGGAGTTACAGATTGTAGGATCCCCGAGAATGAGCAAAAATTAAATGAAGAAAGAGCAGATTTGTTTTACTTGCAGACATTTTTGGCCACTGGTCACACTTGTGAGGGTAACAAGGAGGAAGAGTCAGCTCAAGAAGTGCAGATCGGCGTTGACAAAGTTAAAGATTGGTTAGTCCAGCTTCAACATAATGAAGATCGTGAGAGGGCATCAACTATGGATGATGGTAGGGATTACACTAGCATCTTATTTGGTGAATTAGAAGTGGTTATTAATAAACAAGTCTTTTCGTGAGAATGTCTATTTACAAGATACGTCCAAAAATGAAAATAAACCTCTTCATGAAGGTGAACTATTTGAAAACAATGGTGTAATAGTTGATGAGACAATATAATTGAAGAAAGAGGGAAATTTTGAATATAGTGCAGATGAAAATGAGTCTAGTATTCAAGAACTAGAGCAATGTGATGTTACTATAGGGGCTGATTTGAAGGACCAATGAGAAATTTCATTTCAGGTTGATGATTTTGGAGCATATAATTTGGAGGATAAGTTGCAAGTCTCAAATGATATGGTCATTGCAGCATTAGTGCATTTTGATAACACCTATAAAAATATTGAAGAAATCATGTAGGAAGTTAAAAGCATTGAAAAGGAGAAGGGAATAATGAATGGAATCAATAGTGCAAACCTTCACACTCTTAAGAAGGCATTGGAAAGAATGAAATCAGACTACTTGAAGTTGCTCAAAGACAGGGATGTGGCTATCAAACATGCTGAAGATAAAGAGAGGGAGATAGATGTCTCCACTTAAGTATGACACAATACTCATTACATCAGACTGAAAATCAGAATTCTATAGCAGCCACTCGCATAGATGATGGACATGATCGTAGAATCAAGGATATCATGCACATTACATAAGGGACCAATACCCTTGGTGAGAATGAGGATGAACTTAGTTCCCCCACTTCACCGTTTCAAGATGAGATTCATTATGATGATGAAGACTTTAAGGACCAGCAAAAAGTAAACCATGAGAACTCAAATTTTTATGACAGTAGTAGTATATCTTCACAATATCATCTGCGTAGTTATGAACCAAATGAAAATAATTCAGAGATTTCACTTCGCGGTGATCATTTTATTGATGGAGATGCTAATTTGAGTGTTGGTACTTATGGTGATGTTGATAGTTTCTACCACTTATCCAAAGACATATCACCGAGTCTTCATGAGATGGCAGTTATTTGTCTGCTAATTGGTGATTTTATCTTTCTACATATTAGTGACTGTCTTTCTTGGACTATTAGTACATTTTCAGATTTGGCTTGGCTTATAGGTGTTAGTGAGTTGCATGTAGATGAGTGGGAACTACACATGTTGTGATGTATTCCATATGAGATGTTTACCTTTCCAGTTCAATGGCGTATCAGTGACAACATTGTCATTCTTGATGCTGATCCAAATTATGACAATGACATCCTGTGACAAGATGAGTTGATTTCCTTGCATTTAAGCAGTGTGTTTGACATCCATTTGTTCAACTGGCTGATTCAAGAGGTTGGTGATTCATTGATCATCCATTTCTACAACCAGGATCGTGCATATCCGACTATGATATTATAGTTTGCCAAGTCGATCTCAATCCTAAGTAATGCGCATGTGATTATTGTAGCATTGCAGTCTTGTTTAAAAACAAGCACAAAACACCACATAAAGCTAGTCATGTTGGGTCGAGTGACACAAGGTCCTCTCTACCATAGTTTATGTAACGTTCACATCATAAAATAAATAAAATATTATGACTTTGTATATGGGACCGGTTCATTTAGTATATCTCGAGCCCATTTCTATTTTAATTTATTCGTAGGTGTTTGTCGTGCCATGTGTTGGCACTTAGTATCTCCCTGGACAGGGTATATATGTCTATTGGGTTGGTTTGTTTATTTTATTTGTACTGCAAATGCCATTGGGAGTTCTGCTTGTTCGTCATTTTCGAAGTGAGATCTTCCCTATTTGGCTTGTGTAGTTTTGGTAGGTTCCAGTCATACCCTATTCTACTTGTTGGTATACTTTGCTTGGATCTGGCTAGTTTGAGCAACATCTATAAACATTCTTGTTCCATGTAATGTCCCCTTTTTAGGACATTAGAAAAGTTAAAAACATATTCATATAATACTAAAATTGACTTTGAGAGCGTGGACTCAAATTATAAAAGGTCAATTTAATATTATAAAGTGGGCTAAAAATGATAAGGAGAGATAAGACGAAAAGCCAGGAAGGGAGTCAAAGAGTCATTGCTGTGAAAATAAAAGGAGAAGAGACTCATTAATTTGGGATGCTTGGTTTATGATTCAGATTTCAATTTCTCTCTTGCGAGAGTTATTCGAAAAGCTTCAGCTTTCAGCTAGTGTGAGGATGTAGCCCCTCGTGTCGACAGACAGTGGACGCAAACTTGTTGTTTGTGGAGATGTCACATCAGGTGTCTCGTATGCGCTTACAGGTCCTCTTAGTGTTCCAATCTGACTATAAAACTGTGTTTAAGATTGGATTTTGAATGTTGGTTATTGTATTGTTGTTGTATAATGCAATAACATGTTTTAAGGAATTTTATGAGAGTTTACTCGTTTTATGCTATTGGTTTGTAACACATTTTCATATGCTTGAATCCTAAATAATAATTTGAGAGAAAAATCGGGTCAATATCCATTTAGGATACTTCAGTGGTACCAAAGCTGTGTATCCTGCTAGCCTGTTGGGTTTGCATTGCAGAGTCTTGATAATTTCAATTCTGAGAGCACTGAAGTTTTATGTGATACTAGAATCAATAAATTTCACAAAGGAAATATAAATATTTGCAGTCCTGGAATTTTTATTGGAAAATAAAGAAATTTCAGAAGTTCATTTTTTGGGCAAGCTAGAGTTTATATTACATTGATAAGTGAAAGATTAATATTCTACAAGGATAATTTATTTTCTACACTGAGCTTACAGATATTTTTCAGAGACATGTGATTTCCAAACACGAAATGCAAAGAATTTTTTGAGCAAATATCGAACTTGAAGTCTTAGTGGCTGTGAGTTATAGAAATCAACATATTAGTTGGTAACAACGTAAAAATAGAGGTGTCTCTCTCTTTGCCGTAGCATGATTGAAGTGCAATTAGTGGCACTTGGTGTCGGCGACTCTTAAATACACAAGAATGTGAAGCGGATGCATAACATACAAACTTTATAACACACTTGCAAAAGCATGTTTCATTTGCATGAATAGAGCAACGATTTAGATTCCCTCGAAATGCAGTCTTGAATTGGCAAAAAGTGTGATGACTATAGGTGCAACAGATTATAGGATGCTAGCATGGAAATCTGCCAAACAATGAAACAAATTGAAGGAATTGAATGTCCCCTCTCAATTGCCATGAGATTGCTTAATAAGGCGCTACAAGAGGCAGTTGGTGTTGGCGTTACTTCACTACAGGAAGCGGAAGTCAAAAAGTTATTTCCCCCGATCATTATTTGGGAGGCAGAGTCTGAAGGTGTGTATCTTACTGGTTGAAGATTTACAAAATTTGTAGTTGAGCTCAACTGAAAGGGTCAGTATCTTCCAGGGCCATTATACTAATCTGAAATACCATAAGCTTCATCAAAGAATTTTATAACTCAAGATGTTCTTTGTCATTGAGGTAGATGGACCCATCAGAATCTGGTAAAGGTGGCAAGCATAGTCATAAACAAGTTGAAGAGAATTGATTTCGTGATGCTACCAAGCCAAGAAGTTTTCTAAGTTGCAGGATTCAAGTTAGAATCATCAATAAATTCCTTTTGCTATCATGACGTATGAGTTGCCACTTTGTTGTTTGTCAAGCTTTCATGGGTATCTGAGAGTGATAACAGACGAAACACTCGATATCTATTGGGATTGTGAGTTGGAGTTCAAGAATGCTATTATCGCACATCATGAGAAGGAAACCGACACATTAAAGGCGAGGATTTGAACCAATTTTGGCTACCGATAGAGTTGGTAATAGGAGTCTTTCCTTGGCATCATTGTTAGCAAGTGAGCTAGAATGCAAACGAAGGAAGTTCCTTGGTAGCGTTCACCAGTTGAAGACAATGGTGTAACTCCTAAGTACGTGATCATAATGTGGACTCCCCTTGAACCTATTTCAAGAAAGGACAAAGGTGTAGGCTTTGAATGTAACTGAGTCACTCTTGTTGAGGGTGAGTAAAATCTATAGAAGCGTTAGGAGGATTTGGGCAAAAATGTGGAATTAGAAATCTGAATGTAACGGCAGTTGTTCTCCAAAAGTTTATGATAACGTAGAGTTCGACAAAGAATACAAGTGGTATTCACCTATTGTGCTATTTTTGGGACTGAGAGACGTCTCTAGAATAAGCTAAGAAATTAGAAATTGGCAGTAACCACTACTAGGTAGTAGCAGGAATTGCAAACAAGTGGCATATCTCAACGTTCATGTAGCAAGGACAACTCTAGTAGTATTTTTGCCAGAAAAAACAATCTTCTAAATGATGTTCCATTTGCACAATATCAAAGGAGAAGACATAATGTATCACGGAATGAGCGCACAATGTTTGTGGAAAGAGAGAACAAAGAAAATGTTGTAAACGATTCGAGAGGCCTTGCACAGAATTAGAATCAACCACTCAGTACAATTTCAAGTTCCATAGAGAACACAGTGGGAAAGGAATCACGATCTTTATTAATGTTGCAGCAATGAATAACCGAGTGCCATAGAATCAATGCAAGCACTCTAAACAACACACATGGAGATGAATGGAATAGCAAGTAGAGGATTAGTAGGTGCTTACGGGTTTTTGTAATAGTGTCACTCGATCTGCCAAGAATATTTTTCTTTTCAACATATACATTACATGTTCTATTTTGGTCAGAGATATACCATCAAGCAAGAAGCCTTTCCACCAAAAAACTCCGGCCAACGTATGGTATCGTAAATAGTGTAATTTATTTTCTACAACACTCATTTTTATACTGAATGGAGGAAGGCTTTTTCTTATGCTGCTAGAGGAGGTGGTTCACCATTGCGAAAAAATAACTTATGAGCAAGCTGATGCATTGCATCGCACTTTAGAAGGCAAGAAGAGCCTAACAAAAATATATGTTGGAATGTGCTACTGGTATCCATTTACAAAAGAAGCAATAGAACAGATAAAAGGGAACAAGATCACAAACTTGTGGTTCTACCACTTTATCCTTAGTTTTCAATCTCAACAAGTGGATCAAGTATTCGTCTTCTACAAAGTCTTTGTCAGGAGGATAATTATCTTATCAGGTTGCAGTATGTGATCATAGCATCGTGGTACAAAAGGGAAGGATATATCAAAGTAATGGCAAAAAAATTACAATGTTTTGCAGACACAGAAAAGGTGATGAAATCGTCAGCAGATTCTATCGTAAGGCTAGCCTAGTTGTTGGAGTAGCAGCTCGAAACCTGTACCGGTTGTTGCAGAGGCACAGGCCTGTGGCATGATTGTTGACTGGGTTGTTATAGTGTTGGACAAAATTAATTCCAAGTTTACCACATTTGCAAGCAACTACGGTCAACTGAAGGTTGCAATATAACGTTGCTTTTTGCATGCAGTGAATGCTTTTGGGACAAGCCATCCAAATCTCTGCACTTGCTTGAACTAAACAGTTACATACTCGTAAACAAAACAAACTGTTTGGCAGATCGCTCCAGTATTGGTGGTTTGCAAATTTTGAAAAATATAGGGTTTGGATAAAATTAGGAAAGATACTATGAAGCTACAAGCGCAGTTAGCCCAGAATTTTGAATCCGATATAAGAGCAGAAATACTCGACATTTATAGAGTATAAAAAACTTCCTACCTGAGTTCAAAATGACTTATCATTCAGTGATTACATGGATTTACATCCAGAGCGGTAAAATAAGACTAATATGGCAAAAAGGAAGTATTTGGAATTGGTTCAGGATCTCCTTGCGAAAGACCAGTACAAAAATGTGTATGAAGAATTTCCAGGAGACCCAAGTCATCTAATAAAGGGTCTTGAAAAACAAGAGCAGTCATCTACTATTAATTTGCAGCCTTCTCGGGATCACGTGAAGATGTTGCACAGGGTGCAAGTTTCTACGTTGGTGATTTGGAGGTTAGCTTTGACAGGCAAGTTGATGAAGAAGGTTGCACACAAGGTAATAGCAAGTTGGAATCTTTGTATGATGAACCATATATTTCTGATGCCGATAACCTGAATTTAGAGGAAAAATCTAAGATGACATTGCAAAACGATAAACTGCTTCAACATGACAATAATGAAATGCGTACCTTAAAGAACCAACTGAAGGTTAGTGAAGACATGGTTGTGGCATCTTTGATACGTTATGACAGCACTCACAAGATGGTTGAAAATCTCTACAGGAAGGCTCAAAGGGAAGTGGAAGGAGATTGGCCTGTTGCTGATTTGCAGGTGGTCAAAACAACTCTTGAAACTATGAAATCAAATTATTTATGTTTGCTTTCCGACAAGGATTATATTCTAAAGGTTGTTGAAATATATGTTGATTAGTCGAATAAAGAAAGGAATGAGATTAAGGTGCTCAATAAGGAGCTTAAGTATGCTCGTGAGGCATTGGGTGATACATAGTTTTCTCTTCAGGAAGCAGAAAATCAGATCAGGATCACAAACCATTTATGGGAACATGAGGGTAAAGTGAGGTAGGAGTTTTTCCAAGAAGTAAGTGAGGAACTTGATAGTATTCAACAAACTTATGACTTGGACAGTTGTCCCAAAAGACCAAGTACCAAAGTTTCATATCACATTCAGCTTAAGGACAACCCCATGTTTGAAGTAGATACTGATTGGACTTCCGATAGTCCCCTTTTTGAGATAAACGAGGGAACTCCTTTTGATTGTCATGAAGAAGATGATTTTGATTTTAGAGAATTGAATCCGAGTACAGTTCCTAGCAGTGAATCTTGGTCACAGGATGGGAGTGGTGAATTGACTATTGTTGCTTGTCATTGGATCAATCCAAATATGGTTTTCGATTTCACCCCATTCAGGAGTTGGGCAGATTTCCTACATCAGCCATTGAATAGATCTTGATGGATTATTGATGAGAGCTATGTTTCAATCATAGTGAATGGCTTCTCAGCTTCATACTTACTCATAGCACCTATGTACTTGGAGGTTCTCTAGATTTATGACGATGGTATCATTTTTTATGTGCCCATGGTGTTAGTTTCAACTTTTGAGCAGCTCGTTTCTTACATCATCTATTTAGGTAGGGTTGTCACCATCTACTAGGTTATACATAGCCCCTTGGTACATTTCTACCTCATCATATCGGTTGGTCATGACAACAGGGTTTGGGATCCAGGTGTTGACAGTATGTATCTATGGCTTCTTGAGGATTTTGTTGTAGTTCTACTCAATTTGAGACTAGATGAGAGGTTAATCAAAGTTCTACAATTTACAAGTTCAGTGATATTTCATAGATTTGTATGGGTTCCAAGGATCCGGTTGATGGATGGGTTGCAAAATGACACCTTGCTTCGCAGTGTGGCCAAATTTGTTTTCAGATTGGGCTATAGGGCTACCTGCAGATTCATATGAGATCTTGGTACTAATTGTTTGAGGGCAAGCAATCTTGAGGAGGGAAGATTTGTAATGTCCCCTTTTTGGGACATTAGAAAAGTTAAAGACATATTCATATAATACTAAAATTGACTTTGAAAGCGTGGACTCAAATTATAAAAAGTCAATTTAATATTATAAAGTGGCTAAAAATGACAAGGAGATATGAGACAAAAAGCCAGGAAGGGATTCGAAGAGTTACTGCTGTGAAAATAAAAGAAGAAGAGACTCATTCATTTGGGATGCCTGGTTTATGATTTAGATTTCAATTTCTCTCTTCAAGAGTTATTTGAAAAGCTTCAGCTTTCAGCCAATGTGAGGACGTAGCCCCTCATGCCGGCAGATAGTGGACGCAAACCCATTGTCCATGGAGATGTCACTTCAGGTGTCTCGTATATGCTTACAGATTCTTCTCTTAGTGTTCCAATCTGACTGTAAAATTGTGTTTAAGATTGGATTTTGAATGTTGGTTATTGTATTGTTGTTGTATAATGCAATAACATGTTTTAAGGAATTTTATGAGAGTTTACTGGTTTTATGCTGTCAGTTTGTAACGAATTTTCATGTGCTTGAATCCTGAATAATATTTTGAGAGAAAAATTGGGTCAATATCTGTTTGGGATACTTCATTCCATTGCATATATCATTGTTTGGCGTCTATCTCTGTTTGGCGAACATTCTGCATATCTAGCATTAAAATTATTATCTTAATCCGCATCTGGTCCTAGCAACATCAACTTCATCTTCCACCTTTGGCAAATCCACCCCCCACTGTACAGCCTACTAGTCGTCCAACTCGTAAGCCATTCATCGAATAGCCTATCTAAACCGTACAGCAGCATACCCCATACCACCCTCCACCATACAGACCATTCACCATACAGCATGTCTAGACCATACTGGCAGCATCCCTCCAACCATGGTACAAGCATTCACCATATGGCCACATCTGCCTAGTTACACAGTATGATAGTTCAATCACTGTACGGCAACGCATCTCTCTATACATCAGCACCTTACTCCCACACCATATGTACATTTGCTTCTCCATGCAGTATGGCCAGTACAATCCATCCACTCATTAGCAAAAAAGCATATCGGTTTGAATCGTCCTCATTGTGCACTGAGGGATTGGGAATATTACAGTTCATGACTATGATTTTCACTTTTTGATGCCATGGGTATCATAATTCATGAGTTCTGTACACCTAAATCAATTTACAATACTTAAATATTTGAAAATGTTGTTTCCTTCAACTCAAATCTGCTTTTGCATTCATTTGATCAGTGTACAGTTATGTAACTGTGTGTGACCCAAGTAGCTTCCACTTGATAAATTTATCATATCTTGGAAATAGATAAAGCTTCAAATCCCAAAAAAATCTCTGTATATAATGGTTGTTTGATCTGCTAAATCTTTGCTGAGTTAATTCCAAGTCTTGAGTACTGAGTCAAATATCCAGCTGTCAAGCACTAGCCAAGTCAAAATCATGTAACTATTATCAAAATTTACTTGTGGTCTCTAAATTAATTTAATTATCTCATGTTTTACTGAAGTTTATTTTGCAGTTTTTTCACGAAGCCCCAAATCTATGTCAAACTTTTGGGCAGCCGAGTTTTTGAACTATATTTTTTATATTTTAAAAATTGGTTTAGTTTCTCTCTGTACAAGAATGAAAGGAACAAGGCACTAGGAGCTTACTGGAATATGAATCATCGGTGCTCCACCAAAAAACGATGAAAATAACTCAGCATTTAGAGTTGCACTCATTAAAATAATCCTGAGATCAGGTCGCTGAGGTAATAGATCTTTCAAAACAATCAATAAAAAATCTGCATTTAAGGATTTCATCAGCATGTCTATTTAAAGTAAGTTCAAGAAAGCAGGATGAAAGTGAAGCCATATTTTAGGCCATGATGTGGTATATCAGTTACCTTCATTCATTCCTCGTTCATGAATCTCATCAACAAATACATGGGTTACACCTTTCAAACTGCGGTCCACCAATAACCTTCTCAGCAAGACACCTGTGGTACAGAAAAGCAAGCGTGTGCTTTTCCCTCTCATGCCTTCTAAGCGGACTTTAAAACCAACCTAGCATCCACATTAATCAATGATTATATATGAAGTAAAATATCTAAAATTAAGACTAGATAAGAAAATCAAACATGTCAGTGAGAAACATGCATTTGAATTCCAAAAGACAAAAAAAAGATCCTCAAATTTACAGAAAACCATGGCAACACAAACTCACTGTTTCACCCAACTGCTCTCCTCTTTCTGTAGCAACCCTTTCAGCAACTGCTATTGCAGATATACGCCTAGGCTGTGTGCAGATAATGTTACAGAAAGCACCGCGACCAAATCCTATCTCAGATTCTAAAACATACTGGGGAAGCTGGGTTGTTTTGCCACATCCAGTCTCACCAGAAACAACTAAAATCTGCAAGAAAGACGCATGCAAATACTAAGATTTTGGATACCTAAAGGGATGGGTCAGCAAAGAAGTCCTGGTTGATAACAAATTAATTTTCAAGCAAAAACAATCAACTATAGAGAAGATAACATTGGATATATTTTAAAAAGATGAGTACATAAGACCAAGCTCAGTGCAATCTTAAAACTCACAAAAGCAACATATTACATCCTCTCATTGAACATATGAGATAATGCCGCAAAGCTCATTGTACATTAAATATTTCACTTAAAGAATTTCTGACAGTAACTATCCTTGATGACTAAAACAAATGTGTAGGAAACCAGTGACATTAGTGACAACTTTGATAAAGCAATATTATTTCCTTGCAACTGGAAAAAGAGACTTTTTACTTCTAAGCATTTAGATATTTTAAAATTCTCAATAGACGTGAATTCTAACTTCTGCCTTTTCACCTAAACCAATCACAGACATATCATTCACAAAGTTTGACACCTTCAGTCCAACGAGTCAAAGACCTTCCAAAGACCAGCTCCCACTCTTAATTCTGAATAAAATTCTCAGAAGCGGTGATGGTGCCCTTCGATGTGCTTTATGCAATGGTGATAAGCCAAGTTTCTGTCAAGCTAAATTGCACATCAATTACAACATAAACAACATGCTACTTGGTACTGATGCAGAAAAAAGAGTCCAGTAATCTCCTCAACCAATCTTCCTTACTGCACATGTGAAGTCCTTCACATTGTGCTACTATAGAAGATTGGTGAAATTATTAATTGTTCCTTGCTACCGCATGATATAGCTACTGATGCCATACTGAAAGCATAGCCCAGGTGTGCATTCAAACATTAAGACATTCCACCAAATGAGTAATCAATCAACATGAAATTGTGAGTGTGAGACTTCTAACATCTGTAATTTAGGGATGCCTTAAATCTTTAAACAATGCAAACTCAATAACTGACGCCAAGCTTCTTGTTTGTCTAACAAAGTTGATATGTAGTCCTGGCCTATAGTGATAGGTTAGCACCATCCTCAAGGCATATACCGTCTGGTTTAGATTTGTTATTTGGATTGTAATATGAAAAGCATTCCTTCTTCAATGCTCAAATAGGAGAGAAGCAAGCCTAGCCTACAATGTTAAACATGTTCAAAATAAACTATTCAACTTAAGCTAATATCCTATGTAATGTCCCCATTTGCACGAGCATCAACTTTTAGAGGATTAGCCTATTTCTTGGCCCTCATTGGCGAATGGAGTTGTTCAGAGGATCCAGTTGGCAGAGTCGAAGAGCAATTCCCACTCCAGTGGTTAGGGATGTTCAGGTTTCCTCTTTGTTTGGATTAGTTTGGCATGCTTACTATTTATAGTGTCTATTTTGAGAAGGTCGGGGTTTCTATCTTTAGCAGGGCATTTGAACAGCTTGGGGGCAGTGTTGAGATTCAATATCGTTGGCTAGAGCAATCATTTAGAGACTTGCTCTTTGTAGTAAGTAATTGTTGAGGAGTTGCTAATATGGCAAGGGTGCCCAAACTCTTGGTATGCACAGTGATTTAAATCATTCATTAGTTCGCTCAGTTTCAAGGACTTCCTATTTATGGTAAGTCAGTGGATATTAGAAAGTGACCCTTACTATTTTTAGTAAAGCGGTTGGATGCACAATGGATACAATGGTTAACTCCCAAGTTCACTCGGAATGTAATGTTCCCCATCTTTTAGACCCTCAGTGGAGTTCTTAGCTTTTCATTCTCCGAAGGCTAAGTGGAGAAATAAGGAGAAATAAATTAAATTAAAGTCAATAAATAAATAAATCTAAAAGTGACTTTATATTTAATTAATTTAATTTTCTAGAAGCACAACTAATTATTGTATTGGAAAGGGGAAGCTTCTAGAGAGTGCATTTTCTAGAAGGACAACTAATTATTGTATTGGAAAGGGGGAAGCTTCTAGAGAGTGCAATTAAATAATATTTTATTCCCTTCTAGAAGGGTGAAGGAAAAGAATAAATAGAGGCGAGAGCTTCATTGTTAGGCATTTGATTATTGTCAATTGCATTTGATATAAACTTGGGAGAAGAAACTAAGGGTTTCTGATTTCAATTAGCCATTGGAGAGCGTCAATTCTTTAGAGTTGCAACCATTTGAGGTGGTGAAATATCCACTAAATTTGGCATTCAACAGAGCTTCATTCTAGAGTTCTATTTGTGCTTAAATTAGAGAATACATTTATTGCTGGCTGCTATAGTGCCATGAACAGTGATGTGAACAGTGTTGTAAACAGTACCTGCGCTACAATACTTGGCTTGATTATGATTGCAATTTCATCTTCTTCATTGGGCGATTTGTATATCAGGTTCTACAATCAATTTGCATCATTTAAATTGGTCATTTGGCATTGTAAAGGTGGCTGTCATAAGTAGCTATAGATGCACATTTTATATCAGATTTATAATGTCATTTCTACTGAGTTTTTTTGGGGGTTGCAAAGCCAAGAGCCTTGGAATATTATGTTAAGAATTGAATTAGAAAATATCTCACTAAAGGAGTGATAAGTTGCAGGTCTATATATTTGATGTAATGTGCATATTTATATCTTCCATGATTGACATAATAGTATGCATGCCAAGTGTTTGACAAAATACCAATTGGCTGTAAGTGCACATTTTTCATTTAGAATTCATATATATGCATTTGAAAAGCCAAAAAAGAATTGCATACGCATTTAGTTATTTTCTTAGATATAGTAGTAATCAATTACAAGCTTTTAGATTCCTTTTGATATCATTTCAAGCCAGCATAATCAGTCTGAAACCAAAAACAGCAAGCATAGAGATCGTATTGAAAGTGTTTGACAATTTTCCTTGACCTACAAATCAAGTTGAGGTTCAAATTGACAAGGGATATTCCAGTGGTATCAGAGCTTGCTTGCAAAGTGTTTGACAAAATGTTGAACAATTGAATTTGAGAAGGATTTGGTGTTTCAAAAAGTTATAACTGGTTGGGGTTATTACAATGGTATTAGAGCTTGCTAGCAAAGTGTTTGACGAAATGTCAAACAACTGAATTAGAGAAGAATTTGATGTTTGATGACGTTATAACCAGTTGGGGTTATTACACGGAATCAAGAAATAATGAGTATCTTGAAGTTAAGACATATTAATTCTTAATAAAGTAATGCTTTATTAGTAATCAATTAAAGGTGCCTCCACAAGTTAGGTGAGTTAGTCTAAGGTTGTGGGTAAATCCCCATGGTCTCAGGTTCGACTCTTCAACCTGGAATTATTCTACCAAATCCACTTAGGGGCGGTGCGGATTGCAACATGGCCTCAAGGATTAGTTTTGCCACAAACTCACTTCGTAAAGGGAACCTATTGGGTTTGAGCTGCAAGGATACCCTAACAATAAAAATAAAAAATAAAAAAGTGCACATCATTAAATGTCATTTGACCTTATTATTAAAAGGGAATTATTCAATGATTATAAAGTCAAATTATAAAGTGTGTATTAAGAATAATGTTAAAGGACATTAGGCAAGAGCCTACAGCACAACAGTAAATTGTGAGCATCTTATCTAGGAGGTCTTGGGTTTGAGTCTACTCGAGCTTAACAAATAATAATAATTAACCTTGGCTTCAGCCTCTTATCAAAAAAAAATAGACTTTACATTATTTTTTGTTGTGCATCTAATGAAGGGAAATATAATAAAGAAATTATATTTCAAACTTACAACAAAAGCCCATATGATAAGTTATATGGAGTGTAAGCATGAAGCTTCAGGCCCAAATTGTATTTGGGATTTAAAATGTTCATGACTTTTCTATTTGCTTTCGCTGGTGTGGAGAAGGAATTGAAACAAGGGTTTCAGATTATCAGCTTGGGGAATTGTAGATACTTCACTGCTATAGCACCTTGAATTTGTTGCAATATACCAGAGAATTTTGCAAATGCTTTGGCTTCATTCAAAGGCCAAGATTGCTTTCATTGATACCAGAAAAATGACTATTAGCACCCCCAATTAATCTCAGAACCGTTTGGAGGGCAAAGGATTTGATTTTATTGCAAATTGCAACCATTATGGACTACATTTGGTATTTTCAGATAGCTGCAGGTCATTTAGAGGCTGTGGCATTCATTTACAGGGCAGCAGTTGAAGGAATTGAGCACGTTTTTTACTGGAAAGTGCCCCAATCATGCTTGCAGACATTGGCATCATTTTCAGAATTGACACATTCATTTGTGAAGGATCTACCAACTTTCTTAATGCAAATGATTTGGTAATGTAAGTACTTCAACTACTTCTAACAATGACTTGAAATAAAGTGCAAATGCATGAGTTCAAGAATCCAAACTACTACTTCTAATCTACCAATGTGTAATAACCCATAATAAATGAAGAAAGAAATATACATACTTATATTATATCATTTACATTTTTTCTTATATTTAAAATACATATATCATCAACATTTATATTTTTCATGTTTAAACATATATATATTCATTCATTTAAATTTAAATTAATATATATATTACAATAAGCTCTTAACAACCTTAATAGATATTTATAATAAAATTATAACAAAACTACAAATTAAACTAATAGACGGTGTAGTCAAAAGCTGCAACTAAGGGTCGCAGCAAATTAAATAGAAAATTCTAACAAAATTATAACAAAACTATTAATTAGGCTTACACGCTTGATGCCTAGTAAGAAAGGATAGCTTGGTAGTCAATCGGAAGGAATGTATTCAAGGATAATTTCTTCAAGATAACTTCAAATTTGTTATAAAACATAAAAAAAGATAAAAAGGAACAGGTCTGAAAGTGAAGAACTATTTAAGGGGATAAAGACAGCGGAAAAACAACACCAGAACATGTGTTAGGCTATAACTTTGCAAAACACTGTCAGGATTTACAAGAAAATAATGCAGACAGTGGAAAATAAAGACAGCACATAAACAAAAGGGTAAAGTTTGTTGTTTGTAATAACAGAGCTGAGATATGACCATATAGCCAAAAATTCAAATCAGCAATTCTGTACTTCTTGATATACCTGATTCCTTGCAATTGCTGAAAGTAATGAATCTTTTTCCTTGTAAGCAGGAAGAGATCTACGGAAAGACAGCATTTTTTGTCCTTCTGGTGATTCCTGCACAATCAATGCAAGAGAAATTTTGTCAGACGAACTCAACTCATAACATCAGATCCACCTTTTCAATTGTAACAAAATGTAGCATTTCTAAAACATATAGCATATGCAGACCAAATCAGTTCACTCAAATTTTTTAAATGTTAAGGCAAAACTCATCTTAAAAGAAGAGATGCAAAGCTTATTGAAAGATGCTGTATTAAAAGAAATGGCCATGCTCATATAAATCTATTTTTAAAATGGATCCATATTTGGGTAATCATTTAGGTTCTATCCAATGCCAAGGGAACCTCTTTCATAAGAATTTACTGCATGTTGACATCTTGGTTTGCATGACAGTAGTGATCCAAATGCCTATGAATTGACAATTAGTTCTCATCGAATCTTCAATATAGTATCAGAGGTTAAGAACTATTTATCATAAACCTTAAACTCTCATTTACTTCAGTTGGTTTTTCACCAAGTTATTGTGCATATAATATTTTTGTGCCAGAACAGTGACAGAAAAACTCCAGAATTCACATAGTCAGTCATCGGCGATCCCATATTTCCTAGGAATTCAATCAGACACTAAACTTCTGTTACTAAAGAAAGTTCAGGCAGAACATAATAGGATACACCAGGATAAAGCATCACCAATAAAGCTCTTCTAAAACAATTGGCATAGAAATTTTTCATTACAGTAAAAAAAGGATCAAACACTCAATAATACATTCATTTGAAACCAAATTCATAATCACTTTGGCCATCAAACAATCATTCATGCATCATAAAGAAGATGGTCATAGAAAGATCCATCCAAGAGATGAGTTCCAAAATCCAACTGACAAGATTAAAAACAAGGTCACACTACTCTAAAATCAAATCTTGCAAACTCTTGGTGCGGAACTCCTCTCAGATCATTTACCAAACAATGTATTTCCACTTAATCACAAATAGGGACCAAAATTTGACAGTCAAGAACCAAATCCTAGCATTGAAAAGCAATTATGATGAAGATTATGGATCTCAGTGTTGGGGTCCCTTTTAATTGATTTTTGGAATCCTGTGTTAACGTTAAATAAAAAATTTCTTTACTTAATAAATACACAGCAGCAAAAATTCTCTCTTTCTTCTCTTTGCTACAAAACTAGAGAACACGGTGATCTTTATTTGAATTGTTCACAGGTCAAAATACTAAAAAGGTAAAGGAAAATGTGCACAAACTTGGCCTACGTAAATCTAATGAGGCAGAAACCATTTTGTGACAAAAGTGAAAAAAGTAAAATGCAATAGACATAGTCTGGCAATCAAAAAAGGATAAACCTTGCTTTATAATATTATTGACAATAAAAGAGCATGAGTTATTGTATGCTTTTTTTAATAAAATAGTAAAAGCAAAATTGTGGAAACAACACCAAAAATGGAAAAGTACACTATTTTGTCTTTATTTTTGAGACAATGAACTTTAGACCTGCCAGGAATGCTGAAGACTACGAATCCTCCAACTTTGACGCTGGAGTATCTTTTCTAAGACTGTTCTATCAAGTGTTTGAGCTTCGGTTTGTTCTATATGTGAATCTTCATTTAATCTTTCACTGACAGTATCACCTCCATCAAGAGAACAATCACCCAAAAAGCCTGATTCATTCATTTGAGTTCGATCAAGATATTCTTGAAGAAGACTCTCCACTCGTCTTTGAAGCCCAAGAGGAATAGAAACCTTAACATCAGAATATGTTTTCCCATCATTTTAGTATAAATTGATCACAAAAGCTTAACTGAAAAACAATGTAATAAGCATTTCCCTGGTACAAAGTTTTGATTATTAAGTTGAATGAGACCTCTCGCTGTGGGCGCCTGTCATCTAGATCAGGCCTGTAGGTGGGCAAAGGGACCTTGCTTGCCACCACCACCTTTCCATATCGCTCACTGGAATCAGCAAAAGCTTCAAAATCAGGGTTAATCTAAAAATTAAAAGTTCTCTTGGCAACATAAATGGATTAGTAAATAGTGCAGAGGGACAAAAAAAGTGAGAAAGGAATAAAAATAATATTTCAGATACCTAAAGAGCCCCATTCTTCTTGCAAGGGATGCAATTTGCTCAAAATCACGTCTATCCTTTTCATCCTTGGAAACTATCTCCTTCTCTTGCTTGTTATGAAGAAGCAAGCTAAGTTTCCATTTCCATTCATCAATATTAGCAACTGAAGAACAAGCCTGTTCTTGAAGGCAAGAAATATGTCAGAATTCAGTAATCAAGCCTATGTATTCCTAATTCTGTCTAAACATGACAAACATTGTGGATAAGGGACAGACAAAATAGTGTATAATAGCAGCCAAAATATGTCATGCATAGTCTCTACAGTCATCCAGAATCGATTTGACATGGACGAAGTTAACCCTTCCTTCAAGTCTCAAATTTTCTTCAAATATTTACTTTACTTCCTGTTCCACACTGATTATCAACCCCCTGATTTCCAACCACGAATAGAAATAACCAAAGCCTTTCCAAACAGAAAATAAAAGAGGTGAAACTAAACAAGACAGGTTGGATGTAAACAAGCTGGGAATTACCTACTACTCATGCTAGCTAGGAGTCTGTAATAATGTGCTCTCAAACAGCATTACCAGCATCAAGTTTGGGCAGATTCATAGACATTTGTGCGCATTGTGTGTGTGTGTGTGTGTGTGTGTGTGTCATTTTTGTGTGTGTAATGTATATTTGGATTCATGTACAAAACAAGAAAGGTTTTGTAAAGCAAAAACCAAAGGGGAAATGATTATGGAAAATGAACAAAACCACTCAAATGCAAACTCAAGTGTGGTAATAATTCAATTACAATCAGAGAAAAATATTGAATGGCAAGTACTTCAAGCTACCGTACCAAGTAGTAGATTTATTCCAAAGTGTACCTGAACTGCAAAATGTTATGAATAATACTGTATCAAGGAAAAATGAAATGGCCTACAACCCAATCAGAATCTAGCGACATTGTCAGCTACCAAGTAATTAATTCCCGTGCGTTAACGGCAACACAAAAAAGAAACAAGTGGTGGTAAATAGGGAGATCCTTGGAACAAATCTCACCAGTAAAATTGTTGATGGTGGGTTTGGTGTGAACATACTTCCAAAAGACACTTTGACAATTTTGGGCAAGCCGACCATTTGGCCCCCAACTTTTCAATTGGTGTGTGCAAATCAACATGGTACTAAGGTGCCTAGGGTTTCAATGGGACAAAGGGTAATTATTGGAACCCAGGCATTTATATTGAAATTTAGGATCGTTTCATTTAGGGATAAAACATACAATAGACTGTTGGGCTGGGGCTGGTCGATCACAACAAGAAAAGGAATACAATCTTCATTGGGAGCAAGTGTCAGAAATATATAAAGATTTGAAAAATCAAGTAGCAGCTTCCTCAAATTCATCAGATCCGTACTCCAGAGAAGAATGAACAAAGCATCAAGGTTCAGTTCAATGGAACCAAATGATGAAGGAATTTGGGCGTTATAGTCATGTTTGAAGGATGAAACAAATTCTCTAAGGCCTACTTCATTGGCAAATGGAGCATTATCAAGCATATTCGTCAAATTGGTATTTTGTTGAAGCTACAGGGATCAATGAAGATAGACAAGGATTTTGTTACAATAAGCAACCAATGAAAAACAACTTGTGAAAAATGGATAGTTTGTGTGAGAAAGGCCAATCCACAGTTTGCAGAAGATGACAATTCTAGCAGAGGTATCAAAATTTGAAATTAGTGTAAGAATGCAAAATTATTAATGATATGTCTCAGAACTCTTAAGAGTAGAATAGTTAACCTTGAGCATACAAAAAAAGTATTCAAGTCAAATCAACAACACTGAAAATTTATAGAAGAGGAAAATTTACTATACAGATAGGAAAGAAATGGAAAAAAAAAAGGTGGTCTCCACAATATAAAGTATGATCTATAAGTTTTCCTACCTGGCCTATAAAAAGCATTGTACAGCCTCTATAACCTATTGTACATCCTATTCTAAGTTCATTTCCTATAATCCTACATTCCTCTTTGTTTACGTTTTAGCTCTCATAAATTGAGAAAATTCATTGGTGAAATATGAATTCTCCGAAGTCTCATGCTCTATCCTATAATGTCAAAAACAGATAGGTCAAGTTTGATTATTTATTTTATCCTTATGCAAAGCCCCAAAGAACAGATTACGCTATGTTCATATTAGCAGGTTTGTTTTTGTTTTAGATTTTAAAGTAGATTAAATCAAGAAGATTCCCTTACAAATTTGAAGAGAGAATTTCCTCATCCACTGTTCTAATTTGTGTTGTCATGAAAGTGAAAAATGAAAAGACCAACAGTTTTTGGTGACTACCACAGGGCATGTGCTGTCGAAATTCCAAATCTCATGCACATGACTCTCAAAACCTTCAAGTTCCAATATTACAACCTAACTTAAATTGGATTGAATAAGGTCAAGATAGTATTCTGGACAGCTTAAAACATTTTGCATTTGATCACAAGAAGAGTCCCACACACTGGAGACTTGATGCTGCCATCTTAGACAGAGAACAAAAATTGACCTTGCAATGAAAAGATCCATCTTACCTCCTCCAGCATGGAATTGATCAGTGTTATAAGGGAAGAAAAAAGCAAATCCTACTAACTTCCTTCCCAACTTGAACATTGTCAAGCACAAAATCAATATTTTTGCAGGTTTCTCTTTCAGATTGCAGCATTGTACTGCATCGATCTGGAACACTTTGACATTACTTCCAAACACAAATTCAATCATTGAACAAAAAAAACCAGCAATTTGTAGCACTATTCAACGTACCAAAATGAAACACTAGAGTTTCAAACATCAAGTTTGACCTATTTCCAGAGGTTACTGTTTACCGTATCGGGTAAACAGTTTACTAATGCATGTAGACAATAGACAAGAATATGTTGTCGTTGGTAAATATTAGGTAGCCGACGGGCCCCTTCGGGAAGGTTCTTATTATGTAGCCAACAGGCCCTTCGGTAATTGTCATGTAGCCAACAGACCCCTTCGGGTCGGGAAAGTTCTTCGGAAAGTATATATTCACCCTTCAGGATCATTGTAATCATCATCATAAGCATTGTGTAGTATCTTTGGCATATGCAAATAATAAAAGGAGTACTGTTGTTCTTGTTCATTGTTTGTATGCATTAATCTATTTACCCCGTGCGGTAAACATTTGGCGCCGTTGCCCAATGGACCTGGAATAAAGGCAAAGGAATGAAGACTGATGCCGAATCAGTTGAACAAAAATAAGAACAAGCTGAAGGAAAAAGATGACATACGCACAGCACAAGGGAATTTAATTTTGGCACAACAGGCCGAACGCAAACGAAGGTTTCAGCAAATTGCCGATGGACACCAAAGCACTGAAGAATTGTTGGAAGAGACTTGACAACGGTTGGATTTGGTGGAAGAAGCAAGGGAGGAGTTTTTGAACCTGCATACACCGAGCGAAGAGAATCCAGACAGAAGGGTATTAACTCGCACGGGTCGGAGTGCCGAAGAGCATGAGCATGGAGTGAACTCTTCGTCTGAGATACACTTCCAGAACGGATAGCTTCGCTTGACGAAAACACTTCTTCACCAAATAGCACGACTATCGAAAATAAAATGACTGTTGCAAACAACGCAAGTGTGCAGAGCAGCGCAGGTGTTCAGAACAACGCAGGTGTTCAGAACAGCGCAAGTGTTCATAATAGTGCAGGTGTGCAAAATAGCACAAGAGTTCAGAACAACAACACGGGTGTGCAGAACAACACGGGTACACAACAAGTACCTCCAACTCGAATAGTAATGGCTGGACCGAAGGAAAAGTTGCCAAAGTTCGATGGTGATGGAATAACCGATCTAATCCGAAACAATTTGGAGGGTGAATGGCATAACAGATACAAATGAATGGGTCTGACAATTTTCAGCAACCCTAAGGGGGGTAGCAATTGATTGGTTCGCCAATACGGATCCCCGAAAATTAACTACTTGGGACAAAGTTAAAAAGGAGTTTACAACCGAATTTCAACTGTTGCGCGACGATAATGAGATCGTAGCAGAGATATACAACACGAAGCAAGGGAGAAATGAAACAGTTTGAGTATATGCCAGAAAATCAAAAGACTTAATAAACAAGATGGAAAGCAAGCCGACGGATGGGTTGCAAAAGAGATGATTCATTGAAGGACTACGCCCAAAATTATGGAAGAAGATGAGGATCGTGCCACCATCATCATACACTGAAGCATACAATCGGGCGATGACTTAGAAAGTGAGCAAAAAAGAAAAAAGAAGAATAGCTCATCCGAGTCAGATGATGAAGCATCTTCAGAAGAAGAGAGCAGTGATGACGAAAAGGGCAGCAAGAAGGTCTGAGCCCTCCAGAAGGATATGATCCAAATGATGAAAGAATTTAGGAATATACAGAAGGAGACGAAGGGAAACGACCTCTGGTGCACGGAATGTAAGACAGAAGGTCACACAAAGGGATCCTGTCCAAAGAACCAATTCTGCGAGATCTGTCAAATTATGGGACATTCCTTAAAAGAATGCCCCTTCAACATGAAAACAAAAGGACCTCAGCAAGTACTTCTCACACAAGAGGCTTCTGCGGCAAGAGGGAGTGAAAACACCAGTAATGAGGGTGCCATGTCAGGAGGGTACAAAAATAATAGGCGAGGTCAAAACAACAATGCTAACAATAATAATGGCAGCCGCAGCCGAATTCAATATAATGCGAAAGGCCGCCCGATGGTACAATGCTACGCATGCAATTTGTGGGGCCACTTTGCCCGAGACTGTACAACGGAAAACACATCAAAGTTGTTATGCAGATGGTGCGGTCCTGGAGATCATGAAGATGCTAAGTGCCCAAAATCAGGAGTGAATTTGATCACCATCAAGACAGACGAAAAGGAGGTTTTGGCAATCACACAGAAACAAGCAAAACTCTGCCTCGACCCAACAAAAGAAAAGAAGAGACTGGAGGAAGCATAGGCGAAAATTCAAAAAGCAATGCTGGCGGAGAAAGCACACCTAAAGGACACTACCGGTACCTCAGCAAGGAACTGCGCGGAACAAAACATCATACGCCAAATATTACAAACCAAGGTACCTATCAAAATAAACGATCTGCTGCTCACAATGCTTCAACTCCGATTGGCACTCACAAACATCGCCCCAACGGATAAATTACCAACAGAACAGGCAAGGGAGACAGAAAGTGGCGCAAGTGCAGAGGATCCAATGCTGCTAGCCCTTTCATCCGAAGGGCATCCCGCAGTCGTCGAGATGGGAATTCTGGGGACTGTTCTGACCATAGTTCCAAAAATCGCCATGAAATCGCCGAAATCGCGATAAGATTCATGGCTCCCGATTTTTTTGGAATCGAAAATCGCTGGTGGCGATTTTTTCCTGTGAATCGCCTGAATCGCCAAAATCGGCGATTCATGGCAAAAATCGCCAAAATCGCCATTGTGAATCTCCAAAAATCGGCCGCGGCAGCAAGGATAAAAAGTTCAATTTTTAAAAAAAAACACATGTTTTATTTGCTTTCTAAGTTGACTTTCCTCTTTGTTATAACCCTAAAGAGCCTTCTATTTGCTTAGTATGAGTAGAAGAGAGGAAGAGTGAGAGAGAAGAAGAGAAAAGAGAATCCATAGGTTTCCAACCGGCAAGAAGGAAGAGCACCAAAGAGATCAGAAGTCCATTTGGGGAGGCCATAAATTGCATTGGGAGCATTAAGGAGTCAATATCAACACTCCTCAACTCATTTGCAAGAGGTAAGTGTTGGTTTTTTTTTGCATGTTAGTGTAGTATGCATTTTTTGTTAAATTTTTTTAGTGTTCATTTGCAAATCTTGAATGTTTTTTTATTTTTACTAAATTGCAAACTAGGGTTTGTTGTTTTGTAGTTTTTGTTTATTAGTTGCAAACTTTGATTTTTTACATGAATTTTTTTATTGCAGAAGCCCTTTGCTTTCATTTTCCAATTTCCACAATGGGTAAAAAAGATAAATGCTGGAAATATAATGAAGAGTTTCCTGGGAAAACCAAATATCAAACAAAATGTATATTTTGCAAAGAAAAAATAAATTCGAGAGGTATCTATAGATTGAAATACCACATTGCTGGCATACCTGGCCATGATGTCACAGTTTGCACTCATCAAACCGCTGAGGCAAAACACTCTTGTTTAGTGGCATTAGAAAAAATTGAACAAGACAAGTTGACTAAGAAAATGCAACTTGAAGGGTTAAGAGGTATTGGCTCCCGTGCTCCCACATCCGCAACCGCATCTACATCTGCATCAGCTTCCGCATCCGTAGGTTGTGTTGGAGAGGGTTCTTCTAGGCTCCTTTTCATCCTAGTGCTAGTGCTCATGTGAGTGTTAGTGGTAGTCGGTCTCATACTGAGACAGAGTCCAACACCAACCTATTGCGGCCTAGAGTGCGAAAAAACAGAATGGATAGTTACTTTGTGCCCCGCACTACTCCTGACTCCCAACCCACGCTTGAGAGCATGGGTTTGAACAAGGAAATTCATGATGCTGCCAGAAAAGAGATTTGCAAATTCTTGTACTTTTGCAACATTCCATTTATTGCAGCCAAGTAATTGATTCTTTTTTCTTTGTTATCTTCAAAGTTAAAGTTAAAAGTAAAAGAGAAACTTTAATTATATCTACTTGTTTTATGATTTTAGTTTTTGACATCTAAATTTCTAATCAATATCATTATCTATTTGTGACAGGACTCCTTATTGGCAGAACATGATAGATGCAGTTACCATTTGTGGTCCGGGGTTTAAAGCCCCAACTGAGGCTGAGTTGAGTGGATACCTCCTGGAGGAAATGGTTGAGGATATGAGGCATGAGCTTGAGGACAACCGAAAGGAGTAGATTGAAAAGGGTTGCACCATCATGACTGATGGTTGGACAGATAGGAGGGGAAGAACACTCCTCAATTTTCTTGTATCCTGTGGAGGTGATTGATCATTCTACTTTCCTACATACATAATTTTGAATCGTGATTGACTATTTCAAATTTTGATTTGTTGATTGCTAATAGTAATTATAATTCGTTGTTTTGTTACTTGTAGGATATACCATGTTCCTCAAATCCATTGATGCTTCTGCTCATGTAAAAAACGCCACATACTTATGTGAGGTTATTGAGGAAGTTATGGCAGAGGTGGGGGAACAACATGTGGTGCAAGTGGTGACGGATAATGCAGCAAGTTATGTTGCTGCAAGTAAACTTTTAACTTTTTAAGTTTTGAAAATAAATTTATTTGAATTTTGAACTTTTTCTAATTCTAACTTAGAATTTTTAAGTTTCCTAAGTTCTAACATGTTTGAAATTTGAATTTCTAATTATCTTCAAATTGTTGTAGGCAAACTTTTGATGGAGAGGCACCCCACCATATTTTGGTCCCCTTGTGCAGCACACTGCCTTGACCTCATGTTGGAGGAAATTGGCAAACTTAAGTGGGTCAAGTCATGTGTGGAAAGGGCAAAAAACATATGCAAGTTTATTTATAATCATTCATTTGTCCTTAGCACAATGAGGAAGTACACAGGAGACAAAGAGTTAGCTCGTCCAGGGATCACGAGGTTTGCCTCGAATTTCATCACCTTGCAGTCCTTGTTGACATCAAGGGATGATTTGAGGAGCATGTTTGTTGGGCGGGAGTGGATTTCATCTTCCTATGCTACGACCACTGCAAGGATAGATGTGGTGGATTGCATATTTGATGATGATGGTTTTTGGAAACCTGCTAGAGAAATCCTTAAGGTAATTTTATTGCAATTTAACATTTAATATTTTACAGTTTACTAATTGTTTAATGATTTAGTTTTATCTTAAGTTATATTATTGAATTATTCTATGTTTAAGTTTTGACTAAAATTTTTGTTTTACTTTATATGTAGGCCACTGAGCCCCTTGTATCTCTCCTACGAACTGCTGATGGGGAGAAGCCCTCTATGGGCTACATATATGAGGGCATGGATAGGGCCAAGGAGGCCATTAGAGCTCAGTATGCAGGAGTGCAGGAGAAGTATGCCCCTATTTGGGACATCATTGATAGGAGATGGCAAAATCAGCTCCACAGACCCATCCATGCAGCAGCTTACTTTTTGAATTCGGCATTTCGTTTCCGTCCTGACTTCAAGGCGGATGAGGAGGTTCTCACCGGATTATATACAGTGATCCAGAGGTTGAGTACTAATGAGGATAGCAGTGCTGCAATTATTGAGCTTGATAAGTTCAATAATAAAGAAGGGCCACTTTTCTCTAGCAGGGTAGCCATAGATGCTCGGGAAACAATACAGCCAGGTAAAAATTAAATAATATATTCAATGTTCATGAATCTAGATTCTAAACTTAAAGTTGATTATGTAATTTTAGAGTTAACTTGTAATTTGTAATTTGTAAATGAGACTAATTATTTTTATTTTCCCTTATTTCAGATAAATGGTGGCAAATGTTTGGGGCCACAACCCCAAAACTTCAAAAAATTGCCATTCGTATTCTGAGTCAGCCAAGCAGCGCTTCTAGATGTGAGCGCAGTTGGTCCATGTTCAAGCACATCCACTCGAAGAGGAGAAATAGGTTGACAGTGCAGAGGTTGAATGATCTTGTCTTCGTTCATTACAACCTCTGTCTTAGGATCAAACAGATTTTGGGCACTGACTCCTCTCCGATCATTCTGGAGGAGATTGATCCAGAATCAGAGTGACTCACAGAGGTTGTAGATCCAGTCTTCACTGAGGAAGACCGTGCGTGGATTGACCAGGTGGATATAGAGGCTGAGGCAGCTAGAGCACGTTCTTCAGGCATTGTAGACACACACGTGCACGCACAAACACAGGCCCTAGCGACATTCGTTAGCCCATCTTATATGCAGGAGATATGGCTCGACAGTCCTCTAGGACCTACATTAGACGCCTTGCTACTAGGCAAACTGGATACTCAGAGGCTGAGGCTGAGGCTGTAGCCGAGCTTGAGGATGATGTTGAGGATGATGATGACTATGAGCCTGAGGCTTGAGCTGGAGCGTTGTTTTTATATTTTGTTTACAGATATTGATACTGAATCATTGATAGACATATGTTTCAAACTTTCATGGATCTTCATCTTAGATTCTTACATAAATTTATGATTTGATGTCTTATGGATCATCTTACATACATTCTATGATTTAAATCATTATGATCATTTGATTTCTATTTACTTCAACTAGCCTACAATTTACATTTTAGATAACATAGTTACGTATGTGATGGATTTTATGTTCCATGTGTATGTATGTTAAGTTTTAACTTCTATTTGATGATGTTATAGTGTGCTTAAGTTATATTCAATAAAAGGTGCATGAAATAAGTTTTAAATTGTTAAAATCTTTAAATTTAAAGGGTTTTTTCAAATTTGCCGATTCATCGCCGATTCATTGCCGATTCACGATTCGATTCAGCCTTGCCGATTCCGATCCGATTCCGATTCACGTTTCTTTGGTTCTGACAGACACGATTGTAGATGGAAGGTCCGGTGTCAATGTGTTATTGGAGGATACCTGGAAGAAGTTGGGACAACCGACGTTGTGGCCACCTACATTCCAATTGCTAATAGCGAACCAACACGGAATCAAACCATTGGGAGTCCTAATGGCACAGCCCGTGACTATTGGAACACAGTCGTTCCTGTTGGACTTCGTCATCATTTCGCTGAAGAGGAAAGGATACGACACCATTTTGGGCCGAGGATGGCTCATACAAGCCAAAGTTAAACATGACTGGAAGAAGAATACACTATCACTCGAAAGCAAAGGGCGAAAATTCATCATTGATTTACACACACAAATGGTGGGGGAAGAAGCTCTATCATCAGATTCCGAAGAAGAGGATGAAGGGAGGCAGCGAATGGAACTAGATCAAGAAGGAGTCCTACGACTAGAAGGAGGATCAACGGATGATGATTTGGATTCGATGAGCAGCCTTTTCCACTGGCAGATGGAGGAATATGAGCTGTTCCAGAGCTGCAATGTATTGACGATAGAGGAAGGGCACAACGTAGATGGATTTCCAAAAGAGTTCAAGGAAGTAAAAGAAGGGGATGCACTGCTGGATGAAACACCCGCCCATGTATTCAGTGAGGGGGAGCCGATCAAGTATAACGAAGCCACACTGCAAACCATGAATTTGGGAGATGAAGCCGAACCAAAGAACATACTAGTGGGAGATAACTGGGATCCAGTACTAAAAGCAACGGCATTTAAAAACTTTTTGGAATACAAAGATGTATTCGCCTGGACATATAAGGATTTAAAGGGAGTTCCACCGGAGCTGTGTGTTCACCGTATTCTGCTGGTCGAAGGCGCAGTACCTGTACAAAAGTGACCTTACAGGATGAATAAGAACTACGTGGCACGGGTTACAGAAGAAATCAATCGAATGCTGGAAGTGGGTATTATTTTCAAGGTTCAGACAAGTGAATGGGTGTCGCCCATAGTAATCTCACTGAAGAAGGATACCACTCAGATCCGGATATGTGTCAATTTCAGATGCCTCAACGCGGTAACAATCAAGGATCCCTTCTCGATTCCATTTACAGACAGTATATTGGAAGAAGTAGCAAGACATGAAATTTATTCCTTTATGGACAGGTTTTCGGGATATAATCAAATTTCCATAACAGAGGACAAACTGAAAATGAAATTTTTCGTAGAAGATGGGGTGTACGCATACAACCAGATGCCATTCGGCCTATGCAATGCGCCGGCTACATTCCAACGGATCATACTGCACATATTCGACAAAATGTCTATCGAAAACTTCAAAGCATTCCTAGATGATTGGTTTGTATTTAGCACCAAAGACAAACATTTGGCGGCATTGGGCGAATGCATGGAGAGATGTTGATGGGCACGACTAGCCTTGAACCCCAAGAAATGCAGATTCATGGTTCTGCAGGGAAGATTGCTCGGACATATCATTTGTAAGGAGGGTTTGAAAACAAATTCGGACAAAGTCAGAGTCATAATGGAGATGCAGCCATCCACAAACGTAACAAAGGTAAAGTCTTTCCTGGGACATAGGCTATTACAGAAGGTTTGTTAAAAAATTCACCAAAGTATCATGCCCGCTAGACAAGTTAACATGCAGAGGAGAACTGTTCAAATGGGAGAAAGAACAGGATGAGTCATTCGACAGGCTGAAGGTACGATTGGCTATAGCATCTATCTTGGCGTACCCAGATTGGAACAAGGAATTTCATGTTCATGTAGATGCATCCAACTATGCAATCGGAGCAACTTTGGCGCAAACAGGTAACCATGGGTTAGATCACCTGATATACTTTGCCAGTCGACTGCTATCAAAAGTAGAACAGAATTACAATACAACAGAACAAGAAGCCTTAGAAATGGTCTATGTCGTGCAGAAGTTTCGTCATTACTTATTGGTGACACCGTTCGTGTTCTATGTTGACCATTAGGCTCTGATGTACCTGGTCAATAAACCTACCATCCAAGGAAGAATCAGTTGGTGGTTACTTCTGTTACAAGAGTTCACCTTTAAGATCATTGTACAGCCTAGGAAGAAACATATCAGCGCAGACCATTTGTCACGTCTCAAAACAAGAGAACTGGCGAACAGAGTGAATGACGATTTTCCAGATGCATAGTTATTTCAGAGTGTAGTACTACCAAAATGGTACACGAGCATTGGAGAGTACCTTTCGACAAGACAATATCCGAGTGAAATGCCACCAAATGAAGGACAAAAATTAGTAGTCAAGAGCCATACATTTCAATTGATCAATGGATTACTATATAAAATGGGGTCTGATCACATTCTGCGACTGTGTGTGTTAGAGGAGGAAATACCAAGGGTGTTGAAGGAAGCACATGAGGGTCCAACAAGAGGACATATGGGGCCTAATACCACAACACGAAAAATATTGCTAGTAGGACTGTGGTGGCCAACAGTGTACAACAACACGCGCGAATGGGTTGTCGGGTGTGACACTTGCCAACAGGCCGGGAAGCCGCTAAAAAGAGACTTCATGCCATTTAACCCCTCCCACACGTAGGAACTATTTGAGAGATAGGGATTGGATTTCATCGGACCTCTGAAGGTGAGCAAAACTAGAAAGTGCCGATACATTGTTGTAGCCATGGAGTACTTGACTAAGCGGGTGGAGGCACGCAAACTACTGCATAACTCGGTCGTAAGCACAGCCAAATTTATTTATGAGAAAATCATTACCAGGCACGGGATTCCATTGCAGTTAACAAGTGATAGGGGTGGACACTTCGTTAACCATGTTATCCAACTGCTCACCACTGAATTCAAGATCTATCATTCAATATTGAGCCCGTACTACCTGAGAGCGAACAGACAAGCCGAGGCTACAAACAAGATCCTGGTATCAATTATCTACAAGTCTTGTGCGGTTGAAGGTGAAGACTAGGAGGAAAAATTGCCCTCTGCCCTTTGGGTGCACCACACGGCATACAATGTGACAATGGGGCACACACCGTTCCAGTTGATGTTCGGACAGGAGGCAGTGGTACCAGCAGAATTCATAATACCAAGCCTGAGGATTGCACTGGAAAATAAGTTAGGCAACATGGCAAGCTTGAGGGAAAGGTTGCATAATCTGAACAAGTTCGAGGAGATGTGGCTATTGGCACAATGGGCCACGGAGGTGGCACAGAACAGGCGCAAGGCATGGCATGATAAACACCTGAAACTGAACAAATTCCAACCAGGTCAATGGGTGTTGAAGTATGACAGACGGAACGAAATCAAGCTAGGCAAGTTTAAGGTCAAATGGGTCGGACCATATTAGATCTAGGAAGTGGGTGATAACGGAACAATAAAGTTCTGGACATTAGACGGACAAGAAATCCCAGAGGCAGTTAATGGTTCGAAGCTAAAGATGTACCATGCTCGAACAACTCCCTCGTCATCACAGGATGACAGAGCTCAGAAGGAGAACTGATTTTATAAAATTTATCAAAAAAAAAAAGCAACAAATAAGTCACCGTACAAGCACCGTACAATGGTCTGTTGACAAGCTGGAAGGAACCATACGGTATAGTCACCATACGGCCTTCCTTCTAATCCCATATGGCTTTCCTTTATAACCCTGCGACAGCACAAACAAGGTACGAATTTTCATTCAAACGAAAGTTATCACTGTACAGTCATTCTTATGGTCTGTGGGTCCCGTACGGTTTCATTCAGGAGAATAAGAAAAATATTTGAGGCATTTAGTGTGATGTCTATGCGTCCAAAAAGAACGGGAGTTTGATTGTTTAGAGTGCAAGAGATCTCTATACAACTACAACCCTTCATGTGCAATGAAGAGTGATTAAGTTTTCAGTTAAGCATCATACAGATTCTGAAAGGATACAATAGCTGCATCACAGATTGGAAGGATATAGTGCTTGATCACCACCATACAAATTTAAAAATCTCTAAGGGCATACAGATTTTAGAAATTGGCTTCTCTAGTTGGGGTCGTACAGCTTTTGGAGACCTAATTCCCTGTTTGGCACCGTACGGCAATTGGAAGTTTACCTTCATGTTGTTGGCGTACGGATTTCATATGGATCTGGAGATTCAATTTTCTGTGGATTTACAGCTTAAGTGTTCTAATTGCTGTTGTGCAAATTTTGAACGATAGGTTGCCTGCTACCGTATAGGTTTGTTTCAATACAGATTTGAATTAAGAAAGTTGAATTGAATTAGGAAAAGCCAATGCCGTAGGACTTTGAACGCTTCATTCAGCGAAGGAAAGAGTTCCAGCCGCTCTATATAAGCGCCACAGTGTTGTGTTTGATCTCACAATTTCAATCTTCACCAAGCAAGTTATCATTGAATTGAAAGGCGAAGAAGGAATCTGCAAGTTATTGTACGGAAAATCATGAGAGATACTTGATGCATCCAGCTTCTTCTGGTAGCCTGATATCCGTACGGACCCTGCAATTCAGGAGCAATAAAATAGATATTAGCACAGTACGGTAGTTACAATTAATTTTCAAGGGTGGAGCATAAGCAAGATTGAAATCTGTACAGAGCCATTTGCATTCACAAGGTATTCAAAGAGAGGCCATACGGCCAGTTAGATGAAATAATCTGAGCAAAATTAGAAAAATCTACATCATTCGGTGGTGCAAGTGAGGGATTTTGTAACTTTCATCCAAGGCAAGGGTTGTACGGATTCGTATGCAATCCAAGGAAGGGGAAAGAAATTGTGTAGAAAAATAACTAAATAAAAAATATATGGAGTCTGCAGGCAAGAGAAAGTGGAAAAAGCAATTGGAACAATCTATAGCTGAGGAGGGTACGAAAATGGCGACCGCAAGTAACCAAAGTGAAAGCACCAGCAAGTAGAAACATAAGGCTCAAGCACCTGCAACTACTAAGATCACACCACAGACTATAGCATTTGAAAGGTTGAGCGGAATGGACTGTAGAAAGTGATGGCAAGAAACTCCTGACGACCATGCAGTAAAAGCCAGCATCAAAAGGGCACAGGTGGAATGGGTGATTCGGATGCCTTTTTTTGCATTCGGGATTACGAGGGTTTCCTGCGCACCATGATCGAGACTTATGGCAGAGGCTCTCGGAAGAGCACATTTCAGTACTTGGACAGAGACCTGGTCGTTTCATTCAAGGCAGCGGATTTCACACGAGTGTTTGGCATACTAGGGCCATAGGGCAAGAAGGTTCAGCCTAAGAAAATTTCTAAGGAGGTAAAATTGTTTTTTATTAGACTAGTATGTAGAGATATGACTAAAGCAAAACAGGAAGCATTGATTGAAACATCAAAAGGTAGGGGATTGAAGAAAACAGACATACAAGAGGGACCGTGGCGATGCCTAATGGATTTAGTTAAGAGCAGATTTACGGGATCAAGTAGAGCATCCGATATCTCCTTTCCCCAGGTATCTATGATGAATGGCATAATGAATGGAAAGGTGTATGATTGGGCATCTATGCTGGCTGAATGTATGCACGAATTTATGACTCTCCAGCATAAGACATTTTATATGCCACATTATGCCATAGGACTGTACCTCGATGCTATAGTGTGGATGATTCCAGAGGACAGGTTGGAGGCAGAACCTGGGCCATTAGCTCCCAGAGAACCCCCTATCATGCAGTGGAGACACTTAGACTCAGCCGCTGGGTAGAAGGGTCCTGCAGGACAAAAGAGACCCTGGCTTGATACAGGAGGTGATACGAACAGCAGATGGCAGGAGATATCTTCCAAAGAAGGGGAGGACGACGATGAAGAGGTTGAGATTGTCACAGCCACTCTCTTATTATTCTTGTGCCCTGCCTTATCCACCACGTCTTGTCTGGTCCCAACAGGTCTGCACATGGCTCATATACCAGGGTTTGGACAGACACAACAGCCGATAATGATGACTACAGCACCTCAGCAAGCGGTTACAATGGCAGCACAAGGTAAGGCCTTCCCTAGTCCGACCAGCAGTTGGGTTTGCCGTGGAGTTTGCACAAGTGGCAGCACCTGTCAGCCGAGAGAGTATGCCAGCTCCTACTAAAGCACTTCCGGTAGCAAAAACCGTGGCACCTACGGAAACACAACTAGTAGCAGCAACTGGCGCACCTGCAGTAGAGAGCATATCAGAGGCGAGAGAAGAGACTTCCATGGAGGTACTTGACTTACTAGTACCAGAGATAGCAGAGAGCCAAAGTATGCCAGGTGTGCACTTGGATGTAGTTGGGTCGGATGCCGTAATTACGGTGGATGCAGCACTTTTGGCATCACCTGATCGTGACAAAGAGAGTAGAGCGCAAAGGTTAAGTACTTAAGTACGTGGTTCCACTGTACTCCAGTCCCTCGGATAGCCAGCATACAGACACCTATGCGGGATGAAATTCCAGAGGGAGATATTTAGCAGGAACAAGTAATGGAGCCAGTTCACATTGAGGGACCGTCATAGTGTGTTGTTGAGCATATGGCAGAAGCAATAGAGATGGCTATGGGTGTGCAGCAGGAACATCCAGTAGTGCAGGAGACAGGGATAAGAGAGGCATTTCTTGCTGATGTAGCAACTCTAGCGTCTCGAGCTCGCCGGGTGTTAGCTTCGACGGAGACTCAGGCTTTGGACTCAGTCATGAAGGAGCTGGAGAGGGTTATATCTTTTATGAGATTGGGATGCCCAACTACCTTTACTGTTTGCTTTGAGGAGCGAGGGTGGCCAGATGTGGAGACTGTAGAGATGCGGCAGGATTGGGCTATGACGAGAGATCCCGGTATAGAGAGCAAAGTAGAGGTTTTGATTCATGAGGTAGTGAAGATATACAAGGAGGCGTATTACACTTCGGAGGAGCCAAGGAGATCAGGTAGCAGCTAAGAGGGCTCGAGAGGAGTTAGCTGCTAGGTTGGCCTCAGAGAGGGCGGCCTGAGAATCCAAGAGGGCAGCCTTGTTGGACAAACAAAGTCAGCTACAGAAGTTCACTGCAGAAAATGAACAGTTGGCAGCTGAAAAAGAGCAAGTGGCAACAAGAAAGGAGAGAGTTAGGGGAAATTGCAGACGTAATGCAGTCAGCTCTAGAGCTTCAGATGGAGGCAAAAGCAGAACTGAAGGTTCGAAAAGAACAAGTCTACAAGCTACGGGTGGAGCTAAACGAGTTGAGAGAGCGAATGACCACTACACCAGGGACCCATCCTTCTGTTTAGTATTTATTGATGTACTTGGATTATTTGTTATTTTTGAAGTTTTGTTGTATTGTCGTCCGGAGACGACTTTTCTTTTTGGGGGAGATGATGTCGTCGGTAAATATTAGGTAGCAGACGGCCCCTTCGGGAAGATTCTTATTATGTAGCCGACAGGCCCTTCAGTAATTGTCATGTAGCCGACAAACCCTTCAGGAAGGTTCTTCGAAAAGTATATATTCACCTTTCGGGATCATTGTAATCATCATCATAAGCATTGTGTAATATCTTTGGCATATGTGAATAATAAAAGGAGTACTATTGTTCTTGTTCATTGTCTATATGCATTAATCTATTTACCCCATGCGGTCAACATATGTAACACAGAAGTATTCCTTTTATTATTCGCATATATGCTGAAGAGATTACATAGTGCCTCCAATGATGATTACAACAATCTCGGATGGTGTACATATACCTTCCCGAAGAACCTTCCCAGAGGAGCCCATTGGCTACATAACAATTACCGACTATATGCTAATCTACCCTACGGGGTAAACGGTTTACTAATGCATGCAAACAATGGACAAGAATATGTAACACAGAAGTATTCCTTTTATTATTCGCATATATGCTGAAGAGATTACATAGTGCTTCCAATGATGATTCCAACCATCTCTGATGGTGTACATATACCTTCCTGAAGAACCTTCCCGAAGGGGCCCCTCGGTTACATAACAATTACCGACTACATGCTAATCTACCCGTCGGCTATTTTATAATTGTACCAACATCATCCCCCCCAAAAAGAAAAGTCGTCTTCAAACGACAATTACAAAATATCTGAGACAAATTAACTAAGCGAGATACATTAACTGACTAACTATAACAAGATACATATGTTTCCATCACACCACTTTCACATTCGTTCTATGCCTACATCAAACTGGTCTCTAAAATACGTTGCATCTGTAACCTTTGCTAACAGAATACTGTTTCCTTAGCCAAGCTGACCTTGATAGCCACCCATGCTGCTTTCTCTGCTTCCAACTCCTGGGTACACTGAGTCAAGTGTTGTTGAACTGCCTTCAACTGGATGATCAACTCCTCCCGAGTTCTCTATGCATCCACCAAGATAGCTTCACATCCAACACCTACTCCAAGTGTCTCAAAGCGTATCACCCCTCTCGAAAGGCTTGCTCTATTGTTCTCTCCACCTCTGGTACACAGACACTCCATGCTTACAGTAGCTCCAAGTCTCATCAAATGGTCATAATTCTCACGACTGATAACTACACTGACTGGGGATCTAGGGGGCATCACCCCAATGGGTTCGAGGGGCAACGCCCCCACGAGGTCCTAGATACAGGGCGGGGTCTACCCCAAGACCAAATTAGCACTCTCAAACCCACACAAAACTCCATGAAACACACCATTTTTGTGATTTTCTTCCAATCCCACTCTTTCTGGCAACTGCTTATGTTTTACTACCTGTTTATGTCTTTCCCTTCCCTGGGGCATCATACGGCATTCATTCTGAGCATTTTTTAATTTGTCGTCATTTTTTTATTTATTTTTTGCTCCTACTTCCTCCATTTCTTTCTGTTGTACGGCTTTCATCACTTAGAGAATGTTTGCAAAACTCAACCCAAAATCGACCTCTACCTGTGCATGCCCGTACAGCAGTACTATAGCTATGGTTTGGCAAAACAAATTATATACTTCCCATTTCTACTATACCGTACGGTGTTTTAAGTAGTCCAAAATCCTCCTGCTCTACTTTATGTACTGTATGGGTTCTGTCATCTTTTGCCTGTTGTACGGTCTTTGGCCTTTATCATACCCAACCCTTCATGCATTCCACCATACAATGTTTTACCAATGCCTCGAATTTCCATTCAGTGTACGGTCTTCATTCACTTCGGGCTAATCTCCTTTATGCAGATACAAGTCATACGGTGCCATTACTATGCAGGGGCCGTACAATGTTTATAACCTACTTGAGAAAATGTCGTATGGAGGGGCAATAGGAAATCCGTAGAAGAATTCTTTGTTGATTCCTCCTGATTATCGTACGATTACAGTAGGGCACTTAAAAGGGTTGTACAATGCATAAATTTAAAACATTGTTTCTTTTTCCTTGGTCGTACAGTGACCATGAGCTTGCTGAAGGTGTCGTACGGTGACCTTTGATAACTTTTCTTTTCTTTTCTTTTTCGATTTTTTTTTAAATCAATTGTTCGTCAATGGGGGATTATCCCCTTCATGATAGATTTTTAACTTTAACTCATTCATCGTGTCCGGTACTTCCTTCCCGTCGAGCATTCATAACTTCATCGCCCAATTATCACCAACTTCCTGTATCTTGTATAGTCCTACCCATAGATGTGAGTATCGCTGATTAATCGGCGATACTAGAAAAAATCGCGATTTTTTGGGGCCAACGATTTAGTTGCCCCAAAAATCGTGAATTTTTTTTCGCAAATTAATAGGTGATTAATAGCCTAAAAATCGCGATTTCTTGGAAAAAAATTGCCCGCACCCGACAATCACATAAAGTGATGAAAAAACATATTTTTTTCATTCAGTTTTTAAATTGCATAGGGCATTTTGGAGAGGAGAGGATAGAGGAGTTCTTGGCAAGCAAGAGATAGAATCGAGTGCATTTGGAGGCCTTTTGATTCGATTTCTTCGTTACTAGGTAAGTGATTTGAATCTTTGTTTTTTTATTTTTGCAAGAGATTGTATTATTTTTTCTTGCATGTAAATGGATAAAAATACATTCCTAATTAGTTAGGAATGCATTTGATGAATGTAAGCAAGATTAAATGCATTCATTTGCATTCTTTTCCATTCTAGATCGAATTTATGTTAGAAATTTGCACTTTTTTGAAAAATTTGAAACCCTAGCAGCTAGTTTGTTTGAATGTTATTTGGATTTCAATTTATTGGCGTTGTTATTGGAATGTTGCTTGAATTCTTTGTTTAACTGTTAACTTTGATCTTTTTATAATTTATTTATAGTTTTTTTTTTTAAATTTGTATGCATAAGGCAGCCCGCAACAGTTTTAAATGGCAGACAAATGGCCATTGATTCCATGCCCTTCAGGCTACATTGGCACCAGGCCAAAGAATGCGAGAGATCAGGCATGGAAATATGCCTATGAAGCACCCGATGAACCAACCAAAGTGATTTGCATTCGATGTGAAAAAGTAATATCCGGGGGCATTTACCAGTTCAAATATCACATCGCAGGGATCTCAAAACATGATACGAATCCTTGTGAGAGTACAACAGAAGAAATAAAAAGGTTTGCAAATGCCTTGCTCGCAACTAGAGAGCAAAAAAAATGCAAAGAGAGCATAATAAATTGCATGTCAGGGCAGCCATAGCAAAGAACCAGGGCAGTTTCGTTGATGTTCAAGAGGAGGAGGCAGCTATTGAGAGCATGGCCGGCTCTTATCGTGGGCCGCGTGTCCGCAAACAGGGTGGTTTTTCTTTCACAAGTTCTACTCCCACTCCCACTCCTACACCTCTTAGCACTTCTGCACCATCAGGATCAGTAGGTGCTTCTGGGATAGGGAGCTATTTTGTGCCGAGGCACACAACTAGTGCACAACCTTCATTAGAGGCCACTAGATGGAATAAGGAGGTCCATGACCAGGTGGACAATGCACTAGCAAATTTCAAGGTTTTCAACAACTTTCCTATTAGTGTTGTTGACAGTTCCTATTGGAAGGCTTTGGCCACAGGGTTGACAGTTGCAGGAAAGGGGTACAAGTCCCCTTCTCGTTTTGTGTTGGGTGGCAGGTAAGCGAATAATTTTATTACACTTGATTTCCTTTTAATTTTAACTTTTTACTTAGTTCTAAATTTTAATTAATTTATCTAGAAATTAGAATGTTGATTACTAAAGTCTAAATCAATTTAAAATTACTAAGAATCTAAGACATAACTAAATTTTGTTTTTGTAGGCTTATTGGAACTGTTGTTGAGAGGGCTAAAGCATTTGTTGAGGAATAGAAACAAGAATGGACAAAATTTGGTTGCACCATTCTTTCTGACGGGTGGACGGATGGGAAGAGCAGGACCATAATTAATTTTTTGGCCTGCTGTAATGATAATGTGGTGTTCCTGAAATCAATTGATGCCTCCAGCAAGGTAAAAAATGCTCAGACATTGGCATTGATGTTGGAGAACATGGTCTTAGAGATTGGCATTGAAAATGTGGTGCAAATCATTACAAACAATGTTGTTGCATATGTATCAGCAGGTAAACCGTAATTTTATGTTGCATGTGCATTGTGAATTTCACAAGAAGAATTTTTAATAGTTTGATATTTTTGAAAAGTTGGAAACTAATTAGTATTTTCTTTTACAATTGGCAGGAAAACTCCTATAGCAGAGGCACCCCACTCTCTCTTGGACCCCGTGTGCAGCACATGTCCTTGACCTTCTTTTGGAGGACATGGGCAAACTTGAGTGGGTCACTCCAATTGTGGAGGATGCAAGGCGGATGACAAAATACATATACAATCACCCATGGGTCCTTAGCCTGATGAGAGAGCACACTTATGGCAAAGAAATTGTCAAGCCTGCCGTCACAAGGTTTGCAACAATTTTCTTGACATTGCAAAGCATTCTCGATAATTTGGTTTCTGTGAAGCAAATGTTTGTTTCCAAAAAATGGCTCGATTCCACATTTTCAAAGAAGAGTGAAGGAGAGAATGTTGTGCGAATTGTGTTTGATAAATATTTTGCAGATAAGGCCGATGAAATAGTAAAGGTAACTACAAAACTTTAAGTTTTAGTTTACAGTTTACAACTTTATAAGATACTAAGTTTGTAACTCAAGTAAATAATAATTTTGTAACTTGTCAACTAATTTCAAATTTATATTGCGAGTGTCTGAGCCTTTAGTCAGAGTTCTGCGTTTGGTTGATGGAGACCAAATGCCAATGGGTGAAATATATGAAGCCATGGACAAGGCCAAAGAATCTATCAAAAATAACTACAAGGGGGAAAGCATCAAATATGAACCCATTTGGCAGATCATTGATAGAAGGTGGAATAATCAGCTCCACCAACCCATTCATGCAGCAGGATATTTCCTCAACCCACGTTTTAGGTATACCGTAAGCTCATTCTTACTCAAATTTAAGTTAACAAAGACTTGAGTTCATTTTGCTTTCGTAGGGTGTTGGGTGTGTACTAAAATTGCAAGACTTATTTGTTTTTGGTTTTTGGTTTTAGGGCTGATGGTACATATGCAGATCCTAATGGAGAGGTCATCAGAGGCCTAAGTGAGTGTGTCCAAAAGATGGTGACCAGCGAGGAAACAAGAGATAAAATCATCGCTGACCAGGAGATCTTCACTTCAGCAGGGGGCAAGGTGTTCTCCACTCCTCTCTACAAGAGAGCAAGGCTTACACAAACCTCAGGTAATACATTTGCAAACTTCTGAATCTCAAATGCTAAATTAACATTTATGTTTCACTTTTTGTTGTCTATTAGTATTTTCTAACTTGTACAATTTTTGTGATGCAGTGGCTTGGTGGACCACTTGGGGTGCAAGCACTCCAAATCTTGCAAAATTTGCTCTCAGAATCCTATCACAGCCTTTCAGCGCATCACATTGTGAGCGCAACTGGAGTTTGTTTGAGGCCATCCACACAAAAAAGAGAAACAAGTTGTCCCAAAAGAGGATGAATGACATGGTCTATGTGCAATATAATCTTAAATTGCGCATGAAAAGGGCACAACAAGATCCTCCTGGGCCAATCGATTTGGATGAGATAGATCCTTATTATGATTGGACGGCAGAGGAGCAGGCTCCCTTATTTACACAGGAGGACATCTCCAATTTGGAGAGGGAGGCTGCGAAGGAGGAAGGGGGTGGAACTGGATATGACATCGATTTGGATGACATCGAGGAGGGCGATGATGAGGATGATGACATTGAGCTTACTACAGAGGACCTTGACATCTTGCGCACAGCAAATGTGGAGCTACCGACATCTAGTTCTATAGCTACACCATCTCCTGCATTGGCACAGACACAGACACAGACACAGACCCTACGGGGTTCTAGTTCTAGAGCTTTACCCTCTCCCGCACTCGCTATTAAAGCGACTGGGAAGAGGAAGATGTAGTCCTGTATTTGACATTTGTACTTATTTGTAGTCATGTTGATGTGCTTATTTGAACTCTTTACATTTGACACTTTATTTATGAGAATACAACTTCTCATGTGTTGCAAACTTGTTAGTTGTTAGTAATTTACAACTTGTCACTACTTACTTGTTAGTAATTTACCGATTAATAACTCTTTTTGCATTGATATATATCTAATCATGATTGTTTCTTATGTATTGTTAGTAATTAAGTCATTAGATGCAAAAAAACATTGAATTCTGTAAAAAAATCGCATTTTTTAATTAAAATTTAGTGGCTTTTGAATTCTCGATTTTTTCCCCGATTTTTTGCCGATTTTTCCCGATTAAACTTTTTCAAGCCTAGGCAATTAATCTCCTCAGGTGATTTTTACATCAATGGTCCTACCCATTTGACTCTGAACTTTCTAAATTTGATTTCATTCCGCCCATTATACTTCAACACTAACTGGCTGGGTTGAAACTTATTTAATTTTAGGTGTTTATCATGCCATACTTTGGGCCTGTTCTGTGTCACCTCCGTGGCCCATTGTGCCTGCAATCGCCGTTCATCAAGTTTATTTCAGTTACACGATCTCTCCCTCAGGTTTTCCATATCGCCCAGTTTGTTCCCGAAATTCGGTACCATGAATTCCATCGACTGCCACTCCTTGTCGTCAATAACTGTATTCTTGATTTTAGAACCTTCACTCTATACTGTGGAAGCTTTTATTAAGCCCTTCCTCTTTGTTTCCTATGTAGACCGTATGATGTGTTTTCCTTGCTACTGACACCTTTCTACTATATCCGTGGTTCGACGTAACATTTTCTTTCTGCACAGTCCGTTTATTGTGTACTATACGGTGGAATCTTTCCTTTTCCTGGGTTCGTACTATATGTTCTTTCCTTCAACTTTTGTCATAACCATCTTTCCTTTTGCTTCTCTGTATTCCTTCGGACATTCATTTCCCTCTTCTTTCTCACCTTCGTCGACCCTTAACATAGTACAGCTCGAAAAGAGCTCGTAATCCTCTATCTGCCAATGGAAAAGGCCATTCACCGAATCCAAATCATCGTTCGTCGATCCACCTTCCAACCATAGGACTCCTTCCTCATTGGGTTTCAATCACTGCTTTCCTTCATCCTCTTCTTCGAAATCAGATGATACGGCTTCTTCGCCCACCATTTGTGTGTGTAAATCAATAATGAATCGTCATCCCTTGCTTTCTATTGATAGTGTATTCTTCTTCCAGTCATGCTTAGCCTTTGCTTGTACAAGTCATCCTCGGCCTAGAATGGAATCATATCCTCTCCTCTTCAGCGTGATGATGACGAAATTGAGTAGGAACGGCTGTGTTCCAATCTTCATTGGTTGTGCTATCAGGATCTCGAGAAGTTTAATATCATGTTGGTCCGCTGTTAGTAATTGGAATGTAGGTGGCCACAATGTCGACTATCCCAACTTCTTCCAGGTATCTTCTGGTAGGACATTTACCTCTGAATCTCCGTCCACAATTGTGTCTAAAAGGATTGTTCCTAATATACCCATCTCTACGACCACCAGATGCCATCCAGATGTGAGGGCTGGCAACATTGGGTCCGCTACCTTTGCTCTGCTTTCCTTTTCCCTTCCATGTTCTTCTAGTAATTTAGTAGTTGGAGCAATGTTTGCGAGTGATGATCGAAGTTAAGACATTGTGTGGATAAAATCATTTAACTTGACTAGTATTTCAGTTTGTAATATCTGTTGTATGATGTTTTGTTCTGCACAGTTGCTCGTTGAGGTACCAGTAGTGTCCTTCAATTGTGATTTCTCTGCCTGCGTTGTTTTATCAAGTTCCACTCGCGCTTCTTCCAATCTCTTCTTTTCTTCCGTTGAGTTGGCATACAATTTCGCTTGTTTTCATGTGATTGCCAGAACCTCCTCTTCGTCTGTCCTGATGGTGATCAAATTCACTCCTGATTTTGGGCACTTGGCATCTTCATGATCTCCAAGACCCCACCATTTGCATAACAACTTTGGTGTGTTTTCTGATGTACAATTCCGTGCAAAGTGGCCCCACAAATTGCATGCTCAATACTGAACCATTGGGCGGTCGTTTGCATTGTACTGAATTCGGCTGCGGCTCTCATTATTATTGTTGGTATTGTTGTTTTGCCCTCTTCTATTATCTCTGTACCCACCCGAAGTGGCACCATCATTGCTTGTGTTTCCGCTCCCTCTGGACACGGAAGCCTCCTGTGTCAGGAGCACTTGTTGATGCCCTCTTGTTTTCATATTAAAGGGGCATTCTTTTGTGGAATGTCCCCATAATCTAATAGATATCACAAAATTGGTTTTTCGGACAGGACCCCTTCGTGTGACCTTCTATCTTGCATTCTGTGCACCATAGCTCATTTCCCTTCGTCTCTTTCTGCATATTCTTAAATTCCTTCCTCATTCTGATTATATCTTTCTAGAGAGCTCGAACCTTCTTACTGTCTTTTTCGTCACCGTTGCTATCTTCTTTCGAAGACGAGTCATCTAAGTCGGATGAGCTACTTTTCTTCTTCTTTTTCATTTTATGTTCACTCTCTAAGTCCATCGCCCAATTGTATGCTTCGGTATATGATGATGGCAGCACAATCTTCATTTTCTTCCTTAACTCCGGGCGTAGTCTTTCCATGAACCATCTCTTTTTCAGCCCATCTGTCGGCTTACTTTCCATTTTATTTATTAATTCTTTTAGCTTTCTGGCATATACACAGACTATTTCATTTTTCCTTGCTTTGTGGTGTATATTTATGCTAGGATCTCATTGTCATCTCACACCAATTGAAACTCGGTGATAAACTCCTTTTTAACTGCTGCCCAAGAAGTTAATTTTTGGGGATCGGAGTCGGCAAACCAATCAATTGCCACACCCCGTAGGTTGCTAGGAATTGTCTGACCCAATCATCCTCGTCCATCACGCCATTTGTTGTCCATATGGTTTCGCATGTCTTCCAATGTCTGATTGGATCTGTCGTTCCATCACCATTAAACTTCGGTAATTTTTCTTTGGGACCTACCATCGCTACTTTCTTTTGATTCTTAGGTACTTGTTGAGCACCTACACTATTCTGAGTACTCGCGCTATTCAAAGCACCCACGTTGTTTCGAGTACCCGCATTGTTCAGCGCACCCGCGACACCCGCACTGTTATGTACGATCGCGCTACTTCGGACAACCGTCCTTCTAACAACTGTGTTACTTGGTGAAAAAGGGTCTTCGTTAAGCAAAGTTCATTCCGGAAGTGTATCGCGAACAAAGAGTTCACTCCACGCTCGTGCTCCCTCGGTACTCCGAGCCGTGCGAGTTAATTCCCTTCCATCTGAATTCTCTTCCCTCGATGTATACAGGTTAAGAAATTCCTCCCTTGTTTCTTCCACCAAATCCAACCACTATCAAGTCCCTTCCAACAATTCCTCGATGCTTCAGTGTCTATTGGCAATCTACTGAAACCTCCATCTACGTTCGGCCTGTTGTGCCAAAATTAAATTTCCTTGTACGGTGTGTATTTCATCTTTTTCCTTTAGCTTATTCTTATTTTTGTTAAGCTGATTCGGCATTAGTCTCATTCCTCTGCCTTCGTTCCAGGTCCATGGGGCAATGGCGCTAAATGTTTACTGTACGAGGTAAATGATTTACTAATGCATGCAGACAATAGACAAGAATATTTAAGACAGAAGTATTCCTTTTATTATTCGCATATATGCTGAAGAGATTACATAGTGCTTCCAATGATGATTCCAACCATCTCGGATGGCGTACATATACCTTCCTGAAGAACCTTCCCGAAGGGGCCCATCGGCTACATAACAATTACCAACTACATGTTAATCTACCCGTCGGCTATTTTATAATTTTACCGACAATAGTTACTAGTACTTCCTAAATGGCACCCAATGACTATACTTGCATAAAGTGATAGCACTTTTAACCAACATTCAAACTAGAGTTCTGAGAATTGCCATGAAATCACCTAAATCGCCAGTTTGGCAATTCGATTCAACTTAGGGATTTTTTATGAGTCGTGAATCTAATCAGCCGAATTTTTCTCATGAATTGCCGATTCATGCAATTCATGGAAAAAATCGCCTAAAAAAAAATTTAGTTTTCATTTGCAAATCTTGAATGTTTTTTAATTTTACTAAATTGCTAACTAGGGTTTGTTGTTTTGTAGCTTTTGTTTATTAGTTTCAAACTTTGAGGTTTTACTTGAATTTTCTCATTGCAGCAGCCCTTTTCTTTCATTTTCCGCAATGGGTAAAATAAATAAATGTTAGAAATATACCTAAGAGTTTCCTAGAAGAAACAAATTTCAAACGAAATGTATGTTTTGTAAAGAAATAAATTCTAGTGGTATTTATAGATCCAAATACCACATTGCTACTATACCTAGACATGATATTACAATTTGCACTCAACAAACTGTTGAGGCAAAACGCACTTGTTTAATGAGATTAGAAAAACATGAACAAAAAAAATTGAATAAGAAAAGCCAACTCGAAGGGTTAAGGGCTATTGGCTCCCATGCTCTCATAGCCGCATCAACATCCGCATCCGCATGTTGTGTTGGAGAGGGTTCTTCCATCCTTTCCTAGTTCTAGTGCACATGCTAGTGCTAGTGTTAGTCAGTCTTATACTGAGATTGAGTCCAGCTCCAACCTACTACGGCCTAGAGTGCAGAAAAACAGATTGGATAGTTACTTTGTGCCCTGCACTACTCCTAGCTCACAACCCACGCTTTAGGGCATGGATTTGAACAAGGAGATTCATAATGCTACTAGAAAAGAGATTTGCAAATTTTGGTACTTTTGCAACATTATATTTGTTGCAGTCAGGTAATTGATTCTTTTTTCTTTGTTTTCTTTAATGTGAAAGTAAAACTTTAATTATATCTACTTGTTTTATGATTCATTGATTAATCATAGATTCACTTTACAAGCTTACATAATGATTTGACATCTAAATTTCTAATCGTAATCTATTTGTGATAGGGCTACTTATTGGCAAAACATGATAGATGCAGTTATTATTTGTAGTCCAAGATTTAAAGCCCCAACTGAGGCTGAGTTGAGTGGATACCTCTTGGATGAAATGGTAAAGCGTATGAAGGTTGAGCTTGAGGGCCACCAAAAGGAGTGGATCGAAAAGGGTTGCACCATCATGACTGATGGTTGGACAGGTAGGAGGAATAGAACACTCAATTTTCTTGTTTCCTGTGGAGGTGATTGATCATTCTACTTTCCTACTTACATAATGAATTGTGAATCGTGATTGAATATTTCAAATTTTGATCTGTTGATTGCTAATTTGTTGATGATCCATGATAATTCATTGTTTTGTAGGATATACCGTGTTCCTCAAATCCATTGATGCTTCCGCTTATATAAAAAACGTCACATACTTATGTGAGTTTATTGAGGAAGTCATAGCAGAGGTGGGGGAACAACATGTGTGCAAGTGGTGACGGATAATGCAGCAAGTTATGTTGCTACAAGTAAACTTTGAACTTTTCAAGTTTTGAAAATAAATTTATTTGAATTTTGAACTTTTTCTAATTCTAAGTTTCCTAAGTTCTAACATGTTTGAATTTCTAATTAATTAAAATTGTTCTAGGTGAACTTTTGATGGAGAGGCACCCCACCATATTTTGGTCTCCTTGTGCAGCACACTACCTTGACCTCATGTTGGAAGAAATTAGCAAGCTTGAGTGGGTCAAATCATGTGTTGAAAGGGTAAAAAATATATGCAAGTTTATCTATAATCATTCATTCGTCCTTAGCACAATGAGGGACTACACAGGAAGCAAGGAGTTCACTCATCCAGGCATCATCACACTGCAGTTCTTGTTGACAGCAAGGAAAGATTTAAGGAGTATGTTTGTTGGGCGGGAGTGGATTACATCTTCCTATGCTACGACTACTGCAAGGGAAGATGTGATGAATTGCATCTTTGATGATGATGGTTTTTGAAAACCTGCTAAAGAAATCCTTAAGGTAAATTTATTGCAATTTAACATTTAGTATTTTACTATTTAGTATTTCATATTTAATTGTTTAATGATTTAGTTTTACTTTTAGTTATATTATTTTATATTTAAGTTTTGACTCAAATTTTTTTTACATTATATGCAGGTCACTGAGCCCCTTGTATCTCTCCTATGAATTGTTGATGGGGAGAAGCCCTCTATGGGCTACATATATGAGGGCATGGATAGGGCCAAGCAGACCATTAGAGCCCAGTATGTAGGAGTGCAGGATAAATATGCCCCTATTTGAGATATCATTGATAGGAGATGGCAATATCAGCTCCACCGACCCATCCATGCAGTAGCTTACTTTTTGAATCCAGTATTTCTTTTCCGTCTTGACTTCAAGGCGGATGAGGAGATTCTCACCGGCTTATATATAGTGATCCAGAGGTTGAGTAGTGATGAGGATAGTGTAGCTACAACAATTGAGCTTGACAAGTTCAATAATAAAGAAACGCCACTTTTCTCTGGCAAGATGGCAGATGCTCGGACAACAATAGAGCTAGGTAAAAATTCAATAATAAATTCATGAATCTAAAGTTTATGACTTATAAGTTGTGCATTTAATTGTTGATTATGTAATTTTAAAATTGCAAATGAGACTAATTGTTTTTGTTTTCCCTTATTTCAAATAGACGGTGGCAAATGTTTGGGCCCACAACCCCAAAACTTCAAAAAATTGCCATCCGTATTCTGAGTCAGCCAAGCAACGCTTCTGGATGTGAGCGCAGTTGGTCTATGTTCGAGCATATCCACTCGAAGAGGAGAAATAGGTTGACTATGCAGAGGTTGAATGATCTTGTCTTTGTTCATTACAACCTTCATCTTAGGATCAGACAGATTTTGGGCGCTGACTCCTCTTCGATCATTCTAGAGGAGATTGATCCAGAATCAGAGTGGCCCATTGAGGCTATGGATCCAGTCTTCACTAAGGAAGACCATGAGCGGGTTGACCAAGTGAATAGAGAGGTTGAGGTTGTGGCCATGCTAGAGGCAGCTAGAGCACATTAAGGCACTGGTAGACGCACACGTGCACGCATAGACACAGGTCGTAGCGATGTTGTTCGTGAGCCCATCTTACATGTAGGGGATATGGCTCAATAGTCCTCTAGGACCTACCTTAGACGCCTTTCTAGTAGGAAAACTGGATACTCAAAGGCTGAGGCTAAGGCTGCGACCGAGCTTGAAAATGATGATGAGGCCTGAGCTGGAGCCTTGATTTTTCATTTTGTTTACAGATATTGATAGACATACGTTTCATGGATCTTCATCTTTAAGATTCTTACATACATTTATGATTTGTTGTCTTATGGATCTTTATCTTACATACATTTTATTATTTGAATCATTATGATCATATGATTTCTGTTTACTTCAGCTACAGCTTACAATTTACATTTTACGTGTAACATAGTTACGTATGTGATGGATTTATCATTTATGTTCCATGTTTATGTATGTTAACTTCCATTTGATGATGTTATAATGTGTTTAAGTTATATTAAATAAAGGGTGCATGGAATAATTTTTAAATTGTTAAAATCTCTAAATTTAAAAGATTTTTTTAAATTTGCCGATTCATAGCCGATTCATGGCTGATTCAGAATTCGATTCGGCCTTACCGATTCCAATCCGATTCTGAATCTCGTAACTTTGATTCAAACACATCCAAAGAGATGTAGTAGCAGTCAAAATTCACTACTCAAATTCATCAACCTACTGCACCTTGCTACCATTTTTCAAGCATAAAATTGGTTACTGATAGTCAAACCAGGCAGTCTTTGGAGCCATCCAGATCAATATCACCAAGGTCACAGTATTTGGGACTTCATTCATCATCACAGTTATCAATTTGAAGCACAGTTTCATCACTTCAGGCAAAAGATTGTAATTGCAGAGTTTCAGGTTTATTTGACATCAGATTTCAAGATTACCAACACTTTCCCGCACTTGCACTTGCCAAAAGCTTACCATATTAGTCTACTATAGTGATTTTAAGGCTGTAAGGTTCCTTCAACAGCAACTGTTCCCAGAAACTAGACAGAACAGCTTTAATGGATTGAGGAAACTTGGTATCATTAAGTGCATCCTTGCCAAGTATAAACAAGTGTACCTACCAATCATCATTGCTACGGCAATTTCACGCTTGCCAAATTAAGTGTGAAATCACTGTTTCAGCCACAGAAACTGCAAACTATCGCTATTTCAAATTGTTGCAAAGACAATACACTCGAAAAGCCTTGCATATTAGACTGTCACAGTGACACATACATCCAAATTCATAACTTTTAAATTGTTATAAATTGTTATAAATTGCTGTACCTAAAAGGCAACTATTCTCAAACCATGCCACCAAGCTCATACCTTCAAATTTATCGAATTCCAAGTTATAAAAGCAAAGAGAACAGTCTAGTATTGCAGAGTTGTGTAAAGATATCCTATAATCAGAAAATCTAGATAAATGTAAGGATTCAGGAAACATCTCAAGCAATGATTAATAAAGTTTTCAATAACCAAGGTCCACCTCCACTTTCAATGTCAGGGAGGATATGATATCTTGTTTCAGATACAGGGACATCTTCTTGAGATGGTCCAGAGGATTTGACAAAGAGTCTATTTCAGCTCTATGGACTGGGGAAATCTGATCTCTAAGTCTTTAGCAGTTCAAGTGATTTCCTTAGTCTCACTTTTGGTATAGGTTGTGTCTTTCTAATGATTTTAACAACAATAAAACCACTTCATCTGAGGTGGACGGTGCTCCAGATTTTTTTATCGTACAAGAAATAAGATCAAAAAGGTGATAATGAGATTCATCCATATTTAGCCCTGTATGTCTCTTCTCCAATAAATTATCTTTTAGAGACTCAACTGTAACATAAATGAGGCCTTGGTATCATCTTCATTTTTCTCCCATGTTTGGGATTTATTTTGTAATATCACGGACCATATGGATTAAGATTGTATGATGGGAAGTTCTAGCATCCTAAGCTCAGTGAAGGCAGTCAATTGTTGCCCATGTTTTTACACTAATGTTGGGAGATGCTGAGCAGATAACTACTGAAATTGTAGCGAAATTTGACAATTGATTTGTTGGTTTGACCAAAATTTAAGATAAACAGCATAAAACAAATAATAAACACAAAACACAGAACATGGTAAGTATTCTGTGAAAGCCTTCCAACTTGAGGGAGAAAAAATCCTGCCACAAAAAATATCATTTTTATTAATGAATAAACAGGAGTTTAAATTACAGTTCAGACAAAACTAGCTCACACCTGTAAACTTGTCTTCGTTTACAAGCCAAGAACCCTTCATATTTGGACTCTATTTATATGCAAATTGCTGACTCTTCATTGTTTTGAAACCAAGGGTTTGTCGTGTCAATTGTATTGGGATAACGTGACTCAACCTTAGGATGCTTTATTGGTTTTTTATTTATGAATTTTTGGAAAGATGCTAAATGAAACCAAATCTTTCACAAGGATAGACTTGGAGCAAAAAACCAGAAAGTCTTTTTCTGGGCTTTTTCTCTTGGCTTTGTTTTTATGCAAGAGCTGTGCATAAAAGAAGTTTCTAAATAACTTGTAAATACATTAAATGTAGATGCTTTAGAAACTCTTTCCTTTTGTATGAAAACTCTATAAATACAATGTGTTGTTGTTAAAGAGACAAAGAGAAAGAGGAGAAGTTCTGTACACAGGGTTATGCAGCCGGATTTTCTCTAGGATGGAGTTGTTAAATATTAATAGTGATATTCATACTGGTCTGAGAAGTGCAGACCACACCTTAATCTTCTCCCCTTACACCATTTGAAAGCATTAACATACACTACGCTTGGCAAATAGGATCGGTGGCGATCCTTGGCAATAACCATGTTATGTACTAACTATAACTAATTGTTATGTTAGTTAACATTTGTGTTATCTCCTTCATGGGCACCGATTTCTATAAGTAATGTATGGGCCAACCTAGAGAGGATCATGTCCCTTTAAGGGACATGCCCTTTGGTTTTGGTACAAGGGGTGGGTGTTATTGTAGTTTAAGGACACACAACACATTGAAGTCTGCTCCTTAAAACAATACTGCCCTATACGAATTACTGCAGAGACAAACAAGTTTCAGAATAACATTTAATATTCTGAAAATTACATTCTACATTCTTAAAGAAGAAGAAGGTCAAAACATCAACAAATATAAAGGTAATATCTCAGATCTGAACAAATAGAATTTGTAGAAACTTTACATGGTATCAGAGCTCTAGTAGTCGAACCTAGGCTCTACAAATTATATAATTAGACTTGATATATATCTAGCATCATTCTCCTATCTTCAATGGCATACACAATCGGACCCAAGGACAGGTTTGATGGGAAAGAACATTTTGATACTTGGAAATTCAGAATCATGATGATTCTTTAAAAAAATGATGTAAAAAAATTTGTTAATTCAAAATGCAGACAACCTACTGTTGAACCTCATAAATCTATCTAGAATAAAGGAAATAGGAAAGCCATTCAGATCATAATAGATGGAGTGAAAAATGATATAGTACCTATGCTAACAAAACATCAAACAGCATTTAATATGATGAATGCATTACTAAATGCATATGAGATTAACAATGCAACTAGAGTTCTCGCACTAAAAAGGCAACTAAATCACATACAAATAAAGAAGGGAGAATCAATGAATTCCTACTTCCTAAGGGTTGCCAGCCTAAGACATAAACTTTCAAGTATAGGAACCGTCATTAATGATACAAAACTAACACTGATGGCTATAGATGGATTACCCGATTCATGGGAAACATTCGCACAAGGAGTAAGTGCCAGAGATAATCTTCCTGACTTCAATAGACTTAACGGAGACTGTCTTCAGAAAGAATCCATAAAACTTAAGAAAGGAGGAAAACTGAAAACTGAAGGTGAAGAACTTCATGTTCTTAATACAAATTCCTAAAAAGGTAAAAAGAAGCATTTCAAGAAGAAAAGGGGTAAGCAAAAGAATGATAAACCTAAGAAAGATCTATCCAAAATAAAATGTTTCAGATGTGAAAAGTTTGGACACTACAGATCAAATTGCCCTGAGAATCCTGAACAACAAGTGAACTGTACAAACATCACTAGGGAAGAAGATAACTATGATCCTGAGAATAACGTATTGTATTCGGCACTATCAAATGAAGTCTTAAGTAAAGCATGGGTGATTGATAGTGGATCTTCTCAACATATTACAGGACATAAAGAAGCACTAGACTCAATGTCAGAAAAAGTTAATGGCGAAGTCACCATCAGTGATAAGTTAGCACATTCCATCAAAGGAATTGGAAATTGCACCTTGAAACTGTCTAATAGTTTTCTACTTCTCAAAGGAGTACTCTATGTAGCAAGAATAAAAAGGAATCTAATCTCGGTTACAACACTTGAAGATGATGGACATAATGTTGCATTCATGAACGGTAGTGTCATAATCTAGGCTAAAAACTCCTCAATTAAGAAAGCAAAATTGATTAGTCAGAGAAAAGGGTATTTGTATGAATTAAATTCAGAACCTAGTCACCTATTCAAGCCTTAATTGATGAAGCTGCGGACATAAATGAAATATGGCACAGAAGGTTAGGACATCTAAATTTCAAAACTTTATCAACCATGGAGAAGATGGTTACTGGTTTACCTAAACTAAATAAAGATCACTCAAGCATATGCAAAGGATGCGCTCTAGGTAAGAACACCAAAAGTTCATTTCATGATAGCGCTAGAAAAACTAACAATCTTTTGTAATTAATCCACTTAGATTTATGTGAACCTATGTTTATTCCTTCTGTTGGAGAAATTTGGTACTATATTTTGTTCATAGATGACTTCTCTAGGAAAACTTGGATTTACTTCTTAAAATGCAAAGAATCAGAAGAAACCCTAAAGAGACTTAAAAAATTTATAACCTTAAACTTAAAACTTATCAGGACATAAAATTAAAACTCTTAGAACTGATAATGGAGGGGAACACACCTCGGATTTGTTTAAAAGGTTTTGTAAAGAAATAGGAATTAAGAGGGAGTATACCGTTCCTTATAACCCACAACAAAACAGGGTAGCAGAAAGGTATAATAGAACAATTATAGAAGCTGCTAGAGCTATAATATTTAATCAAAATCTAGAATATTATCTTTGGGCAGAAGCCTCTTGTACTGCTGTCTATATTCAAAATAGAAGCCCTCACTCCTACCTTAGAGATAAAACTCCTGAAGAAGTCTTTACTAAAGTTAAACCTAATATAAGTCATCTTAAGATTTTTGGGTGTCTTGTATATATCCATGTTCCAAAAGGAAAAAGAACTAAGTTAGAAGTTTAGAACCCTCTGGGAGGAAAGTTATTTTTGTAGGGTATGGTGAAACATCTAAAGCATATAGGATTTTCATACTTGGACAGAAAAATATTGAACTTAGTAGGGATGTAATTTTTGAAGAAGATTTAGCGTTCAAAAGAGCCCTAAGTTCTGAAGAACCCTCTCCTTTACCTACTTCTGAAAGAAATACTGAATCTGAGTCTCAGAGGGAGAACATGGAAGAAATTGAAGATGCAATTCAAAACCTTAATCTTGAAGAAATTCAAAATTCAAAGAAAAGATCACTTTGGGCCATTAAAATAGTAGAGGCAGCACAAGACTTTGTTGCACCTTCTAGAACAGTTAGAGAAAGCAAAAGACCCAAAAGATTTTCTAGTTATATAGCAAACATGAATGATTTGTCTAAATCAGAACCAACAAATATTTTAGATGCTATTAAACATACAGCTTGGAAAGAAGCTATGACATAAGAATACCAATCTATTATGAAGAATGATGTTTGGGAAATTGTTCCAAGACCTGAAGGAAAATCTGTTGTTTCTTCCAAGTGGATATTTAAAATAAAGCATGTTGCTGACAGTAGCATTGAAAAATTTAAACCCAAATTTGTGGCCAAGGGATTCTCTCAGAAAGAAGGGATTGATTATGAAGAAACCTTTGCTCCTGTTGCCAGGTACACCTTTGTAAGAGCAGTCCTCACTATCGCAACATCGAAGGGATGAAAAGTACATAGATGGATGTAAAAACAGCATTCCTAAATGGAAAGATTACAGAAGAAGTACATTTGGAGCAACCTGAAGAATTTGAAACTCATGATCCTAACGTTTTTGCTAGCGGGCTCAAGAAAGCTCTCTATGTGCTTAAACAAGCTCCAAGGGCTTGGTATGAAAGAATTGATAAGTATCTCACCGGCTTAAGATTCTCCAAAAATGAAGCCAATCCAAATCTATATTATAAAAGGGATAAAGATGATATGGTAATTCTGATACTGTATGTTGATGATTTACTAATAACAGGTGATGATCATCTTATAGATCAATGCAAGAAAGACCTAATTAGAGAATTCGAGATGAAAGACTTGGGACTCCTTCATTACTTCTTAGGACTAGAAGTACGGCAGAATTTTGACAGCATTATACTTAATCAAGGGAAGCATACATTACATATTTTGAAAAGATTTGGAATGTGGAATTGCAAGTCTAGGACTGGAAGTATGGCAGAATTTTGACAACATTATACTTAATCAAGGGAAGTATACATTAGATATTTTGAAGAGATTTGGAATGTGGAATTGCAAGTCTATGTCTTCGCCAATGGAGACTAATCTACATAAACTTAAAGAAGCAGCAGTAGGATCACCTTCCATAGATTCTACTCTCTACAGATAGATGATTGGGTCCCTTATGTACTAGGTAATTACAAAACTTGATATTTGCTATGCTATTAATGCCTTAAGTCAGTTTATGTGTGAGCAAAAGGAGATTCACCTAGTTGCAATCAAACACATTATGAGATACTTACAAGGCACTCTTAATCTTGGGCTGAAATATGAGAAAGTTGACTTAGATTTACATACATTCATTGACTCAAATTGGGGTGGAAGTGTTAAAGAGTGAAAAAGTACTTCAAGATGTTGTTTCAGTTTAAGATTAGCAATGATACCTTGGATATGCAGAAAACAATCTTCAATAGCACAAAGTTCCACAGAAGCCGAATACATTGCAGCAGCGATGGCCTCTCGGGAAGCAGTTTGGCTTAGAAAATTACTTGTGGGATTATTTGGGCAAGCCATAAATCCTACAATTATTCATTGTGATAATCAGAGTTCCATCAAGCTTTCGATGAATCTAGTTTTTTGTGACAGGTCTAAGCATATCGAAATTCCTTACCATTATGTAAGAGATATGGTAGACAGGAATACTGTAAAATTAGAATACATTTGCATTGGAGATCAGACAGTAGATATTCTCACCAAACCTCTCTTTAGAGTGAAGATAGATCACTTCAGGAAAAGACTTGGTATGATTGAATTGTAATTCATTTGTATTCTTTAAAGTATTAATAAAATAATTTTATTGTCTGGCTATTCATTGTTATGGGCTCCACTATTTGTATTCATTATTTAAGAGGTGACGATCTCTGAGGTAATGAATACTTGTATAACAGACATTATGAGAGATGACGATTTCTCAAATAATGTGTTGAACAGTATAGAACTACTGTTTGATCTAGGTGAGTTCAAGATTATTTGTGACATAAGCATTTCTATGCCTATGAATCACAACTTGGATAAAGGAAGAATTTATTCTTCAAACTTTATCCTGTGTTCTAGTAGATCTTAACTCAAGATCAAGTTGTGATATAGGATTGCCAGTTCCTATGAGTCACAACCTGGATAAATGAAAAATTTAATCATTCTTTGGATTTTATCCAGTGTATTGCATTACATGCAATACTGACATCACTAGTATAAGTGATAAGTCATATCACAAGATGGTTATATGACTCAATATCATGTGTTCCATGATACCATTGGTTCAGAAGATTCAGATAGATATAGAGTATCAATCTATGCTTATTCATCATAATTGATGATGCTAAATATTTTATCTCTCAGTATAATTATCAAGTTAAGAGGGAGTGTTAAATATTAACAATGATATTCATACTGGTCTGAAAAGTGCAGACCGCACCTTAATCTTCTCCCCTTATACCATTCAAAAGCATTAATATACACTACACTTGGCAAATAATATGGGCGGCGATCCTTGGCAATAACCCTATTAAGTACTAACTATAACTAATTGTTATGTTAGTTAACATTTGTGTTATCTCCTTCATGGGCGCCAATTTCTATAAGTAATGTAATGGCCAACCTAGAGAGGGTCATGTCCCTTTAAGGGACATGCCCTTTGGTCTTGGTATAAGGGGTGGGTGTTATTGTAATTTAAGGACACACAACACATTGAAGTCTGCTCCTTAAAACAATACTGCCCTATACGAATTACTGCAGAGACAAACAAGTTTCAGAATAACATTTAATATTCTGAAAATTACATTCTACATTCTTAAAGAAGAAGAAGGTCAGAACATCAACAAATATAAAAGTATTATCTCAGATCGGAACCTATAAAATTTGCAGAAACTTTACAAGAGTAAGATGTAAATCTCAATGTGAAGGCTGAAAATGTATTGTAACGTTGTTGAATAATACATTAGCTTGACGTATTGGAGTGTGGGATTCTTGTACCTAGAAAGGTTTTCCCCACATATATTTGTGTTTCTATCATGTCTCATTCTTTCGATTGTATGATTCTAGAATATTAATTCTATGTGTCGTAATGCTGCTGAAATTTGTTAGACCTATAAGTTGCAATCACTTTCCTTTAAGGTTTTAACTGTGGGAAATCAACTATGTTTGTTTCCGAATTAATAGCATAGTAGTATGTACTTATATTTTCTTATTAGAAGCTACTCAAGAAATCATTGGATACAGAATATGCATACTAATCTCAAATGGTTTTCTGAGATGTTCTCATTTCCCTTCAATTGGTATCAGAGCTCAGTTTTGTAAATTGCATTATGCTTGCATGTGAGGATTCACAGTGTTTCTAGTTCCAAGTATTTCTTCCATTAAAATTTCCTACCTTGCAGAGCTTGAAAGGAAATTTTTTGAAGATACTGGCTAATAAATTAATCCTTTAATGAGTGGAAGTCTTGCAGGTGAATAAGTTTTTCAAGAGATACCAGACATTTTTTGAAGGATGGTGAAGTCAAAGAAAATAAAGTTTGTCATGTTGAAATGACATTGATTTGGAGCTCTTGATTGACAACAGAATAATTCCTAATGCATGGGTATTCGAAGGTGTCTCTTTTGAAACCTGGAATGCATAGAGGCTATGGAGTTGATCATTGGATAGTTTGGAAGCTTCTGGATAGCCTATCTCTCTCAGATGCATGTGCTAGTAATGGTTGTGGAGTTTGTCTACAAGTGGGCCTGGAGTTCCTATACTATGTTTTCCTTTTGGATAATTGTACTTACATGGCTTGGATTCTTGTTTGTCAAATCTTAGGGGTTTATAGATTTTCCTTAAAAATCTATGGTGATGCTCATCTATGATAATCCATTGTTCTGGGTTCAATTGTTTAATATTTTTCAGACTTTTGAGTCTTCCAAATGAGAAGTGGGTGTGGATGTGCATGGGGGTTCTTGAACACAATGCTTTTGAAGGTTTTGCAAGCTCAAATAAAAACTTGTGGTCTTTTGTGGATCTACTGAAGACTAATTTTTTAACTTTAGTTCCTTCAGGGTGTACTGGATGAGATAGTTGTAGTGCTACATGCATGCATGCTTTGTACATGGTGAAATGAGGTGTATTTCTTTTTCTATAAGGAGATAAATATTGGTACGTGATCAGTAACTCAACATTTCTCTGGTGATGTTTTTTCGAATTCATAGACTATGGTTCTCCATGTGGACATAACTAGCAAATTGGATTTGTTCTTGATTTGGTGTTCGAGCCGTGTTGTTTACATGCTTGTTTTCTTTGATCTCATTTTTATGTCACTAAGATATGTTGCCACACAGAGAACTTTGCAACCTGTAGTTTAAACCTTTCTATTGGACTTGTGCCATTGAATCTATGAAATTGAACCATTGGAACTGCACTTCTAAACTGAACCTTGAACTTGAACTGTGTTCATGGTTTGGGGATCTTGAGTCACATTTGAACTTTGAATCTGAACTTGGATCTGCACTTCTAAACTAGTGAACTTCAACTTTGAACTTGAACCTTGAACTAGAACTATGCTCAAAGTTCAAGTTCAACATCTCCTTGCAACGTAGTCCTTTTACAAAGCATCAACTTTACAAAGAATTATTATTAAATCCAATACAAGACATGAGAAAATCGAGGGGGCTTCTTCATGGAACTTGTTTTAAATATTTTTAATGTTGGGTGCTAGAAGCAAAACAACAGAAAGCAATCCAAGAACCACGTTTTGCCAAAGTGTTGGAAGGGAAAGACATTTGCACAAACATTTGCATCATTTCATGTACATGTTGCACATGCATTTGCATCTACAAACTACGATTTGGAGCTAAAGTTTGAATCTTTCAAAAGCATTTGATCCTTACATGCAAATACACTTATATAACCCGATTTTGGAGAGAAGTTCATTTCAAGTTCTTCTTCCTCCAAATTTTACTCTTTGCTCTCCAAGTGTAAGATTCCGATTTTGCTTGCATTTCTTGATCAAGTTGCTTATTTGTTGCATTCTTTTTCTCTTTATCATCCATTTGTTTGAATGCAGCCCTAGATTTTTGTTTCATGTTACTAAATAAGATTAGAACTCTCATTTCTTGTAAATGCAAAAGGTTCTTCATCTCAAATACAAAATTGCATGCAAGAGTGAAGTTTTGGAATTTATCAAGTTGCGTCAAAGCAAGAGGTATGTTCTTCTTTTTCGTTTTTAGTTTTTGTATATACTTTGTTGCTTGTCTTTGTTTGTTTTTGGTTTGTTTATGAAGAAAAGTTGGAGATCTTCCCTCAAAGACTACAAGTACCTTTCCATGCTTTCATCTTCCATGTTCAATCCATTATCCAAATTCATCCAAACTCCATACTCCTAAAACTATAATTGTATTCCTAAAACCTGATTACATATTTACACCAAGTAAAAATGATGAGTTTTTTACCACATGTAAATGCATCTCCAAAACCCAATTTTGGTTAAAACTCACATTTTTAAACATAAAAACTCTCATCCTACACAAATCCGTATGCTTCCAACTTTAATCCTTAGCCATCCAAAACAAAAGCCCTATTTTTCCTACATGCAATCCACCATCCAAACCCAAATTTTGGCCATTTTTGCCCAAAATACAAGTTGTTTCATTCATTTCCAACCTTCTAAAGCATTCAATAAGTATCTAAATTATACTATGAACACTTATCCTTCATACATCCATTATTGAGATTCAAACCCCAAAGCTTCCATGGATCCAATCCTGTTAAATGATGTATTCACTTATGGAACTTTCATGTTGCAACTCAAGGTATGTCCAAGAAATCCACACCTTCCAAAAGCAAAGGAAAAATGAAAGATCAATACGACAAGGAGCTAGCACATGCAACTCAATCTCATGTTTCATCCTGTTTTGATAAGATCAGTCTCATGTTTCATCCTCCTTTGATAAGATCACGGATACGGAGATTGGTCACTTGACATGGCAATTTCTTGCAGAGTTGAGACATCTTCCAACCAAGACATGTTGTGGATCAAAAAGAGTAACATCCACTTGGTCTCCACCTTTGCTATGGAATCTCTTGAACCCGAGTTCGTGTTTGAATGTGTGAACCATTTTGATGTCAAAACCAGAACAATTTAGGATGCAAATGGGAAGGTTATTTTCAGCTTGCATCTAGATGTAATTGAGAAGATCTTCAAGGTTCCTGATACTCCAGAGTGCATGGATCTGACAAAAGAAAACTCCTTGCAGTGGTGGAATGAGAACAAAACTAATTATCTCAGGCATCCTAATGTCAAGTGGTTGATCAATCAGAGATAAAATTTCCCCAGATGGCCTAAGACGATACACAGATCTGATTTCTCTCAAGAAGTCAATGATCTGATCACTCTTCTAAGCAAAGTATGTGGTCTCAAAGAATCCAATCACTTTGAGACTTGGATGCACAAATCCATATACCATATTCTTGAAAGAATAGAACTTGTCTATTGCGGTGAAATCATTAGTATAGCAATATATGAACAATTAGTTCATGTGAAGAGCTCTCTCTCATATCACATGAATTCATATCTAGTTTACATTGCTGCAACTATGGGAATGCTTTCAAGACTCTCTACCAAGGGCAATCCCTATTTGGAGTTATTATGAGCAGCTGACTCTTACACAAAGTAAACACCACTACAAAAGGGTGCAAGACACATTCTATGGGCATTTCAAGTGCCTTTTCAATAAGGTGTTGGCAACAAAGAGTGTCAAATGAGGCATGGGAAAAGGTGAATCAGTACGGAATCTAGATGCATATTCCTATGATTTCCAACTTTCACTTATATGAGAGTTGGTTACTTTGAAGGAGATTCGTGCTGATAGGATAATCCTCATGGAATTGGCAAGACAACTTATGGCGGTGTAGTCATATCAAAACAACCAACATAGTCCAGGATTTTGGATCTCCTCCACTAATCCTCTCCAGATCGGCAAAGTATTTGCTTACCACAGTGTATAAGGCTAAGGCCATGGAATCTGAGCTTCAACTAATCACATTGAAGAAGTTCAAATCTAGGGCGAACTTTGATTTCAAAGGTATCTATTCCAAAATGAAGAGAACATTCGCCCATGTTTACTGCATGGAGGATGTATGGATAGATTTGCACAGTAAAACAGATATTGCCAAGATGGACTATTGCAGGCTCACTCTGCAACAAATCATTGATCTCAACTTAGTCCCTATTCTAGAAGGGGTTGAGGATGACAACATGACTCTAGACAAAGAATTTCACAAAAGTCAACTGGATAAGCTTCTTCCTATTCCCATCCAATGGCAGCAAAAAGAAACAATTTCTATTTTTGATAGATTTCAGTCCATCTTGATCAATACTAATTCATGGCTGAAAAGCAGGAGTCTAAAGAGAATCAAGTTGAGAGTCAGGATAGATTACAGCCATTTTGGACCAATTGGAAGGAAATCTCAAGTTAAGATAAAGAAAAAAGACAACTAATCCACTGCAGAGCCAAATAAGGGAATCAAATTGAAGCTCAAAGGAGGAAAGGAAGTTATTCCACCATCACATTCTTCTCCAGCATCTCTCCAAGTGAAAGAATCAGTTGAAGAGGAAGAAGTAATGATCCTTTCTCCTCCGCAACAGCCAAGCAACCAAGAGCCATCTATCCCAAATGAGCCATTCTTGGCTGCGATAGATACTGATGTGCATTCTTTCTCCACAGTATTCACACCTACCTTACCTATTTCCAAGGTGAATACTCTAGCATTGCCTATCTCTTCTGTGGCTCCTCCTATTCTGAAAACTTTAAAAATGTCTTTGAAGCTTTCTCTTCTTTTCCAGCTCTACAAGAGGGGCAGGTTTCCCAACTTGATACCTCGGCTACAAGATTTGAATGTTCATGACAAAGTCATCACACTAAACACCCATGGTTCCAATCATACAAACAAAGGCGTGCACTATGATGACAGAGATACAATCAAGATCAATGTTTTCCATAGCCACCATCCCAGTTTTAGCAGAAGAGAATTTTAGCTTGCCTGCATGGTTAGGCAACATTACCATGAAGAGGAGAAAGATCGAGCTATCACCAAACGATCTTCCTTGAAACAAATCTAATCTTCCAATGCGAAAGGCAAAAGTTGTCTCAAGAATCCTTGTTGATTTTGAGAAAACTAAATATGCTAAGATTGTAAAGCCTCTAGTGAACAAGCCACCCGAAGAGCTTCATCGCTCTAATTACAAGTTCAGCAAAATTGAACTTGGAAAACAATTTAGGTTGGGATGCTAGCATGATGCCCAGGATGCAGTCTCTACCTTGTCCAGGAGAAACAATGAACTCTGGGAGAAGAAGACTCGGGCGAAGTTGGAGAATGCTCACCTAAGTGAGATCATTCAACAACAATCTTCACAACCCGTTGTCACCACATCACATTCAGTACAAGTGAATCAAAACACTAAAGCGGCAAAGGCTTGGTTTGAGGAAATCATCACAAAGGGAGTTCAATCCACAAGGATGCGCTCAAGGTTCTTGAGCGTCTCAGAGGTACTGAAGAAAGGCTCCGTGACATGCTTTCTTCCTTCAATCAAGAATTAAACACCCTGAACAAAGATCAGAGCACATCGAAAAAAATGCCTAAAGTTGATTTGGATATTTTGATCACATAAAACATCATTCCATCAATGGACATGTTCTATGAATATCAAAGGCTCATGGGTCATAAAGTACAAGTAATGGAACGGCCGTCGATAGAGGTATAAGAAGCCCTCGGAAGTTGTCATGCTGTAGAAACTAAGTTCATGAGTGATCTAAAGTTGATGGAAAGCAAGGTGCTCACAGAGGATGATAATTGTTTAGCAGAAGAGGACATAACTTCAGAATTCACTGACATGGTCAACATTGAATATGAATCAAATGATTTTGGAGCACATACAATGACCAAATTCACAAACTACAAATTTTCAAGAAAACACCTATGGGATTCCATTGTAGAAAACTACCAAATTGTCAAGATGTGTCACAACAATGCAATCAAGGTTAATGCAATTCTGCAGAAGATGAAAATTTTGGACCTTTCCATGCTCCATGATTGCCCCGCAATATAGAAGGCTTCAGTTGACAATCTTTGAGATTGTTTCAGTGTTCTCCAACATTTTCTTTAAGTTTTTAAGCATTTTCAGCATTGTAGTTTTAGAAGATAGATTGCATGTAATCGAATACACAAACCTTCAATCATGTAATCCAATAAATCTTCTTTCTTAGTTTGACTTAGTCAAAGTGGTTGAGTTTCTCCTATCTTTTTCTCCTCTTTTCTCTCACTCCTTTGCCTATATAAAGGAGTGCTCTTCATTGTAAATAATCATCTTTTTTATATGCAAGAAAGCTCTGTCAAACTTTAGCAAGCATAATTGTGATTGTGTAGTACGAATTTGAAAGAAAAGTGAATATAAAGAGAGCATTTTGTTTTGAAGTTGATGCAGTACAAGGTAGGAGAATCCCCAAAGGAGATGTCCTAGCCCCCAGCAATTAACCACACAGCGGAATATAAACAATAACACAGAGATTAAGATCCACAATAATGCCAATTCTCATAATAAAATCATAAGATTTTCATTCTACAAGCTCGACTGTAAGGCCTTCCGGGTTACAGCCAAATATAAAGCAATTTACAATAGTAATTTTGCAAGACCTCGCATGATCCAATCCCCTAGCTAGTCCAGAACCACAATCTGGTAGCAACTCGAAGAAGAATCTAAACTTGTGCTCGCAACCCACCAAGCAACCTTCTTGTTTCCCAAGCCCACACTTGGCTACTAGCTCTGCTCAAACTTCACTCCTCTTAGCTACTCCTTATTCTCTATGTTGAATGACTATGACTCAAGACTCCACAAGACCCCTCTACGTGTACCCAACTAAGCCACAAGTCGGCTTAGCAAGTTACAAATTAAATAAATCCTTACATTAAATACATAATTAAGCCACAAGTCGGCCTACAACAGATATTAAATACCAAAAGTCATTGAAGGCTTACAACACTCATTAAATACACATAGGACAAATAACCAAGACCCAAATAGGTCCACATGAACTCCCATGATCGCTCCACATCACGATCACAGTACTTATGCAATAAATGCTCCAAGTTGGCCAATCTAATCCACAAGAACTCCAGTCAGCAAACCACGTTGCCGAGCGTCAGGGAACCCCCCAAGCAACAACACCACAGTACAAGCCGAGCAGCACACCAAGCATTGTCGAGCTCCTTCAACTATTGAGTTCCCATAAGCACCACCGAGCTCCTTTGATGACCGAGCACCACCATAAGCATTGTCGAGCTTTTTCGACGACCAAGTTACTCGGTCAACACTAAACTCAATAATGACCGAGCAACACTTCCTCAACCAAACACCAAGCCTCCCCACCCAGCCCATTCGGACAAGCTTCCAACAAAGAAATACCACAGAGATGGCCGAGCACCTCCATTCTTCCACTAAAAATGCCAAAATCTTCAGGAACCTCAGATGCCCCTGCATCAAAAACTGTGTTTGGAAACAACTGTGGTAGAATCAAATTGAAACCTGTGACTGCAATTTGAGTTTACTGTCTTTTATTCAAGTTAATTTTGTATGTGTATTAGAACATAGTGAGTACAAGAAGCAATTAAATTCAAAGTTGTGACTAGAAGCAATTGTTGTGACGCAAGCTAGAAGTTGCAACTGTAGATAATTGTCTTATATTCATGCAATTTATTAGACTTATAGCTTAGAAATCATCTACTTCTGGAAGTTTGTGCCCCAATAGTAGAGATTTATCTTTAAAAGAATTGCATAGGAGTCTATGAGCTACGTGGTTATTCTTATAGTACAAAAAAACTAGACATAGATCTAAGCCGATACGCTCTCAATCAGCCTGTGAGTTGGTGTTAGTTTATCGATATCATTTTTTCCAACTTTTAGATAGAAGCGTAGTTATAGAGATTAAACTTGCTCATTACTTGCTCCACGACTAAGTGGATTCTTTCTTGAAATAAGAGGAAAGATTATCGGTACACCCCTTTACAATATCTCTTAACTTCTTGCTTACCTTGAGTTAATCCAAATAACGGTGAGAAAAGGGAGCCTTCCCTTTAAGGTAGGAGAGATCTCACACACTATGGCTGGTAACCTTATTTTGCAATCGAATTTGCATAAATTATCCGTTGCAAATATCCACCCAACACTACACTCCCTATTAGCTAGGGAGGTACCTTTCCATAAATCTATGTCATGGAATCACATGACATCCACGATGGCTACACTGATTTATAAAAACGATTTTTATCATAGAATCTCTCAACACGATAAAGTAATGAAATCACTCAACATGACATCCACCATGGCTACTCCCATGTGTGGAAAGAAACATATACACAAGCTCTCATCACAGAATCACTCAACAAGATGTCATCATGGAATCTCTCAACATGATGTCCACCATGACCACTCCTATGTAGAGAAAGAAGCTTATACACAAGTGCCCATCACGGAATCACTCAACGTGGTGTCATCATGAAGTCTCTCAACATGACATTTACTATGGCTACTCCCATGTGTGAAAAAAGCAACCTCTCTCAAGGGCTTTCACTTTGTATTCCTCCATCTCAGAGAAATATGCATTAAAGAGCAACGTCTCTCAAGGGCTTACACCTCATATTTCTGTCTCGGATAAATATGCATTTAGGGTAGCAACATCTCTCAAGAGCTTTAACCTTAGTTGTCGATGTTGATGCTAATGCAAATGCGGGTGCAAGAATCGAATGCACGGATGTGTGAAATTTTTTTTTGGATTTTGGATATGTCTATATATATGTATGCAAAGAAATGCAAAAAATATACTAAAATAAATGATTCCATAGTATGGTACTTCACCATTGGCATTGATAGTTCAACTTCAAACTTCACAAACACAAATGTACAAATTTAAATAACTAATTAGTAAGTTACTCAAGTTCAAGATTCCAATGCAATTTGAATTACAAAATCAAAACTTAGTTCATGATTCAATGTTTATCAATCAAGAGTCAAGACTCAAGATTCACTAATCAAATTCAGTGGTTCAATGTTGATCAATCAAGAGACCAAATGAGAAGAGAGCCCAGGTGCAACAAAATGAAAAGAATGAACAATGAATGGCCTCTTTTAGGGTTTAGGAGAAAAAAGGAGCAAAATTGAATAAAATAAAGCAATTTAGCACATGCAAAAAGCAGATTTTAAGTCATTTTGGGTGTCGAAAAGGCATCTGGACCCATGGATGCACTTTAATGCTTCCAGTTGCTGCCCAGGCAGTGCTTTCTAGGTGCATCTAGATGCAGCGAAGCACCAAAATGCATCTAAAGCAGCATGTGGATGCTTTAGGAGAGAATCTGTATCTAAGGCTTTCACCTCGTATTTCTCTGCAGAAGTAGGAACTTTACAAGTGACGATTACTTTTTTATTGAATGTGCTTCCAAGAAAGGGTACTCCTAGCAAAATCATGGAAGCAAGCCAAGCTCTAGATATCACATTTGGGACCACTTTTCTTTTGATTTCTATGTAGGCGAAGCTAAACTCAACAACCTCTACCTGAATACTCCAGGGTTGGGTAAAAAGATTCTTCATAAAATTAATGAGAACTAAACTGCATTTTGACAATGATGTATCTGTGACTCCTCATGTATATATGCATGCAAATTGTGTAAGTGTATTGAAGGCAAGCGAATTGTTTGACAAAATGTCACATAAAAGTGGCATTGAAAATATAATGCCTACAGGGCATGTACAAAACGGTGTCCTTTCTCCCAATTGTTTTAGAAAAAGCACTAAAAGATTATTTCGAAGATTGCAAACATTTCTGCGCATGAACAATGAATGAATGAATAAGAGATTTTAATAACGTCCACGAGGCCCAAGCAATCTATGGGACCACCTAGAAACAACCAAATGCCCAAAAACCTAGCTCTTTTGAAACTGTTTCCTGAGATTTGTTCTTCGGCACTGAATGTTGACCACTAAGTTTGTCGATCTATCAAGTTGCAGTTCCTCAAAAAGAGTAGCTAGGTTGCCCATTTCAAAAATATCCCCATAGCTAGAGTGGATGTTATTCGAGGCTGGGCAATCTAAGATCAAATTTCGCTCTATCTCCACCATTCCTATGCTACAAAATAGGCAAACCCTCTCTTCCCATTCCTCTTTTGGAATCATTCATCTCCCAATTTCACACCTCAACCGATGTGAGCTCGTTCTAAGTTGTGCAATGATCATTTTAGCTTTCCAACTGATATTTGCTCCTATATACGCCTTCTCTTCAAGATCTCTCATTGGGTTGAATTCTTTAATATAATAATCTTTTTTGCACCCATTTTGATTTGTCCATATTAGGCTCCTGAATTTTCCTTTTGTAAACTTTTTTATTCCATAAATGTTATCTGGGCAGTCTTGTATATTAATATTCCATTTTTCCATCCACTTGATATTTTGTTTCATCCACGTATTTTTTCTTCTATCCAGTTTTTCCTCAACGATCAATTTGGGCCAGCGATGTGCTTCCGTACCTTGAGTTTTCTTTAAGTAGCATACTAACCGGACCATAGTTGAAGCCTCCATAGGAAGCATACTAGTTTCCGCCATTAGGCTCTCGTAGAGGACAATAGACTTAATTTTGAGACTGCTGGTGATTAAATGTTTTTGGATTCTTTCCACCTGTCTCCATTTCTGAACTAACAAGCTGCAGCCCCAAATCTCACACCCATAAAGAGTCACCGGAATGACCAACAACCCGAAGAGCATCTTTTTGATTTTCCAGTCCCACAGCTCTGCATTCCTACATCTATTCTGAAGCGAGTATAATGCTTTCCACCCTCCTTGAATTCTTTTTGTTCTACAAGTTTCCCAATTGAGCTTGTTGTGGAAGTCAATGCCAAGATATTTGTATACCTCCACTATCTCTAAAGGACTGTTCTCAAAAAGGAAAGTGTTTTGTTATATCTTGGTTCGCTTCAGAGAGAAAACCATCACTTTAGTTTTGGTTAGACTTGATTATAAAGCCTCGAGAATTTATAAGCAGTTGTAAATCGCACGTGTAAAGCGAGACTCGTTGTCCTCCAGCTTGCTCTAATCCTGAAGATTTGGAACAGGCCTCGAAGATTCATCAAAAGTACAACTGAATGTGATTCTTTGCAAAATTTATTTCTGGGCATACACATTCATGTAGATATTAAACATTTGCTTGTTTAGTTCAAAGAGCTTGCTTGTTTAGTTCAAAGAGCTTGGAGATGGTCGAAGTCATGGTTTAATCGCTGCATCAACTCTTTGTTTAGAAAGAACACCCCACCCTGGAAATACAGAACAAGTTAAAAGGTTAAAGTAGGAAAATGAAGCTGACCGTGTGGGTTTCAAACTCGCATTCGTATTCATCGTCGGAGAACTGCTCGACCACACTTTTGCAATAATGTCTAAATGAGAAGACGGAGAATGAAGAGGCTCCCACTGAATCCTCATTAATAATCCTCCCTGCACTCTTGCTGTTTTCCAGGCCCTGTTCAAATTCTCCCGCTCGTTTTACCAATGATCTAAAACGTAGGAATTTCCCTATTCCTGATGCTACTCCTGTAACAGACATTACGCCTTCGTCTTATCTGAAACCTTTCTGTATAGCAAACTTCCCATGGATTCATGGAAGAAGGAACTCATGTCCATTGGAAGTTCTTACTAAAAGAAAAGCCAGTACATTTCTATTTACACACCTATTCTTCAAAAGAGCTCAAATGGATTCTCACTAACCCTCACAAAATGTTTTGGCTTATAGTAATTGCGTTGTCTCTTAGTGGGTTTTAAGGCCAATATCAAAGACATTGTCACTTAATGTTACTAAGATGATTTAAAGTATTATTAGTACTTAATCCGTAGGCTAGGCTAATTAGTACTAGAATTAATCATCTTCAAATTTTATTATAATATTAATACATTATGGATAGTACAAATGCAAAAAAAAATTAACTTTCTAATTTGTATAAAATATTTTCTTATAATTTTATTGGATGAATTGATTTCACTCTTATATGGACCAGATTTCATGCACTAGATTTCATGATTATAAAACTTAAATACTTTTTTAGAAAAAATTTATTATTATTATATTTTTAAATAGCATTAAGTTAGTTTAGATTCTTCTATTTTTAATATTATATTTACTAAATATATTTTTTCCCGAAGGAGGGGGACAAAGCACATGCTTCTTAATGTCTCCTACAAAATTCTTGCTAAGGTTCTTGCTAATAGACTTGTCACCATTCTCCCTAAATTCATTTGCTCCACTCAAACTAGCTTCATTAAGGATAGATATATCCTTGAGAACCTCATTACCAGTTGGGAGTCCATGGAATGGGCCAAAGCCCCCAAACAAGACACAATTATGTTCCTCGTTGACTTTGAGAAAGCCTATGATAGAGTTGAATGGGATTTCATCCTTACCATGCTTGATGCTTTTGGCTTTCCTACGAAATTCTATAATTATGTTAAAATTATCCTTAAGGATGCCTCTGCCATGATAGAGGTTAATGGGAATCTATCTTAGCCCATCCCCCTTTCTAGATCTATTAGACAAGGGTGTCCCCTTACCCCTCCCCTCTTTGTTATTGCCTCTAATTTATCTCCTTAGAGATGATACTTTGTCTCCTAGAGTTCATGGTATTACTCTGCCAGATGATTCGGAGTTACTTACTATTCAATTTGTTGATGACACCTTGCTCTTTCTTGAGCTCTCTAGAAATAATCTTCTTTGTTTCACCCAAAAGATGGAAATTTTTGGGCAAATTTATGGTGCATGTATCTCTAATTCTAAGTCCATTCTTCTTGGGTGGAAAGATGAGCCCCCTGATTGGCTTCACCATTTTGGCTTCTCCTAGGGTGGACCTCATACCATTGTTCGTTACCTCAGTATACCCTTTTCTATTTCTCCATCTCTTAAGGACATGTGGTTATGGGTTAAAGAAAGGATTGACAAGAAACTTAATAAATGGGACAATAGGGTTCTATCCATTGCTGGTAGGATTCAGGTCTGCCAAAAGACCCTTTCCTCCTATAGTATCTACTATTCCTCTACTTGGATGTTTAGTAATTATTAGCTTTCTGAAATACAAAAGTCCATCAAGCGCTTCTTATTGTTTGACGGAAAAGGCAAGAAAAAAGTCCACGCAATTAAATGGAGTTGATTTCATATAGATAAAAATCTTGGTGGGCTGTGTCTGAAAGACCTTAGGCAACAAGGGGTTTCCCTTGCAGCTAAGTGGATATTCCAAGCTCTTGAGGGTCAAGAGCCTTGGAAGGTTTTAATAAGACACAATATTCAATGTGATTTCCCCAAGCAAGCCAAGACTTGGAAGGAGCTGCCCTTTTGTGACCTTGTGGCTATTTTCTTCCTTGTCTCTGTCCATGGTACCTACATCTTCAAGTCTATCTAGAAGGCCTAGGAACATGTATGTCACCTTATTTATAACTCTGGAATCATCAGCAATAACACTCTGCATGGAGAATGCTCCATTTGGTGGAATCTTTCTCACAATGGTAAACTTCTTGCCATAACTCAAGGTTGTTCTACTTGTCACCGGCATAATAAAGGTATTAGATATTTTATGGACATTCTAGAAACTAATGAACTTATTAGCTAGCAAGCTCTTTGCTCCACCTTTGATCTTCCCACCTCGCACAGAAGAACTTACAATATGCTTAAAAATGCTTGTGCTTCGCTTAACCTTCCCTGCAAGGCTAATGTGGACTCCCATAGATTCCTCTCTTTCTGATGGAATGATGGTTCTCTCCTTCCTAAAGTTAAAGCTAAAGAAATTTACAAAACTCTTAATCATGACTCCTCCATCTTAGATCATTTTAATTCCATCTAGTATCTTGGTCTCAATCCCATACAATGGCAAAATATCCTTATGTATTTCTGGAAGTCCCCCATCCCCCTCGAAAATCAAATGTTTCAAGTGGCAATTCATGCTTGACCGGCTCCCTATTAGATCTCCTCATGGTAATATTGACCCTTGCCTAGTGTGTAACTTGCCTAATTCTTTGAGACATATATTCTTTGATTATACTTTTGCTAGAGAGATTTGGTTGTTCTTTGGTATCATTATCTCTGAACATGTTTCTACTTTTGATATTATTATTGGTTATATTCAAAATCTTTAAAAAGATGCTAATTTGTTTTGGCAAATCCTTTCTTCCTACATCCTTTGGTTTACTTGGAAATTTAGAAATGAGGATAAATTTCAAGGCAGTGGTAGATTACTTACTGGTTTTCATCAAAAACTCATATTTTTTAAAATCACTTCTCAAGTCTGCTATATTATGAGGCTGGAGAGGGAGAAGCTATTATATTTCTTTCAGGATGACCACACTAACACGTTTATATACAAAATGAAGAATGGATATGAGTGGGCCATCATTGTTGCCAATCAATGTGCCTTTAATGAGGCAATCAAGAAGCTGATTAAAGAGATCCGTGAGACTAGAGGGTTGTATTTTGACAAACTCAAGCTCTTCACTCAAATTTTGAAAAGAGAGAAAGTTGTTTGGATGGAGGGTGCTACTGGTTGGACCTTCTAAATGGAAGATTACAGCGATATTCTCTCTTAAGCCTCTTCTTTTTGTATATTCTGAGCTCCATCTTTTATTGACTCTCTCTAATGTACCTTTTGGTTCCTGCTTAATACTTTGGGGTTGAGGCCTCGCCTCCCCGTGATATTTTGTAACTCTTCTTTTTTATCTATCAATATATAATATTTTAAAAATAAAAATAAAAAATCTCATGCAAATAAAAAATGTTAAAATGCATATGCTTATATTATACAATATACACTTCTAATATAATATATACTTTTATATACTTATATTATATTATTTTTAATATTATTATTCTCAACCAATAATTATAATTCTAATAAAAATTTAAATTAATTATACTTAATAATTAGTAATTATAATAGTAAAATCTTTATTACTATGATTATTATTATAACTATATAAAAAAAAATTATATATTAAAATATTTTATATACTATAATAAATTTATTAAATTAAAATTGGATTTATACTAAAAACTAAAGGCAAGTACTAAGCCACTATGTGGCACATATTTTTTTAAATATTAATAGCAATTGTGCTTCAAATATGTTAGTCTGTTGTTTTTAAATTTGTGTAATAGAAGTAATCATTAGGCTATTTAACAAATGATGTTACTTAAATGTGTGTGTGTGTGTGTGTGTGTGTGTGTGGGAGAGAGAGAGAGAGAGAGAGAGAGAGAGAGAGAGAGAGAGAGAGAGTTCCCCTGTCAAGGAGATGAAAACATAAAACAAGTGCAAATAATCTAATTGACCCATCATTTGTAATTGCACTAATTGGTAATTTAGAATTCTAGCAGAGAGTGTCCAGGGAGGAGGATACTTCAAAATTGCATGGAATGTGTCATTATCATTGAAATGTATGAAGTACAAAATATAACTTAGTTCGATTATGTTGCAATTAATTTATTGTATCATGTTTCTCACTTTTGTTTCAATGTCATTGAGAAAGAGTTGCTTGTTATTATCTATGCTATAAAAAAATTTAGGTAATTATATAATTGGATACAAAATTTTGGTACACACATGAGATCGTGTAGCCATTAAATACTTGATGAACAAGCCTTTTATCTCAAGGTGGTTAGCTATATGGGTGCTTCTCATGCAGGGGTTTGATATTAAGATTGTTGATTAACTAGGAAAAGAAAAGATGGTGGCTTACTTTCTGTCACATTTACAAGTCCCATATGATCCTACAGAAAATGATGACAATTTCCCTAATGAGCATCTATTCGAACCCTATCTACACATAATCCTTGGTATGCTGACATTTCAAATTATCCTCCTACAAGAAGGACTGGACATTGTTCACCAAAAGAAAGAAGGCTCTTAGCTAAGAAAATTTTATTTTTTCTTGGGTAGCTGGACTCATATTTTATACAAGGCTTGACCAAGTAATGCATAGGTGTATAGGAAGATGAAACATATGATATCCTACATACTTGTCATGATGAACCATGTGGTGGCCATTTTGCTTCCAAAGGAACAACACTCACAATCCTTACTAAAGAATACTACTGGCCTACATTGCATAAGGATGTTGCAAGATACGCCAAGAACTGTAATCGATGCTAGAGAATGGGAAGGCCAACCACATATTACGAGATGCCTTTGTAGCCATAGGTAGTTGTCACTGCATTTGATAAATGGGGTATTGATTTTGTAGGAGATATAGAACCCTCTTCACATGGTAAGTCCTATATTTTGGTTTGTATTGATTATTTGACTAAGTGGGTTGAGGCAAAACCCATTAAAAATGATAGAGATAATAATGTTGTTGAATTCCTATATCTAAATATCTTTACCAAGTTTGGTGTTTCTCGGGAATTAATGACTGATCAAGGTGCTTAATTAACATTCAAATTGATAATTGTCTTAATGAATGAGTTTACTATCATATGTGTTAAATCTTCACCTTTCCATCCCCAAGCAAATGTGCATTCAAAAATCACAAATAGGAATATAAAATCCATTTTGAGCAAAACATTTGATGTTGACAAGAAGGATTGGGCATTCAAACTTCTTGAAGCTATATGGACCTACTGCACAACTTGGAAAACAACAATAGCTTCACACCATTTGAGTTAGTTTATGGAAAAGTAGTTGGCATGCATGTCGAGTTTGAACACAAAACTCTTCATACAACTCTTGAATTGAACATTGATCTAACACAAGCTCAATGGAAAAGGATCTTGTAGCTTAATGGACTGGATGAATATCACAAGTCTGCTCTTCACAACACTAAAATAATTCAACAACAGTAGAAGACATGGCATGATAAATTTATCAAGGAAAATAAATTTGTAGTATGTGATTAGGCCCTACTCTATGATTCTCGTTACCACCATACACACCAAGGAAGTTCCAAACCCATTGGTTGAGACCATATGAGATTGTTTCATTCTTTACAATGGTGCAGTGCAACTTACTACTATTGACCTTGTTCGATTGAAACTTATGGTCAACAATCACAGACTCAAAATTTATCATAAACCACAAAGCTAGAAAGAGTTCATACAATAATTCCAGTTTTAAGAAGATACTACTACTGGAAGCTACAATTGGAATAATTGTTATGTTGTCATTGATGTCAAACCTTACTCGTGAGACAGATGCTATATGAGAAGAGTGCCATATCAAGATGATTGATGAAGAGGATTTGAGAATAAGAGATAACAAGAAGACCTAGTGGAAAGGTTGAGTTATGTGGAACTACAATAGGCACTTAATCCATTGGACTTTGACAAGATAATGTGTTGTTTAATCACTACACTAAGTGGAGAAGATAGTTGGAGTTGAATCCTAGTAGAAATGATCAATAAAGGACCAAATGCTTAGGCTTAATCAAGCAAAAGAGCTGAAGATCAAGGAACTTCTAGTTAAAACTGAATTGTGCTAGTGTTGACCAAGTGAACAATAGAAGCCAAGAAAATATAGTGTCGATTGAGCATTAGTAAGACTGAGTATCAAAAAAGTTAGACCGAGTGAAGATAGTATAAGTTGAGCAAGATAGTTAGTATTGATCGAGTTATTTAGTGATGATTGAGGCCAAGGAACACAATTTTGACTGAGTGTCAGCATTTGATAGTTTGTAAAGGAGTTGAGATTCCTAGCTAACACAGTTTAATTTTTGGATTGGTAAAAGTGCGTAAAGGATGAGCATTGATGAGATGGAGTATTTAATTCATGATAAACTATGTTTGAGCATTTCTAGACATGGATTCAAAGAGAAATTTTGAGAAGTATCTAGAAGGAGGAGGAAAAACAAAACAATGGAAGGATTCGATGAATCTGACCTAACCTTAAGATCAATGGTGATTGATGAGCCTCTAAAAGGCCATTATTTTGAGATAATTTTAATCTTATTTTTAGACAGTTATCTTGCAAAAACAACTATGACTCTATGGTTTTAAGCATATGAACTTATGTTTTAATAAATATGTTATCTATATGTTAAGACATAAAGATTGACATATAGATAGTTCAGATAGGCTACGTTTGCTTGAATCTATGGATTTCTATGGTATAATGAAGGCATGTTGCATGTTGATAAATGTTTCCTCATCCATGCTATGTTTGGGTAGATTCCTTCCTGTAGCCATAGGATTTGCAAAGAGTGATAGTTTGAACATTACACCTTTTCTAACAATGATGATGAAATGAATATGTGTGGGGAAGTTGTATGCATTCAATGTTTTGCAGGTACCTACCACATATATTCAAAGTTAGCACCTCAAAGCTCAGTCAAAGCTAACTAGATTGTTGAACTACCTCAAACGAAGAAGATATTGAATGTTTTCTATTATGGCAGCGCATAAATATAATTCCCTCAACCTGCTATATTCTTGGAGGATTTAATCGCGATTAATGATATTTCTATTCCAAACTTTATGAACTTGTAATTGATCCTCATTGATGGAGTGATCATAGAGTTAGGAAATTGTTGTAGTTTTCCTTTAAATAATGCCTATTGTAGCTTTGAAATAAGTTTTTTTGGGAAGGAAGGTAGAATAGATTGATTTTCATAACAACAGTGTGTAATCTTGTTTTTAATCAGATGTAATCTCTTACCATGAATGAATAGAATACAAAGTTCAAGTTTACATCTTTTGTCTTGATTGTCTTTTCTATTCACTCATCCAAGGGGGCCCACTTGGTGAGTGAACTTCTCTATTAGAATATATTTCATTTCCTTGATTGTTTCTTCGCAAGGTAGAATTATGATGTTCTTGCAACCATTGATAATAGAAGTAGTGAATTGTTCCTGCAACATAGGTGCATAGATAGGTTTATTGTTTATAGAACTACTCTAAGCTCTAAGTTAAGATGTTGTTTTATTTTCTAGCTTAAGTCTCCTTCAACATTTCCTTTGTTTTAGTTGTAATGACTTAAAAAGGAATTAGAGCATATACTTTGCAGCCACCCTCTGAAGCTTATGCTCGTAGGTTGACAAAATAAAATAAAGTCAGTATGTTATTTTTAGGAAAACAAATGATTCTATCTAATAATGGAGTCACTATGAAGGGATGTCCAATCCTTTGTTTCTAAGGTATTAAGCTATCTAACCATTTTTTGGCGTCATTGCCAGAGAAGGTGTCAATCTAATTTAACCTTGAAGTCGTTATTTTAGTTTAGATTTTGCATTATTTTGCATGCATAGAAGAAGAGACCTCCTTGGGAGATTTCTTTCCCATAATATTCAGGAAGACATTTTTAATCTTGAACCTAAAAAACCTCATAGCGAGAACAAAGAAGAACCTTTTGAAAATCCATTCACTGCTACTCAAGAATGAATACCCTCATCCTCTGAAAAATCCTTGCATTTGAATGATCTTTTTGTTGTACCTGAATACCAAGATAATCCACTTGCCCTTGTTATTTATCAACCGCCGCCGCCAGTACCTCCTTACGAATGGCTTAGCCTCAACCTCAACCTACATTTCCTTTTCCATTCACTCCTTAGCAAGGTAACCAATATTTGAAGAACATACCAATTTTTCCCCTTCCCAAGTTTTATCACCTGATCACTGAAGACCCTAAAACCTTTCTCTCTGAGTTCAACATACTTTGTAGAAGTTATAACTATACAACTGATGCCCACAAAAAAAATTTGTTCCCTTCTACCCTAAAAGTAGCTACTTTGAGATGGTTGTTGGGTGCCAATGTTGTAGCAGATTGGCCTACAATGAGCAACTTGTTTCTCACATAGTATAATGAATACTATAGAGGTCAAGATTTAAAAGGGGATAAAAATTTCAAAATGTCCCAAAAGGATGATGAAACCCTAGAAGATTATGTTTCTCGGTTCATGTTTAACTTGCACCACAACATACAACATCAATTGAATGAGGAATCAAAGAAACATCTTTTTCTGAGAGGTGTAAATGATGGAAGCATTGAAGCTCTATATCTTATGGCAGGAGGAGATATCACTCAAAAAATTGCATTGATATACAAAATATATGCCTGAAGTATTCTAGAACCATTGTAAAGAAGGGTAGGGGACTTAGAGATCTACCACATAAGTCCAATGGCAATTCAAGAGTATCAAAGATGTAATTATCCAATTTGTTGTTAGATTTCAAGCAAGACACCATTAATGATGTAGCCACTCAACTAGACACCATGCAAGCAAGAAGGAAGAAAGATGAAGCTAATGTCATGTTGATTGAATACTACCCACATTGTAGGGAAAAGAAAAGGCATTGTAGATGTAAGTCTGTTGCAAGTGTGGAGACACAACCAATGCCTATTAAGTTCAAAGTCATTGATGAAAATAGACAGGTGCTTTATGTCACTCAACAAAGGCCATGGGCTCAAAGACAAGGTATAACACAAGATCCTCTTCAAAGTTATAATAATAACAATCAATGGAAACAAATTCAAAATATTGGTTTTAGTAGAAATAATAATTGGCAACAACCCCAGTAAGTTTGGTAGCAACCTCAGCAAGGTTGGCAGCAACCCTAGCTAGGTTGGCAGCAGCCTCAGTAGGGTTGGCAAAAAAACTCAAAATCATAATAGCCAACCTAGTCAGAAAACCCTATTGCCACCACCTCAACAGCAAGCTTTAATGCCTCCTCTTGTAGCCACTAATACTCCTCCCAAGTAGTCCCAACTACTAGTTTGGCCTAATCCTAATCTGAACAATACTAAATAATAGGCTCAACAACAAAGCTATGCTATCTCTTTGAATGATATTCACTTAAGGTCAACACCGCTCTTCTTTCAACCCAAAAGCCTATAATAACTAGTTGAAGATTCTCCAACTAAGCAAACAGATGAGCCAAATCAGTAGACCTTTCCTATAGCCAAAGAATCTTCATTCCCCCATAGGTTAATGGAATGAAGCCAACCCGCAAAGAACCATGCAATCATTGATTTTCTTAGTCAACTAAAGCAAATGATAATAAAATACCATTATTGGAAGCTATCGAGCAAGTCCCTACCTATGCTAAAGCTATTAAGGAAACATGTATTAAATAGCTAGGAAGGAAGAAGAAGGATCCAAAAGCCATTCATGTCCTAGGACAGTTGTCTGATTTAATGTTGAAGAAATTAATTGTACCTAAATACTCTAACCCTAGGAGTCCTGTAGTTACAGTCACTATCCATGGGATCCAAGTTCAAAATGCTTTAGTTGACCTAGGAGCATCTATAAATGTCATGACAAAGGAGGTATTGTCTCAATTGCATATCATTGGCCTTAGAGAGACACCCACCATACTTCAGCTTGCTGATAACTCTACTATTAAGCTAGATGGGATGATAAAAGATGTCATAGTCACCTTAAACTCTTGGGAGTATCCAATTGATTTTGTTGTCCTCTCCCCAAAGGCTAATATGAGAGGATATCCTTTAATATTAGGATGACCATGGTTGGTAATTGTAGATGCCTATATAGCTTTCCAATATGGAAAGATGACAATATTTGATGGTATTCATACCAAGAACCTAACTTTATACTGCCCTGCTTAATCATTATTACTAGATGATCAAATAATCTAGCCAGACTTGGGTGATGATGATCTAGAAGTTAATTACATCCATCAATTGATGATGATAGGTAGAGAATCATTTATAGCTACTTGAGAGGAAGATGAAATAATTTCATCTATTATCCTGAATGAATATGGAATAGAGTCTTAAGTTTGTCCTCAAGTCGAATGTATTTGAGAGACTATATTACCATCCTTGAATTCACCACATCATTCAAAAGCTTCACAATTTATCAACTCATTATTACCTCATGAGATGGATTATTCTCATGTTCCCCAATTGTTCATGGCAAATAAGGTTATTAAGATGGACGATGGTCCAAGCAAAGAATTGAACATAAACAATGCCTTACCACCATCCCAATAGAAGATTATGTTGTAGTTACTGCAGGAGAATAAAAAATAATTCGCTTGGGATTTTATGGACATGAAAGGATTAGATCCCATGCTTTGGACTCACAAGATTTACATCAGACCTGACTTCAAACTTGTTCGACAGCCTGAGAGGAGAGTTAATCTTGTTCTAAAAGATACAGTTAAGAATGAATTGTAGAAACTACTTGGTGTTGGTTTTATATACCCCATCTCTGGTAGTCAATAGGTCTCACCCCTGATTATAGTACCCAAGAAGGGAGGAAAATGGAAAATTTATGTAGATTATAGGGAGCTCAATTTAGCAATTCAGCCAATAAGAATGACCATTTTCCCTTACCATTTATAGACCAAGTTCTTGATAACCTAGCTGGCAAAAAGTTATTTTCTTTTCTGGATAGTTTTAGTGGTTACAATCAAATACAAATAGCTCTAGAGGGTCAAGGAAAAATAACTTTTACCTGTCCATGGGGAACATTTGCCTACTCAATTTTACCTTTTGGCTTGTGCAATGCTCTGGCCATATTTCAACGACTTGTTATTAGTATATTTTCAAATATATTTTGCTGACTGTATGGAGATCTACATGGATGATTGTATTGTTTATGGGACTACTTTTGAGGAAGAAAAGAAAATTTAAAAATGATACTCAAAGGATGTCAAGACTATAACCTTTCCTTAAATAGTGAAAAATGTTTTATGATGATAGAGGAAGGTGTAGTGCTAGGCCATTTATTTCATCTAACGATATCCAAGTAGATCTAGCAAAGATTGAAGTCATTAGTACCTTGCCTACACTAGAGAAGTAGAAGGATGTATGAAGTTTTTTGGGAAATGTTGGATATTATAGAAGATTCATTAAAAACTTCAATCAACTTGCAGCACCCCTCTACAACCTGTTAAAAAAGGATTTTGAACTTGCTTGGGATTTTAACTGTGCTACATCTTTCCTAAAGCTTAAGGAAGTCCTTACCATAACACCTATTTTATGAGGACCCAATTAGGAACTGTCTTTTCACATTCATACAAATGCCTCAAACTATGTTATCGGTGTTGTGCCAAGACAAAAGGTAGACTTAGTTGAACATGCCATTTATTTCATCAATAAAAGATTTCAAGGTGTAGATTTTAACTACATAATCATTAAAAAGGAATTACTTGTAGTCATTTATGCCCTCAAAAAATTCAAGCATTATATTACTGGATATGAAATATTTGTCCATATTGACCATTTAGCTATAAAATATTTGGTGAACAAGCCTACGATATCAAGAAGATTGGATCGTTGGTTGTTACTCATGCAAGAATTTGATATCACCATAGTTGATAAACCTAGCAAGGCCAATGTGGTAGCTGAATTTCTCTCTCCTTTTTCTGTTGTGAGCACAAAATCCATGGCATGTAGATATTGCTAACTACACCATAGGTAAAATGCTACTTCACTTCTCTACCAAAGCAAGAAAACTACTAGCAGAAAAGAGCTTTAACTATTCATGGATTGTTGGATTTATGCTCTATACTAGACCTGATCAAGTAATGTGATAGTATCTAAGAGAGGATGAAACGTATGATGTCTTAAAGGCATGTCATAATGAGCCCTATGGAGGTCACTCTACAACCAAAAAATAGCTTTCAAAATCTTTACAACTAGGTATTATTGGCTGAGTTTGCACAAGGATGCAGCTAGATACACAAATAAATGTGACAAATGTCAATGTATGGGAAGACCCACTAAATAAGATGAAATGTCCCTACAGCCTCAAGTAATTGTTGCACCCTTTGACAAATGGGTAGAGGCTAAACCCATAAAACACCCAAGGAATATCAACGTGGCCAAGTTCTTGTATGAATCCATGTTTAGATAGTTTGGAGTTCCTAGGGAGTTGACATGTGATCAAGGGGCTCAGTTTACATCAAATTTAATAATTTCTCTTATGAAGGAGTATACTATTAGGAATGGTAAATCATCAGCTTATCATCCACATGCTAATGGTCAAGTAGAAGTAACTAATAGGGAGTTGGAATCCATCCTCACTAAGACAATAGCACTTTGTAGCAAGGATTGGGCCACACGCCTTCCTGAAGCTCTTTGAGCTTATAGAACCACCTAAAAATCCACAACTAGTTTTACTCCCTTTGAGCTTGTCTATGGTAAGTCAGCAGTAATAGCTATAGAATTTGACTATAAAACATTGAGGACTACCTTGGAGATTGGTATGGAACTCACTATTGCACAATAGGATCAGATCTTGAGTTTAAATAGTCTTGATGAATGGAAGAAATCTACATTGAATAACACCAAACTCATTCAGCACCAGTGAAAACAATGGCATGATAGGTTTATCAAAGAGAAGATGTTTGTTGTAGGAGATTGAGCATGCCTTTATGACTCCAAATACCAGCATAATCTAGGAAAGTTCCAAACATGCTAGTTGGGACTGCATGAGATTGTTGTTGTATTTCCCAATGGTGTAGTTCAATTATCTACCATTGATCCTATCGACTTCAAGTTACTTGTCAATGGGCATCACCTCAAGCTTTACAATAAACTAGTTAGCTATGAGGAGTTCCTACAATAGTTTCAACATAGTGAGGATATTCTTGTTCCTATAGCGAAAGAGTCTAGGTCTCCTACCCTCACTCCTGCAACTTCTTGATTCCATGTAAGGCATTCATAATAAACACTTTCTTCTTGAAAGTAATTTCTTCACCATCCAGTCACTTCACCTTCTCTCTCTCCCATCTTATGATTCCGATGGTTTGATTTATCACAATGTAATTTTTTTTCCTAAAATAGGTATGCAAAATCAGATAGATCTATATATCCTACAAATTAGGGTTTGGCCTTTTACAAGTTTATTAACCCTAGGGAGAACCCTATTAAAATAAAATTTGTGCCCTAAGTAGACCTATTAGGTCATGTGCTTCTACTTAAAAAAATTTAGCGAGCGAATCTTTTTTGAAAATGGTATATTCTTTTGGGAAAACGTTTAAGTTCTTTTTTTATTTCATTTTTCCTAGATTTGTTTCTACCATCAGATTTCCCTTCAGATCTATAGTGGTCATCATGTTGCTATCACAAACGACAAGGTTTTTATCCTATGCAACATGGTGACCATTACAAAATAGAAAGACGGTGAGGTGAAGTTTTGAAAGACAGGCACTGGGTTTTTAACTTTTGAGGATTTCAATGGTGTGAGTGGATGTATATTGATAGCAACATAGTACCTTCTTGGAAAAGACAAGACATAGAAAAACCTGATTTTAAGAAGTCTCACAAAAGGGGGTAGTTATTATACATGCTATGCCAGCGTATCAAAACAATGTTGTGTCACATGTTACATGGAATCACATTTATAATAAAGAAACAAGGAAAATGAGAACTGTTAGATCAAAACACATCGATGGTAGGCGCTAAGTCACTATAAGAAGTTGTTCGATCTTTAGTGGTAGTAACATGGTGACCAAAGTAAAACAAGAGGGCCCACCATAATCACATTAAAACACTTGTGAAATACACATCGTCAGATCATGAATGAATCAATGATGGTCCTTGTATCACATAAGGAAGTTGCTCACGGATTATGCATAGTGACATAGTGAGAAGTCGACACATGTTCGCGAGTGCCAGTGGGTCCAAATCGAGTTGCCAACAGTAGAGAGAATGGCTTATGCAGAGGATTTTTATTGGATTGACTACCAACCTAGCAAGTGGAAGCTGAGTCATTCATAATTTTGTTCCTAGATCATTAGATTTTTTGAAATCAAAGGTGTGTTTTGAAAATAGAAGGTGGTGCCACCCTATTCTCCTTACAGTTCATTTATGAAGATTGAAAGCTCCTGTGCAAACTAGAAAAATAGTATATTGCAAATATTTCACCTTTTCTTTCATACGTTAACAAATTTTTAGACATCTAAAGAGCTAAGAGTTATTGAGAAATTATTCTTTGTGTGATTAGAAAGTGAAATAATTTCCAGTAATTTCAGTGTGTTATAGGATTTCAGTAATAAATTAGTGAAGAGCCAAGTAAGTTTCTTAGTTCACTATATATCAATGTACTCTAGTATTCTGTGATTTTTATCCATCATGCTTCCAAAGAAAGTATTCTCAAGTTGGGTAGATTATGCTAGTAGAAACATACATGATGACCTTCTTGAATTATTAGCTGAGTCTACAAATGAGTCAACCCAGATGAAAAAATTGATTTCTATAAACCCTGGGCTCAAGATAATAGATTGTATATATGATAAAGGAAATTGGCTTAGGGATGCTACTACTACCAAATCAAGGCTTTTCCTTTTCAAAAAGTGGTTTTCAGAAAGAAATTTGTTTGCAATCCATGCAAACATTTGGAATTTTGATTTAGGGAAACTAGTGGTCCCTAGTGTATTTATGGATGTTGATTTACTCATGGCCATTACCCAAAATTATGACTCTGCGGCCATAATAGTAAGAAGATTGGATGGGGAGTGCTTGTTGAGTATTAATGCTAAGGAAATTCAAGAAGTCTTTGACCTAGAACTACTTTCAAATTATCATATACCCATTGACTTGCCAAGACTAGAAAAGGAATACTTATCTAAGAAGGATAATATGAAGTAGGGTGCACTGTAGGCACACATAGCTTCAATTGGTAACTTGTTAGTAGTCACAACATCTACTAGGGAACCTTTTAAAAAGGAATTTTTCACTTCTCGAGCTGTAGAGATATATATGACTTTATGTAGGGTTTTTGGCGAGGATGAGCAAAATTTTATGACAATAAATTTTATGTATATGATGGCTCAAATTTCTTCTGTTGGTGTGGATATTATTTTTTATTTTACATCTTATATAATAGAAGAAATCCATCTAGGGCTAGTTGGAATTGGCAAGAGCAAGGTAGAAAAGGCTTTCGGTCACTACTCATTATTGATGCATATGTTCTTATTTAAGGGTGCAACATATTTTGGGAAGGAGATAGTTTTGAATAGAGAACATGAAGGAGAGGCTCTGCCAGTTTAGTTATGGAGTGCAGATATGATTGGGGATGCAAAAAATGCTAGTTTTGTTAGGTTTGATCGATATTTTGCCTCTAAATTGAGAATCCTCTTATTAAGGGACAATCGCAGAACCCCTAGGGCATTATTGAATTTTGTTAGACCAATGGATAATCCCTATGATTTAAAAGTGTCACATAATTGGGCTGATATCATACCATACCTTGTTTCAACAGTTTTTCAGGTTAATGGTTTCCAAGGGACTCCTCATGTATTGCCTTACCAGGTGCCTTTGAAAGTAGGAATAGCTGAAATATTGTGGTAGTTAGCAGGATTGGAGGAAGCATATTTGGTAAGGAGAGGTAGAGGTTCAATTTTCCCTACTTGTACTGTAGCCCACCATTTCATAATCATAAAAGGTGGATGGTTGTTCTTGTATAAATTCTTGGACCAGTACAAAATGGTTGTCTCATCCCCGTTTTTGTGATTCTAAGGGATTTTTTAATAGTCTTTTTAGATTAAGGGCTAAAGTTGGTTCCCACAAACATGAACCTTATTTCCTTGAGGATATAATAAGGAATAAGTTTTTTTTACAAGAGCAAGAGATTACGAAAGAGAAATGGAGAGTTTTCTCCAATTTTGGAATTTATTCATTATTTTGATAAATATTACAATCCTCTGGATGATACAAAAACAAAGGCAGAGAGAATAAATAAACTCATGATTACTTTTCCTAAAATCATGGAGGCAATGAATGAGAAGAAGCAATTTTTTATCAATTCTTTTCCAGATAGAGCTAGAGAGGTCATGAGGAGATTGGCATTCACTCCTACAGTAGGAACAGGGCAGTTGATTGTCCAGAAAAGACCTAGCTACAATGTGATTCAGAATAAGATGTCCACTATGGACAAAGGAAAAATAAATAGTAGGTTCAACTAGTGTTGTCCTAGAAGAGAGACCTAATGAACCCTCGCCCAAGAGGTAAAGAATAATAAAAGAACAAATTCATCACATTGAAGAATATTCACCTACTCAGTCACCATTGCAAATTAGAGATGAGCAGCTCACCAAGGAGCAGGTGGAGTAGTTAAGGTCCCAAGGGGGAGTATTCATCACCCAGGCAGAAATAGATGAGGAAATTCCTTAAGAGCCTCCAATGCCAAGCCTTGAACTGACTATGGCAAATTATAGAGGAAGGGAATTGGACCCTGCAATGGAGCAGGCTTGCCATGAATTCATGTTAGATGATGATTTTGTTTAATCAAGAGCTTTCCATCAATTTTCCAAGAGAGAAAACATGGGAATGTTTGAGGAAAGATGCAGTAATTTGAGAGCAGAACATCCAGAGATGGAAGAGGCAGATGCACATAATCAGATTAAAGAGGAAATGACACAAGAGTTAAAGAACCTAACCCCTGAAGAGGGGAGACAAATGGTAAGAGCATCTGATGTTTTGCTACTATCTAATTGGGATATTAAAGATTCTTTGATTTTTAATTCTATTTTTGGTAGATTAAATCTAGAAGATCAAGGAAATAAAGAACTAAAAGGTTGTAAAGTTCCCATGTTTTAGCCTTCACGTTCTCCAAAATCTAAGTGGAGGATAAGAAAAATTAAAGTCATTCAATTAAAAATTAAAAGGTGACTTTGTATTAATAGCTTCTAGGGTATGTATTAATTATTGAAAGGATGGAAGCCTCTCGTGATTTAATTAATTATTGCCAAGGAGGAATTTCGAGGGTATGCATTAATTATTGGAAGGAGGAAGCTTCTAGCTCTTGCAATTAATTAATGTTTTAGTTCCTTCCAAAAGGATGAAGAAAAGGATAAATAGGGCTGAAAGTTTCATTGTTGATCATCTAATGATTATAACTTGCATTTGATAAGAGCTTGGATATGTGAATCACACTCCTTTTTTGGCAATAGAGGACATTCATTCTCTGTTGTAACATTCTAGACGTCATTCCCTTAGGGTTTGGCCTTTGGAATACATCTCTTTGTACTTGATTGCAACATTTTTAGAATTAATATAATTTCAGTAGTTGGTTCAGCTTTTGGGCATTCCTGGGTGTCCATTACAGTGGTATCAGAGCTATAAGTCCTGCCATCCAGTGGAGATCTTCAACATTTATGTTTGAGCATGTGACAAGGGTTTTATAATTTTCGCAATACCAGAGCAAGACAAAGTAGGAGTTCAGACTCGCTTAATGAATGAGATAGTTTGTTTGTGCAGAGGAACATACAATCCAGTCATACAGACACAGAGGAGACATTCTTTGAACAAGATAGCAACATGGGTGATCGAGATGATAGAACTACCAGTTCTAACCAAGAAAATGTAATATTCAGGTTACTGGGTACATTAGAGGAGCAAAATAGGCGAATGGATATGATGTTACAGCTAATGGCTAGACAGATGAGCATCAATATTAATCCAGGTGATGCTAACAATGGAAACAACAATAATAGGGGTAATGATAATGGAGGCCGAGAAAACATTAATGGTAATAATGGACATGACAATAATGGAAATGAGGCTGATAACTTTAGACATGTTGCATGGAAAACTCAAACAACTAGCTCGAGACCTCTTCTACCCACCTTTCCACCCAAAGAACCAGTTTAACCAATTAATAAGCCATAGATTGTAGAGTTACAGGATCAGTTTAGGAGGGATTGGGAGGCCAGTGGGCCAGAGTTTTAGGTGGATATCTCTCTTAGAGATTACTTGGACTTGAGGATGAGACACATGCCCAGATTAGGAGGACAAAGTCAAAACTTTGAGTTGAGAAAGAAAGTGGGGAAACTTTCTTTACCTTATTATGATGCTTGAGGGAAGATGACCGCACGAGCTTGGGTGCATAAGATGGATACATACTTGCAACTGAATCCTATGCCTAAAGAGGAGGCTATAAAGTATACAACTATTCACTTGGATGGACCAACACATGAGTGGTGGCACCATGGCATGGTAACCTTGGGACATAATCAGATCACATCTTATGAGGAGTTCACTAAGAAGCTCATAGAGAGATTTGATACTAGGGATCCTGAATTACAGTTTAAGGAGCTGACACAACTCAAGTAATGGGGATCAGTTGAAACATATATCAGTGAGTTTTAGAGGTTAGCTGTGTTGGTCATAGATATTTCAGAGAGGAGGTTAGTAGTATTGTTTATGGATGGACTCTCAGAACCCTTGCAAGGTTGGGTCAAGGGACATGACCCAGGTATGTTGCAGGAGGCTACTAAAAAGGCTCGTGACTTAGAACCTTCTTCATTTAGGAGTAGATCTCAGCACAAGGATTCTTATATGAAAAAGGACAAGGAGAAGGACAAAAAACCTTTTCACAAGGATGCTCAACCCAAAAGAGATAAGTTGGATAATGACACCTTGAATGATTTAAGAAAGAAAAAGTTATGTTTTCATTGTAGAGAGCCTTGGGATTTATCTCATAAGTGTCCTCTCAAGGCTAAGGCAAATCAAATGGAGTATTTCTTAGTAGAAGAGTCACAATCAGAGAGAGAGGATCAACACTCATATTCAGATGAGGATAGCACTATAGAGGAGAGCAACATTCTTGAGGATGAGAAGTCATTAGCACGATTAACGGGGGCTCAAAAGGCAATCACATTTAAGGTCAGAGGTACTATCCAAGAGCAGAAAGTGATCTCACTCATTGACACTGGGGCTACACATAATTTTATAAATGCATAATTTTTAGCCAAGAGAGGTCTACAGACTGAGGAGCACATCGAATTTAGAGTTATGGTAGCTAATAGTGAAAAACTATTATGCACTCAAAAGATATCTAATCTTCACATCAAGTTTGGAGATGGCTATGAGTTGGAAGATGAGTTCTATGTGGTAGCCATGGGAGACTATGATATCATCCTTGGCATGGTATGGATGGCCTCGCTAGTAGAGTTCACATTTAACCTAGAAAAATTGGAGATGAAGTTTTAGCATGAGGGAAGAACTGTGGTACTTAGAGGACTTTTAGATGGGATTTGTAGAGTAGTTTCCCTGAGGAGAATGCAAAAACTTTTTCGACATAGTAACATAGAGTGGGCAGAAAAATGCTTTATTATGCCAACTTCACAAGAGCCACAGGTGAAGAGTCATCCACCAGAGATACTTGACAAGCACACTAAGGTATTTGGCAAGATTCTGCATGGGGTTCCTCCTAACAGAGGGATAGAACATGTTATCGAGCTTGAAGAGGGAGCTAAACTAGTCATGATTACTCTGTATCGTCATCCTAAGAAACATAAGGATGAGATAGAGAAGGCAATTAAGGAGTTGTTGGAAATAGGGCATATCAGGCCTAGTAAGAGCCCCTTTGCTTCAACAGTAGTGTTGGTAAAAAAGAAGGATGGGACAATGCGCATGTGTATTAATTATAGGGCATTAAACATGAAGACCATTAAGAACAGATATCCCATCCCACGAATAGATGAGCTAATTGATGAGTTACATGGTGCATGCTTTTTTACAAAGATTGATCTACGGTCAGGGTATCATCAGATCAAGATGAGGGAGAGGACATTGAGAAGACAGCTTTTCGGTGTCACTATGGCCACTTCAAGTTTTTGATTATGCCATTTGGGCTAACCAATGCCCCTACTACATTCCAGAGTTGCATGAATCAAGTATTTAGGGAGCAACTTAGGAGATTTTTATTTATTTTCTTTGATGACATTTTAGTTTTTAGTAAGACTTGGGAGGAGCATTTACAACATCTTGAGATGGTGTTGTCTACTTTGGAAAAAGAATCATTGTATGCCAAGGAATCTAAGTGTGAGTTTGGGATGACTGAGCTACTATATCTTGGACATATTATCAGTGTAGAGAGAGTTTGGGTAGATCCTGAAAAGATTAGAGCTATTGTTGATTGGCCTACTCCAACAAATCTTACACAACTTAAGGGATTCCTTGGTCTTTGTGGATTTTACAGGAGATTTGTTAAAAGATTTTCACAGCTCGCTACACCCTTGACAGACCTTACTAGGAAAGGGGCCTTCACATGGACAGAGGCAGCTCAGAGAAGCTTTGATCATTTCAAGAAGGTGATGTCATCATGTCTAGTACTAGCTCTACCAGATTTCAGAAAGCCATTTGAGCTTCATTGTGATGCATCGGGAGATGGGATCAGAGCGGTCTTGATGCAGGAGAAGCATCCCATTGTTTTTGAGAGCAGGAAGCCCTGTGGAGTGGAGAGAAGCTATTCCATATATGATCGGGTGATGTTGGCTATAATGCATGCATTGGCTAAGTTTAGGTCCTACCTAGTTGGGGGAAAGTTTGTTATCAAAACTGATCACAACAGCATCAAATACTTCATGAACCAACATGATTTGAATGATAGACAACAGAAGTGGATCACGAAGTTGCAGGCTTATGACTTTGACATTGAGTTTGTCAAAGGTAAGAAGAATGTGGTTGCAGATGCCTTATCCAGGAGACCTCATATTTGTGCTCTAGCTGAGATTACAAGAGTTTGGAGAAATAAGATCGCAAAAGAATATGCGAGGGACACTTGGGCTTCTGGAGTAATTGCAGACACCATACATGATGATCACTATGTGGTGATGGATGGGTTGATAAAGTTTTAGGACAGGATATATTTGATTCCTTCATTACAATTTACGAAAGTAATACTAAAGGCATTTCATGATGCACCTACAGCTAGACATCCAGGGGTCTTTAAGACCTACAAGCAGATTCGTGAAAGGTTCACATGGAAAGGGCTCAAGGATGATGTTCAGAAGTATGTCAGGGAGTGTACAATTTGCCAGCAGAATAAGGGAGAGCACACATATCCTACAGGGTTGTTACAACCTTTGCCCATTCCAAATAGAAAATGGGAAAGTATTTCCATGGACTTCATCACCGAGTTACCATGAGTACAAGGGAAAGATTGCATCTATGTGATAGTTGACCGAATGACAAAGTTTTCTCACTTCTTTGCTATTCCATCCACTTATACAGCAGCATAGGTGGCTAATCTTTTCTTTAGAGAGATATTCAGATTACATGGGCTACCTACTTTCATTTTTAGTGATAGGGATAGTAAATTCATGAGCACTTTTTGGAAAGAGCTATTTAGGTTGTGTGGTACTGAACTTACACCTAGCACTAGTTATCATCCATAGACAGATGGGCAGACAGAAATTGTGAATAAATGGGTCGAAGGATATCTGAGGAACTATGTGACTACACAACAAAGGGCTTGGGTCAAATGGTTACATATAGGAGAGTATTGTTATAACGCCACTTATCATATATCCATTAAGATGACTCCATTCATGTCACTGTATGGTTATGAAGCACCTAGTTTCATGGATCTAGTCTTGGGAGATAGTAGAGTGCCCAAAGCAAAAAACTTCTTGCAGGATAGTCAGGATATTTTGAGGGTGCTCAAGGAGAATATACAGCAAGCCCAAAATCAGCAAAAATTGTATGTTGACTAGCACCGGATAGTTTTGAAGTTAGGGATATGATTTACCTGAGGCTACAACCATATAAATAGTCATCACTCAAGAAAAGTGGAGCAGAGAAGTTGAAGCCTAGGTTTTATGGCCCCTACAAAGTGATCCGCAAGGTGGGTGAGGTTGCTTATGAGATAGAGCTTCCAGAGAATAGTCGGGTGCATAATGTGTTTCATGTGTCAAGGCTTAAGAAAGCCATCGAACAAAGAGTTGTACCTTTGGCAGAATTACCACCATTAGATGAGGAGGGAAAGCTTGTATTAATTCCTGAGGTTATTTTGGATATTAGGGAAAGGACTCTATGAAGTAGGTTGATTAAAGAATATTTAGTCAAATGGAAATATATGCCAGAGGAAGATGCTACTTGGGAGAGTGAGCAGGTGCTACAACAAATAGGACTAAGATTGCTTGAGGGCAAGCAATTTCAAGGAGGGCGGACCAATAATGTTCCCATGTTTTAGCCTTCACGTTCTCCAAAGTCTAAGTGGAGGATAAGAAAAATTAAAGTCATTCAATTAAAAATTAAAAGGTGACTTTGTATTAATAGCTTCCGGGGTATGTATTAATTATTGAAAGGATGGAAGCCTCTTGTGATTTAATTAATTATTGCCAAGGAGGAATTTCTAGGGTATACATTAATTATTGGAAGGAGGAAGCTTCTAGCTCTTGCAATTAATTAATGTTTTAGTTCCTTCTAGAAGGATGAAGAAAAGGATAAATAGGGTTGAAAGTTTCATTGCTAATCATCGGATGATTATAACTTACATTTGATAAGAGCTTGGATGTGTGAATCACACTCCTTTCTTTTGGCAATAGAGGACATTCATTCTCTATTGTAACATTCTAGATGTCATTCCCTTAGGGTTTGGCCTTTGAAATACATCTCTTTGTAATTGATTGCAGCATTCTCAACATTAATATAAATTCAACCTTGGTTTAGCTTTTGGGCATTCCTGGGTGTCCATTACAAAGGTGCTAGATTTAATGAAGACCAGGCCGCATTAGTCATTTGGTCAATAAGGAAAGGGTCTAGAGCTGGTTCCTCACAACAGGATAACACTGGATTAATAGGTTGCCTGATTGTAAAGAGAGTAGGTTGCCTGATTGTAAAGAGAGTAGAAGAGACTACTAATGTAGAAGTTGCACATCTCGGTGTTGGAGTATCTAGTTTGAATTTAGCCATTGCTCCGAGAGATGAAAAGGCAAGGTTGGAATTGCAAGATAAATATGAAAAGGTTTTGGAGGCATACAATAAATAAGTTTAAAAAATAATTGAACTTGAAAATAAAGTGATGGGATGGTCCACTAGGCCAAGGATCACATACCCTCACCCACTAGTGGAGCCTTTTAAATCCACTCCCCTTGTTGAGATTCTTGATACACCGCAGAAACCACAATATTATACAGTAGAGGATTTTGAAGAGGAAAAGAGAAAACTGTGGGCACTACATGTAAAGTTAAATGTACAATATGAGGATAAATTGAGAAAGGCTCTCATGTATTTGGTTGATAAAATCGAATGGCCCTTATTTTATGAACAACTAGCAAAAATAGTGAACATATGGGAGGAAATAAAGGCAAGTTATGAAGCCTTGAAGCCAATTGTTAACAATTGGATGGCAGATATTACTCTTGGTGAGCAGTTAGAAGATGTTGAAACTGACGATGATGAGGAGATGGAACAAGACGAGATACAAATAATTGATACATCATCAAAAGATCAAAAGGAGGAAGAGAGTAAAGGTGATCAACCAAACTAATGACATGGTAATAGAGGAAGTAAAAATAAATGTTATTTTATCAGTTCATGATGATATCGATGGGAATCCTCAAGTTGAAGTAAGCTTGCTCAAATCAAAGCAAAAAACATCACTGTCAATTCAATCAACTACATCCTCCGAGGGCCCACAACAACAGTAAAGCCAATCATTAGCTCTTTTTAGGCAAAGAAAGCATGTCAATAGGTGGAACATAAAAGTGGTCCCATAAGGGAATGTTATAATGTAAAATCTTTTTTGTTGCACAAAATTTTTGTCTTGTATGATAGTAGCAATATGTAAATATCTTGTCTTAGGGACAACTGTCATTTTCTCTGTACCTGGAGCTTGTTGCATCCCACCATATAAGTGAGGTCCTAGGGTTAGAGAAAGGGTTCGTGAATTTTGTAATTTTTCCTTGTTCAAAAGTACAATCAGTCTAATCTTATGTGCAATCTTCTGAGTTTATATTCTAGCTTATTAATTTTTTGATGTTTTGGTATCAATGACAAAACTAGTAATATATTCTGAGTTTCCTTGGGTTTCTACCAGTTATCAATCTTTTAAAAGGACAATACAAAAGGGCATTTACACTAATTTGTGTTTTCAATCTATGTCTCCATTTTTATGAATTTGTTTACTTTGAGATTAATTAAATAAGGTTAATTGATATAATGCAATTTGGATATATTGTCTATTGATTCTATTATTGCTTTTAATTCAAGGAATTAAGGAAGTGCTTCAATGAATCAGTAGGGTCTATGAGTTTGTAAGAAGGATATTTTATAAGAATGAGAATTGGTGATCATAGCTGATATAATTGATTTACAAGTTATCTGAATTAGATCCCCTGCTAATAGTGGACTTTGTGCAACAAATGGATAAGGCACTAGTCATATAAACTAGAAACAAATTGGAATAAACTTTGTTGCATGTATCCATTTTATGTTAAATTTTTAATCAATCAAATATTGTATCGAGTGCATAAAGGTGGTCATCATCTAATCTATGGGAATTTATGAGTTATTGTTAGCTGCTATAGCTCATCTTTGTTCTACATTTATATTAGAGGAATTGAACCATATATACTATTTCTAGGGATTAAGGATAAGATTCAATTAAATATTTGAATCCCTAAGGTATTCCCACCTTGGTCTTGCAGAGCCAGAAGTATAGGAAGCATTTGTGCTTTGTGAAGTTGACCCAAAGATACAATTTATTATGCTAAATATGAGCATTAGCTACCTCTAGGAATAATAAATTTTTTTGTCTATTGGTAATAATAATCACTAATAAATTAGGACCCAACACAATCCATCCCATCACTCTATCAATTTTGATGATCTTTTCCAGAACATCTTTCTTGTAGTAGTTTCCAGGTACATACCACATAACTTTTCTTGCATTTTGTTATATTTTATTCATGCTCTATTATGAATTGGTATTGTTTATAATTATTCACTCTTGCATACCCTGGCTAGTGGTACCCATGCCTTTTCATAGTTGGGGGGAGGGAAATATTTAAATTTTTGTTTTCAGATCACATGTAACTATAAAAGTTAATTGAGATGACTGGAAGTAATTGAATGCTTAATGTCACATGTTTATGACTTGTCCTTTTGTGATTGCATCATTATGAAATTAAGGACATTAGATTAGTTAATTAAGTTTTATTAATAATTTGCAATGTGTTTGGGTGACAGACCTGTACATGAGAAGAAATTATGAAACTTGATGCAAGAATGATATTATGTTATATTGTGCATTAAACTGTCCAAGTACACATCATTACTATGAAAGATAACCAGTGCCATAATATTGCAAACTTTGATTCACCAAGCTCTAAAATGTCATGATTTTGCCAAAGTTTTGTTGAAGCCAACAATGGGTGGAGGTCTCTAGAGGTATGAGCCAGTTGATCACCGAGTTATTTTGGATGATGCAGTCAGGTGTGAGATGTTTAGAAGAAGGGGATGGTTGGATTACTATCTTAGCCTAAAAGGATTTGATGAAGAGGTCACTATTCAATTCATGAGAACCTTAAAGGATGGCATTGCAACAATTAAGGGCTTGAGAATTGAGTTCAGAAAGGAGGTAGTAGTCGAGGTCACTGGGTTACCCCAGGAAGGAGAATTTTTTTTTTTTTAAATGACCTATGGATAGCTAGGGCACAATTCAATGTACACTAGGACCCTCCACTGGACATTGACAAGAAGCAGGGTACTTCTAAATTATCCTTGCCAATGGAATTTATTCAATTAGCAGTGTTTATTATCCAATACTTCACGTGTGAAGGATGTTACACATACTTGCATGCCCTACATTTCAACATTTTGGCTCACTTATGGCATGATTGTAGACAAGTAAGCCTTCCAAACTTCCTATTTAACATTGTTAAGAAGCAAGCGTCTTTAGTACAATTAGGATAGGATCAGTTTGTCTCTCACCATTGCTTAATAAAATTAATTGTAGAAAGGGAGTTAAATAAGTAAGCAATTAGGACATGGGAAGAGTTTTTGTGATTAAATTAGGTAGAGCCTAGGTTGGTCAGCCCTAGAGGTTAGGGTGTTGGACGAAGGGAAAGAACATCTACTAGTTTATGAAAGGTTGTTCCTAAAACTAAAAATGTTCCCGAAGTCTCTCCTTCTAGTTCTAGACTAACTAAGAAGAGGATTTACAAAGTTGAAGCCTCCCTTGCGAGCAAAAAGAGAAGCAAAAATATAGAAGTTAGTTGCCCTCAAGACCCCATCATCTTCTAAGAATAGGTCTCCCATTAAAAAAGGTAAAGATAGAGTTGTAGAACCTAAGGCAGAAAGGTTAGAACAACAACCAGATGATGAGAGTAACATTAATGAAAGCTTGCACTTGCAAGAGGAGGAGGATTTATAAAAATCTCCTGAAGCACCTATGGTGGGAATATTTGTATACATGAGGAAACAAAAGAATCCTCCATGCTTGTCTACACCACCCATGAGGCAAAGTGTGAGGCTCTCTAAGGGAAATAGGGTTCCTAAAACCTCTATTCCAATAGTTACCCTTTAATTTTTTGAATGTGAAAAGGATTCCTCTTTAGATGAAAAATTGTAGCAAAATGTAGCCAGTGAAAATGAGTACAAATTCCAAAATCTGCAACCTCAATCTGACTGTAGTGTTAACTATGTGCTTATTGATAGTGATGAGGAGTTTTATAAGCCTAAAGTATCTAAGAAATTTGAGGAGAGCCTTGATATACAAGATATTGATGAAAATTGTATAGGGTTCCCTTTGGAGGACTACCTAGAATTTAGACCTGAAATTGTTAAGGAAGTGATAGAAAAACTTGATCAAGATGAGCTAGACACATTAGCTATAGTAGCTGCTGAACCCAATAGGGAAGAAAATATGGTGACAAAAATTGTCATGAGAAAAGGAGAATGATCCACACCATATAATTTCAACAAAACTTCCCATTTGGCATCTGAATGGATCGATATCTTTAACCAAGAACCATGCCACCTCCAATCTATCTATACCTTTGTCCATAGGTATTAATTTGTTTCAACTATTGTTATGGGAAAGAGCTCAATGGAAGCTAGAGAAAGAAAAACTAAAACATGTTATTAATGAGCAGAGTTATCAATTGAAACAGAGTTCAAACCAAAATAAAGTCTTGAAAAGAAGAACTGAATAGATCATAGGATTTATTCCTGAATTAATGGAATGCAGGTCACCATCACTAGTGTATGCCTTGTTTCTTAAAGAGCAACTTGAAAATTTTAAATTGACTAGAATTGTGGAAGTTCTTAATCCCTCTATTTCTACCCCATATGAGTTCTATGATGCATTCCAATTTGTTCCCATGCCTTTGAAAAATTTATTGTGTGAATTGTATCTCCATAATTTGGTAGTAATGAATGATATAGAGTAGAAATCACTCCTGTATGTAGGGGATATGCAGTTGAGAGCAATGATGTCATGGATACAGAATGAGATAAGTAGAGAACATCAAGCTACACCTTACAGGTTAAGTGAAATGACAAAACTAATGTTCATGAGACCCAAGGTACAACACTCTAGATGAGCATTTTTGGATTGGATTTCCATTCTGGGGAACCTTGTAGGATCTAGTAAAGTGTGTTTAGTTAGAGAATGGCTTTTACAAACTGGGAACATCACTCATCTGAAGATGTTCAGACAACAATTGTTGCTTCTAGGCAATGGTGGTCAAGGATGTCGCATGACTTAAGGATAAGAGAACTCCACTCTCCTTAGAATTTGACTCTTGCTACTATTAGGGTTCCATGGTATATTGAGTTGAGGAGAAATTGGTGCAAAAATTAGCTTCCACTAAGGTATCAACCTCTTATTCCACTACAACCACTACTAGCAGAAAATGATAATGTAGAAGATTATGATATGATAGCTGAAGTTCAGCATTGAAAAAGGCTCAAGAATAATTATGGTTACTTTGACTATGTTCATGATGAGCCAGGAGAAAAGAGACCTAGTGACTAGAGAGTTCGGGCTTGGATTAGGAACTTCATGGTTGCTGGGGACCAACAATAGATCATTTGGGAGGAATGATGAACCTCTAAAAGGCCATTATTTTGATATCATTTTTATCTTGTTTTTAGATAGTTATCTTGCAAAAACAACTATGGCTTTGGTTCTAAGCAAATGAACTTATGTTTTTTATGAATATGTTATCTATATGTTAAGACATGAAGATTGAAGTATAGATAGTTTAGATATGCTATGTTTGCTTGAATCTATGGATTTATATAGTATAATGAAGGAATGTTACATGCTAATAAATATTTCCTCACCCATGTTATGTTTGGGTAGATTGCTTCCCATAGCCATAGGATTTCCAAAGAGTGATAGTTTGAATATAACACATTTTATAACATTGTTGATGAAATGAATATATGTATGTGGAAGTTGTATGCATTCAATGTTTTTTAGGTACCTGTCACATATATTCAAAGTCAGCACTTCAACACTACATCAAAGCCAACTAGATTGTTGAACCACTACAAACAAGCAAGATATTGAATACTTTTTGTTATAGAAATGCAAAAATATAGTTCCCTCAACCTACTATATTCTTGGAGGATTTAATTGTAGTAAATGATATTTCTAATGCAAACTTTATAAACTTGTAATTGATCCTCATTGATGGAGTGATCGTAGAGTTAGGAAGTTGTTGTAGTTTTCCTTTAAATAATACCTACTATAGCTTTGAAAGAAGGTTTTTGAAAGGAAGGTAGAATAGATTGATTTTCATAACAACAGTGTATAATCTTGTTTTTAATTAGATGTAATCTCTTACCATGAATGAATAGAATACAAAGTTTAAGTTTACATCTTCTATCTTGATTGTCATTTCTATTCACTCATCCAAGGGGGCCCACTTGGTGAGTGAACTTCTCTATTGGAATAGATTTCATTTCCTTGCTTTTTTTCTTCACAAGGGAGAATTATGTTGTTCCTACATCCATTGATAACAAAATCAGTGAATTGTTCCTGCAGCATAGGTGCATAGGTAGGTTTACTGTTTGTAGCATTACTCTAAGCTCTAAGTTAGGATGTTGTTTCAATTTCTAGCTTAAGTCTCCTTCAACATTTTCTTTATTTTAGTTGTAATGACTAAAATAGGAATTAGAGCATATAAATTGCAGCCACTCTCTCAAGCTTACACTCCTGGGTTGACAAAATAAAATTAAGTTAGTATGTTATTTTTAGGAAAACACGATTCTATCTAATCATGGAGTCACTATGAAAGGATGTCTAATGCTTTGTTTCTAAGGTATTAAGCTAACCGGTCAATGATGCTTAAGCAAAAAAAATCAAGGTTACCTATTTGAGAAGGCATAAGGATTAACCTAGAGAGGTTAGTAGTTGCTAGTTTTGTTCATTGATGAACTTGAGCAGAAGGTTGTGAAGTGTAGAACTAAGCTGAGGTTGAGAGTGATTGCTTGAAGGATTTTCCAAGTAGATCAAAGAAAACGATGGAGACATTAATGGAGTCCCATGAATGAATTAGAAGATGGGCTACATTGTGATATGCATTTGCAAAGTAAGTTGTATTTATCATATCAACCTTTTGTTACTTTCTAACCATTGTATCAGTTAAAATTCTTTAATCAAGGTTGACCTAACAGTCATTTGTAAATACTTTAAGCAAGGTGACATTCTAATAGGATGTTCTTAAGTCCTTTAAAAGGGCCACTCCTAACAGGGTGATTAAATCCTTTAATAGGGTCACACCTAACAATGTGTATTATAACCTGTAACAGGGTTGGATCCTAACAAAACTCACTTCATAATAATGAAAATTTGGTAGCATGTTATTGATGGTTTTCCAAAATTCCATATTAAAATCCTAGTTTCATACTTGTGTGAATGATGTTTGAGATGTTTTGTTGTTTATTGTTTTAAATTCAACAAATAGGTTACTATTCAGATAGTGAACGCAAGTTTATGTTACTAAATCCTAAGCTGATATAGAGACTAAGTTGTTTAAAGAATAGATCTAAATTGTTGAAAGTGGTTGAAAGTTTAATTGGTACATCTGGACTTGAGGATAATTGATTCAATAATTCAACCCCCCCCATCCAATTATTCTAAATCATTCTAACAACTACCACTCTTGTAGTAACAAACTCTAGGCCAAGTGCCCAAATGGCCTCCCTTTGAATTTATTCAAAGATTTCATAATAAAACTTTCATATTTTATGAAAGCATATTTATTTATTTTAAATATCACTTCACCTCCTGTCTACATCACCTTCCACCTCATATAATCATTTCAGCACAAGGACAACATATGGTGGATACCATTCAATAATCAACAAACGATATGTAGTACTATGCCTTCATACCATATATTTCATATCATTTTATTTCTTAATTTAGCATTTTGTTTGAAGAAACTTATTTCTTGCATACCTTGGCATTAGTGAGACCTATTACCTAATTTAAGTTGGGGAAAAGGTACATCGTTTTATTACACACACACACACACACACACACACACTCTTGCAATAATAAACTCTAGGCCAAGTGCCCAGATTTTGGCCTCCTTTTGAATTTAATCTAAAATTTCATAATAATATTTTCATCTTCTGTGAAAAAACATATTTCTTCATAATAATGTCACTTCACCTTCTGTCTACATCACCTTCCACCCCATATAATCATTTCAGCACAAGGACAACATGTGGTAGATACCATTCAATAATCAACAAATGGTATGTAGTAATATGCCTTCATACCATATATTTCATACCATTTTATTACTTAATATAGCATTTTGTTTGTACAAACTTATTTCTTGCATATCTTGGCATCAGTGGGACCTATTGCCCAATTTAAGTTGGGGAGAAGGTACATCTTTTTATTATTTTCGTGTGTGTGTGTGTGTGTGTGTGTTTGCACATGATCTCAAAACTTTTTGTAAGTCTATATCATATCATTATGTGATAAATCTTTTTGAATTCCTCATGAAGTGACCTTAGCCTCATGCCACTCCAATTATAGCATTAAGGGTCATAAATGAGAAGTTGTGTAATGACTTCATTTCTATTTATGATATTATATTGCCTCCTTGAAATTGTGAATACCTGTGTATTTTTTCTAAGTGATTTTCTTTCAAAATAACTCTATAAATTCAATCAAAATTCCATTATGTGTCTAAAACTACTAAAAAATTTGAGAGCATTAAGATATTTTTACTTATTCCAAATGGGAGGTGACTTGATTTTCCATAAGCTCATTATACATGACATTATTCTACTTGAACAAGAGAATAGACCTAAATTTTAAGCAAGAGATTGGCTACGTTATTTTTAGAGGCTTATAGTGTATGACATAGATGTTGTATTTTAATTCTTGAACAAATTGTGCAATGGGGAAGCAAGGGTAAAAGGTTTGAAGGTTAAGTATAGTGAGAAGATAAAAGCAAAGGTCTTAGGATTGCTTTAGGAAGGAGAAATATTGACAAAGGATATGGACCCTTGTATAACTAGAGCACATTTTTCTCTCCACATAGACCCATGGTTGGAAGTGGATAGAAAATAAGGGACAAAAAGAGTTTCTCTACTAGACCCCTACATATAGTGTACATTATACATCATTAAATATCTTACCTATGAGGTTCGACACACATATCTACATGGGATGCATTTTAAATTGTTCAACTATTTGCGTCATGATAAACATGCATGTAATATTATGAATTTCCTACTTCATCTAATAGAGAAGTGTGCAGACCCAATTCAAAAAGGTAAGCTGAACTCTATCTCGCACCATTATATGATAAAATTGACAGTGGAAAGAGCTTTGTGTCATGTCCCCTTTTCAAATAATTAAAAATAATAATTTTTGCTAAGGCAGGCAAGCCCAAAAAGGTGAAGTTTCGGAAAAAGGGGCTAATCTTTGGAAACCAATGGACTAAGAAATGAAAATTATTATTAAAATATGTTTTATAAACCCCTCTTGGATGTGAGTTAGGTTTATGCCCTCTTTTAAGGGATTTGGAGGCATTTTGGGCTCATTCCAGAACTTGATTTTTGCTTATTGCTTTGTTGTTCTTCAGAGGCTGCCAAACCTGTGGAGAAGGAGACCCAAGGATGGGAGTTTGTAGGTTTCCAAGAAGGCTAAAGATGGGAGTTTAAAGCCATTCCATGTGAAAGCTCATGCAGAGTTTGCCCTTGTGCTGAATAGTGCAGATTTGTGAGTTTTCGGGTGTGTTTTTTGTAAGAGTTTGGTGTTTCCGGTTGAGTATTTCATATCAGTTAGGGTTTCTCCTATATTTTAGACTTTTAGATGTTAAAATAGAGCTGAATATATGTATTTTTTCGTGGTTAAACTTCTATGATAGATTATTAGTGTTTTTGTGGTGATTCCGGGCTATTTTGTGTTATTTTCGGGAGCTCGATGAGCATTATTTTTGTCCTCCGTTTGGAAGTTGTTGTGTAAATGTTATATAGATCTGAAAATGTCATTTTGTAGGCTGTTATGCTGCTGAAATTTCTGTAAAAATGTCCACTTTCAGATTTATTAATAATATGTGAAGCTGTGAAGTTTTTGGCACTATTTCGAGCATACCCGATTTGGGGTTTATTAAGAAATTGGTGGATCTTTGAAATATTGGTTGTTTGATTTTAAAAATTTGATTAGAGGCTTGAAATATCATATAAAATCAGAAAAAGGGACATTTCACTTTGCATAAACATTCAATAGTTTCTTAGGATGAATTCTTTTGTCTGATTAATTTGAACAAACTGAAGTAGGCACAAGGGGGTTAGGGTTAGGGTTAGGAAGAAGAATTCAAACTAAATAAGGTACTAAGAAATTGATAGTATGATTAGTGCCCTCTTCTTTTGGTTCTCCTTCTACAAACCCTAGGTCTCCTCATGCTTCAAATTCTATACAAATTGAAAGGAAAATGGTCTCTACCAAGAAATTTCAAACTCCTTAGACTTCTATTAGAACTAGGGCTTCTATTAAAAAGGAAAAAGGGAAGTAAGTTGAAAGGGAGGAGGTTCTACAAGGGCAATAAGCACACAAATATAAGGAAGAAATTTGATATATAGATCTTACTGTCGATACCCCTTTTTCCTCTAAAAGAAAAAAACCCTAGGAAGAAACTCATACAACAACTGTTTTAGGAGAATCCTCTTGCAAAAGGAAGAAGAAAGCGCTAGAGCATAGAGAATAAACCCCTGTTAGGAGGAGTGGTCGATTCAAAAGAATACTTATTCTAGATGTTTCCCCAATGATTTCAATTGTTAATGTTGAATGCTCATAATATTTAGAGCAAAGGATGACAAAATCATAGGTGAATGTTGAGACTGAGCACAATGTTGCACAAGAAAGTCTAGAACAAAGGGGTGATACTATAATGCAAGATTGCTTGGCAGAGAAAAAAGATGAGAATGTTCATATGGAAGATGAGGAAGAAGATGTAGAATATATAGGGACTGTTGAAAATGTAATTGACGATGAGAAAAATAACTCATATTGAGAGAAGCAATATTTTGTGCTTAAAAGAAGAGGAGAAGCTCCAATCAAAATGGATGATGATCAAGATTCCTCTGATTCTCATGATAGTGAGGATGTAATGGTATAAGAAGAATTTGTATTAAGAGAAAAAAAACATTTAGGAAGACATTTCTTCAACTGTAGGTAAGTGTATTTTGATGAAAGTCCTGAGATTGATATGAATTATGTAAACAAAGTGGTAGAGAATTTTTTTAATGAAGGATTCAATACTTTGTCTTAAATTGCACAACTTTAAGTTGATAACTTAGAAAGGGCAATTGTACCTTAGATATGAAATCCAACTAGGAGGACACAAAATGATGCAAACTACCAATCTTGGACCTGAATGGATTAATATTGAGAAATGAGAACCTTTTCCATCATTAGACATATCTACACCACAAACAATCAGTATCGATCTATACCAACAAATGGTCATATAAAGGGAAAATATGGAGAGAGCAGAAGAGAAAGTAGAAAATATTTGATCACCAATATCAAGAGATAGTTGAGAAGGAAGAAGAAATAATTGTATTGAAGTAGCAAGTTATACAAGTCACATCTATGATACCAAAATTAATGTAATGTAGGCTACTAATGCAGGTATATGCATTGTACCTCAAAGAGAAAATTTTGAACCTTAAGTTGAATCATGTTGTTTAGGGACTGAACCATCCCTTGACACTCCACATGAGTTTCATTTTGTCTTTCAATCTTCTCTTGTTGCAATTAAAAATCTATTGTGCAAGCTATAATTATATAACCATGTAGCTCTAAATGATAGGGAATGGAATCTACTTATCTATGTTGGGGATATTGAGTTTATGTCTTTAGTACAACATTAATTGAACAAGGAAAATCAAGTTCTCCCTTATAGACATGAGGAGGTAGATATCCCTTTGACTACAAGGCCAGAAGCTAGAGATACTCGTAACTACTATTATGACTAGTTGAAGATTATGAAAACTAGTGCAGGGAGTGATAAAATATATCCTCTTAAAGAGGTTGCATATAGAGATTATGAAAAAATGGTTGGAAGGGAAGTACGAGAATCTTTGGGATCTATTACCCAAAGATGGATTTGATTGCCTAAGGGACTAAAAGTTAAGGAGCCAAAATCTCCACAGAATTACATCATGGCCAGTAGGAGAACACAGTAGTCTATCATGTTAGGAAGGAGTAAACTAAGTTATTGGAATCCCTTAAGGTTCTAACCTCCACTCCTTATCTCTCCACTTCTTGGAATAAATGAAGATGTTGATAATCATGACATGGCAATAGAAGAGAGACAATGAGAGCAGTTAAGAGAAACAAAAGGCTATTATTAGAGATTTACCAATTGATCAAAACATGGTTCATGATGATTTGAAGGAGGTTGATAGAAGCAGAAATGGAAAAATATTTAAATTTGATTTTTTGGTATTTTCTATGTCCTAGTAATTCACATTTTTGGAGGTCTTCAAGGCATTTCTAGCCCTAAAAGATACCAACAGATGTAGATATTGAAAAATGGAGATAAATAATTTGATTATCTTTCCAACTGTGTAAGCGGCATACATTTTCAAGTTGTGTCTTGAAAGTTATGACTTCTATAAGTAGACATAAAATTTAAAATAAGTTTTTAATAGCTTTCTTAGTTTTGATATCTTATTTTATAATAAACATTGTATGGAATGTTCATTTATTTTTGAAGAGATGTTGGTGGCCCTTTTAGATTCATCACACTTTGTATAAACTTTAATTCTAAATTAAATGAACCACTTTTTGGATTATCTAATCTATTGTCCAGAAATTGTTCTTTTCACATTAGAATTAACAATTTTGAGGTATCACACTAGGTATTGTAATTTGGAATTAGTGGTATCAGAGCTTGTTTGCTCTTGAATGTCCCATCGTACAGAGTCAACTTAACAAAGGTTGGGATTGACTATCAAAGATCCTTGATATTATCTTCCTTTAAGATGTGCACAGTTACAGATGACACAACAACATGTTGATGAGATGGAAGAATCCTTCAAAAAACTAGTGGAAGATGCATTGAATAAACAACATGAAGAAATGATGAAGCAATTTTCATACATGTTGGGAAACAAGAGTCGTAGGCCAATCTTAGGAATTCAACATTTGGTAGGAAAACTCCACTTAAAGTACAGGTAAATTTTGATATCCTAATTTTTCAAGGGAAAATTGATGCAAACATTGTTGATGATTGGTTTTCAAAATTAGAGAGGTACATTTGTGTTAATAATTTCTTAAATATTGACAAAATCACCTTTTCCCTCCTGAAAGCTGAGAATCGCATGAAGTTAGAATGGAAAGTTTATGCAGAAACTAAAGAAGCCCAAGTAGCACAAGATGAGCATGGATTTTTTGTATTATTGGATAGTACACCCACACGAGAAGATTTGGTATAACACATAAAAAAATAATATTACCCTGGAGATACCTATGAACACAAATATATGTAAAGCTTGGTATCAAAGGCTCAACAAAACATCAAGTTTTGAAGTATAAGAGTGGTCTTCATAGATATATCCAGACTAAAATGGATTTCTTGAATATAGAGACACTGTCTAGTGTTTTCAAATATGCAACAAAAATTGAGGAGAAGTTCAAACAAAGAGGGAGGAGGGAAAATCCAATGAACAACAAATGGAAAAGTGAAGGTAATAAACCTACAGGGAAACAAATAGCCAAGGAGCCATTTCCAAATTCACTAGTAAAGAAGACATGGAGTGGTAAGAAAATGGGCCAAGAATCAGGTATGTGGTGTGGAGCCCACAAAAGTCCCTCTTATAACACTAAATATTGTAGAACTATAAAGAATTTAATGATGGAAACCCATGAAAAAACTATTAAATACGAGGTGGAAAATTTTTGAAAATAAAGGAAGATGAACAAATCATTGAGGTTGACCCATATGCCATAGTGGACACAGCAAAGGTATTTGCTTGGGATGATGAAGAGAGATCATTTTGTTCACAAATGTGGGTAGGAGGAAAATATTTGCATTTTATTGTTGATAGTGGTAGCCAAAAGAATTTGATATATGTTGAGATTGTAAAAAGACTAAATATGAAGAAAACACCACACCCACAACCATATTCTATGGGATGGGTAAGCTAAGGGTGAAACATTAAACTAACAAGTAATGGCATATTTCATATTCCATAAAACCATTCAAAGATAAAGTGATATACAATGTGGCTCCTCTTGATGTGTGTGATATTTTATTGGGACAACCATACATATATTAGTGCTATGGGGTGTATGAATCTAGGTCAAAAAGTGTGATAATCAAATTGGGTGAATAAAAGTATCAGATCCCAAAGGCAAGTCCTACTCACTTTGAATCTTTGATTAGTGTAAAATAATGTAGAAGATTGATTTTCCAAACTAGTACATTTGTGTTATTGATGATTCATCTTGAGGAAGAAAAAAATGCTATGTAATTCCCATACCACCATGTCCATCACAACAAAACAACAAAGGTCGACATTGCCAAGTTGGATATTCTATCAATTTGATTCCAGGGACACCATTTCCTAATGAGCTGGTATATAGGAGATCTATGTTACAAAATGATGATATCAAGAGGTAGATATAATAATTGATTCAGAAGGGGCATATTCAGCCAAGTGCATCTCATTGTGGTAGCCCAATTGTACTTGCAAAGAAAAAAGATGGAACATGGAGATTTTGTGTTAATTATATGGCATTGAACAAGATCACTGTAAAAAATAGATATCCAATTCCTTGGATAGATGATCTATTGGACCAACTTAGAGGGGAAAATTTCTTTACTAAAATTGATTTAAAATTAGGGTACCATCAAGTGCCAATTGATCTAGTAGAAGTATGGAAGACTGGTTTTAAATCTAAGGAGGAATTTTTTGAATGGTTGGTAATGCCTTTTGGCCTTGCAAATGCTCCAACCACATTTATGGGGATGTTGAATGATGTACTCGGGCCATTCACTAGTTCTTTTGTAGTGGTGTATCTAGATGACATTCTCATTTCTAGCATAACTTGGGAAGAGCATCTGCAACATGTGGAACAAGTATTTTCTACATTAGAAGATCATGGACTCTATACTAACAAGGAAAAATGCTCTTTTGGTATGCAAAGTATTAAATATTTGGGCTATGTTATTGATAGTGAGGGTGTTCATGTTGATCTTGAAAAGATACAAGTAATTAAAGATTGTCCCTCTCCAACAAAAATCACTAAGTTTTGTAGCTTCCTGGAGTTGGCTAACTTTTATCGTGGTTTGTGATTGGGTTTTTGCATTTGTCTTGGCCTCTAAATCAGTCACTACAAGGAAGAATGCTAGAAAAATTTAAATGAACAAATGGTCATCAACAAGCATTTGAGGAGTTAAAACAATGGTTATGCTCTGCATCATTTTTATCTCTTCTTCATTTACAACAGCTTTTTGAAATACAAACTAGTGCATCAGAATATGCCCTAGAAGTAGTCCTCATGCAACATGGAAATCTGGTTGCCTACTATAGTGAAACATTCTATGATATAGTACATAGGTATCCCACTTGTGATAAGGAATTATGTGTCATTGTTCAAGCTTGCTAACAATGGAACCATTATATTCTAGACAAGGAAGTTGTCATCCATATAGATCATAACCCCTTCAATTTTTGCAAACACAAGGAATATTGAAGAATGATAGACATCAAAGGTGGTCATCTTATCTTTAGTAATTTTATCTCAACAATCATCATTAGAAGGGAAGCACCAATAAGGTAGACGATTGCTTGAGTAGACCCCCAATTTCCAAAATAAGTATGGTGCTAGAATCATGTGGGCACCAAACAAAAATTTGGACTCAGCTTTATGAACATGATAATGAATTTTCTAATGTATATACTTAGCTTGTAGAAGATAAACATGTGAATAATTTTTTTTTTCAAGATGGAATGCTTTCCCACATTGGCCAAATCTATGTACCTAAGGCAAAACACAAGAAATTAATATGGGAAGCTCACTATAGCAAGGTTACAGGACATTTTGGAATAGGTAAAACTACTGCTATACTTCAAAAATATTTTTATTGGCCAACCATTAAAAATGATGTGATTGCATACATTCAAGCATGTACAAAATGTGCTATTACAAAGCTTGGAAATTGTAAGTATGGTTTATATCTATCACTTCCCATTGCATAAAAGCCTTGGCATTCAATTTCTATGGATTTCATGTCTAACCTTCTTGCCACTAGACAAAGGCATGACTATGTATATGTTGTAGTAGATAGATTTTCAAAAATGGTAATCTTGGTAGCCTATAGAAAGGCAATTTCTACACAAGACACTACAAAGCTCTTCTTTGAGCATGTTTGGGTTCATTTTGGTCTACCAAGAACTATTATTTTAGATAGGGATAGCCAGTTTCTAAGTAAACGTTGTCACAAAAGGTTGCACCCTTGCCTAAAGTTTTTTACCTAAGGAAAACTTGTGAAACGTGGAAACAATCTCCAAGTTGTTGGACTTGAACCATGAGATTGAGTCTCTAGCGAAGGTTGGCTTCCTTACTATCAGGGTGAACCTAACTACTCTTTGAGAGGAAAAGGGAGAAGGAATGCATGAAAGAAAACTACCTAATCTAATCTAAGGGGGTGATACACCAAAATATTTTGTTCAACCTTATTTCTACCTAGCAATGCAGTATTCATCAACATATTCCCAAGATACACTGAGTCAACCTTTATTTCAATCCAACAACCACAAATAGATCAAAAATCAAATGAAATGCTAAAAGGAACTTCACTCTATAACATCTAAGGCAAAATAGATATTGTTATGCAAATTGAAGGATAGAAGACAAAACATCAACAAAGGCAAGGATGTTTTGCACTTATATTAATGGGAGAATGAGGTAAGACAGAGGATACATTCATGCATAGAAAAAAAGAAAATTACAGTAGTAGAGCATAAAATGTAATACCAATGAATTAGAAAAAGGTTGACCCTAAGAATGGTTACAAAATTTGCTTTTATAATGCAAGCATAACTCAGATAGCTTCTACCCTAAGGCAAAACACAACAACTACATTTAAGGTTGCAAAGAACAATCACTGCAATCTAGGAAAGATTTGATCATGGTACACATCCAAATGTAGGAAAAACATATCACTCATCAAATGAAACCTTGAGAAGACATAAATGGTGGCCATTAATGCATAAGAAGATAAATGGATAACTAGGTAGTGATGGAGTGCCCCCTTACATTTATCAAGCATAGAGAGTGTTCATAAGTGGTTATAGATGATCAAGAAGATCGTATTCACCATTAAAAGAGTTGCTCACTTCATTCTCAACATGCCAAATCAAATAATTTATCAAGTCAACTAGATTTGACCATCTAATCTTACCACATAGCCCAATGTTGTTTGAACAATCTACCACCCTATTTGGCTTTCTAACTTTACATTGACCTATTGATTGTCTAATCATTTACAACCTCACCAACTGGGCCCCTTAGAACACATGTCAAGTTGTCATTATGTCACTATGAAAATTTTTTGTACAAATTTCCATAGCAATAAGGCGACAATTGTAGATCTTAATTTGATCAATGGCTAAGGGAGAACCACAATTTATCATCCTTGTCAATACCTTTGACCAATCAAAAATTGCCACATCATCAGATCTTCTTTGAATCCTTTCTTATTACACAACCTAAGCATCAATCTGCCCCCACTTTGTCCATGCGTTAGTTTGTCACTATCTCACTAGATGAATAATGACCCCACATCTTTGGTAGGGAATGGAATCTTGATAGTTGTTACCTTGTTTGACAACTCCACCAGATGCAAAGAAGAAAGGCCCACATGGGATATGTAGCACGTTGTCATTATATCACTATGAAAAATCATCGTACATTTTTTCATAGTGACAAAGTGACAATCATAGATTTATCTTCAATCTATGGTTCTTAATGTTTTACTGGCTACTGCACATGACTTGAAGCAAGAAGCCCCACCCAGACGTGAGTCACATTGTTTTTATGTCACTATGAAAATTCAACATAAAATTTTCCATAGTGACATAGCAACATCCATAGATCTATTTTCAATTAGATGATAGAGAAGATGTAGGTGCACTGAGGTGTTATAATGTGCAACAACTTGAAGGCTTAAGATATATAGATAATCCAAGGTTGAAATATATCTTTATAACATTAAAATGTTTTAAAATTTGAATATTTGAAAAGATATGACTGTTGGCCATGCTTGATAGGAAAAACTCAAATTTTGGTGGGAGGGCAAAAATGGCTAACAATTTGGCAACTCATAGGGGATACTAGCCTGCTAAGTATATGACCAGTGTCCTTAAGCATCTGTTACGCTATGGAGTCATAAAAAATTGGAATCTATTTTACAAAACCATAAAATGGAAGAATTGCAATCTCTACAACTGCAAAACAAAGAAAACTCTACCTCCTTTGCAAACTCAAAACCTACTATCTCCAGAAGAAACAACATGTACTCATGCACTTATTAGAAAACAAGGAACTACTATAATATATATAGGAAACCCTAACCCTCTCTAGAAGCATGGTTTGAGGTAAATCCCATCAAGTGGAATGGGTAGAATATCACCATTAGGCATAGATAATTGGAAGACATTAGCCTACTTGCAACTGGTGATGACATAAGGTCCACTCTAGATAGCATCAAAGTTGGAGTGCCTGTCTAGTTTAGCTCTATTTGCATCCCACTTGAGGACAAGATCTCCTTCTCTAAAAACCCTAGGTTGGGCCTTCTTATCAAAAATTCTCTTGACTTGCTATTGATGTACCTCAAGGGTCTACATAGCCTACTACCTTTTCTCTTCTAATTCCATTAATTCTGCCATCCTGACTATCATGGCATCATCCTCAATTAGCTCCAACTGATGAGCTAATTCAAGAGAGGGAAACTCCAATGAAATGGGGATCTTGGCCTCCCTTCCATATAACAACATGAAATATGAATTCCCTACTACTCTCTTAGGTGTAATTTTGTCATCCCAAAGGGCAATCCTTAATTTTGAATGGCAACGCCTCTAGTTGTCCTTAATGGTCCTCTTCATGATTCTTATCAGATTCTTATTGGAGGACTTAGCCAAGCCATTACCTTGGGGATAATAATTTGAGGAGGTTCTCAAATAGATACCATGGTCAACTGCCCAAGAACAAATCTGAACCTCAACAAAGGAATTAGCATTGTTTGATATTATTGTTGAAGGAATACCAAACTTGGTAATAGTTTCATCAAGGAATCCAACCACTAAACTCTATGTGGCATCCTTCAAAGCTATTTATTTATTACACCTTGTAAAATAATTAGTTGCAGCTAGGATCCACTTGTGACTAGAGCTTGAAGGTGAATTGATTGGACTAATTGATCAACCTAAATAGGATGCAGGGGAAGAGTTGCTAACCTTTGTTTATCTAAGAAGAAGACATAGTTCTCACATTTCCTTACATGTTTATAATAATCATGGAATAGAGTTGGCCAATAATAGCTAGCTCTCAAGATCTTTGTGGTTGTTGTTCTAGTTGAGAAATGGCCACCATCAGGACCATCATGAAATTCCTTGATTATCATATCAGTTTGATCAATGTTGATGCATCTTAGTAAGGCTCCATTGAAATCTTTTCTAAAAAGGATCTCATCCAACAAAAAAGAAGGCATAGATTGCAATCTAAATTGCCTTCTTTTGGCTTTGTCTAATCCTTGTGGATATCTTGCTCCCAACAAGAAGGTTATCATGTCCTGCAACCAATTGTTTTAATTCTCATCTCCTACTGGTTGCCCATCTATCACTACTAGAGCAACCTCCTCAGTTGGCTCCTGGGATGAAATCATCTATTCACACAACCCTTTACCTTTGACTAGCTTTGTGACCTTGATGTCTTGTCATACTCCATGACCTTAGTGATCCATCCAACCCTCTTCTCATTAACATCCTTATTTAAAAGAAATTCCTTCACACTTGCATGAGGAACCAGGAGTTAGATCTTGTTGTGAGACAAAAGATGCTTGAATTTCTTTAGAGCTCTTATGATAGAGAGGACCTATTTTTTCACATAACTATACTTATCTTCATAGTCCTTTAGCCCTTCACTGAAAAAGGCTATAAGTTTTTCTTCATTAGCATCATTCAGCTATGTCAAGACAACTGGTACACTTGACTCACCTCCAAGGGTATAGAGAATGAAATCCTAATCAAAAATGGGATTGATAAGGGTAGGAGTTGATGCTATTGCTGCCTTAATCTCCTCAAAACTAGCCCTCCCTTCCTTTGTCTAGGTGAAGACCATATTCTTTTTTATCATAGTTGTAAGGGGCTTAACCATGGTGGAAATATTAGGGATAAATCTTCTTACGAAGTTGATTCTACCAAGGAAGCTTTGAAACCCTTTCTTATGAGTAGGAAGTGGGAGAGAAAGAACTTCCTTTGTTCTCTCAAGATCAATAGTCAAACCCTCCTTAGACACAATATGTCCAAGTAACTTCCCTTGACTGGTGGCAAACAAACACTTGCTTGGATTCAGTGACACACCATACTCCCTGCATTTGATGAACACTTGTCTTAGATGACCAAAGTGATCTACCACATTTTTGGAGTAGACATTGATATCATCAAGGTAGACCAACACAAATCTTTCAAGCATATTCTTGAAAGCCATTTCCATTTCCTTTTGAAAAGTAGCACTTGCATTAGTTAGTCCAAAAGGCATCTTATAGTAGGCATAGGTGGCCCATTTAGTAGTGAAAGAAGTCTTATATCTATTAGACTCTTGGACCAACACTTGGTTATACCCTAAAAACCCATCTAAGAAGGAAAATATTTTTGAACCACTGACTTTGGATATAATTTGTTCCATAGAAGGGAGGGGATGGTGATCTTTAAGAGAAGCCCTATTAAGGTCTCTAAAATCTACACATAGTCTAATCTCTCCACTCTTCTTCCTAATAGGAACAAGATTGGCTACCCAAGAGGAATGCTTAATAGGAAAAATTATGTTGGCTTCTATAAGCTTTGATAAATCCTTTTTTTATTAATGGATCAATTCTAGGATTAATTGGCCTCTTTTTTTGTCTAAAAGGTTTGGCATTATCACTCAAATCTATGGTATGGTGAAACAAACTTGGGTCAAAACCCTTTAAATCATCATATGTCCAAGAAAATATATCATTAAACTCTTGACATAGATGAACAAAATTTTCTTGTTCAATTTTAGAACATACCCTTCCCACATTGAGGGTTCTCCCATCAACAACAACAACCGGTATGTGGTCATCTTTATTTGTAGCCGATTTTGACCCTCTACTCGTTGCTTGATCATCAAGGTTGAAGATACTCTCAAAAGTTATTAGGCCTTTGGGTAAGTTGTTTGAACCGAGGTTCATGATTTGATCACCATACTGGCCTTGTAACCTAGATTGATTCCTCTCAAAGAATTTTGCTTCACTCTACAAAAAGTTGACAATTTGTACATCAAAATCAAAGACTTGCTAATTTGTGTAGTTGTTAGGGAAAATAGGCCTTACAACCATTCTAATATGTTTCTCTTTGTCATCCTCAACATGCTTTAGTACATCATAATGAGCACATATGGTTGCAAGTCTATCAACATGTTTATTTTCTCTCCTAGGAACACTTTGGATGTTGAATACTCAAAAATCCTCAAGAAAATCCCAAACTCTGTGTTTATATGCTTTGATTAGATTGTTCTTGGTAATATTATAGCTTCTTACTTGATTAACAACCAACTCACTATCCCCAAATACCCTTATAGCCTTGATTCCTCTCTTTTGTGCAAGTTGGAGACCTTGGATTAGAGCTTCATACTCTGCTACATTATTGGTGCAGTTGAATTGGAGCCTATAAGAGAAATGGTATTTCTCCAATTCAAGGGAGATATGCATGACACTAACCCCTAAGCCATTTATTTTCTTTGAGTCATCAAAGAACAAACTCCACAATCCACTTGATTTTTCTCTTATCTTTATAAGATTGGGGATTGGGGCCTCTTCCTCAAGTATGCAATAGGTTCCAAGACCTATCTCCCTAGCCTCTTACATTGGGTCAAATTGATAAGTAGTGGCCCACTCATCCAAAAGATAGTTAGGCATCTCTGCCAAAGAAGTGGCAGGCTCATGAGATGTGTATCCCTCATCCTCCTCCCTAATTTTACAATTCATGTTCATAGGGCTTGGAGTATAAGTCTCTATGTGATTAAGGGCTAGAAGCTTTTCTCTTAAGGAGGATATTACCTCATATCTTGTCCCAAAGAAGATATAGGACCAATTTGCTACAATGTGACCTCCTATTTATGAAGTGAAATCTCTAGAAAGACAAATGGAAAAATAAGGTTCAACCTAAGCTACTATTATATCTTGAATCACAATACAACCATGGCATGCATGCAAGGCCATATCCACATTTTTTAGGATACCTATAGTCTTGTTATAACGACTATCTAATTGAAGGATATCCCTCACCATCAGTTCATACTTAATGTTGAGGAGATCAGGTACACTTTTAGGCATTACAAAACTACTAGCCCCTCAATCTATCATACAATTATGGACTAGTTTATCTCGTATAATCAAGGAAACATAAAAGGGAGGAGGCCTAATTTTATTACTTGTTTCTCACCCTTTTACTAGCTACACCAAGCTTGTTGCATTCTCCTCTCGAGGTGGTTGATCCTTTACTTCCATGTTCTCTAACTCTTGTCGTAGTAGCTTCTTTTGTGATGGTATAGTAGCAACAACATCCCATATAGAGATATTGACATTAGTATTTTTAATTTGATCTACCACATTGAAAGGAGTATTAGCTACTTTGACTAAAGCCTTAGCAGCTACATGGATAGGTAATTGAATTTGAGAAGTCTAAGGTTCAATAGACTTCTTGTTGCCCATATCTTGCCTCTACTGAGGAGCAACATTGGATTGTGCATTCATCATTGGCATATGAGAAGCAACATCTAAAATTAAAGCTTGATTAGGAGAGGGAGATGTAGCATCTTCAACAAATTTTCTTTTACTTCTAGTATTATGAGTTATGGCATCATGATTAGCATGGCAGTGTTCCCCTAGATGATGGTTCATGAAGGAACAATCACCTTGCTATTGTATGTGAGAACCATCAGTAGGTTGACTAAAATTATGTTGCTATCTTGCTGCTTGCTCTTGTGTAACTAGTGTTAGGAATGATTTTTCATTTTGACACATACAATATCCATAGGAATAGTTACAAGAAGGGTAGAAGTCTTCATCTTGAGAAAAATTATTCCGAGGGGCTAATGCCCTGTTTAGGTTTGTATTTGCAATAGAAGTATTGCCAATAGGTCTATTCTAATTGTATGGAGCATATCCTTGATTTTGGTTTGGAGGTCTATTATGTATGGGACCTTGATACTGAAGTTGGGGAGGCTTATTGTTTTGAGTTTTTTGCCTTTCTTGGGTCACCACCTTATTGCTCATCTTTTGTATCATTGAGAAGCTATTTGCTAGCTTCTTCTCCTGACCCTGCAACTTTTTGTCTATATTTTGCATCATAGACTGCATCATATCTTTAATTTCATCTATTCCATTTGAAGATGTGGAGGCTGAAGGGACAATAGTAAGGGGCTGACTTGTAGATGTTGTAGGGTCTACAGTGGGCTGATGATTAGGCACGTTAGGAAAGAAAGGGATTGGAGGCCTTGGAGCTAGCTTCCCTCCTTGTATCAAGATATTTTTTCCCCTTATAGAAACTTCATAGGCATCAGGTAAGGTATCCCCTCCCATAGTTTTCACTATGGTAGCCATGTCACTATTAAAGGCTCTGAGGTAGTGTAAGAAGGCATTACTAGGGGAAGGCTTTACTACAATAGGTATTCTATCCCATGTCTTCTGAAATCTATAATTGAAATCTATCATATATTCATGAGGTTCTCTTTTGATAGTTGTTAGCTACTCAAAAAGTAATAAATGGTCACTTTTATCCTCAAAATGCTTACAAAGCCTTGCTCCTAACCCATCCCAATCAGTAATAGAATTATGAGGCAAGCCTCTATACCATTGTAAGGCTTTTCCCTTCAAAGATGAAGCCAAGAGCCTAAAAACAATATCATCCTCTATAATAGCATGTCTATTACAAATATTTGAAAAACCTTGAATATGTTCTATAGGGAGATGGAAGTTTCACCAGTGAAATCAAGTATGCTTTTAATAACTAATGCTGGTATATCATGTCTTTGAGCCAACAAGAGAGGACTACCACTATTAAAAGCAATAAACACATGGGCTCTAGGTTGTGCCTTATGGAATAATGACCTATTCAAGTGAGAGGATAGAAACCTAGGCTGTAATCTATCAACAAGAGGAGTGGAGAGAGATCTTATAGGTATATGTGCTACTGTTATGAGAGCTCAGTGTATTGAAAATTACCTCTAGAAGATTCTTTTGTATGAGCCTTGGGCATGAATCACAACAACTTGGTTTGAAACTAGATGTATTGTAGAATAAAGTTGCCAAGTACTTGGTAAAAAGAGCCTCTTGAAGGCTTGAAATATGAAGAACAACACTATCTTCTCAGCATGTATTTTAAGTTTTTCATTTTGACACCAGTGAACTAGTAGACTTAGAATGCTTCAATATTAGAGTTCCACCGGGCATGCCAAAAATTGTTGTCAGAAAAGCTTGCACCCTTGCCTAACATTTTTACCTAAAGGCAACCTTATGAAACATGGAAACAATCTCCAAGCTATGGGACTTGAACCATACGATTGAGTCTTTGAAGAAGGTTGACTTCCTTACTATCAGGATGCACCTAACTACTCTTTGAGAGGAAAAGGGAGAAGGAATTCATGAAATCAAACTACCTAATCTAATCTACAGGGGTGATACACCAAAATAGTTTGTTCAACCTTATGTCTACTTAACAATGCACTATTCATCAACATATTCCAAAAGATACATTGATTCAACCTTTGTTTCAATCCAATAGCCACAAACAAATTAGAAACCAAATGAAATGCTATAAGGAAGGAACTTCACTCTATAACAATACAATTATGCAAATTGAAGGATAGAAGACAAAACATCAACAAAGGCAAGGAAGTTTTGCACTTATAATAATGGGAGAATGAGGTAAGACAGAGAAAACATTCATGCATAGACAAAAAGAAAATTACAGTAGTAGAGTATAAAATGCAATACCAATGAATCAAAAAAAGACTGAGCCTAAGAAGGGTTACAAAATTTTCTTTTATAGTGCAAGCATAACTCAGATAGCTTCTACCCTAAGGAAAAGCACAACAACTACATTTAAGGTTGTAGAGAATAATCACTGGCAATCTAGGAAAGATCTGATCTTGGTACACATCCAAATGGAGGAAAAACATATCATTTATCAAATGGAGCCTTGAGAAGACACAAACAATGACCATTAATGCATAACCAAATAAATGGATAATCAGGCAGTGATGAAGTCATGCCCCCTTGCATTTATCAAGCATATATAATGTTCATAAGTGATTGTAGATGATCAAGAAAATAAGATTCACCATTAAAAGAGCTGCTTGCTTCATTCTCAACACACCAAATTAGATAAATCAACAAGTCAACTAGATTTGACCGTCTAATCTTGCCACGTGGCCCAATGTCTTTTGAATATTCTGGCACCCTATCTAGCTTTCTAACTTTACATAGACCTATTGACTATCTAATCATTCACAACCTTGCCACCTAGGCCCACTAAGACACATGTCAACTTGTTGTTATGTCACTATGAAATTGGTTGTACAACTTTCCATAGCGAGAAGGCGACAATCATAGATCTTAATCTGATTGATGGCTAAGGGAGAACCATAGTTTACCATCCTCATCAGTACCTTTGACCAATCAAGTACTGCCACATCATCAAATTTTCTTCAACTCCTTTCTTACTACATGATTTAAGCTTCAATTTAGCCCCACTTGTCCACATGTCAGTCTGTCCCTGTCTTGATATGAATAATGACCTCACATCTTTGGTTAGTGACATAATGACAACCGCACATCTACCTTTAATCCGATAGTCAATGCATCAATCCTTGTTAGTACCTTGACCAATCAAAACCTTTCCCTATGCCAACTCATTCTGACACCCCTTTGCTTGCAACCCATAGTTGAAATAGGTCCTATACATCCACGTGTCACATCATCGTTATCTTGCTATGAAAATTCATTGTACATTTTTTCATAGTGACAAAGAGACAATCGTTGATCATCTCCAAATTAACGGTAGACAAGGGGATGCCAAGAAACTGACCCACTTTAAAAGATAGTGAATGAAATCTTGACAGTTGTTACCTCATCTAACAACTCCACTAGCTACAAAGAAGAAAGGCCCACCTGGGATACGTGGCATACTATCTTTATGTCGCTATGAAAATTCATCATACATTTTTTCATAGTGACAAAGCGACAACCATAGATTTATCTTCAATCTATGGTTCTCAATGTTTTATTGGTTGCTATGCATGACTTGAAGCAAGAGGCCCCACCCAGACACGTGTCGCATTGTCATTATATCACTATAAAAATTTGACATACAATTTTCCATAGTGACACAGTGACATTCGTTTATCTATTTTCAATCAGATGATGTAGAAGATGCGGGCCCGCTCATGTGTTATAACGTGCAACATCTTTAAGACTTAGGATATAAAGATAACCCAAGGTTGAAATTATCTTTATAACATTATAATATTTGAATATTTGAAAAGATATGATCGTTGGTCATGCTTGACAAGAAAAACTCAAATTTTGGCGGGAGGGTAAAATAACTAATAGTAAACTTTGGTTTTCATTATGGGCAATGATGGACACAAAACTAACAAAGTCCATTGCATTCCATCCTTAGATAGAAGGTCAAATTGAGGTTGTCAATCACATGATCATTCAAATATTATGTATGTATCACTCAAAACATCCTCGTACATGGGATGAAAGTTTTCCCTATGTACAACATAGCTATAATAGGGCAATTCACATTTCAACTGGCAATAGCCCCTTCGAATTTTGTCTTGGATATCAATCATTGACACCAATAAATATTTATATTCTAGCTATGAAACTTGATTTGACACCATGCTTGGATAAGGAGAAGGAAAAATCAATGAAGTTCATTGACATACTTCACCATTTGCAACAACATGTTTATGAAATCTTGGAGCAAACCACTAAGAAGTATAAACAAAGGCATGATGAGCATCAAATTCCTCATAATTTTCAATTTGGGGATAAGGTATGGTTGAGTTTTCAAATGGAGAGGTTGCAAGGACCTCACATTAAGATTCATCCCCTTCATTATGGTCCATACAAGATTATAAAACAAGTTGGTGAAAATGCATTTGAACTTAACATTTCCACCTTTCTTGGGTATTCACTTAGTCTTTAATGTTGAACTTTTGATGCCTTACTTTCCTCCATTACTATACATTGCAGATATTGCTGAGGAGATCAGTCATACAAAATTAAATCTAGAAGTGACTAATCCACTCCAAACTAATCAAGTTGTGGAGATCTATGAAGAACTTGAAGAATTAGACTATTTACATGTATTGTGTGGTGCAAGAAGGTCAATTTTCTAATAAGGAGAAGTGACTTACGTGTGAACAAATTCATATTCATTTTCTACACTTATTACAGAGTGTGGATGCAATGGGGTGTATTTCCTCTCAAGGGTAGATGAGTTATTAGAACATGGTCCATGATGATCTAGAGGAGGTTGGCAAAAGCAAAAGTGGGAAAATATAAAAATTTGATTTTTTAAATATTTTCTATGTTCTAATTATTGGCATTTTTGGAGGTCTTCGAGGGATTTCTAGGTCCTGAAGCATTCAACAAGCCTAGCAATTAAAAATTAGAGATAGGTAATTTGATTATCTTTTTAACAGTGTAAGTGGCGTACATTTTGGAGTTTGAAGGTTACAACTTCTACAAGTAAATAAAATATTTAAAATATTTTTTTAATAGTTTTTGTAGATATTTTATTTTGCAATAAACATTATGTGTATTGTTCATTTCTTTTCGAAGGCATGTTGGTGGCCTTGCATATTCATCATACTTTGTATAAACTTGACTTTTGAATGAAATGAACCATTTTTTGGCTTGCATAATCTATTGTCCAAAAATTTTTCTATTCACATTAGAAATAACAATACTGTAGATACCACGCTAGGTGTTGTAATCCAGAATCATAGTTTGGATCACCAATGGAGGTGCTAGACATAGTCTTCTTGCAGATTTTAGAGTAATAGCCTGAGTAAAAAATTACATAGTTGTTGGGGGTCCAACAAGAATCTAAGTTGGGGGGAATGACGAGGATAATTAATGGCCTATGTGTTCCTTAGTTCAAACTATGGTTAAAGAATTTTTGTTGTTTTATTTCCTAAAGAATCTTTTAAAACACTATCATGTATAAGCTTTCATGTTGTATGTACCTATCGTGGTTTGATATTTTTTGGGATATAATGCTCTAATCAAAACTTATGGTTATAAATGAAAGACAATCAATAGTATATGTATTAATGAATTGGTTATCTTTTAACCTAAGTTCTTATTTGGTAAATGTTCTTGCAGACAAGTGTCCATAAGTGTACAAGAATAAGTTAGAATAATAAATGATTTTACAAAATAATGGTATGATTATATGTTGCAAAGTATGACATGTGCTACTAATTTACTGTAGGGATAAGTTATAAGGTTATGGGAGCACTAGAAAATGAGGAGATTGACTAGTTCAAGCAATAACCATAGCAAGAAAGGCAACTAACAATCATGCACTATTCAGAGAGTGGGTCAATGCAATAATCATCTACCTAGACATAAATCTAGCACCATGAACTTTTGTATTTGTTCTCAACCATTTGAAGGGCTTGTTCTATAGAAATGATAAAATATCTCATATTATTGCCTCTATCATATCCTCATGGCTAAAAGGATCTTAAATCAAGAAAGTTTGTTTAAAATGTTCTGTTATAAATAAGTTGCCTCAAGAACTTTTTTGGGTAAAAGAAGTTGTTGTTAAGCCCAAAATTTTTTACCATATCTTTGCATCAAAATACTAGAGATTTTTGGATAATATTGGATTATTCTAAAGGCATGGGTAACCTAACAACATGACTAAACCTCTACATTCTAGGCTGATTCCTATAAAAAAATTTCAATGGTATATCACTTGTGAACATATGAATGGAAAATAAATTTTTGAGGAAAAGGGATGTAAAGAGAATAATTTTAAAACAAAATCTTAGGTAAAATGGTGATACACCAAAAGATTATGATTGAAACTGCATTTTCTTGAACATAGGATGAAAACTTTTAGCAATGGATAAATAGATTCAATTTTTGACACATTGATCTACACATAAGTATTTCAAAAGAAGACCAAATACTTGAAAGTATTAAAAGGAAATTAATCACATTCAACAACTACAATGACTGGTATGATTTTTGAATTGCATAGAACAATAACAATCACTAAAAGATGCCTAATGGGACAAATCTTAAAGGTTGCAAGATAACACTTGTAAGAAATATCAACCATTAATTCTGCATACAAGAAATGACACCAAAAATAGATCTCCAATACTCAATGTATTCCCTCAAAGTTCTAAAAATACAATTTCAATATGAGACAATACTAAAGACACAATGAAAATAACCAAAGGCCTCTACTCAATATTGAATGCCTTTACAAGTACAAGTGATAGAATATATTAAAAAAAAACTCCTTTCAACTGCCAATAAATGACCCTCAAAATGAAAAACCACCTTGGGTTAAAATCATGGAAAAAGGCTCCAAAAAAGGAGTCAATCCTCATCAAAAGTGATGACTCTATTGACATTGTTATTAGTGACATACACTTATTCAGATTGTGAGTTCATACCAAGCATATTGTATAGCTAACAATGTTAACTAAGAATTTTAGTTGCTATCGGTTCCTACAGTTGCTATAGAGTCCTATCGATAGATTTTAGTTTGAACTAAGTTGTAACTACAAAGTTGATGAATAATAGTGTAAACTGAGCATTTTAGTGTATGCCAAGTTTACTGGTGTAAATCAAGTTGTGCTATATTTATCGAGTTCACTGTTGATGTGATGTAAGTCTAGTGTTAACCAAGCTACATAGTGTTAACCAAGAGACTCATTTTATACCAAGCTTTAGGTGATAGTGTTTACCAAGCTATGTAGTGTGAATCAAGTGATTCAGTTTATATACTAAGTTTCATATTACTTGCCAAGTCACCAGTGTAGATCAAGTTTAAGACTACTTGAAAGTGATCAGTATGGATTGATCTTCTACATCTACTGAGTGCATGACAATGCTGAGCATTGGTAGTGGATGTCGAGTATCAGAACCTCACCGAGTCAGTATTCAAAGCCCAAGTTTCTACACTTTGGCTGACTTTGTAATATTTATGTAAACTTGTATTGTGGCCGACTTTGTAATTGGATATATATATATATATATAATGTATTGTATCCCATCCAAAGAAATGGAATGCAAGGAAGGAATGTAATCATCATAGAAGAGAAGAAGAGTGAATTACAAAGGCTATAATAGTTTAAGGAGCAGCAAAGATTTATCTATCACAGCAAGGTGATTTGTACACTCAAAGGAATCTCATTCAACAAACCAAGTTGCAGTTTAGAGATTAGCTACTATTTCATCCTAACAGGTGGATCAGTCAAATCCTTTAACAAGGTAGACCTAATAGTCTTATGTAAACCTCTTTACCAAGTGCATACTTCATTGTATGTTTGTAAATCCTTTTGCAAGGTGGACCTAGCAAACCTTATTGCTCCTAACAGAGCAGATCATTATAAGTGATCATTGTAAGCCTTAACGAGCCAACTTTATACTTTAGTACTAAAGGTTTTGGATATCATCCCCACCCCAATTTTACTTTCTATTTGGAAGGTTTATGGGTCACCAAATCTTGTGTTAAAGTGTTGTGTATGCTTTCATGTTTTTTAGTTTCTCATGCATAAAGTTAGATCATAATTCATATCAAGGATTAAATGGTAATTGGGATAAAAGTTTTAGAAGTTATTGATTTCCCCCTCCCTTCTTAGTAAATTAGTTTGTCATAATATTTCCAACAATTGGTATCAGAGCATTGTGGTTCTCAGTAAATATTTTAATAGCTTGAGCAAAGATCAAAGGCAATGGAGGTATTCAGACTTGAAAAAGCTATTCACAATGAAAAACCAAATTTGGAATTGGCCATTGGACAAATCAAGAAAGAAAAAGAGCAACTCTCTCAATCCCTAAAAAGAAGAAAATATCTTGCAATCTCAATGAATTATTCACTCTACATTAAAAAAAGAATTGAAGACATCTATCCAAGCAATTAAGATGAAGCTAATGAAGCAATCAAAGAACTACTGGAAAAGAATAGTACTCTTCAAGAAGAAGTAAGAAAACCAAGAAGAGAGCAAGAAATTCAGTCAGTGAGATTGTGTCAAGTCATGGAAGAGAAAAACAAGATAAGAGAAGAGATAGAAGGAAAGAAAAATGAAATTCAACACCTATCCCTTTAGCAAGTAGACTTTGTTGATCAACTCACCAATGCAAATGAAGAAATCGTGAACCTAAGATTAGAGAATGAAAGATTGTAGTATGATCTAAACATTGAAAGCCAAACTAGTGAAAGAATGTTGAAATCCCAAGTAGACATAAATCAGTTGAATGGGCAAAGTCACTTAAAACAAAAAGGAAAAGCAGGAATTGCATATATAGAAGAAGGAGAATCATCTAAGATAGGAGCTCAAAGGAACCAAAAACCTACTTGCAGTTACTATGGTAAGATAGCTCATACTTCAAACAAATGTTAGAGCAATGGGAAAGAAAAATTCAATGGAAAATGTTACAATTTTAATCAGCATGGTCATAGAGAAAATGAATGCAAAGAGAAATCAAAATTTGAAGGTAAATGTCACAAATGTAAGAAGCATGGGCACAAGTCATCAGAATGCAAAACCAAGATATTGAATCCAATAGAACAAATTATGAAAGCTATATTTAGTTGGGACTATAACACCTGGTGCAGATGCCATTACTATGGAGAATTTGGACACATTGAAATGAATTGTGTAAAGCATCACATGAGGAAGAGAGATACTACCAAAAGATATTTTATTTGTACAGAACTTGGTCACCTTGCCAAGAACTATATGAATATTGGAAGAATAGAAGATGAAAAGATGGCAAAAGCTGATAACATCAGAAAAAAAATGAGACAATAATGGATTCCAAAGTCTACCAAGAATACAAGTCCAAGAAATGATGATCAAGTCACTCAAGAATTGGGTGACTCCACCATTTCCACTTGATTTCTCAAAGGAGAACTAGAACTAGGCTACCAAAGAAGACATACAAATAAGTTCTAGTTGATAGGACAAAATATCCATATCAACATTCAAGATTTGAAATGGATCACCAAGTAAAAAGGTACCAATTACTACCAAGTTACCTTCCTTACCAAGTGAGGTCAGATCATAGACTCTATCAAGCTAGGTTGGGAGTAACTAAATCTTATGTGGCTACCAAATGATGGAAGACTCTACTGAGTAATCAATGCAAGGAAAGTGTATGATAGTATGACAATTTGATCTAACATTCATACCAAGCATTTATGGAAAAATTTGATAAAAGGAATGAAATTGAGGTCATTTTACCATGGATTTTTGACAGCAAATTGTGCAGAGTGATCTTCAAGAGCATTCAAGTGATTTGAGTGAATTTTTATAAGAAAATTTGAATTCTATCAAACCCTACTAAGTGAAGATGGCAGCTACTAGTAGCAAAGCAAAATGAGGATCAGACATGTTGGTTCATGGTGTAGAATGGAAGGCACTAGATTTCAAGCCCTCTCCTGTAGTCGTTGAAACCCTAGATCTGAGTGGAGTGCAGTCACAAATACCTCCCAAGGTACTATTAATCAAGGATATCCATTCTCATTTTAAATGTGCGATTCAAGATATTAGCACCCTAGAAATAGATGAATGTTTAAAGGAGTTATACGTTGATGGCATTTTGAAACCTGAGCACCAACATCTCGAGGCAAAAGGTTTAACCCATATTCCTCACATGCCTCATTACTTCCAAGTGAAATGGATTAGGTATATTCTTATTTGTGTGCACAATGGATAATTGTGGTTGGAGCAACCAATATTGATTACCAAGAAGATGATCCAAAGGATCACTGGTCTCCCTATGTTGGCTAAAGCAAAAATCGAATTGGAGAAGAAAAACCTAGCCGAGTGGGATGGTAGGGGAATGAAAATTAGCAATATCACTGACATGGAATTGAAGTTCAGTATTCATGTCATTGCACACAAGATCTAGAGTTCAAACAGGTTGAATAGTCTGTCATGTGAAGCCATAAACCTAGCATACGAGGTAGTCAAGAATAACCTATTTCTTGACCTTACCGAGCTAATGTTGAATCAATTCAAAAAGAACATGGAGAGCATCAGGACATCAAAAAATAACTGATGTAGGTTTGGCTCACTTTTGACATGTTTACTCTTTTATGTTCAAAAATTCTTTCTATCAAAAGGTACTGTTGTTTGGAGGAAACATGTGCCAGTACTTTATCAGATTAATGAATACATTGCTTAGATGGGAGAAAATTACACCAGTATCATGGATAATTATTTTGATGCATTCAAGGAGAAAATGAATAACAAATACTGAATCCCCAAGAAACTAGTTGAGGTTATAAGGATGATGTATGTTTTATGGTGGATAGTGATAAGGTATACAACTAGGCAGTTAGGCCTACAATTGCATGGGTGAAACCTCTAGGATATGAGGTAAACATTGATGAAACAAAAGATATAATTGAAGCACTGATAAATGAACATGTTGACCCCAAGGCTACATATTTTGGCACATGTGATGAGGCTAAGACCCAGATAGAATTGGAGATCAAGCTCCCTTAGGTGATTAGCAAAGGCAGGAAAAGAATTGCCAAGTTGAAAACAAGCTCTACTCTCCTGTTGACTAGGGTGTTTTTTAGTGGCGAATATTCGTAATTTTGCAAATTTTAGAATTTTTTTGCTAGTGATTTGGCTAATAGTTTAAGATTTAATGTAACATAAATCATCACATTTTTATTGAATTTAGTTCTAAAATATTTAAAATCACTCAATAATTTATTTTATTAAAAAAATTAAACTCAAAGATTCACCACAATATTCGATACATGATTAGATTTGATTCACCTAAATAATATATATCATCAAAGAAATTAAAATCAATTCATCAATAATAATCATAATTATTAGTTACTTTAGAGATATATTACCAATATTTAGTTTTCACTATTGATTTAAAATATAATGTAATTATCCTCACAATTTCTATGAGATAAAACATGTTCAATTTTGATTTGTAATATTTCATGATGATTAGCGAACTTCCTATTATTATTGAGATTCACCAATATTTTCTACTCAAAAATTATAATTCCAAAATAATTGCCAATGTAAATAATATTTAAAATTAAAAAACTTAGAGATTTGTTGATAAAAATAATTTGGTTTTTCAAAATAATGAAAGATTTGTCAATAATTTATATCTTTTTCTAGAGGGGGGTTTCTTAAAGTTTACCCTGTTATTGACTGAGGGAAAAGGTGAAGATGAAGAAGTAGAGGATGAAGAAAAAGGGCAAGGTAATCATTACTAAGCCTGCCAAAACAAACACTGCAGTATTCACCAGAAGATCCTCTAGGAAGAAGGTAGACAAAGAAGGGGGAGACATAATCTTCAAGAAGTCTCCACCCACATTTGAAGAGAGGATGAAAGTATTGGAATCAGGTTCTAGAATAACAAACTTCAAGGCATTAAAATATGAGACTAGAACAATTGATGAGAAAAAGGAGATTGAAGACATGTTGATATCTAAGATGGGTAAGTGGAAGTACTCACTTGATTAGCTCACTCAGCAAATTCCCAATGAATTAATGGAAAAAATAAAGCCAAGATGGGAACAAGCAATGAAAACTGCAAAGGATATTCATGAGCAGACCCTAGGGCAACTTATGTCAAATCTGACTAACAAGTAAGTAAAGGAATCTTTAAAGAAAAATGAAGAAAATTTGACTTTAAGATTCAATACTTGTCTTATTTTGTTAAATGAAATAGAGCATGTTGTAAAGAGTGCAAAAAATACATGGAAGAATATCCATCTTCTTCACAAACCAAGTGATTTTCCAATCAGTATATGTGAAAAGGATGATTATGATCAAGAAAAGGATGAAGAAAAAGATGATGAAGAAGTAACACATTTTGATAATGAGGATGATGAAGAGGAAAAAGAGGAAGAGGCTACCGAGGAAGGTACTCAAGATGTTGACAAAACTGACCTAGTCAAGATTGTTGTAGCAATTATTGCCTCACTTCCTCACTCTCCAAGAAAAATAGTGACAACATCAAGCACAGAGACAGCCTCAATAGGATTGATTGTGACTAGCACTGCAAGTACAACCATCCAATCAATCTTTGCACCAGTTTAGCTCAGCACATCATTAATTGAAGTGTCAACTACTTCATCTACCAAGCTGTAGACTCTTCCCTCTTCAACAATTTTGGATACATCAATTTTGGAACTTTAGGGATTTGTACACTAGTATTTCTATGATAAGTGTAGTATCAATTTTTGCAACAAGCCCTACTATTTCAACTATTGTTTTCATTCCAAGTACACAAGCAATAAGTGCAAGGAAAGTTGAGACCAAGCCTCAATTGAGCACAAAATTTTTGGGTAAAGGTAAAGAAAAGGAGGAGGATGTAGATCTTGATGAGGAAATTGTGATTCCTAATTGGGATATTTCAAAACTCAATCCTGATCAAATGCAGACCTTCAAAGAATTACTCCAAAAGAAAGCCAAGCAATAGAGGCTAAGAGAGGAAAGAAAAATAAAATTTAAAATCATTGAGGATGCCAAGAATACTTTGGTAGAGGCTATAGGTATAGAGGTTGATTCTTCTCAACTAGTTTTGTATTAGTTGGCAGAAGCAGTCCAGAAGTATAATGAAGATTTAGATGGACAAGACAAGTTATTGCAAAAAGCAGAGAAAAAGTTTTAGAATAAGGTCTTAGAACTTATTGCTCAAAAGATTTGCATTTACCAAGTAGAGTTATCTACTATTTTGAGTTCTCTGGAAACTTCTTGTACTAATGTAACTTTATTTTTTAGTAAATTATGTGATATTTCAAGCTTTACAAAGGAAATAAAAGACAAATTGTTTAAGATTGATGAAGATCTTAAGGTGAGTGCTTAGCAATTGCAACTTGACCCAAGTTCAAGCTTTTCCCATTTCAAAAGGATCAAATTTTTGATAGATATTCAAAAGAATTTCTTAGAGAAGAAGCTAGAATAAGATCAACTTTGGTAGATATTCAAAATATGATTCTCCCTAACATGGATGCACTACAAAAGCATATTGCATATTCAAAAACCCTCATCCATGACAATGATTTCTCTATTGTAGACCATATGATTGAACTATCAGTAGAAGTGCAGGTGGCATTGCACACATGCAAGAGAACTGGGACAAGACTTTGGCGATCATACTAAAGGTACATTCAGACTTCTTGTCTCATTTTGGCATTACTATATAAAAACATATAGTATAAATCTTTGGCATTAATGTCAAAAAGGTGGAGAAGATACAAGATGATATAAAGAGGGAGAAACTATAGAAGTCATGAGGAGAAAGATGTAAAAAGATAGGGGGAGAAGATTGTAAGAAGAATGTAAAGCAAATGTATATTGTATGTATAGTATACTATATATTATACTATGGAGGAAGCATTACCATGTACATAAATGTATTCTTTACAAAAAAAATCTTGAAAAATCTCAAAAACAATATACTCTACCAAGTTGGAGATATAAGGTGATGAATAATTCAATTTTGACCGATAAGTGTTTTTGTCACTAATGCCAAAGGGGGAGATTATTGGCATTCTAGTCATGTTTATTATTAGTGACATACACTTATTCAAATTGTGAGTTCATATTGAGCATATTATTTAGTTAACAGTGTTAACCAAGCATTTTAGTTGCTACCGAGTCCTACAGTTGCTACCAAGTCCTATGGACAGATTTTAGTTTGAACCAAGCAGTTATCATAGAGTTGATGAACAACAGTGTAAACTGAGCATTTTAGTGTATACCGAGTTTACCAGTGTAAACCAAGTTGTGTAATGTTTATTGAGTTTGCAATTGATGTGATGTAAGTCTAGTGTTAATCAAGCTACACAATGTTAACCAAGAGACTCAGTTTATACTGAGCTCAAGGTGATAGTGTTTATTGAGCTATGTACTATAAATCAAGTGATTTAGTTTATATGTCAAGTTTCACAGTATTCGTCAAGTCACTAGTGTAGACTGAGTTCAAGACTACTTGGAAGTGATCAGTATGGACTAAGCTTCTATGTCTACCATGTGCATGATGATGTTGAGCATTAATAGTGGATGCCGAGTATGAGAACCTCACCAAGTCAGTCTTCAGAGCCTGAGTTTGTACACATTGGCCAACTTTGTAATATTTGTGTAAACTTGTATTGTGGCTAACTTTGTAATTATGTGATTGGATTTTATATATATATATATATATATATATATATATATATATATATATATATATATATATATATATATATATATATATATATATATATATATATATATATATATATATATATATATATATATATATATATATATATATATATAAAATGTATTGTATCACATCCAAAGAAATGGAATGCAAGGAAGAAATTTAATCATCATAGAAGAGCATAAGAGTGAATTACAATGACTACAATAGTATATAAGGAGTAGCAAAGATTTATCTATCACAGCAAGGTGATTTTTACACTCAAAGTAATCTCATTCAGCAACCCAAGTTGCAGATCAGAGATCAACTATTGTTTCATCCTAATTAATGGATTAGTCAAATCCTTTAATATGGTAGACCTAACAGTCTTATGTAAATCTCTTTACTAGAGTGCATACTTCATTGTATGTTTGTAAATCCTTTTGCAAGGTGGACCTAGCAGTCCTTATTTCTCCTAACAGGGCAGATCATCAGAAGTGATCATTGTAAGCCTTAACAGGCCAACTTTATATTGCAATACTAAAGCTTGTGGGTATCATCCCCACCCCAATTTTACTTTCTATTTGGAAGGTTTCTAGGTCACCAAATCTTGTGTTAAAGTGTTGTGTATGATTTCATGTTTTTTAGCTTCTCGTGCATAAGGTTAGATCATAATTCATATCAAGGATTAAATGGTAATTGGCATAAAAGTTTTAGAAGTTATTGATTCACCCTCCCCTCTCAATAACTTAGCTTGTCATAATATTTCCAACTGACTCACTGCTTGATAACTGTACTAAATCATAATAACATAAATGACTCACTAGTACCCACCCATAAAACACTCTAACCAGCCTAAAAGAGCTTCAAACAAACTAGACAAGATCAATTTCAACCCTTAACTAAGTCCTAAATATACTCTTTATAATCAGTTAAGAGAATAAGTCCAAAAGAGTGAAACTCAAAACCTAGTAAAGTATTTTGACACATGGAAGTAATCATTTAAAATGATTACATCTTATGACAGTTATATTTCATGACCTCTTCAAGTTTTACCTTTTCAAATTATTAACAATACATCCCTAACTTTAATGCTAATCAATTGATTTATAACTTATCAATTAATATAACATCATTTGCAAAATTCAAATTTGAATGCATGCTATAATTTTACTTCATGAACAAGTAATAATATGTTAAAACTAAGTGCATGAAAATATCATCCTAACTTGCCTTTTTAAAGAAAATGAAAACCTAAACACATGGCATCAACTCCTCCATGTATTAACACAACCCTAAAGACAAAAAGTCATCCCTTTCATCCTATCAATTTCATTTTTTTTAAAGGAAATTAAGAGGGAATGCAACTAGGGTTACTGCATTTTCCTTTTGTTGTCACCATTGTTGGTTCATTCCAGCTCTTGCAATTTGTTGGGCACATTTATCCAAGTTGCCATTGTGTATAGGTTTCAAATAAACCTTTCACATTCCTGAAGGAAATGTGTTACTTTCAATTTTGGAGGCCTTTAGAACTTGAAGCCACCATATCTTACTATTGTCGCCATGATTGAAGGTATCACTATTTTTTACCACCACTTTTAGAAACAAAATAATATATGTTCTACAGTCATTCTGGTTTTTAATTATCTGCAATTGTTTTGGATTCTTCTTTCTCCTTGTAAGGGCTGATTACATTGCCATGTCTCACATTTTTTTATGTCTGCTGTGACTAGAGATTAGAGCTACCACATATCTAGTTTTTCATTTATATTTCTAACCCTATTGTTGTTTAATTTGCTGGGCATATTTTATTCAAAACTGTCACTATTGGAGGTCATGCTCTATTAGTTTCATGCAAAAATGCATGATTGCAAGCTTTCAAGGCTATTTGAAGCCATCATTTTCTATTGTTCTATGATTAAAATGTGGGTTTTCTTTTCCCTTGTGTTTCTTGAGATTTATCTTGCACTCTCTCTACCTCTACTATGAGTCAGAATTTGTAGTCGATATATTGTTGTTTGAAGATGGAGATATTGTTGTTAGTATGGCCACGAGTTATAAACCACTATTTTGGGTTTTTCAAAAACAAAAAAAACTACCATGACTTAAACAACTGCTTGCTCTTGCTATAAGTTGAAATTTCCCTTGCTTTTCTTTTTATGCTATGGCCATACATATGCTTTTATTTCCCACTATAGTTATAAAATTACCAGTAAATTTTATTTGTAACTATGAACATTTCTTCTCTGAATTTAAAGTCAGTTTTGCATACCCTACTGTTAGAATGGAGATAAATCTCTAGCTTCTTGAAAATTTGAGTATTACATTTCCTTCATTTACATCTTCTGCTGATTCATCAAGTAGCTTTCTTGTGATGACTCTCTGTCATGAATGGAGTTGTATACCTATTACTATTGGTAATTGATGTCTTCATGTCTTCTCCTTGAAAAATCCCTTTCAGCATATATCCTTTGTTGTTCATTATTATGAGATTTTTCCTTTAAAAGATCACTTGAGCATATATTGTTCTTATTTGTTGCTCATTCAAAAGTTGAATCTGAAGTTTTACTGGAAGAAGCTATTTGCTAACTTAGCCATCATGAGTATAAAAACTAGAGCCATTTGTGATATTTTTATTTGCTATTGGTATTCCCATAGATGAAATATTTTCTTGTGGATTCACTATGACTTATGTTAAGCATGTTTGTAATTTGCAAAACACTTTACGCTTCTTGGATTTTTTTTTTAAACCTTGGTTATTTTAGATAACTGTTGTGTTATGCTTTGCATTTTCCACATAGAAGTAATGGTTCACTCCTTCATTTGTTACCAACATTTTACCATTTCCTAGAAGTTAAAGTTGTAGTTGGAAGCTTGTTTACATTAACATTACACAAGGAACATGCAAAATCCTATTGCCATTATTGTTTGGTCACAATGTGAAGTTGCAAACTATCTCTAAGTGTTGTTGTTTATGTTCTACCTCCATGATGTTTGTTATAAAAAATAATGTTGAGTACTTATATATTTCCCTCCTCTAGTCATAGCTATTCTATTGTATATTACTGGAGGAATATTCCTTGTGCCTTATCAAGACCCTTAACTTGTCATGAATTTACTTGCTACAATTTTTCAACATTTATAATTCTTACTTCTATACTGTAATAGCAACAATAATCTTTTGCATTTCATTGTTGTTGGTTATGTACTGCAACACATATGAGTCCCCTTGTTTATTCTTTAACCCTCATGTAGCATCCTTCTAAAGTTTTGTTCTTCTACTCTTTCATGTAGCTCTCTATTTACATCTTCTCATTTGCTATCTCAGTTGATATTGTACTTGTTGAAACAAATTTATGAACAGAAGTAAAAGGTTTCATATGTTGATACATCCCTTTAATACTACTATTATCCTACTTTAGATTGGCTTCATAGGTTAAATTTCTAGTGGGCACACTGGCCTCAATAACCCTCATGGGAGCCTGCTATTATATCCACATACCTATTAGAAACAAAATGCTACACACAAAACAAACATGAAAATGGTAAAGTATTTTGTCTTATTTGTCTTTCCTTACTTGCTGATAGATGTTTTATTTTATGAAAATGAATGCCACATTTAGGAAAATAAATGAGATGAATGAGATGCTTGCATTTCTTAGATCCATTGTATCTAACAAATTTCCTTATGAATGTAGGGCTTGGATGTGTGGATGGAGTGCGGCTCGAGGAAATAGATGGATGAAAGATGACCAATCATTACAGGCAATGACTCTTGCCCATGACTTCTACTATTTCACTTTCTTTTTTGTCCTTTAAATTTGTAGAGTAGAATATATATCAGCAAGTAGGAGAGTACTCTCATGGTCACTTTGTGTGAGAGAATTTAATTCAACATATTCATTGATCATTTCATTATTTTATAAATATCAGCTGAATATTCAAAAATGAAAAATACAAGGAAATTTCTTATTCTTTTGATACAAATGAAAAGTATTTTCTCTACAACTTTGAATATGAATTTGATCTTTTCAGAATTGAATTTTAGCGTGAGTTAAAATTAAGTAGCAGTTGTATTGTAATTTGAAGCAACATTAGTCAATAAAGGATTTATATTTTAGTCTATAACTGATGTCTCAAGTATGAATAAAATGAACGTTTTTATATCAATCAATTTATGTTGAGCACTTTCTCTATTCTCTCATCCAAGGGGGCCTACCTGGTGAGTAAAACTTGTTATTAGATTTTCTTTCCTACTTTCTTAGGAGTAGTTTGATACTATGTTTTTCCTATAGGCATGCAGGGTCAGTGCAAGAAGTTGGGTCTCACTTTTGGCCAAAAAGTGGAAGCGTTTTTCCTTTTTTTGAATTTTTTTTGTCAATTGATGTCAAAATTTGAGGCATATAGAGATTGACTATAAAAAAATTTCGAAAACAAAAATTTTAGTGTTTGGAATCTAGTTTTTGAATATGTAATTTATTTGTGTACCCATATGATAGATTATTTTTTTGATATGGATCTTTAAAAACCACTTTTTCAAAATGCCTGTTTTAGGACCATACCACGCTCATGTAGGGACACCATAATTTGACACAAATAAATGAATTTTTGCAAATCCTTTTAAAGGGAGTTACCTAATACACGTAAGATTGATAATAATATTTTTCCTTAATTTTTTATTGAATAATTTTTTTATTAATAATTATTAATTGGCTATAAAGGTAAATTTTAAAACCTCTTTTGTACAGACCACATAATTCGATCAAAATCTCACTTTTTTCAATTTTTTTTTAAACCTCAAAAGAATTGTATGTAGATTGATGAAATATAAATTAATTTAAGAAAAATTATAAAATAAAAAAGTTATTAAAGTTTTAGCGAATGTTAGTTTTTAACATTTTAGAGATAGTTTTGATTAATAAATAATGAAAAAATAGGAAATAAACTAATAACACTATAAAATTTACATTTTTGGAATCAAAACAGTAAGACCTATAATGGGGTTTTGTTTCATCAAAAAAATCAATGGGGACGACTATAAAAAAAATACAACAATACCAAAAATTGTTGATTAAATGCCTTAGAAAAAAAAGGATCATAAAGGCATGGCTTGATGGGACCAAGCCTATGCCATGCCTTTCCCCAAGGAAAAACCCCATGCAAAAGTTGGGTGCCATACCAAATTCTCGCTCATGTCTCAAGAATCAAGCACTCGATTTGTAATTCAAAAATCGAGTGCCTGATTGCTTTCAACTGTTGTACCCGATTATTTAAAAATCGGGTACCCAATTCTTTTTAAAATCAGGTACTTGACTTATAACCAAGTACCCAATTTGTATGCGGGTACCTAACTTTAAAGCAATCAGGTACCCATTTCTAATGTACCCGTTGGGCCCCAAAAGCTGCCCGACAGACTGACTTTCAATGATTGAAATGATTGAATTGTAGTTTCGATTTGCAACAAAAAATTCTGTCATAGTTATTATATTTTCTTGTCTTCTTATACAATTTGCAAGCTACTGATTCAAATTCAAAATTGGTGCAAACATGGGATCAAAACAATGAAGAAAGAAGAAAGTAAAAGTTTTGATAGATGAGGAGATTGCAACAAATAAAGAGAATGAAGCACGACATCAACGAGAGAGAAGATAGAGAATTAGAGACTTGAACAATGTTTTAAAGGAGAAATACATTGAGTATAGCACAATAGATGAAAAGATTAAAGAAGAGAACCCAATATAAGAAAATTCAGGTGCATATTCTAATCATGCATTTAATACAGGTGTATTTCCAAACCCTCAAATTTTCTCTCGTGATGAAATTGGTGATTTTTTAGAAGTAGGTTAAGATTTAAACGAGTTAGATTTTCTTCATGAGAAGCAATTGTCAAACAATCATGCACAAAAAATTCCAATCGAAATGCATGCCCCAAAAGAAATACCAAGAAAAATTGAAAATGAGATTCAAATTTCAAATAACAGTGAAAATGAAATGTCAATTGAAAATAAAAATTGCATAAATGTAGACATAGAAATGCCAACTACTAAAAAAACATGTCAGAATGATAGTAAAGTGTCTGAACATAATTTTCATATTCCTAATGATGTGTTAGATAATCTTGAGGGATTGGTTTCATGGAGACAAATTAGGACACATGCTAATAGATTGTATAGACATTTTTTTTATAATAAGAAATTTAGGTTTCAATGTTAGTTAATGTTGCAACTAATTAAAATGTCTAAAATGCAAAAAGTAATGAGAAGGTTGGAAATTTATGCAAAACCCAAGAATAAAAATGAGTCTTTAAAACAAGTTATATCCCTATTGATAGTGCCTTTGATGTTATTGGAAAGAGAAGTCAGTCTAAAGATAAGAATGTAGCACGATGAGCAATAACAAAAACTTTAGTTAACAAATCAACATTTGACAAAAGATTGATTAGCAACATAAGTGGATATCTTAATGTGAATTATAAGACTTTAGAAAGAGTTGGAAAGAGAAGGGTTAACTTTGAATGTGATCCAACAAATATTTTATAGACTTCTAGTGGTAGACTCTTGAGATGTGATATGAAACTTACTAGTGAAGTCAAAAGTTTGATTGAAAATTTTTGGCTTGATAATACAAGAGTATCACCTAATTCAAGAGATGTTCTTAAATTGAGAATTGGGTCAAAAATATGCGATCCACATCCTAAACACCTTTTGGACATGACTCAAACTGAATTGTTTAAATTTTTTGTAGATGATAAGGTATTGAATATTACCATTAGTCAAAGATCTTTTGAAAAGTGAAAACCATGGTATGTAAGGATTAATAAGGAAAGAATCACATGCTGTTGTAAAACTCATATTCAATTTTGTTACCATTATGATGTATTTTGATCTATACATGGTACCATGTATAGTAAAGAAATGTTGCAAGAACGTGGTATAAAAATACCACCTCAAACTATAAAGGATTTCATATCAAGTTTGTTTTGTAAGCCACCTAATGATCAATACTTTCTTTTCAATGCATGTCTTTCTGGTACATGTGATATGTGTAGCAATCTTTCTTTGTAAGATGAATGTTTGCATGAAAATGTTTTGGCTACTTTTAGATAACAATTAGTTGAGGTAAAACAATTCAAAACTATTGAATATCCATTGAAGGATGGGAAGATTGGAAGAAGGTGTTATCTAGTTACAGATAAAGTTAGTTGTCATGCATTTATGGATGAGTTTAAGAGTGTGATCATACCAAAATATGTTAAACACTCTTAATATTCTAGATGGCTTGATGGACAATTTCACATATGTAAGAATACATTTCCAATTGGTACTATACTTTCAGTTGTTGACTTTGCAGAGAACTATACACTTGCACCGCAAGAAGAGGTACAACCATAATATTACAATTTAGTGCAAGTAACAATTTATGTTCATATAGTTTATAGGCATGCACTTGATAGTACATAGGAGGACCAAAAAATATTGAGAGAGTACCATTTTTATATGAGTGATAATAAACTCCATTCATCTGAGTTTGTCCAATATTGTTTCAAGGTCTTTTATGATAATTTAAAAGAGAGACAAATTCAAATGACACAACATTGGATATGGTCAGATAATTGTACAGGACAATTCAAGAATGCTAGAATGTTCTATTGGTTGAGTAGCACACATAGGCAAACTAACATCCAACCTGTGTGGAGTTTTTTTGAGGTTGGACATGCTAAAGGAGAACATGATGGTGCTGGTGCATGTGTGAAAAAAGCCCTTAGTAGAGAGCAATTAAAATTTGAGAAAAAAGATAAATTCAAAAATGCACATGAGATTGTCGAATGGTGTAACAAATATTTATACACAGGATCAAGTCAGAACTCTACAATCAAATGTTTCTTCTACCTAGTTGAAGAAAAGAATATCCTTTCAAGATATGACTGTGATACAATTAGTGGGTCAGCTAAATGACATTCATTTAAGAGTTCAAATTCTAACACTTGGACTATATGGACTAGGGAGCTTGCTTGTTTTTGTCAATTTTGTCTTGTAGGTGAATGGGAAGAATGTGAGAATATAGAATGGGTTGAAGATTGGCAACAAAGATCATTAGCACCTACTAACACACATTTTGAAGATGATATAGTAAATGAAGGCCAGAATGTTACTTTTGTATCAGAAGACTATGTTCATATTTCAAACCTCATAGAAATTGGTATTCACAATTTAATTAGATTTTTTTGTGATCTCATTGTTCAATTTATATAATTTGCATATGTACTCATGTGATTAAAGTGTTTCTATACTTTATCTTATGTTGTAGGACATGTTTATGCTGTTATTGCGCCTAGTAATAATGATGAAAAACTAAGTATTGGCTTGCTAGATGTGTAGAACCTAATAAAAAATTGATATGTCATCAAGTAGATGATGATGGTTTTGAGTATCCAGTTGGGTCTGTCATTGTACCTAGAACTTGGCTATGTAGATACCTAACAAGAAGAATTGGTTTACCAGCATTTGAAGACTACCAAACCGAAAAGAAGATTTTACACTATTCTCATTTGGTTGTGGCAATGAATATCAAATTAGAAAGATACAAAGGGAGACCTGCTAATAAGGTATTATGAAAATTTTCAATGGACGAGCACGAGACAATCATAGATGCATTGCAAAAGAGAGAGGATGCAGATGGTACAGTGGGATGACTACATTTAAATCAAACACACGTAATTTTTTTCTTTATTGTGTTATTTTTATATATGTACTTATATAATTTAATTACATGTATGTATTTTGATATATGTACTTATATATATTCCTCTTATTCAGGTCTCAATTACAATTTATGCAAATTTAAGTGTTAAAGTGGATCGAGCATCAACATCTTGTGCAATTCCACATAGTGAGTACATACAAATTACACATATATTTACATAGTTCAACTACCTCATATTAATTTATGTGTTTATTAACATGTTTTTTTGTTTTACAATTTTATTTTATAGGACCTCATTTGAAGAGATGTGTTGAACCAATTTTATATTTTGAGTTCGTGCTTCTATATATTTATCATTGATATTGTCTTACATATATTTTGAAATATGTTGTACAAAAAAATTTAAAAACATGAGTTTACTTCTATTTGAAAGTTAAAGGTGTGCACTTGGTATTATAAATTAATTGTCAATTTAAGTAATGGCCTCCTATTTTTACTTTTACATTCAAGCATGTTTAAATTAATGTTTGTTTGAAGTTTCAAATTACTATTGATTGTAATTAATAACCCTTCACTTGTACATTATAATTTAAAGATCATTACTCATTGTATTGATTATATGCTATTGTTATGTTGATAATTGACATGTATGTTTAACCATGTTAACCATGTTATGTGAGAGGGAGGGAAGGAGGAAGAGAGGGAGAGAGAGGGAGGGAGGGATATGGGGAGGGTTATAAGTGCTTCTAATTTATCAGAAAGGGGTCCCATTACAACACCTTAGGACAAATTAGCACCTCTTAGGACCCCTTACAACACATAAGCTATAATTGTAGTCCTAAAAGTAATATTTTCTAATGTGTCCTAGTACATTCTGATATTTCCAAGAGGTTTTGATGGGTCATAGGTGGTCATAAGAAACCTTAAAACCCATTATGAGTCCTTGGAACCCATTCATATCATTAACGCACTTTATGAACCCTTAGAACACATTAATCATCGTAGGATACACTTTAGGGTTGTAATGTGTCCTATTCAATCCTATTTTTTCCTAAGGAGCTTTAGTGGGTCCTAAGTGGTTCTAAGAATCCTTGAGACTAATTACAACCTCCTAAGAACCATTATAACCCATTATGAGCCTTTATAGTCATATTAGTCATCAAGGATTCTTTTAGTGGCAATTAGTCACTAGTTGGCGAATATGTCTCGATCAGGCTATAGAAATTGGCAAAAAAAAACACCGTATACTAGTTGACCGGTTTGCTTAAATTTTATAAAATACTCATATAGTGGTTGGAATGTTCACCACTATTATTACATAATTTCAATTTGGTAGTCGGGTTCTTCGCCCATATTTCTCTTTAATGTTTACTCTTATTCGCCACGAAATTAATTGAGTGTCTCTTTCGACAATCATCATTCGCCAAATTCCCATTTTCCTATGTGAAATTTTTATTTGTCCTAGGACCCAATTCACCATGCATCACACACAATGGGGTCCCAAATTCTCGCCCTATTCGCCCATTCAATTACTTGAAATTATGCGAGCTTCGCCAAATATTAGTTCTTATCATATGTAACGGTCGACCCATTCGCCAAAATGAAAATGGTTTATTTGTAGCTGTCTATTTAAGACATGAGTTTCATTATTGAAACATGCCGAAAGAAGGAGCCTTCTTCATAGTATTGCGATCAATAGAGAACCAGAATGACTACGACTACGAGTCCATAGTATTTTATTGCAGCCTTAATTTGATGGAGATGTCATAGTCAAATTTAAATAGGAAAAGGAGTAGGACTAATGAAGGTGGAGATGTCCAAGAGAGGCCAACAAAATGCAAAAATATATCTTCATAGTTTGGTGGGGGTAGACGCAACAGTGTTGGTCAAAGTAAGGAAGGTACATCATCAAAGGAGCTTGTACAATCTCAACCTACATAGGAGTCCATTCAACAAATTGGGGAGCCTAATAAATCTAGTGATGGAGTTGTAGAACCTGATATCTCTAATGAAGACGAGCTTGAAGAAGAATATCCAGTAAATAACCAGTACTAGGATGAATCAATCGACTTCGGAGATGATGATGGTGCAATTAATAGTAATAGTGACACTAAAGGGAGAGGAAAATCAAAAGAAAAAATTGATTGTTAGTGGGAGATGGCCAGGAGATTTGAATTTGATTGGGCAACAAAGTATCCATTCATTGAGCTCGTGGACAATCCAATTGTAGGTGAGCCACCAGTAGAATGAAAATGTGCAATTTGTAGTTGGAAGTATAAAAAGGAAAAGCGGTTGCAGCTTAAACTAGACACCATAGAGAAACATGTTGGTAAGATTTACGAAACCTCAACTGTAGATGGTAAGGAAATAAAAGTGGTAAGATATAAAACAAAGGAGCAATGTCAACATAAAAGGAATGCTGAAGAATATTATATGTTTCAAAAATTTCAGATGAAGCTTGGTGAAGTTCAAGGTTCTATTAATGCTATTTTTTCAAAAGCAAGTGAAGTAGAAGAACGTGAAAAAGCTATTCAATTAAGTAATGTTTTCTATATTTTGAGCAGACGGCATCCAATGATAGACTATCTAGAAATGAGTGGTTTTTTACACTTTCTGAAAGTTCCTAACTATCCTGTCAGTCATTGGTCGATAAACAGTGGATGGGAATGGGCAAGTTGTATTGCGCAAGTTGAAATAGAGGATGTACAAAGAAAAATAAAAGAGTCAACCTTTATTGCATTGTCCTTAGACGAAGTTATGAAAATAGATAATACGTCATGGGTATGCATGCATGTTTATACTGTACAGAATAATGTCCACCAACCACATCTACTATCTGTTGCTAAATTGAGAGACAATGCGACAGCAAAAACTTTATTTCAGTTAGTAAAGAGAAATTTAATTGAATATGGAGCTATGGATAAATTGACAATAGCGAAGAAGTTGGTCTATGTTGGAGCGAATGGAGCTTCAGTAATGCAAGGTCAAAGGAATGGTCTTTGCACAAAGATGCAGGCTTCTTGTTCACCATATGTTGTTGCCATTCATTGTATTTCCCATAGGATGAATCTTGCTTTTAGAGTTGTGAAGAAGTTTCCTTCAGTAAACAAGGTTGAAGATTTTGTAAGAGAGTTGTATGCATATTTTTGTCGAAGTCCCAAGCGTTTTAGGGAATTTCAACACTTTGCTGATGGAATTACCGATGGAAACAAGCTTCTAAAAGATGTTGATACCAGATGGATCTCTTTGGATGGACCATCGCATCGAGTATTTTTTGAATATCAATCTTTGATTGGACTGATGTACGAAAATCGAGACAATGCAGAAAATCAGAGATGTCGCGACCTACTTCAGAGGTTAAGCAATATAGAGACACTTTTGACTTTGGCATCTCTTCTTCCCATGCTAGAAGAAATGAGGTTAATTATGAAAAAAGCCCAGCAAAGAGCCATGTATATTGCAGAATATGCTCAGTTGCATAAAATGTCATGCCGAGCCCTCGATAGTCTCTATTGTACAGACCTAAATTTATCTGATGATAGATTTAATCACTAGTGAAAACTAACAGATTTGGATGATCCTGATAATTATTTAAAGATTGTTGAAAATGGAGATTTATGTGTTTGTGTAAGGGGATTTCAGATACCAATGTACTACAGTGCCCCAAAGAAGCAAGCTACAAGAGTTACAAGGGAAGAGTTTACCAAGATTGTCGAGTCTATAGCATCTACTGCAAGGGACATAGCCTATAGAGTTTCCTTTGAAATAATATCACGATTCCCATATGATCAACTGCTTGAGGCCATGGCAATTGTGTTTCCTCAATATTGGTCCTTCAACAATAAGGAAGATTATCATAGAAGGCTGTTGATTTTGATAAAGGAATTTTACAAATCTATAGAATTCAATGGAGTGACTATCAATGGAATATTAGATGAGGCTCTTCTTAGATAGCAATCAAGAACCTTTGCAAGGACCATGAAGCATCAATATCAATTAATGCATAACCCACATGAAGAGGGCTCGACAACAAAGCTTTGGACAGAACTAAAATAGAGCACATTGTTGCGTGAAGAAATTTTAGAGTACTTCAAGCTTGCTGATCTATGTCAAACCATGATATTGGGTTCAGTGGAGGATGAGAGAGTTTTTAGTGCTTTAGGCTTCCTAAAATCAAAGCTAAGAAACAAACTAGATAGGAATTTGGAATCATGCTTGAGGGTATACACATCTAGGTATAACGTCAATACTTTTCCTTTTCAAAAAGCAATGGAAATTTGGAAGAAAAGATGCAAAAGAAGAAGGGTGGGACTGGGCAACACCATTAACCAATCTCCTACAGCGACTCCAAGTGGGACAAGTACAGTTGGCAGTGGCACTAGCCATGGGATTGGGAGTCATAGAAGTGGAGGTCAGAGTGAACTTGAAGTTGAAGAAGACACAAAAGAAAATGAAGAGAACAATGAAGCAACTGGACTACTAGAATTGGATGATGATGACAACATAGAGATGAATTAGAAAATTTAGGAAATTTTTGCTAAATTAGCAGTGGCAACCAATAGGTATTTTTTGAACTTATTAACTACTATATGATATCCTATCATTCAATGTTCATTTTAGAAAAGCAAGAAATTAGAATGTATTATGTTTCATCATTAAAATTTGAGAACAAAGAGTATTATTACTGTAGAGTGTAGTTTATATCATGTCATCAATGATCATTCATATTTGAATTTGAAATTCCTGAATGAAATTTTGTTTTCTATTTTATTCATTTATTCAACATACATGGAATTGGAAAACATGAAAATTAGATAGAATCATAGATTCAATTCCACAATTAATAATTATTAATGGTTTTCATTTGCAATATTCAGCTAATATGGTACAATTCTTGTAAGCCAATGATCCTGAATTCCCTTTTATAGAAACAAGGGAGCAACAACAACTTCAGGTCGATTTTCCTACTGTGAAGTCTCAAAATCTAAATCAGTAAGACATCTACAAGTCTACAACATCTCTACAACTTTAGTTGTACATTTCTGCATTTGACAAGCCGGTTTAGTAAATTAGCAATTTTAGCATAGGCAATAGCATTTGCAAGACTGCAACATTGATCCTGTTCAAAAAAAAAAGTTCAAACTTGTTACTTTAAACTCAATTCTAGAGTCTAGACTGTAGTATGTAGGATAATATGAAATATATTCATATATAGTAAAGATATAGAGATGATTGAATCTGAAAGTACTTTCACATACAAACTATAAGTTTCTATAGTATGCTCCATTCTTCTTCGGTTGGAAGGGCAAAATTTTTGATGTTATGGTAAATGACCTGCATTCTTGTCAGCATTCCATACTTGGAAGAGTGAGTTTCAAGCAATGTTCGTTCCACTAGTGCATGCAAATTTGTGAATGTTTTGATGCACTTTGCAATGCCTTCATGAGTTCTGTCCTTAGGAAGGTTGCCTAAATTAGAAGTTATTTGGTTGTCCAACTTTTTTTTGTAAACTTCTCTTCCAATGAAACTCGTTGTTGAGAAATCAGGTCCAGGACTCGGTAAACCAAGAGATATCAATTTTGCTATTTTATTGTTCATCTTGGTGAGCTTTGGCCCAAATAAAGCAAGAACTTCTTTTGCTTTTGTTAGTTTTTGACATTTATGAAATACAAAGGTTGCCTTTATTATTGAACCAATGCGGTCCTAAATTCCCTTGCTTGCCAAATGCCTATCAGCAGTACTTTTGATTTCTTCCATAATTTGCTTTGTAGTTTTCTGTCTCTGACCAAAAATTTTGTTCTCCTCAAGTTGCTCTTTCAGCTTCCCAAAAACATCTGTAAGAGCTTCATAGAGTTCAAACCAATCACACAACCTATCAGAAAAAGTCTTTATTTGCCCCCAGAAGTAATTTTTTATTTGCTTTACTATATTATTTACATGGTCATTCAAGCCATTTTCATATTTTTTAATAGTATCATTTGCCTTCTTTAGGTCTTCTTTCATTTCTGAGTACTGATGTTCACTATGTTTTCTTATTTGCTCTACTTTATTTTCCCATCCTTTTGCTTTCTCTTCCCACTCTTTTGTTTTTACCCTCTCATTTTCCAATTCTTTATTTAACTTATTGTTTACATTTGTAGCATTCTCCAAGTTTTTGTATAACTTTGTTGAAGAGTCTTTTTCATCCTGGAGTTTTTTTTCCATTTTTTCCAAATTTTCCCTCAGAGTTTTTAGTTTTGCGTCCATTTGTTCTTACTGTTCAGTTGCTTCTTTAGAGCTAGAGGATGAATTTTTTATCCTTTTCTCTAATTCTTTGCACCTGTTTACTGCTACTTTTTCACTTGCCTTTACATTTGCCAAGTCTGCCTTTAACTTATCTATTGTGCCCTGAAGCTTTCCTTTCTCTCTCTCCAACTTCATCATTGAACTATAGACCACTTGGTTAGTCATTTTGGACACATTTATCTTGTCCACATTTTTAATTTTGTATAAATCCATTTGGAGGGTGCTAACTTGAAATTCAGATGGATCTAACTGACTCTCTGGTGGATTGTTATCTCTAGCTGGGGGCATAACAACCATGAATTCCATCATATCTTTATCTGGGTCATATGTGGGAAATAACCTGTTGGTTGCAGGTTCTGCATCATGAGCTATAGCAATTGCTTCCATCTTCATTGTCTTACTATTTTGTCTATTCTTTTTTTTTGATTTTTCATAGTTAGTTACAAATTCATTGTAACGAAAATCAGGATTTTATGAGACAATTGAATGTTTGAATGGTGAAATAGTAGTAGCACTTGCTCTAATGTACGATTTTCCACCAATACCATGAGGATAACCAACACCTAGACCCATTAGTGGGGTTTGTGGACTATTTTGAGGGTTTTGTCCTAAAGGATGGGCAATTGTTGGACTCACAATCACCATTGGCATTGTTGTACTAGTAGTACTACTAATACTTGTCATAACCTTCTGCTTCTTTACACTTTCTTGATCTCCGGGACCAAATTTTTTTGCATCTATATACAATGTCCTTTTTGGACCACTAGTTGTAGTTGTACCCATGATATCTATAGCTGTGGGAGTGATAGTTGATTTAGATTGAATTTGAGTGCTTGGAAGTGGAATTGTAAATGAAGCAGGAACAAATTTAATTAACTGAGATAAATCCAATGTGGATGGAATTGACTGAGTTGATGATTGATCTCCATACCCAAGGCCTAGTTTTTGACCATGTTTTGGTGCTACAGTTGGTGGTTGAGGTGGTAACCAAACCCCTTCTCCACTGGGACCCAGACCACCAGAACCTTGGTAGCCCATTTTTTCTACAATTTTTGCCCCTTTGCTATATAGAAGTTTGGTAGATGCATCAACTCCTCTCTGAATTTGTGTACTAGATGAGGGATTCAAAGAATCCTGGTCATCATAATCATCATCAGTATCACTATGATGTGCTTCAGGTGGATGCTCCTTATTCCACAATTCGTCAAATATTATATCCTCTTCAACGTCATCACGATCTAAAGAGGTCTTTGGCTCACCGAGATTCTTCCTCATTTCCCAAAATTGAGAAATTTTGCTTCGACTCCATCCAACATCTATACAATCATTCATTAGCTCTTTTGAAATAGGTTTTGTAGATGGTTTATCAACTTTCTTGTAGAAATTGGATGATGTCATGCCCTGCACTTTTCCTTTTTGTTTGTGCAATGCCATTATTTGTGATGACAATTCCTGTATTGACATATTATTTTCAGCAGCATACTTCTCCATCTATTTTTTGACCTCCTCCTAGGAGTCCATGTTTTTAAATTTTTCAATCAAAGGTATACTTTCATGTTGATATTTTCTTGCAGAAGTCCCAATGCCCTTAAGCCTTGCTCCAATTATGTTCAGTGGATCATACTGCCAGTGACTATCAACATCAAATCGAAAAATTGAAAAAAAGGCTTCTGCCACTTTGAATCCTCTTCTCTAAAATTCAAACCCTCCAAAGGAGAATGGCAAGGAGGGAAATATCATTTTCTTTTGCTGACCATGAAATAGTACATCTGTGCTCTCCATTTGTTGTACATATTCCAATGCAAATACCCTCTTTGTTATATGTATTGGAAGTTTGTAGGGTTCTACCCATGAACCGTAAAACCTTAACATAATGTACTCTTCCATTAAGTACTAGTCAGCCAATTGTAGTTCACTTCCGAGTTGAATGCAATTTCTACAAGTAACAAGCAATCTAGGCATTGGAGTGCCTGTAATTTTATGGTACATTGGTGCCAAAAAGAAGTCTACAAAATTGTTGTAGTTCCTTCTGTTATCAATCAACCTTATCTGAGGTGTCCACTCATATATTGGATTTTGGCCTTGAGTCTGACTGCAAAGCTTGTTTGCCTCAAATAATGCACGATGCTTTGCTAGGAGAAGATAGCACAAGTAGGTTGTGAATCTAAATGTCTTCTCTGAACCTCTTTAAATCATTAGTAATTAATCTTGCCTGAAACGAACAATGTGCTCAATAAAATAATATCTTACTGGTTCTTTTTAAAAATGAATATGATAAAACATTTCAAGAATGCTAGCATCCACTTGTTTGTTACTATCCAATCCCAAACAAAATGCTAGCAAGCAAATACTGTTCTGTGCCCATGGCACAAAAAATTCAAAATCATAAGGAGGCATTGGATTTGCACTCAGCCTACAACCGCTTGTTTTTTCTCTGATATAAGAATCTCTCTGTTCTGCATCTAATTTTTCATAATCATCTGCTAGCTTTCCCAGGTCAATATGTACGTTTGATTGTTGTTGTTGAAACCCTAGGTTCAACAGACTAGCAAATTCACTCTCAGTTATGGAAAAAATTTCCTCTCCTGAGTAATTTTATTCACAATTGCTTTTCTATTTTCATCATAATTTTTGGCGCAGAGCATAACAATTTCTGGGCAAGGGAATACTTGAGGTAATGCCATGTGTGCTGACCTAGCTAGCCATAGTGCAATTTTATTTGCAATTGCATTTACACTAGGGTTAAATGAACAAAATTTTGAAGCCTTATTTGGATCGTTCCACTTGTTTTCAAGTGCAAATCTTATCTCCATTATACCCTTATTTCCATGAATAACAGGATCATGTATATCATGGAATAAATCACTGAAACTTGGTGTTTTAAGCATATTGTGGAATTCTATTATTTTACCCATGTTCTTCTTGGTATTTGTTTTTCCCATCGTGGTAAATATTTAAACACAGCTACAAGCCTACAGAGGTGATTCAAAATTAAAACCTTATAGACTAAATTTTTTTATATAATATAAATAGTAAAGTTGTAAAATTTAAAATGCGGGACGTAAATTTTCAGGATTTTAGTAGTTACACTTACCTGTTCACATTCACGTTGCCCTTAGTTTCAATTTTTGTAGAGAGCTGAGAGACTGTAGTTTGTTGCTTTCCTCGGACCACAATCCTCAACCTTGAAATTAAGAATCTGTAACTTTGTTGCACTGTAACTTTGTAAATTGTAATTTGTAACCCCTTTCTAATTTCTAAATCTGCAGACAATGTATAACTGCAAAATTAAAGAAACTTAACACGCAAAAATTGTACAATGTGTACTCTATAGTCTATAGTTGTCACACTTGTCACACAGGACACTTTCAGTTTAAATGTGAGTGGAATCGTGGACCACTAGTGTTAACTAACCCATCATAGTGTATTAATGTCATTCATAATGTCACTATTAACTGCAAGTGGAATGTGATTATGTCAATGTGTTAACTGAGTAGTGACACGTGTGATGATTCCGGGACGTGTTTGAAATGACAGAGTTTCTTTTTCCTTTCATCCTAAAACTCAACTTCGGTCGTTGATCTATAAACATCCAACGACATTGGTGAATGGTGTGGTGGCCCCGTGGGTCATGGGTCCCACTCCCATTAACTAAGCTAGTCAAGTATAAGGATGAATAACATCACGAGTCAGACATGTCAGTGTCACGTCGTCACCAAATTGAAACTACATTGTTATTTGTTGGTCGATCGAGGAGTTTAGTGACACGTGTTATGTTTTTGGGACGCGTTTGAAATGACAGGTTTTCTTTTTCCTTTCATCTCGAAACTCAACTTCGGTCATTGATCTATAAACATCCAACAACACCAGTGAATGGTGTGGTGGCCCCGTGGGTCATGGGTCCCACTCCCATTAACTAAGCTAGTTAGGTATCAAGATGACTCACATCATGAGTCAGACGTGTCAGTGTCACGTCATCACCAAATTGAAATGACATTGTTATTTGTTTGTTGAGTTTAGTGACATGTGTCATGATTTCGGGACGCATTTGAAATGACAGGGTTTCTTTTTCCTTTCATCCTGAAACTCAACTTTGATCGTTGATCTATAAACATCCAACGACACCAGTGAACGGTGTGGTGGCCCTGTGGGTCATGGGTCCCACTCCCATTAAATTACGAGTATAGTTAGTAAATTATTAAATTATATAACTGCAATGATGTATATTAATTAAAATAGTAAAAAAAATATAAATAAACATTATAGTATCATGCTAAATTAAAATTAGATGACGTCCTAAAGAACATTTATCATACCAAACATATTTATCAACTAATTATACATGAGATATAGATAAAATTATATAATTTTTTTAAAAAAGAGTTAAATTGATTAATTTCAATTATTAAATTGTTTGATATATCTTGTTCAAGTGATACATTTATGCAATTGCAGAAGCAGGACAGTATTCTTAAGGTTAAATATAATGCATAAAAAAAAAAAAACATAAATTAATTTTAAAATAACATTTATGCTTTAAAAAAACCAAACACACTTATAATAAATAAAGTTGATAATAGAGCAAGCTAAATAATTTGAACTTTATTAAAATTGATACAAAATTAATATTATGTATTTTAAAGTATAAATTAAAAATATCAATATAGTAAAAATTATATATGTTAAATAAATGTATAATCTAATAAAATTATGTATATAAATAAAAAATAATTTTTTTTTTATTAAAAGCATTGGTTTAGATATGTAAAAATAAAAATAATTAAATTCTAATTTAAACTTATATACAAATAAAAATAAAAATAAATATGAAATTAAACTATATATAAATAAATATGAAATTAAACTATATAAAAAATAAATTTTGAAAATTGACAATTTAAAAGAGTTAAAATGTCTATACTTGATTAAAATATCTATATTTGAATAACACTTTACAAATTACAAAGATAAACATCAATTAAAACTAATTGTCTTTTTTTTAAAAGTTTATCCACTTGTCACAAATGTGGAAAAGATAAAATTGAAATTAATGCATTCATTAATAGAGGTGTTAGAAAAATGATTTAAAAAAAAAAGTTTATCCACTTGTCACAAGAAAATATAAGGTTGCAATTAATGCTTGCATTAATAGAGGTGTTGAAAAAAATAGTTGTATTTTTTATGAAGAAAATTGAATTTTTTCATTGCCTTTTTCATCATGAACCAATAAAGTTTTTAAAAAATTGTATTTTTCAATTTAAAAAAAAATGCAAATTAATAAACCTTTTGCACACATTGGTATATCAATGAAATTTTTAGATTATAGAACTAATATGGAACTAGGTGATTCCATTAGTTTCCTGCCAAAGGCAGGAACTAACAATATTTTATATTCACATAGGCTTTTATAAACAATTCAATAGAAAATTCAAAAATGCAAAATATTGTAATGTTGCATAAGTAAGCATAAGAAGTTAAAACAATGAAATACAATTTTATATGGAACTGAAGCTCCAAAAATTTCATTGATATTTTTTGAAATTTACAAATTTACAAAATCAGGGGAAAACTCTAGACTCTAGAACTACTGTACTATTCGTCATAGAAACCACCAGAATTGACCATGGTTGTGAATTCTTGTAGCCAGTTGTTGCCATCTTCCACTTCATCCAGAAAAAACCATTTTCGAAAAAAATTCAACCCAATTCTTGCGCATTTCCTATGGTGCTGCAACTGCCCATCAGTCAAGCCCAGTAAAAATGGTTGCAGAACCACATTCTGGCCAGGTTCCAGAAGCTTGTGGACTTCACCCACCCAAGGGATCCGCACTCCTAAAACTGCATGAGCGACAATTTCAATGTCATCGCCCAAATATACTACTTTAAAAATCTTCCTTAGGAGCAACACAATTTCGGCCCTTGCTTCTTCGAGGTCAAGCAGGGAGGCTAGAAATTGTGACGTAATGTCACTGTTGACACGATACCGATTCTCATTCTTCAAAAACTCACACCCCAGAACCATTTTGACAACAAAAATAACAAACTTCACCCTAGAGCATGGAACAACCTCATTGCAAATTGACAAGAGGTTTTCCTCAGGAACGTGACCTAGAAAGGCCTTCTAGTTCTCTTCCAAAGTGCATCTCAAGGGAATAGGGTTGTCCATCTTTACTGCAAAGTTCAAACTCTAAGTTCTAGCAGACTAACACCAAACAAACCAGACCTATCAACTACCAAAAATGAGATGAGCAATGATGAAAGAAGTAGCTCAATCGCCTATAAATAAGCTTGGTGGGCAGGAAGCCAGGGATTATTTGTTTTTTTTCATCCGACTGCCAATTCAATTACATTGAATTAGCAAATATTCTCAAATCTTGAACATAATTGCAAGTACATGCCGAAAAGGCCAATTGTAATTAAACACTAATACCGTCCATTGTCCTATAATGCGTGTGAAGCCACTTAACCGATGGAAAAGGCCAATTATAAATCTTGTAATTAAGACTAATAGTACTATTGCTAGTGGACTGTGGCATGTCCTGTAATGCGTGTGAAGTCACTTAGCCGATGGAGAAAGCCAATTGTAAATTGTAATTAACAGTGACAAGACATCAATATAATATCTCCTGCAACTTAAGTGATACACACTGGACAGAAACGTGTCACAATTTCAGACACTTGAACAAGGTCAAGGCTTCATTCTAGATGTTTGGTAGCGTACTAGTGAGAGAATATCACTATCATTGACATGGCATTTAATTCTTTCTGGGTGCACTGTACTCTGCATATAACTTACCTTGATACGTGTCAACATTCTAGTGACTACCTCAACAATTTTTCTTCCTTCAAGACATGTTGGCCGAAATTAAACCTCAACCATTGATCTTAGATCATCAGATGGTCTGAGTTCTCAAATAATACATTTAACATAATTACAGTGGTAGTAGCAAAGATTATGCTTCCATAATGTACGATCAAACAACCACGTCTTTAAACCATCACTTACCAGTTGCCAATAATTTATGTAAGTTGGTATGTTAGGTTAGGCTACTTATTTCCCATCTTTTGAAAATAGGCATACCAACTATAACTTTTTGAAAACCATTCGCCATAACAAATAAATTAATTCAATTATTTGGAAAATAATTTCGCCACCTTTTTATAAAAAAGGTATCGGTTATTAAAATATTTGCCAACCAATATCCATATTTCAAAACATAATTTTCCATCAATATTAATAATTTTATTTAAAAAAAAATTATAATCGCCATTATTTTATAAAAATTGTCTAAACTATTAAAAAAATTGCCACCAAATATCCATCCATTGACGCATAATTTGCCAACACTATTAATTTTTTTTCACCCAAATGACATGTGATTCGCCACAATTTTATAAATTTTGGAAGGGGGGGGGGGGGGTTCCTTAAAGTTATCCTTGTTAGTCATATGTTCTAAAGGGACATTAGGGATTTTTAGGACCCATTAGTACACATTAGGTCTCATTAGGACACATTTGGATCCAATCACACACATTAGGATCCATTAGACCCCATTGAAACCTCTTATAACACATTAACCATTTGCAAGACATAGTAATGTGTCCTAAGTGGTCCTAATATCTCACAACGGATCACGATTGGTCCTATGTGGTTTGAAAGCCCATTAATATTGTTTAGGGTGCACATTATGACCATTTAAAACATATTAAAATCCATTAATGCCTCTTAGATAATCTTAACAGGCATTTAAGACACACTAATGGGTTATAATATGCCCTAATGGGTCCTAATGTGTCTTAAGGGGTTCTACTGTGTTTTAAGTGACCCCATGACCTTTTAGGACCCATTAGGAACCCTTATAATCCATTAGGGGCCATTAGGACTCATAAGAACCAATTATAATCCCTCTGAACACATTCACCATCATATGATACACTACTATGTCCAAAGGCATTATAATAGTTCCTAAGTGGTTGTAATAAGTCCTAATGTTTCCTCTTGGATTTTAATCTATGGTCTTAATATATCATGAAGGGTCATAATGGGTTCTTAGTGGTCCTAGGACATCTTAAGGTCTATTAGGATCCCTTAGAAAACATTAACTATAATAGGACACACAAATGAGGTGTTAATGATTCTAATGTATTATAAGGGGTCATTATGGATTGTAAGTGGCCCTAGGACCCATTACAAAACCTTAGAATATATTAGGACCAATTAGGACACATTAAAACTACCTCAATTTGATGTGATATTTATCCACTAATCTTTTTTGTATCAGTACTAATGCTCTATAAATAGTTAAAATTATGTCAATTAGGATTAAAACTTTAGGTCCTAATTTTAGATTAATTTTAGGTACGTTATCCATACATGTGTGTCATAAGGGGACGTAGGAGTCCTAATAGGTCATAATATTTCTTATAGGTTCTAATAAGTCTTAATATGTATTATTAGGATATAATAGGTCTTATTAGGTAATAATAAGTCTTACATTACCAAACAACACATAAGATCCCCTTATGATATATTTCTAGGTACTTAGATCCATATTTGTATTAAGGGGACCTAGAGAGTCTTACTCAGTCCTACTATGTGCTATAGGTTCTAATAGGTCTTAACATATCTTAGTACATAATAATTAGTCTTATGTTAACATAAAACACATAAGGACTCCTTATGATACATTTCTAGGTACTCCAATTCATATGTGTGTTAATAGGACTTAGGGAGTCCTACTAGGTCCTAATGTCCAAAGGCATTATAATAGTTCCTAAGTGGTCTTAATATATCATGAGGGGTCATAATGGGTTCTTAGTGGTCTTGGGACATCTTAGGGCCTATTAGGACCCCTTAGAACACATTAACTATGATAGGACACACAAATGGGATGTTAATGATTGTAATGTATCATAAGGGTTCATAATGTGTGAAAGGAAGGGTACCATCCATCATTTCATAAAAAAAATCTTCAATCTTTACCTAAATTTTATAAATTTAAATTTTTAGGATGACAAATATTTATTTAATAGTAGGTCAATTTTATTTGTATGAATCTCAATGAATAAATTTGATGTGATATTTATCCAATAAGCTTTTTTTTATTAGTACTAATGCTCTATAAATAGTTAAAATTATTATTCATCTAGCATATATACTTACAAAATGTTTCATATGTTCATGAATAAAATATGTTGCAATAAAGAAAATGGTTTAAATACTTAAAACATGATGAAACAAAATAATATATACTACATACACAAGCATGATAAGAAGTCATAAAACAATAGTACATGGTCTAACATACATCATAACATGATCTACGAAGTTAAAAAATACATATATAATATAGTTTTAACTGTCCTAACACAAAGTGTATCAAAATATATAATATGTGTCATAAAAACACAATCTATAGGTGCCAACAAGACCTAATCTATCTGATTGAATGTCCTCTTTACTCCATGCGAAGAGGACTCAGATGGATCATCCTATGTAATACGAGTTGTCTCATTATGTGGGACATCTTGTGAGGTAGATGGATCACCCTGTGTAACATGAGGCATGTCTCATCATGTACATGCTTAATTGAAATGGGTTTCAAAATCTAGCTTGCAAATAAATTAAATATTCACTACATAATAAAATAAATACCACATGAGATGGGTGTCCCTCAGTAATGAGAGGAGGTGCACTATGAAAACTACCAAATGCAGCAGTAGCGAGGTCTTGTAATTTACAATACACAGATTTTTAAAATTTGATTTTAGAGCATAATGAACTATACATTATGTACATAAATCACAATACTGACCTCAAAGGATGATGTAGGTACCTCCATCTGGCTAAGTCTTGTGCTCTCAGCAACACTCATGGTGACATAGTCCTAAAATTATGGATACTTAAATGTTGAGTCAAAATTATATATACATGAATAATTACAAAGTATGCAATCTAAAAAGTACATAATTTGTACACCATAAATTTAACATGTATATATATCATACTTGAGTACTAGCCAATGTCATAGATGTGTCTACAGGTATGCTAGCATGATAATCATAAGATGGAGTCGAAAATAGACTATATCGAGGCTTGTATGGATGAGCACGGTCCATCTCCTATTCGTCAAATCAAAACACATAAAATATACATACATGAGTCAAAATTGTTTAGATTATAATTTAATAACAATGTACATACATAAAAATAGTACAAATTATTTGTCTTTAGTCAAAAGTTCTTACTGTATGTATTTGAGGTTGTGCCTCAGTGGTAACTAGAGTAGGACCTGTACTAACATCAAATTGTGTAGCTACGGATAATCCCTACAAAATTAGATAAAAAGAACATATGAGCACATGTTATTAAATTTGAGTTCAAATGTACATTTTTATAGTTTAATTCAAAGTGTATACCGTATGAGGGATGCCAATGTCTGTAGGTCTCAAAAAAAGACTATACTGCCTCCTAGGATGAACAGTATCATCCATCCTCTGTTATTTCAAAAGTACAAATTAATATGGTTACTACAATTACACATCTATGTAGTGTTAGGATAAACCACAGACAGAAATAAAAACTACATGCAAATATAACCAATAACAAAAATAATAGAACACACAGAAATGAACACAAGGCACCAAGATTTAACGTGGTTCACCCAATCCCTGGGCTACGTCCACCAAACAGCAAGTCCGATCTTATTACAATCCAGTGATTACAACCTGATTACAATCCGTAATCCCTTACAGCTCAATACCGCCGCAAGAACCAATTTCGTATCACCACACATAAAAAATACCCAACCCTAAGCCCCTTTTATACAAGTATTAAACCGCTTTAGGGTTATAACATGTCGGCCATATGTCGGCCATAATATGTCGGCTACCATGTCGGCTACCATGTCGGCTACTTCCAAAATTTTTTTTTCGGGGACCAATTGTTGGGCCCATTTGCCGTTGCACCAAAAGCCATGACTATTAGTGAACATGGAACACCACATAATTAACCACCTGTGGGCAGGGGAGCGCATCGCATCACCCAACAATCTCCCCCTCGACGCACATACCAGGTGCTTACGCGGGTCAAGAAGGCACTAGGGAGATTTGAACCCATGACCAGGCCAAAACTAGGCTCTGATACCACTTGTTAGGATAAACCACGGACAGAAATAAAAACTACATGCAAATATAACCAATAACAAAAATAATAGAACACACAGAAATGAACACAAGGCACCAAGATTTAACGTGGTTCACCCAATCCCTGGGCTACGTCCACCAAACAGCAAGTCCGATCTTATTACAATCCAGTGATTACAACCTGATTACAATCCGTAATCCCTTACAGCTCAATACCGCCGCAAGAACCAATTTCGTATCACCACACATAAAAAATACCCAACCCTAAGCCCTTTTTATACAAGTATTTAACCGCTTTAGGGTTATAACATGTCGGCCATATGTCGGGCATAATATGTCGGCTACCATGTCGGCTACTTCCAAAATTTTTTTTTTCGGGGCGATGCCCCGAACCCCACTATTTATGAAGTATGTACAGTACTTTCCTGATCAGTCACCACAAACTAACATGTAGAAAGTAAATAATTATGTGTACTTTATATTTAAATTAAAACTAAAATTTTACTTGCTACTCTTGACTCTCTGTCGACTCTCCCTATTGCATGAGGTCAACAAATGATGACACATCAATCTCGTCACTACCATCACCATGGGCAACATATACGTCATCATCAAAATTAGCACCCTCAGCATAATGGTCATCATGCGCCACATCAACATCACTCTAGGGGCCTGCGCATATGCCCCCACAACTAGTACAAATATGTCTAAGTGGACGAACATGTCTCGCCTGTGTCCACTGCTATACTAAATTGCCTGAAAGGGCACTCAAAGAGGTAAGAGTAGATGAAACTACTCGGTGATGGTGTGGAGTTGGTACAATAGGCGTAGGAAGAGGTACAAGGGGTTGAGCTCACCTATGGTTTCTCATTCTATCACTCAACTTTGCCCCAGGCCTATCCTGAGGCATCACTCCACCAACCCCCTGAAATGCTTTCATATAAAAATAATTGGGTTTCAAACCCAATTCAAACTCAGTCCATAGCTTCCTAAGGAAGTACATGGGCACCTCATGATTAACATGTGGTGGATCATCAAATACCATCCACCACCGCTCCCAAAAATGTGCTACTATACGTGGATGTGTGCACCACCTAATAGAAATGTGAGGCTTCTTCTCATTAATCTCCTCACTCGTCTTAGGGTTTAGAAAATAGCTTTTAAAATTTCCTTTAACTATATTGAGGTTATGAACCTCTCTATATGATAAGCCGTCAAAATAGAAGGCACACATGTTTTGCCTCCATAATCTAAATGAATGAATAGAAAAATCTAAATGTTTTATGGAGTGAATGATGCCTTGCATGCTATCTACAAGGTGTAGTAGGTGAGGAGGGGGGTGGGTCTCATGTCGGATAGCCTCAATATCATGCATGAGGTCATTAAGGTTATGCCTCATGCTCTCACAGAGCTCATCTATGGTGGGTGGTGGAGGTGGGGGTGGAGGTGGAGGTGGAGGTGGAGATGGAGGGGGTGGAGGTGGGGTGTGGGTGGGGGAGGGGTTGGCGGCGGGTCCATCAAATATAATCTAAATATATGTTTAAACAACATTAAAAATGATAAAATTACTATTTAATAAAATTTAAATCTAAAATATCAATTAAATATAAATGGGCAAATATTTAAAATCATATGAATTAAATAAATAAAGTTAAACACTTAAGTCTAATTGAACATTAAATACCAAATTTAACTCTAATCATAAAATAATACTCCATAAAAACTATATAGGTTACTTCAAGGTTTCTTTTCTAAAAATAGGAGCCACCTAGCTAATTGCTTTCATGTACACTTATTTTGTGACACTGGTGGATTTTATTCTCATTATGGATTATATCTTCATCTCAGGATCAAACAAAGTTAAGATTATGGCAAGGTTATGGTTTACAATTTTGTTATGTTTACGATTTTCATGTCCTCAATTTTCCTTATGAGCTTACACGTGCCTTAGAATTAGAATTAAATGAGAGAACATGGTTATTTTAAACCCTCTAGAAAATGAACTTGTTTTGATCTAATAACATTTGAAGAAGTATACGATCAAATCTCATTGTGTGTCCAACATGGTGATGAATCATGTTGAATTTTAGCCCTCTAGATTACTATGGGCATTGTATGCCTACTATGGGCATTACATGCCTACTTTTGGTGGTTATTTTATGGAATCCTCGGATAATTTTTTCTTACATTGCCCTTTCTCGATGGACAACAACTACTAATTAGTTTTAAGTTCGGGTGGTCATCAGCTATGGAAACTAGCCTTATGTAATTATTTAAGAGTTGACCATTTTTGTATAAGGTTTCATTTGTTGTGTCTATGTAGGAGATAAGTCACTCCATAGTTATTTGGAATATTTGGCTCGAGAGAAACAATAGGTTTCTTTAGGAAAATATCATCAACAATATCTAATGTCATTCATAGGATTAAGCAATATATCTCTAAGGTTGTTATGATATATGTATATAAAAATATTAATCATCTTAAGACATCCATACATTAAGATAACTTTACTCACAAAAATTTGCCTCTTTAAAATCCAACCCTTCTCGATGGTCTAGAAAAAAAGTCAATAAGTATGAATCTTTGGCCCAAGTTGTTTGGTCTCCTTCCCTTGTAGGGAGTTATAAGTTTTTTGATGATTCTTTTAGGGTTGATCCTAGTTTGTCTTGTGATCATCTTGTAAAAATGGATTTCTCTAGCTCAATCATTAAAGTCATATCTAATAAACTTCATGTAGTTAATTTCTAATCATGTGGATAAAATAGAAGCTTTAATCTTAACTATTTCATCTTCTCTTGCATCATATATCAAATATTTATCATCAAGGGGGATTATATGGTCATTTATCATGCACTTTTTTATACAATAAATTATTCTTAGAAGCTTTAATATTATTTGGATGAGGTTCCTTTTCATCTCCATAAATTATCTCAATACAATTTTAAACTTTTTTATCATGAACTAATAATATTGCTGATTTTATAGAAAATAATACCAATGACAATGATCTCCCTTTGGAAGATATTGAGGTGGACTCATTACCTTATTTCCTATCACTCTTCCATTTTCTCCATAATGACCAACTATCATGTTCATCTTTATATTCCTAACTTAAATGACTACAAAATGCACCTTGATATAGTCTTGTGCACTCTTGACAACTTCCAAGGATTGGACATCTTTTCCACTTTCCACATTGACACACGATTAGTCTCTTGAAGGTTATTAGACCTTTCATAAGATAAACTGATCACACTCTTGAAAAATGGATAAAGGAAAGTAATTGCATGTTGAAGAATTATTATACTTTTGGATTCATCAAAGAAGAATGGAAAAGTAATTGCACTAAAGAATTAAAGAATGGGAAATTCTTATATGTTCGATAAGTTGGTTGTTGTTCTATATTTTTATTTTTTTTAAAGATTTCAATTCACAAGTGAATTTAAGATATATTATTTGATTTTAAATAGTGAATATTATGGCATATTGAATTTAAAGAATTTGAGATATATTATTTGATATAGAGGTAGATAGAAGTGTTAAGTTTCAGGATTTGCACCCTTAATTGAGCTGAAAAAGTTCAATAATCTTTACTTAACATGGGAATCATTTCACTTTGTGAGACTGGCTAATGAAATGAAACCTCTGGGTTCTAGGCCGGCTCCTATTGAATTCTTCAGTGAAAATCTCTAAAAACCCAATGAAAACTTGTAGGGAAAAGGTAAAAAATTGCTGAAAGTAAACCTAAAACCTAAAGTTTAAACTAAGAAGAGGAGGTGATACACCAAAAGTGATTATGAAGATGTAAAAAACATGTAACAGAGAGGATTATATAGCTATATGAGATGCAAATAAAGCACAACTTCCTGTAAAGACTTGCATAAATAGTTTATGATAAGGTTCCAGTACTGAAATGACAAAAGGAGGACACACTAACACCTCACTTCGATTAATTTCACCTATAAACACATATCATAACCTGAAAGCAAACTTACTTTTCTACAAACAGGTGCTGGAATGAGACAAAAAGACAAGGAATAGTGAAACATTCACAAGTTAACCCATCAAATCATCCAAAAGGTGTACACAGAATTTGCAGAAAGGAAAAGGCTTAACAACAAACTCCACAAGGCTGTCACTGGTATTATGTCTCCAAAATGATGAATTACAGACCCTGTAATAAAGCTTAGGACTCAAAAAAGAAGTCTCCAAAAAACTCTATCATAAAATTAGAACTCCCTCAAAATGAGTTACAAAACTCAATAAATACAATGCCCAACTCCTTGGGTTGTATGCAGAATGATAGCTTTAGAATCAGGGCTTAGAACCTTCTAAAATAATGATCTTTTGCCAAAAAAACTCCATCCAGTCATAAAGCACCCTATGACTCACTTAAAATATCTCTAAAAAGGCTTTAACAACTAACAAATGTCTCTTAACTATCATGATAAAGCCAAACTCGACCTCAGAAAACCTATATTCCCCCCAGATGTTCCCAACTGATTTTTGACTTAAAGACCATTACATGAGCATACAATGAATCTCTTCTTTTATATGGAAAATAGGAAAAACATTAAATAATTTATAAGTTATCATTATAATGTTTTTCCTTTACAATATTGAACCCATGTAAAATGAAATAATAAAACAGTCCCCTTTTATTTCTGCATTTTAAAACAAGACAATAATATTAAGTGATTTATATGTATCATTTAAAATTATGTCTTTACAATATTTACACCTATGCAAAAATAAGATAACCACTACAAAAACCCCTATGGCCTAACATCAACCACCCCCCTCTCATAGAAAATATAATTTTTTCTAAAGGGATTAACATCCCATTAAAAATTGCATACTCCAAACAATATAGAAAAATGGAAAGGGAAAATTACAACAAGAATAACCCTAACACACTTTTTCATTTGGCATGAGTATTCTGAAGCATCGAGAGGAGGAACAAGGGTTTTTTGGTCTCTGCTTGCTGCCATGTTTGAGTTGCTGGGGCATACCTTGCTACTGGAGGTATAGTGTCGCCAAGGTTACACCTGTTGTATTATTAGTGCTTCTTGTTGTAGATATACATTCCAGCTTTAATTGTTTTACATCTTGAAAGCTTTGAGTTCACTACTGTATGGGTTTGAATTTTCTGTTATGTTTCTTTGCTCTAATTTTAAAGGTAATGGGTAGCTTGGAAACACTTGATTTTTCCTTTCTTTTGTTTCCTTTTCATCGTATCAGCAAGAGAGGCACATTTTTCTAATGAGAGTTTGTTGTTATGAATTTATATTGCTATTCAATGAATCTATATTGTATTTCCATTGTCAAATAGACAACGCTAATGCCGTCTACAGGGTTTTCTTTGTTTGAATCCGCCATGGGTTTTGCTGGAAGTTTTTTTCCTTTCTGGCTTTATAAATCTTGGTCAGCATCTTTGGCACCCTCACTGGCATCAATCAAATCAAATGCAAAAGACCTCATCTAATTTTACATATCTATAGTCCACCCCTCACAGTTGATTGGCAATACCAAGGTGTCAATCCTTTCAGTGATAGATACCACAAGTGTTGACCATCTCTATATTGAATGGAAGTACCTATACAAGCAACTAAGACTTGACACATCCAATTTGCAGCCTAAGTGGCATCTCCATTTCTTTCATCTTTCTTTATAGAATCACATCCATCTGAAAATGATTCTTGTTTATGAAAAAACTGTCATCAAGGTGTTTTGTATTAGAATATTGTTTAGGCCTCCCACCTTTTTCTTTTCTGAAACTTCCTTTTACGTGAATAATTCCCAACAGAAACTTGATCTATTGGTCCTTCTATTAACATTGTTAACTATGTATAGTTTGAATTAATTGTCATAGTGATATGGAAGGATATTCCTGTTGCACATTCACAACTGTAGGTTCAGCTTTGGGTCTAACTTGTGCATTCATAAATCACATAGGAGTTTCTTCATCTCTGCTCGCATTCAGGAATGAATGGTTGGGTACCATAGTTTGTTTCTTTCTCATAAGTTTACCACGTCCATCTCTATAATGGTATCTCTCCAAGTACACAAGAAGTAATGACAATGTGATGATCTCGTTCATTCTTGTTACTCTGTTGAGACAATGCTTGGATACTCTTGTAGTTGTAGCATATTTGAGAATCATTTTATTATCCTTCCTTCTTGATTATAGTTGCTGCTCCTTGCTCAAAGCTGAATGTTGTCTTTCAAATTTACTTTCTATAGGATTTTTAGGGAACTTGAGAAAGAATGTTCATATAACTACTTGTATGATTGTCTGCTCATGATCACACACTTGTATAATTGACGCAGGAGCATCTTGCATGGGAAAATTATTGAAAAAAAAAAATTGGAAAAAAAAAAAAAAAAAATCTGGAGGAAAGAGAAAGTGACGAAAATTAGAGGAGAAATAATTAAAAAAATAAAAAAGGGGAAAAAGGAGAAAAGAAAGAAAAATAGGATTTCTATTTTCAAGGTGCATAGGTGGCATAATAGAAAAAAAAATAAAATAAATGGTTGTCATTCCATTTATCGAGGTGTGTGGGTAGAATTCTAAAAAGTTATGAATATTGTAGAAAGTTGTGGATATTGTAGAAAGTTATAGAAGTTGTAGAAGGTTGTGGAGAAATTCTAGAAGGTTGTGGATAAGTCATGTATTGGGTGGTCAGTGCCTATTTAAGCAAGGCATATGAGCATTTCTAATCAAGCTCGAGGAGTAGAAGCTGAAGGTGAAGCTTGAGAAGTGGAAGCTCGAGAAGGAGAAGCTCGGGAAGTAGAAGCTTTGGAAGGAAAGCTTGGAAAGGTGAAAGTTGTGGAAGGTGAAGCTTGGAAAGCTTGGAAGGCTTCAAGGTGTGAAAGAGGAGGAAGTGAAGAGTGATTTTTCTTGAGTCTGTGGATAGAGTGCCGAACGTGAGGCAGTTTACAGTAGGATTGTGATGGACTTGTGAGTGTGTAGACAGAGCGCCAAATGTGAGGCAGTTTACACTTGGATCTTGGATAAAGTTGGAGAAAAGCTAGTGGCTGCGGTTTAGAAACAAGGAGGTTGCTTGGTGGCTTGCGAGCACAAGTTGAGATCTCAGAGCTTTCTACCAGAGTGTGGATCTGGACTAGCTTGGGTTTGGATTGGATCTTGAGAGATCTTGTAGAAATGTTTTTGTAATTGCTAAGGATTTTAAAATTTATTAAAATTTCTTGGGAAGCATTTATTCTCTTTTTATCTTCATATTGTTGCATTCTTGGTTGAGTTGGTAAGGGTGGTGTGGTACTTCGTCAGTGGTATCAAAGTGGCCCATCATCAAGTGGTATCAGAGTGTAATGTCATTAGTGGTATCAGAGTGTACTTCATCATTGGTATCAGAGTAGGAGTTCCTGAGTGTACAAGCAGATCATCGAAGTGTGAGGTAGTTTGTACCAGGATCTTGGTTAGGTGAAGTTTATTAGAGTGGGAGTTCTTGAGCGTGTAAACAGATCACCGAAGCTGAGGCAGTTTGTACTAGGACCTTGGGAGGACATGCAGATTAATGGATTGATGCAGAGATGGATGACTGAACTTGTTGAGGCATGATCATAGAGAACTTGTGGATTGTAAATCCGTTGTCCTAGACTTGTGATGTGGTTCCTGATTGTTCGTGCGAGGTGGCAGGTTGTGATTTGACTTGCAAACAATTTGGTTGTCACAAGGAGTGTGGGAAGGATTTGTTGCAGAGGGTTTACAAAGATCTTGGAAGATGGCTCCAAGAGGATTGGACCCTAAGATGATTGCGAAAATCCATGATATAGTGGAGAGGAATTTTTCTAAGATGTTTTCTTGGTTGGATGCTAGATTGGCTGATCAAGCTAAGAAGGTCAAGGTGGAAGAGGATGGTTTTGCTGATCAATTTGTGGAGTCTGATGCAAAACTTGCAGAGCAACTAGAGGTTGTTGCTAAAGATATTCCTAATGTTGTTGATGTTGGGATGGAGACTGGTTTTCATGATCAGTTGGTTGAGTCTGACATGGAGACTGTAGAGCATTTGGTTGTGAATGATCTAGTTAATGTTGGTGGTAACTTGTATGTTGTAGAGCACTCGGTCATGGATGATCCAGTTGTTGGAGGTGAGTTATGTATTGCAGAGCATCTTGTTGTGAGCAATGAGGTTGTTGGTGTAGAGAGTTTGGCATGTGTTGATGGAGATCTACATGTTGGTGCTGATATGGAGTTTGTTGTTGTTGATGTGGGGTTTGTTCCTATTGGTGTGAATTCACTAGTTGCTAATGTGAATGAGGGTTTGTTGATGAAGAATTATGTTCAGTTTGTTCCTAGGAGTGAGCATGCTAATTGGATGGTTGAGATTCTGGTGTTTGATAGAGTAATGCAGATGTGGAAGATTTGCATGGTGGTTTTCTTATCCTTGTTGAGGTGGAAACCTTTGGTGAAGATGAAGATGGTTGTAGATCTTTCTTTTTGGCATCAAACTGTGGGACACACTTTTCTATCTACCGGGGGAGTTTGATGCAGGAGCATCTTGCATGGGAAAATTATTGAAAAAAAAAAAAATTGGAAAAAAAAAAATCTGGAAGAAAGAGAAAGTGACGAAAATTAGAGGAGAAATAATAAAAAAATAAAAAAGGGGAAAAAGGAGAAAAGAAAGAAAAAGAGGATTTCTATTTTCAAGGTACATAGGTAGCATAATAGAAAAAAACAAAAAGATAAATGGTTGTCATTCCATTTATTGAGGTGTGTGGGTAGAATTCTAAAAAGTTATGAATATTGTAGAAAGTTGTGGATATTGTAGAAAGTTATGGAAGTTGTAGAAGGTTGTGGAGAAATTCTAGAAGGTTGTGGATAAGTCATGTATTGGGTGGTCAGTGCCTATTTAAGCAAGGCATATGAGCATTTCTAATCAAGCTCGAGGAGTAGAAGCTGAAGGTGAAGCTTGAGAAGTGGAAGCTCGAGAAGGAGAAGCTCGGGAAGTAGAAGCTTTGGAAGGAAAGCTTGGAAAGGTGAAAGTTGTGGAAGGTGAAGCTTGGAAAGCTTGGAAGGCTTCAAGGTGTGAAAGAGGAGGAAGTGAAGAGTGATTTTTCTTGAGTCTGTGGATAGAGTGCCGAACGTGAGGCAGTTTACAGTAGGATTGTGATGGACTTGTGAGTGTGTAGACAGAGCGCCGAATGTGAGGCAGTTTATACTTGGATCTTGGATAAAATTGGAGAAAAGCTAGTGGCTGCGGTTTAGAAACAAGGAGGTTGCTTGGTGGCTTGTGAGCACAAGTTGAGATCTCAGAGGTTTCTACCAAAGTGTGGATCTGGACTAGCTTTGGTTTGGATTGGATCTTGAGAGATCTTGTAGAAATGTTTTTGTAATTGCTAAGGATTTTCAAATTTAATAAAATTTCTTGGGAAGCATTTATTCTCTCTTTATCTTCATATTGTTGCATTCTTGGTTGAGTTGGTAAGGGTGGTGTGGTACTTCGTCAGTGGTATCAGAGTGTACCTTCATCAATAATATTTGGTCCAACTTCTCTATCTCAACACTCGGCTACCATTTCTTATACCCCTATTTACCATAATCTGAGCATGTATTGTTGTTCCTCAATTATCGTATCAACATCCTTAGCCATTTTTTGCTTCCTGTAGCAAACTTTGATGGTAAAGGATTGCTTGCATTTCCTTTCCTTTAAATAATAGCGCCATAACTTCTTGAAATGTACATAAGAAACATTTCTCTTTACTAAAATAGTTAGAAATTACTTCATTTGAATTCCATCATTAAGTAATACACAATTATAATTAATGTCGATCATGTTCTTGAATAGGAATGCAAAGAATATCCTCTATGACAAATGGTAACTCTATTTGATAAGCCATTCTTTCACATTTATTTTCATACCTATGCATGAGTAGTTTCTTTGTTCTTTTTCTGATATATAAAATACCTCTATCATATTCCATACAAGGACCCAGTTCATATAACTCAGTAGGATAAGGCATCTAATGATACTCCCATTGTTCCCAAGCTCCACTAAGAGTAGATGTTGACAAATTAATTCCAAAGTATTGCCCAGTTTGAGCTTCGGCTCAATTTTTAGTATTCATTCCACATCCACAATAAAGATCACAAACCATATGCCTTCTTGCTTTCTCCATTTCTGTTTGTGAATAGCAATCTGGAGCTTTAAAATAATGCTTATTTGCTGTAAATTTTTTATTTTTATTTATCTTGTTGCAAGTTTTATGAGGTTCGAGCACGGGCTCGTGACACTCATGAAACTATTGTATTGTGATTGCAAGCTTGTTCATATCAAAATATTACAGTTTATGCCTTTTTTATCGTTTGAGCACTTAGAAGACACTTGTTGTTTTTATACGTATTTGGAATAGGAAAGATATTGCATATGTGGGTAAATAGTTGCATATAATCAATCATTTCTTAGATCTTAAAGATCTAACTCCACTTTTCCCATGTAGGAGAACGAATACCCGAAGCTTGTCGGATGAAGAGTTGAACCAGGAGTGGCAACAAAGGACATTTAACCAGTCAAAGTCTGAAAGGCAATGACTGGTTACCTCTAACTCTACTTCCTTGTGCTATATTTCTCTTATTTAAAATATGTATAGAAGTAGTAGTCAGACTCATGGCTTGTGTGAGATTTGCATTTTCAACATTTTCCTTCATTTCATAATTTGTAAAAAAAAAAAAAATTGTACATATCAGTGATGATTTATACGATGAACATGATTTCTCATATGATTGCAAAATGATGAAATATAAATGAATAAAATGAATGTTTTCTTCTACAATTATTTTGTGATGTTACTTGAAGTAAAATTTTCAGCTTGTGTAAAATTTTGGTGACAAGAAGTATATATGAAGAGATGTAGATAGAAGGTTTAGCATTTAGACCATAACTTAGTTAGTCTAAGGGTTAAGAATTTAGGATATAAAGGTTTAGGATAAGGGTTAGACTTGACATAATTATAATTTAAAACTTAATGTCAAGGTTTAATATTTTGTAAATTAGGCGCATGTAAACATAAAATGGATGTAATCATGAACTCAAGTCACACTAAATAAACCCTACATGATGCTAGAAAGCTATAAAGTGTAATGAGATTATGATCTTGTAATACATGGATTAGTTCTCAAATGCCCATAATTCACTCAAAAGCACTTGCAAATGACCTCGAATGATTTACATAGCCTTATTACAAAAAATGTAGATATCTCAAAAGCTTGAGTTGATGGCACATTTATAGAAATCTTTGAGAGTTCAATGGTTTGGATTCATTCTCCATGAGTGGTGGAGGTTGAATCCTTGATTGATCAATACATGATTAAGCTTTATTGGTGGGAATTAATTTCATTTTCCATTAGCGATGATATGGATAATTGATCATTTTAATTAATTCATTTAATTAATAGTTCTAGCCATAGGATTTAAAAACTTGATTTGATTAATTATGTTAGGATTAATTAATGAATCAATGCCCCTTTTTAAAAATTGATTTTTTATATTAAATTATTGATGTTTTATCATGGGCCTCTAGAGAAGGAAGCCAAAGGAGAGCCCACATAAGAAGATGTAATTAGGGGACTCTAGAGAATATTGAGAGTATCATAGTACTAGGTGATAGTCTAGACATAGGTGGTCATCTGAGCTAGCATGGTAATTGATCATGACATGTAGATTGTAGAGCTAAATTATCAACTAAGGATTACATAGGGTGAGGCTATTTATCATAACTTTAGAGAGGCTTACTATTATGATGAATACTCAACAACTATTCTAGTGGAAAGACAAGTTATTCACTTCTCTATATATTCTTAGGCATCCAAGGGTGTATAGTCCCTCGTACTCGCACTGATGTTCCACCTCCACCTCTTGATGGTGAGGGAGGGTTATTTAATTAGATGCCTGATTCCTTCTTCTCTTCTAATTTTTTTTTATGATGTATCATTTTGAGACCTTGATATTGATAATGCTTTGATATCACTCATTTTTTGATATTTTGATTATATCACCCCCATACATTGATAGTATATGTGATGATTACAAATATTATTTATTCTCATTACATGTGTCATGATTAATTTTTCTAGTTTATACATGAGATGCTCCTATATGGTGTTTTTCTTTTCTTATAATATCATGTTATATATAAATTTACCTAAGTACCCTTCTTCATTATATATGATGGATGTAGTAAATGACATGTCTCTATATGATTCTTTTGATATGATATGCATGGATAATATGATGAAATTTTTAAATCCTTCCTATGCAATAAATGATGTAATTAAATATGTAAATGTTTTTAGATTCATACGACATGTAGATGTAGATATGATGCTCCTCTAGGATAATAGTTTATCATTTAAGGTTAAGATTAAGGTTTGACATTTATAATTAGTACTTGGTTCTTAGGATAGTTATTCAATTATTTATATATTAGGGTGTAGGTTTTAGCAAATTAAGATTATGGTTAGGATGACAATAAGGGTTATGATTAGAGTTTTGGTTAAAATTGGGATTAGAGTTAATCTTAAATGAGTCCCAGCCAAGGGATCCAAAGAACTAATCTAAAGTTTTACTAAGCAAGCAATAACATGTACAATAATTTACATAAAAAACATAACAGATTACATTCCTTAACAAGCACATTTATATTTCATTTTAAAATAATTATAAGTACTAGAAGTAAAATAAATAACACATCCACATGAAAGAATAACTATGTGAGTTCAATCAGTGCTAGCAAATGATGGCTCTCGTGCGTACTATATCGTGAGTTAGGGCACCTGTGCCTTAGCTCTGTCTCGAGCTTCCTCTGTTAGCTACACTGGTGGGTGTTTGGGGGTTTGAAGGGTGCTGAGCTGGGTGAAATTTTTTTGTAGAATCATGGACTGAGGCGTGCTCCGAGGGAGGAGTTTTTGGCTACGCATGGGGAGGAGTTTCTTGCTTGCTGTTCTCTACTGTGCGTGTGCAGTAGATGGGGTTGTGAGGGATTTTCTTTCCCACAGCTTTATTCTATTTATTAGCATGAAGGAAGGAGGAGTCTAAGTGAAGTATTGAAGTCGGGCAGGATTGGATTAAGGGTAGAGGGTTTTTCTTCCTTATTCTTGGCTTTTGCAAATGGCGGATGCTAGGGCGGAGACAACAATGTTGAGCCCTCACATGGATTTTCGAGCGGCTTTAGGTCCTAGGTACTCAAATCAAGGGATGAAAACCTTTGAAAAAAATCTATTCACTCCGACTTTTGGGAATGTCAATTTGGGATTATCTAATGGTTCAAGGATTATGAAGACCAATGGTTGTCTTCAGAGATGCAAGGAGAGGCCAAAACTAGTGGTCCCAGTTGAAATGATTGTAGATGATGTTGAATACTATTCACATCATTCCCTATATTGTAAGTTCTTAGGGATGAGGGTATCCTTGCAATTCTTGGAGGTTTGGGCTTGGAGGACCTGGGAGCCGAAAGGAGAAATGGAGATAATGTTGCTGGAAAACAATTATTTCATGGTCACTTTCAATTGTATTGCTGACCGCAATAGGGTGTTTGAGGGAGGCCCTTATTTCCACAATAAGGTGGGGTTGTTTATCAAGCCATGGTATGTTGGCTTTAATCCCACAGAGGAGCTACCTAATTGTGTTCTTGTATGGTTCTGCTTACCAAGATTCCCAGTAGAATGTTGTCGAGAGGATGTGTTGCAGCTTTTAGCCTCAATACTTGGAAAACCTGTAGGGACTTCATCACAGACATTGGGAAAAAAGGTAATGACTTTTTCTCACATTTGTGTTGAAATTGATCTAAGTAGACCTTTACCAGATGCAATAGAGATGTGTGTGGGTTCTTATTCTTGGGTGCAACAATTGGACTATGAAACGTTACCTTTTTGTTGTCACCTTTGTTGAGAATATGGTCATTTGCAGCGAAGATGCCCAAGGAATAAACCTTTGGAATCCCCTTTGTCACAGCCTGTGAGCAATCCTCTTGAGACAAATAAAGGGAAGGGCATTTCTCCTGGTGAGGCAGGTGCTTCTGATGGTTTTGTTCTAGTTAGGGCTCAAAACCGGAATAGGGGTCAAAAAAGGTCTTTTAAAGAAAGGCAAGAAGATACCTTTAATAGGTTTGAGGTGCATTTTGGATGATCTTAGCCAATAGGAGGTGAACCCAGGTTTGACTAATTTGGACCATGGTCTTGTGGATGTAACTCAAGTGGATCCTATCATCGACTCTACTATGGATCACCTAGGGGAGGAGTGTAGGCAATTGATTGCTAATCAGCAAAAGGGGACTTCCGAGGTGCAAGAACCCTTGGCCATTGGTACTATAGCAGACATGGATTTTCCATCTACTGGGTAGTACATTGGCTCAAGTTTGATAGTGAAGGTTAAGCCACTTCCCAAATTGGACGTTATGCAAAAAGATATCAAAAAGGGTGGGGCAGAGAAACTTGTTAAATCTAGCTGAAAAAAGGACATAGAAAATATTAAATTAGCTGGTGAAAATTTAGTGGAGTCAGGGGTAGTTAAGCCTCTAGATTCTATTTTTTCATGCCCCTTGAAATGATTATTTTGTCATGGAATGTGCGAGGCTTGAACAACAGCCCTAGACAAAAAGCAGTTCATGGGTTAGTCAAAAAACAAGGTCCTGATGTCCTCTTTTTGCAGGAAACTAAACTATCTATGGAGAGTATGCAAGGTCTAAAGCTGAGGTTGTGGAGTAGTGGTGAATGTCAATGCATTGGTGCTCAAAGTGCTTCTGGGGGTTTGGCTTGTTTATGGAATCCTCAAAAAATTTAGCCTCTTTGGTGGATTTCTTCTAAATCCTCTCTGTCCATGATTGCTACCTACCTTGTGACAGGGGAGGTCATATTGTTGTCCAATATTCATGCTCCTACTAATCTCTAGGGTAAACAAGTTTTGTGGTCCCACATCAGGATGATTCGAAGCATGTTGCCCTTTCATCCTTGGATCTTAGCTGGAGATTTCAATGCTATTTGTGAGCTGGATGAGAAGTGGGGTGGTACAAGAAGATTGGAGCCTTCTATACTGCTACTTCAAGACAATATTAATACCTCAAACCTTGTGGATATCAAGCCTAGTAATGGACAGTTCACCTGGAACAACTGGCGAAGTGGAGAGTTTTGTATTGCAGAAAAGTAGGATTGGTTCCTGGTTTCTTGTTACTGGATTGGAGGGATGTGGTCATCTTGCTGTGAGATCTTGGAGTGGAGAGGATCAAACCATTGGCCTATTAAACTATCTACAAAATCAACTCGGGTTCTTCGAAAGCCTTCCTTTAGGTTCCAACTTATGTGGCTTCGGGACTTATCTTTGTATGATTTGGTCTCTGATTGGTGGAAGAAAGGTAGACCAACCTATGGCACTGCAATGTATATTTTTGCTAAGCTTCTTCAATATGTTAAATTTGAGCTCAAACAATGGAATCATTTCCACTATGGGAATGTCTTCCTAGAGAAGGCAGGGGCCTAGGTTGATTTGGATGATATCACAAGAAGGATAAGAGAGGAGGGAGTAACTGATGTTCTACTTCAGGACGAGACTCGGGCTATACAATTGCTTAAAGAATGGGAATTGCGAGAGGAAATGTATTGGAAATAGAAGGCACAAATTGAGTGGCTTCAGGAAGGGGACAAAAATAAAACTTTTTTCTTTAACTTTGTGAAAGCTAGGAGACATGGTAACTCTATTGTGGGGTTGGTGAATGATAGGAGAGAGCATCTTTCTTCCTTTCTAGAGATGTTTAGGGAGGTAGTGCAACACTTTGGATCTCTCTTTAGAGAGGACTTGCAAGGGGGTTCCCCTGAGGAAGTGCAAGTTCTTACATGTATCCCCTCTCTTGTGACCGAAGATATGAATCAACAGCTCATGAGCGATATCTCAATTGAGGAGCTTGAAGGGGTCATTTTTAGTATGAAGAAGGGGAAGGCACCTGAACCTGATGGTTTTCCAATTGATTTTTTCCAAGAGTTTTGGGATATCATTAAATTTGATCTCCTAGCTGTGGTTCATGAGTCTCAACACAATAAGCAGATGTTAAGGGCTCTAAATGCGACTTTTCTTGCTCTTATCCCCCAAGATGAGAGGGCTGAGAGGTTGAGTCAATTTTGACCCATCTCTTTATGCAATGTCATTTATAAAATTATTTCCAAACTTATTGCAGACAAGTTGAAGAAGGGACTTGCTGATTTGATATCCGAGGAGCAAAGTGGTTTTGTTGTAGGTAGGCAAATTTTGGATGGGATTGTTATTGCAACTGAGGTCATCCATTCTATGGCTAGATGAAAAGAAAAAGCCATGTTTATCAAATTGGATATGGCCAAGGTATATGATAGAGTAAGGTGGTCTTTCCTGCGGTGAGTTCTTAGCACCTTTGGCTTTGCAGAGGATTAGATTCAATGGGTTTGGAGTTGTGTTACTTCAGTCTCTTTCTCAGTGCTTATTAATGGGGGGCATTCTGAGCTTTTCGGAGCTTCAAGGGGGCTTCACCAGGGAGACCCTCTCTCCTCGTATTTGTTTATTCTTTTGGTAGAAGGCTTGGAGAGATGGATTAAACAGAATGTGGAGTTTGGTTCTATTCAAGGTTGGAGGTGGGGTGGAGCCTTACCCCCGCAAACCCACTTGCAATTTGTAGATGATACTGCTTTGATGGGGATGGCTACCATGAGGGAGGCATCCAATCTTTGTAGGGTCTTTGATGTGTACTTGGCTACTTCAGGACAATAGATCAATGAAGGAAAATTGTCCATCTACTTCTTCAATACTCCGGGCTCTATTTAACAAAGGATTGCTCACACTTTGAGATTTCAGATTGGGAATCTTCCTCTGAAGTATCTTGGCATTCCCATCTCGGTGAGTAGGCTCCCTAAGGAGTCATGGCAGGGTATTTTGGATAAATTTCAGGTGAAAGTTAATCACTGGACTCACCGTTGGTTATCCTTTGCTGGTCGTGTTCAGTTGATTAAGTCCGTTGTGCAGGCTTTGCCCATTTATAGATACATGCTCCAGGTTGCTCCTATGGGCTTTCTGAAGGATCTAGACTCTATGATACGCCAATTTTTATGGGCAGGCAGCTTGGATACTTCCAAATGGAGTTTGGTTAGATGGGAAGTGGTGTGTAGTTTGAAACAACATGGAGGACTAGGCTTGAGGCAGTCGGCTTTGACAAGTGAGGCATTGGTTGGTAAACTTTATTGGCAATGGTGTAATGAGCAGGATAAGATCTAGGTGATGGTTCTCTCTCAGAAGTATCTCCCGGGGATTCCTCAATCTGATATTTTCAGGTTCCAAGTATCCACTTGGGGGGAAGGGGTCTATGATTTGGGATACTTTAAAGAAAGGGGCTAAGCTTATTAAGGATGGATTATTTTGGATTTGCAAGAGTGGGGTGGAGGCCCAATTCTGGTCAAACTTTTGGGATGGATATCCCCCAATTTTTCTCAATTTCCTAACCTTGCATTTCTTGGCCAACAGTTTCGGGAGGTAGGCTGGTCTCAGGTGAGTGATTTTAAGTTGTTTTCCCCCTGTGGTCAGATGGGAATGGCTAAATGGAAGTCCCCAGATGAATGGCCGGTTGCTGATTTATAGGAGGAATGTGCTATGTTACAAAATATCCTCTCTAATAAAAGGTGTTGTTCACTCTAAGAGGATGATGTGCTTGCTTGGTCTCCCAATTCTAAGGGGACTTACATTGTTGCATCTGGGTACAACAGATTAATGTCTCAGAAGATGTTTCTGCCTAAAGTGCAGTGGTGGAAGAGGGTCTAGGACAAGCTATCTTGGCCGAAATGTAACTGTTTTATCTAGATGTTGGCTTGGAATAAGTGCTTGAACTGGGATATAATTCAGAAGAGAGGATTCCATGGCCCTTCTATTTGTGTTATGTGTGGGAATAATGAGGAAGATTCTTCCCATTTGTTCTTTTGGTGCTTTTTTGCCCTACAACTTTGACATTTTTGGTGGGGAGTTTGGACAACCCCTTGTGTTCATGCTTCCTCCTTGATTGAGTTTTGGCAGGGGATGGGATGCCCCCCTTCTATGACCCCTTTTCTGCAGGAGGTGTGGGCTGTGGGGCCTATCTTCTTATTATGGCAGATATGGCTGGAGTGCAATCGTAGGATTTTTTGTGGAGAGCAGAGGCTAGTGCAACAAATTTGGCAAATGATATTGGGCATGATTCAAGAGATAGTGGAGGCTAAGTGTGATGTGGAATTACCTTTGGGAAAATGAGACACAAAGTTGGTGGCAAGATTGGGGACTTTGGGGTCTTCTTTAGCGTTAACCAAAGCTAAGAGAAGGTGTCATGAGAAGGAAAAAATTGACAAGGTTGGTAAATGGCAACCTCCCTCCTATGGGGTCTTGAAGATCAATACTGATGGATCTTCAAGGGGTAATCTAGGACTGTCTGGGATTGGTGGGATTGGTAGAGATGCTACGGGCTTAGTGGTTTTTATCTTTTTAATCTATGATGGAATTCAAACCATTAACCTGGTGGAAGGGTTGGCTATTCCTACTGCTCTTGAGAAAGCTCATGCTCTAGGATGGAGAAGAATAGTGGCTGATGTTAATTGGAAATTGGTTGGGACTGTGCAACAAATTTTGTAGATTAGTTCTTTGATGGAATAGTGACCTTTGCCCATATTCTAAGGGAGTGGAATAGGGCAACAGATGGTTTGGCGAGATGGGCTTCTAAGCATGCTGAGGGATGGAGGATTGAGGAATGGGAGTTGGTTCCTCAAGAACTCTGTTTGGACTTAAGGAGTATTCTTGATGAGGATAGGATTAGGAATGATGGAAATTGATGGTGCTGGCTATTTTTATCTCTATTTGGGGCTATACTTTTGTTTCTTCTCGGGACTTTAGGTCCTTGATTTCTTTGTATTAGTGCTTTCTAATATTTAATAAAGTTTTTACCCCTTTGATTTCAGAAAAAAAAAAAAAAAAACTACATGAGTTCAATCCATTTAATTAATATAGATTTGTTCCAAATGCCAATTGGCAATTTAATTCAGAATGCACAATCATCCACTGTACATGTCATAGGGTATGAAGGGCTGAAATAATATACATTTATAAAATAGTTTACATCATCCATTTTCGATCCATGAAACAAAGTACAATACAATAAGTAAAATCATTAAATACTAAGTTTTGTGTTTGGATCCCTTGGTGATGTGTTACGTAATTAAATACTTAGTTATATGTTTAGGGTTTTATTGTACAAAACTATATGGTTAGGTCAAGGTTATAGTTAGTTTAAATACTTTCTTTGTTATATGGTTTACAAACTAATCTAGATAATTAATCACTAGTTATTTGAAATCAATATTTATTTGTAATTACATGTTTAAACAATGAATTTAAATCTAATCTAATCATTCAACATTGTAATAAATACATAAATTAAATACATTTTAAAACATCTAAAATAATAATTTTTAAACGAACATCTACAAAACTATTATTTAAATTAACAAATAAGATAACACTCATTAAAAATGTAAATTTACAATTTTACGTATATTAAAATTGGAAAAAAATTAAATAATTGACGTACATATAAAATGTAAAACTAAAAATAATTAAGTAAAATAGTACAAAACAAATTAAAATACCTAGTATATTGGAAAATAGCAGCAGGGGGTAGTCGGTAGAGGTAAAAAATGGGCTCCCGTATCGCTCTCAAATCGGGCTCCTATTTTCTAGATGTGAAAATGACCCCCAAAACGGATGAAATTGGGTATTCGTAAGTTTTAAAAATTAGGTACCTAATTTGTAAAGGTATCGGGCGACCAATTTTTAAGTGGTTCGAGCACCCGATCTGCTTTTCAATAATCAGGTACCCAATATTTGAATCATGGATCGGGTGCCTAAACTGTGATTTTAGAAAAGGGTAAACAATTTTTTTAAAATCAGGTACCCATTTCTAAGAAGTACAATTCTATGGATTTGACTTCGACAGAATTGTGACCCAGCTTCTTGTGGGTACCCTGCAATAATAGTACATGTGGTTGTTCTTGCAACAAAGACAGATAGAGTAGAATCCTATCTAATAGTTGAATTTCTTTCACTAGAGTAGCTATTTGTATTTTCGAGATTCTAAGGTAGGATTTAAATTCCAACATTTTGTTTCAAGTTGCTTTCATAACATAATGATGACAATTTCCTTGACTTAGAGCATATAATTTACTTCACCATTTCAAGTTAATGTCCCTAGTTTGATAATGTATATGAGCTTGAAGAGTCATTTGGTAACTAATTTTGAGATGTCCAATCCACAAGTAATGGGTAATAAATCTAGTTTCCAACCTGATTAATTTAGCACGCAAGAGTAGTGGATGCTAAATTTGTTCCCCAAATCATTTCTCGAGATTAGTATTCCTTATTCTATGGATCTTTCCACTCCATCTTCCTAGGATGTAAAAATGTAAATTGACCTATTTCGTTGGTGTGATTTTCTAGTAAATATTCTCTTGTAAATAAGTAGTATACACTAAGAAAGTGCACTACTCTAAGCTCTTCTATCCAAGATATCCCATAAATTCGAACACTTGAATGGTGGCTTAAAGCTCCCTATCCATGGAGTGCAAAGGTGCATTAAAAAGTATGAAATGAGCTCTCAAATGAGCCTAGAGATTGAACCCTTACTAGTAAACCATGCAATGAGAGGTTCCTTAGACAAGAGCAAGAATGTAAGTATCCAAAAGAAGTTCTCAAGTATGCAATGCAAGTATGATATATGCAAGAATGAGATGCACAATGCAACTAGTTAAGCAAATGAGAGTGTTACAAAAGTCATTCTAATTGAACTAGGTGATTTAAGCTATTGCAAAATGAATTAAACTACTTACAAAATATATCTAAGCTAGTATGAGAGTGGTGATGAGAGAATTTAGGCAAGAAGTGGGAATTTCTCCACAAGCTCTAAGAAGATATATTAAGAAGCCTCCAACATAACAATACTAAAAAATGGAATCCTTTGCAAAGAAGAGAGCTCTCTCTTTTAAAGGTAGACAGATGGTTGAGATTGAGATCAAGAAATGGATAATCAAGGGTGGGGGTTGATTTTGGCATGGTCCATGTGTAATAGCAAGTCAACCAATGAAAATGAGTTGACTTTTCATGTGAGAAAAAGTCTTTTCTTTTAATTTGTAAATAGGAAAAAGACTTTATCTATGCACATTGAGTGGGTTAGAAGAATGAAATTTTTTATTTAATTAAAAGGAAGGCATGTTCTTTTAATAAAATATGGACTTAGGATAATATAGTCAAACTGTTAGAATTAATAATCTTTCCTTGGTTGTATTTATTTATTTATTGAGATAAATCAAGGTATCCCTTATGTATTATTTATTTGTCCTCTAGTTCGCATGTAAAGGACATGTCATTCTTGTCTTATTATCCACTTGTGAGGACAACTCATTTTTGTATTTCTTTTAATAAGGAAAATAGATATTCCTCCTTAAGAGGAACTTGACACTTTGCACACACCTTTTATGAATGTGGCATTCATAGAAATGGAAGTTACACATGCAAAGACATGCAACTCCTTTCTCATCTCTTTAAAAAAGGTGCTTCTCTCTCTCATTTTCATCTCGTCTCCATTATTCACATCAAGTTTTTGATGCTATTGTAAATAAGTTATTTTGCTCCATTTCTTCTCTCTCTCTCTCTCTCTCTCTCTCACACACACACACACACACACACACACACTCACACTCATTCTTAGGCATTTGCCTCATTCATAATACTCACAAGGGGTTTTCTTTGCTTTCCCTTTATCAAATCCTTGTCTCTTGTGTTGCTTCCTCATTGATATTGCTCCATTGATCTTCTATCATTTGTATGGTAAAACTCTTCTTGCTCTCTTGGATTAAATCTATTATTTCATGCTATTTCATTTTATTATATTTTATCATTTCAATCACTTTTTCTTACATGGTATCAGAGCTACTAATCCTTGTTTTGAGCTCATGTGAAGGGTTCATTAGAAGAGCTTAATATTGTGAAGATCTTGAAATTTGAAATATTGAAAGTTTTATCTTATTCTTTTGCAGATTTTCTTCTTTCTTATTCATTCTAACCCTCTTTGGAAGCCTTGCTGCCAAAGAGTTCTTCATTTTTTATTTTTTCTAACCTCCTTTGGAAGGCTTGCCGCCAAAGGATTCTTTATTTTTGATTTTTTTTATTGTATCTAACCCTATTTCTGTTGCAATTTTTTTTTGTTTTTTGTTTTAGAAAGGAAAGTACAACAGTTCGTATTTTTCTTATATCTCATAATCTATGATTTGGGTTTGGTTAAAATTTTAACAACATTTAGAAAATATAAAAATATAAAAACCATTTAAATTTCATTTTTATCAAAATAGTATTGCAAAAGTTATTGTACTATATGTGCAATATTATTTGTTTTTTCAAGTTTTAAGATGGCAGATCGTATTTTTACGATATCTCTCAATCTGTGCTCTGGGTTTGGCTGAAATTTTAACAGCTTTTAGAAAACATAAAAATGAAAAACCTTTTTAAATTTTATTGAAAATAGAGTTAAATAAAAAAATTTATCATTCTCTATGTGTAAACTTTTTTTTAAAATTTATTTATTTAGATTTTTAGATTTTTATTTTTCCTGTTTCTTCAATCTGACTGGTGGCTTTGCAAGGAACATTTTAGTTTCTAATTCTCTAAATCTCTTAATAATTATTTAATATTCTTGTAGATAATAAGTCTCACTTTTTAATTTCAAATCTATTATTTAAATTTTAAACATAATTTTTAAATCATGTCGACTTTAATTCCAGAAATCAAGTTAAATAACTCAAACTATCATGCTTGGAAAACTCATCTTTCATTTATATTCCGTTTTAAGCATATTTTAGATGTTGCTACTGACCTTTTTGTAGTTCCTGGTACCTCAGCTACACAAGATGAAAAAAATGCATAGAATACTAAAAATGAGGAAGCCCTTGGCCTCATTGGTATATCTCTTAACCCAAATTTATATATTCTAATTTCTCATTGCACTAATGCCCACGAAGCTTGGGATATTTTAAAGAAAATGTATGACAGGCCATCTGAATCACGCAATATTCAATTGCAAGACAATTTGGAAGACTTGAAGTATATTGATTTTAAATCCATGGATGAATTTTTACTTAAATTTGATTATATTAAAAGTCAACTAATTGGATTAGGCATTACTCTCACTGATATTAGATTAATTACCATTATTTTACAGAAATGTCTTCCTAGACAATTTCAACAATTTCTTACTAATTTTCATTCTCAACTTGCTATTCCTACTTTGTCTAATTAATTAACGTATAGTATTTTTCAAAATTTGTTGCGTCAAGAGGAAGCTAAGTTATTGCAATTTGGTACTCTTAGATCTAATGAACATGCATTTGTGTCTAAAAATCAAAATCAAAATCTTAGATCATCTTATTATGCTTCAAATAATAATAATAATCAAAATTTTAATACTCACAATTTCAATAATAATCATAACAATCATAACTTTAATAAACGTCACAATAATAGCAACCTATTTAATTCTAGATATTTTTTTAACAACAATAATAATCAAAATATAAATCGCAATAATAACCATCCTTAATATCTTCTCACTTGTGTTCACCTTGCATGGAGATTTTAACTGATAACTTATGCTTATTGCTCTTCCAAATCTCAAATTATTTAGGTTTATGAGTTATCTTACACTATTTCCTTCACTATTTAATGATTTGATTTAATTTTACTATGTTCTATTGATCTATCTGCACATGGTTGTAGTTTTATGCTTTTATAGCATTTCTTTATGCTCATGGTAGTAGTTTATGGTTTTATACCATTGGTTTATATGATTTTTTGATCTTGTGTAAGTTGCATTGGGAGCCAATTTTTTCAAGGTTAACCATAGTGGACTCGACAGTTTTAACTGACTCATAGTTGCCTTATCTGGCCCATGGAGTATCCCTCCAACCTATAATTGGTGTGCACTTACTTCAATGGAGTTTCCCTCCATTTGTCCCACTTTGTTCCTCAATGCGAGGATGATATTTTATGGGGATTTCCCTTTCCAAACTCCTAGTCTCCCTGGTGTATGCTCCTAGTTGTGATTTATTCATGGTATGACTTCCTACACCTTGCTCATTTTTTAGTGTATAGGTGACGAGGCTACCATATCTTGGAGTACTCTAATATTGGAGACTCTATTTGAGAAAGTTGTTTTAACCCATGTTGATCTTTTTCCTCATGGCAGTGATGTTGCTTGTCCATGATGGATTTCTTATTTGAAGGCAATATGTTGTTACTCCTCATAAACCCTTCCTTTGGTCCACATCAGAAATCATTCTTGGAAAAACTGTAACTTGAATTATTTGGTGTTTGAGGCACATGTTCTACTTATTTATTATTGTCTCTTATATTTCTTTGATAAATATACAATGTGATAATGTTCTGCATACTTTATTGCCTAGATCGTGGGTCATGTAGGTGATGGAGTCGTGACCCATTCACTTTTAGTGGGATGACTCATTAGTGGACTGCCTATATCCATGTGATTGACTCAATGTTGATGCAGGTTTCATTAGTTGGCCTTGTCTGTGGTCATTTGTGCATTAGTATGTTCCTTTCATGAGAGATTTATTGCATCTATTATGATCATGTTGAGCTTATGACTTATTTTAGATATCATGTTAACTCCATTGCATATTGGTGAACACATTCATTTATCCTCATCTATCTTAGTTCCTCCTTGATTAAATTATTATAACTTCATTTTTTTTACTAACTTCTCCATTCAATGTAATTCTACTTGTGGATAGTTGTCTTGCTTTTTGTTCTCTACTTTTTTTTCCAGGTGATCCATTAAGGAAACTTCTCAATTTTTCACATATGAAGATGTGTCTATGCTTCCACTTGATCACATTCAAAGGACTCATGTACTTCTCTTGGATTTGCAAATGTACCATATAGCTTGAAGATAATCAATTTACTTCATCTTGAAGATTAAGTTGCAGATTGTTGTAAATTATGGGTTTAATACGCCTTGATGTAATCTCCCCAAGTAAAGATTAAAGGGGGGTGTTAGAATTAATAATATTTCCTTGGTTTTATTTATTTATTTATTTATTGGGATAAACCAAGGTATCCCTTATGTATTATTTATTTTTCCTCTATTCCACATGTAAAGGACATGTCATTCTTGTCATATTGTCCACTTGTGAGAACAACTCATTTTTTTATTTCTTTTAATAAGGAAAATAGATATTCCTCCTTAAGAGGAACTTGACACTTTGCACACACTTTTTATGAATGTGGCATTCATAGAAATGAGAGTTACACATGCAAAGACATGAAACTCCTTTCTCATCTCTTTAAAAGAGGTGCTTCTCTCTCTCATTTTCATCTAGTCTCCATTATTTACATCAAATTTTTGATGCTATTGTAAATAAGCTATTTTTCTCCATTTCTCCTCTCTCTCTCTCTCTCTCTCTCTCTCTCTCTTAGGAATTTGCCTCATTCATAATACTCACAAGGGGTTTCTTTTCTTTCCCTTTATCAAATCCTTGTTTCTTGTGTTGCTTCCTCATTGGTATTGCTCCATTGATCTTGTATCATTTGTATGGTAAAACTCTTCTTGCTCTCTTGGATTAAATCTATTATTTCATGCTATTTCATTTTATTATATTTTATCATTTCAATCACTTTTTCTTACACAAACTATAGGCTAAAATTAAATTAATAGATTTTTAGCAATTTGGCCTAGGCAAATAATTAATTAATATAGCAAAAATGTTGAGAAGGGGGCTAATAGTTTAAATGACCATTTTTAGGTGATTACATTTTCCCCTCTTTTATTAATTTTTGATCGATCTTGAAATACATGACGTCAAAGAATACAGAAGCCAAGTAGACAACAATAGATAGAGAGATCTAATTCTACAGAATGAAATACAGAAAGAGATTGCAAGTCCTGATTGTACAACCTGATAGTGATAGTACTGAACACTAGGAGAGATACAATATCATAACTCAAGAAGAGTACTAACACCGAGAAAAGTAGATAGATTGAGAGAAAATAAAAATATCAAATATATGCTCTTAAGAAATAGATAGTTGTAGCAAGCAATGGTAGAGTATTTCTACTCCCTTGAGATTGAAATTGAAATGAGGGATAGGGAATGTAGAAATGAGTGAGATATGAGAAAATTGAGATATAGAAAATTTCATGATGATAGATATGTGATTAGAACCAAAGAGTGACCACAAAGAAGTGATAGAATGCCCCAGTTGACTAGAGTTTGTTGATCCCAGATTGGTTTTGACAATTGAGTGTCAACGCACTTAAGAAATTTTTCAAGTTGATGTCGAGTATAATATAGATGCTGAGTTACAATATGTGTCGAGCCAAAAATTTGACAAGTGCCAAGTCATTCAGTGCTGAGTGACTAATAGATGTCGAAAAAAGTTCAAGTGTTGAGCAAGATAGAATTTAGTATGTGTCGAGCATTAGTAATTAGTAAGTTCCAAGTAACACAAAATCAACATAAAGAGTTTGTTCCTTCACAAAATAAGACGTAAACCATTTTTGAGATGACATATGGTTAAATCTCGAAGGATTAAAAGATAAGATCAAATCTATTTGATTCCCTATGCAATCAACATGCAACCAATCAAAAAAATGGAAATATTTGAGTAAGAAAGATGGATGAATCTCAATTGTAGATTCATACCCAACCCTAAGTCACAAAATCCTTTTAAGGAGGTCATAGCCCCATAATTCAGTGAGTATGAGATAGAGTGTGCAAAAAGAGAATGTATGCAAGGAGATATGCTAATGAAGTTTGAAGGAAGTGAAAGGGGTATTGTATTAGAAGGAGGATAGCATTACAGTAGCAGTTAGCTGAATAGAGAATCAAGGCCAGAACAATTTCATACCAGATCAGTGAGGATCAAACTAGATAGAACAAGGATATGAAATCAGCAATAGTAGATTGCAAGTTATCAGGTCAAACATTCTACTATAATTTCTAATAATTGTATTAGTAGAATGAAATCCTATGGGGATAGGTTGGTTTAACAACCATTGTATAGAATCTTTAATAGGGTGGCATTCCAGGTGAATGTTTTGTAAATCCTTTAGCCAGGTACACTTTTAATAGAGTGTTAAAATCCTTTAATAGGTTAGGATCTAACAATCCTTGTAAGCTTTTAACAGGGCATGCATTTCACAAGGCAGACCATGAGAATGGTCAAAATATGTAACCTTAACAGGTGAAATTTATTGCTGCAATAGTGAAGAGTTACATGTGTCATCCCCACCCTAGTTTTACTTTTTCATTGGAGGGTTTCTAGGTAACCATAACTGGTGTCAAGTGTTTATGTGGGTGCATTTACTTTAGATATTATTTTCATATGATTATACATGCAATGTTTTAAAGTTAAAAGTTTTATTGGTTAAAGTTGAATACTTCCGATTCACCCCTTCCCACCCTCTCAAAAGTATATTTCCAACTTGTTAATTCAAAACAATTGGTATCAAAGAAAAGTTCTCATCAGGGGAAGCCTTATAGATTGGAGAAAAGATCTTGAGATGGAAGTCTACAAGTTGGGAAAAACCATTAAGAATCAGGAGATTGAGATACACCTCTTATTGCAATAGTTGGATGAAGCTAGAAATGCCTTGAGGAATTCACTAAAGAGAAGGAAAGAAATTGCCATAGCTGAGAATGACACTCAATACAAGGAGATTAACACCACAAAGTTATTTTTAGATGGTGAATCATGTGAGTTTGATGCAACAATTGTAGATCTCATGGACAACAATAGAGCATAAGTTGAAGAGATTAGAAATCTCAAGTTGGAGCAAGAATCTCAAGCAATACTACTATGTGAAGTAACTGAACAAAAGAAGAAAGCCATTAAGGATAAGGTCATGATTAAGAAGATAAAAGAATTTTGTCAAACAGATTGGAAGAAAAATCGCTAGAGTTGTCTAAGATCTCAACCATGCAGTTGGATACCTTGAGCCAAATGATGAATGCCCATCATGAGTTGAATGTCAAGGACATTGAAATAACTACATTGAAATTGCAAAATGAGCAGCTCTAGAATGACCTAAAAAAAGAGGAGTTTTTTGAAAGATTCAACAAGCCAAATGAAGCCATCAAGTGCTTTGAGAAACTATTGAAATCCCCTAGATCTAGTAAAGACACATCAAGCTTGGGCTACACAAACATTGAAGAAGGAGAGTCATCCAAGATTGCCAAACAAAGGAATGAAAAAGGTAAGAACACCAAACCCACTTGTCATCATTGTGGTAAGATAGGACATACAACTAATGTTTGTAGGAACAAGAATGCTAGTCAAAATGCTAAGCCAAAGAACATGACATATTGTTACAAGTGCAACAAACAAGGTCATCAGGCACATGAATGCAGAACTAGAACCATACATGCTCCAAGATTTGAAGGACACTGCTACAATTGTTAGAAGTTTAGACACAAAGCCTTAGTATGCAGATCCAAGTCCACATGGTCATCAAACAAGGGAAGAAGTCATGAAAATTCTTACAATTGGGATTACAACACTAGACATGGCTATCACTACTATCAAGAGTATGGACACATTCCTAAAAAATTGCATAAGAACACATTTCAGTGGAAGTTATAGTAGATGGTTGAGCCAAACTACACACTTTAGTTGTTTGAGGATTGGTCACATCAGCAAGCACTACCCAACAATGACAAAGGCACCTAGCTCTAACTCAAACTAGGGAAAAGGTAAGGTAGATGTTGAGCATATTAGAGGAGAGATGAATAAGACATGGAAGAAAAAAGATGGAGGCAACACATCAAATAAAGGGATCACTTCACCTAAAGGGTCAAGTGACCATACTTCATCAAACTAAGAAAGAAGGTATGTGGGACTGATATTTAAATGCTTTATCATACATTAGTTCCTAGAATGAGTTAGCACTTAAAAAGATAGATCAACACAAATAAAGATGCAAGGTTAAGTCTTCAAAAGTTTTCACATTGTTGCCGAGTAAGGAAAGTTGCCTTCAGATGCTGACTGTAATCCTAGTATATGTTGAATTGTCTGCCAAAGTCAATAGAAGCCGAGTTAGTAGTGGTTTCTAAGTAAAAGGAAATTCTTATTGAATCTAAGTAAAGGAAACTCTAGTGTATGCCAAGTGTTGGAAGATCAATGGAGGCCGAGTAAAGTAGAATTGCATTAGAAGCTGAATGGACAGCTGTATATGCACTAAGCATTAAATGCTATGAAATAAAGGGTATAAGGTTGAGTTTTTGATCATTTCTCATCATTACAAACATAGAGTGAGAGCAAGAAGAGCACATAAATTATTCTCAACTAGAGATTGATGCTTTTGCAAAGATTCTAGCAAAGATTCAACATTGCTTCATTGATCTAAGGTATTTACTTAAGTGTTGAGCTACACAGTTATGAAATTTCTATAACTTGAAACCCTAGTTTTTAGAAATGGCATCTAGCTCTAGGTATCCCAAAGACAAGGAACCATTTGAGGTTTAGCTGGTCAAAAATAAAGTAAAACAACCGAATTTCAAACCAAATCCTGAAGTCACCTAAAAAAATGACCTTGTTGGTGCTTTGTCTATTATCCCACCTAAGGTTGTTATGGTGCAAGATGTCAAAAAATGTTATAATTGTAAATTTGGAGCAATAGATGACATGGAGATTAGGAAAGCCTATGATAAATTGTGTGAGAATAGAGTATTAAAGGAGGAATTCCAAATTGTTGAGAGAAAGGTCTTAACCTATGCCCTAGATTTTGCCACAATTTTCAAAACTAAATGGATAAGAATAATGTTGAGCAAAATTCATGATGGATGTCTATGGTTGGAGGATGGACCCATTAAAAATTTCAAAGAGAATCATACATAAGGTAACAAGGTACCCAACCCTAGAACAACCAAAGACCCTGAGGAGTGATTCAAAAGAAGCCATAGAGAAGAACACTAGGGCTAAGTGGAACAAAAGGGACATGACAATAGACACAATCAGAGATCCACTTGAAATTTTTTTTGTTAGGGTAATATCCCATAAATTCTACCAGTCAAGCCAACTAAACAGTGTACCATGCATTGTAGTTGATGTAGGGTACAAACTGGTCAAGAAAGATCATACATATGATCTAATAGAACTGCAATTGTAACAGATTATGGAAAATTTGGGAGCAATAAAGAGATCCAAGATTGCTCGGTGTAAGTTTGGATCAATTTTGATATGCATATTCTTCTATGTTCAGAATGAATTCCCTTCTTTTGGTAAAATTAGTTGGAAATCAAATAGGTCTATAACAGTACAAGTTAATGAGTATATAGAATAGATGGGAGCCAATTTTGAAACCTTAATTATAAGCTATTTTGAGGATTTTAAAAAATCTATGAAGCAAAGGCTTAGAATACCATTTTCTCTAGTGGAAAAACATATAAATGACATTTGTTTCTTAGTTGAAATTGATAATATATACATCCAAGCAATAGTACCAAGGGTAAGATGGCTAAGGCCACTTGGGTATGAAATTAATATTGATGAGCCATCAGTAGCAATCATAACATTGCTTGCAAAAGACATTGATAAAAGTGCAAGACCCTTTGGAACTTTTGATGTTGTGAAATCCAAGGTAGAGATGGAGTTGAAGACTACTTCAACCCTAAAGAAGAAGGATAAACTGGTCAAAAAGCTAAAGGCTAAATTTGTTAAAGGGATAACAGATGTAGAAGAAGATGAAGAAGATGAAGAAGAAGAAGAATAGGGCCAAGGGATACTTTCCTTGACACAAGGCATGGGTGAATATGCTGAAGAGGAAGAAGGTGCCAAGGAAGAGCAAGCCAAGGAAGCACCTGCCAAGCCAGAGTCAAAGAAAAGAAAAGCTCAAAAATAGCCTCCAACTCAGCCCAAAGGAAAAAAGATAGCCAAGCCAAGTCCAACTAAGCCTACTACAAGGGAAAGTACAAGAGCTAAAACAAAGGAGGTTAAGGAGCAAGAGAAGAAGAAGGCTACTGAGCAGGAAGGTCCAACAAAGAAGAAGTTGAGAAGAAAGTATGTTGCACCTCCTGAATCAGATGAGGAAAGGACTGAATTTGAAGACACTAGCCAATTTAGAGTGGTAAATCACACCACCCAAGTCTGATTTAGAAAATATATGTGATAACATTAGAGATAATGCAGACTTATCTGGCTTGAAAAGCATTGATTTTAATAAGTTAAGTAGAGAAGAACAAAACATAGTTGAAGAATCAATCTACACTATGATGGCAAAGTTCAAGAACACTCCACTTGAACTTGAAAATTCTATGCGCAAAGAGTTGTATACTATTGTTGAAAATAAATGGCATTGCTACTTTAATATGGAGAAAGAAATAAGAGAGTCAACATTGTCTCCAGTAATGCCTGAGCTCATTAAAGGGAAAATATCTAAGGCAAATAAGAAGCATGGGAGCAAATTTGCACCCAAATATAGAGCATTCAATATTCTTTAGAATAAGATTCAGGATGTTGTGCAAAAGTCCACACAAATGTGAAAATTAATCTATGGCCTCACAACTATAAAAGAAGGAGAAGAAGATCCCTTTGAAGGGAGAAATAATGGTGAAGAGGATGAAAATGAAAAGGAAATTGAAGGAGAAAAAGATAAGGTAGATACAGTGGAGAAGGAAACACAAAAGGATGATATGGCAATTGCTGAAGAGAAGCAAACAGAATAAAGTGTGCAAGACACACAATTTCCACCTCCAAGTCCTCCACATGAAACTTCTACACCTGTAGAAACAATAAAAGTAAAGGACGTTCTTGACAATTCTAGTGAGAACATAAACCCATTGATTGTAGAGAATCTCAAGAAGATCCTTGACCAAACAACTCTTCGAGCTCAATTATGTAGTAATCTAGTCTTGGTCAGTGTAGATGAGTTGCAAAAAGTAGTAGTTGACTTGACTAGGGATAAGATGGCAACACAAGAAACATCTTATGTCATCCCTACAACTACAAGTGAACAACCCAAAGAGCAAGCTACACAAGATACATCAACTAAGGTTGACTCTATAGTTAAAGTCACTACAATTGACGAGGAGCCAACAAAGGACCAAACAAGATAGATGGATACTTTTGTTCCTACTGCACAAGCACAAGGTGCACCACCTCAAACAATAGTTGTTGACAAAGACAGAACTAAGGAGGAGAAGAAGACCCCAAAGGAGAAGGAGAAACAAGAAATTCAAACTTTGGTTAATCTGCCAACCTCTGGGACTCCAACAAAAATACCACAAAAGTCGAGCACTGAAGCAGTACCACTTTAAATTTCAACACCAGGCTTGAGCTCTCCAAAGGTTGCAAGGGTACTTCACTATGGAGACCCTACACTAGATGAAAAAATAATCATTCCTAAGTATGACTATGAAACCATGAACATTGATTAGATCAATGAAGTGCAAGAGGCACTAAAGAGGAAAAAGAAGCAGGAGATACTTAGGAATGAGTATAAACAGAGGCAAGCATTAATTGAAATAAAGGACATCTTTCTAGATGTTTTTAGCTTGCAAACACTTGATGAAACAAAACCCATTATGGATCAACTTTCAAACATAGTGGACCAGGCGCAAAGTGAAGACCATGATACTAATGCAAAACTGATGGAATGGTCAGAAAGAAAGTTTCAAACAAAGGTGAATGAAAGAATATCTAGTGAGATAGCACTATCTCAAGTAGAACTGGCTAAGAAAATTGAAAAGTTGAAGATAGTACTTGAGAAAATATTCTCATTGTACTCAAAATTATGTGATCCTTCCATCTTCACATAGGAGACTAGCCAGAGAATCATGAGCTTGGAGAGAAACTTGAAGATATCAAGCATGCAACTACCTAAAGATCCAGCTCAAAGTGAGAAGCACTTTAACACAGCTTCACACTCAAAATGAGCTAGTTGTATTAACAATACAAGAGGCTAACACAAGAGCCAAGTTGGTGCAAATACAAGCCTCCCTAACCCCTCACATGGAAATTTTGCAAAAAGAACTAGCCTATGTAGAGACCAATCTTTCCACATTAGATGGCTTAGTTCACCTTACAACAGAGACAACAATTCAAAATAAATCCCTAGAAGTTGCAATACAAAACTAGGATGTTTCTTTGAGAGTTGTAATGGAAGTGAACAAGAAATTCTTGGCTAAATATTCAATCAGTGTCTAAGACCCTTGGACATAAGTGTCAAAAAGGGGGAGAAATTAAAAGAAAAAAAAGGGAGAGAAAAGCTAGAAGGACACTTAAACTGCAAGGGGAACATGTGAAAGGGGGAGAAAAAATAAAAGGGGGAGAAATAAAATAAATAGAGAAGGAGAAAAATAGAGAAAAACAAGAACACATCAGATAAAGAATATCAGAATTGAAGACAAGGAGTATCAGTTGAGGCACATCAATCTATTTAGAGATATTTTGGTTACAAGGATATGGCACATCAACTCATGGGGAGATACAAAATTTTGAGGTATATAGTCCAAAATTTTTTGAACAATTTTGAAGTTTTGTATATATGCTAAACAGAATGTATATTATACTTGAAGAGATTAGTTTCATTATGTATAGTTGAGTGTTTTTGACACTCATGTCAAAGGGGGAGATTGTTGATCCCATATTGGTTTTGATAATTGAGTGTCAACACACTTAAGAAAATTTCCAAGTTGATGCCGAGTATAATATAGATGCTGAGTTACAATATGTGTTGAGCCAAAAATTCAACAAGTGTTGAGTCATTCAGATGTTGAGCAAATAGATAATGTTGAGCAAGTTTCAAATGTCGAGTGACTAACAGATGCCGATTAAAGTTTAAGTGCCGAGCAAGACATAATTTAGTATGTGCTGAGCATCAATAAACAATAAGTGCCAAGTAACACAAAATTAACATAAGAGTTTGTACCTTCACAAACTAAGATGTAAACTATTTTTGAGCTAACATATGGATAAATCTTGAAGGATTAAAAGATAAGATCAAATCTATTTGATTCCCTATGCAATCAACATGCAACCAATCAGAAAAATGGAAAGATTTGAGCAAGAAAGATTGATGAATCTCAATCATAGATTCATACCTAACCCTAAGCAATGAAATCCTTTTAAGGAGCTCATAGCCCCATAATTTAGTGGGTATGAGATAGAATGTGTGAAAAGAGAATGCATGCAAGGAGATATGCTAGCGAAGTTTGAAGGAAGTGAAAGGGTATTGACTTAGAAGGAGGACAACATTGTAGTATCAGTTAGTAGAATAGAGAATCAAGGTCAGAACAGTTTCATACTAGATTAGTGAGGATCAGACTGGATAGAACAAGGATATGAAATAAAAAATAGTAGATTGCAAGTAATCAAGTCAAAAATTCTACTATACTTTCTAATAATTGCATTAGCAGAATGAAATCCTATGGGGATAGGTTGGTTTAACAACCATTGTATAAAGCCTTTAATAGGGTGACATTTCAAGTGAATGTTTTGTAAATCTTTTAGCCAGGTACACTTTTGATAGTGTTAAAATCCTTTAACAGGGTAGGATCTAACAATCCTTGTAAGCTTTTAATAGGGCAAGCCTTTCACAGGGTAGATAATGAGAATGGTCAAAATATGTAACCTTAATAGCTAAACTTTATTGTTGCACTAGTGGAGAGTTGTGTGTGTCATCTCCACCCCAGTTTTACCTTCTCATTGGAGGGTTTCTAGGTAACCATATCTAGTGCAAGTGTTTATGTGGGTGCATTTACTTTACATATTATTTTTATTTGATTATGCATGCAATATTTTAAAGTTAAAAGTTTTATTGGTTAAAGTTTAATACTTTTGATTCAAACCCCCCACTCTTAGAAGTATATTTCCCACTTGTTAATTCACAGTAGAGTTGACCAAGAAGGATAATGCATGAAAATTAGTTCAAATCAAGTAGAAATATGATTTAGAAGAGAAAAATGTGAATTAAAGTGGATATGAAGTGTATAAATGGTGAAGACATGGAGAAATGAAGATGCCCAATGAATATTCAAAGATTAGACCTCAAAAGGTCAGCTAACTACATAGAAGAAGGTAAAATTTTGACTATCAATATGAACTCAAATTTTGATTTCAATCCCAAAAATGGATCCAGAATAGCAAAATTATCCATGGGTACAATTTTTGTGAAATTTTGAGTTTGAAAAATGAGTCAAAATGAGGTTTGCAGACTATATAATGGGTCCAAGGGTCATTTTCAAAACATTTTTCTTTTGTGATTTTGGAGAGCTCTTGAGCAGTATAGAGATAAATCATGGCACTAGTTGGAATTTGATCCAAAATCATCATTTTGAGCGTAGCCAGTTCCACAATTGACCACCCAAGTATGAGGCCCCTGTAAGTTATCGAAAACTTCACTTTTTTGAGCATTTAGCACATTTTTATTAAGTTTTTAGGGCTTTTGACAAAAATATCACATAATACTTTAAAAGAATTAGACGAGAATATTTTAAGAAGTATCACATGATACTTCTATCAAACAAAATCTATCGCACACTTTATAAACTTTCATCGTATCAACCCTACCCAAATATCACATTACATGGTGCAAACTATCACCCAGTAGGAAAGTATCACCCAACTAGTATGAAAAGTATTGCGCAATACTTAATTAGTAAAAAGTATCATCTACTTATTATGAAAAAGTATCGTACAAGCCATTTTTGAGCTTTTTTGAATGTTTAGCATTAAATCTTGCATGTGTGAGCACTATTTTTTGTCATTTTCATCTACTAATGGTGTTTTTGATCTATGTATATCTAATATTGGTGTTTTCAATGTTTGTATGACTCAATTTTGCATATCGTGTTTCCTACCCTTCTTATTAGAGCCACCAAGGTGGTCAGATTGTGTGTCCTTCAACACTTAGATGATGACGAGAGGGATGTCATAGCGAGTATGGGATTGAGATGGTTAACACACATGCCCCATATATGGGAAAACCATGAGTTGTAGAGTGCTTTAATCAAGCGATGGCATAGCGAGCACAAAACGTTCCATTTGCCAACTGGCGAGGCCACCATCACGTTAGAGGATGTGTATCACATCCTTTAGGTACCATACCACAGAGACTCTATGAGTATGATTGTTATTTTTTGATGCTCATTCATTTCACATTTTAGATATCCATATGAGATGTACTAACATGAGTTTTTGCATGTCACAAGTTTATTATGATCAGACCCTGATAGAGAGGAGATTAGTAGTACAATAGTTATTTCAAGATGTGACCATCTTAGATCGATAACTCAGCTAGGAGAGGTTGATAGACGAGTATGGAGACCAGTATTGATTACCATGTCTTCTTTTCTCACTAGTTTCCTAGGCTCTGGCCATTGATAGGGGCCATAAGGGTTTCCCTCTAGGTTGGGGTAGATTGGTAGTAGATTTGATTGGGCGATCCTAGAGGATGGCATGGGGAACTGCTATCCTGTCCAACATGTATCATGAGCTTCACGAGATAGTATATCATGATGAGAAGACTTGGGCATGTGGTACAATGTTGGCCCAAATATGGTCTTGGGAGCACATTACATTGATCCAACTGTGAGTGTAACCATAAGAGTGCAATGAGCCCTTCATTTTTAGATACATAGGGTTCATCCCACATAGTCACAATGGGGATGTAACCTACTAGTAGTACATTTTTGACAAGCTTACCTCTTTTGTTTAGTGATTGTATCAATAGTGTCACAAATAGTCAAACACATGGGAGATTGAGTACATGCACTACATTCAACCATTGCTTAGGAGGAATTTAGAGATTATAGAGTGTTTTTCTATCAGTCGAGTATGGTAACAAGTTGGGTAGTGATAGGTGATTTTGATGGAGACCACCACCTATGTGTAGTTCCATGATGAGGAGGTAAAGGGTTGGTTTCCTATGTTAGAAAATGAAACTGCCTTGATGGATACTATAACCTTGATGCAAGACCCTTGGGACTATCATCCAGAGTTGTCAGATGTGGGGGATAGATCCTGCATATTTATATGAGATGCATTGACATCCTTTCTTGAGATTCACACGACTAGATGCATCACCTATAGTAGCAGGATAGGGGGGATAGTAGAAGAGGTGGAGGAGGGGGAGTTAGGGGTGGTAGGTGGATGGAGGTCAAGAGTAGTTCACGAGAAGGTGGGAGTAGATGAATGTAGGATTGGGTTGTGAGAGAGGAAAGTGATGGTGAGGAGGAGGAGGAGCATCCATTGAAATGCAGGAGAGTGGAGCAAGTAGAGCCATGACAAGAAAAATCTACTAGGGGAGATGGGGAGGAGGATGATCACAATGCTGGAATTTGGGTCCTAGAGGTAGAGCTAAAACAACATGGATTTCCCTAGTAGTGCAGGATCATCAGTTGATAGACAAGCGAGCATGGGGATTCTAGGTGAGAGTCAGAGCATCATGGAGCATGAGAAGCCTATTACTATGTCGCATACAAAGGTGTGGTACCATTGGGATAGGGACTACCAAATGACTCAGATCGGGTGGGGAGATTAGAGGGTGTGGTTCAACCATGAGACAAGAGATAGGCTCCACCTCCATGACCACCACCAGCCCAAGAGGGTAGGAGTTAGTCCTAGAGTTAGAAGTAGGTCTAGGATGATGTCCTTGCAACATTTTTGTTGTATCATATGAATTTTTAGACATTGATCCAGATTCTGGATTGTATATGTACTATGACATATTTGATATATATGAGAGATACTGGATTTAATCAATGTACTTGTGAATTTGTCTCATCTTTATGCTCATGTGATTGATGTTGTGTATGGATGTTTTAGCATTTTGATTTTATGTTTCCATGTGATGTTTCAATTTATGCTCATATTTATGTATTGCTCAGTTTTATGTTTGTATTTATATGCTCATATATCTCTCTCGTGGATAGTTTTTAGCTCTTATGATATAGACTCATGTTTTAAAAATGTGATACTTGGATAGATCAGATGTGATGATTCAGATTAACCCCTTATGATGATAAGATAGCAAAGAGGCAACACGAAAGATCAAGAAAATGAAAAGATATGATTGAGAAGAAAGTGAAGAAGATATGAAAGCAATTAGCTGACACATCTGTGAAAGATGAAGAGAGAGCTCTCCCCATATGAAGAATGCAAGACTAAGCTAAAATGAGCCTATAATGCAAACTAGTATGCAATATAGTTTACTTGCAAGGGACACAAAACATTTAGACTCTTATTTCATCATTGAGCATTATTAGGGACATTAGAAGATCATATAATTCTCACTAGTATAAACTATGAGGATATGAATATGATCTATGTTAGATAGAAATGTGGGAATCCAACCTAAGCATAAAAGACATGTAACTCAAGGTGAATAATGTAGTTAGATTCCCTAAGTTTAGTATAACAAGACTACACCTATATCAAGGCATGAGTGCTAGGATAACCCTCGAGTGTAGTCTTGCAAATTCATAGAAAATGATGATACATTGTAAGTCCAAAGTGTCAAGTAGGACAAGCATGAATGCTCTCAACACCTTAGACTAAAAAAGTATACCCACAAGTAGAAAACAAGTAAAACATGCCCCATGCCCCAAGCTGTCTAGTCTATGACATCCTTGAAAGACTATTAGGGAGGGAGAACTTAGAAAATAAATCATCATAAACATCACAAAAAAAAGATAAAGTTCATCATAGCTCAACAAGTTTAATGTTTAAATGTGTATGTGTAAGTCACATGGCCATTCTTCAAGACTCGCATCTGATAGTGAGAAATATCATAGGATCCTAGATTGTAAGTAAAGTATCCAAGAAGTTTTGAGAAACACTCAATGTCAAGGGGGGTAGTGTTGAGAAACACTATTTTGAATGAGTTGCCAAAGAAACCCTAACACATAAGGAGACCTTGATAAGCTAAGTAGTTGTGCCCCCAAGACAAGGACAAGAGACAATTCCAAGCTAGGAGATGTGTTACGGAGTGAAGAAGTGAGACTGATAGACATAGGTGCAAGGGTCTCAAGTAGCACTTATTTCTAGGTTTTCACCACTTGGCAAATTTTTCAGGACTTCTTTTCAAATTTTTTGTGTTTTTTTTTTTTTTTGATTTTTTGGGTGATACATCAAAGTTCCTATTGCCAGGTTTTCACTAAGATGCTCATTTTTTCATGATTTTTTTTGATTTTTAAGATTTTTTTTGGATCAATAGATATATACAAATAGTTGAGTTGTGAGCATAAAACATAGAACTTATTCAAATGTAGAATGTTGATAGGCTCAGTATGTTGTTCCCCTTCAAAAGTAGACAGCTTATAGGCACTGGATCCAAATGTTGTTGTGACAATGTAAGGGTGCCAATAATATACACTAAGTAAGTGCACTTCTCTAAACCCTTCTATCCAAGATATCCCATGAATTGGAACACTTGAATGGTGGCTTAGAGCTCCCTATCCATGGAGTGCAAAGGTGCATAAACAAGTATGAAATGAGCTCTCAAATGAGCCCTAGAGATGCAATCATTTCTAGTAAACCATGCAATGGGAGGTTCCTTAGACAAGAACAAGAATGTAAGTGCCCAAAAGAAGTCCTCAAGTATGCGATGTAAGTATGATATATGCTAGAACGAGATGCAAAATGCAACTAGATTAAGCATATGAGAGTGCTACAAAAGTCATTCTAATTAAACTAGGTGATTTAAGATATTGAAAAATGAATTAAACTACTTGCAAAATGAATCTAAGCTAGTATGAGAGTGGTGATGAGAGAACTTAGACAAGAAGTGAAAAGTTCTCCACAAGCTCTAAGAAGATCTATTGAGAAACCTTCAACATAACAATACTAAAAAATGTGATCCTTTGAGAAGAAAAGACATCTCTCTTTTAAAGGTAGATGGATGATTGAGATCAAGAGCATGAAATAGATAATCAAGGGTGGGGGTTGACTTTTGGCATGATCCATGTGTCATAGCAAGTCAACCAATGGAAAGGAGTTGACTTTTCATGTGAGACAAAGTCTTTTCTTTTAATTTGTAAATAGGAAAAAGACTTTATGTGTGCACATTGAGTGGGTTAGAAGAATGGGGTCTTTTATTTAATTAAAAGGGGGAAATGCTCTTTTAATCAAATATGGACTTAGGATAGTATAGTCAAACTATAGGTTAAAATCAAATTAATTTATTTTTAGCAATTTGGCCTAGGAAAATAATTAATTAATTTAGCCAGAATGTTGAGAAGGGGGCTAATAGTCTAGATGACCATTTTCAGGTGATTAAAAGTATTTACTCTATAATAGAATCAAGCTAGGAGAGAGTGAGTTTTTATGCAAGAACAATATACTATTTCTAGTTTAGTTATTTGTGAATGTAATTAGTCTTGTTTATATTATATGAATAAAATGATGAATCTTTGGAGATCAAGGAATTTAAATTGAGTTATGGACTCACTCACTTAAAGTGATCCACTTGGTGAGTAATCCCTAGATAGTGATACATTACATTTCTATAGTATTTAGTGTAGTTTTAGAATTGATTTATTCCTACAACTAGAAGTCATCTCATGTGACTATTCCTAAAACCCAACTAGGTCATATAGTCCTCATTTTATTAAACTTGAACTTTGTCTTTCCTATTTGAACGAGTTTTAATTAGTATTTCATTATTCAAAATATTTGGTATAAGTTAGTTCCAAACATTTAATTCCTACAACCATAGAATGGAGTTACTTTTTTAAAAAAATTAATCGATAATATATCACTTTGGGTTGGACCTATGAACTAGTGAGGTTACAAATTTGGGGGACCTCATCCTGAATCTAACACCCAAGACATGCAAGCACAAAATCACAACAAGGATGCCATGCTTGAGGAGCACAACCAACACACTTGATGTGGGTCCAACACAGAGTCTGTGAGCACTCCTAACCTAGCAATGATCTTGAAAGTTGAATATCATTATCTACATATCCATTGGTGATCGACCTAAAAACCATAATTTCCATCACTATTAGTTCACCATAAACATTCACCTACTATATCCACCACCATAGACAACAACCAAGGTGGGCCCAACAAGAATTAATGTTGTTTTGGGCCAAGCAAGGATTTCAACCTTGCTTGCACCATTAACAATGAAACCAAAACACCACAAGGTGATCCCCTTCAAATGTTTACTTCTTGCAGCTTAGAGTTAGCATGGATTTAGAAGGAACTTAGTGCACATATTATGGTGGCCCATTTTGAGTACACATCTTTGGATTGATAGTTAAATGAGCCTCCTTCATGAGAGAGATAGTTGCTCAAATATGATATCAAATCCTTGGGTTGTGTTATGGACATATTAATTAATACTTTTATGAATTCAAGCATTGCTGACAAAAAAATTGAGTACAAATTATTTATTGTGGTCAAATCTTGATCGTTGTCATTTATGTATATGACATATTTTTGGAGGAAAATATTAGTTTTGTAGGAAATTTATAGAAGAGACCCAAATTTCAAAAAGTCTATGATTCATGAGTTGAATTTTTTCATTTGATTATAGTAAATCAAAATAGTAAAGGAATTTTCATTTATGAATCCAAGTATACTCGAGCATGATTGAATAAGTTTGGATTGGAAAACTCTAATCTTGTATGTGTAGCTATTGCTACTAATTTTAAGCTCAAAAATGAAGGTGACTTACTAAAAGATGATACAAGTAAGTACAAATAAATGATTAAAGTATTTATTAATTTTTTCTTCTATTAGACTAGATATCATGTACATTATTTGATTACCAACTAACATTTATCAAGAACCAAAAGAATCACATGTTATATTAGTAAAGATAACATTTAGATATTTTAAGGGTACTAAAGATTGTGGGTTATGGTATCCAAAGAATTTTACTTTGATAACTTATATTGATGTTGATTGGGATGGATATGTTGATAACTAACAAAGAATAGTGGTGGAGTATATTTCCTTAGCTCTCAATTAGTTACATGGTCAAGTAAGAATTTGGACTTTGTAACATTATCTAATATTGGTTCTAAATTCATTTTAGCATCCTCATATTGAACTTAGGTTTTCATGTAGATGAAACAAACTCTGAAGGATATTGGTGTATCATTTGATGAACCTGTCTTGGTTATGTGTGATAATACCAATGTTATGAATATTTTCAAGAATCAAGTACATAATTACAAACCAAAATAAAGATCCATCAAATAACATTTTTTGAGAGTTAAGGCATTGGACAATGAAGTAAAACTTGAACATATATCTACAAAAGGCCTAATTGCATATTTTTTATGAAACCAATATGCAAGGATACTTTCAACTATCTTAGGAAAAAATAGTTATTTTGCCTCTTCTTGACATTAAATAAAAGATTGATGTGTGCATTGGTCCAAGGTTATCTTGTTTATTCTTATTCGAGCAAATGCATGCTAGCTTCCTCTCAAGGGGAGAAACGTAATATTAACAGGGGTAGTTTTTCCAATTTTCATTATTGTCAAAGGGGGAAAGGGACAAGGATTTTAATGAGATTTAATGATTACAATATTCTATATTGAGTTGTTTTCTTTGTTTTTGATAAATGTTGACATCAATGACAAAGGGGGAGATTGGTGGAATGTGATGTTGATGTTCTCATGAATGGTTTTCATTGATGTCAACATATCATATGTTTGGAGGTGTAATTAATTCTTTGGTGATATGGTATAGTGTACTCTAAATAATGTGTTGTGAAGATCTATCTTTAGGCATGTTTGTTTTGATCCCATTTATCTTGCAACATAATGTGGTTCACTCTTCTTCTTTTTTGGTCCTATCTAGAAGGTGGTTACTGTGTTTTGGACCAAGTACTTGCATGATAATTTATATATTATATTTCTTGATTTTGAATGTTAAAGTGAATGTGTGGTATGTTGATATGAAAAACATGTTTATTTGTTCAAGGAGCTTTTGTGTGGTATATATTTCATTCCTTGCCACTTCAAGCATATTTTGGTGTGATGTATTTCAATTTATGATTTGGATAACTTACAAGTGTATATGACATGACAGGTATAAGAAAGAGATTATCTTTTGGTTGAATATGTAGATATAGATGCACGTGATGAAAAACAATTGACAAGGAAATATCTATGTATTATGAGTATGTGACTATGCAACCACTGGTAGACAACTATATCATTCTAGTATAGATGTTGTTGGTGATAGTTTTTTATTAAGTTAAAAATAGGCTTTGAGGGGGTCCCAAAACCCTTTACAACTTTTGAACAAGAAGATATTCAACTATACATAGCCAATAAGACTAGCTACCAAAAGAATTGCATCAATCTAAAATAGGGACAAAAAATGAACCACAAGAAACTAGACCAAAAGAAATTAGCAAATCCAAAAAATAAAGGAAATAAGACCTGATTTGCCCTAAAGGAAAAAGAAATCCTCAACCATTAAAAAATAAGGAAAACACTAGGATTTTTCTTTACCTCCCTTATTTTGGGAGCAAAGCTTCATGTTAAAACCAAGTTAGAGTTTCTTATGATATTTTATAATAACTAGGGTCCATCCCTCCTCAACTAATGCAACAAACCTCTATGAATCATGACTAAGAATATATGTCTTTGGAAATCCAACAAACAAGACCGGGAACCCATAGGAGTTTCAGGAGATAAGAACTAAATAGAACCAGCAATAATAGTATTAGTAGTAGAAACAATAGTAGAATCAACACTATCATAAAACCCAATCAAAACTTTCATTGCTAGCATAGGGGAGCCCATAGGAACTCCATAAATGGGGACAACAAAAGTATAAACCAAATACTAAAATACATTAGTGATTGCAAGGAAAATAATAGAAATATCAACAAAACCTATTGTAATAGAAATATAACTAGTGCTAGAAAACATAACAACATCTTGTCTAGAAAAATTAAGCAGCTACAAAACCTATTGTAACAGTAATAGAGCCAGATCTCAGTACTACAACAAAATCCATACCATCCAAACCACAACCCATTGTAGGATCAAAAGTGGGAGAAATAAGATCCCTTTTCTTAGCAATAAGATAATGTTTAGAAGAAGCCCCCTTCCACCAAGGTGAAGCCTTTTTAGACATTGGCCTTAGAAGACTACATTGGGCATCCAAATGCTCAATATTATAGCATTTTCTACATTTGATGAGAATTCCTACATGGTCCAAAGTGTGAATCCAATTGCTCCCATTAGGGATCCCAATTTTTAATTTCTCTAGCAACCCCTCAAAAAATCCACCTCAACAAGAACTCTCACATAGGTGGGATGCAAAACATTTGATGAATCTTTATTAATCATCAAGAAATCTAGAATAACATCTCCCATAGTTTCCAATAAGGAATCAAACCAAATATGAAGAGGAAGGTAGGGGGGTTGTTGGTAGATAGATTTGTCTTCACATAAAATTCTTAAAAAATGACTCAAAAATGTGCAAGCTCGAAGACAAAACAACACCAGTAGTTAGGTAACATTGCAATGAGATTATGCAAGCGCTCTCTAAATTTTACAGGGTACAACTCCCCGATTGGATATACAAAGAATAGAATTAAGGAATGTTTTTAACTTGAAAGCAAAGTCTACCCTCACTATTCTTGGATAGGGGGCAAATGATTACAACATAAATGAAACAAAACAACTTCTACATATAACAATGGAAATACACAGTCCTTCCACCTATACATGTGTTCGAAAAGAAAGAGAAATGATTAAACATAAAAGAACCACTTCTATAATAAATGAAAGCAAAAATATAACAACTCCTCCATTACTCAACCTTGGTATAGACATAAACTAAGAACAAGATCAATTTGATGCATATAATCTTCAAAACAATGGAATCTTCATTCAATCAAAACTTATACATTTCTTGAAAAATACTAATAATCCAAAATACTTGTAGAATACTGAAATAGAAATCTAAAATAGAATTGACAACTTGATCACAATCAAATTTTTTCCCCTTCATACATTCTACATTTCCCCTCATATGTAGCACACAATCTACCCCTTTTCGAGAAAAGAAGAATCCTTTGTTACGTTGCCTCCTTCACAATATAAAGAATCTCCAAACTATTATATGGTTATGATAACCAATTCTAAGGGATGAATATAAAATTATTTCAAAATATTGTAAAGATTCATATAATGCAATGTTTTTTTCCTTTAAACCAAACATTATTAGAATTCTTGAAGCCCCATAGGCGAGATGTGATGCCACATCATAAGTGGAGAATATGGATATTCTGACGTGTGGAGGCTTTCAGTTCTTTGATAAAATCTAGAGATATGATCAATATGTTATTATTTTCAATAACAGTCCAACCCAACACCACTCTCCCCATTATTATTATTGTCAATACAACTTGTGATCCCATAAATTTTGTTTTTCTCTATCAATTGTAGTACAAACTTAGACCACAAGGCACTTAACAATTTAAATCAAGTACAAGTCATTGCAACTCAGTGCAGTGCCATGTGCTCAGAGTACATGTCCTCATTTCTCACCAAAACTCAAGAGTCATCTTTGTGGTCTCCTTAGTTCTTCTATAGAATAATTTGAGTTCCTTCCCTTGGGGCTAGAGGTCACCACATTTCACTTGTCAGACATATTCTTCTCTAGTCAAAGACCATTTAATGAGGATTTTCTCTCCTTCAAAATCCAATAGTTTTCATAATTCAAAGAGTAAACTTCAACACTCAGTCAACAAGTCACATATATCATCATCACAGGCATTTCAACCTCTATAGTGGTGTCAGATGCATAGGATTTGTATTTTACTATGCATTTTGGATGTTTGTCAATAACTTCTCTGTGTTCCACCTTTTGTATGTTCACAACTATGATGCCTCTCAAGAGATCTAAGCCCACCCTTTCCACGTGTATACTACCTCATAGAAGCTTGACCTGGGCCTTCAAACTATGGGATCGACGTTATATTAACATGGCCATGGCGACAATCATCTACGTTCATCTTTTCAGGGAGTGAGATACAAATCATTAGTGACCCTTCATCAAATAGTTTCCATCTATGCCTCTATGTGTGCCTGATGGTGACTACAAGCTGGCTCAATGGCCTCTCTTATGCTCTGTTCATGGTAACCATAATGGGTGGTCTACACATCATAGAAGTTTCCTATATCAACTTGGCACTAGATAGCTTGAACTTTTATGCTTGGATGTTCATGGTTCCAACTACCTGAGGTCTTTATATGTCGTGAGCCATGATATCTTTGTTGAGAATTGTATCTCAACCTTGCAAGCTCTTTTTTAGGAAAACTCTAGAAAATTGTAGCAAAAAAAACTCTTGAATTTTTTTAGAAAAATTCTAGAATTTGTTTGCGGTAGTTTTCCACATGTTTATGAGTTGGAAAAAGGTGTATGAGTTGTTAAAAATGCATCTAGTCTCCATAACAATGTAGAAGGGATATTTTTAGAGTGTAAACAACTTATTATATGACTAATGTGGGGGTCTAAACTAGAGAAAAAAATTATGGACAAAAATGGTATTCATGGAGTTACAAATTACAAACAGGTAACATGTGGCATGGTTGTTTTGCCATGGTTTTGGCCCATGGTTTTTTAAAACCACAAATGTTTTCCAAGTGCCAAATCACTATAAAAGGAGGGCTTGGGAGGTGTTTGAATCATTGAGTTTAGCTTGCAAGACAGGTTCTAGAAGGAGTATCTCTCTAAATTTGAGTCCGAGTTTGAGTTGTGGTGATGCGCTCCTGTAGGAGCTTGCATTGCATGTGTGTTGTAATCTTCCAAATTTGAGAATACATTGTGTAAGTTTTGAAGGGTGGGGTTATTCTCTTGGAAGGGTTTCCCCATGGTAATCATTGTGTTTTTTATAAGAAAAATAGGTTTTACAGAGATCCTAAAACCCAAAAGTTAATACATATCAAAATATTGAAAATAAGCAACAAAAGCCTAGCCACACTACTACAACCAACCAAAAGACCAAGATGACAAACATGCAAAAAGCCAAAAACCAAAAATTGCAAAAAACCAAATAGTCCAAAAGATAGGTGGTGAAAAACCTCTGTTACTCCTCCGTCTTTCTTTCAAACTCTTGCATCATTTTTGCCACTTCATATGCTTTTGGATTTCCTCAGGCATATGCTCCTACTTCTTCTAATTAAGTTATGTGTTCATTGTTATTTTGATTAAGTTATTATGCATTTCTTAAGATCTCTACAATAGTTGGTTGAATTTGCATAATGATCCTCCCAAGATTAGTATAGGAAGCGATTGCATACACCTTATCTTCCTTACAAGTAGTATCAGAGCTTGGCTAGTTTTGGTTCTATTTGTTGGGTACAGGATTTTTTGAGCTAATCAAGGTTTGAGTGGGAGCTTGTGCAGAGGTTTTTATTTATGTATTGCAAGATTGCAAAGATGGCAAGCACATCCAGGAGGATTGATGTAGAGAAGTTTTTTGGCACAAACTTTGAGATGTGGAAGATGAAGATGGAAGATCTATTGATTGATTGGGATCTATGGGATGCAATCAATGAAAAGAAGTTGAGGCCCATAGATCCAACTTCAGCCATAGAGTATGATGTGAAAGATAGAAAAGATAAAAGTCTCATTAGATTGTGTCTTGCAGACTCTATATTGATTAATTTCCATGAAGAACCTACTGCAAAGAAGTTTTGGAAGAAGCTAAGTGAGATCTATCAAGCAAAATCACTTGTGAACAAGATTTTCTTGAGGAAGAAGTTGTATTCCTTGAGAATGGAAGAAGGTGGATAGATTTTTGAGCATCTTGGAAGTTTTAATATGTTGTTGACTTAGTTGACCTCAGTTGGTATATCGATGGATGAGGAAGAAAGATGCCAAATATTGCTATGTTCATTGCCAGACTCATGGGACAACCTTGTCATGGCCATAGTGAGCACTTTGGTTGTCTTGAAGATGGAGGACATTATTGGTTCTCTATTTTTTGAAGAGATGAGAAGGAAGGTCTCTCTAAATGCCAAAGAGGCTTTGAGTGTTTGAGGAAGACCAAAGGAAAGAGGCAAGAAAAAGAAGTAGAATGGCCATTCTAAGTCCAAGAATAAGGGGAGATCAAAATCTCATGGTAAGTCCAAGGTGATCTATTGGAATAGTGGCAAACCTGGACACTTCCAAAAGGATTTCAAAGAGGAAAATAAAAAGAAGAAGAAGCAAGATTTTGATTCTGAGTCCAAGAAGGAAGATGGAGATGCTTTCATTGCAACCTTAGTCACTGATGCAGGTGACAATGCATGGTTGATAGACTCAGGTACATCTTTGCACATGACTCCTAATAGAAATTGGTTTAGTAAATATGAAAAGTTTGATGGTGGTAAGGTGTATTTGGGTGATAACTTAGTTCTTGATATTGTTGGTTGTGAAAGTATTCGTGTGAAATTTTCTAATGGTAGAATTAGAAGATTTGATGGTGTCTTGCATATCCTGGGACTATTGAGTGTATGCCTAAAATGTGAGCACACTTCTATGAGTCATTATATCCAAGATTTTTCAAAAATGAGGTCTCGAATGGTGGCTCATAGCTCTCTAATCATGGAGTGCAAGGGTTTGTAATGAAGGCCCTCAGTTTGACCTAGTTTGTGCTCATGCAAGTACACCATGAAACAAGAGATTCAAGGATCCAAAAATATACATGCAAATGAAAATGAAAACTAATCTATATAATGACAATGCCAAACAATGCAAGAAAGGAAATATAATAACAATGCAATAGTAATCTATGAAAATAAATATGACTCTAAGATTATAGGCAAATGCAAGGATGAAACCTTATGATATAAGCCATGGAAGCAAGAGAGAATAAGACAAGAAGATATAAGTTCTCCACAAAAAGATTTAGTATTCAAACTCCTTCAAAAATCACTCTCCAGACTTGTAGCATAACAATAGCGTAATTGTGGATGTATTATGGATATATCGTGGATGTATAAAATGAGGAGAGGGCTCTCCCTTATAAAGAAAAATATGGAGGTGAGAGGCTTCTCACAACCAATATGGGATAATAGAGTTTGATCCATGTGAGACGAAATAACACCAATGAGAAAAGAGGAGTGTTTGAGAAGAAAGTGGAAAGCCAAAAAAGAGGACTCCCATTAGAGATATGTGCATTTAAGTGTAGAGAAAATTAAAAAAAGATTTATTTAATTTTTTATTTATTTAATTTCTCTTTTCATCAAAAAGAGTATTTAAGTGAGAATTTTATTTAATTAAAAGGGAGCAAATTCTTTTAATTAAATAAGAAATATTTAATTAAATTAAAAGAGTGGTTTTTCTCTTAATTAATTACATGTGGATGAATTTAATTAAAAGAGAGGTTTTCTTTTAATTTAATGGGGACTTATTTTATTCAATTAAAAGGGAGATTTTCTTTTAATTAAATAAAACTTAGGATAAAATGATCAACCTTAGAAAAATAAATAATTGAATTTGATCAAGGAAATTGATTTGAATTGATTTAATAAAATATTGCAAACCATTGATTCAAAAAATTTGATAAATTGAATAATGGGGGCCCATAGTCTAGGCAACCATTTTAGGGTGCATACATTTGCCCCTCTTTGACTAATGTGTGATCGATTTGGGAACACATGTAGTCAAAGAAAGAAATTAAAGTGTGAAATCAATTTGGGATCACAAAACAACCTAGATGTGTGGTTGATTTGGGAACACATCAGGACAAAAAATACAAATAAATTTTGACTGTAAAAAAAATCAAAGATAAAATTGACAAAACTAAATCAAGGATTGAAGTTGATAGGTATTTCCCCCTCGTGATCAAAATCAAAATGAGATAGAGGAGAAACAACAAATTGATAAATTTGATTAAATCGAACAAAAGATAAAGTTCTTGATGTAAGATGAAAGATATAAGAATAAAAAAACCAAGGGAGATCATCAAGAATTAAATATGATGCCCCAAAGTTGAATTAGAAGAAAGGAAGTGGGGTAAAGTGAATGAAAGATAGAATTTTGGAAGTTATGGAAAGAAACAAAAAGAAGAAAAGAAAATGCCCCAAAACCAATCAACTATTTAAGATAGAAATTTTGATTGAGATCACGAAAGAAGATACGGAAATGAAGATCAAAACATGACCACAGTTGATTAAAAGTCCACAAGAAAGATGAAGGAAAACCCTCTCAAACTCATAATGCAACCTAAAAATGCAAACTAACATGAAGTCTAATAATGCAATGGTGTACTTGCAAAAGAGCAACTGTAACATAGGATTTTGTTTTCATCATTCATTAGAGAATGTAAATAACTTATTTTCATCATTGGGCCATTATTAACGGACATTATAAAATCACACAATCATCACTAGTTACAAACGCAACCATGAAGATATGAACGTGATTTATATCAGATTGGAATGTGGAAAGATTCTAACATAAGCATCAAAGACATAAAGGTCAAGATGAATTCAATGTTAACTTACCCAATTTAATGTAGCAAAATCATGCTCGCATCAAGGCATAGATGCCAAGATGACCAGAAGAATGGTTGTGCAAAAACAATCAAGGATGATGCCTCAAATCTCTTAAGTATTTCAAGGGGACAACAAGAGACACTCTAAAGTTTCAAGACCACACCCACAAGCAGAAAACAAATTAAAACATGCCCCATACCCCAAGTGCTCTAGCTATGCATCCCTGAGAGACTTATCAGACAAGGACACTCAACAAAAACCAATAATAGTCAGCACACAAAGAAAAGATCATGATATAAGTCAATCATTAAGTGTTGCATTTACAAATTTAGGTGTGTTAACTGATATTGAGTTTCAAGTATAAGGATCAAATGCTTTCAAGAAGGGAAGATCACACGACAAAATTGGGTAAGACCAAACCAATAAGTGTTGAAAAATATTCGATGTCAATGATTGTATTAAAAATGCAATTGGGGTGGTGTTAAAAAAACATCGTTTGCAAGGTGTCTTAAAGACTAACAAATCCAAAAGACCAAAGCTAACATAGTTATGCCCCCTAGACAAAGACCAATTCCAAACAAAGGAAACAAGGACAAGGTGTGGTGGAGAAAGGCTAAGAGTCGAGGACATGCGTGAAGAAATAGGGGTGCAAAGGCCTCAAGTAGAACCCATTTCCAACTTTTCACCACTTGGATTATTTTATTTTATTTTTCAGGACTTTTTGTAAATTTTTTTGTATTTTTGCTACCAAGGCACTTGTTTCCAAGTTTTCACCAAGGCACTTTTTCTCTTTTTTTTTGTATTTTGGAATATATAATTTTTTTGGAGATACATCAAAGCACCTATTTCTAGGTTGTCACTAAGATGATCATTTTTTTAGGACATTTTTCAATTTTTAGAATTTTCACAATATATTATTTTTTTGGATTTTTGGAATATATCATTTTTTTTGTATTTTTTTTCAAGATCAATAAATATGTACAAAGATGCCCCCAGACAAAATGGGCATCAAACTCTCAAGAAAGATCACATCGTGTAATCCCAATGTCTAACAAGGTAGAGGACATGATGGAGCAACAAGCTAGTGGATATGATGGATAAGCAAGGAGTGTATGAAGCAAGTGAAAGTGATCTTCAAGGACTTGCTCCTCAAGAGTACCCAAGCTAGGGAAAATTTTTCATGTAAAGAACATTTGAACAAAAAATGGAAGGCCAACATATGATAATTCATGAAAGCATAATGTAAAAGTGGGAAAAATGCAATCCAAAGGAGTAGACATGTCAAGAGGTTTCATAGCATCATAGTTTACTCATTTTTATTAGATCAAGACCAAAGAGGTAAATGGGAAAAGGATAGTGAAAGAATAGAACAAATGGAGGAAAATAAATATGAAGGCTAAACATGAAAGGAATGAAAAAAAGGTCATCATAAGATAGCTCACAAGATAGCCAAATGTTTGTGTATAGGTCAACATTGTCAAGATCAAAGAGAGAAGACAGAATGGATGAAAGATGTAGAAGAACTACGCATGATGCCCGATTGTCAGGTTTTCATCATGGTACTTATCTAAAGCACCACAAGGGAGTGTTTTTCACCATAGGATAAATTTATTTCTTCTTACTTTTGCTACCAAGGTGCTTGATTACCAGGTTTTCACCAAGGCACATTTTCAAATTTTTCATTTTTTCTTTCTTTTTTTTTCAAATTTATTTTATTTTATTAATTTTTTTTTCTAATTTTTGGAAGAATTCAAGCTTTTTAGATAATGATCCTTGAAAGTTTAAACCATGATATGCAAAGAAGTTGAAATGATATGCTCAAAGACGCTAATAGGGAAAGAAAGATGGAAGACAAAAATGGAGGATGCAGCTTCACACAAAGTGAGTGAGATTGGAAGATGGAAATGAAGGAAAGATCAACATCAACACACACCTTGAAGGGTGGTGAGAGGATGTAGACAATTTGAATGAAGGAATACGTGAAGGAACATGGTGAGTGGATAGAAGAGGTTGCAGTTTAGGCACATGGAATGGAAGAATGCTTTTGGAAGAAGATGAAGTGGACTTCTTTGAAAGCTTGAATGTCAACTTAAATTGTTGTTCAACATTAGACTCTCTCAAGAGAGACTTTGGAATCCATATAGTAGTAGGCCTCTTCTCATTTCTTTTTGATGATTTGGAGATAATATCTTCAATGATCGATTTTGGAACCCATACTTGTCTTATAATTTTTTTCTTAGATATCTCTTTTGACTTTATGCCCCCATGTCAATTAGAGGAGACATGGTGGTCTTCTTTTTCATATGGATTCTTGAATTGCTTCTTTTTCTTGTATTGAATATTCAAGTCACTTCTAAAAGACTTGGGGCTTGTGGAAGAAGAAGGATGATATGACTGGTTTAGGTAAGTGCGTGGATGAAAAGGATTCAAGGATATGCATCTACGTTGATCTTGAGGAAAGATAAGAGAGGGAGGGACGTAAGGACCCAAGATGGAAGGAAGATGTGAAGAATTTACTATTGTTGGAGGAGGTCCAAGGATGGATGTGGAAGATGCAAAAGGGTAATCAATAAGTTCATCAACATCTATATGACAATCAAGGACATCAATATCTTTAGAGTGAACATTAGAATTTTCAATAGGATCATGAACATCTTGAATAGGAGAAACTTCTTTGATAAGAGTACTTGAAGCTTGAGAAGACATAGTAAGAGTAGAAAGTGGAAGGGAAAATGGAGTGGTAGAACAAGAAGATGGAATACTTTGATCTTGACAAGGATCTTTGGATAACATAAGCATAGAATTGTTCTCTTGATTTTCAATAGGCTCAACATTGGAAGTAAAAACATCATTTTTAATAACCTTAATGGAAGTATCATCTTTGGAAGGAGCAAGTGTACTAAGGTCATTTTTATTGTCAATAAGTCAGTGTTGCAAGCAATATCTTGATCTTGCTTAGGAGAAGACTTAAGACATCATGGAATGAATGAGAAAGGGTGTACGGGATCAAAAGAACCATGAAACGTATCAAAGACATCATGATTGGATGACATGGAAGGTTCTTGATCTTGATCTTTTTTTATATTCTTTTCTTTATCATTTTTAGAGTCCTCTTGACATGAAGCCACTTCTAAGGACAATGAAGCATGTTGGAATTGTATGGTAGAATTTGGAGGAGATTGTGAAGGACTAGCTGAAGTAGGCATTATAGTGCATGAAGGTTTAGGCTCTTTAGGTTTAGCATTATTGGAAGTATTTGTAGCCAAGGGAAGGTTAGCTTGAGTTTATTTAAGAGGTAGCCCTTGAGGATAACTATAGGGAACTGCATAAAAAGCATTAGGATCTTTGTTGGATGAAGGATTGGTAGAAGATTTGAGAGACTCAAAATCTTTAGGGGATGTATGGATAGTGGAGGAAGTAGAAGATGGAAGAGAACCATCACGAGTCACAGATTCAACATTAACATGATCTTGCTCAAGAGTGTAATCTTTATTTTTAGCATGAGGATTTTGAGAAGAGAAACTCTTATGGCATTGATGTTTTATTTCAGCTGAAAAAAATGCTTTCTCTTCCTCAAAAAATGCAGATTTATCATTTAGGTATTGTTCACAAAATTTATCAATGTTTTTTTCAAGATTTGAGTCATATGGATTCCCATCAATATCTCTCTATAACTCATCCCCTTTAAGCATAAACATAGGACTGGAAGGACCTTTAGGACGTGTAGGAATATAATAGTCATCATCATCATAATCATTGTCACTATAGGCAATATAGATAGGCATACCACAATATTTTTCATGATATTCATTATCATATGTCTCAATAAGAGGAATGTGACTCTTGGTAGAAGTAGAAGAAGAATGATATTGAGAAGAAGAGGTAGGTGAAGACCTACATGAATGATATTTAGAAGAATTATGGTAAGACTCGGAATATGAAGAATGTAAATGATATTTAGGAGAATCATGATAAGACTTGGAAGATGAAGATTGTGAATGATATTTAGAAGAATCATCATAAGACTTAGGAGATGAAGAATGTGAACGATATTTAGAAGAATCATCGTAAGAATTAGAAGATGAAGAATGTAAAGGATATTTAGAAAAATCATCGTAAGACTTAGAAGATGAAGAATGTGAAGGATATTTAGAAGAATCATCATAAGACTTAGAAGATAAAGAATCTAAATGATATTTAGAAGAATCATGGTGAGACTTGGAAGATAAGGAATATTTGGAAGAAGGATATTGTGATCTAATCTTGCACATGATCCTAGCAAAGGTGTCTAATTTATCCTTTTTTTTAATCATTTTTGTCGCAATGTTAACATCCATGTATCTATTGGAGTGACAACACTTTTCAAATTCAAGAAGGAGGTGGATTTCATCTTAGCTCAAATGAGGATCCCTAAAAAGATATCCAAGATCCATAGTTCTAGAAGAAGAAGAATCAAGCATGAAAGAAGAGAAAGAATGAAGAGAAGAAGGTAGACTATATGATAATAGGAGGAAAAGAATCAAGAAGACATGAAGAAGAGGAAGAATGGAAATTGGAGATTAGAAAGACATGGAAGATGAAGAAGAAAGAAGACCAAGAGTCATTTTGAGAAATTTGATACCATTTGAAATCATTTGAATGTTGAGCAACATATAATAACACTTGTAATCAACATGAAAGAAAAAGTACTAGTTGATAGGATAACCCTAAGAAGCGTTCGTACCAAACTATGATAGTAAAAGTTCTCACTTGTCCAAAAGAGATGTGATAAGATAGAATTTATCAATAGGTGTAAACCAACACTGCCACAGAGGTGCCCACAACTTTGGGTGAATACCCTAGCACATATGGACTAGGAGGATGATTTACCCAAATTATAAATAATTAAAATTGAGTTTTTATGAAAGTGGATGGACAAGAGATTACTAAGATTCTCCAAGCATAATATCAAAGAATCCAAGGTATATCTTTCTCAACAAGGATGGTCTCTAACTCACCAATTCCAAACAAAGTCTCTTGTGAAATCAATGATTACTAATTCAAGATGTCAAAGCACAATAACCCAAGGGGAAAAAGGCTTCTAACAATGGGGGAAATAGCATAATCTGAACTGGATCAACTTAGGGAGACTGGAAATAATAGGACAACAAAGCAATTGGATCATAAAGTCTCAACTCGAAAACTCAGTTTTTGTTCATTTTAAATGTCCAACTAGGTGTATTAATAGAATTTTAATCATGAACCAGGCACATAAGATAGCAATCAGGGATTTCAAGCAAATGTATTCAAACAATGAGCAAGGGACAAAGCAACCTTTCACATGAACAAGAATAGTGTCGTAGTATCAATCTAATCCCTATAACCACTACTATGTATGTTCTCAAAATATTTTTCAATCATGCACATAGTCCTAGAAAAAAAAAATTGGCAGCACTATGGTTCTTAATAATGTTCAACTCTGCAGCTTTTGCAATCTAGAGTGGGTGAAATCCAATCCTAGTGCACCAGGGTTTTGACATATTTAGAGAATTTAATTAATCAGAGATACTAAGGAGATCTGACAGCCCAACAAAAGACTACACCCATGAGGATTTTTGTCACAAGGACATTTATATAATGGTTGCTACTACCATGTCAAAAATGACTATTATTGCTTGAGGTACTGTTCACATGGTTGACCCAATAAAGGGAATATCCACTATGGTTTAACCCTCTCTAATCAAGGAAGACTCACACAGTTGTACCACATGGGGACTTGGTTTGGATTCAAGGGTTTCAAGTTTCCTTGTGCCCAAAAGGAAACAAATCATACTCCTCTAGCCTCTTCACCTTATCCAAACATAGCAAACAAGATTCTTTGACACGCTAATTTGAAATCACCTCACCAACTATTTGAAAAATTCAAAAACAAACACCACGAATCTCAAAAGAGAGAGGACTAATGGATGTTGAGGACAAATCCAAGTGGAATAGTGAGATAATAATAAATATCCTTCCCTACCTACAAGGGGATCTGTCGTCAAGAGGAGCTTCACATGTAAAGCAAGTGAATGAAGCTCAGTCTCTCAAGATCTCCCAAATAGTGTTCATAGGGCCTAATTACTATGTGAAACACAGATGCATGAAAGCAAATCTAGATCCAATTTTAGAGCACCAAATGAAGTGTGAATCTATGAAAGCATGTAAAAGCACTTAAGTTAAACACATGAGATGTTTATTTTAATTCCAAATCCAAATTTTATAGAGATCCAACAAAATACCTGATAATATTCGCAATGCGTCTTTTCTTTGTTGTACCTTTTGTTTATGCTTGAACGTTCGCTTGTAATGAACAAAGCAACAAGCAAAATAAGCAAACACAAGATATGCAATATATATCCAACTTATGCAAAACTTGGGTTACATATGAAAATATAATTTTTAATAATGATAATAATCAGTAAAATAACCCAAATGAAAGCTCACACCATGCATTGATCCATTGTAAAAACTAAATGCAAGCTATTCATTAAATGCCTTTTTTTCTTATTGATTTTTGACCTAGTCATAAAGATTGGACCTATATGATATGAATTCGGATCCAAAACCCTAAATGCAGAATAGTGACCCCCATAAAAAATCAGAGAACTTTCCAAAAATGTTAGAATTTTGGAAATATCTTTTTATTTGTGCCCTAGGGAGCTATTTTTTCAAAACAGACCAATTTTTGCAAATTGAATTATTGAGCCCTAATATGATCTCTAAAATCAAAACAAAAATAACCAAATCTATTTATAATTTAGATATTTCCAAAAAAATCACTAATTTGCTCCTTAAAACAATTTTTCATTAAAAGTAAAGAAAAAATTATTAAAAATAAAAAATATCTTAGAAAAATTTGAAAATTGGACAAAAGCTTGTTTGATATGTCGCCACCTTGCCAAAAAAATTTCAGATCAAAATACCTAGCCATTTGAGAAATATGATCAAATCTTTCAGATCTAGGGTTTTTTGTCTCCAAACAAATCTACACAAGAGGGTTAACTCCAAAAATATCCAAAACCAACAAGTAACGGTAGGTAGCCCCATGGTGGGCACCAAAAATGTATGCATAAAATGTGAGCACACTTTTATGAGTCATTATACCCAAGATTTCTCAAAAATGAGGTCTCGAACGGTGGCTCATAGCTCTCTAATCATGGAGTGCAAGGGTTTGTGATGGAGGCCCTTAGTTTGACCTAGTTTGTGCCCATGTAAATACACCATGAAACAAGCGATTAAAGGATTCAAAAATATAAATGCAAATGAAAATGAAAACTAATCTATATGATGACAATGACAAACAATGCAAGAAAGGAAATGTAATAACAATGCAATACTAATATATGAAAATAAATATGACTCTAAGATAATAGGAAAATGCAAGGATGAAACCTCATGATAGAAGCCATGGATGCAAGAGAAAATAAGACAAGAAGATATAAGTTCTCCACAAAAAGCTTTAGTATTCAAACTCCTCCTTCAAAAATCGCTCTCCAAACCTGTAGCATAATAATAGCGTAATTGTGGATGTATTGTGGATATATTGTGGATGAATTGTGGATATATCGTGGATGTCTAAAATGAGGAGAGGGCTCTCCCTTATAAAGGAAAATATGAAGGTGAGAGGCTTCTCACAACCAATATGGGATAATAGAGTTTGATCCATGTGAGACAAAATAACACCAATGAGAAAAGAGGAGTGTTTGAGAAGAAAGTGGAAAGCGGAAAAAGAGGACTCCCACTTAGAGATATGTGCATTTAAGTGTAGAAAAATTAAAAAAAGATTTATTTAATTATTATTATTATTATTTTTTTTTTTTCAAGTGGATTTATTTTTTATTTATTTAATTTCCTTTTTCATCAAAAATAGATATTTAAGTGGAAATTTTATTTAATTAAAAGGGAGAAAATTCTTTTAATTAAAAATATTTAATTAATTTAAAAGAGGGGTTTTTCTCTTAATTAATTAAATGTGGATGAATTTAATTAAAAGAGAGGTTTTCTTTTAATTAAATGGGGACTTATTTTATTCAATTAAAAGGGAGATTTTCTTTTAATTGAATAGAACTTAAGATCAAATGATCAACCTTAGAAAAATAAATAATTGAATATTATCAAGGAAATTGATTTGAATTGATTTAATAAAATATTGCAAACCATTGATTCAGGAAATTTGATAAATTGATAAATTGAATAATGGGGGCCCATAGTCTAGGCAACCATTTTAGGGTGCATACAATGAGAAATTTTTAATCTATTAGCAAACTAATAGATGCGAGTGTGCATGTATAGTTTTCTAAAGCAGGTGTGACAATGGTGAGAGGTGCTATGGTAATAGCAAGAGGAAGCAGATTGGGTACATTGTACCAGCTTGATGCACGCACAGTTGAGTGCAATAGCACTTTTAATAAGACTACTTTGTTGGAGAAGGAGAGGGTTTCTCTTTCAATAGATGGTAATGGTTTTTGGGTACTCAAGAGTGCTCTATCTACTGAACCAAAGTTACCTATAGAGAAGACTATGTTATGGCACCAAAGACTTGGCCACATAGGTGAGAAATGTCTATGAACCTTAAAGAATAAAAATCTTGTTGATGGGTCGAACGACTACAATCTTGATTTTGATTTTTGTGAGAATTGTATCTATGGTAAACAAAACTGCATTCAGTTTTACTCAAGTTCTCACAAGTCCTCATGTATTATAGATATAATCCATTCCGATGTATTTGGACCAGTTGATGTTCCTTCTATTGGTAGATCAGTTTATTATGTTTCTTTTATCGATGATTTCAATAGAAGAACATGGATTTATTTTGTTAGAAGTAAAGCTAAAGTTTTTAGTCATTTCAAAGAATTTAAAGCAATGGTTGACTTGTAGACTGGAAAGAAGATAAAGGGTTTGAGACCTAATAATGGTGGTGAATATTGCTCCAATGATTTTGACACATCTTGTAAAGATTGTGCTATTAAAAGAGAGAAACAACTCTGTATTCTCCATAGCAAAATGGAGTTGCAAAAAGAATGAACATGACCTTGATGGAGAAGGCTAGGAGTATGCTAAGTGGAGCTAGACTTGAACAGTAGTTTTGGGCCAAAGTTGTAGCCACTGCATGCTACCTAATAAATAGGTCTCCTACATTAGCTCTTGTTGATAAGACACCAATAGAAGCATGGTCGGGCCACAAGCCTTCACTTAGACGTCTGAGAGTTTTTGGTTGTGAGGGATATCCTCATGTGCCAAAGGAGAAGAGAAAAAAATTGGACAAAAAAGCCATCAAATGTATCTTCATCGGATATAGTTATGGCGTGAAGGGATAAAATCTTTGGGATCCTGTTGCACAAAAATTATTTTACTCCATAAGTGTTATCTTTAGAGAAACTAAGCCTTCTTCTATTCAAGTACAACCAGAATAGATAAAGGAAAAGAAAGATGTGATTCAACTTCTTGCTACACCTGAGAAAGTTGAATTGAGGCTCTTAGAAAGAAAAGTTGTTGAAGAGAGCTCTATAAGTTTTGAATCATCAGAGGAAGTGGGAGAACCTTATCATTAACCTAAACATGAAGCTAATGTCATGCCCAAAATATATGGGCAAAACACACCCAATTATTTATTTATTTTCTTTAAAATAAGAAATTATGATTCAATAAGATAATATAGTTGTACAAGTTTAGATGTTTAACTATAATGGAATTAATTGTTTGAGTAGTTTATAAATTTAGATAACCATAGTTACTTTGAAGCTAGATGCAAGTTCACCATTGATATAAATAGGTTACAACTCCATTTGAATATTTCGTAGAAGGGATTATTTGGGAGAACTGAAAGTTTCTTAGTAAATCAATTAACTAAATTAAGTGACAAATTCTATTTAACTAAAGTCCTAATCCATCAATTTTCTTTAATAATTCCTTAAACTATTACCTCCTAAGGATGACAATAGATTAACACAACCACTTATACAATATGCCAAAAATGACCTACTAACTAAATTGACATCTATCTCGTAATTACATAACTTGTTTAGCATCAATTTAATTGTGATCAATATACCACTAACCTAATAATGAACTAATTAACCAGTCCCTCCTATTTACTTAATAACTAGATCGACATTACAATTTAAATCATTTAACATTAAGAGAATCTAAAACTCTAGAAGATCAATTTAACTATTCAATGCATGCTAGCTATGTTTTAAAACTCTAGTCCAAAATAAAATTCACCTTAGATATACACATACAATAGAGGTAAACTTTATCATCAACTATACTATCTGTATTTAAATTTAATTAATTTTTTCTAACATACCTATAACAATCTAATTTATTAATTACTCTATCATTTTCAATTAAAATTGAAGAATAGGATTATTTCAAATAAATCTATAAGTTAAACTGAACTTTATTCAAAACTATTATAAATTTAAGTCCAACATTAATAATGCCAATATTAAAATAAAATCAATCTAACTAGCTCACAATTATAAAAACTATTTAACAACATAAAATAAAATGCGACTATAACAAAAGATAACTAAATTAGAACTAATCAATTTAGAACTATCTTACAACACTAACATATACACTAACATAAAAAATAAATTATAATACTTTTTAATACCATAAAATAATTACTGACCTAATTTATTAATTTAATGGTAATCTAATTTTAAATTATCACTAAATCTAAAACTAACCAAACAATCCTATACTAACATAGACTACATACTAACTATTACTGACAAACTAAACTACACAAAATATAATACTAACCCCCACCCCCCCCCCCCAACCTAAGACCCACCCTCAACTCAACCTAAGCCAAGTGGCCAGCCCCATACATGGGCCATTCCCCAAGTGCAGTGCGCTCCCCAAGGTCTGTGCAATGGAGACTTGGTCCCCCCCCCCCCCCCCCCCCACCTCCACCTTGCGTGACATCCAAACCAAGGGGCAAGCGCTTGCTAAGAGAAATGGGAGAGGGGTTGGTAAAAAGGTGAGTTTAGAGTTTATAACATTTCTTTGCCCCCCCCCAAAATGACATGACATGTCATAAGTGGCATGAGCATTCATGTTGGCAGTGGATGGGATGTCCACGCCTAGCCCTTTAATAGGAAGGTAAAACAAGTAAGGAATGGGGGAAAGAATAATTAAGTGGGTGGACTCTTGATTTTTATTTATTTATTAAATGAATAAATATAATGACCTAAGTACCTTGCCCCTTTCTATGCAACATGGAGTTTAATGCCAAAAGTTTTATAGTTGAGAGGAGAGAATAAAAAAATGCATTAACATATAAATTTAGATTTATTTATTTTTGAATTTATTTGCTTTAGATTATTTAAAGGATCTAACAATGATTTTGTTCAAATTCAAAGAGGAATAACTCAGAGAATATTCTCTATGAACTTGGGGGAATTAAAATTTTCTCCATACATTTTTCAGAGAGGTTTTTACTCCTGGAAATGCACTTTTTTTTTGAAGTCATTTTTTTTTTCTAAGTGTTGATATATCTTTCTTGCTATATTTTTTGTGTTATACTAGGAGTGATATTCATTCCTAGTGATGACATAGATTTCTTTGAACAAGCATACTAATACAAGAATGTGTATATAGTTATATTTTCTTTCTCTCCTATAATTTATGTTTTATAATTCATCATATTACAAAGGTATATGCTCCTTATTTTTAGAATTCAAAGAGATGCATAATCTATTAATCAAATTTGATTTTGTCAATTATGAAATTCAACAAGGAGAGAGATAACTTTGTTGTCCACAATGTAGTATTTTCATTTCCTCTTAATACATAAAACATCGAATTGGAAACTTCAATATATCAAATTACTTTTCCTTAACATTATTGAAAACTTGAGAATTCATAATTCGAAGGCTTTATCTATTAATATATTTTCTCACATACATATGCAAAATTTGAGAATCACATAAGAGCAATGCAAAGAGGTTTTCATAATCTTTTTCTTTCTCTATTATTCATCTTAGTTCAAGGCTCCATCGAGAAAGAACCAGTAAGAAAACTCGACGGCCTTGCCAATACATCAAAATTTAAATATGTTTTACATAATATTACAATTCAATTGAATCCTCTTCTAGGTCATTCACAAGTGCTTTCTTCTAATACCTTTAATACCTCAAGGAAAACAAGGAGAAGACAAGAGCTAACCCAGGGTGAAACATCACAACATCAAGAACAAATCAAACATACACCCCAACCCGATTTTACACAATAGGTCCAAACATAGAACCTGACTAGGGGAGAGGTGGATTTTTCCAATGGGAGATGTCAATCACCATACCATAACATAGCTTTTTTGGAGTTAAAATGTCAAGAACTTTTGTTATTTTACAAGGCCCTTTCGAGGCTATTTTCACAAGGATTTTCATTCCTTTCCATATTCAAGAATTCACAATATCAAACAAGGTATGTGATGACAAGTAGGGGCCCATACACCTTACCCTCTTTCCCTCCTCTCACCATGAGAGGAGACTCTACACCATTGAGGTCCAACTAATGCCCTTTCCCCCATACATGACCACTTCTTTCCTATAAAAAGGTGAGTAGTGCCAAAACAACCTCCATGAAATACCCTAAAAAACAAAACATCAAAGCAAGAATATGAATAACATCAAGAACAAGTTAAAATCCCTCCAAATCAATCCCAACACACAAGAAAGCAAAACCAAGAACAACACAATGCCTTATGCATGATTCAAGCATGAACAACATGAAGAAACAATTCAAAAGAGTGAAGAACTCCTACCTTCACATAAAATTATGGTAAAATAGAAAGTTGAGAAGAGCTTTTCCTTTTCTTCCTTCAATCTTCATACTTTCTCTAAAATTAGAGATTGGGTAACAACTTCAAAACTACTTTAAAATGCCTCTAAGTATGATCCTTAAATCAACAAGACCTCAAGTAAACTCAAGATGAATTTTGAGTCACCAACTCATGTAGGAGACAATCAATTTTTGCAATCAACCAAAAGTAGGGTTTTTGAGTGACTCTAAAAGTCAACCAAGGAAACTAGGGGGTGGAAAGTACTCCCAACCCATACCTTTACCCCTAGAGTGCTTAAATTCAATGTTTTAAAGCCTTAAAGACTTAATAGGAACAAATAAAAGCTAGAGGAATAGTAAGACCAAATAACAACCTTTAAAGAAAGACAATGCAAAGATAGCACAAATAAACAAGGGAGTTCAGTTCCATCGTTCCATTGGATTTTTCGACTAAACTTCCTGCACACATCAGTAGTTTAAGAAACACATGTATATATGTAAAAATACTTATCAAGAAATTCATGTAATTTAAAACATCCATTTGTCTATAATTCAATTGTTTATCTCATTCTATTCATTAAAATTGGAAAAATCAAAGTGTTAATTCTGCATTCATTCACTTCATCATCATACATGTTTATAAAGCATTAAATGATGAATTCAAATATCTGAAAGTAAAGCATCACACATCATAAATAGCATAATAATGTTCAGTGCATCAAATAATGTTCTGACATATCGAATCATGAGTATCAAAATAATAATGTATCATCGATGCTAGGATGGGTCGGGGCGAGGCCTCGCAACTAAACTAGATCTTGTTTGAAGGTTTAGTAGATAGAAGAAAGCACTAGAAAGGTATGGATATTCTCATGATGATTGGAGTTGTATATTTTCTTTGAATGCTAATATTGATGAACCGAAATCTATACAAGAGGCTCTTGGTATGAATGATTTAGAGTCCTAAAAAATTACCATGGAAGAAGAGATGGTAGCTCTTAAGAGTAATGAAACATGGGACCTTCTACCATTGCCTGAAGGATGAAAGCATGTTGGTTGTAAATGGGTGTTCAAAAGGAAGATGGATTTAGATGGAAGCATTGAGAAGTATAAAGCACTTTTGGTTGCAAAAGGTTACTCCCAAATTGTAGGAATTGATTATGGTGAATATTTTTTCTCTTGTAGCAAAAATGAAAGGAAAAAGTCAAAAGGAAAAAGTCATTTGGTCTATAAATTGAAGAAATCCTTGTATGGTTTAAAACAAAGTCCTACAATGTGGTACTAGAAGTTTGATACATATGTATTGAGTTTGGGATTTGTGTGATCCAAATCTAATCATTGTATATATTACAAGTCTGATGGTGATTATTTCCTGGTTATTGCCTTATATGTTGATGACATGTTGCTTATTGGCAAAGGAACAAGTTTGATTGTAGAATTAAAATCTTAGCTTTTAGCCAAGTTTGAAATGAAAGATCTTGGTACAGCAAGGTACATTCTAGGAATGGAGATTATAAGGGATAGAAAAAATAGAAAGCTTTGGCTAGGATAGAGTAAGTATGTTGGTGCTATTCTAAAAAGATTCAATATGCAGGATTCCAGACCATTAAGTGTTCCTGTTACTATGAGAACAAAGCTTTCTAGCTCATAGTGTCCTTCATCCCCATTAGAGATGGAAGAGATGAGTTGAGTACCATATCAGAGTGTTGTTGGAATTTTGATGTATGTTATGGTCTATACAAGATCAGACATTGCCCAAGCAATGTGAGCACTTTCCCATTACATGTCTAATCTAGGAAGAGCACATTGGGATGCAATAAAAAGAGTTTTTAGATACTTGTGAGGTACCTTAGAGTACTCTATATGTTTTCATGGAGTAGGATATGAGCATTCCTCCAAGGCTATGTGGATTTAGACTAGGGTGGTGATGTTGATAGAAGAAGGTCCACCAATGCATATGCATTTACATTATTTGGTGGTGCAATCAGTTGGATGAGCAACAAACAAGGTGTAGTTGCTTTGTCCATTATAGAGGCAAAGTATATGGAAGCTACTCATGCCTGCAAGGAAGCTATCTAGCTAAAGAGATTGTGTTTAGACATAGAATTCAAATAGGGTATAGTGACAATTTATAGTGATAGTCAGAGTGCAATTTTCCTAGAAAAGAACCCAACATTTCATGCTAGGACCAAGCACATTGATGTAAAATATCATTTTGTGAGATATATGATCGAGGATGGAAAGGTGAAGCTGGAAAAGGTGGATACTTTGGTGAATGTTTTTGATGCTTTAACTAAGCCCGTGAGCACAGAGAAGTTCAAATGGTGTTTAGAGTCTATGGGCCTCTTGGCCTCTTGCAATTAATTCCATGACACTGTGGATCCCTTGACTCTTGCAAGGTGTTTGACAAGTGGGAGAATGTTGAGAATTGTGTCTCAACCTTGCAAGCTCTTTTTCTAGAAAACTCTAGAAAATTGTAGCCAAGAAACTCTTTAAAAAAAATTAGAAAAATTCTAGAATTAGTCTGCAGTAGTTTTCCACATGTTTATGAGTTGGAAAAAGGTGTTGAGTTGTTAAAAATGCATCTAGTCTCTAGAACAATGTAGAAGGGATATTTTTAGAGTGTAAACAACTCATTATATGAATTTTATGGGGGTCTAAACTAGAGGACAAAATTATGGACGAAAATGGTATTCATGGAGTTACAAATGGGTAACACGTGGTATGGTTGTTTTGCCCATGGTTTTGTAAAACCACAAATATTTTCCAAGTGCAAAACCACTATAAAAGGAGGGATTAGGGAGGTGTTTGAATCATCAAGTTTAGTTTGCAAGACTAGTGCCAGAAGGAGTATCTCTCTGAGTTTGAGTTTGAGTTTGAGTTGTGGTGATGTGCTCCTATATGAACTTGCATTGCAAGTGTATTGTAATCTTCCAGATTTGAGAATACATTGTGTGGGTTTTGGAGGGTGGGCTTTTTCTCCCGGAAGGGTTTCCCCACAGTAATCATTGCGTTATGCATTCATTATTTTTTTGATTAATTTATTATGCATTTCTTGAGATCTCTACAATAGTTAGTTGAATTTGTATAATCGTCCTCTCAAGATTAGTGTAGGAAACAATTCTGCACACCTTAGGTTCCTAACAATCTTGGAGAAGCTGAAATCTAACTTTAGGAAGGAGTATTTCACTAAAATCCACTTGTGACATCAACACTCACTTAAATGTTTTGAAATGAGCATGTTTTGGTATTTTTTTGTGTTCATGGAGATACACAACATACAATTGGCAACATGGATGGGCATTAATGACATATATTAGAAGGCATTAAGCATTGTCAATCCTTCATAAAACTTGGATAATCACCTAGTTATCCATTGAATTAACTATTAAAAAGAGTGCTCAATATTGCTTTGCATTGGTTCACTAAGCTATGGATTCTAAGTCTTTTATCACTTGGAGGTGCACAAAAGAAATCATCCTTGGTATAATGGGATCAAAGAGAACTGAATCTGACCCTTTAAACCAAGCCTTCCAACCTGAACTTTAAACCTCAAGAATCCAAATTTACATCTTGAATTCCCAACTTGAATTTTGCACTGAAATTGGTGGGCTTTTGAAACTGAACTGGATTTCTACATTTATGAACTTTTGAGTCACTGCACATGTAACGCCTCGCCAAGGGATACAAAGAATTAACCCAGAATTTTACTAAGTTTGGTAGCATTTTTAAATTTTTTTTTTTTACATAAAAGTAATTCCATTTACAACTTATACTTAATAATAGAAGCAATAGCAACAATTCAAATAAAAGTAAACATAACATACATAACAGGTTACATTCCTTAAAGATCCCTTAATGTTGAATCACATCTAACATATCTAATTGTGTTCCATCTAATACTACATCCACATAATGAAAAATCCAACGTTCTTAAACAATATACAAGTGTCCCTTTTAGTAATTGCATTTTAGTTTAGCTCAATCATCCACTGTACATGTCACACGGTATGAAGGGCTTAAAAGAATATACATCCGTGTGGATAAACTACATCATCATACTAACTCTAATCCATGATGTAATAACATAAATGAAACCATAAACAATACATGATGCATCATCATCATAAAGATATAACATCCATCGTAAAAGATAGCCATGAATCATAAAACACATATAATCTAAGTGCACGGTTCCTCCCAATCGTAAATAGCATCATTAGACCATCGTGGGCCCTAGCCATCCCTTTGTGCCTAACATCCCAAATCACCAAAGAGATCATCGGTATTAATACAGTAGGAATGTCACTCCTAAATCATACTACATCATATGCAGAAAAGAAATCTAACATGCAGAGTAAAGCATAAGATAACATCACCTAACATATGCAAATCATCAATGTGAGGATACATGTCCACCATCAAAATCCATGAAGATAGAAGCCAACAAAGAATTTATCAGCCACGGTGTCTCAAATGGATCTCATATGGTAAGAGTGGAAAAACATGACCACTTGACCACGTGGAACCTAAATGGTCCACTCCCACCATGCTGAGGAGATAATCTCAAGTCTCAAACAGGCTATCAAATCACATAGCACAAAACTCTCTAAGTCTAGAAATCCTAAAAGTATACTAACTCAAGGGTTCCAATCACAAAACTGACATCTAATACCAGAGGCACACAAGACACGTAGGAAACCTACTTTGTAAGTGGGCAAGTGTCATCGCATAAATCATGTAGAAGTTACCCTGACACACTTAGGACTCCAGGGTCCCTACTGATCTTTATGCGGCCACTAGTATCCTCTCATACTGACAAGGCATACTATGGAATGCAAGGTCGCAACCAAGCATTCTCTCTACTCCCATCCTAGTCTGTACAAGCACTCAAGGCATGGGCAAGAACAAAGCAATTATCTTTTTAGGTTCATTTAATCCCCATTTAGTGTAAATGTTTTCACTTATTAATAAAACCTACAATGAGTTACCCTGACAGCCACTTAGGGCCCTGACCCCCATTACAAGCCACTTACCAACACTACAAGTAGATAACCTACCCTAAGCTCATGGAATCATAAATCACAAAATCACCCTAGTCCTATACAAGCGATTGAAAAGAAATATCAAAAGATAATCCACAATGAGAATATCAAATATCCACAATAAAAGCATCAAATCTCCATGAGCAACTGAAAAGCATCCATAGATAATCATGACCACAACAGTTCTCTATTGGCAACTAAAGGTATCACTGATAACCACAATAATCATTAGTTCTCAACAAGCAACCAAAGAGTATCTCAAAATCATACTAATCGAAGACTCCAAAATGGTTGAGTCAAACATGTCGCAACATGACATCATCAAGAAATAAATCCACACTTCAGTCCCATCATAGCGACTAGAAAGTAATCCAAGGATAACTGATCAATGACTCAAAAATGGTTAAGTCAAGTGTCTCATACATAAGAATCTCAGCTTCACACAAGAAGACTGGAAAACAATAACAATCAAAAGTACAAACATTTCATAGAGCATTCCATCACATAACCATGGTTGGGTTTATAAAGATTGGAATCAAAAGACATCATCATGACATCACAATCATAACTCTCAAGCCTCTGTTAGACGTCCTATAACTGGTCAACACTAGTTAACCCAAAAACCCAAAACAAGAAACATAGAAAAAACACAATGCAAACACATGTTTTGGTTTACTAAAATTACATAATCGAATTAAGTGTAGAGGTTTCTGTTTCTATTTGCAAGTACACTTCAAGTGTATAAGATTTATCATTTGACCTACAAGTCAACCCATTTATTCCCTCAATAGCATTATCCTTCCATTATTTAAAATAATATTCTAAGAATAACTTAGCGATAAATATTTACTCATTAAATTAATCTTTTTGGACCCTTAATTAAATTATTCGTTTCATTTGCTAAGATCCATGTTACTAACTGAATAACTCTTCCTTAATGTTACTTCAACTTTTCAATATAATCAAAAGATCATTATTCGTTAAATTATAAGAGAGTCAATTATCAATCTTCGAATAAGAAGATTATAACTTTATTAAAATGATTAATTAAATCAATCAATTAACATAGGTACACAATACATGACCTTTTTATCATTCTAATAATACTTAATTAAAACATAATTAAATATTACTAAAATCATCACTGACAACCATTAGAATATCTAAAGTCATTATCCAAGCCATTAGAGTAAGACTTATCAACTTCAATGTAGATTATTTACAACTTTGTTAAAAGAATCATATTAGCATATCAATTAAAAAATTTATTCCATAACTTAATTATTAATTAAATTTAATTAACTCTAATTAATTAATTTAATTAATAATTACATATCCATATCAACGATCCAATTAATAACTAGCCGTAATATGTAAGTTAAAGGCCAACCATAATTCAATTCTCTAATATTGTTAGAATTAATAATCTTTCCTTGGTTGTATTTATTTATTTATTGGGATAAACCAAAGTATCCCTTATATATTATTTATTTGTCCTCTAGTCCACATGTAAAGGACATGTCATTCTTGTCCTATTGTCCACTTATAAGGACAACTCTTTTTTGTATTTTCTTTAATAAGGAAAATAGATATTCCTCCTTAAGAGAAACTTGACACTTTGCACACACCTTTTATGAATGTGGCATTCATAGAAATGAGAGTTACACATGCAAAGACATGCAACTCCTTTCTCATCTTTTTAAAAGAGGTGCTTCTCTCTCTCATTTTTCATCTAGTCTCCATTATTCACATCAAATTTTTTATGCTATTGTAAATGAGCTATTTTTCTCCATTTCTTCTCTCTCTCTCTCTATCTCTCTCTCTCATTCTTAGGCATTTGCCTCATTCATAATACTCACAAGGGGTTTTATTTGCTTTCCCCTTATCAAATCCTTGTCTCTTGTGTTGCTTCCTCATTGGTATTGCTCCATTGATCTTGTATCATTTCTATGGTAAAACTCTTCTTACTCTCTTGGATTAAATCTATTATTTCATGCTATTTCATTTTATTATATTTTATCATTTCAATAACTTTTTTTTACATGGTATCAGAGCTACTAATCCTTGTTTTGAGCTTGTGTGAAAGGTTCATTAGAAGAGCTTGATATTGTGAAGATCTTGAAATTTGAAATATTGAAAGTCTTATCTTGTTCTTTTGCAGATTTTCTTCTTTCTTATTCATTCTAACCCTCTTTGGAAGGCTTGCTGCCAAAGAGTTCTTCATTTTTTATTTTTTCTAACCTCCTTTGGAAGGCCTGCCGCCAAAAGATTCTTTATTTTTTTTTTTTTTATTGTATCTAACCCTATTTCTATTGTAAGTTTTTTAAGTTTTTGAAATTCAATTTTTTTTTCTTTTCAATTTTTTGTTTTAGAAAGGAAAGTACACTAGTTCGTATTTTTCTTATATCTCATAATCTATGGTCTGGGTTTGGTTGAAATTTTAACAGCATTTAGAAAATATAAAAATTAAAAAACCCTTTAAATTTCATTTTTATCATAATATTATTGCAAAAGTTATTGTACTATATGTGCAATAGTATTTATTTTTTCAAGTTTTAAGATGACAAATCGTATTTTTATGATATCTCTCAATCTGTGATCTGAGTTTGGCTAAAATTTTCACAACGTTTAGAAGACATAAAAATGAAAAAACCCTTTAAATTTTATTGAAAATAGAGTTAAATAAAAAAAATTTATCATTCTCTATGTGTAACACTTTTTTTTCTTCAGATTTTCAGATTTTTATTTTTTCTGTTTCTTCAATCTGACCAGTGACTTTGCAGGGAACATTTTTGTTTTTAATTTTGACTCTCTAAATCTCTTAATAATTATTTAACATTCTTGTGGATAGTAAGTCTCACTTTTTTATTTCAAATTTATTATTTAAATTTTAAACGTAATTTTTAAATCATGTCGACTTTAATTCCAAAAATCAAGTTAAATAACTCAAACTATCATGCTTGAAAAACTCATCTTTCGTTTATATTCTGTTTTAAACACATTTTAGATGTTGCTACTGACCCTTCTATAGTTCTTGGTACCTCAGCTACACAAGATGAAAAAAATGCATGAAATACTAAAAATGAGGAAGCCCTTAGCCTCATTGGTATATCTCTTAACTCAGATTTATATGTTCTAATTTCTCATTGCACTAATGCCCATGAAGCTTGGGATATTTTAAAGCAAACGCATGATAGGCCATCTAAATCATGCAAGATTCAATTGCAAGACAATTTGAAAGACTTGAGGTATATTGATTTCAAATTCATGGATGATTTTTTACTTAAATATGATTATATTAAAAGTCAACTAATTGGATTAGGCGTTACTCTCACTGATATTAGATTAATTATCATTATTTTAAAGAAATGTCTTCCTAGACAATTTCAACAATTTATCACTAATGTTCATTCTCAACTTGCTATTCATACTTTGTCTAATCAATTAACGTATAGTATTTTTCAAAAAAATTTGTGTCAAGAGGAAGCTAAGTTATTGCAATTTGGTACTCTTAGATCTAATGAACATGCATTTGTGTCTAAAAATAAAAATCAAAATCTTAGATCGTCTTATCATACTCCAAATAATAATCAAAATCAAAATGTTAATACTCACAATTTCAATAATAATCATAACAATCATAACTTTAATAATCGTCACAATAATAGCAACCTATTTAATTCTAGACCTTCTTTTAACAACAATAATAATCAAAATACAAATCATGATAATAACCTTCTTAATCAATATAATATTCCTAATAAGAAACCTCATTGTACTTATTGTGGGAAAGATATTCATTTGACTAACAATTGTTTTAAAAAGCAAAATGATAAGCAACCTATCAATAACAATAATAAAAAATATCATGGTAATCAATCTCGTCATGCTTTTACTATTAGTTACAATGCCTCTAAACGATTAGAATGGATAGTTGATAGTGGTGCTTCTCAACATGTTACATTTCATAAAAAAGTTTTTGATTCTTTGCAACCTGATCCTTCAAATACTCCAATTCAATTAGCTGATAATCATAGTTGCAAAGTTGAAAGATTTGGTGATGTTAATGTTCCAAATGGAAAGTTACATGATGTTCTTTATGTTCCTGACTTGAAAACCAATCTCCTTTCAGTTGCTAAATTATGTCAAGATTATAAAGTTGAATTTCATAAGGACATGTGTTCTAGTATTGATCCTAGCACTAATGTTGTTGTTTTTAATGCTAAGTTGGGTCATGATAACTTATTCAAATTTTATGAGTTTACTTCTTCAAGGTACTCTTTGCAAGCAAATATTGATTTTAATGTGTGGCATGAAAGGCTTGGTTATTTGAATTTTGATTATATATCATTGATGCTAAAATCATATATGGGTGAAAGATTACCTCATATTGTTTCATCTAAGATTACATGCACTGGGTGCATGAGTGGCAAAATGCATCGAGAGCCTTTTCCCCATGGTTCATCATGGAGGGCATCTTATAAGTTACAATTGATTCATAGTGGTCTTTTAGGACCTATGGAAAATATCTCCATTCAAGGATCAAGGTATGCTCTTACTCTCATTGATGATTTTACTAGAAGAATTTGGATATATTTATTACATAATAAAGATCAAGTACTTGATACATTTTCCAAATTTCATATGTTAGTAGAAAGGCAATCTGATTCTAAGATAAAGATTCTTCGAACTGATAATGGTACTGAATATGTTAATAATGTCTTTCATTCTTACTTAAGATCATTTGGTATTAAACATCAGCTTACTATTCCTTATACACCACAACAAAATGGTGTAGCGAAAAGAAAGAATAGAAATATTGTGGAAATGGCTAGATGCATGTTACATGCAAAAAATATGGATTATAAGTTTTGGGCTGAAGCTATGTCTTGTGCCACTTATATTCTTAATAGAACTCTTACTGAGGCTTTGAGGGATATAACTCTTGAAGAAGCTTAGTTAGGTAGAAAGCTCAATTTACAACACTTAAGGATATTTGGATCTGTTTCTTATGTTCATACAACCAAACAAAAAAGGCATAAATTAGATGCTAAATCTTCTCCATTTATATTTGTTGGGTATGATGAAAATACTAAAAGTTATAGAGTCTATAATTCTCTTACTAACAAAGTTCAAATTGCAAGAGATATTTGTATTGCAGAAAATGAAGTACATGATTGTTCCAAGGTTCAAGATGATGAATTTAGTGGAAGTAAGATTATAGTAGTAGAGGACCAACCTCCTTCTGTAAACCCTACACCTTCTCTAGACCCTACTCCTCAAGTATCTTCTTTTATTCCTCCTATTTCTTCTAATTCTAGTAATGATGTTGATACTAATGATTCATTTATAGATTATGACTATGTTTCTAGTGATGAATCTATTACTACTAAGAGAATACCTAAATGGGTTCAAGGTTTACTTAATGAAAGAGATGATTATCTTACTAGATTTGGTGGACTTAAACCTAGAAAAATTAATTATTGTAATTATAGTTTGATGACTTCTCTCATGAACTCTAATGATCCTCAAACTTTTGAACAAGCTAAGATTCAACCTCATTAACAAAAAGCTATACAAGAGGAATATGATACTTTAATCTCTAATGAAACTTGGGATTTAATCTCTTTTCCTAATGGTAAGAATTTAGTTTCATGCAAGTGGTTATATAAAACCAAACTCAATGCAAATAATAAAATTAGTAAGTTTAAAGCTAGACTAGTAGCTAGGGGATTTTCCCAAATTTAAGGTTTAGATTACAATGAAACTTTTGCACCAGTTGCTAAAATGTGTACTATAAAAATTGTGCTTTCTTTATCTTCAAAAATGAATTGGCCTATTCATCAAATGGATGTTAAAAGTGTCTTTTTAAATGGTGATTTACATAAAAAAATTTATATGGCTCAACCACCAGGTTTTATCAAAGAAGGTAATGAGCATTTAGTATGTAAACTAAAAAAATCTATTTATGGTTTAAAGCAATCTCCAACAGAGTGGTATTCCAAAATTAATGCCTTTTTTATTTTTCAAAGTTTTGATAGAAGTAAAAATGATCCTAACTTATACATTAAACATATTCAAGATGATATTATCATTATTATTCTATATGTTGATGATTTGATTCTTACTTCAAGTTCTAACACCTTGATTTCTGATATTAAGTTTCAACTCAATCAAAAAATTCAAATGACTGATTTAAAAATTTTACATTACTTTTTAGGAATGCAAATATGGAAAACACCTAAGGGCATTTTTTTTTCTCAAAGAAAGTATGCTCAAGATCTTTTGGATAGGTTTCAAATGAATGATTCTAACCATGTTTCTATTCTATGTGAATTAGGAACTAAGTTAATGGTTGATACAAATACTCCTTTTGTTGATGCTACCTCTTATAGACAACTTGTAGGAAATTTAAATTATCTCACCCTTACTAGACCTGATATTGCATATAATGTTGGTTTAGTGTCAAGATTTATGTCCAAACCTTAACAAACACACTTTAAAGTAGCTAAAAGAATATTAAAATATATCAAAAGAACTCTTAATCTAGGTTTATTTTATGATGCCAGTTCTACTTTTACTTTAAAAGGATTTACTGATTCTGATTTAGGTGGAGATCCCAACGATGAGAAATCTACTTGTGGTTATTGTTTCTTTGTTGGTTCAGGTGCTATATCTTGAAAAAGTAAGAAAGACACCTCTATTTCTCTATGTTCTACCAAAGCTGAATATAAAAGTTGTACTTATGCATCTAAAGAAGCTCTATGGCTTAGAAGAATTCTTGAAGATTTGGGTCTACCTCAACAAGAACCTACACCTTTGTATTGTGACAATCAAAGTGCAATAGCGTTGGCAAAGAATCTTATTTACCATGCAAAGTCAAAGCATATTTCTCTCCACCACCACTTCATTAGAGAACACATTGAAGAAAAGAAAGTGTCCCTCATCTACTGCAAGGGTGAAGATCAAGTTGCTAATATTTTGACAAAACCTCTTTCTAGAGATAAATTTGAATTTCATCGTAAGAACTTGGGTTTGATACCCTTTGATGTAATCTCCCCAAGTAAATATTAAAGAGGGGTGTTAGAATTAATAATCTTTCCTTGATTGTATTTATTTATTTATTGGGATAAACCAAGGTATCCCTTATGTATTATTTATTTGTCCTTTAGTGCACATGTAAAGGACATGTCATTCTTGTCCTATTGTCCACTTGTGAGGACAACTCTTTTTTGTATTTCCTTTAATAAGGAAAATAGATATTCCTCCTTAAGAGGAACTTGACACTTTGCACACACCTTTTATGAATGTGCATTCATAGAAATAGGAGTTACACATGCAAAGACATGCAACTCCTTTCTCATCTCTTTAAAAGAAGTGCTTCTCTCTCTCTCTCTCTCTCTCTCTCATTTTTCATCTAGTCTCCATTATTCACATCAAGTTTTTGATGCTATCGTAAATGATCTGTTTTGCTCCATTTCTTCTCTCTCTATCTCTCTATCTCTCTCTCTCTCTCTCTCACACACACACACACACACACACACATTCTTAGGCATTTGCCTCATTCATAATACTCACAAGGGGTTTTTTTTATTTTTCCCTTATCAAATCCTTGTCTCTTGTGTTGCTTCCTCATTGGTATTGCTCCATTGCTCTTGTATCATTTGTATGGTAAAACTTTTCTTGCTCTCTTGGATTAAATATATTATTTCATGCTATTTCATTTTATTATATTTTATCATTTCAATCACTTTTTCTTACAAATATTAATAGTTCAATAATGACTCGTTATTATTTAATAATAAGTTATATTAGAAATCTTATTAATAAATCTATAATGACCACCTTCATCACTCTTTCAAAGAATACTAACGTTTCCTTAACAACCTCGTATTATTGATAAACATTTAGACCATTATACTATTATTTATTAATAATTTGTTAGACCCAACAAACATTAATAAATAATAAACTCATCAAAACTATTATTAATCGATCCAGAGAAACCTTTCATAAACTTCAATAGTTAATATTTTACTAACTCTTAACACCATTTAGGTATATCAATAAGTTATTTAATAATACATAACGTATTAATAATAACATAACAATTCAAATTATAGCAATGTTATTAAATGTTATAACAATGACAATGACCCCTAGTCAATTAAATCTTAATCCAATATCATATAAAGTCTCTTAATTTACATCATTATAATAATCATCATTAAACATCTTTACATAATATAAATTATGATCTCTTAATTATTTAATATCTATTAAAAGTCAACTAAAATCCAATTCTCCGGTATTAAGAGTTTTCAATGTATTATCGATAATCATTACGATTAAGACTCTATCGCATAACTTAATTAATATCATAATTATATTATTAACTCAATAAATATCAATTGATTAAAAATTAACTATACTCCAAATCTATTAATGTTTAAATTAATAATTTAATAATAACTTGTTAATAATAATAACCAATTCTCCATTATTTTACTAAAATCAATGAAAATTCTCTTAATTCAAATTCTCCAAAAATAATTAGGGAATAAGTATCCATCTAACATTTAAATCATTAAAATAATGATCTAGAATTTCAACAAATACATATTAACTCTATTAAATCAATTTTACATTAATCTCAACACTTAAATTAAACAACTTTCCCATTGATTAATTAAATCATATTATTTAAGTTGATTAATATAGTTTCGCAATCCATGACCCCTAATCATTTAAATATTACTTAATTAAATATTATTAAAGTTTAAACCATTATAATAATTATTTATAATAAATTAAATCTTCAACTACTATAATATCTAAATTTATTTATCACCATCTCTTATAAATATTTAATATATATTAAATAGTATTTAACATATATTAAATAGTACATAATATAAAATCAACACTAAATAATACACAAACTAAATTACATACAATTTAAACTTTATTAAAATAGTATTCATTACAAAAAAAGACAAGCGATTACAATCGTTGTGGCTCATATGTATATACATAGCCACCGGCTTAATAAGTCGTACGGCTCTGCAATGAATCTTGTCATCGTACACTGCATACATAGTACAGGCGTGCCACTACTGTATGTACAGTCCACTGCTACAGTTCATCGCCGAGGATAATGAGGTAGGTGGGGTGCGGTGGGTAATAACCTCGCCCACTCCAAAGTATATGTTAATTAATTTTTGTTTATTTTTAATAAATGTTTTTAAAAATGTTTTACCAGATGCACATCAATATAATTTGTTTTAAATGATTTTCACTGTCACATATTTTAAAAGCAGCATTTTTAAATAAACGTATATATATACATATATATATACACACATATACATATATATGTATATGTATACACACACACACACACACACACACACATATATATATATGTATACACATACACACACACACACATATATATATACATACACACACATATATATATATACATACACAGATACATATATATGTATGTATATGGATATATATATATATATATATATATATATATATATATATATATATATATATATATATATATATATATATGTATATATATATATATATATATATATATGTATATATATATATATATATATATATGTATGTATGTATATATATGTGTGTATGTATATATGTGTGTGTGTGTGTGTACACACACACACACACACACACACACACACACACACACACACACACACACACATACATATATAACGTTTAAACAAAAAAGGATTTCTAATTTTTCAAAATTAAGAATTTTTTCTTTAAAATCATTGTTCTCATTAATTCTATCTAATAGATTTAACTACAAATTTTGAAACTCTTTTTAAAATCTATTTCTCAATTTGATTCTAATTCAAACTCAAACCCGATTTAGATCTAATTCTTTCTCATTTGGAACTAGGGTTTTCTAATGTTTTCTTCACATTCAAATAAAAATTAACATATATATCTAGATTCTAATTTCAAGATTGAAGATTCAATCACAGAGAATATTCAAACACATATAACAGACACAATGAAGACAGGAAGAGAAAGAGTACAAATAGATTATGCGAAAATCACAAGTGCACCTGGACACTGATGCTAATTTGCCATGCCTCAGAAGTCGATAGAAAAATTTGTTCCTTCTTCAACATTCGCAATTCCTCCAAAATTCGAGCCAACCGAAACCTCCAAGTGACTAGAAGTGCTTGTAGAAGAATATGATCATGTAGAAGCATATGAGCTTCTCAAATGCATGTAAGCTTTTAAGCTTGTTCAAACACACTAGGAGAGTCTCTATTTAAAGGCCTCTAAGATACATCTAGAATGTCTCTAGAAACAACCAGAAGGTGTTGACAACTAAGCATGAGTCTTCTCCAACCTTCTAGATGAGTCATAAGGTTGTAGACACCATGTGCTTAATTTGTGTGCTAACCCCTGTGTTGTTGACAACACGTGCATAATTAGAGTGCAAACTCCTGTGTTGTCTACATGACAACTCTCGAGAATTTGCAAACTCCTATGTGAAAAAATATTAAAATAATGCACATTAATTAATATAATATTTACTTTACTCTTTTCAATTTAATTTAATTTATTTTTTAAAATCTCATGCACTTGCTTTAATAACTCCACTTGTTTTATCTTAATATATTTATATTTTAATCACATGCACACATCATGCAACCTATAATCTTTAATAATTTTAATATATCTTCCACTTTTAAATTCATTTTCAAAACTTAATTGCTAAAATATTTATTAACTTAAATAAATATTATCACATTCCAACTTTAAAATTATAACTTTTATCTTCAAATTTAATTATTTTATTTAATTAATTTCCCAATTAATTAAATAAATATTAAAATATCATATTATTTTTTCATTAAATTAAACCATTAATTAAATCTTTAAATTAGGCTTAATTAATAGAAAATACACCAAAGACTCATAAAATAAAATATGAAAACCCATCATAGCCAAAATACATACAAAATCAAACCAAGGGTTAATATCATGAATTACGTCATCTGTCGCATTCAGAGGGTACTTCAACTCAGATATTTGTCCTAATTTTCAATTAGGACAAATGGCTTAGAGGGTTGGAATTTGGACTTGAGAATTTATCTCCCCTCTCTTACCATTGAGATAACGTGATAGGGTATGCTCATCCTGGCAATTCAGAAAAGTCGATACCCGGTACCTGTAACCTGCATAAAAACTATGCATGTACAAGCACAATATATACTAAACTAAATAGGCAATGGCAGGAAGTGGTGCATCGTGTAGATCCCGACTAGCATGTGACTACGGATCCCTTTCTTAACCACATCAGAAACACCATACAGAAAGAAAACAAACATGCACACCATACACATGCAAGTATGAGGTAAGTATCCATAAGAAAACACATGTGATAATAAACCATCTATCTAACCATCATCAATAACTAAAATCACTGAATAATCATCATGCATACATGAAATGTATACTCTAAGAAATCTCATCACATATTAACTGAATCCATAACACAATATCTGAAAGTCTCAAAACAATGCTACTAACCATCAACATAAAAGTAGCCCTAAAAGAGTTCGACAATGATAACAAAAATGTGAACTAGGGGCAGGCACTACAACACATGAGGATCTGAAAATGGCTTTGCATATTTTTGAAATAATCATCTAAATACACCTATTGTGACATATTGAACCAATGAACCTGTTTGAAATGCAAATTGAATTTTCAAACGTATTGAACCTTTGGACTTCTGAACCAGTTCAAATGGTACAAAGTGGTTTGAAACCACTTCATACTAGTTCAAGACTGTCATAAGACTGGTGATCTGATCCAAACTTTCATATGAACCTAGGTCTTTCAAAGACATAATTTTATAAAGAATTTTCAATATAACCTAGAGGAGAACCAAGGAAAAGGCCACCAGGAGGATGGGATTTTCATGTTTAAAATTGGGGTTCAAAATGCCAACTAACAGGAGTCAAACCCAAATCAGAAACTTAGTAAACAATTTAGAAGTAGGGGGAAATTAGGATGCCATGGTTTTACCTTTAATGGGTGGTGTTGAGTTGACCAAGAAAAAGAAGAGCCACAAAGGATCCTCATTTGATCCTCAATTATTCTAAAATTAGCAATAAAACCCTTATCCATGGAAAAAATATGGATATTACTTGATAAAATAGTTTCGCATTCTTTAGTTATCCATGCATGTAAATCTGCTAGACTCAACCAAATCCCTTGAAAGCAATAAATTGCATCATGAACTAAAAGATCATCAAATGTATGGACAATGTCTCTCACCACCTCCAAGTTGATTAAGAGAGGTCTACTAATAGGAATGGGATCCTTCACCTTTGAAGGACCCAAAAATCATGTTGTAAGCCTATTAGCAAAAGAAGAAGGATCACCAGACAACATAGTGTTAGCAATCATTTTAGTCTTAACAGTAGCATCAATCCAAGGAACAGACAAACCAAAACCAAAAATGGTACCTGAAAAAGGAAAAAACCTAGTGCCAACACCAACAATTGCTCTAATAGATGATCCAAATGCACCAAAACTAGCAGAGGATTGAATACTAGTCTTAGTCATAGAACTAGTGCCATGAACAACACTAATTCCAACAACTGTACTAGTGCTAGAACCAAAACCTATGCCAGACCCTACCTCAACTACAATAGAGTGAGCAGTTCCACTAGCAGATGATAAAACCCTAATGCCAACAACATGACCCACACCATTCCCCATTCTAGTTGCGTAGTGACCATTACCACCAATAAGCAATAAAGAGCCAACAATCTCACTAGAACCAACTCCAATAGAAGCTCTAACTCTTATAGTAGCTCCACCAATAGATGATATAACGCTAATGCTAGCACTCACGATAGCATCAACAATAGAAACAAGTCCACGTCTAGTGCTAGCAATAGAACTCACACCATCCCACATTCTAGTTGTACAAAAACCATTTCTAGCAATGGATGATAGAGAGCCAAAAACCATGCCAAGACTAGCTCTAGCAACAACTCCAACTCCAACAACCATGATCTTTGTGGTAGTGATTTCAGTGGTGGATCCCTATTCATTATCCTTCTATCTAGAAGTGATACTTTATTTATTTGGTAATGATCTTTATAATTTCAAGGTATTTAGCCCATATAGTAGTGAGCCTTACCAAAAATTAGAAATTTGACAATGAGCACTTGTAAAAATCACCATAATTGGTGTTTATATTCATAAGAATTAGTTTCTTTCTATTTTTTCTCTTTTTGGGTTTCTAGGTAAATTTTGGTGTCCATGGTGTATGATGGTTGTGTGATTTCATGTTTATATCTATTAAAACTTTAAGATTGCATTATTTTTTCACCATATTAAATAAGGTTGAGAAATTTTTCTTTTTAATAATTGGTTTACCCACTCTTAGTTGCTCAACATGCTTAACATGTTATTTATTTTTAATGAAGTACACATATTATGTTTACATATAACTACAAAATACATACTACATTATAAAATTCTTGACAAAAATGAAGTACACAACTTATATCCTCAAAGTTAGAAGACACATCTATACAAAATATGATTAGTATATCACAAATAAGAAAACTTCATTAATGCAGAGTGCCCTAGTACTTCTCAATCTATATTTAAAAACTCCCTTTTTTTAACAATAACCTTCAAGATTATACAATGACTTCACACATAGACCCTATTATTTGTATAATCTTATTTCAAAATTATCACACAAAACCATATTTCCAACTAATTCCATAAAATAAACCCCAACTGAAAGAATAAATTATTTGCACGATAATTCCATTATATCTCAAGCTATCTAGTATAAAATTGTTATCAAATTATGTAAACACTAGTAAATTTAGACCTTATTTTCAATGAGGATTCGTCGCAATTTTGACATCACTATGTCAACAAAATGAAAAACATTGTCATTGATCTTTTTTGTCAATTTTATCACACCCTAAATGTTTGTCAAAATTGTGATGTTACTATGGTAGATATATCAACGAAACTATTGTCGAGATATCTGCCTCAACCCACAAGCATTGTGTACGACACTTTCCACCTATTCGAACAATGGTTGTCAAAATTGTGATAAATATTGGTTGACATGCACATCACACGTATAGCATCCTCGTTGAAATGTTATGCTCTTTTTCATCAAAATTGCGATGAATATTGGTCAGAACTCATGTCGCATGTATAGCATCCTTGTCGAATTGTTATGCTTCTTTTCATCAAAATTGCAATGAATATTGGTCAAAACTCACATCGTACATATAGCATCCTTGTTTAAAATCTATGCTCCTTTTTGTCGAAATTGCGACAAATACTAGTCAAAATTCACGTCATACATATAACATCCTCATCGAAATGCTATGCTCCTTTGTGTCAAAATTGCAATGTCTGGTTCTATATATATATATATATATATATATATATATATATATATATATATATTATTGATTAAAATATGTATAATTGTGCTCGTGAGTTCTTAGCTTAGATACACTGAGTCTAGAATCTAGACTTGCATGGGTGATTGCAAGTTAATTTCTTAATGGTATTACCCATAGACTCTTTATCATGTATATTTCTTGAGTGTTGCCATTCATGGATTGTTGTGTTGAACAGTTCTTTCAAGCAAGCTATTATATGAGTCTAGAGAAGTTTGATGAAATTAGCCCTACTCCAGAGCTTATTGATGACACTGCTTTCCCCCAACAAAAAACTGGCTGTTGTGAAACTTGTTCCAATAAAGGATGGTGATATCCTTATGTTTTTAAAGACATAATATTGCTTCTATGCCAAGTGAAACCTCCTCTAGACACTAATAATACCTCATTTCTACAACTCTGTGGCTCAGTAATGATAGTTATGAGGAAATATCCAACCAACATTAAAAAATTATCATTCCTTCCTAAAGCTTCCAATTATTATTGATAAGGTGCATTCACACTCTACCATTTATTATGAGGAGTACATATTCTGTGAGTTATATTTTTGTGCACTATATTTTGTGAGTTACATCATACTAGAGTTTGTAGTCACCTTGAAGTTTTATGTAAGAAAACCTAAGTGATAAGAGAATGATGGTTTTTGACAAATTTTAAAGAACAAGTATCATTTGTTTGAAAAAAAATGCTGGTAATTACAAAAAAAATCCATGGTCAAAAACTACAATGTAAACATAGAAGAGGTAACTTACTCTTTTTTGCTCATGAAACAATGGTGATTTGGATCTTTGTTTGAAACCTAAAATCAGTTGTTGCATAATCTTGGACATAACTATCACTTGAATTCTTGTACCATTTCCTTAATGTGAAGCATATTAATCATTGTTGTAAATAAGATAATTGAGAAAAATCTAAAGCTGAATACATATCTTTGATTTAATTAAATATATAAAAAACTAAAGATTGAAGAGATGGCTTACCCAAACTGGTTAGTAGTGAAATAAGTCTATTTTTCGAATACTGGGGGCTCCTACATAAAAATTGAAATGGCAATTTCAAAACTTATCTCAAGAAAAATATCGTCATATCATCAAAATGAACACTCTTTTACATATGGATTTAATTATTTAAGCTATAGGAGAATCAGTAAGATGTAACATCTAGATATGTAACTAGTTCAAGCTAGATATACAAGGCACTGCCCCTATTAACCTTCATGTTACAAGGATCTCATGTTTTAGGAATGTTGAGATATAGATGTACAGAGAATTTTTTTAAAATAGCCATTATTATTTGTAATTTATAAAAGTTATTTTTTGAGGAAAAGAATAAGGGCTTGCTACAGTGAGACTACAATAACAATCTACGAGAATGGATCAATAGAAAGCATTAAAATAATTGTTATTCAAAAAAATTACTTCAAAACATATTTATTATTATTAACAAATATAAAAGGCGCAATCTCATTGCTGCATAGCCATTTCAGTTGTACTCCAATCCCCCTCTTAAGCTTCACCTAATCTTCCATTGAAACACCTAACTTTTGATTAAGGGAAGTCAACTATCCCATCTCATCAAACATATAGGCTTGTCACCTCAAGCCCCTAAAAGGAAATTTTTATTTCTTTACTCCTCTCCTCCATCCTCCACCCTTGATCTTCATCACACAATCTCAACTACCCTCAACTTATATATCAAACCCTTTTAGCCATTCTATCTCTCACTCATCCCCATTTGAGTGTCATTATGCTACCAGATTTTTGAGTGAGCATAGATTTAATCAACTATTATGGAAAATTGTTGCAATGAGAGGTTTGATATACTCTATTTTTGTGGTATTTTGGGTTATTTTGACCTCTTTTGCCTAATCTTGAGTGTTTTACTATTTTGTGATTTTGAGTGATTTCATTATTTTTATTCCATTTGAGAATCACATTCCCTTACACAGTAAAATATGACTAGGAATAGTAAGTTACTATTTTTTTGATATGCAGATTATTGGCTATTATTGGTGATTAGATGAAATCAGTAATGGAATCACTATCTATTCATTACAAGAGTCTAGAAACATGTTAAGGTACTCTATTATACATTTACCAAGGATGAATAGAGAACACTTATAGTGCATTTTCCAATTATTATGCTTATATTATATCAAGGAACTCAATAGTGTTTAATTTGAAATTCAAATTACAAGATGGGTCCATTTCCATCTACAACAGATTTACAAGTAGTATTATTTGATGTTAATGAAAAACTATGCGATTCAGATCCTTTGCATTACTTGACTTTCCATGATATGCTTCAAGAGGTCTACTTAAATACATAAATTTAGATTGTATATAGTACTTAGCCATTTTGTCTGTGTTGAATCATTGGAATGTTTTGTAAGATGATTTTGATTTTATAACAAACTTGAACAATTTTTGGTTGGTTTTCAAGGGGGTGTTCCTATAAATGAAGAATTTTTTAGTAAGAACATCAGTGGCAAGTAGAATGATGATATTAGAGTTTTTCTTTTTCTGACTGGGATGAAAACAAATGTAAGAAATTTCTTGATGATAAAGAAGCTTTATATTGAAGGCATGGATAAAAGAACCTAGTCATTTTGTGATATTTCCATCAGAATTCAATCATTAGAACACTTGAAAATCAGAAATCAAGAAGAATATTTTCCATTCATTATATTCACATAAAATTGTATAGGTACATATATAGTTGTGTGCCAAATGCATAAAGCTACAGGAAAGGAAAGAATTAATTTAGGAAAGAATAGTTTAGGAAAGAATTAGTTCAATGTTAGAAACAATCCAATATTGCATCAGTTCAATATTAGAAACATTCCAATGTTGCAACACTCCCCCTCAAGTTGGTGCATAGATATCCCACATGGCCAACTTGCCTAAAAACTTTGAGAACACTTGACTTGAAACTACTTTGGTAAGAATATTAGCTAGCTAATCTTTTGATTGAATCTTAGGTAGCTCCACAATCTTCTCATCCAACTTCTCCATAATAAAGAATTTTTCTACCTCCACATGCTTTGTACGATCATGTTGAACCAGATTATGAGCAATATCACATGTTGCTTTATTATCACAATATAGTTGAATTGGCTTCCTAGATGGGCAACCCTAATCTCTCAGGAGAAGTCTTAGCCACAACACATCACATACTCCAAATGTCATACCTCTAATTTTTGCCTCCACACTTGATCATGCAACAACATTCTATTTTTTTCTTCTCCATGTAACGAGATTACCTCCTACAAAGGTGAAATAACTTAAAGTAGAACGCTTGTCATCTATTGCTCCAACCCAATTAGCATTAGTATATGCATCCACACTTTGATAATCCTCATTTTTAGTGAATAAAATTCCTTTTCTAGGAGTAGTCTTCAAATATCTCAAAATCGCTTAACTACATTTGTATGTTGCTCTCTAGGATTATGCATAAACTAGCTAACAATACTTAATGCATAGGCAAGGTCTAGCCTTGTGTGTGCTAAGTACATCAATCTTCCTATGAGTCTTTGGTATCTTCCTTTATCAACTAGTACCTGATTGGACTCAATACATAACTTCAATGATTCCATAGGTGTATCAGTGGGTTGACATGTTGACATATCAGTTTCCTATAACAAGTCTAAGGCATACTTTCTTTGAGACAGAAAGATCCATTTATCATATCGAGACACTTCAATCCTAAGGAAATATTTGAAGGGACCGAGGTCTTTCATTTCAAATTCTTTGAACAAGTAACTTTGTAGAGCCTTCCTTTCTTCAGGATCATTTCCTGTAACTATCATGTCATCCACATACACAATAAGCGCAGTGATCTTACCCTACTGTTATTTTATGAATAAAGTATGGTTTGAATTGCTCTGATGGTAACCAAAGGCTTTCATTGACTTTGTAAATATTCCAAACCATGCCCTTGGATATTGTTTCAACCCTTATAGTGACTTCTTTAATCTACACACCTTCAGACTATGTGTTTTAGGTATCATGTAGCCGGGTGGGAGTTCTATGTAGACTTCTTCGGACAACTCTCCATGTAGAAAGGCATTCTTTACATCAAATTGTTGTAATGGCCAACCCAAGTTCACAGCTAGAGATAATAAGACTTGTACTATATTAATTTTAGCTATAGGTGCAAATGTCTCTGTATAATCAATCCCATAGGTTTGGGTGAACCCTTTTTCCACTAGTCTCACCTTAAAGCATTCAATTGTACCATCTACTTTGTATTTAATAGTATAAACCCACCGACATCCAACTGGTTTCTTTCCTAGTGGATGGTCAACAAGTTCCCAGGTATTATTTTTCTGTAATGATTTCATCTCCTCATTCATAGTAGCTTTTCACCTTGGATTAGCTAAGGCTTCCTGCACATTGTTAGGAATAGATACAATAGATAATTGATTTACAAATGACTGATTTGATTTTGAAAACCAATGGTAAGACACATAATGACTCATAGGATATTTAAATTTATTAGAAAGTTTAGGTTCATATGTGGATTTAGGGATACCTCTGGTGCAACACTAAGGTAGTTATTTTCTATATGTTTCAAGAACATCCTTGGTAAGCGATTAGTGTGTTGTGAGGGAATCAGATGTAGGTGAACCCATAGCTTTAGTTTCTGGGTGTTCATCACTACTTTGATCCAAAGTTTCACCTACTTCTTGATTAACAGTTTTATAGAGTTCCCCTTCTTTAGAGATGTCCAAGCTACCCACATCTTCAGGGATGTGAACATCCACATCTTCAGAGGTGTTATCCACACCTTTAGAGATGTCCAAGCTACCTACATCTTCAGGGATGTGAACATCCATATCTTCAGAGGTGTTATCCACATCTTTAGAGATGTGATCATCATAGTCTAGAGTCTGAATTTTCTTCTAGTACTCCGCCTAAAGTTCAGGCTCAGAGGAAAAATACATTGAGTCTTCATGGACAACTACATCCAATGTAATAAACATTCATTGGGTTTAAGGATGATATTATTGGTACCCCTTTTGATAAGAAACATATCCTAGAAAGACACATCACAATGCTTGCGAAGATAACTTGTTGTGATGATGCTTATGCAGGTGTACAAAACTACACAACCAAAGATGTGAGGAAGTAAATTTGGGATAGCTGGAGCAACAACCACCTTAGCAAGATCCTGGGATGGTGTTTGGAAGTTAATAGTGTTGGATGGTACCCAGTTGATCAAATATGTTGTAGAGGTAAGTGCTTCACCCCAATAGGATAATGGCATATGGGCCTCTACCAAAGAAGCACAGACAACCTCCAACAAGTGATAATTTTTTCTCTCAGCTACCCCATTCTGCTGAGGTATATTGGAACAAGTAGTTTGATGAATAGTTATGTGTGCTTCTAGATACTGTTGAAGTTCAGAACTCAAATATTTGCCTCCATTGTCACTACGAAGAACTTGAACTTGTGCATTATACTGAGTACAAATCATATTATAAAAAATTTCAAATAACAAGTTCACATCACTTTTAGACTTCATTAGGCACACCCAAGTCATTTTAGTACAATCATCAATAAAAGTAACAAACCAATGTGATCCACCTAAGGTAGTGAATTTAGACAGACCCCAAACATCAGAATGTATGATCATAAATAGAACTTTACTTTTATTCAAAGTTAATGGAAAAGAAGCACAATGGCTTTTTGCAAGTTCAAAAACTTCACACCAAAAGCTAGAAACATCAAATTTTGCAAATAAACTAGGAAATAATTCTTTAGGTAACCAAAGAAAATATGTCCCAAAAATTGATGCCATAACTAGATTTTAGATTTCTACTTGTCCCCCTCAAAGCCATCCATCGCTAGAGCTTGACACAACTTGTCCAAACTCTTTGACACCAAGTCCAAGTAATACAGCTTCCCTCGCCTAACACCACAACCAATTGTTTTCCTTGTTTGGATGTCCTTAAAAACATAAATCAAGCCAAAAAATTACAACACAAAGTAAAGTAGTGGTGATTTGGGAATGTCATGCCTGACCTTACTCTTTCCTGTTTCTCTCTGTTTGCCTCAGATGTTGCTGTGATTCAAGTTCATTGCTTTGATATTATCAAACTCTGTTTGTTAATTTGTTAAATTTAATTAGTTAAATTTGGTCCATGTTGATACAGTTATAGTGATCATCACCTGGTTATGTCAGTTTAGTTGTGATAAGAATTTAGCTAGTTCGACTGACTGATAACGTTGATTCTTAATGCATGTTTGAACTCAGAACAGATATTAATTTTGAGTTGGATGGTACTGAATTTAATTAAATAATATAATGCATGACTTAAGCATTGAAGTAATATGTTAGGAATTTTATTTCTAAATTGATCTATGTTAAGAATTAACTATATTCTTTTAAGATAAACATGGATTTTTTCAGAATTTTAGAAAATTAAACACATTGTTATGAATATGGAAAATTCATTTTGGTGTTACTCAGATTTGGAAAAAAAAAACTCTTATGCGTATTGATGTTTTCTCACCCATATGTATATATGTATTTTACTGGTGAAATCTATAAATTCTAGAGTAAATGTTAGTTCATGTAAATGCTTATATATAATAAGTTTACATTTAAAAAAAAAAAAAAATTCACACAAATTTAAAAGTGTGAAGTCATTATATAAAAGCTGCTAAGTTTGATCACCGCAGCTATAACATAGAAGTTATTGTTTCACCCCTTTTGTTATATTGGATATAGGGATTTTATTGTTATAAAACCCTAAGGGGGTTTCTAATATTTTGAAAAGGGTCATATGATTTTGTTTTCCGAAAGCCAATTATGTGGCGGTGAATAAGGGTTGTCATCGTACCTAGTCCTGTAGTTGAATTAATGCATGAAGGTGGGAAGTAATGGCACTTAGGAACGAGTCGGCCATTCCATCTTGGTGTTGAAGTTTGCAAGGTTTTGGTCAGGATTTGGGCCGCTTGCTTGGTGAAGTAAACCACCTGTGTGGTGTTGTTGTTGAATAGGCAACATGGTTGGAATGGAGCTCTATTTTATGAGACTTAGTTTTTTGTATTGCTCTCAGCTACAGTTATTTCTTTTGAGGTTGCTCTTAAGGCTATCGATTCAATTTTTAGGGCTTTGGAGGCAAGCTGAATCTCAGAGCTGTGGATTGAGCGTTTGTTCATCTTCTCAGATTTTGGAGGTAGGGGGCTTTCCTTGTAACCCTATACTCTGTTATGTTGTGTGTTATTTATTTCTTTTAAAGATGCAAAAAAAAATGTTATTTAAAATGAATGGTTATGTTTTCGTATATATATCGACACCCATGGATGGGTGTATGCAGGGTTTGAAGTTATGAAACTCTGTGTACATCCAAAAATGGATGTGGGTATAGCGTGACCGCTAAGAAAACTTTGCATGTTGTATTAGCTAATTTTGAATATAATATTAAATATCATAAAGGCTATTGAGCAGCCGATACTTTGTGTTAATAGGCATTATATTTTGATTTCAAACTAGAAATTTTTGTGTTGTCTGGTTTTAGTTATCTTGTTTTTATGAGATCTGGAAACGGGACGATGTTATTATGGTAATAGCAGAGGCATTTCATCATACAGTTCGCAGGAAGTTAAGGAATATGTTTAATTTGGAATGTTCTTCTTTTTTTTGTTTTCACCATTCTTTGTCAGCATTATGAGAATAAGAGTGAACGTTTCTCTGTTTACATGGTTTGATTGGGATTTTAAATCCAAGCCTGTCCTATGAATTACATAAATACATACGGGTAATAAACTCAATTTGACTCACAGCGATTGTAATTGAACATTAGTATTTTAAAGTCTTTTCTAATATGCAAGTTGAAAAAAAAAAAAAAAAACTAAAACATAGAAAAACCTTCGAGCATTTTCATTAACTGTGGAAGGGCATTTGGTCTTATGGTTAACTCAAAATTTATAAAAGTGTTGTAGTAACATTTGTTAGCATATTATTTTTGTGTGTTGTTGGTAGTCGATGTTGTGGAGAATTGTTGTGTTGACTTATTTATCATCAGCAATAGGTGCCTTATGATAATTAGGAACTTGGTAAGATTGTTGTTATCAATACCAGTTAGGATATCTTGTTGAAATAGAAAAAAATAGAAAATTGGAAAACAAGTCGATATATATATATATATCACTGTGATATCATAATTGCTCAGTAAAGAAAGAATGTAGAAAGATATCGAGTTAAAGTAACTACTGCTTATTGAATTGTGCATTTAATTTGATTCAGAATCACAGTTTCGTATGTTATTAAGATTCTGCTTATGGGCAGTGACATATTGTTAATTAGTTGGTGCAATTCAAAAATTGGAGTTAGCTTATGAATTGACCATAAATAGAATTAACATTTGGATATTGGAGTTTATGTGGAATACATGGTATCATTATTGATGTTTTGTTTTACTTATATATATATATATATATATATATATATATATATATATATATATATATATATATATATATATATCACATTATTTGAAGAAGTCTGCCAGGCATGATTAAATTAGTTTTAATATGTTTTGAAGCATTCTGATGAAAATTTATATGATGATTAGAAAATTAAATTCTATGAATTAGTAATCTTTTTATTATAAAGAGGAGTTTCAGTTCATTAGTGTAATGAAGATGTTTCAAGCATGAGACAGATTATGATTTGTGTTGATGAAATGTATTTTATAACAAGAGTATCATAGACATTTTAATCTATATCTTGATCAATTTGAGGATAAATGTAGATGGTTTGGTTAGCTAGAAATTGATGTATAGTATGAAGATTCTGTGAGTATGTTGAGCTGAGGCTAGTTCAATTGTATTTCCATGATCTTGATATTATGGGTTATATTTCTAATGAATAAACTATCTATATATTTAACTTTGAACTTGGTAGAATATGATGTGTTACAAACAGGTTAAAGAATGTAGTATCATGTTGTATATTGATTTTATATCTGATGCATGTGCATTCTTTGTATATCTGTTTGAGGTGTATTTTAAGAATAACAGTGATGAATGTATATCGAGGTGGCTGAATTTGGTTTATCCTATTCAGTTAATTAATTCAGTGATAATTTTAAAATAAATTGGGTGGGTTAATTACATATAAAAGATAATTGGCCTTACCTATAACTTAAACCTATATGGTTAAGTACGGAGAACAAGGCTTATCTCTATTTTGTCATTGACAAGTATAATAGAGAATTTCGTTATGTGTTGACTATGGGTATACCGTAAATGGATGCAGAATCTTAGTGCCATAACGATGACACCTCAGTATATATATGATTCATTTATAGGTTATTCTTAGTGCGAGTTTAATTTTGCAATGATGAGTAGATGTTTACTTCTTGCATATTATTTATGAAACTACGTTGTGTTGAAGTAATCAGATATTTGCATTTTATTTATGTATGTGTTTATACTAACATGCATGCAGATGGATTATATTTTTTTTATATCAGTGTGTACTGAGCCCCCTTGCTGTGTTGTGTTTCATTATTGTATGTTTTCCAGGAGCTTCAAGTTTACAAGTAGCTAAATATGCTTATTGAAGTTCTTCTGGAATCATTATTTATTTGCTTATAGGGTCCATATTTTGGACATGGGCATTTAAGGATGAGATTGTACTTCATTATTGTACTGAACTCATTATGTATTAGAATCTTTATGGAATCATATTTGGATGATATTTACTTGTTATTTGAGGTTTTCAGATTGAGAGTGTTTCAATCTGTGTATTTGTTCTTGTATTAAATGATTTGATTTTAAAAAAATGGTGTCCTTTGTGCTTCTTTTGGGTTTCATATTTATTTGTTTTTGCTTGTGGTAGTGTTACATTTGGTATCAGAGCGTAGTTTAGAATAACCAAGACTTTTGGGTTATAGGGTTTAACCCGTTATCAATGCGTATTAATAGATTTTTGTTTTTAGGTTGCTATCATGCCTCCCATCACTAGAGGAATTCGTGGACGCAGCATCCCTAAGGATAACCTTGCTAGCCGAGGCAGGGGTAGGGGTCGTGGTAGAGGTCCTAGGCACCAAAATTTTGCTAGGAATGATTAGTTTGATTAGAATGCTAGGGTTGGAAACAACCAAGATAATTAGGCAGATCAAGCTATGGTACTTTAGAGGATACTGGAACGTCTCGATAATATTGAGGCTAATAACCAGATTCTCGATTGGGGGAGTGAATGATAGAAGACCTCTTGTGCAAGGTATTAACCTTCTTGTCGAGGAAGATCCAGCGGCAAGAACTCAGCTCAAGGATCTTTCCAAGATGAAAGGACCATTATTCTACGGTACGGAATAGGGTACAGCGGCAGAAGCTTGGCTATTGAACATTGAGCGATGCTTTGTCTTACACCATTACTTGAGTAACGTGAAGGTAAGATGGACAGTTATGCATTTGAGAGAATTTGGTTCCTTGTGGTGGGAGCAGGAGTTGGAGAAGCTAGGCATTGATATCTCTCTACTTACTTGGGAGCTCTTTGTATAGCAATTCAAGGAGAGGTTCATGTCAGAATATTAGCATCAGGCCTGTGCAGAGGAGTTCTTTTAGATTGTGCAGTTTGGCTCTACAGTGGAAGCTTATGAACATAGGTTCTACAAGCTTAAGAAGTTTTCTGGGTGGGCTAAAAATGATAAGGCTATGATACAACGCTTCATCAGAGGACTTTTGCCCAAGATTGGGGAGGAAGTGAGAACTTTTCAACCTTTGACTATGCAGGAAGCTTCGAAGAGAGCAAAGCTGATTGAAATGAAGTCTGGTTATCATGGGGCTTCATACAAAACCAGCATGAATCCACCTACTCCGGATGTCAGTAGGAATCAAAAGCCTCCACAAGGCAGTTCAAAAATAGGATTTTTTGGTGTGAAATTCAAGAAGAGAAAGTTTGGTAAGAATTCCAAGGGTTCAAAATAGCCTAAAACATCTCAAACACCTCAGAGTGTGTAGAGTAATAAGCCATTTCCTAATTCTTCTGGTCAGAATATGGGATTCAAGAGATCTGTTGAGTGTTTTCATTGTGGTCAGTTGGGTCATTACCAGTCTTAGTGCCCTAACTGGGACAAGCCAAAGGTTGGACCTAAGCCAGCTAGGTCTGAAGCGATAGTTGGTGATTCTGTCAGGAACCACCGTATCTTTGCAACCCTAGATCAGAAGCAAGCCGAACACTAGAACATGGTTATTGAAGCTTAGGGTAATACTCAAGGTATGAAAGTATCTATTTTATTTGACTCTGGAGCTATAGATTCATTTATTTCTTCTGCTTTAGTTGTAAATAGAGGAATTCCTATGGTTAGGACAAGGGACAGATGGCAAGTGGAGTTAGCGTCAGGATCCAAGGTGAATGTTGATATTGTTGCTCTTGATTGTAAGATTCATATGAAAACTTTCACTACTTCAGCGAACCTTAGGTTATACCTTTAGGATCGTATGACATAGTTTTAGGTATGGATTGGTTAGAACAACATCTAACCGTTTTGGATTGCAAGGATAAGTTAATCAGTTGTATAGATGATCTTGGATTAGCAAGAGTTATTGTGGGAATCAAGAGACCCATCTCTTTGCGGACAATTTTTGCCAAGCAACTGGCAAGGTGTGTTCAAAAAGGCTGCAGTTTGTTTGCCATATCGGTAAATGACTTAAATGATTCCATGGATAAAGGTTCTTTTCACGATCATCCAATCTTGCAGAGTTTTTCGGATGTATTTGTCGAAGAGATTTCGGGAATACCTCCGAGAAGAGAAATTGATTTTTGAATTGATTTAGTGCCAGGAACAGAACCAATTTCCAAGACTCCTTACAGAATGACAGCTCAAGAGCTGGTTGAACTTAAATTTCAGTTGGAAGAGCTTTTGGAGAAAGGTTTGATTCATCCTAGTGTTTCGCCATGGGGTGCTCTGGTAATCTTTGTCAAGAAGAAAGATGGTTCTTTAAGACTTTGTATAGACTATAGACAGTTGAACAAGGTGACTATTAAGAACAGGTATCCTTTGCCTAGAATTGATGACTTGTTTGACCAGGTCAAGGGTGCCCGAGTTTTTTTCGAAGATTGATCTAAAATTCGGGTATCATCAACTTAGAATCCAAGAAGCTAAAATTCATAAAATAGCTATTCGCACTAGGTATGGACACTACGAATTCACAGTAGTACCTTTTGGGTTGACAAATGCACCTTCTATCTTCATGAGCCTAATGAATGGTGTGTTTAGAACTTATCTTGACAAGTTCATAGTGGTATTTCTAGATGACATATTACTGTATTTTAATTATGTTGAGGAGCATGAGCAACATTTAGCACAAGTTTTGCAATGCCTTCGCAAGAATAGACTGTATGCCAATCTTGAGAAGTGTGAATTCTTCAGATCAGAGATTTGCTACTTAGGACATATCATTTTAGGTGATGGAATTTCTGTAGATCCATCCAAGATTCAGGCTATTGTTGATTGGCCAGCACCTACGAATGTGTCTGAGGTTCAAAGTTTCATGGGTTTAGCAAGTTATTATCGTAGATTTGTGTCAAACTTCTCCAAAATATTGCATCCTATCACATCTCTTCAAAGAAAAGGGAAGAAATTTTTATGGACAAAGGAGTGCGAGGTAGCATTTCAGAAACTTAAGGAATGTTTAACCAGTGCACCAATTTTGGCAATCCCTGATTCAGCTAAGGAATTTGCGGTTTGCACTGATGCATCCTTGGATGGCATTGGGGCAGTTTTGATGCAAGAGGGACATGTTATAGCTTATGAGTCTAGAAAGCTAAAGAGTCATGAGGTGAATTACCCAACTCATGATCTCAAACTTGCTGCGATAATGCATGCTTTGACTAAGTGGCGACATTTTATTTTGGGTCGACGATTTGAGTTACATTCTGATCATCTTAGCCTTCAGTGCCTTTTCACACAACCAGATCTCAATGCTAGGTAGCAAAGATGGATGGAGTTCCTATGTGAATATGACTTTGAGATTAAGTATGTGCACAGGAAGGAGAACGTGGTTGCTGATGCGCTGAGTAGAAGGCGACATGAATTATCTTCGTTGATCCTAATGGTGGATCTAAGGGATAAGATACTTCAAAATCTTTTCATAGATCATTGGTTTCAGGATGTTAAGGTTGTTATTGACAGCGACAGCATCTTAGAAGGGCATTTTGAGGGGTATTCAATGAATTCTGAAGGTTTGCTGCTGTATAGAGGGAGTGTGTGTGTTCCTGAGTGGGGTGATTTGAGAAATCTAGTTTTGTTTGAGGTTCAAAAAGCACCATATTCAGCTCATCCGAGTGTCAAGAAAATGCTTGCTAACCTTAAGAAGCATTATTATTGGCCTGGAATGAAGAGAGACATAACAAATTTTGTGGCTCGATGTTTGGAGTGTCAGCGAGTTAAAGCTGAACATCAACACCCTGCGAGATTATTACAGTCACATAGTATTCCAGAATGGAAATGGGACACCATTTCTATAGATTTCATAACTGGATTGCCTATTACAGCTCATAGGCATGATGCTATTATGGTGGTAGTAGATCAATTTTCAAAGGTTGCTCATTTTATTCCGGTGAGATCATCCTATAATGCAACAACGGTAGCCAAAGTTTATATGGAACAGATAGTTAGGTTACACGAGATTCCTAAAAAGATTATTTTTGATAGGGATCCAGTGTTTACTTCATCTCTTTGGAAATCCTTGTAGCGAGAGTTAGGTACTCAGCTGAATTTCAGTTCAGCTTATCATCCAGAAACAGATGGACAAACTGAACGTGTCAACCAGATTCTGGAAGATATGCTTAGGATGTACGTAATGGACAGATCATAGCTTATTGGTTTGGTCTTACCCAGTATCATCATGTGATCTTACCTTCCTACAAGCATTTGATCCTTATCCTTAGAACTCAGTATCAGTTAACACACTTAAATTTTTAAATGCAACACTTAATGCTTGACTTATGTCATGATTTTTTTTTTCTCTGTGTACTAACTGTTATTGATTTTTGTTGAGTGTCTTTGTCTGATAAGTCTCTCCATGATGCATTGCTAGAAGACTTGGGGCATGGGACATGTTTTTATTTGTTGTTTGCTTGTGCGTGTGGTCTTGAAACTCTAGAGTGTCTCTTGTTGTCCCCTTGAAACACTTAGGAGATTTGAGACATCATCCTTGATTGTTTTTGCACAACCATTCTTATAGTCATCTTGGCATCTATGCCTTGATGCGAGCATAGTTTTTCTATATTAAATTGGGTAAGCTAACATCGAAGTCATCTTGACCTTTATGTCTTTGATGCTTATGTTAGAATCTTTCCACATTTCAATCCAATATAAATCGCATTCATATCTTCATAGTTGCATTTGTAACTAGTGATGATTGTGTGATTTTTCAGTGTCTGTTAATAATTGCCCAATGATGAAAATAAGTTCTTTTACATTCTCTAATGAATGATGAACACAAAATCCTATGTTACAATTGCTCTTTTGCAAGTACACCATTGCATTTCATGTAGCTTGCATTATTAGACTTCATGTTAGTTTGCATTTTTAGGCTGCATTATGAGTTTGAGAGGGTTCTCCTTTCATCTTTATTGTGGACATTTAATCAATTGTGGTCACATTTTGATCTTCATTTCCTTATTTTCTTTCATGATCTCAATCGAAATTTCTATCTTAAACAGTTGATTGATTTTTGGAGCATTTTCTTTTCTTATTTCTATTTCTTTCCATATCTTTCAAACTTCTATCTTCCATTTTCTTTTTCTCCACTTCTTTTCTTCTAAATCACCTTTGGGGCATAATATTTCATGCTTGATGATCTACCTTGGTTCTATGATTCTTATATCTTTCATCTTACATCAAGAACCTTATCTTTTGTTCGATTTGATCAAATTTATCAATTTGTTGTTTCTCCTCTATCTCATTTCGATTTCGATCACGAGGGGGCAATAATTATCAATTTCAATCCTTGATTCAGTTTTATCAATTTTATCCTCGACTTTTTCAAGTTAAAATTTATTTGTATTCTTTGTCCTGATGTGTTCCTGAGTCGACCACACATCTGAGTTGTTTTGTGATCCCAAATTGACCTCACACTTCAATTTCTTTCTTTGACTACATGTGTTCCTGAATCGATCACACATTAGTCAAAGAGGGGCAAATGTATGCACCCAAAAATGGTCGCCTAGACTATGGGCCCCCATTATTCAATTTATCAATTTATCAAATTTTTTGAATCAATGGTTTGTAATATTTTATTAAATCAATTTCCTTGATCAAATTCAATTTATTTCATTTCTAAGATTGATCATTTTATTCCAAGTCTTATTTAATTAAAAGAAAATCTTCTCTTTTAATTAAATAAAATAAAATCCCCATTTAATTAAAAGAAAACCTCTCTTTTAATTAAACAGTTCATCCACATTTAATTAATCAAGAGAAAAACCTCTCTTTTAATTTAATTAAATATCTTCTATTTAATTAAAAAGAACTTGCTCCCTTTTAATTAAATAAAAATTCCACTTAAATATCTTTTTTGATGAAAAAAGAAAATAAAATAAATTCTTTTTATTTAATTTCTCTACACTTAAAAATGTGATCTAAGTGGGATTTATCTTTCCACTTTCTCCTCAACCACTCCTCTTTTCTAATTGGTGGAATCTTGTCTCACATGGATCACCACTTTCTTCTCAACCACTTCTCTTTTCTCATTGGTGGAATTTTGTCTCACATGGATCAAGCTCTATTATCCCATATTGGTTGTGAGAAGCCTCTCACCTCCATAATTTCCTTTATAAGGGAGAGCCCTCTCCTCATGTTAGAGACCCATGATTATGCTATCGTTATTCTGCAGGTTTGAAGACTAATTTTTGAAGGAGTTTGAATACAAAAGCTTTTTGTGGAGAACTTCTATTTTCTTGTCTTTTTCTCTCTTGCACCCATCATGGGCTTTTAGCTTAAATCTTGCATTTATAGATTAGATTTTTCTTTCATAGATTAGATCTTATTTTCATGCATATTTGAAGATCATGGAGACTAGCATTCTTGCTTTTCCTCTTTGAATCTCTCATCTCATGGTGGACTTGCATGGGCACAAAAATAGGTCAAACTGAGGGCCTCCATTGCAAACCCTTGCACTCTATGAGTAGAGAGCTATGGATCAATTTGTGAGGGCTCATTCTTGAGTTTTCTTACATGTAATGATTCATAGAAGTGTGACAACATTTTAGCACACATTTTTGGCGCCCACCGTGGGGCTTGAATCAAGTTTCTAGCTCCATTTACTTTTATTTTTCATCTCTGGTTTTTTACAGCAGCATATTGGATCTAATCAAGTGCTTTTGTAAATTTTTCACTTTGGTTTTAAGGCCAACCCATATATAGATTGGTTTGTAGGCAAAAATCTAGTTGGTTTAAAGATTTAATCATATCTTTTAAACCACTTAGATTTTGGTTCTGAAATTTTTTTTGTGAGCTGGATATGTGCCCAACATGGCCCAGTTCGATTTTTACAGCATTTTAACCTAATTTTCATGAGTTATGAATTTTTCTTTATTTTTAATAAAAAGCCATTTTTGATCGCAAATTAGCGTATTTGTCAGAAAAATTTACATTTTCAGAAAGATTTTTGAATTCTAAGGGGGGTTTTTTCTTTGTGTTTTGAATTTTGAGGCCGTATTAAGGATCAAAAACTCGATTTGAGAAATCTGGGCTATTTTGAAAAATTGGGTCCCTAGGGCACAAATGAAGAGATTTTTTTGAATTTCTTACATTTTTGGAAAGCTCTTTAGTTTTTAGTAGGGGTCTCTTCTTTTCATTTCTATTTTTGGATTCAAAATCATAGCAAAAAAAAGGTCTAATCATGTTGACTAGGTTATTCATTTTTTTTTTGCAGGGATTTTCGTGTTTTTCTGGTTTTTTCTGCTAACTGCTCACTATTTTGGATTTTTCTGTGTTTTCTGATTTTTTTGGAACAGCATAGCAGCAAGTTATGATTTCATTAGAAAAAAGTGCTAAATTTATTAAAAATAGGTAAGATCTACTAAGCGCGTTGCGAGGACTTCAAGTATTCTTCTTTGGCTGATAACACTTTGATTTAGAACCTTAAAATGAACCTCTCATGTGTCTAGCTTGTATGTTTTGCTTATGCTTTTAGTTTTCAAACACATGCATAATTGATACTAGGTTGTAATCTCCATTGATTTTTATTTAGCAAGCTTGATTATTAGTGATAGATTTAGGTAGCTATATTGGGTTATTGGACTCGTTGAATCCGTCGGCCCCTCATTCCACCCCGTGGTTGCAAGATCAGTGCCACATTAAAGGGGAGGGGTCTACAGGATAGAAGCGTTAAGTGCTCCACTTGGCAACCCTCTTGTGCTTTCTAGAACTCACTAATCTTTGAGTTGTGGACTCATTTTGGCTTGTGTGAGGGGTTAAGTGTTCCACATCTTTGGACTCACCTTGCATTAGTTAATGCACTAAGTGTACCACCTTGTGCTTTTTGATTATTCTTGGATAGATTTGCTTTTGGGGAATTAACATCTGTACACATATAGTAATTAGGCCCCATGAATACTATTCGTGGATCTTGAGGGAGTGAGTTCCTAGTGAAACTCCTCTCAAAGATGGATTCCTTGTAGGTGGGGAGGATACTTTGAGAATCTCTTAGATAGATGGATCTTCAACTTGGTGATTGAGGCATCCTTTCTCTAGAGAGGTTGATAGATCACTAGGGGTCGATATCATAGATCTTGAGATAATCTTAGTTAGCGTGTCGGATTAATCTACTTGCTTTGATTGGGCTAAAAGTGAAAAGGTGTCAAAACCTTGGATCTGAAAGCTAAGTCCCCTTATGGTCCACTATTGTCAGTTGGTCACCTTTAGAGAGGGTTAACCATAGCAGACAATCCATATACAGGGCAAACTACGGACGAAACCTCAAGCGGTAATAGCCACTTCTGCCGTGGTTGCAACAATCGCTATATAAATGTCCTCGTGGAAGAAATCTCCATGGGGTATGGTTCATTGTGGGTTGTCAGATCTCCCTAGCAGCTATTGAAGATTAACTTCTCAAACTGTGTCAAAACCTCGATGCGCCGGGATTGGAGGTCACCCCTGTGAATCATAAAAGTTGCAGAGTCAAACCATTACTAAAAACCTTAGAGAGGCCAACTTTTATTTTCTAGGGATGTATGCAATGATTGTGAAATTCTTTGAGAACATACACAATTAGCTCTCCTAGGGATTAGCATAAACTAAGTCACTTGATTGCTCATGCGCAAGGTTGCTTTGCCCCTTGTTCATTGTTTGAGGACTGTTTGCTTGAAATCCCTATTTTCTATCTTGCATGCTTGGTTTATGATAAAGAATCTATTGATACATCTAGTTGGATATTTAAAATGAACAAAATCTGAGTTCTTGAGATGAGACTTTACGATCGAATAACTTTGTTATCCCATTATTTCTAGTCTCCCTAGGTTGGTCCTATTTGGATTAGGCTACTTTTCTCATTGCTAAAAGCTTATTTGCACCATGGGTTATTGTGCTTTGACCTCTTGAATTAGTAATCATTGATTTCACAAGAGACCTTGTTTGGAGTTGGTAAGATAGAAATTGTCCTTATTGAGAAAGATATACACTTGGATCCTTTGATATTACACTTGGAGAGTTTTAGTAATTTCTTGTCCACACTTTCATAAAAAAAAAAAAAAAAAAATCAATTTTAATTATTTATAATTTGGGTAAATCATCCTCCCGGTCCATATGTGCTAGGGTATTCACCCAAAGTTGTGAGCACCTCTGTGGCAGTGTTGATTTATGCCTATTGCAAAATTCAATCTTATCACATTTATTTTGGACAAGTGAGTGCTTTTACTATCCTTGTTTGGTACCAACATTTCTTAGGGTTATCCTATCAATTAGTACTTTTTCTTTCATGCCAGTTACAACAAGATATCAAGTAGATCAAAGAAAGCAACCTCAAGTTGTCTTTAAACAATTACCTTTAGTTCAAACTCGTAGAAGACGTAAGGGAAAGGAACCTGTGTCTATTCAATCACCTGAGAGTATTCCCGAAGTTTTGTGTGACCTTAGTGGTGATCTTATTGAGTTGAGTAAACCCTTAGCATCACCTCATTCAGCTATGGATATGAGTTTTACAAGAGCGCCATACAAGAAGAATCAAAGTAGTGAGTATAATGTTGACCTTTTGAGTGGTGATCCCACTCGTGGAAGTAGACCAACTTTACCTCTTATTGAGGATAGGTATTTGGATGCACATCAAAGGGATGAGAAAGGAAGACATTATGCCTATCAAGAAGAGGAAGCCCAACATGATGATCAAATTGGTGAGCCTTCTAGTGCTCATGTGAATGCAACATTTACTGGTAATCGGTTTAGACAATCAAGACCATGTACACCACTCATGACACCTCTAGGTTATGCAAGTGGAAGACTCAAAGCAATTGATCGTGAAAGAAAAGCTCTTCTAGAAGAACAAGCTAAGAAGGAAGAACAATTTCAACGCCTAGAGGAAGAAAGGCAAGTTATTATTGAGATGGAAAGGAAATCCCGTCAAGAGGAACAAGATTTTTTTAAGACTTCACAACTTGACAATCAATTCAACAATGTGCACATTGGTGGTGGAAACAACTCTCCCCCATCTACCCCTCCTAAGACTCCACAAAGTGGGAGAACATCTTCACAATCTCCTACTCCTAGAGGAAGGAAAATTTCAAGACATGATTATTATAGGAGACCAACACCTCCTAGAGTTTCAAGAAAACCTTCACAACAAGCTCATCATGGTTCACAATATGGAGGTGTTAGCTCCAACTTTGAATATAATTCTTATGATTTCATGGATATACCACAAGATCCACATTTTCAACAACGTATGGAAGCTTATATGGACCAAAATAGAGATGCATGCTTTCAAAATTTAATCAATAAAGGTGCTAAGGTTCCTTACAACTTTGATATGGATAAGAAGATTCAAAAGCATGATCCTTCCATAAAAGAAGAAATTTATGAATTGAAGAAACAAATGAAGCAAATATCAGCACCCAAGAGTTCTTTTTCACTAGATTCAATTTGCCCTAATCCTTTTGATAAGAGAGTTGACATGAAAGATTTTCCTAGAAAAGTTGAGATTCCCCAATATGACAAATATGATGGAAATGGGGATCCAAATGATCACGTGCGTCAGTTCTATACTATGAGTTTTGATTTTCATCATGAAGACTCATATCTTATGAGATTATTTCCAAGGAGTCTTAAAGCTCAAGCCATGGAATGGTTTACCAATATAACTCCTCCTGTTAAGACATTCCCTGAGTTAATTCAAAGATTTGTTCAACACTTTTCATACAATCTTTCACGATCTATCTCACTATTGGACTTATGTCACACAAAGCAAAATCAAGGAGAACCCTTTGTTACTTTCTTGCAGAGATGGAGACGACAGTGCTCTCGTTATTCTAGGACTATTCCTGAGAAAGAAAAGATTGAAATCCTCATTAGTAATATGGTTCCTGAGATGAAGTATGAAGTTAAGAAGATGGTTTTTGAGTCCTTTGATACCATGATTGAAGCTGCATTTAGAATTGAGGATGTTTTGAGAGAGCAAGGTATTTTGACCAAAAATGGAAACAACAACAATAATGGTCATAATAACAACAACAACAAAGATAAAGGAAAGAACATCAATTGGAATAAGAAAAAACAAGTGGTCAATGATGGAGTTGTAGATTCCTCAAATCCTAAAGACCAAGCTGTTCTCCATTTGGCCAGTGCTAATCAACATAGTAACAAGCCAAGATATCAAGAAATGCCTAAAGGAGAGAAATGTAACTTCACCCAATTGGGTGAGACATATGAAGAGATATTTACAAAGCTCCTTGCATGTGATCTTGTGCACCCTTATGATGCTGCAAAGTTCTATATACCTGAAGTTAAGCCATGGTGGTGGGATGAGAAGGCTTATTGCAAGCTTCACAATGGCATTGGACACAATATTGAAAAATGTGGGAGATTCAAGCATATTGTTCAAGATCTTATTGAGAATGGAAAACTTAAAATAGATGGACTAAATACCAATGCTGATCACACAGCATTCAAAGAGCCTTTGCCCAAATATGAGAAAGGGGAAGCTTCCCAACCTAAGAATGGTAGGGCTGCAATCAATTACACTTATTCAAATGCAGAAAATGTTATCAATATGCTTGAGGTTGTAGAAGAAAGTGTCAACATGATGGAAGATAAAGATCCCAATGGTTATAATTTAAATTTGAATTCTCCTACCTTTGGTGAAAAACCTATGTTGGTGTTAAGGGGTACTCACTCTAGAGAGTCATCTCAAGGTCCCCTTGTCATTAGAGGACCCAATTCAAACCATTCAAATAAACCTAAGCAAGTGTCTTCTCAAAGTCTCAATGCAGTTACACGAAGTCAAGGTCCCCTTGTTATCAAAGGACCTAGTTCAAACCAACCAAGTAAACCAAAACAAGTGCAATCCAAGAATGTTCCTTCAAAACCAATGGTTAATCCCGAGTCAAATTATAATCTTGTTGATCAATTGCAAAGAACCCCTGCTCAGATTTCAATTTTTGAGCTTTTAGAGTTGTCTCCAAGACATAAACAGGTTCTTGAGGATGCTTTGCGCATGGCGAATGTCCCTAATAATTTAGACGTTGATCAATTCCAAAACATGGTTAATCATATTGCAAGCCCTCATCATCTTTCCTTTTCAGAGGAAGATGATAAATCTTTGGGTCATCCACACAATCTTGCTCTTCATATTGAGGTTATGATACATCCAACCCGTGTTAGGCGTGTGTTGATAGATGGGGGTGTTGGGCTTAATATTTGTTCTTTGAGTCTTTTAAAGACATTGGGTTATTCTGAACATGTTATTGATAGCAAAAGAAGGATTACTATCAAAGCTTATGATGAGGCAGAGAGAAGTTCAAAGGGGTTGGCTGTCCTTCCTGTTAGGATTGGCCCCGTGGAAAAAGATGTTTTGTTCCAAATAGTTGATGCTGGACCCCTTGCATACAACATTTTGTTTGGGAGACCATGGATTCATGATATGCAAGCAGTACCATCTACTTATCATCAGTGTGTCAAGTTTCCTTACAATGGAACAGAGATATGCATTCCTGGGGATAATACTTTGTCTATCAACTCAATTTCAGAAAGTACTCATGTTCCCCTTAATAGACAAGTAGATGATTTTAATGCAGTTTTAACTAATTGCAAGAACAAGTTTAAGTCCATAGACTTTGGCATGGGGGATATCAACTCAACTCCCTCACTGCATTACCAGTTTCACCTAGGTCTTATGGTAAACCTTCACAAGAGATGAAACCTTCTTCTTCAGCTATGACATTGTTTGACACATTTGTACAGTCATCAGTGCCTATTCAAGATGAGAAAGAAGATGTGGCTATTAGAGATTGGATTTATAGAGAAAAGAAGTATTTGCACAATGAAGATTTCACTCCTTCACCTAATGCTTATGGAAGAGGGTATTCTTTTGTCAAGAAAATGGGTTATCCTGGACATGGTCCTCTTAGTAATAGATTAGATGCTAGAGCTGAACCTCTTGATCATCAACTTTTTGGATGCAAGTCTAAGAAGTCAGTTGGCCTAGGGTATGTGGATCAAAGTAAGAATGTTTCTTCTATCCTTGATAAGTCAGATAGTGAAGAAGAACAAGAATACATACCTAATTCAGAAAACCAACAAGATATGTGTGAAGATTGGATCCCTTCTACTAATCTCCTTTGGGGAGATTCAAATAATCTGGTATCTCATGAGATAGTTGCCAATTTAGAACAAGAAAGTGTGACTCTTGATGATATTGAAGCTTCCACATCTAGACATCCCAAGCATTCATGGTATAAGCATCCTAGTCAAGACTTTGAAACAAATTCTAATGAGTATGAATGGGATTCTTTCTCAGAATCTTCCACAGTTGATATGGATGTTGATGTTGTTCATACATATAGTTCTCAAACTGAGTTAGTCAATGAATCATATGTAGGATTAGAGGATTTGAACTCACATGTTTCCTTAGTGGACGATTCTTCGCTTGTGAGGATGAATCTTGATTTGGGTAGTTTAGGAAGTTACTTGACAGACCTTGAATCTTCAAACACTAGAGATATCATCCATATTCACAATCTTGAACCTGTCATTGATTTATCCCTTGTTCATCCTGATCTAATTGATTGGTCCCAATGCAACCAAGAACCTGAGATCTTAACATTTCAAAATGACTATGAAATAGCCTGTTATTTGAATGCCATTGAACCTGTAGTCTCTTCCACCAGTGAACCAGCTGCTAGTATGACAAAGCCAGATATCAAGTACCTTAGTCGCAAAATAAAGATAAAAGAAAAGAAAAAGAAAAAGAGTTCTGATGGTGAAAACCACTATGTGGCAGTGTCAGAACCAAAAAAAGTAAAAAGAAATGACGTATCCAAGGGTGAAAACCTCTCTGAGGCACCTAAAGATGAGGTACTTGATTCTCTTCCTAGTTATTTTCAAGATAGATCTTCAGTACTTATTGAACCAACACAAGCAGTCAATTTGGGTACAGATGAAGCTCCGCAAATGGTACATTTGGCTCAGTCTTTGTCATCACAAGAAAAAGAAGCTTATACTAAATTCTTACAAGAAAAGAAGATTAATTTTGCATGGACTTATTCAGATATGCCAGGGTTGGACACTAATCTTATTATGCATCACTTATCCATAGCTCTAGGTGTTAAACCAGTTAAGCAAAAACTGAGAAAAATGCATCCTCACATAGCTCTCTTAGTCAAGGCAGAATTAGAGAAACTTCTTGCTGCAAAATTCATAAGAGCTATTGCCTATGCTGAATGGATATCAAACATTGTACCAGTTTCAAAACATGACAAAACCATTTGAGTTTGCACAAATTTTAGAGATGTTAATAAAGCATGCCCAAAGGATGATTTTCCACTTCCTAATATAGACATGATAGTGGATATGACCGCGGGTTATGAGATTTATTCCTTAATGGATGGTTTTTCTGGATATAATCAGATTAAGATAGCTCCTGAAGACCAAGAAAAGACTGCATTTACATGTGCATGGGGTACCTATTGTTGGAATGTTATGCCTTTTGGATTAAAAAATGCAGGAGCTACCTATCAACGAGCTATGACAACTATTTTTCATGATATGATGCATAAAAACATGGAAGATTATGTGGATGACACCTTGGTCAAGTCTAAGAAAAGAGACACACACTTAGATGATTTAGAAGTCATTCTAGATCGTATGGAACAATTTCAACTAAGGTTAAATCCTAAAAAGTGTGCATTTGGAGTTACCTCTGGCAAATTACTAGGATTCATTATTTCAGCAAAAGGGATAGAGGTGGATCCAGAAAAGGTTCAAGCAATTGTGGATATGCCACCTCCTAAAAATATTAGTCAAATGAGGAGTCTTCAAGGACATCTTCAATCTATACGGAGGTTTATTTCACAATTGGCAGACAGAGCTCAACCTTTCAACAAGAACTTACATAAAGGAGTCAAATGTGTATGGAATGATGAATGTCAACAGAGCATGAACCAGATCAAGAAATACTTGGCAAATCCTCCTATTTTAATGCCTCTTATCCTAGGAAAACCACTTATCCTATATGTTTCAGCAACAGAATCTGCCTTGGGGGCATTATTAGCTCAACTTGATGAACATGGGAAAGAAAGAGCAATATACTATATTAGTCGTACTCTTGTTTCATATGAGGTTAATTACACTAGTATTGAGAAAGCTAGCCTTGCAGTTGTGTTTGCTTCCCAAAAGTTGCGACATTATATGCTTGCACACACTATACACCTCACAGCAAAAATAGATCCACTCAAGTACTTACTATGTAAGGTTGCCCTCACAGGTAGACTTGCTAAATGGATGATGATTCTTTCAGAGTTTGACATAGAGTACATTGAGCGTAAAGCAATCAAAGGACAAGTTATAGCAGATCAATTGGCTGATTTTCCACTACAAGATGATGCACCTATTCAAGTTGATTTCCCAGATGAGCACCTCATGTATCTGACTGAAAGAACATGGAAGATGTTCTTTGATGGGTCTTTTATGCAAAATGGTTCAGGAGCTGGTGTGTTGTTTGTTTCTCCTCATGGGTACACAATTCCTAAATCTTACAAGTTATTATTCCCATGTACAAACAATATTGTTGAATATGAAGCTTTAACAAATGGACTTAAGATGGCCATAGAATGGAGAATTACAGAGTTACACATCTATGGAGATTCACAGCTGATAATCAACCAAGTCAATGATGATTGTCTAACAAAAAATGATAAATTGGTCCCTTACAAGAAAATGGTTGATTCCTTGAGACTCTACTTCACATTTGTCTCGTTTCAGCAAATTCCTTGAATAGAAAATAAGGCAGCTGATGCTATGGCTACACTTTCCTCACTTCTTCAATTAGAGCAACATGAATCAAGATTTAAATTCTTGGTGGAAGAGCTACATCACCCTATCTATGATTCCCAAGAAAGTCATGTTATTTGTACCCTTTTTGGTCATGAGTCATCTTGTTATGGTGCCATTTACTCGTACATTCGTGATGGGATTATACCTGAAACCTTTAACCGATCTGAACGCAAAAACCTTATTCGAAATGCCTCTCATCACTGCCTTATCTCTGGTGATTTGTATAGGAAGGGTCTAGATGGAACACTTCTTAGATGCTTAGAAAAGGATAAATCTGATCAAGCGTTAGTTGACATCCATGAGGGTATCTGTGGGGGACATTCTAATGGTCTTGCCATGGCTCGAAGATTGCTTAGGGCGGATACTATTGGCCCACAATGCAGATTGATGCAGTAGCTTTTGCAAAGTCATGTGAAAAATGTCAAAAACATGGTAACCTGATACATACTCCAAGTAGGGAGATCATTCCTTCTATATCTCATTGGCCATTTCAACGGTGGGCCTTTGATCTTGTTGGGCAAATTCATCCCAACTCGTCATCTGGACACAAGTTTATTATTACTGCCACTGATTATTTCACTAAATGGGTAGAAGCTGTCCCACTTTCTGTTGCCTCGGGAAAGACAATTTCTCTATTTATTTTGAATCATATTATTTGTAGATATGGAGTGCCTTCTGAGATTATCACTGACAATGGAGGTCAGTTTAAAAATAAGGACCTTAAGCAACTCTATAAGAAGTTTAAGATAAAACAACATTGGTCCTCTATTTATTTCCCACAAGGGAATGGTCAAGCAGAAGCATCAAACAAAACCATTCTTAAAATCTTGCACAGAATAGTTCATAAGAATGGTAGAGATTGGCATTTACAAATAAATCCAGCTTTGTGGGCCTATAGAACGAGTATTCACACTCCTACTAGGGCTACTCCTTTTGCTCTTACATATGGTGCTGAAGCAGTGTTACCTTTAGAGGTTGAAATTCCTTCACTTAGAGTTTCTCTCAAAAGTCTAGTTACAGATGAAGACTACCGTGCCATGAGACTTCAAGAGTTAGAACTTTTAGATGAGAAATGCCAAGCATCATTTGACCATATGAGAGTCTATCAAAAGCGCATGTCAAAAGCATTCAACAAAAAGGTTCACCCTAGAGAGTTTCAAGTGGGAGATCTTGTCCTACGTGTGAATCATAAGAATCAACAGAATAGAGATCAAAAGGGTAAGTTTGAACCTAATTGGCTTGGACCTTACATTATTACAGCAGCTTTTGGTTCAGGTGCCTATTTACTATCTACAGCAGAGGGAGAGCAGCTCCCTGATCCTATCAATGTCTTGCACTTGAAGAAGTTCTATCCATAATGCCCATTCTGTCTAGGGGCATCTTTGTACATATTTATTGATCCTGAAAAAATTCAAAAAAAATTGATATATTTTAAAAAATTCAAAAAAATTTGATATATTTTAAAAAATCCAAGAAAATTGATATATTTAAAAAATCCAAAAAAATGATATATTGTAAAAATTCTAAAAATTGAAAAATGTCCTGAAAAAATGATCATCTTAGTGACAACCTAGCAAAAGGCACTTTGATGTATCTTCAAAAAAATTATATATTCCAAAAATACAAAAAAAAAAAAAAAAAAAAAATCCAAGTGGTGAAAACCTGGAAACGGGTGCTACTTGAGGCCTTTGCACCCCTGTTTCTTAGCACATGTCCTCGACACTTAGCCTTTCTCCACCATGCCTTGTCCTTGTTACCTTGGTTTGGAATTGGTCTTTGTCTAGGGGGCATAACTATGTTAGCTTTGGTTTCTTAGATGTGTGAGTCTTTAGGACACCTCGCAAATGGTGTTTTTCAACACCCATTGACATCGAGTGTTTTTCAACACTTATTGGTTTGGTCTTACCCAGTATCATCATGTGATCTTACCTTCCTACAAGCATTTGATCCTTATCCTCAGAACTCAGTATCAGTTAACACACTTAAATTTTTAAATGCAACACTTAATGCTTGACTTATGTCATGATTTTTTTTTTCTCTGTGTACTAACTGTTATTGATTTTTGTTGAGTGTCTTTGTCTGATAAGTCTCTCCATGATGCATTGCTAGAAGACTTGGGGCATGGGACATGTTTTTATTTGTTGTTTGCTTGTGCGTGTGGTCTTGAAACTCTAGAGTGTCTCTTGTTGTCCCCTTGAAACACTTAGGAGATTTGAGACATCATCCTTGATTGTTTTTGCACAACCATTCTTATAGTCATCTTGGCATCTATGCCTTGATGCGAGCATAGTTTTTCTATATTAAATTGGGTAAGCTAACATCGAAGTCATCTTGACCTTTATGTCTTTGATGCTTATGTTAGAATCTTTCCACATTTCAATCCAATATAAATCACATTCATATCTTCATAGTTGCATTTGTAACTAGTGATGATTGTGTGATTTTTCAGTGTCCGTTAATAATTGCCCAATGATGAAAATAAGTTCTTTTACATTCTCTAATGAATGATGAACACAAAATCCTATGTTACAATTGCTCTTTTGCAAGTACACCATTGCATTTCATGTAGCTTGCATTATTAGACTTCATGTTAGTTTGCATTTTTAGGCTGCATTATGAGTTTGAGAGGGTTCTCCTTTCATCTTTATTGTGGACATTTAATCAATTGTGGTCACATTTTGATCTTCATTTCCTTATTTTCTTTCGTGATCTCAATCGAAATTTCTATCTTAAACAGATGATTGATTTTTGGAGCATTTTCTTTTCTTATTTCTATTTCTTTCCATATCTTTCAAACTTCTATCTTCCATTTTCTTTTTCCCCACTTCTTTTCTTCTAAATCACCTTTGGGGCATAATATTTCATGCTTGATGATCTACCTTGGTTCTATGATTCTTATATCTTTCATCTTACATCAAGAACCTTATCTTTTGTTCGATTTGATCAAATTTATCAATTTGTTGTTTCTCCTCTATCTCATTTCGATTTCGATCACGAGGGGGCAATAATTATTAATTTCAATCCTTGATTCAGTTTTATCAATTTTATCCTCAACTTTTTCAAGTTAAAATTTATTTGTATTCTTTGTCCTGATGTGTTCCCGAGTCGACCACACATCTGAGTTGTTTTGTGATCCCAAATTGACCTCACACTTCAATTTCTTTCTTTGACTACATGTGTTCCCGAATCGATCACACATTAGTCAAAGAGGGGCAAATGTATGCACCCAAAAATGGTCGCCTAGACTATGGGCCCCCATTATTCAATTTATCAATTTATCAAATTTTCTGAATCAATGGTTTGTAATATTTTATTAAATCAATTTCCTTGATCAAATTCGATTTATTTCATTTCTAAGATTGATCATTTTATTCCAAGTCTTATTTAATTAAAAGAAAATCTTCTCTTTTAATTAAATAAAATAAAATCCCCATTTAATTAAAAGAAAACCTCTCTTTTAATTAAACAGTTCATCCACATTTAATTAATTAAGAGAAAAACCTCTCTTTTAATTTAATTAAATATCTTCTATTTAATTAAAAAGAACTTGCTCCCTTTTAATTAAATAAAAATTCCACTTAAATATCTCTTTTGATGAAAAAACGAAATAAAATAAATTCTTTTTATTTAATTTCTCTACACTTAAAAATGTGATCTAAGTGGGATTTATCTTTCCACTTTCTCCTCAACCACTCCTCTTTTCTAATTGGTGGAATCTTGTCTCACATGGATCACCACTTTCTTCTCAACCACTTCTCTTTTCTCATTGGTGGAATTTTATCTCACATGGATCAAGCTCTATTATCCCATATTGGTTGTGAGAAGCCTCTCACCTCAATAATTTTCTTTATAAGGGAGAGCCCTCTCCTCATGTTAGAGACCCATGATTATGCTATCGTTATGCTGCAGGTTTGAAGACTAATTTTTGAAGGAGTTTGAATACAAAAGCTTTTTGTGGAGAACTTCTATTTTCTTGTATTTTTCTCTCTTGCACCCATCATGGGCTTTTAGCTTAAATCTTTCATTTATAGATTAGATTTTTCTTTCATAGATTAGATCTTATTTTCATGCATATTTGAAGATCATGGAGACTAGCATTCTTGCTTTTCCTCTTTGAATCTCTCATCTCATGGTGTACTTGCATGGGCACAAAAATAGGTCAAACTGAGGGCCTCCATTGCAAACCCTTGCACTCTATGAGTAGAGAGCTATGGATCGATTTGTGAGGGCTCATTCTTGAGTTTTCTTACATGTAATGATTCATAGAAGTGTGACAACATTTTAGCACACAACTACTGCTTATTGAATTATGCATTTAATTTGATTCAGAATCACAATTTCGTATGTTATTAAGATTCTGCTTATGGGCAGTGACATATTGTTAATTAGTTGGTGCAATTCAAAAATTGGAGTTAGCTTATGAATTGACCATAAATAGAATTAGCATTTGGATATTGGAGTTTATGTGGAATACATGGTATCATTATTGATGTTTTGTTTTACTTGTATATATATATATATATATATATATATATATATATATATATATATATATATATATATATATATATATATATATATATATATATATATATATATATATATATATATATATCACATTATTTGAAGATGTCTGCCAGGCATGATTAAATTAGTTTTAATATGTTTTGAAGCATTCTGATGAACATTTATATGATGTTTAGAAAATTAAATTCTATGAATTAGTAATCTTTTTATTATAAAGAGGAGTTTCAGTTCATTAGTGTAATGAAGATGTTTCAAGCATGAGACAAATTATGATTTGTGTTGATGAAATGTCTTTTATAACAAGAGTATCGTAGACATTTTAATCTATATCTTGATCAATTTGAGGATAAATGTAGATGGTTTGGTTAGCTGGAAATTGATGTATAGTATGAAGATTCTGTGAGTATTGTTGAGCTGAGGCTAGTTCAATTGTATTTCCATGATCTTGATATTATGGGTTATATTTCTAATGAATAAACTATCTATATATTTAACTTTGAACGTGGCAAAATATGATGTGTTACAAATAGGTTAAAGAATGTAGTATCATGTTGTATATTGATTTTATATCTGATGCATGTGCATTCTTTGTATATCTATTTGAGGTGTATTTTAAGAATAACAGTGATGAATGTATATCGAGGTGGCTAAATTTGGTTTATCCTATTTAGTTAATTAATTCAATGATAATTTTAAAATAAATTGGGTGGGTTAATTACATATAAAAGATAATTGGCCTTACCTATAACTTAAACCTATATGGTTAAGTATGGAGAACAAGGCTTATCTCTATTTTGTCATTGACAAGTATAATAGAGAATTCCGTTATGTGTTGACTATGGGTATACCATACATGGATGCAGAATATTAGTGCCATAACGATGACACCTCAGTATATATATGTTTCATTTACGGGTTATTCTTAGTGTGAGTTTAATTTTGCAATGATGAGTAAATGTTTACTTCTTGCATATTATTTATGAAACTACGCTATGTTGAAGTAATCAGATATTTTCATTTTATTTATGTATGTGTTTATACTAACATGCATGCAGACGGATTATGTTTTTTTTATATCAGTGTGTACTGAGCCCCCTTGCTGTGTTGTGTTGCATTTTTGTATGTTTTCCAGGAGCTTCGAGTTTACAAGTAGCTAAAGATGCTTATTGAAGTTCTTCTGGAATCATTATTTATTTTCTTATAGGGTCCATATTTTGGACATAGGCATTTAAGGATGAGATTGTACTTCATTATTGTACTGAACTCATTATGTATTAAAATCTTTATGGAATCATAATTGGATGATATTTACTTGTTATTTGAGGTTTTTAGATTGAGAGTGTTTCTATCTATGTATTTGTTCTTGTATTAAATGATTTGATTAAAAAAAATGGTGTCCTTTGTGCTTGTTTTGGGTTTCATATTTATTTGTTTTTTCTTGTGGTAGTGTTACAAGGAAACTGACAACAAATTGTAGTCCAAAGATGAAATCACTAAAACAGAATCTAGATTCGAAGTATCAGTCAGAGGTAAGGATCCTTCTCCAATAACTGGGGCTAGAGAGCCATTGGCAGTGGAAACAATTTTTTGTGAGGACGGTTTAAGGGATGAGACCTATCTAGAATCAAACATCATATGATCCATAGCACCAAAATCAATTATCCATTCACTATTAGAAATAAGTGTATACATATTTAAAGACTTACCACCATTACCTACCACTATTGCTAATGCCAAGATCTATCTAGCAACATTATCCTCTATCTTTGTTTCAACAAAAATTGCACTGGAAGTCTTTCTTGGAATTCTTCTTCCATGAATCGTAGCTACGATCCCACCATTCTGGATACCCAACAAGTTCAAAGCAGTGACTTTTGGTATCACTAGTTTGATTATAATGGGTGCATTTGTAGGTGGATTTAATAATACCATTAGTGATCTTAGGATAGTTTTGAGGAGGCCCATTCTGATTAGATCAGTGTTGAGTCACCATGGCTGAAGCTTCTGTCTTTTTTGGTTCTCTAATCATTGTTGTGCATCGAATAGATTCACGATGGACCAATGCATAATATGCTTCTAATTTAGGAATAGGATCCTTTCTCGAAATTTCACCATGAACTTGTTCAAAGTCACCATCTAATCCAACAAGAAAAATGTGCACCCTTTTTCATTGAACTAATTTTCGCTAAGATTCAACATTGTTCTCACTTTCCATGATCACTTTATCACAATGATCCAACTCAACAAAAATCTTGGTTAATTCTCCATAATACACAGAGAGTGTTCTACCATTCTGGTTGGCAGAGAAAGCCCTCTAATTCAAGATAAACACCTATAATTCATCTGATCTATCATAAAAAGCCTTAGAAAGAGCTTTCCAAATATCTTGAGCAGTGGGTAAGTGAATGTATCACTTCATAATTTATGGGGACATAGATATCAACAACCATCTTTTGACCTTTTGATTGTCTACATACCACTTCTCATATCCATCATCCTTCTCGATAGGTGGCTATGAGTTACCACAAATAAAAGAGAGCTTCTCCTTCTTAACAATATGCATCTTCATGATTTGAGACCATAGGTCATATTTTGCTTCATCGAGTGTAATCCCTGCCTTGAATGATGAACCTTTAGATTGAATAATAATGGGAGTAGATTTTCTCTCAAATACTTCTGAATCTAAATTGGCCATGGTTCAATGAAGGGATACAAATGATTCTAGCTTCAAAGCTCTAATACCAACTTGAAAATCAGAAATCAAGAAGAATATTTTCCATTCATTGTATTCACATAAAACTATACAGGTACATATATAGTTGTGTGCCAAATGCATAAAGCTATAGGAAAGGAAAGAATCAATTTAGGAAAGAATAGTTTAGGAAAGAATCAGTTCAATATTAGAAACAATCCAATATTACATCAATTCAATATTAGAAACATTTCAATATTGCAACAAGAACACTATGTTTAACACTTGGGGGAGGACAAAGAAAGTCTTAAGATATCCCAAACCAGACACCAACCATATTCCAAAAAATGTTGTGACTAGCTATTCTTTTTGCTAGAGTAACTATCACCTAGCCCATTTTGGACAAGTAAGCCATTTCTCATGTGTGTCAATAATCAATTCCTATAGAAAATAAAAGCAAATCAAGTTTTTGATAGCTTGGGAAATGTAGTTTATTAAATTCAAGGGAAATAGAGTAGCTACAATAACACAAAATACCTATACAATATGAGTATATACAAACAAAAAATCCAATATCTATTGATAGAAAGAGAATATTTAGGAAACAAAGTAGCTGTAACAACACATATAATAATCGAAAGGCAAGGTTTTCATTCAAATATTTGTGCTTTGTGCTACCTTCCATAGAGTAATTGGTTCTTCCTAGGAGACTCATTGTTGTGGAAATAGAGAAAATGTCATACACATCAGTAAAGAAGCACATGCTTGCAATAATGATTATCGTGAAATGGTATGATGTTTTTTTTCACCAACATGCAAGGAAATCAAAACTTCTAGCTACTTCTTTGGCATGATTTGAATCTCAGGCTTATCACTTAGCTCTTCATAGGGGGGAGAGAGAGAGAGAGAGAGAGAGAGAGAGAGAGAGAGAGAGAGAGAGAGAGAGAGAGAGAGAGAGAGAGAGAGAGAGAGAGAGAGAGAGAGAGAGAGAGAGAGAGAGAGAGAGAGAGAATTAGTAATTGAAGCTAAACAATAGAGTTTAAACAAGTTTATGTAAGTGTTTTAAACTAGTAGGACCATGGAAGATTTTATAAGCTAATTCTACACTAACTCTTCTCTGATGATGGTGAATAGTCTTATAGAAATGTCCTTGCTAATGAGGATTAATAGCAAGTTCAACAACAAGAGAGTGATATCTGATAACATGCACCCTTTGAAATGTTTAAAATTTAAACCAATTACCAATACCGAAGTTGAACTTTCAAGGTTATATTAATAAAATTAGATTTTATATGAAATCAACATTGTTGACAAGAAGCTTTCCACAATGCATTAGAAAACTGACATTTCTAGTTTTGCTAGATTTTGGTAGCTAGAGTTGTTCTTGGGACTGAATTACAAATATAATATTTTTTGTAATATGCTATCTATCTTGAAATAAAATAACAACCAAATTTCACTATTAAGATGTTTTCAAACTCAAAATAAAACTTGGACTTTTCTTTAATTCTAAAACTGAAATATAAATGAAATACTTTTCACATGTGCATGACTATCACCAAATAATTAATTCAATTTCTCTTTTCTTTGATAAAGAAATGTGATAACAAAGAGAGAGAATGGGATTATTGTGTCTTTCTTCTGCCTTGGAATCTCTTATGTCTTTCTTCTGCCTTGGAATCTCTTACAAGCTTTGGCATTATCGAGAGAGGGAGAGCATCATCAGGTAGTTTTCCTTCCAACCATAGATCAATGATACCCTACACAACTTCCTACTAGAACTAGTGTAGAAGATTTTGATAGAACGGATTGCAAACAACACCTAAAATTTTTATATACATTGTATATGTACATTTTTATATGGTGTGTGGCTTAGGGTTAGAGGATAAACTAAATTAATACATGAATCCCATGGAATGGGCATGTTGTACAGATAGGCTAGGGGGTTGTGTTTGTGCTACAACTTAATGTTGTCAATAAGTCATCTGAAAAAGATTGTTACCAAAAATTGTGATTCTCAAATGTGTTAAGGGTAAAGCTATGTAGGGTAATGCTCAAATAATATGGCTTTGGCCTTTTACTGATCAATTTTTTTTTACCAAAAATAAATATAGAAAGGTTTTCATATGTATTGCTACTTCTTTACAATTAAACTATACATATATAAAAGATCAAGTAATTATTGAAAAGTTTTAGTGCAAAAATTTATGCAATTGTTACCTACAATTATAGGAGCTTGTATCAACCCCCATATTATTAGGTGTTATCTCTATTGCCTACAAGAAAACCATGAACTAACCTTATCAATTTATTATACAAAATTGCTATATAATTAAAATTGTGATACATATACAGAAGTGTCAGATATTGAAGTACACAAAATCCAGAACATAATATTAATTAATAGCATATATTAGACTTCCATTAGAAGTTATAGTGCATGAAATATTTTTAGATTGTTTTGTAAACTTTCTATACTAAGATAAATGGTATGTTACTTGTTAGAGCATGAATTTGATCATAGTAATAGGTTATAAGGGAATCTCAAGATCAAGTAATGTGTTATACTAGGCATGCTTAGCTCAAAGGTAACTAAATGACTTAATTTGTGGAAAGTTTCATGGTTATCTTAGTAATGTATCAATCATATATCATAATCTTATTATGTATTGTCCAAATTACAAGGGTTAAAAGTGGATTCAATGGTTCGAGTACAGGTTGTGGAAGGTTGTTCAGACATCCTCTCATTATTGGTAGAATTTGGGACCCTAAGGGGTGAGGGTAGATTTTAATTTCTCAATTAATAATATTTGATATTTTTTCCTAGGGAATTGCAATTCAGTCTATTTGGGTATAATCTAAAGGATAGAGGCAATTAGCTAAAGGAGACCTAGATGCTATAGTAGAGATCAGTCATGTTGCTTGTAATTTTGAATGCAAATATAGGCACAAACTCCATTGCATCTATAATACCAAGAATCTAGAAATGTGGAGTCATCTTCCCTATCTTCAACTCATCTATAGAAATCAAATTTATTGCTATATCAGAATGAGTACTCATAAACTCAATTTTGGTTATGTAAATCTACAAGACTAAACTATGCCTAATAGAATTTTGGGTATAAGAACACAAGTCAACCTAAAGAATTAATCCTATTTTATCAAAGCAAGAGGGATGGTGGTTAGTAATTGGGGATTTAAAAAAGAAGTGGGGTTGACTACTATTCTTGCTAGAAGATGCTTTATGCATGTAAAGGGCAGAAAAGGGTGACTATTTTAGGTAGGTCATTGTGAATATGGAGGATGTTGAGTGATAACAATAAAGTGACAACATAAATGAAGAGATGCAACAATAGGTATAGCAGCTAGACTACCCTTGTGCTTCAACCAAACAATTTTCAAATGGGAAGCATAGCCCATAGAATTGTAGGGTAGGCAGGCCCACTGGGCTGAGGCCCAATTGAACTTACAAAGAAGAAGCTAGGAATAGCTTATTTAAATCCTAACTTAAGTCTACTAGATAAAGGCATCGAAGAATCAAATGGATAGCCAAAGACATAGAATGGGTCCTGAGGGATTATCAGAGGTTATTGGCAAGACTAATTTGATATGGATTCACCTATCCATTCAATAAAAAGGGAAACTTATGAGCAAGAGATGAATTAAAGATTTTGGTGCTACATATTTTCCATGGAAAAATAGCCTTAGAAATTTGATTTATGTTTAGTTTAGTTTGAGCTTCACTTGGTTTCAAGAATAGTTTAATATTCTCTACTTAACAAGGCCAACCACGTGATGGTGGAAGCTCATTTGGCCCCTCCCCTCCCCCCCCCCCCAACATCACTCTAAATTCCCCATTAACATATAATAATATTCATTCATTCAACCATTTTTGAAATATAACATTCAATTATTATAATCACACGATAACATTCAAAACCATTTATATTAGTGAATTACATGTATTTAATTAATTAAAAGAACTATAAATCAAAAAAAAAATTATTTAAATGAACAAAACATAGATTTTCTTTACCTAAATGTGCCACATGATCTACATGGTGATCAGTCTAAACATCTTCCGGCACTCGTTTAGCATGACATTTTGTATCCTCTTAAATATACACAAAAAAGGTTACACCAAGTTCAATTTAAGATGTTGAACTGTATTAATAATTACATAATTATTTTTAAATAGCAAATGGACACCTCCATCAACACGACGATGCACATCAGGGGCTTCATCATGTGGCGTAGGATTTGTGTTACAATTAGGAGGTTGCATTGCAATGTCATGCACACATTATTATCAAATATATTGTTGCTCAAGTATTCAATTTCTAAATTATTTTTTCATATTTACCTATTCACATGATGCAGGGGGCTCTTGGGTTGGGCCAATGGAAGCTTGGTATAGGCATTCAACCATGGCTTAATAGCCTTCCTTGAAGGCAATTTTTTGGTGTTCTCTTGTGGCCTCTAAATTAAATTCAAAGCCCTGCATTTTTTGATTAAAAAAATTTATTTCCATTTTATAAATATTTTTTTTAGGAATTTATTTACTCCTAATTACAATTCATGCTTTAATTTTTGAATATCCACCTGAGCCAAGTTTGTGCTGCCCAATCTTTTGTAGCTTGGTCTTTGTTGCTTTTGACGTATCTTGCAACCTATGAAAAGTTTGAAATATGTTAGATGATATAGATATAAAGATGCCTAATCAATGCATTATTACATTGTACTAGTATTTAATACTATTTCATACCTTCTCTCATTTGTAGGTGTAACTCCTCTTTTAACATCCATTTTTTTCCTTTACATCCAAAATAAAGTCATTCCAATCCCTCACTAAAATAAAGGGAGGATGCTTGTACTTTGGATTATGGATGAGACTCCTTCTATAGGAGTCCCTCATAATGTTCAGATGTTTTGCAGCTTTTTCCAAAATTTTCTTCTCCTTAAAAATATTACCAAACTCATGCTCTAAATCTATAATGAACTAATCTTTTAATTTATTTTCTTGCAAATTCCACCTTTTAAGAAAAAATACAAAATTTTTAGATAGAAAAATTAATTAAAGTTGTGTACCTTGAATATACCAAAAGAAAAATTATGTACCTTATACGTATGGTGGGCCCAAATATCTTCAATGCATGGTCATAAAGTGTCTTATAAAAGCAATTATTTCCTACAAAAAATGTCATGGGATCGTCAATCCAAAACTTGTTATGTATAGGTAAATGCATAAATATTACAATATAAAAAATAATAATTTCAAAGTACCTAGAAGCTTAGGACATTTCAAAGGCATCAATTCATTGTCATCAATCAACAATGGCGTTTGCATAGCTCCCGTGCTAAAAACACAGGTAGATCCAAGAAATGATGGTGAATTATCACCAATACATGTTCTATGATCTATATATGGCGTCACAGACATCAATAATGTAACTGATACTAGATGCACCCATGATTAAAGTACAAATTATCAAATCATAATTAACACAAAACCAAATATAGTAGAACAAGGATTTACCAGGCATAGACCATGAAGGCGTCGATGTTTGCATGGCCCTTGTTGCTGAGATTACAATTGACAATCTCTGATGGACCTCTGTCAACCTCCTAGGAATCTCTTGCACTTGATGACCTAGTGAGCAATACATTTTTAGCAAAGACATTCTGATATAATAAAAGAGTTAACATAAGAGGTTTTTGAATGTTCGGTCAAAGAAAAAATTCCTTGTAACTTGCCAACTTAAGGATTATTTTACCTGAGGTAGGTAGAGCTCTGCTAGTACTGGCCTCACCGCAATGTCTTGGACCAGGCACTTAAGTTTGCAAAAAATCCTGTAACAAGAACACATACATAGTTTAGTTCACAACATAAAATTAACCTTTATTGAACTTTTTTTATAATTAAAGATTCATTACTACTTACTTCAAAATGACATGCTATGGCCATCAATTCTTGTTGCCTCATTAGAACCTCCTCTATTAGATTTGGATCTTCAAAAATGCTCATAATTTACAAATTGATTTTTTTTTTAAAATTCCTCATCATATATGTTAAATTAGGCACCTCTACGATATCATCATCGGAAGGGGTAGATGCCTCTGTTGTTACAGGCACTTTTCCCCTATCCTAAACATCAAATCATGACAAAAATATCAGTAAAACTTTCATAAAAACTCCAAAAACCTAAATAAAATAACATAATAATGTAACATTTTTCAACTATCTAATTTGTACAATTTCAATAAGGTTTACCACCACTAAGGAATGGGAGGGAGCTAGGGCATCCTTGTGGTCTCTATCCTATGGGGGGTCCACATTGTCCTATGACAAAGATTAAATATAAAGACTTCAATGATCATCAAAAATGCTCATTATTTCTATATTGATATTTTTTAGTTTTTTTTTTTTCATCTTGTATGTTAAATTAGGAACATTCACATAATTAGATACAATATTGATTAACAATAAACTTTATCACTATTCAAGTTAGAAGTTTATTATTTGCAGTATGTCATTATCATATGATTTATGATCTTTTTGATCATGTTTAAAGTTTTCCTTCTCTATTAAGCATCTAAATAGTTATCATATATTATTATTACAAACATACAACAATTTGAAACTAAAAACAATACATTACATTAGAAAACTATATCATTGTTCTTGTTTGAAAAAAAACTTTTCATGACTCATAATCTCATATTTTCTATGAATATAAAAGTTATAATTAAAAATTAAATTTGATAACGAAGTACCCTTATCCCCTATTATGAAAAATAGTCGTACCAATACTAATACTAGTACCCTAAGTACCTAAAGTACCCCTGTCCCCATGCAACCTTGACAATAATATAACATTCTTCAACTATCTAATTTGTACAATTTCAATAAGGTTTACCATTGACCAAAGAATGGGTAGGAGGAGCATCCTCTTGGCCTTTATCCCGTGTTTGATCCATATCATTTTGTAACAAAGATTAAATATAAAAACTTCAACCAACTGATCTGAGCAAAAAAAACTTATTAATAAAATGGTATATAGTACTTACCACCCTCATCATAGTAACTTTGTTTGTATCTATACGATTTAAATGGTAATCTATTAGCAGTTCTTTCCCTACACTTATTGATTTTATTGCACATACAAAAACTTGATTCCCCTCATGCGCCTCAAAAATGCAATTGGGTTACTTATTAGTTGAGGAAGGTCGTGTACTATTTAGAAAACCTACAATATTACCTATTGCTTTTGGTCTCCCATCAATGTACATAGAAAATATTTTATTTTGATCATTTTCTTTCCATTTTATATAATTTGTTGATAGTGCATACCTATGCATACTTTTTTTTTGTTAAACAGTCTGCATCTAATCATTGTAATTTTAACAAGGACCGACATACTTCATTAATTCAACAACTTTGTTGTAACATACATTTATCCCATCCATGGAAAATAGGCCCAAACCATGTAATAAGGATGGAGCTATGTGATATATCCTCTCATTAACACAAAAATCAGTGTTAATTGGAGGTAGTTCATTAGGTACCTATTCTTTCTCAATATGTGTGTACCGAAAGGGCACCTTGATATTGCCTTTGCTCTCATCATCATAAGAACATGACTTCCCTTTAGCAAGGAAAAATTACATGTGTTAATTGAATTTTTTCCTAATCTTTTGAACTCTAATTGATCTCCCCATTTTAGTTGTAGTACATGTAGAACTTTCATCTACCATTCCCTCATTTCCCTCATTCGATGTAGATAGATCTAACAAGTACCTATTTAGTGGTCCTTGCAATCTATCAAATGAGATATTGTCATGTCCCCACTTAAACTACTAGAGAATTTTGATAATAATTAAATAATACACATAAAATAATCAAGTTGTGAACCATGTGTATAAGAAGAATACAAGAAAATTATGTATATTTATTGACTTATGCCTGCTGATCCATGTCATTGTGCACAATCATTGCCAAAGGGGTAAAATTTCCTACATATGTTAATCATTTATCTTAAGTTAGCTATAAATAACTTAGAAGACAACATGAACATTTCACTCAATTTATTTCAGGACACCTGCATGTGCAATGATCAAAGCTTACTAGGAGTCATGTATATCTTTAAAAATTTAAACATGTTATACTTAATGTTTATATCTGTACATATGATATATAAAATATACTAAGTTGAAATTGATTATATAATTACATGTCTATATGGTTCTTTGTCTATTTAAGAAAGAAAAATATAAGAAAATTATGTCTATTTATTGACTTATACCTGCTGATCCATGTCACTATGCATGATCCTCGCCAAAGGGGTTAAATTTCTTGCATATGTTAATCATTTATCTTAAGTTGGCTATAAATAGCTTAGAAAACAACATGAACATTTCACTCTATTTATTTCAGGACACCTGCATGTGAAATGATCAGAGCTTACTAGGAGTCATGTATATCTTTAAAAAATTGGACATACTATACTTAATGTTTATATCTGCACATATGGTTTTGAAAGAAAAATTTGGTGCATGTTGTACTTAATAGTCAAATATTATTAGGATTCATGTATATCTTTAAAAATTTGGACATGTGCTTAATGTTTATATCTACACATATTCTTTTGAAAAAAATAAAAATGTTGTATGTTGTACTTAACGATCAAAGCTTAATAGGAGTTATTGATCACATACCTTGTACATTTCAATCATGTCATTGATCATCTTCTTCATCTATCTCATCATCATCACCATTATCATCATCATCATCATCATCACCATCATCACCACTATCATCATCATCATCATCACAATCATCATTGTCATCATCATCATCACCATTATCATCATCAGCATCACCACCACCACCACCATCATCATCATCATCATCACCAGCATTGTCATCATCATCACCATCATCTTGATCTTCATCATCTTCTTCTTCTTCTTCATCTTCAACATCTTCTTCTTCCATAACATTATACTTTATCAGCCTTCCTCTTGGTTAATGTCTAACAACAAATGACCAACCCTGTTTATGTGGAACCTCTAAGTGAAACACTTACTCACATTGGCTTTGAAGAACATAGGGCTCATCTCCAAATGGCTCAAATGGCTTGTACCATTTGATGATGAATAGAACTACTTTCAAGGAGTTAAAGTCGCATTCAATTATATTATCCAAGATGCCATAGTACCAATTTTAAGATTGTTGAGGATGTATGTCATTTCTATATGATATATTAGTGACCTCAAAAACAATAGTTATCCCAGAATCATAAGTTTTTTTAGTGTCATCCAACTTTTTAATGCAAAATTTGTGGCCATGATAGTACATAGCTTTGTGGTGCTTGACCTACAATTTTTAAAGTGTGTGACAATTATTTACATTGTGAGTTGATATGAAACATATGAGTGATCATCATTAATAAATTTGTACATACTTGTCCACCTCTTAAATCCTTTAGTAGATCAACTACCATCAGCATAACATTAGAATCTCCATTATGATGAGCTTATGTAACCAATGAAACCTTCCCTTGTTAATGAGAAACCATTTTGTTGACATCGTTTAATCCATACCATCATTCAATCAAGATTGTTTGCAATATACAAATTTATTACATTCCACTCTCAACCAGCTGTATTAAAAAAATACACCAATTATAAATAGCTTATATTGAAGATTGCTAAGAATTATATAACTACAATAACATCTTATATTTACCTTTCATGTTCCTTAATCTACCTTTTCCCATCAAGTACTCCCCTTCGAATTTGTTAATGGAGTTTGCATCCCAATTACGATATACATGGATCTTTGCTACAAACTTAGGAAGACATTCACTAATGTACACCATTGTCTAGTATACCATATATCCCTCCACCATAGAACCCTCAAGATGTGCTCTCTATTGAACCAAGCCTTTCAAAAATTTCAAGTGCCTCTCAACCATCCACATTGACCTAGTTGGTGCAAGTCCACACAATTCAATCTCCTCAACTTGATGTATGAGGTAGTGTTCTTATGCATTGAAAAAAGTTGTAGGTAGACACTTTTGCATTTCACACATAAGATGGAAATTTTTCTCTTCTAATATTGTATATCTTCTTTATTGATTTCTTTTGATGACAACCACCTCATGTATTTTCCAAGATCATATATAACTTGTTTAACACTATTCTCAAAGTGGTGTGGGAGAGATAGAGGTAGAGCATACTGCAATATTTGTAAAATGAGATTATCGATATTTTATAAAAGAATGCAATAAAAACTATGTGCAGTATACAAATATATAGTGAATACAAAATAACATGAATTACCTTAATAAATGTATGCCAATCATGTGTTTTCATCCCTGACCCAAATTCACTTTTCTTTGATATGAGATCGTTTATGTTCACAGAAAATATTGTGGAAAATCATATTTTTATTATGACTTCTTTTATAACATTGCTCTGTTGCTTTGACAATAACCAACTAAGGGCACTTGTATCAATTTGGTCTCGATTTTTATTCGATTGAATGAAATTTTTCATTACATGGTTGGATTCTTGAATGTCACTACAAATTTTGACAATTTTTTCTTTGTCACGCCTTCCATCCAAGATTTTCCATAATGTCTCTAGTACATGCTTTCCAACATGCATAGGATCAAACAAATGCACGATTGAGAGTTTCTTGTAGTACGGAAACCTACTTAATTGTGTAGGATAACTTTGTATTCCTCTTGGAAGTTGGTCATTAGTTCCTTGATGATCTTCAGGAGCATCAATTACATCATCAGTAAACAAAATCAAAATATGAATTTCAAACAAAAAACCATCAAATGGAATGACATTGCCTCCGCGATTTATTTTATTATATTCCAAGTTCCATAGGTGAGGTGTCATTCTCCGTGGCTTTGATGTAGTCTCTTCTTTCCCATTGAAAATATGTTTTTCAATAATTTGGTACTTATGATTTCTGTGGATAAAGTATCTATTCTCATCAAACACCCACTTTCTTAAACTTTTTGAATGACGAGATTTCATCTTTGGACCACAAATTGGACATGCAAATTTTCCTTGTTTGAAGACCTACAAGATCGTGTATAATTGGATTAAATACTTTAACTTTATGTTAGCACTATAACATACCAAAAAAGAGGTGTTAAGAAGAGAACATACCACAAAAATGTGTTAGTCTAGGGGCATCATGTATTGTCCATACAAGCATTGCATAAAATTAAAATTGTCTGTCTTATTGGTGTAGAGATGTCATACATAGTGATCCCATTCCATAACACCATCAACTCATCGACAAGGGGCTCAATATATACATTGATATTTTTAACTTGGTACTTACCTAGTTGAATGAACAAAAACATTACATAATTATTATGACCATTTTGATGGATTATTTATAATAAATTAATTTAGATGACTATTAAATGAAAAAATACTTGGAATAATCAGTGCCAACATTATGTGCTCCCTCTTTATGGTCATCCAAGGAGGAATGTTATTGTTGATAACAAAAATAGGCCACACTAAGTAAGTACATCTCATCTCTCCAAATGGATTTGACACCATTTATTGCCAATGAAAGCTTGAGATTATGAGGTTCTTCCTTAAAGTGTGGCCATTTTTACTCTATTTCCTTAAATGTTGAACCATCTACATGCATTCGCATAATGTCATCTCTACTTCTATTGTGTGCATGGTAATTCATAAAATGTGCCAAGCTATTACACCTAAATAATTGTTGCAGACGTGGAATAAGGGAATAACCCAAAGAACCTTGTGAGGCACCTTTTTTGTTATTTTATCTTATCAAAATCTACTAATATGAAAAATAGGGCATTGTGTTGAAAATTCATATTGTTAATGATATCTAATAAGATCAGCTAGACATGCATGTATTGTTTGATACTCCATTCCAATATCTTTCATAATGGCAGTTAATTCTTGATACGAGCAAGGTAGAATGTTTGATGGTGGTAACAAACACTCACCTATCAACCAACAAAAAAAAATATAATTTGTTAATATAAAGAATATTAATTTCTACACAATTCACCCAATGTTAATTGTAAGGGAATTACTACTAAAAAAATGAAAAAAGATGGCATAACTTAACATATGTGTGATTGCTATGCTAGATAAATCATTCATAACCATAAATTTCACCAACAATACAACGGCAAGAAGAGTTGTTTGGTAGCCTTCATATAAGGGCTCATGTGCCTTCTCAAGTATAGGTACATCAAGGTCTACATCATCATCATCATCATCATCATAATCATCTTGATCATTGTGATCTTCTTCATCATTGTCATCTTCTTCAATTGGATCATTGCTTTCTACTTCTATATTCACACCTCCATGTTCCCTCATTCTGAAATCCACATTCTCTAAATTGTCATGGTCCATAACATGAAACCCAAGGTGGTTGGCCTATATCAAAATGATGAACTTATATTAACCATGACCATGATGCCATCATCAAATCATGTCTTATGTATTTTATAAATTATTAAAATACATACCAATAGATGAAATTTTTTCCCCTTCCCCCTTCAATGTGACCATGTTGCCTACAATGTTCCTTAACTATTTTGATTAGATATCTTCGAGTCTTTAAGCCCTTACAAATTTTGCAAGGACAATAACATTTTCCATCACCTTTTCTTTTTAAGTTAGACCATAGTCTAGAAATAGTCTCCCTATTTTATTGTGCATTGATATCATTAGACATGGTCTTTCTTGAATGGAATGACTCGTTGGTGGAAGAAGGATGATTTGTTTGCAACTTGCAGATTCTATATCAAGTGTATTAAAAGAACATCCAACATTAATAATCAAGAAGCCTTTTGGTAGGGTGATAGTTGGATTGAAAACAATAAATAAATCTATTAATATTTAACACTCATTAATATTCACATTATAAACTAATCATATATTATCTAACCTTGCATTATTTCTCCTCGGTTATGTTACAAGACTAGTCAGGAATATCTTTACATCACTAGTAATAATATAATCATTGATTATGGTAGGGATCGATATCAATCAGAAATACATGAAACAAATAGATCTATAATGAGAATAGGGAAAACATTAATAAATAGCAATATCAATGATAAAAATCAATGTCTCTGCCAGAAAATACTCCAATGTTATTCCAATGTATTGTAGCAATGGAAGCATGGGAGTCTATATATGCAGAAGATTGGACAGGGGGACATTACACTTAGGTTCCCTAAATTTCTTCTTAACCACATAAAAATCATTTAAAAATCCTTAAAATTCATACAAAATGTTTGTAAGTATAGTGTTTGAGTTTGGATATTGACATGTTTTATGAGCATGGCAGGAGGCCATCAAGCTTGCAATTTATTTTTTATTTCTTATAGTTAATCAAATTAGAATAAGAAGAATTTTGGATTTGCCTTAATTTTAAAGTATTTATTTGTCAATTCATAGCACAATTTGAGAAGCTACATTTTTACTTGTCAATTAAGTTGCCTAGTTATTGTCAACATTTGAGGGTTGCCTTCCCTGATTGAGATGTTGTAAGAAAGGAGAGCTTAAGTTATATAATATGTTGCGAAGAGAAGGCATTCACTTGAAATCTGAAAAGCAAAAAAAAATTAAAAAATCATGGGATGAACATTATCCCTCTCTACATAGAGATCAAGCTTTTTGAAAAGGGATACCCTTTAGAGCATATCACCATTTAGATTGACATCTAGAATAACAATTGTGTCCATTCCTGACAATAAAAATGTTTAATAAGTTGTAATACTTTAATGAATCTCAATTTTCTTGTGTTATGTTTCAAAACAATACATAATATACAAAATATAGTGTTCATGAACATTTATAAGTTGTTTTCTGTCCACATTCAAACTATGTTATTAAAATGGTATCAAAGCTCAAATCCTACCAGCTTATGAATCATGGAGGGAATTTTGACAAAAAGAAGGGAAAACCTTTTTCAAGATAAACTTATGGAAATTCATAGAAGCCAAGTTAAAATGATTAAGCTATTAGAAAAAAAAGTTGCAAGTTTAAAGAAGCATGCAAAATTTATAAGTATAATAGAACCATAATAGAAACAATTGAGCCTTAGGTATAAGTGTGTCAGCTTTGAGATATCTCCCACACAAGGCCTAGATATACCCCATAGATTCATCTTGCATACCTTGATATCAATATGATGTAGAGATAGGTCAATCCAACCACTTGACCAAATCACTCTACGAAATGTATAATAAACCACAAGGTTTTCCAACTTTTGCTTAAAGGTTTCCTTTGAAATAGAATCAATTGGTTTTCTCACAACCTAAGGCTCTCACCACATCTTCTTAGGTTGATCTTATCACTTTATAACATGTTTAAAAATCTCACAAAGTCTTATGAAAAAAATAGATAATGAAAACTACCAAAATGATCACAAATGGGTGAATCTCCTTGTAGTCCTACAAAACTTAACTAATGACCTTTTCATAAACTTTCTAAAAAAAAATTAATAAACATATTATATATCATAGTTGATAGTGGGATATATATAAGATATGTGAAACACATGTACAAGTCCTTTTGACCAACTATATGGAATGTGCAATTTTAATTTTGTTCACACGTGCAAGCTAGAGATCTCATACTAGCCAAAGCAACTAAAACTTGTTTAGTATTCATAAAAACTCGTGCAAATTGTATTCATGATTATTAGTTAAAGAGATTTGATCTATTAATTATAGTCTTGTGCATGGATGACCTTATTCTTATTAGTGATTAGGAGCTAATAGGATGGTGTAAGGAAGAGTTGGCATTTGAATTTGATATGAAAAATATTGGCCTTAGGGATTATTTCTTGAGTTGTGGTTAGGTACAAGAAAGTCTTCATATTGTTAGTTATGTGCATCTAGAATTTACTTTAAGCAAGCACAATTTCTGTCAACACATGGGTAGAAAGTCAGACAAAAAGATGAATGAGTAAAGAGTAATGAGCATTTGAGGACAGTAAGGGGTTGATGTTTGGAAGGTTAATAGGTAGAGAAATAGAAGATAGATAATTTTGGAGGGAAACATGATGGATAAAAGAATTGGATATGAATGATAGAAGAAAGGAAAGCTATCTCCAGAATAAAGAGAGCAAGTCGATAAGGAGAGAGGCTAAAAAAAATTACAATGAGGTTGTGTTGAGGCTGATAGCAGAGAGGTTAAACTGGATGAACATGGCTGAAGGAATGGAAATGGTCTCAAAGAGAGATGGAAGCCAGAGACCCCATCATTGAAGAGTTCATAGAGTATTGCCAAGAAAACTAACAAAGGAATCCATCTGCGATCAAAGGAGAAGAAAGTATATAGAGTCAAGAAAGAAGTACAAGAACAATGGAGAGCTACAGAAGAATATAGGAGGAAAAGGTTGGTCCAACAGGTTCATAGACAAATGTTTGAATAAATTTATATGTGAACATCATTAAATGAGATTCAATAATAAAGTTCATTAACTTTATTAATGATTGAATATGTTGTTTCCTCCTGGTTTATGTAACCACTGTGATGCCTATTCAATTTTTCCTCCTGGTTTATGTAACTCTTGAATTGGGCATTCTCACTTTTGAAACCCATTTCCCCTATTTTCTCATTCTCACCCCCTTGAAATTTTGAATCTAGTGTAAGTTACTATAGGGATTCTGCTTTGGCAAGGTTTACTACTTTTAACCATATTTGATAGCAGATAATGTCAAGATTTGAACTCAGGATGTGACTTATGAAGATAAAATTGGCCAAATTCAAAATATAGTGGAGTGTAGTTGTAGGTTGAGCGTGGGAAGATTCAAACATAAGACTTTCTATAGTGGAATTAAAGAGAATGGATAAGGATGCAAAATGGGCATAGACACATATATATACACACATAGAGAATCTGTTCTGCTAGAATTGCACATAAAATTCAAGGGGCCAAAAGACCTCATTTTTCAGAAGAATTTTTTTGTTTGAAGTTTTAACAAATGTGTGTGATCCCTTTGATTAAAAAGAACTTACCGCCTTTGTGATACCAAAACATCTGTATGCGAACTCGCCTCCTCTCACCCAAAAGTGCTTCTGCATAATGAAACAATAATAACTATGTTTCAATTTTCATTTTTATTCTAATATAATCCATGTTTTTCACTATTTTGAAATCCCACATTGATCGCTATTTCAATTTTTTTGGGAGCATAAACAAAAAAAAAAAGGTTCACAAGCCAATTTGGCCTCTCATCAAAAATAGAGGCCAAATGTACTAGTGAAAAGAACTATTTACCAAAAATATCCTTGCCACAAAATAACCTAGAAACCTAACATTAAACTAGGGTTGAGAAGATATTAATAGAAAAAGAAATCACTCAATACTAAAAAAAAAGTTGATATCACTTGAAACCAATGTCTTGTGACTGCCTCTCAAGAAACCCCATAATATTGTGCAACCACAAAACCCATAGAAACTTTCATGCCATAGAGTTTATTCTCCAAGCCATGATTGGGCTTTGAGTAGCGTATAACATAAACATAAAAACTAAAATAATGTCAAAATCAACATAATAATTCTTTTCAAGCATAATATCTTTGATACTTTGTGTTAATGTTTTAATCAAATCTTTCGACCCATGATAATGGAAAATGTAAAGATTTTCACAAATTGTATTTTAATCATAATGTCTTTGGGTTTACACTCATGATTAAATAAAAGAAATAATGCCAATAAAACTTCTTACACAATGATGTAAATGCATATGATGCCTTAAGATTAATGTGTGATCAACACCCTCAAAGAAAATGATGTCAAACATCCAAAGATCAATAATGTTTTCTTCTACCCAATATGAGTAATGTGCTCAAAGTCAAACAAGATATATCATTACCATAATGAAACTTGTGTATACTATTATTTGTATTGTTTTTGCATTTAGAATCAATATCATCACCTCATATTTTTATATCATTATTGTCATGATTTTATAATAAAATGGCCATCCTCGTTTAGCTCAAATCAATGTATTACTTGATACATATAGATTGTATATCCAATAGATCTTTAATTACTTATAGATTTTGTATATAATAAGTAATTAATAGCTTATCAACTTAACGAGGTATGTAAGGGATTAATATCTATTGTAAAATAAGATACGTAATACATCAAATAACAAGAATGAATATGTCAATCATATCATATTGTTTGTCAAGCAAGATATATGTAAAAGTGATTGTTTAATCTATATACGTGTCTCCATTCTATCTACTAAAGTATACCATATATCAAAGATGTATCAATGTGTTATATATCTAAAATGATAATAAAATCTAACCAAGTGTACCACTAAGTATCATTAACAATCAAATAGGATTTCTTCAATGTATCATTGTACCTTAATAGACTTCTCCAAAAGTATCAAGAAAGACCATCATCCTAAGATCATATATTGGTTTGCATACATTAATAAATGAAATTATGTAAATACCATGAAACTATGTCATCAACTTTAAATGAGCAACATATTTCATCAACTTGTTTCAATGACAAAACCATCAACTTATATGTCAACATATGTATCTAAATGTCAACCCAAATGTCAATATCGTGTGCATCATGTATCACAGTTGTATTTATGTGAGGTATATGCTTCAAAAATTATAATTATTCTTTTCAAAAATAAATTAATTGTAAGTGAAGTGTATCATCATCAAGATTGAACAATAAACAACAAGAAATAGCAATTGTGTGATGTTACCAAAGGCTAAGATGGTACATATATATTGACTCCCTAATAATAAAGTGTTCAAGTATATTTATCTAAGTGAAATACTATGTGTATACAAGAGGTTTGTGTCTTTGTCATCAAGGGCAAGAATTAAGAGGCCAACAAACTCCCCCTTTTCTTGATGGAAAAACACAAACCACTCTCCCCATTTCTACATCAATGACATAAGGTATAAAAACATGTGAAATACCACAAAAGGATAAGTATATAGAGGAAATCAAGTTTTTTTGAAAATCAAACTTAGAATGATCAACCTAGGGTAATGGGTCTAGAACTCCATAGAGTTGTAACAACACTACTAAAATTCTTTAACAAATCAAGTATAATTATCAGCAATGCTAAACAAAGTTTACAATTTTTATTCATCAAATAGAAATACATAGAGGACAATAATTGGATTCTTTAATAACCACTAAATTTTGAGATCTAGTGTACAATAACAAGGAAATCAATGTCAAAGGCCACAAGAGTAATAAACAATATGTTAATCAGAGGATAACCAAAATCTTATATGCTAGGGATATAATATAAACTTGAAAGCTCCCCTTGAACATGTGTATTTCTACATTATCAATGATAATCGTTCTCCCGACCTATACTCATTGTGATCCAAAGTTTTAAATGATGATACAAATTCAATGCTCAAGAAAATAAATAAAAAACATAGAGACATTGAATATTGAAAACTTAAAACATGACAAAATCAACTCTAGTTCCAATCTTATATGCTATTGATGAGTATCTCCAATTCTTAGACTTCCTTACTATTACCATGAAGACCTAACTGAGATGGATGTCAAGAAACCATGAGACACTTATTTTGCATGATGCGATAAACCTATATGTCCATGATCATTTTTATTTGTATCAGATTAGATATTATGTTATTAATAGAAACTTCACTTCACTTACTAACATTTTAGTGAGGTACCTCCTCATCATAGGGTCAAAACTTGTGCCCTACTTTTCTATTTTGTAAACACGCTCCTCTTTATTTAAATATTCATGTTATGTTTCTTAAATATATTTTTTATCTTTTCTTTCTCATAATTTTAGTGAACATTATTTGTCTCCATCATAAACAATTATTGTTTTTCGAAGATCAGAATATTTGTAGTTTTCGGTAGCATCACTAAATTATAATGAAATATTATTATTTGTTGTGATAATAATGAGCTTTATACATGATATATTATTATCACTTTCATCTTATATTATTAATATAAATGATTTCATATCTATGATAGTCATATTTATCTCATGTTACTGCAAAAATATTTTTTAAGTTTCATTACAAATGTTTCCTTTGTCCATGACTCTCATTTTTTATCATATTGTCACCTTATATCTATTCTTGGCTCTATATAGTACCTCACAATAATGTAATCCTCATGTTTCTTCTTGAAAAAGTCATTTTATGTAATAATACCCTTTCTATTAAGACAATGCTATCATTATTGAATGATGATTGTATTATTTTTCATACACAATCTTGGATTGAAACCTCTTACTATTGACTTTCATTTCAAATGAATATTGAATCATATTTATATTGCATCTCCTAATTTCAACATTTTTTTTTGACAATATATTTAGAGAATTATCATATAATATGTTTCTTCTTCCAAATAGATATTTAGATCTTTTACTTGATTATGCATAATTTTTGCCATTATTTAGGGTGCAAATACATTTAGATCTTTCACAATATCTACTCTTTAGCAATGTATCTCTATTTTTCTTGAGATAATATAACTCTCTTATTTATTCATTTTGAAATAGGGATGAGATGAAAATAAATAGACTACGCTCACTGTGATTCCATGTCATTATTTATGCTCTTATTTATATATCTTATGCATTAAACACACGTACATATGCTTTCTTCTAGGGTCTTATTTTTCTTACCCAAACGTTTTTAGATCCTTCCTTCTTGCCATGATCCCTAAGTAGTCTTTCAATACCACTTCTTAAAAAGTGTGTTGTGTGCTTAAAATGATTACATTTATAACATCTTGTATTTTGTCTTTCAAGAACACACTCCCTTTAATAGATTTTGCAAACCTTTTATAATTTCTGACCTTGTGACCAAGGTTATAATAATTTGAAGACATTTGATTCTTTTAAGCAATTTTTTTTTTCTTGCATAACCATACCATATCTTATCAAATAAATTACAAGTTAAAACCTTATGTGCATGACCATTGCATATATAAAAATAAAAACATGTTCCTTGCACTTATTTTTCTTTCTTTGTGGATGTCTTTGGACCATCTATCTTCTGAATTCTTCTTAACTTCAACCTTAGATGTAGAAACATGACTATTCAAATCAATTTTCTTCCTTGATTTTTATCTCACCTTAAATTTATTTGCATCTCTAGTTAAAAACACTATTTCATTCTTCTAGAAATTTTCCCTTCTTCAAAAGCTCAAGCCCATAAAATCCTTTTGATGTTATTTTTTCCCAACATCTCATATAAACATCGAATCATCTTTTTAAATTGAAGCATCTTATAAAAGTTCAAGGAAAATTTTTATAATTAATTTCTAAGAGATACTCTCTCAAATTCATACTTATTACAATTTATTTATTTTACCTTTAGTTGATTATTAACTTCTTCGTCTAACTTCTTGACTTTAGTAATTTGAGTTCCTTCAAATCTATTGTCTATTTTTTTTGCATCTTCAAGGATAGAAATATTTTTGGCATAAAAATATTTTCCTTTTATATTTGTTACCTTAACCTTTCATTCATTATTTTGAGCTTTCTATTCTCATCAAGGGCGCAAATGAGTTCACCTTTCGTATAAACCTAGAGTTCATTTTCATTATATTCTTGTTCAAAATCACTAAGTACTCTTTTTTCAACATGCTTCTCCATAAAATCATATTTTGTACTAGGTTTAAGTGGTTCTTGTTGTTCACCATTCTATAGGGTTTTTCTTTTTCAACTATTTCTCTTACTTCTTGCCATAACAAGTACTCCACTACAAGGATTCCCTTAAGTTATATAGATATATAAAAAGGTTGTGGCTCGATACCACTTGTTAGAGCACATAAAATAATAAAGTAAGAGGTGAATCAATGTTTATCAAGCATTCAATTTCAAAATAACTCTTTTTAAACAATGAGTATTCAAATTAATGCATATATATCTATAAATAAATATCTTCAAATATATGAATCCAAATGCTATGATGAACATGAAAAACACAAAGCTCATAAAAGAACCATAACACAATGTATTTCATGAGTGGAATACCCTCATAGAGATGGAAAATCACTTATAAATTCCTCACTGACAACTAGGAGAGCCTTACTAGTAAGTAAGAGATCCTCAATAGCAAACTATAGTGCCTCACTAGAAAACTATAATACAATTTTGAAATCAAATAGATAGAGTACAATACCTATTTCATTATGTATAATTTACTTAATAGCTCATTATGTTGAGATGAAGGAACATAAGTAATCACAAGATGTATACAAAATTATTATTTGAATTATACATCTTATGATTGCCTATAAATACCTATGCAAAAAACATTATAAATGCTTGAAAAAATAAATACAAAGCTTATACCCTCAAAGCCAAAACATAGGTCCATACAAAATATAACCAATATATCGTAGAAAAGAAAATATCATTATGTAGATTAATCCAATAGTTCTCAATCTAGATCAAAATAAAATTATCTCTTTTCAAACCATATTATTCAATATTATACATTAACTTCACACAAATGCCTAATATTCTTGAAAACATATATAATCCTTTTAATAAATGATCGCACAAAATTGTATTTCCTACTAAATTCCATAATTGAAACCAAATTGAAAGAGCATAGTATTTTACAATGATTCTATTGTATCCCAAATAAAACAAATCTTTTAACAAATTCTATACAAGAACACTTTACTAAAACTACCTTTTCTAAAAACTAATTCAACAACCCAACAATAAACTAGGGTTGAGAATATGTAGCAAAGAATAAATCATTTATTGCTAAACAAAAAAATTTGATATCACTTGAAACGATGTCTTGCGATTGTCTCTCAAGAAATCTCACGATCTTGTGCAACCACAAAACTAACAAAGGCGCAAAGCATCTAGTTCCCATCAAAGTTATTTTTCAATTATTACTACTTGTGTTCTACTATTTTTTTTTAAGTATCTATTAGTGAATATGGTTAGGATTGAGAAAAAATCATAATTCCTTTAAAAACTTAATTATTAATTTAATATAAACTCTTTGTAATAGTAAACTTTATATTCACAAACATAATCAAGACATTGTATTTAGTGTTAATCTCATATTGGTTTTGACATATAAGTGACAATATACTTAAGTCATTTACTTAGTTCATACCAAATAAGTAATGTATGTTGACCATAAGTTGCCAAATAGTATATGTTGAGTGAGAGATATATAGTGTGTTGAGTAACTAGTAAGTGTCGAGTAGATAGTAAGTGTTGAGTCATTTAGATGTCGAGTGATCAATGGATGCCAAGTCATTCAGAGGTCAAGTTACATCATTGAAGTTGCAGTTGATGCCAAGCATCAGGGACTTCAAGTGCTAAGTAAATGGTTTTTGACATAGTTGTTTGTAATGGCACAAACTTCTATGTAAACCATTTTTTAGCTAACTTAAGGATTGTTTTATGATTCTAGATGATAAGGATGAATCTTTATTGAGGATCCCTATGCAATACATGCAACCAATCAAAATAAGGGAAGGATTAAGTGATAAAATGGGTGAATCACATTCATTGATTCATACCTAACCCTAAGTCACCTAGGTATTATTAAGGAGGATAAACCCTAAACTTTTTATGAGTGTGGAAGGAGAAAAGGAGAGAAGTTTTCATGCGCAAACAAAGCATTCATGGTGACTAAGAAGTTGTGAATTGAGATGCATTCTAGAACTAGTTAGAGGAGAACAAAGGAAAAGAGTTAAAGGAGAGAAGAGATACATCTTATCAATGAGGATCAAGTACACATTAGGAAAGAGGTGATCTATCATCTAGCAGTAGAGTGCTAAATGCAAGATCATTGTTGATACATTCTAGCAAGTGAATCAGTTAAATCTCTTAACAAAGTAATCTTAATAGGCTGTTGTAAATCCTTTAACAGGGTACTTACTTCATTGTAGGTTAGAGTCCTTTTTCCAGGCACACTTCTAATAAGGTGTTGAAATCCTTTAATAGGGTATGATCTTACAACATTGTATACCTTTAACAGGGCATACCTTTTATAGGTTAGATCATGTTTCATGATCAAACATTGTAGCCTTCATTGGATAAACTTTATTACTATAGTAGTGAAGATTTGTGGGTGTCATCCCCACCCAAGTTTTACCTTCTCATTGAAGGGTTTTTGGGTAACCAAATATCTTGTGTCATACATGTGTTGAATGTTATTTGCTTTCATACTATGGATGAATATGTTTAGCTAGCAATTTCAGTTTACATGCAAATTATGAGATGAATGTGTGGTGAATGAATTTGTGGTTAAATTTTTGAAGGACTGAACCCCCCCCTCAAAGTTTACTTTCCCTATTGTATTTCTAATAATTGGTATGAGATCATTGGTTCTTTGGAAAGGAAAGATTTGCAACTTTGAGGAAAGATCTTGAAGATGGAAGTCTACAAGTTGGAAAAGACTATTAATAGCTAGAAGATTGAAATATAGCTTGCCCTACATCAATTGAATGAAGAAAGAGATGAGTTGAAGTGATCATTGAAATGAAGGAAAGAGATAGCTATTGAAGAGAATGACACATATTACCAAGAGACTGAAACTACTAAATTATTTGCATATGGAAACAAAAGTGAATTTGATGCAGCAGTTGCAAATATGATGGAAAAGAATAGAACTCTAACTGAAGAGGTCAAAAATCTTAAAATAAATAAGAAATCCAATCAGTATTGCTATGTGAGGTGATTGAGAAGAAAAAAAAAGTTAAAGAAGACAAAGTCATGATTGAGGATAACAAAAGGATACTGGCCAATAGACTAGAAGAGAAGACATTAGAGGTGAATAGGATTTCTCACGTGCAATTGAAAACATTTAATCAAATGATGATTGAAAATCATGAATTGAAGGGAAAAGATATTGAAATCACAACATTGAAGTTGCAGAATGAACAACTGAGAAATGATCTGAAAAGAGAAAAACAAATTGTTGAAAGTTTCAACATACCTAGTGAAGCCATCAAGTATTTTGAACAATTGATGAGATCTCCTAGATCCAAAAAAGATACTACTATATTAGGTTACACCAGTACTAAAGAAGGAGAATCATCTAAAAGTGGTGGACAAAGAAACAACAATGGTAAGAACTCCAAACCTACTTGTCATAATTGTGGTAAGATAGGTCATACTGCTAATGTTTGCAAAAGCAAGACTACAAATTAGAATCCTAGGCAGAAGTTCATGGGTCAATCTCCATAAGTGGAATAAGCAAGGGCATTAGGCACGTGAATGTAAGATTAAGACATCAAGCACAAAAATATTTCTAGTTTATTGCTACAACTACAAGAAGTATGGGCATAGAGCATATGAGTGCAGATCCAAGCCTAACTGGTCATCAAAAAAGTAGACAAAGGTAAAGCACAATGGAAACTCTTATAATTGGGATTATTTTACAAGGTATAGTTGTCACTGTTGTCAAGAATATGGACATGTTTCTAAAAAATTTATTAGAACACATTTCAAAAGTGACTACAAAAGATGGTTGAGTCAAACTACATGCTTTAATTGTTTGAAGACTAGTCAGATAAGCATAAATTGTCCAAAAAGGTCAAAGGCACCTAATAGTAAATTTAATAAAGGAAAAGGACAGGTTGATGTTGAAGAAGTCATAATGTAGATGAACAAGACACAGAAGAAAAAGGAAGATTGTAGTGCATCAAGCTCAGATGGGATCACTTCATCCAATGGATCAGGTTATCAAGCTAGGCAATCAAGAGGTATGTGTAGGAGTGATATTTCAAAGTTTAATTATACATCAGTTCCAAGGATTTAGTTTTGCAAAGATTATATATGCATGAAGAAAGATGCAAAGTATCAATTAGAACTTAGAAGGAGTCCATGAGTTTTCATGTTACTTTCGAGCATGAATTCATTGTGATTACTGAGTGAAAGTTAGTTGTTGTCGAGCTATCGAAGGTGATAGTGGTTGCTAAGCTTGTTGTGGTTGCCGAGTGTAGAAGGAATTATATGGAAGTTGAGTGAGTTAGAATTGCTATAGGAGTTGAGCTTACAACTATGTAAGCACTTAGCATTGATTGCAAAGTTTTAAGGGCTATATGGCTGATTTTGACTCATTTGCAATTATTCAAGATTGAAGAGAGCACAAAGAGTTGAAGACAAATTGGAGGATTGTTCCAAGTTTTTAAAAACTAGATTCAACCACTATTTGACACCATTCATCATATTTGAGAAATATTTATCATGTCTCAAGCTACATTGTTTGAATTTTTGCAAACCCTAGGTATCAAATATGGCGTCTAGTTCTTCTATTGCTATGATTAAGGAAGGAAAGGAAGTTTTGAATGTCTAATTGATAAGTAATGATATCAAATAACCACATTTCTAAGCAATTTCTGACATTGCATATAAAGGAGACTCGTCTAGTGTGTTATCGATAATACCACCACAAGTTTTGATGATTCAAGATGTAATATGTTGCTACACTTGTAAGGTTGGAAGCATTGGTGACATGGAGATAAGAGACATTTGTGGAAAATTGTGTGAGAACATTGTATTAAAAAATAATACAAGGTTGTAGAGAGAAAAGGGTTAACCCGTTCCCTAGATTTTCCAAGTGTGTTCAAAACAAAATGGATTAAGATTGTTCTTAGTAGAATTCATGAAAACTCCATATGGTTGGAGGATGGCCCTATAAAAATCACAAAGAGGATCATTCATAGAGTGACAGGGTATCCAATCCTAGATAGACCTAAGACAATGAGGAGTGGTGCAAAAGAGGCAATTGAAAGGAATACAGAGGCACTGTGGAACAAGAGAGAAATGACCATAGACACAATTTTTTATCCCCTAATTGTGTTTGCAATAAGAATTATTGGACTTAAGTTCTTTCAATCTAGTAGGTTAAATGGTGTACCATGTATGGTTGTGGATTTGGGTTACAAGATAGTAAAGAAAACCATTCTTATGACCTTAGCAAGTTACAACTCCAACAGTTATCAGAGAACTTGGGAGCCATAAGGAAAATAAAAATTGCACAATGCAAATTTGGTTGAATACTTATTTGTATATTTTTCTATGTTTAGAACACTTTTCCCACATTTTGGAAAGTGGCTTGGAAGACTAACAGATCAGTTGTAGTGTAGATTGGTGAATTTATAGAGCAACTTGGAGAGAATTTTGAGTCTGTGATGACTAGGTACTTTGAGGACTTTAAGGAGTTAATGAAACAAAGATAAAAGGATTCTAGTATCACTAGTAGAGAAGCATTTTAATGATTTTTTTTTATATTTGATGTTGTTTTCACATATGTACATGTTGTTGTTCCAAGAGTGAGATGGCTCATGTATATGAGCAATGTTAGTATGCTAATAGAAACCAAATTTAAATAAAGCTTCTACAAACTAAACAAAATTCATAAACTTCAAGATAGACTAAGATGAACTCTCAATTGAGAATATGAGCCATTAATGGACTCTCTCAATAAGAAGCTCTCTTGTTGAGTAGCTTTATCTAAATGGATAGGATGTATGCTCAATATGCTTCCAAAGGCTTCAATGGATGATTGTGGATTTTTGGTGTGGATAGATGGCTTTAGTATGGATTTGGCTCTCAAAATAACATTATAACTTTACTTCATGGATTGTGTTATTTTGCAAAGGGGAAGGATCCAATTTATAGGCAAGAGGCTTGAGGGATTGAGGGCTAAGATGCAAGGATGGGAAAAAGCTTATGGAGGGCTCAGATTGCATGAGAGGAGAGCACATGGATTGTGCTTCCTTATAGCCAATCAAGGAGTGACACATGTCACATGGTGAGAGGATGGAGGAAAGGGGAAGGATGAGTCAACAAAGGAGGCTCAAGGGATAAAATCTTCATAAAGACCCTCATAATGACTTGTAAGAGCAATAAAAGGGCTTGTAAGAGTCATTTATGACCTAGTGGACTTCATAAAGTTTTATGGTTGAGATATTTTGAGGGTGATGAGAGCAATTTCGACTTGGACTTGATTAAGAAGGTTTTAAGCTTGTTTAGGCTTGTGCAAATGATTAGAGGATGGATTAGGATGGTTTAGGATTAGCTTAGGGATAGGCAAGTGGATGGCATTTAATGAGGGTGGGTGAAGGAGGAGATATTTGTTAACTTTGGCTTGGGTTAGTAATTCTTAACCCATGTTTAGGGAATGTGACAAGGTTAGGAGGGGATTAGGATTAGGTTTAAAGACATCTTCTAGAAGAGTCTAGATTTTGGATGAGGATAAAGACTTTCTAGAATAGTCTAGAATTTCCTAGGATGAGGATGAAGACTTTCTAGAAGAGTCTAGAACTTCTTAGGGTGAGGATAAATTAGATTTTAGGAAATAAATAAAGTTTTATTTATTTCAAGGGTTTGGGTTGAGGAGATATTTATTAAAAAAAAATTAATAAACATGAGGATTAATATTTAATCTTAATTAAATATTTTGAGTTGGGATTAGGGGTAGGAAATGATGGGATTAGCCTTTAATCGAAATTAAAGAAGGATTAGAAGATTTTGGAAGAGGTTATTGGTCATAAGGAAATTGGCCAAGTTTTGGGCAAAAAATAAATTTTTTATTTATTTTAGGATTTTTGGTCAATTTATTAATTAAATAATTAATAAATAAGGAAATAATGTTTAAATAAGATTTAAACATTTTTGGGAGGGATTCCTTAATTAAATATTTTTAATTAAGATAAAGGGATTTAATGGCATAAAATTAATTAATTAATTAATTAATAAATGATGATGTCATCAGGACTTTTTCAGAAAATAAAAATACTTTATTTTCTAAAGGTTTTTAGGTGTCTACAGCTCAAACCATTTCCCTATGTGATCAATGTTGATGAGGCATCCGCAGCCATCACTACTTTATTGGCACAAGAAGTAGATAAGGATTCTACTACTTTTGGAAACTATGATGTAGCAAAGTCAAAGATTACAATGGATTTGAAGATAGCTTTTGTGATAGGAAAAATATTAATCTTGTGAAGAAACTCAAAGAATAATTTGGTGAGGAGAAAAAAGGATATGAAGAAGAAGAAGTTAATGAAGATGCACCTGCCCAAGCACCACTTGGTCTCACACAGGGTCAAGGTGAAGACCAAGGAGAAGAAGAAATAGAAATTGATGAAGGTGATGAGGGAGAAGAAGCCAATGAAGCACCTATTGCCACAAAAGAAAAGAAGAGGAAAGCAAAGAAGCTAGCAACAATCAAACCTAAAAGGGTTGTAAAACCAAAGCATACAATTCCTGTTACCAGGGCTAGCACAAGATCTACTACCAAGAAGGCTCAAAAGGTTCAGAAGCCTAAAGGCAAGAGAGCTAGTACAACTACACAAGGAGATGAACTTGAGTAGAATCAAAGAAGAAAGTATATTTCCCTCGTCAAATCAGATGATAACAACCAATTCAAAGTGGTAATTCATATTCCCTCTTCTAATTTGAATAAATTGTGTGAAAATGTTAAGAATAATGCTGATTTAAGTGGATTTACACATATTGAGTTTGATATACTTGGGAAGTTACATATGGATAAAGTAGAAGAGTCTATATATGCCATGATGGCAATTTTTAAGAAAACTCCAATTGAGATTGCCAACTCTCTACTAAAGAGCTTATATGATAGAGTTGAGAAAAGATGGAAGTATAGTCTCACAACAGAGAGAAATATTAGAGAGACTACACTTGCAAGAGTGATGCTAGATTTGGACAAATATGAGATGACAAAAGCTATTAATAAGTACAAGGGAAGATTTTCTCGAAAGTACCGAGCTTTTAACATTTTATAGAACAAGATTGAAGTTGTTGTCTAGAAAAGCACACAAACATGGAAGGTAATTTATGGGCTAACAACACAAAAGGCTAATGATCAAGTACCTAAGGAAGTAGGTGAAGAAAAAGTAGAGGAAGAGGTAGTTGAAGCAACAAATGATGAATCTATGATGGAAGTACATGGGGAAGGCACTACAAAGGCAACAATTGAAGAAGTAAATGTCTATTATATATTAGAACAGGATCTATCTATATAGAGATAGATGGTTTTGATAATAGTCAAAAACCAAAAAGGGTCTAGTAAAAAATTGATGAGCAAACAAAAATATGAGAGATGAACACAGAGCGTAAATCTATACACGGTATTCTTCCTAACACAGATCTATCTTACTACGCCTTTTTTATTTCTCAAGGAAAAAAAGATTGCAGATCTAATAATTCGGCGAATCCACACACAAAATGTGTAAAAAAGATGTCAAATCTATTCTAGTCTACTCTATTTCCCTTTTTTGCTCTTGTTTGGGGTAGGAATCGCTCAAACAATTGTTCAATTTATTGAATCGGGACTGACGGGGCTCGAACCCACAACTTCTGTCTTGACAGGGCGGTACTCTAACCAATTGAACTACAATCCCACTAGGTACAATTTATTGACTAAACTGTCATAAAAAAAACTGTGTCGGGTCGTATTTGTAAAACTTTTATCTTTCAAATTTATATATCAAAACTGTTCGTTCCGATTCTTTCTCTATAGTTCTGATTCTTTCTCTATACAGTAGGGTAGGGGATTCAAAAACCAATTACCTTTCTTATCTGATAGATAAATATCTATCTCAATCTATCAAGTTATTTCATCAACTCGTTTATGTTTACATAGAACAATATAGAGATAGATAAAAAATAAATGAAAGATTATGAAATAATTGATTGAAATGCTTTCTTAAAAATGAAAGACTACGATCGCTAATATGAAGTCCATTTTCATACTTTACCACTTCCTGATAATTCATTTCAAATCCTCGAGCAGATCGAATAAGATTTCACATATCCTATCAACTAGCCCATGATTCAAAGGTTATACAGTCTGCATAAGGTATAAAGATGAAAAGGCCAAGGACCTTCTCTTGATCGAAATCAATTCTCTCAAATTGATGAATATAGCTCGCTCATAATTTGAAATAAATGAGCGGGCTAACCCTGGGTTTTAGATTATTCCCAATCTACACAAAGATATTGGTAACATTGCTAAAATTATCAATGAAGTTCTAATTAATAGTTGAAAAAAAGAATGTGTCGGAGCGAAGAGAGGTTTACTCCAATTCAACTAAATTGGGAAAATTTTGAACTGTTTTTATGGTGGACCTTACTTATAATTATGGAACCAAGTGCTTGAAGAAAGAAAAAAAAAAAAAAGAGCTCTCCTCAAATAGGATTTGAACCTACAACCAATCGGTTAACAGTCGACCGCTCTACCACTGAGCTACTGAGGAATAACGAAGGTATGATAGCACTTAAAACTACAATTTGTGAGTAAATAACCCTAATTTGAATAAGCAAGCATCTTAATGAGTAAGAGCCCTTGGTTCTTTTCTTACCAATACGCCATGCAAACCTGGTGCCGATGAGAAAGAGTTCTAGAAGGTCATACAAAAAAAACTGTCTTATAGAATGGGATCTTAAATATCTGAATAAATCAAAGCTTCACTATAAACTTAGCTCTTGGTATTCACAGTTCTCTTAATAGTTCGAGAGCATCCGTAGTCATTTTACTATTTTAGTCTCTAGAACTACTAGAGAGACTCGTAGTCTCTCTAGTAGTGAACTGTTTTGGGCGAGGAGGGATTTGAATCCCCGACACCGTGGTTCGTAGCCACGTGCTCTAATCCTCTGAGCTATAGGCCCCGTCTCCACCAGATAAAAAGATTATTGCATTTAGCAATGTGGAATGGGAAAAAAGAATGCCGGGATTTTTGTTTTTTTTTTTTTTTTTTTGATTAAAAAATTAAAAAAGTAAGTAAATAAGTAAGCTTTTTATTATTCTGGCATCAAGCTATTTTTCCACAGGGCTTCCCCTGCAGTGTTGGATTCTAATCAGTTTAACGACCCCCTTCGATACGTGAGTATAGGAGATTATATTCTGCATGGCCCTATGAGGAGCCAAGTTGCTGAATATTTCTTTGATGTTTGTCTCAGTGATGGCCAAAGACCAAAATATACCAGTACTATGAATGTCAAGTGCTAGTCCTCAAGCATATATAGTAAAGGTTAAGGATGTGTCTGACACCACCATTCAAAACACCAATCCCCTCACAAAGGAGGATATGTAGAAGATACTAATTGATTCCACCACCAAGGCACAACTATGTAGTCATCCTTTGCTAATGAGTACAGATGAGATTGAGAAGGCATAATTGGCATCTATAGGGGAGAAAACTCAAGCATTATCAAGTGACCCCTCTCAATCTACAAAGGTACAAACTACCATGCATATGGTAGTATACCAAAAGAAGGACATCATGCCTTCACATATTAGCACCAAGGTACTTGTAATTACAATAATTGAAAAAGAGAGGACACCAATTCAAATAGATCAGGAAGCTAGTCCTGCACTTACACCACAAATACAAGATGGATAAGAGATCAAAGAAAAGGAGAAGGATAGGATTGAAGATTCAATATTGACTACAAAGCTAGAGGAAGTAATAGCAATATAGACACTGCTACACCTACTCCTAGTCAAGCACTTCATAGGCCAAGTACTAAAGCTACACCATTGCAAGCATCAAGGCCAAGTCGTAGCACATCTAAGGTTGATGAGGTGACATCCTATGGTGACATCAACTTAGATGAGGTGATTGAGTTACCAAAGTATGATCTTACAACAATCACAATAGAGTAGATGAGCATATTGTAGGATACTCTAGCAAGAAAGAAACACCAAGAACTACTCAAAAGGGAGCACAGGAAAAAACCAGCACTTCATGACATCAAGGATATATTTCTTGATGCATTTAGCCTACTAGCACCTGATGAAGCCAAGCCAATCCTTGAGTAATTGGTAAATATTGTAGAGAAAATCAGTGAGGAAGAGCTAGATATCAATGTAAAATTATTGGAATGGTCTGAGAAGAAATCCCAAACCACGATGAATGAATAGTTATTTAGTGCCATTGTACTACACCAGGTTGAGTTAGCAACCAAGATTGAGGGTTTAAAGAAATTCTTAGAGAATATTTTCTCTCTATACACTAAGTTTTGTGATACAAATTTATTCACACAAGAAGAACATCACCATATTGACACTTTGTAAGGAGATATGAAGCTAGCAGTTACTGCTCTACCTAACTCTCCAACTTAGAGTCACGGGCACTTCAAGAATTTTTTGAACTCACAAGGTTAGTTAGAAGCATTGCAAACTCAAGATGTTAATATTTGGGCTATACTAATCAATATCCAGTCCATGTTGACCCCACACATGGAGATACTACACCAAGAACTAGCCTTTTAGAAACAACGATGAAGAAAGATCCCCATCTTTCTACATATGAAGTCTTAGTTTTCCTTGCTGTCAAGTTATCTATCTAAATCAAATCATTGGAAGTAGCATGTGATAACTAGGATGCAACTGGGTGATCCCACAATAATGGGTTCCACTTTTTGACCAATTTTGACACTGAAATCAATATTTTTGCAACAAACATCATGTTCAAGTGACTATATCTCCAAAACTATAAATAATTTCAAGATGACATAAACTAGTGATTTTGAGTACTTTGTTCCTACTTTGTAACCATATTTTTTAATCTAAAAAAAAAAATTTATTTATGTCAATTTTTTTTATCTCCTCCAAAAAGTGGTACATAATAAAATTCAATATTTTAAAAAGTGACAGTCTGTTTGACACACATAACTTTTTTTCTAGAAATGATAATGGAGTAATTCTTTCAGCGTTGGATTTGTAACATCAATATCCAGTGTTTGCATTTGGTTTGATTTATTTTTGATGAATATTGTATAGTTTATGAAGTTTTGAAGTGACATGAACCGTAATTCAGACATACGTTTCGTTTCACACAGATAATTTGAAGTCAATTTATCATAAACCATTTTTATTTCTTTTTGAATAGAAAGGTATCTCAATAAGCCAGTGCCTCCATATTTTTCAAAAAAAATTTGACCTAATTTACTAATTTTCTCAAGGTGTCAAAGTCGGTTGATGTTCAATCGGTAATGAACCTATAATGAGTTAAACTCATATTTGAAAGTCTTAATGATTAAATTATGTAATAAAATTATAGTCATTGGAAAGCTTGCTCTGAGCAACACATTTTGAAATTTTTTATTTTATAGTAGGAGATCATTCTCCTGCAATTATGGCAGTCAAAAGAGCAAAAAAAAAGAAAAAAGAAAAAAAGGTTAAATTTTTTGTGATTTTGCATGTTCGTACGAACATGGCGTTCGCGCGAACACGTTTACCATGTTCGTGTGAACGTATGTTCGCGCGAACATACAAATCATGTTTGCACGAACATATATATCACATATGTTCACACGAGCATACGAAATATGTTCACGCGAACATGATTAAAAAAAAAGTTCGCACGAACACAATAAGTGTGTTCGCGCGAACATATGGTAAACTCAATTTCTCATTTTGCAATTTTTTTCCATTTTGTTCATCCCACTAAAGTGGAACCCATTATTGTGGGTTCACCCAACTATGAAGATAATACTTGAGGTTCATAAAAATTTCTTAAACAAAGACATTATTCATGTACCACCCATGGCATAACTGTCAAAAGGGGGAGAATAAATGAAGGGAGAGAATGAAGTAAGGGGGAATATGCATGAAAGGAGAGATGAGTTTTGGGGGAGATTAAGCAGAGACATAGTTAGCATATGCAGAATCTACTCAGCAAGAGTATTCAGTTTCACTTCAAAATGAAATAACCAACTCAATGGGAGTTATTGAATTTTGAGGTATGACTGATGAGTCATAAGTTTTGCAAAAATTTGAAGTTTTGATATTTTGTATGTAAATGGATATTATTTGAGTTATGCTTGAAGAGCTAAGGATATTCATGCATGACCAAGTATTTTTCTACTCATGTCAAGGGGGAGATTATTAATCTCAAATTGTTTTTGACATATGAGTGATAATATACTTAAGTCATTCACTTAGTTCATGCAAAACAGGTAATGTATGTTGAGCATAAGTTTCCAAATAGTATATGTCGAGTGAGAGATATATAGTATATGCCAAATAACAAGTAAGTGTTGAGTCACTCAAGTGTTGAGAAGATACTAAGTGTTAAGTCATTCAGATGTCAAGTGATTAGTGGATGCTGAGTCATTGAGAGGCTAAGTTACAACGTTGCAGTTGTAGCTAATGTCGAGCATTAGGGACTTCAAGCGTTGAGTAAATAGTGTTGGACATAGTTGTCTATAATAACACAAACTTCTATGTAAACCATTTTTTAGCCATCTTAACGATGGTTTTACAATTCTAGATGATAAGAATGAATATTTATTAAGGATCCCTATGCAGTACATGAAGCCAATTAGAAAAAGGGAAGGATTAAGTGGAAAAATGGGTGAATCACAATCATTTATTCATACCTAACCCTAAGTCACCTAGTTCTTCTTAAGGAGGACAAACTCTAAACTTTTTATGAGTGTGGAAGGATAAAAATAGAGAATTTTGTATGTGCAAATAGAGCATTCATGGTGACTAAGGAGTTGTGAATTGAGATATATTGCAAAACCAGTTAGAGGAGAACAAAGGAAATGAATTAAAGGACATAAGAGATACATTTGATCAGTGAGGATCAAGTACACATTAGTAATGAGGTGATTTTTTATGTAGCAACAAAGTGCTAACCACATCAGCATTGTTGATACATTCTAGCAAGTGAATGAGTTAAATCTCTTAAAAGAGTAGTCTTAATAGGCTATTGTAAATCTTTTAATAGGGTGCTTACTTCATTGTAAGTTAAAGTCCTTTTTTCTAGGCACACTTCTAACAGGGTGTTGAAATCCTTTAACAGGGTAAGATTTAATAATTTTGTAAGCCTTTAACAGGGCAAACCTTTCATAGGGTAGATCATGTTTCATGATCAAACATTGTATCCTTCATTGGATACACTTTATTACTATAGTAGTGAAGATTTGTGGGTGTCATCCCCACCCTAGTTTTACCTTCTCATTGGAGGGTTTCTAGGTAACCAAATATATTATGTCATACATGTGTTGAATGTTATTTGCTTTCATACTATGGATGAATATGTTTAGTAAGCTATTTCAGTTTACATGCAAATTATGAGATGGATGGGTGGTAAATGAATTTATGGTAAAAGTTTTGAAGGACTGATTCACACCCCCCCCCCCTCCACAAGAGTTTACTTTCCCTATTGTATTTATGACATTTAGTAATTGTTATCAATTTGGAAAAGTGGTTGAAAAATAAAATTCTATAGCAGTAAAATTACTAAGCAATTCATTGTTTCTAATGTTTAACAAATTTTAGATTTTTAAGTGAATCAAAAGGCTCCTTATTGTTTCCTTCCAATAGGATACTATAACATCGAGGTTGATGTTATCTCTCTATTAATTTTGACCAATGGGAAAGCTATATTTTTTACCTGACATTCTATTTTGCCATGTTTCTAATTTAGTCATAGTTTCTTATTTTTTTAAAGTGCTTTATTTCCAAATTCCAATTGGCTCGTACCTTGAATTGCAGAGATTCCATCTTTTTTTGTGCGACAGCATTAATGTTTTATAATTTTTGTAACAATTTTAAAGGAGATTGAAAATATTTTATCCTGCATCATTGAATTTTTTGACCTTAATCTTTAGAACAAATAGTACCATGTCTTAATCGCAAGAATTTCATATGAGGTGTATATTAATTGCCAACATGCTTAAATAGTGAATATAGTGTATGCTCATACAATTATTACCATATCTTTTGCAGATATCTTGGGCTCTTTGGATTTGATGATTTCAATTTGTCTTTTCAACTTCAATGGCTCTGTCATTGATAGTGAATAAAATATAATATAAAACTCTTTCTTTGTGGTCTAGATACACAAAATGAATTTTCATGGTGCTAGACAACATCATATTTTGGAGAACAAAGAGGACTAGATGCATTTGGTCTTCTTCCACTTAATACCTTAGAGAATTTTTTATGCTAAGAACTGATAGTCTTGAATGCTCATCTTGATGTCCAAACATCAGTAATTTTAAATCATTCATTCTATTTTTTTAGGGTAGTAGATGAATGCAATATTCCTCATTGCTCTTTTTTGGTGTGAGAAGATCAGTCAATAGGTGATTTTTCTTTATTTTCCTCCTTGTATTGTTTAGTATATATGTCTACTAACATGGAGACTGATTTCATCTATTTTTAGATATAATGTATGTTCTTTACACTTGCGGTGATATATAAACATACATTATTATTATTGCTAAGTATTGGTCCATCTATCATTTATGATTTATTTTATAGTTGCAAAGCTGAATGTCAAAGATTTCTTTGTATTGTTTTTCATATGTCACTTATTTTTAAGGTATTTAAAATGGAGGACTAGGAAATCTTACTTATTTTCATCTTTAAAAATATATATCTATATTGTGTTGGCCATTAGCATCCACACTTTTCTTCTCCATTTTCTATGTCTATTTTAGTGTCATAAGATCCATTGTTGGACCTTATTGACTTGGCAGCCACCATATTCGTTATTGGTTGGCTTAGTCTTGGATGATTATTATTATGTTGGCCATTATTGGGAGTACAATTTGGATTTACAAGGTCTAGAATAGGGTAATTTGTTTCTACTCAAGGTACAAAAAGGCCAAAACCCAAAAGGTGGAGTAGGAATAAATTATAGTTGTCATCGATTTTTCTAATTTTTGTTGAAATTGGACTAATAAATGTAAGTTTATGTGATTAATGGTTATGAATTAATAGATACCATGCTTTGTTAGTTTATGGCCTATTTTGAAACTTTCCACCAAATACCACAAACTATGAGTATTAGCCATGCAAATAAATAGGAATTGAGCCACACACCATGCAACAATATTTAAAATCTTATGTTGTAGGTTTATTATGCTATTGCTCTAAAGAAAAGGAATAAATTGTATAGTTAGCGTAAGATTGAAGTGCATGTGATAGGGTATTGAATTGTATTCATTGTAAATAGTTATGTTCTCATTTGTCTACTATTTTCATACGAGGTTAGTGTTTCCTTCATTTCAAAATTCTGGTAATAATTTTATTTTGGAACTAGTCAAGCCTTTTTCTCTTGAATGCCTTATACTAGATTTTTAATGTATATGAAGTAGATAATTTGGAATTTATAATATGACTTTCATTGTACTCCTGAAGTATCAAGCTACTTAAACTCACCTAACCCCTATGTTAGTAGCTTTACAACCTGTAGATTTCATAACTCGCCTTGGAAAGAACTTAAATTTCTTAGTGTGTGAACTTAATTGAATCCAAGCACAAAGGTATTTTAGACATTTTTTCACATGTATTTTCTTTTATCTATCTATCTTGCAACTTTCCAGTGGCAACTTATCTGATGCACAATCTCTGTTGACTTCATAATTTGATCCATGTATTGTTTGTAGATAGTATATGTTTTGTACTTTCATAATAGTGAATGCTTTCAAATACATAAGTTACATGTTAATAGTGAACCATATGATTACTTTACCAAGTTAAATGTACAATGAAATTCTCACTGATATATGAAATTACTGATGGAATTTAGTTTGCATTGATTATTTTTCTTGTGGCATAGATCCTTGAGTGTTTGCCAATATCTGTTTCAACTTTGAAATCCAAAATTTGAGATGTATCTACACTTGTTCTATTTCAAGAATTACAAATACTATAGTTCATTAGATACTTGGGAATCTATTCATGTAAAAATTGTATATGTTTATCTTTGTCAATTGTCCATATTTATGTCTTCGTACTTGTCATCTCTTGTGAAAACCTTTCCTTTATTTTCCCCTCTAGCATAATTTCCCTTGGGAAGTGTGGTGTTACCTTTCCTTGTACTTTTCTTCACGTGGTGTTTCTTCCTCTATTGGCATTCTTTCTTTTTTCATGTTTCAAAAGCTACTGGCAAGAGCTAGGAATTTGGCATTACACCTGTCAATTTATTGAAAGTTATTAAGCCTTTTCATCAAAACCATTTATGTATATACCACATTATCATATAGTCCAGTGTTTTATCTATGTGCCCACATTTTGCATAAGTGGATTCCAACCAAGGTTGCAGTTTTACAACTGCCAATTACATGTGCATGAAGGTTTCTTTCACGAAACTATTTCGTACATAGACTACAATCATGGTTTCTATTTATTTCTATTGATTCATTCTATCAAACAGTTTATTAACCCTTTCTATACTTCCACATTTGTATATATTTTATGTGTGGTCATTGTGTTTTAAATCTTTAATGATTGATGGATGTTCATTCCCTATTCCTAGTCCATGAGGAAACTCCAAAGTTGCAAAATTTGGTTTTACACTTGCCAATTTCATTTTCTTGTAAGTGTCTTAAGTATTTTTGACTTCTTTCATAGTTGTCTCCTCTTGAGTATGATGATGTTGTATTTCTTCAACAGTTAATGATTTTGAATCAAAACATTTATCTTGCACATTGGGCTTTTATTTTACTAATAAAACTAATCCAAGCATTGCAAGGAAATATTTAATTTTTCTATTCTATAGGTATTGTGATCTTTGTATGGTTCTTTCCCTCTCATAGTCATTCTCTGTAGAATTATGGTTGCTTTTGGCAAACAAACCTTTTCCTTGATACTTTATTCATTTCATTGATATGTATACCCATGAGCTATAGTTTTTTAGAAAATCTTCACTATCTCTACCCTAAGTATTTAAAACATTGAAAGTTTTTTTTGTCTAAGACAATTCAATTTTTTATTTGCTGACTACAATTGAAAGAAATTGATTTTTTCCAATTAAGGTTCTAATATTATATCTCATTGCTTACCTATCAGTTTAAAGCCTATTATCTAAATTGGAAAATCAATATATGTTTCACTTTTTGTTGGATAAACATCATTAAACAATATGATTTGAGTATGGATTACAAAACGTTTTCATTTTATAGTGACTTTGCTTCCTCTTAACATCTCCAAAAAATCTACTTGAAGCATTCTTTACCATATATGGTGTACATGTAGAGTTGTAAAATTAAAAGGAAGCTTCCAAAATAAGGAGCCTTTTGATTCACTTAGAAATATAAACTTTGTTAAACATTAGATATGATGAATTTCTTAGTAATTTTACTGGTATGGAATATGAGTTTTCAACCACTTTTCCAAATTGATAACAATTACTAAATACAATGTCTTCATTATATTTGTGAATCTAAATTTTTCTTATTACAAAAATATTAAATTAAATTAATAAAAAAAAAAATTATTAGACTACAGGAATCGGGTGCAGCACGGCCCCCCCTATAAACTGCAGTGCGTCGGGTAAACTTTTTAATGTGACCGTAGAACTGGCACGACACACCCACCGGTACCACGGGGACGGGGGAGACTAGAACCCGTGACCAACCCGCTGCAACAGGGAAGATTTAGCCAACCGAGCTAGGGCCTCCGCCCTAAATTAAATTAAATTAATAATTAAGTTGTTTAAAGAAATTGTATTTTTTTCTCAATCCTAACCATACTCACTAATAGTTTTTTTCTTTTTTTTTGAAAAAATTAGCAGAACACAAGTAGAAATAATTGAAAAATCATTTTGGCAAGAACTTTAACTATACAACTCTACATGTACACGATATATGGCAAAGAAGACTTAAAGTAGATTTTTTGGAGAGGTTAACATGAAACAAAGTCACTGTAAAACACAAAAAAGTTTTGTTATCCATGCTCAAATTGTAGTGTTTAATAATGTTTATCCACCAAAGAGTGAAACATATATTGATTTTCCAATTCAAATACTGAGCTTTAAACTGATAGGTAAGAAATGAGATATAACATTAGAACCTTAGTTTTAAAACATTGATTTCTTTGAATTGAAGTCAATCAATAAGTAATTGAATTATCTTAGACAAAAAAAAAAAAAAAAAAACTTTCAACGTTTTGAATACTTAGGGCAGAGATAGTGAGGTTTTTCAAATAAATTACAGCTCGCAAGTATACATATTGATGAAATGAATAAAATCTTGAGGAAAAGGTTTGTTTGCCAAGAAAAATCATATTTCTACAAAGAACAACTATGAGAAGGAAAGAACCATACAAAGATGACAATACCTATAGAGTAGAAAAAATAAATATTTCCTTGCAATGCTTGGGTTAGTTTTATCAATAAAATAAAAGCCCAGTGTGCAAGATAAATGTTCTGATTTAGAATCAATAGCTATTGAAGAAATGCAACATTGTCATACTCAAGAGGAGACGACTATGAAAGAAGTAAAAAATACTTTAGACACTCACAATACAATTAAGTTGGCAACCATAAAACTAAATTCTGCAACTTTGGAGTTTTCTTATGGCCTAGGAATAAGGAATGGGCATCCATTAATCATTAAAGATTTAGAACACAACAACCACACATAAAATATATACAAAGGTGGAAGTATAGAAATGGTTAATAAACTATTTGACAGAATGAAACAACATAAATAAACAAAAATGATGATTGTAGGCTATGTACAAAATGGTTTTGTTAGAGAAACCTTCATACACATGTAATTGGCAGTTGTAAAACTGCAACCTTGCTTAGAATTCACTTATGCAAAATGTGGGCACATAGACAAAACATTGGACTGTATGATAAAGTGGTATATATAGAAGTGGTTTTTTTGAAAAGGCTTACTAACTTTCAATAAAATGGCAGGTGTAATGTTGAATTCCTAGCCCTTTCCAATAGTTTTTGAAACATGAAAAGAAGAAAGACAGCCAATAGAGAAAGAGGTACCACGTGCAGAAAAGTATGAGGAAAGATAACACCACACTTCCCAAGAGAAATAATGCTAGAGGAGAAAATAAAGGAAAGGTTTGCACAAGATATGAAAAGTGTGAAGACATAAATATGGATAACTGACAAAGACAAACATATACAATTTTTACCTGAATAAGTTCCCAAGTATCTAACGAACTATAGTATTTGCAATTCTTGAAACAGAACAAGTGCAGATACATGTCAAATTTTGGGTTTTAAAGTTGAAGAAAATATTGACAAACACTCAAGGATCTACGCCACAAGAAAAATAATAAATGCAAACCAAATTGCATTGGTAATTTTTATATTAATGAATTGATAGGTCACCAAACCTTTTATCTAAATAATAATAATAATAAGCACCTACTACTGCACTAGTTTTACATAAAAATTTATCATAAGAACTACAACCCCATATATCAGTGAGAATGTCATTGTACATTTAACTTGGTAAAACAACCATATGGTTCACTATGTAACTTGTGTATTTGAAAACATTCAATATTAGGGAAGTAGAGAACAAATACTATCTATAAATAATACATGGATCAAATTATTAGGTCAAGAGAGATTATGCGTGAAATAATTTTCCACTATCAAGTTGCAAGATAGATAGATAAAATAAAACAAGTGTGAAAAGATGTCTAAAATACCTCAGTACTCAGATTCAATTAAGTTCACACACTAAGAAATTTAAGTGCTTTTAAAGGTGAGTTATGAAATCTACAAGTTATAAAGCTACTGTCATAGGGGCTAGTTGAGTTTAAGTAGCCTAATGCTTTAGGATTATAGAGAAAACCATATTATGAATTCCAAATTATCTACTTCATAGACATTAAAAATTTGGTATAAGGCATTGACAAGAAGAAGGCTTGACTAGTTCCAAAATAAAATTAGTACTAGAATTTTGAAATGAAGGAAACATTAATCTCTTATCAAAATAGTAGACAAATGAGAACATAATTATTTAAAATGTAGAATCAATATCCTATCACATGCACTTCGATCTTACGCTAACTATGCAATTTTGTCTTTTGCTTTAGAGAAATAACATAATAAACCTACAACATAATATTTTAAATATTATAGCATGGTGTGTGGCCCAATTCCTATTTATTCGCATCGCTAATACTCATAGTTTGTGGTATTTGGAGGCAAGTTTCAAAATAGGCCAAAAATCAACAAAGCATGGCATCTATTAATTCATAACCATTAATCACATAAAACTACATATATTATTCCCATTTCAACAAAAATTAGAAAAATTGATGAAAACTATAATGTATTCCTACTCCACCTTTTGGGTTATGGCCTTTTTGTACCTTGCGTAGAAACATATTAACCTAGTCTAGACCTTGTAAATCAAAATAGCATTCCCAAAAATAGTCAAAATAATAAAAATCATCCAAGACTAAGCCAACCAATAATGGATATGGTGACTACCAAGTCTAATAAAGCCCAACAATGAATCTCATGACACTGAAATAGAAAGAGAAAATGGAGAAAGAAAAGTGTGGATGCTAATGGCCAACACAATATAGATATATTTTTTTAAAGATGAAAATAAGTAAGATTTCCCAATCCTCCATTTAAAATACCTTAAAAATAAGTGACATATGAAAAATAATACAGAGAAATCTTTGACATTCATCTCTACAACTTTAAAATAAATCATAAACGACAGATGGACCAATACTTGGCAATAATAATAATGTACATTATATATCAATGTAGGTGCAAAGAACATAAATAATATCTAAAAATAGAGGAAATTAGTCTCCATGTTAGCACACATGCATATTACATATAGATTGATCTTCTCACACCAAAGAGTAATGAGGAATATTGCATTCATCTGCTACCCTCAAAAAGTACAATGAATGATTTAAATTACTGATGTTCAAACTTCAAGATGAGAATTCAAGGTTGTCAGTTCTTAGCGTAAAACATTCTCCAAGGTATTAAGTGGAAGAAGACCAAATGCATCCAATCCTCTTTGTTCCCCAAAATATGATGTCATCTATGAAAGTTGATTTTGTGTATTTTGACCACAGAGAATGTGATTTTTCTTAGATTTTTTCCATTGTCAATTATAGATCCATTGAAGCTAAAAAGATAATTTGAAATCATCAAATCTAAAGAGCCCAAGATATCTGCAAGGGAGATGATAATAATTGTATGAGTATAGATTGTATTCACTATTTAAGCATGTTAGCAATTAATATATACCTAATATGATTTACTTATGTTTAAGACATGGTACTATTTGTTCTAAAGATCAAGGTCAGAAAATTGAAGTACGCAGGAAAAAATATTTTCAATCTCCTTCAAAGTTCTTACAAAAATTATAACACATTAATGTTGTTACGCATAAAAAGATAGATCCTTGTTGTTCAAGGTGTGATTCAATTGAATTTGAGAATAAATCACTTTTTAAAATTAAAAAATTATGAATAAGTTAGAAACATAGCAAAATAGAATGTCAAGTAAAAATATAGATTTCTCATTGGTCAAAATTAATAGAGAGATAACATCAACCTAGATGCTATAGTATCCTACATTTTAGCATGAATTAATAAAATATGATATGTCCTATCTTTTGTTCTCTAACTTATGGCTAGGGTTTGAGTCATGTGTAACATAAAAATAAAAAAATAAAATGATGTTGAAATCATCACAATAATATTTTTTAAACAAAGTATCTTCAACACCTTCAGTTAAAATTTTAACCAAATCCTATAACCAATGTCGATGCCAAATGTAAAACCTTTTACAAATAAAATTTCAATGATAATGTCTTTGGATTTTTAATCGTGATTAAATAAAACTAATAATGCCAATGGTACTTCAAACATAATGATGTGTATGTCTACAATGCCTTAAGACCAATGTCTCATCAAAACCATCAAATCAAATGATGCAAACAACATCCAAATATCAATAGTGATATTTGTCTCTCAATATGAGTATTGTGATCAAAGGTAGAGAAGAAATATCATTACCACAAAGAAACTTGTGTATACTATTGTTTGAATCATCACCATTATTAAAATTTTATCATTGATTATCCTTGTATAACACAAATCAACTAATCGCTTGATAAATATAGATCTTATATTTAATGGATTATTAATATCTCTTACTTTTTGTATGCAATATGTCATTAGTAACTTATCAATGAAATCATTGATAAGATAATAATTACTTATTAGATACAAATATATATAAAGGATTAATACCCATGGCAAAATAATATACATATTGTATCAGATAATAAGAATGAATCTAAAGTATGCTTAAAGAAATGAGATAATATATCAATTGTATACGATTGTATGACAAGTAAGGTGTGCAAAAGTGATTGTCTAATTTGTAAAATTATCCCCATTCTATCCATTGAAGTTTACCATATATCAAATATGTAGCATTGTGTTATAACTCTAAAATAATAATCAAAATCAACCAAATGTAGCATTGAGTATTATTGCCAATTGAATGGACATATCTTAATGTATCATTATAAGTAAATAGATTCATTCAAAAGTGTCAAACAAGAATAACATAATGAGATGATGCATTAGTTTGTAACCAATATCCAATGTAATAAATGAAATACATATACTCCAAATTATTTTAACAACCTAGAATGAACACCTATTTCATCAACTCATTTTAATGACAAAACCATTAACCTATAACAAGAACATATATATCTAGGTTTCAACCTAAAAGTTGACACTATGCATTGTTTATTAGTATCATATGTATACAAGGTACATGCTTAAGAATATCAATGATTTCTCATTAACGAGAAATGAATTGAAACCAAAGTGTATCGACATCAAGAACAAACTATAAACAAAATTAAGGAATACAAATGATGTGATGCTATTAATAAAATAGTGAGATGATACCAATACCAAATCAAAGCATGCCAATTATAAGAGAACTTACTACTAATCAAGTATTCAAGTGTGCCTATCCAAATGCATAACCATAAATATACCAAGAGTTTTGTGTATTTGTCATTAACAAAAACAAATGAGGGAATAGTTAGTTCATTGAATTCTAAAATATTTGATGAAAAAAGAGGCAATAATTATGTTTTAATGCAACAATAAACCATGATAGAACAAAAAATGAATGCAGTATCTAATGTATTTAATATTAATACATTAGTCTATTGATCCTAAATGCAATCTTAGTACTGTCTATTACTGCAAAACACTTAGTTATTATCTAGGCAATGTTGGTCGGTCCACATTGCGATCGAGCCACTATATGGGATGAGAAAGTTTTGTGGTGAAGTGTACATAATCAGTTCATATTGAGTGATAGTTAATGCCAAGTATACATTAGAGTCATCAACCAATTTAGTTAGTGTCAAACTAAAATAGTAGCCAAATAATCCAAAGAAGGAAGACAATGTGGTTGCTGAGTGATTCAGGAGACAATAAATACTGAGTGAGATAGAGGGACTTACACTATAAGTCAAGCAGAGCTAATGTAGAGGGACAACATGAAGAACATGGATGATCAAGCATCATAAGACTATTAGTTCCAAGTAAGAAAATTTTTGTATATGAGTTTGTAATGGCACAAAATCATAAGACTATTAGTGCTAAGTAAGACAATTTTTGTATATGAGTTTGTAATGGCACAAAATCCTATGTAAACTATTTTTGTTGAGATGGAAGCGTGTTCTAAAGATCGAGGAATTAGTCAAGGAGAAATTACACTTGTAATTAAGGACCATCAATCCCTATGAAAGGTAATCATTGAATCAAAAAATTAGAAGGACTAATCGGTGGATGGGATATAGAAGTTTCTTAGATGGCTATAAAAGAAGGATTCAAGCCAGGTTTGTGTATGGTTACTAAGTTGTTGATAAAGGATGGTGTAAGTGCAAAGTTTAAGGTGAATCAAAGGTAAAAGACAAAGGTGACTGAGTAGTGTAGTGAGGAGTCATTGAAGATCAATTATAGAGAGGTGATATTACATTAGATAGAGGAGATCTGTATCAAAATTCTAGTACAAACTGAAGGATCAAAATATTGTAAAAATTTAACAGGTGTTTTAGGGTAAAATCTCTTAACAAAGTGGTCCTAATAGGCCTATGTAAATCTCCTAATAGATTACTCACTTAGTTGTGATGTTAAAACCTTTAATCAAGGTAGACCTAACAATATTTTAAGCTCTTAATAGGGCAAACCCATCACATCGTAGATCACCAAAAGTGATCAAACTTTGTAGCCTTAACAGACACACTTTACTACTATAGTAGTAAAGATCTTTGTGGGTGTCATCCCCACCGTAGTTTTACCTTCAACTTGAAGGGTTTCTACATTACATACATGGTTTCATGTGTTGATCAATTGCTTATATGTATTATTCATGTTATTAGATGTTAGATCTGCTATTACATTGCAATATATGATTGATTTGATATGAGGTTAGGGTTTAATGAGGGTTTATGGTGAAAATATCAAATATGGTTTATGTTTGATGTAGTTTTGAAGATCTGGATTCACCCCCTCCACTCCCCCCCCCCCCACCCCCACCTCTCAATATGGAGATATATCCTGCAACCTGGAAGGTATCTAGGAGGAAAAGGGTGAGGGTAAGGATGACAATTCAACGGAGGGATTTTAAGAGGTGCAGGAAGGTGTTGACCACTAGAATATTGTTATTCTTACTTTTGACCATGGGTTTGTTGGTGTCCCACTTGAATAGTCTAGAGGGGAGGGTCCTTCACATGTAGTTAATTAGGACTTTGAGGTTCTACATGATTCTGGTCAGAAGAGTCAAGCGTAGGATGTTGGGGGCAGGCTTTGGTCTTCGCTTTTTGGTAAAAGGTCAAGGGGTAAGTCATCTTTCCCCCTGTTGTTTCAAAATTTTGTTGGGAGAAAGGTGAGTTCCAAATAATTGTGTCGGACCCTATTTTAGACCATTCTATATCTACTATGGATTTTACCCTTGTTGGTGAATTTCTAGGAGCCTAACCAAATATTGATTCTTTAAGGAATATGATGAAGAGGAAATGGGCCCTCCAAGGTTAGGTTGATATTGCGGCTATGCCAAGAGGTTTCTTTTCCTTTATCTTTACTTGTAAGGAGGACAAGGACATGGTGTTATGTGTGAATGTGTGGTATTTTAGAAAAACCTCCCTTATGGTGAAGAAATGGGAACCAAACCTGGACTTATCTGATGCTTTCTTCCTTACCACGCCTATGTGGGTTTAGTTTCTAGGACTCCCTTTGGAGTTTTGGCATGAAGATATCTTTAAAGGGACTGGTGGATCCTTTAGGGAACTTATTGCCATTGATAATATGACAATTGCTAGGTCAAGACTTCTATATGCCAGGATTTGTGTGAAAGTGTCCCAGCTTAAGGATTTACCCTAGAAAGTGGATATTTTTTCTAAATTGGGGAAATGGATATAGGAGGTAGAATTTGAAGATCTTATGGATGCCTATTTCTTTTGTAAGAAATTGGATCATTGAGCTAGAAAATGCCCTAAGAAACCTAAAATGACTAAAAAGGTGGTCCCAAAAAAGAAGAAATCTCAAAAACTGTTATGGGAACCTAAGGCTCCACAAGGAGAATCTATCACCCTTGGTAAGGATACTCAAGGAAATATTAGAAAAGATGAGATTGATGATATAGTTGGAGTGAATGAAGATGAAGTTAATATTTCCATGAGGATGGAGGAAACTCCTCTTCCTCCCCCTCCCCCAAGAATAGTGTAGATGAGGAAATTGTGTCGAACCAACTAGATCGTCTATCCCAAAATAAGAATGAGAGGAATGAAGATAATAGGATGGATGTTTACTTTGAGGAAGGAGAAATTCAGGAGGTGGATAATGGTGATCTAGACAAGATCTTGGAAAATCATGTGGAGGATTCTCTTAAAGAAGGTAACCTTCCAGTCTTGCAACCTATCCTTGATGATACTATGTCGATTGATATGACTCCTAAGACTAATCTTGACTCTTTTCTTAAGCAAGAAGAACAAAAATTTGTTAAAGAAGAAAAGAAATACAAGATATGAATTTGGAAGAAAACTAAAAAGGAAGGTTGTTTTTTGGCTTCATCATCCAGAGTTTCTACTAGGAGGAAGAAAACGAAGTTGACCTCTCCTATAATGAAGGCAGATGTTGGATCTCTAGGAAAAGTGGGAAGAAAGAGTCTAACAAACAAGAGGGAAATGGATAGTTTGCATAATTTAGCTGATGGGAAGCAATCAACTATTCTGGAGTTCACTCCTAATAAAAAAATGAAGATAATATCTTGGAATATAAGGGGGCTTAAAAGTATCCATAATATGGACGTGGTTAGGAATGTAGTTCATGATCATAAACCAGATATCCTAGTGATTTAGGAAACCAAGATGGAAAAAGAAAAAGCCAAAAAGTTTAAGCCTTTTAAAAAATATGGTGTGTTGGTTGGCAACTCTAAAGGTTCCTTAAGAGGTACTCTAATAATGTGGAATCAACCTGTTATCTCTATCCATCTTATTGATTCTAATAAGAATTTTATAGCAGTCAAGCTACAACATTTAAAATTGGGAACTTGTTGGAATTTGGTTAATATATATGCCCCTAATAGCAAATGTGTGAGGAAAACATTTTAGGACATATTATGTAATCTTAAAAATAAAAATTATAATGGTAGCTAGACTATGATGGGGGATTTCAATGTTCCTCTTTATGAGCATGAAAAAATGGGAGGTAATTTCAGTTAGTTAGAAGGGAGAATGGATTTAATGGACTTTATTAATGGGGAAGGCTTGATGGATTTGGATATCTAGGGTATCAATTTCACATGGAGCAACAAGAGACTAGGGTAAAATTGTATTCAAGCTTAGTTGGATAGGGTCCTAATTTCCCCTAATTGGATCCAAGATTTCTCTGTTCTTTATCCTCTATACCAAGGTTTCCTCTGACCACTTTTCTTTGGTGTTTGAGGATGATTTGATTAAAGCTAAAAATAATTTCCCCTTTAGATTTGAGAAAATGTAGGTTCAACGTCCATATTTTTTTAGGTGTTTATAGGATGGTGGAATATTAAGGTGGATGGGATAGTCCTCTTTCATATTTCCTTAAAACTAAGGTATGTTAATGATAAAGTGAAGGAGTGAAATAAGAGAATGTTTGGAGATATCTTTAAGGAAAATTCCAAACTGAAAATGGAGTTAAAAGACATTCAAGATAGAATACATACGGATGGCTACTCGAAGGAGCTTTAAGTGGAAGAAAATGAAAGCTGGTCAATTATCATGATATTATATCCAAGGAAGAAACTTTCAGGAGGAAAAAATTTAGGGCCATTTGGCTAAAGCAAGGAGACAGTAACTCTAAATATCTCCACTTAACTACTATGAAGCATAAAGCATCTAACCACATCTCTAGATTGAAGGTAGGGCTAAAAGATATCACTAATGAAAATGAGATTGCTAGTGAACTAGTCTCATTTTTCTCCTCTCTTCTTTCATCAGCTCTGAATATTGATTTACACGTGCAAGGAGAGTTGCTTAAGTTTATTGTACAGATTATTTCTAAAGAGCATAATAGATTATTGATTGATATTCCCTTTGAGGATGAAATCCACAAGGTGGTCCTTTCTTTTGAAGGGGAAAAATCACCTAGCCTAGATGGTTTTCCTTCTTTTCTTTTTTTGAATTCTCTAGGATGTGGTTGGGAGAGATGTATGTAATGCAGTGAAGGAGTTTTTTGGGGCTAGAAGAATGTTTAAGGAGATAAATTCTACTTTTTTATGCCTAATTCCTAAGAAGGTGTGTGGAGATTTCTGGAGCACTTTAGACTGATCAGTCTCTATAACTCGTATATAAAATTATATCTAAAGTTTTGACTTTGAGAATTTTGAAGACTCTCCCTAATGTGATTTCAGAGCAATAAAATGGTTTTTTTCTAGGGAGGCAAATCTTGAATTCCATTATCAAGGTGCACAAAAAAAATCACTCTATGGCATTCTCTAATTCTCAAGGTTTTTTTATGAAGTTGGATATTGTGAAAGCTTATGATAGAGTGGAATGGAATTTCCTCCTCAAAGTGTTGAAGGCTCTTGGCTTTGGTGAAAGATGCTTACAACCTATATCCCAATTGGTCACTACAAACTCCTTTGTGATGTTGGTTAATGGGGCCTCATCCTGTTTCTTTAAATCTTCTAGAGTACTGAGACAAGGTGATCCTATTTCTCTGATTTTGTTTACTTTAATGGCTAAATGTTTGGGTAGGTATACCAGAGGTCTTGTGGAACAAGGGGATATTGTGAAAGCTTATGATAGAATGGAATGGAATTTCCTCCTTAGAGTGTTGAAGGCTCTTGGCTTTGGTGAAAGATGCTTACAACCTATATCCCAATTGGTCACTACAAATTCCTTTATGATGTTGGTTAATGGGGCCTCATCCAGTTTCTTTAAATCTTCTAGAGTACTGAGACAAGGTGATCCTATTTCTCTGATTTTGTTTACTTTAATGGCTAAATGTTTGGGTAGGTATACTAGAGGTCTTGTAGAACAAGGGGATATTCATGGAATATTGTCTTCTTCTCAACCTCTATCATGTTACCATGAACAATTTGTGGATGATAATATTTTTTTGGGCATGGAATCTGTAAGGGAGACTAGGAGCTTTAAAAAAGGGCACTTAACCTATATTCTAGTACTTCTAGACAATTGGTCAATTGGGAGAAAAGCTCTATTTTTTCCTTAATACTCCCATTCCTAGACAAAGGAAGGTACCTAATATCTTGGGTTTTTTAATTGGTACTTTGCAAGGGATCTATCTTGGTCTCCCCTTGGGTCAAGAACCCCCTAATTCCTTTTGGGAGGATCTCGTGGAAAATTTTAACAAGAAATTGGTTGGTTGGAAAGGATATATGCTTATTCAAGCTGGGAAAGTGACTCTTCTTAAGTCTTTTCTTCAAATACTTCCAACCTATACTCTAAAACTTTTTAAAATTTGAGTAAAATACGAGAAGGCTATTGAGAAGATCCAAAAGAACTTTTTATGGACTGGTATCGACAAGAGGAAAAGGATGGCTCTTATTGCCTGAAAGAATATTGACAAACCTAAATGTGAAAGGGAGCTTATTATTAGGACTATTAGAATTATGAATAAGGCTTTTCTTGCTAGGCAAGGATGGAGAGTGTACTAAGATGATAAGGAATGGAGCTCTATTTAGAAGCACAAATACCTTCATAGTGCTCCTTCTTTGTCTAATTGCTTGGTCATTTGGAGTGTCGTTCAATGGGATAAAAACACTCTTCAAAGAGGTTGTAGATGGCAAGTGAGTAATGGCAGAAAGGTGAGATTCTGGGACAATTCCTAGATTATGAATTATCCATTGCTAAATATATATAATGATGTCTTTTTTATTGAAAGATGCAAGCAGATCTTTGGGTGTTTTTTTTTCAACTATTGGAAAAATGATGGTTGGTGAATCTTGTGGAGATTAATCCCAATCTTAAAAGTATTCAAATATCTCTCTATTCTTACTATCTTAACCTAGACTAGGAGGACTCTATGGTGTGGGGAATTGACCCAATTGGGAACTATAAGGTGGCCTCAATTTTTAGAGATGACTTGAATGAGAATCCTCCCCCCTAGTCCAAAGCATGGATGAAGGGGCTTGTGCTTGAGACTAAATTTTTTTTTGGATTGCTCTTCAAAATAAAATCTAGACTATCAAAAAATTTCATAAAGGGGGAATTTAATTTTAAACATATGTACTCCATGTAAGATGGATGGTGAAGACACCAACCACCTTTTCATTCATTGTAAGGAATATCCTCCTTGGGTATTGGAACATTCATTAGGTTCAACCTAAAAATCTTATGGAGTGCTTTCAAAGATGGAAATTTCTCATTAGCATCCCTTAAGCTCGTATTCTATGGAATTTATGTCCCCCACATCTTTGATGTGTCTTTGGAAAGAAATAAATAATAGGATCTTTAGAGATAAAGAATGTCTCTCTTGGGTGGTAGGCCACAAAGTTCTAAGGAATATAAAAGAGAATTTCTTATCTCAGAATGAAAACAAAAGGGGCTTTAACATCTCTAATCCTACTAGATTCAAAGTGCTCAAGGACAAAACCAATAGAGAGGAAGTTGTCTAGAAATCTCCTTTAATGGGGTGACTCAAAGCTAATTTTGATGGGTCTTCTAAAGGGAACCCAGGGAGTGTTGGGTATGGTGGAGATCCAAGGGGTCATATGAGTAGGTTGGTAGATGTTATGGTTATTCCCTAGATTCTTCTACTATTAATAGTGTTCAAGTGTCAATGGCTTTGTTCATTATCAAAAAGGTAGTAGAAACTAGTTATCAAAAGTTATGGCTGGAAGGGGATTCTTTAAAATACTATTAACATGTTGAATAATAATTATTTGGTTACATGGAATATTGAAGTGTTAATTGTGGAAATTAAAAAAATCCTTAATAATCTTGATATAGTTTTTTTCTCCCATAATTATTGTGAAGGTAATAGGGTTTTCGACTGGATTGCCAACAAAGTTGTTGGTATAGATAGGTTGTTGACATGGGTGGATACCTATGCAAAGAAGTCGATTTAAAGGCACTTATTCATTATGATGGGATAAATGCAATGGAAGAAAGGATTAGTTAATTATTATTTTTAAATGAAGGTTGTTGTGGCACTAATGATGGGAATAATCATTTTTTGAGGGAGTGCCTCTTCATTATTGCCCTCTTTACTCAGCATGTTTTCTGGGTGATTTTGGAAAGAGAGTTAAAAAGTTGTAAGTCCTCTTTTTTTGCAATATTTTTCTATTGTGGATATATTTCTCTTCATCTGGTGAGCAATATGGGTGGTGAGTCGAGGAAGCAAGAGCCAGCAAACTGCAAGTACTAGAAGGGGAAGGCTAAGGTGTGGGATATTCTTCAAAAGGGTAAGGTTACCATTTACCTTGAGATATTTCATGTCTTTAAACCTAATATCACTAAGGTATTTTAAAAAGACTGGGCAAAGAGAAAGTGTCATTGCATGGGGTTACTGAGTCTTTGTATGAAGAGTGTATAGCTGAGATTATTGGGCTTCTAATGGGGGGAATTAAATTTTAAAAAGAGACTAAAATTTGAGCATTGCATTTAAGAAATTCCCAAAAAAAAAAAACGAAGAAAGGAAATTGGTGAAGGAGGGGGATTTCTTTAATCTTGAGCATATTAAGGAAATCTGGCAAGATGAGTTATCTTGCATTCGTGAGTACTTCATATTGGATGGGTAGTCAAAAAGTGTGCATAATTTCCACTTTGTTTTTTTTAACCATTTTAGATACAAGGATAGGGTTTCCTTTCCCTTTTACCTAAAGTATTCCTTTTTAAACAATATTAGTGCTCATAGTAAAAAAGGGAGTAGGCCCATCCTTCATGAAGGGTTGATTTTGTTAATTGAAGAATTCTGCAAAGAGATTGTTGTGAAGTTGTTTCCTTTGATGGGTAAAATAAAGAAGATTTCTAGGAAGGACACTTCGGATAAAACCAGTGAAAAAAAATAAAGACTCATAATGTGAATATTAAGGAGATAAGTAGAGAGGGAATGGAAACATAGTCGAATAGAAAATTGGAAGGGAACGAGGAATAGATGAAGAAAAAGAAAAATAAGAAGAGGAAGGAGGAAGGAAAAGTCAAGATGAATAAGAAGGATGTCAAAACTGAAGAAATCTTGAATGATGACAAGGGTACTTTAGAGACAAAGAACGATGAGGAAGAGGAGAGGGATAGAGAAAGTCAAAATTATATTTCAAACAATGAAGAGTATTATGGTAATTAGAGTGACTCTTTGATTAAATATGGTTGTACAGGAAGTATTGTGGGTACTCTAAATTTAGGAATGAAGGAATAGACTAAGTCTTTGAACTCCTCTAAGGATAAATACACAACTATTAAAGAGAAACTATCAACCCCTGAAGCTGGTCAGGAGAAGGGGCACTCCGTGGAAACTAATACTAACAAAAATGATATGATTACTTCTCCTAGTACTCATGAGCCAAAAACAGATGATGTTGATCAAAAGGTGGAGAATGAGAAAGGGGCTTCAACTGTGGAGAGGGAGTTAATGCCTAAAGGTGTCCACGATGACATTGATTATCTCGAGGATAATACTACTAATGAGGATAATGGGGAGGTGAAGATTAGTAGAAGAGTAATGTTCCTCCACAAATCCAAATTGAAGGTGGATTTCTCACTTCAGGTTGATTCTTTTTTATAATGAGATCATATCCCTGAAGAAAAATTTTAGAGATTTGTAGGACAACCTAGAAAATGAGAGAACCAAAAGAATTGAGCTGAAAAGTAAAGTTGAGAACATCCTAGATAAACTCATGGCCTATGAAGTAAGGCTGAGGCAACTGGTTAAGGAAAGTGGACAAAAAATGAACATGGTCACTTCTATCCTTTTTGTGGCAATGACAAGTATTAGTAGGAGAACCAATGAGGAAATCATCTCCCCTGTGGCTACTTGGTTGATTAGTGGCCTAAGCAAGTGGACAAGGCAAAGCATGAAAAGGACCATTGAAGCTACTCCTAGTTCGACTATCAAAGACTTTCTTCAAGAGGTTTCCAATACTAGTAAAGAATTGACTAAGGAAACAAAGGAGTTGGTATAAGTTTTCTCTCTTTTATTGTAGGTTCTAGTTGTTGGTTGAGGTTTTTGGTCCTGGTTGTTTCTGTTGGATGTTTTGCAATTTTTCTTTTCTAGATTTTATACTATCTGTTTGACTATATTTAGGTTCTAGGTCCTTGTAAAACCTGGTGAGGCTTTTATCTCATTTATCTATCTTTTTTTTTGGTTGTATGGGGTTTTAGATCCCCTCAAAACCTATTTTTATCATAATCCAAAACTAGTACAAGCCTAGTTTTCATTCAAATAAATGAGACTTTGCACAAGTTTCCTATTCAAAATATTTTTAAAAAGTAAATCAAATGTGACCTGTAATCTTAATCAACTTGCATGGGAGTGGAAATTCACTTTCAATCATCTTTGTAAATTTTGTATAGGAAAATCTACATATTTAGACTGATTATCTATTGTCGAGCATGCTCTAGCATCCAAGTAATAATTCAAAAAGCCTAGATTAAACATCATAAAAATATATCTACTTTTTTTTTGAAGATGTTATTTATTTACCTATAATGGTGAGATCATCAACAAATACTACAAACACAACAAATTTACCACACTTTTTTTTCACATATAAATTTTGGTCACCTTCATGTGTAGTATCTAGTATAACTATAGAAAGTAAATTTATCAACAATGAAGAATAATCAATTTTTGGAGATTGCTTTGGCCCATACAGTATTTTCTTAAGCATGTGAATAATATGTTATTGGATTATTTTAAAAAATCCTTCAACTATATTTAGATGCTTCTATCAAGAATTCTATAAAGAAATACTTTCTAAAAACCCATTTTTAATGGTTTTCAACCAAGTTGTGTTGCAAGATTCCATAATTGAATTATAGTCATATTTGTGACTAATACAAATGTTTTCATACTTTAACTGAGCATAATTTTTTGATGCAATTTAAAAATGATAATACCTACTTCCCCAAAGAGATTCAATCTTAGAGCACTCTATTAAAGCAACAAACCCCCCTTAAGGAAGAGGATCTAAAACAACCTTATTACTTTCCATCCACAATAAATGGGAGCCATATATTCCATTAGGTGTCTCTTGAGGTAATTGAATGATTTTAATGTTATTTTCATCATTTCTTTTTTTGGGCCTATATTGATGACTTTATCATTTTAGGAATAATTTTCTTCCTCTATTGGATATTGAATAATGACTAGGAGGGATCTCTCTACAAAAACTAACTTGGAAACTAGTCTTGTATTTTGAACATTATGATATTAAGTGACATTTATTAAAGTATATATGATGGTGAAAGTGTATACCCTTGTATTCTAGTAGATATTTATAACTCTCATCAAGAATTTTCAAAGAGATGTCCACTGGGAGATGTTAGATGATATTTGACTTGACCAACTTGTTCATACACAAGTATTATGGAAATCTTTTGAAGAAATCATCCAACCAAATAAATTTCCCCAATGAAATACACATGGCTTTGAAATAGGATTAAATCCATTATTACAAAGGGATATTTTGTCTTTTCCTGGATTAAAATAGTGTCAAAAGATTCACTAATAAGATTAAAGGAGTGGATACCTTGGTTTCAGAATCAATGAATACTTAACATAAATCCATTGGTAGTCCCATGGGATTGAATTTATATCCTACACTTTATAATAAATAATAATTAAAATCCTTGTACATAGGGATAAACTTGAACATCACTAGGTGGTTGTAATCTATTGATTTAGCTTATGGAGGCTTCGATAGAGCTCTCTAAAATGACTAATGAAATCCAAGCTTATGAATAGGCTTCATTTTCCTTTACTTATTTTTTGAATTATGCTCCAAAAGAAACTTATGTGGAGACTCTAGCATAGTTTAGAGGTAAAATATTGTACTTCAAAAAAGTATCTCTTGATCTTCCACCCTTGTTTCACTTCAACTCTATAGACCTCTTATTTCAAATGCCCCTCCAAAGAGCTAGACACAAAGTGGGGATCAACACATTGCCTTTGAATCTTTCCTAACACCACCTTTCTCTACAATCCACTAACTACATCTCAAAATCTCTTTGATTTAAAAACCCTTGAGCCAAATCCCAAATCTCATGCGAAACCCTTGAAGGAAGTTCCCCTCTATCCCATAACCTGACTAGTATACGATCAACTAGCCTAAATCCTTTCCATGAAACCTAATCACAATCCCATTATATTATCCATTTTTGTGCAATGAACTTAGAGTTGTGCTAAAACCCTAGCCTCTATAAATCTACATAGAGACACCATAATGGTGATTTCTATCTATCTAATTCTTACATTTTTTCTAAAATAAATTAGAATTATTTATTGATTATTATTTTTTTGTTATAATGTATTAAAAAGTAATCAAAATTTTTTCTAAAATTAAACAAATTAAAATTCATGTTGTAAAATTATGTAACTACAATTTTCAATGAACTCGCATACCAAAAAATTTAATGGATTTTGAAATACAAATTGGACTATAAGTTTTGAAAGATTTACATTGTATATTTCAAAACTAAATTCAATATAATTATTAAAAAAAAAAAAATCAAGCACTCCCTACCAACAAGCACCAATGTATATTTACCTTACATCTATTCAAATATTTACATACAATAATGTTGATAACAACTGAAAATCAAACTAAATTTTAATTATATTATCCAATACATGCAGACATGCATAAATGTATGTATGTATGTAGATATGTAGATATGTTTGTGTATGTAGATATGTATGTGTATGTGCATGTTTTTATAGAGACAAAATCTCACTATTTATGTGTGTGTATATAACTATCATTCTAGAATTTTATTACTATATAATTATTTATTTATCTTGGCCCTATTTTACCATGTTTGGGCTCCCACATTAAATTTTGTATACTTTATCCTTGATTTTGCTTTCCATTCTATCATACTCTCTACAATGGACCCATAGTCCAAATATTTGTCCACATTGGGAGAAATAGGCCAATCTAATTCACCTACTCTTTGATTATTGTCCCAAATTCATAACCATGATGCACTCTTAATGATGGAGCAAAAAAATTAAAGTTTCATTAGCTTTCTTTGACTTTTAAGCTCCAAAATATTTGTCATGTATATATAAGCAACCTACCTCTCCTCATTTTGTTATGACATCCTAATATTAAGTACAAGATCACACTCTTTGGCATCTCAAATGTTCCAAGGAATATTTCAAGTATCGAAGGCATTTCCAAGGTAATACTTGTTAAAGTAAAGCATTAATTTAATTTCATTATTAAATTACCTTTACTCCCTTCTTAAGAATTCACTTTATGCACTTTGCATTTCCATTTAATAATTAATTAGTACTTATTAAATGTCATTTACCTTTTAGTTTCCCCTTTTAGGTTTTTGATCTCCTTCTATAAGGATTGATCTTTTGTAATTATCTCTTATCTTTTTCATTTCTGAGAATACAATTTGAATATTTTAAAAGCAAAACCCTTGCCTCTTCTTGTGTTGCTCAAATCCTCATGGTATCAGAGTGAAATCTATTGTAGCTTGTTCGATATTTGGAGAAAAAGAAGAATGAGGGTTTGACAAAACAAATTTGGTGTTTTTTAGGTTTTCTTGTGAAAATAGGGGGTATCTAATTTTTGGAGCACTTTGAGGCAAAATAGAACTTATGATTGGATTCAAAAGGCGTCAAAACCCCTATTTTCATATAAAGTTTTTCAATTTTGGACAATGCTGATCTTGGAGGCAAAAAAATTGCATAACAGGGTTGTACAACCTTGACACGCAATCTAAGACATAGATTTTTTTCTAAAGCAAAAAATCATGTTTTTGGACTATTGTAGTTTAAAATTTCAGCTAGCAATCTTGGTTACTGCCAACAGTGAATGCAAGTGGTCACCCTAACCGCTGTGGCTCCCATCACCAACCATCACACCGCCAGCCACTGTTGCCCGTAGCTCCACCCACCTACCATTGAAGATATCATCATTGCTCCTCCTTGCCACCATTGCTCCTCTAGCATTCTTCTCGGCTAGTGTCTCTACTAGTGGCTCCACCACCTAGCCACCACAACACAACTAACAATGGTTTTTTTTTAATTAAAATAAATATTTATTGGTCATCTAAGGGCCCTATCATTTTTTTGAGATATCTTGAGAATACGGGGGTCTCTTTTCAAGCTAAAAGAAATAATAGAAAGTTGGTTCAGAGACAGAGATGATGGAGCAGGTATTTTTTGAATTTTTTTCTTGTTTGGTACTTATTTTTGTGCTTGAAGTCCATTGATGACTTCTATCTTCTGGGGGGCATAATTTCTTCATTATAACTCTATTTTTTTATCCAAAAAAAATGCCTGAAAGCTCTTCTCAAGAACTTTCCAGATTCTCTATCACTTCACTAGTGTTTTATACTAGGTATTTGTGATTCATATCTAAATCATTTTTTCTCTTCTCTCATTTACGCATTCCTATTAGTAGTTGGGGTTCAATTTTTTGCATTGTGGGGGGTATTTTGTCTTATTGTTTTTATTATTTACATATGTAAACTAGAATTTCATTCAAAAAAAATTCAACACCTTCTAAAACAATGGTCAAGAACTTTTCTTGTCTATAACTTATGACCCCTCATAACTATCACACTCGGAAGATCTCGATGACTCGGCTTCTCCGATCAAAAGGGTTGTGGTCTTGTTTAGATGTAGTGCAACCAATTTTTTAGAGGTCTAATGAGGTCATGTAGCATAGGAACAAGATGGATGAGGCAATGGGGTTGATTGATTAATAGCTATTCGACAGTCTACAATTTCATCTTGATGGGTGCAATACCCCTCTAGCTATGTGGACCAAGCTTCAAGGCTTGTTTGGTACTATGAATGAGTTTAGTGAACTTTAGATTGAGGTAGAGCTTACCTCTCTTGTACCATATTCTTTTCCTTCCATTGAGGACTTCTTGAAGAAGTTCAATCAACAGATATTTTTATTGTAGGGTTGTGGGAAGACCAAGACTGACATTGGGTGCATTTATCTTATTCTTTCTAAGCTTCATGGAAACTTTCAAATTTTTGCTTATACCTTCTATTCCACCAAAGATGCTTTGGGTAATATATTTACCATGCCATCCTTTAAGGTTTTTTGTGATCATTTAACTTGAGAGCAAGCTACACTCTCTTAGTTGGATTGTCTTGCAGGCTCACAGACTTATGCATTGGTAGCTCGGCCATCTCTAGGGATGAAGGAGAAGACATAGAAATCTCATTCTACAAAGTCTCAAATTAATTCTAGCACTCACAGTTCATTAGGGCCACCTCCTCCTAAGGGGGTAAACCAAATCCAAAAAGACCGAATTATGCTTATTGTAATAAGCCTAATCATGATGAGTCACATTTCTATGAGAATAATTTAGATGGCTATGCCAAATAGGTTTTAAATTTGACAGCTCTCCTTTAGAAGAGAAACATTGATATTCCTTCTACTTCTCACAAATCTTCTTCATCATCATCATTTCAATCAAATGGTAAAGATATAAGAAAGGGTCATACGCTATGTGCAACTACTATTCATCATTCTTATAGATGGTTACTGGATTCAGGTGCTTCACACCATATGCCATCTTCTCAGGATTTGTTCTCTTTTTTCGAGGCTTCTTCTACTCCACATATTTTGATGGGGAACAAAACTATTATGACTATATGTGGGAAAGCTTTTATTGACATTGATGATGGTACATTTCATGATGTACTTTGTGTTCCATCTTTTTCCTCTAACTTTCTCTCTATTTATCAAATTACACACAGTGGGATAGGGAAGACAATTGAGTTTGCACAAGATTCAGTGCACATCTAAGATAGTGAGACAGGAAATATTATTGCTACATGGACTATTGACCATGCTTCTCACCTATATTCTTTCTCACATTTTGATCCACCATCTCCACTATTGGAGGCTCACTCTCCTTTTTCATGAGAGTATACTGAGGTGAAGTCAGGTCACTTGAACTTATGTATTGTTCCTAAGACTAGTATTGTGACTTCTACACCTCCACATCCTATTTGGATTCCATCTCTTACATGGGATTACTCTTCAGCATTTCCTACTATTATAGCTCCAATCATCAAGCCACCTATTACAATTGTTGAGGATATATCAAAGGACGCATATCTCTTCTCATATATCAGATTCAGCACACCTATTATCCCCCCTCCATAGGAGATTCCATTTCAAGATTCTCATGCTTTATCCTTTAAGAATCATCTAGGACTTCTAGTTGGACCTTACATACATGGTTTTTATCATCCTTGTCCACTACCTTTGTTTCCTTCAGATTGGAGCCACATTGGTATGTTCATCGACACAAGAGTTCTTCCATTCTAGGGGGCTATGGAGTCTCAAGCTTCTATCATGGAGGCTTTCATTGTACTTATGGTCTTGAGATATTCTCTTGAGATGTTTCATTTGTGCATCCTTTTCTATCTCTTTTTGGAGTATAATTTTTCCCATTCGGTTTGCTCTATTTCTTCGATTCATAGAGATTTGATTGTGATTGGGTATCTCATCAGGCCTTGTTGCCAGGACCCAAGTTTGCTTTTACCATTTTAGTTTCCTTGCTCTTTCTTCATTGTTTGTAGATGCATTATTTCTTATATTAAGGGGGGGTTAGAGTAAAGTGTTAATTAATTTCATTTATTACATTACCTTTGCTACCTTCTTAAGATTTCACTTTATGCACTTTGCATTTCCATTTAATAATTAATTAGTAATTATTAAATGTCATTTACCTTTTAGTTTCCCCTTTTAGGTTTTTGATCTCCTTCTATAAGGATTGATCTTTTGTAATTATCTCATATCTTTTTCATTTTTGAGAATACAATTTACATATTTTTAGAGAAAAACCCTTGCCTCTTCTTGCCTTTTATTTCTCTGTGACAAGTTTTTACATGTAGGTATTCTTCAAGCTTTGCATATTTGTATTTCTCAAATCCTTCAATACTCCCCATCATAATAAGATTATTTCCCTCATTAAAGAGCAAGTAGAGAAGACCACAATCAAGGAAGGAGATCATAATATAAGCATATATAAATAATCATTTAAGCATTGAGTTATTCAACAATACAATCTATTTTCCCTCTCCATATCAAGCACTCAGGTAAAATACAAAATTTATTGTGAAAGGCATGTTTTTCATGATTTCCTTTTTGTTTTTTTGTTTTTTTCAGTATAGATATTGAGTCTACACTTGTGATCACATCTAAACAAGCATTACACTATCAAGTTATAAGACACTTCATAGTTTAGATATAACATCATCTTTATATCAACACATTTTAATTTTAAATACATTTTAATTCAATGCAAAGGAACTGATACAAAACCAAGGTTTGACTAAGTTAAACCCCTCTCAACACATATTTTTTCTCTTTTATGTCTATAAGAATAGGTGGTGTCCTAATTAGATCTAAAAAGTGAAATATCTTCACTATAATTTACAACTAAAATTATCAAGAAGTATAAGAAATAAGTTGACCTAGTCAACCTAGTCTTAAGAATAGGTTGACCCAACCAACCTAGTCCCTCTTGATCAACATCAAATTGAATATGTAGGTTATTGATAGTTTTTAGATTTTGTTTTAGTTAGAAAACTTGGTTTATTTGGTTTTTATTGGTCTATACATATAGGAATTCAACCTTTTCCTGTATCTAGTCCTAAATCTTGTATCTTTCTTTCTATTATCCCATTTTTATTTTCCATTAAGTGAGGGATCACTACACCTATTCAACACTTGAGCCTTCTTGAGCCTAATGGGTCTTCTTCCTTCCAAATGTTGAAAAAAATAGTAACAACACCACAGCTTTGTTACATTGTAGTGATCCCCATTTTTCTTATTTCATAGTATATATATATATATATATATATATATGCACATGTGTACTTACATATATTGGTGTATGTATACATATATGTATGTTTATGTGTATAAACATATGTATATATGTAAATTCTAATATAGGAGATATACAGAAATGATAGACATATTTATTTCTCTATATGTTTCATAATCTATCTTGACCATGTATTCTCTTGTCTTGGAGTTGCACGAGATTATTTCATCTGCTCAAATCCCAAGGTATATATATATATATCCCTTTATTCAATTGCACTTGTTAGTTTTGATTTTTTTCTATCAATAAGGGAAGATAATTGATATTTCATTCAAATCATCTCATAGTTCTGTATTAAATTTATGATTATATTTTGATAGATGTCACTTGTAGGAGGCAAACAAACCATAATATGTTCCTCAATGCCTTTAATATCCTCAAAATGTTTATGTCCATTCCATAAATAGTACAAAGTCTCCTTCAAAATCATTATTTATATTCCTTGTAAGATATGTTATCATGAGTTTATTGATCTCCCATGGAAACATTTGTATCGTTGATCTACTTATAGCACTATAAATTGTAAGACATGCAACTAGGATCTTCCATTTTCAAATAGTTCTTCTAAAAATTCCTACACCAAAGATCATTTATATCTCTGTATATTTTTCCATGTTATTTGTCTCTTTGTGCAAGATTATGCATTTTCACCTTCCTAAAGTTTGCATTTCCCTCCTCCTTAGTTAGACATTTCATATCCCAATGGGTTAGTTAGATCTTCTTGGCCTCCTTTGCTCTTTCCCTTTTTTTTCCAAAATGTATTTAAAATTTGATCCCATTTTTTTTGTATTTTGTAAACATGATATTAAGTTGGTACAATAGATGGTATCACTTTGATAATTATTAGTCTATCTATAAAATAAAGTGAATTAATTCTATAATCTAATATCTTATTGTTGCAGTTATGGATATGTACCATCTTAAGATGGAAGTAATTCCATTTAAGACCTTTTAGCCCTCCTTGATGTGGTTTGGTAAATTAAGACTATCTTTTGCATTTCATTACTTAAGTCATGGTCCTCTCTTCTTTCAAACTTGCTCAAAACTCTACGTTGGCACCAATTTCTATGCTTGCTTCCCATTTATTTCACAAATCACATGAATCATGCTTTAAATGTAGTTTTGACCATTTTCTCCACATATACCACTATTTTTCTTTGATCCTACAATATTTATTGGGTTTGGAGCCCATTTCTAAGCCCTATCACCTCCAGGTTAGGGAAATTTTCATCCCTTACATAGGTTCTTTACCCAAATAAATTTGGGGCCTAATGTCAAATATTATTTTTCTCTCCTTGAGTCAACCCTTCCTAAAGTTTGCTCTAGAATCACTATAAAAGAAGGCCTTCACTTCTCATTTGGGCATCTATGACCATCCAAAATTCATGTAATTTATTCATACTCAAGCTCTCAAGGTGCATTCAAGGATTTTTTCAAGAAGCAAGGCATTCTTCAAGTTCTTCATCATCCATCATGCACTGTTCTTCCTAGATCTAGCTTCATCGTGGAGTTTGGCCATCAAAGAGGAGATCTACATTCATACAAGCATTCATCATTTAAAAATATTGCAATATTATTCATACATGAGGTCTTACATGATTTCCTTTTGATTTTTGCATTAACATACTTGATCCTGTATGAAATATAATTGCATGAACATCACTATGGTATTCTATGTTATTATACTTGATTCTACTACATGTTAGCATTCTTTCATCAAATTTTTTTAATGATTTAAGGTTAATCCCTTAACCAAGGATTGATCTATGAAAGCCCCTCCCCACAAACAAAATCCCCCTTTTCTTATTTGCAGATGCAGATCTACAATTTTTTGTAACAAGAAGCTCATAGTTAAGATATATGGTTTCAAGTTGTAGATTCAACTCCAAATCTAAAAAATATATGAAAAATAGGTGAAGGATTACCTCTTTCATGACCTAGGTCATCCTTGACCCCAAGGTTTTACCTACCCAGAGACCCCCAGATTTGCAAAATCCAAAAACAACACTTCACAAGTCCTAGATCGAGAATAAATTCATATTTTAACAACTTTTTTACAATATTTTTATAGATATAAGTTTTTCCTTTCTATTGGATTGTAAGGTTCTTATTGTACTTACTTTTATAATTTTTTTGCATTGACCATTTAGTTTCATATCTGATTGTTGCATTTTTCTAGTTGTTATGCAAGTTTATTCATCATTTATATCTCATTTGGTCAATTCTCTTGCATTTGATAATCACTTAATCAAAGCATATCATAACATTATAATAAAGGGAAATAATTTTGGTAAATAGTTTTCCTTTTGGTATGGATATTAATAAGGGACTTAGATTTGGCATCGACACCCCTTGCATCCTCCTAGGGTTTGTTGTATTGCATCAACATCACTATGGTATTCTACATTGTTAGATGTGTGCTCCTTTGAAGGGTTATGCTTCTTGGACCTTTCTTCACTTTCCCTAATGTTACATTAGAGGTTATATATATATATATAACCTAGCCATACATGTTGGTGGAATCATCATTATCCCCTAAATTTTATGCTATATTTTGGTGAACTCAACATGAAGAGAGACAAAATAGGTAATTCCCCTTGTTCCTCTTTACTGGTCGGTAAGGTCTATCTATTTCATCTATTCTCTTGGGGATTTAATTTTCCTCCTTTAGTGTTGGGATTAACTACAAACATAAATAACAATTACATGCAAATATAACCAATATTAGAAAATAATAAATCACACACAAGACACAAATATTTTACATGGTTCACCCAATCCCTAGGCTACGTCCACCAACAAGTCCAATATTATTATTATCCAATGATTACAATCCACAATCTCTTATAGCTCAATGTCTCCTCAAGAAGCTAAAATCTCATCATACATTATGAAATCCATAACCCTAAGCCATTTTATACAATCTTTTACCACTTACAAAATTAGGGCTAGAATAAGTCATCCAATAGAAAAATAACAAATGACACCTTTTACAATAGTAAACTCATTTTTGGCTTCGAGGGCATTGCCCCTAATAACCTCCATGAGGGTGTTCCTATCGCCCACACTATACTACGACAAGGAGTGCACCTAAGGTACTGCCCCCAAACCCCTACAATAATAATATGGAGGAAACTATGCCAAATAAAGTGGGGAAATATTAACCTTTGAGTCTAATTAGGCTCCAACATCACAATAATATCCCACTTAGGGACTAATCAGACTCCACAACAATAACCTCCCACTTTGAGACTTATCATAGTACTGCTAAACCTGTAGCTCCCACTGGAATATCAAACCACCCTAGACTTTGTTGTTCTTCTATTTTGTTCAATCTAGAAGACCAACCGAAGTTGAAGAGGAGTTCAACTTCTCCCTTGTTACTTCCTTGGTAAACATATATGTTGGATTATCATTTGAATGTATCTTCTCTAGCTTTAATTGTCCATCATCTAAAATCGACTAAATGAAATGGTACCGCAATTCTAGGTGCTTTGTCTTTAAATGTAGAGAAGTTTTTTTTCCAAGATGAATGACACTCTAGCGGTCGATAAAAAAATAATTGTCCATCTAAGGGTGGACCAAATTTTACATGAATAATTGAATCCATATCATCTCCTTGGCTACCTCTGTAGCAACAACATACTCTGCCTCTATAGTGGATAAAACATTTACCTTTTGCAATTGAGAAATCCAACTCACTCTTGACCCGCCAACAATAAATACATAACCTGTAGTACTCCACTTGGTATCAAGATCTCCTACCAAATCTAAGTCGACATAGCCTTGTAAATGAATAAGAGAGCCCCCAAAATTTAAACATTTACTGGATGTTCCTCTCAAATACTTGAGAATCCATTTAACTGCATTCCAATGCTCAATTCCAAGATGACTCATACACCTGCTAATAACTCCCACTACATGTGCAATATTTGGCCTAGTACATACCATGGCATACATTAAGCTCCCTACAGCTGAAGCATAAGGTATCTTGGACATCTTAGCCTCCTCTTTTGGTGTGTTTGGAGACATCTCCTTAGTCAATTTTAAATGACAAGATAAAGGTGTACTAACAACTTTAGCATTGTCCATAGAGAAACTTTATAACACCTTCTCAATATAATCAATTTGAGATAATTTCAATTTTATGTTCTTTCTAACCCGAAAAATTTTCATACCAAGAATTTATTTTGCTACCCCTGAATCCTTCATAGCAAATGAATGTGATAACTATTGTTTTAACCCCTTAATGTGATCCGTGCTAGACCCAACTACAAACATATCATCAACATATAAACATAAAATAATATAGATGTAATCATCTAACCCCTTAAAATAAACACAATGGTCAAAATAACATTGAGTATAACCATGTGCATTCATAAAAATGTCAAATTTAAGATAAAATTGTCGAGGTGCTTACTTCAAGCCATAAAAACTCTCCTTCAGTTTGCACACTAAATTCTCCTTACCTTTGACCTTAAATTCCTATGGTTGTGCCATATGTATCTCTTCATCTAAATCACCATGAAGGATGGTTGTTTTAACATCAAGCTACTCCAAATGCAAATCTTCGATAGCCACAATACTTAAAACATTTTGAATAGAAGTTATTTTAACAAGAGAAAATATCTCATCAAAATCACTCCCTTTTTTATGTGCAAATCCTTTTACCACTAACTAGGATTTAAGTATTTTCTTGCCTTCATCCTCTTCTTTCAACCTATAACCCCATCTATTATGTAAAGCCCTTTTACCTGCAAGCAACTTGCGTAAATGCCAAGTTTGGTTTTTCAACAAGGAGTCCATTTCTTCTATCATTGCAAATTCCCACTGAATCTTTGTATCCACCTGTACAACTTCATCATAACATTCAAGTTCACCAACATTTGTTAATAAAATAAAATTCAAAGAGGGAGAAAACCTTTCTCGGGTCTACTTATCTGTGTTAACCATCTAACATTCACTCGGATGTGTTGTATTTTTTGTTGCAATTGTTGCAGAGCATGAGAGACTACTGGAACATCATCCTTTTGAGTATAATCTAGTACTACATAGTCATTTTATTTCTTCTCATGTTGCTGCAAAAGATCTTTATACAACACTTTCTCATTGACTATGACATCCCTACTTATAATTTTATGCTTTTCAAAATCCAAAAGCCTAGAACTAAATTCATCAATTCCATATGCAACAAATACACATTTCTTTGAATTAGCTTCCACTTTGGTTCTATTTTCTATATATATATATATATGTATGTATGTATGTATGTATGTATGTATGTATGTATGTATGTATGTATGTATGTATGTATGTATGTATGTATGCTTCAGAACCAAAAGTTCTGAGAAAAGAATAACTCACCTTCTTACCAGTCCATGCTTCTCTAGAATACCATAGCCCAAAGGAGTACAAGGACCTTTGTTGATAAATATACATAAATAATGATAGCCTTAGCCCACATGTTTAAGGGCAGCCCAACATGCAACATCATGCTCCTTGCATGCTCCATTATTGTCTTGTTTATGTGTTCAACCACTTTGTTTTCCTATGGAGTCCTTGGAATAGTTTTATGTCTATGAATACCATTAGAGGAAAAAAAATCTTCAAAATATTTGCTGCAATACTCACTACCATTATTAGATCTAAGACATTTTAACTTTTTACTAGTCTCATTCTTAATCAAGCATTTCCATTTCTTAAAAATTTGAAACATGCCAGATTTTTGTCTAAGAAAATAAACTCATACTTTTCTAGTTGTTTCATCAACAAATGTAACATAATTATGAGAGCCACCAAGGGAAGATACCTGAGCTGGTCCCCATACATCTATATGCACAAGATCTAATTTCTCATTTGTCTTTTCCTTCCCACTCTTCACAAAACTAACTCTCTTTTGTTTTCCATACACACAACTTTCACATAAATCCATATTGATACATTCTAGACTTGGAAAAAATTTATTTGAATGAATTAATTTCATACCTTTCTCACTCATGTGCCCAAGTCTGTTGTGCCATTATGTTGTTTCAGAATCTACAACAACTAATTGTTCTTCCTAGTCAACTATAGCAATTATTCCTAAACATTCATTTTTCTTTGAAACAATTAAAGTAGAAGGAATAGTATGACCTGTACAAAGATATAAGGTGTCTTCTTTCACACCTTTTTCTACTATAAGGGAACCTTTTGAAACCTTCCAATTTTTATCATTAAAAGTAATTGTGCAACCCTCATCACCTAGTCATCCTGCTGAAATTAAATTCCTCCTCAACCTCGGAATATGACTTACCTCCTATAGTAGCCAATGATTCCCATTCTATAAATTTAATTTTTCCCTTTCCAAAAATCTCACAAGGTTCATTATCCCCTAAATAAACTAGCCTAAAATCCCCTTGTACATAATCAAGAAAATAACCTCTATGAGGAGTGCCATGAGCTAAAGCCCCAGAATCTAAAACCCATGAATCGTAAACTTTTTCTAAAAAAAGAAGCAAAGCATCCTCTTCATATTTTTCACTTACCACATTTTCCTCCTTGTTTCCTTCTTGTTTTTTTCCTTCATTATTCTTCCAAATCCAACAATATTTCTTCTTATGCCTTGGTTTTCCATATTACCAATAATCTCTTGGTCCTCTAGATTGAGACCTATTTCCCTTTGACTCTCCTATTGATTTCTCATGATTTCTGGAATTATTTCCTCTCTCATTCATTTTTCCTCTACTTTATGTGTTCAAAGTACTTCATAATGTAGATCCACCTGAGGTTTTCCTACGAGTTTCCTCACTCAAGATAACACCAATCACATCATCAAGTTTTAGGGTATTAGATCTTGAAATAGAATTACTCATGGCCATTACCAAGCCATTCCAATTTTTAGGCAAACAACACAAAATCAAGAGAGCCCTGATTTCTTTATCAAAATTGACATTTACAGAAGATAACTAGTTGGTAATCATATTAAACTCATTGAAATGATTAATAATAGATCCACTTTTAGCCATCTTCATATTAAATAAACACTTAATGAGAAATACCTTGTTTGAAGATGAGGGCTTTTTGTACAATCTTGCTAGGGTTTGTTTCAACTCTTTAGTTGTCTTTGCTTTTATAATATTAAACACCACTAATTTCGAGGCATAAAAAAATACATCCAAGTGCCTTTCTGTCTAAAATCTTGTAGTCCTCATTTGTCATAATTGTTGATTTCTTGGATTTTCCTTCCAATGGCTGCTATAAATCCTTTTGATAAAGATAGTTCTCATTTGCATGTTACATAACTGAAAGTTCCACCCATTAAACTTCTCAACCTTCAGTTAACCCTTATATGCCATTACTCTCACTCAACTCTGAGACTCCCACTCAGCCATGAGATCATCCTATAGATGATAGCTAAAAAAATGATAACACCTCACTCTAATACCACTTGTTAGGATTAACCACATACAAAAATAACAACTACATGCAAATATAACCAATATCAAAAAATAATAAATCACACAGAAGAGAAAACAAGACACAAAGATTTAACTTGGTTCACTCAATCCCTGGGCTACATCCACCAACAACAAGTCAAATATTATTATTATCTAGTGATTACAATCTATAATCCCTTACAACTCAATACCACTGCAAGAAGCTACAATGTCATCATACATTATGATATCCCTAACCCTATGCCATTTTATAGAAGATTTTTTCACTTACAAAATTAGGGCTAGAATAAGTCATCCAATAGAAAAATAATAGCTAACATATTTTATAATAGTAAATTCATTTTTGGCTTCGAGGGCCCTACCCCTAAGAACCCCCTTGGGAATGTTGCCCCTTGACCCCACCCTATACTATAAGGGAGTGCACTCGGGGCACTGCCCCTTGACTTTGTCTTGGGGGTGCTACCCCCATAGTAATAATCTTGGGGGAAACTATATCAAATAAAGTAAGAAAAATATTAATCTTTGAGTTTGATTACTTTTGAATGCTTATTTATACTATAATATCCTTCCTAGTGTACATATATTCATTAAGATGTGTATATTTAATATTTGGAATAACACATTTAGGGAGCTTAATATGTTATCCCTTTTTTTTGCCTTCTTGTACATTCATTCTCCTTGTGTATTTGTATTCTTTACAATGTATTTCTTTTTCATTAAATATATTGTGTTACACTCCTATGTACAAATTTATCTTTTCTTCTGTGAAGATTCTATCATTTAGGGCTTGCCTCATTTTCTCTTTATCTTTAGGATCCAATATCACTTTATGGTACTTTGTTAATTATATTACGATATGGATTACCTTATGGAGAATAGTATCATTTTTTCACAAATTTATCCTTACTTTAGGAGGCATAACAAGTATAGGTAGGGTAGCCCTATAGATGATATAACCTATCCTCCTTTTCTATTTCCCTTCATTTCCTATAGTTTGCATTATTTTTATGATACACTCATCTTTTTGGCATGTGATACTTTGTTTCATACAAGACATGAACATCTATTTTTAACAAATTCTTCTTGTGTCTTAGATTGGTAAAAATTTTATTTACATAATCATCTATAGTTTCCTCTCCTTTCATATATTATTGGAATTATATATCCTATGAATTATTTTTGTCGTACACTTGAGGGGCAAGGTTTCTAGTATATTCTCTCTCATTTTTCTAAGGATAAACTTTCCTTAGCACAATGACATTAGTTTATTATGTGTCATTCTTTTCTTATAAAGAACAATTGTCTTGATTTGGATTCTCTCTTATGTACATGAGGTGTAGGTCCTTGATCATCACCTTTATTTATTTGAAAAAAAAATTCTATTATATATATATATATATATATATATATATATCCCTTACTATGTACTTTAAAATTTATCATCCTTTTCCAAGAATCCCTATTTCACTTGGAGACAAGGGGCTACATGGGTGTATTTTTTTTTCACTCCTCACTCTTTTATCTTGAAGATGGTATCTTTGTTTAGAAACTCCTCCCGAAGGTAAAAATCTTGTCAACATGATCTCTTCCTTTCAAGAGTCTCTTCTCATAAGTGAAACATCCTTTCATGATTATCTATTTGCTTAGTTTGTGAGAGTCTACGCTCGTCACTAAGTTTGTAGCATACATTTTTCTTCAGGATGTGTTCTTATTGACATAAGTAGTTATCCTTGATTTTCTTCCTTGTGATGTCTATTACCACATAGTCATCAATAGAAGGTGGCATACACATACCCTCCTTTGCACTATATTTATGCACTTCTACTTTATATTGAAAGCAATCCTAGGTGAGTGTAAGTGGCCCTTGTCCATCCTTGAGATTAATATTTATAGACACATATCTATATGGATAATGGACTCTAGTCCATGTATAGAAAAAACACAAACATGTCTTCATATATAAAACAACACACATTCCATTTAGGAGGAGCCCTTGTATGGATGCATGCAAAACTTTGTAGGACTGACTATCAGGCATACAACCCCACTATACTATTCAATTCTACCTTCTTCATAGGATTTTTTATCAGTCATACAACCCCACTATACCATTCAATCCTATCATTTTTTTATTGTAGGATTGACTATTGAGTATACAATCCTACTGTGTATGCGAATTTAGTGATGTTAAAAAAATAATGAAGTAAACAAAGCATTCACAAAACCAAACTAACAAAACATATAAAGAGAGACAAAGTGAGGTCCTCAAATGAGAATATGAGCCATGGATAGGCTCTCTCAATGAGGAGGATCACTTGATGTATGGATGTGTCTATTTGATAGGTCTTGTATGCTCAATTGCTTCAATGTAGGAGATGGACAAATGGCAAATTGGTAGCCTTGTGAGCTCTCAATTTGGCATTATGAGGGTATGGTTGATGGCTTTGTTTCTCAAACTAGCATGATAACTTTACTAAAATGGGTTGTGATAAAATGGCTTGGGAGGGGATCCAATTTATAGGCAAAGGGCTTGAGGGATGGAGGGGTAAGATGCAAGGATGGCAAGATGGTGAGGGAGGGCTAGGATGCACTCAAAGGGGAGCACATGGATTGTGCTTGTTTAGCACCAATCAGAGAGTGACACATGTCATAGGGAGAGTGGGTGGAGGAAAGGGCATGGATGAGTCAACAAAGGAGGCTCAAGGCTTTAAATGGCCCTCATAAGTGCTTGTAAGAGCAATGAATGAGCTTGTAAGAGTCATTCATGGCTTTGTAAGAGCACTTATGGCTTGGTGGTTGGAATATTTTGAGGGGAGACTTTGGTTTGGATTAGGAAAGTCTTAAGCTCATTTAGGATTGTGCAAATGATTAGGGGATGGGTTAGGCTTGGGTTAGGATTAGATTAGGGATGTTAGAGATGTGCAAGTGGATGGTATTGATGAGGGTGGGTGAGTTAGTGGCTAAGCTTAGTTAGTATGGGTGAATGGGATGGATTAGGCTAGATGGAGGATTTAGGATAGTTTAGGGGTTATTAGATCTGAGGCTTTTATTTATTAAAGTGATTTTAATAAATTTGGAATTTGAAATTAGATAGGAGAATAGGATTAATTGATAAATAATGGGTTATTTGATTTATCAATTAGGACTATAGATGATTAATTAAATTAATCAGCTAGGGGATGGCAAAGGATTAAATAAATAAGAATTTAATTAATGATGCCTTTTAGAGATAGCTAAATAGGATTACCAAAGTGGTGTAATCGAATTTAGGTGTCTACATTTTGCCCCTCTTTGACATAGTGTTGAGACAACACTATTTCAAAGAAGTCTGCATAGAGACGACATGAGAAAGATGTTTTAGTAACAAGGTTGCCCCAGTCTCATACAAGAAGAGAAGAGACTAGACTTAGAGATGCCCCCTCAAGAAGGCGACAGGGAGAGAAGATGAGGCTCGACGGCTTCTTGAAAAGCAAAAGAAACCAAGACGAGCAGAGACAGAGATTGGCAAAGAGAAGGGGCAAAATTAGCTCAAACTCTCATGATGGGAGAACAAGCTAAGGACAATTCAAGATTGGGGGGGGGGAGGATGAAGGAGCGGAGCGCTATAAAAAGGAATCTAGGATAGAGAGATGGATGAGGGGAAGATAAAGGGGTTTGTAGGGGGGATAATGGGGATGAGGGTAAGTACTACCACGTAGTTGAGCACGAGAGTTAATATAGGAATGTTGGTTAATTTCCAAGGTTACTAAGAACAGCATGGCCTTTTTACCATGGTTTCAGAGGACAGACGAACTGACACAAAACAAACACACAAAGATTGCCCCAGCATTGCACATGAATCTTAGAGGAAGCAGCGTGGAACCGATACTGGGTAATCCACAAGCAAAAAAGAAACAAACAAAAGACGTGATCAAAATTGTACGCTTAGATTGCCCCATTCGCAGCATACCATGATAGGGAAGATCATGGCAACCATGAGGACGGAACAAGGAGATTGCGTGGAAAAGATACGGGAAGACCCCAAAAGGTGAGAAGCCAAATCAAAATAAAGCAAAAATTGTAAAAGAGAACCGTTTGCCAACGAGATGTGTAGGATGAGGTACTAATAGACCAAAATTAGATAGGAGGAAATCTATATCATACAAGGATCCATCAGAGAGTACCTAAAATGAGGGATAACACCTTGGGGACAGGGGATCAAGCTAAAGGATGCAGCGAAATAGCTAATGAAGAGTTGTTACAAGTGTACAAAGGTGTTTGGGGTTGTGGTGGCAGAATGAGAAGGTGTTTCGGAAGGGTGGGATGACCAAGAGGGGTAGGCAGGGTATCGAGGTGGGCTATAAGGGGCGACGAGGGGGCTAGAAGGGGTCATTTGTAGTTAGATTGAGGAGGAGATATTGCAGATTAGGAGCTCTACAATAGATATTACAATAGCGGATATTGGGCGACCAAAGCATCGAGCAGACATAGTGCGACGAGTACAAGTATGAGGGACACTCGATCGAGTAGTAGGGTCTAAAGCCTCTTCATGATTTTGGGTTAAAAATTTGTTATAGCATTCCCGCGAAAGTGAAAACGCGATCTCGCAGGCACGGGTCCAACAAGATTAGCAGGATCGTGATCCCGCAAAACATTGCGTCGGGTGGGAGGATGCGGGGGTTGAAATAGTCATTTGCGGGAAAGCAATCCCAGGATGGGAAGTGATGCAAGAATGGGATAGAGTCAGCGAGATCGCGTCCCCGCGAAGAGGAACACGATTCATGTAGCAGGAACACGGCCCTGCGGGTTAAGGTCATTGTACAGCGAGAAAGGGGGTTAAGGGGACAGTGTAGGAATGCAATCCCGCAGGATCAAGGATCGGTGAGATTGCCAGGTGGAGAGATCGCGAGAATGCACTAGTGGGATTGGGGGAAAAGGTCAAGGGTGAGAGCATAGTCAACATCGTGATCCCGTCGGAAGATAGTTCTGTGGGAACGCAGGCAGACCAGCCTCGTGAGGACGCAAGTTTTGCGAGAAAGCGAGTTTTCCAAAAGAAAGGGAGAAAAAGTTAGGGTTGAGGGAGGGGAGGGTGGGACGATAAACAAGGAGATAGAAAACTGATGGTTGGATTTTTTTTGGTGGTGTGCAGTGGTCGTTGGATGCATTAGTGTCACGAGAGCTGCGAGCAGCAGTGTTGAGCATGGGAGAGATGCTGATGCCGGCTGACTGGGGGCAGGTCGAGATGATCGGGCTAAGCCACCTAGCGAGGTTGCCCCATACTCATACCTATATGACATGGTTACAACGCTATGCGAGAGATGGCATAGTGAAACAGTGACGTTTCACCTACTGACAAGGGAGATGATGGTGATGCTGGAGGATGTATACTACATATTTAGACTGCCAGTGCGGGGGACACCAGTCATGGCGACCAGAGAGATGATAGCAGAGGCAGTTGTGCAGAGACTAGTGGGGCCCAGAGTGGAGTACAAGATCTGGAGGGGACAATTTTATTTGGACGAGCATCTAGATCGTGTGACGGTGGAGAGGCGAATCTACTTTTATGTGCTAGGGTTGGTTTCAGGGTATATTGCCCCAAATACAAGTGGTACAGGTGTGACGCTAGCATTGATTCTAGTGGTGATGCAAATTGTGGATGCAGGATGCCCAGCGACATGGGATTCTCTGATGTTGGTCGAGCTATATCGAAACCTACATCGGATAGTGTATCAGGGCGATGACCAATAGGGGAGGAGCATTGGGTTCCCGACACTGTTACAAGTGTGGGCATGGGAGCATATTGCAGTGCTCAAGCCATTGGGATGCAAGGATAGGCAGCCAAAGGAGCCAATGGCATACAGTTGGGCAGAGCCTTTGACATATCACCACACAGATCCAGTGGATTACTGGAGAGTGCAGATTGATGAGATAGTGGCAGTGCTGTGGAGGCCATACATGGGCCTGGGACCATGGGTAGAGGAGAGAGAGCAGCTCCCCTACACCATTTCCCCATGCTTTGTGTTTGGGAGATGGGAGCACATTGCAGAGCAGTATAGGCCGGACAGGGCACTGCAACAGTGTGGGTGGCAGCAGGTGGTTGTGGGAGATCTGCACTAGTATCAGCGAGTTACACATGAGTCGGTGTCGATGTACAGGCCATCCCTACCGAGGGATGGGCTGTTGAGGGCACGGCGAGAGCTGGAGCCGCAATAGTGAGATTGGTTCGGCGGGGCAGCAAATGCAGGCTCCACATAGGAGTACCGAGATACTTTTGTGAGGCCAAGACCAGTGGGGAGAGCATAGGGCATGAGGGCAACGGCGATGGTAGGGGAGCTAGCTTGAGCAGCCTGACACGGGCAATATGTGGTGAGGGGTTGCGGCAGTGTGCAGTAGGAGTTGCACAGGAGGAGGAGCCCGCTCGTCAGAGGAGGAGGGTTGTGGGGGAGGAGAGGAGAGCTGAGCCAGAGAGGAGAGCTAAGGAGAGGGGAGTTGAGGAGATGGGAGCCTAGCCAGAGAGAGGGGGAGAGGAGGCATAGAGGCAACAGAGGGCAGCAAGGGGAGAGGGAGGAGGATCGTCGACTGGGGGAGGAGATGAAAGATTGGCAGACCAGTACGCCTCGTTAGAGTAGGCACACGCAGTGATGAGCCAGCTGCTTTGTGACACTTAGCAGGAGAGAGATCAGCTCCAAGTAGAGCGGGATCAGTTTAGACAGGAGCGAGATATAGCCCAGGGGTAGGCAGATAGGGCAGGTGTGGAGGTGGGGAGGCTGCAAACAGAGGTGGGCCGGGTGGAGGGGAGGTTGAATGTTGTGACGGTGGAGCAGCAGGGGGTGCAGGCGAGATTAGATGCCCTTTAGGAGGAGCAAGATAGGTTGCTAGTGGAGGTGGCAACCTTACAGGCACAGGTGGCAGTGGGAGGGGGATTGGATGAGCTATGGAGACTGTGGGCAGATATGGAGGAGTTGAGGGAGAGGGTTGGGTTCTACTAGGGGAGGTACCATGCTGTAGTGTCAACATCATAGATTGAGCATTACAGGATGTTGACTCGGTCAGGCATAGCAGGTACCCACATAGGGATGCAGGGAGGAGGGGAGAGTGGATCGAGTACTAGGGGAGAGAGTACAGGTGGGTCCCGGCATAGAGGGCAGGGTCGAGCCAACGGCATCGAATGGGAGAGGAGGCAGAGAGCTCTAGGACAAGGGGAGGATTGATGGGGCCACCACCTCCACCACCACTACCACCAGGGGCCAGGAGAGGGGCACAAGAGGAGACAGATGATGCAGGGATGATGGGTTGACTATCGATGAGCAGGCATCTTTTTGGGATACTGAGTACTCTGTATATATAGGCTATTTTTGAGATACATGGAGATTTTGTGCAGGTTTAGACCCATTTGTACTATATGGACATTGTTCTTTGATGGACTTTTATTCTTTCATTCTTTCATTGATATATAGATTGGATGACTCCGGTGATATTTGTGTTTATGGATGGGTGATGTTATGTATAGTGATTGATAGGGATGTTTCAATGGTATTTCTGAAGATTGGTGATGCAGGGATATGACATGTGCTATGATTTTTTGATTGCGCTGACAGTTTGTGATGCAGGATGAGATTTTTTTATGACATTGTATACATGATATAATATGATTTTGATGTGATTCAGCTATGATAGTGCAGATATGATGTGATGTGATTTTGAGCTATGATATCACATATGGGATGTGTTTTGATGTGATCCTTGATGACATGATTTTCCTTATGATATTGTAGATGTGATGATGATGAGATTTTCTGTATGATAGATATCATATAGTATGATAGGTTTCGGATATGATCCTGATGATGTTGCTTTATGATAGATGTGATGTGATCCTGGGAAATTGATTGCTTTGGAGAGTATTTGATATGATGTTCATGATGATAAGTACAAACTATAAAAATAAGTGACAAATGTAAAAATGAATCACCAACTAAAGGATAAACAATAGATTTATGATATGGAAAAAATGGATATAATGTCACAACATTTTAACACAAACTAAAGATAGATAAAAGAATAAAACAAATGAATTGACAAAATAAAAGATGAAAATAAAAATTGAAGTAGAATTTTAATGATGAACCTCAATGCTAAAATGAAACCTAACCTAATGATAAATGACTATAATGCTAACATGAATCACAATCTAATGATGAGCGACTATGCTAAATGATTGATAATCTAATGATGAAAGATGATGCTAAAATGAACCATAATCTAATGATAGATGATTGTGCTAAAATGAACCATAAGAGAGAGAAAATTGAATTTATGATATGCTAAAAAGAACACAAACTAAAAGATAGACCTAAGATTTATGATAAGCATGGGTGAATATCATAAAAAGATCGAATGCAATGATATTCCGCAATATGATAAAGGATACAAGCTATGATAGGGATAGCAGAAATTTTTAGAGCTAGGATAGTAACTTATGATAGGGATTACATCATGATGAGAATGAATAAGAATTGATGTTCACGGCTATGAAGCAAGTGATTCTGAGGATGTAAAAAGTGATAGTTCAAGAGAGAGGGGTGATGATAAGGAGAAAGATACCCAGGGGTTTCTAAAAAAATAAAAGTGAGGCGTAGGGGAAGCTTGAGTATGGGGTACTTCGTGAGGAAGTACCACTATGTAGTGTAAACACTTTATTTAATATAGGATTATTAGGGATCTACCAAGGTTACTAAGAACGTCAAGGCCTTTTTCTCTAAATTCCATAGGACTGACTGAAACAGGCACGCAAGGATTGCCCCAGCATCACATATGAGTCTCATAGAGATCAGTGTTGGAATGATGTTGGATGATCCATAAGCAAACAAGATTACCCTAGTGCATCATGTTTTATCAAAATATGAAAACATGTTGGAAATATGCAAAGATAATATCAAACTGACTCACAAGCAGCAAAGACTATGATCGAAACTGACCTCCTTAATTGTCCCAGTCAACACACACCATGATATGAAATGATTATGGCAATCTTGAAGAGGAAACAACAAAAGATTCGTGGAAACAATCAACCAAAAAAAATGAAACAACCAAAAGATTCCGTAAAGGCAAAAAAGGAACCTTTTGTCAAAGGGATCAACTGACGGGTTGCAACAAGACCTGGATAATATGCACAAGTATGACTAGTTAAGGACATGGGAACTCATGACTAGATAACAAAACATAGTTATAGGTATATGCATGATGGGGGAAAGCTCAGGATGAGGGGATAGCATTGTTATAATACATGGTTTTTGTTTAGGTGGGATTATGTAAAAGCGTGATTTATGTACAAGGGTCTGGATATTGTTGTATTCACATAGGTACGATATATGGGAAAAAAGGGTTAGTATAGGGGGTATGAGACACATGTTATATGGGTCGTATATGCTACATATGATAAGGATAAAAAGCATGAAATAGGGTAGATCTAGTAGATTACAATGGTAGGACACATCAAGTATGGTACACGTGATGCTATAAATGAGATGGGATGTTACACAGTGTAAAGTGCTAGAGGATGATGTTGCAAAGTATGGAGAATAATGATAAGGAACACCTTAGAAAAGTAGGTGGGATGAGTGATAAAATATGGAGGGGTGATAAAGGGGTGTGTGTCGGTGATAGATAATGGAAGAGTTGTAGTACACCTGGCACCTATTTGCTAGGTTTTCACCAGGGACCTATCCAAGGCACTTGAATTGTCAAGTTTTCACCATTGGACGCTTTATTTTTATTTTATGCCTTTTTTCCTTTCCTCAATTTGCAAATTCTATCGTTTAGGCGTAGAATTTCTTGAGGTGAATAATGTTGGTAGGATCATTTTGGACTTCACCTTCAAGGGTAGATAGTTGATAGGCTCCTGAGCCAAAAGATGTCGTGACCACATAAGGACCAAGCCAGGTGAGCTCGAACTTGCCTTTCTTTTCTTGGTCAGCTTGAACCTTCATATTCTCTTTAAGGACCATGTCACCTTCTTTAAAATTGCATGGATGGACTTTCCTATTGAAATTGCGCTTGAGGTGACTTTGATAGACCATGAGATGGTCATAGGCCTGTTGTCTTCTCTCATCAAGTAGATCCAATTGAGTAAGTCGAGCCACTCTATATTCCTCATCAGATATCTATCCTCAGAGAGAAATGCGGAGTGATGGGAGTTCAACCTCAATAGGAAGGACTGCTTCAACACCATAGACCAAGGAGTATGGAGTTGTGCCAATGGTAGTACGGAATGAACTGCGGTATGCCCATAGGGCAGGATTAATTTGCAAATGCCAATCACGGCCGAAGTCATTGACAACTTTCTTGAGGATTTTGAGGAGGGTTTTATTAGTTGCCTCAGCCTGACCATTACCTTGTGAGAAATATGGGCTAGAAAATCGGTGATGGATGCAGAGGGAAGTGCACAATTTTTCCATATTTAAGTTTTCAAAATTGCCTCTGTGGTCTGTGAATATGGTAGCTGGGACGCCAAAGCGACATATGATATGATACAATATAAAATTGGACACCTGAACTCTTGTGGCAATAACAAGGGGAACTGCTTCGACCCACTTAGTGAAATAATCAGTGGCGATGATTATCCAATTGTGCCCTTATGAAGAAAGTGGTGCAATAAGACCAACAAGATCAAATCCCCAGCAGGCAAAAGACCATGGTGGTGCAATGGGTTGCAAGTCCTGTGTTGGAGCTCGGATTAAATTAGCATGTTGTTGACAAGGTAAACATTATTTCACAAATTCACATGCATCTTGTTCTAGAGTAGGCCAATAATATCCAACCTGAAGGATCTTCTTTGCTAGCACCATCTCGCTCGTGTGAGCACCACAAAGTCTAGTGTGTACCTCTTTGAGAGCCATCACAGCCTCATTTTGATCTAAACATCGAGAGAGAGTATCATGATAATCATGACGATATAGGGTTTGGGTGATGGTAGTGTAACGAGAAGCTTTGTGAATAAGGTTTTAGCGTTGGGTTCGTGTGAGGTGAGGAGATATGATACCATTTAGTAGATAAGCATGAATTTCATGGTACCATGGAGACTGGGGACCAAACAAGATACAGACCCATGTTGATTCATCATTCTCATATGCGGGTTCGTGCAGCTGCTCAACCAAGAATTCATACTGCATAGCTTCGTGTGGTATTTCCAAGAGAAAACCAATAGTAGCCATAGCATCAGCTACTTTATTCTGGAGTCTAGGTATCTGTATGAACTAGATCTGAGTGAAATGCTCCTTTAGTTGATCAACCAGATCTTTGTAAGGTAGTAACTTGTCATCTTTGGTTTGATATTCATCCAAAGCTTGTTTGATGATAAGCTGAGAATCACCATAGACCTAAAGCTCTGTGATAATCCATTCAATGGCAATTTTTAGTCCTGCAACAAGGGCCTCATACTCTGCAATGTTATTGGTACACTGGAATTGTAGCTTGAAAGATTTAGGGATATAATCACCTTGAGGTGTAACCAAAAGTATGCCTGCACCGAAGCCATGAGATGTATAGCAACCATCAAAATATAGCTTCCAGAGTGATTATTTTTCTATCAAACAGAGCTATTTGTTTGGAAATTCCATGATGAGTGGGTGATCTGCAACTAGGGGGCATCAGCCAAGTGATCTACAATAGCCTGGCCTTTGACAGCTTTTCTATCAACATATTGAATGTCAAACTCACTGAGTAGCATAACCCATTTTGCTAGGCGTCCGGTGAGTACTGTATGAGAGAGCATATATTTTAATAGATCAATCTTTGATATCAGTTGTACAGTATGGCTCAACATGTAGTGACGTAGTTTTTGGGTGGCAAATACTACTACTAAGAATGCCTTTTCCATTGGCGTGTAGTCAAGCTCATAGCCTACTAATGTTCGGTTGATGTAATAAATAGCTTGTTCCTTTCCTACATCGTCAAGTTGTGCTAGCAGAGCACCTAATGTTGTAGGAGTAGCTGTGATGTACAATATGAGTGGGTGCCCTGCAATTGGAGGAACCAAAATAGGTGGATTAGCTAAGTATTGCTTTATGAGCTCAAAATTGCGTTAGCAAGCTGGGTCCCATTTGAAGTTTTGATCTTTCTTAAGCAAGTGAGTGAAAGGTTGACACTTATCAGCAAGCTGAGAAATGAATCGTCGGACTGATTGGAGTTTTCCTTGCAAAGAACGAAGGTGCTTGAGTGTCTTAGGAGGAGCCATATCCATGATTGCTTTGACCTTCTTAGGGTCAATCTCAATACCATGCTGTGACACAATGAAGCCTAGGAGCTTTCCTGAAGTAACACCGAAGACAAACTTCTTTGGATTTAGCATGAGATGATATTCTACCAATCGGTTGAACACTTCCTCGAGGTGAGACAAGTGATCCAGAGCATTGAGAGATTTGACTAGAATATCATCCATGTAATCCTCAAGTATCTTATGGATTAGGTCATGGAAGATGACCCTCATCACGCACTGATAGGTTGCCCCGGCATTCTTTAACCCAAAGGGCATCATATTGTAGCAAAATGTGCCCCAAAGTGTAGTAAATGTTGTCTTATGCTGATCTTCTTCTGCTATACGAATCTGATTATATCTAGAGAAACCATCCATTAGTGACAAGAGTTCATGACCTACGGCGAGATCCACAATCATGTTGATATTTGGTAATGGAAAGTCATCCTTTGGACAAGCTTTATTAAGATCCCTGAAATTGGTGCAAATTCTGATATCACCAGAGGGCTTGGTAACAGGTACCATATTAGAAATCCATTCAGAATAATCTATTGGTCGAATGATTTTGGCCTCTAACAACTTCTCTAGCTCTGCTTTGACTAATAAACCCACCTTGGGGTGCATTTTTTAGAGTTTCTGTTTGACGGGCTTGGCCCCTAGATCTACTGCCAGATGGTGTACAACTAGTTTGGGGTCCAACCCTGGCATATCCTGATATGACCATGCAAAGCGTCCTATATTTTCATAGAGGACTTCAAGAAGAAGCTCTGCTTATTCAAGTGGTAAAGAGGTTGCAATGTATGTGATATGTGGTATCTCTGTCAGATTGATATCTATAGGCCGAGTTTTTTCTGTCAAAACTAAAGATATAGGAGGTTGATGCTCCTGTGGGGGGAGGATGAAATCTCCATCCTCAGGTGCCTCTGAGAGGTTTTCACCGTGGGATACGTCCTTTATTTTTGTTTCATTTTTTGAGTCACTCGATGGTGCTCCAAAAGAGTTTTCACCATGGGATGTTTTTCTTTTATTTTTTTGCTTTTTTGTTTCTTTTAGCATTTCATTTTTGTGAATAGAGATTTCCTCCTCCTTGAAGTAACCTATAGGATCCAGCTTGTAGACATGCACCAATGGCAGAGGTGGCCATTTATGTGGCATTTTTTCCCCCATGAATTTAAGGAGCACGTGCTCAATAGAGAACTTGTCAACATGAATGACACTTGGTTGGTCCCAATCTATGAGTTCGGGGTGAGCGAGGGGGAGGTCGATAAGATTCAAGGATAACTGGCAGAGCACAAAGGCTCCAAGGATTATTTCGTCAAGGGAAATATCATCGTAAGCTTTCTTTTCAACTTCCTTAGGGATGTCTTCAACCTCAACGAGAGTGTTTTGGATGTTCATAAAGGCGTGGCCTTTCGTTGTAGTGCCCCCAGATGTGGGGAGTCCATAGCCCAAGCCTTTGGTTTTCTACCCTTGGTGTGCTTCTATAGGCTGCCTCATACCTGATTCCTGGAAACCTAAACCACCTCCTTGATAATCCCATTGCTCCGTGGCCAAGCGATGTGACAAGGGATATTTCTATTTAAAGTGATCAAGAAGTGCTTCACTTTTAGGAGGTGGCTCTTTGTATAGCCATGTGTTAATGTCTAGTGTATTTTCTACTCCATAAAGGATATCTTTGGTGACAAATGTGGTAGGGCCTAACTAGTGAAGTTGAGAGGTGGTTTTTGGTATAGGCCCTTGATGTATTGGGCGTCCTTGAGCATGTGGGTCAAGTGGTAGAGCACCAACAACAAAAGCATCTGTGAGACTATACTTGCCACAACCTTGGTAGTTGATCTTAACTATCGAGAGAGTGGAGGCTAAAATGGTGTTCAGATCATGGCAAGTGCCAGAGGAGTTGGCCATGGTGGTGCCAATTTTGATCCCAGGACAGTGATTGGTGTATGAAGCTTCAACCGCATTGCAATAAGCAAAGGGTTTAGGATCTGCGTGAATGGTTATCTCAGTGCCATTATGCAAAAATTTGACGCATGGATGATATGTGGATGGAATGGCCTTCATGGCATGAATCCATGGACGACTGAGGAGGATATTATATGGAAGATTGAGATCAACTACATGACAAAGTGTTTCTTGAGTGGTTGGGCCGACTCTGATAGGGAGCAAGATGGTTCCTTCAGTAGTACGCTCCAAATTGTCATATGCCTTGATTGTGATTACCTCATTGATGATATTTGCTTCAGTATATCCTGTCTGCTTGATGAACTTTAGAGTACATAGGTTATGACACGTTTAACTGCAAAGTCAAAAACCATAATAGCAATGGGAAGTGGGAGGATGTGATCGGGTTCAACTACTGGGATATTAGTATTTTTGAAGGATAAGGCACATGAGGCTGAAAGATGGCCAACCAAGTTGTGAAACTCAGTTGCATTTATGTCAGAGGGGATGTGTGACTCACGTAGAGTGTTGTCAAGGATCTCTTGATAAAGTGGGCTTGTTCGTAAAAGATCCAGGATGGAGATCTGGGCCGGCCTATTTCCAAGGTGTTCCAAGATGTTATACTATGGCCCTAGTGAAGGTGATTCTAATGGAGATGCTCGAGATGGAGGTGGTTGTGCTGATGGTGGTCTGATTTGTGTGGATACAAGTGGACCAGCTATATTGAGTTGTGTCTGACGGGTAGCAACTGCACACTGAGTGTCTGGGCCTTTGATATTGACGACATTGACAGATGGTTCAACTTGGGATATGCAACCAATTAAGCTACCGTAGTCTAAGTATGCTGAGGTATAATTCTGAGATGTGTCTCAATTGTCAACTTGTTTACTCAGAGCATTGTTAGGTTTGTTGATAGGAGGGTTTGCAGGTGCCTTTCCCGGGTTGGTGTTATGAGGAGGGAAAGCATTTTGATACATCATTAATCCTGCATTAGGTGAGGGTTGTGCCCCCACTATGATCTCTTTTCAATCAATGAGGTCATATACATAATCCTTAAGTTGCATGCATTTAAGGGTAGTGTGCCCTTTGACATGATGGAATTTGCAATATTCGTTATCTTTGTACCAAGATGCCCTAGACTGATTGGGTTCCAAGGGTTGTGTTTGTGGATATCGAACAAGGTTATCTTTGGCCAATTTTTTGAAGATTGTATCAAGAGGTTCCCCCAATGGGGTGTATGTTCGTGGTTGCCTCTAAACATGGGATTTACTACCTGCCACTAGTGTGATAGCATTAGTTTGATTATGAGGAACAGGTATTTTCTGATGAGTTTGCACAGGTGGCTGGTGATACGTAGGAGGTTGTTATTGATAAGTTTGTTGTTGGCAAAATGTGGTGGGAACATTGGTAGCTGCCTCAACAATATGGATCTATCGAGTGTCAGTGGCACCATCTGTCACTATATTCTTGTTTTTGTTCCAATATCGAGTTTTGTCATTGCTCGACCCACGGTCTTGGGTGTTTTCTTTGTACAATCTGATGACACCATCCTTAATAAGGCCTTGCTCAAGGCCCATTCCTTTTTCTTTGATGTCCTTGTATGTTTGCAAATAGTTCATAACCATATGATGAGCAAGGCTAGGATGTGCGTTGTTTATGAACATCTTGACAAGATGGTGCTCAGGGATGGTGCAAGAGGTCCTTGTTGTGAGGATCTGCCAGTGTTGCAAGTACTTTGTGAGACTTTCTCCTCCCTTTTGTTTAGTGTGGACAAGGTCCACTACAAATAATTCAGTCTCAATGAGATGGGTATATTGAGCAACAAAGGCCTCAAAAAGTTCTGAAAAAGTTTTAATAGTACCTTGAGGGATGCGACAGAACCATTCCAAGGCTGGTCCTGCTAGGCTCTTGGGAAAGAGCCGCATGAGGAACACATCATTATAAGCCACCTCCTGAGAATGCATATAGAATTCCTTAACATGTTTGATTGGACCACTCTTCCCCCTAAATTTGTCAAACTTGGGCATCTCAAAATGTTTAGGAAATGGAGTCAATGTGATAGTCCTATCAAAAGGGTATGGGCAATCATTTTCAAATTTGAAATTTCTGGTGTTTGTCCCATCCTTGAGGGCCTTGAGAGCATTTTTCATCTCTTCCCATTTAGACTTTATAGGTGGAGGAGTGGGTGCCCCCGATCTAGGTGCCCCTGGTGTGGGATATGTGCCAGAATCTGAAGCGTGATATGGAGAACTTTGATGACCATATGGCATCTGTGGAAAAATAGTTTGCATAGCCGGTGGAGTGGATGTTATGGTTTGCTGGGATATGGGTTGTGCATATTGTTGCATCTGCTGAGGTAGGTGTGGTAGATAACTATGAGGTTGCGGCCCTATGAGGTGGTTCTGTGTGGGTGCTTGGGCATATTGTTGATGTGAAGACTGCAGCTGGAATGGTGGTAATGCAGATGATGCTTGTGCTATGCTCTGGGAATATATACCATGCCCAAGATATGTGGGTTGTGTGCCTTCTTGAGAGTAGGACTGATTTGGAGTAGGTGCAAGGTAGTTAATTTGCGGCAAAGTGTTTACTGTAGAGAACTGTAGTGGCAGTGGATTTGGGCTATTGCCTAGAGGTGGCATGGAGAAATAGTTGGTGAGGGGTGGGAGTGAATAGTTATGTGAAGCGGTGGATGATAGTGTCGAAGGTGTGAACGTGACTGCGGTGCTAGGGGGAAGACTAATGATAGGTGCCTGTGTTGCAGCAAAATTTCAAGGTCCCAAAGGAAAAGCGGCTGAAGAGCTTTGGCTACTTACAAAGGGGTTGATAGTGATGTTTGGTGGGATGGAGGATGAGGTATTAGACCCTAACGGTGGTATTTGAGTAGCAAATGAGGTATTGGACCCTAACGGTGGTATTTGAGTAGCAAATGGACTAGATGCAATATGGGGTGGAAACGAAAAGGTAGTGCTACTAGATGCAAATGGAGGATTTGGTGGAGCAGAAAAATGAGTGGTGGAAACAGATGCAAATGGTATACTTGAGGGTGGTTGAGATGTAGTATGCACTAATGCTTGAGTGAGAATGGGATGAGTGTTTTGTGGAATGGGAACTAGCACCTGGGTCAAGGGGATGTTTGGGTATGTTGGTTCTACCTGAGGTGGTTGCCATCCAAACAATGGGTGAGTAGGATTTGTTATGTTGATAGGTGGTGGACATCCAAACTCAAAGACACCAACATTGTCTCTTAAGAAATTTTCCATGATGGTTTCCTTGTTGTGATCTATGATGGCATTTATGATAGTAGCATGACTAGGTTGGTTCATGAAAGCCTCAATATCTATGGATGATCCTGGTTCTTTTGGGATTTACGGTGGTGGGTTTGATGGTGTCATGGATACCACAGAGTATGGCTGAGCTCGAGATGTGTTACCACTATGACTAGGATCCATTTCTTTTTTTCATGTGTGCCTACCAAAACGGGTGGTGGGTGGCATGAAAGGATGCTTCTCCTAAATGCAGCGAGGGATGATACTAAGGGTGTTAAAAGGATATGATGCTAAGTGCAAGAAGCTTGTGTGTTCCTAAAATATGAATGTGGGAAATGTGATGGTGATGCAAAAGGTGTGACCCTAACCTTTAGCTCAAGGTGATGTGGGACACCAAAAGCAACCTATTCCTAGCAAAGTGTTGTGTTTTCGAGGATACTCAAGATGATGAGAGATGTGATGCAAAAATGTTTCTAAGTGAGTGAGGAAATAACGCTAAGATTTGAACAATGTAGATGGAGGATTCTTCTTCAACAACCTAAGATGAGAGGAGATAGTCTAACTTCAAATCCTGGAATGGGATAGTGCAATTACTAGATGAGAGACTAAACCTATAAGTGTGTGTGTGCGGAAAAAGGAAGGACCTAATCAGAATGAGTAACAATAGAGTTGTTGGTAAGGCTCATATTAACACACGTCGAAGGGTTAGGTTTTGGATTTTGTAGTCCCATTCAGTTTGCAATGCTACTTCAGCTCCGTCTTTCTTAATTTGATCCAATTTAGCAATCCTAGGGTTGGGGGTATGCTTCTTATGCTCTGCTTCAATTTCCTTATAGGCTGGTATTTGAGGAAGCTTAGCCTTCTTAAACTTAGTCTTAGGATGACTTGACATGAGATACTTCCAAGGATTAAGAATCACAACCGTGGGGTTCTTTGGAGGCAATGACTATGCTAAGTATGCCCTATGCTAGGATTGACCAAGTTTGGCAAACATTCATTCAACAAGTAAAAGATCAAGCAATAGATAAGAACAACCAGATAGAAGTTTTGATTCCTAGAATATGATACTTGCGCCAAGGGGTGTGTATGTTTTTACAAATGTTTCAAGCACTCACTTCAAGCACATGAACATCCTAGATGGTTGGCTACAAAGCTAACAGTTGGTTTATCTGGCGAGTCCTTGATATATGCAAGGTACGTGAGGCCCAAATCCGTAGATGAAACCAAAAAGATGTCACATAGCTGAGAGGAGCAGTAACCCACTTCTCCTCTTTCACTTCTCAAGGGTATAAAGTTCCTTGAGGCTTAGCCCAAATGACAAAATCTTGATCCCAAGAGAGGTGTCTTTGGATTCACCTCTCGATCTTTATCCTCTACCAGAATGCTGGAGTTGAGGTCGTCCCAATGGGTGATGAAATCCTCAAGAAGGCCTCCTAAAACTTAAACAAGATTTTGGATCCTAATCTTATGCACCCAAGATGGCCTCGAAAGATGACAAGGGGAGAGAAGACTTGGATGATCTTGGGCTAAAAGACAGAATTCTTTCCCAACTGATGTTTAAGTTTTCTGATCTAGACTTTTGAAAATACACGTGATTAAGATGCAAAGGTTCAATTCCAATTTGAAATGCGCCAACAAAAGAGAAGTGATCAAAGAATGAATACACCAAGAAGATTTAGGGTCAACAAAAAGTAAACTCGCGTGCTCGGAGGCCCTCCACGTCAAGTATCGATTGATTTTCTTTAAGGCATTCAAGATTGAGTGTGATTTTGTTTTATGCCCAAAATAAAGATGTGTGTAAAAACTTGATTCCAAACTCGCGCTCGGAGGCCCTCCACGTCAAGATTTGTTCAATTTTTATGCCCAAATGAAGTGTTATCGATTTAATCTAAATTTTTGGACATTCAAGAAATCTTATAAGTTAAGACAAACCCTCAAAATCTAATTAAGTAGAATTCGATTATGGAACACTTAACACTCTTTTAGGTAGACCCATCCCCATATATGGCGTTGATATTGCAACCAATGGTTAGAATGATGGGTGATTAAAGAGGGTGAGTCCAATGAAAAATTACTTAATTTGATTTTAGTTGATTTGTTTTTAACTTAACTGATTTCGTAAGTGTTCAAAAATCAAATTTGCCTAAGTTGCATGCAAAAGAAAGATTTTTTTGTTCTTTTTTTTTAAAGCACCAAAATGAAGTGTTGGATTTGTACCTAGTGATTATGCAAAAAAGTCAATTTTTCCTAACTTAGAAGCATTCAAAACAATGACTAAACACGACAGCCAAATAAAGGCAACCTTCCCGTAGGGAAAAGGCAAGAAATCGCGTTCCCGCGAGGGTACCCGTGTTCCTGCAGGCCAATTTGCGATCCCACTAGAGTTCCTATTCGTGGGAATGACAGGAAAGACTATAAAAAAACAACGAGCCAAAAACTCGAGAGCTATTTTTGAAAGAGCGATCTTGCGGGTTTATGCCCTTACAACGTTCCCGCGAGCAGGAATGACGATCCCGTGGACAAAAGTTTATTACAGAGCTGAGAAGTTTAAGAAAAGAAATGGTCAACCTTCCCGCGAGCGGGAATGTCGATCCCACAGTTTTGAGGCACATTCTCGCTGGCGTATTTGTCGGCGGAGATGCGGAGAAAAGTCTATTATGCATGGCAGAAGTTTGTTTGGTGATGAACAGCGAACTCGTTGTCGTGGGTTTGCATTCCCACAGGCTAATGGCCGCATTCCCACGGTCGGGATCGCTTTCCTAGGGTCACAGGATCACTAAAAAAGTTGGTTTTGAAGTCTTCAAAAGTGAAAATGATGAGATGGCAAGGAGTGCGATTCCCAACAAGAGACTTGTGTACCTGCAAGAAAATTAGCAAACCACTTGCAAAAATCCACAAGCAAACAAGGTTAATTTGGTTAGTTTATCAAAAAAAAACCAAAAACATGATTAGATTGACCCAAATGCGGGGTCCCACCGGGCATGCCAAAATGTGTATGCGAATTTAGTGATGTTAGGAAAACAATGAAGTAAACAAAGCATTCACAAAACCAAACTAACAAAACATATAAAGAGAGACAAAGTGAGGTCCTCAAATGAGAATATGAGCCATGGATAGGCTCTCTCAATGAGGAGGATCACTTGATGTAGGGATGTGTCTATTTGATAGGTCTTGTATGCTCAATTGCTTCAATGTAGGAGATGGACAAATGGCAAATTGGTAGCCTTGTGAGCTCTCAATTTGGCATTATGAGGGTATGGTTGATGGCTTTGTTTCTCAAACTAGCATGATAACTTTACTAAAATGGGTTGTGATAAAATGGCTTGGGAGGGGATCCAATTTATAGGCAAAGGGCTTGAGGGATGGAGGGGTAAGATGCAAGGATGGCAAGATGGTGAGGGAGGGCTAGGATGCACTCAAAGGGGAGCACATGGATTGTGCTTGTTTAGCACCAATCAGAGAGTGACACATGTCACAAGGAGAGTAGGTGGAGGAAAGGGCATGGATGAGTCAACAAAGGAGGCTCAAGGCTTTAAATGGCCCTCATAAGTGCTTGTAAGAGAATGAGCTTGTAAGAGTCATTCATGGCTTTGTAAGAGCACTTATGGCTTGGTGGTTGGGATATTTTGAGGGGAGAATTTGGTTTGGATTAGAAAAGTCTTAAGCTCATTTAGGATTGTGCAAATGATTAGGGGATGGGTTAGGCTTGGGTTAGGATTAGATTAGGGATGTTAGAGATGTGCAAGTGGATGGTATTGATGAGGGTGGGTGAGTTAGTGGCTAAGCTTAGTTAGTATGGGTGAATGGGGTGAATTAGGATAGATGGAGGATTTAGGATAGTTTAGGGGTTATTAGATTTGAGGGTTTTATTTATTAAAGTGATTTTAATAAATTTGGGATTTGGAATTAAATAGGAGAATAGGATTAATTGATAAATAATGGGTTATTTGATTTATCAATTAGGACTATAGATGATTAATTAAATTAATCAGCTAGGGGATGGCAAAGGATTAAATAAATATGAATTTAATTAATGATGCCTTTTAGAGATAGCTAAATAGGATTACCAAAGCGGTGTAATCGAATTTAGGTGTCTACACCTACTAGACTATTCAATCCTACCTCATTTGGAGATTCATAGTAAGAGACACAAATATTATTGGGCAAGGTTATCATCTCTCTCTCTCTCTCTCTCTCTCTCTCTCTCTCTCTCTCTCTCTCTCTCTCTATCTGTGTGTGTGTGTGTGTGTGTGTGTGTATACATACATGTATATATGTGTGTATATATATATATACATATATATACATATGTATGTATATATATACATATATATATATATATGTATATATGTATGTATATATATATATATATACATACATATATATACATATGCATGTATATATATACATACATATACATATGTATATATATATACATATACTAATATATAAATATATATGTATATATATACACACTTTAATTCTAGTAGATTTAGATCATGGTGTATTAATATAATCTATGGTGATTATCTTAGCTTTCTTATGTGATCATCTATGCCTTTTTAATGGCTTTCTAAACATGATACTAGTGGGTGAGGAATTCCTTGATCAAGGTCTCTCTTATTGGTCGATTTGGAGTTGTTTTAGTACTGACCCCTTTTGTGTGTCTTTTTCTTTTAGCTTTTTTTTGTTCCCCTGTGTATGGATGTGGAATTAAGATCCCTATTATGGGGGCTTATAATATCTTATCTTTGTAATTTATCACCCTCTCTCTCTCTCTCTCTCTCTCTCTCTCTCTCTCTCTCTCTCTCTCTCTCTCTCTCTCTCTCTCTCTCTCTCTCTCTCTCTCTCTCTCTCTCTCTCTCTCTCTCTCTCTCTCTGAGTATAACTTATCTACTACTCTTGCTAAAGTGGGGGCTAAATATACTATCTTTAAATGGAAGCACTTTCTTTAAGACCTTTTAGCCCTCCTTAATGTGGTTTGGTACATTATGACCTTTTTCATGTAATTACTTAAATCAAGGCCTTCTCTTCAACCAACTTTCTCAAACTCTATATTAGCACCAATTTATTTTCTCAAATTTCTATTTATTCCCCTATTCATTTGAATCATGCTTTAAATGAATTTCCAACCATTTCCTCTGCATACACCACCATTTTTCTCTGATCTTCCAACATTTCTTTAGTTTAGAGCTCATTCCTAGGCCTTATCACCTTCAAATCAAAGGCAAGGTTTTCCCTTACTTAGGGCAAGGGATGAGGTCATCCCTTACCTAGGTATTTTTAAAAATAAATTTAGGGTCTGATGTCAAATATTATTTTTCCCGTAGTCCTGAGTCAACCCTTCTCAAGGTTTTATCCAAAGTTGCTATAAAAGAATGTCTTCTCTCCTCATTTGGAAATACATTACCATCCATAATTTATGTAAGCTATTAAAATTAAAGATTTTATGGTGCATTGAAGGAGTTTTTTTGGGAATGTAAGCAAAACATTCTTCAATTTCTTCATTATCCACCATTTTTTCTTTCTCCAAGATCTAGTTTCATTGTGGAGTTTGGCCATCAAAGAGGAGATCCACACTCATATAAACATTCATTATTGAGGCATATTGAAAGAATATTTGTACATGAGGTTTTGTAATACATAATTTTCTTTCTTGTTTTTTGTTGAGTCAAATCTATTGCATTAACATACTTGATCACATATCAAACATAATCACATCAACATTGCTATATTATTCTATATTGTTATATTTGGTTTTATTACATGTTAGCATTCCTTTATCATTGTTTATTTGAATTTAAGGTTTATTACTTAACTGAGGCTTGACCAAGGCAAACCCCTCCCAACTAATTAAATCCATTATTCTTATTTATAGGCACATAGCTATAATTATTTAGAGCAAATAACTTATAATTTAGATATAGGGTTTCAAGTTGTAGACTCAACTCCAAATCTCATAAATATGTATAGAGCATGTGATAAATGACCTCATCCCTCACCCAAGTTTTCCCTAACAACCTGTTGGATACAATTTTTAATTGTGTATTGTCTTTGATGTTACACAAATGTCATATCAGCCATCAGACAGAGTCTATCGAGCTCAGACGATTAGCAAAGCAATTTACAGTGTCTACTGAACATTCCTGAACATTACACAGTGAGTTAGCCCTTACCAAGCTCACTCGGGCATCAAAAGATCTTGTAGCAAAAAGTTAATGTTAACCGAGCTCCCAAGGTTAACAAAGGGAAAGTAAATGTTTACCAAGTTCAGTGTCTACCAAGTTCACTCGATCATTGAAGAGAAAGTTAGCTTTTACCGAGCTCACTCAGTAAGCGAAGGAAAGTTAGCTTTTACCGAGCTCACTCGGTAAGCAAAGGAAGGTTAGCTTTTATCGAGCTCACTTAGTAAGTGAAGGAAGGTTAGCTTTTATTGAGCTCACTCGGTAAGCGAAGGAAGGTTAGTGTTTACCGAGTTAACTCGATCTCCGAAGGAAGTTGCAAGGTTTGCAGTATTTACCGAGCTTCACTTGGTTAACACTGGGGAAACCATTCTGGAGCAGTGGTCACCGAGCTGGGTCGGGTAGCGAAGAATTTTATTGTTCTAAAGAATTAAGTTTAATTATTTTGTGCAACTGACTGATTTAATATTTTTTAGTTGTTGTAACTTGTAATTGAGCCGACTTGACAATCTGTAAGGTATATATGAAAGGTCAAGATGTGAATTCATAAGATGTAAGAGTATGGATGAATAAGAGTGTGAATGTATAGATATGGAATGAGCGAATATTGAATATATGAGCGAATGTTGAAGAAGGATTAGATATGCTTATGGAACTGCAAAGTTGTCTTCGATCAGTGAGGATCTAGTGAAGCAGAACAAAGATCTGTATTCAGAAAAGATAAGTTGCATATATTTTAGATCACTTCATTGTTGCTTTCTAATCATTGTAACACTGATTCAAAACCTCTTAATAGAGTTGGTTTGATAGCCATTTTGTAAATCCTCTAACAAGGTGACAATTCAGTTGAATTGTTTTAAAGACCTCTGATAAGGCCACTTCTAACAGGGGATTAAATCCTCTAATAGGGTCACACCTAACAATGTGTTTTGTAACCTTTAACAGGGTTGGCTCCTAACAGAGCTCACTTCAGAAGAGTGAAAATTGGTAACTAGTTACTTGGTGGTTTTTCCCAAAATTGGGTTTCCACGTTAAATCTGGTGTCTCTTGTGTTCATGTTATTTCTTTATGCATGCATGTTAATCACTTTAAATGCTCAATAAGTTAACAGAACATCTATCAAGTTTTAGCATTCATTTGTGTTGTTACCGAGTATTAGCAGCAACTATATTTTAAGACATCTTAGGATCTGTGGATTCATTTTTGTGGTAACTGATTCACCCCTCCCCTCTCAGTTACTCTATCTCTATTTTCCAACAATTGGTATCAGAGCTTTTGGTGCTTGTAGGAAAGATTTCAAAGATCTAAGCTAAAAGATTAGAATGTCTTACAAGATGGAAATTCCAAGACTTAACTGGAATAACTTCTCAGCATGGCAAGGGTTGATGAGACTTCATCTAGCTTCTATTGGAGACACATGACTAAAATACCTTGATGAAAAATATGCAGAACCAGCTGGTACAATATCTGTTAATGATATTGCTGAAAAGAAGACTCACAATATTATGATGATAGATATAGCATCTGCTCTGAGTTATGAAGAATTCAATGATATCAAGGATTGTAAATCTACCTTTCAAAAGTGGGAAAAGCTAAAAGAGATCTATGGAGGAGATGATAATGTTAGAAGAGCCAAAGCAGAAAGTCTGAGAGGACAATTTGATCAAATGAGGATGAGAGAGGATGAAAACATTGCAAAATATGTTGAAAGAGTTAAAGCATGTGTCAGTGCAATCAAAGCTTCTAGAGGAGATATCAGTGAAGAGACAGTTATAAGTAAAGTTCTCAGAACTCTACTTCCCATTTATGCAATCAGAGTTTCTGCAATTCAAGAAAGAAGATGTGAAGCAAATCACAAGATAAATCTAGAGGCTATAGTTGGAAGATTGATTGCATTTGAACTGGACAACTTTGATAACTATGTTCCAGCTTCCAAGAACATTAAATCAACATTTGAAGCCAAACTTTCACTCAAGGAGAAAGACAAAAAGAAAAAGGAATCTCAGTCAGAAAGTGAAGATGAATCAAACCAAAGTTTAGATAGTGATCTTGAAGTAATTGAAGCCCTTCTAGCAAGGAAATATTCTAGAGGCAGAGGAAAATACAAAGGTAAAGTACCCCTAATCTGTTTTTAATGTGAAGAAGGTTGTCATATTGCTGCTAGGTGTCCAAATAAGTAGAATAAAGATGAAAAGAAAGATCACAAATGGAATGGCAAGAAAGATTTCAAATCATTCAAGGATAAAGGTAAGAAAACATGTTTTATGGCTAAAGATTCTAATGATTCTGATGATGAAGAAGAAGATGAAATTGTCTACATTGCTATGAAAAATGAATCTAATAATGATGAGGAAATGGCACTCATTTCTCATATGAGAAAAAATGATACATGGATCATAGATAGTGGTTGTTCTCATCACACGACTGGCGACAAAACTAAGTTTGAATACTTTGAAGACTACGATGGTGGTAGTGTAAGATTTGGTAACAATGAACCTTGTTGTATAAAAGGAAGAGGAAGAATCTCTCTAACCCAGGAACTTATATGTGATAATGCCTATTGGGTAGAAGGACTAAAGCATAATTTGTTAAGTGTGGCATAGCTACTCAATAATGGATTCAAAGTAGAATTCATGCATGGTAAAGCAAGACTGTTGGATGGCAAAGGAAAGCTGATTGGATCAAGTACTCAAACTAAAGGTAACTTGTTCTATCTTGAACTAGGTGAATGTTCATGTTTCATTACTCAAGTAGAAGAAAGTTGGTTATGGCATAAAAGGTTGTGTCATGTAAATTTTGATAATTTGGTAAAAGTAAGAAAATTCAAGAAAGTAAGAGGCATTCCTAACATAAAAAAACTTGAGGTTGGTCTATGCAAAAATTGTTAGATTGGAAAGATGGGAAAGACTAGTTTTAAAAGTAAAAACTATTAGTCTTAAGATATATTAGAAATTGTGCATACTGATTTATGTGGACCCATTGGAATTGAAAGCTATACTAGAGAAAAAATCTTCATTCTTTTTGTTGATGATTACTCAAGAATGATGACAGTCATGTATCTAAGAAACAAATCAGAAGCATTTGAAAAGTTCAGATGGTATTTGGCCAGAGTAGAAAAGGAAACAGGGAAAAGATTAAAATGCTTGAGGTCAGACAGAGGTGGAGAATTCATTTCACATGAGTTTAATAACTTTTGGATTGAAAGAGGAATCAAAAGATAGGTATCAGCCCCTGGAACACCCCAGCAAAATGGAATAGCTGAAAGAAGCAATAGATCCATCATGGATTGTGCAAGAACTTTAATGATTGAAAAGAGCATTGCTATCAAATACTGCAAGGAAGCTATCAGCACTATAGTTTATACCTTGAACTGAGTACAGCTGAAGAAAGACTCATTCAAAACCCCCTATGAATTATGGTATGGCTATAAACCTAATATAAGTTACCTTAAAGTATTTGGAAGTAAATGTTACATTTTGAAAGAATCTAGAAAAGGCAAATTTGATGTGAAAGTTGATGAGATTGCAGAAAGGACTAAAGAAGAGAGCAAAAGGGAACCAGAAGATTATAAAAGGTTTGTCTTCAGTGAACCTATTACAGTACTAGTTACATCAGAGAATCAGGAAACTTCTACTCCTGAGTCATCTATAACCGAGTTAGAGGAAGTTCAAACCAAGCCACAGCAAACCAAGTTAAATTCAGTGTCTATCGAGCAAGTGTCTACCGAGCAAGTATCTACTGAGCCAGAACAGACAGAACCTGAAGTTGAAATGCAAGAAGATAATAATGAAATCCATTCAAAAGGCAAGGAACCTATATTAGCTAAGTATGTCAGGAGACATCATTCAGCAGATCAGATCATTGGAGATAAATCTGAAGGAACCATGACAAGAAATAAGTTGAAAGGTACTTGCTTACTTGCTAATTTTGAACCTAGAAATGTCAAAGATGCATTGGAAAATGATAGTTGGATTGAGGCTATGAATGAAGAGATAGAGAAAATAGAGAAAAACAAGACATGGACTCTTGTACCCAGGCCTAAAGAAAAAAATGTGATTGGAACCAAGTGGGTATTCAGAAACAAGTTGGATGAAGATGGTAAGGTATCAAGAAACAAAGCTAGACTAGTATGCAAAGGATATGCTCAAGAAGAAGGAATAGACTATGGAGAAACTTTTACTCTTGTTGCAAGATTGGAAGGAGTTGGAACCTTACTAGCATATGCTGCTCACAAAGGATTCAAAGTTTATCAAATCGATGTCAAGTCAACATTCCTCAATGGTATATTGGATGAAGAGGTTTACATTGAATAACCTGAAGGTTTTGTTGATCCAGATAAGAAGAACATGGTCTGCAAATTACACAAGGGATTGTACGGTCTGAAACAAGCCCCTAGAGCATGGTATGAAAGATTGCACAACTATCTTATTCAGATTGGTTTTCAAAGAACTAATGATAACAGTAGCTTGTATATTAAGGAAGGACCAGATAATAAGATTGTCTTGGCAGAAATATTTGTAGATGATACTGTTTTCACAGGGAATGATGATCTGTGCAAAGAATTCTCAGAACAAATGAACAAGGAATTTGAAATGTCTATGTTTGGTGAGATCAAATTCTTTGTTGGTCTTCAAATTCAATAGAATAAAAATGGTATCTACATCACTCAATCAAAATACATCAAGGAGATATTGAAAAAGTTTGGAATGGAAGATTGTAAACCAGTTGGGACTCCTATGTGTACCGGATTAAAACTTACCAAGGAAGATGAATCAAAAGAGTAGATCAAACATTGTATAGATCTATGATTGGAAAGTTGCAGTATGTAGTTCATACTAGGCCAGATATTGCCCTTGCAGTTGGTATTGTAGCAAGATTTTCAGAAAAATCAAGAGAAAATCACATGATGGCAATCAAAAGAATAATAAGATTTTTGAAAGGAACTGAAGAGTATGGTTTATGGTATAAGTTTGGAAGAAATTTGGATTTGAAAGTGTTTACTGATGCTGATTGGGCAGGAAACCTTGATGACAGGAAAAGTACAAGTGGAGGTGCATTCTTTCTTGGAAAGAGGTTGGTTTCTTGGACAAGCAAAAAGAAAAATTGTACATCTTAATCTACAGCAGAGGCAGAGTATGTTGTTGCAGCAGTAAACTGTTCTAATATTGTTTGGTTTAAACAGTTGTTGGAAGGCATGAAGATGGAAATCAAAGAACCAGTTGTTATGTCCTGTGATAATACAAGTGCAATCAACATATCTAAGAATCCAGTGATGCATTCCAAAACCAAGCACATTGCAATAAAATGTCATTTTGTCAGAGAATTGGTGCAAAATAAGGAGATTAGATTGGAATATGTTCATACAAAGGAATAAATTGATGACATATTCACAAAACCATTACCTAAGGATGCATTCTTATATCTAAGAGGTAAGTTAGGGGTCACTCCCCTGTCTGAAGTTCACTAAAATAAAGTTTTAGTGATGCATCAACTCATACCAGATTGAAGATCTATCAGTTGATGCAACATAACCAGGAAATATTGCATATGAATCAGTACTAAAGGTACACTGAAATTCATTTGAGTTGAGTTTTCTTTGGCATGTGTTGTCAAAGAGGGAGAGTTTTACTGTTATATCTCTCTGAAATTTGTTCAAAATATAAAGAGTTTATGTAATTCCTTCACAAAGGGAGATTACTGTAAGAGGGAGAGTTTTCTATCTTAGAGGGAGAATGATTACTGTAAGAGGGAGATTTTTCTATCTTAGAGGGAGAATTTTTATGTTGAAATGTTGTGTTGCTATGTAAGAGAAAGACTTGTTTTCAAATTTCATTTCTGCTATGACATGTTGTGTTGCCATCAATGCCAAAGAGGGAGATTGTTGGATACAATTGTTAATTGTGTATTGTCTTTGATGTTACACAAATTTCATATCAACAATTAGACAGAGTCTACCGAGCTTAGATGGTCAGCAAAGCAATTTATAGTTTCTACCGAACGTTCCTAAACATTACACAGTACGTTAGCCCTTACCGAGCTCACTCGGGCATCAAAGGATCTTGTAGCAGAAAGTTAATGTTAACTGAGCTCCCAAGGTTAACAAAGGGAAATTCAATGTTTACCGAGTTCTATGTCTACCGAGTTCACTCGGTCATTGTAGAGAAAGTTAGCTTTAACCGAGCTCACTCGGTAAGCAAAGGAAAGCTAGCTTTTATCGAGCTCACTCGGTAAGCAAAGGAAGGTTAGCTTTTATCGAGCTCACTCAGTAAGCGAAGGAAGGTCAGTGTTTAACGAATTAACTCAGTCTCCGAAGGAAGTTGCAAGGTTTGCAGTATTTACCAAGCTTCACTTGGTTAACACTGGGGAAACCATTCTGGAGCAGTGGTCACCGAGCTGGGTCGGGCAACGAAGAATTTTATTGTTCTAAAGAATTAAGTTTAATTGTTTTGTGCAGCTAACTGATTTAATTTTTTTTAGTTGTTGTAACTTGTAATTGAGCTGACTTGACAATCTGTAAGGTATATATGAAAGGTCAAGATGTGAATTCATAAGATGTAAGAGTATGGATGAATAAGAGTGCGAATGTATGGATATGGAATGAGCGAATATTGAATATATGAGCAAATGTTGAAGAAGGATTAGATATGCTTATGGAGTTGCAAAGTTGTATTCGATCAGTGAGGATCTAGTGAAGTAGAACAGAGATCTATATTCAGAAAAGATAAGTTGCATATATTTCAGATCACTTCATTGTTGCTTTCTAATCATTGTAACACTGATTCAAAACCTCTTAACAGAGTTGGTTTGACAGCCATTTTGTAAATCCTCTAACAAGGTGACAATTCAATTGAATTGTTTTAAAAACCTCTGACAAGGCCACTTCTAACAGGGTGATTAAATCCTCTAACAGGGTCACACCTAACAGTGTGTTTTGTAACCTTTAATGGGGTTGGCTCCTAACAGGGCTCACTTCAGAAAAGTGAAAATTGGTAACTAGTTACTTGGTGGTTTTTTCCAAAATTGGGTTTCCACGTTAAATCTGGTGTCTCTTGTGTTCGTGTTATTTCTTTATGCATGCATGTTAATCACTTTAAATGCTCAATAAGTTAACAGAACATCTATCAAGTTTTAGCATTCATTTGTGTGGTTACCGAGTATCAGCAACAATTATATTTTAAGACATCTTAGGATCTGTGGACTCATTTTTGTGGTAACTGATTCACCCCTCCCCTCTCAATTACTCCATCTCTATTTTCCAACACAACCAAGTCTTCCTTGATGCCCAAGTCATCCCTATCTAAAGACTCCCATATTTGTAGAATCTGGAAATACTAGTTCATAGGTTTTTACGGTAGTTTTTCATATCTAAGCTTTTCCTCTATTTTGGCTTATAAGGTGAGTTTTGTACTTAATTTTATTATTGTTAGAGTGGGGTTTTTGTTGCACCAAAAGACTAATCTGTTAATGCCCGATACAACCACTTAACTTATAATACACAGGAGGCGGTTAAGCCCTTGTCACGAATCTTGAGGGGAGTGCTGAACAAATTTCCAACAATCTCCCCCTCAGCGTTACCTAAGGGTCTGAGGATTCAAACATGTGACCAAGCTCTGATACCACTTATTAGAGTGGGGTTTTCGTTGCACCAAAAGATTGATCTATCAATGCTTGATACAACCACTCAACTTATAGTACACAAGACGTGGTTAAGCCCTTGTCACAAATCACGAGGGGAGTGTTGAACAAATTTCCAAAAATTATTTCATATAATCTGTCATTCAGTTTTAGATTTGATTACTACATATTTCTAGCTATTATACTAGTTTATTAATTATTTACATCTCATTTGGTCAAATTACTCACATTTGGTAATCACTTAATCAAATCAATCCATAACATTATAATCAAGGAAAAGAAAATTGATATATACTTGTCCTTTGGGTATATATCTTGATAAGGGACTTAGATTTTGCATTGACACCCCTTTCATCATCCTAAGGTTGTGTCAATCTAGTTTGGGCCCCTTTAAAGGGTTATGCTTCTTGGACCTTCTCTCACTTTCCCTAATGCGACACTTAAGATTAGGGGTAATCAATATACATCTTAGCTATCCATACATATTGGTAACATCATCATTATCCCCTAATTTTTACATTAAGTGACCACTTATTCTCATTGTGATGATGTATAAGCACTTGTGAAGATAGGTGTACCCAAAGCTTTGTGGTAGTAAAGCTCTCGTAAATCCTATGATATTTTTAATTTGATGTTACACTCCTTTATTTGTTTCAAAGAAGTATATTTTAAATTTACCTTTATTTGTTGTTTTCCTTGAAAATTTTGAGTATTTTTCTAGAGCACATTTGATACCTTTTGCCTCCCCAATTGAACTTTCTCCAAACATTATTGTATCATCAACATATTTTACATGTGTAATTGGTTTTGTGTCCAAGATTACTAAAATACTTCTCTAATTATACTAAATTATCTAGTGCTTAAAAGACTCCCCATATTATTTTTCATGATCAAAAAGAGAAAAAGGGTGAATATGTTTCCCTATATTAACCTATTATTGCTTTAAATGATGCCTCCTAACATGTCACTAAGAGAAACTAAATTTTGAATAATCAAGATGCATTTATATATCGTTTCATTCCAATCTATTGTGAACCATTTTTTCTTAATATTGTTGTTGAGAAATCCTAACCAAACCTATCCTATGTCTTGCTAATGACTAATTTTATTAACATGCCTCTAATATTTTATATTTACATTATATAAATTTGCAATGATGACACTATTGCTAATATTTCTCCCAACTGCGAATTGTTTTGTCATTCTAAAATAACTAACACAAGGATAGTCTTTAGTTGATTTTCTAGTGCTTTGGCAAGGAATTTATAAACATTATTGCTATGTAAACTAACATGTAGTTAGCAACATAAGAGAAACCAAACCTTTTTGGGATGAGAGAAATTATAGTTTTGTTGAAATGTCTAACAATGTTTTCTTTTTCTTTTTCTTTTCTTCTAAACTCACCTATTGTCTCTCATATTTTCCTATTCATGACATGCTAAGGTTTTCGATAGAATAATGTTGGAAATCTATTGGGTCTAGTTGTTTATACGAGTTTAATTGGAAAATGGAAGCTTCGATTTCCTCTATGAAGAAGGGAATTAAAAGCATTACATTGTCATCCTCCCTTATGCACTTCATTAGGCAATTGAAAAACAATTTATTTATTTTATAATTTTCCCATGAGTGTATTGCTAATAGAGATGAAAAAAATTATCGCCTAATTTTCTATATAACTTAGGTTTTTTTCTACAATTCAATCTTCTCTAAAAAATTATGAATTAACTTTTATATAATATTCTCTTTTTTTATAGATTATTTACTTCTTTTTTTAATTCTCGTTGCATTAGTTAAGATGTAAAAGTATTTTGTGGTTTGGTCACCTACTTTCAACAAATATTCTCTTTCTTTGTTGCATCAAAGTAATTCTTCTTGGGAAAAAATATGAATGTTATTTTCAAAGTGATACGTGTCTATTGCAATTCTCTGTATGCATTCCAAAGATAATAAATGTAATGCTTACTTCCTATGGTTCCTTTTCTATCATTTCCTTCTCCTAAAAAAAGTTCTTTAACTGTTTGTAGCTCCAATCCTTTAACATTTTTTTTAAGCATTTAAATCTTACGAGAAAATATGAACATTAATGCTCTCCAAAAACCCTTCCACCCAATGAACTAAATTTTCCTTCTTCTACTACATACTCTCAAACTTGAAGAATCTTTTGGATGATATTTCTCCGAATCTAAGTTCTAATTTAACTAGAAAGTGATTAGAAATAGATATTGACAATGTATTTATCTCTTGTAACTTCGAGTTAATGGTTTAATATTGTGTGATCAGGAATTTGTCCAATCTTTCAATAATATTATCAAAGTTAATGTATCTATTGGTCTAAGTGTATGAATTGTCTCAAGAAACACAATCCACTTGGCTTGCCTCATCAAGAAAGTTGTAAAATATTGCATGACCCTATTCCCTTTTGTTAATCCTCTATCTCTCTATTCCACTTAATTCCAGTATTAAATTGGAACCACCATCCATGATGCAAATTTTATTCCATCTACCAACTCTCCCATATCATTGTAAACAATGTCACCTATTTATCTTCTATTTTTGTTGATCAATATATTTTAAACAAAAAAAATTGAATTTGATTGGGTCACCTTGATGTTGAAAACTATCCAATTATCATGGGTCTTGAAGTCCTTGATTGCAACATTACTTTATTTCCATGATATTGCCAAACCATTTGTATCATTTGCCTCACAAAAATCACTCGTCTACAATTCACTTAAATTAAAAAAATTATCTCCATCATCCACACTTAGTTTAGTTGTGTATAGTAAGGCAATGTTTTCTCCTATTATTTGTAGATGATGTTTATTTAGGAATCATTTCTTAGGGGTATTTTGATCCATCATATTCCAAGTTAAGATCTTCATTTTCCTCCAAAGGAGGCTCTCCTCCCTTAGATTGAATCAAATATTTTTTGATACCAATACGTCATATTTCTATGACATTGTTCATCCTATACTTTCTTTAATTTTCTTTTATACCTCATCCCTTTCTTGGACTTGCAAGTTCCTAGAAAGTAGACTAACTTGTGCAACTTGGGGTTTACGATACATAACTCATATTGTCTCTTTTATTTTATACATCTTCCCTATCTTGGACTTGCAAGTTCCTAGAAAGTGGATTGACTTGTGCAACTTGGATTTATGATATGTAACTCATATGATTATAACAATTATTCATTGGATTAGAAATATTTGGACTCTCCACATTACTCAGATAATTGTTTGCATCCCTTTGACCTTTAATATTTGGAGTGTCCATCCTATATGAAGTTTTCCTAGTGCCACATTTCTTTGCATTATTTGAGTCTGTGTTGTAAGTTTTCACTAACCTTTGAGCCACAACTTTAGTGTAGGGGAAACAAGATTGCCTCAAAGGAGAAGTTGACAGAGACCACAAATATCCTTCTTCCTTCTTCTAATAGATCTTGATTAATCTTGATTAGATGCTTAATTTATTATCCTAACTACGAGAAAAAAATGAACTTTGTTTGGGGCTCTTTTTTGACCCATATATTTTTGGAGGAATCTAGCATCATTACTTTTTATTATCATATTAATCGCATCTCATACAATAAAATTTTCATTTCTCTATTCCAATTGTTTTCTCTAAGCTCTCCTCTATATTTATGTTTGATCGATAAGGATCATGCCAAAGGAAATTATTTTGATTTTGACAAAAAAATGCCAAGTTGTAATTCTCCATTAATTCCTAATACTAACTCTAATCATGTTTTAATTAGTTACAAGTATTCTCTAGACTAATACTTGAAAGGAAATTTGTAGATTTTGATTTAAAACGATGGATCACATGGTGTCTTTTCTTTAGGTATAATATTTTTTTCCCATTTTTAGAAATGTTTACGAAAAATCTCCAAATTACCAAGATCACTTAGCCAAAATTTCATCCTTTTGTTGATCAGTTTCCAAGCTTAATATGAATAGAATTTTAGGTATAAAGTTCAACGCATCCTTACCACCCTTTCCTTTCACCCATTCCATGATTTTTTTTGCATTCCTTTCTTCCCCTGATCATTCCTATAATCAATGTTTTCTCAACTTGTCACCTAATCAAGCAATTACAAAAAACCCACTTCACATGAAATGGATGTGGGCTATCAAATAGTCAATCAATTGCTATCAAAGTATCTATGTTCACTTCTACCATTCCCCCTCACAATATGTGCTTGATGTAGGAGTATCCTAGGTTATCTTTTTTATCCTACTCTTAGTTGTTGGTTTCTACCTATATGTTTTATGAGCTCCACTATTGGTCAAGTTCAAGTTCAGTGTTGGCTGAGTTCCAATATTGGCCAAGTTTGAGTTTAGTGTTGGTTGAGTTCTAGTATGTGTTGATCACTCATATTCATCAAGTGTTTTATTCAATGGTCATTTTACCTAGTGCCTAGACATATCTTAGCCTTTCTTTGGCTGAATTTCACTATGTGTTGGTTCCTTTTTTAGATGACCTTTGTATTTATTTGGTAGCCCTAAATTTAATGTAAGGATCATGCATTGAGATGTGTGGAGACTGTTATGTCATCAACCTTCTCTAATGTAAAGGCCTAGAATCTTCTATAAGCTTAGGTTAAATTAGTTCTTAGAGAGAGTTGAATGAGGAGTCAAATTATCATAGAGGAATAAGTGTAGGGACTAGATTTGATAGTGAGACCATGGATCTCAATCGTAACTTGTAAAACTTCTTATTGGTTGCAACCCATAAGGCCTTATAAGCGAGCATGTTTGTGGATCATTTGATGAATCAACAAGATATTGTTCTCTCTCTCTCTCTCTCTCCCCCCCGCTCCTTGGTGCTATTCTCTATGTTTTGCTTCTATTATGTTTACTCAAAAAGGTGGCTTGATAGTTAGGTGTGCCTCTATCCCTAATTACCCAACCTACCCTTGCATTAGGTGGTATGAAAGCTTAGTTCATCCTTGTAGAGATTTAATCATGTGGAATCCTAGTTGATCTTGGTTGTAGGGTGGCATATATGAATCTAACCTATAACTTACAAAGGGTTGTGATCTTGCAAGATTTAGTTTAAAATGGTTCAAGGTAGAGGAAATGCTAACAATGCCATAATTGACATGTTGAGACAAATTGCTACCATGTTAGATGTTGTTGGGACAACTTAAAGGAGAGGAGTGCATCTTGTTGATGTAAGTGATGATGAAGGAACACCTAGAGCACAAAACCCCAATCCTAAACATGAGGTGCAATCTAATGAGGAAAGACTATTGCAAGTTTTGTCTAGGCCACATTCAAAGCCTGTTATTGAAGTGATAAGTTATGTTGGAAGATTGGACACCAATGCTTTTTTGGATTGAATATTTGAGATGGAGAAATTCTTTAAATTTTAAGGCACTCCTAATAATAAAAAGGTGAAGATAGTTGTTACTAAATTGAAAGGTCATGCCTCACTTTGGTGAGAGCATTTGCAAACTGATAGACAAAGGAAGGGTAAAGAAAAGATACAAACCTAACTAAAGATGGTGAATGAATTGAAGAAGAAATTCCTCCCTATTATTTATGAAGTGAATCTGTTGAGGAAATGCATAATCTAAGAGAACAGGGCATGAGTGTGAAGGAATATACTAAGGAATTCTATAGATTGAAAATTAGATCTCGACATTTGGATGATGAGGTTGAGAAAGTTACAAGATATTTGAATGGTTTCAGATCTACAATTCAAGATGAGATAAGTTTTGTGAAACTAGATAGTATGGAAGAAGCATACCAATATGCCCTAGAAGCTGAGGAGATCTTGACAAAGAAACATAAGAAAAGACAAAGAGGTAGAGGTGGTATATTTCAAAGAGGCAAAGGTAGAGGTAGACCCTATGGAGAAAGTAGTGGATCTGACAATTCTATGCAAGATAAAAGGAAAACTAAGTGCAAAAATGAAGACAAAGGCAAAACCAAGTGGAAAGGTGGAAATTCTTACTGAGGAGGTACTAGTTCTTACCGAGGAAGAGCTAATTCTTATACTAGAGGAAGTTTTCATGTTACTTATTTCAAGTGTGATGAAGAAGGACATAAAGCCTTTGAGTGTGAACATGTTGGTAAATTTGAGGGTAGTAATAGAAATGTTATAGTTCAAAATGAATCTGTGAGTCCTCCAAGTTGTCATGAGGCTGATGAAAACTTGATGGTAAGGAGAACTTCATATAGTGAAAGAATTGATGAGGAACCTATCTTGAGGAGGAATTTTTTCAAAACCATATTTAAGATGGCAAGAAATTGTGGTAAAGTGATCATTGATAGTGGTAGTTCAACAATTTTTTCATATGAGGAGATGGTTACAAAGTTCTAGTTATAGAGGTTGAGACACCCTAAACCCTATCATGTTTCATGGATCAAGGATTGTTACATCCCAATTTTTGACCTAATTTAAAATGTTCATATAGCCATTAAGGTTCACATGAAGTTAGTTGATAATTTAATTTGTTATAATCTTGCAAAATGGTAAGATGGTTAATCATTATAATTTCATGTGAAGATAACATGCTAGTTGATTACTTATCTTGAATTCATGGAATTGAAAAGGTGGTTAGCCATTATGATTATTTATGATTAAATAACTTGTTATGGTAATATGATTTAACTTTAGATAATTTCCTTGTAAGAAGCACGTTAAAGGGGTGGAAGCATTTTCATAAAGGAATTGGGCACAGGAACATCACCATGAAAAGGTGAATGAGTATGAATCGTGAATCACCATGGTTGGGGACCTAGCGACTTGAACATTAGGATACAATCGATGGAACTGCATGAGCTATTAAATAAACATTAAAAAAATTAATTATTTAATTACAAATAATGTGTATCTCAAAGGTTTTGATGATCTTTCACAATATTGTTTTAATTTATGCCTATGCACGTACACATAGATATAAATAAACTGACACCATAATATTATTTTCTTTATAATAAAATGATGCCACCTCATTAATATATCTATGTATGCATAGATAGATATAAAACATAATATTTTCCAAATTATAACCTTCAATTTTCTTCCATCCCTTTTTATTCTTTTTCTTGTTTGAAACCAATTTAACACTTGACACATTTATTTGGTGTCCAAGAGCCGAGATATCCTTATGTTTTGATTATGTAAAAATAGGTTTTAAAGGACTTGAAACCTTTAACAAAGTATTAGAAAAATTACAACATAAAAGTTTAGAGAACAAAAGGCCTCAAAGAACATATAGAAAAAGCCAAAAAAAAAGGAGGCCAAAGTATAGCTATGCACAAAAAGACAGCAAAAGGAAAGCAAAAATACAGCTCGTGGATAGCTACAAGATCTTCAATAGGTTCACAACTTGGTTTGTTGGTATGTTCATATTTTTTGCAGACGCTCTCATTTCATCCATTTTTTTGCTTCCACTATTTTAGTCTTCTTGGAATTAGGCCTTGTGTGCTTGCTCGAGCCATGGTCCTCATTCACAATAGGGGAGTCTTGGCCTCTGCTCTGTTCCATTTTGTTCAACAAGGTGTCGAAATTATCAACCATAGTCTTCAAAATAATGCAGTTTTGATCTACCAGTTTCTTGACTATTTTCTCCATGTTACTAACTCTAGCATCCAGACTATCCATCCTTTTTTGAAGATCTTTGCTTAATTGATCAAGGTTCCTATTCTTGGTTTCAATTGTTGGCACATGTTTCATCAAGTTTTTTAGCTCTTCCTCATTGCCAATGACCTTAGAGAGCCTATCAATGTGTTGACCTAGTGTTCTCTCCCCCCTTGTTGTCTTATTGAGTTGATCAAAGTCCCTTGAAATATCTTGCATTTGTTGTTTATGGGTACTGATATCCTTTAGCAATGACCCTAGGTTACCCATGATTCCCTTTAGGAACCCTGGTCATCCTCTTCCCTGTTATACTCAAAGAAATCCTCTTGCTCCCCCTGTTTGTTTCTATCTAGGTTCACACCCTTGATATCATTGTCATCACCCACATTCTAAGCAAACTCCTTTTTTCTTTTTCTTTCCATTCTCTTAAATAAGAGTTCATCGTTAGAGGGGACAAAATCCCTTTCAACATTCTTTCCCCCGTTTCCCGAAACCTTTCGCAAAGTTCCTTTCTTCTAAAAACCCTTTCTCTAATTCTCCTCATAATTACTATCTTGTTCTGAATCACTCTCTTTTTCCTTCCTTTTCTTCTTAGAAGACCTTCCTAGCTCACCTTTCATTCTTTTCTTTAAATCAACCTCCTCCACCTCATCCTCTATTTCCTTATCAAAATCCTCCTCATAATCACTACCCTCAATCTCATAATCAAGTGCTTTCTTACTCTATCTAGGCCTATCCACCTTTTTTGATTTTAGAAGGTTCATTATTAAAACCATTAACCCCTCATGACAGGTGTGATCTCCCTTAGAATCATTTTGAAAGGCAAGAATAGAATTACCTAGAGATTGTCTAAGGTAAAAAGGAAAATTTATCCTAACCCTATGCCTAAAATGGTTAACCAACAATGGTGACTGTATATCTCAGTCAAGTGACCATCTAAGGTAAGATACTCAATAATCACAAACATAAAAAATCTCTAGTGGTGCGAAATGGAACTAGAGCTAAAGTAGGAATTACCTATTTTCACTAGTCTGTTGCATTCCTTAGTCGAGTCTATAAACTCATCAACCACCTGATCAAAGAGCTTCTTAACCTAGTAGAAATTAATCCCCTCTGTATCAAGCCTCGTTGCTTCAGCTATGATATCTTCAAAAACCTCCATCCTGCATTAGATAATGATAAGCTATGCATTCAAATGTTTGTCAGAAATAGGTATTTTTACTTTTATGATATATATTCAAGTAGAGGGTAAGATTAATTGAATTATATCATCATTAGAGTTATTTCTTTAAATAAAAGCAACTCTTATCATCAATATAATTGGCAACCAGTTAGATTGGTTAATCTTCTAACTAAACGTAGAATATATTTATTTGTGAGAGAGATTTATCTGATGGATTTATTTATAAGAATGATGATTAAGAGAATATATTCTAATCTTATGTTTTTCCATAGTTAAGCAATTAGAAGAAAATGAATGATATAGTGGTATTTGAAGCCTTAAATGATACAATAGTATTTGAAACCCTAAATGATACGATGGTATCTGAAGCACTAAATGATACAGTGGTATCTAATGCCCTAAATGATCCAATGGTAATTGATGCCCTAATTGATACAATGTTATATGATGTCTTAATTGATATAGTGCTATTTGATAGTAATCATCATTTGATTTTGATATGGTGGTATATGATGGTAATCGTCAATTGATCATAAGTGATATTTGTGGACTAATCTGATTGTTTGCAGAAGCATCCCTACATTGATTTTTGGTTCAAATTCCATGGTATGTAGATTTTAATTTCCATAGTAAATTTATTGATGGTGTTTTTAGATGTTAGTTATAAGCTTTTCATTTAAGTAATTGTAATTGTTTATCTCATTCACATGAACGTAACTTATATGATTGTCTTCCTATGAAAATGAAGTAATAACTATAATTCTTGGATATGTTAGTTGTTAATTAAGACCCGAGAAAAGTGTATGTTACATATGGTATCAGAGCATTGGGTCCAAAGCTGAAACCTTGGGTCCAACATTGTTTTGAGAAAATTGAGAATGTATTGTTGAAAAATATTTATTTTACATAACTAGGTATTACAATCAAACTAGAAAAACACACTAGAAAATCATCCAGGAAAGCTGGAAAGGGCTGAGATGATGGTGTGATGCGTGTAAAATGGACAGATGGATAAACTGCAATATCATAAAGATGAAACAAAACCAAGAAAATGACATGATTGGCAAGTCAAGCAAGGTGATCAAGTTGTTTATCTGCCCATTTAAATCCTTGGCCAAGGTAGTTTAAAGGCATGTTTGCCATCTTTTAAACACAAGATTATTGATGGTGCTAGTTAATAAGGCAAGACCTTCCTATTACTGAGCGAACATTCTAAACACCAGTATGCTCAAGTGGTAGGAAAAAAATAGTACATGTGCCTTATCCCCGGAGGGAGGGCCACTATTAGTAGAGAATGAGAAGATTAAACGAGGTCCAAATGTTGAGGCTTGCACAATACAAACTAGCTCCTATAACCTTGATGATATGTTATCTAAACCCTAATGATGGCTAAATATTTCTTTTCAGTTGAATGTTCCTAACATCTACTTTACACAGTTATATTTTTGTTCTCATAAAATGGTAGTAATATTTTGCTATCTATTTTGAACTTGAACTGAAGGAAAAACAAAATTGTGAACAATGATTTTGAATGATAATCCTTTCTGACGTTGATTAAACGTCAAGGTCATTTTGTGCTTCAGTATGGAATAAACGCACTTGCATAACTGAAACTATCAATGATAAAAAAAAAAATTGGCTTAAGTTTTTTCCTTGAAACAATTACACTGACAAGATGGGCATAAAGCCTAGGTCATACAAATGGAATAGATAAACTTCCAAATATTTACACGTGAATGATGAGTTAATCAATAAGAATCGTATGTAAATTTGTTTCTGATGCTTATGGAAATATCAAGACATACTGCTCATTTTTTATAATGTTTAAGGATGAAGTATATTTCTATCATGGGATGATTATTCTGATGAAATGTTATTGTGATAAGATGGGCATGAAGGCTGAAGTTACAGAAATGGAAAACATGGATCTATTAACCTTTTCTAGGCAACCTATAAGTTTGTGAGGATGATCTACTTATTAATGAGTACCATATGCTATATGGTATGTATAAGTGATTTAAATTATGTGATCAAGTTATGATCTAGAACTTTCTAGTTGAAGAATTCCAATTTTGAATACTTATCTTGCTTTCAGTTGTTGAACCCTAGAAATTTTCTTATATGAAGATGTCAGTATAAGAATTGAACTAGTTTCTACATGAGTATGACAGGAATATGAAATAGAATATCCTACAACATAATCAACTCAAGTGGTGCTAAGGTGATCACAAGTATGGTAGAATGAACTCAGGTGAGTATGTGTTTAATTTTATGATATCATGCAAGCATCTTTCTAGAAACATTGAGGTAAAAAAAAAGACCTTGAGTTGTGGTCATGATTTAGATTTTGATCCAATTTTGAAAAGAAATGATATCATATACATATCTATTGTATTTGGAATATTCTTTTTGTGTCTAAAATTGCAGAGATCATCGAGGACAATGACACACAAAGGGGAATGGACATTACATTCCAATTTTAAAATGCTCCTTTATAATCTTCTTTACAATTTCAAGTTCATCGAGGATGATGAAACATAAGGGAAATGGTATGTTACATCCCAATTTTTGACCTAATTTAAAATGTTCATATAGTCATTGAGGTTCACATGAAGTCAGTCGACAGTTTAATTTTTTATAATCTTGCGAAATTGTAAGATGGTTAGTCATTATAATTTTATGTGAAGATAACATGCTAGTTGATTATTTATCATGAATTCATAGAATTGAAAAGGAAGTTAGTTGTTATGATTATTTATGATTAAATAACTTGTATGATTTAACTGTAGAGAATTTCCTTGTAGTAAGCACATTGAAGGGGTGGAAGCATTGTCAGAAAAGAATTGGGCACAGGAGAATCACCATCACTGGGCAAATGGGTATGAATCGTGAATCACCATGGTTGAGGACCTAACAACTTGAACATTAGGATACAATAGATGGAACCACATGAGCTATTAAATAAACATTTAAAACATTAATTATTTAATTAAATGTAATGTGTATCTCAAAGCTTTTGATGATCTTTCACAATATTATTTTAATGTATATACCTATGTACATACACAGATATATAAATAAAGTGACACCATAATATTATTTTCTTTATAATAAAATGATACCACCTCATTAATATATCTATCTATATGTAGATAGATATAAACCATAATATTTTCCAAATTATAACCTTCAATCTTCTTCCATCCTTTTTATTCTTTTTCTTGTTTGAAACTGATTTAAGACTAGGCACATTTATTTGGCGTCCAAGAGAAAATATATTCTTATGTTATGAAAGCTAAAGAGCCAAATTTTTCTTTTATAAGAAATCATGAGTGAGAGACTGAGGTATCTCTTTTCAAGCACCAAACTACCTTCCTCTCATTTCTGACTCTCTCCCTTTCATTTCCAACTTTCCTTCATAAATTGAGAACTTGCAAATATCATTTGGAAAATCACTGCTACCCATAGCATTCCAAGTTTTATTTTATAATCTTGATTGTAGAAAACATGATACAATCATGCATTGGATATTGGCACCTGAAGAATATTTGTGGGAGGCTGAATCATAACAGGCTCCTATTTCCTTTCTTTCCATAAAAATCTTAGGTTATGTAATCAAACATTTTCCAAGTTTTTGTTGAATATCTTTCATGTCAATTACAACTATTTTATTCAAATTCCATATGTTTCATGCACCCAACTTCCATATGTTTCAAGTACTTGACTTCTCCATATTATCAACCACATCTATCTTGGCACCGGTAGCTCTGTCAATTAGTAATCTTTGCATTGTTTTTCCAACCACAATTTATGATTAATCAGAAGATCTGCAGAAATTGTGAGCAACATTTATAATGGAAACATTCAGTTCAAGGTAGTTGTTGAACTTTCAACAAGACTCCATTCTTCTTTCATAATATATCAGGTTATGCGAATAACCTAAAACCAAACATTACAATATAATTTTTACCAAATTTGCTACAACATTCCAATTTATATAGCAATAAGCTACATATTATGTTGTAAATTATCTTTCTTAGTAGGAGTTGTTTATGGAAAATAAAAAGCCAAGTAACCATGTTGCGAAATCATGATTAAATATGCCATTGAAATTCAAAAGACATTTTCTGTAATCTCAAGAACACATTCTTCAAATCGTAGATTGTGATAAGTTGGAATATATATATTATTCATGATTCAGTTTAGAATCAATAGACAAAGCCGAATTGCTCTAAGATTCCAAACACCTAGGACTCACTGGCTGTGTAGCCATGGAAGGGTGAAGAGGTGAGAGAAATGAATCTATAATAACATGAAACAGAATTAGATGTGACATAACAATGTTTGTTCTATTCTCTTGTTGTCAAGTCGAGTGTTGTGATTAGATACTAGGATGCTCAATGGATAGCAAGGTGGTCCATGTCTATTATGGGTAGGGAGGGCCTTTCTCATTAGAGATTGTGTAGAGAGAAGTTATGGTCTGAGGTTAGGTAGTTAAACCCCTAACAATGTTTTCCCTCTCCACAAGATGTCGGATGTGCATCAGATAAAGATAAGCAATCCATTCAAATGTTTGTCAAAAATAAGTATTTTTACTTTTATGATATATATTCAAGTAGAAGGTAAGATTAATTGATTTATATCATCATTATAGTTATTTCTTTAAATAAAAGCAACTCTTATCATCAATATAATTGGCAACCAATTAGATCGGTTGATCTTCTAACTGAACGTGGAATATATTTGTTTGCGAGAGATAGATTTATCTGATGGATTTATTTATAAGAATAATGATTAAGAGCACATCTTCTAATCTTATGTTGTTGCCACAGTTAAGCAATCGAGAGAAAAGGAATGATGTAGTGGTATCTGAAGCCCTAAATGATACAGTGATATCTGAAGCCCTAAATGATACAATGGTATCTAAAGCCTTAAACAATACAGTGGTATCTGAAGCCCTAAATGAGGTAGTGGTATCTGATGCCCTAAATGACCCAATGGTAATTGATGCCCTAATTGATACAGCATTATGTGATGTCCTAATTGATATAGTGGTATTTGATAATAATCGTCATTTGATTTTGATATAGTAGTTTATGAGAGTAATCGTCAATTGATCCTAAGTAATATTTGTGGACTAATCTGGGTGATTGCAGAAGCATCCCTACATTGATTTTCAATTCAAATTCCATGGTATGTAGATTTTAATTTCCATAGTAAATTTATTGATGGTGTTTTAAAATATTAATTATAAACTTTTTGTTTAAGTAATTGTAACTGTTAATCTCATTCACATGAACGTAACTGATATAACTATCTTCTTATGAAAATGAAGTAATAATTGTAATTCTTGGATATGTCACTTGTTAATCAAGACCTAGGAAAAGTGTATGTTTCAAGGATGAGCATAAATTGTTGTTAAGTGAGAAATGTGTTGTGAAATTCAAGATTGGAAACTACTTTGATAAAGTTTTGTGTGATATTATGCCTATGGATTGTTGTCATATTATGTTGAGTAGACCTTGGCAGTATGGTAGACATGATGTGCAAGATGGTAGATTGAATCAATATACACTTTGAGTGAATGGAAGAAATAAAACATTGTTTCTTTTGATTGAAGTTCCAAATAAGGTATATTGTACTATTGTTAGAGTTTGTATGATCAATGTGAAGAAATTTGAAAAGACATGAAGAAGAAAAAATTTTCTTTGTTTTGATTCCCAAAAAGTTGGTTGTGATAGTATTAATCAAGTGATAGTAAAGGATAACAGTGTAAGCTAAGTGCCACCATAAATTGAAAATTTTCTTGATGAGTACAAGGAAATTGTTATAGAAGATATACCTAATGGTGTAAGGAAACTTAAGTGCGGAAACAGCTTCCTACACTAATCTCTTAAGAGAAGTATGGTGCAAATCCTATTAAAATCTTTTACACTTACAGATTCAACATCATGTAAACAACAATATTTCAGCCAAGCAAGCATAAAGAAAATAGACAGAGAAAGAAACACATAACACAAATATTTTTTGGTGGAAAAAAACCTTTCGGTAAAACAACCCCACCCCTCTAGAACCTGCACAATGTATTATCTTCAACACAAGGTTACAATACACTTGCAATGCAAGTTCAATAGTGACAACCAAAGACTCTAGTAGCAACTCATAGTACCAACAATACACTTTCTCACATATGCCTCTTCGCAACCCTAAAAATGCTTATAACATGCGCTTCACTTTTAGAGCTACTCCCAAAGGTAATCGTATTAGGGTTTTACCATTCTCCGAGAAAATAGGAACCCCACAATTGGGGTAGAGTGTACAGTACTCAAAATTATCAGTTGCCACATGTCTTCACCTATCATTGAATCTTCCTAACATAGCTCTTACGTGTCATAGGAATTTGTCATAACTATTTTAGCTATGATCTCCTTATACACAATTCAAGATGACAACACATCAACATTATTTGCAAGAAATATATTTTACAAAACAAATAATAAGAATAAGAATTATCCAAGGTTGAGACACCTTATTCCTAACAAATGGTTTACCACCGGTGTGAAGTATAAGTCATTGTATGGATCTAATTCTTGGAGTGAGTGATAGGGAGGAATCCCTCACTAAGGTCCTAATCTCCTTTAGGACTCTTCTAGGCTTCCTTCTAAGCCTTGTTAGGGTGACCCTAACTCAAGAGTAATGTCTTCTCAATTCCCCTTCTCTGCAAGTCCTCTCCTACCAAGTAAACACTCATCCATTCTCCTCAAACTCTCTTGCAATCAACTAGCTAAATCCTCCTACCAAGACCCTATGGTTGACACCATTGTTAAATATTTGGAAAAGCTTCTACAAAATGCATTTCAATAGTTTTTAGGGGCACTTTCTTGACAAGATCCATAGTTTCTCTAATGATCTCTTTAAACCCTTGTAATAGGGCTAGTAGCCTCTTGTACCAAATAGACCTCCTATTTGAGTTTTGGTTCTATCACTTTGGAAACTTCTTAATAAGGCCCCAAACACACAACACTTCTTGATACCCTTTTCAGACTTCTTGAAGATTTCCTAGGTTTCTAATTCCCAATGCATTTGTATAGTACAATCTATTGGTGTAAATAGGTATTTACTATTTACACTTTACTTAAGTTTACTTAGGTTAGTGCATTATTTTATTATTTTGCATTATTTTATTATTTCTCTTTATGAGAAACTTAGGAGTTTGGTCATCTTCTAGAGTTGTCATGTAGACAACACAGAAGTATGCAACTCTAATTGTGCAAATGGTGTCTACAACACAGGAGTTTGCATCATTCACTGAGTTGTTATGTAGACAACATTGTTTTTCACACTCCTAATTTAGCACATGTTGTCTACAACACTAATGTGCATGTTTCACCTTTGTAGGCTTATCCTCTCATCATTGCACTTACTCATGTACTTAATGGAGGATAACCCATATCTGGTGGACATGTGCATGGTTGTTGGACTTATCATGATGTTGATTCTGAGGCATTCTAAATGCATCTCAAAGGCCTTTATATTGAGGCACTCCTAGTGTACTTGTACATTGTATTGAATATTATACAGTTATTCTGATCATACTTTGGTCCAATTTGTGCTTGTATTTTGAGTTCCTTGGTCTTGGGTGAATTTTTCCCTAAGGCAGATTCTTACATGGTATCAAAGCTGAGGGAGATACTCGTCACATAGCCATTGGAGACCTCGTTGCTTCATCTCTCTAAGGGACCCGACTCAAATCTGGAGCATCAGCTATAATTGGAAGTGTTGAGAGCTGAAGCAGACCTCACCATTGCATTTGGAGCGATGATTTGGTGAAGATTGACTATAAATTTTCCTATTTTAGGCCATAGTCAACCGGGAGGCAAAAAAAATTTTGCAAATCGAAACCCGAAGGCCCAATTTGCAAATCTGGGCACTGAGTAGTCACACCCTAGCCCTGTGTAGCATAGAGTATTTTGTAGGACTATTTAACTAGCAGACATTATTCCACATTTGACGTGGATTCATCATTTTAGCCGAAATTACCAAATTCAATGTGCAATGATCATCACTTTATTGGCGTTAGCACAAATTCTGGCGTATAAACCTCACCGCAGGCTCACATTTCGATGAGACACACCTAGCAACCATTTTTTCCCATTGCCAATAGTTAATTGCTTAACATTTGCAACGTCTACCTTTTAAAGAGTAGAGAGCCCTATCATTTTATAAATGTGGGACTAAAAAGTCAGTTCCCATCGCGTTTTTTTTAAAGCTACATCGCCATTTTAAAAATTTGCCGACGGAGAAGAAAGTTTTGGTAGCGCATAATAAATTTGGCAATGTCTTTTCAATTCTGACATAGTGTATTTGTTTACATGGAACCCTCCCATCCTGTGCCATGCGGGTCCTGCATGCTTCCACATGGTTGTAGCCACATCTACCAAGTCGCCAACTATCTACACACCCAAGTGTCCACTCTGCAATCTACTTGGAGGACACATCAGCACTACAAATGCCAAGCGGTGCAATCTTACATGCCAACAAGAATAGTCAGCAACTCGTTAGCAATCCACGTAATCTATCGTACTTCCACGTTAAGCGCTAGGTGGTCCACTGTACTGCCCAATCATCGATTTGTTAGCAATCCATGTCTACACCATCTGTACAATGTGATGTCATCATAAGCTTGCATAGACACTAACGTTAGTAAATCATGAGTCTAAATTTGACAGTCGTTTGACTATCATTCCAGGGTATTTTTGAACTGCGGTGACAACCATTTGACTGTCAAATTTAACACAGTATTTTCCTCTGTAGACCCCTCTTCAAATGTAGTTTTGTTTTGGCAGCCCGAGTTTAAATGACCTTAACTTGGTCATTCAGACTCTAGATCAGGTGCAATTTTTTAAAAAATTTTGGGTAAAATTTCCTGAATTTTTTAGTGGTGCAACTAGTTTCTGGTTTTGGTGCACGGATTGGTCAGTATAAGCATTTTTTGGCAACTAGACCTATTTAGTCCTGTGATTTGCAACTTCAAACACATTGTATAGGCTCATCTGGACTTCCTTCTAGGTTCTATTTTTTTGAATGTGCATATTTTTTTGTCTAGTTTTAAGATCTACAGTCAGATTATAGTCTTATTTGGACAAAAATAGCACTTTCAAAGATAGGTCTTGTTTTGCATTATATTGCTTCACAATTGATGTAATTTTGAGTTGCATTGTAATAGTGCAGATTTTTACTCTACATAGAGGTTGTAATTAGCAAAATCAAAAAGCCCACTTTGTCCATTTTGGCAAGTGGCCTCTTGTAAACGCACTATATATAGATTGCCAAAATCATTTTTTTGGGGGGGGGGGGGGATTTTTTGATTGAGTGAAAAGGGGGGGTGTGTACTATGTACTGTGTCTCCTTGATCTTGTGTTCTTGCATTATGGATTCTTTTTCAAAGTTAACTCCACATAATTATGCTACTTGGAAAGAAAACATTAAAGAGCCATTGGTAGAAAAAGTTTTATGGCGTTATGTCACTAGTGCTACAAAGAAACCTACTGCTGATGCTAATGAAGTCCGTAAAGAAGACTCGAAATCCAAACAAGAGATGGCCTTAGGAACCTTGTTGAAAAATATCTCTAATCCTATCAAATTTCACATTAGGAAGCTTACTGATCCAATAGAGGTTTGAACTAAACTAGAAGCTTTGTATGGGATAGTAGATGAAGACATGGCTTACACCATAGAGGATAAACTTCTCAAGTTGGATCCTAGAAATTTTGACACAATTAAAGACTATCTTACCCAAGTAGAAATGTATAGGGTATAGTTGAAGGATTGTGGTGAACCCATTAAATATGGAAAGATGATTAAACACATCATGACTCATCTTCCACCTGAATATGCTCCTTTTGTTTCTAGCTTTAATATACACAAAGTGACAATGGGTAGTGCCTATGTTAAGCCTTCATTCGAGAAATTCTCAGAAATGTTGATCTTTGAACATGACAATCTAGTGGGAATGGGAATTCTCAAGTCTTCCAAAACCAAAGCCTTGGTAGTAAATGAAGGTAATTCAAGTGGCAAAAACTCAAACAAGAAGCAGAAGTAATGGAAGGCTAAGCCACAAAACGACACACAATAATCCTCCTCAAAACAACAATCTTCCACAAGTCAATCTTCTTCCACTCAACATTCTTCTTCATAACAAGGAAAGTCTTCTTCCAAGAATAATCAAAAGGGGAACAATTCCAACAAGAAGGAGAAGAAAACATGTCCCTATTGCAAGAGGAATGGTCATGGTGAACATGAGTGCAAAGATAAGTAGATTAATGAATTGGTCAACACTATGAGGAAACACAAAATTGATGTTCCAAATGCTTACAAGGACAAGGGTTCTTCATCCACTTCAAAGGGCAAGGGCCAAGCTTTAGTTGCAAGTACAAACAATGCTAAGGAATGGGTTCTAGATTCAGGAGCAACCCATCATATGGGTGCTTCAAGGGACCAATTTTCCTCTTTAAAAGCTTCAAATGTACCATACATCTACGTGGGCAATGATACTCAAGTTGAAGTAGAAGGTAAAGGAAATGTTGAGTTAGAGAATGGCATCTTCAAGTATGTACTTCATGTTCCTAATCTTACCAATAAACTTCTCTTCATCTATCAAATAACTCACTATGAATGTGGCAACAAAGTAGAGTTCCTCCCCGACACAGTACCAGTGAAAAATCTCAAAGATGATTCAATGGTGACAGTTGGAAAGGCAAACCATGAGACAAGACTTTATTCTTTCTCACACTTTGTGCCTAAGTCCACTTCTCTTTCCTTTTTGACTAATTTAAACACTCAAAGTAAACTATGGCATGAAAGATTTGGACACCTTAATTATCGCTACCTACAACAACTAAGCAACAAGAAAATGATCATTGGTCTATCTCAAGTCAAGTTTTCAGAGGGAGTATGTCCAAGTTGTGAAGTAGGTAAACATTCCAAAAAGAAATATGACAAGGGGAAGTCTTGGAAGGCAACTATTGTTCTAGAATTGGTTCATAGTGATGCAGCTGGCCCTTTTCTAGTACCATCTTTTGGTAAGGCCCGCTATGTTCTCACATTTATTGATGACTTTTCAAGGTACACTTGGGTCTTTTTTCTTGGTCATAAGAGTGAAGTCTTTAACAACTTTATCACATTCAAAGCTCTAGTTGAGAAGAAATCTGGGAAATCCATCAATATCCTAAGGATAGACAATGGTAAGGAATATGCCAATTTTAGGCTTATATAATATTGCACACATGAGGGGATAGACCTTCAACATTCAGTTGCATACACTCCATAGCAGAACGGTGTAGCTGAAAGAAAGAACAGAACCCTTAAGGAAATGACTACTTGCATGCTTCAACACAAGTCTCTCGATCAAGTGTTTTGGGCTAAAGCCATGCGTTGTGCCAACTACATCCAAAATAGAAGTCCACATAAGGCCTTAAATGGAATAACACCTTTTGAGGCATGGTGTGGCAAGAAACCAAGTGTTAAGCACTTCAAAGTTTTTGGTTGTCCAGCATGGGCTAGGATACCTCCACAAAAGCGAAAGGCATTAGAACCACAAAGCAAACCATGCATATTTGTTGGATATCCTTATCATCTCAAGGCATACAAACTAATGGATCTAGAGACTCACAAAATATTTTATGAGAGGAGTGTTCATTTTGAAGATACATGTCCAAGTTTGGCTCCTTCAACTCCTCCTTCTTTCTCCTACATGGATAGTGATCGTAGTGATGAAAGTGACTCAGAAGATGAGATTCCTCCAACTTTGATTCATAGAATACCACCTTCACAAGGTCAAAAAATAGTTGAGGACATTCCTCCTTATTCCTCTTCCACTAAACCTCGTTGGGCACAACAAACCCTTGATGCAATAGGTTCATTGGTGGGAAATCCTTCAGACACTTGAAGGACTAGGTCACGACACAAGTCATTTCCACATACATACATAGCCATTGCTTTAGATCCACAGTCTTTTAAGGAAGCATCAGGGATTCCAAAATGGGATAAGGCTATGGAGGAAGAATAAAATTCATTGATGAAAAAAACCACATGGGACTTAGTTCCCCTTCTTAAGGGAAGAAAAGTGGTTCGATGCAAGTGGATCTATAGAACCAAATTTGTAGCAAATGGAAGTGTGGATAAACATAAGGCTAGACTAGTTGCCAAAGGTTTCTCGCAAGTTCGAGGTATTGACTATAAAGAGACTTTTGCACCAGTTGCCAAGATGAACTCCATTCGCTTGACACTAGCAATTACTGCAGCTCAAGGACGAGTTGTACACCAGATGGATGTTAAGAGTGCATTTTTGAATGGTGACCTTCATGAGGAAATTTATATGGAGCAGCCACAAGGGTTCATACAAGATTCTACTATGGTTTGCAGATTGAAGAAGTCTATTTATAGTCTAAAGCAGGCTCCTCGGGCTTGGTATGCCAAAATGGATTCCTTCCTCCTCTTAGCAGGTTTCACCAGATGTCATTCTGATTCGAATGTTTACATTCTTCAAAAGGATGACTCTCACTTGATCTTAGTGCTTTATGTTGATGACTTGATCATTACAGGAAGCACTTCATCCATCATAGCCAGTGTCAAGACCTCTCTACAGGACATATTTTCCATGATAGACTTGTGTTTGCTACATTACTTCCTTGGCATTGAGATCACACAATCTTCAGTAGGGATTTCACTTTCACAACCTAAGTATGCTCTTGACTTACTTTCTCAGTTTCACATGAGTGACTGCAAGCCTGCTCCTACTCCATTCCTATCAAGTGTCAAGCTAGAGGCTAAGTGTACGATTCCACTTGTTGATGCGACATTATACATATAGCTAGTTGGTAGACTTATCTACTTAACACACACATGCCCTGATATTGCCTTTGCAGTTGGTATGGTTTCACACTTTATGCAAGAACCTCATGATCTTCATTAGAAGGCTACCAAGTGCATTTTGCACAACATCAAGGGTACACATACACATGGGATTCATTATGTAGTAGGTACAGGGATTCAGTTGGTTAGATACACAGACTCAAACTATGCAAGAGACTTAGATTCTCGCAAGTCCACTTCAGGGTATATATTTCACCTTGGTTCTGACCTTATTTGTTGGCAAACTAAGAAGCAAAACAATGTTGCTCTTTCTTCCATAGAGGCTGAGTATTGAGGAGCTGTCAATGTAGCTACAGAGGCTCTTTGGTTATAGCACATCCTGGAGGAGTTTGGATTTGATCTACCTAAGCCTATAGTTATTCATTGTGACAATCAAAGTGCCATTGAAATCTCTAAGCATTCAGTTTAGCACCAACAGACTAAGCACATTGATGTTCATATGCACTATATCAGAGAGCTTGTACATGAGCAGATCATTGCACTACAGTAATGTCCTACGATAGAGCAGGTCACTGATATCTTCACCAAACCCTTCACTGAGGTCAAGTATACTCATTTGCGAGATCTCTTAGGGGTGTGAGATGTTGCAAAAAGGGGAGTCCCTTGACTTCTCTCTTCTTCTTCTTTTGGGAGGGATTTTTTCCTCTTTTGAGGTCTTCTTCTCTCTCATCTTCTTTATTGTACTCATCTCTCTTTTTGGAGGAGGGTTTTTCCCATGAGGTTTTCCCTCTTTCTTGGCTTTTTGAGAGATTGCATTACATCATTCTAGAATTTCTTTTGTAAATGGGTATCTAACATGGCCTGGTAGCTGGGACCCATTCTGCATTAGTGAGCTTAAGTGCACTCCCCTAAGTTGCAATTAAGGGGGGGTGTTGGTGTAAATAGGTATTTAATATTTACACTTTACTTAAGTTTACTTAGTTTAGTGCATTATTTTATTATTTCTCTTTATGAGACACTTAAGAGTTTGCGCATCTTCTAGAGTTGTCATGTAGACAACACAGAAGTTCACAACTCTAATTATGCACATGGTGTCTACAACATAGGAGTTTGCATCATTCACTGAGTTGTCATGTAGACAACACAGTTTTTTGCACTCCTAATTTAGCACATGTTGTCTACAACACTGATGTGCGTGTTTCACCTTTGTAGGCTTATCCTCTCATCATCGCACTTACTTTTGTGCTTAATGGAGGATAACCCATATCCGGTGGACATGTGCCTAGTTGTTGGACTTATCATGATGTTGATTCCAAGGCATTCTAGATGCATCTAAGGGGCCTTTATATTGAGGCACTCCTAGTGTACTTGTACATTGTATTGAATACTATACAATTATTATGATCATACTCTGGTCTAATTTGTGCTTGTGTTTTGAGTTCCTTGGTCTTGGGTGAATTCTGCCCTAAGGCAGATTCTTACACTATCCTCAAATTAAGCATATAAATGGGGGTTTCATTCATTCAAGGATTACAATCTCTTGGTTGGCTTTAAAAATATTGAGATGGATTCACCAAACCTTTTTCGTTGGCACACAACACCTTCAAATGATCCTCTCTCTCACCATACACTTGGATTGTCCAAACCAATCCATTAAGCTATCCATTCAATCTTTGATATATCTGATTTCGCTTAGCCGAGTGAGTTAGGACTCACTTAAGGCTTGATGGAAAAATTAGAAAACTTTCACATAGAGATTCCAAAATGCATATTTATAGAGCATTTATAGTTACCTAGGATTTCCCAAAAGGTCGTATAGTTCCAACTGTTAGGTTTCATGTTATGGCCATTTTATGATGTTCACTCTATGAAATCCAATGAAGATGCACATAGGGAGTGATTTAGTTTTCAAATATCAAAACAAAATAACAAGAAACCAAATTGCAATTTCAAGGAAGTAGATTCAAATCCCTAACTAATCATGCCACTATTTATCCCAAGTCAATCCATTATGGTATAGCTGCTTGGCTTGCAAGGTGTCTAAGACAAATTGTAAGTAAAATAGTTGCTTTCAATTGCCAAATTTGTATAGTAGTAACTCCAACCATTCACTTTGCTTGGAAATTAGCTTGTATAGCTCTCATGTATGTGCCACAACCAATTCCTTTGACCTATAACTAAATATTTGATAGTTTTTGCAAAGCTATCAATGTTGTCATGATAACATTGCAAAGTTGCAATGTTGTCATTGACAACTTTTACATTTTTAGCATTTTGATGACTCTAGCACACATGAATACCTCAAATGTGTCTAGAATGACCATCTTAGTTTATCTAACCCTATTCCAATCAATTCATCATACTTGGAGTACATTCACCCCTTTGACCAACTTATTACTCATACCCTCAAGCAACTTGTGGCACACCTAATTAACCTACTAACAAGAACACAAACACACACTTGGGACTTTATTCTAGTCCTTATTTCATAGTGGTTGGCTAAAACCACTTACAAGCCAATATTTTATTGGATCCTCATGAAGACCCTAGGTGCTCCTGCACCATTCTCCCCCTACAACAAGCAAGTTAAGTTACCTTTGGAGATAACAGCTCTAAGATGATACCAAACTTATTAAAATCACTCTCTACTAGCCAAGTAACCTTTGATTCAGGTTGATCCTTCCATTTGATAAGGTGCTCCATATATATTTTATGTCTTGTCTTCTTGTTAACCCTAGAGTCAAGGAATCTCTTAGCTTGTGGCTTCACTTGGATAGGTATAATGATGTCGTTAACCTCCTTATCCACCTCTAAACTATTCTCCTTCTCCACTATGTGAGGGCCTTTATATTTGACAAGATCGTTAACATTGAATATAGGGGACATAAACAACTCCTTGGGAAGATATATCTAATAAGCGTTTTCCGCATATTTGGTTAGGATTTTACATGGCCATATTCTTCTCATTTGCAACTTACTTGGTATCCTATTTTGTAGCCTTGCCTTGTTAAGATGAACTAATACCCAATATCCCACTTCAAACTGCAACTCTTTCCTTCTCTCATTAGCCTTAGTCTTCAGTTTTTGGTTAGCCTCCATCAAAACATTCTTAACTTGTTCATGTACTTCTTTCATGGATTGTGCAAAGTCATCAACATGTCCACTAACTACTTTATGACTCTTCAACTCCCTAAGTTTATAAATTCATCTTGGATGTAGGCCCTTAAACAATCATTATAAGAAAACTTAGCTTGAGGAAGTACTTGATCCCACACTTGACCATATTCCTTTGTTAGGAATCTTAAAAGGTTTCTAAGTACCCTATTTATGACCTCTATTTGACCATCTTTTTGGGGATGGTACGTTGAGCTATGTACCAAGTTTTTACTTAGTCTCCTCCATAATGTCTTCCAGAAATGCCCCATGAACTTAAAATCTCTACCAGAAACTATACTGATTGGTAAGACATGAATCCTTACCACTTCCATGAAAAATAGGTGAACAATATGGCTAGAATCATGAGTTGTTTTATAGGGTATAAAGTGACTCATTTTGCTAAATCTGTTTACAACCACAAACACATTATTAAAACCTATAGTTGTCCTTGGTAAGCCCACTACAAAGTCCATACTGATGCACTCCCATGGTCTATTTGGAGTAGGAAAAGGCTAGAACAATCCTACATTTGATGAGGTCACTTTTGCCTTTTGAAAAATCACACATTATTGTGCATATCTTCTAACATCTCTTTGCATTCTTGGCCAGTAATAGAACCTTTCAACTAGATCCAATGTCTTGTTCAATCCAAAATGTCCACTACGATTACCATTATGTTTCTCTTGTATGAGATTTTCCCTTATTGACCCCTTGGGTACACATAATTGATTACTTTTAAATAACAAACCATTTTGCAAAGTATAGTTAGCAAACTTGCTATGGAAATCATTATCAAAATCAAGGCATACCTTGTAGGCTTATGAGAAGTCTTCATCTCCTACATATTGATCTTTGAATCTTTTAATTCCTATGCTTTGTAACTAGATTTCTTATACAGTGAGCAATCTTCTCCTAAGTGCATCTACAACTTTATTATTCTACCCTTTTTTATGTTTGATGGTGAATGTATAAGCTTGCAAGAACTCCATCCACTTGATATGCCTAAGACTCAACTTTTCTTGAGTGTTTATGTAGCTTAAGGCTTGGTTTTTTGTATAAACTACAAACTCCTCAGACAAGAGATAGTGCCTGTACTTCCTAAGGGATTGGACTAATGCATAAAGTTCTAAGTCATAGGTTGAGTACCTAGACTTGGCTTCATTTAATCTCTCACTGAAAAATGCTATTGGCCTCCCTTCTTGAGTAGGACTTCTCCCACAACTATGTTACTTGTATCACACTCCATAATGAATAACTTGTCTAAACTAGACAACACTAGAATAGGTTGTGTAGCCACCTCTTTCTTCAACTTTTCAAATCCTTCATTAGCCTCCTTTGTCCACTTGAACTTGGTTTTAAGTCCTCCTTTAATATTGTCCAATATGGGTGCACATATCTCGCTGAATTTTATGACAATTTTCCTATAAAATCGAGCTAACCCATGGAAACCTCTGACTTCAATCCCTATTTTAGGAGTGGGCCAACTAAGGATGGCTTCTACCTTACTTGGGTCCATCTTCACATCACTCTAGGAAACTACAAAGCCAAGATACACAAATTCTTGTTTCATGAACTCACTCTTCTCTAGATTGATGGTCAACTTTTATTTATGTGACCTTGTTAATGCAATCTCTAAGTGTCTCATATGTTCTTTTTTGTTTTACTAAAGACAAGGAAATCATCAAGGTATAGTATCACAAATCTGCCTATTTAGTCTTTTAACACTTCATTCATTAGCCTCATAAATGTACTAGGTGCATTAGTGAGACCAAATGACATTACTAACCTTTCATAAAGATCCTCTCTCATTTTGAAAGTTATCTTCCACTCATCCCCTTCTTTCATCCTAATTTGGTGATACCGACTCTTAAGGTCTAATTTGGTAAAGCACTTGGCACCTCAAATACAATCCATTAAGTCTTATAGGAAGTTTATACCTAATTGTGATAATATTTATTTCCCTAGAATCAATACACATTCTCCACTTATCTCCTTTCTTTGTTTTCAACACCACTGGGACTATACATGGGCTAATTCTCTTCCTAATTAGGCCTTGGTCCAATAACTGTTGAACTTATCTTACAATCTCCTTATGTTGGTCTAGTGTCATCTTATATGCATCTTTTTTAGGCAAAGATGCCCCTCCTATGAAGTTTATCCAATGGTTAATAGCCCTCTAATGGAAATGTGGATAGTGCTCCATCACTAATAATGTCCTTAAACTGATCTAATAAGTCTTTCATCTCTTAGGGCAATGTTGTTCGCTTTAAGTTGTCTTCCTCCTTGGGTTTTACAACTATGGAAAAACCAACTCCTCCTTCCTTGAGGTCATGCAAAAACTCTTTCCCACTCATGAGAAGCACACTCGAATCCACTAGTGTATCTGCTACTACTTCAATCAAGAGATTGAATTTTATAAGTCACTCCATCCTTCTTAAAGGTCTACACATTTTTTATTTTTATAGTGCACTACATCCCTATCATATCTCCTATTGGATACAATTGATTAATTGTGTATTTGTCTTTGATGTTACACAAATGTCATATCATTATTAGTCAGTATATGCTGAGCTCACTCGGGTAGTGAAGACAATTTTCTATGTCTATCAAGTGGTCTTGTGATTGCCTAGTTCAAAAGGCAGTCTCTATCGAGTTCACTTGGGCATCGAAGGAAAGTATGCAGAAAATGAGTGTTAATCAAGCTGACTTGGTTAATGAAGAAAAGTTGGATGGAACCAGTGCTAACTGAGCTCACTCGGTTGCCAAAGGATCTTTGCAAGTTTGCAGTGTTAACCAAGCTTCTGTTGGTTAACATAAGAAATCACTTCTGAGTTAGTTTCTACCGATTTGGGTTGGCTAATGAAGGATTTTCTTATCTTGGCATATTAAGCTTAATTGATTTATCTATTGGTTCCAACCGACTGAGTTGATGAATGTTAATTATTCTAAGTTGTATTTGAGCTGACTTAACAACATGAAAGATGTATAAGGCCAAGTTGTGGTTTCAAAGTGTGCAAGTGAAGATGTGATGAATGTATTCAAGATTTAATGATGAAGAAAGCAAGTGAATTTGAAGGATAAACATAATATCCTTGTGGAGTAGAAATGCTATATTCGATCAAGAAGGATAGTGTACAAGCAAGAACAGAGGTCTATAATCAACAAATCAATTGCATTCAAATTAGGTCATCTCATTGTTACTCTCTAACCATAGTAGCAGTGATCCAAATCTCTTAATAGAGTTGGCTTAACAACTATTTGTAAATCCTCTAACAAAGTGGCAGTTTGATTGAATTGTCTCAAGACCTCTCCCAATGGGGTGATTAAATCCTTTAACAGGGTCACACCTAACAGTGTGTTTTGTAACCTTTAACAGGGTTGGCTCCTAACAGGACTCACTTCAAAAGAGTGAAAATAGTAACGAGTTGCAATTGGTGGTTTTTCCCAAATTGGGTTTCCATGTTAAATTTTGGTGTCAAATGTGTTCATGCTATTTTATTTTACGTGTTTGCAACTAAGTTAAAGTAATGGTAATCACAATTAACATTTAAAGTTTGCATGATAAGCATTTACCAAGCACTTTTAGTAATTACCGAGTTACAATAGTTTATTATGTCTACCGGACATCAGCAGTATTCAATTTTTAGATTGTATTTTTGTACTGACATCTAAGGGATATGGGACTTATTTTAGTAGTAATTGATTCACCCCTCCCCTCTCAGTTACTCCTCTTATATTTCCAACAATTTCTATGGTTTACCTAATAGTAGATGGCAAGCATCCATGGGTAAAACATCACATAATATATTGTCTTGGTACTCTCCAATAGAGAACTCAACCTAAACCTACTCATTAACAAGTACATTTTGCCCTTTATTCAACCATGTGAATTTGCAAGGGTGTGCATGAGGGATCTTTGTAAGTTTTAACTTCTAAACATCCTCCTCTGATATAATCTTATTAGTTGAACCTGAGTCTATAATGACTCTACAAACCTTGCCAAGTATTTTACACTTCACCCGAAAGAGTACCCTCCTTCACTTGAGTTCTTCCTTGCTAGGCTCTTTGAGAAAAACCCTTCTAAACATTAAGTTCTCTCCACTTTCTAAGTCAAGGTTTACCTCTGATGTTCTTGTGCTACTAACCTCTTCTTGAGCATATGCAATCTTCTTTTCACCTTGTGAATATGATGCCTTATTAGAGCACATATAAGCAAGATGACCTAGTTGTCCAAAATTGTAGCACTTCATGCTAGCAAAGTGTGAGCCCCTTCCAAAGCTTCTTGATCTGCCTCTTCCACCACCATCATACCCTCCACCTCTACCATAACTACCTTTGTTACTCATATCACTGCTTTTCTCTACTAGCTTGGATTCACTATGGTTCTTGGTTTCAATGCTCTTACCACCAAAACCTCCTTTGTGTCTTCCTCTAGAGTCACATCCTCTTCCTCTACCCCTAGTGCTAGAGTCTTGTTTCTTTTTGTTCTTCTCCTCTACCTTAAGTGCTAATTGGTAAGGATATTCATAGGGGTTAGGAGATTGATTTCTTCTTATATGCTCCATCTCAAACCACTCAACTATCTTTCCACCTTGATAGTCCATTCTTATTGAACTTTGGACCTTAGGAATAGTTTTTGAAATTCCTCTGTATAAGAGGCAACATCCATGTCTTTCTATCTTAGACTTTGTCTCTTCTTGTGTAATTGAATCTCGTAATACTCTGGTAAATAATTCTCCTTGATATTGGCCACCATAGCCTTCTAATTATCTATTTGCTTCTTACCTTCCTTTTCCCTTTCTTCTTGTAGAAATTTCCACCAAGTAAGGGTTGGTCCCCTCAATTTGGCTTTGGCAACCTTGACCTTTTGAGATTTAGTAACTCCTTCACACTCAAAATGGTTCTTTATTCCCTCTATCCATTCCATCACTAACTTTGAATCTATCTTATCATTAAATAGGGGCATCCTTTTAAGAGATTTTCCACCTAATGCCTTGATGGCCTTAAGAAATGGTTCTTCTTGAAGAGGAGGTTTAGGTTCAGGGATTACATTACCCTTGTCTTCACCATCTTCCAATTTCTCCTTCACCTTGTCAGTTATTTCTGTAACTTCATGTAGTCTAGTCCTCATAGCGTTTGGAAATATAGATTGAGTAACTATGGTGGGGGGTGAATTAGTTACTACTTTTACTCTTTCAACATATTTGGCAATGTTTTCATCCTCATTTGATCAAATTGTCCTCTTAGACTTTTTGCTTTGGCTCTTCTCACATTGTCATCACCTCCATAGATATCTTTCAGCTTGTTCCACATTTCAAAGGCAGTTTTGCAATCCTTGACATCATCAAATTCTTCATAACTTAGGGCAGATGCAATATCTATCATCATGGTGTTACGAGTCTTCTTCTCAGCAATGTCATTGACAAATAGTGTACCAGAAGGAGTTACATATGCTTCATCAAGATATTTCAATCTTGTGTCTCCAATGGAAGCCAGATGGAGTCTCATGAGACCTTGCCATGCTGAAAAATTATCTCTGTTAAGCCTTGGAATTCCCCTCTTGTAAGACATCATGATCTTTAGCTTAGATCCTTGAAATTCTTCCTACAAGCACCAAATGCTCTGATACCAATTATTGGAAATATAGATGGAGTAACTGAGAGGGGGGGGGAGTGAATAAGTTACTACAAAAATAAATCCATAGATCCCTTAGATGTCTTGTAAACTTAGTTACTACTATTACTCAGTAGCCACATAGAAAAATGCTATAACGTGGTAGATGTATGTTAACTTATTATTGTTCTTTAAGCATTCACAAAGATTTAATATGCATGAATAAAAGAAATAACATCAACACAAGAGACACCATATTTTACGTGGAAACCCAATATGGGAAAAACCACCAAGTAACTAGCTACCAATTTTCACTCTTCTGAAGTGAGCCCTGTTAGGAGCCAACCTTGTTAAAGGTTACAAAACACACTGTTAGGTGTGACCTTGTTAGAGGACTTAATCACCTTGCTAGGAGTGGCCTTGCTAGAGGACTTGAGAACAATTTGATAGAACTGTCCACCTTGTTAAAGGATTTACAAAAATGGTTGTTAAACCAACTCTGTTAAGAGATTTAGGAATCACTACTAGAATGATGATAAAAGTAACAATGAAGTGACCTAAATGAGATGCAACTAAACTTTGTTGTTACAGATCTCTGTTCTGCTTCACTAGATCCTCTCTGATCGAATACACCTTTGTTGTCCCTCAAGGATATCTGATCCTTCTTCAAAATTCGCTCACACTTTCTTTTTCACACAATTAACTCACTTGCATGCTCGCTCATTAAAATTTAGAATTCACAACTAGACCTTTTATTTATACCTTACAAATTATCAAGTTGGCTCATTTACAAGTTACATTTATCAATAATCATTACATTAGTCGGCTACAAACATTATATGAAACAATTTAACTTTATTTCCCAAAATAATGAAATCCTTCATTGGTCGACCCTACTCGATAAACACTACTTCAGAAATGATTTCTAGTGTTAACCAACTGAAGCTCAGTAAACACTGCAAATTCTGCAAAATCCTTTGGAGATCGAGTGAACTCGGTAAATACTGACTTTCCTTCACTAACCTTGTGAGCTCAGTAGAAACTGACTTCTGCCACAAAATCCTTCAATGCCCGAGTAAGCTTGGTAGAAAATTTCTCCACAGTGTGATTATCAGGAACACTTAGTAGACTCTGTAATTCGCTTTGCTGACCATCTAAGCTCAGTAGACTCTATCTTTTGCTTTGCTAACCAACTGAGCTTGGTAGACTCTGTCTAATAACTGATATGACATTTGTGTAACATCAAAGACAACACACAATTGAACAATTGTATCCAAAAATAGCCTTTAGGGCTTCCTATAGGAGTCTATTTCCCTCCTTTTTCTCTATCACTTCCTTTTCTAGTTCTCTATTTGTCACCATAGTGGTTTCTCCCACTGATTTTTACATATACAATTTCCTACCCCAAATCTTTCAATGTCTCTGATACCGATTTAATAGGGAGGAATCCCTCACTAAGGTCCTAATCTCCTCTAACACTCTTCTAGGCTTCCTTCTAAACCTTTTTAGGGTTCTCCACCTAACCCTACCTCGAGAAGAATGTCTTCTCGATTCTACTTCTCCACAAGTCCTCTCCTACCAAGTAAACACCCATCCATTCTCCTCATACTCTCTTGTAATCAATTAGCTAAATCCTTCCACCAGGACCCTATGGTTGAAACCATTGTTAAGTAGTGTAGAAAAGCTTCTACACAAGGCATTTCAATAGTTTTTAGGGGCATCTTGTTTACAAGATCCATATTTTCCCTAATGATCACTTTAAACCCTTATAACAGGGCTAGTAGCCTTTTGTACCAATTAGCCCTACTATTTGGTTTTTTGGTCAATAACTTTGGAAACTTCTTAATAAGGGCTCAAACACATTACACTTCCTGATACCCTTTTTAGAGTTCTAGAATATTTCCTAGGTTTCTAATTCCCAATGCGTCCATATAATACTATCCTCAAATTAAGCCCATGAGGGGTTTCATTCATTCAAGGACTGTAGTCTCTTTGTTGGCTTCAAACACCATTGAGATGGATTCACTAAACCTTGTCCTTTGGCACACAACACCTCCAAAAGATCCCCTATCTCACCGTATACTTGGACTTTCCAAATAAATCCATTCAATCTATGATATGTCTAATTTTACCTAGTTGGGTGACTTGGGACTCGCCTAGGGCTTCATGGAAAAAATAGAAAACCTGCACATAGATACTCCAAATTGCATATTTACAAAACATTTACAGTGACCTAATATTTCCCAAAAGTTTATATAGTTCCAACCATTGGGTTTCATGTTATGACCATTTTTACATTGTCCACTCTGTGAAAGCCAATGAATAATTAAAAGGGAATGATTTATTTTTCAACTATCAAAACAAAAGAACAAGAAACCAATTTGCAATGAAATGAAGTAGATTCAAATCCCTATATAATAATTCCACTAGTTAGCCCAAGTCAATCCATTGTGATATAAATGCTTGGCTTGCAAGGTGTACGACACACAAATTGTAGGTAAAATAATTGCTTTCAATTGTCAAGTCCATACAATAGTAACTCCAACCATTCACTTTGCTTGGAAATGGACTTATATAGCTCTCATACACATGCCTCAACCAATTCCTCCCACCTTCAACTAAATCTTTGGTGTTTTTTGCAAAGTTATCAATGTTGTCATTGACAACTTTTACATTTTTAGCACTTTTATGGCTCTAGCACCCATGAATACCTCAAATGGGTCTAGAATGACCATCTTAGTTTATCTGACCCTATTCTGATCAATTCCTTGTACTTTGGAGTATAATCATTCCTTTGACCAACTTTGACTATTGTTGACAACTTATTGCTCATACCCTTAAGAAACTTGTGGCACACCTAATCAACCTACTAAGAAGAACACAAACACACAATTGGGACTTTATTCTACTCCTTATTCCATAGTGGTTGGCTAAAACCACTTACAAGCCAAAATTTGATTAGATCTTCATTGAGACCCTAGGTGCTCCTACACCAACGAGTTTGTCAAATAAAGCACCATATAGATTGACACCTATCGAGAATGAAGAACTTAATAAGCAAGTGTAGGAGTTGTTGTAGAAAGGTTTGATTAGAGAAGTCTTGAGTCTACATCTTGTACCTGCTATATTAACAACTAAGAAGAATGGATAATGGAGAATGTGTACTGATTCCATAGCTAGTAACAAGATATTAGAAAAATATAGGTTTCCTATGCCAAGGATGGATGACATAATGGACTATTTGAGAGGAGAAATATACTTTACCGATATTGATTTAAAGAGGGGATATCATGAGATCAAAATCAGAGAGGGTGATGAGTGGAAGACTATTTAAAAAAGAAGAAGGATGGTTTGTATGAATGGTTGGTTATACCTTTTGGTTTGACTAATGCACTGAGTACTTTCATGAGGTTGATGAATGAGGTTCTAAAGAGATTCTTGGGTAAGTTTGTGATTGTTTATTTGGATGACATTCTGATATTTAGTAAGACTAAGGCTGAACATCTTGAGCATATTAGACAAGAGTTTTAGACACCGAAGGAGGAGAAATTGCTAATTAATTTGAAGAAGTGTTTAGACATGCAAGAGGAGATTGTGTATTTGGGATTTGTGATTTCAGCTAATGGTTTGAAGATGGATCTTGAGAAAGTAAAAGAAATTAATGAATGGCTTACACATAAGAATGTGGGTGAGGTGCAATCATTTGATGGTTTAGTTAGTTTCTACAAAAAGTTCATTAGGAATTTCAGTTCTATTTGTAATGCTATGACCAAAACTATGTGCAGAGATAAAAATGACTACAAGTGGACACATGGTGCTAACAAGAGTTTTGAGACTTTGAAACAAAGGGTTGCTAAGTTACTTGTATTGGCTTTCCTGATTTAAATAAGGTATTTTAGGTTGAATGTGATGCAAATGGTAGTGCAATAGGAGTTGTGTTGAGTCAAGAAGGTAAACATGTTGCTTTCATTAGTGAGAAGATTAATGATGCTAAAAGGAAACATTTTGTGTATGGTCAAGAGTTATATGCTATTGTTCAAGCCTTGAAGAAGTGGAGGCATTATTTTCTTCCTAAAGAATTTGTGTTGTATACAAATCATAAGGCTTTATAGTACTTGGGAAGTTAACATAAGTTGAATCAAAGACATGTAAAGTGGGTTGAATACTTCTAGAGTTTCATATTTTTGATAAGGCATAAAAGTGGAATATCTAACTAAGTTGCATATGCATTGAGCAAAAGACATTCTTTGTTGACCAAAATGAAGGCTAAAGTTATTGGCTTTGATGAGATGAAGGAGTTGTATGATATCAACCTTGATTTTTATGAGGCGTGGAGAGAGTACAAATCACCAAATTTATCCAATCAATTGAGTAAGATTGATGAGTATTTTATTCAAGAAGGTATGTTGCTCAAAGGGATTTAGTTGTGTATAGCAAGGAGTTCTACGAGAGCTAATTTGATTAAGGAAAAACATTGTGGTGGATTAGTTGGACACTTTGGAATTGATAAGACATTAGTTTTCTTAGAGACAAGTTTATTGGCCACATATGTATAAGGATGTTTAGAATTTTGGAAGGAGTCACTGTGGAATTTGTCAAGTTGCAAAGGTAGTAAGTCAAAATACTGGATTTTATACACCTATTTTTGTTCCTGAGAAACCTTGGAGTGACATAAGTATGGATTTGGTTCTTGGCCTACATAGGACAACAAGAGAGTATGATTCTATATTTGTTGTTGTCTATAGATTTTCTAAGATGACACATTTCATATAGTGCGAGAAGACATTTGATGCATTGCATGTTGTAGAGCTTTTCTTCAAAGAGAGTTAGATTGTATGGGTTGCCAAGAAGCATTATCTCTAACCAAGAAAGAAAGTTTGTTGGTTATTTTTTGGAAGAAAATGGATACTAAGCTACAGTTTAATTCCACATTCCATCCATAGACAAATGGACAAACAAAGGTTGTGAATAGAAGCTTGGGTAATTTATTGAGATACTTAGTTGGGGATAACCTAAGTAACTAGGATATAGTTTTGGCACAATTTGAGTTTGTGTATAATAATTTTGTGAATAGGAGTACTAGGAAAATACCTTTTCAGATTGTTACTGGAATGCAACCTAGAGGTATATCATATTTGAGGGATATTGCTAGTGAAGAGGAGACAAATGCTGAAGGAGAATTTTTTGCTAGTGTTATGAAGTCTTTGCACGAGGAAGTGAAATTGAGGATGGAACAAAGTAATTTGAAGTATAAGGAGAATGCAGACAAGTGTAGAAGACACCATATTTTTGAAGTTGGTGATGAGGTGATGGTTCATTTGAATAAGGGTAGATTTCTTGTTGGTACTTACAGTAAGTTAAAAATGAAGAAGTTTGGTCCTTGTAGGACCTTGAGGAAGTTTGACAGTGTTAATGCATATGAAGTTGAGTTACTTGATGACATGGATATATTTCCTATATTCAATATTTGTTGATTTATATGAGTATCATGGGTCAAATGTTGAAGTTGTAATAAGTGATGATCCTAAGAAGCAGATTGAAGAGATTGAACATATATTGGACCAGAGAGTTAGAAATAAAACACGAGGAAAAAGTTACCGTGAGTATTTAGTAAAATAGAAGAACATACAAGTTGAAGATGCTACATGGATTTCTCAATCTAAGTTAGATTCATCTCGAGTTGTGATACCTTCATGATTAAGGAGAATCATTTCTTTCAACCCTAGTTGTTTGATGTAGGAGCATCTTGGGTTGTCTTTTCTATCCTTCTCTAGGTTGTTGGTTTCTACCTATATGTATGTTGAGCTCTAGTGTTGGCCAAGTTCAAGTTCAGTATTCATAGAGTTCCAGTGTTGGTCGAGTTTGAGTTTAGTGTTGGTGAAGTTCTAGTATTGGTCGAGTTCCAATGTGTGCCAAACGCTAGTATTCGTTGAGTGCTTTACTGGCCTTGTTCGGTGGTCATTTTGCCTAATGCTCAGTCATGTCTTAGCCCTTCTTTAGCTAAGTTTCTCTGTGCATTAGTTCCCTTACGAGCCAACCTTTGTATTTATTTGGTAGTCCTAAAATTAATGTAAAGATCATGCATTGAGATGTGTGTAGATTGTTATGTGGTTGACCTTCTCTAATGCAAATATTTGGAATCTTTTATAAGTAGTTTTGGCTAGTGTAAATAAATATATCTAGGCTTAGGTTAAATTAGTTCTTAGAGAGAGTTGGCTGAGGAGTCAAATGCTCATAGAGGAATAAGTTTATGGATTGCATTTGGCAGTGAGATTGTGGATCTCAATTGTAACTTGTAAAACTTCTTGTTGGCCGTAATGTTTGTAGATCATTTGATGAAACAATACGATCTCTCTCTCTCTCTCTCTCTCTCTCTCTCTTCGTCCGTCCCTCCTCAACGTTGTTCTCTGTGTTTTGCCTTTCTTGTGTTTACTTAGCAAGGTGGTTTGATAGTTAGTTGTGCCTCTGACCCTAATTACCCAACCTACCTTTGCATTAGTGCTCCTTTGCATTTCCCTTCTTTGATTTCCACCACTTTTCACTCCTACTTAATTTAATAGATTATGAAAATACTACTTAATATTTTTCAATACAATAATGAAAGAAAAATAATAATAGAGATGCTCATATAATTTAATTTATTTCTATTAATTGACAATGAAGTAAAAATTCAAATTATGTTTTCTATATCCTTTTTGTTGCTATTGTTATATGTATGAAAAATGTTTAAATAAGAAACAAATGAAGTATTAAACTTACTTAAAAAAAATCTAAATATTAACCATGCTTTGAAAAGAAAAAAACTTGCGAATACTAAACACACGTTGAAAGCACAAGTAGACTAGATAAGATTGTAAATAAAAAAAGTCATGTTCTTTACCTCAAAGAGAGAGAAGGTTCATAGAGAATTTATTGTTGAAGAAAACTTCTTGCAAGTGGCTCATAAATACAAGTACCTAAGTCTGGATTTCCACAATAACTATTGAAAACATATATAGAGGAAAAATATTACAAAAAAAGAAAAGAAAACATTACACTCATTGCAAAATAGATGCAAAAGTGTTGAGCTATAAGACTAAAAAACTAAGAAAACTCTTTTAGTCTTGTCTACAGAATTCTATTTTTTTTGTCTTGGTGCTGCAAAATGGGAAATTTACGGCATTCTACTTTTATATATTTGTGCCATAGAAAAGAAATATAGATTTTATATTTCATGATCCTACCCTAGAGCTCTATAATGTTGTTTTATTCCTCGGACAATCTAGCTTGAAATTGGTTGTGTTTTACTAATACATACATGATCTTACTCATGTCTGTCTTTTATGGGTGATGTGCAGTGCAAAATGGACTATTTTCCTGGCAGGACATTGACATGATATTAGTTTATGTGTCTCTCTTAGTTCAATTTTATTATTACCTTAGCATATGTGATGGTATATACTTTGTAACCTTTTGATTTTTTTATCTTAAAAAATGCGAAGTTCATAATTTTTGCACTTAGTCTTCCTTGAATGCCAGAAAATGCAGATATCACCTTATATAGTGTTCCAACAGGAAGAACTAATGATTGTGATGGATGAGTTAGCAACACCTCAACAAGTAAGTGGAGATAGATAGATAGATAGGTTGAATAAAAATTTATCACAAAAATATTTGTGATTAAAAATCTATTCCTTATGAGATTGTCTTGGTGGAGGATAGGGCTTTTAAAAAAAAATTGAAGCAACAACTATGTACTAATTGCTAAGCTATTTAATAAGACTAGAGAACACAAAGCTACATCATTGGTAAAAAATGAGGGTAGAGGAGAAATTAGACAAAAAAATGTACATGGATGAAACAAAACATCAAATAATTAAATAAATAAAATTTTAAAATAGATGTATGATCAAGCAACAACAAGGAAATAAAAAATACGTTCAAAGAAAATTCAAGGAAAGCATGTGGACCAAGTATCGCAGGAGGAAAAAAAGAATTATATCAAACATTTTAATCCTACGTATGATCGCATTCAAAAGAACTATATAATAATGGAAATAAAATAGAAATAAAAAATATTAATTGCTAAGAACTAATTTGTACCAATTTAAATGTGAAATCGAACTTAAACAATACCTTAAAAAAGTAGATAAATAGTAAATCTAATTACACTCAAAGAAATAATAAGAAATAATAAAATTATATAATAGAATGTTTGATTGACAAGAATATTTAGATCAAATTACATTTATATGCTACACAAGAACTTTGAATAAATTGTGATGTGAATATCAGGATTTAACTGTGTGATTTTTGAGTCAAACTCAATGACCCATGTTTCATGAGTAGTGATTCAACATGAATCCATCTCTCATGAGAATAAATGGAACACTTAGCACTCATTGGATCTAGGTGATGCTCACAGGGGTGAAGCACCGGGATCTAGGGGTGAAGTCCCGGTGCTTCACCCCTGTGAGCATCACCTAGATCCAATGAGTGCTAAGTGTTCCATTTATTCTCATGAGAGATGGATTCATGTTGAATCACTACTCATGAAACATGGGTCATTGAGTTTGACTCAAAAATCACACAGTTAAATCCTGATATTCACATCACAATTTGACTAGCTGTGGAAATCATGTCCTACTTATCATTTGAATAAATTGTTTGAAGAAAGAGAAGTAATAAGAATTGCAATTTTCGTAACCAATATACACAACAAAAAAACCCTTGCTTAAAGGAAGGCTTATCTTTTGACCTTCAATTATTATTATTATTATTATTTCTATATATAAATCCCATAGTGATTGACCCCGTAGATGTTTGCAAACTTCATTTTTTTTCAAAACCTTTGTCTGTAGACACATGTTAAACGTGACGTCGGTATTTTCAAAAGGATTGTACTGGGTTGAAAAAGAAAAACCTAATATATAAAGCCCATCATCGGTATAAATACGAATATGATGTGAGGACAAAATCCAGCTTTCATGAAACGGAGTATAAATTTACCGATCCTTAATACCCGGAGTTGAGAAACATATACCCCACAGTCACAGGCAGGGCAGGTACTACTTGTTTTCTTGCTTTCTGTATTTCAGGATTTTCGAAATTATATTTGCGGCAAATTAGTCTGCCCAGACCCCAACGAAAGATACAGGTAACAATTCTGCACTTTGAATGGCTGTGACTGGATAATTTGATTACGGCAGGGCGTGCATTTAGAGTAGAGGTTAAATCTTCTGTAGGGTGGAGTGATGAGAAATGTGAGCAACTAGTTCAAATTTGTTGTCTGGCAGAGGCGGATGGCGACCTTTGAGCTGTATCGGAGATCCACGATTGGCATGTGTCTCACGGAAACATTGGATGAGCTCGTTTCAAACGGCACTCTCACTCCTGAACACGCCATTCAAGTCCTGGTGCAGTTCGATAAGGTGTCTCTAGATGAATAGATAGAGCTTTTGGTTTAATTTGTGTAGTAGATTTCTTAACTTTAATGTTTTGCCTCATATTCTGCGATATGTCACAGGCTGTTGTTTTTAGTGCATGCTAAAATTGTTATATTGCCCATGTTTCAGCAATCTTTTGATCATTATTAACTGTTTAGTGGGTTTTTAGCATCGATATCTTGATCATATTCTGTGATACGTCTGAGGTCACTGTTTTCAGATATATTAATTTTTTTTGAGGGGTAAATGCCTTTGACTCGTAGCTGTGAACTGTTGACCTCATTCCCAGCATCAACACTCACCAATAATACACCAGCAGGGTTTGAATCTTGGTGTCAAACACTATTCCCACACCGCTATATGTTAAAAACTGTTGCATCATCTATGTTTTAATCGTTTGTCTCTTCTTTCAAAACTGCGTTTAAAATATTTAGAATCAGTATTAGATGTTATTCTCCGGCTATGCGATCTCTTTGGTCTTTGCTTCAAGTGCGCGATAAAATGGTTGCATTGTTCATGTTTCGGCAATTTCTTTGTTTCTTCTCTCAATTTTTAGTGCATGTTAGAATTGATTCACTCTCTATGTGCAGCAATCTGTTTCTTGTTTTTATACTGTGTAGTAGATTTTTAGCATCAATATATTCGATCATACTCTATGATATGTCTCTGTTTTCTGTTTTTAGGACATGTTAAAATTGTTTTATTATATTTTAACAACCCATTTCTTCATTATTTTTGATGTGCAGTCTATGGCAGAAGCTCTGGAGACACACGTGAAGAACAAGGTCACTATTAAGGTTATCTTTAAAATCTTGGTCTCTCTGCTGTGAAATTCTTCTTGGAATGGTAACATGCATATTATTGATTGCATATAAGTGTATATGCAATTTAGCTCTAGCTTAGCCTCATACAAGACTTGTTAGTTTCAATTGTCATTCCTGTGCTAACAAGTGCTGGTAAAATTGCACATAATATAAACTTATAGTACAGCTGCGCAGAAAAGCAATAAGTTCTCAATATGTCATCCTGTCATGTAGTGCATTCGAAACTGCACCAAGTGTAGTAATGTCATTGTAAGATGTCTTCACCATATGAAACTGCAGAAATGTAGTATATAATGCAGCCTGTTTATAGTACAAGGCATTTCTTTGGACATTTGGATCAAGGATTTGGCCAAACAGTACTTGGGATGCCTTTCAGAATTCCATTTGCACAATCTCTGTGGATTCTTACAACAAATGCCCATTAGCAAAATCTAAGTATCTGTTTCTTAAGATGGATTACTCTGCTTCACACCTTTATATTTCTAGTATTTAAGTGTGTGAACTACATTGGTATTAACAATTTCACTTTATTGTTCTCAATTTTGAAAAAACCAATGTTACCCTAGGTTTCCAAGACGAGGGGACCGGGGGATGGGGAAATGGGTTTCCGGGACAATATTTTTTTTCTTGGAGCAGGGGCTGATAGGGGATGGCAGTGGGAACAACTATATACAAATAGGGAAAATTTAAAATATAGGGAAATTTTAAATATTCATATAAAAACATGGTTAAAGCATGCTTACATGAATTATAGAACTTTAACATATAATGTTTGTTTTAAATAATTTAACTTTAGAGCTCATAAGAGAGTGGAAATCAAACAAATTCTCAAAACTGAAACATTAATTTTATGGGACAGCCAAGGGAAAGGTTTCTCTGAGTTTCTGGGACGTCCAGGAAACAGGGACGAGTCAAATTTTGCCGGAAATGCATCCCCGGGTAACACTGGAAAAAACTCACATTCAGTTCCTATCTTACAGTTTATCAAATTCAATCTTGTGTGAGAGAGTGTACTGTGCAGCATTTTGTAATCACTAAGCTAGTTCATTTGAAATGATTTTGCCTTTCAGAAGTCATGACTTATCAGACTCAGATATTCTGGAAGCAATATGGACCAAAGGTAACAGGTCTAGAGATTAGGGCATTCTTGAATTGCACCAACTTTTCTCCAGTGACTCTGTCGATCATTGCCTTAACAAAAAAGAAGCTTTAATTACTCTTAAATTTGCCATGAAATCTAATACTCTTTAATTCTGTTCAACTTTTCAGATTGGTGCTTTATGGCAACAATGCACTTTGATATATACCTTTCTTTTACAACAATGGCAAGAAAAGCAAGTGGTTGCATATTCATCTGTTGGTGCAATCAAATAAGATACTTTGTTTTTTATTCTTCAAACCATAATATCATAGACTTTTGGGGATGTGGGATGGGGACACATCCGTACAGGTTTTGGGAACCAGGGATGGGTTTGGTAGGGAAAATTTAAAATAGCAATTGAAAATTTTGTTATAATAATTTGTTCAAGGAAACAACAATTGATCATTAATTACCAAACACAGTTCATTAAAAATGTCGAATATCTTTATATTATTATTATTGTTTTTAAAAATCACCGAGGATTACATTGTAAATTGAATACAATTGGTCAATGCCTTTAATCATCATCCCTAAAGGTTGTCATAAACTCCTGATTGCTGGAACTGTTAGTGCCAGATTCATCTAGGTTAAGCTCCTCCAAATGAGTATCAACCATTTAGATAGGTTCCTCTGAACAGCAGTAGAATTAGGAGCTTCAAACACAAGGCAATTGGCTACTGTGGTTTGTAGTGAATGAGGCCCATGCTTGCTCAACCATAATATTGGGTCCTCTTGTCCCATAATCTCTTTATCCGATTTTTCTTCGTCACGATATCTTCTAAGAGTAACAAATTTAGTACTTAAAAGAATGGTGGCAATACCCTTAGGGCCCGTTTGGTAGCTGGAATTAGAATGTAATTAGTATTTGGAATTCTAGAACAATTTTAATATGCTGTTTGGGTATCACAATAGGAATTGGATATAGAAAAAATGAGAATCTGGTATGCTCGTTTACCCCCGAAAACTCAGATTTGATATTCCATCTCAATAGGTGGAATTGGTGTAATTCTTGTTTTAATTCCAATTTGCCCAAAATGGGCGTTATATAAAAATTAAAATGAAATTTATTTGAGGTCCGGATGACCTATCTTGTTTCCCGCTATGTTCCAACATTAAACACACTTTGCTTTGGTCATTATTTTTGTTGCCTCTGGTTCCTCTGCACAGTCTCTTATTTGTGCTTTGGTAGTTTTTTTGCCGCCTCTCATTGCTCTGCATAGGTTTTCATTTTCTTCTTGTACATACCTTGCGATCAGAGAGACATTTGAGGTGTTGTGTTAAATGATTCATGTGTTAAAGAGGGAATGATTTGGTTTTTGAACTTGAGGCTTGGGTTTGCACTATCAAACTGCCCTTATTTCAATATTGCCCAATTCTGATTTTGAACAATGTCTGAAGGGCTTTCTTGCTGAAAACCAGGGTTCCAACTTTGTTTATAGCAAACAATGAACTCCAGAATAAACACAACATCTCAAGCCTGTTAGCATGAATGTTGATGATACTACTTTGGGGAGTATCTAGAGCATTGGAGAGTATTGACATGTTGCATTCATGATTGTGTTTGTCATTGATGTCAACATAGCACGGTTTCTATAAAGACTGGCTAAGTAGCAGATAGAGATCTTGATGGTATGGATAATGGTTTGATTGTTTGGTGATGCGCAGTGACGGGCATGTTCGGCATAGTGTCCTGATGACGTGGTCAAGTGCGCATAGTCTGAGAAGAAGATGTACAAAAGTTGTACATGATTTACAAAGAAGCAGTTTAGAGACAGAGTATTGGGAAAGCTGTTCCTGGTGTGTGTTGGCTATTTTACATCTGAGATGTGTAGTTAGGCAGTGACAGAGGATAGTCAATTAATGATGTCAGTGAGTGCGCATGTGAGATGTAATGATGAGATGTGCAGTCAGGCAGTGACAAAGGACAGTCAACTGATGATGTTAGCGAGTGCGCAAGCCCTAGTATCGCACATGTGAAGTTTTGTATAGACTGTCATTGTAATTGTAATTAATTAATTATTTTATTATAATTAATTGGGAAAGCCTCAAGGCCGACTCAAGGAATTATTATGAAGATATGGTATAAAGGAAAGATGTTTGCCTTGTTTGAAAAGAAAGCATGAGTGTTGTGATCGTTATTGAAGTGCGAAGTGTGAAAAGGAGTAGAGTGCTTATTGAATGTGTGTAAGCGATCCAAGGGATTATTGGATGCGAGATTTGTGATTTGGTTACAAGATCAGAAGGAGCAGTGGGTCCAGCTGTCTTCCACAACTCCTAACAAGGATTCGAAGTCTCCTAACAAAGACTCATATGTATTGAATGTATTCATAGACTCCTAACAGGGTCCGTCCTCTAACAAGGAATATTTATATTAGTACATCATCTTGTGGTTACCATCCTCATTGGGGTTTTCTCTCTGATCAAGGGTTTCCCTAGTTAACATATATGGTGTTATTGTGTATGAGTATCTTGTTGTGGTTTCAGTTTATATTACTCATATGGTTAAGTTTGTTTAAGGTTGATAATTGTGATATTAGTTGGATAACTGATTCACACCCCCCACCCTAGTTATATTAGTGGACTATATATTCTAACAGAGCCACCATCCATCCTAGCACTTCATCGCTACGTTCACCAAATGCTTGAAATTATTGTTCTTTGCTCTTTTCTCAACTTCAATGGCAAGCCTAGATTTATATCTTTCGGCCTCATACAGTTTGAGTTCAAGGTGGTGATAAGGCCCAAGAGAAGCTATCAGAGGGAGGTTAAACAAACGGTCCCAAATTGAATTCCTTATTCATAATCTGGATTGCAGATTCCAAAATCCCAAAGCCAGCATTCTGAATGCCAATGCTTAATTTATATTCCAGCAACCAAACGGGCCCTTAGTACTTTACATGTTTAGAATTTCTTTAGATGGGAATGATAGAAACTTGAAAATAGTAATTCAAAGATTAGGTAGAGAAAATTTGTTTAAGGAATAACAATTGACCATAAATAAAAATTACCAAACACAATCCATTGAAAATGTTGACTATAAATATATTATTATATCTAAAATGCCTCTGATGATTACATTGAAAATTAAAATACAATTGCCTTTAATAATCATCCCTGAAGGTTGTGGTAAACTCCTCATTAGTGTCATTTGATTTCCACAATCCATTAGTAATATCAGAATTTTTCTGGGATTTGATTGTGTCTGGTTCTTTTAGCATCAACATTTCGGATCACACACAGTGATCCATCATCAGGATGAAGAGACTATTTATTTTTTCTATTCTCTTGCTCTTCATCTTGATGATGGATCACTGTGTGTGATCCAAAATGTTGATGCTAAAAAAACCAGACACAATGAAATTCCTGAAAAATTCTGATGAAACTCCTCATTGCTGGAACTGTTAGTGCTGGATTCATTTAGCTCGAGCTCCTCCAAATGAGTACCCTGCCAACCATATTTATGCTGCTTCATTATCAATTTGTCTTGGCTTCTTTAGCTCTACAACTCATGCGCAGTTGTTAATTCTCCATTTAGTAGGTTGAGATCTTTGTTTTCAACAAATCTTGTTGCTGCTGATTAATTGTTACGAAGTTGAAGATTCATTTATTTATTTCAGTGCCAACTTATCGTGGTGCCTCAAGAGTGTGCACCTTAACATATTCTGGCCATGCTCATACTTCAAAGGTGGTAAGTTTGTCTCATACATGGGTCACAAGCCTCTAGAGTCAAGTGTGTTTGTTGAATCTTCTCACCATGCAACTAGGAAAACATAATAAAATTAAGGAAACTTCTTGAAACAAATTTGCATTTGGAAAAAATTAACGTTATGAAAATTCTTTCTATTAGGATTTCAGAGACACTTTAAGCATATACTTTCCTTATTTAAAATTCCAATCATTGTTTAATCACTATAGAGGATAGTCATCAAATGCCAAAAGATCAATATGTCTCTCTCAATCCATTTGTGCATCTTTTTCATCTTACAATTCAACAAAGCATTTTTTGCTAAACTACCTCATGGTTCAATAATTCTTAGAGAATGTCTCCTACAATCACAAAATTCATATAGAGATCAGCAAATTAGAAAGCTTAGGGGCTCCTATATAAATATCTAGTGTAACACAGAGAATCGCACCTCCCTCCCAAACCTCGAAGTACTCGTCCCCGAGACATCCTTGCACTAGGTACTTAAGTACCCAAGTACCCCCACCTCCGCCATTCCGCAATCATGCTGCCGCTTGGATGGGTATTTTTATTTTTATTTTTGAATGTTACTATCGGGTATGTAATATTGTTACTATGTTGAATGTTCAATGGTTCTAGTTTAATATATTCGAGTATTTTAATTTGATATGTTCTATTGAAACATCATTTCATAATTAGCATTTCAAGTTCTATACGTATACCATACAACACCCCTCCTTGCCTTGTGCACCACTCACTGTCGTCCCTCGTCGTCTCGCAAATGAAGCCCATTTTTCCCCCATCTTGAAAACTAGTCCCTATGTCCCTCCATCCCGATGTAACCCATTACTGGTGTTACACTGTAAATATCTGAATTGATCAAGCATGACTTCATATAGACAAAAATGACCCAATGTACCACATCTCCAATTAAGTATTATGAGTCATTACCATAGTATGATCATTACTAAATCATCCTAGAAGGCATCTCTACCAAAGATACATCTTGCTAGGTAGTTAATATGTTCGAATCGCCATATTATTTCCTAAATTGCTCTTTGTTTTTTGAATACCCTAAAATTTGAGTTATGGATTTGAATATATTTTTGAAATGCGAAGCAGATAATTCTACATGAAGAGATACACTTCAATGGGTAACAATTGTGTCATCCAATAGTAATTTACAATTTGAAGTCATAAAAAGGAGATATATGAGGCATACACTGCTATGTTGTAGGAAATGTCAAGGTCTCTGTCCCTTGGAAATGTCAGAGGTTTTGTGGGCTAGCTTCATTAGTTCCAAATAGCAAATTGCTCTTATTTTTCTTTTTCCTATTGCAAGTAGTCTCCTATATGGTTTATAGCTAGGTCATTCAATAGTTTGGTTGACTTCTTTTTGATATCGATAAAATAGATTTTAAATTAAATTTAGGATACAAACTGTGTCATTCTTATTTTAAGAAGTAAGGTATGGTGTGGTGCAAATGATGGTGGTGACTTTGGGATTAGTTATATGCTAAGTATATAAATATAGTATTAATATATATGCAAAGAATTCAAGAAACTTACAAATACAAGAATTTAAGAGTTAGAAATTGAGAAATATACAAACATACATCATTTGATATTATCACTATCATATGATACTTCACCATTGATCAAGATCCAAGATATTTCAAATGTCAATTAAATAGTTCAAGCCTCAAATTAAAACTTCATAGGCACAAATATTCATGTTCTAGACTCCATGTCCAAACTACAAAATAAAAAATATAGTTCATGATTCAATGTTCACTAATTAGAGTCATAAGGATTCTCAAAAGAATCTGAATCCTCCTCATCTCCAACCGCTGCAAGGTCCATATCATTTGAACCAAGAATGGTTGCACTTGTGCTAGATGCACCATGTGTCATGGACCTATCATCAACATCATCCATCATTACCATCATCCATCATTGTAGTAAGGTAATGAAGTGTTGCATCCAAGTTTGCATACTCAGGGAGTACATCCCAAAGTTTGGCTGCCCATCCATGTATTCGTCATCCTTACGTGACAAAAGACGCAAGTTGGTATGAATGTAGACCAAGTGCTCAACTTGCACTTCATTTTACCCCAACTGGTTGCACTTCATTGAATGGATATAGGAGTATGTACTCCAATTCCTTTCAGCAATAGAAGAACTTGCAGCTTGCATTGTGTTCACAAAATTAATTGAAAAATTAAACATACAAACGAAAAGTAAATGACAATATGACAGATGTTAAACACTATAATGTAGAATACAGGTTGTAATCTAAAACCAAAAATCAAAACTTACTTGTGAGAGGATTTTTATTGCAAGATGTTGTAGATGCTTGTGTGGCTGACTATACATTTACCACCATGTGATTGCCCCCATTTTATTTTGGTGCTTAATTGCAAATGGAGTAAGCCTTGCTGTGGAAGCAAATAAGCTAAACTCCAGCCTCACCCTTTCATGCATGCATCATCTTGGAAGATTCTTGCAAAAGATTTGGAGCAGCCATTAGCAACCTCTTCATCAACATATGGTGCAATTCTGTCTGGCATAGAAAGTACCGCCTTGTTATAATACCTCAAAGATAAAGTATACGCAAGGAGGTGCAATGGGGTACTCATCTTCTACCAATGATGAATAATTATTGCTTCCACTTTATTGCACAAGGCTTGACATTTTGTAGGGTCACTCTCATGTGCTTGTATAGAATGTTTTACCTTCTCAACCATGGTGTCCATGCCATCATACACCTCCTAAGCAAGGTGTATCTATATTGTCAAAGCGAGGCATAGTCATGATGGGCTTGGTGATATCCAATACATATTGCACACGAACCCACTAATGTTCAACCAATATCATATCCCTAATCTTTACGACTCTTTTTGTATTTGAAGTCTTTCATGCACCCTATTGAGGACAAATGACCATTTGGCTCAAAGCATCTTTCACCTTGAGAAGCTGTCTCATAACAATAGTATGAGATGCAAAACAAGTCTCAACAACCTAAGCAAGTTATTAATATGTCAATTGACAATAAAATTATAAATATTAACAAAATTACAAATCCATGAAATTTAATAATTTGCAAAAAAATAAATAAATTTACCTTCAACAACTTCAATTGTGAGTATGTTCTCCAAATGGATTGTGACATGTGGTTAGTCACAAACATTTGTATGTCCTCTCCCTCTGTGTATATTTGCTTCACCCAATCTATTTGAGTGCTAATGTGTTGCATAATCTAGTTAAGGGCGTATAGTGCATGGTGTACAAAAAATATGGTCATACCAACCCTCAACCAAAGCACCAACTCCCTTTCAATTTTTGGCATTGTCTGTAACAACTTGGACCACATTCTCACTACCCACCATATCTATGACCTCAATGAGAATAGAGATGAATTGTGAATCTTTCACCTCCCCTTGACAATCAATTGCCTTTAGAAAGATTGCCCCTTTGGGGGACATTGCAATCACATTAATTAACGGCCTGATTCTTGTATCTTTCCAACCATCTGACACAATTGTCACACTTGAAGTTTTCCAAGAATTTCTAATGGGTTGAAGTGCTTTCTCTATAGAAATGAACCTTTTCATACCCAATACTTGTGTAATCATCTGGTGCTTCTTTGATGGCTCGTACCATTTCCTTCCAATATGGTGATCTTACCAAGTTGAAACGAAGGCCATTAGCATAGAGGCAATGTGCAATGGCTTCATCATCACGGTCTCTTGCCTCCATTTTAAATGCAGAGTGCAATGGGCCTCTTTTCTGGGTAGTTGCAAAATTTTCTACTTAATCCTCCTCTCCCGGTATAGGTACTTGTATGAATGGATTTTTGGAAGATACAATTGGTTCCATTTTAGTGGATGGTTGCATTATGTTCTTTTTTGAGGAAGGAGGTTGATAATAACTTTTTGATCTTTTAACCAAATGATCAACAACCTCTTGTTCTTTTACAAATGAAGCTATTTGTGCATCAGACAACCCCTTCCCATTTGGACCTTTGCACATTCCTAAACCTTTACCAGCAGGCCCCATGAAATGAAGTTTTATCCGAGAATAAGAGCTATTGAAAGGATTTCCTTTGTTACTTTGACAATAATTACAACTCCAAATATAGGAGTCACCATTTGCAACCTCTGATATTCTTGTTGTATGTCTCCATAGAGGAGACCCTAAATCAATTTTGAAATTATCCCCTCCTTGCCTTGCCACTGAACTTTGACCTTGTCCTCCCACTGAACTTTGACTACTAGTGGCAGCCATTCTTGCACAATCCAATGTAGTTTCTTTCTATGATAAGAAATTAAATAAATTTAAATCAATAAAAAAAACTATGAATATCAAGCATACAAGTAAAAAATAATCATACAAAAGCATTCAAATAGATACCCAAACTTTTTTCTCAATTACTTTAAACAAACACTGAAAAAAACTTGAAAAATTTCTTCACAAACTTGTTAAGATTCATCAGAATCTTTAAAAAAATTCATTGGAACACTCAAGAATGGGATAAAATGCTTACCTCTTAGTGTTTTAATGAACTTGTGGAAGCCAACTCTCGCCCTATGATTGTTTCTCTTCGAAAATAATCAAGTTGCCTTGAAAATGCCAAAATGGAAGCTAAATGAGAAGAGCAAACCCAACTGCAAACAATGTGATGGTTGAATGGTTGAAAGGCCTCTATTAGGGCCGTTTTAGGGTTTGGCAATTTTTTTTATTATAAGCCTAAAAAGCACATGTTTTAATTGGACTTTAAGTGGAAAAAGCATTTTTTTTGTTTTTGTTTAGGCTTCTGGATGCATCCGGATGCTTGTAGGTGGTATCTAGGCGGCATCAATAGGGCTTCGCCTCGCCTTTGCGTGCCTATTCACCTCCACCTCCAGCCATTTGACCTGCGAATTGGTATCCTAGGTTATACGACATGATTTTATCATGTTGTTATGTGTTGTGAACTTGTAGATGATGAATCCTCTCCATATGTAGAACAACAAATGCATGTATTAATTTGAAAATAGTTATGTTGTTGAATTGTTCAATCCTAAAGTATTTCGATTGTTATATTGAATTACCTTAGGGTTGTATTGATCAACCCTAAAGTATTTCAAGTTATATTAGATTGTTAGTTCTTTTACCCAAACATTTCCAAATTTATCAATTGTTCATATTGACCCATCTTGTGTGGGCTGATCAATGAATTAAATGACATGCACAGAGATTTCAAATCCAGTTTTTGGGATTGTCTTGGGAAAACAGAAATAGGATTTGATTGGAACCTAAAAATTGACATTTTTAATATCTTGTTAGACTGAAAATAATTATTATCTCTTGTAATGAGTAACCTGCATATTTTTCTTTGAATAATTGTTTTATCCATTAGATTCAATCCCTCATCATGTGGCATAAGAAGGGTTGTCACATTAATGAAGGTGGGTGAGAAGCATTTTTTGCCATCTGAACCTGATATCCAATTATTTAACTGCCTTACATAACATTTTATTTCTTTTTCAAAAAAAATTTTGGCCACCATTTTATGTTTGTGAAGATTACCAAATTCATATTCGACTGTTTTTCATGTATGGCTTGTTTTTTTAAACAGTTTTTTTTTAAAGAGGGTTAAATGCTGTTTACTCAGAGCTATGAACCAGTGAGGTTAGAAATGGGGGACGCATCCTTCTTTAAACATTCATGAATAGCATGCCAATGGGGTTTGAACCTTGATGGAAACAGCAACAGCAACACAACTGAACCATTACACCATGCCAATACTGGCTAATGTGTCTTTTTTTAATTTTATAAGGGAAATAACAGAATTTTTTTATCATGCTTGAGATGCTATGAATAATTTTAATAAAGCATCAAATGCCTTCTTTGACTAATTGATATGCTATGTGGTAATCAATGCACTTTTGTAAAACTAATGCTAATATATAATCACTTTGTTACTATTTTATTATATTATGTGTCAATTTTCTGTAAGGCTTAGAAGAATGCTTGTACATAAAAATATTTATTATCTTCAATATGTCCATTTGTAGACTATAAATATGAATATATTTACCAGTTTCTGTAAGATTTGACTTTGGAGATAGTCATCCAAGATTAGGAGGCTAAAGGAAAACACAGAAATAGTAGATCAAAATGATATAATAATTCTATTTCTCTTCTATTCAATGATGCAACATGCAAAAGATATCCAAGATAGATGCTAAAAAATGAACTACAAGTGAGGATATATAGGGTACACTACCGTGGGTTGTGATTTTTCAAGCAATATGAGATATAGTCGCATACATTCACAACATCTCTTCCAAACTGGGATAGTAAAGTCACATGATGTAAGTACAACCTACCTATGCATATACCTAATTAAGAATGCTTATCATAGTTGCATATAATGCAAGAAAGTAATTAGCTAAAAGCAAAAGTAAAATAATTCACGAACATCTTACCATCTGTGTAGCTTGGATGGGTATGAAATGTGGATAGATGGGTCTCGACAGATTAGGTGACTTTATACCCCCAAGAAGCTATTTACCCACTTGAAAGAAATAAAAATATTAAAATACCATGTGGGGGAAACTCTCCCCAAGAAGAAGAAAGACCATGCAATCCCTCTCTCTGAAATGTGGAATCTCTTGTGCCAATGTTGTGATAAGGAAGTCAAAGAATTGGAGATCAGGTTCAGAACTGAGTACAAGATACTTGAGATAATTATGTTTACTTTAACAATACAACAAGTGAACCATAACTCAAAACATACACTGATATTGTGTGCACAATAATAATGACTTTGTATTACTGATATAAAGTACTATAGAGATTACAAAATCTATCAAATGTCTTGCATGTTACAAAGAGTCTTATTTGATGATGTCTTTGAAAATAAAAATACATCCTTTTATAACAAAGTATTGAGTAACATGGATCGGTTTCTGCAAATGTAATTATACTGCCATTGTTATAGATATGTTCCAAATGCAGATCCCAATCTCTTATAAATATAAGAGTAGGAGACATGTCTCTATGATTAATCATTATTAGTTAATATAAATCAAGATACTCTGCAATTTTACACTCATATATTAATAATCAACATTGTATCTTATGATTAAATCAATCCGACTGTAGCTATATTCTTAACACTCCCTCTTAGCTAGGGAGGATTAGTTATGGAACACAATATGCTCTCAAGCATATGTAGATATATCATCTCAATGTGATATTCCTGGAATGACATATTTACAGATATCAACATAAATCCATCAACAACCATACTTGAAGTGACATGTCTTTTGATGAAATGGCACATCCTAATTACATTGTTTGTCTAGTATTAACAACTTTCAACTTCTTAACACAAACAAATTAACAGCTCCTAAGTGCTCAACCTAATTGTGATCTTTGTAAGTATCTATGCTGGTAATCAAGTGCATATGACATATTCCATCTTGTAGAGTGTGCTAGTGATGATCTTCATCTTGTTCACTATGTGCACTTTGTCCTTTATATCCTCTAAGGCCTGAGGCAGCTTCTGTGAACAATTCTGAGTCTATTGGAGCGGTTTGGCTCCAATTTTTCATGCTTTGGTCTCTGTAAGTAACACTTGAATTTTGTTACGTGACTTATGCATAGAGATCATAAGTGATAGCCTTAAATCGAATTGGGAGATTTTGTGCGTGCAACCTTTAGAATGTATACGAAGAGTCATTAAATGCCTTAATTTGAAATCTTATGTCAACATGACTTTTCTTGAGCTTTGCTACTTTTATTTGGTGCCACATTATTTTATTCATCATCTTTCATATTGAAGAAACACGATGTTTCCCCCCGCAATTCTTGTATACCTTGCTATGTCATCTTTTGGCCTTTGTTCATGATTGATCAAAGAGACTTATCAAGATTGTATTGAAGTATACACAAGTTTTAAGCAATCAACCTGATGTGTGAAGTCTCTCCTTGATTGGCTTTCTTTGCACCATGACTTGTTATCCTGCTATAACTTCAATTTGGTGTAGGCAAAATCTGATGTTTCTTTAATAAGTGCCCTTCATCGTTTTCAATCCTAGCTCAATTTCATTGACAAGACAATAACAATGTCTTCCAGAAAATAGTATTTTGATGTCACTCTCGATTTTGTTGAGGCTCCTTTTGTCTCTCTTCAGTCCTTAATGTCTCTCTTCAGTCCTTAATGTCTCTTCAATGAATGTAAGCTCTTTTGCCTTTATTGATGAGAGAGGAGAGTGTCTTATCAATACTTCCATTCTGGTGTGACTTAACATTTCGATGATCATGAGACATCTTTCTGCTTTCTTCATTCATCACTATTTCTTTGATATTATTGTTTTATTGATGAGAATTTGGTATCGCCTCTCAATAACACATGTTGCATCCTTAGTTCATTGGAGAAACAGATTCTAACACCCCTCAATGACCATCTTGGACATAATCCATTTCTGTGACTAGTAGTGCCCACTATGTTCTCGATGAGACATGCCTTTTTGCTGAGGCCCCCTTTTCCTTTGTTAGGTGTGTGATGTTACATTGATGTCAACATATCTTTCCACGTCTCCTTGACATCCCACTTTTTGGTGTGACATCACTCTTCAGTGAAACATTTTTTTACCTTCATCAGATGTTCAATGCTCTGTCAATGCCAAAGTAGTCGCTGTTTTTTCTTTCGAAGATAGGTCTCCGTACATCTCTTCGATGTTTTTTGCTTGTCAGGGTAACATTGCTTTTGGTGAGACCAATTTTGCGTCCCATCAGTCATCACTGACTCATTGATAAATCTTTCTTATGTTTGGCCCAAAGACACTTTTCAATGCATGGATGAAAAAGGTCTTTGAAATGGACAATGGAGAAAATATGCAATTTCTAGGGTTTCAGTTTTTTATGATAAGACAAGGATGTCTCTTGTTGAACATCTTATTTCATTTTGACAGGACCGTCATCAGTTTCATGTCTCTTGAAAATGACTTCAAAACAATGACTGGGAGGAAGTCTTGACAAAAGGCTGACAATAGTAATTGTATTCTTCCATGGTTATACACACACACATACACGCTATTTTGTAGAGACATGGACTGCCTGCTTGAAATACTTAAAATGGACCATTTTGAATTCAGAATTGAAAATCATAATCTGTGATTGAGACAACTGGGGAGCAACTATCATGAAGGATCAGTTAATATGTGTAAATTTGACAAGAGAGCAATGACTAGTGTTTTTTTTTGGAATTTTGGATTAAGTTTGAGAAAAGGAAACTATTCTATATGCCATGGAAGTGCTTGCATTTTTCATAAACAATTTAAAACAAATTACATAGGAACAATAAACGTCACAAGATTCTAATACTGAAAAGCAAATCTAACGAACATAGCAACAATAAACTTTGCAAGATTCTAATATTGAAAAGTAAATCTGTTTGCCTTAAAGATTTTCAACTATGTGAACATTAAATATATTGATAGTTGATACACATTGAAAAAGGGAAAGAGAACTTACAGAGCAATACAAAGAAAAGAAAAGAAAGCTGCCATGGTATCTTGACTTTAACTTCAAACAGGGGGGAAAGTATCATTGGGGTGTTTATCTGCCCGACCATGGATCCCTACTGATCCTCCCTTGCACTTTTTTTTGAAGTGAGCCCGGTCCTCTGCAATGGCTGAGGTTTATCTAGGACAAGTCTTTTAGGAAAAACTGGCGTAAGAATCCTACAACTTAGTCAGTCATACCCTCAGTTCCTTCTGTTCTGGTATGACACCTGACTGCAGATGTGTCTAGAATTCTGAAGGCTAACTGGCACTGAACTAGTGCACCCTGGCCAAGGATTTCACTTCTTTCAGATATCGACAACACATTAAAGTTCTTTCTCTGGTTATTCTACACCCTTACAAAATTTGAAAGGACAGATCTGAACGTTTATATGCTACTAGGTAAGTGAACTGGTCAATTAAATTTATAACTAGGATAAAGGTAAGTGTTTCAACTTCAAGCATCATTTGAGTGTTCAATCCTTCTGTATGTTTATTCTCTGCTGTAGCCAAAGAAAAGCACTTGTTATCTTTAGTTTTGAGAAGAAAAGGAGGGCTGGTATTCATGTTGAGGATTATCTAGCTCCTGGTCCAAGAATAAAGATTAAGCAAATCTGAGATAAATGAGTGGCAGGAAACTACACTCATAACTCTGCAATTTTACCAAATGGAAAAAAGAGATGAAGTAAGATCTATTCTTAAATGTTTATCCATATGTGGCTATGAGGTAGAAGCGATGCTTTCATGATTGTCTTAACACAAAACCAGAATAGTAGATTTCTTTCTTTCTTTGATAACGGAAACTACAAGAATTAAAGACAACACCATTCTACAAGATCCTTTGCAGATTTCTTTCTTCTTTGATAGCAAAAACTAAAAGAATTAAATACAATACTATTCGACAAGATTCTTTGCAGGGCACATTTATAATATCAGGAATGATTCTGGAATTAAAGAAGTGATAGAAGGATTACATGCTTGCAAGTGTTGAGAATAAATAAGTAGGAGTCTGGTCAAGCCATAGCCTGTTTAATGTTTGCCCAGGTTAATTGAGAATACTCGAGCTCTTTACAAGCTGCAGTTCTTATCCTTTACTCAAGCTTCCTTATCCTCAACATGGGTTGGCCTCCATGCGACTCCAGCAATAACAGAGAATACTAACTCCCTGAAACATCTAATCAAAACTAGGATAAAATCTCCCATGAAGAAAACTAAATGATTCCACTTCTATTGTTTTCCGTCCACCCTTCTGAGGAAAATCTTGAATTGATATGTAAAAGAGTTTCCTAAAGCTGTTTATAAAAACTCCATCTCTTCTTGCCACCCCAAAAGAATGATTTTTGTCTCTGCCGTCTAAGGGGAGACATGGTGCTATGATCCACCATCACCCTTGTTGTGCAGAAATGAGAGGAGAAATATCCAAACTAAATGGTTCTCCCTGAAATTTAACACGTTTTAAATGTTATAATGCTTGAATGCTTTCCCCCACCATTAGATTAATCATCCCATCAGGTGACATAAGTCGGATTCTAATGTTGTCACCCAAGAATAATACAAGATATGGGGTGCCGACATCAAGGTGAGATAATCAATTAATTGATTGTTTTCAAATGGAACTAATGTCCTCACCAAGGGGGTAGAGACATGGAGAAGAAAAGATTAGCATCACTATGATTTCCAAAGTTTAGAATTCTTCCAATAGTAAAGTTAGGTATATGAATATAAGAAAACATTTATATATATCCACCACATTCTAACCTACGTTCCGTTCTGTTATACACGTGATTAATCACGGCTAACACCTTGCATGCACTTAAACACTTGTACAGGGATACATAATAACATAGGTAAATTCACATTGTGGAGACATATATTTTTGTTGGCAATTTGTCTAGTTTACTCAGTATGATGTTGCCATTTAAATGGCAACATATAATCAGAATTGAGGGAGCACATCTTAAGGATGAAGTTTTGGGTTGAAGACTTAGAAAATTGTCAAAGTACAACAAAGTTTATCTGTTAGCACAGGTACTGTTTTGATCAGCGCAGTTCACAGAGGTATTTCTGGCACGTGCACACTTACTTGGAGGAAGTACAATATGTAAGGATGACGTATGCATGTGCACAAGATAGTACAGACACTACAGATAAAGTTATGATAGTTTTTCCAGAGACAGATTTGTAAAGATAAAACAGAGTAAAGACAAGGAGATGAGTATTTTGGGTTAAAGGTATTATTTTGTTTACCAAAATAATTACTTAACTAATTAGGGATGGCATCCTAGATATTAACCCTAAGTGGGCAAGACCTAATTTTGTATTTTGGCAAGTGTGTAATGTGATGAAGGCCAACAGTTTAAAGAAATAAGGTATAAAGGAAAAGATTTTGAATATGAAGTTGAGTGCATTTTGAAGTGAGTATAATGCAATGTTTGAGATGCAAATTCTGATGTATGATTAGAGCAGTGTGAATTGTGATCAAGTTTTGTGAAGAGCAGCAAAGGCAAATATCAAATATTGAAGATATCAACAAATTATGCAGAGGTTTTTGTATCTATTCTTTGTATACTGAATTTTAATGTATATTGCATGTTTGAGCAGTGGGTTCATCTTGCATACATTTGTAAATTGTAATATCAACTCCTAATAGAGTTGAGACAACTCCTAACAAGGCCTAGTCCTCTAACAAGGACTGAGACACTATACGGATGTAATAGACTTCTAATAGGGTCAATATCTTTCATAAGATACTTTTGATTAGTGGATCATTTTGTGGGTACCATCCCCACCAAGGTTTTCCCTTGGCCAGGGCTTCCCTAGTTAACAAAATATGGTGTTATGCGTTGCGTTACTTTTTGGTTTTGTTTATCGTTCAATATAATCAGTTCACTTTCTTATGTAAGTTATAAGTTTGTTAATGATATCCATAATTGGGCAAAAGTTTGGGAAATACGGATTCACCCCCACTTCGGTATTTCCTATTTCTAACAATATTTGCTTGTTTATATACCTACTACACATTCTGAGTTAAAGGTGAACTTGATCAAGGATAAACAAAGAGGTTACGGAGACCATACTAGAAATTTTAGTGTAGGAAATAAGTTATCCGAGTCAGGTGCAAGTCAGTTCTTACTATCCTTATGTCTGAGAGGTAATGAACGACACTTCTTCGAGCCTACCAGGTTGCAGTATTCCTTGTTTAGTATGGCTTACTAGTATCTGAAGACCTTGTCGTCGATATTCATACCTCATCCCTCTCTCTCAGTGATACTTCCCCCCTTGTTCTGGGAACTTGTGTTGGTCCTGCAACCACTCGTCAAATGACAGTGGGCAGTTTGCTATTATATTATGGTAAATTAATATACATAGTGCAAAAATAATAATTAAATCTACTAGGCTTGATTAACCATAAATGACATCTTATCATTAAATGAAATTCTTTATTAAACATCATTACAAATAAGAAGTATCTAAAATCACGAATTAATTCATGTGAAACTCGTCTAGATCATGATTCATACAACCATTAACTTAAATTAAGACCAAAAGGGCACAACCCGCAAAACCACTGTTTAATGTAAAGCCAAAATCATTTAGGGCACAGTTTACAAAACCACTGTTTAATCTAAACCCTTTAACCATCTAGGGCACAATGTTTAAAACCACTGTTTAATGTAGAGCATCCCGGAGGGCTGGGACAGATCAATGATCTATATGGAGAGTAGTGGGAAAATTATAGAACTAGTATGAACAGAAGTGAGAAAATTTCTATGTTTTGAGAAGCAATATTAGAAACAGTCTCATTTTGTGAAGTGCTAACATACTATTTGTATAATTATTTGAATTAAATTGAGAATACAAAACATTTCTATGAAACTTTTAATCCCAAAACTGGTTTTCATCCTTGGGGAATGAGCTTTTGGAGTCCTGCAGTTGAGATTGAAATGGAGAGTTCAGCCAAAATTAGAGATGTTTCCAAATTTATAAAATGGTTTTTGCATCAAAACTTCTAAAAGTTTTTTCCAATCTAATGTGTTTTATATTATATTATTTTGTTTTCCTAATTCATGGTGGTTCCAATTTGTATCTATTTGATCTGAATTCTCTACAGAACAATACTCAAATCTTTTACTGAACAAGGATGCTTGATGTACTGTGTACCAACTTTCCAAGGTTCCTGGTTTCAACATTCGACACTATCAAATTTTAAAGTTCAAATGAGATTTGAAGGCAAATTACTTCTTATTTCTGAAGACAACTTTTTCTTCTAAATTGAAAAATATAAAATATATACATATAACCAGCAGCAGCTGTTATGCTTCTAAGAAGACATCTGTCAGAACTTCAAAGCCAGGAATTCATCTAAAGAAACTGTCAGTTTGATAATGATCCATAAAGTTTGCAGAAGACACTGAATTGAGGTTTCTGAGTTTGCAGCACATCGCCACTAATAAACAAAATGTCGAGTACTTAAAATGCCGAGTACTCATCAATAAGAATGCTCAAGGCCATCAGCAGCTTGAAGAAGGAGCTTTTAAAATGAAGAATGGCAAGGCGAATTTTGGAAACTTGGAAATATATTGTGGCTATTTTACAAACTCTGCTCATTCTTATCAATTTTGATACTATAAATATGACAAACAAAGGATGCAAGAAAATGCACAAAAGATATTTTAGAAACTGTAACAGCTGCAACTTACCATACAAATTTCTACAATGCAGCAGCATTGAATAACTCTGCCAGTTAGCAAACAGTAACTATGCACTCTGGATAATGAAAACATGTGCTGTTTTGCATGCCAGATAAAGGTAATGTTTCAGATTTACATTATGCAAGTTGCCATAAATTTTTGACAAAATAGTGCTTTGGGTAGTAAATCTCGTTTCTAGCATTTAAAATTTCAAACCTATTGGTAATTGATTTTTTTTTTTTTTTTTGAGAGAGGCTGAAGCCAAGATTAATTATTATGTATTATTATTTCATTAAGCATGGGTAGATTCGAATCCAAGACCTCTTCGATAAGAGGCTCACAATTTACCGTTGTGTTGTAGGCTCTTGCCTTATTGGTAATTGATTTTTATTATTTACAGAGACAATCCTAAATTTAAACCCTTTATATCTCTATTTATCCATGATCAAACCACAAATTTGCAGGAATATTGATCAGTATAACATTTGGCCCGACATGTGCCCGAGACTTAACTTTTTTATTTAATATTAATCTATTTCATGGTATTGTAAATTACATGAAAAGTCTAAAGAGTCAAAGATATGATTAGGATAAACCAAAAAGCAAGTTAAAAAATACAAAAAAAAACTGCCACAAGTCCCAAAATTCTTTACAAATTCTCCCTGGGTTGGGTAGGCTGAACCCATAGGTTGTGGGCCAGACCCCATCTGAATCCACATGGTACTGGATCCAAATCTGGATTTCGGATGAACCAGACCGGGACCCAGGCTTAACAGTGAAGAACCTGGTACCTTAGGTTTTCTTGGATGAATGTATGGTACCGGCATTAGCAATAAGTAGTTTTATACTCCCACATGAGCAAGTGAATGGAATTGTCAACTCTTTGTATGACACCCTTGGGTCATTTTTGGATTAGACAATTGTCATGTCCAGAAAGGTAGTGGTGGTATGCTCCTTTATTAGATGCTAGTTTCAATTCAATGCTCAATAGCACACAGATAGTTGTGAAAAGGTGCTATTTCTTGTTGCCAATGATATTAGATGGAGCTGTGACCCTAGCACATTTTGACTGTAAAATTTGTCCAGGCCCCAAATAGCCTCATCCCAATATGTCTTAATTAATTAGGGATTTTTACTCAGTACGCTTAGGTCCTTTGTTAATGGTTCTAAATGTTAGATGAAATTAATGACATCCTCATGGTAGCTTAAGATTGGGTGCTACATCTAATCTTATTTATTGTTTTTCTGTTTTTTTTGAATCCAATAACTTATGGATTGTAAACAATATCTTTCAAGTGTTTCTTTCTCCATATCCAGGGATTGCGGATATTAAACTGGTTCTTTTAGTTCTTGAATAGTGTTCATCCAATTGGTATCCTCCAACCTATCGTAGATATTTGGTAGGGTATAGAGTTCAAAAAATGATTGGCACTGCCTGACGGAATTCACTTTGGGAAGTGAGTTACAGTTAGTGATCCTGATGCTAGAGGAGTTTTTAACAATGTAAACATTTTTTCCTGTTGTAGGCATCGGTTTCGTCCTTCGGCTGTTGTTAGTATAATGAATCAAGATTTGGTTTGATTTCTTTAGTAAGATCTTTGTATATTATCTAATGGAATAATGCCATGGACATTTATCTGGTGGGATGGATGTTCAGGACTTCAACTTACCTACTCATTGGCCTTGATGGATTAGAGGTTTCCACACCCTTACTGTTCTAATTTTCCTCACTGATGGTTTTGAAAATGTGGGGACATCCCTGTGGCGGCTTAAGATGATGCTCACAACAATTGTCCATTTTATCTGTATACTTTATGGGGACATTATTCATCTTGAGATTGTAAAGACTCTCTTCTAGTTCATATTTTTTCCATGCATAATGATCTCATAAATATAAGGTTGGTTGATAAGTGCTTATAAGCAGGGAAGACATGACTTTTGCTCCCAATTTGTTTCCTCCTCGTCATGCTGAATACCTGTCCACAATTATGGATTTTTGCACATAAGTTTTCTCATAATTCTTTCATAAGGCTCGAACATTCGATTGCATACACAGTTCAGAAATGAGGGGGTATATACTATTTAGGAGTCTACAAAATCCTCATGGTTATAAGTGTTGTTGGTTTCAAGTTTGATTGATATAACTTGATATGCCATGTCCTCACAACACAATATCTCATGCATTTAACAGGAAGGTAACGAGAGATCTCTTTCTTGTGCATTAATTGTCTTCGTATTCTTGGTCTGTCTCAAGCAATTTTTGAATGGCTGTAGTGATGATAGGTTAATATTGCTTTCAACAACATTAGAGGATCTTTACCTTGTTGTACCCATCGGTTTCTTTCTCTTTGTATTTGTTGATATAGTGGAATCTAGTTTTGATTTGGTTCTCACCTTAAGATCGATGTGTATGTTCTTATATGGGATCATGTCATGGCCATTGATTGTGGGGTGGTGGAGTAAGGTTCTTGAAAATGCTAGTTGTCAAGCTTTGTTTGTTGGCGAAGTTTTGTTTTAACTTACCCTTACATGGCAATGTGCCTTATGAATTTGTTACTATTTGGACCTTTAAAGACTGATCAGCAAAAATTGCTGGCTTTTTCATATTTTGGCTCATCCATAAATATTCCAGAATGTTCGTCTTTTGGGGATTTTTGGATTTGAGCTCCTACATTGAGTCATCAATCCAAAATTGGCCACTATAAAACAATCCATTAATTCGTCCAACTCTATTCACAACCATTAAAACATCACTTGCGACCAAGAGTGGTGGGACGACAATGTGTCATCTAGATGGCAAACAAAAGGATGATGGCAGGGGAGGTGGGATTAAAAGTTAAAAACTCCTCCATCCTTGACCAAGATGTATTATATTTGCTAATGGATGCTGTCAATTGACCTTGCTCTACTCCATGATTGGCTAACAAGCCTGTTGCAGAGTTTGTCTTTGAAAGACAATGCAAATTACTATTTCCTTAAAGTGCTCACTCTGGATACTATATGAGATGCAATTTCATTAGAAGTCTTTGTGAAGCCCACTAACCACTGTTGGGAATGATATTCCACTAAGTTACCATATTCGCACAATCCTTGCCAAAGTTGCGAGTTGATTCACATTAAAGTTGAAGTCGGTTTGTATTTGGTGCAAGTTCAAATTTTATCTGAGGAATTTGCTCTTAATTTGATGAAAAGGACTGCGGATGGATTTCAATGCATTTTGAATGAATTTTGAAAAAGTCATGCCGATGTGAGCCCAAGGCAAATTTGGATCAATTTGGGCGAATGTCAAATGAATTTGGGTTAATGTTGGGTTTTCTTGAATTTTTTGGCTTTTCATTTAACCTTGTTAACATTTTCTTCCCAATCGAAACCTAAAAAGTGAACCAATGTGCTATTTTTTGTCTCTTACGACATTTTCTTTGGTTCGTTCTCACACAACAATTTTTTAGAAATACACGACGTTGTTTGACAAAAAACGACGTAGGCAACCGTTTTACCTCATACGACAAGTATTTTCCCTCACACAACGTGGTCTTCTAGCAGCAACTGGGTCTAGATTACAATGTGGTATTTTACCTCATACTCTTCTGTGATTTTCTTTCTTATTCATAATGCTCTTATTTATGATTTCTAACTTATGTATAATGGTCCTATTTACGCTTTCTTGCTTATGAATAATCAATAATGTGAATGAATAAGATTATAATGCGATTTTTTATTTGAAGAAAAACTACAATATTGTGCAACTCTTATATGTTTTCTATAAACAATCATGGCAGGGATAATAAGGGAAAACAAGGAGGCAGAAACTGTCATGAGGCCATCTTTTAAGTACACCACTTCATGGTGCTGACAGTGTAATGTCCCCTCTTTAACAATCATCAGCTATGTTGATGCTAGTCTAGTTTTACATTGGTCTCAGGAGCTAGCGAAGACTTCAGAGGGATCTTGGAGTGATTTGGCTTATTCATCCCTAGTTTGATATATTATTAAATTAGCATTTAAATTAAATGTTAAAATATTAAAGTGTTGCTTTAATATTATTAATATTGGGTTGTGTGGGGGATGCCCAAGGGAGACATAAGATGTTATTTATTTTATTTTATTTTAATCCCACATTGCTTGTGAAAAGTGGGCCAACCCTACAAAGTGGAATAAAAAGAGAGCTTGAGGGCATTGTTCGGGCATTGGATTGGATGAGAAGAAGAATTCAAGTACGTGCAGTTTGCAGGTTGTGTTGGGCATCTGGGGATGTCCTCATTTGTATCACTCTAGACATCAATCCTTGGGATTGGTCTTTGGAGTCTATGCTTTCAGCTGTGTACTGTAGCAGCCGCGCCACTGTAGCAATCGTGTACTGTAGCAACCGCGTCCTGTAGCAGCTGTGCCATTGTAGCAGCCACATACTGTTTGTCGCAGATCAATGTGATGGCCAAACGATCAACTATTTGATGTAAACAATGTTTATTCCGGTCTATTGTTGGAGTATTTAGTGAGTGAGTATGGCACTTGTTTATTCATTTGGGAATCAATATAAATATAGTGTGCTGGTTATTTCTGTGATGTATGTTTATGCTTTCATTCCTATATTCATTTTACATGCCAAACACAACACAATACAGACAAACCATTTCAGAGCCATACGGGTTGTAGCACATGATGGGAAATTAGGGACTGCAAGCCAAGTGTTTGAAGAAATTACCATATAGCTGGGAATACTTTGTAAACAGATTTGGGGGTATCCATTACAGACAGGTTCTCATATAATGCCAAGTAGGTGCCAGGAGTGCCCAACCCTTGGGCCTAGAAGGGGGAAGGATGTTCTAGACACCCTATTGAAGTTTTCTCAAACCCTTACCTTGGTTAATCATTGGACTCTAATCATAAGGAGGAGGATAAGGGTGGCAATGGAAGAGGGGAACAGCTATGAAACTCGTCACTAGCTAAACCCCCTCAAATGGATGGCAAGAGCCACATGATAGCCAAAAGGGACATCCACTTTAGGGCCTAGGGCAGAGGATTGCAAGCAGTTATGGAATTCCTCACAAGGTCCACACTGTCATATGGATGGCAAGGAGCCACATGATGGTGGGCCCAATGTAAAGGACTGTAAAGGATTGCTTAAGGCACCCTAATATGCCCCTTATCTTAACCTGCTAATGGTTGAGTTCCATCAATAAATTAAATGTTATAATTAATTAACTCCCCTAACACTAGTTAAAATGATCTATACTTATAATGTCTCTAATGAGGAAGATCTTCTTTGGATTATGATTTTCTAGCATGTTGCATGATCTCAACCAAGTACAAGATGTTACTATAATCCTATTCTACTTCTTTGTTCTACTTGGAATTTGTGATTGAGGGCAAAATTGGGCATCTACAAAAAGGGGACATTACAGAGAGGCAATCTTGAGCATGCTTGAAAGAGGAGACAATCGAAAGGAAGAATAGTTGAGACTAGTTGATTTGAAAGCCATGAAAGGTACATATCCCTTGTGAAAGAGGCAGGTTCAAAGTGCAAAAGAGATGAGGGTGACAGAGTAACCAATATGACAGTCATTAAGATATCATGAGGTAGAATGACATGAAGCATGTAGAACCAATAGTCATGACAGTAGCGAGGAGACCCAAGAGGTGTACTTTAAAAGGACAGTGTTAGGACAATTTTGGTATGGGGACTATGATTATAACAGTCAATGGGTTCTAATGAGACAGAAATAATGTGCGAGCATATAGGTTCTACTTACAAGTGCATTGTTATTTCATGATAAGTTGTATATGATGCTGAGAAAGGAAGTAGTATTAAAAAGATACAGTACGGAAAGGAAAGCATAATGTGAAAAGAACGAGGTAAATGAGTTATGCTTGACCAAACGACTGTCATATAGATCACAGGGTGTTGAGAGGAAATCATGGCATGAAAAAATCCAAGAGATACACTCTATGGCAGCCAAAAGGCACATGAAGACAAGGAATGCAGTCATAACTCATAAAAGGATGACAGCGGTGAACCTAAAGGATTCTCATAAAGCAAAGGCACACCTGCTGTAGCAGTTACCATAGAAGGAATGTCAATAAAGATATAGTTTTGACAGTCTTATAGAATAGAAAAGGTATCAGTCATTAAAAAGACCATTCTATCAACTTTCAAGTTTGATCAGGGTGAGTAGAGGACAACAGGGTTTTTTCCCCAAACAAGGTCACCAGTCTTTGAAGACACCACTCTCAGTTTCATGACTCCAGCATGACTTTTTGACATGTAAAAAGACTAGCCAGTGGTAGAAAACTCATGGAAGTACAGTTGCAGGCCATCAAAGACCAGTATAAAGTAGTGTGAAGGCCTTAAATGGCCCGATTACTTTCCATTCGCCCAACAGATTTTTCCAACCTTCAAAACCTTGAATAACATGCCCAATAACCATGGGAAGAAGTGGAATACAGTTTTTAGGATTAAAGATCATGTGTTGGGCAGGTAAAGAGAATATAGGGCTGGTTGATTACTTTTTGAAATGATTGAGGTGTCTGAGAAGCAATTTTGACCCAGTTAGAAGTTAGAGCCATTTGAGGGCATCTAGGACCCAACTGAGGGACTATATCAATTGACGGGTCAAAGTAAGAGTCTTTTCTTCGTGACACCACTACTTTGGAGCATTTTAAGGGCCACAAAAGTAGCAATACGTCAGCTGGATGTCCAAGGAAGATTTGACCAGGCAAGTAATGTAACATATCATTTTCTTTCTCAAACACGTGCCTTTCTTGTAGCAAGCTGTTGCACAGCATTAGGCTTATTTTTCAAATTAGTTCTTCCATTTTGGATAAAGCATAGTAACCTGAAAGAAGGTTCTTTCACATCTACCTTATATTGTAATTCAGTTTCAGACCGAGAGGCACACATTTCAGATTTGTATAGCTGTTGTAACTTGCAAACACCTTTTATCAATGAAATTAAGATTTTTAACCTCCTTAAGAGCTGTTACATTATAAAAGTTTTTTCAAGATGGTTCAATGTAATCTTTTAATGATGTTTTTTCCTTGATTTGTCTGTGGCCTCATCTTCATTGACTTCATGTAGAAAGAGTTTTGTTCATGCAGTTTATGACTTGTGTTAACCAGCTAGGGATAGAATTATAGTCGTGTTAACAAGTTAGGGATGGTATGAAAGTTGGGACAACTCTTCTAGCTCCTTATCTTATGCTTAGTACTTCCAACCTAGTTATAAAATAATTTCACGACGAACATTTGAAATTCTGAGTTGTGTATATTTTGGTTTGAGAAGATGTTGGTCATGTTGTGTGTCCAAAATGATGGTAAGGTCCTCAAGCCATTTTGATGCATCACCTTTTTAGTCTTGGCTTCATTTCATATTTTTTCCATCGTGTTTCCAAGTATGCAGCAGCACCACAAGCTAGATTAAGCGAGCTCCAAGGAAATCAGTTCTCTGTGCAGAGGTTGGTCTTTTGAAGCATCAAAGATTACATGCTATGGGACCAACCAAAGTTTCAGTAAGTGGTTGAGATGAGAGCTCATGTAATAATCCCAACCAGGTATAACTCCTTCAAACACCAAAATCTTTATACTTCAGTTGTTTGACATTTCGTCAAACACTTTGCAAGCAAGCTCTGATACCACTGTAATGGCCCTCCTCAAATCTGCTCTCAAAAAAATGTTGATGAAAGCTCAAGGAATTTCATCAAACAATTCACATGCAAGGGATGTATGACTGATATAGTATTTTCAGCTGGCTTTAAATGACGTTTTTTTCAATTTGCATCAATGAGAATCTTGTGCTAGAAGACTCCAAATGGACTACACAATGACCTAACGTGAGTGTGCTACTAATTTTGACAATATTCAGTGCATATATATGATCTAAGTATGAGAAATGAACACCTACAGCCAATTGGCATTTTTACAAACAGTTGGTATGCAAACTAACTAGCTGATAAATAATGATATTGAATTGCTTAAATGACACCAGCAACTATTATCTTCTTAATTTGCAATGAAATTTCTAATACAATGCTCATGAAATATGGCCAAGACTTTTGGCATTTACATGGATTACAAAATGATAATGCTGGTATAATGCACACTTACAGCTGAAACTTATAACACCTAAGAAAGCAATAGTAATAAAGGAACTTTGTTGTAGATGGCTGTAATAATTTTCCTTCAATGCTGCCCTTTCTGCTTTGCTTTTTCGAACTGCTTTTTCGGCTCTGTTTTTTGAACTGCTTTTTCCGCCTACTTTTTTGGTTCCGCTTTTTTCGGACTGCTTTTTCGCATCTTCTTTTTCAGACTACTACCATGTTGAATCTCAAGACCATATCTTTCAATGGCGTCAAGATTTCCAGCTTGAAGGGATTTCATCCTTCAAACTATTGAGACATAATCTCCAGAAAATTTTCCAATTTCTTTGATATTTCCAACCATACTTAAAAGAAGCTCTTCCATTTCTTTTATAGTGTTCTCACAAGGGCTCCATCCTTCGTTTTTTCAATGTGGGATAAAACATAACTTCCTTTATGTAACTTATATCTCCAATGTGTTATAAAATAAAGGGGACTCTTTTAATTTAAATATTTCCCACAAACTATAGTCTATGTATTAATAAAGTTAAATATTTAAATTTAACTTTATAAAATAGCTTTATCAATGCATAACAAATCTTATCAGTGATAAACAAGTCTTCTTGTCGATTTTAAACAATTACCATCGACATACCGTTGCCATTGGATGTCCGCCCATGCCCAAGATGACTTACTATAAATAGTAAGTATGCCCAAAGTTGCCTCAAAACCCCTCAGAAAGATCTGCAACTGAAACTATCTAGGCCAAATGGCCTCTAAGTCCCTTTAATGTCTTGGTTAGCTTACGGGACCGTGGGGAAATAGGCTAACGACAACATCATGCTATGAATGCTAAAAAGGGGACATTATAGTCCGCCTTTCCCAAAATTGCTTGTCCCCAAGCAACGGTCGAACAACAACCCAATCAGTCCACCTGGATCTCAAATGTAGTCATGAACTATATTGTTGTCAGTCAACATAGGCTCTTGCAACAACCTTTGAAAATTAACCAAGAGGAATCCATAATCAAATTGGCGAATACAACTCACCCAAACTCCAAAGTCAGGAACCCATGAGAAACAAGCTCTCGAAATATCAGAACCCAAGTAGAGTAGATAATCAAAATTGCCAACATAGTAAATACCATCAACACATCCCACTAGCCTATGTGGAATGTACAATACAATTCTGCAACAACGATGAATACTCCCGCATGAAACTGCACCAAATACAGAGAATCCACACATTGCACACCTACTGCAATTATCACAACTTTGCAGATCACCGGTCACTGTCTCATAACCATAACACCCATGCATTGCTGATGGTGAATAATCATTACACAGTAGATAGCAAAAACGAGAGCCCAAACCAAACCTGTCTGCCATCAACTCCTCAACACATGGATCAAAAGCAAACCAATGAACATATCCTACAGTATAATGCCGGTAAAAAGAACCAATCCCAGTCAAAGACTCATCCTGCAGACGTGATACAACCAACTGTGACTGATCATCAGCTAAGTCAGAGGATGATATAGCCAAGAGTGCAGAAACAACATCACTAGTCTCTGTGCCCTCCAAGTCAAACATATCACAATGCTCAGCTGCAGCCCCCAACTCAGTTAAACCTGCCTCCAGTGGAAACGGACCAAATATACCAATACTGGTGTCGTGGACAGATATATCCTCATCTCCACTACCTCTATCAACCTCGACCATGGACATCTGCGGATCACCAGACACCATAGCTTGTGACTGTACAGAATCTGGTAAAGATTGCAGTCGCTCTAACTCCATGGTCACCTTAGCCAAATGAAACTGTGACTCCTCGAAAGCCAACTGTGTACTCTCAAGAATCTCAGAAATCATTTCGAGCTGCTGAGTAAGCTCACTCACCTCATCTCCCTTGGCCAATAATGCTTCGTATGCTATACTCCCCCACTCCATAAGATAATCTCTGTCGGCTACCAACTGCATATAATTCTGTCTCAGAATCCGAATAACCTCCCATAAAGAGTGGATTTCTGTCAAGGAAAGATAATTGCCTCCTTGCTCATCACTAGTAGGAGAACCCCATCCATAAACTGCTAACAACTAACGAGCAACGTCGAAATTCTGGCAAGCGATAGCAATGTCTCGCTTACCAACTCTCAACTGACTAGACACATGATGGCACTGGCTAGACTGTCTCCTACAAACCTCCTCTAACGCACTGTCTAAAGGAGTATCCTCAAAGTCACTGGTCTCTAGAGTATTACCATCCATATCCTGCGAATCAACTCCAAAGCTCATATCAACATACGGAGTATCAAAGTCTGTAGCACTACTGTCCAACTCCTCTGTACCAAAAGAAACTGTCAAGGAAACTAAGTCTTCAAAACTGCCCACTGCATCCTCCTAGATGTCATCAATGCCAATATGATCCTGGGATTCATCTGTACACACTGCCAAATATGAAAGATTATCAACACATTCCAGCAAGAATGGTCGACTGGATATATGAACAAATCCCAACACCGGTGTATAAAAACTAATACCAACATTGGACAAGCTGTTGGCACAAGAAAAGAAAACACCGTGCAATCTGCTAATCAAATCCATGATAGCACCCAAACAATCACTGCTACCAAAAAGTGTTAAAGATCTCCAGTCAACTGAATCCCAAACGCCAATATAACAATCTCGAGTCTATATCCGTAAACTAGAATCAATTGGTAACTCAAGCAAACTCCTCACCTGAGTAATATGATCAATACCAACTAACTCCACATACTTGTTTGACATTGTCCCTGTATCCTGGATGTGAATGCAAGATGAACTCGCAACATTATCAACAACCACATATAATTTACGTGCCGCAAAAAGATGAGTATCAGGAGTGCAAGATGAAACTAAACTCAACTCCATGCCATGCTTATCCCCATGTCTCTCACAGTCCTGTAATGCCAATGGAGTATTCACCAAAGAAGCTCGAGTGTCCTCAAGCTTGCGAGAAAGCCTGTCAACTTCCTCCTTCTTCCTCCTCAAGGCATTTGAATAGTCTCCGACAAAGCTAAGAAGATGGTCCCGATCTGATAGAAGATGTAAATAACTCAACTTCATCGTTCCCATTCCTTCCCTAATCGCCTGTAAGTCAACACAAGAAGAACCTGTTGTGACTCCTTTCTGTCTCTCCTGCAGTTGAATCATCCAAATGTGATTCTCAATCAATCCATGCATCCTGTCATGATGAGATAAAGCCGCGACAATATCCTTGTCCCTTGTCTTCAGTTGGCTTGCCAAACCAAGTGAAGAGCTACTAGCCTCTATCTCATATGAAGAAGCATCCAACTGTGCCTGATACTCATTTTCTGCAAAGTCCTGAATGCTCACTTTTTGATCAACTGTACTATCCTCAAACATGACAGTATCCTCAACTGCTGTAACTTCATCCAGCCCAATTGTACTGTAATCACTATCTGTGTCAATCACGCAATCCGATGTGCTTGTGATATCACCTTCTGATGCAACTGGCTCAACCTGCACAACATCTGTAACCCCTTCTGCTTGTGAAGATGATGCAGATAAACCATTACTTGAAAATATGCTAATGTCTCCTTGTATCAAATCCGCATGTCTGTTAAACTCCTCATACAAGTTTCTGCTTGTCATAGGGAAGGTACGATCCTTAGGCCTATCAATCAGGCTCTTTAACCACGTACATGCCATAGGTGACAAATTCCTCTCTTTTGTCCAAACATACCACAAGTCATCTGCCAAAAGTTTAGAAATTTCATCCTCCCCCTCAAACAAGATTGTGAACATGATGGAGTGCATTGATGCCAATACTCTGTTGGGATGTAACTCGTCCATAATATTCCAAAATGGATTAAACATCCTGCGAATGTCACTAATACAACCAATTGCCAGCATAATATTTTCAAATCTACACCTTGCAAATACTTCAAGTAATTTTGCCCTCTTTGTGAAATAAGGGTCCCGAATGTTGTCCAGCTTTTCAAAGCTTTTTACCATGGCATGAAGTACCTCTTTCATAATCTGATTGTCATAAGAATCAAGGCCAACTATTATCCTCATGATTTCACTAATGCAAGAGAGAGCTGTAAGTCTTATTACCTCATCATGATGTCTCACTAATCGGGGCTTAACCAACGAACCAAATGCTAGAGATAAAGCTGTTTGCATAGCATCTGGTCTTGACTGATGAAACTTGCCTAAATAAGTTTCCAACTCCTCCAAAGTTCTTAGAAGGTCCTCTGTTTGCTGAAATGGACAATCTAATTTCTTCTTTACATTGTGCATTCTTTCTTCCAAATCCTTGTCTCCTGTTAAAGCCATACTGATAATTGAATTCAATCTGGAATAACCCAATCAGGCTGGCAGGAAACTGCTCTGATACCACTGTAATAACCCGAACAGGTTATAATTCCTTCAAACACCAAAATCTTTATACTTCAGTTGTTTGACATTTCGTCAAACACTTTGCAAGCAAGCTCTGATACCACTGTAATGGCCCTTCTCAAATCTGCTCTCAAAAAAATGCTGATGAAAGCTCAAGGAATTTCATCAAACAATTCACATGCAAGGGACGTATGATTGATATAGTATTTTCAGCTAGCTTTAAATGACTCTTTTTTCAATTTGCATCAATGAGAATCTTGTGCTAGAAGACTCCAAATGGACTACACAATGACTTAACGTGAGTGTGCTACTAATTTTGACAATATTCAGTGCATATATATGATCTAAGCATGAGAAATGAACACCTACAGCCAATTGGCATTTTTACAAACAGTTGGAATGCAAACTAACTAGCTGATAAATAATGATATTGAATTGCTTAAATGACACCAGCAACTATTACCTTCTTAATTTGCAATGAAATTTCTAATACAATGCTCATGAAATATGGCCAAGACTTTTGGCATTTACATGGATTACAAAATGATAATGCTGGTATAATGCACACTTACAGCTGAAACTTATAACACCTAAGAAAGCAATACTAATAAAAGAACTTGGTTGTAGATGATTGTAATATTTTTCTTCAATGCTGCCCCTTTTGCTTTGCTTTTCCGATTTGCTTTTTTGAACTGCTTTTTCAGATTTGCTTTTTGAATTGCTTTTTTCGCCTACTTTTTCGGTTTCGCTTTTTTCGGACTGCTTTTTCATATTTGCTTTTTCGGACTGCTACCATGTTGAATCTCAAGACCATATCTTTCAATGGCGTCAAGATTTTCAGCTTGAAGGGATTTCGTCTTTCAAACTATTGAGACAGAATCTCCAGAAAATTTTCCAATTTCTTTGATATTTCTAACCATACTTAAAAGAAGCTCTTCCATTTCTTTTATAGTGTTCTCACAAGGGCTCCATCCTTCGTTTTCTCAATGTGGGATAAAACATAACTCCCTTTACGTAACTTATGTCTCCAATGTGTTATAAAATAAAGGGGACTCTTTTAATTTAAATATTTCCCACAAACTATAGTCTATGCATTAATAAAGTTAAATATTTAAATTTAACTTTATAAAATAGCTTTATCAATGCATAACAAATCTTATCAGTGATAAACAAGTCTTCTTGTCGATTTTAAACAATTACCATTGACATACCGTTGCCACTGGATGTCCGCCCATGCCCAAGATGACTTACTATAAATAGTATGTATGCCCAAAGTTGCCTCAAAATCCCTCAGAAAGACCTGCAACTGAAACTATCTAGGCCAAATGGCCTCTAAATCCCTTTAATGTCCTGGTTAGCCTATGGGACCGCGGGGAAATAGGCTAACGACAACATCATGCTATGAATGCTAAAAAGGGGACATTACAACTCAAAAGGGTGCAAACCATAAAAATAACATTAGCAAGGATTTCAAACAAAAAATACTTTCAATTTTACAACAATATCAGATATGGTATTTCAAGCTATTATCAAGTTAAGCTATAATTAGGAAAGGTTAAATTCAACAGAAATATTTTGAAATTTTCATTTAGCCTTTGAATATGAATCCAAATTGAAAATTACCTTTGCAACTCCCCATCAATGTGGTTATGCAATATAAAAATAGAAAGGAAAAAAGCAATTTGGCTTAAAACTCCAGCAGGTTTTACCAAACTGAGTTTTGATGAGGAATCTTGGGGCAACTTGGCAAAGCAAAGGTGGATATGATTCTCTACATCAATGATGGGGGTTCTATTTAGGGAGACTCTCTTTTCCTATTTATTTGTCCAAATGATGAAGTGGAATGGGAAGGGATAGTTGCAGGGAATGCACTTGCCTCTTTCTTTGGGGTTTAAAGATTGTGTAATGGCCCTCTCTATAAAGGCCACAGAAACCCTCAAACTGAACTTAGGAATTTTGTCAAACACTTGGCGTGTAACAGTAACAATATTCAGAATATGGTAATTTCAGATTTGATACTTTCAGAATATAATCACAGAATTACAATATATATAAAGCCATTGAACTATATTTCAATTACAATGCAATAAATTCTGAAATTATTTCATTACCAATTCTGGACTGATTATTACAATGACTGTATGACAGCAAATTTACCCAAAAATTGACATATATTTCAGAAAGCAAGAACCTGGTTTGAAGAGCTATGGAAGAACACCACGTTTTGCTGCAGATCGTTGATGAAGACCTCCAACCGCACCCCCAAACTGTCCTTAATTTGCTGTTGCTGCCCAAACTAGCAGGGCCGTACCAGGCCGTACCTGTACGGCTGCTGAAATAAAATAATATTAGGGTTTTGGGACCCCCAAATGCAAGGAAAATGGGCGCCTAGGGTTAGGTAGTAACCCTGTAAAACCATAAAAAATAACTCCAAGGGGTTGAGGAGATATGAGCAATTATGTGGTTCCGAACCCTGCTTTGCCAATTTTGAAAATGCACTTATTCTGTCTTCCAACTCTTGTCAAATGCTTCTCCAATGATAGGGCAAATCTGAAATCCTTATTCCAACCAAAAACAAACCCTAACAACGAATTCTCAATAAGCTCCAATGAGATGGCTGAATACCAACTCCAATTATGCAACAATTCAGGTGATATTTCACACCCTCAAAGTCGCCAATCCAAGGGAGTGATTCGTTCCCAAAGATCGAATAATTTGCAGATCCAAAGTCCACAAATGTCTTCACAATGAAGAAGTAGAAGAGTTTTCCAATCCAAGCATGTCCAAATGAGAGGCCCAGCCCTCTATTTATTCACTTTTCTAAGAAGTTGCTAGAACTTCTAGAAACATCCTTTATAATTTCTCATTATAATGCACTTTTTTATAATAAAGTAATTTTATAAAATAAAAAGTGCAACTCAAATTAAAATTATAACATGTGGGCCCCAATATCACATAATGATAAAATATAACCTCTTAACACTTCTTCAAGAGCAAGATATGACTATCTGATCCGCAGAATTGACTCTCTTTCCACACCATTTGCCTACGAGAGTTTGGAATAGGCAAATCCATGATCAATGCCATGTCGAACTAAAGAGGGGACATTACAGTCCGCCCCTCTTGAAATTGCTTGGCCTCAAGCAATCTCAACGCCGGGTGCTGCAAAATAGCCTCCCCCTCCCAAGTAGCATCCTCAACAGGTAAATCTTTCCACTTAACCAAGTATTCTCTGATCACCCTTCTACGAAGCTGCTTTTCTCTGCTCTCCAGGATGGATTCTGGTACTAGAATCAATTTTCCCTCATCGTCTAAAGGAGGTAATACTGTAGAAGGCACCACATTCTGACCCAACGCCTTCTTGAGGCGTGATACATGAAACACATTGTGCACTCTGCTGTCTGCGGGAAGCTCCAACTCATAAGCCACTTCACCAACTCGCCTGATAATCCTGAATGGTCCATAATAGCGTGGCTTAAGTTTCTCTGCACCACTCTTCTTAAGAGTAGATTGCCTGTATGGCTGCAACATGAGGTAAACCATATCATCTACCTCAAAACTACGCTCAGTTCTCTTCTGGTCTGCATACTGCTTCTGCTGGTTCTGAGCTCTTGCAATATTGTCTTTGAGGGTAGCAACTATATCCTTACTCTCCTGTAATAATTCACCTGCACTGGGTACCCGGCTGTCGCTCAACAACAAATCCAAGAAACTAGGTGCTTCATAACCGTAAAGTGCCATGAAGGGTGTCATCTGTATAGTCATATGATATGTAGTATTGTAACAATACTCGCAGAGATATATCCATCTGACCCAAGCTCGCTGCTGAGCTGCCACATAATTCCTTAAATACCCTTCCACCCATTTGTTCACAATTTCTGTCTGACCATCGGTTTGCGGGTGATAGCTAGTGCTGGGTGTAAGCTCCGTGCCACATAACCGGAATACCTCCTGCCAAAAGTGACTCATGAAACGGCTATCCCTATCACTCACAATGTTCTGAGGCAAGCCGTGCAATCTGAAAACCTCCCGAAAGAAAACCTCTGCCACCTGAGCTGCTGAATGTGTAGTGGTGATAGGAAAGAAATGAGCATATTTCGTTAATCTATCTACCACCACATAAATACAATCTCGTCCTTGTACCTTGGGCAAACTTGTGATAAAGTCCATGGAGATGCATTCCCACTTCCTGTCGGGAATCGGAAGTGGCTGTAGGAGCCCTGCCGGATAGCTGTGTTCTTGTTTGTTTTGCTGGCAAACATGACACTCTCGAACATACTGCAAAACATCAGCTTTCAGCCCCTTCCAAGTGAACCGCTCTCGAACCGACTTGTAAGTCTTGAAGTACCCGGGATGGCCTGTTGTCGGTGAGTCGTGAAGTGCTCTCATAATCAGTTGCTTAACCTTCGATCCTGGGACTAGGTAAATCCTGTTCTTGTAAATGATCAAATCATCCACAAGTGTGTATCTGGTATCAATCACTGTTCCCTCTACTATATCGGAGGCCCATGTATCCCTGGCATACTCTGCTATAATCAAGTGTCGCCAATCCTCTGATATTTGAACCATAAGAGTGAGGTGTGGCCTTCGAGATAGAGCATCTGCAACAACATTCTGAGTTCCCTTGACATATGAGATGTCAAAATCATATGCCTGCAACTTACTTACCCACTTTTGTTGGCGATCATTCAGGTCCTGCTGTCCCAAGAAATGCCTCAAACTGTTATGATCAGTTTTAATGCAAAACTTGCTACCCACAAGATATTGTCTGAATTTGGCCAAAGCATGCATGATGGCCAACATCTCCTTATCATATATACTGAATGAGCGCTCAAGGCCTCTGAGCTTCCTGCTCTCATAAGCTATGGGGTGCTTATTCTGCATAAGTACAGCACCTACTCCCTCTCCAGATGCATCACATTGAAGCTCAAATGGCTTCGTGAAATCAGGTAATGCTAGAACTGGGCACGTAGTCATTATCTCCTTAAATCTCATAAAACAGTCCTGTGCCTTCTGAGTCCACACAAATTCCCCTTTTTTCAGTAAATCTGTCATGGGAGCTGCATGTCGTGAGTAGCCACTGACAAACCTGCGATAAAAACCACATAAACCAAGGAACCCCCTCAACTGTGTAAGGTTCTCTGGTGGGGGCCAATCAACAATAGCGCGAATCTTTTCAGGATCCATCCGCACTCCCTCTGCACTAATGATGTGTCCTAAATATAACAGCTCGGTCATCCCTAAGTCACATTTGGACTCCTTTGCATACAAGGACTCCTTTTGTAGAATGCTCAACACCGTCTCCAAATGCTCTAGATGCTCCTGCCATGATCGGCTATAGATCAAAATGCCATCAAAAAACACTAGCACGAATTTCCTCAACTGATGGTGGAAAACTCTGTTCATAGTGGACTGGAAAGTGGCAGGTGCATTGGTCAGGCCGAAAGGCATGACTACAAACTCAAAGTGCCCACAATGACATCTGAAAGCAGTTTTCTCAATATCCTGTTCACGGACTCTGATCTGGTGATATCCTGATCTCAAATCAATTTTCGTGAAATAACAGGCTCCATGCAATTCATCTATCAACTCATCAATGCGAGGAATAGGATACCTGTTCTTAATGGTTCTCTTATTTAATGCCCTGTAATCAATACACATTCGAAGCGTTCCATCCTTCTTTTTTACCAAAACAACAGAAGATGCAAAAGGTGACTTACTGGGTCGGATGTGCCCCATCGCTAGCAACTCCTCAATGGTCCTTTCGATCTCATCCTTGAGTCGCTTTGGATGTCGATATGGTGTGACCATGATAGGTTTAGCACCTTCCTCCAGCTCAATAATATGCTCAATGCCTCTGTCCGGTGGCCTGCCTGGTGGAATCTCACTGAATACCTTTTCGTACTTAATCCTCAACTTCTGAATATCAGGATGATATTCCGCCTTATGTTGCTCCTCCTGTGTAGGTATCAAAGTACAAATTGCTGCCCACTCTATATCATTATGCCTAGTTAATCTCTCCAGCCGCCTAAATGAGATAGTCCTGATGTCTCCATTACGGATAGCCTTTAGCACATGAGTCCTACCATTCATTTCGAATTGTATCTCCATATCCTCTAATCTTAGGGTAACCACCTTCAATGAATGTAGCCACTGCATTCCAAGTACTATGTCCATGTCACCCATGTTGACCACATGATAGTCCGCCTTAAACTCATAGTTGTTCAAGCGCAAAGGTAAGTCTCGTACCATCCTGTCACAACGAAGAGTGTATCCATCAGCTACCTTGACTCTTAGTCCCTCGAATTCCTCAGTAATGAGTCCACGCTTCTCTACGAATCGTGCATCAATGAAATTATGCGTGGCACCTGTGTCCAACAATGTAATAACCTTCTGCCCAGCCAAGACCCCTCGAAGTCTGAAAGATCCCTCTCTCTGGATACTAGACAGTCGTGCTTCCTGTAAATGTAGCTCAGTTTCCTGCTTTTGCCCTGCACTGTCTATCTCCTGCTCTCCCTCTGCTTCATCAGGATCCTCATCATGATGTTCTGAACCATCTGAATCTGAGCCTTTGTAATAAGCCCACATTGCCCGGTTGGCCTTCCCTTTTGGCCTCATAGGACAGTCATGGCCGTACTCATACGGGCCTTTGCAATAGAAGCATAGCTTCTTCCTACGCAAGTCATTAAGTGTCTCCTTGTCCAGCCTCTTACTTTCTTCCTTAGGTAGCTGTGCCTCTCTATGAAAGGGTTTCCTGTCCTTATCTTTTCCTGAAGGGAAACTCCTTGCCTGAAATTTATTTTTAGAAGCTGAAGAGGAATCCATGTCACGAGCTTTCTTAATGGCCTCCTGCAAAGTGGGAGGGTGAGAGCTTTAATCCACCCTCTCAACGGATCAACTAATCCATCCATAAATAAAACCAATAGCCTTCGTTCAGATACATCTGTTACTAACACTGCAAGTTTCTGAAACTCTGAAATGTATGTTTCCAATGATCCCCACTGTTTAAGCTGGGCTAATTCCTTGAAATGGAGTTCTGGATCTTTCTTATCAAAACGTTCAATCAGTCTCTCCGTAAACTCCACATATGAGGTAATGTGTGCATGACCCATAGTGATCATACCATGATGCCACCATTCGTGTGCTAACCCATCCAGGTGAATTGTTGCATACTTAATAGCTTCTTCCTCAGACATAGGGTTCAATTGAAAGTATGTGTCAAGCTTTTGAACCCAAGCTCTTGCTGTAGACTTCCCCGAGCCATCGTAATATGGTAACTGTAGTTTTCCTACTTTCTTTCGTAGCTCATAGTTCTGAGTCTTGTCTTGTCCACGGGGCATATGCTTCATCCGCACATCCATATACTCTCTAAAGGTGATTGCAGCTGTAAAATCTGGTCCTCCTGCTTCCCAATCTCTTCTCAGCTGATCCTGTATGTCAGTGATCTGGGGTTCTGGTACCGGCTGCTCTGGAGCTCTAGGAAGGAACGTAGGAATCATAGGCCTCGAACTTACTGTCCGAGCTTGCTGGGGGGCATGACCGAAATTGTTCCCAATTTGTTCGCCTTCATTATGTCTCTCATCCTGATTATTCCCATTTTGATTGTGACCATTCTGATTATTTCCTCCACCTATGTTAGCGTTCAACCCCATTTGTCGAGCCATCATCTGCATCATAAGCTCCATTCTCTGATTCTGTTCTTGTGCTCTTTGTTCGGCTAATCGCTGTCCCTGTGCCAGGGTGTCTAATAACTGTAAAAATCTTTCCTCTTGCGGATCTGGACCGGCATTCCCGCCTCTATCCATATTGTAGTCGTAGTCTTGATCAAAAAATACCTCCCCTATGTCTGTATGACTGGATTCTATGTCCACCTGGATAGATGAGCTAGACTGTTCGCTCTGCAGGTCTGAAATCCTATCTTGTCTTGCTTTGGTATTGCGGAAATTATAAGGCCTTTGTCGCATGCTCTGATTTTAGTGTTTTGACATTTCGTCAAACACTTTCCCTCCTATCCAGCTGTTCCAAATTCCCTATAAGACCTCCACAGGATGGCAGGACTTATAGCTCTGATACCACTGTAATGGCCCTCTCTATAAAGGCCACAGAAACCCTCAAACTGAACTTAGGAATTTTGTCAAACACTTGGCGTGTAACAGTAACAATATTCAGAATATGGTAATTTCAGATTTGATACTTTCAGAATATAATCACAGAATTACAATATATATAAAGCCATTGAACTATATTTCAATTACAATGCAATAAATTCTGAAATTATTTCATTACCAATTCTGGACTGATTATTACAATGACTGTATGACAGCAAATTTACCCAAAAATTGACATATATTTCAGAAAGCAAGAACTTGGTTTGAAGAACTATGGAAGAACACCACGTTTTGCTGCAGATCGTTGATGAAGACCTCCAACCGCACCCCCAAACTGTCCTTAATTTGCTGCTGCTGCTGCCCAAACTAGCAGGGCCGTACCAGGCCGTACCTGTACGGCTGCTGAAATAAAATAATATTAGGGTTTTGGGACCCCCAAATGCAAGGAAAATGGGCGCCTAGGGTTAGGTAGTAACCCTGTAAAACCATAAAAAATAACTCCAAGGGGTTGAGGAGATATGAGCAATTATGTGGTTCCGAACCCTGCTTTGCCAATTCTGAAAATGCACTTATTCTGTCTTCCAACTCTTGTCAAATGCTTCTCCAATGATAGGGCAAATCTGAAATCCTTATTCCAACCAAAAACAAACCCTAACAACGAATTCTCAATAAGCTCCAATGAGATGGCTGAATACCAACTCCAATTATGCAACAATTCAGGTGATATTTCACACCCTCAAAGTCGCCAATCCAAGGGAGTGATTCGTTCCCAAAGATCGAATAATTTGCAGATCCAAAGTCCACAAATGTCTTCACAATGAAGAAGTAGAAGAGTTTTCCAATCCAAGCATGTCCAAATGAGAGGCCCAGCCCTCTATTTATTCACTTTTCTAAGAAGTTGCTAGAACTTCTAAAAACATCCTTTATAATTTCTCATTATAATGCACTTTTTTATAATAAAGTAATTTTATAAAATAAAAAGTGCAACTCAAATTAAAATTATAACATGTGGGCCCCAATATCACATAATGATAAAATATAACCTCTTAACACTTCTTCAAGAGCAAGATATGACTATCTGATCCGCAGAATTGACTCTCTTTCCACACCATTTGCCTACGAGAGTCTGGAATAGGCAAATCCATGATCAATGCCATGTCGAACTAAAGAGGGGACATTACAGATTGATTATAAAATAGCTAAGTTGCTGTTTCGGATTTTGGTACGGATGCGGGTTCATGATTGTTTGGATTGGGTTCGGGTTCATTTGTACAAGATTTTTAATTTTTTTATAAAATATACGTAAAAATATGCTGCAACAAATAAGTTCATACACCATTATGCTAATATTAAAGCAACTTTACAAAATAAACCACCACATATATTAAGAATTTAGTTTGAATGACATAACAAAGTCTCAAAATACACCACCATACCAATGTTTCAGAATAAAAAAAATGTCCACATCAATAATCCATCATTTGTTATCAAATATCATCAAAGAAATCATCATCGTTATGCTGTTGCAAACAAATACATTTCCATTCTAGTTTTATACATGTGTTGAATCACCATTTTCAACTCTATTTGAGGATTCAATGTGACTACAGGATGTTATTGTAAAAGTTTCACTTTGTGAGTCCTTGGGGTCATACAGTTGTTCCATGGAGATGGCAGTGGCCTTCCTCCTCTGATTGTGTCTATCCATAATTGTGCTGGCAGAGGCTATCAAATAACTTAGACAAGACTTTAAGCTATGCCATATCACTATTGTGAATCCACTCAGTGGGCTGAGCATGCTACTGCATGACAAGTGTAATGCCCCACCCAGGTATCCTTGGACACAAAGATTAAGCTAATAATAATTATTTTGATAAGTAGGAGATGATTTCCACAGCTAGTCAAATTGTGATGTGAATATCAGGATTTAACTGTGTGATTTTTGAGTCAAACTCGATGACCCATGTTTCATGAGTAGTGATTCAACATGAATCCATCTCTCATGAGAATAAATGGAACACTTAGCACTACTGGGATGGGTGACCTCCCGGGAAGTCCCGGTGCTTCACCCCTGTGAGCATCACCTAGATCCAATGAGTGCTAAGTGTTCCATTTATTCTCATGAGAGATGGATTCATGTTGAATCACTACTCATGAAACATGGGTCATCGAGTTTGACTCAAAAATCACACAGTTAAATCCTGATATTCACATCACAATAATTATTTTGTTAAAGTCTTAGTTGCCGATTTGTGACACGAATCCGATTCGGGCACGTGAATCAGATCCGTGGATTCGGGATTTTTTTTTCCCCAATTATGATTCGTGGAGGATTTGTGCATATATATATATACTAAAAAATAAGAGAAATATACATAATTCTAAAACTAAATCATTTCATAGTATGAATCTATGATTCTAGTATGCATCTATGAATCTAGTATACTTGATCAATGACATTGATAATTAATCTATTTTCACGATTATAAAGAAAATCAACACATTCACATTGAATTACTGAAAGTGGAAGTTTGTAACATTCAAAATATAGATCATTAAACTTAAAGTTTGTAACATGATTTACTCATAAAAGAGTCAAGAGTCAAGACTAAAGTTTTTGATTTAATCATCAAATGGATTTTCAAGAAAATCCGCATCAGAGGGGTATTGATGAGCTACAAGTGCTGCATCTGTATCAATAGAGGAACCCAAACCACTAGTAGTAGAGGGGATTGTTAACTCATAATCCTCCTCCTTATCATCCACATCAATCAAAGTGGATCTAGCAAGATCTTGGATGGTCATATCTAAATCAGGAGTCTCGGGTGCTACGTCCCAAAGCTTTTCGGGCCCCTTCTTGTACTTAGGATCCTTCCCTGACAACAAGCGCAAATTGTTGTGAATGAACACAAGGTCTTCCGATTTTTTTGGAGCCAACTGGTTGTGTTTGACTGAGTGGATAAAGGAGTAAGTACTCCAATTCCGCTCAGCTACAGAAGAGCTGGCAACCTAAAGAGAAATTAAAAATTATCAATACAACAATCAAGATAAATAAATTAAATAATAAATTCAAGGAATTGAGAATGTTAACTGTAAGCTTAATTTTACAAACTTACTTGGGATAGGACCTTTATGGCAAGAGGTTGGAGGTACGTGAAGGCTTGCCCAAGAAGGTACCACCATTTGATGGCACCCATCCTGCTTTGGTCTGCTATGGCAATAGGGTGGAAATCCTCACCTGAGTTGAAAGCAACAAATTCACTCCTCACAATTGCCCCAATCTCTGGATCTTGGAATATCTTAGCTAGTGCCCTCTTATACCCATCTGCAACCTCTGCATCTCTAAATGGTGGCACTCTACCTGGAAGGCGAAGTACATCTGCACTATAGTACCTGGGGATAACAAAAGACAATTGAACACTATCAAATATCAGTAGCACAAACATTGGATAAAATAAGCACAAACATTTGATAAGAACAACAGTACCTCGGGGATATAGCATATGCAAGGAGGTGCAAAGGTGTGGTCATCTTGTTCCATCGATGATGAACAAATTTTTTCACCTTCTTGTAAAGGGTGTCCTCAGGATCATTCTCCCTCCTCTGTATGACCTATTATATGAAATATGAATAATAATTATAATTAGTGAATATGTCATTATAAACTTTAGAATTTAGATATCTCTCAAATAAAAAATTGTTGTAAAAGAGCGTAAAACTTACCATTTTAATTTTTTCCAGCATACTATCCATGGAATCATAAATATCCCCAAGGCATGGCTCATCACTATCTGCGAAGCGAAGCATTGCCATTATTGGATCGGTGATTTCCAACACATAACTCACAAGACCCCACCAATCCTCATCTAGTATCATTCTTCTCACATTTAAGGCCCTTGTTGTATTGGAATTCTTCCAAATGCCCCATTGGGGGCTAATGACCATATGCTTCAATGCTTCTTTTACCTTCACAACTCGTCTCAAGAAGATTGTGTGAGAGGCAAAGCGGGTCTCAGCAACCTAAGGACATGTTAAACTCAAGTTAGTAATACATTTAAAAATTAAAACATGTTAATGTAAACAACAAAAATTAATAATTGTGGAATCCAATAATATTCAATTATATATTAAATATACAAATTTACCTTCAATAACTCCAAGTCAGAGAAACTCCTAAAAATTGCTTGTGACATGTGGTGATTTGTCACAAACATTTGAATCTCTTCAGCTTCCTCATATATCCTTTTCACCCAATCTATTTTGGTGCCAATTGCTTTCATCACTAAATTGAGAGAGTGGATGGTGCATGGTGTCCAAAAGATATGATCATATCTAGACTCTACAATTATCCCTGCAGCTCTGCAAACTTTTGCATTGTCCGTGACCACTTGGACAACATTATTAGGACCCACTGACTCTATGGCATCAATGAGAATGCGTGAAATAAATTCTGCATCCTTCACTTGCCCTTCACAATCAACTGCCTTCAAGAACATTGCCCCCTTAGGGCATACAAAAATAACATTGATCAATGGACGGTTTCTACAGTCTTTCCACTCATTCGAAATAATAGACACACCCAATTGAACCCAAAAATCTCTTATTGGTTGAAGTTGAGCGTCTACATTTTTCTTGTCATCATGTAATATGGTAGTGCACAACTTCTCATAACCAGGCGGTTTGTAACCACGGGGTGCATCATTTATTGCTTCCACCATCTCCCTAAAATAAGGATCTAGCAAAATTAAATGAAACACCATTTACAATTAAACAATGTCCAATTTTGTGATTAGCAATGTCTCTCTTTTCATTTTGGAATGCCCTATCAAGTGGGCCTCTCTTGCGGGTGAGTGGAGATGGGTCTTCATCTTCATCATTTGTAGTTGGCATAGGCAAAAAAGGATGTGTTCTTGTGTTTGTTTGATCGGATGATGGTGTTGGTGCATTTGTTTTTTTGGAAGCACCACATTTTTCTTTTGCAACTGCTCTATCAGCATCATCTTGCTCTTTTGCTAACGCTACTATTTGTGCAGTTAGTATCCCTTCTTATCACTACCCTGACACATGTGAATTCCTTCCCCCGTAGGGTCCAAAAAATGTAGTTTCACTTGGGAATAGGAGCTTCTATGTTGTATGTTGCAATAATTACATTTCCATATGTATGCCCCACCCCTAGGACATTGTGCGATTCTTGTTGTGTGTCTCCATAAAGGAGACCCCTTATCAATTTTGAAGCTTGGTGATGCAGCCCCACCCCCACCCACTAAGCCTTGACTACTCATTGTTCTATTCTTGCAATCTAGAAAAAAAAATGAAAGAAAACCATGTTTCACACATACACAAAAATTTGAAAATTTGGAAAACTAAAAATAAATCAATAATCTATGAAAGAACTCAAGAATATGGTTGAAATGCATACCTTAAACACTTCTTGCAAGGTATTTGAAGCTCCACAATCGATCTCCTTCGAATCCAAGCACTTTACTTCAAACTAGCAAGTATGAGAGAGCAAAATAGAGAGTTATTGAACTTGCATTGTGATTTAGAGGGTCATTTTTAGGGTTTAGGGCCTTTAGGAAATTTTTTAAAAAAAAAAATGAAGTTGGGCCTACTTTTTTGCTTCTTTGTTTGGGCCTTGCCGTGGATTTTCGCGGATCCGCGCGTGGATCCTCGGGGATCTGGGCAGGATCCGTAATCCTGCCTGTGGATCCGTAAGGTGCTTGTGGATCCGTGAGGATCCATCCTGCCTGTGGATCCGTAATCCTGCTTGTGGATCCGTAAGGATTCGTGCCCTGCGGATCCTTACGGATCCACAGGCAGGATTATGGATCCTGTCCGGATCCACAGGCACCTTACGGATCCATAGGCAGGATTACAGATCTTGCCCGGATTCTCGCGGATCCGGATCCGAATCGGACCCGAATTCGGAACCGTGGGTATATGGACGAATCCGGTAACTGAGGTTAAAGTTAAGTTACTAACAACACATCAAGTAACCAAGTGCAACTACAATCATTTAATAATACAAGTATGGGGAACATGTCATTGCTATATACCCACATACCCAAGTAGAGGTCTTCTCAACACCCACAAAGATAACCAAGTCACTAACCATGTGTACGGGACGAGATACACACGTCTACGAGTTCATTACATAAGAAGTGAATTACATGCAGGAATTTGTCTATGGGAGATACTTCACTAACTTGTCCAATCATGATGCTCATTTTAAACCCAAAGTACAATTCCTACCATGGTTAACCATATAAGTACATTTACCATTTTAACTGCAAGTCTAATCATGAATACTACTTACAATTGCTACAACAATGCTAATAATCTGATCTCCTTTGATTTGTGAGGCTATGTCTCTAAAAAGGGGTATCGGGATCAGCAATTTAAACTTTTCGAACAAGGGTGAAAGTGCCCACTGTTTATGAAATAATAATTAACTTTAGATTGTTGTACAAGCTAGAATCAGCCTTAGGATGACAAAATACTAGACCTTGCATGAGACAACAGATAGAGGGTCGTACGAGCAAATACTTGCTCGTAGGACAAACTACCCTTGCCATATGTCAAAGTGCCTATGTATGACAAAATTCTTTTGTAGTATGAGAATACGCTAGACAACAATAATAAAGGAAACATACAAAATCTCTAACTCTACCTCGGGGAGTACCATAAACATGCACATTGAGGAGGTAAGCACTCGATTGCATCATAAACACAAACAATATAAATCTATGAATCTAAATCATCACAATAAGAATAAGGTACATCAAGTACATATATGTATCATCAAGTGCAAATAGAAGAGAGTGAGCATGCAAGCTCTAAATCCTAAAGCTGGAAGGATGTCATCTTTGTCCGCCAATCTTGTTATAGGTTAGCAATGCCTCCTATCCATGTGGAATCGCGTGCCAACCCTGTTGTGCTCATGGAGATAGTAATCTGACCACAATCACAAAAGACACACACAAGATGCTTTGCACACATCAATCAATGCATGACTCAAGGACATCACAAGGTCCAAAATAGTACACACCTGCCGTGCTCATGGAGCTAGGAATCTGACCACAATCATAAAAGACACACAAGACGCTTTGCACATGCCAATCGATGCATGACTTAAGGACATCACAAGGTCCAAAATAGTACACAAGTACAAAATGCAATTCATACATGGAGAACACTGAACATGAGATCCATTCTCCAAATACAATGAAGAACACCAAATAGTTTAGGTCACTACTCAAACCTTTTATAGGCTACTATGTAGGGACTCTAGTAGAGTGTCATTATAGTAGTAGTAGCTCAAGTAGCATTAAGTCTTCGTTCTAACTCCCTTGAGAGACCAGGCTTAGAATGTATCGTCGTTCCAAATCCCTTGAGAGGCCATATATCGTGTTTTCGTTCCAACTACCGTAGGAGACCAAACACCACAAACTTTGTTCCAACTCTTGCAGGAGGCCAAACACCAGAACCTTTGTTCCAACTCCCTTGGCAGGCCAAGTGGTCAAATTCACTTATTTTGCATAAAATTTTACTATTGCATATATTAATCTGGTTATCACTTATTAAAACCTCTTCACCTTATCTTGTTGATCACTTTTGGGCCAGGATACTGTTAGAAGCCACTCCACCCCATTGCCCTACATATCCTTTGCGTTACACAGTGAGTGCTACAAGGCAATGCAAATCGTAAACCAATCCCAATGCTCAAGGGAACTCAATTGGCCTCAATCCAAGAGTACGAGTCTCGAAAGGTCCCGTCAAAGCAAACTCCCATGGTCGGGGGGTAAGCCCAACCATCACCATACTTCTCAATGCTACACAAAACCATGAAAGAGGCTAAATTTTCCAACAGAACAACCACTTATGAGAAAGCACAAATACACTCAACTAGGCATTTTTTGGGAGTATGGATTCGCCTATGAATTGGAAAGTCACAAAGAACCATAGGATGATTGGAAACATGGGGGACAATCCATTTCCAATACCTAAAAGTTGTCCACAGATTCCCATCACAAATGGGTGACACAAAATGATGCTACACAGAAACACACAAAATTCAACCATCGCGGAATTCAACAAAATTAAATACCCACTTGCAATTCATTCTCAAACTCCAAAAAATCAAATAAAATTCAAGTTCTGGGCACAAAAAAAAAAATGACAGCTAGAAGAAAATTTCATTTCTCAAATCATGAAAAGAAACAATTACTCATTCTCGTTCAATTGGATAATGGAAACACATGAAATTGTAAGGGAACACTAGTTCTTAACCCCACGATCTTGTAGCAATAAGGAAAAATTGAAATGACAAAGTAAATAATTAAATCTCAAAAGCCCTACCTCAAGCCAAATGCTCAAAAGTTGGAATGAGGAAAGAAAATAAATGGGAGCATTGAATGGGATGAAAATGTCGGCAAGATGAGGAATTTTACCCTAATTTCAACGAGCTGCTCGTGAAAATCCAACCAACCAATCTCACCCGACAAAAAATAAATCTAAAAATCCTTCAAAAGTGTTTGAGAGCCAAATTCCAAATTCTCAAAATGTCAAAATAAGAAGTGAGTGTAAGAACACACTTTTTGAAATGTGACTTATAAAATAGATTATTAACCCACCTAATAATCTATTGGCCCCTTTACACCAACCAGATAGATTGATTTGAGGTATATGGAATCCAACTACGACAAATTAGCTCGTAAAGTAAATTAAATAAAAAATTTTCAAAATACAATTAAATCAACATTTAAGATTACAACCTTACAATTGCAGAGCTCTAAATGCACAAACATGCTTACAAGTCTTATCAGGTAATGCATCATGAAGTCCAGATTCACCAACATGTATTGGGGAATACTCATAATCACAATGTTACGGATACCCTGTCCATACATGGACGACATTGGCTCAAAATGAAAGGCCATGGTCACTTTCTTCTGATACCAATGTTGGGGATATAGGTACACACTTAATTCTTGCAACTCAAGATGAATGTAATTGGTACTTGTTCAGTGAACAATCTAACATCAAGTGGAAATGCTCAATATATAGATAGCCAAAGCACATAAACAATAGATCGTCATTATGAAGAATAGGACACCGTGTAGATCTTGCAAGCGGCTACGACTTCATCTTACTTTGTGCCAACACCAATGAACAAAATGCATATAACACTGGTGTAGTACATTGATGCACAACATATAAACCTATAACACTGTTTTAAATTAAAACATTTTGATAATCATTGTAAGCCTATCTGAGTATATATCAACTAAAAGTAGAAGACAAATATCCACAACATAAAGGCACAATAATCACGAGTCCAATACCCTTCAGATGCATAATCCATAATCCAAACCTGATTACAAATTTAACTATTTCTGGATTATTCCAAGCATATGCCCATGGAAGTGAAATACATGACCACAACTATGGCACAATATCATAGATTCCATAAAATCGTCCTAATATACCATTTATGATCTCAATGCAGAATGCACAGGATAACATTATAAAGCATCATCATATAGATATGATTAAAATGCTATTAACAACATACTCTAACATATAAGTCAACACCACTGCAGGAACTAGAATTTAAGCGCAATAATCAAATGCATCACACCGTGCAATCATTGATCACTTCACAAGGGTACTCACGGAATAACATCATGATACCATCCAAAACAAGGTGACCACTAACACATACTCCAGTGAAACTATCAAACACATCCTAGACTTCCTAAGGCAGACGCCAAGCATAATTTGAGCAGTGGTTTTGGAATGAGCACAAGACTATCTAAACTGAGTGCACCTCATAATGACACCTAAAAGCACAACACAAGAATAATCATCACATCACAAGATCAGCTCAACTAATCACATAGGGGCAGCAGTACACTTATATAATCGAAGCAAGGCATATCAATTCAGGTAGATAACCAGCCAAAGCATCATGGTTCTCAAAGCTAGATATAATGCTGGTGCAACAACATAAATCAAATCACCCCAAAGGTGTAGACCACTCGCGGGTCCATCATGACTACACAACAAGAGTGAACATCAATATAAAAATGCTTTACATTAAAACATGTAGATAATCATTTTAAGGCTATCTGAGTATATACCAACTGAAAGTAAAAGACAAATATCCATGACATAAAGGCACAGTAATCACGAGTCCAATAAGCATTCTTCAGATGCATAATCCATAATCCAAATCTGATCACAAAATAAGCCATTTCCGGATTATTCTAAGCATATATCCATGGAAGTAAATGAAATACCCGATCGCATCTATGGCACTATATCATAGATTCTATAAAATCGTTCTGATATACCATCTATAATCTCAAATGCAGAATGCACCAGATAACATCATAAAGCATCATCATATAGATATGATCAAAATACTATTAACTACACACTATTAACATATAAGTCAACACTACTGCAGGAACTAGAGTCGAGTGCAATAATCAAATGCATTACACAGTGCAATTACTGATCACATCACAAGAGTACTCACGGAATAACATCGTGATACCATCTAAAACTAGGTAACCACTAACACATACTTCAGTGAAACCATCAAATACATCCTAGACATCCTAATGCAGATACCAAGCATAATCAGAGCAGTGGTCTCGGAATGAGCACACAACTATCTAAACTGAGTGCATGTCATAATGTCACCTAAAAGCACAACAGGGGAATAATCACTGCATCACAAGATCAGCTCAACTAATCACATAGGAGCAGCAGTACACATTCATAACCAAAGCAAGGCATATCAACTCAGGTATATAACCAGCCAAAGCATCATGGTTCTTACAGCTAGATATAATGCTTGTGCAACAACATAAATCAAATCACCCCAAAGGTGTAAACCACTCATGGGTCCATCATGACCACACAACAAGCATGAATATTAAAGTCACATCCATTTGGATGAGGCACTACAAGAAGGCTCTAATATAGTTCTGGAAGTGTAAGAATTAACAGATGATATTAGCCATATCAATGCTTAGATTAGAGGTAGAATGAATACCAGTGGTGCATGGTCAAGTGTGTGCGCACGCTTAGACAAAAAAACTAGCAAGAGACTTAGTCACACATTGCTGGTTGAGGAATTATTAGTGGTTTGTAATTTAAAATGTGTAAAGAATCATGTGGAGTTTTAGGAAAATGCCACCTGTTGGTTGAGCATGCAATAACAGTCGAGTTTTCGAAAACACTAGAGGGATTGATCCCACATGCCTTAGGAATGGAGGAAATTATTGGTTAGACAGTACTTAGAATTGAATTGAAGGTTAAATTGATAGAAAGGGCACAAGTGATCAAGTGCTGCAAGCCATGTCTTTGGAGGGAAACTTAATTTTTAAGCTCAATAGGGACATTAGTCTGGAATGAGCTGTGCAAATAATGCCTGCAGGGTTTACAAGGTAAGTGTAGAATATGTTTATGTGAATAAGAACAAATTGGAGGTAATAATCCCTTATGCATCTGAAAGAGGTATATGCATCAGTACTGGTTCTGCATAAACCTCAAATGTTATAATTCCTTCAATAATATCTTGATTAATTTCCAATTAGTTAAAGAGTAGGCTGATAAATGAGTGTATTTCCATTTATAGTCATCATTCAAAATTCCAAATTGTCAAAAATTCAAAATAATGTTTAGATATTCCATATTGAATAATTAATAAAGGTTCTTATAGGTGTCCAATGCAGGATCTATTCAGGAAAGAAAATATTTTATCAATCATAAAAAAGGAGGTTAATATAGATATAATCAATCATCATTCATTAACTAGGTGTCTCGGGTTATAATCCGTCTATAACATTTCTTCTTCGCATTCCTTGGTACATTGTGATTTGGTTGAACTTGCATGTATCCTAAGTTGATTTCCTTGCTCCTGATGAGTGCAGCACACATGCAACCTAAATGAAAATCCTTAATTGTAGTTGCTTTTGTTTTGGTTAGAGTTTTTTCAGCTGTTGATTTATCTTCCCATATAAGATTTGGTTTGCTATTGGGTTCAGCCTCATCCCTATGTCATTGTAACATAAGTCTCTTTAGGGCAGCTGCCACAGACTCAGGTATCGTAATCACATAATCTACTGCGCAACTGGCAATTTTGTGTTTAGATTTTAGACTGACTCTCTCATTTTCTTCTTGTTTTCTCACCTCGTCCAATGCTTGCAAGTTTGCAAGCATACAAATAAAGAAGGCTGTGGGAGGAAAGAGAAGTCATGATATATGGATCCAAAGACTAGGATGAAAGTCCTGATTCAAACATTTTAAGATAAATTTCCAGCATGGAGGATGTTTGAATCATGAAAATAGGAGCCCCCTTACTATAAATTACATGAGACCTTTGTTCGCTGGACAATAACATGGCTGACATTGGCTCACTGCTTAACAATGCTAAAATTGAGGGGGCTCTAAAACTTTAATAACACTGGTCAGCTAGGGAAACTAAACTAGCTGAATGTGTCCCTTGTATATGATTCAGAATCAAGGTTGGAGTTCTGATGAAAGAATTTCAAGATAAACACCAATGATCCAGCATAGAGGATGTTTCAATTGTGAAAACAGGAGCCCCCTTATCCACTACAAACTCCATGAGACTTTTGTTTGGTAGAAAATAATCTATGGGGGCTCTAAAATTTTAATAGAAAGTGGTCAGCTAGGGAAACAAAACTATCTGAATGGCTCCCAAATTGAGTTGTAGATGGAATTGTAGATCATTTTATGGGGATCCGTTTCTCCTAAAAAACTAGTATTTAAGGGATTGAGATGTCCCTGGAATGTGGGGATGATTGTGAAACAGTTACCAACAACTGCCTGTAGGGGGACATCTCCAAGGCATCCTTTCTGAAGCAGGGGATGTTGCCCCTGCTGGGGAAGTTGAGTTGGTTCACTTCCATCCCAGGATTTCCAGGGTGCTAGGGTGTTCCCTGAATGCCCTAGGGATGGCTGGGGTCCCCTCGCTCCGAAAAGGGAAAAATAATTTATTTTTCTTTTCTTGAAGTCCATTTTTGTTTAACCACGAATTGCAAGTAAAATTTGTAATTTCTTCCAAGATCTGTGAATTTTCTGTGTAGATATTCGTGAGTTTATCAATGCGCTTTGCTATATCCTGGGATAAGGCAAAACAAAGTCAGAGTAACGTGCGTAGACAAGATTTAGGAAAGATGCCTAGAAAGTCGAAGCAGTCTGAGCTGTTGAGTTGAACAAGTTTTGATAGCAATCTTTTTCTTCATTGCCATGATTAAAAACAAAGAAGAAAGTAAATTTAAGAAGTAGCCAAATTCATATCCAGCCCTCGCATTTGACCTGAACATATAATGTTATCTTTTGATTCATTGTTTTAAAAACTTTACTGCTTAAATGTGTGATGGACATCAAATATGTTTCTTATAAACTATGTTCCATGAATTTTCAAGGATGGGAGGATGCAGGTACGGGCTTTGAGATAAATCATGTTTCTAGCGTACTGTTGTTTTTTGTACTATCATAAATTCAACCTTTCTATTCATTTGAACATCCTAGTTGGTTCCTTGAATATATCTTTAATGACCATAATATGTGGAAATAGTTTAGATAGTTTGACCATATTATTGAAGGATATGCAAAAATTGGATGTAGTTTGCTGTGTTGCCTCTGTAAGTCTTTCTATGTGGCGGATTTCCAATGGGGTCTAGACTCTATACACAGTTTCAAATGCTGTTTCATGGAAAGTCAAGTGTTCACGTGAACTTTCCTGCTGTCAGTGGCAGTGCAATGCCTTGATATGTCTCCTGGGCTGCAGAAGTGTACTTTTTATGTTGAGGTTTAAGATGTATTGTCAGTGAATTATACACTCGGTTATCTATGATAGAGTAAATCAATGTTTGACGTGTTGGCTACCCTGGATCATTTTATTTTTATGTTTGGCTGGAAAGAAGAGGAATTCAACGAGTAATTTCAATTCTAAGCGATGCTAGTAATTTTATATGACACAGTTTGAGTCTAGGTTTGGGTCTGTTTGGTAAAGTCTTCATTAGTAATTACAGCAATTTTTTTTCTCGTGGTCCATATTTTCATTTGGTCATCAAGGTTGTATCTCTGTCTTGAATTTAAAGTTTTATAGCTCAAAGGGGTTTAACTATTATGGTTTTTGCCTTGTTCCTTTTTTCATGAAGCACTACTTTTCAGAAGCTTACTAAGTGGGACCTGTATTATTGCAGGGACATTTGCACACTTACAGATTTTGTGACAATGTATGGACCTTTCTTTTGCAAAATGCAACATTTAAAAATGAGGACGTACAAGAAACTGTTGGCAGGGTAAAAATTGTTGCTTGTGATTCGAAACTTCTTAACCAGTGATTCAAGAATTTGTTGAAGTAAGGTCCACTTTCAAAAAGCACTTGGATACTGTTCTGTATATGCAGATGCAGCTGATTTGTTTGATTGTAATAGGGATATGTAAATCTTTCAAGTATAGAATTCAATTCAGCTCTCTTTTATTGTTTATTAATAGGATTAGCTTTTGGATGACCTTGTAAGGCAAAATAGCCTCATGCTATAACTCTTTGATTAGTTTGTGTTTTATTGACTTCCAATTTATTAGCTTCGAAATATAGCTTGCCTTCTTCATACATATCATACAATTGGACTCAAATTCAGCCTTTTTAAATGCAAGGACATCTTGTCCTCACAAATAATGGCAAATAAAACGGATTATTATGTGTTCAGAATGCCATTATCTTGCCTTCTACACTAGTTTTGGAAATGGCTTCCCCTTTTTAAATAACTAGTTAATTCTTTTCCTGGGGAATTTCTTTTCTTTTTTCACATTTGTTTAGCTCAGAATGTTGGATTCTCGAACAATAAAAATGGTTTATCGTTTTATTTATTATATAGTTATGAACTTTTCAGTTCCTTTATGTTAGTAGGGTGTTTTTGAGTGTCTTTTAAGGCTGAATATCCCGATGCAGTGGTTGTTCAACGAATTTGTTATATTCTCTGATGTACAATTCCAGAATCATTTATTTATATTTATATTTATATTGTTTGTTTGGACTCTTAAATTTCACTCCAGAATCATTTATTTATATTGTTTGTTTGGACTCTTAAATTTCACTCTAAAGTTGAGAAGCTTCTTAAGAACTTCTTACACTTTGGAGGGTGAAAATGCAGCGTTAGGAATAATTGAAGTATATTTTTCTAGTTATGTCAAGATGCGCAAACTACGGTTGTTGCAGTGGGAAGAACTAGAAGCATTTGATACTCTAAAAGATACATTGAGAACTGACATTTACTTTTTAAATTAAAATCATTTTTAGCCGATAGGGCATTGTATCGGCAAAATCTCTCTATGGAATTCAATTCCTAATGCTGGGGGGAAGAGAAAAGCGGCGCCAATGAAATAATTCTGGTTGAAAAAGCAGTGCCGAAGAAATAATTTGCTTTGAAACACCTTTTTCCGAAGAGTAAGATAAACGGTAACTGATTCACAAGAACCCAAAATGGAAGTCGTCATAATCTAGTGGAAATTTTGCATTCTGTCGTACTCCGACATCATATTATCAAGATCTTCCAATTTTTAATGTCGAGGAGGCTAGGCATAGCCTATGGGACGACCTTCCCACTAATAAACCAACTTTAGTAATTCGGTTTTTTTTTTGTGCAAGTTGACGATGAGTCCAGCCAATTGTCGATGAGTCCAGCCAATTGTTCAACATTCTCCTTGCTGAATAAGTCGTGCTATGAGTTGTTAGATATAATATCTGCAAATTTGATCCTAGTGTCTCTGTATGCATCACATTCTAAAATAAAGTTTTGTTTGGTTTCCACCTTCCCATAATTGCAAAATGTCCAAACTCTCTCTTCCCAAGGCTCTTTTGGCCTCTTCCACTGCCCTATCTCACATCGGAGCTGATGGGACTTGGTTCTGAGCTGAGCAATAAGAGCTTTAGCTCTCCAAGAAATGTTAGCCTTGCCTCTATTTATGCCTTTTGGAGCTGATCATATGTAGGGTTGAACTCAATGATGTAATAAGTCTTTTTCCTTTCGAGTCCCTTTCCCTAGTTACTCTTATAGAATTTTTTCATAACAAAGGTCTTAGTTTCTTTATTGTTGGTGGGACACATATTGAAAAGAATATTCCATTTGTTCATCCACTTGATGTTTTGTTGCATCTATGTTATTTTGCGTTTGCACAAAATATCATCAAAGACTACTTTAGGCCACCTATTAGCACACATTTTTTCAATTCTTTTAAGATAGCTAATGAGGCAAACCATAGCAAGAGCCTCGATGGGGGCAACTCCCGCTTCACTAAGCATGATACTGTTACAAGATTCAAGAAGAGTTGGTAGATTAACGGATTTCCAGATGATTCATTAATTAGAGGAACAAATGTGTTCCTTATAAAGAATTACAAGGACGTTGTTTCTTTTAGAAGCAACGTAGACTGAAGACGGAATTAGAAACAAAACTTGAGACAGGATAGGAAACATTCCTATCTGGATTGAAGACGGACTACAGACAAGTAGTTTACTATTATAGAAAGTATAAGATATTATCTTAATACCCTCCCTTAATGGTCAACGTACGGATGACGGAACATTCTGTGATAACTGAGACTCTCCCTGGATCTACAGAATGCTGAAACCAAGAAGCTTTGCCAGAAGAGTGCTATGACTCAAAATAAGTTGCAATTACAAAACTTCGTTTTTGTGGAAAAAACGGTAAACCCAGAATCTCACGCAACCTTGCGTATTATAGACAACTTGAAATGATTTTTGAGGAGAAAATCAACAAACCCATAATCTCACGCAACCTTGTGTATTACAGACAACTTGAAATGATTTTTGAGGAGAAAATCAACAAACCCAGAATCTCACACAACCTTGCGTATTACAGACAACTTGAAATGATTTTTGAGGAGAAAATCAACAAACCCATAATCTCACGCAACCTTGCGTATTACAGACAACTTGAAATGATTTTTGAGGAGAAAATCAACAAATCCATAATCTCACGCAACCTTGCGTATTACAGACAACTTGAAATGATTTTTGAGGAGAAAATCAACAAACCCATAATCTCACGCAATTCTCAGAAGAAAAAACCTAGCTGAAACTGAGATTTTTCACAGATGAATTTCTCAACAAAAACAAAAAACCCTAGACGGGCTATTTGAGAAAAACCTCAAAAATTAGTTCGAAAAATTTTAGCAAATAATTTCGAATGAAATTATAAAATTTTCAAAGAAATTCAAGTATTGGCTTTGATACCATGTTACAAGATTCAAGAAGAGTTGGCAGATTAACGGATTTCGGGATGATTCATTAATTAGAGGAACAAATGTGTTCCTTATAAAGAATTACAAGGACGTTGTTTCTTTTAGAAGCAACGTAGACTGAAGACGGAATTAGAAACAAAACTTGAGACAGGATAGGAAACATTCCTATCCGGACTGAAGACGGACTACAGACAAGTAGTTGACTATTATAGAAAGTATAAGATATTATCTTAATAGATACCATATGCGATAGTGTTTTTGATCTTGAACTTGCTTGTGATTCAACATTCTTGGATCTCCTCAATTTGTTTCCATTTTAAGGCTGAAGTGTTGCTAGCCCATATTTCACATCCATAAAGAACTATCGGTAACACAAGAAGCCCAAACAAAGATTGAGTAGTTTCCAATCTCAAATCTCCGCATCACGATAACTATTTTGGAGTGCATAAAGATCTTTCCACCCTCCTAAAACTCTTTTCTTTCTACAACCTTCCCAATTTATGACTGTTGTTGAATTCAATCCTAAGGTATTTATACTCCACAACTTCCTCAAGAATGTTGCCCTCAAAATAGAACTTATGCTGATGTTGTTTTCTACTGAAAGGAAAAATCATGATTTTAATCTTACTTATATAGACTTGCATCCCTACCATTTTGCAAAAGCACTCAATTGAGTAGATGTTCTTGTAGTCTAGAGGCAGATTGGGCAACCAAACTAAGATCATCCACATACAAAAGCAACCTAATTAGATATTCACCTAACTGGGCACCCTCAACATTTTGCATCTCTAACCATTGTTCAAATTTGTCGATATATATGTTAAACAGAGTAGGAGAAAGAGGGCAGTCTTGTTTAACCCTTATGTTGCTCCTAAAATATTCTGAAATGCCATTTGAAGTTTTGATTTTGACTTTCACCTCCTCATACATTCCATGGACAACAACTCTGAGATTCATAGGGATCCCCAATTCTTCCATCCTAGGCCAAAGCTTATCTCTAGGCATGGTGTCGAAAGCTTTTTTAAAGTAAACAAAGCAACAAAAAACCTCATCATTCATCTCCCACGCTTTTTTGATAATGTGCCTCAAGGTGATACAATGGTCAATAATTGAGTGTTTTGGCCTAAAACCAACTTGACCTTTTGCCCACATATGATTTTCCTCGGCCCATTTGTTGATTCTATTCTCTATCATGTTGCCAAAAAGTTTTGCTAACAGAGGGTTAAATCATTATAGTCCTGTAGTTGGAGCGGTTATTGACATCATCGCTCTTATAAGGGGGTATAACAAGACTAATAGTCCAATCTCTAGGGAACTTGTGTTGGCTGATTGTATTGAATATTTTCGTAATGAGCGGTGTGAGGGTTTTCATGCCCCACTTAAGATACTCTACTAGCTCCACCAAGTCTTTTGCCTTACTACTACCCAACTTTCTAATTCCCATCTCAACCTCTTGTATCGTGAAAAGATCTTTCATATTGTTGACCAAGCGTGGTAGATCAATTTCCTCTTCTTTTTCATAAAGTTTTCTAGCATACTCAAATCATTGAGTGACTATAATAATATTTTCAGTTTGTTTCTTCCTTGGTTGTAGCTCTCTCCAAAAAAGTTTGGGGTTATTTTTACCAATAGAGATAAGTTGATTCCTCCTTGTGATCATAAAATTTCATTTCTTCTTCTATAGGATTTGCTGATACATTTTAATGTTGAGGCTTGTTTTATTAGACTCTCTTAGCTTTCTCTTGGCCAATTTGCACTCTTTGTCAAACCACGCATTAGCTGGAAAATAGTTTGTTTCAAATTTCCTATGTTTTGATCTTTTGCACTTGGAAAGTGCCTTGTGAATGAGATTAGATAATGCATGGCTATTGACATTGTGCACGTGCGTACACTCTTCATATAATTTCTCAATTGTAGTTCTGAAGATGTCCCTGTTTTTTGAAGTAAAAAAATTTTGCCTTGTGAAAGTGATTGTTGAGGGCATTGACCTTCTATCTCAAGGTGCCTATTGTTTGCCCGCAACAATTTTGTGTAGCGATCTATGGTCTGATTTAAGATCCCATATGTGTTCCCTCATCATAACTTCCTCGATTCTCTCAAACAACTTTTGTGAATATATTAGATAATCCACCACACTTGCATTGTTGCAAGTATTGCAAGTGAAACTACCTGATTTTGTCCATCTAGCCACACCATTGCAAATTATTGAATTAAAAGTACCACATAAGTTAATCAATTTATCCCCAAAATGATTGTAGCCTTTAGCATCATCTGATACTCTCTCCCACCGATGTTTACTCTTTGTTGTGAGCCAAAGAGGATTGCTGTTTGCATTGTGGTTGAAAATGCTAGCTTGCCCATGTGTTGTTCTAGCATTGAAATCTCCAACAAGAAGAATATCACCACATTGCAAAAAACAACAATGTCGTTTAGAATAGCATAGGGTTCTTTGTGATCTAAACCACACTTCTTAAAAATTTTACAAATCTATGGAACAAAGTAACAAGTTGTAATCCTAATAAGACTGTTGTTTTCCATGATTTTAGACCATACAAACTATTTTTTAATGTCTTCCTTTTCCAATTGAATAACATGACCTTTTTTTTTTTTTTACTAGAATCATTATGCCTCCATGACCCTTACCATTACTCGCTGCCTCATTCCACACTACCACCTTCTAGTAGCCTATAAACAATGGAGTCTTACATCTTTCATGTTCATGTGTCTTTGTGAGACAAATAATATCATTTCCTTCTACAATAGGTCCCAACCCAGGGCCACGCCTCCAAGGATCTCCCCCACAGTTCCAACAACCTACACTTAGAGAGGCCTAGGCTGAATTTGATTGCTACTTGTTTTGATATAACATATTCAGAATTGGATTTTAATCCCTAGACATGAGTGTTTTTGATTAAGGAAAACAGATTTTGAAGGGTGCCTGAAACCCTTTACAAATCAAAATAGTTTCAATGAAGCTCGAACCAAAAATACAATAGCTTGAGGGTGAAACAGGTCACCAACCAACAAGGTGACCAGGGTGGCCTCACAGATAACACAATAAACTTCAACCACCAAAACAGGTTTCGAACGGGAACTTGAAACCCCATGGTTACAAAAGAAATAGACAATTAGTTTTGAACCATGTCAAACTACAAAGAACAACAGGCCAAAAGGGCCAGGAGATCCAAACAAAAGAGGACAACCTCAAAAAGAACAAGCGAGCATCAAGTTAAGAAAACTGAGCCTCAAGATTTACGTTCTGGTCCTGTCTTTTGAAAACATAAAGACATCAAATGAAGAATTGGAGGGCTTGACCTTTTTTCCTTTTATTGTTGTCCATCCATCCTCCACCTTCCCATCAGCCTTCTGCCACGCAAAGTCAACAACACCACAACCATCCCCCAAACCCTCGCGACAGGAGAAGAAACACCACCACCACACAAATTTTGGACCATAGCAGTAGAAGGTACATCAACACCATCCTAAGACAAAGCTGCAAGAGGGGCAAGAATCGAGTCAATAATTACAACATCCAAAGGAGGGACAATTGCATTGGTCACTACCATAGGGGAAACATTTGAACCATTAGAGACAACAACAGAATTCACCAACAAAGAATCTTGAGAAGAGTCCACCAATCCATCCCCAACAGAGGAAACTTTCTGAATCGTGCAATGATCATCCGAAACCCCCATCCACCAAGAAGGTGACTTCTTCGATCTAAACATTTTAGAGGAGCATCGTGCAACAAGGTGGCTGATCTTATAGCATTTCTTGTATTTGAAGGGGATACCCTCATAATCAAGAAGCTGAATCCAAGAGCCATTAGGAGAGACCAACTTAATCTTTTCAGGGAGCCCCTTTGAGATGTTGATCTCCACAAGAATGCAAGCATATGTCATCCGAAACACATTAAAAGACGTGGTATCAACCAGCAAGAAGTCTTCGAGGGCCTCCTCCACAGTCTCCAAGACAGAGTCCAACCATAAGTGAAGGGGAAGGTTTGACAATCTTACCCATAGAGGAATCTTATTAAAGGATTCAGTCGACGAGTCAAAATCCTTATATCAAGGTTTAACCATCAAGGAGAACCCCTCCTCCCAAGAGAAACAATGAAGCAGTATGACATTTCTATCTTTAGTAGTAGCAAATGTCACAATAAAAAAACCCCTTGCCACAGGGTAAATTTGAACTAAATCTGAAATGTTCGACTTCCAATATTTCGATATCCAAGCATGTAGATCTGATAGAGAGGACCAAAATCCCCTAAAGTGAAAAATAACAGCAGTAGAAGAGAAGTCCGTCACATATGTGGAAATCTCATCAAAATATCAAACTCTAGATCAATCATAATCAGGTTACTTATAGCATCAGGCACAATAACATGGACCCTCAAAGACACAACTTGACCACTAATACCAGCCTTATAGGCATCCACATTAGCATAAGAGATGATAGATCTTCTTGCAGTACCACGAGGCTAAGAAATAGGGGAACAAAGAGCCAACCCAACAGGATCCACAGGCATAGAAGCCCCACCCCTAAATGTAGCAGAGGGGGCGCCAACTGCCATGGCAAGACGAAACCCTACCCCATTGACCGCCTGAGAATGGGTGGGAGAAGATTGTTGTTCAACCCCAGCAAGGACATCATTGTGAAAGACCGAAGTGGGAGCGGAAGAAGCGGATGCGGGAGGCATTGCTAGGTTTTTAGATGTAAATCTAATGAGTATTGATCTTGTTGCATAGTTCGTCCAAGTTTTTGTTGCCTCCTTGTTGCTCTGCATTAGAAAATTGACCAAATTGAGCAATAACTGCTTTACCCTTGTACAACCATTCTCTTTTGCCTTCATCTCTAGTTGCTCTCATTTTTGCTACTTCCACCCTTCTCTCTTCCTATTGTCTCATAGTTAGGCCCTCCTCTAGAAAGAAATGAGAACCCCTCAAGATTGATTGTTGTAAATATTAGGCATAACCACCTTAATAGGTCTATCTCTTTCATCCGATAACTTTCCAACCCTCCAAGCTTGGTAGATTTGGCCTTGTCAAAGCAACACTTCCTTTAAAAAGCCCCTCGTTAACTCCAAAGTGTGTTCCCCTTCACCATAGTCCTTTACTCCTTTGCTGATTATGTTGGGTCCCTTGGCTTGCCTTTCCTTGACTTACCTATCATGTGCATTATTCGTGTGATTTTTTGCTTCCACACCTACCTGATCTGTATATTTGCTATTTTTATCCCATGTTTTAGTAACATCAGATAAACTCTTTCAGCCATCTTCAACCTCTTTATTGCCCAACAGATCATTGTGATATATCAATTTCTCCTTATCGTGAGATGTCTCAATGATTGTTGTCACTTTGTTTGCTTCCATTGAGTTTGCTGTCACTTGGTTTGTTGCCAGTAAAACTTAGTTTTGCCATTCTTCATTTTTTTGCATTCATCCTTCACGTTTTTCCATTCAAGCTTTCTAGCTAAGAGTGTTACTTGCAACAACAAGACTTGTTCTTTTAAAGCATTGTTATTTTTAGTCAGAGATTTATTTGTTGCAATCAAAGCATGCATTTTGAGGTCTCTCTCTTGCATTTTAATCTCTTGTTCTAGCCTCTCCTTGGCCATTAATAGTTCTTGCACATAAAGATCCAGACACCAAATGAGAGGAGTGGAAGTGGGGTTGTACATAACTAGGTCTACAAAGCTACCAGTGCCACATACACGATTGTGGTTGCAGTCACCTATGTGGGAAATATCACCCTTCTTTGGGTCAGTTTTTTGCTTTATTTTTTGCTTGGATACTTTTTGGCACTATTTTTTTCTGCTCGGACACTTTTTGGCGTTGTTTTTTCCTTTCATGTGACCATTCCATGCGGGAAAGTCTCCTTTTTAGGATACCCTTAAATTGTTTGACATTGACCCAAACATATTTGCCTATGTTGCCTAGTGAGGCTATTTTAACTTGCCCAAGATGGTTAGTTTCAATATTCTGAGGAATCTTGTGACCATTCTTGATCAGTGATATTGTTTGGTATTCCATTATGTGTTTTACTGTTGTAAATTTACCAATGCTAGGAGAAGTACCAAAGGAAGCATGAATAGGTGCAAGATCAAATGTAAGAAAAATGGAAAAGGCACACCTAGGATCTGCCTGTTTGCCTATTGAATGCACACAATCTTGTCTTCAAATGAAATAAAAATGGAGCCCACTGAAAGAGAGGAACACCATAGAAGACAAAGATAAAATCAACATTAGAAGAGCTTGGAAGCTCACAAATATGGACCCACTAGAAATAGCAAAGCCTTTAGCACTGGATGACTGGTCCCACCGGTTGTCAAGACTACCAACCAAACCCTTAAATCTACCCCTACACTGATCAATTGGTCCCACAAGTTGCAAAAATACAAACCCTTGATCTGAAATCACAATGCCTTTTCTGCACTCGATCCTTAAGCGGGAGACAAGGTTGCCAAATCAATCCCGTGTTGCTTTGATCGTTCCTCCTTGCTTGCTCCTCCTTGATATAAGTGGAATTTTAAAAAGGTGTTTAAAGTAAACCACGTAATATTGTGATTAGGTTTTATTTGTGTAATTTTTGGGTAATCTTATTGACCCATGTTCATGAGTTGTGATTGACATGAATCTATTTCTTATGAGAATAAATGAAATACTTAGTATTCATTGGATCTAGGTGATGTTCACAGAGTTGAAGCAACAAATTTTTTTGAGACACATCGTAGTACAACTCCAACTTACCACTTTTGCGTACAACCCCATTTGCAAAACCTTCATCAAGTGTTGTGCTTTACGAACCATTCATTAGAAAGCCTCTTAAGCTTATCAAATTTTAAGTGGGAGATATTTTCCATAGCAAGTCAACTAGTGATATTGCTATAAGAATTTAACTGTGTAGTTTTTGAGACAAAATCATTGACCTGTGTTTCATGACTAGTGTTCAGACAAATCCATCTTTCATGATCATTTCACATTTTTGGCCCAAGTTATTATGCATTATTTTCTTTTGCCTTTACTTGCAACATGTGATTGTGAGTTAAATTAGTAGCCTTTGCCTCACTTGAAAAACCAATAAGAGGGGTGGTTAACAATTGATTGTAGAAGTCTCTAGAAGAATAGGTTTATTATTCTAATAAATAATCTAATATATTTATTTTTAAATATTTATATATCAATTGATTAGATTTAATTTAAAATATATAATTTCAGATAGATAAAATACAAACTAAAAAATTTAAAAATAAAAATAAAATATCAGCTTTAATATTAAAGATAAATAATATTGATATTTTTAAATAACTTTATAACTAATTATTTTGCAGAAAATATTAGAATTTAAAACTAATGAATTATACAATATAAAATATAAAGCATAATGCCATATCAAGCAAGTCTTCTGTGTTGTATTCATTTATAGAAGAGTTCATTTCTAGCTAGTTCATAATGTCATCTCATTGTCATCAAGGGCTAATATTTTCTTGATAATTTCTAGCTCATGACATCTTTTTGGTGCTTTTGCTACAAACGATGGTGTGCAAGGCATCTTGTCTTCAATTGGCTCCTCATCTATTTCCATTTCACCACTGAAAATCAAAATTTGTTCACCTGCTTCAACATTTTGTTGAAATGTATGTTTTTATACTTTGGTAGTTATTCTAAATACTTAGTATTGATTGTAACATCGTGCAATTGTATAATAATGCAATTTTAACATAGTTTCTCCTCACATACAATCGCACCATTGGCATTCTATATGCATCTTGTGAACTATGATCTTTGTAATCCGCGAACAATTATCTTCCTCTTCCCTCTCCCTTGCAAGTAAGCATATCATTGTTCCTTGAAAATTTATAAAATTATTATACCTTTTTTGAATATATTATTTTTTGAACTATTAAAGTTATAAAATTATTATTAGCATTTTCACATGGTTTATAAGAAAATTTATTTATTTAAAATATTTTTATTTTGTTGTCCTGAATTTTGTCACCACAAAATGTAGGTAACAGTACGAAACTTTTTAAAATTAGTTTCACATTTCTCTAAGTTTATTTCATTATTTAATTGGTTAGTATTGATCAACCAATCGGTACCAATTGATATAATGAATCTTTTTATTGAAGGCCTTCATTAAGTCTTTTTTGCTTTGCTTTTTGTCGAGTCTTTGCTTGATTTTTGAAGCCTTCAAAGTCCTTTTTTTCCTTTTGAGTTTGCATTTGTTTGTTTTTAGTCTTTTGGTTTTGCTCATGTCATGCCTTTCGTTTTCCCCTTCGATTCGGTCTAACCTAGAGGTCAATCGGAGTTGTTAGTCAAGAGATATGGTCATTTTAGAGCCTTAAAAGTGGACATTTTAGGTGCAACAACACAAATTAAAAAAATGATGTTATATTTTCATTTTGACATTCACTTTTTGAAAATATAACATTTTATTCACTTTTTGTTATGTTTTGAAGTTACTTTTAATTTAAATTTATAACTTAAAGTGACTATAGTGCACTTTATGTTATAGTTTTAAGTTGAGTTACTTTTTAATTTTTCACTTAAAGTGACTATAGAACTATATAGTTACTTTTTTTTTTTTTTTGATTTTTAAATCAAATACTTATATAAATGTCACTTTAACTTAATGTTTATGACTTATTTTGATTAACATAATGCATAAATGTTATTTTTGACCCATATTGCTGACATTTTTATAAAAATAAGTGAAATGCATAACTTAAAAGCCTAAAAGTGGACATTTTATGTGCATATGCATGTAAAAAAAAATGAAAAGTGGAAAGTTTTCATGCTAATGCATATGAAAATTCATTTTGAGGACCTTTTTCAAGTCATTACATCAAAAGCTTGTAAAAGTGGACCTTTTTGATGCAATGACATGAAAAGTTGAGTTTTCATGCTTGCGCATGAAAAATGTGAGATATGTTTATAAAATATGTAAGTGACTCCAAAAAGTGAGATTTTGGAGACTTGCACATTTTAAAATATGTAATGGGCTTCAAAAGGTGAGATTATATCTCAAGACATATTTTAAAACATGCATTGGACTCAAAAAGGTCCTATTTTGCCTTCCTACATGTTTTAAAATATGTAATGAACATAAAAATGTCCTATTATGTGAAGAAAACATGTTCTTGCTCCAAAAACCTCCTATTTTGATCATAACTTTTGATTTTCTCCATGGATTTGAATTAAATCAGTTGCATTCGTCATGTTTTGGAGAGGTGATCATTTTGCCCTCATCAAAATCCAAGTTATTGCACCCAAAAACATGTTTGAAACTCTTAATCTAGGGCACATTTTTTTGCATAAAACTCCATAAATCTTCCAAGTTTGATCACGTTTTTGCATGAGATTAAGTCGTTTTTACCTCATTAGGTGATTAAATTAGTTGAGGATCATTATTTTGGTGTTAAATCATCAAAACGTTTTACTTTGAAGATCACGTTTTTTGCTTGTTTTGGCAAAAACGGCTCAAGAACATGCAATCTTTAAAACGTTGCAAGGAGGAGCTAATCTAGGGCACGTTTTGGAATTTTGCTAAATAATCTCCTTGTTTTTTGCCCTTCATCATTCGGATTTTGGAGATTTGAAAAGTTCTCATCATTTTTTGAAGAAAAATTCAAACAAAGAGCATCTTTTCCTTCATTTTTGGCACATATTCATTATGTAAGTGGACCTCTTCTTTCTTACATTTTAATTCATGCTTATCCTTGCTAATTTTATGCATGAAATCGTTGAATGGATGCCATTTGTGAAAATATTTGCTTTAGAATTTGCATTTTTCCTTTAAATATGAATTTCTTTTTCATTTTGGTGTCTTTAGTTCTTCCCCAAGTTCCAAATTCGAATTTCATCTTTGGGAGTGCATTTCATCTTGGCATGTTTTGAGTTGTTTTCAAAGGTATGTTTTTCTTTTGTTTTGGTTTTGTGTGCTTGTTGCCGATTTTTCTCCATTTTGGAGAAGTTGCAAGTTTTTTCCCAAAAACCTGTTTTTCCTTCACTACATGCGAAAGCATTATCATTTCATTTCACATTCCATTTCCATGTCATTACATCTCACATTTCATCCAAAAAATGCGATTACATGTTTTTTACTTCATTCGCCATTTGCACATGCATGTAATCCCATTTTTCGTTTCCATTGTCATCCATCTCATTCTTCGCTTCCATTTGCACAACACAATTACACGAAATGCCTTACGTGTAATTGCATCCAAAAGGTCTGATTTTGATCAAAAGTCATATTTTGAAAAGACAAAAAAGATGTTATTTTCACTTTCTATGAATTTTGACTTCTTCCTTCCTCCAAAAGTGACTATATAATTCATTATCTCACCTCCATTGTCTCATTTCCATCTTCATATATGCATTCACACTTACATGAATAAATACATGTTTCCACCTCATAACATATTTTACATGTTACCCTCCATCTGCATCCGCATATACATGTAAAGTATACACATTCACACTTACATCTCATTTCACTTTCCACTTTCCATTACATATTGCATTTACATATATGCATGCTTCATTCAATAAAGCTTTGAAAACATTTAAGTCACTTTTGAAATCAGCAACTTTCACTTTGCACACATTCCCATGCATTTCAGCTTTGCGCATTTTCATTCCATTCCATTTCATTCCATTTTCCATATTCATACTTTCATTTCATTTCATTTCACATTCCATTGCATATGCATACGCTTTCTCTTCGAAAGTCACTCATTTTCGAATCTTCACTGCTGCTTTGGAATCCACTTACATGGAGATTCCTTCTGACAATGTGTTTATGTTTTGGAATTTTTGTGTTATAGTACGAGCATAAGAAATGTCCTTGCCTTTGAAATCTAAGGGCAAGATGAAATACCAATATGACAAAGAATTGGCTCATGCAGTTCCTTTTTCAGTTACGTCTGTTCTGGATAACATACTAGACACCAAGATTGGTCACATAGATGTAGCTGATTTTCTACAAAAGATTGAAGCTCCAGCTACGCATGAGATGAAACATATAAAAAGAAGCAACATCCATTTGGTTTCTACATTTCCCATGGCGGCCATAGAACCTGATTTTGTCTATGGATGTGCTCGACACTTCACTCCTAAGACAAGGAATATCAAAGACGCTGACGACAAGGTTATTATTAGCCTTGACCCTGAAGTGATTGAACAAGTCTTCAAAGTTCCTCATAAATCAGAATGTGTTGATTTGACCAAAGATTTCTCATTGGCTTGTTAGAATGAACAAAAAAACAACTATCATAAGTATGTCAACCTTTACTAGTTAGACAACAAAAGAAGTAATTTTTCCAGGTGGCCAAAGACTCTTCATCAATCCAATTTTAAACAGGAATACAAGGATCTCATCATCCTTCTCAACAGAATCTGTGGTCTTAAGGATTCTTCCGACTTTGAGCCATGGATGTACAAATTTATGTTTCAAATCATAGAGAATAAAGAACACATCTTTTGAGGAGAGCTTATCAGTACTGCACTCTATTAGCAGATATGCAATGTAGGAACATCAGTACCTTTTTACATGAATTCATATTTAGTTTACATTGCTACTGCTATGGGGTCTTTTTCAGGTCTTTCCACCAAAGGTGATCGTCTTCAAGTACCTATTTGGGAATACTATGACCAAATTACTTTGGCTAATAGTAAATATCATTACAGAAGAGTCCAAGATGCTTTCTTTGGACATTACATGTGTTTGTTTGACAAACAGTTGTCTATCAAAAGAGTATTTGATGCAACATGGGAAAAAGTAAACCAATACGACTGCATTTTTCTTCAATTTCCCACTTTCACATACTTGAGAGTTGGATATTTCAAAGGAGAGCCATATACCTTACCTAGGTATGCTACAGATCAAATTATTCTAATGGAGTTAGCAAGACAACTCATGGACGTGCAAAATGATCAACATGCATCACATAGGCCCGAATTTGGCATCACCTCGGCTAGGCCTTGCCTAAAGCGAAGAATATGGAAGTAGAGTTGCAATTGATTACATTGAAGAGGTTCAAGGCTAGATTTGACTTTGATTATCGAGAGATGAACTCTCAGATAAAGAGGGCTTATACTCATGTTCATCGCATTGAAGACATTTGGATTGATATGAGAACAGAGCTTGATATTATGAAGATGGATTATTGCAGGTTAACCTTGCAACAAATAATCAATCTTAATATGTTGGAAATCCCTCCAGATTTCCAAGTTGAAGATGATGGCGACATCCTTGATCCGAAATTTCATTAAGAAAATTTTGATAAAATGTGTCTTTTTCCTATTCAATGGCAATAAAAAAAAAGGTACATCTATTATGGACAGGTTTCAATCCATCTTAGCAAACACTAACAAGTGGTTGAAAAGTAAAGGTCTAAAAAGAGTAAATCCTAAAATGGGTTTGGATTGTGAAAGCTTTGGTCCTCCTGGCAGGAAGTCACAACTGGAAATTACAGGGAAAGATGGTGCCTCATTTTCAAATGTCAAGAATACTCTCAAAATCAAATTAAAGGGCGAAAAAGGGACTAAATCATCCCAAGTTCTTGAACCAATTCAAGAATCAATGTCAGAATCATAAGAAGAATTGGAAACAGAATCCGAGAAAGAAGATTCAGATGAAGAAGGAGAAATAAGAATCATATCTCCTCCCAAGCTTGCACAAGCTTGCACATCTTCTCCACATGAAGAGCCCTTTTTGCATGAGGTTGATGATGATGTAGATTCATTTTCTACTATTTTCACTCACTCTATTCTCGTCTCAGAAGTTAATACCATGAATCTTCCGATTTCATTTGCTGCTCCTCGTGTTCCTGCACATGATCAATTTGAACACTTAGGAAATGTGTTTGAAGATTTTTTGACTCTTACTAGTGGTTAAGTTTCCCAACTTGATACATCTTTGACAAGATTTGAACTTTTCATGATAGAATATTCACAACATGTTCCTATGCCTACAACAGTGCAAACTGAATCTTGTTCAGTCACTACAGATATACAATCTTGATCAATGCCAATGGTCTCCACTGTGCTTGCTTCTAGAGATGAAAGTTTCAGCCTACCTGCATGGTTGAGTAGAATAACAACGAAGAGAAGGAAGGTGGTTGTTCCTCCTGACAATCTTCTTGTGAAGAAGACTAAATCTAAATATTTGAAGGACAAGATTGTTTCTAGAATTTTGGTTGATTCTGACAAAACCAAGTATGTGGAGGTTGCTGAGGCCTTAGTAGATAAACCTGCTGAAGAACTCACTAGCTCTGATTATAAATTTACTAAGGTTGAAGTTGGAAAACAATCTCGTTTGAGTTCTTTGCAAGATGCTCATGATGCATTGGTAAATGTATCAAAAAGTAGTCATGAGCTTTGGGAAAAGAAGAATCAATTGAAATAGGAAATAGCTCGTTTGAATGAGGTCATCCAGAAGCAATCTTCTTAGAATTTTGTTGCATCACAAACATCTAAGGAAAGAAGGTTGATTGAAGCTGCTAAGTCTTGGATACAGGAAATCATTGTTGAAGGAGTTCGAGCTATCACAGAGACACTTGTAGTTCTAAAGCGTATCAAAGAGATGAACAAAATGGAACAAAGCTTAATTTCTTCTTTGACTCAGGAAGTAGATAACCTGAAGGAAATCCTTGAGGATTGAGATGAAATGATAAAATTTGATCTAAATGCTATGGTCTCATGTGACGTTCTTCCGCCATGTGAAATGTTCTTCAGATTTCAAGGACTCATTGGTTACAAGGAAGAGACCTTAAGAAAGTTGATCACAAAATTGCAAGTGGCTCTTGAAGATTGTCAAGCAGTTGAAACAAGCCTTACTTGTGATTTGGAGCAGTTGGGATGCCGTGTTATTGATAATCTTGGTAATCTTTTGGCAGTAGAGAGAGTGAATTAAGAATATACAATCATAATCAATGCTGATGTAGATTTTGAAGAATTTGGTTCGCACACAATGAACACGTTCATTTTGTACAAATCCTTGACAAAACACTTGTTGGATAATACAACAAAAAATTCTAAAGTTGTTCAATCAGCATATGAGAATGCAGTGAGGATCGAAGCCATATCAAAGACAATGGAGATTGCTGATCTTCCTACAGTGTGTGACATCATTGTGAAATTCAAAGCATTAAGAAGAAATCTTTAAGATTGTTATGTAATTTCTACATCATAGTTGTTTAAGATGCCTTACATGATAAAGTGTAATTGCATGTAATGCGAATTACATGTATGTAAAATATGTAATGCGAGTTGCATGTGCAGTTGCATGTAATCCATTATTTTTTGTAGTTAGACTTGGTCAAAGTTGGTTGAGTTGCTCCCACTTTTTCCTCCCCTTTTTTTTCAAATTATTTGCCTATATAAAGGAGTGCCCCCCTCATTGTAAAATCATCATTATCTTTATGCAAGAGAGCTCTGGAGAAATTGTGCTAGCAGAACTTTGTTTGTGTAGCACTATTTTGATAGAAAGTGAATACAAAGGAGCATTTGAGATTTAACTTTGATTAAGTGAGATTGTTATTTGTGTGAATTGTAAGCTTTATCTATAATTCATTCAAGTTACCTTTGATTCGTACTATCTTTTGTCATTGATATTGTATCTTGTGATTGATAGAAAAGAGTTAAGAAACAATTGAATCTCGAGATTTGACCAGGAACAATTGTGAAAATCCATAGCTAGAAGCTTTGTCTATGGCTTGTATTTTCATCTTAATTCACGAAATAGTTAGATTGTTCTTACTTTTAGGAGTCTTTGTGCCCTAATTGTAAAACTTTTACCATATAGAAGTACAACCGAACTTAGAGCCAAATCGGTATGTTTTAGCTAGCCTTTGAGTTAGTGAAGATTTATCGGTATTACTATTTCCAGCTCTTGATAGAAGTGTAGTTAGAGATTTACCTTGCCCATTATTCGTTCTACGAGTAAGTGGATCCTTTCTTGAAAGTTAAGAAGAAAGGATATTAGTAACACCCTGTTTAAGATCTCTCAACTTCTTGCTTACCTTGAGTTGATCCAAGGAACGATTAGAAGGGGGAGCCTTCCCCTTAAGGTAGGAGAGACTCTGTCTCACACGCTGTGGTTGGTCATCCTATTTTGCGACTAAATTTTTACCCAAAAATGTCAGTTGCAAAATATCCACCCAACATATTTGAAGTATTATTTGTAATATGTAATTTAGATTTTAAAATTACTATAATGATAAATTAAATTGAATTAATAATTAATTTGTTTTGTCATTCAAAATTTTAATATTGCTAATAAATTTATATTTGTTATTTTTTTGTTCAATATTAAAGGTTATTTATTGTTTGTTTAGTAAATATTTAATAATGTTTATTTATTAGTTATTAATATTCTCATTAGACCCCCTTCCTATTAATTTTTAGCAAAAAAAAATCGACATTCTAAAGTAGAAAACACTTCTATTTTTAAAATATTTTTCATTGCACTAATATCTAATTTCCTATTGGCTCATACCATTTTGCTAGGGTAAAATAAGTTTTCTTAGTAAAAAAAAAAAAACAAAAATTAAACTCTAGAATCTTCCTCACCCTTTTAGTATCCTCCAACACAGGCAACGTCTAGGGCATTCTACAACACATGGTTTTCCTTCACCATGAATTTTTTGAAAAAGGTGTGCAAAATGGAAAGATTGTGCAAAACACACTTATTTGCCTCTGGAATAGAAAATACTAATATATAAATCTTGGAAAGTTCCTATAAAGAAGTTCCTAAAAAGTTATACACACTATTTAGAAACTATTTAATTTTCAATAATACATTTAATTAATAATTTCTATTTTTCTAGTTTAATTTATTGCTATGAATATTAAACAAATTTAAAATATCTTTTATTTATAGCAAAAGGTAGTGACTCAAGCTCTATCATAGAGCTCTTGTTTAAGTTTGTTTTTATTTTAAAATAATTATATAAAAATATATATGCTAATGTTTAGAATAAATAGACATGGTAATAAAGCAATTTATAATGTACAACTTATATTATCCAATTTGTAGCTTAAAATGCAGAGTCTTGGCACATTCTTCTTCTAATGTGAAATGGACGCTTGTTTATGCACGAAAGGATATATGCAATAGAAAATATGCACTCAATTTGATCGTTGTCTTGAGATATTAATTAAATTAAAAGTGAATTATTGTGGATTGCTACTCATGAAACATGAGGCAATCAATTTTACTCAAAAATTACATAATTAAATTATAATAACAATGTTACCATTTAACTTGCTATAAAAATATCTCTTATTTATCAATTTATTTTCTTATTATAATAAAATTAATTATCACTTAAACTATATTTTTTAAAAATTGACTTTAGAAGTCTAATGTAATGATAAGCCGATAAGTGCTCGATAATAAAATTAATTTTAAAAATATAGTCTTATGTGAATAGATTAGATTATTAATAATTTTCAATTTAAATAACATAATATTTACAAAAAGAGTTAACAATTCGTATTTTTGCTTGATCTAGCGATGTCTCCTGCTCTCGCTCCTATCTCTACCCATGATGCTCTTGCAGGGTTTGAACCCATGGCTTCTCTAGCCTATTTATCTTTGGCAGACATTGGGGCTGTTCGTTCTTAGGCCAAGGTAGTGGGCGATCCCTCTGTAACAGATAGGGGTGTGGCTTCTGCTCTTGTGGCTCCTGCTGGGGAGGCTCATGCTGCTTTGCCTTGGGGTGCTATGGGAAGATCCACTATCTCATATGCTGATGTGGCTGCCTATGAGGTAGGTATTGGGGGTCAAACTGTTAAGTTGGGGCTCTAAGCTTCTGTGCCTATTGTTGTATGTAACCCGATTCTGATTCATCTAGAGTCTGAAATAGTTGATGAGATCTCCACATATGTGGAGGATTTCTCTTCTATAGTTGCTATTTTTTGTTTTAGGGGATTTTGGCCCTCTCTGTCAGATTTGCATGCTTGGATATCCAAATATTGGGAGCCCATCATTTCAGATTTAGTTTAGATTTACCTTGTGGCAAGGGGGTTTTTTATTGTGAAATTTGCTACCACTGAAGATAGAAATGCCATCTATGTCATGGTTTCTCCTAGGAGGAGAGGTTCCCCTTGATGGCTAAACCTTGGTATAAGGATTTTGACCCGTCGACTGAATCCTTTAATAAGATTCCTCTTTGGGTAAGGTTGCCGAATCTTCCCCTTCACTTATGCTTGGATTTAGTCCTGGAGGCTGTGGTGGAGGCCCTTGGGGACTTCTTGCTAGTTGATGCCACATCTTCCAATGTGTATCGGATGACGTATGCTCACATTCCTATGGAGATTGACATCTCCAAGGGGCTCCTTGAAATGATTAAGTTGACCTCTCCAAAAAGCTCTTGGATTCAACTTCTTGATTACAAGGGTATTCCCTTTAGATTCAGGAAATGCCATAAGATTGGCCATCTCGCTGCACGATGCTCCTGTGAAAAGGTTAGATTGAGGAAATCACCTTCTTGGTGGTTGGGGGTTTGAGATGATCATTGCACGGTTTAGAAAGTTTCCACTACTGGGGATGGTTTGGGAGGATCTTCTCAGGAAGATATTTCTTTGGTGAACGATTCTATTGATGTCTCTGATGTTTCAAATGATGTCTCTATGGCAGTGACCAAGAATGTTGCAGTAGTCCCTTCTTCAGCTGCTGTAACTGTTGATTCATTTGTTTCCCCTCTTACAACTCTGTCTCAGGATGGTGTGGTCTAGAAATTGTGTGGTGATGTTGTTTCTTCTCCTGCTGTGAGGGTGTTGGGGGTTGGTTGTGGAGATGATGACCTTGAGTGGCAAAAGGCTATTGGGAAGGTGGAGGATGGATGGATAACAGTAAAAGAAAAAAAAGTCAAGCCCACCAATCCTTCATTTGATATGTCTTTACATTCTCAAAAGATGAGACCGAAATGTAAATCTTGAGGCTTAGTTTTGTATTAGGTTTCAGGTCCTTTCAAAACTTGCTGCTCGATTGTTCTTTTGAGGAAGTCCCTTTTTATTTGGCTCTTTTGGCCTTTTTGGCTCGTTATTTCTTTGTAGTCTATCATGGTCCAAGACTTAATGTCTATTTCTTTTGTAACCATGGCGTTTCAAGCACCCATTTCAAAACTTGTTTTGGTGGCAAAAGTGTATTGTGTTATCTGTGAGGCCACCCTGATTACCTTATTTTGGTTGGTGATATGTTTCTCCTTTGGTTTGTTGTATCTTTTGTTTGGGCTACATTGAAAATATTTTGATTTGTAAAGGGTTTTAGGCACCCTTCAAAACCTGTTTTCCTTAATAAAAAACATAATATTTACAAAAATCTTTTAAATAGATTAATAAATATTATTTATTTAGATTCAATTTATCAATTATGAAAAAAATCATTTAAAAAAATCTTTACGAAAAATGAATAAGAGAAATACAAAAAATTAATATAAAAAATAACATCTCTAATAAATATTCTATCGACTAAATAAATTATAGAAACTAAAAAACTATATTTAAAGAAAAACTAAATTAATATTAAAAATAAATTAAAATAATTTTAAAACTAAAACCTAAATAAATTTTAAAAATCAAAGTTAAATAAATAGAGATCACAAGATGAACTAATGTGGAGATCACAAGTAATTATTTTATAAATAAATAGGAAAAGAAAAATAATAGTTAAAAGTGAAGATTTAAAATATAATCTTATGTGAACAAATTAGATTATCAATAATTTTCAATTTAAATAACATAATATTTACTAATCTTTAAAAATAGATTAATAAATATTATTTATTTAAATTTAATTATCAAATATGAAAAAAATAATTAAAAAAAACCCCATTAAAAAATCTATTATGAAAAATTAATAAGAGATATAAAAATATATATATAAATAGCAATGTCTCTAACAAATATTCTATTGACTAAATTAATTAAATAAACTAAAAAATAATATTTAAAGAAAAAATTAAACATATATATATATATATATATATATAATTTAAAAACTAAAATTTAAATAAATAGAGACACGACATGAGCTAACGTGGAGATCACAAGTAATTATTATTATTATTTAAAAAGAAAAGAAAAACAATAGTTAAACGTGGTAAATAATTAATGAGAAGGATTTACAATTTTTTGGCTAAACTGGCAAATTTTCTAGCCAACTAACAACTTTTCGGTCAAAATTCAATTTCTGAAAACAAAGTTCCACAAATAGCACTAGCAGTCGCAAGCTTTTGTGCTTGCAATGATGAGCCGATAGGTGTTTGCTTTAAGTAAAATAAAATTTAATTTTGTAATTAATAAAATAAATAATATTTATTTATTTAATTTATTGTATACTAATAAATTATCATGTAAAAAATATTCCCATAAAAATCTATTATGAAAAAATAATAAGAAAATAATATGAAAAAAATAACAGGAAAAAATATACACTGAAATAATTATAAAAACTAACAATTAAACTAAGGGAAGTCTCGGTGCTTCACCTTGTGAGTGTTAGTGTAGTTTTTTATTTTTCCTATTTTGCTAGGTTTTTCCTACACTTTTAATAATCTTACTTAGGTTAATAAAGCATGTCTTATTAGGTGAATGGTTGTGAGGTGTCACCTTCCTACATGTGAGCATCCATTAACTATCTTGGGAAGATACTTTGCTATCTTTAGTCCGATAGATGGTTGCTCCTCATTGGTTGGTGTTGCCACCTCCTCCCTCTTCCTAGCCTATATAAGCATGCTACCTGGCTTGTATTTGCCTCTCTTGTTTTTAGCATCCTCTTAATGCTATTTTGCTTCTAGCATTTGCATTACTCTCTTGGAGACTAACTCTGTGTTGCTATTTTGATTTTGTGTCATTTGCATTCATAGTTTAGATATTTATTCTTTGCACTAGTTTTCTGGGTTATTAAGCTTTTCAGATTCTAACATGGTATCAGAGCTTTTCTATGTGCAAGAGTAGATTTTAGTTTTCTTATTTGAGAGATTCGGGGGCGGAGGGGGGGGGGAGGCTAATAAATTTTATTGTAGTTTTTTGAAAAATGAAGTATGCTCTTCTCTTGCATCTTTGGATGATCTTGAGAATCAGAAAAGTTTTGACAAAAACGGTTTTTCTCCGAAGTTTCAATTTCAAATCTAACAACCAACTTGCATATTTGAAGTTTTCAATCAGTATTGCAGGTTCCAGCATGCTATTGATGGACTTAGGAAGCCGATCCAACATCTGCATGTCATATTTTGGTTGCTGGGGTCATTTCTTGATTTTTGGAGTCATTTTTTTACTGTTAAAGGTGTTTGATTTACACTACATCAACATCTTCTGTACATCATCAAGAAAAACACTTTCTGGGTTTTGTTTGCAGCCCCGAAAAACCATCTAAGTATCTTTTAGGTTTTGCATGCAATCTATATATTTTGCAGGATCGAGTGTGGAAAGCTACAACCGTACCCCTCTCTATTGGCAGTCGCAAATTTGAATGCAGTTTTCAAATGTCTCGTTCTTGCTCATATAGACTTTGATTTTTACGATTCTTGTTATGATCTTGGCTTATTTTTTGTGCTCTATCCACTAGTGGAGTTGTTTTTTGATTTTCATGCATAAATTTTTCAAAAATTGTAGATTCTTGGCCGTAACTATGCACAGTTCTCATTTTGGAAACTTCGGAGGATCATAACTTTCTCATATGACCTTGTATCGAGGCGATTCGTTTTTTGAAAATGCATGATTTTTCGAGTAGATCACAGTGGTGCTATTTGTTTCCTTGATTATTGTGCCTAAGTTTCACTTTCAACATATGCTCTTCATGAGGGTTTGTAATGCATTGAAATCAAGACCACTAAGTATTTATTTCTAGTGGTAGTTGTAAACGCACTAAAATAAAGTGCCAAATCATATTTCTTTGGGAGGGTTCTTTGATTGAGTAAAAAGGGAGGGCATTGTCGTGGCTGGGTTCTCTTCTTTTTAGCATTTCTTCTCTGCATTTCTTCATCATGGATCAAACAAATTTGTGCATCCTAACTCCATATAATTACTTTGAGTGGAAATCATGCATGACAATTCACTTAAGGAAAGATGGATTAAATAGGATAACTATGGGACTTGAAATTGAACCTGTTAAAGATGAAGATAAGCCTAAGTGGTTTAACAAGTGTGATGAGGCATATGGAACATTGTGTTTGTCTGTTTCTCCTGACTTGCTATTTCACATTGAGTCTTTGGATACACCAAATGAAGTATGGACAAAGCTAGAAACACTATTTGGCACACAAGATTCAATGAGGGGTCATATGTTGGAAAATGAATTAATTAGTTTAAGTCCAAGAAATTTCAACACAATCCAAGATTTCTTCACCAAATTAAAATCACTAAGGCTGCAATTAAAATAATGTGGAATTGAAAAGAAAGATGAACAACTGATTCTTAGTATTCTCTCTAAGCTAAGTTCAAAATATTCTGTGTTTGTCTCTACCTTCTATGCTACTAAGGGTGCACTTGGTACTCAATTCACCATGCCATCTCTAGATGATTTTGATGTCAATCTCACTCGAGAACAGGACAAGCTAATTCAGATGGGCACTCTTAAGTCCTCTAAGTCACATGCCTTAGCAGCCAACCAAGGCATAAAAGAATAAAAAGGACAAAGTAGTAACAACAATAATAAGGATGAGAAACAAAATAATAGTGAGGAAAAGAAGGATCAGATACCAATTGCTTCAAAAGAAACTATTGATACCTCATCCTCTAAGGGCGATAAGCCTAAGAAAGAAAAGGTTAAATGTGCTTATTGTAAAAGACCCGGTCATGATGAACATAAATGTTTGAAGAAAGAAATTGATCACTTGACATACATTCTTGAGAAGAATAATATTAGTGTTCCCAAGTCTATCAAACAAAGTTCTAATGAAGAGTCTAACAAGGCAAAAGAAAACAACAAAGGGAAAGGAAAGGGCAAGGCTCTTGTTGCAGTTGCTTCCTCACCATCCACTTGGGTTCTTGATTTAGGTGCTTCGCACCACATGGCTTCATCTAAGAAAGAACTTGCATCCTTGGAGCCATGTACTATGCCTTCTATTTTGATGGGTGATGACACTCCTGTTGAGGTGTGTGGGAGAGGGTTTGTTGATGTGGGGGATGACACATTCCATGATGTTCTTTGTGTACCTTCATTATCAACCAATCTTCTATCAATATACCAGATCACTCACATAGGTTTAGGCAAGCGAGTTAAGTTCACTCCTGATTCAGTGGAGATACATGAGTTGCATAGTGATTCTATAGTTGCAGTTGGGAGAGCAGATCATCAGTCACGACTCTATCTGTTTTCTCACTTTGTTCCTGATCCCCCTTCATCTATTTTTCTCACTCACTCTAATGATGTGAATAAATTATGGCATGAGCGGTTTGGCCATCTTAACTTTCACTATTTGCATCAACTCAACCAGTAAAGCATGGTCACAGGGTTGCCTTCGGTTCAATTCTCAAGAGGTGTTTGCCAAGGTTGCATTCTTGGTAAGAATCCTAAGGAAAAGTTTGACAAAAGTAAGACATGGAGAGCTTCACAAATACTAGAGTTAGTTCACAGTGATTTGGCTGGTCCATTTCAACATCCTTCTTTCAGCAGGGCCCGATATGTCCTCACATTCATTGATGACCTTTCTCGATATACATGGGTGTACTTTCTCAAGCAGAAGTCAGAGGTATTTGATCATTTTTAAGACTTCAAAATTTTTGTAGAAAAGCAATCTGGGAAAGCCATCAAGGTTTTTCCCACAGACAATGGTGGTGAGTATGTCAACCATCGGTTTGAAAGATTTTGCACTTCAGAGGGGGTTAATTTACAACATTCAGTTCCATACAATCCTCAAAAAAATGGTGTTGCAAAACGAAAGAATAGATCCTTGAAGGAAATGGCAAACTGAATGATTCACTCTAGATCTCTTGCACCACAGTATTGGGCAGAAGCCATTAACTATGCTTGTTATATCCATAACCGTGTTCCTCACCGAGCCTTGAAGGGAGTTACTCCTTTTGAAGTTTGGAGCAGTCGAAAACCATCAGTTAAGCACTTTCAAGTTTTTGGCTCCTCTGCATGGGCCCACATTCCTATAGAGAAATGTAAGGCCTTGGATCCGCAAAGTAGACCTTGCATATTTATAGGTTATCCTGATGGTGTGAAGGGTTATCAATTGCTCTACCCTACTACACATGAGTTATTTATTGAGAGGAGTGTTCAGTTTGAGGAGGAATCTTCAAGCTCACTTTCTATCACTTCTCCAACTACTTCTACCTTGACATTAGAGTCACTTGGAATACATGACAGATTTTCTGATGAGTCAGATTCACCTGAATAGTCTTCTACCTCTACTTCTGATGCAGAAAGTGATTTAGAGAACTCACCTCCTTCCTTTCCTAGTCATCATTCAGAGGTTAATGATTCCTCTCCAGATTCTCCATCTTCCTGTCCACTTTGGGCTAGACAAACCTTGCAGTCTGCAGGTGATTGGGTTGGGGATCCATCAGACACCAGGCAAACTCATTCACAATTTTAGGATGCTCCACATGTCTTCATTGCTACTGCCTCAGATCCAAAATCCTTTCATGAGGCTTCTCGTATTCCTGAGTGGGATACAACTATGTAGGAAGAGTATAGTTCCTTGATGAGGAACCACACTTGGGATCTTGTCCCTCTTCCTAAAGAAAGAAAACTTGTTTGATGTAAGTGGATCTATCGGACAAAATTTGCAGCAGATGGGTCAATTGATAAACACAAGGCTCGCTTGGTCACCAAAGGATTCTCCCAGGTTCCTGGGATTGACTACTCTGAGACTTTTGCACCAGTTGCCCAAATGAATTCCATTCGAATTGTTCTTGCCATTGCTGCAACTAATCATTGGGAAGTACATTAGATGGATGTGAAGAGTGTTTTTCTTCACGGTGACCTTCATGAGGAGATCTACATGGAGCAGTCACAGGCCTTCCTTTAGGATTCTTCACTTGTGTGTCATCTTCAGAAGTCTCTCTATGGCCTCAAATAGGCTCCTCGGGCCTGGTATGCCAAGATGGACTCCTTCCTTCTATCAGTTGGGTTCACTCGGTGCCATTCTGATCCTAATGTCTACATTTTTCAATAGGGTGATTCACTTCTATTTTTGGTTTTGTATGTTGATGACTTTCTAATCATAAGAAGTTCTTCACCCACCATTAAGGCTATCAAAGTGGCCCTTCAGGACAATTTTTTGATGACTGACTTGGGCTTGTTGCATTACTTTCTCGGGATTGAGATCCTTCAGTCTCCTTCCGGGATCACCATCACACAGTCCAAGTATGCTCTAGATTTACTCTCGAGGTTTCATATGGCTGACTGTAAGCCTGCTCCGACTCCCTTCATTTCTAGAGTCAAACTTGAGGCTCAATGTTCTTCTTCACTTGTTGATGGCACTTTGTACCGCCAACTTGTTGGGAGTCTCATTTATTTGGCTCATACAAGACCTGACATTGCAAGTCTACTTCAGGGTATAGCTTCTCACTTGGGTTAGGTCCTGTTTGTTGGTCGAGCAAAAAGCAGTCTGCTATTGCTCTATCTTCTACTGAGGCTGAGTATCGGTGGGCTGTAAATGCCGCCACTGAGGCCATTTGGCTTCAACATCTTCTCACTGAGTTTGGTATCCAGATTAGACGGCCATCAGTCATATTTTGTGACAACCAGAGTGCCATTCAGATCTTATGGAATTCGGTTCATCATTAGCAGACCAAACACATAGAGATCCACATGCACTACATCCGGGAGCTCATCCATGGTCATGTCATTGACCTTTGTTATTGTTCGACTTTCGAGAAAGTTGCTGATATCTTCACCAAACCCTTCACTGAGAGAAAGTTCCTTCATTTGTGAGCTTTGTTGCGGGTGCAGGATGCTTCATCTTTTGGGGGGGCCTCTTCCTCTCACTCAGAGTCTTGATTTTTTTTGGGGGGTCTCTTTTCTCTCTCTTTTGGGAAAGCTTATGTACATGGGTACCTCATCAGGCTTGACTTGTTGGGACCCATTTCTACATCCACCTAAGCTTCGCTTATGGGGGGGTGTTAGTGTAGTTTTTTATTTTTCCTATTTTTCTAGGTTTTTCCTACACTTTTAATAATCTCGCTTAGGTTAATAAAGCATGTCTTATTAGGTGAATGGTTTTGAGGTGTCACCTTCCTACATGTGAGCATCCATTAGCTATCTTGGGAAGATACTTTGCTATCTTTAGTCCGATAGATGGTTGCTCCTCATTGGTTGGTGTTGCCACCTCCTCCCTCTTCCTAGCCTACATAAGCATGCTACCTGGCTTGTATTTGTCTCTCTTGTTTTTAGTATCCTCTTAATGCTATTTTGCTTTTAGCATTTGCACTACTCTCTTGGAGACTAACTTTGTGTTGCTATTTTGATTTTGTGCCATTTGCATTCATAGTTTAAATATTTATTCTTTCCACTAGTTTTCTAGGTTATTAATCTTTTCAGAGTCTAACAGTGAGCATCATCTAGATCCAATGAATGCTAAGTGTTCTACTTGTTATCACGAGAGATGAATTCTTGTAAATCACTACTCATTAAACATGAGTCAATGAGTTTGACTAAAAAACTACATAGTTAAACCCTGATAACAATATCACAATTTTTATGCTCTCCCGCTTCTCCCACTCCCATTTTTTTTTCTAGGTTTGAACCCGTGTCTTCTCCTACCCATTCGCTAGTAGGCTATGGCATTGGGATTCGTCCTTCGGCCATGGAGGTGAGCGACACCTCTGTTATGTTTTGGGGTGGGGCTTCTGCTCTTGCGGCTCCTGCTGGGGTGGCTCTCTGACTTGATGCTCTACCTTGAGGTGTTGTGGGAGGATAAGCCATCTCTTATGTTGATGTGGCTGCCTATGAGGCAGACATTGGAGGTCAAGCTATGCGTTTGGGACTTCATGCTGCTCTGTTAGTGGCTATAAGTAACTTGATTAAGATTGATCTAGAGTCTGATATAGTTGATGAGATTTCCACATATGTGGCGAACTTCTCTTCTATAGCTGCTATCTTTCGTTTTAGGGGATTTTGGCCCTCTTTGTTAGATCTGCATGCTTGGATATCCAAATATTGGGAGCCTATCATTTCAGATTTAGTTTAGATTTACCTTGTGGCAAGGGGTTTTTTTATTTTGAAATTTGCTACTATTGAAGATAGAAATGCCATCCTACGCCATGGTTTCTCTTGGGAGAAGAGGTTTCCTTTGATGGCTAAACCTTGGTATAAGGATTTTGACCCGTCAAATGAATCCTTCAATATGATTCCTCTAGGGGTTAGGTTGTTGAATCTTCCCCTTCACTTATGGTTGGATTCTGTCCTTGAGGCTGTGGGGGAGGCCCTTGAGGACTTCTTGCTGGTTGATTCAGTGTCTTCCAATGTTTATCGAATGACGTATGCTTGCATTCTTGTCGAGATTGACGTCTCCTAGGGGCTCCCTGAAATGAGTGAGTTGGCCTTTCCTAATGGCTCTTGGATTCAACTTTTTGATTATGAGAATATTCCCTTCAGATGTAGAAAATGTCATAAGACCAGCCACCTCATTGCGTGATGCTCCTCTGAAATGGTTAGATTGAAGAAGTCACCTTGGTGGAAGGGGGTTTCAGATGATCATTACACAGTTTAGAAAATATCCTCTGATGGGGATGGGTTGGTTGGATCTTCTCAGGATTCTTTGGTGGTGGATTCTGTTGCTCTTTGATGATTCAAATGATGCCCCTATAGTGGTGACCAATATAGTTGTCCTTCCTTCGACTGTTGTAGTTGTTGATCTAATTATTGCCCCTCTTGCAGCTTTGTCTCAGGATGGTGCTGCTTCCCCTTCTACTGCTGTGGTAATGTCACCGTGCAATGGTGGTGTTTCTTCTCTTGCCACGAGGGTGTTGGATGTTGGTTGCGGTGATGCTGACCTTGCATGGAAAAGGGCTGCTGGGAAGGTGGAGGATGTATGTAAAATAGTAAAAGGAAAAAAGGTCAAGCCCTCCACTCCTTCATTTGATATGTTTTTACGTTCTCAAAAGATGGGACCCAAATGTAAATCTTGAGGCTTGGTTTTCTTTATCTACTACTCACATGTTCTTTTTGAGGCTGTCCTTTTTGTTTGGTTCTCCTGGCCTTTTTGGACTGTTGTTCTTTGTAGATTGACATGGTTCAAGACTACTTGTCTATTTCTTTTGTAACCATGGGGTTTTAGGCACCTGTTCAAAACCTGTTTTGGTGGTAGAAGTGTACTGTGTTATCTGTGAGGCCACCCTGGTCACCTTGTTTTGGTTGGTGACCTATTTCACCCTTGGGCTATTTTTTATTGTGCGGACTTCATTGAAAATATTTAGATTTGTAAAGGGTTTCAGGTACCCTTCAAAAGCTATTTTCCTTAATCAAAAACAATATCACAATTTAACTTGCTATGGAAAAATATCTTAAAAAATTAATATGAGAAATATAAAAAAAATATAGTAAAAAATAGGAATTCCTCCCACAAATATCCTATTGGCTAAACTAAAGATTAATATTAAAAGTAAAAAAACTAAATTAACTAAAATGATTTAGAAACTAAAACTTCAATCAATTTAAAAAATTAAAATTAAATAAAAAGAAAGAAAAACATGAGTTAGAAGTGGAGATAACAACTAATTAATTTTCTAAATAGATAGAAAAAAATAAAATTTAAAAGTATAGATAAATTAATTTATAAATTAAATACAAGAGTTAAAAATGGAGATAAATAAATAAATAAGAAAAAGAGAGAGTTAATAGTGTAGATAATAGCTAGATAAATTAAATAAATAGGAAAAAATAAGAGTTAAAGTTGGAGTGAGATAAATTTGGTTGGAAAATGATTAATGACAAGGGCTGATAGTTTTTCGGTCAAAGGTTGACAATTTTTTGGCCAAAAAAATTATTTTCGCCTATCAACTAAATAAACTACAAAACATTACCATTGCATAATTTGATCATAAACACAACCTATCATTACATTTATTATCATAATGAATATCCATGTCCATATATAGGTATACGAACAAACAAATTGTAAGTCAAAATGGAGACTAAATGTATTGCGCTAAACACCAACATTAAAAGTATCCAAGCTTGAAAGCTACCAGTTATTAGTCTTTGCCTATATAAGTAGGGAACTAATGTTTTTAGTAGACCCCTCTCTATTAATTTGTTTAATCAAAATTAATACATTCTAAAGTTCGAAAGTTGTTTTATTTTTAAATTAATTTCTTGTCATAAATTTTCTTTTATGATTGGCTAGTTGTAATTTTGGTGGGGGGTTTATTATTTACCAAATTCAAAAATTCAACAATATTTATATTTCTAGAAATTTACAAAAGTTTCATTTCCATAATTCTCCACATAGAATGAACTTGGCTGAGCACCATCTATTAGCTCACTTGTTAGATCTGCTAGATCAACAGCCATGCCGATCTACTTGCCTGCCAATCTCTAGTGGTATTGCTTACAAATCCCCATCTCCAGTAGTAATTAGCAATAAAAAATGATAAAAATACTAAGATCAAAGTACAATACTCTTTCTTAGAAAAAAATCCTCGTCTTGCTTGGTTGTTTCTTTTTCAAGAGTAGTTTCAAACATATGTACATCAAAAGGCAAAATAATGGTTCAAGTTTCTTTTTCTTTAGTGATGGTTGCAAGTCTGAAACTATGATAAACTTGCAAATTCATCATTTATGTTCTTGGAGTCTAGAACCACACAATCTCCGTCATTTTTCATCTCCTGTTGGGGAAAGCTTATAGTGGCGATGTTCTGGTGGTTGGTTGTGGTATCCCTCCGCTTGATAGATATGATTTTTTGTTGCCACAGTTAATCCACATACGGCATCCTCCGCTTGAGCTCCACCATTACTGTCAGTATTGTTCTAATTTTTGTTATAATTTGAAGAAAAATGTATTTTGTTTTGAAAATACTTTTGTAGTTATCATATTTGTTTTAGTACCAATGCCTATTCTTACAAAAGATGTAATTTTAGATGTAGCTGCTAACGAATTTGAGAAATTGTAGGTCGGTGATGCTTGGAACAAGTGTTGTGATGTGGAGCCTAATCAGACTTAGAGGTTTATTTGGCACGGTTTCCCTCTAGATTATTTCTTTAGGGTTTGGGGGCAATGCCCCCAAGATGGGTCAAGGTGCAGTGCCCCTGCAGGGTCCTAAGGCAGCACCCCAGGTGTGCTCTCTGTCGCAGTACAGGGTGGGGTCAAGGGGCAACACCCCCGAAGCCAAAAATGACCTTATATGTAAAAGGCGTCGGCTACTATTGTTCTATTATTCTAGCCCTAATTTTGTAAGCGACAAAAAGCTTGTATAAAAAGGCTTAGGCTTAGGGATTTTCATAAGGTGTGATGGGAAAATTGGTTCTTGTAGCGGTATTGAGCTGTAAGGGGTTACGGGTTGTATTCAGGTTGTAATCAATGGATCATAATAATATTGGACTTGCTGTCGGTGGATGTAGCCCAAGGATTAGGTGAACCATGTTAAATCTTGGTGCCTTATGTTCTCTTATGTGCGATCTACTATTTTATGATATTGGTCATATTTGCATGTAACTGTTATTTCTGTTTGAGGTTAATCCCAACAAGTTCTATAAATTTAGTCTTCTACATCCTTCCATGGTGATTTGTGAATAAATTTCTCTGTTTTTAAACTTCAATGCGCTTTTTGTAAGGAAAACAATAAATGAAAATAATGGAGTAGCCTAATCTACACATTGGGAAGTTTCATAAAGAACAATTTCATATCGGGGAAATTATATGTTACAATGGAAAACCACGATAGAACAAATAAATTCACAAAAATAATAATTAGACCCACTAATTAATCTCCAGCCACAAACAACACTATCCATTTAATAATTTTCTGAGGTGGATATTTGTTAACAAATTGAAAAAAGAAAATTGATCTATTCAAATTCGTTTGGCTAGATGGAAATAATACAACTCTAAAATTATCTAACCTACCTATGTTAGTTGTACCGATTCATTTTATGTGTATTTGGCAAACTAAATATTTAGTTGAATTTCAAAATTATAATAAATTTAAAAAGACATAACAAATTTAGAAAAGAAGATTATTAATTTTAAGAAAAATAAATTTATGTACTATTTAATTTGTTATCATAAGTTTTCAAACTTTATTATATATATATATATATATATATATATATATATATATATATATATATATATATGGTCCGTAATAGATTAGTTTATTAAAGAGCTCAACAATAAATCTACTTAGTTTAGTGTGGGAAACATTATGTATACTTGTAGTGACAATAATCTCCCATCTAATTTTCTTTAAAAAAAATTCTCCTTTCAAAACACATTTTACAATGTTCAAGAGGCAGGAACTCAAGTTCTAACAGAGTTCTTGTTAAAAAAACATGACAATAGCTGCAAATTCTAGCCACCTCATAGATAAAATTGTCCTTCCTCTAACACAAAAGCCAAGTGGTATTATTGTATGATATTTACCTTGAAAAGATGCCATACTGTCTGTCACAAAAAACTTGAAAGATGCATTATTAGGTGTGAAAAAAAAAGAAGTAAGTAAGTGGGTTTTATAGTCCACGACACTATGCCATAGTTTTTGGGTTTACATATGGTGACAGTGATATGGGACTACCTCATACTCTTTTTCGAGAGGCACTTGGTGCTACAAATGAGGCATACATACCCTACCCCCCAATGGGATGGAGATCACTTACAATGGTATTGTAAGTTACAATAATTCAAAAAGAAAAGAAGAGAGATGAGATTTTGTTGTCAAATGGTTTCGAAGAACAACCTTACAAAGAAATATTGGAAATTGCATGAAACAATGAGGAATTGTTTGAAAGCCTGACAAATGCTTTTACTTTAAGAAACAATGAGCTATATTGCAATAGAGTGGAGTATGCCTACAATTGTATTAGAAGTTAAACAAAATTCATCCTATTTGAAGGCATTTGGTGAATTGTAAAGAGCTAAAAAAGGCTATTATGCTTTCTAGTGCAAGAATCTCATCCACAGAGTATTACAAATTATTAGAACTCACTTAAACACCTCTTTCAATTTTGGATTACTGCAATATGAAAAGCAACCGATCAATCTCATCAAATTTCTCTTCCACTGGCGATAGAGTAAAGGGAAGATGAAACCCTTGTTTACCCTCACTTCCCCCTTCCCTCCCTTGTTGCAATGGGGGTTACATCATGCTCTGCAACAATGCCCTTGCACTCAGGAAATTCTTTACAAGAGTACTACTTTAGCCACTTGTAAAGGCACACATCCATACAAATATTGCACTCAAAATTGACATTTGCATTTTCCTCTTTTACATTTCCATTTTCAAGAATTTCGCTCTTCCCAGCAGCATCTTTTTGTCTACGGGATTGGATGCCTTGAGTGCAATTCATGTAGTAGAGGAATGGTGCCATTTACAAGGCTTCGAAACCTTGGAACTTAAGAGTCAAGTAGAAATGGTTCCCAAAATTTCCATCGTGTTCACTGTTTCTCGACGCGAGAGCTATTTTGGAAAATTGTCTTTTTCAATGGAAATTATGGAATTTCTTTGGTAAGACATCACATGCAAATTTGAAATAACTAGCAGTTGCATCTAAAAGAGGTGCAATATTTTAGCTGATAGTAAAATATATTTAATGTTATATTATTTAAAAAAAATAAATTAGACAATAGATAGAATGTGAATATTTATTTATTCCCCTTGATTAAGTGAATGTTTATAGTGATAGCAATATTTATTGCATCATTTGAAAAAGGTAGTCTACATGTTACTTATTATATTTTAATTCACATTGTAAATTACAATATGTTTTCAACAACCCACATATATGTGAATTTTTTTGCACAACTTCTCTTTCTCCATCTCTTGCTTACCCTTCTCCTCTTTTTCTTCCTTCTTATTGTCTCCTCTTCCACTTCTTCCTCATCCTCGTCTTCTTCATTTTCATTTGCCTTGCCCCCATCGCTCTTCTGTTAGATAACGAGAACAATGAGGAAAATCAGAACAAACAAGATTGTGAAATCAATCTTTCTCTATTCTAGAAAAAAGAACTATTTTTTATTTTCAAAAGGAAACTTCTAAGTTTGTTGAAGGAATACATCAGGTTTTATTTTATGTTTAGAGTTTTATCCTATCTTTAAGAGGTTATATATCTTTCTCTTCTACGAAGGCACATAATAATGTTTTCAAGAGAAATATTGTAGCAACAATTGTGAAGTTGTAGATGTACTTGATTTTCCTCCGAGCATTAAGATTACCAATACTTTCCCTGTGGATGTTTCCTTGACACATTGTCAAGATTTTACCACGTAAATTTGTGTATTCTTGGTCATGTTTTTACTCTTCATTATTTCTCTCACTATTTCTTTGCATCTAATTTGTGCTGAAAGTTTATTGTTTCTTGTTAATGCACTCACTTTCATAACAAGTGGTATGAGCAATTTCTATTTTGTAGTACTTATGTTAGGATTTTATGTTGAGTTTTTGCACTATCAAATGACAAAGGTTTCAAATGCAAGATCCAAGGTGGAGAATTTTAATGGAAAAAATAACTTTTAGCTATGGAAGCTCAAGACACGTGATTTTTTAGTGCAACAAGGATTTCATGAGGCATTGTTTTCTTCTTACTAGCCTATTGATGGAGGTGTTGTTTTAATGAGAGAAAATGCTTCTTGTAAGATTGTTGGGATTGAGAGTATTAGAATCAAGATGTTTGATGGTGTTGTAAAGACATTAACATGGGGTAAGACATGCACCAAAACTGATTTTTAAAAAAAATTCCTTGTGTTCTAGATTCTAGTGGTTATAAATTCTCTTGTCAAGATGGAGTTCATAAAGTGTCCAAGGGGATTTTAGTGGTATTGAAGACTACAAAATTCGAAAACCTTTACAGTATGGAAGGAAGTACATATGTAAGTCATGCGATAGTGGTATCTAAGGAAATCAATGAATCTACTTGTTTATGGCATCAACAATTTGGTCATATGAGCAAGAAAGGGCTAAGGTACTACTAAATCATAAGTTGATTCCAAACTTAATTTTTTTGCAAGATTTGTGTCTTTGGAAAGAAATGTAGATATAATTTTAAATTTGGTAGTCATACAAGCAAAGGTATTCTAGACTATATCCATTCAGATGTTTGGTGTCCATCCCTTGTAGTTTTTTTTGGAGGAGTGTCATAGTTGTGACATTTATAGATGATTACTCTAGAAAGGTATGAGTTTTTTTTATTAAAAGTAAAACTGATGTGTTTGGTGTATTAAAAAAATTTAGAGTTTTATATGAAAAGAGTACATGCAAATCAATCAAGTTTTTGTGAATAGATAATGGAGGCAAGTTCACATCTTTAGAGTTTGAGAATTATTGCAAGGAAGCTAGGATCATAAGGCATAAACCACAATTTGTGCTCCAAAGCAAAATGGTGTTGTTGAATGCATGAATCTCTTCTAGAAAGAGCAAGACGTATGCTCAGTAATGCCAAACTGTAGCTAGAGTTGTGGAAAGAAGCAATTAATACAACATGGTATCTAGTAAATCAATCACTATCAGTTGCAATAGGTTGCAAGATTCCTAAAGAGGTATGGATAGGTTGTTTGTGTGATTTCTCAAATCTGAAAATATTTGGTTGTGATGCTTATGCTCTTATTTCTAAGAATCAACATTCTAAGTTAGACACCAAATCTAAGAAATACTCCCTTGTTGGCTATGCTGATAGAGTTAAGGGATATAGATTGTGGGATCCTACTACCCACAAACTCATCATTAACGAAGATGTAGTATTTGATGGATTCTCTCTAAGAAAATCAGACTTAAAAAAATGATTAGGAATAGGAACAAGTACCACACTATCAACAAGTTTAGTTGGAAACTCATCCTTCTAAAGAAGAAAATGAGTAAGAAAATATTTCTGAAGAAGAAGGTGTTGATTTCAAATATATCTAGGAAATTGTGGAAATACCACAACCATCTCTTAGGAGACCTACATGAGTCAAGAATCTTCCTAAAAGGTATGCTAATTTCATTTCATTTGTTGCTTTGATTTCTAACGATGGGGAATCAAGTTGTTATGAGGAAACAATTAGTAATGCTAAATGGAAAATAGTAATGAAAGAAGAAATGTATGCTTTAGAGAAGAATAAGACATGGGACTCGATAGAACTTCCAAAGGGTAGGAAGATTGTTGGCTGCAAGTGGGTCTACAAACTAAAGAAGGACATTGATGATAAATTTAAAGGGACAAGGAAAGGCTGGTAGCAAAAGGATATTCTCAAAAAGAAGGTATTGATTTTCATGAGGTTTTTTTACCACTTGTTAAGCTTATTTTTATCTAGATTGTATCAGCACTAGTTGCATTACTTAAGCTTGAGCTAGAGCAACTAAATTTTCAAATGATATTTCTACATGGATATTTGAATGAGGATATATATATATATGGAACAACTAGAAGGGTTTGATCAAAATATTGGAATAGTAAATTTGTTTGCAAACTCAATAAATCATTGTATGGTCTGAAGCAGTCACCCAAGCAATGGTACAAGAAGTTTGATTCCTTCATGGTGAGCCAAAAAATTGTAAGTAGTGAGTATGACCATTGCGTTTACTTTAGGATTTAGAAAATGGCTTATTCATTATCTTTTTATTATATGTTGATGATATGCTTATAGCAAGTAAAAGAATGGATGAAATTAATAAGTTAAAAGATCAGTTGGCTAGGAATTTTGATATAAAGGATCTAGGAGCATCAAAACAAATTTTGGGTATAGAAATACATAGAGACATGGAACACGGTAAACTTTGGTTATTATGAACGACTTATGTAGAGAAGATTCTCATTAGATTCAATATGCAAAATGTGAAACCTATTAATATCCCTTTGGCTTCTCATTTTAAGATTTCTTCAAGTTTATGTCCTAGTACTAAGGAAGAAAAGGATTACATGTCTAGTGTACCATATGCAAATGTACTAGGAAGTTTAATGTATGTGATGGTATGCACTAAACCAAATATTTCACATATTGTTAGGATTAACCTCAATCATAAATAATAGTTACATGCAAATATAACCAATATCAAAAAATAGTAGATCGCACATAAGAGAACACAAGACACCAAGATTTAACGTGGTTCACCCAATCCCTAGGCTACGTCCACCAATAGTAAGTCCAATATTATTATGATCTAGTGATTACAACCATGATTACAATCTGTAATCCCTTATAGGTCAATATCGTCACAAGAACCAATTTTGGCATCACATTATGAAAATCCCTAACCCCAATCCTTTGTCTACAATCTTTTTGCTACTTAAAAATTTAGGGCTAGAATAATAGAAAAATAGTAGCCGATGCCTTTTACGATATAAGGCCATTTTTGGCTTCAAGCGTACTGCCCCTAAAAACTCCTACGGGTGTATTGCCCCTAGACCTCGCCCTGTACTATGATAGGGAGCACACTTGAGGCATTGCGCTAGGACTTCACTAAAATAATCTAGAGGGAAACTGCACTGAATAAACCTTTGAGTCTGATTAGACTCCATATCACAACAATCTCCCACTTGGAGACTATTCAAACTCCACAATAAGAGCCTTGACCCACTTGGAGACTAATCATAGCACTACTAGCCTTGTAGCTCCCATTGGAATATGAAACCACCCTGGACTCTATATTCTTTTAGTCTTTTTGGTCTAGAAGACCAATTGAAGCTAAAGAGGAGTTGAGCTTCTCCCTTGTCACTACCTTTGTAAACATATCTGCTAGATTGTCATTTGTATGTATCTTCTCTAGCTTTAACTATCCATCATCCAAAATTGACCGAATGAAATAGTACCGCAATTGTATGTGTTTTTTCTTTGAATGCAAAGCTAAATTATTTGCAAGATGAATGACACTCTCATCTATCTATGAACAAATAATTATCCCTTTGTGGGTGTCCCAATTCTTCCATGAAGAACTGAAGCCATATCATCTCCTTGGTTGCTTATGTAACAACAACATACTCTGCCTTTGTAGTGGATAAAGAATTAACGTATTGTAATCGAGAAATCCAGCTCACTATTGCCCCACCAACAATAAATACATTTAACCTATAGTACACCACCTAGTATTAATATCCCCTACCAAATCTGAATCAACATATCCCTATAAATCAGTAGTAGAGCCCCCAAGGTGTAAACACTTACTGGATGCAGTCTCAAATATCTGAAAATCCATTTAACTACATTCCAATGCTCAATTCCTGGATGACTCATATACCTACTAACAACTCCCACTGCATGTACAATATCTGGCCTTGTACATACTATAACATACATCAAGCTTTCTATATTTGAAGCATATGGTACTTAGACATCTTATCCTCCTCTTCTTGTGTCTTGGGACACATCTACTTAGTCAACTTTAAATGACCAGGTAAAGGTGTGCTGATAGCTTTAACATTCTCCATAGAGAAACATTGCAACACCTTCTCAATATAATCAACCTGAGATAATGTCAATTTTTTGTTCTTCCTATCTTTTCAAATCTTCATACTGAGGATTTTTTTTGCTGCCCCCAAATCTTCATAGCAAATGCATGTGCTAACTAGCGTTTTAGCCCCTTAATATGATCCATGTTAGACCTAGCTACAAGCATATCATCAACATATAAACATAAAATAATGTAGCTATCATCATCCAACCTCTTAAAATAAACACAATGATCTGATGACACTTGCTATATCCATGCTCATGCATAAACCTGTCAAATTTTAGATACTATTGCCGAGGTGCTTGTTTCAAGCCATATAAACTTTTCTTCAATATACACACTAAGTTCTCCTTACCTTTGACTTCAAATCCCTGTGGCTATGCCATATATATATCTTCATCCAAATCACTATGAAGGAAGGCTATTTTAACATCAAGCTGCTCTAAATGCAAATCTTCAGTAGCCACACTACTTAAAACAGTATGAATGGAAGTCATTTTAACAAAATGAGAGAATATCTCATCAAAATCAATTCCTTCTTTCTATCCAAATTGTTTAACAACTAACTTGTATTTAAATCATTTCTTACCTCCATCCTCTTCTTTTAACTTGTAAACCCATTTATTCTACAAAGCCTTTTTACCCGCAAGCAACTTGCATTAATCCCATGTCTTATTTTTCAGAAAAGAGTTCATTTCATCTTTCATTGCAGACTCCCACTGAAGCTTAGTATCCACCTGTACAGCTTCATCATAACATTCAGGTTCACTAGCATCAGTAAGTAAAATAGAATACAAGGAAGGAGAAAATCTTTATGGAGGTCTACTTAGCCTTGTTGACTGTCTATCATTCATTGGAGTGTGTGGTATTTGTTGTTACGGTTGTTGCACATCATGAGGAATTGTTGGAACATCAGCTTTTGGAGTATCGTCCAACACTACATAATCTCTCAATGCCTTTTTATCTAAAATCTCTCAGTCCTCATCTGACATAGTTCCTTGTTTCTTGGATTTTGCTTCCAATAGCTTCCATCAATCCTTCTGATAAAGATAGTCTTCCATTCACATCTTCCATAACTGAAAGTTCTGCAAGTTAAAATTCTCCACCTTTAGCTTACCCTTGTTTGCCATAGCTCCCACTCAATCATGAGACCTTCCTATAGAGAATTGCTAAACAAAAAAAAATGACGATGGTTTGGCTAAAAAAAAATGACAACCATTTGGCTAAAAAAAAATGACAACTGTATAGCTCTAATACCACTTTTTAGGATTAAACTCAGACATAAATAACATGGACATGCAATATAACCAATATTAGAAAATAGTAGATCACACATAAGAGAACACAAGACACCAAGATTTAACGTGGTTCACCCAATCCCTAGGCTACGTCCACCAACAACAAGTCCAATATTATTATGATCCAGTGATTATAACCTAATTACAATCCGTAATCCCTTACAACTCAATACTACTGCAAGAACCAATTTTTGCATCACACATTATGAAAATCCCTAACCCTAATCCTTCTTATACAATCTTTTTTCCACTTACAAAATTAGGTCTTGAATAATAGAAAAATAGTAGCCGACACCTTTTACAATATAAGGTCATTTTTGGCTTCGAGGGTGTTGCCCCTAAAAACCCCTGCGGGGGTCTTGCCTTTCAACCCCACTCTAAACTACGACAAGAAGTGTAGAGCTTGCAAAAATAATTTGGAGGGAAACCATGCCGAATAAACCTCTAAGTTTGATTAGGCTCCATATCACAAACACATATAGTGGGTGTTGTTAGTAGATACATGAAAAACCCAGGTAAAGAACATTGGAAAACAATGAAATGGGTGCTTTGGTATTTTAGAGGCACAATTAATTATTGTTTCACCTATAACGTTTATAGAGATTCAGTGTGTGGTTATGTTGATTTTGATTTTGCAGGTGATTTGGACAAAAGGAGATCTACACTAGGTTATGTCTTTACTCTTGCAGGTGGAGCAATTAGTTGGATGTCAAAACTCCAAGCAACAGTTGCTCAATCTACAACTGATGAATACTATATGGTTGTCTCACATGCATGTAAAGAGGAAATTTGATGAAGGATTTTTTGGGTGAGTTTAGAAAAATGCAAGTTAATGTGATTATATTCTATGACAGTCAAAGTGTTATCCATTTGGCTAAAAAATCTAGCTTATCACAGTAAAACTAAGTATATTGAGATTAAGTACCATTTTGTAAGATAGGTTATTGAAGAAGGCAGAGCATCTCTTGAAAAAGTTCATACACATAAGAATTGTGCAAATATGTTTACTAAACCAATGTTGGTAGAGAAGTTGAAGTGGAGTGTGACTTCTCTTGGTTTGTAAAAGGGGTGATACATGAGCTTGGGAAAGTCTTAGGTAAATTATTGTCAAGGTGGAGATTGTTAGATAATGACAACACGGAGGAAAAGTGGAAAAAACAAGATTGTGAAAACAACCTTTCTCTATTTTAGAAAAAGAGTTCTTTTTATTTTCAAAAGGAAACTTCTATATTTTTTGAAGGAATAAATCAAGTTTTATTATATGTTTAGAGATTTTTCTTATCTTCAAGATGTTGTATATCTTTCTTCTCTATGAAAGCACATAATGATATTTTCAAGAGAAATATCACAGTAGCTACTATGAAGTTGTAGATGTAATTGATTTTCCACTAAGCAATAAGATTACCAATACTTTCCATGTGGATGTTTCCTTGATATATTGTCAAGGTTTTACCATATGTGTATTGTTGGTTGTGTTATTGTTCTTCGCTATTTAGCTTACTATTTCTTTGCATCTAATTTGTGATGTAAGTTTATATTTTTGGTCAATTCTTCCACTTTCATAACATCCTCATCCTCTTCCCCCTTTTCTTCGTCTCCCTCTTCTCCATCTCTTCCTCCTCCTAATAAAAAAAAAATGAACATATCATTGTTCCTCAAAATTTATTAGATGTTTTAAAAATATAGTATTGTTTGAAGTATTATAATTATATGAAAGATTTGTACAATATTTTTCGAAGGGCTTTTAGAAATATATTTTTTCAATATTTATTATTATTATCATTTTTCATTATTTGCAAGTCTAATTATTTATTTGTAATTTCTTTATTTGAAGTATTTTTTGTAATATTTTTAAAATTATAAAGGTTAACATTTTTCTACTATAGTGCTGATAGTCTCAACTTTAATTGAACGAAATATATTCCTTAGATTCAAGAAACAACAAATTTGCTTTTGTCATTAAATTTCAGATTTAACTTTTTATATTCTTAAGACTTATTATTATTATTTTTATATTTTAAATTAAATTGAACTGTAACATTTTGTAGGACAATTATCTATAATAAAAAAATATTTTATAGAATAATGTATATTTTTTATTAAAAAATGTTGGTTTGAGAAATATGTCGAATATATATATATATATATATATATATATATATATATATATATATATATATATATGTTAGATGATTGATTTATTTTAGATAAAATAAGAATTAAAAAATAAAATTCAATAGAAATCATTTAATTTAGAATTTTATTAGCTTTGATTGGACAAATTTAAGTTATTAGTGTTGATTGGACAAATTTAAATGATACAAACTTATTAATTTAATGCAATATTTTTGTGCTAACTTTTATCTCCTAATGAAATTAGGTAAAATTATATAAGTCTATTTTAATAAATTAGTGTAACTAGAGTATAAAAGAATTGAATGGTTGTGACATTATTGGAAGAAATGAAAAAAGTATATAAAAATATTTATGCTAATATTTAGAATAAATAGACATGGTAATAAAGCAATTTATAATGTACAACTTATATTATCCAATTTGTAGCTTAAAATGTAGAGTCTTGGCACATTCTTCTTCTAATGTGAAATGGACACTTGTTTATGCATGAAAGGATATATACAATAGAAAATATGCACTCAATTTGATCATTGTCTTAATATATTAATTAAATTAAAAGTGAATTATTGTGGATTGCTACTCATGAAACATGAGGCAATCAATTTTACTCAAAAATTACATAATTAAATTATAATAACAATGTTACCATTTAACTTGCTATAAAAATATCTCTTATTTATCAATTTATTTTCTTATTATAATAAAATTAATTATCACTTAAACTATATTTTTTAAAAATTGACTTTAGAAGTCTAATGTAATGATAAGCTGATAGGTGCTCGATAATAAAATTATTTTTAAAAATATAGTCTTATGTGAACAAATTAGATTATTAATAATTTTCAATTTAAATAACATAATATTTACAAAAAGAGTTAACAATTCATATTTTTGCTTGATCTAGCGATGTCTCCCGCTCTCGCTCCTATCTCTACCCATGATGCTCTTGCAGGGTTTGAACCCATGGCTTCTCTAGCCTATTCATCTCTGGCAAACATTAGGGTTGTTCGTTCTTAGGCCAAGGTAGTGGGCGATCCCTTTGCAACAAATAGAGGTGTGGCTTCTGCTCCTATGGCTCCTATTGGGGAGGCTCATGCTGCTTTGCCTCGAGATGCTGTGGGAAGATCGACTATCTCATATGCTGATGTGGCTGCCTATGAGGCAGGTATTGGGGGTCAAACTATTAAGTTGGGGCTCTAAGCTACTGTGCCTATTGTTGTATGTAACCCGATTCTAATTCATCTAGAGTTTGAAATAGTTGATGAGATCTCCACATATGTGGAGGATTTCTATTCTGTAGTTGCTATTTTTTGTTTTAGGGGATTTTGGCCCTCTATGTCAGATCTACATGCTTGGATATCCAAATATTGGGAGCCCATCATTTTAGATTTAGTTCAGATTTACCTTGTCAAGGGGGTTTTTTATTGTGAAATTTGCTACCATTGAAGATAGAAATGCCATCTCTGTCATGGTTTCTCCTAGGAGGAGAGGTTTCCCTTGATGGCTAAACCTTGGTATAAGGATTTTGACCCGTCGACTAAATCCTTTAATAAGATTCCTCTTTGGGTAAGGTTGCCGAATCTTCCCCTTCACTTATGCTTGGATTTAGTCCTGGAGGCTGTTGTGGAGGCCCTTGGGGACTTCTTTCTAGTTGATGCCACATCTTTCAATGTGTATCAGACGACATATGCTCACATTCCTATGGAGATTAACATCTCCAAGGGGCTCCTTGAAATGATTAAGTTGACCTCTCCAAAAAGCTCTTGGATTCAACTTCTTGATTACAAGGGTATTCCCTTTAGATGCAAGAAATGCCATAAGATCGACCATCTCGCTGCATGATGCTCCTGTGAAAAGGTTAGATTGAGGAAATCACCTTCTTTGTGGTTGGGGGTTTGAGATGATCACTGTATGGTTTAGAAAGTTTCCACTGTTGGGGATGGTTTGGAAGGCCCTTCTCAAGAAGATATTTCTTTGGTGAAGGATTCTATTGATGTCTCTGATGTTTCACATGATGTCCCTATGGCAGTGACCAAGAATGTTGCAGTAGTCCCTTTTTTTGCTACTATAACTGTTGATTCATTTGTTTCCTCTCTTACAGCTTTGTCTCAAGACAGTGTGGTCCAAAAATTGTGTGGTGATGTTGTTTCTTCTCCTGCTATGAGGGTGTTGGGGGTTGGTTGTGGAGATGATGACCTTGAGTGGCAAAAGGCTGTTGGGAAGGTGGAGGATGGATGGATAAGAGTAAAAGGAAAAAAATTCAAGCCTACCAATCTTTCATTTGATATGTCTTTACATTCTCAAAAGATGGGACCAAAATGTAAATCTTGAGGCTTGGTTTTGTATTAGGTTTCGGGTCCTTTCAAAACTTGTTGCTCGACTATTCTTTTGTAATGGACACCCTTGGATGTCACAAAAAACTAAACCAAATTTTTGAAAGGAATTATGTCAAACAGTTTGCATTCAACTTCTTAAAACCCCTTATAACTCTGGAAATCAAACGTTTATTTGTTTGTTGTGATTCGTGCATGGAATTGGTATCATACAACATAAACAAGAAAGAAACTACAATAATATGCAAAGTGGAAATGAACTGCTGCTAATAAAATGTTATTTTCAGAATTCATAAAACCAAATACATGGCAGATTTATCAACTCACTAATTACTTCAGCAATATTGTCATAATACTCCAGCCCATGCTTACGAACTTGCTGCTATAATACTTTGTCCTCCAATCAGTCCACTACCTTCATAATACCATTCCCTCCAAGCGGCATAAGCGTCAGACAAGTAGTGAAGAAGATATGAGCAAAATATCAAATGTGCCTGTAGCCGAAAATGCAACTAAACTGCCTGATAATGAAGCCAATAAGAAAGAATTCCAAAGGCCAAACCCCAAGGGAATGACGTCTAGAATGTTACAAGAGAGGATAGACGTCCTCAAATGCCAAGAACAAAGCTGCAACTCACACACCAATTTCTTCTCATATTCAACCTGTTTAATGAAGCTACAAATGCTTCCTTTTATTCTATTCCCACGGGTCCGCTCAACTCATATGGGCAATGTGGGATAAAGATGTGTAATATAAAACATATATTAAAATACCCCTTATGTCTCCCTTGGGTACACATCACCATAAAATAAATATTAAAGTAACACTTTAATATTTTACAATTAAATTAGATGTTACTTTAATAAAACTTCAGGCATTAAAATGTATTAGCAATCGGACTCTGAATAATGCGAGTGATAGCTCATCGGAAAGCTCTCACCGAGGAGTATCGAATCCAATCACCAAAATTGACCTGCACTGTGTCCTGCCGACTTACTAAAAATAGTAAGTATGCCTGAAACTGAGTAAATCAACTTCGTTTTGGCCCAAACTGGAAATGACTAGGCCAAAACACTCCAAGATCCCATTAAACCCTTTGTTAGCCCTCGGGACCATGTAGAACAAGGCTAACACACACACACTTGGTCAACTGCTAAAATAGGGACATTACAGTCCGCCCCCCTTGAAATTGCTTGTCCTCAAGCAATCTCAGTCCAACTTGCTGAATAACCTGCTCACTTTCCCATGTAGAATCTTCCTCCGACAGATCTTTCCATCTGACCAAATACTCTTTCACTATCCTATTTCTAAGCTTCCTCTCTCTGGTATCCAGAATAGCCTCAGGTACTAACACAAGCTTCCCCTCCTCATCCAAAGGGGGTAAATCTGCAGAAGGCACTACACTCTGACCAATGGCTTTCTTAAGCCTAGACACATGAAACACATTGTGCACTCGATTGCCCTCTGGAAGCTCAAGCTCATAGGCGACTTTGCCCACTTTGCGAATCACCCTGTAGGGACCATAAAATCTAGGTTTCAACTTTTCAGCTCCGCTCTTCTTGAGCGATGACTGTCTATATGGTTGTAGCCTCAAGTAAACCATATCCCCTACCTCGAAACTGCGCTCTATTCGGTGCTGATCAACATACAATTTCTGTTGATTTTGGGCCTGTTGTATATTCTCTTTGAGCACTTTCAAGATGTCCTGACTATCCTGCAATAAGTTTTTGGCTTTGGGCACTCTACTGTCCCCCAAAACTAAATCCATGAAGCTAGGTGCTTCATAACCATAGAGTGCCATGAAAGGAGTCATCTTGATGGACATATGATAAGTGGTGTTATAACAATACTCTCCCATATGCAACCATCTGATCCAAGCCTTTTGTTGTGTAGTTACATAGTTCCTCAAATATCCTTCTGCCCATTTATTCACAATCTCTGTTTGCCCATCTGTTTGCGGATGATAACTAGTGCTAGGTGTAAGATCTGTACCACACAACCTAAAAAACTCTTGCCAAAAAACACTCATAAACGTACTATCTCGGTCGCTGACAATGAATCTGGGCAACCCATGTAACCTGAATATCTCTTTAAAGAAAAGATCTGCCACCTGTGCTGCTGTGTAAGTGGACGGAATAGCAATGAAGTGAGCAAACTTCGTCAAGCGGTCCACCACCACATAGATGCAATCCCTTCCCTGCACTCGTGGTAAACCAGTGATGAAGTCCACGAAATACTTTCCCATTTCCTATCAGGAATGGGCAAGGGCTGTAATAAACCTGCAGGAAATGTGTGTTCTCCCTTATTCTGTTGACAAACCACACACTCCCTGACATACCTCTGAACATCATCCTTGAGCCCTTTCCATGAAAATCGCTCTCGGATCTGCCTGTAGGTCTTGAAGACCCCCGGATGTCTAGCTGTGGGTGCATCATGAAATGCCTTCAGTATCGCCTCTCTCAAATGTGATGACGGAATCAAATAAACCCTGTCCTGAACTCTGATCAATCCATCTATCACCTCATAGTGATCATCCTGTATGGTACCTGAAATCAATCCAGAAGCCCAACCATCTCCGACATACTCTGCTATAATCCGATCTCTCCAATCTCCTAAAATCTCTACTAGAGCACATAAGTGAGGTCTCTGAGATAAGGCATCAGCCACCACATTTTTCTTACCTTTGACAAACTCTATGTCAAAGTCATAAGCTTGCAATTTAGTCACCCATTTTTGTTGCCGGTCATTAAGGTCACGCTGGCTCATGAAGTATTTAATACTGTTGTGATCAGTCTTGATCACAAAACGTCCACCTACCAAATATGATCAAAATTTGGCCAATGCATGCATTATGGACAACATCTCCCGGTCATAGACAGAATAACTTTTCTCAACTCCTTGGAGCTTCCTACTCTCGAATGCAATGGGATGCTTCTCCTGCATCAATACTGCTCCAATCCCATCACCTGATGCATCACAATGAAGCTCCAAAGGATTCATGAAATCCGATAGAGCTAGAACTGGAAATGAAGACATTACGTGCTTGAAATGCTCAAAACACCTCTGTGCTGCCCCTATCCACACGAAGGCTCCTTTCCTGGTAAGATCTGTCAAGGGTGTAGCAATCTGTGAGAATCCCTTAACAAACCTCCTATAAAAACCACATAAACCAAAGAATCCCTTAAGCTGTGTAAGGTTTGTGGGAGTAGGCCATTCTACAATAGCTCTAATCTTTTCAGGATCAACCCGAACACCATCTGCACTAATGATATGCCCCAGGTAAAGGAGCTCAGTCATGCCAAACTCACATTTAGATTCCTTGGCATACAATGACTCTCTCTCTAGAATAGATAACACCTCCTCTAGATGATGTAAGTGTTCCTCCCAGGTCTTACTGAAGACCAAGATGTCATCAAAGAAGATCAAGACAAATCTCCTCAGCTGCTTCCTGAATACCTAGTTCATACAACTTTGAAATGTAGCAGGTGCATTGGTTAGACCAAATGGCATAACCATGAACTCAAAGTGGCCATAGTGACATCGAAAGACTGTTTTCTCAATGTCCTTTGCTCTCATCCTGATCTGATGGTATCCGGATCGCAAATCAATTTTGGTGAAGAAGCATGCCCCATGCAACTCATCAATCAGCTCATCAATCCTAGGAATGGGATACCTATTTTTAATTGTTTTCTTATTCAGTGCCCTGTAATTGATGCTCATGCGCATCGTCTCATCCTTCTTCTTTACCAATACTACTGCTGAAGCAAAAGGGCTCTTACTGGGCCTGATATGCCCCATCTCCAACAAATCCTTAATCGCCTTCTCTATCTCATCCTTGTGTTTCTTAGGATGATGATAGGGAGTAATCATAACTGGTTTGGCTCCCTCCTCGAGCTCACTAACATGTTCCATCCCTCTGTCAGGAGGAACCCCATGAGAAATATCGCTAAATACTTTAGCGTGTCTATCAAATATCTTCTAGACATCTAGTGGATGACTCTTTTCTTGTGGCTCTGGTGAAGTTGGCATAATGTGGCACTCTGCTGCCCACTCTATGTCATCATGACGAAAAAGTCTCTGCATTCTCCTCAAGGACACTACTCTGCAACCTCCATTTGAAAGCCCTCTAAGTACCACAGTTCTGCCCTCATGCTGGAATCTCATCTCCAATTTTGCTAGATTGAGTGTGAACTCAACTAGTGAAGCCATCCATGTCATGTCGAGGATGACATCATAATCTCCCATGTCCACAACATAGAACTCATCCTCCAACTCGTAGCCATCTCCAAACCTGATGCGAAGATTAGATATCTTCCGAGTGCATAATAACTTATCACCGTTAGCCACCATGACTCTAAACCCATCATGCTCCTCTGTCTGTAACCCTCTCCTGGCTACCAACTGTGCATCTATGAAGTTATGTGTAGCCCCAGTGTCAATAAGAGATATCACTTTCTGCCCCTGGATAGTACCCCTGACCTTAAATGTGATTGCCTTTTGGGCCCCTGTCAAGTGTGCCAACGATCTATCATCCTTAGGAATGTTGCTCTCCTCTATAGTGTTACCCTCATCTGAATTAGAGTGCTGATCCTCCCCTTCTGACTCTGACTCTTCTGCTGAAAAATACTCCATTTGATTTGCCTTAGCCTTGAGAGAACATTTATGAGATAAGTCCCAAGGCTCTCTACAATGGAAGCACAGCTTCTTCTTTCGAAGTTCATTCAAGGTTTCATTGTCTAGTCCTTTTGATCCTTCTTTGGGTTTGCTATACTCTTTCTGAAATGATTTTTTGTCTTTGTCCTTGCGGTAGGAAGAATCTGTTGAATGGTTTTTTCCTTTGTATACCAAAGGGGCTAAATCTCGTGCCTTTTTAGTTGCTTCAGCTAACATGAGTGGATCATGCCCCTTCACCCAACCTCATAATGGATCAGCAAGACCATCACAAAATAACACCACCAATCTCCTAGGAGAGATATCAGTAACAAGTACAGACAAGTGCTGAAACTCGGCAATGTAAGCATCCACAGAACTTGACTGTTTTAACTGTGCTAGCTCCTTGAAATGTAATTCGGGATCCTTAGTGTCAAATCTCCCAATCAATGTTTCGGTGAATTCCTCATAGGATGTAATCTGATTATGCCCCAAAGTCACCATGCCATGATGCCACCATTCATGTGCAACGCCATCCAAGTGCATAGCCGCATACTTGATAGCCTCCTCCTTAGGCATAGGATTTAGCTGCAAGTATGTATCTATCTTCTGCACCCAAGCTCGTGCAGTCATCTTCCCTGAAGCATCATAATAAGGTAAAGAAAGTTTTCCAACTTTCTTCCTCAGCTCAAAGTTTTGATTCCTCCCTCCTTCTTTAGGCATGTGTCTCATCCTCAAGTCCATATAATCTCTATGAGAAATATCCGCCTGAAACTCTGGTCCACTAGCCTCCCAGTCCCTCCTGAACTGATCCTGTAACTCGGTAATCTGTGGTTCGTTTACTGGTTGAACTGGATCTCTGGGTGGAAAAGTGGGTAGAAGAGGTCTCAAGCTCGCAGTCCATGCTGGGCGTGCAACGTGTCTAAAGTTATCAGCCTCATTCCCATTGTTGCTGTGTCCATTATTACCATTAATGTTATTCTCAGGACCATTGTTGTTGCCTTGGCCTTAATGGTTATTGTTTCCCCCGTTGTTATTGTTTCCCTCGTTGTTATTGTTTCTATTGTTGGCATCACCTGGATTAATATTGACACCCATCTGTCTAGCCATGAGCTGCAACATCATGTCCATTCGCCTATTCTGCTCCTTCTGCATACGCTGCCCCTGCTCTAATGTATCCAGTAACTGTTGGAACAGTACCTCCCCCTGATCTGGACCAGCATTTCTACCTCTGCCTAATCCTGTATTCCTGTCATCTCGATCACCCATATTATCGTCCTGATCACAGAATATCTCCTCTATGTCTGTATGGTTGAATTCAATGTCCCCCTGCACGGATGTACTAGACTGTTTGCTTTGCAAGTCTGAAATCCTATTTTGTCTTGCTCTGGTATCGCGGAAATTATAAGACCCCTGTTGCATGCTCAAACATAAATGCTTAGCCTGTGTTTTTTACTTACTTTTCCCCTCTATCCGGCTGTTCCAAATTCCCTATAAGACCTCCACAGGATGGCAGGACTTATAGCTCTGATACCACTGCAATGGACACCCTTGGATGTCCCAAAAAACTAAACCAAATTGCTGAAAGGAATTATGTCAAACAGTTTGCATTCAACTTCTTAAAACCCCTTATAACTCTGGAAATCAAACGTTTATTTTTTTGTTGTGATTCGTGCATGGAATTGGTATCATACAACATAAACAAGAAAGAAACTACAATAATATGCAAAGTGGAAATGAACTGCTGCTAATAAAATGTTATTTTCAGAATTCATAAAACCAAATACATGGCAGATTTATCAACTCACTAATTACTTCAGCAATATTGTCATAATACTCCAGCCCATGCTTACAAACTTGCTGCTACAATACTTTTTCCTCCAATCAGTCCACTACCTTCATAATACCATTCCCTCCAAGCGGCATAAGCATCAGACAAGTAGTGAAGAAGATATGAGCAAAATATCAAATCTGCTTGTAGCCGGAAATGCAACTAAACTACCTGATAATGAAGCCAATAAGAAAGAATTCCAAAGGCCAAACCCCAAGGGAATGACGTCTAGAATGTTACAAGAGAGGATAGACGTCCTCAAATGCCAAGAACAAAGCTGCAACTCACACACCAATTTCTTCTCATATTCAACCTGTTTAATGAAGCTACAAATGCTTCCTTTTATTCTATTCCCACGGGTCCACTCAACTCATATGGGCAATGTGGGATAAAGATGTGTAATATAAAACATATATTAAAATGCCCCTTATGTCTCCCTTGGGTACACATCACCATAAAATAAATATTAAAGTAACACTTTAATATTTTACAATTAAATTAGACGTTACTTTAGTAAAACTTCAGGCATTAAAATGTATTAGCAATCGGACTCCGAATAATGCAAGTGATAGCTCATCGGAAAGCTCTCACCGAGGAGCATCAAATCCAATCACCAAAATTGACCTGCACTGTGTCCTGCCGACTTACTAAAAATAGTAAGTATGCCTGAAACTGAGTAAATCAACTTCGTTTTGGTCCAAACTGGAAATGACTAGGCCAAAACACTCCAAGATCCCATTAAACCCTTCGTTAGCCCTCGGGACCATGTAGAACAAGGCTAACGCGCACACACTTGGTCAACTGCTAAAATGGGGACATTACATCTTTTGAGGAAGTCCCTTTTTATTTGGCTCTTCTAGCCTTTTTTGCTCGTTATTTCTTTGTAGTCTATCATGGTCCAGGACTTAATGTCTATTTCTTTTGTAACCATGGGGTTTCAAGCACCCATTTCAAAACCTGTTTTGGTGGCAAAAGTGTATTGTGTTATCTGTGAGGCCACCCTAGTTACCTTATTTTGGTTGGTGATATGTTTCTCCTTTGGTGTTTGTTGTATCTTTTGTTTGGGCTACATTAATAATATTTTGATTTGTAAAGGGTTTTAGGCACCCTTCAAAACCTGTTTTCCTTAATCAAAAACATAATATTTACAAAAATATTTTAAATAGATTAATAAATATTATTTATTTAGATTCAATTTATCAATTATGAAAAAAATCATTTAAAAAAATCTTTACGAAAAATGAATAAGAGAAATACAAAAAATTAATATAAAAAATAATATCTCTAATAACTATTCTATTGACTAAATAAATTATAGAAACTAAAAAACTTTAAAGAAAAACTAAATTAATATAAAAATAAATTAAAATAATTTAAAAACTAAAACCTAAATAAATTTTAAAAATCAAAAGTTAAATAAATAGAGATCACAAGATGAACTAATGTGGAGATCACAAGTAATTATTTTATAAATAAATAGGAAAAGAAAAATAATAGTTAAAAGTGAAGATTTAAAATATAATCTTATGTGAACAAATTAGATTATCAATAATTTTCAATTTAAATAACATAATATTTACTAATTTTTTAAAATAGATTAACAAATATTGTTTATTTAAATTTAATTATGAAATATGAAAAAAAATCATTTTAAAAAACCCCATCAAAAAATCTATTATGAAAAATTAATAAGAGATATAAAAATATATTAAAAAAAATAGCAATGTCTCTAACAAATATTCTATTGACTAAATAAATTAAATAAATTAAATAAATTAAAAAATAATATTTAAAGAAAAAATTAAACATATATATATATATATATATATATATATATATATATATATATATATATATAAAATTTAAAAACTAAAATTTAAATCAATTTTAAAAACCAAAATTTAAATAAATAGAGATCATGACATGAGCTAATGTGGAGATCACAGGTAATTTTTATTATTATTTAAAAAGAAAAGAAAAACAATAGTTAAAAGTGGTAAATAATTAATGAGAAGGATTTACAATTTTCTGGCCAAACTAACAAATTTTCTGGCCAACTAACAACTTTTCAGTCTAAATTTTAATTTTTGGAAACAAAGTTCCACAAATAGCACTAGCAGTCACAAGCTTTTGTGCTTGCAATGATGAGCCGATAGGTGTTTTCTTTAAGTAAAATAAAATTTAATTTTGTAATTAATAAAATAAATAATATTTATTTATTTAATTTATTGTATACTAATAATTTATCATCTAAAAAATATTCCCATAAAAATCTATTATGAAAAAATAATAAGAAAATAATATGAAAAAAATAACAGGAAAAAATATAAACTGAAATAATTATAAAAACTAACAATTAAACTAAGGGAAGTCTCGATGCTTCACCTTGTGAGCATCATCTAGATCCAATGACTGCTAAGTGTTCTACTTGTTATCATGAGAGATGAATTCTTGTAAATCACTACTCATTAAAAATGAGTCTATGACTTTGACTAAAAAACTACATAGTTAAACCCTGGTAACAATATCACAATTTTTATGCTCTCTCGCTTCTCTCGCTCCCATTTCTGTTTCTAGGTTTGAACCTGTGTCTTCTCCTACCCATTCTCTAGTAGGCTATGGCGTTAGGATTCAGCCTTTGTCCATGGAGGTGAGCGACACCTCTGTTGTGTTTCGAGATGGGGCTTCTGCTCCTATAGCTCCTGCTGGGGTGGCTCTCTAACCTAATGCTCTACTTCGAGGTGTTATGGGAGGATAAGCCATCTCTTATGTTGATGTGGCTGCCTATGAGGTAGACATTGGAGGTCAAGCTGTGCGTTTGGGACTTCATGTTGCTATATCAGTTGCTATAAGTAACCCGATTAAGATTGATCTAGAGTTTGATATAGTTGATGAGATTTCCACATATGTGGCGAACTTCTCTTCTACAGCTGCTATCTTTCGTTTTAGGGGATTTTGGCCCTCTTTGTCAGATCTGCATGCTTGGATATCCAAATATTGGGAGCCGATCATTTCAGATTTAGTTCAGATTTACCTTGTGGCAAGGGGGTTTTTTATTGTGAAATTTGCTACTACTAAAGATAGAAATGCCATCCTGCGCCGTGGTTTCTCTTCGGAGAAGAGGTTTCCTTTGATTGCTAAACCTTGGTATAAGGATTTTGACCCGTCAAATGAATTCTTCAATATGATTCCTCTAGGGGTTAGGTTGTCGAATCTTCCCCTTCACTTATGGTTGGATTTTGTCCTTGAGGTTGTGGGGGAGGCCCTTGAGGACTTCTTGCTGGTTGATTCAGTGTCTTCCAATGTTTATCAGACAACGTATGCTTGCATTCTTGTGGAGATTGACATCTCCAAGGTGCTCCTTGAAATGAGTGAGTTGGCCTTTCCTAATGAATCTTGGATTCAACTTTTTGATTATGAGAATATTCCCTTCAGATGTAGGAAATGTCATAAGACCAGCCACTTCATTGCGTGATGCTCCTTTGAAAAGGTTAGATTGAAGAAGTCACCTTGGTGAAAGGGGGTTTCAGATGATCATTACACGGTTTAGAAAATATCCTCTGATGGGGATGGGTTGGTTGGATCTTCTCAGGATTCTTTGGTGGTGGATTCTGTTGCTATCTCTGATGATTCAAATGATGCCCCTACGATGGTGACCAATATAGTTGTCTTTCCTTCGACTATTGTAGTTGTCGATCTGATTGGTGCCCCTCTTGCAGCTTTGTCTCAGGATGGTGCTATTGCCCCTTCTACTGTTGTGGTAAGGTCACTGTGTGATGGTGGTGTTTCTTCTCTTGCCACGAGGGTGTTGGATGTTGGTTGCGGTGTTGCTGACCTTGCATGGAAAAAGGTTGTTGGGAAGGTGGAGGATGCATGTACAATAGTAAAAGGAAAAAAGGTCAAGCCCTCCACTCCTTCATTTGATATGTTTTTACGTTCTCAAAAGATGGGACCAAAATGTAAATCTTGAGGCTTGGTTTTCTTTATCTGCTACTCACATGTTCTTTTTGAGGCTGTCCCTTTTTGTTTGGTTCTCTTGGCCTTTTTGGCCTGTTGTTCTTTGTAGATTGACATGGTTTAGGACTACTTGTCTATTTCTTTTGTAACCATGGGATTTTAGGCACCCGTTTAAAACCTATTTTGGTGGTAGAAGTGAACTATGTTATCTGTGAGGCCACCCTGGTCACCTTGTTTTGGTTGGTGACCTATTTCACCCTTGGGCTATTGTTTATTGTGCGGACTTCATTGAAAATATTTAGATTTGTAAAGGGTTTCAGGTACCCTTCAAAAGCTATTTTCCTTAATAAAAAACAATATCACAATTTAACTTGCTGTGGAAAAATATCTTAAAAAATTAATATGAGAAATATAAAAAAAAATATAGTAAAAAATAGAAACTCCTCCCACAAATATCCTATTGGCTAAACTAAAGATTAATATTAAAAGTAAAAAAACTAAATTAACTAAAATGATTTAGAAACTAAAACTTCAATCAATTAAAAAAATTAAAATTAAATAAAAACAAACAAAAACATGAGTTAGAAGTGGAGATAAAAACTAATTAATTTTCTACATAGATAGAAAAAAATAGAAGTTAAAAGTATAGATAAATTAATTTATATATTAAATACAAGAGTTAAAAATGGAGATAAATAAATAAATAAGAAAAAGAGAGAGTTAATAGTGTAGATAATAGCTAGATAACTTAAATAAATAGGAAAAAATAAGAGTTAAAGTTGGAGTGAGATAAAATTGGTTGGAAAATGATTAACGACAAGGGCTGATAGTTTTTCGGTCAAAGGTTGACAATTTTCTGGCCAAAAAAATTATTTTCGTCTATCAGCTAAATAAATGACAAAACATTACCATTGCATAATTTGATCATAAACACAACCAATCATTACATTTATAATCATAATGAATATTCATGTCCATATATAGGTATACAAACAAACAAATTCTAAGTCAAAATGGAGACTAAATGTATTGCACTAAACACCAACATTAAAAGTATCCAAGCTTGAAAGCTACCAGTTGTTAGTCTTTGCCTATATAAGTAGGGAACTAATGTTTTTAGTAGACCCCTCTCTATTAATTTGTTTAATCAAAATTAATACATTCTAAAGTTCGAAAGTTGTTTTATTTTTAAATTAATTTCTTGTCATAAATTTTCTTTTATGATTGGCTAGTTGTAATTTTGGTGGGGGTTTTATTATTTACCAAATTCAAAAATTCAACAATATTTATATTTCTAGAAATTTACAAAAGTTTCATTTCCAGAATTCTCCACATAGAATGAACTTGGCTGAGCACCATCTATTAGCTCACTTGTTAGATCTGCTAGATCAACAGCCATGCCGATCTACTTGCCTACATATCTCTAGTGGTATTGCTTACAAATCCCCATCCCCAAAAGTAATTAGCAATAAAAAATGATAAAAATACTAAGATCAAAGTACAATACTCTTTCTTAGAAAAAAATCCTCGTCTTGCTTGGTTGTTTCTTTTTCAAGAGCAGTTTCAAACACATGTACATCAAAAGGCAAAATAATGGTTCAAGTTTCTTTTTCTTCAGCAATGGTTGCAAGTTTGAAACTATGATAAACTTGCAAATTCATCATTTATGTTCTTGGAGTCTAGAACCACACAATCTCTGTAATTTTTCATCTCCTATTGGGGAAAGCTTATAGTGGCGATGTTCTGGTGGTTGGTTGTGGTATCCCTCCGCTTGATAGATAAGATTTTTTATTACCGCAGTTAATCCACATACGACATCGTCCACTTGAGCTCCACCATGACAGTCAATATTGTTCTAATTTTTTAAATAATTTGAAGAAAAATGTATTTTGTTTTGAAAATACTTCTGTAGTTATCATATTTGTTTTAGTACCAACGCCTATTCTTACAAAAGATGTAATTTTAGATGTAGCTGCTAACGAATTTGAGAAATTGTAGGTCGGTATGGATAGGTCGTTCATGTGATTTCTCAAATTTGAAAATATTTGGTTGTGATGCTAATGCTCTTATTTCTAAGAATCAACATTCTGAGTTAGATCTAAGAAATAATTCCTTGTTGGCTATGCTGATAGAGTTAAGGAATATAGATTGTGGGATCCTACTACCCACAAAGTCATCATTAATGAAGATGTAGTATTTGATGGATCCTCTCTAAGAAAATCAGACTTAAAAAAAAAGATTAGGAATAGGAACAAGTACCACACTATCAACAAGTTTAGTTGGAAACTCATCCTTCTAAAGAAGAAAATGAGTAAGAAAATAGAAGAAGGTGTTGATTTCAAATATATCTAGGAAATTGTGGAAATACCACAACCATCTCTTAGGAGACCTACATGAGTCAAGAATCTTCCTAAAAGGTATGTCGATTTCATTTCATTTGTTGCTTTGATTCCTAATGATGGGGAATCAAGTTGTTATGAGGAAACAATTAGTAAGGCTAAATGGAAAATAGCAATGAAAGAAGAATGTATGCTTTAGAGAAAAATAAGACATGGGACTTGGTAGAACTTCCAAAGGGTAGAAAGATTGTTGGTTGCAAGTGGGTTTACAAGCTAAAGAAGGGCATTGATGATAAATTGAAAGGGACAAGGAAAGGTTGGTAGAAAAAGGATATTCTCAAAAAGAAGGTATTGATTTTCATGAGGTTTTTTTACCACTTGTTAAGCTTATTTTTATCTAGATTGTATCAGCACTAGTTGCATTACTTAAGCTTGAGCTAGAGCAACTAAAATTTCAAATGATATTTCTACATGGATATTTGAATGAGGATATATATATGGAACAACTAGAAGGGTTTGATCAAAATATTGGAATAGTAAATTTGTTTGCAAACTCAATAAATCATTGTATGGTCTGAAGCAGTCACCCAGGCAATGGTACAAGAAGTTTGATTCCTTCATGGTGAGCCAAAAATTTGTAAGTAGTGAGTATGACCATTGTGTTTACTTTAGGATTTAGAAAATGGCTTATTCATTATCTTTTTATTATATGTTGATGATATGCTTGTAGCAACTAAAAGAATGGATCAAATTAATAAGTTGAAAGATTAGTTGGCTAGGACTTTTGATATAAAGGATCTAGGAGCATCAAAACAAATTTTGTGTATAGAAATACATAGAAACATGAAACATGGTAAAATTTGGTTATTACGAATGATTTATGTGGAGAAGATTCTCATTAGATTCACTATGCAAAATGTGAAACTTGTTAATATCCCTTTGGCTTCCCATTTTAAGTTTTCTTCAAGTTTATGTCCTAGTACTAGGGAAGAAAATGATTACATGTCTAGTGTACCATACACAAATGTACTAGGAAGTTTAATGTATGTGATGGTATGCACAAAACCAAATATTTCACATATTGTTAGGATTAACCTCAAACATAAATAATAGTTACATGCAAATATAACCAATATCAAAAAATAGTAGATTGCACATAAGAGAACACAAGACACCAAGATTTAACATGGTTCACCCAATCCCTAGGCTACATCCACCAATAGTAAGTCCAATATTATTATGATCTAGTGATTACAACTTGATTACAATCCATAATCCCTTATAGCTCAATACCATCACAAGAACCAATTTTTGCATTACACATTATGAAAATTCCTAACCCTAATCCTTTGTATAAAATCTTTTTTTTTCTAAAAAAATTAGGGCTAGAATAATAGAAAAATAGTAGCCAACACCTTTTACAATATAAGGCCATTTTTGGCTTCAAGTGCACTGCCCCTGAAAACCCCTGCAAGGGCATTGCCCCTAGACCCCACCTTGTACTTTGATAGGGAGCACACCAAAGAAACTACCGTAGGACTTCATAGAAATAATCTAGATGGAAACTGTACCAAATAAATCTCTAAGTCTGATGAGGCTCCCTATCACAACAATCTCCCACTTGGAGATTGATTAGACTCCACAATAAAAACATCCCACTTGGAGACTGATCATAGCACTACTAACCCTATAGCTCCCACTGGAATATGAAACCACCCTGGACTCTGCTATTCTTTTAGTCTATTCAATCTAGAAGACCAATTGAAGCTGAAGAGGAGTTGAGCTTCTCCCTTGTTACTTCCTTTGTAAACATATCTGCTAGATTGTCATTTGTATGTATGTTCTTTAGCTTTAACTGTCCATCATCCAAAACTAACCGAATGAAATAGTATTGCAAAGCTGAATTCTTTGCAAGATGAATTGCACTCTTAGCTATCTATGAAAAAATAATTATTCCTTTGTGGGTGTCCCAATTCTTCCATGAAGAACTAAAGCCATATCATCTCCTTGGATACCTATGTAATAACATCATACTTTGCCTCTGTAGTGGATAAAGCATTAACTTGCTGTAATTGAGAAATCTAGCTCACAGCTACCCCACCAACAATAAATACATCTAACCTATAATACTCTGCCTGGTATCAATATCCCCTACCAAATCTAAGTCAACATATCCCTATAAATTAGTAGTAGAGCCACCAAAGTGTAAACACTTATTGGATGTAGCTCTCAGATATCTAACAATCCATTTAACTGCATTCCAATGCTCAATTCTTGGATGACTCATATACTTGCTAACAACTCCCACTACATGTGCAATATCTATCCTTGTACATACTATAATATACATCAAGCTTTCTACAGCTGAAGCATATGGTACCTTAGACATCTTATCCTCCTCTTCTTGTGTCTTGGGACACATCTCCTTAGTCAACTTCAAATGACCAAGTAAAGGTGTGCTGATAGCTTTAACATACTCTATAGAGAAATGTTGCAACACCTTCTCAATATAATCAACCTAAGATAATGTCAATTTTTTGTTCTTCCTATCTCTACAAATATTCATACCAAGGATTTGTTTTGCTGCCCCCAAATCCTTCATGCAAATGCATGTGCTAACTAGCATTTTAGCCCCTTAATATGATCCATGTTAGACCCATCGACAAGCATATCATCAACATATAAACATAAAATAATGTAGCTATCATCATCCAACCTCTTAAAATAAACACAATGATCTGAATGATACCTACTATATCCATGCTTATGCATAAACTTACCAAATTTTAGATACCGTTGTCGAGGTGCTTTTTTCAAGCCATATAAACTTTTCTTCAATCTGCACACTAAGTTCTCCTTACCTTTGACTTCAAATCCCTATGACTATGCCATATATATCTCTTCATCCAAATCACCATGAAGGAAGGCTATTTTAACATCAAGCTACTCTTAATGAAAATCTTCAGTAGCCACAATACTTTAAACAATACAAATATAAGTCATTTTAAAAAAATGAGAGAATATCTCATCAAAATCAATTCCTTTTTTCTATGCAAATTGTTTTACAACTAACCTAGCTTTAAATTGTTTCTTACCTCCATCCTCTTCTTTTAACTTGTAAACCCATTTATTCTGCAAAGCCTTTTTACCCGTAGGCAACTTGCATTAATCCCTGTTGGAAACATTCAAGATATGACAAGTTACTGAGAGGGGAGGGGTGAATCAGTAACTTCTAAAATTTCAAACAATAAAACTGTATACTGATATATTCATCATTCATCCAAGTAACCTATTGTAAGCATGAAACAAAATCATTTGCAACACTTGAACACACAGATTTGGTGACCCAGAAACCTTCCAAATAGAAAGTAAAACTGGGGTGGGGATGAAACCCACAAGCTTCGTTACTGCAGTATGAAGTTGGCCGGTTAAGGCTTACAATGACCACTTCTGGTGATCTGCCCTATTAGGAGCACAAAGGATCGCTAGATCCACCTTGTTAGAGGATTTCCAAACATACAATAAAGTATGCACTCTGTTAGGAGATTTACAAAAGATTGTTAAGTCTACCTTGTTAAAGGATTTGCAAAAACTGATTCACCTGTTAGAATAAAAACAGTGGATCTGATTACAACTGATTGCTGATAAGATCCGCTATGCTCTGATTCACCTTGATGTGATAGATAAAACTTTTCTGCTTCAAAACTAGACCTGCTGAATATCTTCACAATTCAGCCCACATACTTTCGCACGCATGTATTTCTTTCGCACTTTCACACATTCATACTTTCACATTTCCACTCATTACCATTGCCATAACTGTTGTTTGAATGATACAATACATTGCATATATATACTATCCATATAAATAATACATGCAAGGTCGGCTAAACAATACATGCAAGGTTGGCTAAAACAACAAGTGCAAATCTCTATACAAAGTCGGCCCAAGGTAAAAACTCGGGTTCACTGAACTGACTCGGTGTCCTTCTGATACTCGGCGTCCACTGCGTTACTCGGCATCGTCATGCACTCGGTAGAAGTGAAGGCACGGTTCATACTAAACACTTTGAATAGTTCTGAACTCGGTAACCACTGAAGACTCGGTAGAAGAGATGTCACTCGGTGAATACTTCTATCTGAACTGTTGCTCGGTGATCAAAGGAAATACTTGATAGAACCTTGTGACTCGGTGATAGTTAGTTTCCTTGATATCCGTCTGAGCTCGGTAAAAATTAATTTCCTTGATAACCTCAGGAGTTCGGTTATCATGAAGTTCTCGGTTACATCTTAGTACATCTTTACTCGGTCAAAACTGATTCCTTTCTTTATCTTGAACACTCGGTAAACACTGATTGCTTTGTTCACCTTGATCACTCGGTAAACACTGATTGCTTTGTTCACCTTGATCACTCGGTAAACACTGATTGCTTTGTTCACCTTGATCACTCGGTAAACAATGACTTCTTTGTTCACCTTGATTACTCGGTAAACAATGACTTCTTTACTCGGTAAACATTGAGAACTAGGTAAAGCTTGGTTTTCGGTGTGAGCTCGGTAAGCATTCAGAATCCAATAAGTGTTGTAACTAATGACAAAAATGTATCATAATGCCAACAATCTCCCCATTTGGCATTAGTGACAAAAACACTTATGAGACAAAATTTATCTGACATGCTGATGACTGATTCTGAATATACATAGCTTCATTATATACAACTCCCCCATAGAATAGCTTTGTTATATACAACTCCCCCATAGAATGTACATACATTATTTACATGAGCTGTATATCTCTTCCTTTGTAAAATTTTTTGAAAACACTTATTCACCCATAGTATACATATCCAACAATAATCTCCCCCTTTTTGACAATAATGCCAAATAATAAAGAATATATATACTTATATGGAAACACCAAAATGAGAGATGAACTCTGAATGTACCTAGAGAATAAGCTGGAGAGTCTTATCCCAATTCTCTTGCAAAATTTTGCAGGTAGAAAGAGCTATTTGAATTTCAGCCGAAAGTTCAATCACATGATCTGCAATGGAGAAGTTATTATCATGGATTAATGTCTTTGAATGTGCAATATGCTTCTGCATTGAATCCATGATGGGAAGGATCATGTTTTGGATATCTATCAATGTAGATCGGATCCTTGCCTCTTCCCTCAACAACTCTGCCTGCTTCTCTGACAAAAATTTGATCCTGAGGTGATGAGATGAGCTTGAACTGGGGTCAAGTTTCAAGTTCTGTGTGCTTACCTTCAGATCTTCATCAACTTTATTTAGTTTTTCTCTTATTCCTTTAGTGTATTCGGTAACATCACAAAGTTTAGCAAAAAGAGATGTTACATTATTAAAAGAATTTTTCATATCTGCCAAAACTGAGGTTAATGCAACCTGATTTATTGCAGTGTTCTGGGCAATGTGCCCTAATACCTTATTATCAAATTTCTTTTCTGCACGCTCAATTAGCTTTTCTTGTCCGGAAGCATCTTCATTGAATTTATTAACTGCCTCTTCTAGTTGAATCAAAATGTGTTGAGAAGTATCAACATCAACACCTATAGCCTCAGTAATTATGTTCCGGGCTTCCTCAATTATCCTATATTCCTTATCCCTTTCTGATCTTAACTGCATCTAAGTAGCCTTTTTCTCAATAAGTTGACTAGCATACCTCATTTCTTCAATGGTAGCATTATCAAAGTCAATCTTTGGAATTACTATCTCTGTGTCCAAGTCAATATCTTCAGGAATTTCCTTTCCAGTGATCATAAGTCTTAATGGTTGCTTTTGTTTGACTTCTGGGATGACTGGTTTGACCTTTGGAATCGACACAACAGTAGAGATAGAAGGACTAGCAGTAAAAACTGGGATGTTTGAGGTTTGAGTGCCAATAGAAGTATGTACAGGGTCAAAAATTTGAGTGCTGGCCAAAAATGGTGATACACTCGGTAATATAGTATCTGAGCTCACTGTGCCTGAAGTAGATGGCAACAAAATTGTAGAACAAATTTGAGTTGTCAAAATTTGAGAACTTACAGCAATGCCAACTGATGATGATGGAGTCGAGGAGGCTAACTCGGTAGATGAAAAGGGGTGCAGCTCGGTAGACGAAGAGGGATGCAGCTCGGTAGATGAAGTGGTAGTCACTTCCACTGATGATACCTGGAGCTGAGATATGGCAGGTGTAGATGGTAAAACTGGTGTAGATGAACCTGCTGAAGCTGACTCCAACCTTGATGATGTCATAGGTTTGTCTGGGGAGTGAGGAAGGGATGCAATAACTGCTGCTGCAATTTTTACCGTATCATCCTCCTTATCTTCCTCTTCAGCTTCTTCCTCTTTGTCTTCTTCCTCCTTTTCTTCCATCATTGCATGCAACTCTCCTGGTGTAATTGTGATGGATGGAGTGCTATCTGATTCATCACTGCTGCTGCTGTTGTCATCATCCTTTATTTCTACTGGGTCTACACTGGGCTTATGTAGATGATAGATGTTTTTCCACATGTTTGTAGCATCATTTACAACATGCTCTATATCTTTGATCAAAACTAAACAAGTGTGGAATTTGATCATCATTTTACCTTCATAGGTTTTCAATTCAGATTTTACCTCTGCTCCAGTGAGACTAGGCCGAAGATTCTTCAGGGATTGCTCATATATATCCTTTACCGTCTTGGTGGCTAACTCCCATCTTGGCTGTACTCTCTCCAGTAGTTCTTTAGAGATATGAGGAGCAATCTGGTCCGGGGAGTATTTCAATTTTCCCATTTTGTTAAGTACCAGTTCCTCAATTTGCATTTTCTCTGCATCAGTCCTTGTCTCAAATCTCAATGCCTTGAAATTTGCAATGCCAGCTCCTTCTTCCAATGTTTTGAGCCTTTGCTCGAATGTAGGTGCAGGTTTGACCAATACAGGTTCCTGAATACCTTTTCTCGTTCTTCGAGTGAATACTGCAGTAGGATGCTTCTTGGGCTTGGTAATGATTACCTTGCCTTTCTTCTTTGCCGGTTGCTCTTTTTCTGATTCTTTTTCTCCTTCTTTTCTTCTTCACTTTCTTTATCTTCACCTTTTTCCTCGGTGACCATAAGAGAACTCATTTCAATTTTTAGTTTGGCCATTTTCCTTTTACCTTTGCTGATGGCCTGTGGAATTTTGATTTCTAGTTCAATTCTGGCCTTTGCTTCATCATAAGTACCAAAAATTCGTTGCCTTGGGTCTACTGGCTCATTTACCAGTGCTTCAATGATATCCCTGGTTTCATCAATATTTACCTCATATGAAAGAGGTTTCACCCATGCAACTCGGGGTCTAACTGCCTGTATGTATACCTTGTCACAGTCAACCATGAAACAAACATCATCCTTATACTCTTCAACAAGTTTTGGAGGTATTCTGAATCTGTTGTTCATCCTTTCCTTGAAATCTTCAAAATAATTGTCCATTACTTTGTCAAAATTCATACCCATATCTACTATGAATTCATTTATTTGATACAAAATTGGAGTATCTTTCTTCCATACAACTGTACCTTTGGATGGAAAGAATTTCTGTACATAGAAGAATAAACAAACTAGCAAAGAACCAAATTTACAAGGGTTTGTCTTTGCAGTCCTTATGCTTTCCATGTTTTTATTGAATTATTTTAATAATACATCAGCTAGGTCAAACTCCATGTTTTTCTTTACAATTTTATATGCCAAATCTACAGCCTCGCAAGGTACACTATTCAGCCTGCTGGAACTATACAGTTTGTATGCAATAACATAAATACCAAATTTCAGTTCTATATTTGAAACATTGTTGAGTTTTAAACCTCTGCCATCCCATTCGGCTTGGGTTTTCTTCTGTAACTCATCCCGTCCTAGGGTTTTGGTGGTTTTGGCTTTGCTGAGCATTGGGAGACCCATGATTTTGTGAATCATCTTCTTGGTTATCAAAACTGGTTGTTCCAACCACAACTGACCATTATGTACTCGGCTCAAGATATACCTCACCCATTTCACTTGAAAACTTCTTGGCAGATGCGGGATATGGGTTAAGCCTTTGGTTTCCAAATGTTTGAACTCAAGTTTTAGGGTTCCATCCATGCATAACTCGGCTAGGGTGCTATCCATATCTAGTGTCCCTATTTCTTGCACAGTACACTTGAAATGAGTACGAATATCATTGATTAGAAGTACCTTTGGAGGAATCTATGATTGAGCTCCATGCGGGTCGAGTGATTCAGCGATGGCAGGAACAAGCTTGAACGTCGGTGCCTTCCATTCCGTTCCGTTCACAAGCATTTCGGATCCTTTCTTCGCCTTGTTGCTGCTGGTGCTTGCGGAAGCCATTGCTGCTCGGTGAGTAAGAAGATTTCGTAAGAATACTTCGCTGGAAAATTTCTTCAACTCACTTGAATTCACTTGAAAGCCCTCTTTTGTAAATCTCGAATTCGCGGTGAAAAAATGAGGTTGAAATCTGCCCTTTTGATGAAAAATTCGTCATTAATGTTCAGCACGGAGGTAGCTGCGATTGACAAGCTGTCATCCACTAGCTCGGCTTAAACTTCACAACTCGATGACCAAAAGAAAATAGGTTAATCCGCCCTTAACTCGGTAAGAGAAGAACCAACCATGCTCGGTAAGTGCAACTTGGTGAAAGAAGCCTTATTGCACCCGACTGAGCTCGGTAAGGTCATGTACCGACCATGATCCTGATGTATCTGAAATACTGATTTGATCATATTTTCATTCTAGGACTGCTTAGGATATTGCTTGTGGATACAGTCCTGGTCTTATCCTGATGAGTCTTAATTGGAAATGGGAGAGTCACTCACCTCTTGAGTGATCATTCCATTACTTGAATTATCTGGCTCGGTAGACTTTGAAATCCATTGCTGCTTCATTTGTTTCCGAATATTGTCTACTTTGATTTTCTTCTCATCCTCGACTTTCTTTATGTTCATGCAGTTTTTAGATATATGACCAAGTTCTGTACATGTATAACATCTTACAGTGGTATCCCTTTTTCTTAGGTGATGCCTTGCACAGTTTATGCCAGTATGACCATATTCTCCACAATAATGACATCTGCACCAAGTGTTGTAGTCCCAACCAAATATTGCTTTGACAAGTTGTTCAGCTGGATTAAAAGATTTGAATTTGCATTGTGATGCCTTATGACCTTGCTTTTGGCATTTGTGACATTTACCTTCAAATTTCGGTTTCCTTTTGCATTCATTGGCTTTGTGTCCATGCTGATTGCAATTGTAGCATTTTCCATTAAATTTTCCTTTTCCATTGCTCCAACATTTGTTAGATGTATGACCTAACTTACCACAGTGGCTGCAAGTAGGTTTTTGATTCTTTTGAGTACCCTGTTTGGAGGATTCACCTTCTTCCTTGTATCCAAGGCCTGCTTTACCATTTTGTTTATGAAAGTTTTCTTCATTTTGCAGATTCAATTGATCCATGTCTTTTTGAGATTTTACCATTCTCTCATTGACTTGTTTTTCAGAGATTAGATCACTTTGTAAGCTTGCATTGATTTGTCTTTCAGTAATTAAGTCATTTCTCAAAATCTCATTCTCAGATCTTAGATTCATAATTTCTTCATTTGCATTAGATAACTGAGTTACAAGATTTTCAAGCTGAGAGGATTGATTATTCCTTACCTCTAAGTCTTCAGCTGCCTTGTTCCTTTGCTCCAAGATTTCGCATAGCCTGATGGACTGGATTCCTTGTTCCCTTTTGAGCTTTCTTACTTCTTCCTGTAGAGATCCATTCTTTTCTAAGAGTTCTTTGATTGCTTTGTCAGCTTCATCTGAACTATTTGATGGTGAGAGATCTTCAATCTTTTCTTCAACATACTGATGGTCATTCATTTGCTTTGCAAGTTCTTTTCTTCTTTTCAAGGATTGTAAAAGATGCTCTTTTGCTTCATTGAGTTGATCCATGGCCATTTTCAGATCTAGCTTTTCATTCTCAATAGTTTTGTCAAGTTTGAATATCTCCATTGTCCTTGATCTTTGCTCAAGCTGTGAAGCTTTTATCTTGAGAACCTTATAGCTCTGATACCAATTGTTGGAAATATTCAAGATATGACAAGTTACTGAGAGGGGAGGGGTGAATCAGTAACTTCTAAAATTTCAAACAATAAAATTGTATACTGATATATTCATCATTCATCCAAGTAACCTATTGTAAGCATGAAACAAAATCATTTGCAACACTTGAACACACAGATTTGGTGACCCAGAAACCTTCCAAATAGAAAGTAAAACTGGGGTGGGGATGAAACCCACAAGCTTCGTTACTGCAGTATGAAGTTGGCCAGTTAAGGCTTACAATGACCACTTCTGGTGATCTACCCTATTAGGAGCACAAAGGATTGCTAGATCCACCTTGTTAGAGGATTTCCAAACATACAATAAAGTATGCACTTTGTTAGGAGATTTACAAAAGATTGTTAAGTCTACCTTGTTAAAGGATTTGCAAAAACTGATTCACCTGTTAGAATGAAACAGTGGATCTGATTACAACTGATTGCTGATAAGATCCGCTATGCTCTGATTCACCTTGATGTGATAGATAAAACTTTTCTACTTCAAAACTAGACCTGCTGAATATCTTCACAATTCAGCCCACATACTTTCGCATGCATGTATTTCTTTCGCACTTTCACACATTCATACTTTCACATTTCCACTCATTACCATTGCCATAACTGTTGTTTGAATGATACAATACATTGCATATATATACTATCCATATAAATAATACATGCAAGGTCGGCTAAACAATACATGCAAGGTCGGCTAAAACAACAAGTGCAAATCTCTATACAAAGTCGGCCCAAGGTAAAAACTCGGGTTCACTGAACTGACTCGGTGTCCTTCTGATACTCGACGTCCACTGCGTTACTCGGCATTGTCATGCACTCGGTAGAAGTGAAGGCACGGTTCATACTAAACACTTCGAATAGTTTTGAACTCGGTAACCACTGGAGACTCGGTAGAAGAGATGTCACTCGGTGAATACTTCTATCTGAACTGTTGCTCGGTGATCAAAGGAAATACTTGATAGAACCTTGTGACTCGGTGATAGTTAGTTTCCTTGATATCCGTCTGAGCTCGGTAAAAATTAATTTCCTTGATAACCTCAGGAGCTCGGTTATCACGAAGTTCTCGGTTACATCTTAGTACATCTTTACTCGGTCAAAACTGATTCCTTTCTTTATCTTGAACACTCGGTAAACACTGATTGCTTTGTTCACCTTGATCACTCAGTAAACACTGATTGCTTTGTTCACCTTGATCACTCGGTAAACACTGACTTCTTTGTTCACCTTGATTACTCAGTAAACACTGACTTCTTTGTTCACCTTGATTACTCGGTAAACACTGAGAACTAGGTAAAGCTTGGTTTCCGGTGTGAGCTCGGTAAGCATTCAGAATCCAATAAGTGTTGTAACTAATGACAAAAATGTATCATAATGCCAACAAATCCCATGTCTTATTTTTTAGAAAAGAGTTCATTTCATCTTTCATTGCAGACTCCCACTGAAGCTTAGTATCCACCTACATAGCTTCATCATAACATTCAGGTTCACTAGCATTAGTAAGTAAAATAGAATACAAGGAAGGAGGAAATATTTATGGAGGTCTACTTAGCCTTGTTGACTGTCTATCATTTATTGGAGTGTGTGGTATTTGTTGTTGTGGTTGTTACACATCATGAGGAATTGTTGGAACATCAACTTTTGGAGTATCATCCAACACTACATAATCATTTTGTTTCTTCTCATTTTGCTGCAACAAATCTTTGTACAACACTTATTGGATATGACATCCCTGCTTCTTACAATTTTACAATTTTCAAAATCGCAAAGCTTATAACCAAATTCATTAATCTCATATCCAAAAAATACACAATTCTTTGACTTAGCTTCCAGCTTGGTTCTATTTTTAGAATCTATATGAGAAAATGCGTCACAACTGAAGGTTTTGAGAAAAAAATAACTCACCTTCTTACCAGTCCACGCATCCTCTAGAATACCACAACCCAAAGGAGTAGAGGGACCTTTGTTAATCAAACATATAATAGTATTGATAGCCTCCACCCACATGTTTAAGGGCAACCCTGCATGAAACCTCATGCTCCTTGCACACTCCATTATAGTCTTGTTCATGCATTCAACCACTTCATTTTCCTATGGAGTCCTTGGAACAATTTTCTGTCAATGAATACCATTAGAGAAGTAAATAATCTTCAAATTCATGACTGAAATACTCACCAACATTATCAAATATGAGACATTTTAGTTTCTTTCTAGTCTCATTTTCAACCAAGCATTTCTATTTCTTAAAAGTTTGAAATACATCAGATTTCTATTTAAGGAAATAAACCCATACTTTTCTAGTTGCATCATCAATAAATGTGTCATAATAATGAGAGCCACCAAGGGAAGATATCCGAGCCGGTCCCCATATATCTATATGCACAAGCTCTAATTTCTCACTTTTATTTTCCTTCCCTGTCTTCACACAACTCACTCTTTTTTATTTTCCATACACACAACTTTCATAGAAAATCCATATTGACACATTTTAGACCTAGTAAAACTTGCTTTGAATGAAGTACTTTCATACCTTTCTCACTCATGTGCCCAAATCTATTGTGCCACAATGCTGTATCAAAATCTACAACAACTATTTGTTCTCCTTGCTCAACTGTAGCAACTATTCCTGAAAATTCATTTTTCTCTAAAATAATCAAAGTAAAAGGAACAATATAACATGTACAAATATATCAGGTGCCTACTTTCACACCTTTTTCTATTACAAGGGAACCTTTTGAAATCTTCTAATTTTTATCATTATAAGTAACTACACAACCCTCATCACCGAGTTTCCCTATTGAAATTAAATTCCTACTCAACCTTGGAACATGTCTTACCTCATGTAGTAGCCAATGATTCCCATTCTGCAACTTAATCTTAAGTTTTCCTTTTCCAACAATCTGACAGGGTTCATTATCCCCCAAATAAATGAGCCCAAAATCCCCTTGGACATAATCAATAAAATAAACTCTATGAGGTGTAGCATGAAATGAAGCACCAAAATCTAAAACCCATGAATTATCAAGACTTTCTAAAGATAGAAGCAAAGCATCCTCTTCAAATTTTTTAATTACCACATTTTCCTCCTTGTTCCCCTCTAGTTTATCTCCTTCATTATTCTTTCAAGTCCAACAATCTTTCTTCTTATGCCCTATTTTAACACAGTACCAACAATCTCTCAGTCCTTTGGAATGAGACCTCTTCCCCTTTGACTTTCCTCTTGATTTCTCGCAATTTTCAAAATTGCTTCCTCTCTTAGTCGTTCTGCCTTTGCTTTGTGCATTCAAAGCACCTCTTGATGTAGATCCACTTGAGGATTTCTTGTGATTTTCCTCACTCAAAATAAGATTGATCACATCATCAAATTTTAGGGTATTAGATCCAGAAATAAAATTACTCACAACCATTACCAAGCCATTCTAGTTTTTCAGGCAAAGAACACAAAATCAAGAGAGCCCTAATTTCTTCATCAAAATTAATATCCACACAAGATAACTGACTTGTAACAATTTTAAACTCATTTAAATGATCTACAACAGATCCACCTTATGCTATTTTCATATTAAATAAACATTTCATGAGAAATACCTTATTTGAAGCGAAGGGCTTTTCATACAATTTTGCTAGGGTTTCCATCAACTCTTCCATCGTCTTAGCTTTTGTAATGTTAAATCTCACTGATGGTGCCAAGCATAATTGAATGCTTTCGATTACCTTTTTATCTAAAATCCCCTAGTCCTCATCTTACATAGTTCCTTGTTTCTTGGATTTTCCTTCCAACGGCTTCCATAAATCCTTTTAATAAAGATAGTCTTCCATTCGCATCTTCCATAATTGAAAGTTCTGCCCATTAAACTTCTCCAGCTTTAGCTTACCCTCGTCTGCCATAGCTCCCACTCAACTGTGAGAACTCCCACTCAACCGTGAGACCTTCCTGCAGAGGATTGCTAAAAAAAAAGGACGATGGCTTGGCTAAAAAAAAAAATGATGACTATCTGGTTAAAAAAAAATGATGACTGTCTAGCTCTAATACCACTTGTTAGGATTAACCTAATACCACTTTTTAGTATTAAACTTAGACAGAGATAATAGGTAAATGCAAATATAACCAATATTATAAAATAGTAGATCACACATAAGAGAAAACAAGACACTAAGATTTAACATGGCTCACCTAGTCCCTAGGCTACATCCATCAACAAAAAGTCCAATATTATTATGATCAAGTGATTATAACCTAATTACAATCTGTAATCCCTTATAGCTCAATACCGCTGTAAGAACCAATTTTAGCATCACACATTATGAAAATCCCTAACCCTAATCCTTTTTATACAATTTTTTGGCCACTTACAAAATTAGGGCTAGAATAATAGAAAAATAGTAGTCGACACCTTTTACAATATAAGGTCATTTTTGGCTTCGGGGGTGCTACCTCCGAAAACCCCTGCGGGGGTGTTGCCCCTCGACCCCCCCTAAACTGTGACAGGGAGCGCAGTTGAGGCACTGCCCCAGAACCCTACAAAAATAATTTGGAGGGAAACCACGCTGAATAAACCTCTAAGTTTGATTAGGCTCCATATCACAACACATATAATGGGTGTTGTCAGTAGATACATGGATAAACCACGTAAAGAACATTGGAAAATAGTGAAATAGGTACTTTGGTATTTTAGAGGCACAATTAATTATTGTATCACCTATAATGTTTGTAGAGATTCAGTGTGTGGTTATGTTGATTCTGATTTGGCAGGTGATTTGGACAAAAGGAGATCTACACCAGGTTATGTTTTTACTCTTGCAGGTGGAGCAATTAGTTGGATGTCAAAACTCCAAGTGACAGTTGCTCAATATACAACTGAAGAATAATATATGGTTGTCTCACATGCATGTAAAGAGGAAATTTGATGAAGGATTTCTTGGGCGAGTTTAGAAAAATGGAGGTTAATGTGATTATATTTTGTGATAGTCAAAGTGTTATCCATTTGGCTTAAAAATCTAGCTTATCACAATAAAACTAAGTATATTGAGATTAAGTACCATTTTGTAAGATAGGTTATTGAAGAAGGCAGAGGATCTCTTGAAAAAGTCCATACACATAAGAATTATGCAAATATGTTTACTAAACCAGTGTTGGTAGAGAAGTTGAAGTGGAGTGTGACTTCTCTTGGTTTGTAAAAGGGGTGATACATGAGCTTGGAAAAGTCTTAGGTAAATTATTGTCAAGGTGGAGATTGTTAGATAATGACAAGAAGGAGGAAAAGTGGAAAAAACAAGATTGTGAAAACAACCTTTCTCTATTTTAGAAAAAGAATTATTTTTATTTTCAAAAGGAAACTTCTATATTTTTTGAAGGAATATATCGGGTATTATTATATGTTTAGAGATTTTTCTTATCTTCAAGATGTTATATATCTTTCTTCTCTATGAAAGCACATAATAATATTTTCAAGAGAAATATTGTAGTAGCTACTATGAAGTTGTAGATGTAATTGATTTTCCTATAAGCAATAAGATTACCAATACTTGTCATGTGGATGTTTCCTTGATATATTGTCAAGGTTTTACCATATGTGTATTGTTGGTTGTGTTATTGTTCTTCGCTATTTCGCTTACTATTTCTTTGCATCTAATTTGTGATGTAAGCTTATATTTATGGTCAATGATTCCACTTTCATAACATCCTCATCCTCTTCCCTCTTTTCTTTGTCTCCCTCTTCTCCATCTCTTCCTCCTCCTAATAAAAAAAAATGAACATATCATTGTTCCTCAAAATTTATTAGGTATTTTTAAAATATAGTATTATTTGAAGTATTATAATTATATGAAAGATTTGTAAAATATTTTATTTTTCGAAGGGCTTTTAGAAATATGTTTTGTCAATCTTTGAAAAAAAAATTCATTTTTCATGATTTACAAGTCTAATTATTTATTTATAATTTCTTTATTTGAAGTATTTTTTGTAATATTTTTAAAATTATAAAGGTTGACATTTTTCTATTATAGTGCTCATAGTCTCAACTTTAATTGAATGAAATATATTCCTTGGATTCAAGAAACAACAAATTTACTTTTATCATTAAATTTCAGATTTAACTTTTTATATTCGTAAGACTTATTATTATTATTTTATATTTTAAATTAAATTGAAAAGTAACATTTTGTAAGACAATTATCTATAGTAAAAATAATTTTGTAGAATAATGTATAATTTTGATAAAAAAATGTTGCTTTGAGAAATATGTCAAATATATATATTTTTAAAATATGTTAGATGATTGATTTGTTTTAGATAGAATAAGAATTAAAAAATAAAATTCAATAGAAATCATTTAATTTAGAATTTTATTAGTTTTGATTGGACAAATGTTTATTATTAGTGTTGATTGGACAAATTTAAATGATACAAACTTATTAATCTAATGCAATATTTTTATGCTAACTTTTATCTCCTGATGAAATTAGGTAAAATTATATAAGTCTATGTTAATAAGTTATTGTAACAAGAACCTTTCCCATGTCCAGAATCACAACACAGTTGCAATAACTGTATTTTTAGGGGTTCTCCTCAACAATGACTAGAGTATAAAAGAATTGGATGGTTGTGACATAATTGGAAGAAAAGAACAAAGATTGGTGATTTTGAGGAGGGGGGGTCGTTATTAACAAAAAACCGAGTCATGAAAAAATAGATGCATTCACTTCCATTGCTAGTCTTGTAAATCCCTTGTTCCTCTTTTTCCTTTTCTTGTGCCATCGCTGGTCTAATTAACCTCCTAGTTTCAACTTTCTTGTCCATGCATAGCTAAATGGGTATACACAAAAATATAAGAAAAATCATTTGTGAAAGCCCATATGAATTGGCATCAATAATTTTACTCATCTCTTTAGGGCATTCCATCATCCTCCATTCAATTCTTTCTCTTTGAATCTAACAGGATTTTCCTTCACTAGAGGTTCGCCATAGACCATACATGTATTGGGAGTCTTTTCCCCTTTCACAGTCAGTCTTATTAGAAGTTAATATTTAAAATTTCTCAAGATTTAAATTACTTTACCTTTAATTTTATTAGATATAAGAGGATCAAAAAGAAATATAACTGAGAAGTTCAAAGCGTATCAACAAGGAGGCCTAGCCTCCATCTGAAACTAGAGAAACAACTATACAAAAAAATCACAACACAAGGAGCAATCAACTAGTGCAGAATATCCATAAGAACATCAACCCAGGCACTCTAGTCAAGCAAACTCTCTATCCAAACAATATTTTTGTGCTATTGAATTTGGGTTAACATGAACAACTCTTCTTTTCTGGCGTTGACATTATTCTCGATCTCCTTGTTCAGCCTTTTACAGGCTTGATCAAAAGCATACAGGTCATCCAACATTCTTCTCCATTGAGACCCATGTTTTAGCTCATAGTAGAAGAAGGTAGCAGGACCGTCTTCAATGAATCTCTTCAGTTTCTTTTCCTTGATCATCATAGTGGCATGGACCTGCAAGAAAAATTTAAAATGTGAGTTTTCGAAAAACCTTAGAAAGAACCCTCAGCTTACCTTGGTACCTCTCCTCATTCCTGCACTTCTAGATCTGCTAGAGGATGTTAGAGGATAGCATATTCCAAAATAAATTTGTATCTTTATGAAGACCAGTAATATGACCAGTAACAATGTCTAAAATATTCACATTAATAAGATAAATGAAACCAAACATGTTCCAGATCTCTTTAGCAAAAATATAGTCAAAGAGAATGTGTCTACCAGTTTCAGGAATCCTACATAGGCTGCAAATTTCAGAATCAACATGATATCTTTTAACAGGAAGCTTATCAAGCATAACAAGCCATTTAAAAAATCTAATTTTAGGTTCAATAGGACTTTTCCACATGAAATCAAAATAAATTTTCCAAACATCAGCTTCAAAAGAAGAGTACCAAACAATGTTAGTATGCTCAATGATATCTTTATTGTGATCAATAATTTTGTAAATATTTTTGGCCTTAAGATTAGCCATGACAACTCCATTTGACCATTTAAATTTAAGATGCCTATGGAAGTCAACATGACAAATATTAGGAAGAACTTTTGAAGCCTGCACAATCATATTGTAAGATTTCTTTTGAGAATTAAGGATGTCATACTTCCTTTTGAGCTCATCCCACAGAGTGAGGTGATCTTGCTCAAAGAAGTCAACAAATTTCTTTAAACCTTTCTTAGCCCACAATCTAGCAGAAGATCCTTGGGATAGGGCTAGGGGTTTCCCATTAAGGTGCAAGTTCCACCAAATGGATCTTTCACCACGAAGATGATTTTTATTATAGCAGTCCTTGTTGGTGATGAATTCCCTGACATGTTCCCAGGCCTTCCAAATATATTTGAAAACCATGGAGCCTTGGACAATGACAAGGAGCCTGCCACTAAGTAGATCACAAAATGGGAGGTTCTTCCAAGATCTAGCTTTCTTAGGACAACCTCTTTCAATGTTATGTCTAACAAGCACCTTCCAAGGATTGTTACCTTCCAAGGAATGAAAGATCCATTTAGTAGAAGGGAAATTCCTTGGATTTTGAGGTCCTTAAGCCCTATCCCCCCAAGGATTTTGTTAGTATGGCACCAATCCCACTTAACAACATGCAAATTTTTGTTACCTTTACCATCAGACCAATGAAAATGCCTAATAGCCTTTTGAATTTCAAAAATCTAATAGTTGTTGAACAACCAGGTAGAAGAGTAATATATGCTATAAGAGGCAAGGATCATTTGACAAACCTAAATTCTACCAGCCAAGAAGAGAGCTCTATTGTGCCATTTATTAAGCTTAATATGAATTTTCTCCTAGATCCAAAACCACATGTCCTTAAGAGTAGGTTCCATAGAGAAAGGGATGCCAAGGTAGTTAACAATCTTGTGGGGGCCTCCCCATTGGAAACTGTAGTGGGAAAACCAGTTAGGGGGTTGCTCTTCCCAACCAAGACAGATGGATTTAGATTGGGAAATGTGAGCACCAGATATAGAGTAGAATAATTCAATCTTTCCTTGAAGGGTCTTAAAATTACATTCAAAAAGTTTGAAGAACAAGGCGATATCATTAGCAAATTGACAATTAATAAGCTAATCATCATTAGGGAGATACAAACCTCTAACCTCAGGAGAGATAAAGAGGTTTCTTTGAGGATATAAAATAGAGCTTCTGAGACAAAGAAAAATAGGGGAGGGGCTGATAAGAAACCCTGTCTAATGTAACAACCAAGAAGGAAGGGGGTCAGCAAGGCACCATTAACCTCGACTTGATCAGAGTCATCATTAAGAAGAACTTGAACAATACTACAAAAATAAGGGGGGAATCCAAAGGCTTCCAACATCATAATAATGAACTTCCATTCAATCCTATCATAAGCTTTCTTAAAATAGAAAAGTAACATAGCCAAATTTTAGTGAGAACATTTAACCCACTCCATGGCTTCCTAGCTGGTAATAAGATTTTCAAGGATATATCTACCCTTGATAAAACCAATCTAAGTGGTACAAACAAATTTAGGAAGGATATTAACTAATCTGAGAGCCAAGATTTTAGTAAGAATTTTATAAGAAATATTGAGAAGGGTAATTGGGCTCCAATTTTTAAAGAGGGCCTTGTCACCATCTTTAGGGAGAAGTTTAATGATGCCCTTATTAATTTTAGGGCCTAAAGTACCCTTAGAAATGGCTTCGGCATAAAGATCATGAAGATCCTTACATATCCAACTTATGTTAGCCTTAAAGAACTTAATAGGAAACCCATCAGGGCCAGGGGCCTTGTCATTACTAAGGGCTTTAATAGCAGTCTCAATCTCCTCAAGAGAGATATTTTGAGATAAATAGGAGATATCACTAACATCCAACTTAATATGAATCAAAGGTTTACATTTGTTTCTATTGTCCTTAGCCTCCTTAGAGTCCTCAGAAGTGAACAGGTCTTAAAATAATTGACAAAAGCTTTGGTGATAACCTTGGGATTAGAAACATCTTGATTATCAATTGAGAGCTTGTCAATGGACTCTTTGCAATGTTTATGCTTAAGGAGATTAAAGAAAATTTTTGAGTCCCAGTCTCCAAATTGGAGCCAATGGGCTCGAGACCTTATCTTAGCACCCTGAATTTTAACATATTGATGTTTTCTAAGGGCATCCTTAGCCTCCATGACTTGAGAGAGGAGATCAAGGTTGGAAGAGTTATCTTGAATATTGCTTTCAACATTATGAAGTTCAATACTCATATGTTTTTCAATATATCTATAGTCCTTAGCCCTTTTTTGGCCAATAGTCTAAAGGAAGCTCTTCTAGGTAGGGAGATTATAATTCCATCTATCCAGATTGGAAAGGTGATGAAGGTTAACTTTATTGATACCTCTAATGATCTGAATAGCAACAAGGATGTCCTCATCCATGAGGAGGCTGGAATTCAATATAAACTTACGACAACTGACCTTAGAATGTAGACGGACATTGATAAAATTGACCCCGGTGAAGATAGGGTGATGGTCTGAAAGAATAGTAGCAATGACTTGAACAATATTACCAAGACAATCAGGGGGAAAGGAGAATGAGTGTTTATTAGCATAGAAATGGTCAAGTCTGGAGTAGATCCTGGACTATCCCTATTGAAAGTTGCACCACGTGTGCCAAATACTAGGGTTATGGTCTTTATTACCCGCAATAGGGTCAAACAATTTTTTAGAGTTAATGAATTTGGTCCAATGGAAGTTTTCATTGTCTTTCCAATGAAAGGGGTTACCCCTAGTTTTATCATCTTGAGACTCAATCATGTTAAAGTCTCCACCAAATAGCCAAGGAATATCAGGAAGAGTGATCAACCAATCCCACAAAGCACTTCTTTCTTTAGTGTCATTAGAGGCATATATGGAACAAATGCCAAAAAAATTATTATCTTGTTGGAAGATACACCAAAAAATTCTCTAACAAGGGGAACAACCATTCTCAGTAATGCATTTTCCCCATTTAGGGTTAATAAGAAGGGAAATTCATCCTCTTCCTCTATCATGATTAGTATAAAACTTAATGGCATCTTTCCATAAAAAATTTAGATTAGCTTTAACCAAGAAACCAATAGCTTTAATTTCTTGCATCATAAAAATATCTATAGAATGAAATAAGTTAATCAGACGTTTAATAACAAACTTTCTATCAGGAGACTTGAGCCCCCTAACGTTCCAAGATAAGAAATTCATTTGGAAACATTGCTAGGGGTAGAACACATAGCAACATCAGCCAAAAGTGAATTCTTATTCGAGGACTCTCCTAGCTCCTTCCTAAAAGGTTTGTTCTTGGAACCAAGAGGCCTACCTCTTCGTTTAACCACTAGGTCATCAGTTCTAGGAACTTCATCATATTTGGATTGGGAGTCAATTTCCATGGATGGCATACCAAACAAGCCATCGAAAAGAGGCATAGTGAGAATAATTCTAAGGATACAATCATCCTCGATTTCTTTGAAGACTTTCTGAGGGATCTTTTGAGAGGAATCATTAGAAGGGGAGTGAGTACCAATGACTGCATTCTGTAGATTATCATTGTTTTGCACCATGACATGGCTAATAATTTTAGGGTCTTGATGACCAACTAAATTATTAGGACTCGCGATAGGTCAAAGAACCTGAGGTCCTTGAGAGTCAACAGTGTTGTTATGACCAGCGCAAAAGGCTTTCTATTGTGAAAAATTATTGCCCTTACACTTTTTTGTTTTGTTTCAAACAACAATGAATCCATCATCCGAGTTGAGGTCAATAGCCAAATTCACAGAGGGGTTCACTTAAGGGCTGGGTTGAGGCTATGAAGCAACTGAGTTGGAAGCAAGATTAGGGTTAGTAGTAACCTCAAGCGCATTCATCTTATTAGAGGTGGGAACAGATCTTGCAGAATTGGCTGGGGGATTAGGAGTCAACGGGGTTGGGCTTTTAGTAGGGATTTTTTTAATGATGGGGCAATCCTTCCTAATATGCCCCTCTTTACGACAAAGGAAACAAGCATTAAGTCCACCCAAGATTTCTATCAGATAGACATAAGATTCATTAAGGATATTAACTGCAATATTAGTAGGTATTTCTTTGCCAGGAAGGAGAGACATTAACATTCTAGTGTCCATATGAGGGATCAACCTCATAGAGTCATCCATGCGAATAGTTTTCCTGAGAGGTTCCATCAACTGAGGTAAAAAGTGCCATAGGAAAGGAGGCACATTTTTAACCAGAATCCTCCTCGGAGTAGATAGGGTTGAAACTTCATCATGCACCACTTTCGGTGACCAAGCCAAAACCCTAAACGAGGTAGATCCCACGGTCCAGTACTATTTCTTAAGGATCTCTTTTTGAGCATCTGGGTTAACAAAAAAATCACATACAACCCTTTTTGTATTTGTCAACATAATGATATGTGAAACCCTAGCTTATTATTCCAAAAATTATGAAATCAATTATCCATAAATTTTTGTGGAGGACATTTATCCAATTCAACAACTGAAAAAAATATAGCAGAGTTTCTTAATTTAGATTACTCCTTAGCAATCTCATCCAACATTTCAAATTAGGAACAATAGCAAAGGGAGCAATGGTATCTGAGGCGATCTTACCATTTTCAACGGCTTAATTGGAGCAAGGGTTGGTGGACTCAAACTTGGCTTTCGAGTTGATTTCCACGGAGTGAGCCACAACCTTAGAGAAGGACTTGGGTTGACTGTTATGAGGGCTAGAATGACAGGGTAAGCTATTAACACTAGCAATATTAATTGCTAGAGATGTGGTACTAAGTACAGGCTTGTTGCAGAGAGTATTATCATCAAACATGTTAATATTGTTAAGAGCAGGGGAGGGAGAGATATCACCAGTTTCAGAGGCACCTAGCTAGTTTCTGCCGCCCCCATCAAGGTCACTAGATGATGCCACCATGCTAGTGGCCAACGTCGTAGACCCCACTTCCATTAGCGTAGAAAATATATCACTTTGCATTCAAAAAGGCGCTTAGAAAATACGCTCATAATTCGCTATTCGCTCAAAAAATTTGCTCCTTTCTCAAAGTTTGCAATCAGTCAATCGAATTGCCAATTACTTTACCTTTTTACTATCAATATAATATAATATTTATCCTTCAATTTTTTTTAATTGTATGAGATGGTTTATTGATTATATCTTTTTTTTTTTTTTTAACAATATATTTAATTTAAATTTTTGAATTAAGTTATTATTTAACTTTTAATGATGTTATTTTAAATTGTTTGATTCAAATTGAAAATTTCACAAATTCTTAAACAAAATGGCTTATTGATTATATTAATCATTTAATTTAACTTTTTAACTTTTAATTTTTCTTTAGTTAAATTATGATCTTGTTTAAATTCTTTTTTGAAAAATTTAATATAAAATTATTGATTTTAAAAATAAATTATATTAATTTTCTTATATAATCTTTCTTTAGTCTCATTTTAAAAATAATTAAGTAATCAATCATTTATAAAATATATTTGTATTGAAAATTAAATTCTAAATAGAGTTCACATTTTCCTAAGGTATATGTTAGTTATTTTTATATTTTGATAAAGTTATAGATGGGTTTTCAATTGCTATCATTTTCATCATACTAAACGTTAAATAAAATTAATTAATCTATTTTATTATCTTAATTATAATGAATTATAAAAAATTGTAATACTATAGAATCAAATAAAATTATTTTACTCTTATACAATAAATTTTCTTTATGTAAGGTTGATATAATTTCTCTTTTCAAATAAATAAAATTTTAATACTTATTATCTACAAAGAAAGTTGTATTAATTTGTAAAGTTTTTGATAAGAAAAATTTGTATATTAATTTTTTTTAAATTGAAAGATTTAAAGAACACTAAATGAATTCAAATAAAATATATTTTAAAATTTGAATCAAACTATTTAAAATAACTTTCAAATAAATAATAAATAAATTCAAAATTTTTAATTAAATATATTCTCTTTGTTTTAAAAATCAAATTAAATAAAAGGTAAAAATACTATAAATAAAAATTAAGTATAATGATAAACCATTTCATAGTGTGAAAAAATCTTCACAATTAACTTAACGATAAATATTATATTATATTGATAGTAGAAAGGTAAAGTAATTTTAAATCTTTGATTGATTTTAAAATATGAAATATTAATCCTAATTAATATCTATAATAATTTTTAGTTAAGACTAACTGTGAAAGGCAAAAGACTGACAATATGGAGTGAATGGCATACATGTATGATGGGCTATGCATGGCATGAGGCAAGGAATTCGTCGACTACATAGCCGGCTCCTAACATGGACACACTATACAATTGTCATGAAAAAAATGTTAAAGAGAAAAGCTCTACCACAAGCAACAAGAAAGATAAAAGTAAGAGCATAAATATGTGGTTAGACCAAAGTGTCTTCGAGGACAGGTAGGTGACAGCTAGAAAGTCATTAAGTATCCTTAGATTTTTTCTTTTAGAGTCCGTTTGGTTCCTGGAAGATGATAGGAATTGGCTTTTTCAAAATCTGGATTTGAAATTTTTTGCATTTGTTTCAAAATTGGCAAAATGGGATTAGCATACCAGACTTCCAATTTTGCCTCAAAACCAGGTTTTCCAATTTCCTACTAGCAAGTAGGAATTGAAAATCAAAACCTAATTATGTTTTTCAGGAGTGTAAAAACAATAGATTGGACTATTTTTTAAAATTTTCCTTCAATTCCAAGCTTATGGATAAAAATGTGTCTTCACGCGCATCTTTCGAGTTCAACTAAAATCTCAAAAATTGGAATGAAGATTTGCAAAACCTTGATTTGGCTAAACCAAGGTTTGTAGAAATTCTGGTTTTTTAAATTATACAAACCAAACAAACTCTTATGTAATACCATATTTTATCTCCTTCTACTACCAGTTAGCATTTCCTAGGTGAGACATCATAACTAGATAAAATAGAATATTTAAAATAAAAATAAGAAAACCATAACTCATATAAGATATATAAAGATTTTATCTATATTTATATTTTGTCTTGTTTGATAATATGTGCTTTTAAAATACTTTAAAGTACAATACAAAATATTTTAAAAATTGATGTAGTACAAGGTAACAAGTTCTTTATTAACAACAGATCTTGACTTACATCAAAGCAATCACATACATGCCAGGTCGTAAGGCCTTCCCAGTTATGACCAATATGCTCCATAACCTCAATGAGTTAATATTGTAATACTCCAAAATTGGTACATTGGCATTTTGAACCAATTTCGGTGCATCAATCTTACAACATCAATTTTGTGATAAACTCAGTCCTATTGTACTAGGCATTTATGATTCATATTGTCTTTATTTGACCTAAGTGTCAAATGCAAAATACCCCTAATTTGTATTAATCATATACTTTATTTAATTCCTAAATATCGGCTTAAATAGGCTAAAATAAACTTATAATCAAATTAATTTAATTACAAGTCCTAGCACTTTAATTAAATTAAAATCCATCCCCTTTAGCTAATACACATGAAAATAGAATTAAATATATTGATTTAATTAAATATCCTCATCATAATTGTTGAATCTAATTATTTCATTAATTATAATATTACATTATGAGGCCATATTTGAATAAATCAATATTCCTTCCTAATTCATCTCATTCATCTCCTTCAAAAATTGAAGACTCAATCTTTCCTCTAATCTAAACTGTCCATCCCGGTTTAATCTTAACAATTGATTGGGTCTAAGATTCTATAAAAGAGACCCTCGACCTCTCATTTTAAGGGGGATGCAATTGAAGAGTATCAAATCACTGTTGGATTGAGCACTCAAGCATTTTGCATTCACAACTCCATTGCTTTCTCATGCTTTATTAGATAGATTACAATGCATTCATTTAGAGTGATTTGCTTATCTCATTCTTAGATTAATCCGCATATCATTTAGATTAATTCATATATTTGCATACAAAATCTTAAAAATATAGATTAATCTTGCATTTGCAGTCATTTAAATCCTTCATTCTAGTTAGTCTAGTTACTAAACTCTTGATTTTGAGAGTGCATGGTAAAACCTCGTCTAGTTAGAAGGCAACATATCACCTTGTGTAGACATTCTAGATGAATGATCTCATGTTCATTGCGGGATGTATCTAGAAAGTTCAAGACTTGGGTAAAGATGGTTGGTAAGTTGAAAAAGAATTTCCTTCGTGTTGATTATCAAGTTAATTTGTTAAGAAGAATGCAAAATTTGAGACAAAAAGATATGACTATGAAAGATTATACTAGAGAATTCTATAAGTTGGACATTATATATAGACATATTGATAATGACGTTGAGGAAGTGGTTGGATATTTGAATATTTTGAGAACTTCTATACAAGATGGAATTGGCTTTGTAAAGATGGAAAGTGTTGAAGAAACATATTTGTATGCCTTGAGTGTTGAAGAAATTCTAGCAGAGGAACAAGAGAGTAGACAAAGAGAAAGAAGTGAAGATTTCAACAAAAATAGAGGAAGGTCATTTGGGGGAAGTAGCAAATCTGATGGCACATCTGATGAAAAAGGAAAATCTAATTGGAAAGAAGATAGTAGAAGTAGAGGAAGAGGTATTGACACTAGAGGTAATTATATCATTTACTCTAGGAATAACAATAATGGATATAGGAAATATAGATATTCTTTTAAGGGTACTTGTTTTAAGTCTGTTGAAGAAGAACACAGAGCCTTTGAATCTATATTTTTTGGTAAGAAAGTGGGAAATGGTAGTAGAAATGCTTTAATCCAGGAAGAAGTGATTAATGCACCTAATGAACCTAAGAAATAAGACAACTTGATGATGAGAAGTACTCTGTGGAATAAGCAGTTGGATAATGAACCCATTTTGAGAAAAAGTATTTTTATGACCAGATGTAAGATTAGAGGTAAAATTTTCAAAGTGATTATTAGTAGTGAATTTTTTTTTGAGAATTTGGCATTTGAGAAATTGGTGACTAAGCTGACATTGTAGAGATCGGAGCACCCTAACCCTTACCACATTTGTTGGATCAAGGATGAACATAAATTGTCGGTAAGTGAAGAATGCCTTGTGAAATTTAAGATTGGGAATTAATTTGATGAAGTTTTGTGTGATATCATGCCTATGGATTGTTATCATATACTTTTGGGAAGACCTTAGCAGTATGATAAGAAAGCTTTGCACAATGTTAGATTAAATCAGTATACTATTTGGGAAAATGTAAAGAAACATGTATTGTTTCCTTTGGTTGAGAAATATGAGGAAAGACAGTGTACTTATGTGACAGTTTGTTTGGTTGGAGGAAATCAGTTTGTGAAAGATATGAAGAAACAAAATATTAGCTTTTCTATGATTCCTAGAAAGACTGAGAATCAAGATGAACTTGAACATGCACCTGAGGTGAGATCTTTGTTCGTTGAATTTAAAGATGTTATTTATGATAATTTTCCTAATCAATTACCTCAAGTAAGAAGCATAAGTCATTGTATGGATTTGATACCAAGAGCTAGTTTTCTTAATAAAGTACCACATAGACGGACACTTGCTAAGAATGAAGAATTGAATAGAAAAGTGTAATTATTGCTGGAGAAAGGTTTGATTAGAGAAAGTTTGAGTCCTTGTATACTACCTGATGTATTAGCACCTAAGGAAAATGGAGAATGGAGAATGTATAAAGATTCTAGATCTATAAACAAGATAACATTGAAGTATACTTTTCCTTTATCTTCGATGAATGACATTATGGATAGATTGAGTGGAGCAAAATATTTTACAAAGATTGATCTAAAAAGTGGCTATCATCAAACTAAAATTAGAGAAGGAGATAAATGGAAGACTACTTCTTAAAACTAATAAAGGTTTGTATGAGTGGTTGTTATGTCTTTTGGTTTAACTAACAAACCTAGTACTTTATTGATGTCGATGAATCAAGTTTTGAAGAAATTCCTGGGTAAGTTTATGATTGTATAACTTGATGATATACTAATCTATAATAATACTAAAGAGGAACATCTTGAGCATATCAAACAAGATTTTTAGAGGTTGAAAGAGGAGAAGTTGTTGAGAAATGTGATGAAGTTTTCTTTTATGAAGGAGTAGCTTAGGTGTCTTGGTTTGTGATTTTTGCTGAAGGTTTGAAGATGGATTCTCAAAAGGTAAAGGTTATTCTTGATTGGCATACACCTAAGAATATTGGACAAGTTAGATCATGTCATGGATTGGCGAGGTTCTATAGAAAGTTTATTAGAAATTATAGTTCAATTTGTAATGATATGACATAGACTTTGAGAGGTGATAAACACGATTTCAAGTGGATAGGTGGAGAAAATAGACACTTTGAAACATTGAAGGAAAAGATTGTAGATTTAATCATTCTTTCTGTGCATGATTTTAACAATTTTTTTCAATTGATTGTGATGTTAGTGGTAATGCCATTGGCGCTATTTTGAGTCAAGAAGGTAATTCTAGATAGATTTTTACAGTGAGAAATTGAATTATGCTAAGAGAAAATATTTAGTTTGTGATCAAGAAATTTATGTAGTTATTGAAGCCTTGAAGAAGTGGAGACATTATTTGATACCTAGAGAATATTTGTTACACACTGATCATAAAGCGTTACAATATTTGGGAAGTAGGAATAAGTTGAATTAGAGACATATGAAGTGGGTTGATTATATGCATAAGTTTTATTTTGTATTAAAACATAAGAGTGGACAATCTAATAAGGTAGCAGATGCGTTGAGCAAAAGGAGTTTGTAGACAGATATGAGAGTTGAAGTGTTTGGTTTTGAGGATTTGAAGAACTTGTAAGAAACTGACCCTAATTTTGTAGAACCTTGGAAAGCTTGTAAGAAATATGTGACTTATGAATAGGATAAGTGGGTTGATTATTTCATTCAGGAAGACATGTTATTTAAGGGAGTTCAGTTGTGTATACCTAGAGGATTTGTGGGGGAGAATATCGTTAAAGAGAAATATAGTGGCAAACTTGTGGGACATTCTGGGATTAATAAGATAGTGAAGATGATTTTAGAGAGATACTTTTGACCTCAAATATATATGGATGTTTAGAAGATGGTAAATTGTTGCAATATATGTCAAGTTGCTAAAGGAAGTAGTCACAATATTGGTTTGTACACACCTTTTCCTATTCCTTAGAGACCTTGGGAGGATATCACTACGAACTTTGTTATGTGATTACCTAGAACATAGAGAGGTAATGATTCTATCTTTAAAGTGGTTAACAAATTTTCTAAAATGACACATTTCATACCTTATAAGAAGAAATTAGATGCAATATACATAGAAGATTTGTTTTTGAGAGAGATAGTGAGACTACATGGATTGCCTAAGACTATTTTTTTAGATAGAGATAATAAGTTTACTGGTTATTTTTGGACGACACTTTGGAGGAAGTTGAATACTGATCTTAAGTTTAGTTGTATATTTCATCTACAGAGTGATGGAAAAACTGAAGTTGCAAACAAAGGTTTGGGTAACCTTTTGAGATATTTGATTGGAGATAAACTTAGTAATTGGGACTTGATTTTGGTACAAGTTCAGTTTGCATATAACAAATTTGTAAATATAAGTACCAAGAAGACTCCTTTTGAGATTGTAAATGGCATGAGTTCTTAGGGGAACTACTGAATTGAGGAATTGGATGATGAAGTGAATAATATTGTTGAAGCTAGAGAATATGTGGGTTTTATGAGGAATTTTCATAAAAAGGTGAGAACTAATCTTCAAGATGGTAATCAATGATATACAAACAAAGAAAATAAGAAATTTGAGGTTGGAGATGAGGTAATGGTGCACTTGAAAAAGAATATATTTCTAGGTGGTACATACAGTTAGCTGAAGATGAAGAAGCAAGGACCTTGTAAAATCTTGAAGAAACGTGACCATGGTAATGCTTTTGAAGTTGCTCGAGGATATGAATATTTCACATGTGTTTATACTTTAGACATATTTGAATATCATGAATCAGATGAAGGGATAGTTGATAAAGCTGATTATCCTATGAAGAAGACATAAAGGATTGAAAAGATTTTGGATACCATAATTAATAAGAGCACCAATGGAAAATATTACAAGGAATACTTGTCTCAATAATAGAATAAACTTGTTGAAAACAGTCCTTGGATCACAAAAGATGAGTTGGATCTTTATGATACTTCTTAGAGCATCAAGGACTCTTGATGTGGGCATTAGTTCTTTGTTATGCTAGGTGTTTGATGTAGGAGCATCTTGGGTAATTTGGCAATCTTGCATGAACCAAAAAAACATTTCATTTCTTTTTTCTTGTTGTTGTTTGAAGAATAGTCGTTGTTTGTGTTTTCTCTTTCCACCCAGTGAACTCCTTAATGTGGTCCTACCGTGGATCCTTTTTCTAATCTCTCAGAACTTAATTCCATCATTTGCAAGAGTTATTTTTCTCTTTGTTCGAGGTGTGCTGATTTCTTACTAGCTTGAGTAACATATAGGTTTTGTAGTGCCTCTCATGTTTGCAGTCTATACTTTGTTTATTTTGATTCGAGAGATAATTATTAATCAAGTTTTGTTTTACATTTGAGATGACCTAAGGTGTTGTAAATGGATTATTTCAATATATTTGAATAAATGGTTAAATTGGATATTTAATGCATTTATTGCTTCGACTATGTTATTATATGCAATTGCACTTGATCATGTGTTTTAGTGTGCAGGATTTATATCCTTAGCAGTGGCACATGGAGTTAGTGATTCAGCTATTCATATTTAACCAATGTCATCCCTATATGGTTGACGTATCTTATTTAAGTGTTTAATTTAAACCTTCTAGTGATTTGATTAAATCTAGACTCATTTGCATTATGTGATTAGACCTATGGATATGTCTATGCATTTAGAGGTTCACATTGTCGCGAAGGTAATTAAAGAATTTCTATGATTTTGGGTTTTCAGGCTTTATTTTAATTGATTTTAATTTCTAGTAGCTTTGCCATAGATGAATTCCAATTACTTGGAATAGCCTATTTTCATTTGGGTTGATTCGGGGTTTAACTAGGTTACCTGGTTATTTGCCCTAATTGATTATTCACTTAAAAAGTATGTATCCAAAGAGGAAATTAATTCCTTACTTCTCACTTTTGGAAATTAAGAATTTGAGAACTTTTTCCAAAATCCTCTTCTGGAGGGTTGCATTTCTATTCGTTGTGAGTGCTACGGGTGCGTGATCTTCACAAGATCAGTCTCGTTGGATCCAACTCAGGGAGACCTTGTTTTGCCATGACTTTCAATAGCTTATGTGGGTTATTTATTTTATTGTGCTGATTCTTATTTTTTCCCTTTTGGTTGTCAGGTATGGCTCTCCCATTTTTGTATTTCAGCTCTATTTCTAGTAGTTGTATGTTAGGAGGTTGAGAATTAGTGTTCCCCTTCATTTTTGATTGCTGGTTCTGCCCAGTTCGTCAGGTATGAACATTTTCCTATTTTTTGAGAAGAGGGTTTGGGATTTCACACCATTATGCTGATTGTTTTTACATACAGTGTCTAAACCTAAATTTTATTGGATTTTTGTGGCTTTTGTGCCTTAAGACCAAATTAGTTTTTATTTCAAAGTTTTTGAGTTGTGGGATTTTACCTCGATTTGCATGCCGCCCAATTTTCTTGGGTTTTCTTGGCATGATGTTGGTTGTGGACCTGGATCATCCATAGGATGTCAGTTAGACCATTGTTACACTTTTATGTTACAATGGGATGCATATCGCATCTGTCCTCTCGAGCTTGTATTTAGTTGAGTGTTATTTTTTCTTGTGTTCTCATCTAGTCCTTGTGTTATGATCTTTGTGATGGTGCTGTGCCACACACGAGCACGTGTGAGTGCATTTATTAGGTGACTTATGAAGCTTGATATTCCATGGTATATATTTTTAAGAGTTATGATCATTTGGGATTGGGTTGGGAATGTGCATGCCTACGGGCACTCATCGTTGGATGAACATGGGTAGAGTAGGGTAGCACCATGGAGGGGGCTTCTATCTCGCAGCTTGGTGATCATTGTGCCAAGAGGGTTAGCAGAGGAATTTTTAATCAAGTGATAACTAAATAAAATACTGGGTGATAATAAAACTTACAATAATAAAATGTGTGAGAACTTGATTAAGTTTGAGGACACAGTGTGAGAGCCTTCCGTTGGGAAGTTGAACCACATGATATCTAGCTTGGGCTTTTCGATGCTAAGTGACTCTCCATGCATCGAATCCCTACATAGTTACCCATTGAGTGTCTGACCATGACCTGTAGTACTTGCATTGTCTCATGATCTTGGTTTTAATCATCTTTACTGTTTGGCGTGAGTGTTAGCTATGTATGTTTTCTTTATGTGTGTTTGTGGTTGGATCATTATCTCCATTAGCACGAAGGGAGTTGACCTATGGGTTTCATGTGGTTGGGAGGCATAGCTACCTATACCACTGTTGGGGACTAGTGTACAGTGATGGTTTATTGTTCTAGTACAATTAGTGCTTGATGTTCACTTGGTATTTTAGTTTATCTGAAGTATGTTTCCTTGTGATTTATGCTTTCATTGGAATGCTTGGATATCATGTTTAGATGATGTTAGTTTATTTGACACATTCTTGTATTATGATGTTCAGCATATGTTTATATGATGTGTTTTGATTAGTTGGAATATCTATTGTTTTACTTGTTAGCATGTTAGATTTCCTTGTTCTTATGATGTTATTATGCTTTAGTAGTGACACCCTCATAAGACAACTCCAACTATCTAGTTGGCAATTTGGGATGTTATGCACAGGGGATGGCTAGGACCTTTGAGGTCTCATGATGCTATTATAGTTGGGAGGAACCGCACATGAGTTTTGTTATGTTTATTCTTTGTGATGCTTCTTTTAGTAAATTTCCTTTATTGCTATGTTTTCGATGGTCAGATGCAATTTCCATCTTGCAGTTATTGTGTTCAAGTGCCTCAGCCTCCATTTGTGGATCTGGTACTCCCCAATGGGGAGGAATTGTTTTCCCTATCTTTTCATCTTGTGTTTACCTTGCTTGTTATTGTGAATCCTCACGTGAGATTGTACTCTCTCCTATGCAAGATTGTACACTCTCATGCGCGAGGCTTGGCATTTCCTCACTCACAAGCTTGCATTTCTTCATTTTCTTCCTTGTATTTCCTCGTGTAAGCCTTGGCATCAGTGTAGTGATTTTTGGTTGTTGGGCCAGGCAGTTCTTTGTGCTAAAAGGTAGTTTCTTGCATGACATGTTGTACTTCCTTGTGCGAAGGGGTACTTCCTCGCATGAAATTGTTGGTTGATATTTTCTCACGTGGAAAATAGAAGGTATCTTTGCTATTTTTTGGCAAAAGCATTTTGGTGATTTGGGCACCCCTTTGAGTTGCTTGTATTTCCATGCCTCGACAGGACAAAGATTTTATGTTCTATTGTCATCTTTGGATTTTGTCTTCTATTTGAGAGTGTCATTTTGGTAGTGGTGTTTAGAGATTTGTTGGTTGTTGGGATTGTGGTTAAGTCTTCTGTGGTGATCTTTGTGATCCCCATATGTTGCTTGTCGTGTGCATTCATTCTTGTTTAAGAAAATATATATCTTGGTTTATATTGAATCCTTGTTCCAAGGATTTCTGGGCAGGGCATTACATCTGGAGATCCTTGGAACAAGGATCTCTAGATGGGGCATTACAGGTTTGGCTTTGGTGAAGTTTTATTCAACATTGCAAATTTTCGTGCACTTGGGAATCTCTTCTTGGATCATGTTTGAACCTATCGTTGTCCCTATGGAAGTTAATTTTCTTGTTGGAAAGGCTTTTGAATTCTCCTTTGGGGTAGGACCTATATTTTATAATAAATTGTCTGACTGGCCAACTTGTGGTCTTGCTGGCTATAAAAGTAGAGGTCTAGGATTAGGAAAAGTACAATGGAGTTAGATAGAAGGAAAATACAAAGATTGGATCTGTGAGCCCAAGATCTTAAGCTCACTGATTGCAATTTGATTGCATGTGGCTGCAACTAGGTAGGCCTTATACATGGGGCATGTTAATTGAAGTTGATTTGATCATTGTTGCATTGACCCTCTATAAATTCTTGTGATTTATCCTATTTGGTGGCTTCCATGTGTAACTCTAAAGAGGGTAGATGGGAGGTGCCTCTTTACCCCTCCTACCTTGCATCAACATGTGTCTAGAAAAATAACAAGGTTATACAAATAGGGTAATGAGTTTTACACCAATTCACTTACTACTTTATTTGTGTAAAGAATAATGTAATTCATCTGTCATGATTTCAGTTGAAGATTTTTTTCTATGTTTAATCACTAGATTGTGCTGCTTTTCCTAGCTTTTTTCTTTGTGCTTGAATATGAGTTTTGATCTATGATATAATATTTTATTTGGAAAATTTTGAAGTATGCCATTTGTCATGGTCATAGTGAGGATTTTTCGGAATCTATCTATGGAAGATCAATGCTGGGAGAGATTTGAGCCCATGGAGGAGAATATATATGAGAATTTCTTTGAGGATATGAGCTTGGTCTTTGTGTGATTTGATTGTTTTTGTAAATTTTGCATATCTTTATTATATTGAAAAAAAACTCCCTAAAAAATTATTGAACAATTGGTGTGTTGGATGATGTACGTGCTCTCCAAACATTCTAGAAAAAAATTGCTCATTACATTACCTAGTTTTGAGCCTCCTTATTGAATTCATTTCAAAATTATAAACCTCTTCTTTGTATGTTGAAATGGTTACTTACTGTAGAAAAATTAAACAACCTTACCTTTAATGAGAGCGTAATTGCTAAATTTGAGCTATAAATATTTAAATTAGCTATAAATTTTATTGATAAATGTAAATGAGAGGGCTAATAGTGCTTTAATTTTGTTTAGTATTGAGTGTGTGTGTGTGTGTGTGTGTGTGTGTGTGTGTGTGTGTGTGTGAGAGAGAGAGAGAGAGAGAGAGAGAGAGAGAGAGAGAGAGAGAGAGAGGCGAGGGGTTGTGTATATACACACACATTATAATTGTTATTGAGGTTTATATAAAATTCTATGTATGAATCAGTATATTTGTTTAACAGTTTTTTAAAAACTAAGGGACAAGGTCATATATGAAGATCTTTTTGGAAAACTCCATCACAATGTCGTCATGTTTTGTATTTTTTATCTTTTATGTGCAAACTTTTATTTTTAAAATAATGCCTTGTAGATAGGAATCAAATTATACTTTCTAATAAATGAACTTGAAATATTTTGAGAAATATGAGATACTATCCACTTCAAGTCAATTTGTGATATTGCTACCAAGATTCAATTGTGTAGTTTTTGAGTCAACCTCACAAACCCCTTATTTCATGGGAACAATCTCTCATGACAATGAATTGAACACTTTGCACTCATTGCATCTAGATGATGCTCAAGTTCTTAAACTAATTATAAAGTTTGTTTATAAATATAAATAAAAGGATTAGAAGGAGTTAATTTGTGTTTGAAAATTTAACAATTACACGTGCACTTACACACACACACACAAGTTATACATATGTGTGTACACATAGACACAAATATATGTCTAATACTATTATTTGGATAAATATCAACCTATCTATATATAAATCATTATAAAGTTGTTCAATGATTGTTTTTATTGTGGAATAAGATAATTATTGTTTTTATTGTGGAATAAGATAATTATTGTTTTTATTGTGGAATAAGATCATTTATATAGATCTCTTTAAGATAGTAGTATCAAAATGAAGAATTATATTTTATATATTATATCTTTTATCTACAAACTTTTAATGTCTAAAATAACGTCTTATAGAAACAAATTGAACAATACTTTCAAAAACATATTAACAAATATTTTTTCATTGTCATAATTCTTGCACCTAACATCCTACCTCTTATGATTCTTACATCCTAATTTTTTATAACACCATTGCTATTTAAGCATGGAATGTTACCTATCAATGTTTTAAATTATTTAAAACTTGCCAATATCTTTAGGAGTTGAGAACCATGTTCTCCAAGTCACAAGAGGAGTAAGTAGGTGTTGGAATAGTCTCGTAATATGATTGCTGGAACAGGAATAGACAATTTGGAATACGTTTTCTATTTTCTATTTGGTTCGTCAATTGAAATAAGGAATAGGAATACATGTTCCCATTTTTCCTCTAAAATGAGCTTAAACCCATTACCAAAAAATAGTTGTTATTGGAATAGCCATTCCTATTTCCAATATGTGTTCCTATTCTTCATTCCTATACCTACAACCAGACAGACCCTAACGGTTTACCATATGCAAACCAAAAACAGACTGTTGGTTTATGGTCTATATGTGTGCTTTTACTCTGAATTCTGAGACTCGGCTAAATAAATACTCTTGAAATCAGGCGAGGAAACGAGAACTTGGATGTGGCAGAGATACTGGGGAAACAGTTTGTCAGAATTTGGGTGAGGAGTTGTTGATTCCATTATGCAACGGTTGAGGGCGAAAATGGTGATTGTATTTTGTTGAGAATGAATAAGATGGCTTCCCCTCGCATTGTGTGGAGACGGTCGATTGAACGAGGAGCTCCACGTTCTGTATACCACACAATCACCCTCAAAACTCTCGTGCATAACTTCATTTGTTGCACAACTGCTTTGTACAGGATGCGCTTTGACAAGGTAAGCTGATCCACATTCTCATCATGGACAGGGGATTACCATTTGCTACACGCACGGTTCTACAAAACCGGCTTCTCAACATGTACATCGAGAACGGTAGTCTGGTTAACGCTCGCAAAATGTTTGATAATATGACAGAAGGAGACGTCTTCTCATGGAATGTGATAATTGCAGCTTATCAAAAGCATGGCTTTCCTCAGCAGGCATTGACACTCTTCAACAGAATGCAACATGTAGGTGTTCAAACTAGTCGCTTCAGCATTGCCAGCGTACTAGCAGCTAGTGCAAAAATGGGAGATTTAGAAGAGGGTATGAAACTTCATAAAAGAATAATCCAAAGCGGATTTTTGTCCGATGTTGTAGTTGGGAGTGCCCTGATAGACATGTATGCAAAATGCGGAAGCATGCACAAAGCACGTGAAGTGTTTGACGAAATACCCCATAAAAATGAGGTTTCGTGGACAACCACAGTTGCAGGTTACGCACGAAATGGGTATTTAGAAAGGGCTTTGGAGACTTTTAAACAAATGCAATTGGCTGGTGTAAAGACAAACCCTACAACATATGCCACTGTCCTTCCATCCTGTGCGAAAATGGGAGGCAAGGATTTCGGTATGGAGATTCATCAAAGAATAATAGAAAGCGGATGTTTGGCGGATGTTGTAGTAGCGAGTTCCCTGACATACATGTATGCCAAATGCGGAAGCTTAGAGAAGGCACGCAGTCTGTTTGACAAAATGTCTCAGAGAAATGTAGTATTATGGAATACGATTATATCAGGATATGCACAGAACGGTTATCTTGAAGAAGCTTTAAAGCTTTTCCAAGAAATGCCTCATAAAAATGTCGTCTCGTGGACAGCAATGATTGCGGGATATGTGCAGAATGGGCTAGCTGAAAAAGCCTTGGAAACCTTCAAGCGAATGCAATTGGCAGGTGTAAAGCAAAACTCTACAACCTTCATCAGTGTTCTCCCAGCTTGTGCCAAAATGGGAGCTCTAGAAGAGGGCATGAACATCCATCAAAGCATAATGGAAAACGGGTTTTTGTCAGACGTTGTAGTTGTAAATGCCTTGATAGACATGTATGCAAAATGTGGACACATACGGAAGGCACGTGAACTGTTTGACAAAATGCGCTTCAGAGTTGTGGTTTCATGGACTGCAACGATTGCAGGATATGCAATGCATGGCTCCGGCAAGGATGCTCTTGAACTCTTTGAACAAATGAAGCAATCTGGAACACGCCCTGACCATATAAGCTTCGTTTGTGTTTTATTTGCATGCAGCCATGCAGGGTTAGTAGACGAGGGCTGTGTATACTTCAATGCCATGACCGACTCTTATTGCATTATGCCCACATTAGACCATTACGTATGCATTGTTGACCTCCTTGCCCGTGCTAGTTATCTCGAGGAAGCTCTACATTTTATCGTCAAGATGCCAATTAAACCTGCAACGGTTCTGTGGATGTGTTTGCTTAGTGCCTGTAGATCACATAAGAATATAGGGTTAGGAGTATATACAGCAACTCTTCTCTTTGAGCTGATTCCTAATAATGCTGCACCTTATCTTCTTCTCTCAAACATCTATGCAGAGTGGGGCTGGTGGGGTGAGGTTCGAAAGGTAAAAAGACTAATGAGAGATATGAGAATTAAAAAGATCCCTGGTTGTAGTTGGATTGAAGTGCATAAAGTGGTACATGCTTTTTGTGTGGGAGACAGATCGCACCCACAAACACAAGAGATCTATGCAGAGCTGGAGAGATTAATCGAGGAGATAAAGGCAGCTGGGTATTTTCCATATTCAGAACATGATGTGGAGGAGGAAGAAAAGAGACTCTCGTTCTCCCATCATAGTGAGAAGCTGGCCATTTCTTTTGGATTGTTAAATACATCGCTTGAAAAAACTATTAGAGTAGTCAAAAACCTTCGAGTATGTGTTGACTGCCACACTACAATCAAGTTTATCTCCAAGATTGCTGCGAGAGAGATAGTTGTGAGAGATGCAAACCGATTTCATAATTTCAGAGGAGGACAATGTTCTTGTAGAGATTATTGGTAATATTGATTCATTCAACAATCAATCAAGTTTATCTCCAAGATTCTTGCAAGAGATGCAAACCGATTCTATAATTTCAGAGGAGGACATGCTCTTCTGCGGAGTATTGGTAATGTTAATTGAATTCAGCAATCAAATCTATCTCCAAGATTCTTGCGAGAGATGCAAACCAATTGTATAATTTCAGAGAAGGAGAATGCTCTTGTGGAGATTATTGGCGATGCTAATTCAATTCAAAATTAAGTTTATTTCCAAGATTGCTGTCAGGGATAGTTGTGAAAAATGCAAACGAGTTGCATAATTTCAGAGGACAATGCTCTTATGGAAATTACTGGTGATGTGGTGCAAACTATTGGTGATGTTAATTCAATTCAGCATCAAACTTATCTCCAATATTGTTGGAACATAGATAATTGTGAGAGATGCAAACCCACTCCATAATTTTAGAGGAGAATGCTCGTGGAGATTAGTGGTGATGTTATGGAGATTATTGATGGTGTTAATTCATTTTTGCAATTAAGTCATCTTTTGTGGAGATTATTGGTAACGTTAATTTAAATCAGCAATCAAGTTTCTCTCTAAGATTGTGTAGAGAGAGAGTTGTAAAGGACGCACATAGATTCCATTAATTTCATTAGAGGATAATGTCCTTGTGGAGATAATTGGTGGTGATGGGGAGATAATTGAGATGATTTTAATATAATTCAGCAATCAAGTTAAACACCAAGATTCTTGGATGACAGATAAATTCAAGGGATGGAAACCAATGTCACATTGTGAGAGAGGACAATACTCTTGTGGAGATTATTGAGATGTAAAATTCAATTTAATAATATTAGAATTATGGTGTAAATTTTAATAAATTAAATGAAAATTAAAGTTTAGAATATGATGCAATTGAAATATTATATTATATATATGAGAATGAATTTGTAATATTTCTTGTGTAATTTATGAAGAAATAGATATAATGTAATTATTCATAGTTCTTTAATATAATTTAAAAAAAAAAATTCTTAATTTCTTAAGTATCATCACTTTTGTCTTTAAAATTTATAGATATAATTTAAAAAAAAAAAAAAATTAATTATTTTAATCACAATTCATATGTTTGTTTTTTATTTCACCTTATTTTTTGAATCGTGACTAGTTAACAAATATTCAAATATTATACATCACTACAACTCTATATCACCTAAAACTCTAAAACTCTATATCACCTAAAAAAATATCTTTCTTGAACTAGACCATACAAGGTCACAAAACATATTGTAAAAGGTCATCGTACTTTCAAGATTGGGCATGGAATAGATGTGTACTATGACACCAAATAGTAGGTGCAATAAAATATTTTTTTAACACAACACTAACATGTTACTTAGAAAGTTCAAAACATAAAAAAGTATGCATGAAATTGTATAAACATTAAAACTAAATAAGCAAAGCACTACCTCAATGTAGCTTCCATGCTCCTCTAAATATTTATATGCTGCTCCCATGCTGGTAAAGTGTACCTATAGTGGAAGCAATTGTGACATAATGATAATAAGAGATTGTGGTTTGAGAAAAAGAGGAAATGAGACTAATTTATAGGATTTTGGGGCTCAAATCAAAGGTCATGATCAAGGAAAAATTGACAACGATGATTGGCTATTGACATGATTATGACAAATTAACTAGAGTTGCAAATGGAATGTCATAGTTATGACAATTTATGACATAAGTGAATGAAAAATTAGCAATGCATAATTTAAAGGGAAATTGTGAATCTAAATTAGTGGGTGGAAGCATAATTAATGAAAATGGAGGGGAGATAGTAGAATAAAAAATGAGGGAAGATATTTGAATTTCAAAATTATTTAATTTTCAATTTTGAAGAAAAGGGACAATCAATTAATTTCAAGAATAATTGCAAAAGTGGACATACAAATGTAATGTATTTATCATGATACGAGACTTAGGAAAAAGGGGGAAATAATGGTCATTTGCCCTTTTAGGATTAATTAATCAATTGACGAGATTAAATAGTTAAAGAGCACATTGACAAAATCATATGATTGGACATAGTCAAAGGCTCAAATTAATTAGACATGATGAAGATTAGATAACAAATATTATTGATTAGTTAAACAATATTCATTATTATATGAACAAAGATTGGTATAATATTGACAAAGATCACATGCACCATAGAGAAGAACAATTAAAATAATAATGAAACAATGTTTCAAAAGCAACAAGAAGATGTTAAAAAGTGGCACGACATGTGTATAACTAATTTTAGTGCCTATATAATTAACTAAATATAGCAAACAACAAAATAATGCACACCTCAAATTAGTAGATAGTGAAGTAATTTTCATCACATTAAACATCAACCAATTGGAGACACCTAAAGTTATCTTGATACCTTTTTCTTCTTAATAATTAAATAATCATAATTAATTTAATTAATTTAGTATCATTCTTGGTTTTCAAATTCATAAATCAACACTTCCCCATTCTTCATACTTAAATATTTTTTAGCAATTATCTCATTGTATTCTAATCTAAATCAATTTTTGTTTATCTCTCATAATTAAATAATTATTTTAATTAGTTAAGTCTATTATAACCAAATATGTTCTTCAATTTATTTGATTATTTTCTTTCTAAAACATAACATCTTCTAAAAATAAATAAATAAATATTATTTTGATGTGCATATGTTAAACAATTGATGTATTCAATTCATTTCTTATTCCTTCTCATGCATTCAATTAAATAATTATTTAATTATTTAATACTCATTCAAGTATTTAGGTCCATCTTTCAACTTCCACTCACTCTTAGTTTAACTAATCAATCAATTTTGTCAATCCTCGTCATGTAATCAATTAACTCCTCTATTAGTATAGTGTACCTAAATCATGCAATCAGTTCTATCTAATAATTTTCTAAATCAAGTTTACTCAAAAGATATCAGTCGTTCATCACATCCTCACCTCTCAATTTCAAAAAATTGAAAATGAACCTTGATTCCCAATAACACCAACCACAATCTTTGAATCTTTGTGTGATCATAAGGTGAATATAGTGCTACAACTTGTTGAGGGTTGAAGTTGTAACACAAAGAAGATGGCAATTGAGGCTACGTAAGGAATGAATGCAATTTCTTGGTTCACCTTGATTTGTTGAGTTGCATTCATTTCATCATCTCTTTATTGGTTGAGTAGCGGCTTAGAATTTGAGTTTTCTGGTTGTTATATGTTTTATGTTGTATTACCCATTTTCTACCTCATGCATTTCGTGAACTTGATGCAAACATGCCCTAATTGAACAAGTTTCTTGAGGTTTATAGATTTTGCATGTTATTGTAATTATTCATAGCTATAATAATTTTTGCAATTGAATATATTTTAAATACATATGTAGAAAATTTGCTACACATATGAGGAATCTTTTACATTTCTACTAGAAATCTTGGTACATATGTTTAATATGTTTCACATTTTTAGGTTACAAGACCATGCAAGTAGGATATAGTGGCACATGTAGGAACTATACTTATGATCAAACTCGCAATGCATTTAGTGATCAAGCACCATGCTTGTCTAGTACATATAGAGGATAACATTTGAACTTTTGTACACAATACTTTATTTTATATATTTCATTATCCATACCATAGATTTTTTTGTTACTAGTTCTTGTTTGTAACACTATGGCAAGGAATTAGGTGGACCTAAAAAGGAAAAATTCAAGTGTATAATTTTTGGGTGAACTCACAAAAGTGGTTCCAAATTTTCATCACGAAGAAAATTTGATCACCTAAGAGGGGTTCTTTGAGCAAAGACCCCCCAACCTTTGGTCAAAGATCCCTATGTAGGGGCCCGAGAAAACTAAGGATTTTGAATGAAGAACCCCTGCTAGAATTTATTTTAAATTCAGGTGATCATCCCTCATTTTACCATTTCTTATGGAGCCATGCCTTAGAGTGAACTCGGTGACATCTATGACTTACATCATCGTCTTGGTAACAGCTTCAACCTCATTCGATCATCCCACATACCAAGTACGCAATATTCTTTCCTTCTATGTATTTTTTAATTAATAATTAGGTACTTTTAAATCATCTTAGTTAGATTTTGTGTTTATTGTAAATTTTATTTATTATACATCTTAGTTAGTTTTATGATAGATCAGTAATTCTTTGTATTCTATTAGATAGTTCTACACATCAATGGTTAGAAAATGTTGAAAATTTTAGAAAATTATAACTTTAGAAAAATCAAATTAGAAAACTTTAGTTAGGAAAATCATTTGGTCTAGAAAACAAAAAACAAAAACTCTAGGTCCATAAAACAAAATATAAAAACCCTAGATCTAGAACATAAAAAATAAAAAACTCTAGGACTAGACGGAAATTTTTTTGTAGGTTGAGAAAACTAAACACAAAAACCCTAGGCACTAAAAATAAAATAAAATAAAGCCCTAGTATATTTGAAAATGAAAATCTTAAAATAGAAAACAAAAATAATAATTCTCTCCTCTTTGTCTAGACTTTCTCTCTCCTCACTTTTCCCCTCCTCTCTTATTCTCTTTACTCTCTCTCTCTCTAAGAACTCCCTTTCATATCTTCTTCCATATCCTCTCTCCTCTCTCTCCACTCCCACTCTTCTCTTATCTCTCTCCTCTCTCATTAGCTTCCCTATCCTCTCTCTCCTAGAGAACTCTCTCTCTCTCTCTCTCTCTCTCTCTCAGCACTAAAAAATAAAATAAAATAAAGCCCTAGAATATTTGAAAGTGAAAATCTTAAAATAGAAAACAAAACAAAAATTCTTTCTCCTCTTTGTCTAGACTTTCTCTCTTCACTCTCTCTCTCCTCGCTTTCTCTCTCCTCTCTTATTCTCTTTACTCTCTCCTCCCTTCTTCCTCTCTCTCTCTTTGAGAAATCCCTTTCATATCTTCTTCCATATCCTCTCTCCTCTCTCCTCTCTCTCCACTCTCACTCTTCTCTTATCTCTCTCTCTCTCTCTCTCTCTCTCTCTCTCTCACACACACACACACACACACACACACACACACACAATATGTATTTAATTTATGTTGGTACCCATATAGACCCATTAATTAAATTTTTAGTTTAGGGTCTTGAAGTGGTTCAATTTTCTCATGCAAATTCAATGGCTTATTCTGATTCATCTTGGTTCAACAATTCAGAGTTCAAGTCACAATTTATTATTTCAAAGGAACATTTCAAATTGGGTTCAAAATGGCTTGATAAACTCCTCCCAAGTTCAAATTAGTTTGGATATCTAAATTGACGTTAATCATGGCTCCCATAGGTTCCATCCGATTCAAAAAGTAAGTTCACTAATTCAAAAGTGCAGACCCTTTTCAGAAGATCAAGTTCAAAAGTTCAGGTTAACAGGGTCAATGATTATAGGTTCGACAAATTCTGGGGTTACAAGCTCAAAACACAGATTCATCAGGTTCAGTATAGAGGTTCGAAAGTTCAGAGTTTAAAGCCCAAGTCCACCAATTCACCAGTTAGTTCAAATTGTTCATAAGTCAAGCATCAACTCTTTAGTTCAAATTGTTCATAAGTCAAGTATCAACTCCATATCCAAAAACAATGTCCATCAAGTGAAGAGTGCAAACCTGATTCAAAAATGGGGGGATTAAAGTACTCAAAGCCAATTTAGAAAGAATATGGGAAATAATTACTTAAAAAGGCATTGATATGGGATGAACAGATCAATCTCATAATCAGATATTCCACATTGCAAAAGAGTCGGGTAATCTGAAGAGTTTGAAAACCTGTGAAGACATTATCAGGATGCATGCGAACTGTCTGATCAGAGCACAATGAAGAACTCAGAGAGAAAAATCATGACTCACATAAAATTAATGATATTATGAATACAATCGGGTCACCCACTCTGAGGTTTTATCCCTCACATCCGTATTTTGCTTTAGTAGCAAGGTAAAGAGATGGAGCGTCATGATTTGCTTAGATCCTGATTTATAATCTCCCATAGCCGACATTTCTCAATCATCATCGGCTGTGATACCCAGATTTCAGCTCCTAGTAAATATGGGTATCATATTCAAGCCTCCAAATGTTTATAGGGGTCAACTAAAGGATCGGGTTCCTGCCAACATTTCCTATATTGGAGAGCCACCATATCAGTGACGAGTTTGGAATGAATCATGTAAGTTATTGTAGCTACATGGTAGACAAATGTTCCAAACAACCCATGTCATCTTATTGGGAGAACCAATGGCATCAAATATGAGGAAAGGCATGTACAAGGACTACAAGAAAGAACCAAGGCTTATGCTAATATAACTAGCAATGGTATCTTGGGGGGCAATAGGTAGGCAATAGGTACGTGGAATAAATGTAGAAAATTTCATGGAGTAAATTGCTTGATGGGTGTGAATGATTAATTCAATAGAAGTATATTGATTGTTAAATATATGTAAATATGTGTTCAAAAGATCTTTTTTATCCCTAGTTCTATGAGGTTTTAATATTTCTAAAAGCACAAAAAAAAATATTGTAAGAGAAAAATCATCATAGGTATTGTATCAAATATGATTAACTTGTTGAACATTGAAAAATAGATGATTATACAAATTTTGAACTTATAAATGTGCAACCATACAATTAAGAACCCAGAGAATAATCATTGTGTGTTATTCCAAACTTGAGAAAGAGTAGTCGAAACGATAAATGAAATAGTTTTTCTCCACCTACTTGTGAACAATGCATGTGAAATAACATTTGTTGTAAAATGAGAAAAAATCATTCAATTAAATTGAAATAAAAGTGGTAAGCAAAAATAGGTGGTTTGTTGGGCTCCAAACACTTCCCATTTTTTGAATAAATATGGTTAAGATACTTTCAAATTTGTATTGTATATTAATGGATGGAGCATGAGTATAAATGTGTATCTTTAAATTAAAAATAGGAAAAGCAAAAAAGTTTATTTTTGTCAAGATTATGAACCATTTTAGCAATGTCATTATATAAGCATCAAGAAGTGGATGACTAGTATTGTTGTAAAAATAATCCTATACACCATATCTGTATCCCACTTACCTCACCTTTGCCATTACTTTTAAGTGTCAATCAAGATAGTGAATGATCTATCTTAGAGTTTATTATATTAAGACAATGAATTCTCTATCTTATGCTATGTAAAATGAAGATAATGAATCTCTATCTTAAACTTCAACAAATATTAAATGACTAACAACTGGCATTGGAGACACAATAGTCATTTCTTTCATGTGTAAGAAGATGAAAAAGTTTGTGGGATTCATAAACTTTACACACAATTTATAAAAAAATATTTAATGGAGGCAACAAAGTACAAACTACTTTAAAACTCATTAACATGCTCCAATTTGATTCTTGAATTTTACTAAAAGTGAAAGCACTTGCCCATTTTTTTCCAAGCCCAAACCTCTCATGAAATGACCACATGCCATTGATGGGATGACTATTTATAGAAGAGAGTAGACTAGATCGTTGTGGTAAAAACACTAACAACTTAAATTAACATAGAAGTTCATTCACCAACTTTCACCAAAGATTTGCAATGGTAACAAGAGTGGAGAAATATAATATATATTTAAAAAAATAAATTATTCAATTTATAAAGATTAAGCATTGGAAGTAACTTCAACACATCCATGAAAATAATTGGATCCAAAAAGCTATGAACAAAAGTTTGAGAATGAAAGTTCTTCACTAATTGCCTGTTTGGCTACGGGGATATAAAAATGGGAATAGGAAACCTATTATGGAATACTTATTCTCGAATAGAAAATGGGGTTACGTATTCCTATTCTTGTTTGGTTCACCCGTAATTTGATGTGAAATACACAGACTCAAAAATTTATGTTTTCTAAAATAAAAAAAATAGGAATAGCAATATGTATTCCTATTCCACCTATTTAGGTGAAATAGCAAATCCTCATTTTTGGGCCAAAATTGGAATACGTATTCCAATTTTATTCGTATTCCAATTCTAATTTGGTGCATCCAAACAAAGAATTCAAAACTTTAAGAATATACATATGCCTATTCCACTTGTATTCTCATTGCCAAATGGGTCCTAAAGGATAAAATGGTTTGACAATTAAAAATATTTTTATAAATTATTTGCTAAGGATATAAAAAGCTGTGTGCAAGGTTGATAACTAAATATTAAAGCTAAAATGAATAATAAACTATAATTTATTCATCATTAGAGTTTTATCAACAAATAGTATTTTTAACTAAATTTTAGTTAAAAGAGTTATCAATGTATAGGATAAAGAAGTGGATTTTTGGAAGATAAAATTAAAGATGTGATTTTTCATATTTTTGATCATTTTTGGGATTCTCACTCCCTTAAGTCATATGTGATCCTAAATTTTTTTGTTGGGAATATGAATTCTAGTTATAAACTAGTTTGAAGACTTTTAATTTTACAAAAAAATTCTACATTTACTTGTGTTTGGTCTTCCATTTGCTTCCAATTTGAAATAGTGAGTAATACATAAACATGAATCGAAACAACAACATGAGAAGATGGGAAGAGAACTTTTGGCAAAATGTTTACATTCAACATCACCTCAACAACTACAATGATAGGTTTCTGACATGTTACGATCAACAAGCCAAGAATTTTAAATTAACCATCCCTCTCAAATAAAATTTAGATATGCTAAAACATCAATGAGCTAAAATATCACAAGGACAAGATAAGATGGAATATTAAAAAATTATTTAGTCGGGTAATCTAGAGTTGAAAGGTAGATGGAAAATTGAGATTGCTGTAAAACAAACCCTTCATTATGTCGATTGTGATTTCAACACTAAATCCTAAAATAGATGGACTGATTTTATTTTCTTGCTTCCCATTTTTCCATCCCTCGTTAATGCATCTATAGTCAAGATTTTATTTAATAATTGTATCCATAAAAAATATTTATTTTAATATTTATAACAATAATTTAAATCAATGTATCTTTCAACACATATTAAATTATATAGCTTTCTATTTTGATAATCATTATATTTCCTTCAACTGCAACACTAATTCAATAGGTTTGGTATTATCCAACACATCCCAACCCTTAAATAGGTTGTCTTATGATGAATGGGAGATAATTTCTACAACAAGTCAGGTTGTGATATTGCTATCAGGGTTTGACTCAAAAACTACAAAGTTAAATATTGATAGCACTATCACATGTCTTATCATTGTAAAAAACTTTTGGTCACATCATTTCAAATTTATTAATGAGGGAGAGCCATGTTATACATCCTTCAACTGCAACAACTAAATAAGTTTGAGACTATCCAACAGATCTCAACCATTAAACACATCATATCATTGTTTGAAACTTTTGGTGACATCATTTCACATTTATTTATGAGGGAGAGCCATGGGTGAAATGACATTCACCAACATAAGAATATGTCTTGCACGTCCCTTCATTAATGAAACACAATTCTATCACCAGAGATAGGAAAGTGCAATCTTTTATCCTTTTATCTCGCCAAGAAACGTAATACCTTAAATACACAACAACCCAAAAACCATGCTCTGTCCTAATCTGGCCCTTACAATGGTGTTCCTCTATGGGTTCCCTAAATTTTAATTTCATTTTATTGTTTTTCCTTTTTATAGATTTGTTGTTTTCTAATTAGTTTCAAATACCACAAGAAGAGAATGATATCTCATTAGGAGAAACACAATAGAGAAATGAAACCCTAAGATTAAATAAACAAGTTTATCATGTTTTCTTCATATTTGTCTTTGTTTGTTGTTCACATAAATTCTTTCTTTGTTTCTAAAGTGAATTATTGAAATTCTACATACGTTGAGCCATGTAATCTTTGAAATATAGTCGGTGGGCACTGAAAATGAGAGAAAAATATGTTAGACTACAGAATCGAACAACCCCAAGCTTTTAATGACTATCATAAAATTTAGAAATGTAAATATATCAATGGTAGGGTATCTATTCAATGTGCTTATTACACCATATATTTAGAAGAAACATCTAAACAAAACTTACCAAGTGGACTCTTAGTGTTTCAATTGGATAACCACAAACAAGTTAATACAATTTCTAACTAACATGTCAAGTCATTTGTTGCTTTTGACATTAATTTTTGTCAAAGTAGACACATTTGACAGGCACATACCATTGAAAACCCTTAAACTATCATGATCTTGCTTTGATAAAAGAAAATTAATATAATTATGAATTGACACATTATTGAATGAATGAATCTTTTACATGATAAATTTTCATGTTATCTCCACCTTTAACCTAAAAATGTACCTTTTTGAACTATAATATATTATTTATTATATCTTATATTTGATTATATGTAATATCATTTTTTTAATTTTAAATTATACATTAAATTTAATTTTTGTAAAGATTAATACAAAACACCATTAAATAAATAAATATATATATATATATATATACAATGTTATAGAGGATGTTATATTTATATTGCATCCTTGATAATATATAAATTATATTAAGTATTATAGATATTATTTTATTTAAGAAATAATTATTTTGTATACTTCAGAATAATATATCTTACATAAATGAACCTATTAAAAGTATGGTATTAAATTTTTTATAATTAAATACATATAACCTTCCAATAAGTTAGAGCTCACTTGACCCAAAAAATAAAACAAGGTCTATAATGAGTGTATGGTGGCTTTTAAGTTTCATTTTATAATCATGTGTGAGTTAATAATAATAGTAAGTAGTTGTAGCTGATGTAACACTTAACACTCATTGCATTTAGGTGAAGCTTACAAAGGTGAAGCATCGAGACATCCTAAGAGCTTACCCATCCATCCTAGTACTAGTCCAGCTCAAGTGCGCCTAACCACGGAATTTCCTTTAAGGCTAAGCTTAATTTTCTTGCAATCTCATTTTGAGAACATTCAATAATTGTTTTACCTTATGAGTCATTCATTATAAAACCCCTTAATCTCATCAATTAATGAGTAGGAGATACTTTTGTTGTAAAATCAAATTGTGATATTGGTTTCAAGATTCCAACGTGTAGTTTTAGGGTGAAACTCATTGACCCATGTTTTATAAGTAATAAGTTCTCTCTCCTATCAATGGTAAAAAAAGAAGAGAGGTAGATAATTGAAATTTTGATTGTTGAGATCAATCAATCTTGTTTTGATTAAGTAAAAATAGGTTTTGAAAGGACTCAAAACCTTGTACAAAGGGGCAAGAAATATATAACAATGAGAAGCTTAAAACAATTATGGAAAACTATCCGACAAACAAGAGGGACACACCAAAGTTTCCAACAAGAGGGAAAATAGCCCAAGAGTCCATAGATCATCAAGATTTATATTTTAGTCCAATCTTTTGAGAATGTAAAGACATATCAATTCAATCTTGTTACATATGTTTGAAGATTCAATTGTCCATCTTAATTAGATAAGTTCAAATAAGAATGCCTTTGACGTAAATTTAGGAAAATATAATTATGTTAATCTTAAATTAAATATAATATTAAATATGCGTTGGTAGACACCCATGAAAAATCTGGAAGCTCCATTGAATATTTTTGACAATTAATTGACTGTGGTATTCTGATTTATTATGTTAATTGAAATCAATGACTTTGAAGGGATTATAAAGAATCAGATGCAAACAAATCAATTTAGAGTTCAAGCAATTTTTAAATGGCCAAAGTGGTGGATGATGATTTGGTGCTCCTCGTGTTTACATGCCAGTAGGCTAAATGAGGTGTTGAGACATTTAGCATGCTTTCAATATAAAGAGAAAATAATAATATTAATTACTTGTCCAAGGGAATTAGTTTGTCAGTTTTATCATATTTCCATGAGAACATGAAGATGCACACATGTCGTAAATGTATCCTACAACTTCTATTACAGAGACTCCATTGGTGAAACAGAGCATATATAATAAAATGTTATTTTAGCTTGAAATCCATTATCACCCATTAAAGACTTTCTTGGTTCAGAAATCTCAACCCTAATAGAAATTGCCCCCATTGCAGCAGCGTGAAGAGTTCATTTTGGTCGCCACTTAGGCTACCAAAGAGCAAGAAAATAGAATCTTGGCTCCTTTAAGATCCAGATTGATTATAACCCTCCTTCCCATACCCCTTGATGTGCTTATCACAATCTCCATGCCCTCCTTTAGGATCTTATAACTGGTTTTAGTTATCTCCATTAAACATGTGTGTGGGACCACTTATAAACATTATTGAAGATAGGATGTATATCGATTAGCTATTGATGTAAGGCACTGAGTGGATGCTGAATATCCATTCTATAATGTAAATTCTAAAAATAAATTGCTTCTGAACCTAGTCAATAGCTCTCTCTCACCGCAAATGGACTCCCTGACTCATACGAGAAATGAGACCAAACATAGAGGGGTAGGTGGAGAGTTGCTGTCATCTTAGTCCTGTCGTAATTAATGCACAAGGAAATCCATGCAGCCATCACAAACACTAAGTAGATCATTCCAGAAATGTGTTTTCCCTATCTTGTGAGAATGGATGAATAGATCGAATGCCATGGTCATCCGTGTTTAAGAAGAAATCTATGTCGTTGATCAAAGATATCACGTTGAGCATTTCATATAAGGGAATGCCTTCCGCGTAAAAATACAGAGGGTTCATATGAACTATTTGACAAAATGTCAATACAGTAATATGAAGTATATTGTGAGATCAGCAATTTTAGAGATTGCCTCCAAATTGTTTGACCAAATAGCAAGGTGAAGGAGAGTCACTGACTCAACATCATAGGTTGGTTGTTATTCAAGATTGTCACATGCCCGATTCAACATGGCTCTGTATTAGAAGAATAAGTCTATAAGAGGATGCAAAGATCCAGTAGACATGGTAACTGAGACTTTTTGATGTTGATCGTCCATAATTAATATCCAAAGAGGAATGAAAGGAAACCGTTTGACTTAAAGTCAGATCTGGCATTGGGCAGATGCGAAAAACCAAATTATGTATCACACAAATATACTAAAAGAATCAATATCACTGATGGCGGCACCAATATAGAATATATAGACATGGGAATACAGAGAAACATTTTCATCTGATGACAATATTGGCTCCCAACCCCAAAGGATAGCGCGAGTATGCATGAACATTGTAGGAGTTCAAGTCTTTGTGTTGAGAGATTGGTCATTTTGAGAAGGAATCTATGGGCGATGCCTTTGAATGCAAGTACTATTGGAAAAATAGAATAGCAGAAATAAAATAAATAAATAAAGAACTTCCAACTCATTTTTATTAAATAATAGATGTCAATATATACAATAGCTTGACTCAACAACATTCCTAAATGATTGCTAATTAGATTGACAACACACATAAACTTGACACTAACTGAAACTTATGGACACCTAACTCAACACATCTACAATAAGAACTTGATTCAAACTAAAACTCTTTGACTCAATCCTAAACTAAACTTGTGTTGCCACCAACTCAACAAGGCTTTCCACATGTGCAACAATTATTATTGACTACTATTGGAACATTAGCTCCAACACCCCCACTTAATGTGACAACTAAAGGAAACATTATGTAGAAATTATACTTTGAAAATATGACATACAGGAGTAAGAATTTCTCGTAGTTATGCATCTATCATCCAGCTTCAAAACACCATTGGACACACCATCTCCACATGAAATGTCTCATAGCCCTCGTAAAGGTATGATGCCAAGCTTCTAGATTTTAAGATCTCCTCAAACTATTGGACACACCACCTCCGCATTGAATGCCTCATAACCCTCATAAAGGTACAACTTCTCTGATCCTATAGCACCTCAAACTATTTGAGCATCCATCTAGCCTCAACCACATCTTTTCCTATTTTTCAAAGCATTGATATCTTCAAAATCAAACAATTTTTTCAATGAAAACATAATCGTTCGATGGTTCTTCTCCTAGCCTCATCTTCTTAACAACTTCTACACTACTTCATGATTGAAAACACACACATAAAGTTGACACTTACTAAAACTTATGGACACCTAACTCAACACATCTAAAATAAGAACTTGATTCAAACTAATTTTTTTTAACTCAATCCTAAACTAAACTTGTGTTGCCAACAACTCAACAAGGCTTGCCACATGTGCAACAATTATTATTGACTACAGTTGGAACATTAACTCTAACACCCCCACTTAATGTAACAACTAAAGGAAACATTATGTAGAAATTATACTTTGAAAATATGTCATATAGGAGTAATACTTTCTCATAGTTATGCAACTATCATCCAAATTTGAAACACCATTGGACACATTGTCTCCACATGAAATATCTCATAACCCTCATAAAGATACGATGCCAAGTTTCTAGACTTTTAGCTCTCCTCAAACTATTGGACACACCATCTCCACATGGAATGCCTCATAACCCTCGTAAAGGTATAGCTTCTTCGATCCTATACCACCTCAAAATATTTGAACATCCATCTAGCCTCAATCACATCTTTTCCTATTTTTCAAAGCATTGATCTCTTCAAAATCAAACAATTTTTTCAATGAAAACATAATCATTCGGTGGTTCCTCTCCTAGCCTCATTTTGTTAACAACTTCTACACTACTTCATGATTAACAAAACACACATGAACTTAACACTAACTGAAACTTATGGACACCTAACTCAACACATCTACAATAAAAAGTTGATTCAAACTAAAACTCTTTGGCTCAGTCCTAGACTAAACTTGTATTGCTAGCAACTCAACAAGGCTTGCCACATGCACAACAATTATTATTGACTATTGTTGGAACATTAACTCCAACAAACACAAGCAAGAGTAGAGCTCAAAAATGATGTAAAATTTCCTCATTTCCTGGAACTGACTAAAAAATGCACACATAATGAATGAAGAGTTGAATAAACATAGACCTCATGGAATATGGAATTTGACACCTATCTAATTGAGAGTGATTTGTCACTTTGAAATCAATCTTAGACCTTGATAGTACCAAGATAACACATTATGGAGAGTTGAGGGCCTGGTTAAATATTTAATCTTTAAACTATAAAGAGGAAATAACTATCAATCCCACCTATCAACATATGACATAAGAGAAAATAAGCTTTCACATTAGGTACAGGGGAAAATAGAAATTGCTACAAAAAATGGATTCGATTATATGCTCACTTGGTTTCTAAAATTGGTTATGAGAAACCAAATAGGGAAACAAATAATTATTTAAGAAATGACCTTAAGGAAGGGGAGGTTCCAGTTTTCAGTTTCTTTGGTAGACTTTGTGTTGTGAGGAGAGAACTAGAAATAAGGGAGAGACACAAGAGGTGTCTTTTTTTGTAGATTTTGCGCTATAGGGGGGAGATTATATTTCTTATTGTCATTGTAATGCACAGGAGGGGAGTTACTTTTTTGAATAGTAATTTGTGTGTGTTAGGCAACAAATTTTGTTGTTGTTGTTATGTTTAGAGGAGGAAAGTTTTAGTATATCAAAACTTTGAGTTTGTGTGCTAGCTTTCTGATCAATGTCAATCTTTGAATTATCTTGGTTATCATTTGGACTTTGGGCCTTAGTTATTCATGTATTTAGAAAGAAAAAATTGTCTTTCTTTCTACATTTCTTCTGTGATGTAATGATTGGGTAAATGAGCTTTGTATCATTTTCTTATTATTTTCTTTCAGTTATTTAGTTTCTTCACATCTACATCGTGTTTACGAGTGGATGTTTGCGTGCCTTTTGTGCTTTCTGGTTAAAAGCACCTATGTCTGTAGTTATGTAAATTCATTGCAAATCTTACATGGGTAGATGTACCTGAATAATTCAAAGGTTTCTTATGCTTTTCAATCATGAAGTGATCTTACTATTAGTGTTGATTAAGTCTTCTTGTCTAGGCATTTTAGGGTCAATTTGTAAGTGTTTTCATAGAAGACAAATATGTTCACTAACAATTTACATCATAGGACTTTTAAAATACCTCTAGTTAGATATTTAAATATGTATTCAATTTATATGTTTTAAAAATGTTTTTGATACTTCAACGGGAATTTAATTTATGTTCCATAATTTTCTAATGCTATGTTTAAGAATATTTATAAAAAATCTTTTTCCTCACTCTCTCTCTGGTTAGATTTTTAGATGTATTTAATTTATTTTTATCTATGCATGTCTTTTTAGTTTACTTTTATCAAGTAGGTTTCATTAATACATATGATGGTCCTCATTGTAGCACTCGATACCATTAAGATGCATACTAGGATCCCTTTTGACCCCTAGGACACAAATGATCCACTTATGACACCTGTGAAAGTTTTCTAGGACATATATGACACAAATGTAACATGTTTTAGATTTTAATATTATTTTCCATTGTACATACACTTGTAATTTATACTCCAGTACTTAATTTTGAACATTAAGTTCACATGTTACCCCTAGATGGCCACACATGATATGGATCATGTACCCCATAATATGCATGAGGATGAGGCACCTTGGGATCAGTGTCAGGATCTAGATCATAGTCAAGGACCATATGTTGCTATACCCCCTATTCAACCTTGCACTCTAGATTTAGCAAGCATATTTCAATTTTCCACATCAAAGATGGATCAACTCAGAGAGTCCATCCATAGATGTGATGATGGACTGTATAGACATATTTGTACTTAGATTTTGAGGAGTCCTGATGACTTTACAACACATTTTAGATCACACTCATCATTTACACCAAAGGCTATTGATAGGATTTTTGTTGAGCTTAGAGCCAAGGTCTTAGGTGATGTATCCTTAGAGCAGTTTCAAAGCCTGGTCTCTAAGGATATCATCAAATGAAAGGTATTCCGATATTAAGAGGGTAGAGCCAAGGTGAGGGCATATTAGGTTACTTGGTGTGCGATTCCATGGATTGTATGTATGATATACCCTCAATTTCTTGCAACACATGGTCATTATCCCAATAACAACCAGATACCATTATATTTTGTCCAACAAGTGTACACTAAGTTCTGTTTAGGGCTCAATATCAACTATTTTGACTTTCTTATATATTTTAGTCAAGGACATGATAGAGTTGTTGATCATGATCAATATAAGGGATGGTCAACCCCAAACTCAACTTCGCTTTCAACCTACCATTCTATAGACTCATTTGAATGCCCTACCACCTACCCCCTAACCCCTACCCCCTATATTTATTAGGATTAGGATTAGGCTCATTTCTATAGGCAAGATGTGAGGAGGTAGTTATAATTGAGCCCTACAATTCTATGGTAGTGCAAGGTGGGCCCCTTTATCTATTTGGGCTTGTTGTTTCTTAGGGTTTCTCGCCAAGATGATTGGCCTTACCCACCCTTCCCAATTTTCCTATCTTTTGACCATCAACACACTATATAGATGATAGGTCCAATGCCTAGTGTATGGTTGATCAAGTTCCACCTACTCATTGATAATTGTTGGGTCAAAGGAGCCCAACAATGGTAGCAGTGATGGATACTACTATTGATGGAGTTGTTATTACTTCTCAAAGGGAGAAATTGATAGGATATGACATATTGTAGCTACATCAAATAAAAGTACTTTTGATGGTCCATACAGATATATTACGACTAGACCTAGTCAATTAAGATCATCTTTTAAGGCATCATCTAGTATTGTAGCACTGCCACTAAGTGATGAATTCTATAGAGCTTCATTTCTTCCTACTTTGGGAGATATAAATGCCCTTATTGGAGAGGAGACATATAGATATGGAATTGTACTTTCTAGATGATCTCTTACAATCACATTTCTACATCACAACTAGTACATTTCCCCTTGTTTTTTGACCAAAGGCCATATTAGCCTATGATTTTTTCTTGCTTTTTATGCCCACGTTGGTCAAAATTATGACCAAATTAGGCTTTTTTATGCCTAAGTTGGTCAAAATTTTGACCAAATCGAGTTCATAATGAAAAAATTTAATAAAATCATATTCATCATTTTGTCATTTGCCGAGTTTGTTTGGCAGGTTTGTTTGGTTACAAGAGTTTATTGTTCAGGCTGTGCTTGGACTGTATAGGAATAATTTCTCGACATATGGTAAATTCTTGTTGCTCAAAGCTTACAAATATTTATAGGTTGGAATGATATATATGTAGCATTTTCATTTTGCAGAACTACATAAATTTTGCATAGAAAAATCTATGCAAAAATATTTAGGGTTAAAGCAATTATTTTCCCCATGGTGAGTATGAGATTTTAATTAGAGATTATTGTGGATTTGGATATTTGGTACAGTTGCTACAACCACAGGAGGCTCCATATTAGCTATGTTGTGTCCATGTAAATAATCATGTATTTGGACTTGCTAACCTTTTTTGCAAGCTTATGCATTATAACTTGTGCTCTTTAGGTGTGCAGGGCTCATTTGTTATTGCATTGAGTATATGTTTTTTGGTAGATTCAGAATGCTTGTAATGCATGATATTATCATGTTTTTTTATTTTCGTAGGTATCTACTTATAACTATGATATCTAACATATATTTCAAAATTATTGAAGAGAATAAGAAAAATGCCCTCCTCTTCATTCTTTGGAACATGGTGAACTTAGGCATTGGATGATTAAATCCTTTCATTGAAACTTGCCATAGATCCAGGCTTTATGCATCGTAACTTGTGCTATTTAGCTATGCATAGTTCTTCATCACTGTATCACTGTATTGTGTATATTCTTTTAGTAGATTTCGAATGCCTATAATATATAATATTATCATGTTTTACAATTTAGAAGGTATCTACTTGTTGGTGTGATATTTAACATAAATTTTAAAATTGCTAAAGAGAATAAGAAAATTGACAGCCTCTTGAGTCTTTGGATCATGGTGAACCCAGGTAAGACGTGAAAAAATCCTCTCACAAAAACTTAGTGTAGATCCTTTCCCATGCTAAATATTGGCAACTTGAGCATCATGAAGGTCTGGCCTCTGGAGTCTGGACATAATGTTGATTTGAAGCATGGTGTTACCATTGAATATCAAATTCCATTGGGAGAATGATGAGGAATGAAAGGTTGCACATAAACAAATTCTAAATTCTACTATATGCTACCACTCAATGAATGACTACACTCACCAATTGGCAAGAGAGAAGTTCAATGAATGTAATAGTTAAATACACTAAGATCTACTTACTCTTGTATAACTAAGAGATGTGTTCAAGAAATATAGATAAATGCAATATTACTAAGGATTATCTTTTAGTTTGGTCCATTTAGCATCATTAGTAACCTCTAATACCTAGGTCACATCTCTAAGAACAATTTCTCTTGGCACATAATATAGGTGAATTTGAGCGATGTGACCAAATTATTCTTTTAAAACCATATGTGTAGATATAAAAATTAAGTACAACATGTCCAATAATTTTGTAGATATATTTTTTTGTAAAGAAAGACTACACCTGGCAATATGAACCCAGAATAAAATAACAAGACAATTGCTATATTGTGGTCTCAGTTCTGAAGAAAAGTTGATAAATGTAATTATCCTTACAAAAAGTATAAGGACTTAAAGAATCAAAGAATTATAATCACAACAACTCAAAGTCATTGTAGGCAACATGGTCATGTTAAAGGGGGCCACAATTTTCATTGATTGGTGAATGTGGATTTCCAACTGGAGGAACATGAAGATGTGAATATCCAAGTTGATGATAACACTCCCATGGAATAAGATGATAATGTGCCAAAGGACATGATTGAAGAAGATGGCATTATTGCAATTGATGAAGATTCTCATGATGATGGTACTAGCACATCTGATAATGATGATGAAGATGGTCTTGATATACCTATACTTGAGAAGGCACATGAGCCCCTATACCAAGGCTCTCAAACAACTCTTCTCTCTATTATAGTGTTGTTGGTCAACTTGAAGGTTATGAATGGTTTATCCAATGTAGCAATGTCATGTATGTTAAGGTATGTCATTTTTTTCATCTTCAATGTTAGCATACCATTACTATTCATTATATTAACAATTCATATTTTTTTGTTGTAGGTTGATAGGAGTTTTTGTTACCATCATCAAACATTCTGTCTCATTCGTACCGAGAATTATCTACCATTATGAATCAAATTGGAATAAAGTATTAGATAATACATGCATGTCCCAATGATTACATTTTATATCATAAGCATCATGAGTTTGCAATAGAATGCCCTGATTATCATATTAGTAGATATCAGTTAGATCAAATAACAAAAAAGGTGTCTTACAAGGTTCTTCGGTACATTCCCATTATTCCACGTATTTAACGATTATTCAGGTGCACTAGCTTGACATAATTAATGGATTACCATGCATGCAATATAAATCAAGATGACATTATATGAATGCCAATGGATGGTTTTGCATTTAAAGAGATAGAAGAAATATGTCCACACTTTAAAGAAGAACCTCATAATCTCAAGCTTGCATTGGTAGTGAACAGTGTCAATTCATTTGGAGATATGAGATCTATTTACTCAGTGTGGCATATTTTTGTTATTAACAATAACATTCCTCCTTGGATGTCCATAAAGAGGGAGCACATAATATTGTCAATGATTGTACTAGGTATTTTTTTTCATTTAATAGTTATATAAATTAATTTATAAAAAATGCATCAAAATGAGCATAATAATTATGTAATGTTTATTTTCATTCAATTACTAGGTAAGTACCAAGTAAAAGATATGAAAGTGTATATGAAGCCTCTTATTGACGAGTTGTTGTAGTTATGAAATGTTGTCACTATTTATGAAATCTCTAGGCCAATAGGACAAAGAAAATTTCAATTCCATACAATACTTGTATGGACAATACATGATGCCCCTAGGTTAACTCATTTTTTCGGTATGTTATATTGTTAAGTCACATATTTTTAATCTTTTATAGTGCTTACACATTATTGTTGTATGCTTAAGTTGTGTATGATAATAGTACATGATCCATTGTACATGATCGTTTAGGTCTTTAGACAAAGGGAAAATTTTCATATCTAGTTTGTTGTCTGAAGATGGAATCTTGTCAATCAAGAAGTTTAGGAAAGCAGGTGTTCGATGAGTTTAGACACTTTCTCCACAATAATCATAAGTATCGAATTACTGAAAAATATATTTTTAATGGGAAAGAAGAGACAACATCAAGGCCATGAAGAATGACACCTCATCTACGGAAATTGGAATATGATTGACGAAAATGCCAAGGTAATGTCTAGTTTGTGGTCTAAAGTTTGAAATTTATATTTTGGTATTGTATTTAATTTAGTAATGATGTAATTTATGCTTTTGAAGGTCGTCAAGGCATCAATGACTAACTTCTTAAAAAAATAAAAAGTTATCCTACTCAACTTAGTAGGTTACCATACTATAAGGATCTCTCAATCGTGCATTTGTTTGATGCTATGCATATTGGAAATAATGTAATAGAGACACTATGGGAAATATTGGATGGAAGAAGCAAGAGAATTTTTTTTCAAAATTTGTAATGACATTCATAAATCCAATCATGCACTGAAAGATTTCATTGAATCAAATAGAAATGGAGACCACATAAATACAAGTTCTTTTCCTTGGTTATTAACGGACCAAAAAAGTGATGCATTAAAAGAAGCCATGAAAAAAAATCTCATAGGATTTGCTGCAAATATAAGCAGTCTTATATCAAAGAAAAGTGATAATGGGCCAGGGTTGAAAACACATGATTGACATCGTCAAGGTAAGTCATGTTCTCTATTTACAATATATTTGTAAAATTGCATGTACTACCTATTGTATTATTTCATAATATATTGAAAAGATCATTTTTTAGTGATTGCAGTACGTCCTACCTCTATCCCTCCCACACCAATTTGACAATAGTATTAAACAAGCTATATATGATTTTAGAAAATACATGAGGTTAGAAGTGTTATTTCTTATATTTGTTGTACATATATTATATTTATGACTTGCTTTACTTTTTATGTAATCGATTGTATATTTTTATCTAAAATCTTGTTTATATGTTCTTGTGTGTTGAATCTCTTTTAGGTGGTTATCATCTAAAGAAATTGATAAAAAAGATATAGAATATTGAAAGAGAAAAAATCCACAGCTTATGTGTGAAATGAAAAAGTGTCTACCTTCAACTTTTTTCAATGCTAAAAAGCACTACCTCATACATCAAGTTGAGGAGATTGAATTGTGTGGACCTGTACAAACTAGGTCAATGTAGATAGTTGAGCGAAACTTGAAATTTATGAAGGGCTTGGTTTGAAAAAGAGAATGTCTTGAGAGTTCTATGGTAGAGGGATATATGGTATACTAGACCATGGTATACATTAGTGAATATCTTCCAAATTTTACAGCAAATATCCATGTAGATCACATTTGGGATCCCAACTCTATTAACAAATTCGAACGAGAATACCTGATAGGAAAAGGTAGATTGAGGAGAGTGAGAGGTAATTATAAGTTGTTATTTTAGTTAATTAATTCTTATCCATCATTAATATATGTTATTTTTAACAGGTCTAGTTGTTTTATTTAGAGTTGGTCGTGAGTGGGATGCACTACATTTGTATATTACAAACAATCTTGATTGGATAACGGTATGGATTCAACAGTCTCAAGAAAATGGTCACTCATTAACATGGGATAGTGTTGCATCATTGGTTAAAGAAGCTCATCGTAATGGAGATTCCAATGTTATGCCAATGGTACTTGATATAACATATGGCTTAAGAGATTTAAAAAAGTGCGCAAAAGATTACTAATCATGACCCATAAGTTTAATATCAACTCATAGATCAATGCAAATAATCTTGACATGTTTGAATAATTACAGATCAAACACCACAGAGCTATGTACTATCATGGTTATAAATTTTACATAAAAAAGTTAGACAAAATGAAGAAAACTTGTGATTCTAGGATAACTATTGTCTCTGAGGTCATCAATATTTTGTCTAGAAATGACATACATCCTCAACAATCTAAAAATTGATACTATGGCATTTTGGATGATATACTTGAGTGTGTCTTTAATTTATTCAAACTAGTTCTATTTTTCGTCAAATGGTACAGGCTACAACTGAAACAAAATGATCCTAATGAGATTTTTATTGAACATGATAGTAGATTTAAAATGATGAATACAAACTCATTTGAATCATTTGGAGATGAGCCCTATGTTCTTCCAAGCCAATGTGAGCAAGTGTTTTACTTTTTTGTTCCACATAAACTAGGTTGGTCATTTTTTGTTAGACATGATCCAAGAGGAAGGCCGGTAAAGTATAATGTGATGGAAGAAGAAGATACTGAAGAATCAGAAGATGAAGTAAATTATGATCTCAAACGACTGTTACACAATAATGAAGAAGATGATTCTAGTAATGGTGATGGTGATGATGATAATGATAATGATCATGATCATGTTGATGAAGACAGTGATGATCAAGGCGATGATGGTCACACTAATACATTAGGGGTCAATTTGCGACGGCAGGCAAATGTAATGTGTTTTTGGCTTCTTCTTTTTTCAATTATAGCCCGACGATGTCGCAATTGCGATGCTAATGGGATATAAGAGAAAAAAAAAAAAAAATGTTGCTCATTTGTTATACAACATGAACCCATTCCACTACCAGACGTAATGTTGACAGATGGATGGATGATTTAGGGCAAGTTTGAGGCGAGGGTGCTTTGGTTTTGCTGGTGAAGGGGAGCAATGGAGCCACTAAAGAAGCCGACATAGTGGAAAGCCTCCTAGGCCAACCCCTTATAGGTTTTGCTCAGTTTTGCTCCGTAGGTCTTGTATTATTTTGTGAGTATCCACACTTCCCTTGTTTCATCTTTTGGCTTCTTTAAATACCCTAGCAATAAAATTAGATTTGTATTGATTCTTTTCAAACACTTATCTTAGGTCAGACATCTCTGGTCAATTTGTACCTCAATGTAGACTTGAAATTCTCTTGCAGCATTAGTGTTTAGTAGAATTGTTTTTTGGGTAGCATGGTGATGATAAGATGTCTAAAGATAAAGGTAAATATGTTGTTTTTCATGAACACTTGATAGAAATGGAACAATCAAGCTTTAGAAAATGAATAATATCAAGGAAGGGCTATTAAAGGCAATTTTCTATCACACTGTAACTTCATAAACTTATGTCAAAGGAAATCTCAAATGAGATCTAAAATATATTAGAGGAAAAAGCATCAATATAATGCCTAATTCACTAGATGATTAGGAATGTGATCTTTGCTATGCAGGATTAGAGTCTAGAGAGAACCACTTGTGAATTTTCAATTTAGCTGTCTATAGAATTGATTGTTCATATGGTTCCCTTAATATTGGAGAAACTATCCACTTTATTGCTCTTAGGAATAAAGAACATAATGCTGACATTACACATGAATACATAAACTAATATGCACTTTTAAGCATTGTTTCAATACAAAATACCACATTGATTTAGAAGAAACCAAGTTTCTCCATAAGGAAGAATATTAATTCAAGTGGAAATTAAGAGGTATTGTTGAAATTAATAGGCATTTGCATAATCCCAATAGAGATGAATGGTGAGGTTTAAGTTACTCCTAGTAACCTGTTGTAAATGCTCACAAATAAAGTTGTACCCATTCATTGGTTTCTTCTTCCTCCCAATTTATTGCAATCTTTTGGATTTTTTTATGTAATTTTTTTGTACTTATTAATGCACCTGACCTTAAAAACATTGTATCACACACTTTTTTTTTCTTGCAATGAACTCTAGCATTAGCAATGTTAAAGATTTTAGCTGTGATAGAAATCTTTATCTCTGATTTTTCTCCATGTATTGAAATTGAGATAATACCTATGGATTCTATTTATAGTTGGATATTTGAGATAATATTATATGAAGTGACATGTGTCATGCATTTGGAAATATGAAGAGACTTGTATTTGGAAATTGAAGAGAACATTGGTTGTGATATGAAGAGTCTCTCAATTATATATATGTGATTGCTTTGTGTGTTGAGATAACGTATCAAGTTGAAAGAATTGTACTTGAACATTTTTATATCAATAAAAGATATATTTTCCTAGTGTGGTTGGGTCTTTCCCTTCAAGCCGAAGTGTTCTCCCAGAATAAATGTGTTGTGTCTTTTGTACCTTTTTTGTGTTCTTTGTTGCTATTTATCCTTACTTCTGGGCAAAACATTAACAATCAAGGGGAATGAGGCAATTTGTACCAAGATTATTTGGGAATGGAGAGATTTATGGTCCAAGCGTGAATGGGTAATGAAGGTCTAATACAGAACACAATGTCTGAATCAACATTGGAATTAATTAGTCTTACAAAATGGTTGATATTAGTTCCCCATGTTGATTGTGTCCTAGGTATAGTTGGTTCTAGTATAAGTCTATAAAGATAATACAAAAGATAAAGCAACTTAAGATGTGTCAAGCAATTATTTTGTCAAGGGTCATAGTTATCCTTATTTAGGATTGTCATAAAATGATGAATAGAAAAACCCTTGATCTCTCCTTAGAAAATAAATCATATACCACTAATCTAAATGCATGTCAATCCATTGAACAAAAGTCATCTTATGTAAACTAAACATTTGTTCTATTGCAAGATGTCCAAATAATTAATCAGATGCATATATGCAACAAATTGAATAAAAGATAATTGAGGTAAACTTTGAAAAAAGTAAATGAATGTAGAGCTCATAAGTATATTTCTAATTAAAGATAGCAGGCTTCCACAATCCACATTGAATTCTGTAGTATGTTTCTAGAATTTGATTGTGTAACATTATTTTTATAATTAACGTTTCAAATCATACACCATGATCCAATTTTTGGTTCATTGAACTCTTTCATCCTAATGATGGATCATGGAGTATGATTCAGATGGTAGAAAGCATGTTTCGGAGCTAGAGGCTGCTATCTTAGCAGTATGAGTAGCAAAGCAACTAGGAGCCAAAAAACTTCATGTTGAGGGTGATTCACAAATCATTGTAAATGTAATAATAAAAGGGACATGGAGGCTTAGCACTTGTAGAACTACATAGATCAAATTAATGCAGAATTAGCTTCTCTGGATGACTCCAAATTATCACATTTGAGAAGACAAGGCAATAAAGAGGTCAACACCATTTCTGATTGGGCACTATCAACTTCATCCATTGTGATTATTTCTTTCCTTTCTTTTATTGGCCACCACCAACTTCATCCATTTAATGAGGTATGCAGGCAACGATAGTGATGTGATGGGAGTTCTTGGTGATCCTTGCTGGAAGTGCCATGTAAGTACCATCAATTAGGTTGATAATGATTGAGAATGTTTGTCTTGTGTGCCCCCAAAATTGAATTCTCAATACAAGCTAGATTTGGTAACCACATTGTTGTTTGAGAGGCTTTTGCAATTGGAGTGATGGAAATTGCTTTCACTCTCACTTGCACCAAGCAACAAAATTCTTATCATGGGAAGAGTAAGAAGACTAGGGTTGATAAAATGTTCAATTTTATGGACAATAAATTAATGGAGAGTGTTTTTCTTTTGCTGAGGGAGTTGTTCCACCAAGTTGAGAAATGTCACAAAACAAACACCGACATCCATTCCAAGATCATGGCATGGGCTCTGCAGTTGGGCATTGGGTGGAATGGAGGAGCTTTTTGCAAGTCCATTCCAAGAATTGGGGTAAATTTGGGTGAAAAGAAGAGTGGACTACTAAGGATTAAGGCACCAAGTACATGCCATTTTTGGTGGTTTGATGAAAGATTCAGAAATAAGAGGTTTATAGAGGCCAGAAAGGGATAGTTTACAATGAAAATGGTAGTAATGATCAAGTTCCTGGATGAAGACAGAGAGAGCTTTTTTTTTCACTTTGTGTCACATTTTCCGTATCATTCAACATCCCTGAACTCTCAAGAATCAGTCCTCATAAATTATTATAAGATTAATCTAGAATTTGATGATTCTTGAACGTAAACAACTTTGGTCAGAGAATGTTTTACAACTCATTAAAAGACAAGCTGAGAAATCGTAACTTTGCTAGTTCTCCAATCCAAATTGAGATACACCCCTGAATTTTGTTTTGCAAATCAAATACTCAAAGTTTTGTGCAATTTTCAATAGGAGGAGGAGTAATAGCTTGCAATTTTTTCTTTACTCAGATTTAGTGTCTCAAGTAGAGGAAGATTCCCTAACTCTTCTGGTACTGCGCCTTTGAAATAATTTTGAGTCAAATTCAAAATTCTCAATTGAGAACATCTGAATAGATTTGTAGGAGTGACATCACTTAGTGCATTCTTTGAAAAGTCCACAAATACTAAAATATTATTGGCAAGACATATAGATAGCGGAATAGAGCCAGTTAACAAGACAATTGCAAATTTCGCGTCACTAGAAATATATTGAAGAGCCTCCATATTTTACTTGTTGTAATCTTTGTAATATATTGCTACAGATTGCTAACCAAAGCTCCAAAACAATTTTCAGCAGAAAGAATATCAAAAAACAACATTAATCATATTTAATTCAGTACAAATAAGCTCTTATGTTTGCACTCTTGAAATGCAAACTGTTAAGAAGATTCTATCAAGAATATGTATCTAGGGCAATTGAAATGTATTTTGAAATTCTCACATACATTCTGCTCATTATCAAAATTATGCAAGAATTATATATATTTTTGTGTAGATCCACCAAATATTGGTCACCTTTCAAAGTGATAAGAAGTTGCTTCTTGAATAAAATTTGATTGCACAGAATCATCTTGATTGTTAAAAAAATGTTATATCTTTAATATTCAATTGCAAGCATTTAGGGAAAACTGGAATCAAATGCAATATGTGAATAGTTAATTTTGAGAAATTTGGTCAATAAAATAAAGGAGAGGAAGAATCAGTTCAACCCATATAACAACTACTTCGTGGGACTTCTAATTGTATGCAAGAAGTTAAATATAAAAATTCAAATACATCAGGACCAACATAAAACCTTCATGAATTCAACGTTCAAAAAGATATTGGATAAAACTATCCATCAAAGTAAAACACTTGTACCTTTATTTTAGGTGAAAGCACAACATTGCAATCACGCTGGCAAATCCAACTCCAAAACACAACCGCACTGACACTGCCCACCATCGATCCATCTCGTCTGTATCTCCATCTGCATCTGTCACTGCTGTGTTGTTCCTTTGTGTTTGGCCACCTATTTCACCCCCACCAGATCTCATTGCTCCATTTTCAATATACCTTATGGATGTCCCTATCTAACTATATATCTTTTAATTGCATATAATAACTAATTTATGTGCTTTTTCATGACTATGTTTGACTCATATAATTGTGATCTCTCTAGCACTATGATGTCATTTAATATATCTTGCTAAAGCTTGTAAATTTTGTTCCTTTTGCCATGTCATGTAATATGCCTTTCCTTGTTGCTTATATGTTTTGAAATTGTTGTTAGGCCTTGTAGCTTGTATAATTTGATTGTTGGAGAGCTTCTACAGCTAAGCAAGAAGGTTGTTGCATGAGTTATAGCTTTGCGCTAGAGTATGAAAATTATATATTTTTTAATCTTATGTATATTTTAACTAGACTGTTAGCTTATATGTTTTGAAATTTCTTTTAGTGGCTTAATGTTGTAAGGTCTCTTGAAATAAGACCTTCAGGCAGTTGGTCAAAGTTTTACAAATAATCTTATCCACAAATTTGCCTAGAGCAATTGATTGAATGTTATAAAAGGTGATTGGGTTAAATTTCTTAGGAATAAAGTCAAAGAAAGTATTTTTAAAATATTAAAGTATTTAGCTAGGTCTAAGAAGATTTGTGTACTTTTGACAATTTTTCTTAGTTTGTCAAAGTTGTAGACCGAAGTTTTCATAGCCCAATTTTTGCTTCCTGCAAAGAATGATCATGTCAGATAATATAAGTTAAGAACAAAACAGGGAGACAATCGCTAGATTGTGGTCTAACTTGAAAAGAAAAGGTGATGGAAAATTTTATTGTCCTTGCAAAATTTCTAAGGGCTTAAATTGTAGAAGACTGCTAATCAAAATAGTTAAGAGACATTGTAGGGAGAATGGTCACATTGAAGGGGGGCATGACTATCATCCACTGGTAAGTTGTTCATTATATCATTTTAACAATTTATATACATATGAAATCACTTCATGATGAGTTGATTATCATGGTTTATTTATGTTAATTAATTTTATATAGGTTGATCTCCCTAGGGAAGTACATGATATGAACCACAACAATTCGAAGAATATGGTTTTTGAAGTTGAGGAACATGGAGGTGTGAATATCCAAGGTGAAGATAATAATCCCATGGAAGATGACGATCATGCACCAGAAAACACAATTGAAGATGATGGTATAAATACATTGATCCATGATACATTTAGTCCAAGTGTATTTGATCATGATGATGATGATAGCCTCGATGTACCTCTACTTGAGAAGGCATACAAGCCCCTATACAAAGACTCCCAAACAACTCTTCTCTCTGTTGTATTGTTGTTGCTAAGCTTGAAGGTTATGAATGATTTATCCAACATAACAATGTCACGTATGTTAATGTATGTCATATATGTCTTTATAGTTAAAAAAGGGTGAATAATGTACCACTAATATTGTTTATATTAAAAACTTATATTTTTTGTTGTAGATTGATAGGCGAGTTTCTGTTACCACCATCAAATATTCTACCTCGCTCATATCAAGAATTATCTGTTGTTATGAAAGATATTGGAATGGAGTATGAAGCAATACATGCTTGTCCCAATGACCATATTATATATTAAAAGAACATGAATTTGCAACACAATACCCTATATTTCATACGAGTAGATATCGAACAAATCGACTAACAAAAAAGTGCCTCAAAAGGTTCTTTGTTACATCCCCATTATTCCACAGATGCGACAGTTATTTAGGTGTAGTTGCTTGGCTCAATTTATGGTTTATGTTTGTAATTTATATATTTCTATTGTGATGTTTGTTTACTAATTGTGTAATTGATGATCGTGAAGGTCGTCAAGGTAGTACTGAAAACCTTCCAAAGGGACTAAAAAGCTATCCCAGACAATTTAGTAGGTTACCCTACTACGAGCACTTACAAATTATGCATTTTTTCGATACTATGCATATTGGAAAGAATATAACAGAGACATTATGGAAAATATTGGATGGAAGGCGTGACAAAGAAAAAATTGTCAAAATTTGTAATGACATTCATGAATCCAATCATGCATTGAAGAATTTCATTCACTCAAATAGCAACAGAGATCAAATTAATATAAGTGCCCTTCCTTGGTTATTAACGAAGCAGCAAAGTGATGCCATAAAAGAAGTCATATGAAAAATTCAATTTCCCACAGGATTTGTTGTGAACATAAACAATCTCATATAAAAAAAAAGTGAATTTGGGCCAGGGCTCAAAATGCATGATTGGCATACTTTCATCAAGGTAAGTTATGTTCTTCTGTATTTAGAATATATTCATAAACTATGTGTACTATTTGTTATGTTATGTTAGAAAACAATGAAATGATTGGTTTATAATTACTGCAATGCATGCTTCCTCTATCTCTCCCAGAGCACTTCAACAATAACATCAAGCAAGTGATATACGATCTTGAAAAATACATGAGGTAAGCAGTAATATCTGTTCAATTTTTTGAATATATTTATTATATTCATGATTTTTTTTTCTTGCTATGTAATCCATTGTATATTATTTTGTAAAGTCTCCTATCTATATATTTTTTGTGACTTGAATCTCTTAATGTAGGTGGTTGTCATCTAAAGAAATCCATAAAGAAGATATAAAATATTGGAAGAGAAGAATTCCTCATTTATTGTGTGAAATGCAAAAGTGTCTACCTCCAACTTTTTTTAATGCATAGGAACACTACCTCATACACCTAGTTGAGGAGATTGAATTGTGTGGACCTGTACACACTAGGTCAATGTGGATGGTTGAGAGGTACTTGAAATCTTTGAAGGCTTTGGTTTGACAAAGAGCACATCCTGAGGGTTCTATGGTAGAGGGATATATGGTATACTAGACTATGGTGTACATTACTAAATATCTTCCTAAGTTTGCATCATATATCCATGTAGATCGCATTTGGGATCTCGAGCCTTTTAAAAAATTAGAAGGGGAGTACTTGATGGGGAAAGGTACATTGAGGAAAGTGAGAGGTAATAAATTATAAGATGTTATTGTAATAAATTATTTTTTAATCTTCAAAATAAATCGGTTGTAAGTTGTCTATTTTATTTTTGTATAGGTGCTCAAGAGTGGGATGCACTACATTTGTATATTGCAAACAATCTTTGATTAGATGACGGTATGGATTGAATGATGTCAACATTTTGGTCGCACATTAACATGGGAAGGTGTATCTTCATTGGTTAAAGAAGCTCATCATAATGGAGATTTCAATGTTACGCAAAGGGAAATAGATTTAGCACGTGGTTCAAGAGATTTCCAGATATGTACAAATTTATTAATCACCCGTATGTTTATCAACTCATGATACAATAATTCTAACATGTTTCACATATTATTGTAGGTTAAACACCACAAGGCTATGTTCTATAATGGTTAGAAATTTTACGTCAAAGTGAACTGGATGACACGAAGAAAACTTGTGATTCAGGAATAACTACAGTCTTTCAAGTGACTAATATTTCATCTAGAAATGACTTACATCCTCGAGAGTCTGAAAATTGATACTATGTCATTTTGGATGATATACTTGAGTGTGACTTTAGTTCCTTCAAATTAGCACTCTTCATTGTCAAATGGTATAGGCTACGACTTAATCTAAATGATCCTGATAGAACTGTTATTGAACATGATAATGGATTTATAATGGTTAATACAAGGTCGTTTGAGCCAGTTGGGGATGAGCCTTATGTTCTTCCAAGCCAATGTGAGCAGGTATTTTACTCAGAGGTTCCACATAAATCGGGTTGGTCATTTTTTGTTAGACATGAATCGAGAGGAAGGCCAATAAAGTATAATGCGATGGACGAAGAAGATATCAAAGAAGTAGAAGATGATGTAGAGGATGATCACGATTGATAGTTATTAGATGATGTTCCTGACACAAATTTTCATGAAGAAGAAGAAGATGATGATGACGATGATGCTACTACTAATGATGATGATGAAGATGATGTTGATGTTGATGATGATGATGTTGATGATGACAATGATGACGACGACAATTATGGCGAGGATGATGATGATGATGACGATGATGATGATGACTAGGAGGATGATGATGATGATGACGACGAGGATGATGATGATGAAATTTAGAGGTATGCCATCAATCCTTAATCTATTTAATATTCATTTCTTGATAGAAATATATTTGTCTTTTATTGTTACATAGTTTATTCATTATCTATTTAAAAGCTACAAGTTTCAACTACAAATAGAATATTGCTAATCTAAATTAACTATTAATATAAATTAATTAAATAAAACTATTTAAAACACATATTGATGCGTGAATGTATTGAGCCTTATTTTCTTTCAAGTCAAAAGCATTTGTAAGTGTTTAGTTTAGAAAAGGGAATTCATTAAATATCTATAAAAGGGAGTTGTACCTAGAATAAAATTCATAGGGAAAACATAATATAAGTGCTTACCCAATTTTTTGGTTAATAATTCTGCCTCTGTAGGTGATGTAGAGACCCTAGGTGGACTTGCAATCATTCATAACAAGAGGGACTTCCATAGTGTTCTCACAACACCAACCAAGCATCTTCATAAGATCCCTCTCCTTGATCCAAGCCAACCCCATAACCTATCAGAGTGCACACCAAATCCTTATGCCACCTTAGGTTCTACATCTTTGGAATAATCCCATGAATGTCCCTCAATCCATCTAATGGATTCATCCAAGCAATCTAATCAACAAACTATGAAATGCTCACAATGCCTCAATAGGTGCCAAACTTGACTTCACCTTAACTTGGTGTTTCCTCCACCTCCACACACATCAAACAACTTCAAATAGCATGTCCCCAAGGTGACTAACCCCTCAACTCATCAACTGATACAAAAACCCAATTTTAGCCCTTCACTAGGCCTACTTCCCTAGTAGGCTTATAATGTGAGCCTGATTTAAGTGTTATATTGTGTACCTTTTAATGTTTTTCATTTTTATGTGATGCTTATGATGGATTTGATTATGATTATGATGTGATTATGCTCAAAATAATTGAATTACATTTGTAGGAAATTGAACCCCTTTCAGGAGCATCCCGCACAGTCTCATGGATCGACAGGTATAAGTCAATACTCCTTATAGACAGTCTATTTAATACACTTATCAATAGTAAGATTGATGTCTTCTAAGATCTCTCCCATTTGCAGGTACCAGTGAATAGGTTTTTGTCAGAAGTGTCTTCCTTGAGTGAGGGAAATATAGGAATAGAAGAGGAAAGTGAGACATGCAATTTATCTAGAACAGGGAGATTAACTAGAGGTCAAAGGACTAGAAGGAAATTCAATATACGCATGAATTTTTTCCTTGCTCAAGGGGGGTCATGTTCTTATGATGATGAGATGGAAGGCGACATCGAGGTGCCCTTGAGGTACCAACATCTACAAAAACATTGGATACCCAAGGAACTTCCTCCAATAAACATTGATTTTTGTGTTGACGAGAGGATATATCACATAACACCATCATCATTACATAGTTTGTGCCTATTTTTTATGGACGGCATAAAGGTGTCTTACAAAAAAGTTTTAGAATTGATGGATTATGTTGGACCATGTTACGATTAAAAAAGTTGGATGCATATTGTTCAATATAAAAAAAGTATGCATAGGTATGCCCTCTCGGAAAATTATATACAACAACAAGACAATAATCAAAGTAAAAGTGTGGCTATATACATTGATGGAAGGCCAAAAGAAACAGGGAATATTGTGGGTTTTATAAATAGTACACGACTTGGGTCAACTATAAAGCAACCCAACTGCATATTTGAGGCCCGCGAGGGAAATCGTGTATTCAACTATGCGATAAAATCAATACGTACAGGGGAAGAGCTTCTTATTGATTACAATTTGAACTGCATAGATACAAATGAGGCTACTATCATGGGAGTGGTACATACTATTAAACAAACTTCTAATCAATGACTCCAACATACCATTTAGTCAATAAATTTTTGGCTAACATTTTTATACTTGATCTTTAACATAGGGGCACAAAATGGAGCAATTGCCCGGAGGGGACGCTGGCGATGTTCTCAACTCATCTATACATGAGCAGGTAAAACTCATTGTAATTGTGCAAACTAGATAGAAGCAAAATATTAGTTTTTTAATGTTGTTTTCTTCATTGTTTTGGAGTAATTTTGATAATACTAATACTATTGTTGTCACAAAGGGCTAGTGATTGGAGGGAGGGAAAGGAACTTGCAGTCTCTCAGCAGCCCCCCCCTAAGGAGGACCCTTTCTATATTGATTTAGCAGAGACCGATGACTCGATCGGTTCGATTAAAAAGGTGCTAAAGAAAATTGGTAGAGAAATTATACATTTGGCAACCATAAAGCCTACTACTCAGGAAATAAAAGATAAGGGAACTGAATTGTTGGACACCTCTAAAACCTTAAAAGTAAGTATTAATGAAATTTTTAATTATAACAAGAGTTCAATAATGGTTTTTATGTTATGCTCTTTTATGAAATTAATTAAAATATGGATGCATTGTCTTTATAGAGTTTTTTGCATGATTTTGAGCCCCATTCCCATGATGAGGGTGCTGCAGGTGGTTCAGGTAGATCGCATGTTCCATTCCCCACTTGTGTTTTCCAATGAATATATATAGGAATGATCATAATCATTTACAAAACATGCTCGAACAATCCTTTTTTTTAATGCTCTAACAATCTTGTCCATGCTAGTCCACACATTCTATATTTATGCATGCTCTAACAATTTTATTCTTCAGCTTCAAATCAATTGTATCCTATGACAATGCCGCCTCCATCCAGGACAACCACAAATCTCTTTTCGACTGCTGAGTCAACAACACGTAGCTTACAGGCATCAACTGTTGCACCATCTACTGGTACACAAATCCCTCTTTTCCTCTGTTATGACAGCAACAAACAGTTTTTTTTTACAACTTTTTAACATCAATTATCATTTGTTCTTTTATACTTCATGACAAAGACTAATGAAACTTATGAAACTTTTTGCAATAGGGGCTACAACATCATTTCCTGGATGTTCCTATGTTCCTAGTACAAGAACGATGAAGGATGTCATATTGATCGTCAGCGACGATGAAGGCATTCCATTAAAAGTAGCCAAAGTTCCAGGTACTTTAAAGTTATTATTATTCTATAGTGATATAATAGTAATTTATTTTTTGATCACTCTTCATTGACTAATGATCCCATGATTGTTTTGTAGGGAATGATGTTTTTTGGAGAAAACTTGGTGATGAGTGTTTGCGAATATTCGAGACCACCTTGCATACCTGGAGGAACATCATATCCTAACTAAAACCCCAAACCACTATTTTGATTTCATATCATTGCTAGAATAGTTTTCCTTTTCATCCATTTCTTGAACTATATTAAAGGTAGCTTCACTTCATTTATGAGTCTAACATGTTTTTTTTTCGCTTAAAAGGTGAAATAATCAAGACAAACCGTTGAAGGATGATCTTATAGAGAGCATGACCCAAATCTTTGGACCTCGTGCATTCGAGAGAAACAAGCTCCTTGAAAAAGTTGGTTTATGTTTGAAGTATATTAGGGACCAGTACAAAAAAAATTTACTAGGATAACCCCAGGTACGAGTGTCTGCCCTATGTTCCTGAGGCTAAGTGGCAAGCTCTGATTTTGGATGGAAAGTATAAAGCTGACAAGAAAAATAATATTACACTAGTAGAGAGTACAACAAGGTATGTGATACTGTTGAGAATGTAATTATGTACTAATTAACCTCTATATTTATACTATCTAACATATTTCAAACTTTTCATAGATTGCCTGACACATCAAAGGCAACAAAGGCAAGACTAGAAAAGCACGGGACACACAAGCTTGGCTCTGGTGGTTTTTCAAAACTTCAAGCATGAGTTGTAAGTATTAGTAAATTAAAAATTGTATCAAATTTTTTATATAATGTGATGGGAAATGCTAGGATAGACTAGCTTGTCTATGTTCTTGATCCTCAACTTGGATCTTAGTGTTCCTCCACACCAATATATGATGCAGAGTAACATGCTTTGGAAGCACCAACAAAATCCTAGCACCTTGGAACAACTAAGCAATTCAAGTTATCACCCCAATCCTTTGTTCTCCACAAGAACATTCAAGGCTTGATTCACCTTCAAACAAGGAACTAATCTGCTATTACAACTGCTCCTTTAATTCATGGACCCAACTCATCACATAAGGTTGCATACTAGTTACTTCTCCCTTGTACCATTCAAGGCCTCATACACCCAACCTTGACACCAAGTGTTTTGGACAACTCCAACCCTCTAACATAAATGGAAACCAAAAAAAACATCAACACAACCCAAAACAAATTAGGTCTAAGGAAAACTTGATGTTACCAGTCATAGGGTAGATTGTAGCACTTGACCTTTATTCTACACACCCAATCAAGAGTGCAATTGGATCCTCTAGGACTCCCGAACACCAAAGATAGCTTAGAAAAACTCCAACATGACCAAAATAAGGTGTAACAAGGCTTGGAAACCCTGCTAACTATTTACCATTTTCCTTTGATATTTTAACTACCCTCCATTGGTTGATGAAACAATGCAAGTAAAATTCACCATACCACGCAAAAATGCAGGGCTCAGAGTTCAAGAGATGCCTCATAGAAGAGGATAAGATAATTGGCTTCCAACAAGGCTATAGAGTTGTGGCTGAATGGCTACGAGCTGAAATCAATGTGGAAGGTTCTAATAATGATGCATCTGAGCCATAGGTAAATAAGTAAAATGAAATTTATTTCAAATTGAATAGTTTACCAATTAGTCTATTTGATGTTAAGTTCCAATATAAAGTGATCATATCTATTTTATGAAAGAAATGATAACAATGCCTAGGATGTTGGAATGCAGCCTAACAATCCTTCTACACAATCTGTGGGTGCTGAAGGTTCACATGATGTGCATCCCAGTGGTGGAGGTATACATTTGCTATTAAATTTTTTATATGTAATTGCAATTGGTGTTTGGATTAACATAACATTTTGTATAGTAGCTGTAGAGGATCGAGGGGTCGATGTTCATGAGCGTGTTGACTTTGAGTCTAGACAAAATGATGTGGTCAGATCAGGTAAAGAGCACGATAGTTATGTTATTTAAAATAATTAAATACTTGTAACAATTATAATTAATTATTTTTAATTTAACTCTTTTATTTTTTATTGCAGAGGACCCCCCTTTGCAATAGCATAGGAATTATAGATCATCAAGAACAAAGAACAGAACAATTCATGAGGGGGGAATTGATGATGACACTGATGCTCCTCTTAGAGCTTACATAGAAAAAAGAAATAGAAAGAAAACAAAGAAATGATTTTCATCTACATACCTTAATTGATAATGACTGAATTTTATGTCTCAATGAATTTAATTATGTGCTAATGAATGTTTATGAATTATGTGTTAATGCAAAATACTGATGAATGTTGCATGTTAATGAATCTAATGTGTTAATGAATGTTATCATGTGATATTGATTGAATGTTACATTTTATTAATGGTTGAAAGAATGAATGAATGTTAGATGTTAACGGGGAATGTAGAGTGATGTTAGGGGGAGGGGGGTGGGGCCAAATGAGCTTCCACCTTCACGTGGTTGGCCTTGTTTAGTAGAGAATATTAAACTATTCTCGAAACAAAGTGAATCTCAATAAGATACTAAATATTTCTCTATTTTGTCCTATGTTTAGACTGTTGTCCTATGCATCTAAGACTTCATGCTTTGAACTGTCATGAAGTTCTAAACTTGTAGCTTTTTTATTGCATCCTTGGATCTCAGCACTGTCTTGGGACTGTGTTATCACCAATGATACACCAGGCAACATTCATGAGAGAGATCTAACGTACAATCCTTGGATAGCAACATAATAAGATCTTCTAGCCTATTAGAAAAGCTTCCTCATGGATCGATGGAAGAAATTGATCATGCTTAAATTCCCATAGTTTGGTTACCCAAACACAGTTATAACTGAACATTCATGATAGGCAAAAAAGGAATGTGAAAGAAGCTTTGGGATTGAATATTCTATGTAAAGTAAATGCCTGAAAGGAATGCTTTGAACCTCAACAAGATCAACAGCCATTTCATGACTGTTCTGATAGTTATCCAAATATGTACGGGAGCTTTAGAAAACATTAAATGATGGATAGAACTGGTGAAAAGCATCACAACAAGGAAAAATTTGACATGTCTACATAAAATTTGAAAACAACAAGAACTAAAGTCTGTGGCAGAGATTTGGCCATCAAATATGTTTTGGGAATTCTAGAAAAATTTCTCTTACAGTCAATACAGTGCATTGCTAGGTAAAGCTAAAACCTCAATTCCAAATTATTGCGTAACTGCAAGGTCAGCTTATCTTGTTCAATTTACTATTGTTGAAAGCTTGGATTTGATTTGAACAATTGGGTTTCATTTGTGAATTAGCAATCTGCTTTTCAGTTGTGTTTTACTGCTACCTAGGGCTTACACTAATGGGTACAAGGATTAGGTGAACTGTGGAGGCCTAGGCTCCATGGCATTTTTATGATAGTACAAACTGTTGTTGAGACACAAGGTGGTGCCTGATTGTTTGTTGAATGTACATGTCTGTTATGGTGTTTTTGACCCTGTCCTTACAAGGTTGAGTTTCATTAGGTGTTGTCATCACACATATCCTTCATTGTATTTTTGGTTGTATTTGCAAGGTTGATCTTCATTGTTGATTGCAGATACATATATCCATTATAGGTATTTTGTCTCTGTAGGACGTGGAGCTCCATGTGAGATGAAAATTTGGCCCATTGGGAATTGAAATTTTTGCAACTTGACTTAGACATAAGGGTTGGGTACGTCTCGATATTGTGGCAGCAGAAGAGATGGTGGACGACTTTGCATTTATTGGTTCTGGATGTGGTGTAAGGTATTTTTTTGTTTGTAAAAATGTGCCAACTGATAGTTTGAGGAGGTACTAGTTATTTTGTTGGGCACATGACAGGGTCAAGGGAAATGGAGGTCAGACCAGAGGGAACTCAAAATTTGGAGAGCTCTGCCAAACATAGTGCTAGTTTTAGGGAACAAAAAGAGCAACATGGGAACATTGGAAAGGGAAGGGTGGAGGCCACTTTGCATTCAAAAGGAAGGGATTCAGGTCAGGAAATAACTTCATTGGTTTTTCTGTTTTTAATATTTTCAGGCCATGGACTCATTTTTACCCTTTTTTAATTTATGATCACCACTTCCTAAACTATGTTGCTAGTATAATTAGCTTTTTTCCACTATTATATATTTGATCCTAACCTTGTTTGGAAACGTACTAGTTTTATGAGTATTGCTTTCCTAGGTTTGAGGTAGTTTGAGGATCTATGAAGTGAAAATAACTTTGTTTATCTTCTTGGACAATAGTTTACCAATACCTGTTGTTCGCAAGAATAAAATACATAAATGAAATAGTGCCTTATATTATTATCAATTCTTCAATGGGATCTTTACATACTAGAGTGTTATTGTGATCGCTATTTTTTGCCTTCATAGAATCTAGTTATGTTGACCTTCACTGCACGTAACAATATTTTTCTCTGAATCTTGAAAGCTTTCTGTGTGACTGTCGCAAAAATTGTTCAAAATGGACTCTAAATTTCAAGACGCATTTTTTCTAGTTTTCAACTATTTTTTAGAGTTTCCAAAAGTTGGGAGCATTTCCTTCTAGTTTCTTGTTTTCTGAAGTGGCATTTTTGAAAGTTTTGGTCATTTCTTGGACTAGGTGCACTAGTTGAGTTCAAATTTCATTTATATAAAGTTTCCTAGTAGTCATCTCTGGTTCTTGTTTGATAAAAAAAAGGGCTTCTAGAAAGCTTCTCACATGCACATACTACACAGACAAATTTCACACTCACACACCCACAAAAAAATCTTCACACACGTGCACGCGCATGCATGCATAGTCTCATTTTCTTTCTCACACACATTCACATCTTCTCACTCTCTTACACACACACATTATGTCCACCTCCACCTGACTCACCCAACTCAATCTCCCTCACATACACATTACTCAACTAAATCATACACATGCACACTCTCCCCCCCTCTCTCTCTCTCTCTCACACACACACACACACACATATTTTATCCATGGGACTCAGTCAACTTAATCTCCCTCCTTCACTCTCTCTCTCACACATGCACATACATTTTATCCATGGGACTTAGTCAACTTAATGACACACATTATATCCATATGACTCGCTCAACTTAATCTCTCTCACATGCACATTATATCCTTATGACAACTCAATTTCACACATACATAATATGCAAATGAATGTCTCATCTTAGTCCCTCTCTCACACACATTATAGCCCAATAATTCACTCAACTTAATCTTTCTCTCACACACATGTATCCACATAACACACTCAACTTAATCATGATGTGATTTTAATCTTGTGTGCAACCCTTCCTTTTGTTCAAATGCTAGTAGTGATTTCTAATTCTTGTGGCATTATACATGTCATATGCCCACATGCACATAGACATTTTATCCATGGGACTCGCCAAACTCAATCACACACATTACATCCATATGAATCCCTCAACTTAATCTCTTTCTCTCACACACAATATCCTTATTAGTCACTCAATTTTTAACTTCACACACACAGAATATCCAAATTATTTTGCTCAAATTAGTCCCTCTCTCACACACATTATATCCCAATAACCTACTCAACTCTCTCTCTCTCTCTCTCTCTCTCTCTCTCTCTCTCTCTCTCTCTCTCTCTCTCTCTCTCTCTCTCTCTCTCTCTCCTCTCTCTCTCTCTCTCTCTCTCTCTCTCTCTCTCTCTCTCTCACACACACACACACACACAACACACTCAACTTAGTTATGATTTGATTTAATCTTATGTGTGTAATCCTTCCTTTTGTTCAAAACTCTAGTAGCCATTTCTGATTATATGGCATTATGTATATACATTTTTTCATTCCTATACTTCCACTGATTCAGGTGGAGAAGATGAAGGGAAGCGGAAAGGAAGAACTGGAGATAGATCTAGTCCGAGCAAAGTAGCAAGATCAAATATGGTAGTGGCAAATGATTGTGAGCCTTGCAAAGGCGTGGCTTCTCCTAATGGAGTTGCTCATTCAAGATACCCAGAGAATCTCATAAATGAGGAAAATTGGACCTTTGGTAGTACACAAAATAAAGATGGCAGGGGAGATGGTCAAAGGAAAGTCTTACATAGATATGGCTTTGTTAGCGAGTGTTTTGAATGGGTCCAATAGTGGAAGTCTGCATGGTTGACACTGAAATTAATCACACTGCAGGCAAAAGGTTATGTAGTTCCAAAAGTAGAAAGTAGTTATCTTTGGGCTTGTACTTGCCTTATAAATATTGCAAGGTTATGGCAGGTGGTTTTTGTATTGTGTTAAATTGTTGTATCAGAGACATTGGATCTTTCCTTCATTTAGGCATTGCAGCCTTCTTTGTGCTACTTTGGTGCAATTTTCTTAGTTCCATAGCTATTGTGGGCTTCATTTATGTGCTATCTACTATGGTGGGTTATCTAAAGCTAGACTTAACTTCTTATTAAATGAACTTATTGATTTTATTGTTCATTGTAGTATATTGAAACTTCAATTTTAGATTTGTTTCAATTATGTTGTTTCTTATATATATCTTGCTGGGAGATCTGTGCCCAAATCCTTTTACCCCCTAGTGTTTTGGAAGCTGGTGTGTGCAATTTTGAGTAACAATTGAGATCCATTTTTTTTCAAAGAAATTAATCAACGATAAATTATCACTCTACCTATGATGAAGCACATTGGTCTTCCTCAACCCTAAGAGTGATGATCAGATAAAGCTTCTCTTCCACTTTGGGTAGCGACATTGTTTGAATTTGAAATGCAAACATTTGCGTCAATGACACTTTCAATAGAGAGGACAAGCGGGTGCATTCCTTGTCTACGAATGCAGACATATAAACAATTATGTGATCGTAATATTGGATATAAAGAATTGTAACTCTCTCCAGTATTTGATGAGTATATGGTTTATATGGTATAAATTTCACTTTGTTGTTTTTTACATATGGAAGATTAATCCTTGTGTAGTTAGCAATCTTGTAACATCAAAACCTAAGTGATATAGTGTTCATTATCTAAGAAGTGTCAAGGAGAGTTTTTTTACAAAGTTGTCCTTGTGTAAACCTAAGGGATTTTTCAATCAAAAAGACATTATAAGATTCTTTACCTTCATTCTAAATGCAGCATCAATATCTCCATTGCTTGAGACACTGTAATAGCTACTTACAGTAAGTTACAATTTTATTAAGTTGGGGACAATTTTAAATTTGCTTTTGTTTTTTACTTGAGAGCCTTTTCTTTGAGGTTATTTCTACATATGTGGTACTGCATTATTTCAGGTTCTTGGATGTGTCTTTATTTGTTTCATATTAAAAAATAGTACTTAGGGAAATATACTTTGCTAATATTTTTTAACGTGCCTATATATTTTATGATTAGGCAAGTCTGATGAACCTCTTATTGTTCCAATAGTAACCATCAAGAACTTGGTAAGAAGAGGCTATCAGCATCTAATTATCTTGTGTCAGTTCTGTCATTTCTTTTTTTCAAAGAGGATCATCATAAACTATTCATTAGTATTGCTTAGGGATAAACATAATTGTTTTCTCTAACAGGGGTAGGGAGTTTGAGTTTTCACAAAGGGAAGAAATATGCAGTTTATTTTGTCTTACTAGTCCATTATTGTTGTTTTTTGTGGATTCAAGGCATGATATATGGTATTTAGTAAGCTTCATTTGAACCATTTTTACGAACATGCTTCTTATTGACATTTGATTGAATGGCCTAGGTAATAACTTGTGTAGTAGCTTTTTTTCGTGGCAATACACATGGAATATTGATTATGTTTAGTTTGGGAGCACAGATGTTGTGGATGTATGGGAGCTTTTGGATCACAAGGACATTTTCTTTAATTGGAGGTAGTTTCCCGCCCAAGGTTTAAATTTGACCATTTCCTCTTTGTTGTACATGAGTAATCATTTTTTCAGTTTGGAGTTGCCATTCCTAGTTTCTCTGGTTTGTATCTTTTATCAATATATTCCTAGATACGATTAGCATTGATTATGTGTTTTTAATTGTATTTTTCAACATTCAAATTTTTTCGATGTTGCCATATGGAATGTGTTGTGCAGGTTGGAGCTTGTTGCAACTATAAAGGTATCTAGTTTTAATCTTTCCATCTTGAGCTTGCATTGCAGAAACGTATTACAAACATTTGTAATTATGTTGTTTTAAGGAATTCATACTACGCTATCTTGAAAACCCCTATTTCAATAAGCCTTTATTAAATGCTAATGTTTCTCAGTTTAAAATTGTGTTAAAAATAGTAGGTTGACTTCGAGTTTATTAAGTATTATAGTTTTTTATTTATGTATATCTATATTGTGCTTTTCTCTTTCTGACTGCTTCTTTGCTTTCTATTTGTATTCAGTGTTGTTGCAAATTTTAGTATTCATAATGTCCCATTCAAGATTCCCAGTTCAAAGTTACCTTTATATGGTCTAAATGTGTGCCTATACCCCCACCAATTTTTGACCAATTGTCTTATTCATCTTAAACTTTTATTAACTATTGATTATAATGAAGCAAATAGATATATGAAAGATAAACTCATCAAGTCCATGTTTTATGTATTTAAAATGATATTTCTAAGAGGAAGCTTGGTAGACATTGGTAGAGAAGATAAAGTGTGGTAACCTCTAGAATGACATATAAATGTTATTATTTCTACTTTCTGCTATCCAAATAAAAAAGAATGCCACACGCTAGATTTTACTTCCAAAGCAAAGATACAAAATCATATGTTATCTGATAATTACCAATTGGTAAAACTACAAGCCATTTGAATGAGAAATAGTATGGGACAAATTGTCAAAGACACATATCGACATGAACATGGGCTTAGCTCTTGAGATGCCTCCAGAGGGCAAGGTTAATATTAAGTTATTTGCATCACACAAACACGCAGGCACACTCTAATTAGTAGCCATTCTTGGCTCCCCAAAATCCTATAACTTCTTTTTCTATCCCTACAACGGACAAGATTTGATGAAATACTTTAATTTGGAGTTGAATTAAATATCAAATTGCTTTGGATACCTGCAACTGGATTTCTTTTTTGGATCACATTTTAAATTGACACATGCTTAAGAAAAAATAACTTCCATCAGGCTTGGACAAAAATCATAATCTAATTACCAAAATTGTAAAGGTCATCTAAAAGAAGCCAGCAAATTTTTATTTTTTGTTTTACTTTGTGTCTATCGCAATTGCGATGTCAACCACAAGCATTGTGATGGGGTCGTCGTAGCAGCGACGCCCACTGCCATCGCAATTGCCAGGGTTTCTGTTGCAATTGTGATGTCAGCCACAACCATTGCGACAGGCTTGCTGTAGCAGCAACGCCCAACTGCCGTCGCAATTTCTAGGGTGTCCGTTGCAATTGCAACGTTAGCCACAAGCATTGCGACGGGGTTGGTGTTACAATAAAGGGGTTGCATAGCAACAAATATGCATCGTAATTGCAACTGTAGAGGGTAGACATCATAATCTAGAATGAAAAAACAATGACGTCTATTACTGTCGCAGTGGCGACACATTGATGTCGTAATTGTGACACATAGCTATTGCAAATCAATGCCAAATGTATTAGTGTCATGATGATGATGGTTATGATAATGGTGATGAAGATGATGATGATGGTGATGAAGATGGTGGTGGTGATGGTGATGATCAAAGTTATAAGAACGATGATGGTGATGATGATGATAACATGGATGAAGATGATGATCAATGACTCCCTTGAACAATCCAATAAGGATAAATAGATGACAAGAAATACTCGATTTTGTCTTTAAGAATGGGATTGATTCTTATAATAGATCTCATTGTTATTAGATACTTGCACGCATAGGTTGGGATAACACCTTTCTTTTTCAGAAATGGACATTTAATGGTTAATCATTGTCTTTGCATAGTTGTGAATAATCACTACTAATTAGTTTGTTCACTTCACTTGTCAATATTTGATTAATCTTCCATACGTGGTGATAAAGACAATATCATGTTGATTGTTCATAATGTGACTATCTATTTGTTGGTAGGAAAATACGTACATATTTACACACACACAACTATGGTTGCATTTATGTTGTTTGATGTGAACATGGGAACACTTGAATGGTGTGAAAAATTTTTTCCTTTGATATTCAACCTTCATAATCAATACCTCTTATAATGGTTATAATTGATGGGTGATTATGATGATCATTTGAGAAATACACAAGGTGATAATATTTACATGATTTAGAACTAATATTTCATGTAGATACAAAAAAAATTCCTATCATAAGACTAGTGAGTATAACATTTAAACCAATTGCCTCCAATTAATATTGACTTGAATATACAATCTACTATTTTATCAATATTTTTTTTTTGGTAAGTCTATTACTTTCATTTCACTATTGATTGCTAAGAATTACTAATCTTTTTCACGGGGCGACATGGATATACCACAAGACATAGGTGACCAGCTCACACACCTTCTTCAGCAAAGATAAACCTTAATTATTGTAATTGTACAAATTATATAGAAACAAATGTCCTATTATTTTGTTCTTTTCTTTATGGCTTTGGAGTTATTTGGATGGAATTTTAATGATATTGATGTCACAACTTGATACTTATTAATAGTGAAAAGAAAAAATGATAGCAGATCAAATGCGATTTAAAACATGGGCGTCATTTGTAGATGACATTGTCCGTAGTGCTGACCCCATATTCATGGCCCACCAACTCATGCAAAGATACAGTGATGAAATTATCAACATTATCCTCGAGAGAGACCTAACCGAGGAGACAGAGGCATTGAAAGAAGAACTGATACTTAGAGTCAATTCTTTGAAGGTAAGTAGTAATTAATCTTAAGAAATAATAGAAGTTAAATAAATGTTTATATTTTGTATTATCTTGTGGATCATGATCTAAAATATTATGTGTTCTTCTATAGGATTTTTTGACACCTGTGAGACCCACATGGTCAACATGGTGGGGGTTGTTTTAGTCTCAAATTGGTTTTGACAATTGAGTGTTAACACACTTAACCAATTCTTAAGTTGATGCCAAGTATAATACAAAAGTCGAGCTACAGTGTGTGTCGAGCTAGAGATTCAATAGGTGTTGAGTGAACTTTAGGTGCTGAGTGAAGTTCAAGTACCAAGTGATAAGTGATGTTGAGTCACTATAGGTGTCGAGAAGAGTATAGATGACGAGTGAAATAGAATCACTATAGGAGCCGAGTGAGACAAAATTCCTATATGTGCCAAGCATCAACAACTAGTAAGCGCCGAGTAATACATAATCAACATATGAGTTTGTGCCTTCACAAACTCAAATGTAAACCATTTTTTGATCTAACTTAGGATGAATCTTGAAGGATCTTGAAGATAAGATCAAATATTTTGCATTACCTATGTAATCATCATGCAACTAATAAGAAAAATGGAGAAGGCATGCAACCAATAGGAAAAGTGAAAGAATTGAGCAGGAAATGAAGAATGAATATTGATCGTAGATTCATACCTAACCCTAAGTCTTCAAAGCCTTTAAAAGGAGGACGAAACCCCATTATATGTATGCATGAGTAAGAGATTATGGGAGAATGCTAGTGAAGTGCAGAAGGGTGTAAAGACTTAGAAAGAGTAGCACAACATTGCAGAATTCAGTTGATCAAGAATAGAGTATCAGAGTTTTGAAGAGAGACATATCAGATCAAGCAAGGATCAGAACAAACAGAGCAAAATGAGGATTTGGAATTAGCAATTGAAGATTGCAAGTCTTCAGGTCAATACTTTCTAATACTCTCTAGCCATTGTATTAGGAATGAAAATCCTATGATGATAGGTTGGTTTAATAGCCATGTTGTAAGCCTTTCAACAAGGTGCTAAATCCTTTACCAAGGTAACATTCCAAGTGAGTTTTTGTAAATCATTTAACTAGGTCACTTTTACCAGGGTGTAAATTCTTTAACAAGATAGACCTTTCACAGGGAAGACCATTAGAAGTGGTCAAACTTTGTAACCTTAAATTGTTACATACTGCTACAATGATACTTTGTGGGTGTCATCCCCACCCCAATTTTACCTTCTCATTTTGGAGGGTTTTTGGGTTACCAAAATCTTGTGTTATCTATTTTCATGCATGCTTTTACTTTTATGTTTATTAGATGAATTAGATGCATGTGAATGATTTCAGTAAAAAGATTTTGAAAAGGTTAAAGTTAGTTACTTCTCATTCACCCCCCCTCTCAAAAGTAAATCTTCCCACTTATAAATTCCAATAGGTTGTAGCTCACAACCTTCATGTACGTAACACTTCCTCTTTACAACATTACTGAAAATTACAGTATTATTACACCGTTGAGTTTATTTAAGGAAGATTTAGCTATGACTGAGCGTTATTCCATACTTGGGTCTCTATTTGAACTAGTTGGATATATGCCAACTCTGTATATATATTTAATCCATATATTTAGCATTACTGAAAATTACATTATTATTACACTTTCTCTTAAATTAATACTTTCTTGTATTCCTATGAGAAGAAATAATGCAACAACTATACATATTGTGAAACAATATGACCAATAACAAAATATTGTGGCCCTACTAGTGCAACATTGTTTGTTTTAATCAACATTATGGCACTTAACTTTTATTTTTAGATGTTTCTAGCTAGTACCCCATTTGATCTTTATTCATTGCAAATGTCTTTGCTAATAATGTATTCTTTATCTCATGATGAAGTGTGGACACCTCCTTTGGTTGTCGCTTTGATATTGTTGAGTGCATTGTTGGCAAGGAGCTTGCAAACATCTTCGACTATGCCAAGTACAATTGGTAAATCCTCGTGTTATATTTTGTAATGTGCTAATCATGCATTTTTTTTGGGGTGGATTTTATACTCATGGACCTATTTTTTGCACTAATAGATATACCTACAATTGATAGAACAAGATAGAACAATACTACTGAAGTTGAACCATTTCCTAGTGTAGCCTATATGACAGCAATAACTTTTGTCCTATTGTCTTTCTTTTGTTCTAAGGACAACTATCCTTTTCCCTCTATGTTCGTAGCTTGTTGCATCTCACACTATATAAGTGAATTCCCAAGGCTAGAGGAGGGTCCAAAGTCTATATAATTTTTAGTGTTTATGCTATTGTTTGTAGTCAGTCCATTTTTATTTCTATTAATTGTATGATGTATTCAATTTTGCAAGTCTAAGAATATTGAATAACAAGTTTTTCAAATCTGGAGTTGTTATTGAGTTTATACTAGTAATGTATTAGTTTCAAATAATATTAATACAAGAAGGGAGTTTTGAATATCTGTGTCTCTAAATTATGTCTCCATTTTCATATGCTTGTTACTTTGGGGTTAAGTGAGAAAAATTCATGTAATTTAATGCATCTTAGATAGGTTGTATGTCAATTGATTGTTGCTTTTAATTCAAGGAATTAAGTAATTGCTTCCATAAATAGGGTTTCAAAGCATTTGAGAGGGATATCATAAGAATGGGGTTTAGGGTTAACAGCTAATAATTTTAATTGCAAGGCAATTATATAGGTCAAGTATTTACTGATGCGACTCTATACAACAAATGGATAAGGCACTGATCATAAGTTGTGATGAAAATTGATGTAATTGTTTGGTTACACAAAGTACATATAAATAAAATCAATTTTACTTTTTTGTAATGAAGAATCAAATTGTTGGTCTTGACTTATTTGTAATAATATTTTTCTAAATTATAGGTAGCTACTGTAATCAAGGAGTTATTACAAATATGAGAAGAATTGCGACCATTATGTGCTATAGGGGATAAGATCTGGAGAGAAGAGTGTGAATGAATGAACTATGAAAAAGAATATCAAAAAAAATATAGTCATTCTCATCCCTAAGGTGCACCCGCCTTGGCCCTATAGAGCCTAAAGTGTAGAGAGTCCTTGTTATTCTATGGAAGTTGGTCTATATTTTAAGAGAATTTAGTTGAATATAGGAAGTAGTTAACCATTAGACTCAATCTTGTCTTCTACATCCAATCTTCATTTATTGTCATGCAAAATTGATAGGGATATGTAAAAACCTTATTTATTCCTTATATCCCTAACTCCTTTTCCTTCACATTGAATGAATATATTGAAGTTGGGACGATGCAGTTACCTCTTTTCAGTCTGTCACCCCAATTCATTACATAACTGTTAGAGGGGTCATGAAGGTGCGACACGATCATCTCAACAGTCAGGGCAACTTCATAGCTCATAAGGATAGCATCCAATTTCAATTCCCAAAGTTGTGACTAACCATACATCACATGGTCATAAGTCAAGTTCTTCCTTAAGAATACCTTAGGGGGGCCACGATTTCCATAAGCGTCAGATCTTGTTAGATCAAGGGTTGAAGATGTAAAAATTTTAGCCAATGCGAGAATATGAGCTTTTGACAAATGTCTTGGTGGGTCAGGTGCATATGAGGTCCTTATCACATCGTTGCAAGAGCTAACAAGTTAGGACTTTAAAAAATTAAGATGGAAAACTCTCGCGCATTCTTTAAAATGTGAATAATGTAAATCCACTTTTAGGAATCTAGGGGAAAAAGTCTTTAGGGTAACATAATTTTAAGGATTTCAAATGGATATGGATAACCTTTCTATGCACCTTGCATCCATATTTTCTTCAATGATGACCATTGTACCTGCTATCAAATCTCCTTGCAATTAACAACCTTTGAACTCACCTTTAATTCAATCTCTCTCTCTCTCTCTCTCTCTCTCTCTCTCTCTATATATATATATATATATATATATATATATATATATATATATATATATATATATATATATATATATATATATATATATATATATATATATATATATATATATATATATATATATATATATATATATATATATATATATATATAGAAAATGATTTCATATAACTAGCTAAGTTTTGTATCTAAAAAATTTAGGGACTCATGACAAGATTTGTTGGATCCACAAATAGTGACCTTGCAAGCCTTGTAAAGAAGGTTGTGTACACTCGAAAGTGTCCCACTCTAAACCCTTCTATCCAAACAATTCCATGAGTTTGGAATGCTTGGATGCCGGCTTAGAGCTCCCTATCCACGGAGTGCAAGAGAGTATATTTCAAGAATAAAAAGGCTCTCAGATGAGCCTTAGAGATACTCTTCTTGCTAGTAAACCATGCAATGGGAGGTTTCAAAGACAAGATGCAAGAATGCAAATGTCCCAAGGAATTCCTCAAGAATGCAATGCAAATGAAAATTAAGCTAAGATGATAATGCAAAATGCAGCTATGCTAAAACATGTATGAGATTGTTACAATACCATTATTAAGCTATGTGAGATTAAGCTACATGTAAAAATGAAAGCTAAGGTAAGCTAGAATGCCATGATGCCATGGATGAGAGAATGTAGACAAGAAATAGAAGTTCTCCACAAAGCTCCAAAGAAACCTGTTAGAAAACCTACAGCATAACAATATTCAAAAATGAGGATGGATCGATTGAGGGGGAAAGCTCTCTCCCTTTTAAAGATGTATGGACGGTAGAGATCAAGATGAAGATGGTGGATGATCAACGGTGGAATTTGAAAAGAGGAGTGATCCATGTGCACACACAAATCAACCAATAGAATATAAGTTGACTTGTCATATAAGACAAAAGTCACAAAGCCTTTTCTTTTAATTGCAAAATAGAAAAAGGACTTTATGTGTGCACTTTAAGTGGGTTAGAAGAATGGGGTCTTTTATTTAATTAAAAGGGGACATGTTCTTTTAATCAAATAATGAACTTAGGATAGCATAGTCAAACTATAGGTTATAATCAAATAAATTGATTATTAGCAATTTGGCTTAGGTAAGTGATTAAATTAATTTAGCCAAAATGTTGAAAAGGGGGCTAATAGTCTAGATGACCATTTTTAGGTGATTACAGGTTGTAATGCTTAGTCCTATTGCTTATCTAGATCATGTTACTTCTCCCCTATCAAGAATTGCAACAACAATCAACCTTGATCAGGTACTTTTTTGTAATTATTTGTTAAATACATTTCTATGCTTTAATTCATATGTATACCAACTTTCTTTAATGCTCACCATTTTTGCTAACGGATATACTTGGCTCTAGGCATCTATGAATACAATACATCAACGTAATTTACAGAATCATCTATTGAATATCAATGCAAATTTATGAATATCAATATTGCATTATACATTCTCTTTTATGCTGATTTAATCATTCTTTAAATCACATTTTGGATTTTTCCATTTGTTTTATGGGAAGTAGTTGCTAGGGGTTTGAGGTTATGGATCTGTAGACTCTTCTAGGACTTCAAAAGATGTTGATCTTTAATTACTAGTGACCATATAATAAGTTTTGATAAATATTTATTTTTTATTTTAGACTACATATGTCTAAGCTTATGATTGGAGTCGACATCTTTTGGTTAGAAGTTAAGCTTATGTGCACTACTTAACAGGTTTGGGAGATAATGGGTGGGAGCCAAAGGGAGGATTGATTGCAATGGGTTGTATTTTTCATTCTTTGTTAAAAAAACATTTGAAAAATACTTTTTTTTTCTACATAACTTGTTTTTGATGTATGGTTGTAGCACTATTGAAGAGCCATCTTAAGTTAGCAATCATTGACAGTATCTTAAATTGAGATAGCTACATTTACTTGGTTATTATAAAAAAAATTCATATTCAATTTTCAAAGGAGTATTCCTTCAATAGATGTAGACTAGTTCATATTTAGTTTTCAAAGGAGTATCCCTTTGATAGATGCAGACTAATTTTGATCGATACATTCCATCAAAATGAGCTTTAGAGTTTAAGTTATGATGATGCAAAAGCTAACTAGAGTAGTCCATTTCACACCATTATAAGTGATCAAGGTTAGCCTAGGTTCAAGATGGAAATGATGCAAAATGCATTGTTTGCACTGTTGCAAAGAGTTTAGTGCAAACCATGGTCAAGGATATGGAGCTACACGTTCATTATTCGCACCATCGCAAGGTTATTTGTTAAGTTAAGAACCTAAATCATGATGGTGCAATGATAGTTAGTCTAGTGGTTATTGTAGTTTTGTAGCAGTTGGTGGAAAGAAACAACAAGCAATCATGATGGAGTGATCAATGGTTGAAAGGTGTCTTCGTAGCTTCACAGGTCTACACAATCAATGAAGAAATGAAGCAGTGAAGTTGTGATGGCATAAAATAGTTGATTGTGAGACAATTATCTTTGCCTTTTCATTTCTTTGTAACTGCCAAACATTTCATGTCTAGTAGTTGTAAAGCAGCAATTGTTTTTTAAAAACAAAACAAGTTCATCAAAATTTCCACCAATGCATTGACCAACATTGGTGGAACTTTCAACCAATCTTGGTGGCAATTTTGACCAAAGATTTGTCCTGAATTTGACCAATGCATCGACCAACATTGGTGGAACTTTCGACCAAAGATTTGTCCACATTTCAACCAATGCATTGGCCAACACTGGTGGAACTTTCAACCAATCTTGGTCAAAAATTTTGACCAACGAGTTCACTAGGATGCAATGACAAAACAATCCAATTTCAAACAAATAAATCATTGACATTTTGACCAATACATGCTTTTGTCAAAATTTTGACAATAAAAATATCGACAAACCATTTGGTCAAAAATTAGACCAACGTGGGTCAAAATTTTGACCAATTTTCATCAAAAATTGAGTCAAATTTTACTAGTGTACCGATTTGTAAAAATATACCTTTAAAGAGTCTCAAAGACATCATTAGACTTGCACATGACCTTGTATTTCTAGCAACTAGGACATGTCATCAGATCATGCAAATCAGAGTACACAACACTCCACTTTGCACTTTGTACAACACTCTAGCACTTAGCACTCTACACAACAATATGCTCAACACTTAGATGCACAACACTCTAGTGCAAATCATGATGATTGGATACAAGTTGGAGATGTCTGTATCACTACTAATGGACCAGACATTTATTAGCATCATTTGTGAGAGTTGAGTTAGTTTGATGTAGGCACTAGTATAGGATCATATGTGGATATGTTATTACATTCTACTAGCTCTACACCACCCCCATCTTAGCTACACACTCCCTTGCAATCTTCATTACTAGAGAGGATTGAGATGATTAGAGATATAACTTTTTTTGATGACACCATGGTGCATAATGATGACCATGTTTCTCCTTAAACCCATGTATCTCTTTTAAATTTCTTTTTTACAATAATAGATACACATGTATATCCATGTGCTAATGTTTATAGATGCATAACATTTTGATATGCACAAGTAGTGAAGCATACTACTTCTAATGTGGGCTTAGACCATGGTGGAAGCTAGGAACAATATTATGGATGTAATACCTGCTACAACTGGGAGGATTTGATGGATGAGACCCCTATTAGTGCTTAGGTGACTTTCAAATTTGCATGTACATGTACAAGTGTATGTATGTGTGTGTAACAAATTATAGTACCAAATTTGCAGGGGTCAGATGATACTTCACAACCAGAGGATATTAATGAATCTCAATCAGATGAGTACTCTATTCTTATGTACCTTGATGACTCTCTACTTCAGGACATGATATTTTATAGAGAAAGCAAATTTCCACAATCCATAGATAATCAGTAACATTTTTGGATTCAATTGTGTCATTGTTTTTACATCAATGTTTTAGGTTACTTTGTGATCCATCATCAGGATGAAAGATAGAGAGTAAAAGTGAAACACAAAGCCTATAAAATAAGGTTGTTAATTGTTTGGTTCTTATAATTCCTTCTTTAATTTTCTCTCTTGGTTTCTTTCTCAGGTTTCCAATTAATTCACCTCCTCTGAATTAGTCTTCTCTATCCTCTGCCACTTGTCCTTCTCTCTCTCAATCCTCTTTTGTAGACTTTGTCTACTACTTTGTCTCTCACTTTTTCTCTCTATTTTTCATCTTGATGATGGATCACTAAGTGTGATCCAAAACTTTGATTCAAAAATAATGACACAATTGAATCTAGAAACATTAGTGATGATATTTTTAGTTTATCATTGATCTTCTTGAGACGTGTGTTTATGATTCATGAAAAAAAAAGAAAATGAACAATATTTTAACCTAAGTAGATTGAGGAGGTTAACAAAGGTCACAAATGGAGTCTATATTGGCTTTGGTTGGTATGATCCCCTCTCGGTATTCTCCTAACCATGTATCTTCAGATAGGTTGGTTGACTATAGTAGGGATGGGAATGGTGCTCATTCATTGATGCCACCTCAGATGAGTTCACCAATTACTTTTCCTGTGGGGCCTTGGGGTTCTTCTTCTTCTCCAAATTATACGGATTTGAAGATAAGGGGGGATAAGAAGGGAAAGATCTCTATGGTGGATAGGGTTGATAAAGTTTTTGTTTGGTCCTTATGCTATGAAGTTGGTTAATGGAAGAAGTTTGAGTTTTGTTATTGATCAATTGAGGAAACATGTTGAGACTAGGTTGTTTCCTATATCTTGATCTAGTGCTCTTGATTTTGATGAAAATATTGTGTGAGAGATTGACTAGTTCACATATGAAGCTTCCTCTAATGTGATTATATATAGATTTAGGGGATTCTCACCTAGTCTCTTAGGGCTCCATGCTTGGATTTCAAAGCATTAGGAACCCATCATTTCAGACTCAACTTAGTTTTTTATGTAGTTACTAGGGTATTTTCTTTTCCATATTTGTGAACACAATAGATAGAAATATCATTATGTGTGAGCATGTTTTCATGTGGGAGGATCACTGCCCATTGATGATTAAACCCTAGAATAAAGAGTTTAATATGTATTCTAAATGGTTATATAAAATGCTTATGTGGGTTGGATTCCCCTACCTCCCACTTCATCAGTTGGGTGGATTCACTCCTTAAGTAAGTGGGTGAGGTGCTAGGAGATATTTTGATGGAAGATACAAAGTCTTCTGATATTCTTCATTCTACCTATGCTCACATTTTGGTGGATATTAATGCTTCTAAGGGATTTCCTATAGAGATTAAACTTATGCTTCCCAAGGGCTATTGGATCCAACCATTGGACTATGAAGGGATTCTATTTAGATGTAGAAGGTGCCTCAAACCAGAGCATGTGGTAGCTAAATGTGACCTAGAGAAAATAAAATCTAAGAAGCCTTCTTCATGGTGGAAAGGCGACTCTCCTCTGTTAACCCCAACTGATAATGCTATTAATGTATGTGAAAGAGTCATATCAGTTATTATGTTATCATTGATGTCGAGCCTTAGTTGGTTAGAAATTATGCTAATTCAATAGAGTTTCATATCATTTAATTGATGAAGAGGATTTGAAGAAAGTATGATGATGTAATTGTTTAAAAGTGTATGCTAATCAATGGCCACTTGAATGTGTTAGACTTTGACATTATAATTTTGGTTTGATTGTTTAACATGATTTGATTAATTATTGAGATCATGTATAAGAAAGATAATTTGGTCAATGAATTAAGAACCACAATATTAACTGAGCTACTACAATTGTCAATGAGCACTTGATGAAGAAATGAAGGTGTAGTGTCAACTGAGCAATTTCAGTGTTGACTGAGTTTAGTGTTGATCGAACAAGATGTAATGTTAACCAAGCATGGAAAGGAAAAATAATTTAAGAAAATATTTAATCTAAGACCAACATTTGATGAAAACAAGGATTATTCAAGAAGTTTCAAAGATAAGGATGAAGTTTACTATGAGATCTATGGCTAGAGGAATTTAAAGAAGATATGATCAAGGAGATTTAACAATTGGAAATAGAGTGCAAAGTTCAAGGTGGAAGTATATTTCTCGAGCTTCTAGATTTAATGAACATGAACTTGATGAAGATCTAACAATTTTGATTAAGTAGCAAAACCTGAAAGATTCTAAAGGAAAGAAAAATAATCTATTTAAAGGATGAACACAATGTTTATTATTGTTAATTGTTGCTAATTGTATTAATGTTGAACAAGTTGAAGAAGTAAGGAGGGCCAAGAAAGAAATGTATTGTGAAGATTAAGCAAAGGAAGTGCTAATTTAATGTGCGAAGTGTGTGAATCATCCATAAAGAGACCAAAAAGAGATTGTGCACAAAGATTGAACAAGCAAGACAGTGCTAAACCTAACAAATCATTTCATTGTTTCTCTCTAATCATTGTAGAAGAAAATTCTCTTCACCTGAATGGACTTAACAACATTTTGAAATCCTATATGGTGACATTCTATTGAATATTCTGTAAGTCCTTTAGAGCAAGCCATTCTTTAAAAGTTTTAAAGAATGAGTAAGGTGTAGATGCTATGCCCTTAATATTGGTGTATATAGGGTTATGAATAGTCAACTTGTGGCTATCTTAATCCTTAATTAAGTCATGTTATCATTATTATATTATTATTTAGGTAGGCAAGTTGGCCTAGGTGTTATGTAGGGTTATGTCTATTCAACCTAAGCATAATTAGGCATATATAGGAGGTTGTGAGTCTTATTTCAACATCATATTGTGAAGTGTGTTCTCATTGGAGATATTTGGAGGTTGCCCCCTCGAAGTGGCCTATTACTCTTAGTTATTCTCAAGTATTTATATAATATTTCATATTATTTCTTCTATTGTGAAAGTTATTTCATTACAAGTGGAATAAGAGCATGATCTTGGCACCATGGAGGCAAGATTTTTTCTCAACTGTGGGGTGATTTTGGCAAGAGCATAACTTTCAGAATTTAGCAATTTTTTCAAATAATTTTAAAGGGTTTTTGAAGCCCATATAAAAGAAGATGTAGTCCAAAATTTAGAGGAATTGGAACAAATTTGAGAGAATTAATATTTCTACACAATTTATTAAGATCTTCATATCTCTCACACCTTGCTGAATTGGAGTATAACTTGTATTGGGTTTTTAATGCATAGTAGAGGATCCTAAATTCAAAGCTTGGAGAAATTGAAAAACAAAAATAAGCAAGATATTGCAAAATTGGGAAAATTTTCTCTCAAGGCAACAAATTTGCTAAATTTTTGTGGGATTTTTTTTGAGTAAGGGTATCTTGGCCCTAGTAAGTTACAGTGAAAAATAAATAAATAAGAGAATTTACATTTCGTTTGTGTGATTTATTTCAAAAATATTGGTTTCCATCATGACAGGGCCTTCAACAAGAGGCAAAAAGAATGCTACCACACTGAGGAAATCCTCTAATCAAGATTGGGAAGCAACAAAGGACAGTAATCCCAATGAGGAACTTAGTAAGTTCAAGGAAGAGGTGAAGAGGGATATGTGTGACCTATGAGGAGATATATCAAATATACAAAGCATCTTAAGCACCTATATGAATGAAACAAGGAAGGAGCTCTCAAGAAATCAAGGTGAAACCTTCAAGTCGACTAATAATGACACAAATTTTATTAATCCTATGGGATCTAGAAATTCTTTTGAAAGGTGGATATGCAAAATTTGATGGAAAGGATCCTCTAATATGGATAAATCTAATGGAGAATTTTTTTGAAGTACATCAAATCCCATATGGACAAAAGGTCACGATGGTTTCCTTATATCTAGAACCAGATCAATTCATTTGGTATTGTTAGTTTTGTACTCATAGGAGGAAAAAGGGACTCACTGTATCATGGTCATTTTTTATGGAAGAACTCCAAGCACAATATAGCAATAGTGTGATAGAAAACTTCTTTAGCCAACTTGCTAAGCTTTAACAAACAATATTAGTTAATGATTATATTCAAAAATTAAAAAATCTATCCTTAAGAGTGGATACAATTACAAAGGACAACTTGAATGATTTATTCTTGGGTGGTATCAAGGATCACATTCAACATGAGGTACGCATGTTTTGTCCCAGCTCAGTAAATAAGTCTTTTAGATTGGCATGTAGGATAGAGGAGAAGTTCTTGATTCCTAGAAAGCAAGGGGCTAATGTGACAAGAGAAAAATGATATTCAACACCTTCTCTTCCTCAACCTACTAGGTTAATTGCACAACAAATTGAGGAGAAAAGAGAAAAAGGGTTGTGTTTCAATTGTGATAGAAAATATAGTCAAGGACATAAATATAGTGAAAAGAAATTGTTCTATATTGAAAGTCCCAAGTGAGGAAGAAGAGGATGAACCCATATCAAAGGAGGACAAGGAGTTAGGTGAGGAATCACATGATTCTCAATCAATCATTTCTTTTCATGCACTTTCAAGTTTCAGTGCACCACAAACTCTTAAGGTAGCGGGTTTCTTAAAGAAGCAGAAAGTAATAGTGTTGATCGACTCAGGTAGTACTCATAATTTCATCAACAAAAATTTAGCAACTCTTCTAAATTGTTTTATATATCTAGCCCCAGAATTTCAAGTTTTGATTGCAGATGGGGGCACAGTTAGTTACTCAGGGAAGTGTCATATCATCAAATTATCCATGGGTGCAACGGATATTGTTTTGGGAGTACAATGGCTTACTACATTGGGAACAATTGAGATGAACTTCCAAGAATTATTCATGCAATTTCAATCAAAAGGAAAGGTAGTAGAGCTAAGGGGATTGAAGGAAAAATCCCCATAGATGGTAAGCTCTCATCAAATGCAAAAGCTTCTTAAGAAAGGTGTAGATGGAATTGTGGCCCAACTATGTTCATTAGACGTGTCTCAATCTAATGCTCTTACTCATCCAAATTTACAAGCAATAATTGATCGTCACTCAGTGATTCTTAGAGCTATGCCTAAAGGACTTCCTCCTAAGAGGGATCATGACCATGCCATACAACTAGTTCCAGGGAGCCAACCACCAAACATCGGCCCTTATAGTTACCCACACATACAAAAAAGTGAGATAGAAAAAAATGTTCAAGAAATGCTAGAGGTAGGAATTATTAGGCATAGCCAAAGTGCTTACTCCTCACCTTTTGTGATGGTGCGTAAGAAGGATAGAGTACTCAACAAGTACACCATTAAAGATAAGTTTCCTATTTCAATCATTGATGATCTTCTAGATGAATGAAATGAAGCTATGTATTTCACCAAGTTAGATCTTAGATCGGGTTATCACCAAATTCGAATTAAAGAGGAAGATATTTGTAAGACAACATTTCAAACTCATGAGGGTCATTATGAATTATTGGTGTTGCCATTCGGTCTTACCAATGCACCATCTACATTCTAAAGTTTGATGAATTCCATTTTTAAGAAGTTCTTGAGAAAGTTAGTGTTAGTGTTTTTTTATGATATATTAATTTATAGCAAGACTTGGGAAGAACATTTGCAGCATGTAGATCAACCATTACAATTACTCGAAGATCATCAACTCTATGCTAAGCCATCCAAGTGTGCTTTTATTCTTAAAGAGGTGGAGTATTTGGGACACAGTTTCAAATAAAGGAGTAAAGGTGGACCCTAAAAAAATTAAGGCTATCATGGAATGGCCTATTCCAAAAACTATTAAGAAGTTGAGGGGTTTCTAGGGATTGACAGGATACTATAGAAGATTTGTGAAGAATTATTGTTGTATAGTAGCACCCCTTACCACTCTATTGAAGAAGGATTCTTTTCATCAGAATGAATCTACTAATGTATCATTTGAGCAATTGAAGAAGGCTATGTGTACAACTCTAGTGTTTTCCACTCTAGACTTCACCAAGGAATTCATTGTGGAATTTGATGCTTCTAGAAATGGGATAGGAGCAGTTCTCATGCAAGAAAGTTGACCAATTTATTCTGAGAGTTGTTAATTAAAAGGTAAAAATCAACTCAAACCTATTTACGAGAAGGAAATGCTAGCAATCCTTCATGTAGTTAAAAAATGGAGGCCTTATTTAATGGGTCAACACTTCAAGGTTAAGACAGATCATGATAGCCTAAAATATTTTTTGGAACAAATAATATCGTCAGAAGAGCAGCAAAAATGGGTCACTAAGATGTTGGGATATGACTTTGAAATTGTATACAAGAAAGGGAAGGAAAATATTGTGGAGGATGCACTTTTTAGGAAGGATGAAAAAGATGAAGCCTTATTGTGTGCCCTTTCAATATTACTAGAAAATTGGGTGGTAGAAACCAAAGAAGAGTGGAAAAATGATGTTGCAACAAGTAATCTCATCCAACAAATAAAAAGTGACCCTAGTAGTTCAGACAAGTTTTTTTTAAAGGGGGATGTTCTTTGGTATAAAGAGCGCTTGTATCTCTGCAAGCATTCTACTCTCAAATACAAGATTTTCAAAGAACTACATGAGTCCCAAATTGGTGGTCATTTAGGATTTTTGAAGACATACCATTGGGTCAAGCAAGATTTTTTTTGGGAAGGGCTAAAAGGTGACGTTAAAAAATTTGTGGCTGAATGTTTGGTTTGTCAAAGAAATAAAGGGGAAACAATTAAGACACCAAGTCTCTTGCAACCTTTATCTATTCCTAGCCAACGTTGGGAAGAGGTATCCATGGACTTCATCACAAGGATTCCCAAATCTAAAGGTCATACTGTCATCATGGTAGTAGTTGATCGCCTCACTAAATATGCACATTTCATTGCATTATCACATCCTTTCATAGCAAGCGTAGTGGCAAAAGTTTTCTTGGAGAATATCTAGAAGCTACATGGTACACCTAAGGTTATTGTTAGTGATTGTGATCCTATATTTACTAGTCACTTTTGGCAAGATTTATTCTCATATTTGGGTACTCCATTGGCTCATAGTTCTTCATACCATCCTCAATCATATGGGAAAATTGAGGTTGTTAATAAATGTTTGGAAGCATATCTACATTGTTTCACTTCAAAAAAACAACCTCAATGGATAGATTGGCTACCTCTTGCAGAATGGCGGTACAATACCTCTTTTCATAGCTCATAAAAAATGTCTCCAATTTTGGCACTTTATGGATATCATCCTCCTTCCATCACATCATCATTAAAGGTGTCACCAAGAATTCAGGCAACAGAGGATCACTTGCTTCATCAACAAAAGGTACTTTCAGGACTTAAGGAGAATTTAGCTATGGCACAAAATGAAATGAAACAACAAGCAGACCAACATTGTAGTGAAAGAAATTTTGAAGTTGGGGTCTGGGTCTTCTTGAGATTGCAACCTTATAAACAAATCTCAATGAAGCAACAAAAAAAGAATAATAAGTTGTCTCTAAGATATTATGGACCATACCAAATCATGCAAAAGATTCGTAGTGTTGCCTACAAGCTTGATTTGCCACCAACAACAAAGATACATCCAATTTTTTATGTTTCTTGTTTGAAGAATGTAACTAGGAAGAATATTCCTACTCAAACAGTACTACCAGAACTTGATGAAGAAGGAAGAATAATTTTGGAACCAAAGTGCATTCTTCAAACATGCACAAAGAAGTTGAGGAACAAGACCATGACTTAGTATCTCATCCAATGGAAGAACTTACTAGTTGAAGAGACCACATAGGAGGATGAGGAGTTCATTCAAAAGAATCCACACTTAGTTAGCATTGAGGACACTGCTTCTTTCAAGAGAGGGGGCATGCTACACCCTTAATATTGGTGTATATAGGGTTATGAATAGTCAACTTGTGGCTATCTTAATCCTTAATTAAGTCATGTTATCATTATTATATTATTATTTAGGTAGGTAGGTCAGCCTAGGTGTTATGTAGGGTTGTGTCTATTCAACCTAAGCATAATTAGGTATATAGGAGGTTGTGAGTCTTATTCCAACATCATATTGTGAAGTGTGTTTTCATTGGAGATATTTGGAAGTTGCCCCCTCGAAGTGGCCTATTACTCTCAGTTATTATCAAGTATTTTTACAATATTTCATATTATTTCTTCTAATGTGCAAGTTATTTCATTACAGTAAATGATCTTTGGTGAAAATTCTCTAGCAAGGTCCCATTAAAAATGTATGTAACCTTTAAAAAGGCCGGCTCCTAATAAAGCTCACTTCAGAAGAGTGAAATTTTTTGATTGCAAGGTCCCATTAAAAATGTATGTTGCAAGTTTATTGCATGTTTATTATTTATTGTTGCAACTCAGATTATGCATGAAGATTACTCTGATGCTCAATATATTAAGTTGACAGTTTGTTACAAAGTTTATATCAATTTATATTTTGATGTTAGATATAGTTACCGAGTTAATGATATGAAAGAGTAAAGTGTTTAAGTTGGTGAAAAAATATTTATAAGGCATGTAGAATAACTAGTTATAACTAATTCACCCCCCTCTTAGTTATCTAACATCCTCAACACTATATGGTTTTTAAGAGTTCATCTTAGGCGGTTGAGCCAAATATTCATATCACTGGGTTTGATGTGGGTTCTATGGGTTTTGGTCAAGTGGCTCCTAGGAGGGCCTGTTTTAATTCTTAGGATAAGTTTGATGGTGCAGCTCCTTTTGGTGATGGTGTTGATGTAGGGTTTGTGAGCTTTGGTCATGTAGCTCTAGGAGGAATTTTCTTACTTCTCCTCATAAGGGGGTTGATGGTGCAACCCATTCAATTTTGCGTATTCTTGATATGATTCCCATTAGGTATGTTGGTGTTTTTTATAAGGTCTCTGATGATTTTGTTGGATTTTTTTGTGTTTAACCAATTGATTAGTCCACTGGTGCAATCCTTGATATTGATACTTGTTCTAGGGGAGCATCGGGTTGTGGTTCTATTAGCTCTATACAACGTGTTGGCATCTCTAGGGGTGTTAGGAAATCTATATTGGGTTCAATGACTTGACAAGATGTGGTTGCTAAGGTGGAAAATGGATGGATCATGATTAAAGGAAATCATTTGATGAAGTCTTTGTCTTCCTTTGAAATGACCCATTGATCTCAAATGAAGGGAGCTAAAGGAAAATCATAATGTTCCCTTTGCTTGAGGTTGAGGGGCCTTGTTGTTCTTTCCCTCATGTGCAGTTTGAGTTTTAAATGCTTACTCTTTTAAAATTGTTGTTTGGTTGTGTTATTTTGGGGCTACCAAATTGTGTTTTCTTTGGTAGCGTCTTGCCTTTTTGGGGTTCTAGATCCCCTAAAAAATCTCCATATTTTATCTTAATAAGAAAAAAGGTCACAAATGAAAAGCTAAAAAGTAGATGGTTGATAGGTAAAAGAAAATAAAATTGTGATTAGTAAACAAGTGAATCAAGAAGCAATTCACATTCTAAGGAACCAAATGAGTACATGAGTAATTGATTCTCACACTAAAAATGGTTTAATTATAAAGCATGCTCATGTGAACCACACAACTAGTATGTTGCTATCACAACAAAAATCTTGTAATAATATAGAAAGGAATATTTACTATCTAGAGAATTGGAAGTAGATGGCTAGATATGTGACATTCAATTTTTTAAGTAAGCTTAAATGTGCATTGCTATTTATTTTTTTTGGCAAGATGTGTATAGTGTGTAACATATAAAATTAATACATGTGAAAATACAAAGGAGAAACCCCACATATGAGGGGAGAGTACAATCAAGAAGTGGAGTTTAGACCTTGGGTGGAGGAGTCAACCAAACCTCAACACACACTTTATCTACATAGTATACAAAGATGACTACACAAAAGAAAAGAAAACCAAATCCAAAGAACCAATAGCACAAAGATTGCAGTGTAGTGAGCTCCACTCAACCCTTGAGAGAACTAAACACAAATCTAAAAATAGTCAAAATCTCATGTGATGCCTCAATGCCAACAACATTAGATATACATGAGAGAGGAGACAACTAGATTTGAGAAACATGTCCACAAGTTATAGGAGCATTATTATACACCACATGGTTCACAAAAAAGTTGTTGATGGTAGTCCAATATGACATACACACCACTGTCAAAGCACCAAACTTGCCCTTAGAGAAGATGCAAGCCAAACAAGTTGTAAGAATTTGCCTAAGGCAATAATTCAATGCCAAGATCAAGAAGCTCAATAGATAGCACAAGAGAGACAAATGAGAATGGATATCAAATGATTGGATGAATACATCATAGAAGAGCCTTGTATATAAAGGCAAATAGAATGACTAGGAGTCAAAAAAGAGATAATCATCACAATTAAGGACATGTCCACTAAGGGTGGATTATCCTCCATTGTGCATGAATGTACGTGCAATAATGAGAGGATAAGAATACATAGGTGTATCTCATAAAGAGATATAGTAGACAACATGTGCTCAATTGGAGTGCAAACAATTGTATTGTCTACATGACAACTCATATGAATATGCAAACTCCTAGGTGTCTACATGACAACTAATATAAAAATGAATTATCCTAAGTAAATTTAAGTAAAGTGTAAACAGTAAATACTTATTTACACCAACACTCCCCTTAAGTGCAACTTAGGGGAATGCACTTAAGCTCACAAAAGCTAAATGAAAATGCATGATGGGTCTCGGCTACTAGGCCATGTTAGGTACCTATGTACAATATGGAATTGCAAAAAAATGCCATGCAATCTCTCATAAAGCAGAGAAAGAGGGAAAACCACATGGGAAAGACCCCCCTTAAAAAAGAGAGATAAGTACAATAAAATAAAATGAGAGAGAAGAAGACCTTATGTTAGGAAAAGATCCCTCCCATAAGAAAGAAGCGAGAAGTCAAGTGACTCCCCTTACTGAAATATCACGCACCCCCAAGAGATCTCACAAATGGATATACTTGACCTTAGTGAAGGGTTTGGTGAAGATGTCTGCAACCTGCTCTATTGTAGAACAATACCTCAACTCAATGACCTGCTCATGTATTAGCTCTATGATGTAGTGCATATGAACTTCAATGCGTTTGGTTCGTTGATGTTGAACTGGATGTTTTGAGATCTCAATAGCACTTTGGTTATCACAATAAATGACTGTAGACTATGGAAAGTTGAACCCAAACTCCTTTAGGATATGTCGTAGCCATATAGCCTATGTAGCTACAGTAACAACCCCTCGATACTCAACATTAGCCAAAGAAAGAGCAATAGTATCTTACTTCTTACTCTGCCAAAAAATGGGGCCAAAACTAAGATGAAACATTTAACTTGAAGTAGACTTGTCGGAATCAAGATCTCTTGCATAATCTGAGTCTGTGTTTCCAACCAACTGAAGTCCAGTACTTGTTGCATAGTGTATCCCATGTGTATGTGTACCCTGTATGTAGTGCAAGATGCGTTTGGCAGTCTTCCAATGAAGCTCATGTGGCTCTTGCATGAAGCAAGAAATCATGCCAACTATAAAAGCTATGTCAGGGTGTGTATGTGTCAAGTAAATAAGACTCCCAACCAATTGTTTGTACAATGTAGCATTAACAAGTGGAGTGGAACACTTTGCCTCTAAGTTAACACCTGAAAGAAAGGGAGTAGGTGCAGGCTTACAATCGCTCATGCGAAAGCGAGAAAGTAAATCAAGAGCATACTTGGGTTGAGAAAGTGTGATCCCAGCTGAAGACTATGTGATCTCAATACCAAAGAAATAATGAAGTAAACCCAAGTCTATCATAGCAAATCTATAGAAGTCTTGACACTGGCAATGATGGATGAAGTACTTCCTGTAATGATCAAGTCATCTACATAAAGTATGAGTATCAAGTGTGAGTCATACCTCCGAAGAATGTAGACATTTGAATCTGAATGACACTTGGTGAATCCTATTGAGAGTGGGAAGGAATCCATCTTGGCATACCAAGCCCTAGCAACCTACTTAAGGCCATAGATAGATAGATCTCTTCATGAAGATCCCCATTGAGGAAAGCACTCTTCACATCCATCTGATGTACAATCCAACCATGAGTTGCAGCAATAACTAGTGTCAAACAAATGAAATTCATCTTAGCTATCAGTGCAAAGGTCTTAGTATAGTTAGTACCAGGAACCTATGAGAAACCTTTGGTAAAAAGTATAGCCTTATACTTATCCACACCTCCATCTGCTACAAACTTGGTCTAATAGATCCACTTACACCTAACCAACTTTCTTCCCTTAGGAAGAGGAACTAAGTCCCAAGTGTTGTTTTTCATTAAAGAGTTATATTTTTCCTCCATGGCCTTGTCTCATTCAGAAACCCTTGATGCTTCCTTAAATGACTATGGATTAGAAGCAATGGAAATATATGCATGTGGAAATGATTTGTGTTGTGCCCTTGTCCTCCTAGTATCTGAAGGATTCCTCACCAATGAACTTGTTGAATCAAGTGTTTGTTGTGCCCAATGAGGTCTAGTGGAAGAAGAAGACGAAATATCCTCAACTATTTGTGGACCCTGCGAAGTTGGTGTCCTATGAGTCAAATTTGAAGGAATATCATCTTCTGAGTCACTATCATCACTTTCCATGAAGGAGGAAGAAGGAGTTGAAGGAGCCAAACTTAGACAAGTTTTTTCAAAGTGAACACTCCTCTCAAAGAAAATTTCATGTCTCTAAATCCACGAGTTTGTATGCCTTAAGGTGGTCAGGTTATCCAACAAATATACACGGTTTACTTTGAGGTTCCAATGCCTTCTATTTTTGTGGAGGTATCCTTGCCCATGTTGGACAACCAAAAACTTTAAAGTGTTTTACACTTGGTTTTCTTCCACACCAAGCCTCAAAAGGTGTAATTCAATCCAATGCCTCATGGGGACTTTTGTTTTGGATGTAATTGGCACAACACATATCTTCTACCCAAAAAACTTGATCTAGAGGCTTATGTTATAGCATACAAGTGCTCATCTCCTTAAGGGTTCTATTCTTCCTTTTAGCAACACCATTTTGTTGTGGAGTGTATGCAATTGAATGCTGAAGATCAATAGCCTCATGAGCACAAAGTCTATAAGTCTTGAGTTCACATACTCCCTTCCATTATCTATTCGAAGAATCTTGATGGCTTTCCTTGATTGCTTCTCAACTTGAGCTTTATCAAACACTTCACTCTTATGAGCAAGAAAGAAGACCCAAGTGTAGCGTGAAAAGTCATCAATGAAGGTGAGAACATAATGAGCCTTTCCAAATGATAGCACTGGAAATGGGCTAGCTACATCACTATGAACCAATTCAAGTACAATAGTATCTCTCCAAGACTTCCTCTTGTCAAACTTCTCTTTGGGATGCTTGCCTGCTTCACAACCTGTACATACACCCTCTGAATACTTGATTTGAGGTAGACCTATGACCATATCCTTGTTGCTAAGTTATCGAAGGTAGCAGTAATTGAGATGTCCAAACCTCTCATGCCATAGTTTACTTTGTGAATTTGAGTGGGTCAACAAGGCAAGGGAAGTGGACTTAGGCACAAAATGATAAAAAGAATAAAGGTCTTGTATCATGATTAGCCTTTCCAATTGCCACCATAGAATCATCCTTTAGATTTTTTACCATAACTGAATTAGGAAGGAACTCCACTTTGTTGCCACATCCATGGTGAGTTATTCGGTAGATTGAAAGGAGGTTGGTGCTAAGGTTGGGAACATGAAGAACATCCTTGAAAACTCCATTATCCAACTCAACATTCTCTTTTCCTTCAACTTCCACTTGTGTGTCATTTCCCACATAGATGTAAGGTACATGTGATGATTTCAAAGAGAAAAAATGCTACCTTGAAGCACCCATATGATGTGTAGCTCCTGAATCAAGAACCCATTCCTCAAAATTATTTGTACTTGCTACCAAAGCGTGTCCCTTACCTTTTGAAGTGGATGAAGATCCCTTATCCTTATAGGCATTTGACACATCAATTTTGTGTTTCCTCATAATGTTTAGCAACTCATCAATTCGCTTATCTTACACTCATGTTCATCATGACCATTCTTCTTACAATAGGCACAAGTTTTCTTCTCCCTTTTGTTGAAGTTGTTCCCCTTATTATTGTTGGAAAAAAACTTGCCTTGTTGTGAGGAAGATTGTTGTGTGTCATCTTGTGGCTTAGCCTTCCACTGCTTTTGCTTCTTGTTGGAATTTTTACCACCTTGATTCCCCTTATTAGCCACCAAGGCTTTGGACTTGGAAAATTGGAGAATTCCCATACTGACTAACTTTTCATGTTTTAAGACCAACATTCCTAAAAATGACTTGAATGAAGGCTTAGTGAAGGTACTTCTCATTGTTAACTTGTGGGTATTATAACTTGAAACAAAAGCCGCATATTCAGGAGGAAGATGAGTCATCACATGTTTGATCAACTTTCCATCCTTCATGGGTTCACCACAATCCTTAAGTTGTGCCCTATACATGTCTACTTGGTAAGATAATCTTTGATGGCGTCAAAATTCCTAGGATCCAATTTGAGAAGATTGTCCTCAATGGTGTAGGCTATATCTTCATCTACTATCCCATACAATGCTTCAAGTTTATTCCAAACTTCTATTGGATTGGTAATGTTCCTGATGTGATATTTGATAGGATCTAAGATATTCTTTAGCAAGGTTGCTGAGGCCATCTCTTGTTTTCATTCCCACTGTTCTTTACGAGACTCATTAGCATCATCATTAGGTTTCTTTGCTACATTAGTTACAAATGTAGTAAACCTTTTTCAACTAATGGTTCCTTTATCTTTTCTTTCCAAGTAGCATAATTATATGGTGTTAATTTAGAAAAAGAACCCATAATGCAAAAGAAAGAGCACAATATCAAGGAGATAGAAGAACACAAGACACACACCCCCTTTCACTCAATCAAATAACCCCCACCCCCCATAAAAAAAGATTTGGCACTTGATATTTAGTGCGGATACAATAGCCACTTGCTAATTTTGGGCCGAAGTGGAATTTTGATTTTTGATATTTACAACTGAAAATATGAAGCTATATATGACTCAACAAGATAAGATACAAGAACTCTCAAGGATCTAATTAATTACAAGTGCCAAAATAGGCTAAAAATGACTAAATGTTGAAAGTACCATGTCTACTTAGAATTACTCCAAATTGATACCAAACTTGGAAAGTAGACAAAAAATTATGCTCTTTCAAAAAAAAATAGCACCTGAATATGTGTTCATATGAGCCCGAATGAAGCCTTGGAAGTTGTAAAAATCAAGATTGGCAATTTTCAGAAAAAAAATTAGGAACAAAGATCACAAACAACCTGCACCAATGTGTAGATCACAAAATTGTACCCCCCCCAAAAAAAAAGCTCGAAAAAAAGAGTCTGTATGAGGGAGATATTGTTGTTTGAAAATCACCTCTGTAATTATTTTACCTGAATCGTTGTCGCTGCACCTCCAAAAATCAAATGACTTTAGATTTCACCTCAAATGTCCAATTTGATGAAACAAAAGTTGATTTGGGAGTTTTTTTGACCTTCTGAATGTGATAACAACATCTGATTTGCACCAACAAGCTCCAATCTTGACTTGCAAAAAAAATCTCTCCAATGGCTATGCAATGAAGCTCCTACAAGCTCTGATACCATGTAAGAATTTGCCTAAGGCAATAATTCAACACCAAGATCAAAAAGCTCAATAGATAGCACAAGAGAGACAAATGAGAATCAAATGAGAATGGATATCAGATGATTGGATGAATACATCATAGAGGAGCCTTGTATATAAAGGCATCTAGAATGACTAGGAGTCAGCAAAGAGATAATCATCACAACTAAGCACATGTCCACCAAGAGAGGCTTATCCTTCATTGTGCATGAATATATGTGCAACAATGAGAGGATAAGAATACACGTGTATCTCATAAAGAGATTTAGTAGACAACATGTGCTCAATTGGAGTGCAAACAACTATGTTGTCTACATGACAACTCATATGAGTATGCAAACTCTTAGGTCTCTACAGGACAACTAATATAAAAATGCATTATCCTAAGTAAACTTAAGTGAAGTGTAAATAGTAAATACTTATTTACACCAACACAAGTTAGTAAAGTTGTAGATTACAAATTAGAGAAAACCCTCATTAACGCACAAAGAAAGCCAAAACCATGAACATCACTAAACACTTGCTTAGACAACATATATTATGTTGACAAACACTAACTAGTAGAGGACAACAAAGTGGATTTACTACCAACTACAAAGATAAAGTGATCAATGGGAAAGTACAAGCCCACTAGCTTGAAACAAAGGAAAGAAAGAAATGAGCTCCAACCATCCAACAAACCATTAACCCACAAATTTAAACATTTACAAGTACCCACCACACACTGGCAAATATACCAATTGAAAATAACAAGTACTAAAATGGTTTCCAATCACAAGAACCAACAAACAACAAGGAACATGAAGTTTGTATACATATCCCAAGAAAATAGAGGAAGAGGACCCCTAGCTACAAATGAGTCAAGACGGTGTGTCAAAAAGAAAAGACTTACGAAGAAGTGGATCCTCCATAGCTTCCCTAGCCCATGAGACTAATTCTTGTAAATCAAGTGTACAACCTTTGTTAATCAGAGTATCTGACACACCATTGACTTCCCTATAGCAATGTCGGATCTAGTAATGCTAAAAAAGGAGAAGTAGCCAAACTTCTTTATTTTCCAACTGGGGGACTTGAATTTCTTGATAGAAACCATGATATTCTTGGAATCTCCTTTAGTGACCAAATTTGATACCTTGTAAGAAGCATCGAGCTTGACTCCCACGAGGAGAGCCCTTGCCTCTACAATGTTGTGTGTCCCCTAGGATCTTAGCAACTAAAGTTGTCATTATGACACCTTTGAAGTTTCTCATAACAACACTAATGCCTGAGATGCCTAGGTTGCCTCTAGAGTCCCCATCAAAAGTTCATCTTAATGAAATTAAGAGGTGAGGGTTTCCACTTGATATCCTTTCTATTACTTATCCTCAATTTGTTCAATAGGAGATTTTCTTTGAAAGGAAGCAAGATGTGATCCCATTCAACCGAAATGTGAGTTTTATGGAATAAAACACAAATCTGCACTTTTAGTCTTCATATAAGTAGTGACAAATTTAGAAATAGATGCTTCAATTTTTTTATAACGGCTCCAAGGGAGCTAACCTAATTGCATTTCTATGTATGTTTGAACTAAAAAAGTATTTAAGTACTACATTAAGATGTGAAAATTGAAGCAAATTATGTTGATATTAAGCCATAGATGTATTGAACTACATGTGAAGTTTTACTAACTTCCTTCAAATCCATGTACAATACGTGATGAAAGGTTGCTTGCACTCCTCCATAGAGAGGACAAATGGTATGAGCAAATGACTTCCATAACTTTACCATTTACATAAATATATTTAATAATATGAAAAAGACATGCTACATCTTGGAAAGAAATGAAGATTTTAGGTTTTGCATAGAAACTACATTTACATGCATACTCCATACTCCACATGCAATGCATTGTACAAACAAGTACAACTCATAATTTGTAATCCACATTCCTCATTTTTTAACAATAATTCAGTTTTCTAGTATTATTATTTACAATTAGACAATATAGCATTAACAAGTATAAATATCTTTACACATTTATCTAAAAAACTACTAAAAGATTTCAATTCAAAACTTTCTACTTGAAAAATTATTTGATACTAATTCAAAAAAAATTATTAATAGATTCAATACATTAATTAATTTGTCTACATTTAAAGTCTTTTGTCTTACTAATTTATAAATACTATACTTGTTATTTTTATTGTTACATTCAAATGATAATAAAAATTAAGATAAAAGAGAGAATTTTTATTTACTCATTCCATTACTCCATCCCTTCTGCCATTAATTACCAATTGTACACCAAATGCTTGTTTATAAAGGTATATGGAAGTGTCCCTTACAATAGAATTAAAGCATATTAACCATCCCACAAGTTGGAACCATAATTAGGGCTATAGAAGCATGATGTGACAACTCTTACTAATACGGTCGTGGCAATATATCATATCATGGAGCAAATATTTTATCAAAGATTTATTCCATTGTAACAGCGCCTAGTTTGTAATAAAAGACTGCAGAAGTTATTGTGTAGATTTTCAGTGTCAAACTCAAGCATATGTTTAGGTTCAACAACTTAACAAAATTAATGGAAAAGGTAGTGCAGATAGTGCAAACTCTAATGGAAGCCACATATCATACTTGTGAGATTTAAGACAAACGATAAACGTTCTGTCCAGATAATATTTTTTTGTATGGAATTTTCCTCCAGCTTGACCATCTTAATCTCATTTTATCTCTCTGCTCTAGCTAGCATTTTAATTTTATGTTTTGAACCTTTTGTAACAAGGTGCGTATAGAACGGTAAGGATATATAGAATCAGATGTAATCTATCTATACAAAATGGGGTTCAAATACAAACTTGATACAATTTTTGTACAAGGATTCTAGAAGCCTCCCAGATCACAACCAATATAATTTTGTGAGATTGATATCATGATAAATTTATTCCTACTACACGACATCAGAAATTTCATAATTCAACTGTAACGAAGACAATCTTCAGAATGATATGGACATATTTTGTATGCACAATAAATTGCTATTGGAAACTAAAAATTTTTAACCATGGTCATGCTTATTAACTATAGCCCTATGGATATGAAGATTATGTGATTGTTAACAAATCTCGTGGCCCTAATTTTAGCAGTTCCCTTTTCTGGGATTTCCAACGTAAACACTTCCTCAAGAATCATTACAAGTTCAACAGTACCTAGGCTGTCTAATCTCAAAGTTCTAAAGGAAATTTGATGGCCTCAATTTTATCAGTTCCCTTTTCAGGGTTTTCAAAGGCAGGCACTTCCTCAAGAATCATTACAAGTTCAACAGCACCTAAGCTGTCTGATCTCAGACTCTCTTAAAAGTTACAGAGTGAATAACCTGCCAAGGTTACAATTGCAATGTCTTAAATTAGACGCATAGGATCATCCAAATATTTTGGACTTATCTGCTTCAAGGTATTATAGCTACAAAGTATTTCAAAAAATAATTACTGAAATGGTTTATAAAAAACTCATGACATGCTGAAAAGAAGAAATTTCATTTGAGCCCAACGTGTGAACTCCATTTCAACAAAATCAATGGTCCTTATCAAAAGGTTCCTATCATGGCATCAATCCTTTTTGGAACTCATATCCCCTTGAAGGGCGCTGCTTGAACCACGCACTGCAATCAAATGTTATTAAAAATATGATAAGTGGAAATGAAAGTACAGCAATTAAATAAGGATAGCATTAAATACAAAACATAAAAATCTTTGGCTGGAAATACTATGATAATTAATGCGTAGAAAGCTTATAAATTGCAATTAAATAAATATTGCTTATCCAACTACTTGATAATGGGCTTAGAAGAAATACACTGAAATTTCCCAAAAGAAAATCCACACCTAACAGGAGACGGGCATAATGGAAAACCTTTTAACATTTACAGCCCAAAAGAGATGAACACAAATAAATTATATTATTAGATTCCTTGCATTTGGGTGCCATTCCCTGTGATTTTTGTGACTGGTGTGTCTTGAAACAATTGAGATTCTTGCTCGTGACTGTAAATCAGGGTTTCTTCCCTAATGACGCCAGAAAAATGTACTCACAACAGTAACACATCATGGAATTAGTTGCAACTGGAAAATGTACATGCAATGAGTTTAATCCTTACTGCATTCAAAAAGCGTTGAAAAATGGGATGCATTCTTTATGTTTCACATACTCTTGAATAGATAGGAAAAATAGTTCTATTTCATCTGACACTTTTAACACAGCTTTGGATGCTCTGTTATTTTATTGAAATTATTAAACAGATCGATTTTTGATAAAAGCACTTGCTTTCCATCTACACCTCCCCACAAACATTTTTCCCTGTAATTATAAGTATTCATCCTTCCGAGTTTCTCTAGCAAACTTCATTGTGATGTTGATTATTCGTCAACAAAGTTTGTCTGCTTCAAATGATAGCTACAAACAGGATTATCAACAGGTTGTCTTGACTCTTAACCAACAATCATTTGGTGACATCTATGCAGCCAAAAATATGCACCCAATTCGACCCTTTTGTAGTTTATTTATTAATTTAAAAGTCAAAGAACAGTTATATGCACCTGGTTCGACCCTTTTTGTAATTTATTAATTCATTTAAAAGTCACAGAACCACTGTTCTGCGACTTTTAAATGAATTAATAAATTACAAAAACAGTTGAATCGGGTGCATATTTTCAGCTATTCATTTCTCCTACTAACAGCATTTCCATTTTCAGAGTGAGGGCATTGATTTTGTGATAGGCCCTTCCTATTCTAGCAAAGCATTTACTAAGAACTACTGTGCAACAAAAGAATTATTCTCTGAATTCTCAGTATGTTGTTCACCATATATGATTTCTTATTCTAATTATACTTTTGTAAAGCAACTGATAGTTCGTTTGTAACAATTTACAGAAAAAAACAATTCTGGCATTATAGCCAAAGAATTGAATGCAGCTCTTCATCTAGTTATGTAGGAATCAATTTTCCCACCTATGGGGATGCTAGCAATCTCACCACATGCCTCTCAATATACTGAAGATTTGAACACAATTAACATAGAATTTCTTTCTATTGCATTAAAACTTTAAATTAAATTAGTTACGGCATTCATCAAGTAAAAAGAACAGGCTACAAAACATATTAATGGAGCTTTCCAACCTGGAAAAATTAAATGAAATTGAAAAATTAATATAATAAACTATGAAGTCAAACACATTAAAGAGGAATTATTTTAACAGACCACATGGAGACATGTCTTCCTAATAATGTTTGGAAGCATGAAAAGAGAATATAAACCCATAAGCCCAGCTTTTTGTGACAGAACATCAACCACCTACCCTCTATACAGTCAGCATTTGAAGTCCGCAGCACATACTTTCTTCAACATCCAACTGATCATAGTAGCATATAATAGCATTAACTGACAAGCACAACTTTTGTACCACAACCAACTGCCTTACAAACCTTGCTCAAACTTCTGGCAAAAGTACGTCTAGATTGCTTCCTGCTTCTATATGATCTCTATGTCCTGTTTCCATGAAACCTTTACTTCTCGTGATATGAACTCTGCAGTGTGCTATCATTAAATCACTTTTTCTTTCTCTCATACAATCATTTACCATTGTTTTTGTACAATCATAATTAATTGTTGTCACTCTTTCTTGCAGTTGTAAAACCTACCCTCTATGCAGTCAGCATTTGAAGTTCATACCCATCCTTTCTTCAACATCCAACAGCCCATAGTACCATATGATGGCATCAACTGACAAGCACAATTTTTCGTACCATACAACTTACTGCCTTACATACCTTGCTCAAATCTCCAGCAACAGTATACTGACATCACCATATGCCAATATTGCTTCCTGCTTTCATACAATCTCTATTTCCTATTTCCATAATACCTTTGCTTCTTACTGTGATATGGCTTCTGCGGCTTGCTATCATAATCATTGTTGTTATACAGCTGTCAATAATTATTGTCATGCAATAATTAATATATATTCTCATGTGGCCACTTTTTCTTGCAGTTGTACGAACCTTTCCTTGAAGTTGTAATTGGTTCTTTCCTCCTTGTTCATAGGTGATCTTCCCCACTGGCAGTCATATGGTCTTCCCTTTCAACCTTACTATTGTAGTGAAGTCTCCCCTTCAAAACGCCATATGAGTACTCCTAACTGTTGTCATACAACTACGTATCATTCACTTAGCACTTGTAGTATTCACAGCAACTACTACAGTAGAACCATCGACAGTTCATTTCATGCTCTTAGTCTTGTCAATCCTCTATTTTGTCTACTTAATTGCATTCTGAAAAATTGTAAGAAGCTGAATACAGTAGTCCTTTGGAGGCACTTGCCTACACCGAAAAAACAGATTGGATGCTCTAGTTTGTTGGGAGAGTATATTATCTTTTTTTGGAATTTTTCTGTTGGTAGAATTTAACTCTTGTCCTAAGGAGAGGGCATCAGGAAATAATTAGACGCCAATCTAACAGAGCAAAAAAATCAATGCAATATACAACCTTTTTCCTAGGTTTTTTTGCAAAGTTCAAATTTTAATGAGACAAAGCCATGTTCCTCAAGCTTTAAAAAGCAGGACTTTGGTGAGTATTTTGGAGTTGTGTATTTTAGTAGTGATGGCTAGAAAAATAAATCTACAAGTTACAGGTTTTCCACCCTCAACTGTATGTCTTCAATGCGGAAGACAGCTATATGTAAAAGCGTTTTCAAAGTATGGCACTGCTCAAGATGACTCTAGAGAAAAACCACAGCTACATTTCTAATGATGATTCAAACATCTTTGCAGTTGAGCAGAGCTGGTTCAAAAATGCCTGCACAAAAGAGTACTAAAAAAATAAATGGGCAACACCAAACAAAATTCTAAAATCAAAGCCATGCCCACACCTGAAACTCCCAATTGGTAGAATCTGACTACCACAGAATCCAGAGTGTGATGAAGCAACAACCTTGAGGACCATGAATTGAAGGCATACATAGAGAACATTAGTGTTGTTCTCCAAATGCTCTACTTCAACAACTATGATTTTGAGCCGTAACTTCATTGTATGGCATCCACCTGCAACAAAGAAAGCCAAGCATCTTTTGTGTACTAGATTAGGGGGTGTGCATCGTGTACAGGCCAGCTGAGTCTACTAAGCTCTTCATACCCTCTTCCAGACTCTCAATTCAGACACCAACAAAATAACCTTCTGCAGCTTTCGATTTTGACCACTGTATTTGTTTGGGCTAATCTTGTCTTAGAAAAATGATTTTTATTTCATCTTTCTGCGATAGGTTGAATATGGAATTTGTTAAAATACATTTGGAATAGCTTAACCTAAAAACATGAAATTGAAAATGATAAGAAATTAATTTTACCTTGCTTTTATATTAATGAAAATTCTAATGTAGTATTTACTATTTTGTGAATGATTTATAATTTTATTAATATATATGGCCTCCAATAATAACCATTTTCTGAAAGGTGGAGAACCTGGAGTTCAAATGAACAGAAGATGATCTCTCATGTCGAAGAGTTATGTTAGCTTTTGACTACATAAATATATCTCCAAGTCAAATTTTAGGAATTTTCAAGTTGATTTGAATGGTACCAACAAGCTCAAATTCGCCATGTAAATTGTTGGTGTGGAAAGTGGTATTTGAGTGCTGTCTAGATGCCACCTAATTAAATAGACCATCATGGCATTATTTGGCAGGTTTCAGGTTTGCATGCTTTTAAATAAGGGATATTTAATTCAAAGTTAGGAAATTTGAAAAAAAAAATACATCAGAATTATATAAATTAGGAAATATTTAACATTCACAATCATATGTTTATATTAGGTGTTACGTGCCCAACTAGCTCATAAAATGAGGAAGAGAGACCTTGGAAAGGGCTTCTATTATGGATACATGGATATGAAGAGAATAATGCAAGGAAAGCAATCTGGAATTTGAGAACCAAAAGGGATCCTTTAACATATCATCAGCCATCAAGAACCCACAGATTTGCCATTGTCAAGTTGGTAAGATCTTACTCATTTGCAATGTGATTTCAAAATGCTATAAGAGAGGATTTGAAGAGTTCTTGACAACAAACAATTAACTTCAGAATAAAAAATTTAGGGGTGAAAAAAGCTTACTTCCAATTTTTGTGTAAATTATGGAATGTCTTGTTTGAATGCATCAAAATTGTTTCTTAACCTCAATTTATGTATGCATGCAAATAGGGAAATTCATATGGTAAAGACGAGAATTCTCAAGGAAATTGAAGCTTTTTTGTTACTTAAGAATCTAAGATTGAAAGATCTGTCACCTACTTGACAGAAATTCAAATAGGTAGAATATTCAGAATTTCATTGAAGCAAATATTTAGCAACTGGGACTGATTTCTTGAGTACGACTATCAGATATTTGTGGCTGCATGCAGATGACTTTTTGGATGTCCCACATCTTCCTTCAGCTTGTATAAATCTTTCCCAGGCCCTGTGATGATATCCCAAGTACTGCTGTCAAATTCCAAGGACCACAATTCAACAGCTAGAGGCTGCATTTCAATTCCAGAAAATGTGCTAAAAATCCAAGCCCTGCTTCCAATATAGTAACAGCGATTAAACTTCATTATCAGATTCTGCCAAGAAGAGAGGGTTTGTGTCCCATTCTAGTAGAGTTCAGGGTATCTGCCTAGATTTCTTCCCTCACCAGTTTGAAGGCAAAAGAGAAAATATCATCCAGATTTTTTTTTAAACAATTCCATTGGTATCTTATAGATCATACAAAAAGGCATCAAACAAAACCTTATATTACTGGGCTTGTGCAATTTTTACCGATAATTAATATTTGCTTCACATTAAATATACCACCTCAAGTTATCGGCAAGGGATGATAAGTGGCCCCCTTTCAAACGATGGCAATGAATAATTAGATTCTTATTAGCAAAAACTATAGATTTTCGTACATAGACACCATTATTAATTTTGTCCCCTTGATTAGGTTTAGCCTATGGAGAATAATCAATTAATAGGATAACATTATTATTTATTTGCTTATTAGCTAACCAAGAGGGGAAAATAAAGTCCTCCCTTCCCAAGATTGTAGGTCCTCTAGCAATGGAAAATTAGGATGTTGTAGAATCTCTTCACCTTCACACATTTCATCCTCAACCAGTAAGTCCCTCCATTATATCAAATATTCCCAGACCATCTTGTTTCTCAACTTCCCATCCCCAGTGAGCAATACCTTCAAGAACTACTACCAAATTTCCTTCCTCATCTAGTGGGGATAGCTCTAGAGATACAAATGTGTGCTGGCCTAACACCTTGAGACATGAAACATGAAACACATTATGTATTTTCTGCCTTTTGGTAACTCCAGCTCAAACACGTCTCCAACTGTCCTTGATATCCTATAAGGCCCATAGAAATGAGGTTTTTGTTTTTGTCGAACTGCTCTTCTTCAGTGCAGATTGTTTGTATGGTTGTAGACACAAGAAAACCAAGTTCTTGGCCTCAAATGATCGCTCAATTCTATACCTATTCGCATACATGTTCGATTGATTGTAAGCATGTTGAATGTTGTCTTTCAATGTCCTAAGGATATCCTGATAATTTTGTATTGCTTTTTTCACCTGAGGAGCCTTGCTATCATCAAAAGCCAAATCTACAAATGATAAAGCATCATATCCATACAAGGCCCTATAGGGGGACATGCCAATCAACATATGAAAGACGATATTGTATCAATACTCGACCAAATGAAGCCATCCAATCCAAGCACATTGCTGGCCTTAAACATAATTTGGCCATCACTGACTATGGTTCTATAAAGCCTGTGCAACTTGAACACCTCTCTAAAAAGTAGATCCGCAACCTGAGGTGCTGAAAAATATGTAGCAATGGCAAAGAAATGTGCATACTTTCTTAACATGTCCACAACTCCATAGATGCAATATTTTCTCTAAACCCTGAGATGAAATCCATGGACGTTCCTTCCCCATTTTGTCCAAGTACAAGCAATGGCTGATGAAGGCCTACGGGATAGGTATGTTTTCACTTGTTTTGCTAACAAGTCAAACATTCTCTAACATGTTGCAAGTTTGCGACATCGTCCATAAGACCCTCCAAGAGACTCATGCACTTGACAATATGTTTCAAAGAAACTTGGATGTCTTGCTAGAGGGTTATCATCTGATGCCTCATAATCTTGTCCTTCAATTAGATCCTGGTACAAGATAAATATAGTCATTATAATAAATCACATCATCTCTTACACAATATACATCATCTTGCATGCATTCATTAATCAAATCAAAGGAAAAAATGTCTTTGGTATACTCAGCCAATGATTGAGATTTCCAATAAGCTGAAATATTAGTTAGAGAGAAGAGGGTGGGCTTCCTAGAAAGAGCATCAACAACAATGCTATTTTTTCCCTTGATAAATTCCACATCAAAATCATACACTTGAATCTTGCTTACCCATTTTTGTTGTTCATTGAGATATTTCTATTCCAAGAAATACTCAAGACTGTTGTGATCAGTTCTGACAACAATTTTGCACCCACTATATGGTGTTTGAACTTAGCTAGCACATGCATAATAGCTAGCATCTCCTTAATCATAAGTGGAGTACAATCTCTCTAGATCCCTAAGTTTGTTCTTGAATGCAATAGAGTGCCTATTCAGCATCAAACTACTCCAATCCCTTGACCCAATGCATCACACTCAACAACAAATGGTTATATGAAGTTAGGTAGTGCCAACACTAGGCATGTGCGCATGACCTCCTTGAGCTTATCAAATGTCACTTGTGCCTCATCACAGCAATGGAATGCTCCCTTTTTTGTGAGATATGTCAAGGGTGATGCCAATTGTGAAAAGCCTCGCACAAATCTCTTGTAGTAACAAAGACCCAAAAAAACTCTAAACTCTTATATGTTCTTGAGGGGGCAGCCAAACTAAAATTGCTTGTATTCACTCCTATTGTACCTTAACACCATCAACTCCAATCACATGTACCAGATAAAGAATCTTTAACATTTTGAACTCGCATTTGAAAGCCTTCACAAACAATGATTATGCTTCCATGATACTCAAAACTACATCCAAATGTTGCAAATAGTTATTCCATCTCTTGTTGTATATCAATATATCACCAAATTAAACTAAAACATATATCTCTGGACTCGAACTCGGGGAGTCCCGATGCCAGGACTCTTGCCGGCGGGTGAGATGGAAAAGACCAAAAAAACATAAAAATGCTTTGTTTAATAGGACTTTTTTGGTTTGTATAACATGTTATTGACCTAAAAAGGTCATTCCACCATTTGCTTGTGCTCACAAGAGAGAGGAAAGAATTAGAGAAGAATATTGGAATTTTGAGAGAAAAATCAACAAACCGGTTTGCTCTCCCGTATTGATTGCTAATGGTTTGTGCATCTTTCTAGCTTGCATTAAAGCATTGAGAGGAGCTTAAGGGAGCATTTGGAGGAGGTTTCTACAAACTTGTATTTCCATTGCTTGTGCAAATTTGAAGAGGTAAGCTACAAGTTGTTGCATTTCTTTGTGTTATTTTATACTATGTTTTAAACTTTTACATTTGTGTTTTTTTAGTATTTTTACTTCTCATTTTGTTTAAATTTGTTTGGTCTCTACTCTCTACTACTAGTCTACTATTTTTTTACTTCTCATTTTGTTTACATTCATATTGCGGCAGGCTGGCAGCGAACAGTAACTCATTGAAATTTGATATAATGTCTCAACAACAAGGTGAGGGAAGTGGAAATAGGCCTCCATTTAACCCTAATGCAGACCCAAGTGCAATAGCAAGGGATAGGGCTTGGAAACATGCCATCCCGGGGCACAAAAAGGAAGTTGTTACATGTTGGCATTGTGGTGCGGTATATAATAGGGGAGGAATAAATAGATTGAAGTATCACCTAGCACATATACCTAGACGTGATGCTAAAAAATGCAAAAATGTACCCCAAGATGTTATGTGAGTCATGCAAACTCTTCTAGAGGAAAAAATGGAGCAAAAAGAATTGAAAAAGAAGCAACATGAAGAAATGGCACAACTAGCCGGAGCCTAATAGGTGTCTTCTAGTTTTCGCTCTCCATTATTCCCTACTCTACCTACAGATACCACTGCTTCTATGAGTGTGAGCATTGGGCCTCGCATTCGCAAGCAAAAATCGACACTTGATTCTATGTTTGCTCCACGCACGGCTCCAAGTTCACAGCCATCGCTTGAGGGCATGGGTTGGAACAAGGATAAACATGATTATGCAAAATTGGCACTTGGGGACTTCTTCATCTACAACAACATTTCATTCAATGCAACAAGGTAATTATTTATGTAAATTTAAATTTAAGTCTTCTCTTGCTTTCAAAGTTACAAGTTTCAGCTTTCAATAATATGTTTATTTTGTTTATTTTAATTTGTATTTTGTTTTCAAATTTATTTATAATATACTAATTTGTTTAACTTTAAATTTTATTCTATTTGTTTTAGGTCCCCTTATTGGCAAATTGGAATCGATGTTGTTGCTGTTTGTGGTCCGGGGTTCAAAGCCCCTAGTGTTGAAGAGCTAAGAGGGCCTTATTTTGAACCAAAAGGTGGTTGATGTACAAGTTGAAATCACGAAGCAGCGTGAAGTGTGGAAGAAAAAAGGTTGCACCATCATGACTGATGGTTGGACTGATAGGAGTAGAACACTCCTCAACTTTCTTGTTTCTTCATCAGGTAAACTGTAATTGTACTTAGAGTCTTAGACATTAAAAATTTAGAAGTAGAACTTGCACTTAAGTGATTAAGTTTATAAATTTTGAATTTATAAATTATGATTCATCATTAATCATTATACTAATTTGTTTCTTTTTCTTCAGGTGCCACGGTTTTTTTGAAATCCATTGATGCCTCAGGAAAAACAAAGAATGTTGAATATCATTGTGGGATAATGGATGAAGTGATAAAGGATGTGGGTGAGGAGAATGTGGTGCAAATAGTTACTGATAATGCAGCAAATTATGTTGTTGCAGGAAAGCTTCTTATGGAGAGACACCCTCACCTATTTTGGACCCCTTGTGCTGCTCACTGCATTGACCTCATGTTAGAGGATCTTGGTAAACTCCCTTGAATCAAAATAGTTATAGAGCGAGGAAGGAGTGTATTCAAATTCATATATAATCATACATGGGTCCTCAACCTCATGAGGAAACACAATGAGCAAAGGGAGTTGTCTCGTCAAGGGGTCACTAGATTTGCAACCAACTTCCTCACATTGAAATCCTTGCTTGATTCAAAGGGAGGTTTGAGATGCATGTTTGTCAATGAAGAGTGGCTTGCATCATCATATGCAAAGACCACTGCAAGGATTGCTGCAGCTGATCATATTTTTGACGAGCCTTCTTTTTGGACATCGATTGCTAATATTGTGACGGTAATTTTCCTTTTTGTCCTCATTTCAACTTTATTTTGTTTATGAAATTATGTTATAAATTATTGTTCATTTTTTAAAGAAAAAACTTAAAGCTGATTATTTCTTTTCCAACTTTCACAATGATTGCAGTTTGTAAAGCCGCTTATTGTTCTCCTACGAACTGCCGATGGAGAGAAGCCCTCAATGGGCTAAATTTATGAGGGCATGGATAGGGTGAAGGAGGCTATTCGCTCTTTTTTTTTTGCAGGGAATCGAGATAGGTATGGGCCTATATGGGATGTCATTGATAGACGATGGCACAATCTACTTCATAGGCCTATACATACAACGGCCTACTTCCTTAATCCAGCATACCAATTCAGCCCACATTTCAAGGCCGATGATGAAGTGTGGAGTGCCCTCTACGATGTTGTAGAGAGAATGTCACCTAATTCAGCAGTTAGCACAGATATAGTCCGTGAGATTAAGCTATTTAAGAAAGCTCAAGGGGACTTATTTGCACGAGAGTTGTGCAAGAAAAATAGGACAGCATTGATGCCTGGTAAACACTAAAAATCGTTGATTCTATATCCTAATTTCTAATAGTAATTATATTACCATCTTAATTTGATAAATTCAAAGTGATTGATATGATTCAAAAATTTCTTGTTTCAAATGCATGGTGGGAGATATTTGGCACAAAGGTGCCAAATTTACAGAGGATTGCGATTCGCATCTTGAGCCAGCCATCTAGTGCATCAAGATGTGAATGTAATTGAAGTCTTTTTGAGCACATACACTCAAAGAAGCGCAATAGGTTGGCAGTGCAAAAATTAAATGATCTTGTCTTTGTTCACTACAACCTTCGCCTTCACCATAGATAGATCCTTAGCACCGATACAACACTGATTGTATTAGAGAATGTTGATCCTCATGCAGAGTGGAACACAAAGGTGAATGATCCTGTCTTCAGTGATGAAGATGTGGAGTGGGTAGATCAGGTGGATCGAGAGGTTGAGGCAGTAGCAATGGCAGTTGAGGAGGCTAGAGCACGAGGAGACAGAGTGGAGGACCCTAAGGCTAGGAGTGATGGATCCCAGGTTGATGACGAAGATTATGTGCATGAGGAGGATGATGATGATGAGGATGAGAAGGAGGTTCAGGGTCAGCCTCAGACACAAGCAGAGAGGATGGCTCTAGAGTCTTCCATGACTTATCTTAGGCGCACTCGTAGGAGGACATAGAGGATGGCTCTAGTTGTTATTTTGATATATGTTTTGAACATTTGAATTTGATACCATGGATTTTGTAATCCATGAATATTGTAGACATTTGAGTCTTTGATACTAAAGTGACACTATGTTTATTACTTTATAGTTTATAACTTTATATTATGTTATTTAGTTTTTTATCCTTCAAAAATTTGTTTTTATACTTATGTGATCTATGCAAAATTGTGTGTGTATTAAGTAGCTTCTATTTATTTCAATTATTGTGTATTTGATGTTAATTGACTAAAAGATGCATGAAACAATCTTAAAATCCTTAAAAATCTTTGAATTTCATGAGTTTCTCAATTTTCCGAGTCCTTGCCAAGTCTGGTTGCCGAGTTCAAATCCGAGTCGGATTTTGACTTTCCGAGTCAGAGGCGAGTCCGAGTCCCATAACACTGGTTCAAACCCATGATCAAGTGGCCAACTAGGAAGAGTATCCCCAAACATTGCACTGTACTTGTTAACACTATTTGGATATTAATATGATACTGTGGATCACTACTGGGGAGAGATATACTAGATACAAAAACTGGGCTGACCATTGCAAATCATCACATCTGAATAGAGCCTCCATCCTCCTTATTGAAACTACTTGAGGACTAATGTCTGCCATAGCCTTAAGTCCAATTATCTTACCATCTACCATAAATTCAAACTGCATTTTTTTGAAGTTCTAAATATATTGCTCAAGGGACTCTAACCACTCGAGACCCGTATCCATATTACTAAGCCCAAGTAAATAAAAGTCACATGGTAAGGTGTAGTCTCCAATATGAATGCTCAACTAGGGAGTCACTTTGGTGCAACTCAATGGAAAACCATCAACTATGACATTAAATCCTAGAATCTCCTTAGTCTGAAGCCCACTTTTCATTACTAACCTCCCATCACTAATATTATGTGTAGCTCTATTATCTACTAAGGAAACCATCCATTATCCCTTAAGGCCACGCTTCATTTAAAAAGGGTGACTATGAGGAACTCTGAAGGGTAGCAAAATTGTGGAGTCTCTTTGGCTGAAGTGTCCTCCAACTCTATCTATTGCTGGTCCACCTGTGCATCATCCTCATCAATACTGACCTCCTGCTTGTCTTGTCCTTCATCATCAGTGAGCTCAATCAAATGCACTTTTCCTTTCCCAAGGCAACCATGACTAGGCTCCCAAAGTTCTGAAACACAACTTTTTCCTTCTGAGTTCATTCCTGGACTACTTTTTCCTTCTAAGTTCATTCCTGGACTCTTGATCAACCTTGAAAGAGATCTTTGGCTGATTAAAACTTTTTTTATCAAATTTCCAAGGGCTGAAACTTTTCTTTGGTGGCCAATAAGATGTACCCTCCAAATCAAGAGCTAACCCATTAGCATCATGTAGGAAATTAGGCCTATGGACCTTAACCAACCCTTTCAATTTGTCACTTAAGCCTTCAACAAAAAACATTGTGACTCTTTTTTGTGACATGTAATGAACCATGACAAAAACAATTTGGAACTCATTAATGTAAGTCTCCACATGTCCTACTTGCTTCAATTAAACCAATTCTCTATAATAGACTTCGATATATTTTATGTAAAAATGATTAATTGGCGTTTTCCCAAATTCTGCATAGGAGTGTATCGTGGCATGATCCTATGATACTAGTCCATGGTGCCACCAATCACATGCCACTCCCTCTAGGTGCAGGGTAGAAAACTATATTTGCCTTTTCCTCCTCCAAGGGCTTGAGTGCTAAGAATGTGTCTTAACTTGTGGACCCATGACCTTATTATTGCCCATGTTCCATCAACGGGTGGTAAAAAATTTTATTCAATGCATCCTTATATTATACAGGTTGTGCACCCAACATAACTTCCCTCTAGGCCTCCTGTCTTGCCTCTCCAAAAAAAAAAATTTAACTGCCATAATTTTTTGTACAAACTTGCAAAACATTAACAGGAGGATTAGTGCCAAGGGTGAGATGTAGATAGGAGAACTGCATGCAATCTTGATTTCTGTGCAAATAAACATGTAGGTACTAGTGACGTGTGCTCTTGCAGTTGGCAATCCAAGGGCTAACTTGATATAGGTCTTGAACATAGGGATGGATGAGCTATGAGCAATAGATAGTTGTGAAGGTGGATGGATGCAAAGCCATCTCTATTCCCACTAGTTGAGAATCAATTGAAGGTTGTTAAATGGAATAGGTCAAATCATCCTATCCTATCTCTAGCATGCCTAAATTAAATAGGAACCGTTATTCTCATGAACTAGTAAACAATGGAGTTTCTTCTGTTAGTTTGTGGTGACTGATCAAGGAAGTACTGTAAATACTTCATAGATTCTTTGAAAAAAAAAATTTGGGCTACTATTCGCCAATGGCTAATATTCGCCAATTGGCTATTGTTTATATTTGCCAATTTATGGCCGACATGTTGTAACTAGTTTTTACCCTAAAGCGGCAAAAATACTTGTATAAAAGGGCTTAGGGTTAGAGATTGTTTCATAAAGTCTGATGCAAAAATTGGTTCTTGCAGCAGTATTGAGCTGGAAGGGATTACGGATTGTAATCAGGTTGTAATCACTAGATCGTAATAATATTGGACTTGTTGTTTGGTGGACGTAGCCCAAGGTTTGGGTGAACCACGTTAAATCTTGGTGTCTTGTGTTCTTTTTTGTGTGATCTATTATTTTCTAATATTGTTTATATTTGTATGTAATTGTTATTTCCGTCTGAGGTTTAATCCTAACATCTTCAATGTCAATATTGGAATGAATTGTGTATGGACCCTAAGCTTGTGAAGAATCTCTATGCATAGCAATTTCTTAGTCATTGTTTACTAATGCATATGTAAATTGCTTAGTAAATTAGATGTCTGATGTGGGAGTATGAATCTGGATTTCTTACTGATTTAAGGAACGGGGTTGCAAAAACTACATCTCAATATTGAGACATCAGCTAGCCAAATGTATTGTCCGTGAATACAAAGGGGTTGTGGCTCAGATGCAGTGCTTAGACCATGTTCTATAGCATGTGACTGCTCATTGGTTGGGTCATAAGCTACGAATATGACATGGCCTATGTGTGCACAAGGTTCTTACCCATTATTACTTCATTTTGTCTCTCAGATTAAAAGTAAACCCCATACTCTAGGGCTGCAGTTCCAAAGTGCACATGGTCAGAAGACCCAATTTTAATTGGTTGCAATGTTCATGAGGAAACCAGAATGTTACCTAATACTTGAGCAATTGTGATTACGAAAGAGATGTAGAACGAATGATGTTCTCAACTATTGATAAAATGTACTTGGGCCTAACATTTGAAGGGCACATAAAAACTTGTAAATGATGTTCAAAAACCTGTAAATGTGGCTGAAGAATGGCATGTCCCCACTATTGGACCAAATTCTGATTTACCAGTTTACAAAAAACAGTATACAGCATTCTTGTGACCCAAGAAAAAACATAGTGGCTTCACTGTAGAGATGAATATTAACTCTCCTAAATTATTGTATTATAAATCTTAATATAGTAGTTGTGATGTACATCTGATATTATGTTTATATATTAACTTATGAATGATATATAACAAGTGACGTTCTCAGCTATTGATTAAAATGTACCTTGGGTCCAACATTTAAGGGGTTATATCAATTTCAATATTTATTAGTGACGCTGAAAACCCCACAATGGTGTTGAAGCACAATAGTGTGCCACATTAATTTACCAATTTATGTAAAATAGTGTGCCCCAACCTTGCAACCAAGAGAAAAACATGGTAACTGAATTGTAGAAGGTATTCTATATATTTATGTGTCCTTTAAACATTTTGTATCATACAATTTTCCCTCCAAACCACAGGCATCAATTTTATTAGTTGAATGTAATGTCCCCTTTTAGGGTATACCTGATTTTTGCCCAAAAATTACAATTTCAACAGTACAATTTATTTGCGAAGAGTATTTCATAACTATATTACATTATAGTGATTTTGATCTTGTAATGCCCCCTTCCTAATTTGCCCTAAAATCACAATTGCAACAAATTAGGGTCAAGGCTAAATCTTACCAATTAAATATCTTTGTAATAATTATCCCCAAGACTTGAACTCTGCAGTCATAAACAATATATACAAATACACACACATATAATTAGGGTTAGGCAAACCACATCATATTCACAAATTATCAGTAATGCCACACAAACATATTAAGGTTTGGATGAAGAGACATAATGGGTCTCCATTCAAAGCCATTTCTACACCAGGTCCAAGAGGGATGAATGTCCACCACAGCCCTCTTACTTTGTGGCTTGTACCAACTTTCCCCATCCTGCCTCATCTTCTAGAAAACACATACCATTAAAGAGTTGGGCAGAGGTTGTAAGTGGGTTCCTCAACTTTCCTTTGTTTGGGCCCTCTAGTCCTAGGAGCCATTCTGATCAACTCCAGGACAGCCTACGTACATAGTCCTCTCAAGCCCTCTTTGCATACACCTCAGGTCCCTTCCTTTCTAAATGGGTTCCAGAGAGTCAAACATCTCACATATTTGTTATCATAGTCATCACCATTGATATTAATATATGACAATCAATGTAGACTTGAGCATTATTCATTATATATATAAGCAAAATACATTTATCTAATAATTATGATGGACAAGCATGATAACATAATATGTAATGTCCCCCACTTAGCCAGTTTGGAGGTATGTTGTCGTTAGCCCATTCTTGTATGGTCCCGAGGGCTAACCAGGACTTCAAAAGGGATCCTGAGGTTATTTGGCCTAGTCCAATTTAATTACAAGCCAAACGGAGTTCGTTTGTTGGGTTGTCAAGAAGACTTACTATTTTTAGTAAGCCAATAGGGGGATGCAGTGCCTTCAATTTTCAGTGACAAGATGAGATGCCTTTTATTGGGCTCTTTCTAATGAGCTATTATATGTGGGATTTCGAGTTTATTTGGTATATTATTTTAATGTTTGAAGTTACAACGATAAAGTGACTATTTAAATTAAATATTATAATGTTTCATAAAGTCACTTTATAAAAATCAAGAGTCCCCCTTTTGAGTACATACATGGACTCAGTAAAAAGAAAAAAAGAAGTAATATTAAAAGTCATGTATTATCCCACATTGGCAAGACGGAAGCGTAGAGCAAGTGAGGAAAGGATTAAAAGGAAGAGGATAGCTCTCATTTATGCAGGCTTGGAAATATCAAAGAAATTGGAGAATTTTCTGGAGATTATATCTCAATAGTTTGAAGGACGAAATCCCTTCAAGCTGAAAATCTTGACGCCATTGAAAGATATGCTCTTGAGATTCAACATGGTAGCAATCTGAAAAAAGCAAATACGAAAAAGCAGCCCGGAAAAAGCGGAACTGAAAAAGCAGGCGGAAAAAACAATCCGTAAAAGCAATTCAAAAAGCGGAACCGAAAAAGCAGGCTGAAAAAGCGGGTACGAAAAAGCAGGCCGAAAAAGCAGTTCGAAAAAAGCAAAGCAGAAGGGGCAGCATAGAAGGAAATTATTTCAGCCATCTACAACCAGGTTCTTTTGTTAGTATTGTTTTTAGAATGTTATAAGCTTTCAGCTGTAAGTGTGCATTATACCAACATTATCATTTTGTAATCCATGTAAATGCCAAAGTCTTGGCCATATTTCATGAGCATTGTAATATTCATTGCAAGTAAGAAGATAATAGTTGCTGGTGTCATTTAAGCAATTTAATATCATTATTTATCAGCTAGTTAGTTTGCATACCAACTGTTTGTAAAAATGTCAGTTGGCTGTAGGTGTTCATTTCTCATGCTTAGATCATATATATGCACTGAATATTGTCAAATTTTGTAGCACACTCATGTTAGGTCATTTGTGTAGTCCATTGTAATCTTCTAGCACAAGATTTTCATTGATGCAAATTGTAAAAAGGTCATTTGAAGCTAGCTGAAATACTATATCAGTCATACGTCCCTTGCATGTGAATTGATTGATGAAATTCCTTGAGCTTTCATCAGCATTTTTGAGGGCAGATTTGAGGAGGGTTATTACAGTGGTATCAGAGCTATAAGTCCTGCCATCCTGTGGAGGTCTTATAGGGAATTTGGAACAGCCAGATAGAGGGGAAAGTGTTTGACGAAATGTCAAAACACTAAAATTAGAGCATTTTTTGTTTGAGCATGCGACAGGGGCCTTATAATTTCCGCAATACCAGAGCAAGACAAAATAGGACTTCAGACCTGCAGAGCAAACAGTCTAGTTCATCTGTGTAGGTGGACATAGAATCCAGTCATACAGACACAGAGGAGGTATTTTTTCATCAAGACATCAATATGGGTGACCGAGATGACAGGAATGCTCGGGATCCTGGAGAGGAAAGATTCTTACAGTTATTAGAGACCTTGGCACAGGGACAGTGATTAGCAGAACAGAGGGCACAGGAAAAAAATCAGAGAATGGAGGTTATGATGCAGATGATGGCTCGTCAAATGGGGTTGAACGCTAACATAGGTGGAGGAAATAATCAGAATGGGAATAATCAGGATGGGACACATAATGGAGGTGAACAAGTCGGGAACAATTTCGGTCATGCACCCCAGCAAGCTAGGACAGTGAGTTCGAGGCCCATGACTCCCACATTTCCTCCTAGAGCCCCAGAGCAGCCCATACCAGAGCCCCAGATCACTGATATACAGGACCAGTTGAGGAGAGATTGGGAAGCCGGAGGTCCAGATTTTACTATTGCAATTACCTTTAGCGAGTATATGGATGTGCGGATGAAACATATGCCACGTGGACATGACAGGAACCAGAGCTATGAGCTACTGAAGAAAGTAGGGAAATTTCAGTTACCATATTATGATGGCTCGGGGAAGTCTACAGCAAGAGCTTGGGTTCAAAAGCTTGATACATACTTTCAATTGAACCCTATGCCTGAGGAAGAAGCTATTCAGTATGCAGCAATTCATCTAGATGGGTTAGCACACGAGTGGTGGCATCATGGTATGGTCACTATGGGTCATGCACACATTACCTCATATGTGGAGTTTACGGAGAGACTGATTGAACGTTTTGATAGGAAGGATCCAGAACTACATTTCAAGGAGTTAGCTTAGCTTAAACAATGGGGATCATTGGAAACATACACTTCAGAATTTCAGAAACTTGCAGTGTTAGTAACAAATGTATCTGAACGGAGGATACTGGTTCTATTTATGGATGGGTTAGTCGATCCGTTGAAAGGGTGGATTAAAGCTCTCAACCCTCCCACTTTGCAAGAAGCCATTAAGAAAGCTCGTGACATGGATTCCTCTTCAGCTTCTAAAAATAAATTCCAAGCAAAGAGTTTCCCTTCGAGGAAAGATAAGGACAGTAAACCTTTTCGTAGAGAGGGTCAGCCACCTAAGGAGGAAAGTAAGAGGTTGGACAATGAGACACTTAATGATCTCAGGAAGAAGAAGCTTTGTTTTCATTGCAGGGAGCCTTGGGATTTGTCACATAAGTGTCCATTGAAAGCAAAAGCCAAGCAGATGGAGTACTTTTCAGCCAAAGAGTCAGTGGATGGAGATTCAGAGCAGTCATCAGAATCAGATGGAGATGATAATTCTTCACATGAGGAAGCACACAGTGATAGCACGATAGCTCAGTTGTCCAGTATACAGGAGGCCGTCACTTTCAGAGTTAGGGGAACTTTGGATGGACAAAGATTTGTGGCACTCATTGATACAAGGGCAACACATAACTTCATTGATGAAAAGTTTGTGAGACGTAGAGGGCTACATACAGAAGAGCATAGGGGATTTAAGGTGATGGTTGCCGACGGCTTCAAAATCGACTATACCAAGAAAATCTCCAACTTGCAGCTTCGTTTGGGAGATTGACATGGTGGGAGATTTCTTTGTTGTCAACATTGGTGATCAGGATATGGTGCTTGGGATGAATTGGATGAAATCTCTGGAAGAGTTTACATTTAACCTCCAGAAAATGGAAATGAGGTTTGAGGCAAATGGTAAGAAGATAGTACTCAGAGGTTTGTCAGATGGGAGACTACGAGTGGTGTCACTCAAGCGGATGCAGAGTTTCTTCAGACACGACCAGGTGCAGTGGACAGCAGAGTTCAGAGTAATGCCTGAGGTGACAGAGCAACATAAATAGGAGTATCCCCCTGATGTACAAAAAATAATAACCAAACATACTAAGGTGTTTGGCGAGATACCTCCAGGGAGACCCCCGGATAGGGGAATCGAGCATATTATTGAGTTAGAGGAAGGGGCTAAGCCAGTCATCATCACACCCTACCGCCATCCAAAGAGATATAAAGATGAAATAGAAAAGGCAATCAAGGAGTTGATTGACATGGGGCACATACGACCAAGCAAGAGTCCTTTCGCTTCTTCAGTAGTATTGGTGAAGAAGAAGGATGGTACAATGAGGATGTGCATTGATTATAGGGAACTAAACAAGAAGACAATCAAGAACCAATACCCTATTCCGCGCATTGATGAGCTTATTGATGAATTGCACGGTGCCTGCTACTTCTCTAAGATTGATTTGAGATTCGGCTACCACCAAATGCGGGTTAGAGAGGTGGATGTGGAGAAGACAGCTTTTAGATGCCACTATGGACATTTTGAGTTCTTAGTCATGCCCTTTGGGTTGACTAATGCCCCCGCCACTTTCCAGTCCTGTATGAATAGAGTATTTAGAGATCAGTTGAGGAAGTTTGTGTTGATTTTTTTTGATGATATACTGATATACAGCCGTACTTGGGAGGAACATTTGAAGCATATTGATGCAGTGCTCAACATTCTAGAGAGGGAGTCATTATATGCCAAGATGAGTAAATGTGAGTTCGGGATGACAGAGTTGCTCTATCTAGGGCATATTATTAGTGCAGGAAGTGTTCGGGTTGACCCAGACAAGATCAGGGCCATTCTAGATTGGCCACCGCCGAGGAACATTTCGCAACTCAAGGGATTTCTTGGGCTTTGCGGGCTCTACCGCAGATTTGTGAAGGGATTTTCACAAATAGCAGCACCACTTACAGATTTGACACAGAGAGACAGTTTCAAGTGGTCAGAGAAGGCGCAGGATTGTTTTGACAGGTTCAAGGAGCTGATGAGTACATGCCCTGTTTTAGCCATTCCAGATTTCACCAGGCCTTTTGAGCTGCAGTGTGATGCCTCAGGAGAGGGCATAGGAGCTGTCCTCATGCAGGACAAACATCCCATCGCATATGAGAGCAGGAAATTACGAGGTGTTGAGAGAACTTACAGCATCTATGACAAAGAAATGCTAGCAATCATGCATGCGCTAGCTAAGTTCAGGCAATACTTAGCAGGGAGCCGATTCACAGTAAAAACAGATCATAACAGCTTGAAACATTTCCTTGGACAGAAGGATCTCAATGACAGGCAACAGAAATGGGTGAGTAAGTTACAGGCTTATGATTTTGACATAGTCTATGTCAAAGGGAAGAAAAATATCGTCGCAGATGCTTTATCCAGAAGGCCTCATTTGCTTGCTGTTGGGATAGTCATGGACGATTGGAGAGAGTTGATCTTGGCAGAGTATGCCAAGGATAGTTGGGCATCTAGTGTTATTGAAGGAACTATTCAGGATAGTCAATACACTGTTGTAAATGATTTGATCATCTACAAGGAAAGGATTTATTTAGTACTCGAGTCTGCTATGAAGCAGAAGATTCTGAGGGCATTTCATGATTCACCATTGGCAGGACATCTCGGATTCTTTAAGACATATTGGCGGGTGAGAGAGCGGTTCACTTGGAAAGGACTCAAAACAGAGGTGCTTCAGTTTGTTAGGGAGTGCCCAGTATGTCAGCAGAACAAACAGGAACATTCCTTTCCAAGTGGTTTACTACAGCCCCTACCCATACCAAAGAAGAAGTGGGATAGCATTTCCATGGATTTCATTACAGGCCTCCCCAAAGTACAGGGTCGAGATTGTATTTTTGTTGTGGTAGACAGATTGACGAAATTTGCACATTTTTTTGCGATTTCGTCCACATATTCAGCAGTACAGACAGTAGAGCTATTCTTTCGAGAGGTATTTAGATTACATGGGATGCCACGGAACATAGTCAGCGACAGGGATAGTAGGTTTATGAGCCACTTTTGGCAGGAGTTGTTCAGGTTGTGTGGAACAGAGCTAACTCCAAGTACTAGTTACCACCCCCAAACTGATGGGCAGACAGAGATAGTGAATAAATGGGTTGAGAGGTACCTTCGAAACTACATTGCAGGAGAGCAGAAGGCTTGGGTGAAGTGGCTGCATCTAGGGGAGTACTGCTATAATACCTCTTTCCATATGTCTATTCAAATGTCCCCTTTCATGGCACTGTACGGGTATGATGCTCCTAATTTTTTGGATTTATTATTTGGGGACAGTAGGGCGCCTAAGGCCAAGGATATATTGCAGGAGTGTCAGGACATTATGCGATCCTTGAAGGAAAATTTGCAAAGGGCACAAAATCAGCAGAAGCAATACGCTGATCAGCACAGGGTTGAGAGATCTTTCGAGGTAGGAGACATGGTGTACCTCATGTTACAGCCGTATAGACAGTCCTCTCTCAAGAGGAGTGGAGCAAAGAAATTGAAACCACGCTACTATGGACCATTCAAAGTAATCAGGAGAGTGGGTGAGGTAGCTTATGAGTTGGAGCTGCCTGCAAACAGTAAAGTACATAACGTGTTCCATGTGTCACGCCTTAAGAAGGCATTGGGGCATAATGTGGTGCCTTCAGTAGTATTGCCACCTCTCGATGATGAGGGAAAACTTATCTTGATTCCTGAGGCTATACTTGACTCCAGGGAGAGGGTGCTTCGCAGGCGGACTATCAGGGAGTACCTAGTAAAGTGGAGGAACCTACCAGTTGAGGATGCGACATGGGAGGCAGAGGAGATTATTTAGCATCCTGAGTTGAGATTGCTTGGGGACAAGCAATTTCAAGAGGGGCGGACTGTAATGTCCCCCACTTAGCCAGTTTGGAGGTATGTTGTCGTTAGCCCATTCTTGTATGGTCCCGAGGGCTAACCAGGACTTCAAAAGGGATCCTGAGGTTATTTGGCCTAGTCAAATTTAATTACAGGCCAAACGGAGTTCGTTTGTTGGGTTGTCAGGAAGACTTACTATTTTTAGTAAGCCAATAGGGTGATGCAGTGCCTTCAATTTTCAATGATAGGATGAGATGCGTTTTGTTGGGCTCTTTCTAATGAGCTTATTATATGTGGGATTTCGAGTTTATTTGGTATATTATTTTAATGTTTGAAGTTACAACGGTAAAGTGACTATTTAAATTAAATATTATAATGTTTCATAAAGTCACTTTATAAAAATCAAGAGTCACCCTTTTGAGTACATACATGGACTTTGTAAAAAGAAAAAAAGAAGTAATATTAAAAGTCATGTATTATCCCACATTGGCAAGACGGAAGCATGGAGCAAGTGAGGAAGGGATTAAAAGGAAGAAGATAGCTCTCATTTATGCAGGCTTGGAAATATCAACGAAATTGGAGAATTTTCTAGAGATTATATCTCAATAGTTTGAAGGACGAAATCCCTTCAACCTGGAAATCTTGACGCCATTGAAAGATATGGTCTTGAGATTCAACATGGTAGCAGTCTGAAAAAAGCAGATACAAAAAGCAGCTCGAAAAAAGAGGTACCAAAAAAGCAGGTGGAAAAAGCAATCCGTAAAAGCAGTTCAAAAAGCGGAACCGAAAAAGCAGGCTGAAAAAGCGGGTACGAAAAAGCAGGCTGAAAAAGCAGTTCGAAAAAAGCAAAGCAGAAAAGGGCAGCATAGAAGGAAATTATTTCAGCCATCTACAACCAAGTTCTCTTGTTAGTATTGTTTTTAGGGTGTTATAAGCTTTCAGCTGTAAGTGTGCATTATACCAACATTATCATTTTGTAATCCATGTAAATGCCAAAGTCTTGGCCATATTTCATGAGCATTGTAATTTTGATTGCAATTAAGAAGATAATAGCTGCTGGTGTCATTTAAGCAATTTAATATCATTATTTATCAGCTAGTTAGTTTGCATACCAACTGTTTGTAAAAATGTCAGTTGGCTGTAGGTGTTCATTTCTCATGCTTAGATCATATATATGCACTGAATATTGTCAAATTTAGTAGCACACTCATGTTAGGTCATTTGTGTAGTCCATTGTAGTCTTCTAGCACAAGATTTTCATTGATGCAAATTGTAAAAAGGTCATTTGAAGCTAGCTGAAATACTATATCAGTCATACGTCCCTTGCATGTGAATTGACTGATGAAATTCCTTGAGCTTTCATCAGCATTTTTGAGGGCAGATTTGAGGAGGGTTATTACATAATAGATATATCAATTATATTATTCCTAGTGAAGTAATTTGAATAATACTTGCTGCAGATATGGTTTTCTGCCATACGTGTCTGACTCTTGGATGATAAGAAGGCTGATTGCATTTTCTGAATATAATATTAATAAATGGTAAACATATTCTTTTTGGTGGCAATTTTTTGGTTATAATAACCATTCTATTGAGTATAAATTCCAAGGTGTTGCTAGGCAATGTCATTTCTGAAGATCTAAACACAAACTGGAGGATGGCAGTATTACAATATTAGATACTTTCTATATTTTCTCTCTCTTTGGCCTTTTTCTAATGGTCACTCTTTTTGTAATGTTTACATAAACTTCGTTTGTTCATCATGGAAACTTTCTTTATCATTCTACAAGAATGTTTCTATTTCCTCTCTCTTGTTCGTTATAAAAACATTCTCTTGTATCTTATATATATAGATCATTCATGATCTTTGTTTAATAACACATTCATTATTTTACCTTGATAGGCAGCAAGTTGATCCTTGATGTTAGAGATTGGAGATTCTAAATATGCACCCTTGTTCTCTATCAGACCCTTAATTTTTTAATATTTCCTTTGTTATTAAATGCCATCATTGCGTGGATATGACAGAACTCAAAAAAGAAATAATCAATTAACATCAATAAAATGGTCATGATGATTCCTATTGATGGCATCTCCTAAATCCATTGAGATCTATACAAAAGCTTTTGTCCTAATAATCAACACTACTAGGAGCTTGAGGGGAAAACACAATAAGACACCGAAGACTGTCCTCCACAACTAAGCCTAGGAGTGCCAAACAACCAAGTCAACCAATTCCTTGGCCCACAAGCACTCCAACTCAATGAGTTTAAATTAGGTGAACCCATACTCTTGTGTCTCCCTATTATGTTTCCTTGCCAATTCCTAATATGATTACTTTATGAAAAATTAAAAATTAAATGAATAATTAATTCAATAAATTAATTAATGCTTCCTAACTGATTTAATAACAAATAGTAGACTCGACCATATTGCATACCAATCATTCTACCAAATATTATAGTTGGCTGCCTTTCATCTGAATTAAACTTAGATTCTGATTTCTTATTTGTCTGCCTTCCTGATGCCACACGAAATGCTGTTTCCAAATCATTCCATTCATTTTAATGATGTATCTTCAATTCTGCTATCTATAACTTTGTATTACGAAGTAATTGGTAAAATGTTTGTTATTTAAGAGAGACCGAGAGGTCTATATACACAAAAGAATAAAGCGATGTTTCCTTAGGAAACGATCGTAAAGAATAGAAACATTCTATTCTAGCTAAAAGAAAGCTAAGAAAGCTAACAAATAACTATAGCTAACTAAATATTAGAAGCGATGTTTCCTTAGGAAACGATCGTAAAGAATAGAAACATTCTATTCTAGCTAAAAGAAAGCTAAGAAAGCTAACAGATAACTACAGCTAACTAAATATTAGAAGTTTTCTAATATTTAGTTAGCTGTAGTTATCTGTTAGCTTTCTTAGCTTTCTTTTAGCTAGAATAGAATGTTTCTATTCTTTACGATCGTTTCCTAAGGAAACATCGCTTTATTCTTTTGTGTATATAGACCTCTCGGTCTTGTTATTTAGTTAGCTGTAGTTATCTATTAGCTTTCTTAGCTTTCTTTTATCTAGAATAGAATATTTCTATTCTTTACGATCGTTTCCTAAAGAAACATCACTTTATTCTTTTGTGTATATAGACCTCTCGGTCTCTCTTAAATAACAAGCAAGTATTTTACCAATTACGTCGTAATATGGTATTAGAGCCAATACGTAAAAATATTTCGAATTTATTTTTGAGATTTTCTTTACAACCTGTAGGGTTTTTGTTCTTGAGAAAATCATCTAGGGTTTTCTATGTTTGTGTTTCAAGCTAGCAATCTAATCTTGCTTCTTCAAATCGCATCTGGGTTTTTTTGGAGGAAAATCTACAAATCATGACTTTTTTTCGTCGTTTTCTTTTGCAAAATACGAGCTCCTAGGGTCATTTTGTTTGCTCACACATCTGGAATTGCTGGAGGGTGATGTTTTGCCTGCAACGCGCGATTTCTTGAGGCCTTTTTTTTCTGAACTCTTGCTTGCAACGCGCAACCAACAACCTTTTTAAAAAAAGGGTCATTGTTTTTACATTTTTTTGGTACATATTGTGTCGTGACTTGCCTCCATTGATGTCTCTGCCCAAAAACAACCTTAGCTCGGCAATTTGCAACCTCAGATCGCAATTTTTTGGCCTCCAAAACTCTATTTTTCTACAAATCCGAGGTATCATAGCTACTGCTTAGGTTTTTTTCAAAACCCTAATTTTTTGAACTCGAAATTTTCTTTTGATTACAGACTCTTGATGGGTTTTTGGAGAGCTCAATTGGGTTGTCATCCGTTTTTTCTGGGTGCCACGATTTTTGTACCTCAATTTTTGAGCCAGCAGATCTGAAAATTGACAACATATTCTTTCTAGGTTTTTCGAGCTCTCTTTTGGGTCATCCCTCAATTTTTTTGGGTCTTGCATTTTGTTGCCTTGAAAACGTGCCTTCACAGATTTTCACATTTTTCATTGAAAAACATGCCATGGCATCTCTGACAAACATTCTGCTCGAGCACAACTCAAAATTCTATGGTCACAATTATGGCACTTGTAAGTAGCAGACCATGGCAATTTTTGAATATTGGAATACCGACCAAATTGTTCTAGTGTTACGAAGCATCAAACTGCTCCTAGTACTAATTAGGATACATGGACTCTGAATAATCGAGAGGTGGTGATTCTTCTCAAATTATCCATGGCTAATAATCAACTCTCTCAGATTTCATCCGGCAAGATAGCTGTCGAGATATGGACACATCTCAAAGGTCTTCATGAGACTTCTAACAAAAGCAGAGCTTTCTTCTTGAAGAACACTTTGTTTTCTATTATCATGGATGAGTGAACCTCGTTCCAGGCACACCTGAATAGGATTCAGGAAATCCATGATCAATTGCTTGCCATCGGTCGCAAGATGGAGGAAGGACATTGTGGTTATCACTCTTAGGAGTTTACCAAAGTCCTATGAGCATTTTATCAAGACTCTCAACATCATGTCTTCTGGTGTTGATTTGAAGTTAACTGATCTCTGCACAATTCTGCTTTAGCAAGATCGGTGGAAACAACAGTTCAGTAGCAATTCCAACTCCACCTCCACAGAGCAAGCCCTTGTTGCTAAATCCTTTCAAAAGGATAAAGGCAAATTTTAGCAGTCATCTCAGTAGAAGTCTTCTGCTCCAGCTTCAAACGGCTCCTAGAAAGAAAACATTCAATGCAACTATTGCCACAAGTTTGGGCACATGAAGGTTGAATGTCGAAAACACTTAGCTGCACAATCTAAGCAATCAAGATCATAGCCCAAAGCGAACAATGCAGAGCACATTGAGCAAACTGAATCTGCCTTTTACGCCTTCATGGCTAAAAGACCTGCAGATCATGTGAAGTCGTCTACCTGATACATTGATTCAGGTGCCTCTCGTCATTTCATTCACCGCAGAGATTGTTTTACTGACTACTAGCCTCATTCTGATTCTGTTATTTTTGGTGGTGGAAAAGAGTACACCGCTGTCGGTGTTGGTTCCCAAAACTGCAGATTGGAATCTTACGAGCCTTGCCTGCTCGATGTTGGGTTATCCAACCGGTTGTGGCCAACTTGACAAAACCAATCAATTCGATCTGAATCCTCTGCGCTTGTGGCTCTGCAAAGCCAAGGCGGGTACACCTGATCCTGGACAACAATCTTAAATCCAAGATACTTAAAGTAGATTGATTAAATGCAATGAAAGCTTCCCGAAATGGCAAGAAGACTTAGAAAGTTTAGATCGCTTAATTGAATATAAATCTTTGAATATATGATAACTTTAATAAACTTGTGAATGTTGAAATAAGATCAAAAGTGAATTATTAAAAGAAATAGATATCAAACCCTTAAAGGAAAGAGGCTAGATTATTGCCAGCATATAAATTAATAATTATGAAAGAGTTAATGATCAGTGCCAAAATTCAAAGAGGCAATAGAGTCAAAACATACATTTTCACATACAACTCTATGATATCTTATATTTTGAATCTATAAACAATCTAATCATCAAGATGTGACAAATCAATTGTATTCATGCATATTTGAACTAGTCTATGATGTTTTAACCCTTATAGAGACAAAGTAGATACAAATAAGGAAACAATATAATATTTCACAATATTTGTATTTGTCAGGTTCAAATAGCAACAAATGATTTGTTCCACTTATCCTAATGACAAATTATTTATAGAAAATGAGAAATAATCATAAAGGACGAACTATGTAGTATTGTAACTCTAAAAACTTTAAATAAAATAGAAACTCTTATTGATTATGTCATAGTCAAGATTGCATTGAAGACATTCATTCACTGATGCTCAATTCGATGCAACTCGATCCCAAATAACATATAAGTTTTTTGCCCAATAGTTCAAATTCCATCAGCTTGGTTCAATATCCAGTCTTTGCCAATAAGATTTAAATTATAAATGCTTGAGAAAATTGCAAAGAGCTTTTTATATTGTATATATGAAAAATTGTGTCTTGTTATGTTTTTACATCAAATATTTATAAAATTTTGAAAAGGTGCAAGTGAAAGGATAAAATTACTCAGGCACCTAATCCTTAAAAATACACAATAATCATAAACCTTACATTTTGGCAACAAAAGTATAATCTCAAATGTGCCTTAGAACTTATTAAATGGTTATAGCAAGCAATCATATCTTTTTTAAGAATACCGGTTTCCTTATGCGATAACGGGAATCATGTTCATATATTATGGGTACTAAGAATGGACACCATTACTGTGAAATTTCATCCCTCCTTCGTTCACGAGTATAGCAATGACATCATTGTCCTAAGTTCCTGGTCTCATCCTTAGTTCACATGCTTGGCTTGTGTAAAACTCCTCCGCTTGGTCCCAGAGTGGTCATCTCCGATTACATACTTGCACAAACACATAACATTCATCAAATATTGATGATTAAATAAGACACAAAACTCATTGCTTCAGCTGTTCTAGAGAATATTGCCATCAAAATCTCACTCATTATAGGGGAAAACATGAGTTGGATCTCTTACTACAAATACGATGCTTTTCTGATGAAGATGGGATCTACATATGAAATCATTGGCAAGATATCAATGTTAGCCAAGCCACAAAATCCCATCGCAATGCTATCATAAACTGCATAATCGCATCATCAATTCAGAGCATCACGAATAGAAATGGAGTTGTTCCTTCAAAGTTGGTTTGATGGCAAGATACATCATTGCTCAGTGTTCCACCACTTGACTTCATCGATTCATCTTGGGCTTTCTCAATTAAAAAGGCACAAACCACAGATTACCATTACAAGGAACAATCTCTGTATTGTCTTCTTTCAATTCCCGATGGCACAAAAAAGATGACGTGGATTTGTTTGAGCCTTCCATTTATTAATTCATGCTATAATATATTCCTGTGACGCATGATATATTTTTTATTTGAATTTGGGTTCATGAATCTCTACCACCTTCGAGTTTTACTGGCCTCTTGTTTGTAGACACATCAATATATCATCGTTCGACTCTTTTCAAATTGTAACCAATGAGTGAAAACAATATTGTAGATATAATTATCTGGGTCAAGGTCCTTGGAAACATATATATTTGTGACACATAATTATTTCCTAATCATGCTTCGTTTTAATCTTCTCCAACCATACTTTATTTGATATCCATCTTTTTATGCCTTCACTGCTTGCTGACTGGATTGCATTCTTTAATTGTTGGTTCATGCAAAACAATGTTGTGAAGGTGCTTGGATGAAGGTTCAGATTCGTAAAATTGGGCTCCATCAATCGGCAAAGGCAACGTTCAGATTCGATCTCCCACAAGGAATCTCATTTTCCTTGATGTGTACTATGTTCTAAGGATGGAACTAAATCTCCACTCAGTCAATCAGTTAATGCGACATTCTTTACACTTGGATGTCATATTCAGTTCACATCAGTATACAATCACTATTTGGGCAACTCAGTCTACTACTGCAGTGGGTCTTGAGGATCATGGTCTTTTCCGACTTACTGATTCTAGTGATTCTTGGGACTTATCTTTGGCTGCTCGGAGGTCTTTTGTTAGCACACTTTGGCATCAGTGATATGGGCACTTAAATGTGCATTATCTCTCTCAGCTTGCTTGAAATTAGCTTGTCTTTGGATTGTCATAGATTTAGACTCAGCAAATTGGAGTTTGTGATGCATGCCTAGCTGGGAAGCAACATAGTACACCTTTCACAAGTGGCAATTCATGGCGAGCTTCTCAGGCACTTCAACTTGTTCATGTCGATATCTGTGGCCCTATGGCCACTCCTTCTGTTCTTGGGTCCAGGTTTTTTTTGTTGTATGTTGATGATTTCAGTAGAAAAATGTGGGTGTATTTCCTTAAAACGAAATCAAATGTATTTCTTGTACTTTAGAAGTTTAAACCTTTCATTGAAAAAGAGTCTAGGAAATCTATTATTACTCTTAGATCAGACAATGGGGGGAATTTTGTTCTAATGATTTATCTAGCTTCTTCGATACTCATGGCATCAAATGCTAGTTAACCACGCCCCACACACCACAACAGAAAAGTGTAGTTGAACGACGGAACAGAACAATCATCAAGATGACTCAATCCATGCTTGAATACTGACATGTTCCGAAGAAGTTCTCAGCAAAAGCAATCAATACTGTAGTTTATCTTTTGAACCGGTCACCCACAGTGCTAGTCAAAGATAAAACTCTAGAAGAGGCCTAGGCAGGTATCAAGCCCAGAATTAGTCACTTGAAGGTTTTTGGCTCCCTTGCTTTTGTTTGGATCCCTGATGCGTCACGCACCAAGTTAGATGCCAAGAGTCAGTAACTCATTCTTGCTAGATACAATAGTCTTCACAAAGCCTACCGCATGATCGATGTTGAGACATCTGTCTTATCTACAATCGTGATGTAGTCTTTGATGAGCAGTGAGGACCTTTCATACTTGTTTCTCTTGTTCCTGATCCAGCAGACCAGCCTATGAAGGCTCATGATTTGGGAGTTAGGTTTCCATTAAGTCCACCTAATGGGAAGGCTCCAGTAGCTCTTGTAGCTTCAGTTATACCAGTGATTCCTGTACAAACACCTCCATCTTCTCCTACAGGATCACCTCGATTTGTACATGCTTCACTTGAGTCTGATCTAGATTCTTCTGATGAGGAACCTAAACACCAAGCATCTCCTGATACTAATGTTGGTCATTCTCCTCTCCGGCCTAAGTGGTGGGCTAAGACACTTGCTGATCTTCGTGATGATGAGCTCATTGATGGGAGAACTGTTAGAAAAAAAAGCAAACCTACAGAGTCTGTTAACTTTCCCCATGGCCAACATTCATAGTGTGTTTGAACCTCAAACATATTCTGAGGCTAAAGGAATTCCAGAGTGGGAACAGGCCATGACATCTGAACACCAGAGTCTGATGAAGAATAACACCTTGGTCTTTTCTGATCTTCCACAAGGGAAGAAACACATTGGCTGCAAATGGGTTTACAAAATCAAATACAAATTGAATGGTACTTTGGATAAGTACAAAGTTCTTTTAGTTGCGAAGGGCTTTTCTTAGCGTCAAGGCATTGATTATGAGGAGACCTTTGCTTCTACTACAAAGATGAACACCATTAGATTAGTCCTAGCCATGGCAACACAGTTTGGCTGGAAGGTCCATCAAATGGACGTCAAGAGTGCTTTCCTAAATGGTGATCTCCATAAAGAGGTATGCATGATGCAACCACTTGGTTTCAAGGTTGTTGGTAAAGACCATTAGGTTCTTAGATTGGTAAAAGCTCTATATGGCTTGAATCAGACCCCTCGGGCATGGTACATAAAAATTGATAAGTACCTTAGTGATCAAGGCTTCAAGAGTTCATCTGACTCAAATTTGTACATCAAGACTACTGACAGTGACATCATCCTTCTGGTTATTTATGTGGATGATTTGATCATCATTGGCAGTTCGACATCTTTGATTCAAGGAATCAATCAAAATTTATGCCAATCTTTTGATATGATTAACTTTGGTCTCATGCATTATTACCTAGGTGTTGAGGTTTGACAACAGTCTTCTAGTATATTCATCTCTCAATCCAAATATGTCAGGGCTCTGTTAGACAAATTTTGTATGCAGGATTGCAAGCCTACATCTACACCCATGGAGAAAGGTCTCAAGTTAATCGCCAAGCCTAATTCTCCTCCCGTTGATGATACTACATACAAGCAACTAGTAGGCAACCTCATCTTCCTCTCCACTACTAGGCCTGATATCAGCTTCGTAGTCAGCTACATCTCACGCTTTATGACAGCTCCTAAGGTTGATCACAGGATGGTTGTAAAGTTTGTGCTTCATTATGTGAAGGGCACTTCAGATTATGAACTTATTTACTCTCGAAGTTCTAATCCTAGACTCAGTGGGTTCACAAATTTAGATTGGGCAGGCTCTGTTGACGATAAAAAGTCAACTTCTAGATATGTGTTCAATTTGGGATTCGGTGCAGTCACATGGACCAGTAAGAAGCAGCAGACAGTTTCTCTCTTCTACAGAGGCCAAATACAGAGGGACTATTAAGTCGAGATGTGAAGTTGTTTGGCTCGTCGAATTCTAGGGGATATGCACGTGTCACCAACAGGACCAACTACTCTGTTTGTTGATAACGAAGGCGTTATCAAGTTAGCCCAAAATTCAACCTTCCATGAACATACCAAGCATGTGGATGTTCACTGTCACTACATACAACAGCTAGTTGAAGACGAGACAATAGATTTGCAGTATGTTCCCACCTTAGATCAGACTGCAAACATTCTCACCAAGCCTCTTGGTCCTGATAAGTTTGTCAAATTCAGAGGATAGCTTAGTGCTGTGGATAGATTAACCATTAAGGGAGGGTATTACAATAATAGATAAACATCCATTATTAGTTACAGGTAATCTATTGTAAAAATTATAATGTTTCTAATATTTAGTTAGTTGTAGTTATCTGTTAGCTTTTTTAGCTTTCTTTTAGCTAGAATAGAATGTTTCTATTCTTTGCGATAGTTTCCTAAAGAAACATTGTTTTATTCTTTTGTATATATAGATCTCTCGGTCTTTATTAATAACAAGCAAATATTTTCCAATTACTTCGTAATAGTTTAGGCATTTCCATACTTTCCATCAAAGCATTTATTTGCTTCTTGAGATTTTTCTTGCTATTCAATTGGTTCCCATAGTTAGCAAATTTCCTATATCTTTCTATAGCTGAAATAAATGCAAGAGTGCTGGTCACTCAAACATCAATAGCAAAACCAAGATAATACTACCCCACAGGATGGCAGGAAACCACTCTAATACCACTATAATGAACGCAATCGGCATGCACTCCTATAATGCTGGATAATATCATTTTTGTTTTGAAATATCTTGCAATCTTGTGGTTTTTCAGAATATGTGATTTTTTATTTTCAAAATTATGGAGAATGACCAAATGGAATACAATTCAATTACTATTGAACACCAAACCAATAATGGATTTGCAATTCTTATTTCAACTTGGAGGGCAATTTGCAGCAGTACAAAATTAAATGCCAACTCTACAACTGAAATAACCACACCTAGCAAATGGACACAAGGATCTGAAGTTGAACACAAGTCTGATGAAGATATCACTGCCTCTTAATGTTAATCACAAGCCTCGAATATATAAATGCTGCAGAAGTCTGACGCCAATGTTGACGTCCAAATTCAGTAGGAAACTCACCCTCAAATGACGTCAATCAAGACTGCCTGATTTATGTTACGTCTTTCTGCACATAGACACACCCACATCCAGACGTGGGGGCTGCACGAATCTGGTAACTGAGCTTTTGAGCAGTAACAATGCTCTCTATAGAATCCATTAAATGTCGAAGGATAAAAAGTAGCTATTTCAAAGTGTAATTTGATACTTGGTCCCTTTTGCACCATTACCCATTGGCTTAGACAACCAAAAGTTTGCAAATTGAGCCAATGCTTTTACACAAATGCCCCAATAATCATGAAAGTTTTAAATAAAAGACCCAATAATGTTCTACTATTGGTACCAATAAACTTGAACAATTAAATTAATTGCTAATATTTTCCCAAAAAATGGGGGGCTATTGGCTCATTAATGATTTTCTAGTGGGCTTTTAATTGCAAAATGTAGTGCACAGTTATAGGAATGCCCTTGGGTACTAGTGTTGTTCCCCTACCTTGCCTTTTTAGGAGATGCAACCTTTCGTATGCCAGTTGACCATTCTTAACAGCTGAATCTTAATTTAAATCTAGTTTTCAGAATATAGATTATTTTCTTTCAGGCTGCTCCTTAAAATGTTCTAAATGTCTCCAAAGCTGGCAACTTGAACAGTTTTCAAAGAATTGACTGAATTTTATTTTCATAACCTGCCCTCCACAATTGCCTATTGATTTCCTCTGAAAAACAGACAGCAGACTAGGAATATTGACAGGGCCCACCCAAATCTTCCTCCATGAAACGTGTGGCTACCTTAGACAAAAGATATGCAAAGACTTCAAGACAAGTAGTGACTGATATAAATACATAAGATCATAAGCGATAATGATAAACTCAAATATTTGACTGAGTCCTCTAAGAGACCAAAACTCCTTTAAATATTCAAACAACTCCTATGGTTGGCAGCGGATATAAAGGTAGTTAGCATAATGTCTTCATAAAATATAAAATGGGTTATTTCCTTCTACTGTGAAATGGCAGACTTCGATGGAGGTGATCAATTTAGACTAAAACTACACATGAGCTCTTTTATCATTCATACATATGGGATGGAAAGAATAATATTGTAGCACTTTCTTCAGGTTAGAGTAATAATTACATGAATGTAAAAACTGTTCGTGAATGATAGAGCAGTCCATCTATTATCATAAACTTGCCTATTAGTTACACATAATTTCCTTATATCATTTGCATTGGAATGCCTTAATTTCTGGGTTCGGCATTACACTGAAAGTCACAGCTTTGGACCCCACAAATTTGGATCAAATAATATATTAAAAAATAAAAAATCATATAACTAGAAAGCCCTCAGTTTTAAGTTTTAACTTTCCAAAAAAAAATATTATTATATGTTATTTTAAATTCTCTGTTTTACTAAGTATAGATTTGTTACCGAAAATAATGACATATTCAAAATGATGTCCAAAAATTCTTATGAAGTAACCTTGCACTCTATATCAATGACTTTATTTCAATGAAATATTAAAAAGATCAAATCTAATCTATATCCAAATATGTGTGTTATGGACATTGAATGACTAAATTATAATTATTGTATTAGTTTTGAAAACACTCAATAAAATTTATTAGAGAAATACAAAAAAATAGCAGAGCAGTAAGTATCATCTTAAGGTTTTATGTTAATAAAATTAACATATTTATATTTTGATTAATAATAGATTTTGTGGTCAATGAATTGATGGAAAACTAAACAAAATATAATAGTACTTCATTAACAACTGAGTTACCAATTTGGGTTTGGGTAAAAGGATTTGGGTATATTTACAAAACAAAAAGTTGGGTTGGGTAAGTTTTGGGCACATCCATGCAAAATGCATAAAAATTTATTAAAAAGTACATAGTTTAACCTAACAACGGGAATTGTGTTATATATATAGTCAATTAATAATAGTGAGTTAAAAGTAAAGCTCATCTTGGATGCAAACAAAAGATTTGGTGATGTTCCTCTTGAAAATTTGAGCTATTCCCACTTTGAATCCTCCAGCTTTCACAGCGCCTTATGTATAGATTTCCACCTCCCACTCTCTCTCCCACAAAGTTTTCAATGTTAGGTAACAATGCCTTCAAGTTTGTGCAAGGAAATTTAATCCTATGATTTTTAAAGTTAAAAGTTGAAAAGGTTCTTTTACTAGGAAGCCAGGTTTGGACCCTGAACCTCAGGTCCAGGTCTAGATTCGCGTCTGGGTTTGCTAGGGGTCTGAGAAGGGTGTGGATTTCTAACAATGGATCAATCTAAGTCCTTGTTGGCACAAATCCGAGCGAACCTATGAGGATCCGCTGCAGTAAGGTCCAAAATATGAAATAAAACAACTTAAACTAATGTCTTTTTTTATATGTTTTTATGTAACCCTAAAAGAAGCCTAATAAAAAACATTTCACTCATCTAATCTCTCCATCTGCTCTCTCATTCTGGTGTGCCCATTTTGCAAGTTTTAAGAGAAGGTTGTAGAAATTGTTTTTTCCAATGATGAGAATCTAGATATAGTTGCAGCCGGGGATGAAGCCATTGATCCCTCATTGTTTGATGACCCATTTGATCCTTGAAGGGCATTTGATACTAAAATCATTGATACACTATTAAACACTTGTCATTTATCATTATGTTTCAAATTTTATTATTTGATGAACTTCAACTAAGCTATGTAATGAAATTTCATTTTGCAATTTAGTAATTCAATGCATGATTTTCTTAACAATCATTAACATAGATTAATGAGCGGGTATTTTATGTTTATCTTTAACATTTGGCATCAATCAATGATCAAGCAACATATATTCGTACTATGAAATGACTATGTTTTGTAATTATGCACGTTTCTCTCTCTTTTTTTTTCTTTTTTTTTAGTGTATGTATATATATATATATAGACACACACACACACACACAAGAAGCCACCCATGAACCCAACTGGGAATTTATTTTTTTGCCTGAACCCTCGAACCCGAACTCAAACCCAAATCTGCCCCTGAACCCAAATTGGTAACTTAGTTCTTTTGTTGGCAATAGCAATCTAGATGGTAATCTTCCCACTAGATTTAGGGTTTGGATATATAACAAACACAAGTCTCTAACACACTAAAGCTCTATTAGGGCTTCTTTTGTGGGTATCCTAGATGATACTTCAATTATCTTTTCTACCCTTTTGACTACAGCCATCCCTTCTAGCTATCTAAACCATCCAAACCTATTTGCTGGGTTGAGTTAATTGATTTTCCACACCAATTCCCTCAAACAAAAAAAACAGAGCTTACAAAGGCTTCCTCAAGCCAAAAATAGCCCTATATAGAAGGTGAACATGTTTTATCTCATAAAAAAGATAACAAAGTTTCTCTAATATTATTTATCAAGCAAAGCAAGAATTTTAGAAGTTATATTGGGATCCAACCATATTTCGTCTGTTAAGAATATTAGCAGTAAGTGTATTGAAACATCTATGATCAGAAGTTAGAAATTGATATATATATATATATATATATATATATATATATATATATATATATATATATATATATATATATATATATATATATTTTGGCCACATTAAATACTGCATATATATATATTATCATTTTTAATATAATCTTGCACCTTCAGGTATTGAAGATATCGAGTGTCTCATACAAATGTTTCACCGCCAATAATATAGAGTGATATTATATCACTTATAGTTGTCATAAAATTATAAAATATAGAGTGACATTATATCACTTATAATTGTCATTGATTATAATACATATCCTGCGATGACTGTTGGTTGCACCAATTAATGAAATGGGAGACATCTCTTGTCATTGGGTATGTGCGGGTATATATTATGATTAGTTATCGGGTTTCTTCAATAATATAATAGTTGTTATAAAAAGACACTAATGTGTATATCTGTTGGGACATAATCATGTAGGGTCATAACCTTACTTGGTTGTGTTTCAATAGGTATATATATTAGTCTCATTTGTATCTGCAGATCATATCAATCAAAGTGGCATACAGATCTCAGATCAAAACAAATATTACTGCATTAAGAACATATATATAATTGAAAAGTCAAGCACTCAATAAGGAATATAGAAGTCTACTAAATCATTAAATCAAACTGAAATATAACTGATACGTCTCCACCAACTAAGATCCAATAAACTTTACATGGTATCAGAGCTTAATTGGTAGAGAGACTATCATTCTGATTTTATAATTAAAAGGGACAATATGTCAAATAATGTAAGAATAGAGGACAGACTTGAAGGAGCAGTAAATTTCTTTTCTTGGAAAATTTGAATTACTACAATTCTTGAAAAATTAGAACTTGAATCTTTTATTGAGTCAAATATTTCAATTCCTGAAGATGAGGCCAGGAAAAAATAAAGCCAAGAAAATCACTGTGGATTTTGTAAAAGATCATATCCTTCCAGCTATATCAGATCTAAAGAAAGCATATGAAGTATTCAAAACAATTAAGGATACGCTTGAAATCAACAACTCAACTAGACTGATTACACTGAAAAATCAACTAATGAATACTAAAATGAGTAAAGGGGTACAATCTCATCATATTTTGCAAAGATTTCCAAAATTAAAAATCATCTAAATGCTATTGGAAGCAAAATAGAAGATCAAGAACTATCGATAAAAGCACTTAGAGGATTTCCATTATCATGGGAAGCATTCATTCAAGTAATCAGCAGATCTACTATACCTCTTTTTGATCAACTAAAGAATGATTGCATATTAGAAGAATCAAGGCTAATTTCTAGAGGGATCATCTCAAATCAAAGAGGAAGAAAATCAAGCTCTTTTTTCAATTTCAAATTACAAAGGCAAAAAGAGGAAATTTAAAGGAAAGAATTATGACAAAAAGAAAGCAAATCAAAATTACAAAAGAAAAGATTTTTCTAAAGAAATGTTATAAATGTGAGAAACTTGGGATACTTTCAGAAATTATTTGGAAAGGGAAAACGTCTTAGCTTCTTTAGCTATAACAAAGAAAGATGAAAATCTATTATACTATTCCACATTATCAAGTGAGATAAACTCTAATGAAAATGTCTGGATAATAGATAGTGGTGCTTCCCATCATATAATAGGATTTAGAGAAAATTTTGAAACCCTTGAAAGTTACATCTTTGAAGGAGTCACCATTGAAGATAATTCCACCCATCCAGTTAGAGGAATTGGGACTTGTTCTATACAACTAAGGACTGGAGTTACACTAAAATTAAAGGATGTTCTATTTGTACCAGGTATAAAAAGAAATCTAATTTCAATTTTTGGAATAGCTAATGAAGGATTCCAAGTCATTTTCAATGAAGACAAAGTTTTGTATTGGCCTAAAAACTCAAATCTAAAAAATGCCATCACCATAGGAACTATAAATGGGACCTTATATAAATTATGCAATATCCAAAAGCAAGCTCTTAATCTTGAAGTAACAAACTCCAATGAAGTATGGCATAGAAGACTTGGACATATTGGATTTAGTTCACTTCCAAATGTAGAGAAAATCACCTCTGGAACATTGAGTCTAAGCTCAAAACACATTGGTGTCTATAAAGGATGTGCTCTAGGAAAGAACATTAAAAAACCTTTTCCTCCTAGTGAACACAAGTCTAAATCAGTTCTAGAACTAGTTCACTCTGATTTATGTGGGCCCATGCCAACACTCTCTCTAGGAGGTTACTCTTACTACATCATATTTATTGATGATTACTCGAGGAAAACTTGGATTTACTTTCTACAAGTTAAAGAATCTAATGAGGTTTTGTCAAAATTTAAAGAATTCAAAAAAATTGTGAAAAATCAAACCTCGAAGAAAATTAAAACTCTAAGATCTAACAATGGGGGAGAATATACTTCTGAAATTTCAATGTTTTTTGTACTTCTGTTGGGATTAAGAGGAAGTATATTGTACCATATAATCCTCAACAGAATGGGGTAGCAAAAAGAAAAAATAGAACTATTGTTGAATCTGCAAAAGCCATGCTTCATGATCAAAACTTGCATTTTTCATTCTGGGCGAAAGCCACCAATACTGTTGTATACATTTAGAATAGATGTCCCCACTCTATACTAGAAAACATAACACCTGAAAAAGTCTTTACAGGGAATAAACCTGACTTAAGTCACCTTAGAATTTTTAGTTGCCTTGATTATATTCACATACCTAATGAAAGAAGAACTAAGTTAGATCCATCCGGAAAGAAAGGGATATTTGTTGGGTATAGTGAAAACTCAAAAGGGTATAGAATTTATGTTCCTGGACAAAGATCAGTTGAAGTAAGCAGAGATGTCATATTCGAAGAAAACTTTGGATTAAAACTAGCCACAAATATAGAAGATGAGCCCATTACAGACTTAGATGAAAATCCTTTAACTAAAATTCAAAGGGAGAACACATCAGAAGGATATGAACCATCTATAGATACAAAAGATATAGATTACTCCAATATCAAGAAAAGGCCCTTATGGGCAAGAAAGATGATTGAAGAAAATAATGTTGAACCAGATGAAATTTTCCGAGGAAACAAAATCTTGTTATACTGCCCTAGTAACTGCGCTTACAAAATTTGAACCCACAACTATTGAAGAAGCCATTACTTGTCAAGCATGGAAAGATGTTATGATTGAAGAATATCAGTCGATACTACAAAATGATGTCTAGAATATCGTACCTAGACCTAAAGACAAATCAATTGTTTCTTCAAAATGGCTATATAAAATCAAATATGTAGCATATGGTAGCATTGAGAAACATAAAGCAAGGTTTGTTGCTCGACGTTTTTCCCAAAAGGTAGGCATTGATTATGAAGAAACTTTTGCCCCGATTGCTCATTACACTTCGGTTAGGACAATTATTGCAATTACACCAGCTAAAGAATGGAAGATACATCAAATGGATAAGAAGACTGCATTTTTAAATGGAGTCATAAACAAAGAAGTATATATTGAACAACCTGAAGGCTTTGTTATAAAAAATAAGAACCTATGTGTGTAAACTCAAGAAAGTTCTTTGTGGTCTTAAACAAGCACCTTGAGCTTGGTATGAAAGAATAAACAGCTACCTCGTCAAATTAGGATATTCTAAGAATGAAGCCAATCCTAATATGTATTTCAAAATCTCTAATGATGATATGTTAATACTTGTGTTATATGTTGATGATCTATTGATAACAGGAAATGATCATCTAATTGAAAGATGCAAACAAGATCTTATAGCTAAATTCGAAATAAAGGATCTAGGTCTAATACATTATTTCTTGGGCCTAGAAGTATGTCAAAAGAAAGATCATATCTTTCTAAATCAGGGTAAATACACTCAGGACATCTTGACTAGATTTGGAATAATGGTTAGCAAACCACTTGCAACCTTAGTTGCCGGATTTGTCCCCTGCTGCCCGGATTCGGGTTCGGGTCTGTACGGGTCCGAATTCTTCCCTGGGTTCGGTTCAGGTCCGGGCAGGGTTCTTAGTTTTGACTATGGATTCGTCCAGGTCCTTGCTGAAGCGAACCCAAATGAACCCACAACGAACCCAAGGCTAAAATAACATTAAACAGTGTGTTTTTTTAATTGTTTTCTTATGCAACTCTCAAAGGAACTTAATAAAAAACATTTCACTCATCTAATCCCTTACGTCAAGGAGGAGGACGATGATATAGCAACATATGGGACTAGTGGAACCAGTTTGGGTTCCAATGACGAAGATCTAGATATAGTTCAGTTGGGGATGAAGCCATTGATCCCTCATTTTGTGATGATCCATTTGACCCTTGAAGGGCATTTGATACTATGATTATTGATAAACTACTAAAAACTTGTCATCTATCATCATGTTTCAATCTTTATTACTTGATGAACTAGTCTTTCTTTTGCAATTTAGTAATTCAATGTATTATTTGATGAACTAGTCTATGTTTTGCAATTTAGTAATTCAATGTATAATTTTCTTTACAATCATGAAGATAGATTAATGAGCGAGTATTTAATGCTTTTAGATTCAGGTAAAAACAGGTTTTGAAGGGACCCGAAACCCTTTGGCATTTGGCATTGATCAATCATCAAGTAACAATTGTTCATATTGTGAAATGACTTTGTTTTGCAACTATGCATGTTTCTCTTGTGTGTGTGTTTATATATATATATATATATATATATATATATATATATATATATATATATACACACACACACACACTCACGAACCCGTCCCCGAACCCGAATTGGCAACTTAACTTGCAACTCCAATGGAAACTAATCTACACAAACTAAAAGAAGCCGTGCATTCAAAATCTATTGATCCTACACTCTACAGACAAATTATTGGGTCTCTCATGTATTTGGTAAATACTAGGCCCGATATATGCTATGCCACAAATGTATTAAGTCACTTTATGTGTCAGCCCAAGAAGATACATTTAATGGCAGCAAAACACATCTTGAGATATCTACGTGGCACTATTGGTCTTGGATTAACGTACAGAAATGTTGAGATCAAACTTGAAGGCTATACTGATTCTGATTAGGCTAGATGCTCCTTAAACCATAAGAGTACAACCGGATGTTGTTTCAATCTTGGATCAGCAATGATATCATGGTTCAGTAGAAAACAACCTACAATTGCTTTGAGCTCCATCGAAGCTAAATACATGGCAGCCTCCATGGGAGTGCGTGAAGCAGTATGGTTATGGAAGCTATTATTTGGATTATTCGGAAGGAAATTAGATCCCACAATGATCCATTGTGATAACCAGAGTTGCATCAAACTCTCCGCCAATCTAGTGTTCTAGAATCGATCAAAGCACATCAAAACTCCATACCACTATAGTAGGGACATGGTTGACAAAAATGTGATCAAGTTGATCTATACAAGCATTGATGAATAAAATGCCGATATTTTTACAAGCCTCTTACAAGAGTGAAAATAAAGTACTTCAGAGGTAAACTTGGTATGACAAATTTGAAATTGTAATTTATATATATTCATGGATGTTGAAAATTAGATTGTTTACAAACCTGTAAAATGACATCACTATATGTGTTTAACATCACTATTGTAAGGTGACGATCTTATCAACAGTTGACCAACCTTTTAACACCAAAATGTTGAAGGAAAGTGTTATCATTGTTCTTCGGGCCGAATTTTGTCGGACACATTGATAACCATCATGGTTCTTCGGGCCAGATTTTCCAGACACCATGAAAATTATTGTTATGGTTATTCAGGCCAGATTTTGCCGAAAACCAAAATTATTAATCCATAGTTGAGTGGCACCTATATATATATATATATATATATATATGTATATATATATATATATATATATATATATATATATATATATATATATATGTTTCAAACGCTCATTGCTAAAGAGGGAGTGTTAAGAATATTAGCAATAAGTGTATTGAAACATCTATGATCAGAAGTTTTATATATATATATATATATATATATTCTCATTCTTAATATAATCTTACACCTTCAAGTATTGAAGATATCGATTGTCTCATACAAATGTTTCACCGCCGAAAATATAGAGTGATATTATATCACTTATAATTGCAATCGATTATAATACATATCTTGCGATTACTGTTGGTTACACTGATTAATGAAATGAGAGACATCTCTTGTCATCGGGTATGTGCGGGTATGTATTATGATTAGTTATCAGGTCTCTTTAATAATATAATAGTTGTTATGAAAGACACTAATGTGTATATCTGTTGGGACATAATCACGTAGTGTCATAACCTTACTTGGTTGTGTTTCAATAGATATATATATTAGTCTCATTTGTATCTGCAGATCATATCAATCAAAGTGGCATACAGATCTCAGATCAGAACAAATATTACTGCATTAAGAACATATATATATATATATATAATTGAGAAGTCAAGCAATCAATAAGGAATATAGAAGTCTGCTAAATCATTAAATCAAACTGAAATATAATTGATACGTCTCCACCAACTAAGATCAAATAAACTTTACATCATCAACACAAATATCATACTCTTACTTGTCAAATCAACGATTTATAGTATAGCTTGGTAGAAATTAATAAGTAGATCTGAGAAACCTAGCAACCTATTCCCAATAGTCAAATCTGCATCAGCTTTTCCAACAAAGGTTTCTTCTATCTGATATGTGATAAATAAACCGGACAAGGGCTTGTTGCTTCAAAAGGGTTCTTGGGCCTAGAACAAGTTTTTCCTAAACCATGAAAACATGGTTTGTTGACCTTATTTGACTCCAAAACTACACAATTGAGTCATGATAGCAATATCACAATTTAATTCCCTTCAAACATATCTCCAGCTAGTCTAGTTGGTTGAATTACCCAACATATCACTACATTTTTGGGGCTTTTCAACTCTATCTTCAATTAGCGACTGCATTGGGAAATTCTTGGAAAGAATGGTTACATGTCTTTCACTATCCATTCCATCTATAATTTGCTCAAATGGTGGTGGAAATGGATATTTCCAAACCTTTACCAACCAAAGTTATATTTAAAAACTTTTACCAACCGAAGTTAAATTTTAAAACCTTTACCAACCGAAGTTAAATTTAAGGTTGGCACCAAGCAATGGACTACAATGGAATCACATTTAGATGCAAACAATGTTATGCCACAAGCCATACGGTGAACAAATGTCTAAAATTTCCTTTCTCAACTAACAAAGCATCTCTTTAAAGCAAGCAATCTAGTGGAAAGGAGAAATCTTAGTCATCAATGTATTTTCCCTCCTATCAATTATCATATGCTAAGAACAAGGCATCTATATGCCTCTTTACAGAGAAGTGTGATTCCTAATAAGGTTGATAGTTCCCCTCCAAATATTTTTGCAAGCGGTATGGAACAATAAGATTTTTTTTCCTTGATGTAGGCTTCTATGCAATGTGTTGGACTCAAAATTGAGGATATTCATGGGGAGAAAACAAATTGTAGATAACAATCAAGCAAAAACCAAATGTTTTGAACATAGCAATAAATGACAAGTGTAAGATGACTCTGCAATCCCCCACTAAGATGGAAAATAAAGGGCCTCAATGTTGGTTAGGAGATAAGTTCTTCCCGCTATGAGTTTAAAGGTTCATCTTCAACGCTCCAAGAGCCAAAGCATGAACCTAATTTTATTTTTTGCAAGCTTCTAATTAAATTCATGGACCCCAAGACAATAATTCACCTACTAGAAAAATATTGTATTAAATGTAAAGTTATAAGAATTTCTAAATTTTGTCAAAACTTAGAAAAGACAAAACCAAAAACCCTACAACTATCAAAATCCCCAAAACATAAAATAATAAAATTCATAACAAAACAGAGATAAATATTTGATGTATGTATTGGAAGGAGTAATATACTACATAAGCATAAGGTTATTGGTGTAAATAGCTATAAGTGGAATGTGGAAGAAGTCCCTCAATGTCCATAGTTAATGGTGAGACCAAATGCAAATTTATATTTGTAAGTAATTTGTAGGACTCAAATTTAATTGTCCATGCACTATTAGAAAATTATAATGTTTCTTTAATGGTCATCTTAGATATTCTTTAGTTTATAAGGTAGTTTCTATTTTCGTCTTTAGTTCATGATTGTTTCTTTTACAAAAATATCATCTTTGTAAATCTATACAAGCAGCTTTTATCTCCTTTGTTTAATACAACTGCAACAACATTGATTTACCATAACATGGTATCAAAGCAAATCAATGGGACTTCATAAAATTTTGCAAATTTTTAATGAAAATTTGAGCTTCTTTTGATCTCGAATTTTTTTCCAGAAATTTGCTTTTCGATTTTTAGAAATAAAAATCGTTAAGAGGTATTTTATGAAACTTTTGTGGTTCATCTTCGAGGATTTTTGCTGAAAATCACAAGCCTGGTTAAGGGTTTTAACCCCGTGATTTCTTGGTTGCAGCGAAAGTCTCTATTTTTTAAGGGCAGCAAAACACAAGACTTTGAGTGGTAAACCAGCACTTGCAAGCACATACAAGTACATGCAACCCTCAAAAAATAGAGACTTTCAACACAACCCTTACAAAATAAAGATTTTCATTAAAAAAATCCTTTTAAAAAATTATGTTTTCATTATTTTTCCCTTGAAATATTTATGATGGGTTTTCGTAATTTTCTCCCTTTAAATTTTTTGAGGGGTTTTCATAAATTTTTCCCTTCAAATTTTTTTTGATGTGTTAACATAGCTTTTCCCCTAAAATTTTTTATATGGGTTTCTATAATTTTTCCCTTAAAAAATTATGATTCTGTAATTCACAAAGTTGGGTGTGATTTCTTTGTGGATTTATAATTTTTTTCCTCAAAAATTATCTAGTGGGTTTTACCACTTTTCTTTAAAAAAACGAAGCTTTGAATTCTCTGGTTTTGATTGATTTTCCACCTCAAAAATTGTATTTGGTTTTTTTGATTTTTCTTCTAAAAATCGCGTCTTTTTCACAAATTGTTTTGAGGCATCATGCTCATCTGCAAAGTTTGGAGGGTTTGGCAATTTTTCCTCAAAATCATACCAGTTGTTCTCGGTGTTTGTCTCTATCTCCAAGGAAGAGCAGCTTTGCAATTCCAACATCAAGTTGAATATTTTAGGATGATTTCTAGTCATATGTTTTGCTAATTCGGGGAGGGTTAGTGGCAAACTCATCTCGGTGGCAAAGTCAATGACAGGCTCTTGTCTCTTGTTGCAAAGCATTCTGAAGAAGGGGGCACCCTTCTCTATTCTTTTATGGATGAATTTTGGCTTCTTGGTCATTGGCATTTTGTAGATCCACGGAGAGTCTCAACAGCTGCAAAAAATATTTAGAATTTCTGACCAAAAGACATCAGTTAGACAATGAACATTAAGGGAGGGTATTAGAATATTATAATGTTTCTTTAATGGTCATCTTAGTTAGTCTTTAGTTTACTAATTTTAGTTCACAATTGTTTCTTTCAGAAACATCGTCTTTGTAAATCTATATAAGGAGCTTTCATCTCTTTTGTTTAATACAACTACAACAACATCAATTTACCATAACATGCACTAAGCTCCCTGTTTGATTAAGAGGTGGCAAATAAACATGCAAAGCATCTCTAGGTAATCACCCAAGAAAATAGATAGCAACCATTTTTCTATTGCTCTTATTGTATTTTGTGAAAGGGCTCTACTATCTATCACACAAATAGCTCCACCTTTGAAACTTTCTTTGTCTAAAGAATGATGTTCTCTACCAAGCAAAATGGAGTTAAAGGAATAAACAGAAAAATAAATGTTTCAATAATATTAAAAAGGCCACAGTTCACAAAGAGATCACTTGGTCACATCACAAACATAGCCAGCCAAAAATGAGGCCTACGTTCTATGGCTTTCCTAGAAACCATGGCAGACTGGACCGGCAAAACCAAACCTAGACCCAAGGTTTTCTAAGTAAACCAATAACTTAGGTAAATATTAGCCATGCTAGGATTCTATTTCTTTTTCTAATAAAATACTATATAAATACAACAGCAGACTGGACCAGCAAAACCAAACCTAGAGACAAGGTTTTCTAAGCAAACCAATAAACTTCGATGAGAATTAACCATGCTAGGATTCTATTTATTTTTCTAATTAAAATGTATATAACTACAGTAAATTCAACACAACTGCTAACTGACAGTCCATGAATTTCATCATTCATTTCTTATAATTGACAAATTGTGATGATTTTTGGAAAACTTCTATCTGTTGTCACCCTACGATGGAGAAAAAAATTGGTTGTTTAATGGTCCATACTGGCAGTCCATAACACCTTCTAATCATGTAAAGCCAAGAGGATTATGGCAGTTTGACTGGATGGCCAACATATTCAACTAAAGTATTGTCGATTATTATAATGTTTCTCTCATTGACCCCTAATAGATCATGTAAACCAAAAAGTGCATCCTCCCATTACACCTTGGACAAGCCTAAATTGCCATTTTGCAATTTTTGACAGACCTGCTGTGACCTTTTCACACATCACCACATTGCAAATGGGGACACCCTGTTTTTGCTAAAAAGCCAAGTCTTCTTGTTGTCAACATAGTCTCCCAGCCCTTGAAAGACAATGGTGATTTAAACAAAGTCTGGAAATAGAATATCACATAGTTGGCATATTCACCGTTTACTTGGCAAGTTTCTAACACTCGCCGAGTTTTTCAGTCGAGCAAATTTTTCTACCATTAACTCGTGGATTTGAAAACTTGGGCGTCACCAACAAATCAACACGAGTTTTGAAAGAAAACTCATCCACAAGCACAGGCCAGCGATATAGGCCCAAAAAGTTGATTTTTTCAACACTAGTTTTCTATTGTGCAATCAGAGGCTTGACGAGGGGAGAGAAGAAGGGTTCCAAGGTATTCTTCAAGGACTAGACCCCCTCTCTTTTCTGCTAGTAGAGCTGGAAAGAGGAAGATGTGATTGTATTGATGTATTTACTATTTAGTATTTACTTCTAGACTTCTAGTTTGACAGGAACTATTTACTATTTTGCTTCTCGCCATCAACATTTGAAATGAGCCTTGATTAAGTTATGTGTTAAATAAACAATAAGTCTTCATTACCAAATCTTTGTAAACAATTATTCATCAAATCAATTCCTACCATTTATTAAATCAAGAATGAAGATGAACTCTTACTTGTATAATGAAATTATAATATTCGTAACCTTGCTTTATAATTGTAATGTCACCCTTTAAAAGCTTGTAAAACAATAAACAAATGGCATAATTACTAAATAATGTTATCATAGCATAATATAAACAAATTAAATAAAATATAAACATATAAACATAAACAATTAACAAAAACAAAATCATAAATTACCTTTGCAAACAGGTGGGTACCACGAGTCATGTCACTCATGGGCCCCCATGCATGATATTTAATACGGCAATGATAATAGGAAAGGGGAGGAGAAAAGGAATTAAGGGAGCGGAGAGTAGAACAGAGCAGCAAACCGTTTGATCAAGCATCTCAGTCAGCAAAGGTCCCACAAACAAGTCAAGACGTTGCCTAATTCAAAGGAGCATTGATCAAACAGCCAAGCAAGTGATGAACTTGGAAAGGAGTTGGCCAGCCACATCATCAATTGGGCTATCAAATCAAGCCCTCCCCAAATCACCTTGACTTCCAAACATAGCTAAGGTACATATGGCCACCGGTGTTAAAATATGAAAGGCTATGCTATCTCACGCATAATGTTTTATAATAAGGCAAGGATATTTAAATTCAGTCTTTTCTTATGCAATATACAAGTATATGGTATTAAGGAAAATTATTGTTTATTAAGGTCAAGAGAGTCCTTTGGGAAGAGAGTGGTCTTAATAATTAAAGATCAAGAGAGTCCCATTAGGAAGAGAGTGACCTTAACATAAGGCCAGAATATTCCGTAGTGCTAAACATATGCATATGTGTCAAGGGCCCTAGGATAGAGAATACCTCTTCCAAGAAGGACCTTAAAGAGAGCACTTCATAAAAGACGGAAAGGTAGCCAGGGGTCTAAGGATCCTCGAGAGGGTTATTGATCCCGATATGGAGACGTCTTTAAGGTTGGGTGAAGTTAGAGGGTAGAATAGCGAAGATTAATCTATAATTTATGAATTCTAACAATGGGTTTTACAAGTAATCTTACCCTAATTAGCAGGGTTATTACAGTGGGATCAGAGCATAATCCTGCCATCCTGTGATTATTGTTACATACAAAAAAACCAACAAATCAGGAAAATGGCCAAACAACTAGCACAAGAACTAAAAAGCTTATGGAGCAAACTAATCAGAGATTCGAAAGCACACATAAAATGATTCTCGAAGCTATACAAAAATTGGGCAATAATAACTACACTAATTCAGGAGGAGAGACATATTCCAATCATTCATAAAATGTATCCTCAACAGAAAATTCAGCTTTTCAAGATACACTTCCATCATTCCTCCCAACAGGGGAACAAATGACAGAAGAAGAGGAACCAAACCCATCTAGTGTAGAAGAAATGGCACAAATATATGCCCGATTGGATCCGCAAGTCAAGAACGGTATACCTTTCAAAGAGTACTATGAAAGCAAACTATTAGGAAGAAGAAGAGAAGTCGCTATTGATAAAGATCTTCAAAGGATAACACTTCCATACTTTGACGGATCAGAGAGGGAAACTGCTCAATCATGGGTTCGGAAATAGATACATATTTATCTTCTACCCCTATGAAAGAAAAAGATGCCATCAAATTTGCCATACTCCATTTTAGAGGCTCAGCTCATGATTGGTGGCATTATGGCCGTATAACATTGGGGCACAAAAAAATCACAACGTATAATGAATTCACACAAAGACTCATTAATCGATTTGATGATAGAGATTTTGAATGGTACTTCCAAGAATTAACCCACCTAAAACAACTAGGAACCATGGGAGAATATTCACATAAATTCCTAGAATTATCTGTCTTGATACCTGACCTTACTCAAAAAAGGCTCACCCACATGTTTATGGAAGGGCTTAAGGATCCCATTAAGAGTTCAGTAAAACCTCTTCAACCGCATAATTTAGAAGAAACCATTAGAAAAGCAAAAAATGCCAAGAATAATACACCTAAAGAAAGGTCTAAAAACTCTATGTACAAAACATCTCACCAAAATGAAAGACCTCGAGGAGATCAAGGCAGACCTTGTTTACATATGTAAGGAACCATGGAGTAGAGAACATCGTTCAATGTCATGTCCCCTTTTCAAATAATTAAAAATAATAACTTTTGCTAAGGCAGACAGGCTCAAAAAGTGAAGTTTTGGAAAAAGGGGCTAATCTTTGGAAACCAATGGATTAATAAATGAAAATTATTATTAAAATATGTATTATTGACCCCTCTTGGTCGTGAGTTAGGGTTATGCCCTCTTTTAAAGGGATTTGGAGGCATTTCAGGCTCATTCTAGAACTTGATTTTTGCTCATTGCTTTGTTGTTCTTCAGAGGCTGCCAAACCTGTGGGGAAGGAGAGCCAAGGACGAGAATTTGCAGGTTTCCAAGGAGGCTAAGGACGGGAGTTTGAGGCCATTCCATGTGCAAGCTCATGCAGAGTTTGCCCTTGTGTTGAACAATGCAAATTTGTGAGTTTTTGGGTGTGTTTCTTGTAAGAGTTTGGTGTTTCCGGTTGAGTATTTCATATCAGTTTGGTTTGCTGCTGTATTGCATATATTTAGATGTTAAAATAGAGTTGAATACACGAATTGGGTCGTGGTTATAGTTCTGTGATAGATTATTAGTGTTTTGTGGTGATTCTGGGCTATTTTGTGTTGTTTTCGGGAGCCTGATGAGCATTGTTTTTGTCCTTCGTTTGGGAGTTGTTGTGTAAACTCTATATAGATACAGAAATGTCATTTTGTGGGCCGTTATGCTGGCAAAATTTCTGTAAAAATGTCTACTTTCAGATTTAATATGTGAAGCTGTGAAGTTTTTGGCACTATTTCGGGCATACCCGATTTGGGTTTTATTGAGAAACTGGTTGATCTTTTGAAATATTGGTTGTTTGATTTTAAAATCTGATTAGAGGCTTTAAATATTATATAAAATCAGAAAGGGGACATTACATTCAAAAAGAGAAGAATTGTACCAGAAGAACCTATGCTTTAAATGTAAGCTACCGTGGAGTCGTAACCATCAATGCAAAAGAGGACAAATAAATAATATAGAAGAATCAATGGAAGAAAATCTACCCAAAAAAGGCAAAAACGGAGGAGCATGAGCATGGATTCATAGCAGTTACTACACAAGAGAATGAGAATAGAACTTTCCAAATAAAAGGGTCACTAGGGGACAAAAATTAATTTCCCTAGTGGATTCCAGAGCTACACACGACTTCATTGGAAGACATCTAGTCACAAGAAGGAAGTTAAAAACTAAAGAATTTAAGGGTTTCAAAGTGGCACTTGGAAATAGTTCAATAGACAATTGTATCACAAGAAGGAAGCTAAAAACTAAAGAATTTAAGGGTTTCAAAGTAGCACTTGGAAATGGTTTAATAGACAATTGTACTACTCTAGTACCCTAGTTGGAATCAACCTAGGAGGACACACTTTAAAAAGGAATTTTTATGTAACAAATATCCAAAATGATATTATCCTAGTGATGCCATGGATAAACTCCTTAGGGCGATTCATAATGGATAGTCCTAATTCAAAAATATGGTTCAAACATGAAGGGAAGGAAGTTACACTTAAAGTGTTACCAGATTCTTCCCCAAAGGCAGTCTCTTGTAAGAAAATGGCCAAAATACTTAGTCATGACCAAGGAGAATGGGTTGCACAATGTATGGTAATGGATAAATCTAAGCTGCAGGGACAAAATATTCATATAGATATCAAACCAATTTTGAAAAGGTACGAAAGGTTTTTGATGAAATTCCCCTAGGGCTCCCCCCAAAAAGAGGGTTTGAACACTCTATTGAACTAGAAGGGGTGAAACTAGTGATAACAACTCCATATCGACACCTTAGGAAATTCAAAGAAGAAATCGAAAAGACAATTCAAAAATTATTAGAAATGGGCCATATCCAACCTAGCAGTAGCCCCTTTGCTTCTTCTGTAGTTTTAGTCAAAAAGAAAGATGGTACCATGAGGATGTGCATCGATTACAGAGCCCTAAATAAGAAGACCATAAAGAATAGGTATCTCATACCAAGGATTGACGAATTAATGGATGAATTGCACAAAGCATGCTACTTCTCATAAATTGACCTAAGGTCAGGATATCACCAAATAAGAATGAGAAAGGAGGACATTCCGAAGACTGCATTCAAGTGCTACTATGGGCATTTTGAATTTCTAGTCCTTCCATTTGACCTCACCAATGCACCAACAACCTTCCAATCTTGTATGAACCACATCTTTCAACAACAACTGAGGAAATTTCTACTCCTGTTCTTTGATGATATACTTGTTTATAGTAAGACATGGGAAGAACATTTACGACATATTGAGGAAGTTTTGAAAATTTTGGAAACAGAGTCATTATACACCAAAGTTTCAAAATGTGAATTCGGATCAGAAGAAATTGTATACTTGGGACACAATATTAGTGCAAAAGGAGTAAGTGTAGATGAGGAAAAAATCAAAGCTATCAAAGAATGGCCAAGACCCAAGACTCTAACCCAACTCAGGGCGTTCGTTGGTTTATGTAGCCACTACAGGCGCATTGTTAAAGGGTTTTCAAAAATTGCATCTCCCCTCACTAATTTAAAAAAGAAAGGAGCATTCTCATAGAATAATATATCCCAACAAGCTTTTGAAGAACTCAAAGAAACAATGTGTACTTGTCCTGTCCTAGCTATTCCAAATTTCAGCAAACCCTTCGAACTACAATGTGATGCATCAGGAGAAGGAATCGAAGCAATACTCATGCAAGAAAGACACCCAATAGCCTTCGAAAGTCAAGAGCTCACCGAAGCAGAAAAACGTTACTCAATATATGATAACGAGATGTTAGCCATCATGCATGCCTTAGTGAAATTCCATCAATACTTAGTTCATGGAAGATTCATTGTAAAGACGAATCATAACAGCTTAAGATTCTTCTTAAATCAAAAGGATCTTAATGATCGACAACAAAAGTGGGTTAGCCAAATCCCAGCTTATGACTTTGATATAGAATATGTTAAAGGAGTTAATAATAAGGTGTTAAAGGAGTTAATAATAAGGTTGTGGATGCTCTCTCGAGAAGATCCCATATAAATAGTATTACAAGCATCTCCAAGGACTAGAGGGGAGACATTATAGCAACATATGCTAAGGATCTATAGGCACAAGAAATATTAGATGGGAACTTGCCCAGTGAAGATTTCAAAGTTTGGGACAATATAATTCTCTACAAAGGAAGAATATACTTAACTCCATAGTCAAAAATTAAAGGCAAAATACTTAAAGAATGTCATGACAATCCATTAGCGGGTCATCAAGGATACTATAAAACGTACAAGCATATCAAAGAGAAATATTCTTAGAAAGGGTTAAAAAAAGAGTTACTAAAATATATACAAGAATGCATGACTTGTCAAAGAAATAAGGTGGAATTGCAACACCCCGCAAGATTCCTACAACCATTACACATCCCAAACCAAAAATGGGAAAGCATATCAATGGATTTCATAACAGGACTTCCAAGACCCAAGGAAAAGACAGCATTTTTGTGCTCGTAGATAGACTTACAAAATATGCACTTTTTTTTGCCATCTCAACTAAATACAAGGCACACCAAGTAGCTGAATTATTCATTAAAGAATTTTTTCGACTCCATGGACTCCTACAAAATATTATAAGTGATAGAGACAGCAAGTTTCTCAGCACATTTTGGTAAGAACTCTTCCGTTTAACAGGGACAACCCTAACCCCCAGCACAAGTTATCATCCTCAGACCAATGGACAAACAGAAATTGTCAATAAGTGGTTAGAAGGATACCTCAGGAACTATGTTACAGGACACCAATATTCTTGGATTAAGTGGTTACATTTAGGAGAATATTGCTATAATACTGCTCACATGTCAATATGAATGAGCCCATTTAAGGCACTCTATGGATATGAAGCTACATCTTTTGGGAACCTAATAAAACAAGAAAGTTTAGTGCTCAATGCACAAAATTGTATTAATCAAAGTATGGACATCATGAAAACCTAAAAAGAAAACTTGTATCAGGCACAGAATCAACAAAAATTATACGCAAATAAGAAACGAATCAAAAGGACCTTTACGGCTGGGGATTTAGTATTCTTACGACTGCAACCATACAAACAAACATCAATCAAGAAAAATGGTGCTGAAAAGTTGAAACCACAGTTCTACAGACCACATAAAGTACTAAGGAAGATCGGTGAAGTGGCCTATAAGCTCGAACTTCCCCAAGATAGTAAGATACATAATGTATTCCATGTTTCCCACCTCAAAAAGGTTTTAGGACAATGAGTAAATGTGAAGAATTACCTCCCTTGGATGATGAAGGTCAACTCACTCTAACACCCGAAGTTATTCTAGACACACGTGAGAAAAGAATGAGGAATTGAACTATTACAAAGTTCCTAATTAAGTGGAAGAATCTGCCTGAGACAAATGCTACATGGGAAAATCAAGAAGTGATTAAGTTGCTTGAGGACAAGCAAATTCGAGACAGAAGGACTGAAATGAGCCTTGGTTAAGTTATGTGTTATATAAACAATAAGTCTTCATTACCAAATTTTTGTAAACAATTATTCATCAAATCACTTCCTATCATTTATTAAATCAAGAATGAAGATGAACTCTTACTTGTATAGTGAAATTATAATATTCATAACCTTGCTTTATAATTGTAATGTTACCCCTTACAAGCTTGTTAAATAATAAGCAAATGGCATAATTACTAAATAATGTTATCATAACATAATATAAACAAATTAAATAAAATATAAACAATTAACAAAAACAAAATCATGAATTAGGGAACCACGAGTCACGTCACTCATGGGCCCCCGTGCATGATATTTAATATGGCAATGATAATAGGAAAGGGAAGGAGAAAAGGAATTAAGGGAGCAGAGAGTACAAAAGCGCAGCGAACCGTTTGATCAAGCATCCCAGTCAGCACGAGCCCCACGAACAAGTCAAGAGATTGCTGAATTCAAAGAAGCATTGATTGAACAGCCAAGTAAGCAGTGAACTTGGAAAGGAGTGGGCCAGCCACATCATCAATTGGGCTATCAAATCAAGCCCTCCCCAAATCACATTGACTTCCAAACATAGCTAAGGTACATATGGCCACTAGTGTTAAAATATGAAAGGCTATGCTATCTCACGCATAATGTTTTATAATAAGGCAAGAATATTTAAATTCAGTCTTTTCTTATGCAATATACAAGTATGTGGGATTAAGGAAAATTATTGTTTATTAAGGTCAAGAGAATCCTTTGGGAAGAGAGTGGTCTTAATAATTAAAGATCAAGAGAGTCCCATTAGAAAGAGAGTGACCTTAACATAAGGCCAGAATATTCCATAGTAATTAACATATGCATATGTGTCGAGGGCCCTGGATAGAGAATACCTCTTCCAAGAAGGACCTTAAAGGGAGCACTTCATAGAAGACGGAAAGGTAGCCAAGGGTCTAAGGATCCTCGAGAGAGTTATTGATCCCAATATGGAGATGTCTTTTTGGTTGGGTCAAGTTAGAGGGTAGAATAACGAAAATTAATCTATTAATTTATGAATTCTAACAATGGATTTTGCAGGTAATCTTACCCTAATTAGCAGGGACATTACAGCATTCCTCATGAGAATACGATTTTGTACTCACTGTGCATTTATATACTATCTAAAATTTGCTTGTTTCTTTTGTGTTCTCTTTAATTAACTCATTAAATGCATCTTCTCATTGAAATTTGCAAAAAAATGTATTTTGAATTAAATTTTAGCAGTTTTTTTAGGTTCTTGAGTTTTCCCCAATTTTTTTAAAAATGGCTGAGTTTTTCCAGAATAAACTTTTAGAGAGCTTGGTGAGTTGTTGCCGAGTCCGAGTTTTCCAACTATGGAATATCATCTACCTTTGGTTCTAAAAAGGAAAGTTTGTGAGGGACAATGAATTTGGTCAAGCATGAAAAGAGAATTGATCTTTCAAAGCGACTAACTAAAGAAATTTTGAGCATTACAATCAAATTAGTATTTTTTGGAAATTCCTATTTTTAGTAAGTTTGACTGTGTGCTTGATTGGTCTGATTTGAGTTTGGGAGAGAACTTGCTATTTTTAGCACTGTCTATTTTTATTTTCATTGTGTCCTTATTTGGCCCAATTTTGAGTTTTGAAGAACTTACTATTTTTAGTAATGTCTGTTTTACGTTTCATTGTGTCCCTATTTGGCTTAATTTTGAGTTTCCAATAACTTAATGTTTTTAGCTTTGTCTATTTTTACTAAGTTTCATTGTGTCCCCATTCAACCTAATTTTGAGATCAAAAGCACTTACTATTTTTAGTAGTGCTTAGTTTTAGTTTGTTTCACTATGTCCTTGATTGATCTAATTTGGTGTTTTAATAAACTTGCTATTTTTAGTAAGTCTGTTTTTGCTAGCTCTATTTCTAGCAATTGTTGAGCACTCACAGAAAGATAAGCAAAGAGTATCCAGTGCCAAATTCAAAGTAATAAACAATAAGGCAATAGGCCAAAATTACACTAAGTTTGTGAGAAAATCATTGACCTTTCTGAAGAAACATCCAAGAAAAGGAAGGGCATGAAGAATACTGAAATTTCACTAAATTTGGAACAAATCCTCCTCTGCCCTCAAAGTGTGCCTTAGAGAGGCAATTCTTTCTGGCCAAGGAAGTTTTCAAAAATGGAAAACCCCTTCTCCCTACCTCATTTGCACCCAAGAGGGGGAATTTCTAGAGTGCAAGGAATTTCTTCAATATGGGAAAATCACTCCCTACCTCATCTGCACCCAATACAAGGAATTCCTAGATGCAAGGAATTTTTCAAATTCCAAAAATGCCTCCTTAATGTTTCAAAATGTTCCCGAGAGAAAAAAGAAAGATCAAAAAATGGCTACAATTAAGAAAAATCCTTAAGACTCCTCAAATGTGAAACCCCCAAGTGAAAGAGCGTAAAAATGTTGAAAAATGGTTGTGTTGCACAATTCCTCCTCCATGCCCAATATACGCCCAAGTTGTAGAAAACAAGGAAATATCAAAAAATGGCTAAGTATAAGAAATTTCATTGGCTCCACAAATGTGCCCAAAGTGGAAGAACAAGGAAGAATGCAAAAAATGGCTAAGGACAAGGAAATTCCTCCCCTAAGCTCCAAGAGTGCTAATTCTCCATGTGGAAGGAATTGTGTCAAAAGGAAAATCCTCCACTGTGGCTAAAATGTACTCAAGATAGCAAACACTCCAAAAATTGGTGTTGTGTTTGGAAATTCCATCACTCATAATATGCGCCTAAGTCGGAAAAAGTAAAAAAGAATCAAAAAATGGCTAAGTTAGGGAAAATTCCATGATACCCTCTCAAATGTGCCCAAGGTAGAAAAGGATAATGAAAATGTCAAAAATGGCTAAATGTTGATCAAGAGGAGACATGGAGATGTCAAAAAGTAAAGGAATTTCCTTCCACATGCATTAAGAACACTCGTAAGTTTTGATTCTCTGGTACCAAGGAATTTTTCAAAAAGTAACAATCTACCTCCCTGTGTCATTTGCACCAACAATCTACTTCCCTATCTCATTTGCGCCCAAGGTTGTGGATTCTTTAAGTGCAAGGAATTTGTTAAAGTCCAAAAACAATCTTTGTCTCAAATGCACTCTAGAGTGCCAACCCACAATGATCAAGGAATTTTCAAAAAGTCCAAGATATTGCCACCATGTCTCATATGCGCTCAAAGGTGCTACTTCACCTATGATAAGGAATTATTCAAAGTGTTCAAATCCAAATCCATGTCTAATGTGAGCTCAAGGATGAAGTTGCAAAGGGTGATTAAAGTTTGACCAAGTATGGAATTCCTCCCCATATCTCAAGTACATCCAAGTCTAGGATTGAGTAGTAAAATTGAAAAAAGTGGCCAAGTATTAAAAATTCATCTCCAAATCTCAAATATGCCCATGGAAGAAAATTGACTAGAGACTGAATTGAAGTTCCTAAGAAGATATTTTGATATAACATGGCACTTTTTACTAGTCGGAGGATGAAAGACATTAGTGCAAGAAAGATCAAGGATTGAGAAATTTTGTCTAAAGTACAAGGACAACATGAGAAATCTAGTTCAAAGCATTCAAATTCCAAACATTCAAATTCTAGAATTCCAGTTTTAAACAATCTAGTTCAACGCATTCAAGTTTCAAGACCTCAAAGATCAAAGTTCAAGTACAAATTAGAAGAATGTGACATCTTAAATTTCGTCTGCAAATTCAAGACCATAGTCAGGTAGTTTATGTGTGAGAAATTCCATAATGGCATAATCATTGACGAGGGAGTCCAATCAATTTCAAGGAGGTGAATAGAAGGAAGAAAATGATGAAGGAGAGATAGTTCAAAAGAGTTAGTCAAAGTTAGGACCTTGGCTACAAAATGATGCAGTCAGAAAATATTGTTTGTAATGCGTTACCAAATTTACATGGCGATCAGCATGATAACATGGTGTCTTGTCATCTTCATTAGCCAATCAAAGGTATTCAAGTTGACATGTCCAAACTCTCAGCATTTGAAGAAAGGAATCAAGCATATTCTATTTTGGACAAAAGAGCATTAATGATTTAGAGGCAATCTTGCCTTATTATGGGTTGAATTTACCCACTCTCTCACTAAGTAGGCAACCCTCTTCTTATTGGTCGATTTAGACCCACTTATTTATAAAAATTCTCTCCATGGCCTAACCCTAATTAGAGTTGAGATGGCAAAACCTAGGCCCTTTTCAAATCAATCTTCGCCACTCATATACAGAAGGAACTTTATAAAAAAACCTTGTCTTCACATTTGTAATTCATAGATAGACAAATAGTTAGCTTACAGTTGGCTAATTAGAAGTAAAGAGCTTTTGCTCCTTAGTGTATAAGTAGGATAGGAGAAGAAAAAGACATTGTTGTAAGACTTGGCGAAATGAATAAATTATTCCATTGAAGATATGGTGGATTCATGTTTATTTCAACGTTTTGATTGGTGCTCTTCCAAATTCTCAGTCATTCGATAAAGTTGCTTAATTTCAATGGAAAATGTAATGGAGCCTAAAGAATTTCCATAACTTGTACTTTTTGCATCTTGTTGATTATTAGTTGCAGCGTAAAGTTAGGCTAAGCCCATGTCTACGATTGCTTAACTTCGACCATTAAACATGCATAGTTTGCTATGATGGTGTACATTATGATATGAAAAATCCATGCATAACCCTAGGAAGATTGCACTAGTTCCTGCAGAGTTGTAGTTTATCTTGGTGAACTAGAGCTTGGTTATATTGAATTCCTCCACTGGACCACTATCCATTGATATCATCATCCTTGAGAATAGACTAGATTTCTTTCACTCTTTCTGCTTTTTTTACAGTATATTGCAATTGTGTTGATCAAGGAAGAAGCATCACGAGATTGCAGTATTTGATGAAGTTCTAGCCAGTTCTACGGAAGAGGTGATGAATGACTCAAACATAAGTCCCTTTGTGTTACTAAGATATCACAACAATCATTAAGCTTATCGACACATAAAGAACTGATAGAAAATAAAGTTGGAATCACATTTATGATCTTTTGCAATCTTAGTATACATGGGATTTTTCTCAAGAGAGGATAAGATACCTTGGTATTTTATTACGTGTTGGTGTGATCATAAAACACACATCAATTGGACCCAAGATACATTTATGGCCTAGGCCACAACTTTTTTTTAAAAGCGAAAACCTTGTCTAAAGATGATTAATTGACACGAATACTTGGCCTTTCAAACATCCATGAATAGTTAGTTTGCAACTCACATCTCCTATCTTATTTACTCATTCCCATTCACTTTCCATAATATTAATTATTGTTAATGTTTGGTAGCTTCTATCGGATAACTTTATGGTTATTTATATAATTATATATGAGATATAATATTATGTGAGATATAAGCTTATTATTTGAGATATATATATATAAAATTAAGTTTGTATTATTAATTATCTATTTATTGAATAGACATGTCTATTCATTCATCCATGCTCAATACAAATGAGAGGATGTTGCATATGGAAAATATACCTCATTATAGGCAATGCCATTAGATCTGCAGCAGACTCAGAGAAACATCAACATGGTATCAGAGCAAAGTCTGGAAGGAATTTCTCAGAGGCAAGCTGCAAATTTCGTCAACATTGACTGAGTTATTTGCATGTTTGGAATTCGTGGGAATGATGCTAGAAGAAATTGCTCAGATTAAAAATTCACCGGTCTTCATTCTACACCCCTAAGGCAGATTGGTATATATTTCTGTGCATGAATACCTAGCAGGGCATCTATTCTTTTCCTCGCTGCAGACATTTTATCTTTTGTCTTGTATTAGAAGTTGCGGCAGCTGGACGTGGTAATGGAAGGGCTATTTTCTGCAATTTGACAAGAATTCTTCACAGATTGGAAGAAGCTGATTAGAAGGGTGTGCTGGGTAATTGTGACAGGTTTGAACAGCGCCTGTAGCAATTAACTTCGCCTTTCTTTGCTCCCTCTACGTTGGATGTCACTGGTATTGGTATTCTACAGCTGCATAGTGAAAGGTATCTATGGTGAACGATTCGGCTAAAGAAGGGAGATATGTTTTGGGTCTGTTATTGCACAGAAGGGAGGTGACGAAATACTTGGACAGATTAGTGCCTGCATTTGTTATATTCATTAAAGATTGGTTGTTGGTAAGTGATAGAACCTTGGACGGCTGTGTGTGTTGCTCCAGAAGTTATACTCAGTGTTTCAGCTTGGAGATAGATCCTAAACAGTATTAGCAACCCTGCACATTCTCTGGCAATGAAATCTGAAAGTTTGGAAGCTTGACATCTACGCATTCTATCACATGGGTAAAATATAAGTTTGAAAAATTATAGGCGGCACACATCATACATTACCATTATGGGTGCCGAACAACTTATGAACATCTTGATAAGATACCCCACGTAGAGATATGTGAAGAATAAGTATGTAGAATAAAATGTAAAATCAGAAGTGTGTGTGAGGCAATAAGAAGCAGTAAGAGTAATATACACATATATAAAATTAGATTCTCAATCTGGTATATATATATATATATATATATATATATATATATATATATATATATATATATATATATATATATCATACGAGATTGGAGAGCATTCGAGGAGAGTATTAACTTTTAAGCATTGAATTCAAACAACGCTAAAGGTAAGTCACCGAATTCCCACAAGACATTTGATATACATATAAAAGGTATGAGTTCAGATGTTAAATTTCTATTTTAAGGAATTTCTATTACTTTGTAAGTAAATAGAATTGATATTTAAATTTTTAATATTGATAGGGATAACTATTGAGTGTCTATTAATATTATAAAGAATAATATGAGATTTAATAAATTGATAGATTTTATTAATTAATTGATATGTTGCAAGATATCAATATTATTTATTATGATATTAGTTGAGATAGATTTATATGTAGGCATATGTGATTATAATATATCTATGGATAAATAATATGCTAATGGAAATAAATCATGATGATATATTAATAACTACTTTGAATATTGGAATAGAATTTCTCATTTTTCTTATAATTAAAATACAATAATATTATTGTTGTGAATAATTATTAAAAGTGTTTACAATAATATTATTGTTGAGAATAATTAATAAAAGGGTTTTGTACTATAAGAGTTATTTGCCTTGATCTTTTCCTTGAAGAATGTTCTTGCAGGAAAAAGAGGGAGATTAAGATTCAGAGGGAGAAGACTAAGGATGCTATTTGGTTAACCTTCAGTGAACCCGATTTTATTAATTGAGGAGTACACCATATTGATATGGATTCCCTAGTGATCTATAAATTGTGACAATCATGAGGACTGTGATTCATAAATTGTGACCATGTGATTTTAATGGGCCTACCCTGTGTACGTCATGAGGAAGTGACGACTTCCAAATGATCATCACTTGTATTTGGGAGAAGTTGATGTAAGGTGACGATCTTACAATTAACTTGTATCATGAGATCTAATAAATTGAGTGAATGATGAATGTCTTGTATCTCAACATTCTGGGAGGCCATTATTCTTAGAGTGCTTGGTGAATATTATTGATATTTTGGGAGGCCAATACTCTTGATATCAAATGTGATGTCTAAACATTTTGAGTAAGTTGTGAATATCATTGATATTCTAGGAGGCCAATACTCTTGATATCAAATGTGATATCTAAACGTTTTGAGTAAGTGGCGAATATCATTAATATTCTAGAAGGCCAATACTCTTGATATCAAATGTGATATCTAAATATTTTTTGAGTAATTAGTGAATATTATTGATATTCTAGGAGGCCAATACTCTTGATATCAAATGTGATATCAAACCTTATTTTTTGAGTACTTGATGAATATCGGATGTCGATATTTTGGGAGATCGAGACTCTTGATATCAAATGTGATATCTTACCCTAAGTTTGAAGAATTGATGAATATCATATGTTGATATTCTGGAGATCAATACTCTTGATATCATATGCAATATTAAATTGTGGAAAACTTCTGAGATATCCTTATATTACCAATGGTGTAATATTTGTTTTTGTGTTTATCTTCCCTTGCTAAGAGGGAGTGTTAATGTTTGGTAGCTTATGTCGAATAACTCTATGGTTATTCATATAATTATATATGAGATATAATATTATGTGAGATATAAGCTTATTATTTGAGATATATATATATATATATATATATATATATATATATATAATATAATTAAGTTGGTATTATTAATTATCTATTTATTGAATAGACATGTCTATTCATTCACCCATACTCAATATAAATGAGAGGATGTTGCATATGGAAAATATACCTCATTACAAGCAATGCCATTACATTTGCAGCAGACTCAAAGAAACATCAACAAATATTAGCACTCTTATGCTACCAATTGGACTCTGAAAATCAATTATCATTGTTCTTTGGCTCTCCTTTATAGCTTGGTTCCTAAGGCTTCTTGGTAAAGATGACTAAATTTTCTCCCTTTCTTTGCTTTCTAAGAGATTGCATTGCATTTGCATATTCATATTGTACATGGGTACCTAACTTGGCCCAGTAGTCTAGATCCATCTTGCATTGTGAGCTTAAGATTGGATTACCCTAAGTTGCACTTAAAGGGGGGACTTGGGTTGATTAAATGTTCACTAACTACACTTTACTTAAGCTTACTTAGGATAATGCATACATAGTAATTTGCATGTGAGACACTCAGGAGTTTGCACCTTTATTTGCATTGTAGAAGAAATTCCACTTTAGGTGGTGATAGTTATCACATTTCTACTTTATATGTTGTCTCCACCTTTAGTGCACTTATCATCCTCTACATGTTGCACATACTTCATTGAGCAACTTAGTTACTCAGGTTTGTCCTTTTGCCCAAAGAACCCTGCGTGGGTTCGAACCAGTTCGAAATATTGGTCTGGTTCGGGCAAAATTCGGCCAGGGTTCCAATTCCTTGGGAATGGTTCGAACCAGGATTCTAGAAAATCGAACCTAGGCAAATTTCATTGCCCAGATCAAATTTCAAGTGAACCCTAGGCGACTTTGCGGCGTTGGATGGCTTTGTCATTTTTTTTTTTGAAAAATTTGAATATGTTTGAGTTCCACTGCCCTAAAAAGTGAATGTAAATAGGTTATTTTGGATGCTTCTACTTCTCGACTTACAATTGAAGACTTTGAAGATTTTGATGCCCATACTATTGTTGTTGGTGCTGATCCCACTGGCCTTAGTTCTATTGCTGAGTCAACTAATGCAGAAAGACTACGAGAAGAAGAAGAAGAAGAAGATATTACAATTTTATACATTATGATTAATTGAAGCTTGAACTTGAAACAATGATACTTGAACTTGTTGTTATGATTCATGGATCATGATTTAGTTTTAATGTTTTGAATCTTTGATGTTGAACTTGAAAATTTTTAATTGACATGTATGATGGTATGATCTTGATTCATGATGCTATGATTACAACTTACATGTTTAAAGTTTATGCCTATGGTGTTTTTGTTGTTTAAATGATTAACTAATATTAACTCATGATTTTATGATACTCTATGCTTCTAGGCTTCATAAATATGTATATATATTTTATTTTATTTTTACATGTTTTTGTACAACGAACCCAAAACCCTTTCCAAAATTTTGCTGAACTGGCGAATTGGTTCTTCAAACCCGTATTTCAAATCAAACTCGAACCGGCAGCTAAGTTGAACAATGGAGGATGATCCACTTTCGGTGGACATGTACTTCCACCTAGTGTGGGTAGTAAGTTATCTCTTGCCTATCTCCTAGTTATCATGACTTGCCTATTTAAGAAAACACATCTTCATTGTACTCATCTATTATCAACTACAAATCAATTATTGCATATCGAAAAGAATACAATTTTTATTCTTGTCTATCTTGTCTCTCTTGCTTTTGTGTTCTTTATTAGCCTCTACATCTTGGGTTGTTGCTATTGGCAAATTCTTACAACCTATGTAATGTAACCTTCATCTTCATTATTTGATATTCAATTACCATTGTGAGGTAACAAAGCAGGTTGATGGGACTTTTTAGAGTTTGGCGAATTTATTTATTTTTAAATCAAGGCTTTCTACCTTGAATTCTTTCCTCAAATTTATTGGATTATTTTACCAAAAAATCATTGGTCATTTTTTCAAAGGAGTTTCATTTTGCAAATTTTCAAGAATTTTTCCAACCCATTTTTGTCGGCAAATCACATCTTTTTGCAAAGGAGGTTTTCTTCTTTTCCCGCACTGCTTGCCCGCACTTGTTTTTGTTAAGGTTGTAGCTTCAGTCAAATTGAATTGTCCTAGAGATAATTCTTTTATGGTTATTGGTAAATCATCATTTAGAGAAATACCCTTATATCTACTTCCATATATATATATATATATATATATATATATATATATATATATATATATATATATATATTATTGTTGATATATTATCTAATGATGATTAACCATAGAGACGTGTCTCCTCCTCTCATATTTATAAGTCGTTCAAATCTGCATTTGGAACACACCTAACATGGCAATGCTAAATACATTTGCAGCGATCCTGAAAAATAACAGTTTCTATGTTTGATGGGTTGTTTTACTTTTACAATCTGTGTTTTGCTTTTGCTCACATTCTCAATCTATTCCGTGTTTGTTACTCCAGCCCATCCGTTTTCTTTTTTTTTTGTAATTTCTTGGTTTGCAAAATAACTTTTTGCAAATTTTTCCTTGTGTGTACTTTCCCATGAAAGAGGTTTTCTAGGCATCGTTCCTAAGCACCTGAAGGAAGAAAGCTGCATTTTTTCCTGAAAAATCACAGAGATTGTGTGCTCAAATTCAACATGATTTCTCCTACAATCTGTATTGGCTTTTGTGACCTGCCTACAACTAGGGTTTTGCCATTTTTTTAAATAAATATGATGTTTTTTCCATGGGTTTTGTGAGATTTTTTCACAAAAACTGTAATTTTGTTTGTAAAACAGGCTTCATAATTTTTCCACAAAAAATTTATGGATTTTTATAATTTTTCCTCAAAAATTATATATGGGTTTTATGAGTTTTTTCCCAAAAACCATGCTTATGTATTTTTGTTTTTTGCCTAATATTTTTGTACAAAATTGTGGGTTCTTCTCCGAGAGGGCTTACTAATAAAAAACTCATGATTGGTGATTCAATGCCTGCATTTTCAAAACTTTTTTCAAAAATTAGTCTATGGGTTTTGATCGATTTGTCTTCTTATAAATTGTGACTGGTTTTGAAAAATTTTTCTTCTATAAAATCATGTCTAGTAGTTTCCGTTTTTGAAATAACCCCAATAGATATTTACCCAATTTCTTTCTCAAAATAATATTCACAATATAAACATATGAAGATGCATTATAAATCAACAATATAAAACTGTAGATTCTCATAAAATCCATTGAAATATGTTATTGCATTATACATGAGCAATACGATAACCAGCATTCAAAATCCAATCTTAAACACTGTTTTACAGTCCAATTGGAATACTAAGAAAAGAACCTGTAAGCACATACGAGACACCTGATATAATGTCTCCACTGACAATGGATTTGTGTCCACTGTCTACCAACACAAGGGTTTACGTCCTCCCGTTGGATGAAAGCTAAAGCTTTCCAAATAATTCTCACAAGAGAGAAATTGAAATCTGAATCATAGACCAAGCATGCCCAAATGAATGAGTTTCTCCCCTTTTAATCCTTAAAGTTGTGACTCTTTGACTCCCTTCCTATCTGTTCTTCTTATCTCTCCTTGTCACTTTTAGCCCACTTTATAATATTAAATTGACCTTTCCATAATTTTAATTCACAAACTCATAGTCAATTTTAATATTATATGAATGTCTTTAAATATTCCAATGTCTCAAATGGGGACATTACAAATCTTCCCTCGAGATTATTTATCCTCAAGCAATCAATACCAGGATCCCATATGAATCTGCAGGTAACTTTGTAGCCCAATTTGAAAACAAATCCTACCACACTGCAAAGCAAAGTGTCAAAATGCAACCCTTCCATCAACTAGATCCCTCAATCCCATGTTAATCTATGAGGTATCGCTACATCTGTAGGCCGTAAAACTTTGATCACCATTACATCCAGTCTCAAACTGTGTAGAACTACAACAAAATCCTCAAAATGCCTTTAGATACATACAATCAACACCTGGATCCCAAACCATCCCATGTGCATGTTCAACCAGAACAAAATGACGTGTGCTACCATCATATACTTTAGATCCCCAATCTGACTAAGAATCTTGCTCCAATTAAGGTCACAAGCACCATTGTGGTCAAATAATCATGGGAACTCGATTGTGTGCCAACCTACTCTTGGAAACATTACGAAGCATGGGAATGTTCCTTCTGGATACCACAAACAAAAGGGCCATCCATCTTCCCAACTATCTGTACTATATTGCTGCTTTGTGCCCACAGTGGGTGGAGTACTCCAGCTGCCACAACACTGCCCCTCTCACTGTTAGCACTCTAGCTATACTGCTCACCACATCGTTGTCCTAGGCTGATTTGTAATCAACGTTATGTCCCTCTGTCAAGGCAGCAACCTCTTGGTTGCAACAATTGTCAATCCGAAGCTCCTAACCAAAATCAATGTGTACTATCATTGGACTCAAATAGCAAGTTCTCCATTATCCAATCAACATCTACTTCAAACAAAGGGTTGTCTACAAATAGAATGTGATATGAAGTTTTGGTACTTGGTCTTTTGGGACAACTATCCAAGTCATAAGTCTGTTGAATGCTATCAAGTTCATTAATTACTTCTTAGAAAAACCCCTACCTCCCTTTACTCTCATACTCCCAAGAATGATTTATGATCCTAACCCGATTTTCTGCTTCCCGAAGCACAATCTGTGTATTATCCAATGCCTCATGAGCATACTTAAGCTCCTTGTTGAACTCCAAAATCTCATTCTTTCCTTTACTCGATTGATCGACATATATTCCAACAACCTTAAGAATGTAATCCTTGTCAGAAAGCAGACATAAATAATCTGATTTCATAGATTCAAGGGTCGTTTTGACTACTTGCAAATCAACAACAAGCAAATCTCCTTCCACTCCCTTTTGAGTCTTCCTATGGAGATCCTCCACCATCCTGTGAATGCTGTCATAACATACCAAAGATGCCACAACCATATCTTCACTAACCTTCAGTTGGTTCTTTAAGGCATGCATCTCATTATTATCATGTTCATACAACTCATCGTCTTGCAGTGTCATCTTGGACTATTCATTGGAGTTAATATCATGCGTATAAGAAACGTGTGGTTCATCGTACGAAGACTCCAACATGCTATTACTTCGAGTACAATCGGCCTCATCAACATGTTTGTCAAAGCTAACCTCCAACTCACCAACGTACCTTGTACCCTATGTAACATCTACCTAATCACGAGAAAGCTACAAATCAATGGTCATTGATTGCCCTTCTTTTTCAAGATCGTCTATTAGATGATTTTGGTCTGCTGAAAACTCCTTATACAAATTTTTGCACTTGTCTTTTGTAAGGAGATCCTGGACCAATTCAAAATGCTTCTTTTTTTCCATATCGGTCTTGTTTTGAAGTTTTGGATAGAAGTTTATATGAAAATAATAAAAAATCGCTTTGAATTCATGCTAGAAATTCTTTATATTCATCATAAATGTCGAGTACATATGCTCTTATATCATATTGGAAATTATGGGTTAATTGTTGTTTAATTTGAGCAAGATCCTTCGTAACCCTCTCTTGATTAGGCATTTTCCCCAACTAATATTTTAGACTCAGCTACAACCAAAACTTTCCAATTTGCTCAGATAATTCTGTCAAACAGTTGGTGGACGCATAATGTCAATAGATTGCTTCAGCAACACCACAGTCCAACTTTCTGATAGACCCAAGTTCTTTGCTGCAAGGAATTTGTACATCATATCATCACTCTTTCAGAAAGAGAAGCCATAGGTGATTGGTGCCAATGACCCAAAAATAAGGTAAGAAAGTAGTGCTATAAATCTATTGAACCAAAAGCTATGCCCAACTGTTTCTGTGAACTCGTTTTGGTGAAAGTGACCAAGGTACAAAATATTTGTTATGATAAAAAAGAATCCATCAGCCAACTTTGCAATGCTAATCGCAATCACAATCATTGTTTTTGCCTCCCCACCAGCTGCAGATGAAACAACTCCAAGGCTTCTAATTGACATAGTCAAACCACCATATACAATACTTTCGAGCAAATCCCAATCAGAAACTGATGTGCCTATATTTGCTGGTTGAAAATACGCCGGTCATGCAATGTTTATCACAGTTGCAGCTCTGCCATCACTTGGGTTTCAAGAATCTGGAGTGACCTTTGAGCTTTGTGAAACAAAATCATTTACTTTGTTTAGCAGAATAGAATCACTAACTTTTCTTTGTTCAATAGTTGCAAGATTAAATGTTTCCAAGGTTCTACTTGATTCAACGTTGTCTAATTTTGAAGGCAATATTAGCTCCCTTTGTTAATCATCTCTCAATTCCAATGGCGCCTCCTTGTCAACAATTTGTCTGTTTTTGAGACCATGTAAGAGCGGTTCCTTCAATTGCACATTTGTAAATCACTGTTAGCCTTTTGGCAATCTCCTGTTCATGATGCTTCTTTCTTTGATATTGTGTTGATGATTGCCCAAACCGCTGCAATGATTCCAGAATCCTTTCATGAATTGTTACTCTAGTCGGTAATGTTCGTCCATTGCCTACACCCAACCCATAATTTCGTAACAATTTCTGGCAGTGACTATGACTTCTAGAAGCGTTACGCTTCCATAAGTGCTTGACACAATGAAAAAATATATTCCAAATATTTTACATGGACTAGTCATTCCCTGACAGCAATTTTAGACTTTGTGTAATACATATTTGTGCTATGGATACCACTCCCTGCACCTGTCTTTCTCCTGTCATCTCCCACCTTACACGACATCTCATATTACATCAGGTCCCACACTGCGTCACACAGCAATAGAAGATGAAGCTTGCGTTACACGGAACTTGTCCAACAAGATAATAACGCCTAGACGGACATGCCCAAGTGGCCTCTTCCAAATTTCTCTATCATGCCCGAGCTGAACCGACATCTTTTTAGTAACATCTTGGCCGAGAATTATCTCAATTGAAATCTAATAACTCGCAGATATGTGCTCTCCATTACACAGAAGCATCAAAAAACTCAATCAAATATATCTTTCTCAGCCAAATATGTTATCCGCACTTCATTAAACAATGCCAATGTTATAAGTTCCAACCTTAGACAATACATTATTACTGTAATAATGTATTACATGCTCTTTAATCAATTTGACTCCCAAACTTTTTGTTACTTGGAAACCCCCCATATGATAAGAAAAAACTACTTTAGTAAATTTTCTTAAAGTTTGTCTTTGAATAGAAATTTCTAATGAACTATTTTTTTCCAATAACCACACAAGCTAACAGAATACACTCGCTCTGATACCACTAAAATAACCCCAATAGATATTTACCCAATTTCTTTCTCAAAATAATATTCACAACATAAACATACGAAGATGTATTATAAATCAACAATATAAAACTGTAGATTCTCATAAAATCCCTTGAGATATGCTATTGCATTATACATCAGCAATACAATAACCAGCATTCAAAATCCGATCTTAAACATTGTTTTACAGTCCAATTGGAATATTTAGAAAAGAACCTGTAAGCACATGCAAGACAACTGATGTGACGTCTCCACGGACAATGGGTTTGCGTCCACTATCTACCGGCACGAGAGTTTACATCCTCCCACTAGATGAATGCTGAAGCTTTCAGAATAATTCCCACAAGAGAGAAATTCAAATCTGAATCATAAACCAAGCATATGCCCAAATGAATGAGTTTCTCCCCTTTTAATCCTCAAAGTTGTGACTCTTCAACTCCGTTCCTATCCTTTCATCTTATCTCTCCTTGTCACTTTTAGCCCACTTTATATTAAATTGACCTTTTTATAATTTTAATTCATGCTCTCATAGTCAATTTTAACATTATATGAATGTCTTTAAATTTTCTAATATCCCAAAAGGGGACATTACAATTTTCTCCTCAAAATAGCTTTTGGGTTTTTTGATTTTTTCCAAAAAAATATTAACTGGTGTAGCTGGTCTCAAGGTTTTTTTTTCCCAAAAAAATCATTGGAGGATTTTGTCAAAATTTTCCACAAAAATCGTGTTTTCCTATAGTTTGTTTTGGGGTTGTAGTGCTCGTCTGCAAAAGGGTTGGCAATTGTTTTCTCAATATTGTGGTTTCAGTTTCAAAAGCTAAACTTGGTGTCTCTAGCTACAGAAAGGCACGATTTTCATTTTCTCAACATTAGGCTGGAAGGATTTTGGTTAACTTGGTCATTTCCAAAAGTTTTACTGAATCATGGAGGGTTTCAGCAGCAGGCACATTTTGCAAAGGGTTCTAAAGAAAAAGGGGCAGCCTCTATGCATTCGTGACCAAATGGGGGCAGCCTTCTATGCATTTGTGACTAAAAAACCTGCAGATTGTCTTCTATATTGTAGTTAGAATGATAGCCATTAAAAGAGGGTATTAACTAATTTAAGTTTCTTCAATGGTCATCTAACTAGTTTAGGTAGTTTCTATTTCTGGATTTTGTTTACATTTGATCTTTTAAAAACACCATAAGGCGATTGCCTATATAATGCAATCTTTGCCTTCATTATTTGATATACAATTACCATTACTAGAACCCCCTAACATTTAGATTTCAAAACATTGTAATGTACATGACCACCTCTACTTGGGCTAGTTTGGCCACAAATACAAAGACCTACGCATATAATTAACCATAGTATAAATCTGCCAATTTCAAGCTTCAACTAGATGATGATGAGCTCAACAGTTGGTGTATTTCACTTATACTAACAAATTCGTCTATGTCCAAGGTTCACCCAAGGAGAGATCCTTCTTCCATGAACCTTTATTACGATAAACATTGATGGAGCTTCCAAGCTAATCCAAAGCAAGAAGGTAATTCAAGTATATGCAGATCTTTTGAGAATCCATACAAACCATCGTTGGAAGCCTCAGCTAGGACTCACCAGGACTCGCGAGTTGCATCCTGGAAAGTCTAAGATTAGGATTTGGGAATTTTGGACTATGGCTCGGGAGCTTTGCCCTACCACTCAAGAATTTTGGGCTAAGACTGTCACGTGTAGCTGGAAACACCCAGGCACTCAAAAAAACATACTTCTTTTTTTCATTTCAATCTGCTCTTCAGTGCCCAAAATAGGTCTCATTGTGAAGTAGGAATTAAAGTAGACAAGCATTAGAGATCAACGATTAATCTCTTTTTGTGTTTTCTTTTAAACTACAGTTTTCTTCTTTGCCAAGTCCAAGTTTCCAAGCTTTGATGTGAACCTTTGAAGAGTTCATTTGCAGCATAAAGGGACAATTAAATTGTTAATTGGAGGAGGAAAAATCAAAGAATCTCACCAAATTAATCCTACGTGAGCTAAGCTGCTAATAATGCATACCTGAACTCAACAACTTTTAGTGGGCTATTAGAAGCCAAAATAAGACACTACTAATATGACAAATTCTTCAATTGCATGAGTTTTTCCTTTCCCAGCAAGCTACGGCACCAAGTCCCAACAGATGTTGGCAGGGGTTCATCCCTGGTTCCAGGAAATTGCATCCTGCTGCACCAAACCAATTTGTAATTGTATATATGGCATTATTGCCCCATTCTAATGACTGCAATCTATTAGCATGTCTAATGCACTCTCTTCTAATTTTTTAACTTATTTTTACTGGAAAGGAAAAAGAATTCTGGTTTGTCAAGCCTTTCCAATACAGTTTTCAAATTAAATCTGTGGCCAGTTTGAATGAGATATTTATGAATATGTTAATCACCACAAAACAGCGTCTGGAAATGGAAAGATGAAAGAGAAAATGAAATGTTACGTTAGAAGACAACTATGATGCTCTACTAGTCACAGTAGCAAGTGTCTTGTAGCTGGTGGTTGAAACATTGTGTCTATGATACAAACAACTCTGTGACATTGTGCAACGGTTGCTGCCCATTGTATTACACTTCTCATTACCCATGGGGTGGGGAATGAAAGCTATGATATAGTTTTTAGTATGTTTAAACTTTAAAATACATTTATGTGCAGCTTTAAGCATGATAGTGTTGTTGTTTACATGGTTTGAAGTAATGTGTGGGTTTTGACATGGCCAGAATATCTAAAGGCGCATGCAAGGATTTTAAAATTGATTTAATGCATATTTTCCAAACTTGAACTCTGTTTGGACTTTGCGGGACTAATAAATCAAGCTGACCATAATCAGATCAGAACTGACATCAAGATCCAGAGAAATCATAGAGATTTGAAAGATCATTATACATAGAACATTTTCAATACTAGAAATGATCTTTTCATTCCACAAGAAATCAACTGCAAGATGCCCAGATAAAAGAAAAATCATACTAAGATATGCACTAAATATTGAAACATTAATTCAGCTAAAATAATTTACTAAAAAAAGAGGCATATTGGTCTGTATTAAAAATTACAGAGTCAACAATCCAAAATCCATTTATTGTGTTCTTCATGGCATGAAAAGCATGGACACAAAATCAACATGCAGGAAAGTCTTTGGGTCCAATCCTACGAAGAAGGGCCTTTGTGGACCTCAAAAACATCCGATTAGTTATAGGAGACAAGACTCTTTCTTCCTGTACCACAGCTCAACACCGAAATGTCTGAGAAAATCCAATCAAACTCAGATCAACAACTGTAAAATCTTTCCCACAATTTAAATTAGCTCCATTGCACTAAACAGGTCTTTCTCGTGGGGAATTATCAGAGTGACACAAGCACAAAAAATGATTTTTGACCTGGTTTAAAGCGTTAATGTCTTTCAAATTGGCTGAATATTTTGCTCTTACTCAAAATCCACCCATTTAAGATTACTCAAGACTCAAACTCAGTCTTTTCAAAGACCCAAAGAATCTTGTCACTACAATACAGAGGTGTTCTGAAAGTGCAATGCTTGGTTTCGTAAAAAGCATGTAATGACTTGTTCGACGTGACTTTCTCTTGTAGTCTTACCAATTAGCAGGTATACACAGGTTATGGCATAGGGATGGTCATATCTAGAGCGGAGTAATCCTTAGAAATGGAGATCATATACAAATGCTCTCTGATTGTAGCTCTTTCCCTGCTTTAGTTGTTGAACAGACATGTTAGTTAACAGATCAATAGCCCCATGCCTTCCTAGAATGACATTGTATACCTAACTACGCCTCATGGCCCTGACCGTTCTATGATCCTTTGCCATACACAGATACTTCTCAGTGATGAGTTTTCCATATACAAAAGGCAAGATACTCCCAAATATTTCTCTTTAGGTTTTCAAGGATTAAAATTATTCATGGATTTATTTACACCAAGGAATGTGTAGGAGATTTCCACAAAGGTTATGCAGTAGATCTAAACTCTGAACAGAAAGATTAAAGATGTTAAAAACATTACATGAGATAAGTATTTAATGTAAAATTCTAAAATCTGTAAGAATATAAATAGTTTTATAATTTTAAATGTTAAAAAGGGTCAGAAGTATTTGTCGTATAAAGAATACTATTTTTATGGATGTACAAGAGATATAAGGAGACCACAAAAGATGCCTCTGAAGATGCTTGGAGATGTCAAAAGTTGTTTTGCATAATCTCCTGTCTTCCATACCAGAGACATGTCTCTGCCATGGGCATGCATGACCAAGGCAAAACACTTCTTCTGATCTCTATGGAAATGCTTCTCCAAATATGAAATGTTAATTTCCTAATACTGGATGATGGCATCACATCCAAGTTAAAGGTTTCCCCTTAAAGAACATAACCTAAACTCTCTAATAAAATTTAAGGGAAAAAAACACATTATATAAATTCTGTGATATGTCAGACTCCCTAGATAGAAGAAAACATTGTTGCTTGGCTTAACTTTTTTGAAAACAGTTACAGTTATTATTGTAATAAACAACTATGAGTTGACCCACCTAAAGAATCGCTCTCCAGGTTTCTAGTCTCCACAAGTAGCCTTTATTCTTTCCTCTAGAAGTTCTCCAAAATCTAGAACTTGAGAAACAAAACAGAAAAAGGAAGCCCCAGAGGAAAGTGTTTAAGTGCAGCGCTCAAAGCCAGCACTCCGCTAGATTCAAACAAGAATACTGCAGCTAATAGTAATAGCATCATCATCTTTCTACCCTATACTCTCCAAGGCAGAGATAACATAGGAGAACAAATCAAATTTAAAATAGCATATAACTAAGTAATGTTCGGCTTCTTTGTGCTTCTTGAAAGATGGTTAAAATTGAAGAAGTAGACTTTCTGTAATGTACCCAAGGAAAGCTACAGGTTCAAGGATAAACGATAAATTTCAGCACAAATAGGTTTACTGTTCGAGCTTGTATAAGGCGTTGATTTCGTCAGTCTGGTACCATGCGTCCCGCTCATCAAGTGTCATGCATTTCTGTCTACTCTGAAAGTAGAATATCAACAGATTGATTCACCAGGAAAAACAAGCCTATAAATTTGAGGAAAACGTTTCAGCAGTCCTGAGCCAATTGTGTAACTGGAGTATACAATTTTTACAAGAGATTCTGAGGCTGTATAATGATCCACCAAGAATAATTCGCTTGCAAAGAAAATTTAATGTGACATGTTTTATCAGTAGCACAAAGAAGTTGTTCCTTAATGTATTTGACATTCAATTGATTGGTAAGCACTAATGACTTGACCATTGATGATCTCGGGTTCAAGTCCACAATGAATTTAGCGGCACTGCTTCTAAGCTCGTTACACATTCTTTAAACCAAAAAAGTATATGAGAAATGTATATAGTTGTACCTCTAGTCATATCAAGGCGCGTTTTGTAATTAAAGACGAATTCATATTGAGCTCCAAAAAAATGCATGCGCTTAAACCAGAAGAACATTTTGGCCATTTCATTGACATCTACGTCTTTCTCAAGCAGTTGCTTGTGTACCCGTATTTCAAACTGTTCTCTGGACTTCTTATCAATATGAGGGGATCGAAGCACCGTATAGAGCACTCTTTTTCGAGGTAGTCCGACCTTGCGGTAACTCTGGAAGCATGGATGGTTTAGGTATTTTTGGGAAAATGACTTCACCAATATGCGTATCTTGGCGTCTCCAATTGATTCTTTATTTGCTATCTGCTGCTTCTGCAAAATCTGTGCAATGAGAGCATAACGAAGCATTTTAACCAAAAACGTAGGAACAGAGGTAAAAAAAAATCCAATGTACCTGAGATCGAGACTCGGATTGATTGGTGTCCAACAAGGACATGAAACGATGGCAACAAGGGGTCATGCGCTCCAGAGGAGACAGGGGCAACATGCTCCTTTGCTTCACCAACGCCATCAAATTTGTTGTCCCCGTTTTAGAATGAAGGATACCCACTCTCCTACTTTCCTCACGGCATTTTAAACTGTGCGTTCAACTAAAATTTTGTAGTCAGACCTCTTCTCGGGAATGGAAGATTTTAAGAAAGCTTTGCAAAGCACGAGTCCCTGCCATGTGCAACTTAAATTAGGCATATTATAAAGTTAGTATTTAGTGTTTAATTGTACCTCTTCTAAAGGAAAAAAATATTAGAATATATATTGATGGTTGTGAAAGATGTGTACAAAATTTTAGTAGAGATTTTCATATATTTCTGAATTTATATGAGTGTCATTTTAGTTTTGAATAATGAAAAATATTTACATAATTGGAACAACTTATCACCATCTAAAAACATATGTTTGTAATGATTTGAAAAAATAAATAAATAATAATAATAATATTTTTAAATTAATAATTTGCATTATTACTTATAATTTCAAAATAAAAAATCTAATAAATATTGCAATCAATTCATTCTCTCAATACCATCATACATTTATTATTGTTTAATATTTATTTGATAACTGAGATCTATATTTCAACTTCCAATATGAATTAAAAGTCAAAATGAGTTTCAATGACTTTTGTGATTTGAGATTTTTACCATGGTGGATGCATTTGAAAGATCTATTAAACCAATGATTAATATCAAAAAGCACGCTTCATCTAAACAACTTAATATGAAGTTCATGAGTTTTGTTTTAAGGAAGAATCACATAGTAGATATAATATGAACTCCAACTATGAAGGGGACCTTGACTTGATAGCAAACAACCATTCATCAAGTGATAGTTAATTTGTTGTCATCTTTTATGAAATCAAATAGAATGAACTAGTTGATTTCAAACGCATTCAACAAAGTGAAAATTTTAAATCTTACCTTATACAAATTTCTCATTGATATTAAGTTATATATATATATATATATATATATATATATATATATATATATATATATATATATATATATATATATATATATTTTTTTTTTTTTTTTTTTTTTTTTTTTTTTTGAATTAATCTATGAATTAATGTAGAATAATTTTAAACAATTTCATCTTTAAGCTTTTTGGTGTTAAGCCTTTATAATAAGTGACACGCAGTGGCTTGTATTTGCAAAAAGTTGTAGTGGCTTGTATTTGCCGAAAGTTATAATAATTGAAGATTAAAAAAATTATAGTTAGAAATCGATGATTTTTTATGATAATATTTAATATTATTTAATCAATATTTAATTAACCTTTCATATGAATGTAATGTTATTATTATAATGATAAATTATTAATATGTTTTAATGTTAGTTCATCCTCAAATATTAGTAGAGTACTAAGATTCAAAATATACGAACTAATCAAATTTGTAAAATATATTGATGATTTTGGAAATTAAAGTGAGAAATATAAACATTCCAATTAGAACTTACAAAAAATAAAAAATTTTAATTATTGTTGAATTTAAACCCTACCATATAAAATGGGAAATGTAGAATTCCTAGCTCTAAGATAGAAAAATTTAAAATGAAATTTATCATGTCACTATATTAGTTTTATATTTTTAGAAATTTTGGTTAGTGGTTCCTACAAATCCGCTCCTATAACACCAAAATATATGAACCAAGAAAATCATAATCACTAGTTACAAACAAGTGCCACATAGTGGCTAGTACTTGTCGTTTTAGTTTTAGTTTTAGTTTCAGTGATAATAACAACATTGTCATAGTTTATAAATAATTAAGTAGTTTTGTAGTGTCTTTTAAGAATTTTTCCCATCAATCAAATGTTTATTAAAAAATAAAGTGATTAGAAGATAAGTTTGGATACATTTCTTCATATCCATTTCTTATACATATCTTTTTATTTAAGAAATTAATTAAAATATTATTTATTTTTTAATTTAATGAATATGCTATTATTTAAATTTTAATTAAAAATTATATTGATATTACAAAACTATATTTCTAACTTTCTGAGTATTTTAGTATGGTAGTTGTTGAATGAAATTTTTTGTGTTAAGAACTTAAACAGTATAACTTAGATAAAATTGAAAATTTGAGGAAGCTTAGTAGAATCTAGTTGATTAAATAATTTAGGTAGATCATAATAAAGTAACAATTTTAATTCAAATCATAAATATTTTCATCATATTAAAATATTAACTATTTTCTTGATTTAATGAATATGTTATTATTTAAATTTTAAGTAAAAATTATATTGATATCGCAAAAATATATTTCTAACTTTCAACTTTTAGTTTGAGTATTTTAATATGGGGGTAAAAGCACAAACCCGTGTCACCTTTTATAAAGGAAAAGTGATATCAGAATTTAAACTCTTCAACTTTAATGACATAAAAGTGGCATTTGTGTTTAGAATTTGAAGATGATATAAACTAATGAAATGTGTAAAAATTGGATGAAGTTTATGTCTGTAATTTTTTTTTTAAAATTTGAGTGAAAATTTTGTTTATTTTTGAATTTTTAAAGTCTATTTTTTAACTTTTTAAATGTGCTGAAAATATAGAGTTTTTTTCCCGTCAAACAAACATATGCAAATGTTCATATTTTGGTCTGATTATGGAATATGTTAGAATTGACATGTATACCTAGTGCACCAAAAAAGAAAAATTGAAATTCAACTAATATTTTTCAAGTTATAACTGGTCAAAGTCAAAGTTATCAGAAATTGACTATTTTTTTCTCCCATCAAACTTTTTCCATCAAATCTACATATTTTTTAAAGCAAATTACATATTCTTGAAGAAGACTCTCTCCTCTAGTGCAACATAAAAAAAAAATAATTTTTTAACATGATTTACTATTTTTTTTCTATTTTTGAATAGACATCTTCCTGAATCTTAAAATACCTACTTGTAATATTTTCAAATTATAACATATTATCCATAATCAAGATAATAAAAAATTTATATGGTCATAATCTTGACTCCGAGACCTACATGTTTTAGTTTTAAAAAAAACTTTAATTCACTAGGTCAAATTGGCCTTGAAAGTGAGATGTTTGTAGAAGTTCTTAATTTTGCTTGTGTGGTTGCCACCTAGGATGCCACATAGATAGTTACGACCGAAAGTGTTTCAGCTATAACACTTTCGACCAAAAGTGTTTCGACTGAAACACCTGTCGACCCAACAAATTGCTAGCGGTTAGTTTAGTTGTTTCATGTATAAAATAAGATTTGTGTTTTCTTTTTTTTAATAAATATAGAAAATAGCAAAAAATAGAAGAGCATTTTCAGAAGACAATGCTTTTTGAAGCCATTTTCAACAACTATTTCGTGGATTTAATCAAAATTGCAAAGGATCGAATATTTTTAAGGTGTTTTTCCCATCTACTTATTTTTATTTTTATGTATTCTGAATTGAAGCATTAGCTGGTATTTAGTGTTCAAAATCTAAATTGATTTTTTTGTTTCTATAGATTAAAGTATTCAATGGGCAGTAAAAGGAAAAGATCAAGGAAATATGATAGGAAAAGAGATGACAAAATGAAAGGTCATACAAAACGTAACCAAAACCAGGCTACTAAAATTCCTGAATAGGATGAGATTCATGAAGAGAATGAAAGTAATGAAGAGGAAGAAACTGGCAGTTCTATTGATAGAAAGAAATTAAAAGGCATAACAAATTTGATGGATTTGGATGAGAAACTACTTTATAATCAAATTCCATCTAAAGATATGATAAATGATAACACTATTAGAAAGCATTGTCAGAACATGTGGGATGAATATTTCAAAGATAAGAGTATATTTGGACAAGCACAATTATTTGTCAAGTTATTTAGGAGAAAAGATATGAGACCTATTTTAGAGTTGTTGGGTGTTGATAATAGGAAAAACCATGTGCATAATATTAATACAACAATAGTTGAAAACTTGCAAAATACTTATAACAAAATTGACAACACAACTCAAGGAGGTGATTTGATTAATGCACATAGAGCATTGATGACTACTATATTTAGTAGAAAATTGACACATAGAAAATAGGTACGTGCAATTTTTGATGTATTACATATATCTAGAAGAACTATTCAGAGATACATCAAGAGGAGAAATATGATAGATGATAACATTGAGAATAACTCGGTGAATATTTGTAGAGTTCCTTGAAAAGACAGAATTTCTAAAGATGTGAAAAGACAAAGTTATTGAATTTTGGACCACACATTCTCATGTTTCTTCCAACAGACGTGATACTATACAAATTAAAGATCAAGAGACAGGGGCCAAAATTGAACATCCAAAAGATTTCATAGATATAACTCAAAGAGAATGATTTCAAACATTCAAGCAAGAATTTTCAAATGTCAAAATATGTCAGAGAATGTTTGAGAGTTTGTGTCCTTCCTTTGTACAAATAAATAAGATGCGTGAAACTTCTTGTTGTCGAAATCATGTTGAATTTGGTCTACACTTGCAATCATATAAAAAAATTATGGTAGTACTTGATCCTAATTTGGTCATCCCTAGCAGTACAACACAATTTTTGAAGTCCATATTATGTGATAAATTAGAAGATTCAGGTGAGTTCAAAGAGTAATGCATCAAAAATCAGTATGAAGATTGTGGAGATTTATGCAAATTTTCTGAAATGCAAATTAAGAATATTAATGAATCAACACCAGTTTCATGGATGAGATATGAATATGAGACATACCAAAATAAGACAGGAGATGAATCCAAAAAAAATTGTATTGAAGAAGAGTGAATTGCGTTATGATGAGTTTATGACCAAGTTTTGTCCATTGATATATCCACATATCCAACATTGTCATGGTGCACGATGACAAGCTTAATAGTTTCGTGATTTCAAAAAAAAAATTCCACCTGGTTGTATACTTTTAGTTGTAGATTTTTCTAAGAATTATACATTTGCACCTCAAACAGAGCTTTAAGGGCAATATTATCATTTTGAACAAGTTGCAATGTTTGTGCATGTGACCTATAGATATGCACAATTTGAGGTGGATGAGATAGAAAGGTTGGATGAAAATGAACGCATCATCATCAAAGAGGTTCATTTCTATATTAGTGATGATAGAGTTCATGATAGGAGATATGTGGCTCATTGTTTTGCAATGTTCTCTGAAGATCTTAGAAATTGTGGAATAAATGTTTCAGAGCACTGGATTTGGTCTGATGGATGTGTAGGTTAGTATACACGAACTTACACATTTATTTAACTTTATTTTAACTTATATTTATTTGGACATGTCTATTTCGATTTGATACATGTACACAGATAATTGTTTCTACTTATCATGTTTCATGTTCATAGGACAATTCAAAACTACAAAAGCATTTAATTGGTTAGCAATGCAACATGCTAGAACCAATGTTAGGTTTTTATGGAATTTCTTTGAAAGTGGACACAGAAAAGGGGAGCATGTATAAAGCGTGCACTTCGACAACATGAACTTGCAAGTAAATATGTGTATTTAATGTGCATGTTTAATACTAGTAGCATATATTTTAAATTATATATATGCACATTGTATGTACATACAGAGAATAGAATAGAGAATGCAAATCAAATCGTTGAATGGTGCAAAGTTCATTTTGCTACTCGAGATACTGAATACAATAAGTGTTTTTTTTGGGAAGTAAAAGGTGAACTAAGTTATATTTATTTTTAATGTATTTTTCAAATTCTTGAGTTTTTTATTAAATATTTATTTTGAAATACGACAATTACTTTTTGTATTTGTAACAAATATAGATCGATCTAATCCTTACAATTTTCAAACGATTCCTAGTATTAGAAGTTTACATCAAGTGATGACTACAGGAAACCATAAACCTCCAGTAATTAAAGTAAGAGAGAAAATATGTTTTTGTGATGACTGCATTAAAGACAATCTAGTGAGTGTAAGCAAAAATATTGTGAATGGATATGTTTCACATTGGAATTTGAAGGAGATAGTTAGAAAGCCTCCTTTTGAAGATGTTGACATTGACATTGACATTCATGATCATGTATATTCAGCTGATTATGAGTGCATTTTTTATTTAGTAATGACAGGTTTGTGTGCATATATACATATACATAAATTAATATACATATATATATTCATTTTAAAATTAATTTATATTTATCTATTTTTATATACACATAAGAGATATTTTTGCAGTTCAAGCCTTACCAGATAATGTGGAAAATGTGGACTATTATCTTTTAAGATGCACAAAAGCAAAACACAAGTTGCTAGAAGGAACTATAGATGCTGATGGACAATCGTATCCAATTGGATCAGTTGTTATTGAAGGAACATATTATCAATAAACAAGGGTAACTGATAGTGGTATTGAATTTATTGAATACAAGACTAGAGAAAAAGTTTTATATTACAGTAACCATGTTATAGCAACAAAGTTACAATTTTAAGCAATACAAAGAAGAGGATGTCGTGGAAATCAAAAGTGGAAATTATCTATTGAAGAACATGAAAAACTTCTAGAGATAATAAAAACTAGAGAGGATCCTAACAATACAATGTTTGTGGAGCTCTAGTTTACCTAAGTACTTATTCTGGAGCTCTAGTTTAGCTATGTCTATATAACTAGATTATAATACTTTCACATTTAATGTTGACAGGATATTTTTTTTATAAATTTGTATACATTGGATCATTTATCAAGTAGATATGTGAAATTAGACATGTTTTGTTATTTTTATTTAAATTAGACATGAATATCTCATTTAAGACAACCTCTTAGGACCTCCCCTTAAGAAAACCTCTTAAGACCTCCCCTTAGGACTACCTATTACCTAACCTCCCCTTAAGACCACCTATTAGAACATCCCCTTAGTACCACCTTTTAGGTCCTCTCCTTAAGACAACCCCTTTAGTAAATTTGTATGTATTTATATACATTTTTTATGTTTTCTTATTGATTGTTAATGCTCTTATGTATTTATGTATATAATCTTTATGTTCTTATATGATACATGTTCTTTATGTTTGTACATATAATATTTATGTTCTTATATGCATTAACTTTTATTAATTAAATGTTGTAACATGTATTCTTTAGGTCATACTCTTTATATGTTCTTATGTACATGTATATGGTATATTCTTACCTGTGCATTAATCTACAGTCTTATAACATATTAAATTTAGGATCTCCCCTTAAGACATGTCATTAAATATAGTTAATTATACTTAGATTGAGGCATTAAAAATAATAACATATGTACATAAACATGAATATTGAAAACATACTTGTGTACATTTAACATGAATATATTTACAGACATCTATGAAATAAAATATACATTCTTTATGTTTGTATATAATCTAAGTTATGTTCTTATATGTATTAACTTCTATTAATTAAATGTTGTAACATGCATTCTTTAGGTCATACTCCTTATATGTTCTTATGTACATGTATATTTTATATTCTTACCTATGCATTAATCTACATTCTTATAACATATTAAATTTAGGATCTCCCCTTAAGACATGTCATTAAATATAGTTAATTATACTTAGATTAAGGCATTAAAAATAATAACATATGCATAAACATGAATATTGAAAACATACATGTACTCTACATTTAACATGAACATATTTACATACATCTATGAAATAAAATATACATTAATCTACATGCTTATGTATAATTTAGGATCTCCACTTAAGACATGTCATTAAATATAGTCAATTACACTTAGATAAAGACATTAAAATCAATAACATATACATAAAAATGCGAATATTAAAAACATACATGTCTACTTTTAACATGAACATATATACATACATCTATGAAATAAATAATACATTAAATTAATCTACATTCTTATGTATAATTTAAGATCTCCCTTTAAGACATGTCATTAAATATAGTTAATTACACCTAGATTAAGGCATTAAGATGAATAACATATACAAAAACATGAATAACACATACATAAACATAAAATATTAAGACATTAAAAAATCAATAACATGTACATAAACATTAATAAAAATATGAATATTGAAAACATGCATGCACATTCAACATGAACATATGTATATGTAAATCTATGAAATAACGTCTAAGACATGTACATATATATAATAAAATATATTTGGAGAATAATGTACCCATATCAAATGTATAAAAATATCATGTATCAAATGTCTCCAAATAATAGATATAAAACATCAAAGTCTCCATATAAACATGTATCTAGAAATAACATATAAAACATCAAAGTGTCCATATAAACATGTAAATCCAAAATACTATATCAAATGTCTCCAAAATAACATGTATAAAATAAAAGGCCATGATCTAATCAGCTACATCCCCCTTCTAATCCTGGATGTCCCCAAAAGGGTCTATCAGTTGTGTCTAAACCCTGTGTCAAATTATGTACTTGTAAAAAAATTATGTATCATACATATAAATCAAATATATATTTAAATTGTAACATACCTGAGACTCAGGATGTGTAGGATCTGTCAATGTTTGCAGATCACCAAAACATAACATACTATCACTTAGACCCTATAACACATACACAAAAACGCACATGTATAAATTTAAACATATAGACATATTTACCATAATTAAAATTAATTTAAACATATAGACATATAAATACCATAGCATCATGTAATGCTCTACTAATTTTCCTGATAAGTGATATCTGAATCATGCAATGATAACATTATCAGCGTTTAAGTCGACAGTGCCATCTGAAAGCATAGACGTAAATAGACCAGGCTATCTAGCTATTAAATCCTGATTAGGGGAGTGTTTAGGGTCATGAGTAGCTGGGGCTAGTGTTGTAGGGGCCTGTGTAGTAGTAGGAGCAGTAGAAGGTGCAAGAATGTCCTCTTGCCTCTTTGAAGCCTTTGATCCTGTTGTACGTGATAGAATATGAAAAATTTGAGAGCTAATGTCACGAAGTGGAATCCCTGTGACTATAGATAATGCTCGATATGAATCCAAAAGATCAGATACTAAATAGGGTCCCAAACAACGCAATGCATCCAAATCTGAGACTACGAAAACCTCTAGTGGAGAAGGTATGTCTACTGCCCCATATGCATCATCAACACCTATGCTAGATGATGCAACTGTACTGGTACCTCAAGACAGTAACATATATCTACCACACCGATCAAAAGAAATCTCCTGCAACTATGTGGCAACGGTGGCAATGCTCGAATAAATCTATGTCCTAATTGTGCCATCAGGAACACTTTGGCTTGCAAAAACCATCTGTGGACCTCTCGACATAATCAAAAGGTTTGGAACCACCATTGCCCATTTATTAATGGGTGCAAGAGTGTCCGCAGGTCTAAATCTGTCTGAAAGTCTCCCTAGACCCTGCCCAACATGACTTGGATAATTTGTGTAATTAACATCGTGGTGTAAATGAAATTCTAAAAACAATTATTTCTAGAAATATAGAGGGAACTCATCCTTTTGTGGCCATCTATGATGAGTAGCCAACCAGCGAGGATATATGAATGGTGCAACGAGCTCATTAGTACACTTCATCGTAGAGTAGCCTCTAACTCTAGCTCTATATGTATAGAATGGAAACATGGTCTTCACCATGACAGTGGAGACCTCAGTGTCAACCTGTCTATACTTCCTAGTGCTAGTGACACTGTGAGATAGAGAAGAACAAAATGTCTCAATACTAATATCATCAAAAGGGTTGTATGATTCAATGGTCTAAATCATATGAAACAACTCCTCTCATATCGCTATGATCTTCTCCCTATTAGGGAGGGTGGTAGAAGAGGAAAGTGAGGAGTCCATAACCCCTATAGCACGAGATAACCTGACAAGTGTATCTCTAAATAACCGCTCTTTATCCTCAGTGGAGGATGTCGATCTGCGTGTTGTGCCAGACTCAACACTCTGACCCCCTCTATGGACACTAGCATCCCCTAAGGATGTAGGACCACAATCCCTAAAACCAGATGCCATAATGTTTATATGTATATAATTTATGTGGATATGAGTGTGAAGCTACAAGACTGATAAATATCTAGAGATCTACACATGCATATATATATATATACACACACACACACACACACACACACACACACACACACACACACACACACACACACACACACACACACACACACACACATAAACATACAAGTGTATAAATTAAAATAATTAAAAGTTAAATTTAATTTGAAACACACGTACATATAAATACACAACATTAAATGTATGGTGCTATTCAATCATGTAATGTATGTATTTTAAAACAAATTATCTTAGAGACCATATCTAATATATTTTAATGTGTTCATGCAAATGTGAAAAATAAATATTCGTACACGTACATGTATATGCGATAATCTAAAAAATAAAAATTTTTGATTAAATTATAACTAAGTGTACACATGTATATGCGATAAAAAAAAAAATTTCTTGACTGAATTAGATTTTTATTTAACTATAGTGTTAAACAATTTTTCTAAATTTAATATAAATTCATATAAAGGTACATTTTACCTAATGTTTTTCTACATTTTTACCTAATATTTTTTTGGATTTTTTAACTAATATATTTTTACATTTTTACCTGATGTTTTTCTACATTTTTTAACTAATGTTTTTTGACATTTTTACCTAATGTTTTTCTACATTTTAAACTAATGTTTTTCTACATTTTTACTTGATGTTTGACTACATTCTTGTTTATGTTTTAAATAATTTACTAACAAATGTAAAAAATAATTTAAATATATTAAAAAATTAGCAAATCTAAATGATTCACTCATAAAACACATAAAAAATAATTAATTTGACTACCATTAACATTTATTCATCAAAAAACACTTTAAAAAAAAATTAAAATGGAAAAGAATAAAAAAGGCCAATAACCTGTTACGGTCGAAACACCTAGACTGCTCTCCAAGAAATCCAAAAATTGCTATAGTGAAAATGGTAGCCGCAAAGTGTTTTTAGCAATTTTATAAAATTGTGGGGTTTCGGTCGAAAGCTTTTCAATCGAAATGGTACAAGCCACATGGGCACATGGAATTGCCATGTATGTCTGGTCAAAACTGGTACGACTGTAACTATTTTGGCCCTAACCCTCTTTGATATCACAAAGGGTGACACAGCTTTGTACTTTCACCCATGGTAGTTGTTGAATGAAATTTTTGTGGTAAGAACTTAGTTAAATGAATATAGCTTAGACAAAATTGAAAATTTGAGCAAGCTTAGTAGAATCTAGTTGATTAAACAATTTAGGCAGATCATAATAAAGTAATCATTTTAATTCAAATCATAAATATTTTCATCATATGAAAAATTTAGGGCAATCAAGTAATAATATTTAATTTCAATATGTACATATCTTCATTTATACATAAATTTCCAATAATATTGGCATTAAAAATGGAATATGGAGGGAGGTCTAGAAAAAAGGGTCATATAACTCCCAATGAATTGTGTCATGCCCAAAATACGTGGGCAAAAACACACCAATTTTTTTTTTTTTTAAGAGAATAATTAAACTTACTAGGTTCACTATGGTACAAGAGATTGATATGCCAGTTAAAATAAATCAACTCACTCAAAACATAATTGTCATCTAATTAGATACATATGAAGATTAACCATTTAAAACATTATTGAGCAAAATATTAATGAACGATATATAGTATTAATTCTAAGATTGATCGGGTGGAGTATAAGTCTAATTGTTTCATAGCATAAAAATCAAGAACTAATCTCTACTATATCATGTAATATAATAATCCCAACTATAATTAAACTTTATTCTAAAACTAAATCATTTAAAATTTAAGAATTATCCTAGAATAATAATAACATTAATTATATAACTAAAATTGAATGAATGAAATCTAAACTAAAACATACTAAGACAACTAATATTTAAGACGTTTATACTAACCAAACTTATACTAACATTACTTATGAATCTAATATTTATTACAACTAAACTTTAACTAAAATAAATATTAAAACAATCAACACAAAAACAACTAACTAAATTTGAAACTCACTACAAATCTAAGTAATATTACAACAAATTCTAATATCTAACCAATATTAACAGTACATTATAATACTAACAACTTAAATGATATCACTAATCTTAACCCTATACTAAACTAAAACTAATCCTAACATTAATACTAACCTAGCATTAAATCTAACTAAATCTTAAACTAAAATAAATTAAAGAAAAAACATGATACTTAAACTAAATTTACTTAAATTAACTCAACCATATAACACACCTACCACTAACCCCCCCCCCCCCCCCCATACTCTACCCTACACCCTACACTCGCAAGCGCATATTCCTAAAACCATGCGCTTCCCAAGCGCTTTGTCAAGTAAGAGGCACTCTGCACAAGAGTACCTAGCACTGACACAAGCTTACAAGTGATGTGGCGACCATGATAAAAGCAAAGGTAGTTTGAAATATGGATGTTCAAATCTCCAAAGGACATAGGAACATTAGCGCATCCTCCCAAGAGGTTGACTATGGCAAGGAAGGATGGGAGAAAGTACAGGGTGATGTCACGCACAATGAGATTTGACTAGTTTTAAAATTAATCATACCCCTCCAAGCAAAAGCTGGCGCCAAGTGGATACAAGGAAAAGTTAATGCAAAAAGTTTATTTGGTAGAAGATAGATATTTAGGATATTCAATTATATAAGTTATTAACTTATACAATTTCTTGTTATTATATACATATATTTCTTTTTAATATCTAATTTTAAATTTAAGAATATTCTTTGTTGCAATGTGACATTTAATCTCAAGCCCATACAAAATCCAAAGGGCTTTTGCTCTAGGAATGTATTAATTTTTTTGTCATATTTTTCTAAGTGTTGAATTTTTTTTTAGAACAAAAGGCATAAATATAAATATTTGTCTAAGTATAAATACCAAATTTATCCATTATTCAAAGGAGAGTATATATATATATATATATATATATATATATATATATATATATATATATATATATAATGCTATTTAAATTTTGCTAAAACATAGTTAAGCCAAAAATTGAATAACTTCTTCAAACAACATTGCAAGATTGATTTTTGTTTTCAAAAAATCACGAAAATGAATCTACGTTCAACATAATTTTTGTCTCAACATATATAATAATTGAATTTTGCCTAATTAAACATCATCATTCCATCTTATTTTTGATATACATCCATATAACTGAAAAATATGAAAATCTCATGAAAAGTGATATTACTCAATCACTATTTTATTGACAACCTGATTCAAAGGCTCAGCCGGGAAAGAACCAGGAAGAAAACCCGACGTCGTTGCCATTACAACAAAGTTATTAAATACAATTTACATAGGATTCCAATCCCAAAATTACAACAATCCAATTAAAATTTCCTTCATGACCCTTATCAAGGGACCCATATCATTTTCTGCAATACATTGCTAAGATCATGGAGGGAATGAAATCTGACCAGGTGACAAACAAACATAACAAGAAACTAAATCAGACATTCATATCCATACTAGGTTTCCACAATAGGATTCAACATTGAATCAAAACTAGGCAAAGGTGGATTTTTCCAATAGGAGATGTCAGACACAACACCAAAATAGATGCCCAATCGGGGCTATAATTCAAGAACTTTCGTTCTTTCATTTTTACATGCCAAAACTCATACAAGATTTGTGCTAACAGGTAGGGGCCCATAACACCCTACCCTCTCTCCCTCTTCTCATCCTGAGAAGAGACTCTACATTATTGGAGTCCAACTGAATATCGTTCCCGAAATTGGTCACTTCTACCCTATCCAAGGGTGAGTAATGCCAAAACACCCATACAAGAAAACTTCAAAATTCAAGCAAAACATGAAAGAAAAGCATTCAAGAAAACATGGTTTCAATCCTTCCCAAACATACTCAATATACATACAAGCATACCAATAAACAATCACAATAGCATAAGCATGAGACAAGCATGAACAATCTAAACAAAGGAGATGAAGAACTCCTACCTTCACAAAGAGGTTATGGTAAAATGATCAAATTGAGAAGAGCCTTCCTTTCCTTTAATCTTCTAAGACTCCTCTCTAAAAGTAGAGATTGGGTAACAACCAAAACTACTCCAAAAAGGGCCTCTAAATTATATCCAAACTCAACCACCAAAAGGGCAATAACTTCCCCCACTCACCTAAAAATCTAGAAGTTTCTAACTCAACCAAGCCCAAGGTTAACCTCCAAGTGGAGTTGTGGTTATTCAACTCATGGTAACAACTTTCAATTTTCGCACAAAGGCAAAAATAGACTTTTTGAGTGACCTCAAAAGTCAACAAAAGGGGCTTAGGGGGTGGAAAATGCCCCCAACCCATACCTATACCCCTTGGGTATAAAGATTTCATGTTTTAAGGCTTGAGGAATTGATTTGGGACCCAACAAAAGCTAGGAATAATTAGGACCATCTAACAACTCCAAAATGTAGATTAAGCACTAATCCAGATTAGGGGTAACTAAACTCGATTAAAAAAAAATTAGCAAAAAAAATGACATTAACTTAATCTGACTTAGGTCCAAAGGTTAAATAGTTAACCCTAACTAGCATGCTAAAATGCATATGCAATTCATGAGTGTCAAGTGACACTATAAGAACAAAATTACGAAATATTAACATTTACTAATCACAGAATGATACATTCATACATCTCACAAAATAATTAAGTTACGAACAAAAAGGTTTCCACAAATAGCACATAGGGATCAGTTTCGTTCCTCTGTCGAGTTTTTCGGCTAAAATATCCTGCACAGTCATTGCACACATCAGTAGTCCCATAAAATCACATGCACATATGTATATACGTATCAGGGAATCACATAAATTAAAACATACATCTATAAATCAATCAAGGTTTCTCTCATCCTACTCATATTCTTAATCATTAAAATTTCATAATCAAAGTGTTAATCCTACATTTACTTATTTCATCAACATACATGTTCATAAAGCATTAAATGATAAACTCAAATATCTGAAAGTAAACATCACACAACATGAAATAATATAATATGTTCAAGTATCCGATAATGTCTCGATATCTTGAGTCATGAGTATCAAAATAATAATAATGTATCACTATGCTACGATGGGTCGGGGTGAGGCCTTACAAATTGAACCAATTATAATGAAGATAAATGGTTTTTCATAATATATTTAATTGATATAAAATATGTAAACGTAAGAAAAATTGAAATCAATTAAAAATAATTGAACTTGATTGGTTGATATGTTTAAAACTAATTCAAAAATTGTTCAAACTAAATACAATAGTACATTGCTTATGACAAGTACAATAAGTGATTACAATAGTATATTGCCTACGACAAATAAATAAGATTCTATGAGTTAGGATGCTCATTTATTTATTTTTAATTGAATTAAATAATAAACTAATATAAGAATATTATTTAATTGTTAGATAATATTCATATATGTAATTCTTAATTTCTTTATTATATTAATCATAATATTTAATATGCTATTGAGCTATTTAATTTATTTATTTTTGTAAAAGTGTTACTAATAATATTATTATTTAAAGTCTTTTTAATATTCTTGTGGAAAGAAATTATTTAGAATTATATATTTTCATTTAGAGTTATAATAAGATATAATTTCACTATATGAATAGAAAAGATTTAAGTAAATATTATTAAGATAAAAAAATTCAAATAATATATACAACATTTGAGAGACTTTATAGATGTTCATATGTTATAATTGATAATTTATTAATTATGAACTTTTTCTTAAGTTTGTAAAAATATTATTTGATTTATTTATTCTTTTTTATTGATCTTTACCAAACTGTAACAATAACAAATACAATGGAAAGGAAATTAAGAAATCTATGTTGCAAATCATAAGTTTGGAAATTAATTTTATTTGTTAGTACTTCTTTATTCTTTTATTAATTTTTAAAAATATTTTATTTTAGTTAGTATGAAGATTTAAAAATAATTATTTATTATTTACATATAAAAAATTGTATAAATATTAGAAGAAAAATTTGTAACCAAAATAGTCATGGCTATATTACAAATAAAGGTTTCTAATTTTTTTTTTTATCAATAGTATTTTTTTCAATTTAATAAAATATTCTTGATTTTTTGCTATAAGAAATAAAAATACTCAAACTCAACAAGATACTTAATCTAAAAATATAGTATGTAGTGGTTGAAGAAGAAAGTTTAAATTAAGACTATTAATACGAAGGTCCAATTTAAATAGCAATGTGCAGTGCACATCTTCCTACAAACATTCTTTGAATATTTAAATCTCGGCTTACTAATATTAATACACTTACTTAGCTTGATTGTTGCACTGCACTATAGCTTCTTTGTTATTTCCATCCAAAACAGGGGCTAAAACGGATCATATTTTCATCCAATTTAGTACTCTGGTCTATTTCCTACATCGACCCAATAACTAAACGTCAAACATAAAAAAAAAATCTTCACTAGATCAATGGACAACTTTCTAAAATGAAAATTCCAATCTGTCAAATAGATATAGCATCATGATACAAACATAGATCAACAATACCAAAAAAACCTCTAATGGGTAAATAAGAAAACATTCTATCATAATTTCTAATTCATCATGTAATTAACCATTCCATGACTTTTCAATATGTCACATAAATTTATCACCCCAATACAAACACAGTTCAAACATCCCAAAAACCTTATGAGCAAATGGAAAAACATTCTGATAAATTTTTCAATATGTTTCACAAATTGATCATCTAGTAGAAACACAATTCAACCATCCCAAAAACATCTAGCGTAGTGTAACAATCAAGCTAAACAACACTCAGACTTTCTCAAATCAACATTTAATGAAGTGGCTTCTCTTCCTCTGTTTGAACTCATTGTAGTAGGTAATTGAATCAAGGAGACTCTTTGTCTGCACATATGCACATATGACTCCTAGTGTAAGATTGTAACCACATATTTATGCACTATGTATGACAATGATGACAATAGTTGGGCAAAACCCCAATTTTCTCATTCTCCTCAAATGGAGAGAGACATGCTACACATTCAAGAGATTCATTCATATTTTGTGATTTATATCCACCTATCGAGAGTGTAATGCCCTGTCAAGGGATCCAAAGAATTAACCTAGTATTTCACTAAGTTTGGTAGCATTTTTTTTTTTTTCAAAGTAACTACCACATACAACTTATGCACAATAACGGAAGCAATAACAATGTCCATCTAAAGGGTAAACTTAACATATACAACAGATTACATTCTTTAAGATCCCCTTAACGTGAATTACTTACATGAATCCATCTAGTACAACATCCACATGAAATAATATGATAAGTCTAATGTTCAATTATTACATATCCAACTGCTCATTCATCCACTGTACATGTCACAGGGTATGAATGCTTAAAAGAATATACATATATAGAATAAGGTACATCATCCTATTCTAATCCATGATACATCAAAGTAAAGATAAGAACATGATACTCATGATACATCATCATAAGAGCCATTTACATCTATCAGATAGATCAAATAAATAAACTAAGTGCACGGTTCCTCCCAACCGTTAATAGCATCATTAGACCATCGTGGATCCTAGCCATCCCTCCGTGCGTAACATTCCAAGCACCGAAGAGATCATCGGTATTATCATAGTAGGAATGTCACTCCTAAACATCCTACTAACATAAAAAGTAAAGCATAAGATATCATCATCTAACATATGCTAATCATCAATGAAAGGATACATATCCACCATCACGAAGGACGCATTAACCACAAAGTCTCAATGAATCTCAAATGATAAGAGTGGAAAATACACTACCACTCGACTGCGTGGTACCTAAGTGGTCCACTCCCACCGTGCTGAGGAGATAATCTCAAGTCCCAAACAGGTTATCAAAACCACATAGCACACGACTCTAAAGTCCAGGAATCCTAAAAGTATACTAACTCAAAGGTTCCAATCACAAAACAGACATCTACTTCCCAGAGGCACACAATGACATGTAGGAACCTACTATGCAAGCGGGAAAGTGTCATCGCATTTATCTCGTACAAGTTACCCTGGCAGTTAGCTAAACTCCACGGGTCCATATAGATCTCATGCGGCCACTAGTATCCTTTCATACTGACAAGGCATACTATGGAATGCAAGGTCGCAACCATGTGTTCTCTCTATTCCCATCCTAGCCTATACAAGCACTCAAGGCATGGGCGAGAACCAAAACTCTTATCTTGTTAGGTTCATTCAGTTAGTATTAAGTGTGTGAATGTTATCACTTATTAACCAACTTACAATGAGTTACCCTGGTAGCCTCTTAGGGCCCCAGCCCCCATTGCAAGCCACTTCCCAACACTACATGCAGATATCCTACCCTAATGCTCATGGTATCATAAACATAAAGAAAGTCCACAAAATCACCATAGTAAGGATCAACAAATATCCATGATTAAAAATCATTAAATATGCATAAAAGCATCAAATCATCATGAGCAACATCCATAGAAAATCATGAACAAAACAGCTCTCTATTGGCAACTAAAGTATCACTGATAATCAAAATATCCATTGGTTCTCAATAACCAAAATATATCTCAAAATCATACTGATCGAAGACTCCAAAATGGTTGAGTCAAAACATGTCACATCATGACATCATCAATAATAAATCCACATATTAGTCCCATCATGGCGACTAGAATACATCCAAGGATAACTGATCGATGACCAAAATAATGGTTAAGTCAAGGGTTCCCGACATAAGAAATCTCAACTATAACAATCAGTATTCACAACCAATTCATAGAGCATTCCATCACATAATCATGGTTGGGATTATAAAGATCGAGATTAAAACATCATCAAGACATCACATTCACATAACCCCCAAGCCTCTGGTAGACGTCCTATACCGGTCAACACTAGTCAACCCAAAACCCAAAACATTAGCATAATGAAAACACAAAGTAAACACATGTTTTGGTTTTGCTAAGTTTTCAAATTTGAATTCATATGCAAAATCTCAGTTTTTGTATCCCAAGTTTAGAGAAAGAACATTTTCCTACGTTTTTCCATGTATTAATTTTTTTGGATGGATTAAAATTCCCTCTAAACTTCAATTTCCAATTATCACATTTAAAAGACATTTCCACTAACTTAACTTTCATATGCTTCATATATCTTATAATCTTAAACTATTAATTCATAATAGTTAAAACTATAAAATTACAAAACTATTCATCACTAAAAAGAGATGAATTTATAAATCTTTTATTAACAACTTTAAATCTTTTAATATATATATATATTACATATATACATATATATATATATATATATATTTATATTTAAACATATACATACGTACATATATAATATAATATTTATTATATTTTTTTTTTGCATTTTATAAAAAACGGAACCGAATTTTATTAATTTCGATTCATAAAGGAAATCGATTATCAAAGTTTCCATAGAACAAAGCCGAATCGATGATGCCGTCGGCTGTCACTGTGGTGACGATTGCCGCGGGTACCCTGCTGTCGCAGGTACCCTGTGACCACTACAGTCGCGGGTACACTGCACAACAGGTACCGCGCGCTCCTTTAAAGCACGGGTACAGGGTGCGATTCCACCCCCACCCAAGCATGCATTAATATATTTAACATAAAATCGCAACGCGATTTCATAAGTTGTGAAATTCGTTTATTAAAACGTTTCTGCCGTAGTAAGGTTGTGAATATATATAAATATATATTATATATATACATATGTATGTATGTATGTATGTATATATATATATATATATATATATATATATATATAAAATTAAGGGTTATGTATATATATATATGTATATATATATATGTATATATATATATATATATATATATATATATATATATATATATATATATATATATATAATATACAGAATCACAGTATGTTTATAAAAATACAAGCTTTCATTTTCAGAACCTCTCTATGAAACTTGTTCTTTTAAAAATTTTCTGATGACTAATTCTAATGGGTTTGTCCATGAAATTGCAACCCTAATTCGTATTATTTCAGATCTAAACATATAGAATCCTTAAATTAAACTAAATTGCCCAAATTGAAAATGCACAATGAAGACATATGGAAAATACGAAGAAGACAGGGGAAAGCAAGATGCAGAAGTATCATAATGAAATCACAAGAATCTACCCGAATTCTGATGCTAAACTCGCTTATCCTCAGACAACCTACAGAGCAAGCTTCCCTTCTTCAGAATTTTCCCGAATCCTCCAATGCCTCAACTATTCTCCACGCTAACCATACTATCCACGCTATGTCCCCGCTATCTCCAAGCTATTAGGGAATGCCCGAATATAAAGAGCTTTCAGATAACCCTAGAATGCTTCTAGAATCAGCTGGAAGATATCGCCAACTAAGCATGGACCTATTTCCAGCCTTTTAGATAAGCCCTAGGGTTGTAGACACCATGTGCTTAATTGATGCACTAACCCCCGTGTTGTTGACACATGAAAAATAGGGAACTACATTATTTCCCATGCAAACTTATAACTCCAATAACTTTTAAATTAATTTTCATTTAAATATTTATAACTCCCACTTTAATCTTCATAACTTTTATTTTAATTTTTATAACTTTTATTATTAATATTTGTTTATTAATTAATTAATATTTTATAATTATTATTTATTTTAATTTCTAATTTTCTTTTAATTTAATTTAATTCTTTTCTCTCAATTAATTCTCCTTTAATTAATAATCAAAATATCAAAATCATGATATTTAATCTCTCAAATAATTAATTTGTTAATAAATTCTATTTATTAAAACTTAGTTAATAGAAAATTCACCATGGACCTTCATGATAAAATATGAAAACCCATTATAGAACAATTCATAGCAAATCAGTCTAAAAGATTAAAAATTACAAAATATGTCATCCGACACATTCAGTGGGTGCTCAACTCATATACTTGTCCTAACTCACTAGGACAAATGGTTTTAGGGTTTTGGATTTGGACTTGAGAATTTATCTCCCCTCTCTTATCATTGAGATAGTATAATAGGGTACGCTCATCCTGGAAATTCAAGGAAGTCGATACCCGGTACCTGCAACCTGCAGAAAAGCCATGCATGTACATACAAAATATATAGTGCTAAGCTAAACAGGCAATGGCAGGAAGTGGTGCATCGTGTAGATCCCGACTAAGCAGGTGACTACGACTCCCTTCCTTAACCACATCAGAAACGTCATACAATAAGAAAACACGCACACCATACACATGCAAGTATGGGGTAAGTATCCATAATAAAGCACATAAGATAATCAACCATCTAACTAATCATCAGCAGTAACTGAAAACAATATAGTGATCATCATACATACATGAAATGTGAAGTCTAAATGATCTCATCGCATGATAACTGAATCCATAATATAATGTCTGATAGTGTCAAGACAATACCACTAATCCATCTACATAAACTAGTCCATCAAAGTCTGATAACAATAGCAATAATATGTCTAGAGAAGATGTGAACAAGGGTAGGCACTACAGAGAGAGCATTTGGAGACTCTTTACCCATGTTTTCAATAGTTCATAAATCATTATCTAGATAAAGTAATCCATTGTGCTTTCTGGATTGACCATTGCATAATTAGATACACAATGCTTAACACAATCACAAACATAATCATGAGGGCTATGGTTACTACCAGTGGTGCATGGTTTAGCATAGATTCAATATGGGAATCAACTAAAGAAGACATTGCTATAACAAACTAGGAGCTTTACAAAAAAGTGTTTAGTAGATCTATTTGATCAAATTTGCTTAAATATCTTTGATTTCCTCTTGAAATCTAAATTTTATTGATGTTCAACTAATTAGGACCATATAGCAAAAGAAGAGGGTCAAGGAGAGGCATTTCATAAAATATAACGGTTCATATATTGTGAATCTTTATGATGAAAGAAAATCTTGTTTACCAGATATTCTTCCTAGCATGCTCAGTGATTGAAAGGAACTCCATCTAGAGAGACATTATTAAACACAAGAACTATAATGATTATTTAAATACAATTATAATGCTCAAAACAACTTCACAACTTTGATGGTTGCAAATTGTGTATCACAGTTATCAAGCTTCTCCACTTTGTCATTGGCTTCCACTATGAATAAAACAATAAAGCATATACTTCTTTCCAATATTAGAAAATAGTCCAAGTTCTTTGCCCATCTCTACTTTCTGGTATGGTATTTTTTGAAGAAATGCAATGCATTATTTAATGTTCTAGAAAACCAAAAAATAACATAAGAAGCATGAAAGTTATAAGTCTCTAACTAAAGCTTTCAATATTTGATCAAAACATAGGTCACCAAGATTGATCACGTCATACATTTTGGATATAATAATGAAATTGTTGAGCAAGGAAAAGAACAGAAGAACAAAGCATATTCAACAAAAATGAAAGGAACAATCCTTTACGAAACTGAGATGTGAGGACAATGGGCTAAGATGAATTAGGAGAAGAGTAGCTCCAAATCTCTAAACCTAGGGTATGTAGAATGACACAAAAAAAAAAGAACAACTCTTGTTAAATACTCATGCTAAATTTTAATAAAATTTATGACATGTAGCAAGACACATTTCCGACCATGTAACTTCAGGCAGCAAGCTAAGTTTTTAAGCATGTGGCTTCATGCAAAAAGCCACGTTTCTAAGCACTCCCATTATTTTTTTGCTTATTTTCCAACTAAAAAGGAAAAATACTACCAGAAATAACACTTTCAACCAATCGAAAAAATAAAGTAAAAATATGAAAATTTAGTTTAATAGGAAAAATCCTTCAAACCATAGGATAAATGAAACAAGCACGATGTACGAGGATCAAACTAATTCAAAAAAGTGATTCGAAAACTATAGTCTCCTGCCTTACGATAGGGACTAATAATAATGTCTAGAGGCCAAAGCAATCTATGGACCTACAAGATAAAACACAAGCATGTTTGTGAGAAAAGAGTGCGATAGTATTAAGTCTTTTGATGTTGCTTCTTTAAGATAGCTCTTTGAGAATGTTGATCGCTAAATTTTTTGTCTTGTTTATTTATGTTTTTTCAAAAAGAGTACCTAAACTATTCATTTTTCAAATATCATCATAATTAGAGTAGACGTCATTCTATGTTGGGAATTCCTTGAGAAAGTGTCGCTTAGTCTCCACCACTCTTGTGTTGCAAAATAGACATATTTTCTCCTCCCACTCTTCCTTGGGTATCATCCATCTACTTGTTTCACATCTCAAATGGTAAGAGTTCATCCTAAGTTGTGTTATAAGAATTTTATCTTTTAATTTTATATTTGCTCCTATGTATGTTTTCTCCTCATGGCCTTGCTTTAGGTTAAATTCTTTGATATAATAGTCTTTTTTATGTCCCTTTTGTTTTGACCATATGTAACTTCTGAATTTTTCCTTCATGAGTATTTTTATTCCAGCATTGTTATTCAAACATTTATGCATGCTAATATTCCATTTTTCCATCCATTTAACATTTTGCTTCATCCACGTGTTCTTTCTTCTATCGAGTCTTTCTTCCATGATCAACTTTGGCCAATGATGATTTTTCATACTTTAGGTTTTCTTTAAATAGCATAATAATTGAATCATTATCGAGGTCTCTAAAGGGAAGATGCTTGTTTCTTCCAATAGAATCTCATAGGAGATTATTGTTTTAATTGTGAGACTATTGATGATTAAATGCTTTTGGATTCTTTCTGCTTGTCTCCATTTCTGATCAAACATGTTGCTGCCCCAAATCTCACAACCATAAAGGATCACTGGTGTAACCAACAAACCAAAGAGCATCTTTTGTGTTTTCCAATCCCATAATTATGCATTCTTGCATTTGTTTTACAAAGAATATATCACTTTCCATCCTCCTTGAATTCTTTTGGGTCCATATGTTTCCCTACTAAGTTTTTTGTTGAAGTCAATTCAAGGTATTTGTACTTGTCCATAATCTTTAATGAGATGTTATTGAAAAGGAAAGTGTTTTGCTTCCTCTTATTTCTTCTTAAAGAGAAAAACATTACTTTGGTTTTTCTAGTGTTCACTTGCATCTCGACCACCTAACAAAAAGTCTCAAGCTCCTTCAAATGTTTCCTTAGACCATTTGTTCTTTTAGAAATTAAAATGAGGTCATCCACATAATAAAGAAGCTTAATCACATAATTGGCAAGTTGGACTCCATCGCCATTTTTCATGTCTAAACATTCTTCTAATTTATCAATGAATAACCCAAACAAGAGAGGGCAACCCTATTTGATGCCTTTATCACGACCAAAGCTCTCTGACATCCCTTTCATAGCTCTGATTTTAGCCATGACCTACTCATATAGTCTATGTGTCCCAATTCTAAGTTTAGTAGGAATTTTTAGCTCTTTACTTCTAGTTAGAGTTTGTCACGTAGCACTATGTCAAATGCCTTTTTAAAGTCAACAAAATAGAAAAAGGCCTCGTCACCTTGTATGTTCCAATTTTTTCCAACCAAGAATCTTAGTGTGACCTCATGGTCAATTGTGGAGTGTTTTAGTATGAAACCTACATGCCCCTTAGCTCTTTTACCTTGTGATTCAACCCACTTGTTGATGTTGCATCTACCATGCTACCAAAGAGTTTTTCTAAGAGGGGATTAATCATAATAGTGTGATAATTTGAGATATTATTTATGTCACTACTTTTGTGGAGAGGGACTATAGTGCCTACCCCTAGTTTACTTTTCATGTTATATTGTTGAATTCTTTTAGGCCATCTTTTATGGTTGTGTTATGATTTAGTGTTACTTGGTTACCTGATTTGATGGATGTTATTTCATACTTAGATTATATATTTGATGAGCTAATTGATACTCACTTATTTCATATTTTCATGGTTATTCTTTCAATGATGATGCTTTGTATGTTTCATATAGCAATTTCAAGTTGTTTCATGATGATAGTTAGATGGATGATTTATATATGATTTTTATGGTTACTTACACCATACTTGCATGTGCATGGTGTACATGTATGTTTTACTTTATGTTTGACATTTATGATGTGGTTGAGGGAGGGAGTCATAGTCAACTGCTAGTTAGAATCTATAGGATGTACCACTCCCCACCATTTCCTATCTAGTTTAGATATATTTGCATATGTACATGTTTGGCTTTTATGTAGATTGTAGGTACCAAGCATCGACTTCCCTAAATTGCTAGGATGAGCATGCCTTATCACAATATCTCAATTGTAAAGAGGGGAGATAGTTCTTGAGTCCAAATCCTAACCTTGAGCTAATTGTCCTAGAATATAGGACAAGTATGTAAGTTATGTAACCATTTGAATTCGTCAAGTGACGTGAATTTAAGATTTTGACCCTTTAGTTTGAATTTGTACTTTGTCTTTTAGAAATGTTTTCTTATTCAGTTTGTGGGTCTGTTGTGATTTTTAGTTATAATTAAATCAAACAAAGATATTATTAAATGATTTAATTTAACAAAAAAATTATAAAGAAAAATCAAATTTTAATTATATTTAATTAATTAAGAAATATTTAAAAGCAAGTGAGAATGATTTAAATAAATGTTATTATAATTAAAATGCAAAAAGTATGCACAAAGAATTAAATTAATTAAAATAATAAAAAGAAAGGCTTTTGCATGTTTGTAAACCGAAAACCCTAAGAGGAGAAAATACTTTATTAGGAAATTAGAGCTCATTTCTCCACACACAGGTTTTGAGGAGCAAATTTCATAAAGGGTTTTGGGAGACGAGAATTTTTGCATTCTACAAGCACTCATCAAGTTTAGCATTAGATCGAGGTACAAATTCTATTGAGATTTTTATAGTAAATCCCTTCAAATTACCTATGTCTTATTTGTGTTTATTTATGGATCTTGTTTCAAAATTTGTATTTGGATTGAAATCCTTGTTTGAGAAATTATTGTTCTTCGTTACTAAATGTTTGTGAAAGAAAATAAATTGAAAACCCTTGTTTATAAGATTAAAATTGATGAAAATTAGTTTATGGGTAGGGTTTGGAAATTGAGAAAAGTTCATTGTTTTATAATTTTGACTAGTTTCAAATAATTTCCCAATCAAATCTAAGGTGGAAAAAGTTTTTTTTTTAAAATATATTATAAAAATGACAACAGTAATAATACTCATTCACACTTAAAAATTTCCAAACAATGAAAAGGGTTTAATTGAATAGAAGTCATTGATTCACAGACAATGCAGGAACTACGCACTGCAATCAGGACGAGACTCAGGTGAGCATACCCTAGCTCACATTCTTCTTCAACATCCTTTGCTATCTAGCTATGGGATGCAACGTCCTTTTCTTTTCAGTTACATTTGGTGGTCAATGTGTAGGTGAGGGGGTGAGAGGAGTCTACGAGGGCCATTTTTTTGGGTCATTCGTAGGGAGCTCAGGGTTAGGTGTTGGTTGGGGTTGGGCTTGGGGTGTGTGGTCTTCAAGTTTTGGTTGTGTATAGGTTAAAGGCTTCTTTAGGTGTTTGTTATGAGGCAACTATAGTTGTCATCTTCTCAAATTTCATTTGCTGATATGGAGATGGCTGATCCTTCTATGTCGATGCAAATGGGGGCTAAGGGCTAGGTTAATAATCCTCCAACTAGGTTTGACGCTTCTTCTTTGAAGGACATGATTAGAATAAAAAAGATGAATGGGTGCCCAGAGAGATCATATGATCAACCAGTCTTGGTTATTCAACCTAAACAAATTTTAGATGACGTAGAATATTGGAGCAAGCATGCGATTATTTGTAAGTTTTTTGACCTCTATCTTTTTCTTCCAGTGTTGGAATCATGGGTGCATCAAATATGGAATCCTAAGGGGGACATGGAGATTCTCCTAGCTACTAATAACTATTTTTTGGTAATTTTTTCGAATATGACAAATAGGAATTGTTGGAAATATTCAAGACTATGCTAAGTTACTGAGAGGGGAGGGGTGAATCAGTAACTTGTAAAATTTCTACTAATTTCAATTCTTAAATCCAATAAACTAATTAGCATTTAATTCATCACATCTGAGAAATTGAAAATATAAAAGCATCCACAACACTTGAACACAAAGATTTGGTGACCTAGAAACCTTCCAAATAGAAAGTAAAACTGGGGTGGGGATGATACCCACAAACATTAGTATTGCAGCATAAAGTTGGCTTGTTAAGGCTTACATTGATCAGTTATGATGATCTGCCTTGTTAGGAGCAATTAGGACTACTAGGTCCATCTCGTGAGATGATTTACAAACATACAATGAAGTATGCACTCAGTAAAGAGATTTAGAAAAGACTGTTAGGTCTACCTTGTTAGAGGATTTTGACTAGTTCACCTGCTAGGATGATGTAGTAGATCTATAGTATGCAACTAAGTTTGCTGATAAAGAATCCTTAGTGTACTGATCACCTTGTTGTGATAGATTTTTCACTACTGCTCTTTGTATTGATATGGCCTTTACAATTCTTTATCTATTGTATTCACAATACATATGCTTTCACATTCACATTCTTTCTCTTACATTACACATTCATTACATGCCACTTATTACATTGGATATGATACAATACATCACACACTAATACATTAGGGGTCAATTTGTGACGGCAAGAAAATGTAATGTTTTTTTGGCTTTTTAAAAAAAAAAAATTTAGCCCAACGACGTCGCAATTGCGATGCTAACTCCAATAAATATGGAGTGGAATTGTGATAGCAGAAAATGTTATGTGAATATTTGGCCCTTTTTTTTTCAATTATAACCCAAAAATGTTGCAATTGCGACGCTAACGGGATATAAGAGAAAAAAAAAACCAAAAAAGTTGCTCATTTGAAATCGACACAGGGACTGTTCATTCAATCTTGGTTCTTCGAAAAGGAAAGGCGGGAGACTTCAACAACCAGTTGACTCAATGCAAAAGCCTGATCGCCATCTACTAGACTTCTCGTTCTAGCCATCTATCTCCCTCAACTCAAGGCATTGAGAGGGGCAGAGACTCGCATATACTAACTGCTTGCTTGCCCTACTATTGTATGGGGATCTCTGTGGCAAAAGGGCCAATACAACATTCAGAGGAGGATGATGGCAAGGTGCAAAACAAACAAACCCATTACTCTTAGAATCCTTTTTTCTCCAATCATTATTATTATTATTCCATGATCAATGAAATCCATGCCCCACATCTCCAGACATTGGTAGTTTTAAGGGCTTTTGCGAATCAGATGGAATATTTATTTTTAAAGAAAGATCTTTGGCTTAGAAGCTGGCAAATTTTTGTGCCGCGTAGGGCATCAATGTGAGAAGATTTTAAAGCCATGTAGCTTATTGGAGTTAAGGTCAGAAGACATTCATGCTCATGCTTAAAGCAGACACGTACATTGTTTTCCTTTTGAGGCTATATCTAAATTATGGGAGGCAAAATATTAGTATTTGAATGGGGAGATTAGAAAGGTGACCAAAATTTGTCAATCTATTTGTAATTTATCTTAATTTTTTGACTGTGTTCAAGAATTATTTTGTTTTCTTGCAATTTTAGTTATGGATTTTATAATGAATGTTTGAGAAAATATGGAAATGCAAATGTATGGAAGTATTTTACAGATCTCTTTGATTATTTGCCACTGAGCCCTTATTGAAAGCCAGGTAAAGAAAAAGATATTATACACTATTTTGTTGGTATCCTATGTAGCACAACAAACTTGTTCTTACTATAAGAAAATTTTCTTTTCTTTTGTTTCATTGCAGATCTTCTGCTTGCACGGAGGTCTCTCCCCATCATTGGACACATGATAACATACGAGCTTTGGATCGCATACAGGAAGTGCATCTATACACATAAATATAATGTTCTGTGCTACATAGATTTGAAAAGAAGATCACAACCATAACATTTAGTTCTATGCATGACAGTGTCTTAGATCTGGTTCTATGTAGTGTTCTCTATTAGAAGAATTTTCTATTCTGGTTACTAAATAGTTTCTATTTGAAAGTATTTTGATTGTACTGGCTATGTAGTGCCCCGCCAAGGAACCCTTGGAACTAAGCGTAAAACATGTAGGGGATTTTGTTAAAGCAATTGCATCATTACACACTTAAATTAGGACATCAATGCTAACAACATGAACAAAAATGAACAAAAAATCACTATCACTTTGTGCTTGTGCACAAGTACAAGTCTTGACACACTTCCAAGGGTCACCTGACACTCTACTAAACAATTGTAATGAAATTCCCACATTCCATTGTTTTGCCTGACACAAATGGCCTGTTATTAGACCAGTAGGGATGAAGGCGCCAATTACTAGTTGGAGGCATTGATTAATGTATGTGTTGAAATATTGGTGGAGACATTAATCTAGCAAACTTGCCCACAAGCTGAGTTAATATTCACCGAAGACTGTGCTAACTCCAACATATATATGGCTGAATATATAACATCCTCTTCAGTTAGGGTCCATTAACATGATTGTCAAGGCCAAATCACTTGAGTATAACAACATACATATACATCAATTTGCTACATTACAATATCCATGAATACATGCATGACTCTTACTAAAAGTGGAAGAGAGAGAGAGAGAGAGAGAGAGAGAGAGAGAGAGAGAGAGAGAGAGAGAGAGAGAGAGAGAGAGAGAGAGAGAGAGGTGTAGAAGGAACTCATGTAGGTGCCACTAAATCTGATTTAATACTTGTACACTGGTCCCCAACAGTGCCTTGTCATACCACTCAATCATGTGGTACTCTCAGGTCCGCCTCACTATGCTGGTGGAGATAGTCACATAGCCCAAACAAGAACACAAGGCATACAAGGAGGTATAAGCATACTCACACCAATCAATGTATATAGAGTGCAAATAAATCATAAGCTTATTTAAGAGAAAACATGGAGCAACACAACATGAAGCAATGGCCACAATACAATATCTAATCACACTCAATGAACCAATACCCAAGAGGTGCTATTCATACTACTAGGACTTCGGTGGTTTAGTACAGTGCATAGGGAATGTCATGACATGCCCATACATGTGTCAACTATCCTCACAAGTCACCCATTGCCTTGAGGAAGTGCTCATGGTATTATGCTCATGGATTTAATTGTGAAACTACCCTCAAAAGTCACCCATTGCCTTGAGGTAGCACTCTTGGTATTCTTGGGGATTTAATTGTGAAACTACCCTCACAATTCAGCCATAGCCTTGAGAAACCGCTTATGGTGTGCTCGGGGATTCTATTATGCATACTACCCTCAGAAGTCACCCATAGCCTTATAAAAGCACGTATGGCATGCTTGGGGATTCTATTATGCATACTGTCCTCATAAGTTACCCACAGCCTAGAGAAACTGCCCATGACATGCTCGTAGATTCAATCATATAGCTACCCTCACAAGTCATCATAGCCTTGTGAAAGTTCTAACATGCTCATGGATTCTATTATTTTATTTTCCATACCTAGTCAAAGCACCTAATCCTATGGCTTAAACTTTTCAGAGAAGGTAACAATATAAACTCAAAAGACTTGATTGGTCTTCACCAAGAGTGTAGGTCCCAAGATGATCACACAATATAATAACATGACTCCATTGGCCAACATGCCAAGAGGGTGGATCTCAATAAGATCTCACATTACCAAGAAATATCCCAATATATTAATATACCAAATCACAATATCCACAACATCGCATAGATCCCCTTTTACAAGCAAAGGCAATGTGCTACAAGCATACTCAGTTGGCATCTCAGCCAAGAGTATGAATCCCTAAGTGATCCAAAGTAAATTTCACATAACATAGCCATATAATAGCAAATGTAAAGTTTAAGTGTATTACCACAAAGAATATAACCTCAAAATGACAAATGTCCAATCATGCACACTCAATCGACCTTTATACCGAGAGTTCAGATCCCAATGCACCTAAAATGAAGATTCTACAATAATTATACCCAATGCTCCACATGGGGATAACATATCACAATACACAAAATCCAATGTTAATAAAATGCCATTCATGGCCTAAAACTAGTTTTAGAAATTAATAAAACTGATCTGGACTTTACCTATATATAGTAATCAGAGGTGCAATTAGTTAAACAAAGATACATTGACCCAAACAGAAATGATAATAGCTATAGATTATGAAGGGCCAATGTGACTATCTCCTCTAACCACTATTAAAGATATAGACACAGGTAGACCTATAAAGCTAGTTGGAGTTGATGTCAGGTACGTGCCATCACTACAACACACATTAAGTGTAGTTGCTCACCAATTAAACAATTTTTAACCAATGATAAAGGGTGATGCTGATATCTTGGATTGGTGACTGATATCTGACTCAACTTTTAACTGCTGAGAATATAGCCTCAAATTCCCAAGGAGAATCCTTAGTTCATTTATTTTAAAGTCAACGATGGTCTTCCCAAATAAACTTGTTATGGAAAATCTATAAGGCTTAACAGAGAAAGCAAGCTCTGTGCTCAAAGGAGGAATCGATGTGATCTAAATATATTGCCAGGATAGACTGAAATTGGGGGAAACTGTGTGTCACCAACTCAGTATATTGCCAGCACATATCCTATTTGACATTGGCATTAATGTTCCTCCTTTCCTTCCCAATCCCTTCTTCATGAGAATAATGCAAGGCACGCATCCAAGGACCATCCAAATTGAAGACCCACCTTGAGGACACTCAAGAGAGTGCAGGGGCAATTTGATGTAAGGATCTATGGCTAATTATGGATGTCTTTCTCAACTTTATGCTTTATAAACAAGGCTCTGAATCAATGAAGAAGGAAAATAAACCTGGAAATGAAATAAAGATGATGAGACTAACAACTAGATCTAGTATTGACAAGAAGTCTGAGAGACTATCCATTTAAAACAAGTCATGAATTGGAGTACCAAAGGATGAGCTACAATTAAGTTTCTAATTTAGTATAACCAGTGGGAGACAACTTTCTGGACCTGGGAGGAAATCAACTAGAAGAATTCCTACCCTACATATCCATATTTAATCAATCTTTGAGCTCCATGAAATCTGCAGACTTGATATTTTAACTGAAACTCCAAACTTACAGTGCTATTGTTGCACTTTTGCTTGCACAATTTTATTTTCGATGCAGATCAAGGATACTATAGGTTGAAGCCTATACCAAAATGCCCATTGCAATATTAGTGAACACTCAGCAACATGTTACTTCTAGACTTTTGTTCATTAATCTTGAGAGGACACTCTCAATATAAAAGTCAAATAAAAAACCAAGATCTTGCATGCTCTATCAGTAAACTAAGAAATGTAAATTTATAATTTGTCTTCCAGCAAATGCAAGCTATAGCACTAAATAGTCTAGAACATAAGAGATGACATTTAAATACTCATTATTATCCAATAAGAATTTGGTTAGATCTGTCTTAAGAATTTGAAATGGAGGCAATAATTCTAAGAACTCCAGATTCTGAACTAAGACTTAACGAATGGAAAAACGGCTTCACACTACCCATTGCCTTTCAACATGACAATTTAGAAGCATATTGATGAATGGAATTAATAATTGAAAAATCTTCCTAAAATTAATAATGCTAAATTCTAATAATTAAAATTTAAAAATACAGTCTCCTATTTTTTCAAATATTATTGCAAAGATCATTCACACCAGTCCAAGATATCAGCATCACCCTTTACATAACAATAGAGGGGCATTTGGATGACATAATCATTCTTATATATTCAAATGTTAGGACATTGACCCTTTCATATCTAATCACCATTTAAACCATCATAATAATAATGTAATTAAATATATGCATTTAAATAACATTTAAATAGCAACAATGAGTATATATCAAATCTCCAAAGCAGATAATAACAAAGCATTATCAACAACAATATGTCAACAAATCAATAACCAGATAATTTATGTGCTTTTTCATGACTATGTTTGACTCATATAATTGTGATCTCTCTAGCACTATGATGTCATTTAATATGTCTTGCTAAAGCTTGTAAATTTTGTTCCTTTTGCCATGTCATGTAATATGTCTTTCCTTGTAGCTTATATGTTTTGAAATTTCTGTTAGGCCTTGTAGCTTGTATAATTTGATTGCTGGAGAGCTTCTACAACTAAGCAAGAAGGTTGTTGCACGAGTTATAGCTATGCGCTCGGGTATGAAAATTGTATATTTTTAAATCTAATGTATATTTAAACTAGACTTTTAGCTTATATGTTTTGAAATTTCTTTTAGTGGCTTAATGTTATCCAAAAAAATTTAGTTGGTCAAAGTTTTACAAATAATCTTATCCACAAATTTGCCTAGAGCAATTGACTGAATGTTATAAAAGGTGATTGGGTTAAATGTCTTAGGAATAAAGTCAAAGAAATAATTTTTAAAATATTAAAGTTTTTAGCTAGGTCTAAGAAGATTTGTGTACTTTCGACAGTTTTGGTTAGTTTGCGAAAGTTGTAGACCGAAGTTTTCATAGCCCGATTTTTGCTTCCTGCGAAGAATGATCATGTCAGATAATATAAGTGAAGAACAAAATAGGAAGACAATTGATAGATTGTGGTCTAACTTGAAAAGAAAAGGTGATGGAAAATGTTATTGTCCTTGCAAAATCTGTAAGGGCTTAAACCGCAGAAGACTGCTAATCAAAATAGTTAAGAGACATTGTAGGGAGAATGGTCACATTGAAGGGGGGCATGACTATCATCCACTGGTAAGTTGTTCATTATATCATTTTAACAATTTATATACATATGAAATCACTTGATGATTAGTTGATGATCATGGTTTATTTATGTTAATCAATTTTATATAGGTTGATCTCCCTAGGGAAGTACATGATATGAACCACAACAATCCAAAGAATATGGTTTTCGAAGTGGAGGAACATGGAGGTGCGAACATCCAAGGTGAAGATAATGATCCATGGAAGATGACGATCATGCGTTAGAAGACACAATTGAAGATGATGGTATAAATACATTGATCCATGACACATTTAGTCCAAGCGTATCTGATCATGATGATGATGATAGCCTCGATGAACCTCTACTTGAGAAGGCATACGAGCCCCTATACAAAGACTCCTAAACAACTCTTCTCTCTGCTGTATTGTTGTTGTTGAACTTGAAGGTTATGAATGGTTTATCCAACATAACAATGTCACGTATGTTAAGGTATGTCATATATGTCTTTATAGTTAACAAAGGGTGAATAATGTACCACTAATATTGTTTATATTAATAACTTATTTTTTTTGTTGTAGATTGATAGGCGAGTTTTTGTTACCACCATCAAATATTCTACCTCGCTCATATTGAGAATTATCTACTATTATGAAAGATATTGAAATGGAGTATGAAGAAATACATGCTTGTCCCAATGATCATATTATATATTATAAAGAACATGAATTTGCAACACAATGCCTTGTATGTCACATGAGTAGATATCAAATAGATCAACTAACAAAAAAGGTGCCTCAAAGGGTTCTTTGTTACATCCCCATTATTCCACGGATGCGACAATTATTCACGTGTAATAGCTTGGCTCAATTTATGGATTATCATGCACGCAATAGAAGTCGAGATGACATTATTTGAATCCCTGCGGATGGTTCAACATTTATGCATATAGAGGAAAAGTGGCAACACTTCAAAGAAGAACCTCGTAATCTTAGGCTTTCATTAGCAGCGGACAGTGTCAATCCATTTGGAGAGATGAGATCTGTTTACTCAATGTGGCCTGTTTTTGTTATCAACAATAACATTCCTCTGTGGATGTCAATAAAGAGGGAGCACATTATGTTGGCAATGATTGTTCTAGGTATCTATCATTTGATAGTTATTAATTTACATGTACTTACAAATCTTGCAGTAAAACGGTCACAATAATTATGTAATGTTACTGTTCATTCAAGTAGGTAAATATCAAGTTAAAGATATGAATGTATATATTGAGCCTCTTATCGACGAGTTGGTGGAGTTATGGAACGGTGTCACTATGTATGACGTGTCTAGACCAATAGGACAAAGACAATTTCAATTCCATGCAATACTTGCATGGACAATACATGATGCCCCAAGGCTAACACATTTTTGTGGTATGTTATAGTGAATTCAAGTTGCGCACGATAATTCTAATTATAAAAATCAACATATTTAATAATGCAATTATATCATTATCTTGTGGGTCATTAAACAAAGGGAAAATTTGCATGTCTAGTTCGTGGTCCAAAGATGAAATCTCGTCATTCAAAAAGTGTAAGAAAGCAGGTGTTTGATGAGTGTAGACACTTCCTCCACAGGTATCATAAGTATCGAAGTACGAAAAAATATCTTTTCAATGGGAAAGAAGAGACTACATCAAAGCCATGAAGAATGACACCTCACCTATGGAAGTTGGAATATAATAGAATTAATCGTCGAGGTAATGTCGTTCCACCTAATGGTTTATGTTTGTAATTTATATATTTCTATTGTGATTTTTGTTTACTAATTATGTAATTGATGATCGTGAAGGTCATCAAGGCAGTACTTGCAACCTTCCAAAGGGACTAAAAACCTATCTCAGACAATTTAGCAGGTTGCCCTACTACGAGAACTTACAAATTGTGCTTTTGTTTGATACTATGCATATTGGAAAGAATATAACAAAGACATTGTGGAAAATATTGGATGGAAGGCGTGACAAAGAAAAAATTGTCAAAATTTGTAATGACATTCATGAATCTAATCATGCATTGAAGAATTTCATTCACTCAAATAGCAACAAAGATCAGATTAATATAAGTGCCCTTCCTTGGTTATTAACGGAGCAGCAAAGTGATGCCATAAAAGAAGTCATATGAAAAATTTGATTTCCCATAGGATTTGCTGCAAACATAAACAATCTGATATAAAAAAAAGTGAATTTGGGCCAGGGCTCAAAACGCATGATTGGCATACTTTCATCAAGGTAAGTTATGTTCTTTTGTATTTACAATATATTCATAAACTATGTGTACTGTTCGTTATGTTATGTTAGAAAACAATGAAATGATTGGTTTATAATTACTGTAGTACGTGCTTCCTCTATCTCTCCTAGAGCCCTTCAACAATAACATCAAATAAGTGATATACGATCTTGGAAAATACATGAGGTAAGTAGTAATGTCGATTCAATTTTTTGTATATATTTATTATATTCGTGATTTTTTTTTTCTTGCTATGTAATCTATTGTATATTATTTTGTAAAGTCTCGTATCTATATATTTTTTGTGACTTGAATCTCTTAATGTAGGTGGTTGTCATCTAAAGAAATCCATAAGGAAGATATAAAATATTGGAAGAGAAGAATTCCTCATTTACTGTATGAAATGCAAAAGTGTCTACCTCCAACTTTTTTCAATGCACAGGAACACTACCTCATACACCTAGTTGAGGAGATTGAATTGTGTGGACCTGTACACACTAGGTCAATGTGGATGGTTGAGAGGCACTTGAAATCTTTGAAGGCTTTGGTTCAACAAAGAGCACATCCTAAGGGTTCTATGGTAGAGGGATATATGGTATACCAAACTATGGTGTACATTATTGAATATCTTCCTAAGTTTGCATCAAATATCCATGTAGATCACATTTGGGATCTCGAGCCTTTTAAAAAATTAGAAGGGGAGTACTTGATGGGGAAAGGTACATTGAGGAAAGTGAGAGGTAATAAATTATAAGATGTTATTGTAATAAATTATTTCTTAATCTTCAAAGTAAATTAGTTGTAAGTTGTCTATTTTTTTTTTGTACAGGTGCTCGAGAGTGGGATGCACTACATTTATATATTGCAAACAATCTTGATTGGATGACGGTATGGATTGAACAATGTCAACATTCTGGTCGAACATTAACATGGGAAGGTGTATCTTCATTGGTTAAAGAAGCTCATCGTAATGAGATTCCAATGTTACGCAAAGGGAAATAGATTTAGCACGTGGTTTAAGAGATTTCTAGGTATGGACAAATTTATTAATCACCCGTATGTTTATCAACTCATGATACAATAATTTTGACATGTTTCACATATTATTGCAGGTTAAACACCACAAGGCTATGTTCTGTAATGGTCAAAAATTTCGCGTCAAAGTGTTGGATGACACAAAGAAAACTTGTGATTCAGAAATAACTGCAGTCTTTCAAGTGACTAATATTTCATCTAGAAACGACTTACATCCTCGAGAGTCTGAAAATTGATACTATGGCATTTTGGATGATATACTTGAGTGTGACTTTAGTTCCTTCAAATTAGTACTCTTCGTTCTCAAATGGTATAGGCTACAACTTAATCCAAATGATCCTGATAGAACTATTATTGAACATGATAATGGATTTACAATGGTTAATACAAGGTCATTTGAGCCAGTTGGGGATGAGCTCTATGTTCTTCTAAGCCAATGTGAGCAGGTATTTTACTCAGAGGTTCCACATAAACCAAGTTGGTCATTTGTTGTTAGACATGAACCGAGAGGAAGGCCAATAAAGTATAATGCAATGGAAGAAGAAGATACCGAAAAAGTAGAATATGATGTAGATGGTGATCACGATCGATAGTTATTGGATGATGTTACTAAAACAAATTTTCATGAAGAAGAAGAAGAAGATGATGACGATGATGCTGCTACTGATGATGATGATGAAGATGATGTTGATGTTGATGATGATGATGTTGATGATGACGACGACGATGACGATGATGGCGAGGATGATGATGCTGCTGATGATGATGATGATGAGGAGGATGATGATGATGATGACGACGACGACGATGAGGATGATGATGATGAAATTTAGAGGTATGCCATCAATCCTTAATCTATTTAATATTCATTTCTTGATAGAAATATATTTGTCTTATATATATGGTTACATAGTTTATTCATTATCTATTTAAAAGCTACAAGTTTCAACTACAAATAGAATATTTCTAATCTAAATTAACTATAATCTAAATTAATTAAATAAAACTATTTAAAAAACATATTGATGCATGAATGTATTGAGCCTTATTTTCTTTTAGGTCAAAAACATTTGTAAGTGTTTAGTTTAGAAAAGGGAATTCATTAAATATGTATAAAAGGGAGTTGTACCTAGAATAAAATTCATAGGGAAAACATAATATAAGTTCTTACCCAATTTTTTGGTTAATAATACTGCCTCTATAGGTGATGCAGAGACCCTAGGTGGACTTGCAATCATTCATAACAAGAGGGACTCCCATAGTGTTCTCACAACACCAACCAAGCATCTTCATAAGATCCCTCTCCTTGATCCAAGCCAACTCCATAACCTATCAGAGTGCACACCAAATCCTTATGCCACCTTAGGTTCTACATCTTTGGAATAATCCCATGAATGTCCCTCAATCCATCCAATGGATTCATCCAAGCAATCTAATCAACAAACTATCAAATGCTCACAATGCCTCAATAGGTGCCAAACTTGACTTCACCTTAACTAGGTGTTTTCTCCACCTCCAAACACATCAAAAAACTTCAAATAGCATGTACCCAAGGTGACTAAGCCCTCAACTCATCATCTGATACAAAAACCCAATTTTAGCCCTTCACTAGGCCTACTTCCCTAGTAGGCTTATAATGTGAGCTTGATTTAAGTGTTATATTGTGTACCTTTTAATGTTTTTAATTATGATGTGATGCTTATGATGGATGTGATTATGATTATGATGTGATTATGCTCATGATAATTAAATGACATTTGCAAGAAACTGAATCCCTTTCAGGAGCATCCCGCACAGTCTCATGGATCGACAGGTATAAGTCAATACTCCTTATAGATAGTCTACTTAATACACTTATCAATAGTAAGATTGATGTCTTCTAAGATCTCTCCCATTTGTAGGTACCAAAAAATAGGTATTTGTCAGAAGTGTCTTCCTCGAGTGAGGGAAATATAGGAATAGAAGAGGAAAGTGAGACATGCAGTTTATCTAGAACTGGGAGATTAACTAGAGGTCAAAGGACTAGAAGGAAATTCAATAAACGCATGAAATTTTTCCTTGCTCAAGGGGGGTCATGTTCTTATGATGATAAGATAGAAGGTGACATCGAGGTGCCCTTGAAGTACCAACATCTACAGAAACATTGGGTACCCAACGAACTTCCTCCAATAAACATTAATTTTTGTGTTAACGAGAGGATATATCGCATAGCACCATCATCATTACATGGTTTGGGCCTATTTTCTATGGATGACATAAAGGTGTCTTACAAAAAAGTTTCTGAATTGATGGAGTATGTTGGACCATGTTACAATTACAAAAGTTGGATGCATATTGTTCAATATAAAAAAAGTATGCGTAGGTATGCCCTCTCGGAAAATTATATGCAACAGCAAGAGAATAATCAAAGTAAAAGTGTGGCTATATACATTGATGGAAGGCCAAAAGCAACAGGGAATATTGTAGGTTTTATAAATAGTACATGACCCGAGTCAATTATAAAGCAACCCAATTGCATATTTGAGGTGCGTGAGGGAAATTGTGTATTCATCTGTGCGATAAAATCAATACGTGCAGGGGAAGAGATTCTTATTGATTACAATTTGAACCACATAGATACAAATGAGGCTACTATCATGGGTGTGGTACATACTATTAAACCAACTTCTAATTAATGACTCTAACATACCATTTAGTCAATAAATTTTTGGCTAACTTTTTTATACTTGATCTTTGACATAGGGGCACAATATGGAGCAACCACCCAGAGGGGATGCTGGCGATGTTCTTGGCTCATCTACACATTAGCAGGTAAAACTCATTATAATTGTGCAAACTAGATAGAAGCAAAATGTTATTTTTTTAATGTTGTTTTCTTCATTGTTTTGGAGTAATTTTGATAATACTAATACTATTGTTGTCATAGAGGGCCAATGGTCGGAGGGAGGGAAAGGAACCTGCATTCCTTGATTAGCAACCCCCCCTGAGGATGACCCCTTTTATATTTATTTAGCAGAGACCAATGACTCGATCGGTTCGATAAAAAAGTTGTTAAAGAAAATTGGCTGAGAAATTATACATTTGGCAACCATAAAGCCTACTACTCAAGAAATAAAAGATAGGGAATCTAAATTGTTGCACACCTCTGAAACCTTAAAAGTAAGTATTAATGAAATTTTTAATTATAACAAGAGTTCAATAATGGTTTTTATGTTATGCTCTTTTATGGCATTAATTAAAATATGGATACGTTGTCTTTACAGAGTTTTTTGCAGGATTTCGAGCCTCGCTCCCATGATGAGGGTGCTGCATGTGGTTCAGGTAGATCGCATGTTCCATTCCCCACTTTTGTTTTCTAGTGAATATATATAGGAATGATCATAATCATTGACAATACATGCTCGAACAATCCTTTTTTTTAATTCTCTAACAATCTTGTCCATGCTAGTCCATGCATTCTATATTTATGCATGCTCTAACAATTTTATTCTTCTGCTTCAAATCAATTGAATCCTATGACAATGCCGCCTCCATCTAGGACAACCACAAATCTCTTTCCAACTGCTGAGTCGACAACACACAGCTTACAGGCATCGACTATTGCACCATCTATTGGTACACAAATCCCTCTTTTTCTCTCTTATGACAACAACAAACATTTTTTTTTACAACTTTTTAACATCAATTATCATTTGTTCTTTTATACTTCATGACAAAGTCTTATGAAACTTATGAAACTTTTTGCAATAGGAGCTATAGCATCATTTCCTAGATGTTCCTATGTTCCTAGTACAGGAACGATGAAGGATGTTATATTGATCATTAGCAACGATGAAGGCATTCCATCAAAAGTAGCCAAAGTTCTAGGTACTTTAAAGTTATTATTATTCTATAGTGATATAATAGTAATTTAGTTTTTGATCACTCTTCATCGACTAATGATCCCATGATTGTTTTGTAGGGAATGATGTTTTTTGGAGAAAACTTGGTGATGAGTGTTTGCAAATATTCGGGCCCACCTTGCGTATCTGGTGGAACATCATATCCTAACTAAAACCCCAAAACACTATTTTGATTTCATATCATTGCTAGAATAATTTTCCTTTTCATCCATTTCTTGAACTATATTAAAGGTAATTTCACTTCATTTATGAGTCTAACATGTTTTTTTTTACTTAAAAGGTGGAATAACCAAGACAAACCATTGAAGGATGATCTTATAGAGAGCATGACCCAACTCTTTGGACCTCGTGCATTCAAGAGAAACAAGCTCCTTGAAAAAGCTGGTTTATGTTTGAAGTATATAAGGGACCAGTACAGAAAAATTTTACGGGATAACCCCAAGTACGAGCGTCTGCCCTATGTTTTTGAGGCTGAGTGGCAGGCTCTGATTTTGGATGGAAAGTATAAAGCTGACAAGAAAAATAATATTACACTAGTGGAGAGTACAACAAGGTATGTGATACTATTGAGAATCTAATTATGTACTAATTAACCTCTATATTTATACTATCTAACATATTTCAAACTTTTCATAGATTGCCTAACACATAAAAGCTAACAAAGGCAAGACTAGAAAAGCACGGGACACACAAGCTCGGCTTTGGTGGTTTTTCGAAACTTCAAGCAAGAGTTTTAAGTATTAGTAAATGAAAAATTGTATTAAATTTTTTATATAATGTGATGGGAAATGCTAGGATAGACTAGCTTGTCTATGCTCCTGATCCTCAACTTGGATCTCAGTGTTCCTCCACACCAATATATGATGCAGAGTAACATGCTTTGGAAGCACCAACAAAATCCTAGCACCTTGGAACAACTAAGAAATTCAAGTTATCACCCCAATCCTCTATTCTCCACAAGAACATTCAAGGCTTGATTCACTTTCAAACAAGGAACTAATCTGCTGTTACAACTACTCCTTTAATTCGTGGACCCAACTCATCACATAAGGCTGCAGACTAGTTACTTCTCCCTTGTACCATTCAAGGCCTCATACACTTAACCTTGACACCAAGTGTTTTGGACAACTCTAACCCTCTAACATAAATGGAAACCAAAACAAACATCAACACAACCCAAAATAAATTAGGTCTAAGGCAAACTTACTGTTTCCAGTCACAGGGCAGATTGTGACACTTGACCTTTATTTTACACACCCAACCAAGAGTGCAATTGGATCCTCTAGGACTCCCAAACACCAAAGAAAGTTTAGAACAACTCCAACATGACCAAAATAAGGTGTAACAAGGGTTGGAAACCCTGCTAACTATTTACCTTTTCCTTTTGATATTTTAACTACCCTCCATTGGTTGATGAAACAATGCAAGTAAAATTCACCATACCACACAAAAATGTAGGGCTCAGAGTTCAAGAGATGCCTGACAGAAGAGGATAAGAGAATTGGCTTCTAACAAGGCTATAGAGCCATGGCTGAATGGCTACGAGCTGAAATCAGTGTGGAAGGTTCTAATAATGATGCATCTGAGCCACAGGTAAATAAGCTAAATGAAATTTATTTCAAACTGAATACTTTACCAATTAGTCTATTTGATGTTAAGTTCCAATATAAAGTGAGTATATCTATTTTAAGCAAGCAGTGATAACAATGCATAGGATGTTGGAATGTAGCCTGACAATCCTTCTACACGATCTGTGGATGCTGAAGGTTCACATGATGTGCATCCCAGTGGTGGAGGTATACATTTGCTATTAATTTTTCTATATGTAATTGCAATTGGTGTTTCGATTAACATAACATTTTGTATAGCAATTATAGATGAAATGTCCCTTTACTGATTTTTTTATGATATTTCCAGCCTCAAATCAGAACTTTAAAATCAAACAACCAATATTACAAAGATCTGCCAATTTTCCAATAAAACCCAAATCGGGTATGTCCAAATTCGTGCCAAAAACTTCACAACTTCACAAATTATTAATAAATCTGAAAATGGACATTTTTACAGAGATTTCAGCAGCATAACAGCCTACAAAATGACATTTCTAGATTTATATAGCCCTTACACAACAGATCACAAATGTAGGGCAAAACTATGCTCAATCGGGCTCCCGAAATTAACACAAAAATGCCCGAAAACACCACAAAACACTCATAAATTATCTCAGAAGTTTAATCAAGACCTAATACATATATTCAGCTCTATTTTATCATCATAAACTCTGAAATATAACAGCAAACCAAACTGATATGAAACACTCAACTGAAAACCCAAATTCAAACCAAAAACAACCCCGAAAACACCCAAATCGGCACTATTCAGCACAAGGGCAAACTCTGTATGAGCATGCACATGGAATGGCTTCAAACTCCCATCCTTAGCCTTCCTGGAAACCTGCAAACTCCCGTTCTTGGGTCTCCTTCTCCACAGGTTTGGCAGCCTCTGAAGAACAACAAGAAAATTATCAAGAATCAAGATGTAGAATGAGCCCAAAATGCCTCCAAACCCCTTTTAAAGAGGGCATAACCCTAACTCACGTCCAAGAGGGGTTAATAAAATATAATTTAATAATAATTTTTATTTATTAGTCCATTGGTTTCCAAAGATTAACCCTTTTTTCCAAAATTTCACCTTTTTGGAGCCTGCCTGTCTTAACAAAGTTTATTTTTTTTAATTATTTGAATAGGGGACATGACAAGTCCTCCCCTTCCAAATATTGCTTGTCCTCAAGCAATGAAGGTTGGAATTCTCAAGAATATGTTCTCCTTCCCAAGTTGCATCCTCTAGTGGTAATCCTTTCCATTTGACCAAATTCTCTATGATGCTCCTATTTCTCAACCTTTTCTCTCTTGTATCCAAAATCTCTTCTGGTATCAAAACTAATTTCCCTTCATCATCAAGAGGTGGTAATTCTGTAGATACTATGGTTTGCTGGCCTAGAACCTTCTTTAAGCAAGATACATGAAAAATATTATGTATTTTGCTGTTTGGTGGGAGCTCCAATTCATAAGCTACCTCTCCTATCTTCTTGATGATTTTATAAGGCCCATAGAACCTTGGCTTGAGTTTCTTTGCCCCACTTCTCTTCAAGGTGCTTTGCTTATATGGCTGCAACCTAACAAATACCAAATCTCCCACCTCAAAAGATCTTTCAATCCTTTTCCTGTCAGCATACATCTTTTGTTGGTTTTGTGCATGTTGTAGATTATCCTTGAGGGACCTTATTATGTCTTGGCTTTGCTTGATGAAATCACTTGCTGCGGGTACTCTGCTATCGGAAAGTATTAGATCAACAAAGGAAAGGGCATCATAACCATAAAGAGCACGAAAAGGAGGCATACCAATAGACATGTGATGAGATGTATTGTAACAATACTCCCCTAGGTGTAACCATTTCACCCAAGCATGTTGTTGATTTGAAACATAGTTCCTCAAATATCCTTCTATCCATTTATTAACTATCTCTGTTTGTCCATCTGTTTGAGGGTGATAGCTAGTACTGGGAGTGAGTTCAGTTCCTGCCAAATGAAAGAGCTCCCTCCAAAAAGAGCTGAGGAATCTACTGTCCCGGTCACTAACAATGTTTCTAGGCAAACCATGTAATCTAAAAATTTCCTTGAAGAACAATTCGGCCACTTGTGATGCCTTGAAATCAGATGTGATAGGAAAGAAATGTGCATACTTAGTTAGTCTATCTACCACCACATATATGCAATCCTTACCTTGAACCTTGGGCAACCCAGTGATGAAATCCATGGAAATACTTTCCCATTTTTGTTCAGGAATAGGAAGTGGCTGCAACAACCCTGCAGGAAAATTTTGCTCACTCTTGCTTTTTTGGCATACCATACATTCCTTAATGTGTTTAAGGACATCCTCCTTCATACCCTTCCATGAAAACCGCTCTCGAATTTGCCTGTATGTCTTGAAGTATCCCTGGTGACCAGCCAAAGGTGTGTCATGAAAGGCCCTCAATATCCTCTCCTTAGTTTTTGACCCTGGCACTAAGAAGATCCTGTTCTTGTAATAAATCAATTCATCAACAACCTTGTACCTGTTATCATCCACTAACTTATCCAAAATCTTGGTGGCAAATGAATCTTTAGCATACTCTAAAATTATGGAGACTTTCCAATCATCAGAGATAGATGATAAGGAACACAAAGTGGGCTTTCTTGAGAGAGCATCAGCAACCACATTATTCTTTCCTTTCATGTATTCAATATCAAAATCATAAGCTTGCAATTTGCTTACCCATTTTTGTTGACGATCATTCAAATCCCTTTGGTTCAAGAAGAACTTGAGGCTATTATGGTCTGTCTTTACAATGAATCTCCCACATACCAAATATTGTCTAAACTTATGAAGTGCATGCATGATTGCCAACATTTCCTTATCATAGATGGAGTACCCTTTCTCTGATTGATTTAATTTTTGACTCTCAAATGCTATTGGATGTCCCCTTTGAGTTAGGACAGCCCCTATACCTTCTCCCGAAGCATCACATTCAACAACAAAAGGTAAAGAGAAATCTGGAATTGCAAGCACAGGGCATGAACTCATTACCTCCTTAAGCTTATCAAATGTTTTTTGTGCCTCTTCTGTCCAAACAAAAGCTCCTTTCTTTGTCAAATCAGTCAAGGGGGCAGCAAGCTGAGAAAATCCCTTGGCAAATCTCCTATAGTAGCTACACAACCCGAAGAAACCTCTCAACTGTGTAAGATTAGTGGGTGGAGGCCAATCCAAAATTGCCTGGATTTTTTGTTGATCAACCTGTACTCCTTTAGAGCTTATAATATGTCCCAAATATAGGATCTCTGTCAAACCAAACTCACATTTAGATAGCTTAGCATAGAAGGATTGCTGCTCCAAGATTCCCAAAACAGTGTCTATGTGCTTTAGATGCTCTTCCCATGTTTTACTGTATATCAAGATATCATCAAAAAATACCAAAACAAATTTTCGAAGATGCTGACTGAATACCTTATTCATACAAGATTGGAATGTTGCTGGTGCATTAGTGAGTCCAAATGGCATAACAAGAAATTCAAAGTGCCCATAGTGACATCTGAAAGCAGTCTTTTCCACATCTTCACTCCTCATTCGGATTTGATGGTAGCCTGATCTTAAGTCAATTTTTGAGAAGTATAAAGCACCATGTAACTCATCAATGAGTTCATCTATGCGTGGTATGGGATACCTATTTTTTATGGTCTTCTTGTTTAGAGCCCTGTAGTCTATACACATTCTCATTGTACCATCCTTTTTCTTGACAAGTACCACAGATGATGCAAATGGACTAGAGCTAGGCCTTATGAATCCCATGTCCAGGAGTTCTTTAATAGTTTTTTCAATTTCTTCCTTATAACCTCTTGGATGGCGGTATGGGGTTGTTATAATTGGTTTGACACCCTATTCTAACTCTATAACATGCTCAAAACCTCTATCTGGTGGTAATCCTGGAGGCAAGTCATTGAAAACTATACTATGCTTATCAAGAATATTTTGAATTTCAAAATGGAAATTACTTTGATTCTTGGGAGAGCTTGTTGGTTGGATTATGACTCCTGCTGCCCATGTTACTTGTCCTCTTCGAAAAGTCCTCTCCATCCTCTTTGCAGAGACCGCCTTAGGTGCTCCATTTGATAACCCTCTCAATATGACTTCTTTCCCATTGGAATGAAATTTAAACTCCATAGTTTGATGGTTCATGTAATAGCCTCCGATAGAGTGCAACCATTGAACACCCAATACAAGATCTGTCTCCCCAATACCAACCACATAGAAGTCATCACATAACTCATAATCTCCTAAGGTCATCTTGAGTTGTTTCACCACCCGTGTGCAAGGCATAGTGAATCCATCAGCTACAGTAACATTGAATCCCTCAAAATCTTCTGCTTTAAGCCCTCTTTTCATGACAAATCCCTCATCAATAAAATTGTGAGTTGCCCCACTATCAAGAAGAACAGTCAACCTTTGCCCTGCTAGTACCCCTTGAATTTGGAAGGGATGGTATCTTGGGACTCCTGATAATGCTGCTAAAGTGCCATCCTTGCTGATTTCTTTTACTTTCTCTTCTTCTACCTCCTCCTTAGTATCATGAAATTCCTCATGCTCATCTGAATCAGATTCTGAAGCAACTTCAATATAGTGCACTTGACCTTTCCCCAAACATCTGTGTCCTGGAACCCATGGTTCTCTACAAGTAAAACAAAGCTTTTTCCTTCGTAATTCACTCCTAGTCTCTTCATCTACCTTCTTTTTTGCCACATTTGTCACATCTTTTGGTGGTAGTGTTGGGAAAGTCTTTTTCTGAAAATTTCCCTTATGTTGCCAAAGATTTGGGGGTTTTTGATTAGTGATTGATTTCATAGGCACGCAAGTTTCAAGTTGCAAGCTTCTTTTGATAGCTTCCTGTAAGGTTGAGGGTGAGAAAGCCTTAACCAAACCCTTAACAGAATCTTCTAAACCATCAAGGAAAAGATAAATGATCCTCTTTTCACTCATATCAGGTACCATAACAGCCACTTTTTGAAATTCTTGTATATACTCATTAACTGATTTGGTTTGCTTCAACTTTGACAATTCTTTAAAGTACTCTTCATCATCCTTGAGGTCAAATCTATCTATCACCCTTTGACTGAAATCTTCAAATGTAGTTACCTGATCGTGACCTTGAGTAGTCATTCCATGATACCACCAATCATAGGCTGCATCTTCCAAGTGTAGACTTGCAAATTGAATAGCATCACCCTCTTTCATGGGGTTAAGTGTGAAGAAAGTTTGTAATTTTTGTAGCCATGCTCTAGCTGAAATTTTATTTGTTCCATCAAAAGTAGGCGCTGTAAACTTTCTTATTTTATTTTTGAGCTCTCTTCCACTTGTGTCATGCTCCCTCCTATTCTCTTTCTTGGGCATCAAAGCGTTCATCATATCCACATATTCTCTAAAAGGAACTGAACTACGAAAGTCATCATCTAAGCCATTGTAAGTAGCTCTTAATGTAACCAAATTACCTGTAACCTCTTCCACTGGATTAATGGCTGGATTTGGTACTGGTGGCTCATCTGCAGGCAAGAAAATGGATTTGGTTGATTTAGATGGTGTGGATCTCCCATTTCTCGGCTCCTCTGAAGTGCTCCCTTTCTCATTAATAGATGCAATTCCTTGTAATTTTTCTGTCAATATTCGCAAAGCCTCTCTAGTTTCCGCCAAACCATCCACTGTTTGCTTCTGAGTATTTTGGATGTCTTGGAAGAATTTCTTTGCCATCTCATCTGGATCAGCCATACTTTTTTCTTCCTTGGATTTTGTACTTTTGCTTTCAACTGGGGGTTTAATCAAAATTTCTTTATTCTTTTCTCGCTGCAAATATCTTTTTTCTCTTTCACTTAGTTGCATGCAATCATAAAATATGACATGCAAGATCTGGGTAGTAATCAAAACTTGACATGCAAGATCTGGGTAGTTGTTAAAACTGACATGCAACTTCTACAAACCCTCAGGCTAGCAAGATCATGGCTCTGATACCACTGGAATGTCCCTTTACTGATTTTTTTATGATATTTCCAGCCTCAAATCAGAACTTTAAAATCAAACAACCAATATTACAAAGATCTGCCAATTTTCCAATAAAACCCAAATCGGGTATGTCCAAATTCGTGCCAAAAACTTCACAACTTCACAAATTATTAATAAATCTGAAAATGGACATTTTTACAGAGATTTCAGCAGCATAACAGCCTAAAAAATGACATTTCTAGATTTATATAGCCCTTACACAACAGATCACAAATGTAGGGCAAAACTATGCTCAATCGGGCTCCCGAAATTAACACAAAAATGCCCGGAAACACCACAAAACACTCATAAATTATCTCAGAATTTTAATCAAGACCCAATACATATATTCAGCTCTATTTTATCATCATAAAATCTGAAATATAACAGCAAACCAAACTGATATGAAACACTCAACTGAAAACCCAAATTCAAACCAAAAACAACCCCGAAAACACCCAAATCGGCACTATTCAGCACAAGGGCAAACTCTGTATGAGCATGCACATGGAATGGCTTCAAACTCCCATCCTTAGCCTTCCTGGAAACCTGAAAACTCCCGTTCTTGGGTCTCCTTCTCCACAGGTTTGGCAGCCTCTGAAGAACAACAAGAAAATTATCAAGAATCAAGATGTAGAATGAGCCCAAAATGCCTCCAAACCCCTTTTAAAGAGGGCATAACCCTAACTCACGTCCAAGAGGAGTTAATAAAATATAATTTAATAATAATTTTTATTTATTAGTCCATTGGTTTCCAAAGATTAACCCTTTTTTCCAAAATTTCACCTTTTTGGAGCCTGCCTGCCTTAACAAAGTTTATTTTTTTTAATTATTTGAATAGGGGACATGACAATAGAGGATCGAGGGGTCAATGTTCATGAGCGTGTTGATGTTGAGTCCAGACAAAATGATGTGGTCAGATCAGGTAAAGAGCGCCACAATTATGTTATTTAAAATAATTAAATACTTGTAACAATTATAATAAATTATTTTTAATTTAACTCTTTTATTTGTTATTGCAGAGGACCCCCCTTTGCAATAGCATAGGAATTTGAGATCATCAAGAAAAGAGAACAAAACAACTAATGAGGGGGGAATTGATGATGACACTGATGCTCCTCTTAGAGCTTACATAGAAAAAATAAATAGAAATAAAAAAAAGAAATGATTGTCATCTACATACCTTAATTGATAATGACTAAATTTTATGTCTCAATGAATTTAATTATGTGCTAATGAATGTTCATGAATTATGTGTTAATGCAAAATATTGATGAATGTTGCATGTTAATGAATCTAATGTGTTAATGAATATTATCATGTGACATTGATTGAATGTTACATTTTATTAATGGTTGAAAGAATGAATGAATGTTTAATGTTAACGAGGAATGTAGAGTGATGTTAGGGGGAGGGGGTTGGGGCCAAATGAGCTTCCACCTTCACGTGGTTGACCTTGTTTAGTAGAGAATATTAAACTATTCTCGAAACAAAGTGAAGCTCAATAAGATACTAAATATTTCTCTATTTTTTTCTATGTTTAGACCTATAACACTGTGTCTTGCTAAGGCCCCTTTCAAGTGGCAGGACACGAGCATCTTTTATAGTGGAGAATGTAAACAAGAGCACCAAATTAAGACCCAGACATGTCAGATATAATACATTCAAATAGGCTACTATGCTTGTAACCCTATTTTTTGGCAAGAGCTTCACTTTAGAAGAAAATAATGGATCTCCTAAGATTGACTTTCACAACCAACCCCTTAGCTTCTCTTCCATATGACAAAGATTTTAGGGTTTCCTCCCTCAACTTGTTGATCAAGCATCAATTAAGTCCATGTGATAGTTTAGAGTCTACACAATGGCTTATATATAGCTTAATAGATCGACTCAATCTATTTCATACCCACCTCTGACTTTCCTTCACAAGTGGGAGCAAGATAGTGTAGTCTGATGCAATCTAATATAATACATTTCCCAAAGAATACTTTTATGTTCGGAGGGTTTCTTAAAAATTTGTACCCTATATTACATCTACTATATCTTCTGCAATGAGCCAGTTTTAATCTTAAAGATAATGGTGATTATTTGTTATGTTTTACATCAAGTATGTAAATCCCCCTCTTCATTAGTGCTCAATTCTTACAGAATGACTTTGGCTGTCTCAGTTTCTATAACTGATGCTTTGTTGATTTGAGATTTTTGCAACTATGTCTGGGGTTATTTCTCTTTCATTTTTATTAAATGTTTCTTCTTGAGGCTATTAAGATATGGTTCTAATTGTTAAGTAATATTAAGAACTGTTGAATTCATAATGTGTCAAATGTTGGCTAGAATAGTTATAATTTTGTGAAAGCTTCTTTGAAAATAAGTTCGGTGTAGAACTGAATACTTTTTTTCACAAGACACAGAAGCTGTGAAAGGCCAATTTAATAGACAATGGGAAACAAAGACAAATTATCGCGATAGAGGAATGGTTAAGGAATGATGGAATGTTGGATTCTTCAATATATAAGTGTTTCCTCCATTAGTTTGCAATTCACTTGTTTTCTTTTAGAAACTTAAGATAGCCATAACAATGGATTTTGTAGTTAGTTTTACCTAGAGGAGGAATACTCATGTCAAATGAGGCACAATAGCTTGGCACTTAAGTGTGTGTGATACTGATTTTTTGTTGTTTCAATCTTTCTCAAACTGATTCTTGGCTCCATTAAAATTTAATATTGACAACACTTAAAATAAAAAAATCTGTCAAATGATAAGTAGAGCCTATGGTTACTGTTTTGTGAAAGCAACTTTTAAATAGACATTCCCTTGAATTTAGTTCAACCCGACTTTCATAAAATCAAAATCAATTTTGACATACAAGCTTCTCGTCTACCATTTCACTAACTAACCAAACTGAAACAAAGCTATTTATTGTTATTCTTTTGTGTAAGATTAGGAACTCTTTTTTTGAGGTACACTGATTACAAAACTTGTTCAATGATAGCTAAAAAAGGGGTTCATGAGATTTTGAAACCTTCTTTAAAAAAAATTTTAGTGGAGAAGCTTAAACTGTTGAACTTCAACATATCAGTATTGAATTATTACAAATGAATAATTAGTTTAAATATTACACAAATCAGTTCATGACATTCTATGTCCCATCACCAATATTTTTTTGGATTCATAACCCATATGTCCATTATTTGCCTCAGTTTGTGGGTGCATAAAAGTGACATCTTCAGTCACAGATCTGATCCCTAAACATGTAAAACTTATGAACTTACATGTACATTCACTTAAAGTTGATCATGTATGAGAATGTTGAAATGAGAATTACTAGTCTAAACCTAGAGATCATTACTAGTCTAATATAGGTTTGTCACTCGGGCATGCTTAGTAGAAATGAGGATTTTCTATTGCTCATAAAACCTAATAAGCATATGATAGTATTTTCTATGATATTTATATTGAGGAGAAATTGTGTCCTTACTATTTGGGAAGTGCTAAAATGTTTTTCAACAAACATGATTAGTTTTACCTTGAAAGCTTTAGTTTCCCCCAATAGGTTGGCTATCTAACACTTGAGGTATTTGTTCAATTCTTGGACGAGTTTCAGGAGAAGAAACCTTGGGATTCAGTCCTCGAAAAAAATGAACATGAGATTGGATGGCTTGAAGTTGGGAAGCCTTTCTATCCAAAAATGTTTGATCTTGTACTTCAGATTTTTAGTCATGACTAACCACTTAGTTGTCTAGGAAGACCCAGGTATGTAATTGCATTGTATTAGATATGGTTTACATTTTTGTCAAGATTCTATTACTAAAAAAATGTTGTGCAGTCTATAACTTCTAATTGTATGGTGTTTTAACATAATTTTTTTTAAAAATTAGAATGCTATTAGCTCTACTTCAGTTCAAATTTCCATATTCTCCAAAGGTTATGCAAATTCTCCTTGGTGTTTGGCTGAGCTTTCTTGAATTTTTGGTGGGCTCTTTCTTCCATGAAAATTTTATACTCTACATGCTTTATTCAATTTTTTTAAAGAGGAAATGGAACATTTTGTTGTAAGCATTACATACCAAGAAAAAAAAAGTCAATTTTGATTATTTAACACTTTTTATAGAGGCAATCATGGGTGGAAAGAAGGTCAACGATCTCAATTTCAGACCTGCATTTCATCTGCTAAAGGGTTCTTATCATTGCTAGGCAGATTTATTATGAGAATTTTGTCATTATTGGACCCTACTGTTGCATGCCAACATTACCAGGTTTTTGCAATTTGAAATTTCAGTGTGTGCATACTGCATTGTATACAGTTGTCATTTTTGTCTTAATTTGCACAATAAAATATAGAAGGAAGGATCTGCACTTTCAACTCCCATGCATTGCTATATATTTCATATTTTGAACAAAGGAAAAGATCATATATTCAAAAAAACACAGAAAAAACATAAAACTTTCTTTCACCAGTATGAGTATATTTATCTATATTGTTTAATTGAATCACCTGTTGCTTATGAGAAGAGTCTAGTACATAAAATATTTGGTGGCTGACTCATAAGTTAGGTTGTGATTTTTAGTTGTTTATATTTTCAAAAATTTTCATACTTTGTTAACAAGGATGAGTGAATGTAAGAAGATATCAGAAGAAGTTATTCATATCTAAACATCATCTTTTTTAATATTAGCGAGGGAATAGAGAGGGGATTATAAACACCTCTAGGATTTACTGTTCATTTCATAAATGGGATTTTCTGAGTCACTTAAACCTTTCAAAATTATTTTTATGCTGGCAATTCATCTCAAGCGCTTTAGTGTAGTTGGATTTAGAGGAAAAATTGACAAAAAAGTAGACTTTGGTTGTACGTTGGATCTCAAACCATTTTTTAGCAGTTCACATGTAAGTAGCCCTTACAATATTATTTGCCAGTGGATCACATTTTTAGTGGAATCTAATAAGATAGTTTTTGTAATATCTACTAGTTTTTTAATAAATTTTGCACATTTGAATGATATTCTAGTTTCTCTATCTATTGATCAATCATAGGAGGGCAATTTTAAGTACACTCTTTATGGTGTTCTTGTTCATGATGGCTGGAGCACACATTCAGGTCATTATTTCTACTTTATTGATTCATCCACATGCATCTGGCATGCTTTAGATGATAATTAGGTATACATTTGCTACAGTTGTGAAGACATGTTTAATTTTGTGGAGCAAGCTCATTATAATTTGTGTATAACAGAATACACAAAAGAACTACAATTTTATGTAGAACCTTTTCTTTATATGGTAACACTAATTATACTAAAGTTTCTTAGACTGATTGAAGTTATTCTTATGACATTTTGTACTCTAGGTCTATTTAGTCAAAGTGTGCTTTCCCAGAAAGCTTACATGCTATTCTATATACGAGATAAGAAAACTAGCATTCAAACAACATGTGGGTCTGAATCTCAGTATAATGGATCTAAACTAAAGAAGAGGGTGTCATTGAACATTGGACATCCAAAGGAAAACCACTTACAAGATTCATATGCCCCCCAGGTGATAGAAAACATGCATTCTTTCCAAATGACAACAATCTCTTTTAGTGTTGCAAGTGTAAACAAGATACCCCAATAGGTAGAAAATTTGTCAAATGTCAATTTCATTTTAGAAAGTCTAGAAAAGAACACAAGTTCTGGCCAGTCATGCAATAAATCCAGATCATCAGTAGATCATGATGCTACATTACAGATGGTGCCTCCAAGAACCAATGGTATTCAAACAAATAATGTCTTCTCAAGTCATACCATAAGTAATGGATGCACATCGAATGGGTCTAGTAATAATGTTAAGAAGTAGGAATCTAAAATAAAGGGAACTGATTCTGTGGGTAATTTTAATGATATGTTTGTTAGACATTCTCAAAACTATGATGTGAGCAATGATAATGAGAACTATATTGGTCGAAATTCTGAAGCTTATTCAAAAATTAATGGTAATAGATCATGAGAATATCAAACATTCTACAAATGGTTTGACAGGTATTATTACTCGGCATCATGCTACTAAACATCCAAAAAATGATTCAAATGGTAAACTTGTAGCTGGTGAGCATCTAGAGAATGGTAGTGTGGTCCAAAATTCTATAGATAATGAGAGTGAGGCTGCTAAGCTCCTATCCCTGGAAGATGGTTCTTTATTTCAGGTGCTTGTTTTTTGTATTAATGTTGTAGTGTATATGTTTGTTTTTGAGAAAATTGCTTTTAGTCCTAATGAATCTTTATATGTTCCTTTTGGCAGGGAGGCAAAAATGGTACTTTGCTCTGCAAGGGAAGGGAAATGAATGGGTCATGTGTAAAAGCTACACATCCACATAGGTTGCAGAAATATAGTCAAGAAACTAAATGTATTTCCAACCAAAAGTACCAAAAACACCATGAGGACAACCACTACCTCGTTAGTAGAAATAGATTGAAGCTTATGAAGCATCTTCCATGTCCTCGATTTTTACAAGCATTGTCTTTCAGGAGGCATTTTCTTCTAAGAGCAATGCATATTTTGAGGAAGAAATGATCTAATGAAAGGAAGAAATGCATGAAGTTATAGCTTAAGAAGGCTAACTTCTTTCTTAAGTAGAAACGCTCTGCAAAAATGCCTTCTGGAAAAGAGTATCCAGCAGCAAAAAGTTTTGCATGTTTAGTCGCTTCTAAGTATCCACAACAATCCCATGGAAAGGGTCTATCAAAAAAAATAAATGGTTGTGTTTCTGTGTAGCAAACCAAGACATCTAAAATTACTATTGGTGTGGTTTAGAATGGGTGTAACATTGCTAAATTTGGTGATAGTCTGATGCCTCTTGTAAACAGGCAGCTTTCTAGTGGAAGTGGTACTAAGCTAAAGAAACAAAGAGAAGTTCCTGGCAGACTTGGTTTAAGTAAAGCTAGACAATATTCTGATGTTGAGCAAGACTCTAACATTAGCATAGAGAAAAACTTGTCAGCTCTCTATGTTTCTGTGCAGCAAACTGAGACATCAAAAATTACAGTTGGTGTGGTTCAAAATGGGTGTAACATTGCTAAATTTTGTGATACTCTGATGCCCCTTGTAAATAGGTAGCTTTCTAGTGGAAATGGTACTAAGCTAAAGAAACAAAGAGAAGTTCCTAGCGGACTTGGCTTAAGTAAAGCTAGACAATATTATGATGTTGAGCAAGACTCTAAAATTAGCATAGAGAAAAACTTGTCTGCTCCCTATTAGTCAAATAATAGCTTTATAGATAGAGGAGAAACATGCCAACAAGATGGGGCTCTATCTATAAAAGATTTTGAACCATCTTTTCTAAAGCCTAGATTACATGGGCCAGCAGGTATACTCACAATTTTATTTTATTCTATGCAATGTAGCTCAATTTTATTTTATTCTATGCATAGACGACTCTTATGGAAAATATTCCAATCGATAGAGCAATCCTTTTCAATCACTTTCAAATAGAAAAGCCAAGATTGCTGGTAAAGGGAATTCATTCACAAGAACAAATCAAGAGAAATTGTAGCACAATGCAAGATAGAGTTTTTTGTCAAGCTCAATGCCAAACCAATGTTGGGGCAAAACCTATAAAACAAAGGGAAAATCACATTTCTAGCAACCATTCAAAAAACATGGAAAACACCACAAAAAGTTGATAATGAAGTCAAAATATCATGAAAAGATGCATTACAATGAACTGGCATTGCGATGGGGTTGTTGTGGCGGCAATGACAATTGGCGTCGCTACCACAATGACCCCGTCGCAATGCTTGCAGCAGACGTCACAATTGCAACATCCGCTACAACCATTGCGACAGTCATTGGCATCGCCACCACAAAAACTCCATCGCATTGCTTGTGGCGGGTGTCGCAATTGCGACGTCCTCAACAAGCATGGTAATGGCATCTGGCATTGCCTCCATAGCGACCCCGTCGCATTGCTTGTGGGGGATGTCACAATTGTGACGTCTGCAACAAGCATGGTGATGACAACTGGCATCATCGCCATCGTGACCCCATCGCAAATCTTGTGGCAGACGTCGCAATTGCGATGTCCCCCATAAGTAGTGTGATAGGGTTGATGACACAATAAAGTGGTTGCATAGCAACACATAGGCATCGTAATTGCGACAACATAGGATAGACGTCATAATTTGCAACTAAAAAACAACGACTTCTATTACTGTCGTAGTGGCAACACATTGCAGTCATAATTGCAACACCAATCCAATTTACAAAGTTATAGTGACAAATCGATGCCAAATGTATTAGTGACATATATATACCAATCCAATTTACAAAATTACAAAGTCGACCATGACACAAGTTAACACAAATTTTATAAAGTTGGCCCACAAGAAGATACTCGAGTTCTGAAGATTGACTTGGTGAGGTTTTGATACTCGACATCCACTGTCACTTCTTGGCATCATCATGCTCTTGGTATACATAGAAGCTCGGTTCATACTGATCACTTTCAAGTAGTCTTGAACTTGGTATGCATTGGTGACTCAGTAGATATTGTGTAACTTGGCAGACATTGAATCACTTGGTTACCATGAAGTAGCTCGGTTAACACTGGCTTCGCACACCTAAATTCTAATCTTGGTAAATATTGCAAAGCTTGGTAAACATAGGCTTCTTATCACATGAACTGTGAACTCAGTAACCATTGATAAACTTGGTATACATTGAACTACTCGGTTTGAACTGTTGAACTTTGCACTAACTAAATTTTCTCAACAACCACTGGAATTAGTCCAAAGGACTCGATAGCAACTGTAGAAGCTTGGTGGCTACTAAATTGCATGGCAAACACTGTAATCTATCCAGTGAGCTCAGTAGCTATACAAAATTTGAATAAGTGTGTGTGACTAATAAAAAACTTGACTGATATGTCAACAAGGAATAAGGTTTTTGAAGGTGGTCCATATTTCTTTAACCAGGTGGGTCTCTTCATCAAGCCCCAACATATATAATTTAATTCTATAGAGGAGATCCCCTCTTGGGTACCAATGTGGTTTCGTCTTCCAAGGCTCCCTCTAGAATTTTGGAGAGAGGATATTCTTCACTCAATTTCGCTATTACTAGGGAAACTTGGAGGTTCAGCTATATAGACTTAAGACCATAAGGTAATCTCTTATGCACGTATTTGTATTGAGGTAGATCTTAATAATAGACTCTAAGGAAATTTTCTTGGGCCCTAACTGATGGGTTCAACAATTGGTTTATGAAACCCTATCTTTTAGATGTAGGATATGTCATGAATATGGGCACTTACAACATAAATTCCTTCAAAATAAATTCTCTCAACCATTGGGTTATACTACATTCGCTCCTAAGGAAGATAAGGATAAGGCCCCTTTTCCTAAGGGAGCTACAGACAAGGAGGGATTTGTCCTAGTTAAACCCTGTAATAAGAGAAAAGGGAAGAAGAGAACTTGGATGGACAAACAAGATGATGACACTTTTAATAGGTTTAATGTTATATATCAATTGGTGCAAGAGGAAGGCATTCCAGTTGAATTGGCCTCTAGGGGTGGGGCTCAATAGTGAACTCGAGATGAGGAGCTAAGGAATCTAGCTCAACCACTAGAAGAGAAACAAGTTAAACAAATTTGTATGGATGAGCCACCTTTGGAGAAATATTTTTGTGTTCTTGGGGGGACACAACCTAGGGGAAATTTAAATAACTCAGCTTCTACTCTCCTTGCCCACAAGGGGATGATAGATAGTACAAAAGGTACCAGAGCTGCACCCATATTAGGATTATAGCAAAATCCTTTTAAAAAGGGTCCTCATAGAATCCATCCAAGAGTGGAAGGAGGACTGATCATGAGAAGGTTAAGATGATGGGGGAGACATTAGTTGAGTTAGGGTTTGTGAAGCCCATTGATTCCTACTTCTCTCAACCCCCTAAATGATTATTCTCTCTTGGAATGTGAGGGGGTTGAACAACATCCCTAGACAAAAGGTTATTTGTAGATTAATTGAGTCTCAATCTCCAAATATTTTTTTCATTTAGGAAACCAAGCTTACAGTTGGTGGTTTGGCTAGTTGCATACCAAAGTTGTGTCCCCATGGTTGTTGGTAGGGAGTGGGTGCTCAAGGTTGCTCTGGTGGAATTGGCCCTATCTCTTGAATCCAAGGAAGGTGACACCTTTGTGGTGGATTTCAAGTAGGTCCTTTATCTCTTTGATTACCTCCCACTTTGAGACTAGAGAAATGTGCATGTTTTCTAATATTTATGCTCCTAATGATTTGGTGGGTAAATATCTTATGTGGTCTCACATCACCTATGTTCGTTCCTTAGATCCTTCCTCCTTTGGATTGTGGCTGGGGATTTTAATGTTGTAACTAGTTTAGAGGGAAAAAAGGGATGAGGTAGCTCAGTTGGGCCCTTCCTCAGATATTCTTAGGGATAACATTAGTTTCTTTAATCTCATTGAAATTAAATCTGCCAATGGTACTTTCACCTAGAATAACAGAAGGAGAGATACTGAGGTTGTTTTGGAAAGGTTGGATAAGTTCTTAGTTTCTTGATATTGGATGAATGCTAGATGGTCTACCAAATTGAAAGTTCTTGATTGGAGAAGCTTTGATCATTGGCCTATTAAGCTTTCTGTTACACCCTTCAAGGCTACTAAAAATCCTCCTTTTAAATTTTAGTTGATGTGGTTACGAGATCACTCTTTGTAGGATCTTATGACAGTATGGTGGCATAAGGGTAGGCATTCCCATGGTACTGCTATGTTTAGTTTTGAGAAGAGGCTTCAACATGTGAAATTTAGGCTTAAAAGATGTCCAACAAATAGTGTTTTGGGAATTTGTAGGCCCATAAGTTGGTGGCTAAGTCTAGGTTGGACAGTCTCACTTGCCAGATTTGGGACAAAGGGATGACTGTGGATTTGGTTACTATTGAGTCCTCAACATTTAAGGAGTTAGAGGGATGGGAGCTTCAGGAATAAATATTTTGGAAGCAAAAGTCTTGGGTGGCTTGGCTTCAGGAGGAAGATGGAGCACAACTTTTTTAAATAACATGATTAAAGCTTGTAGGTTTAGAAATTCTATCTCTTCTCTCATCTTAGTTACTAAAGCACAACTCTCTTCAAGGAGGATATTTCTCTAAAGGCACTCATATACTTCTCTAAAATTTTCTCTAAGGAGGAATCCAATCCAATGGTAGAAGAAAGGACCATTTTAGATTGCATTCCCCACCTTGTTTCTAATGAAATGAATAGGAACCTTTGACAACCTTTTAGTTAGGTGAGCTAGAGAAAGTGGTGTTTGGTATGAAGAAAGGAAAGGCCCTTGGCCCAGATGGTTTCCCCATAGAATTTTTCCAAGAATTTTGGGAGATTATTAAATTTGAACTTTTACAAGTGGTTCAGGAATCCCATAAGAAGAAACAAATGCTCAAGTCTTTGAATGCTACCTTCTTGGCTCTCATGCCCAAGATTTATGGGGCCAACAGTTTGGATCAATTTAGACCTATTGCTTTGTGTAATTTTATTTACAAAATTATCACCAAATTAATTGTTGAAAGGCTCAAACCTTTTTTGGATACTTTGATCTTTAAGGAGAAACGAGGCTTTGTTGGAAATAGATAGATTCTTGATGGGGTTGTAATTGCATAAGAGGCTATCCACTCTATGGCCACCTTCGAGGAAAAGGCCATATTTATCAAGTTGGACTTGGCAAAAGCATATGATTAGGTAAGCTGGGATTTCTTGAGTAAAATGCTTCTAGCTTTTGTTTTGATGTGGAATGGGTTGATTGGATTCTCAACCATATGACTTCTCCTTCCTTTTCTATTCTTATTAATGGAGAACCTACTAAGCTATTTTCTACTTCTCGAGGACTCTGGAAAGGGGATCCTCTATCTCCATATCTCTTTATCATTATGGCCAAGGGCTTAGGAAAATTAATTAAATTTTAGGCTGAATAAGGGCTCATCCATGGGTGGAAATCGAATAATAATCTCCCATCATATTCTCATCTCTAATTGGTGTATGACATTGGACTGATGGGCTTGGCTACAATCAATGAGGCAAGAAATTTTAGAAGGGCTCTAGATACCTATTTGAAATTTTTTGTGTAGAAAATCAATGAAAGTAAGTCCTCCATCTATTTAATTAATGCTTCATAGCCTATCTAGAATATGATTGCTAGGATTCTTAGGTTTTAGATTGGCTCTCTTCGTTTGACATACCTAGGAGTTCCCTTAGCTTTGGGAGCTCAACTGAAGGATTGTTGGTAGGACCTTTTAGATACATTCTAAAGTAGGGTTAGCCGTTGCACCTATAGGTGGCTCTCTTCTATTGGGAGAGTAATTCTCCTTAAGACAATGATTCAGGCTCTTCCCATCTATAGATGTTTTGTGTAGACTCTCCCTAGTGGTGTTATGAAGGAATTTGATGCTTTGCCTCGACAATTTCTTTGTTCAGGTAACCTTCTCTCTTTAAAGTGGAGTTTAGTCAATTGGGAAAGAGTTTTCTTGCCAAAGTTTTTTGGGGGTCTAGGTCTCAAGTGTATGCCTTTTGATGTCAAGGATCTAGTTGCTAAGTTATATTAGAGGAGTTGTAATAATCAGGATCAAGATTGGGCCAAGATTCTTGCCCAAAAGTTTTTTTCTCGAGTGGATTATCAAGATATCCCAAGAAATTCTCTAGTTGGGAAAGGTTCTTTTATTTAGGATACTCTAAAAAAGGGAGTGCATCTAATTAAGGATGGTCTTTTTAGGATATGTAATGGAGGATCATGTACTTTGTTCATTCTTAGGATGGCCATACTCCCATTCTCTCCAATCATCCCTATTTTTAGCCTCTTTGTCATATTTTTATAAAAGCAAGGTGGACTATAAAAGAAAGGTGGCACACTTTGAGAATAATAAAAGGTGTGGATCAATTGATGTGACCTATTAGAAGGACCCATGTGAGTGGCCTTTAGGTGGTTCAATGGAGATTCAAGATGAACTTGCTAACCTCCTCTTGGGTAGGCTTTGCAGTTCTACTAGGGAAAAGGATATCCTTGCTTGTGTTCTAAGTCCTAAAGGAAATTTTAGTATTGCCCAAGTTTATGCTTGGTTGGATAAGCAATGGCATGGTTTAGTAGAAATTCCCTGGTGGAAGAAGGTTTGGAATAATTTTTCTTGGCCTAAGTGTAATTTTTTCTTCTAGTTGGTGGCTCAAAAGAAATTTCTCACTTGGGACAACCTTCAAAAGAGAGGATTTCAAGGGCCTTCTCTTTGTCCCCTCTATATGTAGGATGGCGAGAGTGTATCCCACTTATTTTTTCTTTGCCCATTCTCTAGAGAAATTTGGCACAAGTTGTAGGAGGTGTGGCATCATAGTTGCATTCATGCCACGTCTCTCATTAATTTTTGGGAAAGCCTTGGTAGACCCCTTGTAAAAACCACTTTCCTTCAGGTGACATGAGTTATTAGACCTACTTTCATTATATGGAATCTTTGGTAGGAGTGGAATCGTAGGATTTTTTGCAACACAAATTTGAGAGTCACTAAATTGTGGCAGATGATTTTGAGTAGACTCCAAGAAACTATATATGTCAAGTGTGATATGACTGAACATGTTGACCCTGGAGATTATGGTATAGTAAGGAATTTTGGACTAGTGGACAAGGGAATGGGTTGCACAAGTAGTAAGAGATCTTATTCACTCAATATAAAGGTTTGTAGAGTTGGGAGATGGAGACTGCACCCGACTGGTATCCTAAAAATTAATACTAATGGCTCTTCCCATGGGAATCCTAGTCTGGATAGTATTGGGGGCATAGGCAGAGGTAAGGATGGTGAAGTTATCTTTCTTTTCTCTATCTATAAAGGTGAGTACTCTAATAATTTGATGGAAGCCCTTTTCTATTAAGTCGGCTATTGAATAGGGATGTTCTTTGGAATGGAAGAAGATTATATGTGAGTCAAATTCTTAGATTGTTGTGGATATGATAAATAACCAAATAGTGGATGATGTTAACTAGAAATTAGCCTCTATTATTAGAGAGATTCTGTATCTGAGCAATCATGTGGATTGGATCTCTCTTTTTCATGTTCTTAGGGAATGGAATGGAGCGGCAGATGTTTTGGCAAAATGGGCATAAGAGAATGGAGTTAGTTGGGATATTGTAGGAAAGGATAGGCTTATTGCTAACTATCTTGGGACTTTGGAGAAGTTAGTGGAAAAGGATATGATTTAATTGTTGTGGTGATTGTTTATGGATTTTTTGGGCCTGAGGCTTTTTATATTACTTTGGTTATGATTGAATGAATTTTTACCCCCTTTTTTCAAAAAAATAAAATAAAATACTATGGTAATCTTTATATTTTTTTAATGGTGATACTTTTAAATTAAAAAAATTATTAAAAAAATATTAAATTGTGTGGGTGGGGGCGACCACCCCCCATTCCCCTTCTCTTCTCCTCCCATGACGACGTGAGTTGTCAATAGGCTTTTAAAGCTCCACACGACAGACTTTGTTGTTGTAGTAGAAAGTACTATCATAGGCAGTACTTTGCTACTGTATCAGTAGAGCTGCCACGATAGCCTAAAGCCTACATGCTCCAAATTAAAGGTAGCATAGTTTTTAAATTTTTTTAAAATAGATATATTTAATTTTATTATATGTATTTCCTTTATCTAGTTTAAAATTTTTTTTTTTTAAATATTAAAAAAAAAATATATATATATATATAATTATGTAATTTAATTAATTGTAAAATTGAATTTAATTTATAAAGTTCTAGTTTAAAGATATTTAGATTTGAAATCATTTTAAAAGTATAAGGATTATTTAAATTTTTAAAGTAGGATTTAATTTTTTTTAATAAATGGGTGGTTATTGGTGGACTTTAGAAGAAAGAAGTTTTAATATTTTATGTATAGATCATCATTGAACTGAAATAAATACATAGCTTATTAGGGAAGACGTAGTTGATTAAATTTAATAAATGAAACAACATATATTTTGATCAGTTCAAATTATAATCCTTATTCAATGAGGATACTTTTGAAAAATGAAAACTTGAAAACCTTATTGTGAATAGAATTTTTATGATATTATATTAACAAACCACATTAACTATACAACGGTATACCAGAGGCTTGGGAGGTGATTGATTTATGATGTTGTTATGTATGCTATTTGGTAATGATCTTTTTATTCCCAACCATTGTGATGTATTCATGCATTTTTGTGATGAGGTTTTCGATTAGTTGTATATTTGTACTTTCTAGTTGCTTGTATAGGGTTGAGTTGAATAGTGTGATTTTCTTGGTGTAACCTATGAGGTTTCGATCAATTATCTTTTGATGCTTTCTAGCTTCTTGTATAGAACTGAGGTCAATATTGTGACTTTTGAGCTTAGGGTAGTTTATCTATGTTTATGAGGGGAAGTGGCTTGGAATGGAGGTTGGAGCCCTAAAGTGGTTTCCTGGGTAACCCATTGTAAGTTATATTAATAAGTGATAACATTTCATTAAATGGGTTAAAATGAATTAACAAGAGTCATTTTTTTACCTTGCCCATGCCTCAATTTCTAGTATAGGCTAGGATGGGAGTAAAGAGGTTGCTTGATTGTGACCTTGCCTCGTTAGTATGCCTTATCTGTAAGAAAGGATACCGATACTACATAGAGTCACTAGGGGGCTAGAGTCTAGAGGTTGCTAGGGTAATCTTAGGGTTGGCTCATGTGATGAAACTTTCCCACATGCATATTAGGTTTCTTACATGTCTTTGTTGCCTCTAAGATTAAATATTACTTGTGTACTAGGTAGCTTTGAGATAGATTGCTATTAGGATTCCTTGACCTAGACTTTTGTTATGCCTTTTCGATTGATTATCCATTTGAGACTTGAGATTATCTCCTCAACATGGTGGGAGTGGGCCATTTAGGTTTCATGAGGTTTGGGTGGTAGTGTTTCTTAAACAACTGGATGTTGATGTTGGATGTATTTGTGTAGCTGTTCCATTCTTTTGATCTTGTGATTTTGTTCTATGGTCATATGTTAATTTACTGTACTTTGATTATTGAGATCTTATGAGATGTTTTAGCTTATCATGATGTATATTCTTTTAGCATTTCATACCCTATGACTTTTCTAGAGGATGATTATGCATTTTGGTTATCCCATGTGGCATTTTATGTACTTGCATTATTATATAATTTGATTTCGTACTTATCGTTATCCTATGATGTGGACTTTATTATGTATCATATTTAATCTTAATAAAACTTATGTATGTGATTCAATGTCATGGGACCCTTGAGAGATGTAATTGTTATTGTATTACTTTATATGTATTTGAGTTATTGCTTCTGCTATGTTATCTCTTGTGGTTGTTAGTCTTTCAAAAAAAAGTAGTTTGGCAAACTTAGTAACATAATAGGTTAATTTCTTTTGGGTTCTCTAGTGAGGCATTACAGGGACAACCATGCTAGTTGTCCATTTTTCAGGGAACCCTTCTTTAACGACATCATTATTTAGATGTGATAAATATGTGGTTCCAAGATATCACTACCCTATTTTAGATGTTCATCTTGCAACCCATCAATGTCTTGGGCCTTTCTCCCAACCAATTTCTTTATGCCTTGGAAGATGTCTTCAATAGTAAAAAGTTTTTTTTTGCCCTTGATTATTGGAAGTATATGCTTTTCCTTTTTGTGCTCATATAACATTCTTGTGTATTCAAGCGATTGGAGCTCTATAATATTGTTTACTATTTTTTTCTCTTTTGTTGCAACTCCTTTGAGAAATTTAGGTTTTGTTTGCCTAAGGTGGTAAGATCCAACATTTTCATTCTCACATTGGATTCCTTTTTCCTCTTAACAACTCCTCATACTCTTTTTTTCTCTCTTTGCTCATTCTCTTTCTCAACTATCTCTTAGCTAAGTAGTCTTCATCAAACCAAGGATTTTTTTGGGGAAGTATTTTTTGCCTCCTTTTTGGGTGTGATGGCTAGTCTAAAATAGGTGTATAAAAGCTAAATTTTGTAACATAAAATCTAGAAAATTATTTCCAATTTTTTGTTTATGGGTCAAACGTGGATAATTAATGCTAACTTAAATTGTGATGAAAGAGGTTGTTGATCTTATCATGGATAAGAATAAAATAAAAAATGGTTGAGCAAGTGGAACATCAAGCTACACAAATGTAATATTATTGAGGAAATTGAAAATTTTGGGATGGTCATTTGGACTAATCAAATTGGTTGAAAAAAAGTGTATCACATTAAAGAGTTTAACTCTACAAGAGGAAATAAAAAACTATGATTGAAAAATTTGAGATTGTCATGTGGACTAATCAAATTGTTAAAAAAAAAAAGTGTATTAAATCAAAGAGTTTAACCTCACATGGAAACATTGATTATTTTAGTGACTAAAATTTGTCAATTGACTAATTCTTGAACTTTGAGTATCTAAATTTGGCCAATAATATAGTATTTAAAGTAGACTAAATGTCATATTCATACAAAATTTTGTTTTAGAAATATTTGAATTGCCAAATAATATATTTTATTAATAAATTAAATTCAAAGATTTGCCACAATATTTGATACATGAAGGGAAATGAGAACATCCCAAAAATCTATCTGAGATTAGTATGCACATCTTATATCCAATGATTTTTTAAATAGCTTATGATAAACAAATACAAGTAAAAAAATTGTGTCATAGAAGAGAAAACAAACATATTTGATTTCCATAATTAAAACTTTAAAGGAAAGTGATTGTAGTTTTAAGATCTAAACATATTTCAACAACATTACGACATATGGAATTAGTATTCTAGAATCATAAGGCTAAAGAATAATACATGATACAAAACATAGGTGGGGAAAACCTTTCTAGGTAAAAAAATTTACACTCCAAAGCATCAAGTTAATATATTATTCAACAAGTTACAATACATTTTCAACCTTCACATTGAGATTTACATCTTGCTCCATCGTAGAGAAAATTTGGCAGCATAACCATGTGTAACAAACTTCTCTTCACACATCTCTTCAACAACACATTTTATTTATATAATTTTCATGCAAAAGAATTTTTTTTCTAATATGTCTATATTTAATGTATTTAAAACCTATTTATAAAATTCCTTTATACATAACTCTTGCATAAAAAATAAAGCCAAGAGAAAATGCCAAAAAATAGGCTTTCTATTTTTTGCATAAATTACAACTAAAAAAACAAGATAAGGTTGAGTTACCTTATCCCAATAATCTCCCACTTGACAAAGACCTTACAATAGTCAAATTGATGAAACTATGTCATCACAACCATCCATGAAACCACATGAATCTCAACACGTGCTCTTGTGCTCCAACTAGACACCTATCCAGACAATACAAGCATAAGATCTCAATGATAACGAAGGCTACAAAAATAATACCACCACTCCACTACACTCTTGAGCTATACAAAAATATTAAAAAAATCAACTTCTTATCTCAACAAAATTGTGAAGTAATCCTCCAAAAAATAAGATAAAATATTGACCAAAACAATAATCAAATTGATTGATCCAATCCAACTGATAAACCTACAAGATTGAAAATAACATCCACAATAAATGCTAACCCATCCAATCACCCATACCTCTGAAGTGTGATTTCTTGAAGGGTTGTCAAGTGCATGAGAGATTGAGATGACAATGGGGTCTAGTCATTGGATCAACATGTGAACTGAATCGTTATCTATATTTGCAAAGTGAGTTGTATTTGTAATATCAAAACTTGTTGTTACTTTCTAACAGTTGTGTTAGTATTGAAATCCTTTAATCAAGGTTAGCAAACTCATGTCAACGACATAACCAACCCACATACTACAACCTCAACCTCTATGTGCATACCAGTCACTAAAATTTAAATACATACAAGTACTCCCACTTCATGGGTAATGTCAAATCCATAAGATCAAAGTCATTCCAAGTCTACTGATAACAACACAAAGATAGTGTAACTATATAGTACCAAGGACCATCCACAAAGATATGCAAAATCCTGTAGAAAAATTGTTGCAAGAAACATCTCTCATCTATTCTCCACAACTCTCCCATATTCTCCACATCCAACAAAGAAAAGAGATAAAGGAACCACAATGTCATCACCCAAAAATTACAAGTGATAACAAATGACTAGAAAAGAGTGATCACCATAGTTCCAACTAAGATCTCAAAAAAAATGTTATGTGAACCCAAACATCCAAGAAGATATTCAAGCGTAAAGAGAGAACCTAAAAATCATAAGCATGCAACATGCCTTTCCACAAACACCTCTAGATGTTAGCTACACCAAGTATGATCTCCTTCAAAATTCCCAGAGAAAAACCACAACAACATCTAAAATTGTTCAACTTCAAGAGATCAAGCATAACATGGTATCATGAATCTACGTGGATGTAAGGTGCTCAAAGAAGATCAAGCTACTCCATTTCAAATTTTAGGAAATCAACCCCCTACCATCTCTTAATACAATCATAAATGAAAATACACCTCAAGGAGATATCCATGCTATCCATATTTCACAATGAATCATCCAAAACCATATAATTTTAGCTCAAGATCCATGAATATAAAAGAAAATAGAAAGCATCTAAAAGTAACATTAAGCAATACCTCTCAAGTGATAAAATACCAAGTTGACTAAGAGTGAGGAATGATAATTCTCCTCCAATATATACAAGTCATCATGACTTATCCAAGAACAATCTCCTCATAGGTCTCTATTAATCTTACACCCAACTAAGGTGTAGGCTCCTCAATCATTTTGCTTTTAACTCATCAAAAGTATATATCTCAACAATATGTCTCTGATATCAAGAAAAAACTAGCCTCACCTAAGTCCTCAAGTATCCATGAGCACATATAATCAATCAATCCATGTAAAGCTCCAAATCCAACACAATACGAATATGAAGTATCAAGCAAATGATCAAAGTACTCAATACCAAGAAATTAAGCCAGGATCAATGTGAAAGCTCAACCATGGAATTAGGAACATAAACATGATAACATGATCTAAACCATCTCATCCAAAGAGATAACATTCTCCATATGATCATATTAAATAACTATATCATCTCACAACTCTAAACTAGTAATCAAGAGCAAACCATGACATAAAAGCCACCTTGATAACATATTAGAACACTTTTACCAGGACCACTTGAATCCTAAAGATGTCAACATCTCCAATCACATGAAGATACCATCTCCAACTATTGAACCAAAAAATGTAAAAGAACCTTCTATAGCAACAAGATTTAAGGCATCCCCCAATATCTACAATACTAAAGAAGATCATCCATCACCTTGTGATGAATATATAGTCACTGCTAAAGCTCTCACTAAAATGTGATATTGAACTCCAAGAAAATGACACGTCATCCCCCAAATCTTAAAATTATCTAGGTCCATACATCACACCAAGTGAAACCAAGATTTCCAAATTAAGGAAATACACTATGCTATAGGACTCTCTAACTGATTGTCCAATTAATCACTTATCATCCGTCCTCCCATCCCAAAATTACTACACTAGTACATAAGTGACCATAGGAAAGGCCAACTAAAAATTATACATCAACACTAACTTAAATTTGGTGGATGTAGATAGTCCATATCCAAGTCATCTCACTATAATTAAATGGGTGATCTACCCACTTGATTGCAAAAGTTGTATATCCAATCATTGCAACATGAAAACCCACTATCACATTAGTGACATGTAAAAATGAGATCAAAGAGAATAATCATGTAGACATATGGCTCAAACACCAAATCAATCGCATATTCATTTTGATAATTATGTCCACATCAAGCACCATAGTTAGGGAATCCAAAAAAAAGAAAAGAATCACCATATAAATTTTGAGTGACTGATTACATACCAAAATCTCCACGTAGAGAAATAAACACACCTTCTCTCACCATGCAAATAGAATGCATACATGTAGAACTACAACTATCTCATCCAGTAACACCTCTTCATAACTAGGGTCTAGAAAATAACTCTTTCATCTAGATCCACAAAAAACCACAAGTTCTTCCTTGAGTGTGCAAAAATTACAAATGATTGTGTTTAGGAACACCCATATACATCAACACCCACTTCTCATCTAGAAGACTCAAGGTCTAAAAACACAAAATAACTGAACCCAAAATAATGAATTTTAACAGATGAGCATCACCATAGATTTTTAAGGAAAATATATAAACCCCTTAGATCCAACAAAGAAGAATCCCATCCATGCAAGTAAAATCACCCAAGAGAAAGATGTAGCATAGGAACTCCAGACCCACTTGTAGACCAACTCCACATTTACTACTAGCATATGCATCTAAGAGAGATAGGTAACCCCTTAGATCCAACAAAGAAGAATCCCATCCATGCAAGTAAAATCACCCAAGAGAAAGATGTAGCATAGGAACTCCAGACCCACTTGTAGACCAACTCCACATTTACTACTAGCATATGCATCTAAGAGAGATAGGTTATCCATAAAATTTCATATTATATAATGATTAAATCCATAGCCTATGTTCATTCTAGATAACGAAAGAGATTCCTTCCAATACACATGCATCAATAATTATTTAGTTGTCAACCAAGAGCTCCATATCAATGTCATTTCAACATGACAAACTCTATTTTCTCTGTCTTCGTGATCCTTTAAAAAAATGTTTATTGTCTCTTGAAAAGTTAAATAAATTGCAAGGCTTTTACTCATAAAGGATTGATTATTAGTAGTTTCTTTCAAAAAAAATTCCTTCAAGTTGTGCAAGCTAAGAAATCTTAATGAAAAAAAAATCTAGAACTAGAAACATTGTAAATCCTTACATCAAGCAACATGCAATTCACAAACTTGAGCTCTGATACCAATTGAAGAGAAATGAAAGCATCCCAAAAAGCCATATGAGATCAGTATGCACATCCTAGATCCAATTTTTTCTTGAATAGCTTCTAATAAAAAAATACAAGTACATACTACTATGTTATAAAAGTGTAAACATACGTAGTTGATTTACCACAATTAAAAACTTAAAGGAAAGCAGTTGCAGTTTACAAATCTAAAAAAATTTCAATACCATTACAATATATAACATTAATATTATAGAATCATATAAATAGAAGAATAAAACATAATAGAAAACAAAGATATACATGGAGAAAACCTTTCTAGGTAAAAAGCCCCACACCCCAAAACATCAAGCTAATGTATTATTTAATAGGTTACAATATATTTTTAGCCTTCATATGGAGATTGACATCTTGCTCCATCCTAAAGAAAATTTGACAACATAACCCTATATAATGAACTCTTTTCTCTCTCACATCTCTTCAATAACACATTATATTTATAGAGTTTTCACACAAAAGGAAACTATTTCTAAATCATCTACATTCAATGTATTTACAACCTCTTTAGAAACTTCATTTGTTCACAACTCTTGCATAAAAAACACAACCAAGAGAAAATGTCAAAAATTAGACTTTCTATTTTTTTCTCCAAGTCTATCCATGTGGAAGATTTGGTCTTATTTAACATCTTTCGAGAAAATGCATAGTTAAAAAATCAATAAAACATGTTAAGGTTGAGTCATCTTATCCCAACAATACATAAATAATATTTTTCTAAATCTTATAATTTTTGTAGAAATTCAAATTAATTTGCCAAAAAACATATCAAAATTATTAGTTACTTTAGAGCTATATGGATAGTATTTAGTTGCCATCATTGACTTAAAATATAATCTAATGATCCTCATTTTATTGTATGAAATTAAAAAAATTATAATGCTTATGTGGGCTAAAATTTCATTTGGAATGTTGAACCTAATGGAAACCAATTCTTTTGAAGAACTTTTGGGCCCATTAGATTTAAAAAATAAAAAATAGTAAATTTATCTCACAAGATACAATGTAATTATTAAATTATATTTAAAATAAATGGTAGCAACTAAGTACTATACAATCTACCTCTTCAACCCATAAAGAATTTTCCAATTCCAATAAATTTCTATACAAATTATATTTTTAAAATGGAAGTATTTACCATGGGGATTAAGGAATTTCTTATTATTGTTTGAGATTCACCAATATTTTCTATAAAAAAAATGCGTTTGACAAAATGTCAATAAATTTTATTTTATTATTTCAAAAAATTTAGAGATTTGCCAATAGAATTTATTTATAAAAAAAAAGATCTGCTAAGATTTAATATATATTTTTCAGTGGGATTTGTGAAAGTTTTCTCTGGTAGAAACATGGCAAATAAATATATTTAGAGGCAGTTATTAAAGGAAAAGCAAGTTTTTTATTTGCACAATTGAGGATGATTTTCATCATCTTAAATGTAAGATGGATAGGTGGAAGAGGCCAAAAGAAGTATGGGAAGGGAGAACTTGCATATTCTATAATATGGGTCAATTGAGACAAAATGACACTTTTTCATAAGATGTGTGACATGTGAGAATATTTGTGATTAATAAAAAACTATATTGAAGACTAACAACATGCAACATCTATTTGATGAAGATAAGATCACACAAAACTACCTTTCTAGTCAAGTTTTGTAGCAAGATATCAACATTTAAAGGGACATGAAGATAGTTTAAAGTTGTGACCCCTTTGTCTCATAAACTAATCAATATCATATATGTCATTAAAACCATCCATTTATTCATTGTGTTACCACCAATGAAGAAGTAGGTATTAGGTGAAGGGGATAGGAACATTGGACCAAAAATTATCAAATTAGAGAGTTTATACAAAAAATAAATACTTCACATAGTAATGAAATAAATTCAATCAGTTCGTATATGATTATTGAAAGAATTAATTTGGAAATATTTAATATTTTTTATCAAAAAACATTTGCGCTGAATTAAATATAAAAAGTGAGATAAATTAATATGATTGAAATTTTATTAGTTTTCTTTGAAATTGATTCATCAAGATAATTTTAGGCTTTTATATTAGTTCTTTTCAATTCTACACATTAATCATTTTCCACTTTAGATTACCTAAACAAATGACCTATTTTTTTATATAAGTAACGCGATGTTACTTTTCTTTCAAAATTGTTTTAGTATCTGTAACAACCTAAATATAGTTAATATTAGAGTTGAATTGATTGATTTATTTTTAAAAGAACCTTTTCTCTAATAATGTGATTTTTTAAAAGTATATTGATGTCTTCTATGGGAGTAGGGTTTGTTGGTCCCAACTGCAAGTTAGTATACTAAGAGGGAGGGGTATGTGTGTGTGGAGGTGAATCAATATACTCACTAAGTTTAACTTTTTACTTTGAATCACATTTCACACCTATTTATGTGTTAGTGTAAGCTATAACTCAACCAATCAGGGCCAAGAAAAAAACATGTCACATGAAAATAACAACACATAACACAATATTTATCTCGTGGAAACCCAACAAGGGTAAAAACCATGGTGTGTGAGGCAATCCTCACAAATTTATACTCTTTTGAAGTGTGCCCAGTCAAGAGCTTATCCCTATCAAAGATTACAAAGAGACTATGAGGTGCCATCCTATTAGGAGATTTGGATAAGACCTATTAAGAGCAGCCTAGTTAAAGGAATTCAAAACACAAGTTAATGTGTCACTGTGTTAGGGGATTTATACAAAGAACCTACTAAAGTCCACCCTCATTGAGATTTACTATTACAAAGGTAAGTGATCTAACAATATAGCTACTAAACTTAAATTGGTATAGAACTCTATTGGCTCTCTTGATTGATCTACAATTATGCTATGCCTTCTCTTGGCTTTGAAATCTTCAAAATTTGATTTGGCTCTTGCACATGATGTCCTTGTGTTATTTTGTCTTGGAAGCTTCTCCCAAGCTTTCCTTGTTACAATATCTCTTTTAAGTTGGCCTTTCTTGTCATTCTTCTATTGGCATAAAGTTATTTGCCATTAGTGACAACACTCATCTCACAATTTAAACCGAGCACTGAAGACACAGTTCAAACCAAGCGTCGAAGATGCAGTCCAAACTGAGCATCAAAGACACAGTTCTAACCGAGTGAAGAAGCACTTAGTGTTAACCAAGTGAAGATGCACTTAGTGTTAACCGAGTGAAGAAGCACTTAGTGTTAACCAAGTGAAGATGCACTTAGTGTTAACCGAGTGAAGAAGCACTTAGTGTTAACCGAGTGAAGATGCACTTAGTGTTAACCGAGTGAAGATGCACTTAGTGTTAACCGAGTGAAGATGCACTCAGTATTAACCGAGTGAGGAAGGACTCAGTGATAACCGAGCTCAGGAGGTTAACGAAGAAGTTAGTTTCTACCGAGTGACACTATATCTACCGAGTCACCAATGGTTACTGAGTTCCAGGCAATGTTGTATGACTAGTATGAACCGAGCCCCTACCTCTACTGAGTGCATGACGATGCTGAGTAACGTAGTGGATGCCGCGTATCAGAAGGTCATCAAGTCTGTTTGAAGAACTCGAGTTTATTTTACTATTTGGCTGACTCATTTATATTTTGTTTACTTGTGTTTGGCCAACCTTGCATGAATAATTATTGGAATGGTATATATATGTAATGTATTATATCATTCAACAGATAGACAAGATATAGAATATTGCACAAAAAAAAAAGGGACATAAGATATGATATGAGAAGTGGAATATATGGAATTATGATAATGCAAATTCATCAGCAGTAAAGAATACTCAGCAAGGTCTACAAGGAGCAGAAATGATTTCATCAATCACAGAAGGTGATCTACAATAAAGAATCCAGTCAAGTTGTAAGTTGATCTGTTGGTTCATCCTAATAGGTGAATGATTCTTGCAAATCCTTTAACAAGGTAGACTTAATCGTCTTTATTCAAATCTCTTAACATAGTGCATACTTGTAAAGTATTTTTGTAAATCCTCTAATAAGGTGGATCTAGCAATCCTCTGTGCTCCTAACAGGGAAGATCACCAGAAGTGATCATTGTAAGCCTTAACCAACCAACTTCATACTGCAGTAACGAAGCATTGTGGGTATCATCCCCACCCCAGTTTTACTTTCTATTTTGGAAGGTTTCTGGGTCACCAAATCTCTATGCATATATGGTTTAAATGTTTAATAGTTCTTTTATGCAGCAGGCTAGATGAGTGAATGTTTTATATGGTTATTCTGAATTGACTTAAAAGTTTTATTGTTACTGATTTACCCCTCCCCTCTCAGTAACCTATTATATCTTGAATATTTCCAACAATTGGTATCAGAGCCTTTTGGTTCTCAGGACAAAGTTTGACAGCTTGAGCAAAGATCTAAGTTATGGAGATATTCAGACTGGAGAAAGTTATTGAAAATGAAAAGTTAGATCTAGAAATGGCCATGGTTCAACTCAAAGAAGCAAAGGAGCATCTTTCTCAATCCCTAAAAAGAAGAAAGGAACTTGCAAGACAAATGAATGACCATCACTATGTTGAAGAAAAGATTGAAGATTTGTTACCATCAAGTAGTTCAGAAGAAGCTGACAAAGCAATCAAAGAACTTCTAGAAAAGAATGGATCTCTGCAAGAAGAGGTAAGAAAGCTTAAAAGAGAGCAAGAAATATAGTCAATTAGGCTATGTGAAGTTTTGGAACAAAGAAACAAAGCACAAGAAGAATTGGAAGATAAAAGCCATAAAATTCATAATCAATCCTATCAGCATGAAGACCTTATAGACCAACTCTCTAATACAAATGAAGAAATTAGGATTCTCAGAGCACAAAATGAAAGAATAAGGAATGATTTAAACACTGAAAAGAAAATCAATGAAAGTCTACAGAATGATTTAAGAACTGAGAGACAAATCAATGAAAGCTTGGAAAATGATCTAATCTCTGAAAGGAAAGTCAATGAAAGAATCATGGAATCCCAAGCATATATGAATCAATTAAATCAAAAAAATGAGGAAAATCTTTATAGACATAAAGGTAAAGCTGGTCTTGGTTACAAGGAAGAAGGTGAGTCCTCCAAACAAGGTGAACAAAGGAATAAAAAACCCACTTGTAATCACTGTGGCAAGTTAGGTCATACATCAAAAAAATGCTGGAGCAATGGAAAAGCAAAATTCAATGGTAAATGCTTCAATTGCAATCAACACGGTCACAAAACAAATGAGTGCAAAGAAAAACCAAAATTTGAAAGCAACTGTCACAAATGCAAAAAACATGGTCACAAGGCATTCCAATGCAGATCCAAATCATTCAATCCAGCTGAACAACTTGTCAAAGCCATATTTGGATGAGACTACAACACCTGGTGCAGATGTCACTATTGTGGAGAATATGGACATACTGGCATAAATTGTGCAAGACATCACCTAAGGAAGAAGGACACTACTCTAAGGTGCTATACATGTACAGAACTTGGTCATATAGCTAGAAATTTCATGAATATAGAAAGAATTGAAGATGAGAAGAAAATCAAAGCAGACAACATTCAAAAGCAAATGAAGCAACCATGGATTCCAAAATCTACCGAACAAGATAAGTCAAGCAATGGCAATATCACTCAAGAAATGAGTGACTCCACCATTTTCGATTAATATTCATAAAAGAAAGTATGGAACTGCATCCTCCAAGAATTATCCTAAATAGTTCCACAAGAAGAAAGATGATCAAAACAGTATTCAGATACACTTTGATCCTAGACTTAACCGAGTTCGGTCGAGTGCAATAAAGCTTCACTTACCGAGTTATATCAACCGAACAAGGTCGGTACGTGACCTTATCGAGTTAGGTCGGTACATCAATGTTTTCTTTTGATCATCGAGTTGATAGTATCTACCGAGCAAGTGGATGACAACCTGTCATTTCATCTACCGTTGTACCAAGCATTTATGATGAATTTTTTGTCAAAAAGGGCAAAATTTGATCTCATTCTTCACTACGAACTTAGAGCTAAGTTATCTTTTGCGATTCCAGAGCAAGCTTAAAGCAATTTTGAGAAAATTTTAAAGGGCGAAGAATCTGTTCAGAATATCTCTTCACTTACCGAGCAGTAATTGCATCCGGAAGTAGCAGCTCCAAGGCAAAGAGAGGCTCAGAAATGCTGGTTAAAGGTGTGGAATGGAAGGCACCGAACTTCAAATTGGCACCAACAATTGCAGAATCACTTGATCCTAATGGTGCTCAGTCTCAAATTCCTCCAAAGGTACTCCTTATAAATGACATTCGCTCTCATTTCAAATGTTCCATTCAAGAACTTGGAAACCTAGAAATTGATAATGCCCTAGGAGAAATGAGCGTAGATGGAAATTTGAAACTCGGGCATAAGCATCTTGAAACAAAAGGGTTGACCCACATTTCACATTTGCCAAGGAATTTTCAAGTTAAATGGGTTAGGTATGTACTCAATCAGGTTCACAACGGGCAATTGTGGTTAGAGCAACCAGTGCTTATCACAAAGAAAATGATTAACAAGATTACTGGCCTTCCCATGTTGAGCAAAGCTAAGTCTACCAAAACCCTAGGTCAGGAAGAATTGCAAAGGCTAACCCAAGCAGAATGGGATGGTAGAGGACTTAAGCTTAGTACAGTAGCTGACGCTGAATTAAGATTTGGTATTCACGTCATTGTTCATAAAATTTACAGTTCGAGCTGTCCAAATAGTGTACCTTGTGAAGTAGTAGATTTAGCATATAAGGTAGTAAAGAAGAATGTTGAGTTTGATCTGTCTGAATTGCTTTTGTCTCAATTTAATAAAAATATGGAAAGCATAAGGACTTCAAAGAACAACTCCTGCAAATTCGGTTCACTTTTGATTTGTTTATTTTTCTATGTTCAAAAGTCTTTTCCATCAAAAGGATCAGTAGTATGGGGAAAAGATATTCCCGTTCTTTATCAAATAAATGAGTTCATTGCAGAGTTAGGTGAAAATTTTGACAGTGTTTTGGATAATTACTTTGAAGATTTTAAGGAAAGAATGAACAATAGGTTCCGGATTCCACCTAAACTGGTTGAGGAATACAAAGAAGATGTATGCTTTATGGTAGATTGTGACAAAGTATACATACAGGCAGTAAGGCCCCGAGTTGCATGGGTGAAACCTCTTCCCTATGAGGTCAATATTGATGAAACTAGAGATATCATAGAAGCACTAGTGAATGAACCAGTAGACCCAAAGCAACTAGTCTTTGGAACTTATAATGAAGCTAAGGCCAGAATTGAGCTTCAAATCAAAATCCCTCAGGTCATTAGCAAAGGAAAGAGGAGGATTGCAAAGCTAAAAATAGAAGTTGGTTCTCTGATGATTACTGAAGGGAAAGGAGAAGATGATGAAGAAGAAGAGGAAATCGAGTCAGAAAAAGAAGAGGAGCCTCAACGGAAGAAAGGTAAGGTGATTATCACCAAACCTAAAAAGCAAGCTACTACAGTCTTCTCCAGGAGAACAAGACAGGGGAAGAAGGAACCTGTACTTGTCAAGCCTCCACTCACATTTGAGGCAAGGTTGAAGGAATTAGAAGCAGGTGCTAGCTTCACAAACTTCAAAGCATTGAAGTTTGAAACAAGAACAAAATAGGAGAAAATGCAGATTGAGGAACTGGTATTGAGTAAAATGGGAAGATGGAAATACTCTCCAGACGAGATTGCCTCTCAGATCCCTAAAGAGCTATTGGAGAGGTTGCAACCAAGATGGGAAAATGTAATCAAGACTGTTAAGGATATCTTTGAGCAAACCCTGAAGAATCTCCTACCGAGTCTCACTGATGCAGAAGTAAAGAAATCACTAAAAGATCATGAAGGTAATATGATGATTAGATTCTACACTTGTTTGATACTAATCAAAGACATTGAGCATGTTGTAAATGATGCAAAAAACATGTGGAAAAATATCTATCATCTACATAAATCCAGTGAGGATATTGTTGAAATCAACGACAATGACAGCAGTGATGATGATGATATTGAAGATATTCTAGGGGATCTACATTCAATGATGATAAATGTTGAGGAAGAAGACAAGGAAGATGAAATGGAGGAAGAAGAAGCTAAACAAGCTAAGGAGGAAGATGATCCTATAAAAATTGCAGCCAAAGTCATTGCATCTCTTCCTCACTCTCCACCTAAAGCAGCTACATCAACTATGGAGATAGCTTCTACTAGTGAGATTGTGTGCACAACAGCTTCATCAATTGCTCAATCTTCACCTGTCTCCTCTCAGCTTCGGGTACCATCTATGCAAGTGTCTACCACTTCATCAACCGAGCTACAACCATCTTCATTGACCGAGTCATCATTAGCTACAATAGTAAGTTCATCAAGCATATCAACTTTTACTGCAGAGTGTACAGTAAATGTACCCACTGGTACTTCAATTTTGACAATTTCATTTGCTCCAATTTTTGCATCTGTTAGTTCTCCCATTCCAACCTGTACATCAATCTTGGGAGGAACATAAATTTTTGATACTATTAGCACTTCTCTCAATCTTCCTCTAGTTAGTCATATTCAAATTTTTTCAGCCAGTCTAGCCTCATCAACTATTGTTTCAGTTTCAAAGGGAAAAGGTGAAGTCACTGCAGGAAAAGCAAAGAGATACATGTTTTCCAGCAAGGCAGTGGATGAGGAAATAGACTTGGATAAGGACATTGTCATTCCTAAGATAGATCTAGATACTACATCAGTCGATGAAATGAGAATGATCAGTTAGCTATTAGAGCAGAAGGCAAGGCAAAAACAATTGAGGCATGAGAGAGACCAGGAATATAGTTTTATTGAAAGTGCTAAGAATATTCTAACAGAGGCTATAGGTGTTGAAGTAGATTCTACTCAACACATTTTGATTCAGTTAGAAGAGGCTATATATAAATTCAATGAGGATACCTCCGACCAAGAAAAATTGATTGAAAAGGTAGAGAAGAAATTTGACAATAAGGTGCTTGAGCACATTGCTCAACATATTGCATTAAAATAGGTAGAATTGTCTACAATTTTGAGTAATTTTGAACATTCTTTTAATAATGTAACTTTACTTTTTGGCAAACTTTGTGATGTTACCGAGTATACTAAGGAAATCAAAGAAAAGTTGAAATTTTTTGATGAGGATATGAAGGTCAGTGCCCAAATGTTGCAGCTTGACCACAGTTCAAGTTCATCCCATCATCTCAGAATAAAATTTTTGTTAGAGAAACAGGCAAAATTGTTGAGAAAGGAAGCAAGGATCAGGTGTACTCTGATTGACATCCAAAATATGATCCTTCCTGTCATGGACACAATGTAGAAGCATATTGCCCATTCCAAAACATTGATTCATGACAAAAACTTCTCAATTGCAGATCACATGATTGAACTCTCTGCAAAAGTTCAAATAACACTCTCCACCAGCAAACTTTTGCAAAAAAATTGGGATAAGACATTGGCTCTTATTCTCAAGGTACATTTTGAGTTTATCTCTCATTTTGGAATCTCTGTATAAATATATATTGTTTAATTTGGCATTATTGTCAAAAAGGGGGAGATAGCACACTCCAAGAGATAATTGTGCAAGAGATATGTGTAAACTGTGCATATTGTATGGGGAAGATACATGTAAGAAAGATATGTGTAATAAGACTTGCAAAGATCAATTTTGAAAATTCAGAACTGTATGTCAATTTTTGCACATAAACTTTGAATCATAATTGTTTTTGTCACTAATGCCAAAGGGGGAGATTGTTGGCATAAAGTTATTTGCCATTAGTGACAACACTCATCTCACAGTTCAAACTGAGCACTGAAGACACAGTTCAAACTGAGCGTCGAAGATATAGTCCAAACCGAGCGTTGAAGACACAGTTCTAACCGAGTGAAGAAGCACTTAGTGTTAACCAAGTGAAGATGCACTTAGTGTTAACCGAGTGAAGAAGCACTTAGTGTTAATCGAGTGAAGATGCACTTAGTGTTAACCGAGTGAAGATGCACTTAGTGTTAACTAAGTGAAGATGCACTCAGTATTAACCGAGTGAGGAAGGACTCAGTAATAACCAAGCTCAGGAGGTTAACGAAGAAGTTAGTTTCTATTGAGTGACACTATATCTACCGAGTCACCAATGGTTACCGAGTTCCAGGCAACATTGTATGACTAGTATGAACTGAGCCCCTACCTCTACTGAGTGCATGATGATGCCGAGTAACGTAGTGGATGCCGCGTATCAGAAGGTCATCAAGTCTGTTTGAAGAACCTGAGTTTATTTTACTATTTGGCTGACTCAGTTATATTTTGTTTACTTGTGTTTGGCTGACCTTGCATGAATAATTATTGGAATGGTATATATATGTAATGTATTATATCATTCAACAGATAGACAAGATATAGAATATTGCACCAAAAAAAAAAAAAAGGGACATAAGATATGATATGAGAAGTGGAATATATGGAATTATGATAATGCGAATTCATTAGCAGGAAAGAATACTCAGCAAGGTCTACAAGGAGCAGAAATGATTTCATCAATCATAGAAGGTGATCTACAATAAAGAATCCAGTCAAGTTGTAAGTTGATCTGTTGGTATCATACAATAAAAGAGTAGATACTATATCCTGGGAGATGATACTATATTCTGGTTCTGATACTATATCTTGAAAGAACTTGCATTTCAAGTCTATTGTAACCTTTGTGTTGAAGATAATATATTGTGCAGGTTTTAGAGGGGAGGGGTTGTTTTACCAAAAGGTTTTTCTCCACCGGCATATCTTTGTGTTGTGTTTTCTTTATCTATCTATTTTCTGTATTCATGGTTGACTGTAGTATTGTTGTTTACATAATATTGAATATGAAATTGAAAGGATTTAAATAAAATTTGTACAATACTTTCCTTAAGTGATTAGTGTAGAAAGCTATTTTCACACCTAAGTTTCCTTACAAGTGGTATCAGAGCTTGATCAACTTTTGATCCTAGTTGTTGTGTAGGGTTTTTTGAGCTAATCTCAAGTTGAGTGGGAGTTTTTGTGTAGAGCATTTTGAATGTTATTTGTAGATTGAGATGGCTAGTTCATTATACAAAAAAATGGAGGTGGAGAAATTTAATGGCAGTAATTCAAGTTATGGAAACTCAAGATGGAAGACTTGCTTGAAGATCATGATCTATGGGAGGCAACTTCACTTGATGTGAGACCTACAAACATATCTCAAGCAGATTGGGATCTAAAGGATTGAAAAGCTAAGGGTCTCATTAGACTCCGTCTAGCTGATTTAGTTCTCTTGAATGTTTTTGATTAGAAGACCACAAATAGTTTGTGGACACGGCTTGGGTCTATGTATTAGGCCGAATCTCTGGTGAACAAGTTTTTTCTTGAGGAAGAAGTTTTATTCTCTAAGAATAGAGGGAGAAGGATCTATTATAGATCATCTAAATGCTTTTAATTTATTGATTGCATAGTTGACATCATTTGGTGTCAAGATAGAGGAGGAGGATCGATGTATGGCCCTGTTGTGTTCCTTACCGAATTCATGGGACCATCTTGTGATGGCTCTTGGAAGTACTTTAGTCACCTTTAGAATGGATGATGTGGTGTCTTTGCTATTATCTAAGGAGACGTGGAGAAAGTCTTCAAATTTGGCTAAGGAAGCTCTTGTTGTTTGTGGTAGATCCAATGATAGAGGGAAGCAACATGACAACAAGTCTAGAAAGGGTAGATCCAAATCCTATTGAAAACCAAAGACTCCTAGAAAGTCCAAGGAAAAATATTGGAACTGTGATAAGATTGGGCACTTCTGTAAAGGTTGTAAAGAGCCAAAGAAGAAGAAGGCCTCAAATTTGGGTTTAGAAAAATGTCAAGAAGATGGCGATGCTTTCATTGCAACCTTGGCAGCACATACATCTGATGATGTGTGGTTGATAGACTCGGATGCCTCTTTGCACATGACCTCTCATCAAAGCTAGTTCTCAAAGTATGAAGTTTTTGATAGTGGAAATGTGTACTTGGGTGATTATTCTCACCTAAAGATAGTTGGAAGAGGATGGGTCACAATTAGATTCCCTGATGGATGAGTAAAGGGGATCAACAGGGTAATGCACATTCCTGGTTTGACATGAAACCTGTTATCTATAAGTATGTTGAATGATATAGGTGTGTAAGTTATTTTTCTAAAGATGGATGTAAGATAATAAGAGGCGCTATGTTGCTTGCTAAGGGTACTAGGAGAGGTACTCTATTTCAACTTGATGCATGCATTTCTCAACATAATAGCTCTTCTATTTAAAAGAAGAGAGTAGCTATCACTTCATCCCCACCATCTAAACAAGCAATAAAAAAGACTATGGTTATTGGTTCTGATAATAGTGCAACATGTGTACCTAAGGGTGCAAACACATTGGACGGAAAGCTTCTTGCAGAAAAGACGATGCTATGGCATATGATATTTGACCACATTGGTGAGAAGGGTCTCAGAACCCTAAAAAACAAGAACCTTGTTGAGGGGTTAAATGATTGTAATCTTGAGTTTGACTTTTGCGAACATTGTGTCTATGATAAATAAAATCATGTTTAGTTTTACTCTAGTTCTCACAAATCTTTTGATGTTTTGGATCTTATTCATTATGATGTATTTGGTCTTGTAAAAGTTCCTTCAATCTCCAAGTTTGTATTTTTTGTATCTTTCATAGATGGTTATAGTAGGACATGGATTTATTTCCTAAAAAGTAACACACACATCTTTAGTTAGTTTAAGGAATTTAATGCTCTTATAAAGAATCATACTAGTAAGAAGATTAAGTGTGTGAGAACTGACAATGGTGGTGAGTTTTGCTTAGTAGAGTTTGAATAGTTCTGTAAAGAATGAGGTATCGAGAGGCATAAGACAAATCCTTATACCCCATAGCAAAATGGAGTTGTAGAAAGAATGAATAGGACATGCTTAGTGGAGCTGGTCTTGAACAAAGGTTTTGGGCTGAAGTTGTGGCCATTGCTTGCTATTTGGTTAACATATCTCCTATATCAGCCCTTATTGGTAAGACACCCATGGAGGTGTGGTCTAGTAAGAAGCCTTCAATTAGAAATCTTAATGTTTTTGGTTGTGAAGCTAATGCACATGTTCCAAATGAGAAAAGATCTAAGTTAGAAAATAAAGCTATCAAATGTATTTTCATTAGAAACAGTGTTGGTGTAAAAGGATACAAGCTTTGGGACCCTGTGACTAGTAAGGTGTTGTATACTAGAAATCTTATTTTTAGAGAGCTAATATCTTCTCCTATTGTGCTAGAACCATATGAAAAGAAGAAGAAGGAAGATATTGTTCATTTTCCTCCTACCCCTGAGAAGACTGAATAGAAAGACCATGTTGGGTCTGATGATGAGGAGAGCTCTAGTAGATTTGATAGTTCAAAAGAAGAGGAAGAACAACCTCAACCTAATCCCTTGAGGAGGTCTATGAGAGTAAGAAAGTAGTAAGAAAGGTTTTGTTATTCTATATTAGATTCCAGTTGTGCTTTTTCTTTGATTACTAACACTGATGAGCCTAGATCTATGAAAGAGGCTTTGGATATGGAAGATGTAGGTTCTTGGATTGAGGCCATGGATGATGAGATGGCTTCATTGGATAAAAACAAAACTTGAGGCCTTGTACTTTTTCTTAGAGGATGGAAACCTATTGGTAGCAAATGGGTGTTCATGAAGAAATTCTTTGTAGATGGCAGTGTTGAAAGGTACCAAGCTAGATTGGTTGTGAAGGGGTACTCATAGGTAGAGGGAATAGATTATGGTGAAATATTCTCTCCTATTCCAAAGTTGACATCCATTAGATTCCTATTATCTCTTGTTGCATCATATGATTTAGAGATAGAATAGATGGATGTGAAGACAACTTTCCTTCATGGTGATTTGGAGGAAGAGATTTATATGTCATAGCCTAAGCACTACATTGTTAAAGGTAAAGAATCTTTGGTTTGCAGATTAAAGAAGTCTTTGTATGGTTTGAAATAATCTCCTTGGATGTGGTACCTTAAGTTTGATGCCTTTGTGGTGTCAATTGGATTTGTAAGCTCAAAATTAGATCATTGTGTTTATTTCAGAGTTGAAAATGGTCACTTTCTTATTGTTGCATTATATGTTGATGATATGTTACTATTTGGGAAGGGTAAGGGTATGATTTTTGATTTTAAATCTCAGTTGTTAGTACAGCTTGAGATGAAAGATCTTTGGGTAGCAAGGTACATCTTGGGTATAGAAAACAATAAAGATAGGTCTAACAAAAAACTTTGGTTGAGTCAGAGTAAGCATGTAAAGTCTGTGTTGGACAGGTTCAACATGGAAGATTGTAGACCATTGTGTGTTCCTATTTTTATGGGAACAAAGTTATCTAAAGATGATTGTCAAAAATCTCATAGTGAAGTGGAGGACATGAGTAGAGTACCTTATGCTAATGCAGTTGGCAATCTTATGCATGCTATGGTCCGTACTAAACTAGACATTACCCAAGTAGTGGTAGTTTTGAGCCAGTTTATGGCTAATATTGGATGGGTACATTGGGATGTAGTTAAGTGAGTATTTAGATATTTGAGGGGTACATCAGATTACTCCATTTGTTACCATGGTAACTCTACTAGATCTCTACATTCAATTTGTATTCATGGGTTTGTGGTCAAATTGGGTAAGTGATATTGACAACAAGAGATCCACCAGTGCTTATGTGTTCACTATGTTTGGTGGTGCCATTAGTTGGATGAGTAAGCAACAACCTATGTTGCTTTGTCCACTACAAAAGTTGAGTACATGGCTGCTACTCATGCTTATAAGGAAGCCATTTGGCTTAGGAGAATGTGTTCTAATATTGGTGTTGATGTAGAACAGATTACTATTTGGTGTGACAGTCAAAGTGCTATTTGCCTTGCAAAGAATCCAACTTTCCATGCCAAAATGAAGCACATTGATATGCAATTTCACTTTGTGAGAGACATAGTGGAAGATGGAAAGGTAAATTTGGAGAAGGTAGATACTATAAAGAATGTTGTAGATGCATTGATGAAACCAGTGGGCACAGAGAAGTTTAGATGGTGTTCAGAGTCTATGAGCCTTTCGACCTATAGCGATTAGTTCCTATTATGTTCCTGTTGCTCTTACAAGGTGTTCAATAGGGAGAATGTTAGGAATAAGGTGTCTCAACCCTTGATAATTCCTTTTTTTTTTTTTTGTAAATGTATTTTTTACAAATAATGTAATTAAGTGTGAGTGTACATATCTAGTTGGCATGTTGATGTGTCACTCCATTTGTAGCATCTTGAATAGTGTTTAAGGAGATCATGGCTGAAATGGTTATGATAGATTCCTATGATGCGTAAGAGCTATCTTTGTGTAATGACCCTTACCAATAGGCCACTAAAAAAAACCCTAAATTTAATACATTGCTGAAAGTATATTGCTGAATAAAAGAAATTGTTCTACTTAAATAACTGATGTAAAATAGTGCCAATTTATTCATTCAATGATCACCAAATGTTTTTACATATGATATGCCATTTTCAGCACTGAAACATTACAACATGGCACATTACAGACAAACCCTAACTAGCTAAATTCAACTAAGAACTTGTTACAACTATAGACTAAAATGAAGAACTTGGATTGATCAAATGCTGGAGACTGAATACTGAAGATGATATGATGAAAGTGCATCTCCAATTGAAACTCCAAACCAAAAATTAAGCACAAGTGAAAGGACTGAAATATCCTTCACACAATTGCAATAATTCAGGTGATCTTTCACACCCTCAAAATTGCATACCAATTGAGAGTTTTCATTCTCAATGGCCAATTGTGACTACTTGCAGAAACCCTAGGCTCCACAACACACATTGGCAAATAATAATAATAAATCTCCCTTGATAGGCAATGAGCCCTTAATGCCTATTTATTCCTTTTTTTTCTTGATAGGTCGACCTCCTTTTTAATTTTTCCTTTGCTTCTTATAGCAACCTCTAGAAGATTGTTTTATTTAACAACTTTATAAAATATATTACTTTATTAAGTTAATTAAATATAAAGTTACCTTGTAATATATTTTTTTATTGATAACTTTATAAATAATTAACTCCTCCAAAAATGGAGACATTATAGGTCCACCCCTCCTAAAATTGCTTGGCCTCAAGCAATCTTAATGTTGGATGCTACAAAATCACTTCTCCCTCCCAAGTAGCATCTTCAACAAGTAAATCTTTCCACTTAACTAGATACTCTTTGATTACTCTCCTGCGAAGCTACTTCTCTCTACTATCCAAAATGGATTCTGGCACTAAGAGATCAATTTACCCTCATCATCCAAGGGAGGTAATACTACAGAAGGCATCACATTCTAACCCAACACCTTTTTGAGGTGTGATACATGAAGCACATTGTGCACTCTATTGTCTGTGGGAAGCTCCAACTCATAAGCCACCTCACCAACTCGCCTGATGATCCTAAATGGTCCATAATAGCATGGCTTGATTTTCTTTGCACTAGTCTTCTTGAGAGTGGACTGCTTATATGGCTACAACATGAGGTAAACCATATCATTTACCTCAAAACTATGCTTAGTCCATTTCTTGTTTGCATACTTCTTTTGCTGGTTTTGAGCTCTAGCAATGTTGTCTATAAGAGTAGCAACTATATCCTTACTTTCCTATAATAGTTCACCTACACGAGGTACTCGACTATCTCCCAATAGCAAATATAAGATACTACATGCCTCATAACTGTAAAGTACCATGAAGGGTGTCATTTGTATAGTCATATGGTATGTAGTATTGTAACAATACTCACAAAGATATATCCATATAACCCAAGCTCGCTGTTGATCTTCCACATAATTCCTCAAATACCCTTCCACCCATTTGTTTACAATCTTTGTTTGACCATCAATCTATGGGTGATAACTAGTGCTAGGTGTAAGCTCAGTGCCACACAACTAAAATACCTCCTACCAAAAGTGACTCATGAAGTGGCTGTCCCTATCACTCATAATGCTCCGAGGAAAACCATGTAATTTGAAAACCTCTCTAAAGAAGATCTCTGCCACCTTAGTTGTTGAGTATGTAGTAGTGATAGGGAAGAAGTGAGCATATTTTTTCAGCCTATCCACCATCATATAGATACAATCACGCCCCTGGGCCCTGGGCAAGCCCATGATAAAATCCATAGAGATGCACTCCCACTTCCTATCAGGAATAGTAAGTGGTTGTAGGAGCCCCACTAGATAAGTGTGCTCTTGTTTATTCTACTGGCACACTTGACATTCACACACATACTGCAAAACATCAGCCTTAAGTCCCTTCCAAGTGAACCACTCCTGTACTAACCTGTAAGTCTTGAAATACCCAAGATGGCCTGCTGTAGGTGAATTATGGAATGCTCTCAAAATCAACTGCTTCACTTTCGATCCTGGGACTAAGTAAATCCTATTCTTGTAAATGATCAAATCATCTACGAGAGTGTACCTAGTGTTGATTGCTTTTCCCTCCACTATATCAGAGGCCCATGTGTCTCTAGCATATTCTGCTACAATCAAGTGTCACCAGTCCTTTGATATCTAAATCATAGAAGTGAGGTATGGCCTACGGGATAAAGCATCTGCAACAATATTCTATGTTTCCTTAACATAGGTGATATAAAATCATAGGCCTGTAACTTACTCACCCACTTCTACTGACAATCATTCAGGTCCCACTGTCCCAAAAAGTGCCTCAAACTATTATGATTAGTTTTAATACAAAATTTGCTGCCCACAAGATACTATCTGAATTTGGCCAAGGCATGCATGATGGCCAACATCTCCTTATCATATATGATGAATGTTCTCTCAAGACCTCTACGTTTCCTACTCTCATAATCTATAGGATGCTTGTCTTGCATGAGTACAACACCAACTCCCTCTCTAGAAGCATCAGATTAGAGCTCAAATGGCTTCATGAAATCAGGCAATGCTAATACTGGGCATCTAGTCATTATTTCCTTGAACCACATAAAATAGTCTTGTGCCTCCTAAGTCCACACAAATCCCCCTTTCTTCAACAAATCTTTCATGGGTGCTGCATGTTGTGAGTAGCCACTGAAAAACCTGCAATAGAATCCACATAGACCAAGGAACCCCCTTAATTGTGTAAGGTTCTTTGGTGGTGGCCAATCAAAAATAGTGCAAATCTATTTAGGATCCATTCACACTCCTTTTGTACTAATGATGTGTCCAAGATACAATAGTTCTGTCATCCCCAAATCACATTTGGACTCCTTGGCATACAAGGAATCCCTCTGTAAAATGCTCAATATTGTCTCCAAGTGCTCTAAATGTTCTTGCCATGTCCTACTATAGATCAAAATATCATCAAAGAAAAACAACACAAATTTCCTCAACTGATGGTGACCTTGTTCATAGTGGACTGAAAAGTGGCAGGTGCATTAGTCAAACCAAAAGGCATGAATACAAACTCGAAATGCCCACAATGACATCTGAAAGTAGTTTTTTCAATATCCTGCTTTGAACTCTGATATGGTGATAGCCTGATCTCAAATCAATTTTTGTGAAATAATAAGCCCCATGCAATTCATCTATCAGTTCATCAATGTGTGGGATGGGATACCTATTCTTTATAGTTCTCTTATTCAACACCCTGTAATCAATACACATTCGTAGAGTACCATCCTTTTTTACCAAAACAACAGAAGACGCAAAAGGTGACTCACTTGGCCTGATGTGTCCCATTACTAGCAACTCCTTGATGGTCCTCTTGATCTCATCTTTGAGTCATTTTGGGTGCCGGTATGGTGTGATCATGATAGGCTTAGCGCCTTCCTCTAGCTCGATAATGTGCTCAATCCCTCTATCTGGTGGCCTATGTGGTGAAATTTCAGTGAATACCTTCTCATACTTGATTCTCAATTTCTAAATACTTGGATGATATTTAATCTTATGTTGCTCCTCTTGGGTAGGAATCAAGGCATATTATTCTACCCACTCTATATTATTATGCCTGGCTAATCTCTCCAACCGCTTAAATGAGATAGTCCTGACATCACCATTATGGATAGCCTTCTGGACATGAGTCCTACCATCCACCTTGAATTGTATCTCCATATCCTCTAGTATTAGGGTAACCTCCTTCAAAGAATTTAGCCACTACATCCCAAGTACTATGTCCATGTCACCCATGTTGACCACATGATAGTCCACCTTAAACTCATAATTGTTCAAGTGCAAAGGTAGATCTCGCACCATCCTATCACAATGAAGAGTATATCCATTAGCTACCTTGACTCTCAGTCCCTTGAACTCCTTAGTAATGAGTCCACACCTCTCCACAAATTGTGAATCAATGAAATTATGTGTGGCACCTGTATCCAATAGAGTAATAACCTTCTGTCCTACCAAGACTCCTTGAAATCTGAAAGATCCCTCTCTTTGAGTAGTACACAGACGTGCCTCCTGTAAATGTAGCTTTGGAGCCTCTTTTATTTTTAGCACTATCTACCTCCTATTCACCCTCTACCTCATCAAGATCCTCATTATGGTTCTATGAGCTATCTAAACTTGAACCCTCGTAATAAGCCCACATCCCCTGATTAGCCTTCCCCTTAGGCCTCATAGGAAAATCATGACCAAACTCATAGGGACCTTTGCAAAAGAAGCATAGATTCTTCCTATGTAGGTCATTAAGTGTTTCCTTATCCCAAGGTGCACCTGACTTTCCTTTTAAGTCACTAACCTTCTCTTTACCCTTGTTGAATTCCCCTTTATTATCTCTAAATGATGAAGATGCCTTTGCACTAAACCAGTTTGGTGGAGCTGCAAGTTCCATACTACGGGCTTTCTTCATGGCTTCCTATAATGTAGGAGGATCAAAGGCCTTTACCCACCCCTTGAGTGGTCTAGTTAATTCCTCTATGAATAAAATGACTATCCACCATTCTAAAATGTTAGGCACCATTATTGCAAGCTTCTGGAAGTCATTGATACATTTTTCTAAGCCTTCTGACTATCATAATTGGGCTAACACCCAAAAATAAACTTTAGGATTTATTTTATCAAACCTTTCTAACAACCTATCCATGAACTCTTGATAAGTAGTTATCTGATTGTGTTGCAATGTAATCATGCCATGTGTCCACCAATCATGTGCTACCCCATCTAAGTGTAAAGTGGCATACTTGAGTGCTTCAAATTCTATCATAGTCTTTAGAGATAGGAAAGTATCCACCTTATGAATCCAAGCATGAGCAATCATTTTTCCACTACCATCAAATGTGGGTAATACCAACTTGTTGGTGACTTGTTGCAACTCATTGTGTTTATTTGCCTATTTCTGCCTAGCAACTCTGTAGTTCAAGTACCCGTCAAATGTCCATCCATATTGTACATATGCTAGTAATCAATCCCACTCATTCCTCACTTGTCAGAGTTCATCTACAATATCTATTACCATAGCATCAAGTGTGCATGCTTGGAGTTTCTTCCCTAAATGTAGGACATGTGGGTTTGTCAGCTGTTCCAGATCCTGTCCTATGTTGTGATCCTACTATGCTCCTATCATCTTGGTCATTATTATGATTATTTCTCCTATTTTCCCCAATCAAATGTTGCATCATAACCATCATTACCTATGTACTTGCCTCTATTAACTGTAGAAGCCTCTCCTGATGCTGTAAAGTCTCATCATCACGCATAGTTTTGGGTGGGATTTGAGAATGTCTCTCAACCATATTCTCAGCTATGATAGTTCCTTGTGTAAATAGAGCCCTTTTGGTTTTTTTTCTTTTTTCTTTTATAAACTAAATTGGCTACATAAACCCTATCAGGTTGGCAGGAAACTGCTCTGATACCACTGTAATGACCCTTACCAATAGGCCACTAAAAAAAACCCTAAATTTAATACACTACTGAAAGTATATTGTTATATAAAAAAAATTGTTCTACTTAAATAACTAATGTAAAATAGTGTCAATGTATTCATTCAATGATCGCCAACTATTTTTACATATGATATGCCATTTTCAGCACTGAAACATTACAACATGGCACATTACAAACAAACCCTAACTGGCTAAATTCAAGTAAGAACTTGTTACAACTATAGAATGAAATGAAGACCCTGGATTGATCAAATGATGGAGACTGAATGCTGAAGATGATATGATGAAAGTGCAACTCCAATTGAAACTCCAAACCAGCAATTAAGCACAAGTGAAAGGAATGAAATATCTTTCACACAGCTGCAATAATTCTAGGTGATCTTTCACACCCTCAAAATTGTGTACCAATTGAGAGTTTTTGTTCTCAATGGCCAATTGTGACTACTTGCAAAAACCCTAGGCTCCAAAATGCACATTAGAAAATAACAATAATAAATCTCCCCTGATTGGCAATGAGCCCTCAATGCCTATTTATTCTTTTTTTTTCTTGATAGGTTGGCCTCCTTTTTAATTTTTCCTTTGCTTCTTCCAGCAACCTCTAGAAGATTGTTTTATTTAATGAATTTATAAAATATATCACTTTATTAAGTTAATTAAATATAAAGTTACCTTGTAATATATTTTTTAATTGATAACTTTATAAATAATTAACTCCTATAGAAATGGGGACATTACACTTTGGAAGATATGATGATGGGTGAAGAAGTGAAGACATGTGGTAATTGATCATTGAGTACTGTACACTCAAGTCTCCATCTAGCATGCAGGGTTCAGGGCATGAACCGAAATTTTTTTTGGGTTCCTACTTTTCCAAAGAATGGTAAAACCCTAAAATAGTTCTTCTTTGGAAGTTTCCCTAAAATGGAAAGTGCATGATATAAGTGACTTTAGGGTTGCAGATAGGAGAGAGTGAAAAGTGTATCGTTGCTTGCTACTGTATTAGTCTTTCATGTCCTGAAAGAACTTGCATTGTAAGTGTGTTGTGACCTTTGTGTTGAAGATAATACATTGTGCAGGTTTTGGAGGGGTGGGGTTGTTTTATCGAAAGGTTTTTCTCGACTAGCATATCTTTTTTTTTAATGTTTTCTTTCTCTATTTATTTTTTATATTCATGGTTGACTGCAATGTTGTTTACATAATATCGAATCTGAAATTGTAAGGATTTAAATAGAATTTGCACAATACTTTCCTTAAGGGATTAGTGTAGGAAGCTATTTCCACACCTAAGTTTCCTTACATAAGCTAGGCACCCTAGGAAAGGGAAAATAAACATTGAAATTGACGCAAGGTCTTGGCGAAGATGAAGAACATGAAAATGGTGATGAGGAAGATGAAGTAGAAGAAGTTGACAAGGGTAAATCCTAGTTGTTGTCACACCACCAAAAAAAAAGACTTTATGAAAAAATAAGTAGGCATTGACACCTCCACCACCAAATAAGCCAAGTTTCGGGGCAACTGCTAATACCAAGAAGACTACAAAGTAGATAGTAGTAGTGTATACTAGTCCTAGTGCTGCCAAAAAAATAAGAAGGTGATTGGTTAGAGGACAAACTTAGAGGAAAAATAAGTCTATTGATGAGTTATGTCTAGGCATAAAGAGTTCCCTAGGATTATCTAGTTTTAAATTTGTAAAATATGATACACTAGATAATGATGAAAATAATAGAATTGAGGAGGCTATGATAGAAATGATGTCAAATTTCAAGGTAGCTCCTAGTGGAATAGAGAGATAGATACCCAAAGATCTATATGAGAAACTGAAAGGAAGATGAGAACATGTAGAGAAGGTAGAGAAAATGATAAGGATTGACACATTATTCAAAGTTATTTTTGACTTATCCCAAGAGAAACAAGACACATTTTTGGAACAACATAGGAACAAATTTGTTCCAAAATATAGAACATTTTTTATATTGATAAATAAGGAGCAAGCTATATGAAAGCAAAGCGAATTCCTTTGGAAGAGCATTTTTGGACTAACTACAAATACGATAGAGATTGTAAAAATTTATGATGAATATAGTAGTGGATAAAGCTTAGGTGTGTCAAGTACACAAGGTAGCATGTCCCCTATACATGTCAACACCCCTAACACTCCAGAAGCTGAGCAGTCAAGACTTAGAAATGAAGAGGAAGATGGTGAAGATAGAGAAACAAATGAAAATGATAAGATAGTCTTAGCACCTCATATTGAGATAGAAAAAGAATCAAATAAAGATGAACAAAGTGCAACTATTTTTGTCTTGAGCACAAATGTAGAAGCAAGACCTAGTGGTGAAACCCCTTCACCAACTCACACGATAGTGTCAAGAAACAACACTACCACATGTAATAAAAAGAGGAAAGAAATAAAAGATGTTTCACTAGATATTGAGGTTAGTCTAGATGAAATCATTAAGATGCTATAATTGGATCTAACAAATCTAACCTTGGAGCAAACTATCTTGCTGCAAGAAGTTTTGGTAATGAAGAAGAGACAAGAAGAGCTCATGAGGGAGCACAAACAAAAACATGTATTATATGATGTAAAGCATATTTTTGTTGATTCTTTTGAGATTCAAAATTTTGAAGAAGATGCACCAATCATTAACTAGCTTATAAATTTAATTGATCAAGTGAATGTTGGAGATATGGAATCAAATGTAAAGTTAATGGATTGGTCGGTAAGAAGATTTGAAACCAAGGTTGTGGACAAAGTTACCATAACTATTCCCAAACAAAAAGTGCAATTACAAGAGAAATCACATATTATGATTGAGTTAATACAAAAGGTACAATATTTGTACACAATTTTGTCAAATGTGCCAAGATTTACACATGCTATTTAGGCACAAATAAATAAGACTTAGGCTGAGATGAAGAGATCTAGCAACATTATTTTAGAGTCAAGAGGATCAAGCATTGATCATTATAATAATCTATTAAATGCTCAAGGTACATTGATTGAGTTTTAGATAGCTGAAAACAACATGAAATCCAAATTGATCTCTATTTAGGCAATGTTGATACCTCATTTGGAGGTTATGCAAAGAGAACCAAAAAAAACCTAGGATCTTATCATAGAAGATCATTATCTTTCAGTGGCTGATAGTTTAATTGATTTAGCTACAAGATTATAGTTGCATAATAATGTTTTAGAGGTAGAAAGAATCACATGGGATCATGCAGTGTCCATGATTACCAAAGTTCACAAGGAATTCATTGAAACATATGGATCATTTCCACCCACTCAACTCCAAATACAGTGACATAGTGCTCAAAAACAAGAGAGAAAGAGATATGTTTAGAAGGAAAGAGATGTGAAGATGGGCAAAGAGAATTGAAGAGAGACAAAGTAATGTGATGTGAACAAGATGCAGAAGAAAGGTAAAAGAAGAAGCACAAATATATAGTGTATAGATTTGAATAAAGGTAAAATGTTTTGTTATTCATTTTTGTATTATTTTTGCATCGTTCATAAGTCATACAACTTAGGGGGAGATATCATTAGCAGATTGTAATGTAATGATGTAAATATGACAAAGTAGTTTTTCCACTAATGTCAAAGGGGGCAATTGTTGGTATCTCTAACTATTGTTGTCTATTAGTGTCAACCACTTAGTCATTTACAAGGTAGAGTTAGACAGTCATTACTATGATCTAGCTACTCTATATAGGTTGAGTCATGTACATAAGTAAGTATGTACTAGCTCTATAGGAGCCAAGTAACTTTTTTGGGGTTACTTTGTATGTATCAAGCACAATGAATGCCAAGCACCAACAATGCTAAGCATTATAAAATAATAAAGGACGATCTAAGTAGAGTTTACATGAAAGCCAAGAATGGAACATAGTTTTAGGAAAAATGATTGTTAGGTCAACTTGGAAGGGATATTTAATTTTTAAAGAGGTTGTTATAGAACATTTGATATTTCTAGAGGTTGTTATAGAACATTAACATGTTGTGGATCACAGATCCCTATGTTGTGTGTTTGACGATCATGATGATGAGGAAAACCATGGATCATCTAGAAAATTCTTCATGAAATTCTTTATATAGCAATAATCTTAACCTAGATCATATGCTAGTAGAGAAGGAGATGAAAAGAGTTTATGTGTGAACATGAAGCTATTGACAGAAAAGGGTTGAGATTAAATTAGAAGTCATTGAATGGTTTTGTTATCATCTAACAAACTTAGTGACCTAGACATTGCATTGAAGTAAAAAGGAAAGACAAGCATATAGATTAGAGGAGAGGATCAGTTAGCAAGGAGAAGACTCGAAATCAACTTATAGAGAAAACCAAGAATCAAGTATCGAATGAATTTTAATAGACTTGAATAAGGGTAAATTTCTTAACAGAGTGTTCTTAAATAGATCTTTGTAAATCTCCTATCATAGTCCTTACTTTGTTATAAGTATTAATTCCTCTAATAAGGTGAGACCTAACGGTCTCTTTAGCATTTAACATGGAAGACCCCTCACAAGGTAGATCATATTTTATTGTCAAACATTGTAACATTAAATGGTTAACTTTATTATTGTAGTAGTGAAGATTTATGGGTGCCATCCCCACCCCATTTTTACCTTCACCTTGGACGGTTTTTGAGTAACAAATAATGTGTTATGTGTTTTACTTTAATGCATGTGATTGATTAGACTTATATATTATAGTAGATTTACATTTCTATTTTTACATGCACAAGTTATTGATAGATTCAGATGAATTTGAGAAAAGCAAAAAGTATTCTAGATTCTAATTCACCCCCCTCTTAGTATCTAGTTTATCCCATTTAATCCTCCATCAATCAACACAGCTACTAGTATCTTCTTGTAGAGATGTTTTTGGAATAAAATACTTTAAAATAAAACCATGAAAGGGGCATAAAGAAGTGGAGAAGGGAAAGAGGGGAGTTCTTGAGTGAAATCCAATCTAAAATGATGATCTTTACACACTTTTATCAGGTCTTTGCTAGTTATCTTCTTGAGACACCCACTGATTGATAAGAGCACTCCACTTTTCTAAAAACCTTAAATAAATCAAGTATGGGAGGAAATGTATAGTTGAAAAAGGATTTTATTTTTCATCATTAATTACTTGTTATGTCATTAATAAGTCTGTTGTCCAACAACAATGAAGGATGGTTGGGTCCTAAAGGAATCCCAACACATTTGGCCATGTTGTAAAATGACTTGATTCCAAGACTTTTGGGTTTAGTACATAGAGTTTTGACTACCACAGAGTGAAAGCTCACCTGAATAGGTCATAGGGAAGAAGGAATTAAATACCCAAAACTATATTATGTAGAGTTTTAGTGCTTTTGGAAGCAAGCAAATCTCCTTCTGAGTAGGTATTGAATCAAACCAAGAGGATCCTTTGATGCTGAAAATATCACTTGTAGGAGGGTTCTTGTCATGTATCCTCTTATGCCACAATACAAGACATATCAAACATAAAAAGGGGAAGCCTCATCTATCCTAGAAGATAAACATTTTGGACCCACCTTAGCAGGGTTCTGAGTGTGTAAGCACCCTTCTATTTGTTAACTCATTTTTTCCCATTTTTTCCTTATTGGGAAGCCTCACAACTTGGTTGACAACTAATTCTTCCATGGTTAGTATCTCAGGACCCAACTAGCCTAGAACCCTTGGGGATTCACCCTCCCTTCTTTACTTAGAGATGTCTATTTTACAAGGCAACAACCATATTCTAGAATTTACATTGGTTCTTGTCCCACCCTAATACTTGAATAATTTTTTCAATCCTTTGGAGCCAAAATCCATTAGAACTTGCAAAGAATGGGCATGCATCAAAAACATGATCCATAAAAATCCTACTTTTACCAAGCCTAAGATTTAGGGTTCTAGGGACCTTGTGCCCTCTTGTCCTTTCTTGAAGATAAATATGACATTTTGGAGGGAACACAAAACTTGAATGCCAAAACAAGTAAAGTAACTTCTAGTAAAAGATAAAAGATGGTATCTAGAAGTCATACCTTAGAATCATGAAAAATATCTCTCACAATTCATGGGAGATGAAATCCTCAAACCTTGAAGAACTTGCAATACAAGAACTTGTGAGCACAAAATAGTTTCAAACTATAAAAATATCAATTATTTATTATTTTTTAGAATCCAAAACTATGTCACTGAGACAAGACTATGACAAGATGGCTTACAAGGTCAAGTTGTCCTTATGTGTTTACAAGACCACTATTCAAAATTCTCTCACGTAACACATGGGATCAATAAATGTTGCATAATTGGGATGTGATGTCAATTTGTATTAAAAATACCAACCAACATAATGGTAATGATGCAAGGCACTCAAAGTGAGAATGGATAATTCATATTGGTAGATGATTAGAGGAAAAAATCCACCCCTTACAATCACCCATGAACATAAAAAAGACTGCTAGTATAGTGTCAACAAGACACCTGTAACCCACTAGGACAGAGGTCGTACATGTAATTATAACAATGAAAACATGTCCCACACTCTAACTTTCCCAAATCCACCAACCAAGCAACCATGAAGGTGTTCCTACGAACCTCTTATTCAAGTCAAGAAGATCAACTTTACTAGTGGGATCCAACTCCATGCACAACCAAGGACCAAAAATGGGCACCGAAGGGTGCCCATGATGCAAACCTCTCTCTTAATAGGGCCAACACCCATAATACCCAAAAGAACTTGCACTGCCAAACCACAACACCCAAAAGGAAAAACAAGAAAACCAAGCTAAACTTCATAGGACAAAATGCATCTAGTATCATGAAATAAAATCACCAACCAGTGGTCAAACTCAAGCTACCAAATACATTTCATGGGAGGAACATTAACTTGTTCTGTACACAAAGAGGATGGAGCCAAAAAGATCATCCCCATGACAAGAAACCAAAGGAAACAAAACAACAAAAAATCCAAGCAACCACCACTGAAATAATGCCCTAGGAGGCAAAACTAGTGGAGAAAAACCTAAAGAAACAACAACGAGATGAAGAAATAAAAGGATGAGCGATGAAAAAATAGAAAAAACAAGAACTAAAAATGAAAGAAAGCAAAGAGAAAAACACCAACCTACAAAGGTGTTGTAGTGCTAGGACCCACCCTTATTCAAACATGAACTAGAACTAGCCTAACCCACCAAAACACTTGTAGACTTAAGAAATGATCACTTTTAGGCTGGTGGTTATAATACCCCAAAATTGGAACATCACCATACTAACCAATTTTGGTCTATTCAATTCTTCCTAAGTCCTATTCTACTAGGCAATTCTAATTCTAATAATCGCTACTTGACATAGGTGTCAAATGTAGAAAACCCTAAACTGCATTGATCACACTATTTATTTAAATTCCTATGTATCAAATCAAATTAGCTATAATAAACGTATTGATTTAATTTAATTTAATTATAAGTGTTCATACTTTAATTAGATTAAAATTACCTCTTTAAATAATGTACAAATAACTTAAATATATTTGATTTAATAAGATATCTCCTCTTTTTGATTATTGAATTTAATTATTTGATAAATTGAAGTTTATCCATTTATGAGGTCATACTCTATTTTATTAAATTGAATATTCTCTCCAAATATTCTCTTCAGTTTAGAAATGGAAACTCTAGGTGAACTAAAATTAGAAAAATAATTAAATTAGTTAACTTCTTATTCCACTCAAAATCAAATCAGTTAACTCCTTTTTCCACTCAAAAACAATCAGTTAACTCCCTTTCATAAGGAATTTTCCATTATGACTGAGTCTTATCTTCAATCTTGATCATCCATTTTGATTAATCTTGACTATTGATCGATTCTAGAGTTCTATTTAAGAAGGTTTTGATTCCTCATTATGGAGGTTGAATTGAATTTGCATCAAACTTATGCTGGAATATCTACTCATTTGCTCTTGCATTCTTAGCTTAATATTCTTTCATATTATTCTCATTATAGTTTAATAATGCATCCATTTAGATTAATTGTTCTTTCTTATTCATAGAATAATCTTGCATAGATTTAAACTAATCTTGCATATCTCATATAGCTTAAAATCCTTCATTCTAGAGGTCTGGTTGCCTACTTCTCGTTCTGAGAGCAAAGGCAAAATCCTTCTAGTTAGAAGGCAATAGGTCAAACTGTTGGATTACTTGAATGAATAATGTCATATTCATTTAAAGATGATCTTTTAGATAATGATCATGTTGAAGTGTGTGTGAGGATTTGAGGCCAGCATATCACATATGCATTTCTGGCGCCCACCATGGGGTAGAGAAATCAAAATTTTTGGCCTCATTTACTCCATTTTCTACATTTTTAATGATTTTGTCATGGTCATTCATACCATTTTCTAGATTTTTACATGAGAAGTCTCATTTTCATATGAAGAATTGAGGACTTTTCCCCTTTCATTGTACTTCCTCATGTGAAAAAGTGCATAAATGCACATTTTGTCACACGATGCACGTCATTTCTTGCACAGACCTATGTGTGATTTTGCACAAAATCTTGCAACAACATATGCAAATACAGTTTCCAAAATTCAAATTTATCATTATGCATTTGACTAATGGTGTTTTCTGAAGCATTCTCTTTCTAATTTCTATTTTTCAAATAGCTTGACAGTGGTTTGCAAGATGCATGTCAAAGAAACCTTATCAAAACACTTGAAACAAGTACTAATTATGTGATTGTAGGATGCTTTGTCAAAGATACACATGTCAAAGACTCATTTCAAACCCACTTAAACATCATGTTTTCTTTCATTGCTTTCCACACATAGTATAAATAGGGCTTGTCAACTTTGTGGGGTGCAAGATAGGGGACTAGGGGAGTATGCTCTTTACTAATGGAAGTGATGCCCAAGAGTAAATAAAAAGCCTAGAAACCTTTGAAAGATGGTACCTAAGGGAGGCAAGCAGTTAGTAGTTCTCCCAAATGAAGCCTAAATAATGAAGAGATGATGATTTCCTTTTAGGGGATCAAAGTTTTAGAATAGGACAAGGTAGGATTGATAAGCTAACTCAGTAATGAATATGTCTTGCATGTTTTGGTAAGGTGATGAGGTAGAGGAGTATGCTCTTTCCTGTTGAGGAAAATCATAAACTTGGACCCTTAGATTCAAACCACCAGTCCAAGTCAACCTTTAGAGGGCCTGCTAGAGAAATCCAACCTTCGAGAATGACCCAAGTGAGCAGACTCCTTTCATCAAAGATTCTGATTCACTATAATAAAGAATCTTTGTAGAGTGAAAGACTCCAAAGCCATATTAATTTCCTCTTCTTAATTCTAATATCACATATCAAGAAGAGGATCTATCTGTTGCACTAGCCGGTGTTGACCTAAGTCTTGCTAGTTAAGTGTGTGCACTTTCAGATGTTGATGTGGGCTTTTGGCCTCAACTTCACTTGTGAAACCATTGGGAGTTAATATGAATAGAAGCCAAGTAAAAACATCTTAGTTAGTTGCTACCCAATTCATCTCCAAAAGGGGGCGTAATTTTGTGCAAGGAGGGGGAATAATCTCTCCTGTGTAACTCACCATAAGCATGTACCTAGGCATTGGAAGGTGGTCTATGCTCTTGATGCCTACCATAAGCGTCTTCATTCAACATATATGTTATTGATCCTTTAGAATACACCAAAAATATGGGTGCCCTCTATTGGGGTGACACAACTGTGTGAGGTGAATGCATGCACATAAGTTGTGGTACAAAGGTTTTGCTTCCTCTAACATTTTTGATTATAGGGATAAAGCATGTTTGTTATTGAGTCTTTTACCTTGTCCAAACCTATCAAACAAACAAAAGGTTGAGACTCCCTCATCCCTCCGAGTTGCTTTGCCCTTGGTTGGATTGCTTGTGATTACTACTTGATTCCCATGTTTATATAAAAAAAAACTATCTTTTTGAAACCAAAATGCTGTTCAACAACTTGAAAATCATATTGCTATTGTCTAAAATTTGTCAAAACAACCAACAATCTATCTAGAACTAGCTAAAACTTGCAAAATCCCTTCAAAATTCTATCTTAGTTGTTAGTCTGGTCCCTATTTTTGTGCCTAGTTTTGTGAAATTTTGCACAAGAACCTTTTGAGCTTGCACTTCTTTGTGTGGCCCTATCGAAGTCCTCGTGTAGTCTTATCCAAATCTCCATGTGAGATCTTGAAAATCTATCCTTTTATGTTAGAATCCTATCTTTTTGTCAGTAGAGCACATCCTTATGTGGCTTTGTACAAGTCCTCATATGAGAAAACTATATTAAATTTGCTATTATAAAACTTCACCTAGTTCTTTGGGCCTTTTCATATGGTTCCCTAGGAATCCTCGTGTGGAATCTTGTCATAAAACTATCAAACTATCTGTCAGAGCTCTTGACAAGATTATAGAAAAAATTGAAGATCATGCAAGACCAAATAGCCCAAATGATGTGTAATAAAGACAAACCTACAAAAACATACACTCTAGACACTCTTTGTCCATTTCCTTTTGACAAGAGTATAGACATGCCTCCTTTTCCAAGAGGAGTTGAGTTCCCTAAGTACGATAAATACTTTGGAACTATGGATCCCCAAGATCATTTGTGGGAATTCAGTGCCTTATCTATGAAATTTATGCATAATCAGACATATCTCATGCGTCTATTTCCAAGAAGTCTAGGTGGTCAGGCTATGGAGTAGTTTTCATGGTTGCTTATGAGTATCAAAACATTCAATGAGATTGAAAGCCTATTTGTCCAACAGTTTTCTCACAACATACAACACCTGATTAACATTTGAGACTTGTGTAACCTTAAACAAAGAGTTGGAGAACCTTTCCTCACATTCCTTCAAAGATGAAGACAACTTTACACCAAATACTCATGTAAAATCCCCAAAATGGAAAAACTTGATATCTTTACGGATAATCTTTTACTTGATTTTGGGTATAAAGTTCAACTTCAAGGTCTACGTTTGAAGATGTGGTCACACAAGCTATTTAGATAGAGGAATTCATGTTAAAAAATGCGAGTAAACCTTTCAAAAGGATACTAAAAAAGGATCCACCTCTAATAAGGACAAATCCAAGCATGTAAACAAAAACCAAGAGGTTATGAATGATGGAGTTGTTGATAATGTTACTTCTAAACCTACTAAGGTAGCTTTCAATCTCATAGATAATATCAAAGCTTCCAATAATGTCAAGAAACCTCCTTCTGACAACAAGCCATTTGAAAATAAACCAAAGAGCTCATCTTGGGTTACATGCCCAAAATGAGAATTTACACCTCTTGGTGAACCTTTGGATGTAGTCTACAATACCTTGCTGCAAAACAAGCTCATTTCTCCATTGGATAACTCTCATCCTTACGATCCACAATCATGAAACCAATGTGGAACAAAACCACATTTTGCAAATATAACCAAAATAAAGGTCACAAAACTAGCAATTACATCAACTTGTGTCACAATATCCAAGACCTAATTGATGATGGTGACATTGTTGTAAACATACATAACAAGAACATAGATCAAAATGTTTTCAAGGAAACATTCTTGTCTTACGAAAAAGGAGGAAACTCAAAATAGAAACCTCATAACAAGATCAACCATACATACTCTAATGATGATGATGAGATAGTCCACATGGTTGAACCCATGGATGTTGAGTATTATGATGTTATCACCATCAAGGGAAAACAAGACAAAACTAAACCTATGACACCATTTTTCTTAAGGGGCCTTGCTTTTAATACATCTAACAATGAACCATCAAAATCTTGTGCCAATGCTATTATACACTCCCACACTAAGTTGGTACTCAAAGGCCCTACACCTTCTACTCCTAAGCTAGAAAGACACAAAGACAAACCTCTTGTTGGTCCATATGGAAAAGGAACATAACTTGCAACAACTTCTATGGCTAATAGCTATAGTATCCTTGATTAGTTACAATCAACAAATGCTCAAATCATGATTTTTGAACTGCTCAAAATCTTGACTGCTCATAGGTAGATTCTTGACAAAGCCCTCACTAAGGCAAACATCCCTCAAGATCTTGATCTTGAGAGGTTCCAATCTATGGTAGGTCATCTGACCTCACCTTACTATATGTCCTCCTCTAAGGAAGATGACAATTAAATGAGTCATCCACATAATCAACCTCTACATATTGAGGTCATGATATACCAGAAACATGTCTATCATGTGCTCATTGATAATGAAGCTAGTTTAAACATTGTCTCTACTGCTCTACCTAGATAATTGGACTATTCTAAAGAGTCCATTGATCCTCATTAGAAGATAACTATCAAAGAATATGATGAATTTGATAGAAAACCTTTAGATCTTGTGGTGTTGCCTCTTTGCATTGGTCCTATAGAAAGGGATGTCACTTGTTAGGTCCTCGAAATTCCCTTGGCTTACAATATTTTACTAGGAAGACCATGGATACACGAGATGTGAGCTATGCCTTCCAATTACCATCAATGTGTAAAATTCCCATTTCATGGCTCTAAAGTCACCATACTTGCAAGTACTAGCTATACCTATAACATGCTAAAACTTTATACCTGATAATAGGGAATCTACAAACCATCATGATAACACGCTAAAGCAAAATGAATAGTCACTCAAGCTGAAAGGAAATTGGAATGGATGAATATCACATAGAACCAATTCTATCTTTGACATCTCTTCCTGAATCTCCCTATCATTATGGGAGACCATCTGAAGTGAAGAGACCTTTTGTGTTGGCACCTCAAATTAAGTATGATGGTACTTTTTTCAAAGCTACTATTCCTCTCAAGGAGGAAGCTGAAAATAGATCTATTTCTATATGGATATGCAAAGAAAAACCTCCAATTGACCTCATAGAAAAAGCTCATGAAATTACTCCAAAGAAGTATGGTCCTAGTTTTAGACTCATGAAATGCTTTGGCTACAAGGGTAATGGTTCTATTGGATGTAACAAAAATGGTTTGATTGACCCTATAAAAGTGATAACAAGAAGGAATCAAGACACATCCATTCTACGCTTCAAGAAGATTCCCTTCCATTTAGGGATTAACAAATTTATACCAGAAACTGAGAATTTATTTGAAAATGAGTCACAAGCTACGTTAGATGACCATGAAGATAACACTAATGATGAGGATCCTTATCCTTATCGAATTCCTAATGATCTTGCTAAATTCTTTGTTGAATCAGATGATTTTCTACCACATGTCAGTACCATGAATTGTGAAAGTGATTCTTTTAATGACGCTACTGATTCTCCCTACATTCAACAAGAACAAGAAGAATCTAGGCATGCTCTGCACATTGATTTCCTTTGCAAAAATCTAGATGACGAAGGAGAGTTTATCCTTATCATTGTTGGGGAATTCTACAGTTTGTCTCGATGTAGCATAGATTCTCAAGAGTATTTATTCAACTCTCTCTAAGAAGAAACTATAGACAAAGACATAGATCAAGTTCATGTTTATGAAAACCTCCTTAAAGTAGGTGAATTTTTTAGGGTTAGGTTAGATGAGTCCTATCTAACTAGTGTCCTTGACTCTTCAATTAATGGCATTAATTCTCAAAGGAATTTGAACACACTTGTGGATGAAGCTGCTCTAGGTCTCGAATTGCTTGTCCAAGCATTTAATGATTATACCATGAATGAAATCAAACCTGCCACATCTCTTTCACTCACCTATCTCAAGCTCATAGAGTAGAATACCAATGCATCTAGTGAAGTCTCTACATTCTTGAATGATTATGCTCTTACCTATTACTTAAATGTTCTCGAACTAGTAATGTCTTCCACCAATGAACAAAGTGTTAACATGACTGAAGATGACATCAAATATCTTAGTCATATAATCAAAAAGAAAAAGAAATAGAAGGTCTAATGATGAAAACCACATTGTGGCAGTGTCAGAACCTAAAATAGTAAAAATAAAAGATGCATCCAAGGGTGAAAACCTCTTTGAGATTCCTGTAGATGAGATATTTGATGCAATTCCTAGTCATTTTTAGGAAAGATCATCAATGTTGATAGAACCAACACAAATTATCAACTTGGGAACAGAGGAACATCCTCACATGATACATCTTGCATAGTCACTATCTCTAGAAGAAAAAGAGGAATTCATCACCTTCTTCCAAGAGAAAAAGGTAAACTTCACATGGAAATATTCAGACATGCCAGGATTAGATCTTGATCTCATAATGCATCATTTGTCTATTGTACCAAGAGTTAAAGTAGTGAAATAGAAACTTAGGAAAATGCATCCTCATGCTGCATTATTGGTCAAAGCTAAACTAGAAAAGCTTCTTAAAGATGGTTTCATCTGCGCTATTGATTATGATGAATGGATATCAAACATTGTTCTAGTCTCCAAGCACAAAAAATCTATTAGAGTCTATATATATTTCTGAGATCTGAACTTAGCATGTCCAAAGGATGATTTTTTACTACCTAACATTGATATGATAGTGGACATGATAGTAGGATATGAGATGTACTCACTCATGGATGAATTTTTTGGTTATAATTAGATCAAAATTACACTAGAAGATGAAGAAAAGACTGCTTTCATTTGTTCATGGGGAACTTTTTGTTGGAACGTGATGCCATTTGGCTTGAAAAATGCCGGTGCTACATATCAAAGAGTAGTTATTACAATTTTTCATGACATGATGCATAAAATAATTGAAGACTATGTAGATGATACACTGGTTAAGAGTGCAAAACACAACACTCACCTTCAAGATTTGGGACCTATGTTGGATCACATGGAGAAATTTAGTTTGAGACTTAGTCCTAAGAAATGTGTATTTGGTGTAACATCTGGGAAACTACTTGGTTACATTGTCTCTACAAAAGGGATTGAGGTTGATCCTGAGAAATTTCAAGCAATCATGGATATGCCTCCACCTCATAATATCAATAAGATGAGTGGCTTACAAGGAAAACTTCAATCCATTCATAGATTCATCTCATAGTTGGTGGATAGGTTGCAATATTTTAACAAAACTCTGCATAAAGGGGTGAAATATAATTGGAACCAAGATTGTGAATAGAGTCTAACACAGATAAAGAAGTACCTTACTCATCCACTAATTTTGATGCCTCCTATTCATAGGAAGCCTCTTATTCTATACATCTTAGCAATAGAAACATCTCTAGGTATCTTGCTAGCTAAAGAAGACAATGATAAAAGGGAAAGAGCTATTTACTATCTAAGTCACACACTAATCTCCTATGAATTGAATTACAGTATTATCGAGAAAGCTTTCTTGGAATTTTTCTTTGCTTCCCAAAAGCTAAGACACTACATGCTTGCTCATGCTATGCAACTAGTTGATAAAATTGATCCACTGAAATACTTACTTAGCAAGGCAGCTCTAACTAGGAGGTTGGCTAAGTGGGTCATGATTTTAAGTGAGTTTGATATTCAATAAGTTGAATAGAAGGCTATCAAAGGGCAAGCAATTGCTGATCAGTTAGCAGGGGCTCCAATGAAGAGTCTTCTTCTGCTGCACATTGAATTTCCTAATGAATCAATTCTAATGCTTACACACAAAACTTGGGTGATGTTCATTGATGGTTCCTTCACACAACAAGGATCCAATACTGGGCTACTATTCATAACACCTCAGAAGTATTCACTGCCTAAGTCATACAAGATTTTGTTTCCTTGTATGAAAAACATTGTAGAATATGAAGCTATTATTAATGACATGAAGATGGTAGTTGAATGGAGAGAAGACCAATTGAACATCTTTTGTGATTCACAACTCATAATCTACCAGGTCAATGACATATATCAAAAAAAAGATGAGAAGTTGATCCCGTATAAACATATGGTAGATGACCTAAAGAAATACTTTGCTCATATCACTTTTGAAAAAATTCCTTGGGTAGACAACAAAGTGGCTGATGCCATGGCTACTCTTAAATCCATGTTACAGATGTGAGAGAATGATCTTCAACACAAGTTCTTGATGGAAACATTACTCTACCCTACCTATAACTCCGCTAAATCTTGGATGATCTGTTCTATTGTAGTACATGATTCATCCCACTACCATCATATATACTCCTATCTACGTAACCAAAAAATTTCAAATGGTCTAACCCATAATGAAAAACATCAGCTTATTTGCAATGCTTCATGGGATGTTATTATTACCGAGGACTTGTTTAGGAGAGGTCTTGATAGAACACTCCTTAGATGTCTAGAACCCAAGGAGTCTAAACACATGTTAATCAACATCCATTAGTAAATAGATCTCACTCTAATAGCTTGACACTAGCTTGTAAACTTATTAGAGCTAGTTACTATTGGCTGAATATGCAACAGGAGGCAATCAAATATGCCAAGTCCTGTAAAAAATGCTAGCTCCATGGGAATCTAATTCATGCTTCATCCAAGGAGCTAATTCTATCAATCACATGGTGGCCATTCCAAAAATGGGCCTTTGATCCTGTGGGTCAAATTCACCCGTCATCTTCAAATGGACACAAGTTCATTACTATAGCTACAGACTACACTAAGTGGGTAGAGGGAATTACTCTCTCTATAGAAAATGGAAAAACTATAGCTCTATTCATCATGAATTACATCATATGTAGGTATGGTGTACCTTCCTCCATTATTAGTCGATAGTTTAAAAATAATGATCTTAAGGAGTTATGCAAAATGTTCAGAATTACGCAATATTGGTCTTCTATCTATTATTCTTAGGGTAATGGTCAAGTAGAGGCATCCAACAAGGTGATCCTTCAGATCTTGCATTGTACAGTTAAAAAATCTAGAATGGACTAACACCTTTAGATTAACCCAACTTTATGGGCTTACAAAACAAGTATTAAAACTCCAACGGGTTTAATGCCCTTTACTTTACTATAAAGAGCAGATATTGTCCTTCCATTGAGGTTGAGATTCCTACTTTGAGAATCTCCATGAAGGGCCTCATTACTGATAATGATTATGATGGAGACATAATCAAAGACCATAATGAACACACAAGAAAAGGAAAATATTATTATCAATGCAAAATGCCCTATGGACTTACAATAGTATGATTCTAGAGAAAGAAATCCTCCACACAGTACCTTCTCTATAACTCCACTAAGAGCTACCTTTACAATGCCAGAAGTATTCTTAAATAAGCCCCAAATGGTTTAGGATTAGGAATACATTCTAGAATATTCTAGTTGGCATCCACCACCAAAACAAAAGGCTTTAGAAATCATGCTAGAAGTTGGTGTAAAGTTAGAAGAATCCAGAAATGGTAGTCCAACTTTTGGGAGGCATAACTTTTGAATCATAACTCTGATTGATGAACTGTTTACATTTTTGAAAAGCTCTCAAAGTTCTCTATAGCTCTATAGACTAGCTTTTCTCATACCCCATTTTTCAGCCCTCTACGAGGCCATTTAGTGCCCCATATCTGATTTTGAAGTGCTCTTAAGAGGTCTCCAGGAACCAAAAAATTGAAATAACTTTCTAATCGTGAAGCCTTTTGACCTGGTTCTTTTTCTGGAGTGTTTTAAATTACAAATATGACCTTCCCTCCAATTTACACCCTCTAAATCATCATAATTATGGCTCAATTACGTAGTCCTACTTTTTTGGCATTTACACGTATCCCAAGGTGCTTAAAAACTAATAAAACTCTAACTCATAAAGCTAATAGTAGAACTGTGAGAGCTGGAACCTTTATTTGACCCAAATGGGTATCTAGAAATGAAAAAAACATTAAACAAAAACTATCTCTAAGCATATTTTTGGGTGATACAGGATTGCCCTTACACTACTGGATGCTCCTGCATTAGACACCCAGGGTAGATTGAAAAGTGACCTTGTTACTTTATGGTACAGGAAAACCCAAATGGGCAACCTCCATTCCTGATATCTAGGTTGAGTCCTCTATTGGTTTTCCTTTCCACTTCACCAGGTACTCTTCAAGTTGCCTATTTCTGGTACTCTTTCCTACATGACTATCCAAAATCTCTTCTATCTCCTCCTTCTTAGAAGTAGGAATTGGATATGGTTCCAACATCAAACCTTCATCTGTGCCATCATCATGATATTGTGTTACGTGTGCAATGTTGAAGATAGGAGAAATGTGAATCCCATTTGGAAACTCCACCTCATATGCATTTCCCGAGTCATGTTTCTTCAAAATTTTATGGGGGCCGAATTTCTTCATCTTTGACTTGTTGTAAGTACCCACTAGAAATCGTTCCTTTTGTAAGTGTACCATAACCATATCCCCTACTTGGAACTCCTTATGTCTCCTTCTTTGATTAGCTCTAGCTTTATACTGTTGATTCATCTTGGTAATGTGTGCATGGACCTCCTCATGTAGGCACTTGATATGTTCAACAAATTCTTCTGCCTCAACACTTGTCCTCTCCCCTTGCTCCAACTTTCTCAATTCTAGTGCAGTCCTTGGGCTACTTCCATACACAATTTGGAATGGTGATCTACCAATACTCCTATTCATAGAGTTATTGTAAGAAAATTCTACTTGTGGTAGAATCAAATCCCACCCCTTGGGCTTATCTCCCACTAAACACCTCAACAAATTGCCCAAAATTCTATTTACCACTTCAGTCTATCCATCAGATTGTGGATGATGTGTAGAAATTAACCTCAATTCTGTCCTCAACTTCTTCCATAAAGTCCTTTAGAAATATCCCACAAATTTAGTATCTCTATCAGAAACAATACTCTTTGGGAGACCATGTAGTCTCACCACCTCTCTGAAAAATAAATCTACAATATGTACAACATCATGAGTCTTGTGATAGGGGATGAAATGTGCCATCTTGGAGAACCTATCAACCAACAAAAATATTGAATCATTACCCCTTTGTGTTCTCAAAAATCCAAGAACAAAATCCATACTTATGTCCTCCCAAGGCTTTGATGGAACAAGCAATAGCTGATAAAGTCCAGTATTGTGACTAAATTCTTTGGCTACTTGACATACTTGACAACTCTGCACAAATTTCTTCACATCTTGTGAAATTTGAAGCCAAAAATAGTGTTCTCTAAGAATGACAATGGTCTTATCTCGACCAAAGTGTCCTGCCATTCCCCCACTATGTTTCTCTTTGATCAAGTTTTCTCTAATGGAGCTCCTTGGTATGCATAATTGACTTCCCTTGAACAACATACCATCCTGAATCAAATAATCTAGCCACCTGGTTCTGTCTATAGCAACATGTTCCTTACAAGCCTTCCATGCTTCAACAAAATTAGGATCCTCTGGGTATAGATTTTTGAGCTTATCAAACCCAACCACTTCAACCTACATTACTATAAGAAAAAACTATCTCCTACTCAATGCATCTGCAACCCTATTAGACCTTCCACTCCTATGTTTCAACACAAATGTATAGCTCTACAAGAACTCTACCCACTTCATATGTCTCTAGTTCAATCTACCTTGGCTATTTAGGTACTGCAATGCCTAGTGATCAGTATACAAGACAAATTCTTTTGGAAATAAATAATGCCTCCATTTCTTTAAGGCCTGAACAATTGCATATAACTCTTGATTATAAACATAATACTTCTTCTTTGCATCATTCAATTTTTTACTAAAATATGCAATAGGCTTACCTTCTTGGCTCAATACAGCCCCACTAGCACTACTACTAGCATCGCAATCTACCTAGAACACTTTACTAAAATATGGAAGTGCCAACATAGGTTACTTTTTCACCTTCTTCTTCAATAATTCAAAACTCCTTGCAGTTGTTTTAGTCCACTTGAACTCTTTTCTATGCCCCCTTATTGTTTCACTCAGGGGTGCACATATGCCACTGAAATTCTTAATGAACTTTCTGTAGAAACTAACCAGACCATGAAATGATCTCACTTCAGTAGCAGACCTTGGAGTAGGCCATTCCAAGATGGCTTTTACCTTCTCTGGATCCATTTTGAGACCCTCAGATGATACAACAAAACCCAAGTAGACTAACTCCTTTTTTACAAAGCTACACTTCTTCAAATTAATCAACATTTTCTCTTCCCTCAACCTTTCAAGGACACTATGAATGTGCAATAAATTTTCATCCAAAGTCTTACTAAAAATTAAAATATCATCCAAATAGACAATAAGAAAATTTCTTAAGAATTTCTTTAGTACCTTATTCATAAGCTGCATGAAGGTGCTTGGCGCGTTGGTCAGTCCAAAAGGCATGACTAATCACTCATATAGACCCTCCTTGGTTTTGAATGTAGTCTTCCACTCATCTCCCTCTCATATCTGTATTTGGTGATAGCCACTCTTGAGATCTATCTTTGTGAAGTACTGAGCCCCACTCAAAATGTCCATAAGATCATCCATTCTTGGCAAAGGGAACGGATACTTGATGGTTATTCTATTTATAGGTTGAGATTCTATGCACATTCTCCACTCTCCATCCTTTTTTGGTGCGAGTACTACAAGTACTACACATGGACTCAAGCTCTCTCAAATCAAACCCTTCCTCAATAGCTCATGAACTTGTCTATTTAGCTCCTCAGTTTCAATAGGAGTCATCCTATAAATAGCCTTGTTAGGTAAACTAGATCTAGGGATTAAATCTCTTTGATGACTGATTTGCCTTACTAGTGGCAACCATTCTGGAACATTATTAGAGATGACATTTCCATACTCACTTAATAGGCCTGAAACCTTAGGTGGAATTTCACTACTATCTTCCTTATCTTTTCTAAGAATCAAAGCATAACACATACATTGATCTTTCATACCATCCAAAAAATTTCTTCCATCAACAAGACATATTCTAGTACTAGTGCATACCTTTTCACCTTCCTTTATCATGGGCTTTAGTTTGTGGCAAACTCCATCCTTTATTAGAGAGTATGTATTTGCATGACCATCATGTACAACATGTCTATGAAATTGCCCCAGTCTTCCCAACAATAAATGGAAAACATCCATTGGAATAATGTCATAGAGAACTTCATCATGGTAACTCCCAATCTTGAATTTCACCAAACACTATTCATTGACTAAGACCTTATGATCATCTTTCACCCAAGTGATTTGAGAGGGTTGGGGGTGCTTCTCCCTTTTGAGCTTTAGCTTAGAGACCATCTCCTCAGACACCAGGTTGTCAGTATTGCCACCATCAATAATCACATCTCAACACTTATCCTTGCACTTGCACCTGGTATGAAACGAACTCCTCCTTTGTCCTGGTTCAGTCTCACCACTTGGTAAGACCCTTTGATTTACAAGAACCTCTCCTCTTTCTACATTCTCAGAATGTGATGACTATGCATCTTCGTCCACATGAGAAATCCTTGCTTGACCATCAACTCTCCTATCTGTCCTTCCTTGTCATTGAGGGCATTCAAAGGCATGATGACCTTCTTCATTGTAATGAACATAGGTACCACAAAAGCCTCCTATTCTTGATCCTTGTCTATGTCCTCTACCTCTTCCTCTTTGATCTCCAAAGTTTTGATCACGGGAGTGATTGAAACCCTCATTTCTCTGGTTTCTGCTAGTACCCACATCTTCATTTTTATTTTGGGTCTCATGTTGGCCTCTAGATGACCTACTTTTGCCCCTTCCTTATTGACCATGCCCTTTTTTCCTTCCTTCAAACCTTTTATTTAGCTTCTCTTTGACTCATAGGGCAAACTGGTATGCCTCTTCAATGTCAGTCATTCTAACTAGACTTAACTCCTCCTAAATGCTAGGTTGTAACCCACTAAAGTAATGGGCAACCTTCTCCTTATTTTCTTCTGCATGCCCTACCCTAATAAGAAGTCGATAAAATTCCTCTGTATATTCCTAGACAAATTTTCTTGCTTGCTTTAATCCTTTCATTTTCTTGAACAAATCAAGCTCGTAGTTAACAAGAATGAAATGCTTCTTTAGTTTGTCCACCATGTGATCCCATCTTGTGATTTTCTCCTTTCCTCTTCTATTTCTTTCTAGTTGAATCTCTTGCCACTAGATTTTGGCATGGCCTTTCATTTTAGCCTTCGCAAATTTAACCCTATCTGGATCCCTGATATCCTCATACTCAAAATACTCCTCTAGTTCATTGATCTAATCGATCAACTCATCCGGGTTTAGGTTTCCTGAAAAAATATCCACATCAATTTTAGATCTTTTTCCAAGCTTAGAAATGGCCCTAAAAATCCTCTCCTCTACCTGATTTAGGATTTCCCCTTTGCCTTCCCCTTCCTATCCAATTTCTTCTTCTTCATTTTCTTCCTCACTTTCATCGCCTGTGGCAACATTCAATCCTCTATGGATCTCCTCCTACAATGCTTGAACCTACCTCTAGAGGGCTCTAACCTCCTTGAGATTAACAACTCCAGCCCTTCCACCATCCTCTCTTCATGAAGGCATCTTCTTGACTCAAACCCACAACCACATAGTCCTACTGAAAACTACCTCATAGTCCGCGTTCTATCTACACACTTAAGAAAACCCTCTCTGATACCACTTGATGGAGACACATTAAAAGACTAGAATGAACACATAGGAAAAGGGAAATATTATTATCAAATAAAAATTCCCTATGGGCTTACAATGGTATGATTCTGGAGAAAGAAATCCTCCACACAATACCTTCTCTGTAACTCCATTAAGAGCTGCCTTTACAATGGTAGAAATATTCTTAAATAAGCACCGAATGGTTTAGGGTTAAGAATACATTCTAGAATATGTCAGTTGGCATCCACTAAAAAAATATAAGGCTCCATAAATCATGTTAGAAGTTGGTATAAAATTAGAAGAATCTAAAAATAGTAGTCCAACTTCCGGGAGGCATAACTTTTGAACCGTAACTTCGATTGACAAACTGTTTACATTTCTAGAAAGCTCTTGAAGCACTCTACAACACTATGAACTATCTTTTCTCATCTACCATTTTTTAGCCCTATACAAGGCCATTTAGTGCTGAAGCACTCTTAGGCGGTCTCCAGGAACCAATTTTTTTTAATAACTTTCTAACCATGAAGCCTTTTGACCTAGTTCTTTTTTTGGAGTGTTTTAAATTATGAATATGACCTTCCCTCCAATTTACACCCTCTAAGTCACCATAATTATGGATCAATTACATAGTCCTACATTTTTGGAATTTACACATATCCCAAGGTGCTTAAAAATTAATAAAACTCTAAGCCCGAAAGCAAATAGTAGAATTGTGAGAGTTGGAACCTTATTTTACCCAAATGGGTATCCAAAAATGAAAACACATTAAATAGAAACTATCTCTAAGAATATTTTTGGGTGATACAAGATTGCTCTTACACCACTGGATACTCCTACATTAGACTGTAGAATATCTTAGCTTCAAGAGCTAGTATTGTTAGATGAACTTTGACAAGTGGCATGTGATCATCTTCAAGCTTATCAAAAACACATGTCTAGAAGTTATGATAAGAAATTTAAGCCATATGAATTCTAACTGGGTGATCTTGTTCTAAGAGAAAACCCTAAGAATCAACAATAATAGGTACAAAAAGGGAAGTTACAACCCAACTGGCTTGGTCCCTACATAGTCACAACAGTATTTGGATCTAGTGCTTACCAACTTTCTACAACCAAGGGAGAGGTGCTCAAGGAGCCAATTAACACTCTTCACCTGAAGTGGTTCTATAGCTGATCTAGTTGTTAGTTTGTGGTGACTAATTAGGAAAGTACTATACATACTTCATAAATTCTTTGGGGCCAATTTTTTTTTTGGGCCCTATTTTATCAAGATTTTGGGCCCTATGTTATTAATTATAACCCTAAAGTGGTAAAATTACTTGTATTAAAAGGGCTTAGGGTTAAAGATTGTTTCATAAGGTGATGCAAAAATTGGTTCTTATAGTGGTATTGAGCTGTAAGGGATTACAGATTGTAATTAGGTTGTAATCACTAGATCATAAAATATTAGACTTGCTATTTGGTGGATGTAGCCTAGGGTTTGGGTGAACCATGTTAAATCTTGGTGTCTTGTGTTCTTTTCTATGTGATCTATTATTTTTTGATATTGGTTATATTTGCATGTAATTGTTATTTCTGTATGTGGTTTAATCCTAACACTAGTTTCAAAAGCTCTTTGTATATATCTAAATGTCTTATAAAAAATCTAAAAATTGTGAAAATTCCTAAAAAAATCTTTATCTTGGTGAAAACCTAGAAATAGGAACCTTGGTAATACCAAAAACATTTGAAAAACTCAAAAATACAATAAAATCAAACAAAGAAAAATACAAAAAAAAAATTGCCATTGGTGAAAACTTGGAAACATGCATCATGGTAGCAAAAAAAAATCTCTGCCAAGAAGGTGAAAACCTATTAAATAGGTGCCTCTTACTCCAAATGCTATATCTTGCAGTGCATCTTTTGGCTCAAGTACAATTGATTTCCTACTTTAGTTTGCTATTTTCGCTCATGTATCCATGGATTCAATCTTGTCATAACTTGGAGGCAACACCCTACAATGTCATAGGAATCTACCTCTTGACAATTACCAGTTGTTCTAACTGCATCTGCCTACTGTCGCTAGTGTCACTTTTGAGATTCCTCTCATGGAAGAACTCTCTTGCATCAGTCACCAGTTGATCTAACTATATTTTCCTACTATTGTTGGTGTCACTTTCAAAATTCCTCTCATGGAATATCTCTCTCCCATCAGTCACCAGTTGTTCTAATTGCATCTGCCTGCTATAGCTAGTGTCACTTTTGAGATTCCTCTCGTGGAAGATGTCTCATGTGTTAGTCACCAGTTGTTTTAACTACATTTTCCTACTATCACTAGTGTCATTTCAAGATTCCTCTCATGGAAGATCTCTCTTGCGTCAGTCACTAGTTGTCCTAACCATGTTTGTCTACTGTCACTTAGTTCCTACCAAGGTTCTTCCTATTGAAGATTCCTCTTTAACTTCAGTCATCAATTGTTTTGACTATGTCTGTCTACTGTTGTCACCCTATTGAAGAGATTTCTTTCATACAAAGTTTTGAACATTGATAGTTGACATCAATCCTACAACCAAAAAACTAAACTAAAATGATGATTTTTTTTTGGATATGCTAAGATTTTTTTTGTTTGCTTTTCTTTTTTCTTTATCATGTCTCTTTGAGAAACTCAATGATGTCTCTTTTGATTTTTTCTTTGTTTTCTATTTATTGTTTTGTTCCAATGATCTGAAGTGTCCTTATAAAGAGGGGTGTCCACTATAAGTGCCTCCATCTCATATTTGATGGTTGTGTGTACCTCGACTCCTTCTATACAAACTCTTCATTAAGGTTGGTTCTTTTTCGTGCTTGTTTGAGTGAATTCTCTATGCTACAGTAACTGTTGATACTCATCTTGCTAAGTGAACATACGAGCCATTGTGAGTATACCCAACACACTTTTGTCTCAAGTTATGAATGCAAGGGTCATTATAGATAGAATACTTACTAATTACTTAGCATACAAAGGATCTCTCATGTGTCTGGTGTGTTTGCATGCAAGAAACATTATGGTCATCTTAGGATTTATACTTTGATGCTTATGCTAACTTGCTACATTAAAAGGGACAAATGTTCTGGTCATTTTGGTTTCTTGTGCCTCAAATGCTTACATTTAATCCCAAAAAAACTAGAACAAATGTCCTATTCATATTCCTATGATTGTAATCTTAGTGGGGATTGTAAGATGTTTGGGGTTTCGCTAAATTCTTAGTGATGATAATCATCGAAGTTTGGTAACCAGACCTAGGGTTGCATCTAGTTCAAGGTTGCATCTAGCATAGGATTGCATTGCATAAGAACATGGTCCAATTGTAGATCTACTTACATCCTTTATGATTATAAATTTTTGGTTTCTTTAAAGTATCATGCTTCTCCATAGCTGCATAGGTGTTCAGTTCTTTAGTTTGTCCTCTCGATCTTTAAGGAATACCTGTCACTATAAAAAAAAATAGAACATTGCATGAGATGTTAGTTCATTTACATGTTACATTTCATTCATAATTTCATGACTCATCTCATCTACACTACGTTCACACATCCCTTAATATTTGCATTCATATGCATAAGCATAAACATCTCATGTACATCAAACTAAAAAGAGAGATAGTGATACATGTGAATGGTACTCGAATAAAAATCTCATGTATATATATCAAAAGTGTACATCTGAGCAAGATTGGATGCTACTCAAGAACTGTTGATCTCAAAACTAATACAACATGGTGCTGACACACCAATCGATACATAGCCAGACCAAAACTGGGGAAAATGAATCTAACTCTCTCCTTCCCCCTCACCTTTCACTAGTGGAAAAGGAGGAGGAGGAGGAGGAATCTTAGGTCTCACTACAGACCATGCTCCCCCTGACTCATGGGCATGCCATGAAAATTGAGGCACTTGCTTAGCCTCATTTGGTACAACTACTACATAAGTTACAAAATAGTAAGCTGCCCTTACTGACTACAGCCGGATCTCATCCTGCTATTGCTCAGATCTCCTATCTGCTAGCTCTAATTGCTCTCACAAGATATGGATCTCACACTCCCAGTTTACAATCTAAGAGTCTCTCATAGCTACCTATATTTGTAGCTCTCCTAGCTGCCGTTGCATGATCTGTATCCACTCTCTGGACCTCCTTAGGGCCTCCTAGGTTTGTGCTAAGATATCTCTACCCTAGATCCCTATAGTAGGCTAGTCTAACATCTCCTCATCCCCCTACTTAGTTAGCTACTTGGTTGACCATTGCTCCTTTATGCAAGGTCTCTATGTATCACCTCTTATGGATTCTAGAGATCCCATCTCCCCTCTTGACCTCCTCTACCCTATCCCATTTTCACTTGCACCTGGGTCCACTCTCATCTACTGAGGTGGAATTTTCACATGGCATGTCCTGTCTGCTAGTGCTGCTATGGTAGTGCCTTCACTAGCTAAATATGTACAACCATCCCCATTGGATCAATAAATCATGGAAAGGGATGACTCACAAAATTGGCTTGATATGTGGGAGTCATCCCTCCATCCACTACTGCCAATAGAATTTCCCACTAGACAACCACTATGGTATGTACATCGATCATCAATCATCCTAGGTCTAATCTTGGTGACCAACCCTGATCTATATCTATAGCTAGCCATGTGTACAAATAGTACTCCTATGAAATATCCTATGGACAACCGTACTATTTCCACACACAAGTCAAGGAAAACCTCTCAATGACTGATATCAAATGACCAATTAATGGTTTAGAGGAAAACATGTATCCAAGCTCTACTTGTGCATCATCCCATACCTCTATCTCTCTCCATGGTCTGCACACTATGACCACCAGGTCATCCAATTGCACCCTCTACTACTTAGTCTTCCCCAGAGCTATCTGGGTAGGTTGGTCTCTATATCTACAAATGTATGGCTCCATAGGCTATCACTCATTAGCAAAAATAGGTCTTGTGACTGGCAGGTGCTTCCATGCCTTGATCTAAAGAACATAGACACCATTGGCCATGCTCTTCCTATCATGTTACGCAATCTTGTGCATCTCATGGAACATGTGCACAAGCATGCACTAACCCCACCCATATCTCTTCGAGGTCTCCAACATCATCTAGAGCATCCAGCCCCATCCACACTCCAATCCATGCTGTCCTCTATCCAACATCAAGAAAAAACTAATGAATATAGCCAATACTAATGACAATCTATAAATGGGCTCGTATGTCTGCACTAGCTCTTCCTAGTTGATGGCTTTGCCCATGATGAGGTTCTCCTAGAATATGGCCCTTAGTGTCTCTATCCTAATTCATGGTATTATGTCATATACCACCTATGATCCATGGAAGGGTATGCAAAGTATCCTATAGATTTCCTTCAAGGTTACTATCATCTCTCCCTATGGCAAGTGGAAGGTGTTCATCTTCGAATGGAAACACTCCACTAGTGTTGTCAAAAGGTCATGATTCACCAACACTAGTGGAACCTGACAAAGATACAATAATACCAATCTATCAATCTGTGCCATGTTGGCATCGTTGAGCTATCACAACAGAGTTCCATAAGGTAGGTAATGGGATTGAAATTTGACATTGGGAAATGTAACCTGCGCACACAAACAAAAAATGCAAATGATCAGTCTTTGCTAAAAAAACATGACAAAAGAAAGCACAAAATTCCAAGTAAAAATCAAATTTCAAACACTAAAATTTGCATTTAACACAAAAATTTCACGTGAGATCTTATGTTCTTGTTCAAGGTTGCACATCTTTGCTCAAAGATACACTTTCTCATGCAAGAAGCGATCAAACACTAAGTAAAAAAAACCAAAACTAGGGCTTCCTGCATGACACATGGCCATCTCCGACATGAGAAAACTCATTACAACAGGTGAATAAGTACATGCTTGGTACATCTTCATGCAAAAAGAGATTGGCTTTGTGTGAGGAGAGACATCCTTGCATGAGAACCGACACAATGCATTCAAAATGCCTAAAAATGACCTAAACTACCTCGAAAAGCAAAAAAATTCAAAACAAAGTAAGGTTATCAAATACTCACTGGATGTCCATACTCCATTGGTTGGCTATGTCATCAGAAGCACTTGAATCAATGCGAAGACAAGGGGACCACCATTTTCACCCTAGAGCTCTCTTCTCCACAAAAGACAAAAGTGCAAATGAATTGAAAATGACCCTTTGGGCCCTTATATAGGTTTTGACCTAATTTTTCAAAGTGCTCCAGTTTGCGTGAAAATCACCTCCTGGCTAATTTGATTGCTCTGAATTCATTTTCAAGATCAAATTCAAGATCTGACACCCTTAAACAACTAAAAAATGCATTTTAAAATTTTGGGACTAACATGATCAAACACTTGTGTAGTTCAACTTTTGCTGATACTTTGTGAATCTTGGAATCTTTTCATATCACATTTTCTTCAAATTTTCCAATTTTTTGGAAAAATCAACTCAAGTCAAACTTTGTCAAACTTGGTCTTCTAGACCTCAAAATCACTCCAGATTGACTCTGTAATTTCTCCTAATCTTTCTGATCTCTTCTATATTCTTGAGTCTTTACTTTTTTTAGTATCTCTTAATATATTTCTCTACATCATATTTCTGGTGTGTCATCTTTTTATTTTGTTCCCAAGGGGGTAGGATGATTACATCATTGAATCTAAGTTTCAACTCAATCTAAATCTTATGTCCTCATCACTTGAGGCATCTTGTTCCCTTTCTATCTGGCATCTATGTCATCTATCCCATCTTTTGATTAGCTGATCACATCTTCTGAGAGTTCTTGTCAGAGTTTGATAGACAAGTATCAAGATAGTCTAAACCCCAACTCCTGAGGATCAATCCTCATTCTGGGATGATTCTACAACTCATGACTGGATCTTGTTATCTTTTTGGACTAGTATTTAGGTGTTCTATCTGGACTCTAGGGGATTAAGCTCCATTTTGGAGATTATTCCAAATTCTTGCTAAGGATTAAGCTTCATTTTGGAGATAATCCTAACTTTTTCTAAGAGTTAAGCCTCATTCTGGGGATAATACTAAGCTCTTTCTTTCAATCACTATTTGATGGATAGGTATCAGGACAATCTGAACCTTGACTCTTGAGGATCAAGCCTCATTCTAGGGATAATTCTATGAATCTTGATTAATCTTGTCATCTTTTAATGGATAGGTATCGAGATAGTCTAAACCTTGACTCTTGAGGATTGAGTCTCATTCTGAGAGCAATTCTATGAAATTTGACAATCTTTGTCTTATCAATTTCAGTATCTAGATGTTCTATCTGGATCCCCTAAGGTTAAGCTTCATTCTAGGGATAATCTTTAAAAGCTTATCAATTGGTCTTCATGTCACCAAATTTGGAACCAATCTCATTTCTTGATCTATGCTTCATACTTTTGATTTCTTTGAATTGAATGTGCTACACGCACATTCATTCAAAGAGGGGAAAAATGTATTACCCGAAAATTGGCAGATTTCTATATTAAACAATTCTAGTCTATTTAATTCTTCCTAAGTCCTATTGTACTAGGTAATTCTAATTCTAATAAATGCTACTTGACCTAGGTATCAAATGCTGAAAACCCTAAACTGCATTAATCACACTATTTATTTAAATTCCTAAGTATGGACTCAAATTAGCTATAATAAACCTATTGATTTAATTTATTTTAATTATAAGTGTTCATACTTTAATTAGATTAAAATTACCTCTTTAGCTAATGTACAAAGGAATTAAATATATTTGATTTAATAAGATATCTCCTCTTTTTAATTATTGAATTTAATTATTCAATTAATTAAAATTTATCCATTTATGAGGTCATATTATATTTTATTAAATTAAATATTCTCTCCAAATCTTCTCTTCAGTTTAGAAATGAAAACTCTGGGTGAACTAAAATTAGAAAAAGAATTAAATCAGTTAACTTCTTTGTCCACTCAAAATCAAATAAGTTAACTCCTTTTTTCCACTAAAAAATAATCAGTTACTCCCTTTTCATTAGGAATTTTCCATTATGACTAAGTCTCATCTTCAATCTTGATCATCCAATTTGATTAGTCTTGACCGTTGATCAATTCTGGGGTTCTATTTAAGAAGCCTTCAATTCCTCATTACGGAGGTTGAATTGAATTTGCATTGAACTTATGCTAGAATATCTAATCATTTTCTCTTTCATTCTTAGCTTAATATTCTTGCATATTAATCTCATTATAGTTTAATAATGCATCCATTTAGATTAATTGTTCTTTCTTATTCTTAGAATAATCTTGCATACATTTAGACAAATGTTGCATATCTCATATAGCTTAAAATCCTTCATTCTAGAGGTCTGGTTATCCACTTCTCATTTTGAGAGTGAAGGAAAAATCCTTCTAGTTAGAAGGCAACAGGTTGAACTATTGGATTACTCGGATGAATAATCTCATATTCATTCCAGGATGATCTTTCATATAATGATTATGTTGAAGTGTGTGTGAGGATCTGAGGCCTACATTTCACATATATAGTGGTAACCCAAGCAATAATTTCTTCTTATAGAGCACAATTGTGATTATCAAACAAAGTGACAATTAATCCCTTTAGGCATCTTATACAACCAATACATCACGGTAATCAAAGGGTCCATTAATTGTACTTATCCTTCATTAATAAACCTTTTCACATGTCCCACTTATGACCACATAAGCCTTTTACCACTGCTAAAGACACGAGGGAAAGGGTTATTGACATGTCCAAAAATTACTTTTTTCATTAGATGTAGACCCTTAGCATGAGGTCGAGGATCCTTACTTTCTTCACCCACACAAAAGGGACAAAAAACCTAGACAAGGATGTAGGTACCTGAACATCGAAGAACAAAACAAAACACAAAGGACTTGTCTCAAACAAGACAAGGCAAAAATTGAAAAGAGGGGACCCAAATTTTTGCTTACAAAAAGTAGGGACAAGTATGTAGGGAATAACATGTGGGTATTGGAGGGGGTGACAGAAAATGAGATTGGGGCATTATTTTATGAAAGTAGGGAGATTATTTAGTATATCACAAATGCACGTGCGATGATTTAGGTTCACTAAGTGAAGCCTCTATGGCTTCTCTAGGTTTGGTTTTATTTTGTTTATCTAAAATTATCTACATTTATCATTTATGTCTCTTCTCCTTTATTACTCATTTTTTTCTTTTCATCTTAAAAAATTGTTTTTTATATAGCAATTATAATCTATATACTTATTATAACACACACACATTCCTCTAAATCATTTCACTTATTTTATTTTTCATCTCTCTCTCTCTCTCTCTCTCTCTCTCTCTCTCTCTCTCTCTCTCTCTCTTTATACACACACACACACATATACATACATGTATATATATATATATACATATATATGTATATATATATATGTATATATATATATATGTATATATATATATGTATATATATATATACATATATATATACATATATATATATATACATATATATATACATACATATATATATATACATATATATATATATACATATATATATATACATATATATGTATATATATATATATACATATATATAAATGTATGTGTATGTATATATATGTATATATATATATATGTTTATCTATTGTAGTTTATATATACACTCACCTTTGGGTTTTATATTTCTCTTCTAGTACCAAGAACTCTTATTCTTTTTCCTATACCTCTTCATATATATTTTCATTTTGACTCTCTCTCTCTCTCTCTCTCTCTCTCTCTCTCTCTCTCTCTCTCTCTCTCTTTATTATTCATTATATATACATGCACATATACACACATGATGTTTTTATGTCAATATTTATTGATACTCTACACAATTTATTTCATGTCTCCTAGGACATTTAATTTCATTATGGTTGTTATGGATCAACTTTTATTGTCCTTTTATTCGTTTCATAATTCTTGTTGCAAGGTGGTTTTTATTGCATATATTTCTCATGAGTTCTTAATCAAATTTAGTCCAATTTAATAGATATAAAGCATTGATTAGAATCATTAATAAATTATTAAGAATGATCTAAAATAATGGTTTAAAGAGCCTTCATTATTTTGTTTGTCCTTTACTTTCTTGGTCATAATTGTATCGCCATGTTTGTATGTGCCTATGGAAACTCCTACTAAGATAGGAGAGGATAATTGCAAAAAAGACCTTTAGCACTAAACTTAAAGTGGAAAGGAAAAGGAAAATTTTGTTGTTTAAACATGGTTTCATTATTAGGGATTTTTTTAAGGATCTTGGGGCATTATCTAATGATGCAGGAGTATCTTGGGTTAATGAGCAATCTTGCAGCAACAAAAAATATTTCTTGTTTTTTGTTCCAGTATGTTATTCATGAAGTAGTTGTTGTTTCTTTTGGTTTTAGGTTGAGTGTGGTTAAAATCATGTTGAGGACCTATCCTAGATCCTTTTCCTAAGTGCACACATTTAGATGTTTCATATTCTTTGAGTTTTATATCATTCTTTGCGGTCTTTGTTTCCTATGCTTTTCATCAAGTGAGGCATGTTGTTTTTGTTGGCATAGTTCCCTATGATGATGTGGTGTCTTGCATAATTAGGAGCTGACTCCTACCTCTCGTGTGGACCTATACTTAAGTGTGCATGATATTATGTTGTCCTTTGGTTAGGTTTTAGTTTATTCTTCCAAGATTGGAACTATAATGTAATTAAATGCTTGACTAGTTAATTTGTGGCTTAACTAGCTATATAAGAAGCTTGGTTAGATGTAGGAAATAAGGTAGATTATAGGATATAGATTTAGAGAGAAGATAGAAGATGCAAATTTGGACTCTAAATTGTAATTCTTATTCTATATAAGGCCGCAAATCAAAAGGCCTCACAACTAGGCATGTTTTTGTTTTATATGCGAAGTTAAATAATTACACCTATTAAAATGTTGTGTATGACCTCTTGTTCCTTGTTGTGTATTTGATTAAGCTTCTATGTGTTAATCTAGGAAAATTTTTTGTTATGGGTTTAAGCTAGTTTATTCTACCTTACTCATGCCCTACAATCCTTCCTTGCATTAGGTGGTGTTTAAGCTTAGTTCTTTCTTAAGAATTGGATCATGGGGAAACTTATTGGATTGATTGTAGGGTGGCATATCTAAAATTTGACCTATAACTTGCAGAAGGTTGCAATCTTGTAGGAGTTATTTGTCAACATGGTTTGTGGTAGAGGAAATGTTGATTATTCTATTATGGACATGTTGAGGTAGATTATAGTGAGACTTGAAGCTGTTGAGACAACACAAAGAAGAGGTATACATATTGAAGATGTTAGTAATGATAAAGAAGAAACACCAAATCCTAATCCTAAACCTAGGGTTGAAAAAGATGAAGAAAGAATTTTGAGAGTTTTGTCTAGGGAAAATGCTAGACTTGCTTTTGAAGTTGCTTGCTATGATGGAAGACTTGAGACTAATGTTGTACTAGATTGGATCTCTAAGATGGATAAATGATTTGAGTATGAAGGTACTCTTACTAACAAGAAGGTGACGATAGTAGTTACAAATTTGAAGGGTCATGCTTCACATTGGTTGGGTCATTTGCAAATTTAAAGACAAAAGAGAGGAAAAAAAAAAGATCAAGACATGGGTGAAAATAATTGGAAAAATTAAAAAAAAGTTTCTTCCTATAGATACTACGTGAAATTGTTGAGGAAAATACAAAATTTGAGGCAAAAGGACATGACTGTGAAAGAATATACCGAGGAATTGAAAAAATTAAATATCAAATCTAGACATGTTGATTATTAAGTTGAGAAAGTGGCTAGATATGTGAATAGTTTGCGGACATCAATTCAAGATGGGATTAGTTATGGTAAAATGGACAATGTGGAAGGAGTATATCAATATGCTTTGAAGGCTAAAGAAAGATTGGTGAAGGAACATGATTAAAGACATAGAGGAAGAGGTGGAATATTTAAAAGAAACATAGGTAGAACCTATAGAGAAAGCGACAGATATAAAGTGCAAGAAAATGAAAACCTAATTTGAAAGATCTGACAATGCTAGTAAGATAGGTAATTACACTAGAGATAGCTATATTGGTTACTCAAGGAATAGTAATAATGGTAAAAGGGATGAAAGATCTTGGTTTAAAGTTACTTGTTATAAATGTGGTGAATAAGGACATATAGCATTTGAATGTACTAATTATGGTAAAAAGGTTGGAGGAAGTGGTATAAATGTTTGTCTTGTGAAGAAGTTATTGAAATACCTAATGAACTTGAGAATGGTGAGAATTTAATGATAAGAAGGGTCTTATGGAGTGATAAATCTGTAAGGAAACTCAAGTTCGAAAATAACTTCCTATACTAATCTCTTAAGGAAAGTATGGTGCAAATCCTTTTAAAAATTTTACACTTGCAAATTCGATATCATATAAAAAACAATATTGCAGCCAACCATGCATACATAAAATAGATAGAGAAAGAAACACATAACACAAAGATTTGCTGGTGGGGAAAAACCTTTTAGTAAAACAACCCCACCCCTTCAAAACCTACACAATGTGTTATCTTCAACACAAGGTTACAATACACTTGCAATGCAAGTTTAACATCAACAATAGATGACATCAGTAGCACCTGCACACTCTCCTCTTCCTCTCTCTTTCATTTTCAACATGCAATACTACTTTTATGAACATCTTAAGACCCAACAAAATGCCCACAAAGGAGTTGGGCATTTTTCATGGCTCAATCACCAAGAACCATGTACAATGCCACATGTACATGCAATACCAAGAAAAGGGCATCCATCCCTTGAATAGGCAATGACAGCTTGTCATAGAATCTACCAAAAATAGTGGTCACAAGAGAAGTGTAAGGGAATTTGTCATACCAACCTATTTTTGGCATATTCTCTTACACACACCAAGCACTCATTCTTGGGTGCCCAAAAAGGCCCCATGTCATAAGATGCTCTTACACCTGTCATAGCTCATTCCTTAAATAGCTCTTACGCATCATAGGAATCCGTCATAACCTTTTTAGCCATGATCTCCTTCACATACTTCAAGATGCCGACACATGTAAGTGATCAACATGCCAACTAGACATGTACACTCACATTTACATAATATTTTCAAAAATACATTTACAAAACAAATAATAATAAGAATAGGAATTATACAAGGTTGAGACACCTTATTCCTAACATTCTCCCACTTGTCGAACACCTTGTAAGAGCAATAGGAACATAATAGGGATTAACCGCTATAGGCCAAAGGGCTCATAGACTCCAAACACCATCTGAACTTCTCTGTGCCCATTGGTTTTGTCAATGCATTTGCAACATTCTTTGTGGTATCCACCTTCTTGAAATTTACTTTTCCATCTTCCACCATATCTCTCACAAAGTGAAACTGCACATCAATGTGCTTTGTTTTGGCATGAAAAGTTGGATTCTTTGCAAGGCAAATAGCACTCTGACTATCACATGAAATAGTAATCTTTCCTACATCAACACCAATATTAGAACATAGTCTCCTAAGCCAAATGGCTTCCTTACAAGCATGAGTAGCAGCCATGTAATTAGCTTCTATAGTGAACAAAGCAACCACAAGTTGTTGCTTACTCATCCAACTAATGGCACCACCAAACATAGTGAAAACATAACCACTGGTGGATCTCCTACTGTCAATATCACTTGCCCAATCTAAATCCACAAATTCATGAGTACAAACTAAATGCGGAGCTCTAGAAGAGTTATCATGATAACATATGGAGTAATATGATGTAGCCCTCAAATATCTAAATACTCTCTTAACTGTGTCCCAATGTACCCATCCAAGATTAGCCATAAATTGGATTAGAACTCCCACTGCTTGGACAATGTCTAGTCTAGTACAGACCATAGCATACATAAGACTGCCAATTGCACTAGCATAAGGTACTCTACTCATGTCCTCCATCTCACTAGGAGATTTTGGACAATCTTCTATAGATAACTTTGTTCCCATAGAAATAGGAACACACAAAGGTCTACAATCTGCCATGCTGAACCTGTCCAACACAAACTTCACATACTTACTTTGACTCAACCAAAGTTTTCTATTAGACCTATCTCTACTGATTTCTATACCCAAGATGTACCTTGCTGCCCCAAGATCTTTCATCTCAAACTGTGCTAACAATTGAGATTTAAAAATAGAAATCATACCCTTACCCTTCCCAAATAGCAACATATCATCAACATATAATGCAACAATAAGAAGGCAATCATCTTGAACTCTGAAATAAATACAATGATTTGATTTCAATCTTACAAATCCAATTGACAACACAAAGGCATCAAACTTAAGGTACCACATCCTAGGAGATTGCTTCAAACCATATAAAGATTTTTTTAACCTACAAACCCAATATTCTTTACCTTTAACAATGTAGTGGTCAGGCTGTGACATATAAATTTCTTCCTCCAAATCACCATGAAGGAAAGCTGTCTTCACATCCATCTATTCTATCTCTAAATCATATGATGTTGCAAGAGATAACAAAAATCTAATGGATGCCAACTTTGCAATAGGAGAGAATATTTCACCATAATCTATTCCCTCTACCTGTGAATACCCCTTCGCAACCAATCTGGCTTTGTAACTTTCAACAGTGCCATCTGTACAAAATTTCTTCTTGAACACCCATTTACTATCAACAGGTTTTCATCCTTTAGGCAAAGGTACAAGATCCGAAGTTTTTTTTTAATCCAATGAAGCCATCTCATCATCCATGGCCTCAATCCAAGAACTTGCATCTTCCATACCCAAAGCCTCTTTCACAGATCTAGGCTCATCAGTATTAGTAACCAAAGCATAAGCACAATTGGAATCTAACATAGAATAACCAAACCTTTCTGGCTACTTTCTTACTCTTGTGGATCTCCTCAAGGGCTGAGGTTGAGGTTGTTCTTCCTCTTCTTCTTCTGAACAATCAAAGCTACTAGAGCTCTCCTCATCATTAGACCCAACATGGTCTTTCTCTTCAGTCTTCTTAGGGGTAGGAGGAAAATGAACAATATATTCTGGGGTAGGAGGAAAATGAACAATATATTCTTTCTTTTCTTTTTCATCTGGTTGTAGCACAATAGGAGAAGATGTTATCTCTCTAAAAATAACATTTCTACTATACAAAACCTTACTATTCATAGGATCCCAAAGCTTGTATCCTTTCACACTAGCACTGTACCCGATGAAAATACATTTAACAGCTTTGTTTTCCAACTTAGATATTTTCTCATTTGGAACATGTGCATAAGCTTCACAACCAAAAACATGAAGATGTCTAATTGAAGGCTTCTTAATAGACCACACCTCCATGGGTGTCTTACCAACAAGGGCTAATGTAGGAGATCTGTTAACCAAATAGCAAGCAGTGGCCACAGCTTTAGCCCAAAACTTTTGTTCTAAGCCAGCTCCACTAAGCATACTCCTAGCCTTCTCCATCAGTTTCCTGTTCATTCTTTCTGCAACTCCATTTTGTTGTGGGGTATAAGGAGTTGTCTTCTACCTCTCGATGCCTCATTCTTTACAAAATTGTTCAAACTCTGTTGAGCAAAACTCACCACCATTGTCAGTTCTCACACACTTAATCTTCTTACTAGTTTGATTCTCTACAAGGGCTTTAAATTCTTTGAATCGACTAAAGACTTGTGTCTTAATTTTAAGGAAATAAATCCATGTCCTTTACTATAATCATCTATGAAAGATACAAAAAATATAGACTTGGAGATTGAAGGAACTTTTACAGGACCAAATACATCAAAATGAATAAGATCCAAAACATCAGAAGATTTGTGAGAACTAGAGTAAAATTAAACACAATTTTGTTTACCATAGATACAGTGTTCACAGAAGTCGAACTTGAGATTGCAATCATTTAACTCCTCAACGAGATTTTTATTTTTTAGGGTTTTGAGACCCTTTTCACCAATGTGACCAAATCTCATATGCCACAACATTGTCTTTTCTATAGGAAGCTTACCTTCCAAAGTGTTTGCATTGCCATCAGAACCAATAACCACAGAATTCTTCATTGCTTGTTTAGATGGTGAGGATGAAGAACTATTACATAGAGGAATACATGCATCTAGCTGAAATAAGGTACCTTCCCTAGTACCCCTTGCAAGCACTATCGATCCTCTCATCATCTTGCATCCTTCTTTCGAAAAAACAAGTTGCACACCTACATCATTCAACATACTTACAAATAATAGATTTCGTGCCAAACCTGGAATATGCATAACTCCATTGATTCCCTTTACTCGTCCATCAGAAAATTTGATAGTGACCCTTCCGCATCCAACTATCTTTAGGTGAGAATCATCACCCAAGTACACCTTTCCATCATCAAACTCTTCATATTTTGAGAACCAATTTCGATGAGAGGTCATGTGAAAAGGTGCAACCAAGTCAACCAACCACACATCATCAGATGCATGGGCTGCCAAAGCTACAATGAATGCATCACCATCTTCTTGAGATCTTTTTGATGTTGAATCTAAACCTTTCTTCTTCTTCTTTAGCTCTTTGCAATCTTTACGAAAGTGCCTAGGTTTATCACAATTCCAACATTTTTCCTTGGACTTATTGGAAGTCTTTGACTTCCCACGAGATTTGGATCTACCCTTATTTTTAGACTTATTGTCAATTTTCTTCCCTGTTTCTGTGGATCTCCCACAAACAGGAAGGGCATCTTTTTTTGAAATGGAAGCCTTTCTTTGCATCTCCTCTAATAGCAACGAAGACACCACATCATCCATTTAGAAAGTGACTAACATTCTTTTGAGAGCCATCACAAGATGGTCGCATGAATCCGGTAAAGAACACAAAAGTGTGTAGCAACGATCCTCCTCCTCTAACTTGACACTAGTTGATGTCAATTGTGCAACTAGCATATTAAATGCATTTAAATGATATATTAAGGATCCACCTTTCTCCATTCATAGAGAGTACAACTACTTCCTTAGGAACAACTTGTTCACCAAAGATTTGGCTTGATACATAGACCCAAGTTGTGTCCACAAACTATATGCGATTTTCTCATCTTGAACATTCAGAAGAACTGCATCGGTTAAACAGAGTCTTATGAGACCCTTAGCTTTACTGTCTTTGATATCCCAATCTGCTTGAGCTATAGTTTCTGGTCTTGTAGCACTTGAAGTCACTTCCCATAGGTCATGATCTTCCAACATGTCTTCCATCTTGAGTTTCCACAACTCAAAATTAGTGCCATTAAATTTCTCCACCTCCATTCTTCCATATGATGAACTCACCATCTCAATCTACAAATAAGATTTAGGATGCTCCCACTCAACTTGAGATTAGCTCAAAAAACCCTACCCAACAACTAGGATCAAAAGTTTATCAAGCTCTGATACCACTTGTAATGAAACTCAAGTGCGAAAACAACTTCCTCTACTAATCTCTTAAGGAAAGTATGGTGCAAATCTTTTAAAAATTTTTACACTTGCAAATTTGATATCATATAAACAACAATATTGCAGCCAACCATTCATACATAAAATAGATAGAGAAAGAAACACATAACACAAAGATTTTTCGGTGGGGAAAAACCTTTCGGTAAAACAACCCCACCCATTCAAAACCTGTACAATGTATTATCTTCAACACAAGGTTACAATACACTTGCAATGCAAGTTTAACAACAACAATAGAAGACATCAGTAGCACCTCAGTATCTGCACACTCTCCTCTTCCTCTCTCTTTCATTTTCAACATGCAATACTACTTTTATGAACATTTTAAGACCCAAAAAAATGCCCACAAAGGAGTTGGGCATTTTTCATGGCTCAACCACCAAGAACCATGCACAATGCCACATGTACATGCAATACCAAGAAAAGGGCATCCATCCCTTGAATAGGCAATGACAACTTGTCATAAAATCTGCCAAAAATAGTGGTCACAAGAGAAGTGTAAGGGAATTTGTCATACCAACCTATTTTTGGCATATTCTCTTACACACACCAACCACTCATTCTTGGGTGCCCAAAAAGCCCCCATGTCATAAGATTCTCTTACACCTATCATAGCTCATTCCTTAAATAGCTCTTACACATCATAGGAATCCGTCATAACCTTTTCAGCCATGATCTCCTTCACACACTTCAAGATGCTGACACATGTAAGTGATCAACATGCCAACTAGACATGTACACTCACATTTACATATTAATTGCAAAAATACATTTACAAAACAAATAATAATAAGAATAGGAATTATACAAGGTTGAAACAACTTATTCCTAAAAAAATCATATGAAGGACCTATTTTGAGGAGAATTTTATCCAAAACTAGATGTAAAATCAATGGAAAATGTTGTAAGGTGATCATTGATAGTGTTAGTTTAGATAATTTGGCTTCAAAGGACCTAGTAAACAAGTTGAAGCTATACAGGTTGGGACATCCAAATCCTTATCATGTTGCTTGGATTTAGGATGAGTAATAATTGTTGGTAAGTGAACAATGGCTTGTAAAATTTAAAATTGGGAATAACTATGATGAAATCTTGTGTGATATTCTGCCTATGGATTGTTGTCACATTTTGTTGAGTGGACCTTGGCAATATGATAGACAAGAATTACATGATGGTAGATTGAATTAGTATACCATTTGGGAAAAAAGGGAAGAAGGAAATTTTGTTAGCTTTTATTGGGAAACTTGATGAGAACTATTGTACTACAATAAGATTTTTTTTGGTGGATGGAAATCAATTTGTTAATGATATTAAGGAGTAGAATGCATGCCTTGCTTTGATTTTGAGGAAGACTAAAAAACAAGATAAACTTGAGCATGCACTTGAGATAGAATCTTTGGTAGATGAATTTAAAGGTGTTATTTCTAAGGATGTACTTGATGATTTCCTATTGTGAGAAGTATTAGTCATTATATGGCTTTGATACCTAGATCTAAATTACCAAATAAATAACCACATAGAATAACCCCTATAGAGAATTTTGAATTAAATAGAAAACTGTAAGAATTTCTTGAGAGTAGTTTGATAGGAGAGATTTTGAGTCCTTACGTAGTACCTAATATGTTGGGACCTAAGAAGAATGTAGAATGTAGAATGTGCACTGATTCTAGAGCTATAAACAAGATCACAGTAAAATATAGGTTTCCTCTGCCTAGGATTGATGACATCATGGATTGTTTGAGTGGAGCTAGATACTTTACCAAAATTTATTTGAAAAGTGGATATCATTAGATCAAAATTAGAGAAGGAGATGAATGAAAAACTACTTTTAGGACAAATGAAGGCTTGTATGAATGGTTGGTTATGCCTTTTGGTTTGAGTAACACACCTAGAAATTTCATGAGATTGATCAATGAAGTTTTGAAAAAAATCTTGGGAAAATTTGTGATTATATACCTTGATGACATACTAATTTTTAGTAAGACTAAATATGAACATCTTGAGCAAAAAAGTGTTATAGAGGTTGCAAGAGGAAAAGTTACTAACTAATTTGAAGAAATGTTCTTTAATGAAAGATAAACTAGTAGATCTTGGTTTAATGATTTCAGCTAAAGGTTTGAAGAGGAATCCTAAGAAGATAAAATACTTATTGAATTACCTACACCTGAGACGGTTGGAGAAGTTATCTCATTTCATGGTTTGGAAAGTTTTTACAGAAAGCATATCACAAATTTTAGTTTAGTATATAATGCTATGAAAAAGACTGTGAGAGGAGATAAAAAAAGATTTCAAGTGGATAGAAAAAGAAAATAAGAGTTTTGAAACATTAAAACACAAGGTTACAGAGTTACCTACACTTTCTTTGCCTAATTTCACTAAGGTTTTTAAAGTAGACTATGATGCTATTGGTGAATGCAATTGGAGTGTTTTTCGAGTCAAGAAGGAAGACTCATAGCTTTCTTTAGTGAGAAATTGAATGATGCTAGAAAGAAATACTTAGTTTATGATCAATAATTCTATGCTATTAATCGAGCTTTGAAGAAGAGGAGACATTATTTGATGCCTAAATAATATATCTTGTATACATATCATAAAGCCTTGAAGTACATTGGAAGTCAAAACAAATTAAATCATAGGCATATGAAGTGGGTAGAATATTTGTTGAATTTTAACTTTATGTTCAAACATAGAACTGGACAATCAAAAAAAGTTGTTGATGCTTTGAATAGAAGGAGTTTGCTAACATAAATGAAGGTTGAAGTGCTTGGATTTGATGATTTGATGATTTAATATGAAATTGACCTTGATTTTTTAAAATTGTGGAAAGCTTGTAAGTATCATTTGATAGTTGGACAAGATAAGTGGATTGACTATTTCATTTAGCATGACATTATTAGCATGAATTGTGATGGTATTCTTTGGGGAAATATCCTAAGAATCTCCAGAGCATCACATGGGAGATTGTTAGCATGATTGACATGTGGCATTCATGACTATGTTTGTCATTGATGTCAACATAATATTATTTCTATGAAGACTAGCAGAGTAACAGATAGAGAATGAGGTCATATGGATAGAGTATTGATGATCATGTAAAGTGAAATTAAGGACATGTTCTACACTATGTCTTGATGAAGGGGTTAAGTGCACATACAAAGAGTCAAAGACATGCAAAAGATATGTTTGATTTATAAAGAACAATATATAGATAGAGTAGTTGGGAAGAAATTTATGATTTATGATTTTTATCTCCTTACTAAGATAGAATCATGATACACATAGTTACATAGTAATAGTAGACAACCTGATGATGATTTTAGTGAGTGCGCAAGTTCTGAGGTCAGATGTGTGAGAAGTTGCAAAGATTGTGAGTTGACAATGTTGTGTAATTATAAAATAATTAATTATCTTAAAGAGGTCCTATTATAATAAATTTGAAAAGCCTCAAGGCTGACTCAAGGAATTATTTTGAGAATATGGTATGAAGGAAGGTTATTTTCCTTTTGATGAAGTGTGGAATTCAAGTGCGATATGCAAAGTATTTGGTAAATGTGAGTAAATGATCTAAGGGATTATTAGATGTGAAGTTGGTGATTTGGTATTGAGATTAGAAGAGGATTAGTCCAATCAGAGGATAGAGGAGTTATACATTTATATTATTCTACAATGAATAATACAAATATTAGTTGGATAGTGAGTTCAATGATCTTACACCATAAGTTGTTTGGACAGTGGGCCCCTCTACCTTCTACAACTCCTAATAGGGTCGGTACAACTTCTAATTGGGTTAGAATCTCCTACCTAGCATTCAAAGTCTTCTAATAGGGACTAGTATGTACTAAATGTAATTATTGACTCTCAAAAGGGTTCATCCTCTAATAAAGAACATTTATATTAGTACATCATTTAGTGGGTACCATCCCCAGTTGGGTTTTCCCTTTGATCAAGGGTTTTCCTAGTTAACATATCTAGTGTTATTGTGTATGAGTATCTTGTTATGGCTTCTAATTATATTATTCACATGCTTAAAGGTTAATAAGGTGGATAAGTGTTTTAATAATTGTATAATTGATTCACCCCTCCTCTTAGTTATATTGGTGGACTTTACTTTCTAACATAAATGTTGTTCAAAGGAATTCAACTTTGCATAATAAGAGGATCTATGTAGAGTAACATCAATAAAGAGAAGAATAATGGTGGACTCACTTGACATTTTGGAATTGATAAAACACTAAAGTTGATTTTTGAAAGATACTTTTAGCCTTAAATGTATAAGGATGTTCAAAAATTTGTGATAAGTTGTAGAGTTTGTCAAGTAGCTAAAAGAACTAGTTAGAATTTGGGATTGTATTCACTTTTACATTTTCCTAGCAGATCTTGGGAAGATATATGCATGGATTTTGTACTTGGATTTCCTATAACTCAGAGAGGTTTTGATTCTATCTTTGTGGTAGTGGACAAATTTTCAAAAATGACACATTTCATACCTTGGAAGAAAACATCTAATACAGTACATATAGTAGAACTATTTTCAAAGAGATAGTGAGGTTGCAAGGATTTCCAAATACAATTATTTTAGATAGAGATACTAAGTTCGTTGAATACTTTTGGAAGACACTTTGGAAGTAATTGAATACTAAGGTTAAGTTTAGTTCTATGTTCACCCTCAAACTAATGGGAAAACTAAATTTGTGAATAGAAGTTTGGGTAATTTGTTGAGATGCTTGGTTGGAAGTAAGCCTATGAATTGGGACTTGGTCTTGACACAAATTGAATTTTCATACAAAAAATTTGTGAATATAAGTACTAAGAAGATGCCTTTTTAAGATCATAAATGGATTGCATCCTACAAAAACTATAGAGCTGAGAAACTTGAGTAAGGAAGAAAAGAGTAGTGTTGATGCTAAAGATTTTGCGAGTTTTATAAAGGATTTACATAATGATGTAAGAGAAATTTTTCAAAACAATACTACAAAATATAAACAAAAAGCTGATTAGAGGAGAAGAAATATAAATTTAAATGAAGGTGATTAGGTAACGGTTCATACAAAGAAGAAAATATTTCTAGTTGGAACATACAACAAATTGAAGATGAAGAAGTTTGGGCCGTACAAAAGTTTAAGAAAGTTTGACAGCGGAAATGCTTTTGAAGTTGAGTTGCCAAGAGATATGGATATTTCACCAATATTCAACATTTCTAATATCTTTGAGTGCCATGAGCCTAAAAGTGAGTTAGCCAATAATCCAAATTATGCAAAGAAGAAAGAGGAGGCCATTGAGAAAATCATGAATACCAGAATATGAAAAAGAACTAGAGGAAAGGATTACATGGAATACCTTGTTCAGTGGAAAGGAAAACTAGTTGAAGATAGTTCATGGTTAGCATAGGTTGAACTAGATCTTTATGATTTAGGACAAATCACTCTTGAGTCCTGATGTGGACATCCATTTTCTTCTTACCTCAGGCATCTAATGTAGGAGCATCTTGGGTTAATGAGAAATCTTGCATCGACCAAAAATATTCCTTGTTTTCTATTCTAGTATATTAATCATGAAGTAGTCATTATTTCTTTTAGTTTCAAGTTTAGCACAATTCACATCATGTTGAGGACCTATCCTAGATCCTTTTCCTAAGTACGTGTATTCTGATGTTTCATATTCTTCAAGTTCAATGCCATCCTTTGTAGTCTCTATTTCTAGTGGTTCTCATCTAGCAAGGAATGTTATTTGTATTAGCATAATTTCCTATGATGTTGTGGCATCTTGCATAGTTGAAAAATGACTCCTAACTCCCATGTGGATCTATCCTTAAATGCGTATGATCTTATGTTGTCCTTTGCTTGCATTTTGGTTTACTCTTCCAAGATTGGACCTATAAAATAATTAAATGCTTGACTAGATGACTTGTGGGTTAATTGGCTATATAAGAATCTTGATTAGATGTAGGAAAGGAGGTAGATTAGATGATATAAATTTAGAAGAGAAGAAGATAGAAGATGCAAGCTTGGACTTTGAATTTTAATTCTTATTCTATATAAGGCCATAACCTAAAAGGTCTCATAGTCAAGCATGTTATTTTATATGTGAAGTTAAATAATTACACCTATTGAATGATACATATGACCTTTTATTCCTTGTTGTGTATTTGATTAAGTTTTTATGTGTTACTTTGATAAAGGAGATTTTTGTGGGTTTAAGATGGATTATTCCACCTTATTTATGCCCTTCAATCCTTCCTTGCATCACTTAATAACCAATGCTATTATATAGAGCTAATCTAGACATTCCTTTTATGCTTAAAGCCATTTCTATGCATAAATATGAGGATACAGTTGGAATAGGTAAACTATTTTGATGTCTATTTAAGAAAGGGATTCTAAAGGATCTAGATAGAGTATTGGTTAATATTAGAGGGGATTTGTGTTAGAATAACTACTACCATTATACCAAAATCTTGAGCTATAAATGAATTTCACAACAAATAGAGACAATGATCTATAGAAGGTGGTTAAGCACATGTCAAAAATCCATTAATCTATGCCGGATTATACCTTCACCTAGAAGGGACAGAGGTACCAACCTCCCAAAAATCCCCCTATTAGCATGAATAGAGGGATTTGAACATGTAACCTAGGGCTCTAATATCACTTGTTGGAATCATCACTACAATTATGCCAAAATCTTGAGTTATTAATGAACATCCCAACATATAGAGATGATGATCCACGGGATGTGATTAAGCACATGTCACAAATCCACTAGTCTATGTTGAACAATACCTTCACCTAGAAGGGACAAAGACACCATGTTGGAAGCATGAATTCTGATGATATTCATATGGGGGAGTATTGTAGATATGTTATCATGATGATATTTTATATTTATGACTATGTTTGTCATTGATGTCAACATAACAATTTTCTATGGTATTTGACAAAAGAACAATAGAGAGATCAAGTTGGTATGGATGACTAGTTGAGTATTTTCACTATCCAAGGTTATGAGAGATACTTTTGAGTATCTAGTATATGTAGTTAATGTTATATGAAGAAATGTTTGTAGAACAAGAATTAGTATGCAAAGAACATTAACAAATAAAGTAAACATTCACAAACCAAAAACTAAATTCACATATATGCTTAGACAAAGAAAGCAAACAAGAAGTGCAAACTTCACAAGAGAAAACACTCCATGCTTTCTTGATTCTGTAGATGTGTCCTTTTGCTGTGGATGTATGCTCAAGATAGTCAAAAGCTGCTTCAATGGAGATGGGTAATGGCAAATTGGTAGCTTTGTGAGCTCTCAATTTGGCATTATAAGGGTAAGATTGATGGCTTTGGTTCTCAAAATAGCATGGTAACTTTAGCTCAAAGATTGTTGATGAAATGGATTAGGATGGGATTCAATTTATAGGCCAAGGGGTAGAGGGATGGAGGGCTAAGATGCACTCAAAGGGGAGCACATGGATTGTGCTTGTTTAGCACCAATGGGAAGGTGACACTTGTCACAAGGAGGATGAGTGTGAGAGGGTAGGGTAAAGGGTTGGTTAAAGGCATGATGAGTGGGGTTGAGTATGTAAGAGAGATGTAAGAGGAATGAGTGTGGAAGAGGGAAGAGTGTGGAAGATGGGTGTAAGAGTCATGAGTGAGCTTGTAAGAGTCTTTTATGTTTTGTAAGAGCACTCATGACTTGGTGGTTGGGATTTTTGAGGGGAGACTTTGGTTTGGATTAGGAAAGTCTTAAACTTGTTTAAGGAATGTGACAACATTAGGGGGTGGATTAGGCTTGGGTTTAGGATTAGATTAGGGATGTTAGAGATGTGCAAGTGGATGGCATTAATGAGGGTGGGTGAGTTAGTGGCTAAGCTTGGTTAGTATGGGTGGATGGGGTGGATTAGGCTAAATGGAGGATTAGAGATAGGTTAGGGGTTTTTGAATTTGAGGATTTCATTTATCAAATAGATTTATTTAATAAATGGGGATTTTTGGAATTAGACAGAAGAATAGGATTTAATTGATAAATAATAGGTTATTTGATTTATCAATTAGGACTATAGATGATTAATTAAATTAATCAGCTAGGGGATGACAAAGGATTAATTAAATAGAAATTTATATAATAATGCCTTTTTAGATAACTAAATAGGATTACTAAAATAGTGTAATCAAATTTAGGTGTCTACATTTTGCCCCTCTTTGACATAGTGTTGAGACAACACTATTTCAAAAAAGTTTGAATGAAGACGACACGAGGAAGATGTTTTAGCAACGAGGTTGCCCTAGTCTCAGATAAGAAGAGGAGAGACTAGACTTAGATGATGCCCCCTCAAGAAGGCGGCGGGGAGAGAAATGAGGCTTGACAACTTCTTGAAAAGTACAAGAAATTGAGATGAGCTAAGACACAGGTTGGCAAAGAGAAGGGGCTGAATTAGCTCAAACTCTCACTATGGGAGAATGATAAAGGGAAATTAGACGCACAAAAGTAAAGCAAGCTTAAGACTTTCCAAGATTGGGGGGGGGGGGGGGGGGAGATGGAGGAGCGGAGCGCTATAAAAGGAATCTGTGGAGGAGGGGAGGGATGATGGGATGATAAAGCTGATGCAATAGGATTTCAAAGAGTCAGATTGGTGGAAGATGGGTTTCGGAGATCCCTAGGACTAGGATTGTGGATCTCGAAAGATGAGGCTTGGTGGATTGATTTGATTGGTGGATCCCTAAGACTAGGATTGTGGATCCCTAAAGCTAAGCGTGAGGAGTGATTCAAAGAGATACTAATGCATAAGCTGGGATAGGTGTTGGATATGGGTGGGGGATAATGGAGATGAAGGGAATCCATTGAAGCTTTTTGAGTGGGGGGATACTTAAAAGAGAAGTACCACCATGTAGTTGAGCACTAGATTTGCTATAGGACTGTTGGTTAATTGCCAGGGTTACCAAGAACATCAAGGCCTTTTTACCAACCGTCTAGAGGACTGACGAACTGACTTGAAACAAACACGCAAGGATTGCCCCAGTATCACACATGAATCCCAGAGGAAGCAGCGTGGAAACAGCACTAGGTAACCCACAAGCAGAAAAAGAAAACGAGCAAAAGACCTGATCAAGACCTTATGCTCTAATTGCCCCATTCGCAACATACCATGATATGGAAGATCGTGGCAACCTCGAGGAGGGAACAAGGAGATTGCTTGGAAAAGATATTTCAAGACCCAAAAGGGAAGATCCCAAATCAAAATAAAGAAAAAATCCAAAAGAGAACTGTTTACCAACGAGATGGGTAGGACGAGGTACTAACAGACCAAGATCAGACATGAGGAAAGCTATATCCTGCAAGGACCTATCGGAGAGCACCTAAGCTGATGGATCGGGATGAGTAATGCATCTGGAAAGCTGAACTAAGAAGGATAACACTTTGGTGATAGGAGATCTAGCTAAAGGATGTATTGGAATAGCTAACCAAGGGTTGTGTGATGTGTGCAAGATGTTGAGCAAGGAGGAACTGACACGAAAGCTGGATAGATACAATGGTACTAAGATAAAGAGGATGTACAAGCTGACAGATCAAGATATGTTACAAATGTACAAGTTTGTTCATGTTTTGGTTTTTTGTGAGATGGAAATGTTTGTGAAGAATGGTATGTCTATAATAGTTGATAGGTGGATAGGTAGATGTTTGTGAAAAGCTTAAGGAAAATGGGATTCTGTGTGTGCATGTGATAGGATACAGGCTAGGATACAAGATTATTCACAAGCTAGAATATGGTACAAATTTTGGACAAGATTCAGATATATACAAGGTATGGTACAAGATTTACAAGGTATAATACAAGCTTTGGTACAAGATTTACAAGCTGTACAGGAGGTATTGATAAGCTCCATCAGATTTTGGATATTTGATTGGAACACCAAAGGAACAAGCAGGTGTTTTATGGGATGGTGGGTGGATGGATGAGGGATATGATAGTGATAGATAATGGATTAGTCTTTAGCACAAAGGGCGCCTGAATTACTAGGTTTTCACCAAGGTACCTATCCAAGGTGCTTGAATTGCCAAGTTTTCACCATTGGACGCTTATTTCTCTTTACTATTTTTTTTTTTTTTTTTTGTATTTTTCAAAAGCTGGGTATACCAAGGATCTTCAAGCATAGAACTTCTTGAGATGAATGATGTTAGTGGGATCATTCAAGAGTTCTCCTTTTGATGTAGATAATTGATAGGCTCCGGAGCCAAAGGAGGCAGTAACCACATAGGGACCAAGCCATGTAGGTTCAAACTTGCCTTTCTTTTCTGGATCTGCTTGGACTTTCATATTTTCTTTGAGGACCATGTCACCTAGCTGAAAGTGTCATGGGAGCACCTTCTTGTTGAAATTCCTTTTGAGATGAGTTTGGTAGACTATGAGATGGTCATAAGCTTGTTGTCTCTTCTCGTCTAAGTGATCTAGTTGGGTGAGTCGAGCTACTCTGTATTCTTCATCTGAGATTTTCCCTCACAAAGATATGTGTAGTGAGGGAAGTTCAACTTCTATAGGTAATACCACTTTGGCACCATAGACTAGGGAGTATGGAGTTGTGCCTGTGGATGTACGGAAGGAAGTTCGATAGGCCCATAGAGCTAGATTTATTTGAAGGTTCCAATCACGGCCGAAATCATTGACAACTTTCTTTAGGATTTTGAGGAGGGTTTTATTAGTTGCCTCTTCCTGGCCGTTACCTTGTGGGAAATATGGGCTAGAAAAGCGGTGATGGATGCAGAGGGAAGTGCATAATTCTTCCATGTTGAGATTTTCAAAGTTACCTCTGTGGTCAGTGGAGATGGTGGATGGGATGCCGAAGCGGCAAACAATGTGGTACAAGATGAACTTGGAGACTTGAACTCCTGTAGCTGAGACTAGGGGGACTGCTTCCACCCACTTAGTGAAATAGTCTGTAGCTATTATTATCCATTTATGTCCATCAGATGAGAGAGGTGTGATAGTTCCAACTAGATCAAGGCCCCAACAAGAAAAAGGCCAAGGTGGTGCAATAGGTTGTAGATCCTGTGCTGGAGCGTGCACAAGATTTGCATGCTGCTGACATGGGAGACACTTTCTGACAAAGTCACAAGAGTCTTCTTCAATGGTAGGCCAATAGTAGCCTGCTCTAAGGATTTTTCATGCTAGGACAATACCACTCATGTGGGCACTGCAAAGTCTAGAATGTACTTCTTTTAATGCCATCGCGGCCTCATTTTCATCTAAACATCGAGAGAGAGTATCATGATAACCTCGACGATATAGGGTATTGGCTATGATAACATAGTGAGATGATTTTCGAATAAGGTTCTGGCATTGGGTGCGTGTGAGGTGAGGGGATATGATACCATCGTTAAGGTAAGCGTGAATTTCATGGTACCAAGGGGATTGGGGACCAACCAAGATACAAACACAGTTTGAATCCTCATTTGCATAAGCGGGTGTGAGGAGCTACTCAACTAAAAATTCATACTGTGTAGCTTCTTGGGGAATTTCCAAGAGTGAGCCGATAGTGGCCATGGCATCTACTGCCTTATTCTACATTCGAGGCACTTGTGTAAATTGAAGCTTTGTAAAATGCTAGGTCAGCTGATCAACTAGCTCTTTGTAGGGTAATAGCTTTTCATCTTTGGTTTGATATTCATTTAAGACTTGTTTGATGATGAGCTGGGAATCGCCAAAGATTTCTAACTCAGTGATATTCCATTCTATAGCTATCTTTAATCCTGCTACAAGAGCTTCATATTCTGCTATATTGTTGGTGCTAGGGAATTGTAGCTTGAAGGCTTTTGGAATGTAATCTCCTTGAGGTGTAACTAATAATATTCCTACCCCTGATCCATGAGAGGTGTATGAGCCATCAAAATAAAGCTTCCATGGGGGTTGTTCTTCAATTAGGCAGATATGCTCATCTGGAAATTCTATGAGCAAAGGATATGCATCTACTAGAGGTGCATCAGCTAGGTGATCTGCTATAGCTTGCCCTTTGATTGCCTTTTTGTCCACATACTGGATGTCAAACTCACTTAGTAGCATAACCCACTTTGCTAGCCGACCTGTAAGTGCTGTTCTAGAGAGCATATACTTGAGAGGATCAATCTTAGAGACTAGTTGGATGGTATGACTTAGCATGTAGTGGCGAAGCTTTTGAGTTGAGAAAACAACTGCCAAACAAGCTTTTTCCATAGGAGTGTAATTGAGTTCATAACCAACTAAGGTTCTACTGATATAGTAGATGGCTCTCTCTTTGCTATAATCATCATGTTGTGCTAGAAGTGCCCCTAGAGCAGTAGGTGTTGCTGATATAAACAAGATCAAGGGATGACCAGGAACTGGTGGAACCAAGATAGGGGGATTGGTGAGATACTTCTTGAGCTGATCGAAGCTGTGCTGACATAAAAGATCCCACTTGAAGTTCTCATTTTTCTTTAGCAAGTGTGAAAATGGTGTACACTTATCTGCAAGTTGGGAGATGAAGCGCCGGACAGATTGAAGTTTTCCCTGAAGAGAGCAAAGCTGTCACAGTGTCTGAGGAGGAGGCATGTCTAAGATAGCCTTGACATTTTTGGGGTCGATCCCTATACCCCGTTTAGAAACTATGAAGCCTAGAAGCTTGCCAGATGTGACCCCAAAGACAAACTTCTTGGGATTTAGCATGAGATGATATTGGGCCAACCTATCAAAGACTTTTTCTAGGTCAGCAAGATGATCCATGAAGGTGTGAGATTTGACTAGGATATCGTCCACATAATCTTCCAAAATGCTATGGATAAGATCATGGAAAATGGCTGTCATAGCTCTTTGATAGGTAGCCCCAGCATTCTTTAGGCCAAAAGGAATCATGGTGTAGCAAAAGGTTCCCCAAGGGGTAGTGAATGCTGTCTTATGCTGGTCCTCTTCTGCAATCTTGATCTGATTATACCCAAAAAATCCATCCATAAGGGACAAAATTTCATGTCCAGCTGTAAGATCTACAATCATATCTATGTTGGGCAAGGGAAAATCATCCTTTGGACAAGCTTTGTTTAGATCTCTAAAATCAGTGCAGATTCTGATGTCACCAGAAGGCTTAGTGACAGGGACCATGTTGGAGATCCATTCTGAGTAGTCGATAGGTCAGATAACCTTAGCAGCTAACATTCTTTCTAGTTTAGCTTTGACTAGTAATGCCACCTTGGGGTGCATTTTTCTAAGCTTTTGTCTGACAGGCTTGATCTTTGGATCGACTGCAAGATGATGAACTACAAGCTTTGGATCAAGTCCTGGCATGTCATGATATGACCATGCAAATCGGCTAATGTTCTCTCATAAAATGTCAAAGAGGAGGTCAGCTTGGTCTTGTGATAGGGATGTAGCAATGTGAACAATTCTAGGGATCTCTGAAGAACCAATGTTGACTTCTCTAGTATCCTCTATTAGAATAGAAGACACCTCTGGTTGATTATCTTGAGGAGGCAATACTAAATCCTCATGTTCTGCTTGTGGCTCTAGATTTTCTTGCTGAGGGGTTCTCTTCGCTGCCTTAGCTAGTCCCAGATTTACCTTAGTTCCAGTTTTGGGTGTATCGAAACTAGGTTAGGGATTTTCTCCAAAATACCCCTTGGGATCTAGCTTGTAGATGTAGGCAGAATCTGGCTTTTTCTTCTTATGAGGAGTTTTGGCTCCCATGAATCTTAGAAGTGCTTCCTCTGATGCAAATTCATCAATATGTATGACACTTGGTTGGTCCCAATCTATGAGTTGTGGATGAGCAAGTGGTAGGTCAACGAGATGGATGGATAGTTCTCAGAGAATAGAGTCTCCTAGGAAGATTTGGTCTGGGATATCGTCGTAGGCTCTCTTTTCAACTTTCTCAGGAATGTCTTCAATTTCGAAAAGGTCGCGGTGGATGTTCAAAAAAGCGTGACCGTTCTCGTTGGTGCCCCCAATTGTGGGTATGCCAAAGCCAAGTCCTGACTTCGTTTCCCAATTATGTGCTTCAATGGGGCATTGCATGCCCCTTTCTTCTGGTCCTAGTCCACCTCCTTGATAGTTCCATTTTTCAGTGATGAGCTTATGTTGTTGGGGATACTTTTGGCTGAAGTGATCAAGGCGTGCTTGATTTTTTGGAGGTGCATCCTTATGTAACCAATTGTTGATATCTGGAGTGAACTCTTCATGAAGAGGGGTTTTTGAGGACACAAAGGTGGTTGGGCCAAACTATTTGTATCGAGGAGGTGGAATCTCCTTAGCTTTGTGATATGTTGGCCGTCCATGGGTATGTGGATCAAGTGGGATTGCTCTGACAGCAAATGCATCTGATAGACTATATTCTCCACAACCTTTGTTGTTGATCTTTACAGTAGATAGGGTGGAGGCGAGGATGGTTTCTGCATCATTATAAGTGTGGGATGAGCTGGCGATGGCTGTGCTAATGTCTATTCCAGGGCAATGGTTTGTATATGAAGCTTCAACCGCATTGCAGTAAGTAAAGGGTTCTGGATCGGCATGGATGGTTACCTCAGTGCCTTGATGCGGAAATTTGATGCACTGATGGTAGGTGGATGGAACAGCCTTCATAGCATGAATCCATGGGCGATCGAGGAGGATGTTAAATGGTAGGTTTAGATCAACAACATGGAAAACTGTCTCTTGGATGACCAGCCCAATCTTGATTGGTAGCAAAATAGTCCCTTCTATGGTCCTTTCCAAGTTGTCATAAGCTTTGATGGTGATAACCTCACTGATCATATCTGCCTCAGTATACCCAGCTTGTTTTATGAATTTTAGGGTGCAAATGTTCAAGGCTGATCCATTATCTATCATTACTCTTTTCACGGCAAAATTGGATACCATGATGGCTATGCAAAGTGGAAGGGTGTGATCTGGCTCAACCGCGGGTATGTCGGTGGGTTTGAAAGATAGGGCACATGAGGATGAAAGGTGTCCAACAAGATTACAAAAATCAGTAGCATTGATATTAGAAGGGACACGAGATTCTATGAGAGCATTGTCAAGGATGTCTTTGTACACAGGACTAGTGCGGAGAAGGTCTAAAATGGATATTTGGGCTGGCATGTTCCCAAGGTGTTCCAAGATATTGTACCGGCTTTTTGATGGAGCTGATGGTGTTGATGAAACTGGTGGGCCTGCGATGTTAAATCGCACTCTTCGAGTGGTGATCGCACACTCATTTTTTGGTCCTCAGATATTGATAACATTGACAGAAGGCTCTTTCTCAGATATACAACCTATAAGGCTACCATAGTCTATTTAGGATGAAGTGTGGTCATTGTTCTTCCCATGCATTTGGTTTGGCTGGCAGTTGTTGGTGTTGTTTTGGATAGGTGCTTTTCCAGGATTTTGGTTGTTGTGTGGAGGAAAAGCAATTTGATAAATCTGTAAGCCTGCATTGGGAGAGGTTTGGGCACCAACAGTGATTTCCTTCCGATCAATGAGGTCCTGCACATAGTCTTTCAGTTTCATGCATCTGAGGGTGGTGTGACCGTTTACCCTATGGAACTTGCAATACTCATTGTCCTTGTACCATGCAACTTTGGATTGGCTTGGATCAATTTGCTGGGTAGGAGGAAATTTGATGAGGTTTTCCTTAGCCAATTTCTCAAAAATAACATCCAATGGCTCACCAAGGGGTGTATAGTTTCTAGGTGCAGGTTGGAATCTGGGCTTTTGCCCTGCAGCTACATTGATGTCATTAGCTTGATTGTTAGACCCTTGAAAGTTGGGTCTTGTATTGTGGTTTTGATAGCTTTGGTTATTTCGTTGTTGGTAATATATAGCTTGTTGGTTGTTTGTTTGATATGGTGGGTTAGACTAGTTTTGAGAAGGACCAACGATATTCACATGTCTGGTGTCAGTAACCCCATCTATTGCAACATGCTTGTTTTTGTTCCAATACCTAGACTTGTCATTGGAATGTGATTGATTTTGGTTGGCCTCTTTGTAAATCTTTACCACACCATCTTTGATGAGTCCTTGCTCAAGAATCATTCCTTTCTCTTTGATATCCTTATAGGTCTACAAACAGTTCATGGTCATGTGGTGAGCCAAGCTAGGATGTGCATTATCAATAAACATTTTCACCACATGGCATTCTGGCAAGGTGCAGGATATGCGGGTGGTAAGAGTTTGCCATCTTTGTAGGTATTCGACAAGGCTTTCTCCACCTTTTTGCTTGGTGTGGACAAGATCAACTATTGATAGCTCTGTTTCAACAAGATGGGCATATTGGGCTACAAATGCCTTAGATAATTCAACAAAGTTTTTAATTGTGCCATAGGGGATTCTATAAAACCATTCAAGAGCTGGTCCAGCCAAGCTTTTGGGAAAAAGGCGCAAGAGGAAGACATCATTGTATGCCACGTCCTAGCAATGCATGTAAAATTCTTTGATATGTGTGATAGGGTCTCCTTTTCCTCTGAATTTGTCAAATTTAGGTACCTCAAAGTGTTTGGAAAATGGTGTTATGGTAATGGCTCTGTCAAATGGGTAAGGACACACATTCTCAAACTTAAATGTCTTTAGATCATTCCCTTCTTGAATGGCTTTCAGAGCTGTCTTCATTTGCTCCCACTCTGAATTGATAGGTGATGGTTGGGGTGCCCCCAATGTAGGAGTGCCTTGAGGTAGGTATGTGCTGGATGGGGCCACTGAATATGGATGGCTGTGAGGGATTTGTTGATAGGGATTGTACATTGTTTGGGCAGCTGCATGGTGGATGACGGGTTGTTGAGGGGGAGGTGGCGCATATTGTTGCATGTGCTGCGAGGCTTGCTGTTGATATGGGATTTGAGGAACATAAGCTGGCTGTGGGATAAATAGATTGCTTTGTGGAGGTAAGGTATAAGATGGTTGTGAGGCTTGGGGAAAGGATTGGAGGGCTTGTGGGGTTTGACCAATATATGAGGGTTGTGCCCCCATTTGGGATGGAATCTGCAAATAATTGGTGGTTGGCTGGGGTGGTGGATTACCTCCTAGAAGTGGCATTGAAAATTAGTTGATAATTGGAGGAAATGGATTAGTTGGTGGTGGAGGTGGTGGGAATTGAAAGCTTGGGAATGGAACTAATGGGGTTTGATAGCTTTGTGGCTAGATTTGGAAGCTTGGTAGAGTGGTGGTTGGAGCTGGGGTCACTTGGGAGCTTGGTAGAAGATTGGCAGTAGCTTGTGGGTTTTGATAGCTTTGTAGAGGGAAGGTAGTAGCTTGTGGATTTGTGGCTGGTGGTATTGAGCTCCCAAGACTTAATGGAAATGATGGGATTGTACTTTGGCTGTGGTGAACAAGCTAGGGGTGATGAAAGGTTGATTACTTGGCCCCATGGGTGGCATCTCTGTTGTATATTGCTGAGGTTGGCCAAAGATGCTAGCACTGATTTGGGAGATGGGTGGATTTGGAAGGCTAGGTTGGGGAGCAGCAGCAATAGTGAAGGGGGTGAACGGTGAGGTATTTTGAGTAAAGGGGGTTTGGAGCAGAGAGGTATGAACCAAGGATGGAGTGGTGGTGGCTAGGTTGGCTTGTGGCATGGAGATTTGAACTTGGGTGGATGATGGTATGTTTGGGTCTGTTGGGTCATATGGATTGGCTGGAGGCTCTTCTTTTGGAATATATTGAGGATAATTTGGATCATAAGAGCCTATGGGTGGTGGCAGCTGCCCAAACAGCAGGTGAGATGGATCTGATAATGGAGGGGGTCTTCCAAAGTCAAAGGTTCCTACATTGTCCCTTCAAAAATTAGCCATGATTGTCTCTTTGTTTTTGTCTATAATGGCGTTTACCAATACTGCATTTCCTGGTTGGTTCATGAAAGCTTCAATGTCAGTAGGTGATGGCATAGCTTGCTCTAGGCTAAAGGATGGCTGAGTGCTCAAGGGGGGTGAGGCTGTTCGATCCAAATGATAGGGCTCCATTGTTTCTTTCTTCTTGGCTAAGCGAGTGACGGGTGGCATGAAAAATGCTCCTAGGGATGAGATGCAATAATGCTAATGGATGCAAAAGGGGGAAGGCTTTTCTATGCAAATGATTTCCTAGGTTGAGGCAAAGCTATATGACAAAACCTAAGGAGGATTGGGTTGGGGATTCTAACTTCAAAGATATGTTGTCAAAGCACAAAAGGTCTGCTTTCCTATGTGCAAGCTTGGTGGTGATTGTGTCAACTTAAGGATAGATTGATGATCCTTTAGGAAGAACACGAGATTGACCACTTGTGGATCCCAACCTTTAGCTCAAGGTGATGAGGGATAACAAGTGACAAAGCTAGATTACCCTAGACAAAGCTCTATCAAAGGGATAACCTTGGTGAGATTGGTGGATTTGGAAGATTTTAGGAATGGCAAACTTTTAGCAAGGTGACAACAATTTTGAAAGCTTAGATGTGCAGATTTTCGATTGCTGGCTAGATGGTATGATCCTAAATGACATGGATGAGCTAATAATGCTTAAGGGGATAACCTAAGATGGCTGGCTTTTCTACAAAGATGACTCTAAAGTGAAGCTTATCCAAGAAGATGTGGAGAAACAAGGGTGTCTAATCATAGAAATCATGCCTAGTTGGTAAGGCATAAGCAGGATTAACTCCTGGATGTTGGCTAAATTTGATGGTGTGCTCTAACCAGGCCTCTTGAAGTGCTTCATCGGTAGCTTTGTCCTCTGCTTTGTGGAGTTTGGCAATTCGTGGGCTTGGTGTTATTTCTTTTCTCTTGGCTGAAAGTTCTTAGTATGCTAGAGATGGCTTGAGTTTGACCTTGTGAAACTTCTATTTAGGTTTGGGTTGTTCCGACATAAATTCTTGAATTTTCTTGGCTTTGGGAAAAATCTAGTTGTTTTGCTTCAACTTGTTCAACTTCCAAAATAGGCAGTGACTACGCTAAGTGTGCCCTAAGCTAGGATTGACCAAGTTTGGAAAACATTCATTCAATAAATAAAAACAAGCAATAGATAGGAACACCCAGATAGAAGTTTGTGGTTCTCAGAATGTGATACTTGCGCTGAGGAGTGTGTATGTTCTACAAATGTTTCAATCAGTCACTCTAAACACATTAACATCCTAGATGGTTTTCTGCAAGGCTGATAGTTGGTTTAGCTAGGGAGTCCTCGATATACGCAAGGTACGTGAGGCCCAAATCCGTAGATGAGACCAAAAGGATGTCACACAACCGAGAGGAGCGGTAACCCACTTCTCCTCTTTCACTTCTCAAGGGTATAAAGTTCCTTGAGGCTTAGCCCGAATGACAAAATCTTGATCCCAAGAGAGGTGTCTTTCGATTCACCTCTCGATTCTTATACTCTGCCAGAATGCTGGAGTTGAGGTCGTCCAAGGGGTGATGAAATCCCCAAGCAGGCCTCCTAAAAAGAAACAAGGTTTTGGATCCTAATCTTATGCACCCAAGATGGCCTCGAAAGATGACAAGGGGAGAGAAGACTTGGATGACCTTGGGCTAAAAAACACGCTTGTTCTTTTACCAACTGACTCTTATGTGTGCTAATCTAGACTTTGCAAGAACTCATGTTTAAGAGACAATGTTCAATTCCAACTTGAAGTGCCAACAAAAGTAAATCGATCGAAGAATGCAAACAATAAGAAGAGTTAGGGTCAACAAAAGAAAACTCGCGCGCCCGGAGGCCCTCCACGTCAAGTATCGATTAATTTTCTTTAAGGCATTCAAGATTGAGTGTGAGTTTGTTTTAAGCCCAAAACAAAAGTGTGTGAGATTCAATTTCAAGCGCGCACCCGAAGCCTCTCCACGTCAGTTGTTGTTCAATTTTAGTGCCCAAACTTGAAGTGTGATCGATTTAATCTAGAGTTTTGGCCATTTAAGAATTTTGATAAAGTTAAAGCAAACGTTCAAAGACCAAGTGAGTGAGTTAGATTGTGGAACATTTAACACCTTTTTCAAGTAGACCCATCCCCATAAATGGCGCTGAGATTGCAACCAATGGTTAATATTTGATGGGTGATTAGAAAAGAGGTGAGTCCAAGGAACTACTCAAATTGATTTTTGTAAATTTGTATTTTAACTTAACAAAGTTTCTTAAATGTCCAAAAATCAAACTTTACCTAGATTGCATGTGGAAAAGAGATTTGTTTTGTTCAATTTTAGAAGCTCCAAATGAAGTGTTTGATATTGCAATGGTTAATTGATCCTTGGCATTCAAGATTGGATTTGTTGTTTTAAGCATGCATTCCAAGGAAAGTTGATTTTAATCCATGGCATTCAAGAGTGTGTTTTGAGCAACATTCATTCAATGAAAAATGTGTTTAACCATTCAAGTTCATTTTTTAGCAACATGCATTCAAAGACAAATGGTTAAGCATTCAAGTTCATTTTTTAGCAACATGAAAACCTGCAAGAAACATGGTTAGTGGTTCCATATGTGCTCCAACCTGCAATGAGACAACAAAAAAAAAGAAATTTAGTTAGTTAGCCAAAATCTTAAAAAATGAGAGCTTAACTATGGGAAAAAAATTCGAAGACGACAGAACAGATTTTGCGGCACAGAAAATAGGTGACAAGCAGAGACGCCGATTTGCGCAGATGCGGATTTTCGCAGACGTCGATTTGCGCAGACGCGGATTTTCGCAGACGTTGATTTGGATTGGCGATGGCGAAGGCGTTGATTTGCGCAAACGCAAATTTTCGTAGACGTCGATTTGCGCAGACGCGGATTTTCGCAGACAGAACAGGTTGCAGACCAAAACTGCACCAAAAAAGTTGAAAAATGCAATTTTTTTTTAAGATGGTATTTCTTCTTCCTAAGTGCGTTCTTTAACCTGCAAAAACAAGCAAAACACCCTCACAACACACTCAAACAACAACAAACATTAGATGGTTAGAAAAATGACATATAGATGAAAATAGATGATTAAATGACCCATAGTGGGGTCCCACCGGGCGTGCCAAAATGTAGAACAAGAATTAGTATGCAAAGAATATTAACAAATAAAGTAAACATTCACAAACCAAAAACTAAATTCACATATATGCTTAGACAAAGAAAGAAAACAAGAAGTGCAAACCTCACAAGAGAAAACACTCCATGCTTTCTTGATTCTGTAGATGTGTCCTTTTGCTATGGATGTATGCTCAAGATAGTCAAAAGCTGCTTCAATGGAGATGGGTAATGGAAAATTGGTAGCTTTGTGAGCTCTCAATTTGGCATTATAAGGGTAAGATTGATGGCTTTGGTTCTCAAAATAGCATGGTAACTTTAGCTCAAAGATTGTTGATGAAATGGCTTAGGATGGGATTCAATTTATAGGCCAAGGGGTAGAGGGATGGAGGGCTAAGATGCACTCAAAGGGGAGCACATGGATTGTGCTTGTTTAGCACCAATGGGAAGGTGACACTTGTCAAAAGGAGGATGAGTGTGAGAGGGTAGGGTAAAGGGTTGGTTAAAGGCATGATGAGTGGGGTTGAGTATGTAAGAGAAATGTAAGAGGAATGAGTGTGGAAGAGGGACGAGTGTGGAAGATGGGTGTAAGAGTCATGAGTGGGCTTGTAAGAGTCTTTTATGTTTTGTAAGAGCACTCATGACTTGGTGGTTGGGATTTTTGAGGGGAGACTTTGGTTTGGATTAGGAAAGTCTTAAACTTGTTCAAGGAATGTGACAACATTAGGGGGTGGATTAGGCTTGGGTTTAGGATTAGATTAGGGATGTTAGAGATGTGCAAGTGGATGGCATTAATGAGGGTGGGTGAGTTAGTGGCTAAGCTTGGTTAGTATGGGTGGATGGGGTGGATTAGGCTAAATGGAGGATTAGAGATAGGTTAGGGGTTTTTGAATTTGAGGATTTCATTTATCAAATAGATTTATTTAATAAATGGGGATTTTTGGAATTAGACAGAAGAATAGGATTTAATTGATAAATAATAGGTTATTTGATTTATCAATTAGGACTCTAGATTATTAATTAAATTAATCAGCTAGGGGATGACAAAGGATTAATTAAATAAAAATTTAATTAATAATGCCTTTTTAGATAACTAAATAGGATTACTAAAATAGTGTAATCAAATTTAGGTGTCTACAATGTTAAGTCTGGAAGAAGTTATGCAAGTTTTGGTGATATCTATTCTGAGATAGAGTTTACAGAGGCATGTTCTAGTAAACTTGTTATATCTCTTAGTAGATTTTTTATTCTGAGAAGCCAATGTTATAGATGTGAAGTTTTCTCATCATAATGACACATGTACAAAAATTTATTTAAGTTGCAAGACAAAAGATTAATGTTATCACTAAGTATAATGTGTTCTTAATCTAGTTGTATAATAGTCAATTAAGAAGGTTTAACAGATGAATCATGGAATTATTTTATGGATTTTATATAAAGGAAGGACATTTTACTTTATCATGAGTATGTATGTGAAGTGATTGTAAGCAATACAAAGAGTGGAGTGCAAAGTTGAGTAGAGTAGAGCAGAAATGAAGGAAACTTCATTGCTGAGGTTTTATTGAGTGATCCAAAGTTAGATTTGAGGTTTGTGACTTGGTCTATGAGGTTTGATAGTGATTGGTTTGATTAAAAAAATAGAGGAAAGAGGAACTTAATAGTAAATTTCTTGTTTAAGCAGTGAGCTCTTATTGTAATTGAAATTGCATGTTTGGGTAGTTGGTCTTCTTGCATACATTGTACTAAAACTCCTAACAAGGTTGGCATAACTTCTAACAAGGTTGGAATCTCCTAATAGGGATTCAACATCTCCTAATAGGGACTCATATATAATAAATGTTGTAATAGACTCCTAATAGGGTTCATCCTCTAATAAGGAATATTTATATTAGTACATCATCTTGTAGGCATCATGCCCACTAGGATTTTCCCTCTGATCAAGGGTTTCCCTAGTTAACATATCATGGTGTGATTATCTATGTGCATCTTTTTATGGTTTCTATTTACTTTGGTTGAATGGTTAAGTTCATTTAAAGTGAATAAATATTTTAATCATTAGATAACTAATTCACACCCCCTCTTAGTTATCTTGGTGGACTATTGTTTCTAACAATTGGTATCAGAGCGTTAGGTCCTTGAAGATAAAGTTTAATGAATTTGGGAGATCCATAGCAAGCATGTTTAGGAAAGATAGTCCTACATTTGATAGAGGAAATTTTGATACTTGAATGATGGGAATTATTGGTGAGTTATCAAACTTGTGTAAAGAGTAGAGCATTGAGTTTTTAGATCTAGAATCCTTTTGTTGTATACAAAAGAACATAAGTTCAAGCAAAGATAGATCCAAATCTGAAGAAGACATGAAGATAAAAGAGGGTATTGATCTACTTACAAAGATAGAACTAAAAGGTATGAAATTTTTTGTTTGTTGGACATGTAAAGAGTTTGGTCATTTTTCGTCTAGATGTCCTAAAAGAGTAAGGAATACTAGAAAGAATTCACTATTTGATCAAGTTGAAGAATTTAAAGCAAGTATGGAAAGATTCCTATGTCACTGTGATACTGAGTCTAGATTGGTTAATGAAGATGAAGTATCAAAAGAAATATTTTTGGAGACTATTATGGAAAGTGCTAATGTGAGAGTTGATGAGAAATTCAGGATACAAGAAAGAGTAGTTGATTATAGTTTATATAATGATGTTGTTACTAAACCAGCGAATGATGAAGTATTCCTTGAGACTAATAACTATTTGTAGAATGAAGGAGAGCCAAGGTAGGAACAAAGCTTAGAATCTTAAGTAGAGCTAAGAGTTGAGATAACAACTCCTACTTTGGGTAAGAATATGACAAAGAATCATCCACTCGAGTAGATCATCAAAAATAGTGATAAAGGCATGATGAAAAAAAGAAGAATCAATAAAGAACTATGTTTTATATCTCAAGTTAAACCTAAGAATGTGGATGAAGCATGTAAAGATGATAATTGGAAACAAGCTATGAAAGAGGAATTGGATCAGATAGTAAAGAATGAGACATGGGAATTGGTCCCCAAACCAATAGACAAGGATGTGATAGGAACTAAATGGGTATTTAGAAACAAGATGAATGAGCAATGAATTTATAAGGAATAAGGCAAGATTGGTATGTAACAGTTACTCACAAAAAGAAGGAATAGACTATGATGAGAACTATGCTTATATAGCAAGAATAGAAGAAGTAAGGTTATTCTTAGCATATGCAACTTATAAAAAATTTGAAGTATATCAGATGGATGTCAAGTCAACATTTTTGAATGGAAAACATGAAGAAGCGGTGTACATAGAGTAGCCTAAAGTTTGTCCCTTGACAGATGACAAGGACATAGTATGTAGATTGAAGAAAGCATTGTATGGCTTGAAGCAAGAACCTAGAACCTCATATGCAAGGCTAGACAAGCATTTGACAAAGCTTTTATATAGAAAAGGTATGGAAAATAGTAATCTCTATTGGAAAGAAATTGATGATGCATTAATGATTTGGTAATATTTGTTGATGATATTGTATTTGGAGGAAATGATGAGGAAAGTGACAAGCTTGTAGAAGAAATGAAGAAGGAATTTGAAATGAGTATGATAGGAGAAGTGAAATATTTTCTAGGATTAGAGATTGTATAGGATAAAGAAGGAATCTTTATTTCTTAGACTAAGTATTTGAAGGATTTACTAAAAAGGTTTGGTTTGGAAATATGTAAACCCATTGGAGCACCTATGGTAATTGGACAAAAGCTATCTACAAAGGATGAGACACCTATTGCTGAGAAAAAAAAGTATAGATCTATGATCAAAGGATTGCAATATCTAACTCACACAAGGTTGGATATAACAAATGTAGTTGGAATTATTGCAAGATTCCAAGCTGATCCTAGAGAAGCACATTACGTAGTAGTCAAAAGGATATTTAGAAACCTGAGAGAAACATCTAAGTTTGGAATTTGGTATGATAAGTCTAATGATTTCACTTTAAGTGCTTATATTGATGTTAATTGGGTAGGCAACATGGATGATAGAAAGAGCACTAGTGGTGGAGCCTTCTTTCTTGAAGCAAGATTGGTTTCTTGGCTAAGTAAGAAGTAGGATTGTACCTCACAAGGTGTTGAAAATTGGCTAATTGTGATATGTAATTATTGTCATTAATGGAAACACATGACGTACATGTTGACAAGAAACCTTGGAAATAAAGATAAGTATTTGGTAATCAAAAAATTGTCTAAGTATAGAATCTGTTTACTACAGTGTATTGTTTTGTTTATAACATATTATAGATGTCATATTATGAGAAAAAAGTTACATAGAGATAGTATATATGTTGGTGATGACGTGTATAATCTCAAAATTTTATACAGACTATATAGAATAGATATAATCATCTTTTGATGATGCAGGATAGTGGAATTGAAGGAAGTAATTATTTTGTTCACAAAACAATTACTTGTCCAATTAGGGCCAACATCCTAAATGTTTAATCTAACTTAGAAAAGTGAATTGTGGTCCTAGCTAACCCAACAATAATTTATGTAAAGGCATGGTATTTATGCAAAGGACTTTGTATGATGGGAAGTGTGCTTGTATGTGCTTGTAAAGTTATGCCAATTGAACAAACTTTTGTGAAAGCAGTATATGAAAAGTTTTGTATGAGTTATCTGGTGATCTAATATCAAGCTAAAGATCAAAGATTAGATAAGGAAGGAAAATAATAGTAAATTACTTGTTTGAGTAGTGAGCTCTTCTTGTAGTTGAAATTGCATGGTTGGGCAGTGGGCTCTTCTTGCATACATTATACCACAACTCCTAATAGGGTTGGAATCTCCTGACAAGGATTCAAAGTCTCCTAATAGGGACTGATTATACTAAATTTTCTCATTGACTCCTAATAGGGTCCATCCTCTAACAATGAACTTATATATCAATATATTATCTAGTGGGTATCATCCCCATCAGGGTTTTCGCTTAGGCAGGGTTTCCCTAGTTAACAAAATGTGGTGTTATGAGTTATCTTTTTGCATTGTTGTTGTTACTGTTCAAAATTACTTTATTGCTTTGTTATGCATGGTTTAAAGTAAGTAATAATATCTAGTTGACGACTAAAGTTTGTAGATTAATGATTCACCCCCCTCAATACTCCCAATTTCTAACAATTGGTATTAGAGCACAGTTACTTTGAAGAGGCTTCAAAGCTTAAGTAAGATCCCTATGGACATGGAATAGTTGAAGAAGAACCTTGAAGAAGCTCTTGAAAAAATTGATCTCCTTATTAGAGAAAGAGATAAGGTAAAGGATAGATATAAAGATTCCAAAGTATACATTGGTCAATTAAAGGAAAAAATTGAACATTTGAAATCCAAGCCTGAACATATTGAATCTAGAACTATTGATGATGACTATTCAAAGTTGAAGATAGAATACAAGATCTTGAAGCATGGGTAAAAATTAAAAATTTGAAGTTAACTTAGGGAAATGATCCTAGAAAAATTGAATCTGATTTGAAGACTAAAAATGTAGATGTGAGAGCAAGTCTAGAAAATCAAACATTCGAACTTGAAACATTGAAAGAAGATCATGAGGAACTCCTTAAGTACAATACTATTGTGAAAGGTGAATTGACACAATGTAAACAATAGCTTGGAAAACTTTATTCTAGTAGAGAAAAGATTGATGATTCAATGTCTATACATAGACCCTCTTCTGACAAGATTGGTTTTGGCTATCTAATTAACATGTTTGTGAATAAACCTAAGATTAGATCAGATCTAAAAGAAAAAGAAAAATCTGATGACAAGATTGAATTTAGTCAATCTTCTAAGAAACCTAAAGAAGCTAAGAAAAACAAAGAAGTTGAAATCTTGGATGAACCTAAGCATGTGGGAACTCCTAAGGAAACTAGGTATGAATTTAGAGGTAAGTGTTTTTTATGTAATGAAAAAGGTCATATAAAAAGAGATTGTACTAATAAGTCATTCAATCATATTAAGGAAATTTATTGTCATAATTGTCATGGTATAGGTCATAATAAAATCGATTGTAGGAAACCTAAGTATGATAATGATAGGAGAAACAAAAAATGTCTAGATATACTAACCCTATAGATAGAAGAAGATCTAATGAAAAGAAATCAAGAGAAGTAAGATCTTATGAAGATAGAAGATAGATCTTGTGTTATAACTGTAACAACTTAGGCAACATTGCTCAGAATTTTCATGCACCTGATAATCAATAGAATCCTAGAAGTAGAGCACCTATATGTTAGTTATGCAACAACTTCAGACACATAGTGAAGTACTACATAATGGATAGAAACTTCAAAGATAGAAGAAACAATGGAATAAAATTTAGGAACAAAAGAAATGATAGAAGGAACCATGAAAGGAACTTCAAAACTAGAAAAGACAATGAAGAACAAAGAAAAATTGTAAGTGAAATTTGAGAAGAACTTAATGTATCTTTTGTGAAAGTAACAAACATCTCAAAAAAAGAGTTAGATGATGATGAGACAAGAAGATCAAAGTTAGTCATTAAGTTTGATTCAATTAAAGTTGAATTAAGCTTATTCACAACATCAGTATTTGAGAACTTGATTCAAAGACCAAATTAGAGGTAGAAAAGTTTGAAAAAGGTGTATTCAGTTATGTTTAGATGGTATCTAAGCTCACTTGTGATTTGGAGCTCATCTAAAGAATTTATGACAGAATTTAGAGTTACTATCACTACAATAAGAATTGATTCTATAATAGAAGATAAAAAGTAAGTTTTTGCAAAGAATTTCATGATGTGAAGTTTTGAGGATACCTGTCATAATGGAAGGAGGCTATAGTAAATCAGGTGACATCTGAAGATTGAATAGATGATCTTAAGTAGTTAACTAATTGCAAAATGTAGGTAACAACTTTTTCATATTTATGAAAGTATATAATTAATGAAAGTTCAAGTTGAGGGATAAATGGAGTATAAAATTGATTTTACTTCATTGCAAACACATTCAAAGAAAAGGGCATTCTAAAGTGATTTGTCAGAGTGATTTTGAAGCAAAACCTATTTTCAAAAAGAGGTGTTTTTTTTGTTTTTTTTTTCGCAAAATTTATTTGGGAAGAGATATTGTTTAATAAAGATAATGGATATGTCAATAGTACATAGTATTGAGAATGAAGATAGACCTAAGTTTAAAATAGTTGTCATAAAACCTAATGAAGGAAATCCTAACTTTGTGTTGTCTATCACTCCAAACAACATAGTTTATTTGGAAGACATAGAAAGTTATTTGAATTGCAATTTTGGATCAATTGGCAATGGATATATGAATAAGAATATGGACCTAGTCTTTAACCTTGACATGACTATGAAGATTGGATTTGACCACTTAAAAGAATTAGACTTGTTTAAATATCATTTCTACCATGAGCTAGATACAAATGAATGGACTCAAATCATATTGAGTAGGATACGTGATGGAAAACCATGGATGCAAGATAATGTAGTAGACATATCAGTCAACCTTATACATGAAGTAACTACTCTTGCAAAGAAGGTAGTATACCCATAGGTGAGAAATTGGTAAAGAAGGAAGTAGAAAGTTATACTAAGGTAGTATACAATGGTGAGGCTATGGTAATCAGCTCCATCAAGCAGGATGATGTGAGCTTTCTTAGCAAAATTATTGCTTATTTAGTTTGTGCAAGTTCTAAGATATTTGAACTCTTAGGTGGATTTATATATGCAACTTACAAGATATGTGTAGAGAAAGAGCAAGTAAATTTGAGTGAAATATTGAGGATGCAACTCTTGGAAAACCAAGAAAAGATTAAGAGAACAAAGAATGGTGTGTTTAAATTTCAATCACTAATAAATCACATATTCTTCCATGTACTAAAGAGATTTCCATACTTATTAGTAACATATATAATGAGTAGTGATAGATGCACTATGGAGAAGATCATAAAGGTATGTAGAAGGCACCCTACAGACAAGATATTGGACAACAAAAACTTAATTATGAGGACCTTTCTAAATGAGATGAAATAAAGATTTAGGATTTCACCAACAATTGTGGATAGATTCAAGTAGGATATATGTATATTGGTTGATATAGATCATACTTATATTCAAGTAGTGGAACCTTGGGAGACATTTTTAGACCCCCTGAGTTATAAGTTGAGTGATGATTTTGCAATTAGCTACATTAATTTGTTGTTGAATTCAGAGAAAGACAAAGTAGGATACATATTTGATACCTATGATGAGATTACTCAAAATTCTCATCAAGCAACCTTAGAGAAGGCATCACACAAGAAGGTTGAATCTATAATGAAGAAGGCACTATCCGAGGCTAGAATGTCAAAGATTGAATCTAAGGCTGTGAGATAGAAATTGAAGCAAGGTGTATTAAACATACAACTCTTGCTAGTTTTAGTTTCTGATACATCTTCAGAGTAGAGCATACCATATGTGGTAGTATCTGATGTTCAAACCATTGAGCAGAAAAGAAAATTAAAAAGATTAGTTAAAGTAGTATCATCAAAGGCAAAGAGAATCAAACAAATGGCCATAGGACCTGGTAAGAGGTAGAAAACATTGTTGACAATTGATCCAAGCAATGAGGAAGACGAGGAACATGAAACCAAACAAGCTAAAAAGTTAACTCCACCTAAGCAAGTAGTAGGCAAAGCTTGACAACCTTGGAAGCTAAAGATTGAGAAGTTTAACACTTAAATTTCCAATGAGGGAAACTTTGTTTAGATGAACAAGTTTTATGACTTATACAATAATTTTGAGAAGGATTAGATTGATATATCTAATGTGAGATATGTTATAGTAAATGATCTTAGTATGAAAGATATCAAAGGTGTAGTGAACCAAAAAGTCTATGAGAGACTTATAGATAAGAAGACTCCTACAAGGGAAGAAGACCTTGAACTTCAGAAGTCTATGCTAAGGACTATCTACAAGATTGATGATGAAGATGAAATTAAGAGATTGTTGAATAACCTCACACCATATTTGAGGAATAAGTTGAGGCCATTCTTATTTATGGTTGGTGAGAAGAATAAGTTGAGAAAGGAGACTATAACAACTATCAATAAGATGATATTAGAGTCATAGGCAACATCTCCTCTAGCTCCTAGAACCTCAAAAGTATTAGTAAGTGGTGACACCATGAAGATTGATCAAACCAATGTTACTCTTAACATTGATGATACCAATGCATTTGGTATTTCTGAATCAAATGTACCTGATACTAAAGATATTAAGGAAAAGTTGAAAGAAATAGAGGAAGAGAAGAGGTTACTAGAAGAAGAAAAGTAGAAGATAGAGGAAGCCAAGCAACAATTTCTTGAGGAAGAAAGGAAAAGAAAGGAAGATGAAGAAAAAAGAAAGATTATAGAAGAAAGAAGAAAAAGAAAAGTAAGGAAGAAGAGAGGAAAATATCATAAGAGAAGAGAGAAAAAGAAGAAAAAGGAGCACAAGAAGTAGCAAAAAAATAAAGGGAGGATGAGACTAAACCATCTAGTTCATCTACTCCACTCTCTCTTGCTTGTTTAGCTACTAATGATGATGATAAAACTGATCTGATTTCATCCTTATCTAAACTTTTACAAAAGAATAAAATGGCGAAAATTTTACAAAGATCATTAATGGAAGTAACTTACAAACTGCACAGTACTTTTTGATAGTACAACATACTGAGTCAGACCCCAAATAGAGAACATAGGTAGTGCTAAAATTCTTTGATGAAGAGTTTACTAATTTTCTAAATGTTGTAGGGGTGAAGGCTCAAATTTCCCATGATGCTAACTTGTTTAGCACCATCTCCCAGAATATCAAGAATGACTTAGTCAATCTTGATACATGCATAAAAGAACTTTGGAAATGTCACCAAGAAGGGAAAGCCTTGTATGTCAAATGTACCTTATCATACAAACTAACTATAGATTTGGATAGTTAGTTAGAGACTAAAATGAGTGAGCTAGAGGCTCTATGCAACCAGATCCATCATGCACCTAGCAAAGTTGATGATTTTGAGAGTCAAGTTGGTAGTGTTCATAATGAAATTAGGAAACTAAAACTTTGGAAAGAGAATATTTTGAAGAGAACATATGATTTTAGAGAATCTATTGCTCTAAAATTATCTTTTATTGGGAAGTAGCTAGAGAAATGTGTCAAGGCCAAGGACACATACACAAAATTTTTGTATTTAGATATCAATGCAATTGAGATTGCATCATATGCTTTATGTGGAATTCTCACATCAGTTGAGTCTACCAAAGAAACATGGAACAAAATTATAGACAATCTAAAGACCATTTTTGATGATTCTATGAAGATAATATTAGCATAAGGAAGCACAATAGTTTCGACAGTTTTTGGATAGAATCTTGACATTTTGACCTTTTTCATTGATGTCAAAGGGGGAGAGATGTGAAAATTGTATACATGAAAAAAGGAGAGACTGTTGGGAGAAATACATGTCAAGATTGTAAAAGTATAAAGTATATTGTAAGGGGGAGCATATATGTAAAGTTGAACAAGTTATAATAGAGGTAATGTTTATTTTGACAATTAAGTTTTATCACTGAGCTAGTTTTCCCTATTTTGTTGCCATCAATGTCAAAGGGGAAGATTGTTGACAATTGGATAATTGTGATATGTAATTATTGTTATTAATGAAAATACATGATGTACATGTTGACATGAAACCTCAAAAATAAAGATACTTAGTGTTTGGTAATCAAAAAATTGTCTAAGTATAGAATCTATTTACAACAGTGTATTGTTTTGTTTATAACATGCTGCAACATGTCATATTATGACAAGTAAAGTTACATGGAGATAGTAAACATGTTGGTGATGAAATGTATAACCTCAAAAGTTTGTATGGAAAGTACATAACATATATAATCATGTGTTGATGATGTAGGACAACAAAATTGAAGTGAAGAATTGATTTGTTTACAAAATAATTACTTTTCCATTTAGGGTTGACATCCTAAATGTTTACTCTAACTTGGAAAAGTGAATTATGGTCCTAGCTAACCTAGTAGTAATTTATGTAAAGGCATGGTATTTATGCAAGGACTTCTTGTGATGAGAAGTGTGCTTGTATGTGCTTGTGAAGTTATGCAAAGTGAACAAACTTTTTTGAAAGTAGTATATATGAAGTTTTGTATGAGCTATCTGGTGATCTGAGATCAAACAATCAGACAAGGAAGGTAAATAACAATAAATTACTTGTTTGAGTAGTGATCTCTTCTTGTAGTTGAAATTTCATGGTTTGGTAGTGGGCTCTTCTTGCATACATTATACCACAACTCCTAATAGGGATTCAAAGTCTCCTAATAGGGATTGCTTATACTGAATTTGCTAATTGACTCGTAATAGGGTCCATCCTCTAAAAAGGAACTTATAGATATGTATATTATCTAGTGGGTATCATCCCCACAGGGGTTTTCCCTTGGACAAGGTTTCCCTAGTGTACAAAATATGGTGTTATGAGTTATCTTTGTGTATTTCTATTGTTACTGTTCAGTATTACTTTATTTATTTGTTATGCTTGGTTTAATGTAAGTAATAATATCTAGTTGGTGACTAAAGTTTTAAGTTTACTAATTCATCCCCCCCTTAGTAATCCCTATTTCTAACACAAAGAGCACTAGAAGTAGAATATGTTGCAAAAACAAACAATTATAATCAAGTTGTTTGGATGAAACATATACTAAAGGATATAAGGATAGAATTCAGTGAACCTATTATCATACATTGTGACAACACAAGCACAATAAGTATGTCTAAGAATCCAGTGTTGCATTCTAAGACTAAACACATTTCTATCAAGTATCACACGTTGAGAGAGAAAGTTGTAGAAAAGGAAATTAGATTGGAGCATGTGAGAACTAAAGAGAAGATTGCAAATATCTTCACCAAGCCTCTTCCAAAAGAGCTTTTTGAGTATTTATGAGGTATGCTAGGGGTTATGCTCCTTGTTACATCAGAGTAGAAGATGCAAGAGTGCATTAGTCCAATGCAACAGAGCACCATTTTTTGTCTAGATTGAATGATAATGCTTCCTATATGGGGGAGTATTTGTGATGGACAGAGTCATCTAGGACTCTTTTTGGATGTTGTTTTGAATAGTTTCTTTGGACACTTGAGCTAAGTGAGAATCAATTGTTGTAGAGATTGTTGGTTCTAGATTCCTTTGACATTGATGTTAATGGGGGAGAAGTACTACATGAAAAGCATTATGCGGGAGAAGAAAAAACATAATGGGGAAGAAGCATTGCATGAAATAGTTTGGAGACATGCAAAAATAGAAAGCACATTGAGGTATATATATAGGGGAGAATGATTGATGAAGGGGATTTGAAAAGAAATATTAACAGTCTTTTGTAGTTGGTATTTTTGGAACTAGATGTTATTTATATATGTTGTCATTAATGCCAAAGGGGGATATTGGAAGCATGAATACTAATGATATTCCTATGGGGAGTATTGTAGATATGTTATCGTGATGATATGTTACATTCATGACTGTGTTTGTCATTGATGTCAACATAGCAATTTTCTGTGGTATCTGACAGAAGAACAACAAAAAGATCAAGTTGGTAGAGATAGATAGTTGAGTATTCTAACTATTTGAGGTTATGGGAGATACTCTTGAGTATCTAGTATATGTAGTTAAGATTAGATGAAGAAATGTTAAGTCTGGAAGAAGTTATGCAAGTTTTGGTGATGTCTGTTCTAAGATAGAGTTTACAGAAGCATGTTTTGGTAAACTTGTTATATCTCTTAGTAGAGTTGTTATTCTAAGAAGCTAAAGTTAGAGATGTGAAGAAGATATGTTGGTGATAATGTAGCTAAGTTCTCTCATCATAGTGACACAATTACACAAAGTTATTTAAGTTGCAAGATAGAAGATTAATGTTATCACTAAGTGTAACATGTTCTTAATGTGGTCCTATAATAGTTAATTGAGAAGGTTTAACAACTGAATCAGGGAATTATTTTATGGATTCAATATAACGGAAGGGCATTTTAATTTATCATGAGTATGTATGTGAAGTTATTATAGGCAACACAAAGAGAAGAATGCAAAGTTGAGCAGAGTAGGGCAGAAGTGAAGGAAACTTCATTGTTGAGGTTTTATTGAGTGATTCGAAGTTGGATACTTGGATTGGAGGTTTGTGACCTAGTATATAAGGTCTGAAAATAATTGGTTTGGTTGAAAGAATAGAGGAAAGAGGAACTTAATAGTAAATTTCTTGTTTGAGCAGTGAGCTCTTCTTGTAATTAAAATTACATTTTTGGGTAGTGGGCTCTTCTTACATACATTGCACTCCAACTCCTAACAGGGTTGGAATCTTCTAATAGGGATTCAAAGTCTCCTAATAGGTACTCATATGTACTAAATGTTATAATAGAATCCTAATAGGGTCCATCCTTTAACAAGGAATATTCATATTAGTACATCATCTTGTGGGCATCATTCCCACCAAGGTTTTCCCTCTGATCAAGGGTTTCCCTGGTTAAAATATCTGGTGTAACTATCTATGTGTATCTTGTTATGGTTGATGTTTATTTTGGTTGAATGGTTAAGTTTATTTAAAGTGAATAAATGTTTTAATCATTGGATAACTGATTCAACAACCCCCTCGCCTAGTTATCTTGGTGGACTATTATTTCTAACACACTAACCTCCCAACAATTTCACCATATGTAATCGATGATTCTATGAAGTCTTCTTGTCCCTACCTATCATATTTTGATCACTAAGAATATGGGGGAGTTTTTGGCAATGAATCCTATCATCAAAATGAACCTAGAATTTCTACTATTTTTCATACATGTCAAGAAGCCTTAAATAAATAACTAGTTTAATGAGTATATGTAGGCGAATGAGGTTTGAGCCTTGGATATGGATGAACTTGACGACTTAGAAAAATATTTCATTAGAGGATATTGAGAAAGATCTTAAGTCTACTTCAATAGACCACATCAAAGATATTAATCTCAAGGAGGTTAATAAGAAGGATAAAATCTCTTTATTTTGAATATATTGTTAGCCAACTTTGTGTTGGTCTTAGAATGGTTTGAACAATTGAGTGTCAAAAAACTTAACCAATTTTAATATAGAAGCTAAGTACACTATATATGCATAGCCATAGTATGTGTCGAGCCAAAATTCCAATAGGTCCCGAGTGAACCATATGAGCTGAGTGATATGTAGGTGTCAAGTAACAATTGATGCTAAGCAAGCTAGAATGCTACATGTGCTGAGTAAGCTAGAATTGCTATAGGTGCCGAGTGAGCCAATTTTTCTATATGTGTCAAGCATTAGAGGTAACATGTGCCGAGTAACACAGATTGGACATAGTTGTTTGAAATTGCACAAACACCTATATAAACCATTTTTTGGGCCAACATAGAAGAATCTTGAAGGATATTAAAGATAAGAATGAATATTTTATATTTCCTATGCAATCAACATGTAGCCAATAAGAAAAATGGAGAAGGCATGCAACCAATAAGAAAAGTGCAAGGAATGAGCGAGAAATAAAGATTCAATATGGATCGTAGATCCATACCTAACCCTAAGTCTTTGATATCTTTAAAAGGAGGATGAAACTCCACTGTATGCATGGATGAGAGAAGTGTAAGGGTAAACTATAGAAAAATTCAGAGGGAAGTGTGAAAAGACTTAGAGGAACAGAGCAACATGCAATATTCAGTTGATTGGAATAGAGCAAGGGCATCAAATAGATATAAGATCTCAAAGGATCAAGATTAGAGAGAGTAGATCAAGTGCCTGAATTCAATAATCAAGGATTTTAAGCTATCAAGTTTATTAGTCTAATATTCTCTAGCAATTGTATTAGAAGGAAAATCCTATGTTGATACGTTAGCTTAACAACTAGGTTCTAAATCCTTTGAAAAGGTGATAAAGTCCTTTAATAGGGTGACACTTCATGTAAAGTGTTTGTAAATCCTTTAAATAGGTCACTATTAATACAATGTAAAGCCTTTAATAGGGCAAATCATCTGAAGTGGTCAAACATTATTGCTGCAGTGATTTTGTAGGTATCATCCCCACCCCAGTTTTACCTTCTCATTTTAGAGGGTTTTTGGGTTACAAAATTTGGTGTTATGTGTTGTGATGCATGTGTTTACCTTATGGTTGTGTGATATGTTTACATGCATGGAGTTTATTTTTAGTTAAAAGTTTTTAAAGTTAAAAGTATGATACTTCTGATTCACCCCCCCTCTCAGAAGTATTCTTCCCATTTGATTATTCCAACAATTGGTATTAGAGCTTAGTTCTTAGAAGGAGAAGTCTAACAGCTTAGAGAAAGATTGAAAGATGGAAGTCTTCAAACTTGGGAAGATTATAGAGAATCAAGTGATTGATGTGCACCTCGCTCTATACAACTTGGAGGAAGCCAGAGAAGAATTGAGAAAATGCTTGAAAAGAAGGAAGGATATAGCCATAGCTAAAAATGACACACACTATAAGGAGATTGATACCACAAAAGTGTTTGCCAATGGAGATTCTAGAGAGTTTGATGTAGCAATAGAAGAATTGATGGAGAAGAATAGAGCTCAAGTAGAAGAAATTAGAATACTCAAGCTTGAACCAGAATCACAACCCATAATGCTTTGCAAGGTAATTGAACAGAAGAAGAGAGCCATTGAAGAAAAGGCCATGATAGAAGATGAAAAGAGAAATCTTACCAATAGACTGGAAGAGAAGACAATTGAGTTTGAAAGAATCTCAAACATGTAGCTAAACACCTTAATTCAACTGATGAATGCACATCATGAGCCAAATATGAAAGACATTGAGATCTCTACACTGAAGATACAAAATGAACAATTGCAAAATGACCTAAAAAGAGAAAAGGAAGTTGTAGAAAGTTTCAACAAACCAAATGAGGCTATTAAGTACTTTGAGTAGCTACTAAAATCACCAAGGGCTAGTAATGATACTTCAAGACTTGGTTACACCAGCACTGAACAAGGAGAATCATCCAAGACTGCAGAAGAAAGGAGTAACAAAGGTAAGAACACTAAACCCACTTATCATTTTTGTGGTAAAAAGGGACACACTGCTAATGTATGTAGGAGCAAGAATGCCTATTAGCATGATAAGCCTAAGAATGCAAGCTACTACACAAATGCAAAAAGCAAGGACATCAAGCACATGAATGCGGGACTAGGACTATTAGTACACCAAAATTTAAAGGTCACTGATACAATTGAAAGAAATATGGTCATAGAGGTTTTGAGTGTAGATCAAAGCCTATGTGGATATCAAATTAGGCAACAAGAGAAGGTAACCATGGTCATTATTGCAATTGGGACTATAACACTAGGTATAGCTGTCATTATTGTTAGGATTATGGACACATTCCTGAAAACTACATAAGGACACATTTTAGAGGGAACTACAATAGATGGCTAAATCAAACCACATGTTTCAATTTCTTGAAGATTGGTCATATCAACATGAATTGTTCAACAAAGTCAAAGGCACCCAAGTCAGAAGTCAACAAAGGAAAAGAGAAGGTAGATGTTGAACACATTAGAGGACAAATGAACAAGACTTGGAAGAAGAAAGATGAGTGTAGCTCATCAAATCAAGTGATCACTTCACCTAACAGGTCAAATGGTCACACTTCATCCAAATAAGAATGAATAGGTGAATGGGACTAATATACAAAGCTACATCATACATCAGTCCCAAGACAAACAAGTACTACAAAGAAGAAAACAACATGAGAAAAGATGCAAAACTAAAAACTTATAATTTTTGCAACTATCCTTAGATGTCGAGTAAATGTTAGTGGATGCCAAGTAATTAGTTGCGACCAAGTTGATAGTTGATGCCGAGTTGGGGAATTTTAATGGAAGCTGAGTTAAGAGTAAATCTAGTTGATGTTGAGTTATGTTGAAATCTTCGAGAGCTGAGTGTATAGCTGTATGCACTAAGCATTTAATTCTAGGTTCAAAAAGAATATAAGGTCAAATTTTTGATCATTTCTCATTATTCAAACATAGAGAAAGAATGAGAAGAGTGCAAAAGTGATTGACAAACAACATTGAAGCTTTTTGCATGGATTTCAACACAGATCAAGCATAGATTTCATTGATCTAAGGTATTCTTCAAGTGCCAAGTTTTGTAGTCATAAGGTTTTATATCTTTTGAAACCCTAGATTTGCAAAATGGCTTCCAATTCTAAAAAACCTAAGGAAAAGGAAGGTTTCAAGGTTCAATTGGTTAGTAATGAGGTTCAACAACCATATTTTAGGTTGATTCCAGAAGTTGCTTATAAAAAAAACCCTGTCGATGCATTATTTATGATTCCACCCAAAGTTGTAATGATGTAGGATGTGAGGAAGTGTTACAATTGCCAGATAGGAGCAATAGGAGACCTTGAGATTTTTCAAGCATATGATAAACTGTGTGAAAATTGAGTGCTTAAGGAAGAATTTCAAATAGTTGAGAAGAAGGGTTTAACTCATGCCCTAGTCTTTCCCACAATTTTAAAAATTAAATGGATAAGAATTTTTCTAAGCATAATATACAATGGTTGTTTATGGCTGGAAGGAGGACCTATCAAAATGATGAAGAGGATAGTACATAGGGTTATAGGTTTTCTAACCCTAGATCGACACAAGACCTTGTGTAGTGATTCAAAAGAAGCTACTGAAAAGAACACTAGGGAAAAATGGAACAAAAGGGGCATGACTATTGATACAATCACAGATCCCCTTCTAGACTTTGTTGTGAGAATTATATCTCATAAGTTCTATCAATCTAGTAGATTGAATAGTGTACCATGTATTGCTGTGGATGCGGTATATAAACTTGTCAAGAAAGATCATACATATGATCTAGTAGAGTTGTTGTTATAGAAAATTATGGATAATCTAGGAGCAATCAGAAGATCAAAAGGTGCTCAATGTAAGTTTGGATCAGTCCTTGTTTGCATATTTTTCTATGTTTTTGGAAGAATTCCCCTCTTTTGGCAAAGTTAACTAGAAATCAGATAAGTCAGCCATTACTCAAATTAATGAGTATATTGAGCAAATGGGAGACAACTTTGACTCTCTTATGACTAGTTACTTTGAGAATTTCAAGAAATCTATGAAGCAAAGACTAAGGATACCAGTTTCCCTAGTATTTCCTTCTTAGTTGATATTGATTACACTTATATCCAAGCAACAATTCTAAGGGTTAGATGGCTAAGACCATTACAATATGAGATAAACATTGATGGAGCATTAGTAGCAATCACAACATTGCTTGCAGAAGAAATTGATAAGGAGGCACCCCATTTTGGGACATATGATGTTGTGCATTCTAAAGTATATATGGAGCTGAAAACTGCTTCCACCTTAAAGAAGAAAGATAAACTGGTGAGGAAATTGAAGACAAAATTTGGAGAAGGTATTGAAGGGGCAGTTGAGGAAGAAGAAGTAGAAGGTGAGAGTGAAGAAGATGAATAGGGGCAAGGCCCACTGAAATTGACACAAGGCTTAGGTAAGGATAAAGAAAAGGAAGAAGGTGCAGAGGAAGAAGAAGTTGAGGAAGCACCAGCTCAAGCTGAGCTCAAGAAGAGAAAGGGAAAAGCTCAGCCTGCAACCCAACCTAAAACAAAGAAAGGTGCAAAGACTACCCAAGCCAAGCCAACAATACCAATGACAAGAGCCACTATAAGGGCCTCAACTTAGAAGGCCAAGGAGCAAGTGAAAGAGAAGAAGGCTACTGAGTAGACTGGTCAAGTGCAAAAGAAAACAAGAAGAAAATATGTTACACAACTAGAATCTAAGGATGAGGAAAGAGTAGTATCAGAGGACATCATCCAGTTTAGAATGGTAAGTCATCCTCCCAAGTCACATACTAATAAAATTTGTGAAAATGTTAAGAATGCAAACTTCTCTGATTTGAAATGTATTGATTTCAATAAATTAAGTAGAGAAGATTAGAATAAGATAGAAGAATTAGTATATGCCATGATGGTAGAATTCAAGAACACACCTCTTTAATTAGATAACACTATGCCCAAGGATTTATATGAAATTATTGAAAATAAGTGGCATTATTGCTTGAAAATGGAGAAAGAAATAAGAGAATCCACATTGGCACAAGTGATGCCAAAATTGACCAAAGGTCAAATTGCAAAGGCAAATAAGAAACCTGGTGGAAAGTTTGCACCAAAGTATAGAGCCTTTAGCATTTTACAAAATAAAATTGAAGAAGTTGTCAATAAGTCCACAATATTTTGGAAATCAATATATAACTTGAAAAATAACAAGGATGGAGAAGAAGAGGAGAATGTAGAAGCAAATAAGGCTGAGGCTAGTGAGAAGGAGAAGGAAGAGAAAAAAAAGGAAGAAAAGGAAGCAAAAAAAGGAGAGGAAGAGAAGAAATAGGAGGAGGAGAAAGAAAAAGGTTAAGAGGAGGAGATAGAGAAACAAGATGAAATGGCAACAAATGATGAGTAAAAAACAAATTAGAGTGTGCCAGACACACAATTTCCACCTCCTATCCCTCCTCATGTCATCACCACATCTACAGATACTATAACTATGAAGGATGTTACTAACAAATCTTGTCAGAACATCAATCCTTTAACTGTGGAGGATCTCAAGAAGATCCTTCACCAATCAACACTACAAGCACAATTATGCACAAATCCAGTATTGGTGAGTGTGGATGAGTTACAAAAAGTAGTAGTAGATCTAATTAGAGACAAGGTGAACCCAAAAGAACCACCTTTTACGATCTCTACAGCTACAAGAATTCAATTTCTCATTCCTCCAATAGTTTACAAAGTTGATACCATGAAACAGAAGTTGAGTGCAAAAGTAGAGAAAGATACATCAACAGAGAAAACAAGATAGATTGCTACATATGGTCCTACAATATAGACAATAGGTACACCACAAATAGTTGTAATTGATCAGAGAAGATTAGATGAAGAAAATGAAACATCAAAAGAGAAGGAGTAGGCCACAATACAAACATTGGTAGAACTACCAACTACTGGCACTCCAAAAGTCCTTCAAAAGCTGAGCACCGATGCCATGCCATTGCAAATTTCTACACTAGGCTCAAGCTCAACAAAAGAGACAAGGGTACTTCACTATGGAGACCCTAAGTTAGATGAAGAGATAGTCATACCTAGTTATGACTAAAAAACAATAAGCATTGAGCAAATTACTGAGATGCAGGAAGCCTTGAACAAGAGAAAAAGGCAAGAGATACTTATTAAGGAGTATAAACAAAAGCAAGCATTATATGAGATCAATGACATCTTTTTGGATGCCTTTAGCTTGCAGTCACTTGATGAGACCAAGCCAATAATGGAACAATTGTTAGAAATTGTAGAATAGGCAATAAATGAAGACCAGGAAACCAATGTAAAACTTATGGAATGGTATAAGAAGAAATTCCAAGGGAAAGTAAATGAGAAAATAGGTAGTGAAATAGCACTATCCCAAGTTGAATTGGAAAAGAAGATTGACAAAGTGAAAAAGACACTTGAGAATGTATTCTTATTGTACAAAAAGTTGTGTGACTTTTCATACTTCACATAGGAGACAAGCCAAAAAATCCTAAGCTTGGAGAGAAATTTAAAAATTTCTAGCACTCAGCTACCAAATGATCCAGCTCAAAGTGAGAAGCATTTTTCTCAAAGGCTTCATACACAGAAGGAACTAGCTATGTTGATAGTTGAGGAGGCCAACATTAAGGCCAAACTGATGTAGATACAATCTTCCATTACCCCACATTTGGAAGTACTCCATAAAGATCAAGCCTATGCAAAGATTATTTTAAAGGAAGATCCTAATCTTCCTACTTCAGATGGACTTGTACATCTTGCTGCAGAGACTGCCATCCAACACAAGTCATTGGAAATTGCTTTAGTGAATTGGAATGTAGCTCTTAAGATGATTATGGAGGTAAATAGTACATTTTTTGTGAAATATGGTCTTAACCCTTAGCACCCCTTGACATTAGTGTCAAAAAGGGGGAGATATGAATAAAAATTGAGACTAATAACTAAGGGGGAGAATACTAAGTAATTACATTCTTTCATTCTTTTGGAAAATAAAGGGGGAAAGATTTTATAGGGGGAGACATATAATAAAGGGAGAGATATGAATAAAAATTTGCAAGTGTAGAACAAGTGAAAATAGAACAGACAGAATAGGTTAGCAAGCAGACACAAGAAATAGAAATAGGACAAAGGCAAAGAGTATCAGATACATTAGCATGAGACAAATTCAACACAAGAATTTTGGTTATAGGAATGGAAATGGTACAATCAGCTTAGGGGGAGTTAAAAGAATTCTGAGGTATATTATTCTTTAAAAATTTTTGAACAAGTTTTTTGAAATTTTCTATATATTTTGAATAGATTGAATAATGTACTCATAAGACCAAGTATAATGCTTAATTAAGTGTTTTTGACACTCATGTCAAAGTGGAGATTGTTGGTCTCAGAATGGTTTTGAGAATTGAGTGTCAACACACAACCAATTTTCATATAGAAGCCGAGTACACTATATATGCCGAGTCATAGTATGTGTCGAGCTAGAATTCCAATAGGTGTCAAGTGACTTTAGGTGCTAAGTGAACCATATGAGCTGAGTGATATGTAGGTGCCAAGTCACAATTGATGCCAAACAAGCCAGAATGCTACATGTGCTGAGCAAGCCAGAATTGCTATAGGTTCTGAGTGAGCTAGTTTTTCTATATGAGTTGAGCATTAGAGGTAATACATGCTGAGTAACATAGATTGGAAATAGTTGTTTAAAATTACAAAACACCTATGTAAACCATTTTTTGGGCTGACATAGAAGAATCTTGAAGGATATTAAAGATAAGAATGAATCTTTTATATTTCCTATACAATCAACATGAAACCAATAAGAAAAATGGAGAGGGCATGTAACCAATAAGAAAAGTGCAAGGAATGAGCAGGAAATAAAGATTCAATATGGATCGTAGATCCATACCTAATCCTAAGTCTTTGATACCTTTAAAAGGAGGATGAAACCCCATTGCATGCATGGATGAGGGCAGTGTAAGGGTAAACTATAGTGAAATTTAGAGGGAAGTGTGAAAAGACTTAGAAGAACATAGCCACATGCAATATTCAATTGATCAGAACAGAGCAAGGGCATCAAATAGATATAAGATCTTAGAGGATCAAGATTAGAGAGATCAGATCAAGTGCCTAAATTCAGCAATCAAGGATTGTAAGCTATCAGGTTTATTAGTCTAATACTCTCTAGCAATTGTATTACAAGGAAAATCCTATGTTGATAGGTTAGCTTAATAGCTAGGTTGTAGATCCTTTGAAAAGGTGATAAAATCCTTTAACAGGGTGACACTTCATGTAAAGTGTTTGTAAATCCTTTAAACAGGTCACTATTGATACAGTGTAAAGCCTTTAATAGGGAAAACCATCAAAAGTGGTCAAACATTATTGTCACAGTGATTTTGTGGGTATCATCCCCACCCTAGTTTTACCTTCTCATTTTGGAGGGTTTTTGGGTTACCAAATTTGGTGTTATGTGTTGTGATGCATATCTTTACTTTATGGTTGTGTGATATGTTTACATGCATGAAGTTAATTTTTAGTTAAAATTTTTTAAGGTTAAAAGTGTGATACTTCTGATTCACCCCCCCTCTCAGAAGTATTCTTCCCATTTGATTATTCCAAAACTTTGTTATATGCCTATTGAAGATACTTTAGGATAATAATTTGTATTAATATGGTTATTTGAAAGTTATCTTATGTTGGCATAAGTGATTCAGTAATTGTAGGAAATGTTTGGAGTTATCATGTTACAAATTTGGTTACATGACATTCAATTATTATGTTGATAAGTAGGAGATAATTTCCATAGCTAGTCAAATTGTGATATTGCTATCAGGATTTAAGTGTGTGATTTTTGAGTCAAACTCATTGACCCATGTTTCATGAGTAGTGATTCAACATGAATCCATCTCTCATGAGAATAAATGGAACACTTAGCACTCATTGGATCTAGGTGATGCTCATAGGGGTGAAGCACCGGGACTTCTCGGGCAAGCTTTGGGTTTAACCATGGAGGAAACTCCGTAGTTAAGCATGCTCAGGCTGGAGTAGTACTGGGATGGGTGACCTCTCAGGAAGTCCCGGTGCTTCACCCCTGTGAGCATCACCTAGATCCAATGAGTGCTAAGTGTTCCATTTATTCTCATGAGAGATGGATTCATGTTGAATCACTACTCATGAAACATGGGTAAATGAGTTTGACTCAAAAATCACACAGTTAAATCCTAATAGCAATATTACAATTATTATGTTGTCATTGATGTCAAGTATTGTCCTCGTATTCTTAGAAGGTTACAAAGCATAGATGCAATGGATAAGGTGTTTTAGTGATTTATCATTGGTTTCTATCCTTATGGGAACTTGGGTGTGCCTCTTCTAGTCAAATGTATGATTGTGATACTCTTGATGTGAAATTTTGAGTAAGTTATGATCACATGAAGAAGTGGTAGTGTAACTACTAGAATAATTAGTGATAAGAAATAGGATATTTGATTGCTTTGTCAAATCTCTGAAGAGTTAAGTGGATCTCTCATAGGATTAGGTGGAAATATTTTCCCAAATTAGTACTGGTGTGTGTGTGTGTGGGATGAATTAGTTTGACCCTTAAAGCTTATTATTAGTTTAACTTCCAAAAACTTGCATACTAGTTTGTTAAATAAAAAAAGTAATGATGAATGAAATAAAGTAAATCTATGAAATATCACACAAAAAATCATACATCAATGACACAAATATTTTTGTACGTGGAAACTCTTAGTGAGAGGATGAAAACCATGACATGAGTAATATTCCCACTAGCCTTTTATTGTTGATAAAAGGTTACCTTATTAAGAGCTACACATGTTCATTTAGAGAAATTTTCCTATAAAGAATTATAGTAACCCATCAAGATTAAAATTACCTTGTTAAAGATACCTTTCTAGAGGATTTGCAAACTCTTTTTTAGAGGTACCTTTCAAAGGATTTACAAATGCTTACATACAAGCATGTCTTGTTAAGTATTACAAATAGTTGCAATGAGTAGAAAGAAAAAAATAAATGGATGATATAGAAAATGGAACAACCTACCTTATAGATAAATGTTCAATACTTGAGGGTACTCTAACCTCTTTCTTGTGCTTTGGCTTGCCCCATGATCAACCTTGAATCACCTTTAACCTTTTCCTATTCCTTGCTATCTTTGAGAAACTTATTTGCTTTGTTTGACTCCTCTGCCATGTAACTTCTCTTCTATACAACCTCACTTCAACAAATATTACAAAAAAAAACATGTGTAGCTTTTCCATTTTACTCTTAACAAATTTTGAGTGTCAAAACCTTATTTTAAAATCCTTCTCAATCAGTGAATTCAAAATCTAAATTTCTGATATGAGTCAGTCAAACAACTCCTGTGACTACCTACACGTTGATACCTAGACTAGTAGGCCTACCACTTTACCGAGAATCCTTCCTTAGATAGTTGTCAACCTTTTAATCTTCAATGAATTTGAACTAGATTCCTATCAAATTTCCTTCCATAGCTATCATTATTTCATGTCACATAAATAGTGTCTCAACATTCTTGTTTTCTTCCTATGACTACACCCTATTCATTTGTTCTAGTGTGCACTTTATACCCTCTATCTTGTTTAGACTGATGTGAGACTCTATTGATGGTGTTCTTTGGTCCCCTTTCTTCACACCTTTAACTTTCCTTTGCTATTGGTTTCCAATCAATGAAAAAACTTAATATGTGATGCAAATTGGTAAACATCACTTCTCCTCAATCATCATGCCAATTATTTGATTGGTCAAATAATCTCTATTGGAAATATAAGAGGAGTAGTTGAGGGGGTGAATTAGTTACCACTAAAATAAATCCTAAATCTTTTAGATTTCAAATAAAATTTAGATTGATAAAATTGATTACTACTGATACTCTGTAAACACACAGAATGCTATAACCTGGTAAATGCAAAATGTGTTTAACTTAGCATATCTTAGGATATTGTCAGTAATTACTTAACCTTAATTATGCATGCATGAGAGGGAAATGCCTACAACACAATGGTAACTTACGAGCCTCTCATGTGGGAGGTCTTGGGTTCAAATCTACCTTCACTTAACATATAATAATAACAATGAATTTCAACAAATAATAATTAATCTAGGCTTCGGCCATTTACCGATCCAAAAAAAAATTATGCATGCATGAGAGAAAATAAATGAACACATATGACACCAAGATTTAACATGGAAATCCAATTTAGGAAAAACCACCAAATGCAACTAGTTACTATTTTTCACTCTTCTAATGTGAGCCTTGTTAGGAGCAACCCCTGTTAAAGGTTACAAAACACACTGTTAGGTGTGACCTTGTTAAAGGATTTGATCACCCTGTTAGGAGTGGCCTTGTGAGAGGTCTTGAAACAATTAAATGGAATTGCCACCTTGTTAGATGGTTTACAAATGGTTGTTAAACCAACTCTGTTAAGAGATTTTAGATCACTGTGACAATGGTTAGAGAGTAACAATGAAATGATCTGATTGTGATGCAACCAAATTGCTGATTACAGATCTTAGTTTTGGCTTATACTTGATCCTTCCTAATCAAATAACACTTTTCTACTCCACAAGGATATATGCTTATCCTTCAAATTTTCTTCCTCTCTTCTTATCTCTTTCATCACATTTCACTTGCATATCTCAAGCTTTGAAATCACCAATTGACCTTTTACTTATACCTTCCAGATTGTCAAGTTTGCTCAAATACAAATTAGAATAACCAATATTCATTACCATAGTCAACTAGAATCAATAGGTAAAATAATTAAGCTTTCCATGCCAAAATAAGAAAATCTTTTAGTAGCCAACCTAGCTTGGTAGAAACTGATTCTACAACAATTTCTTGTGTTAACCAATAAGAGCTTGGTTAACATTGCGAACTTACAAAATTCCTTTGGTAACCAAGTGAGCTTGGTCAACACTAGCTTTGTTCAACTTTCCCTTTGTTAACTGAGTGATCTTGGTTAACACTCTTTTCTGTGTGGATTCTTTCGACATCCGAGTGAGCTCAATAGATACTGCCTTTTGTATAGAGTAGACTTAGGAATGCTTGGTAGACTAGGAAAACTGTCTTCATTGACCAAGTGAGCTTGGCATGTATAGACTGTCAACTGATATGATATTTGTGTAACATCAAAGAAAACACACAATTAATAAATTATATCCAACAATCTCCATCTTTGGCATTGATAGCAACACAACATGTCATAGCACAATGAAATTTTGAGAACAAGATGCCCTCTGTCAGAAAGTTTCTCCCTCTTTGATTTTTCACAAAAAAAATTTCCTCTAGTATTCTCCCTCTATGAATTGGAACTACTTTACTTCTCCTTCTTGGAATTACAAAATTTCACAAAGATATGACAGTAAATTTCTCCCTCTTTGACAACAAATGCCAAAGATAATTTTGATTAGTGCCAATGTACCTTGAGTATAGACTCATCTGCAATATGTCCTTGTTAATACTACATCAATTAATTGATCTTCAACAAGTTCTGGTTGATGCATTCACTACAATTCATTTAGTGAATTTCAGATAGGGGATGACCCCTAGCTTACCTCTTAGATACAAAAATGCATCCTTAGGTAATGGCTTGGTGAATATATCTACAATTTGTTCTTTTGTATGCACATATTCCAATCTAATTTCTTTCTCTTGTACTAATTCTCTTACAAAGTGATATTTTATAGCAATGTGCTTTGTTTTGGAATGCATCATTTGATTCTTTGATATGTTAATTTCACTAGTGTTATCACAATTCATGACTATTAGTTCTTTGATTTCGACCTTCATTCCTTCCAACAATTGTTTGAACCAAACAATGTTAGAGCAATTTACTGCTGTACCTATATGCACCTTAAAATGGTCACCTAGACTATGGGCCCCCATTATTCAATTTATCAATTTATCAAATTTCTTGAATCAATGGTTTGCAATATTTTATTAAATTAATTTAAATCAATTTCATTGATCAAATTTGATTATTTATTTTTCTAAGGTTGATCATCTTATCCCAAGTCTTGTTTAATTAAAAGAAAATCTCCCTTTTAATTAAATAAAATAAGTCCCCATTTAATTAAAAGAAAACCTCTTTTTTAATTAAATTCATCCACATTTAATTAATTAATAGAAAAACCCCTCTTTTAATTTAATTAAATATTACTTATTTAATTAAAAGAACTTGCTCTCTTTTAATTAAATAAATCTCATGTGAAAAAGGAAATAAAAAATAAAATAAATATTTTTTAATATTTTTTTCTCTACACTTAAATGCAAATATCTCTAATTGGGAGTCCTCTTTTTCATCTTTCCACTTTCTTCTCAAACACTCCTCTTTTCTCATTGGTGGAATTTTGTCTCACATGGATCAAACTCTATTATCCCATATTGGTTGTGAGAAACTTCCCACTTCCACATTTTTCTTTATAAGGGAGAGCCCTCTCCTCATTTTTGACATCCACAATTATTCTATTATTATACTCTAAGTTTAAACATCATGATTGATCCATTATTATGCTATTGTTATGCTGTACATTTGGAGAGCAATTTTTGGAAGAGTTTGGACATTAAAGCTTTTTGTGGAGAACTTCTATCTTCTTGTCTTCTTCTCTCATGCATCCATGGCTTCCATCATCATGATCCATCCTTGCATTTGCATATTAGCTTAGATCCATATTTTTTTTCATAAATTAGTATTGCATTGTTATTATATTTCCTTTCTTGCATTATTTTTCATTGTTATCATATAGATTAGCTTTCATTTCCATTTGCATGCATTTTCAATCATTGAATCTCTTGTTTCATAGTGTACTTGCATGGGCACAAACTTGGTCAAACTGAGGGCCTCCATTACAAAACCTTGCACTCCATGAATAGAGAGCTATGAGCCGCCATTTGAGACTTCATTTTTGAGAAATCTTAGATATAATGACATATAGAAGTGTGCCCACATTTTAGGCATACACTTGGTACTAGCACAAAAATTAGAGGTAATTTTTTTCAGTTGAACTCCACTAAAATAACATGTTTAGTAGCAAAAATTGATAATAGTTGGTTATGAAATAGAAGATTTTGTCACATTAATTTTGATAACATTGTAAAGGCCAGTAACACAGTTGCCGTGAAAGATTTTCCCAAGATCTCTAAACCCACTGATATTATTTGCAAGGAATGTATTTTGGCCAAGTAGAAAAGGGTCTCATTCCCTAGCAAGTAGTTTTGCACTACACAAAAGCTGGAATTGGTACATACAGATCTGAGTGGTCCTATGAGAACAAGAGGTTTGTACGGAGAAAGGTACTTTATGATTTTTGCTGATGACTTCACTAGGATGATGTGGGTAGCTTTTCTTGAAGAGAAATAAAAAAAATTTGATAAATTCAAGATATTTAAGAATAAAGTTGAGAATGAATCTAGACGTAAGATTTAAATCTTAAGATCAAATAGAGGAGGAGAATTCAGCTCTAGAGAATTCAATATCTATTCTGAAGAACATGGCATTAGGAGACAATTATCTTCACCCCATACACCTAAGAAGAATGAGATTACTGAAAGGAGAAACAAATCAATTGCTAAAGCAGCAAGAGCCATGCTATTTGAGAATGATGTACCAAAGACCTTTTGGAGAGAAGTAGTCAATACAATAGTATAGACACTAAATAGAGTACATATTAGAAAAGGTATGGATAAAACACCCTATGAATTATGGTTTGGTCATTCACCATCAGTCAAATACTTCAGGATATTTGGAAGCAAGTGTTACATTAGAAGAGATGATGATATTGGTAAGTTTGATTCAAGAAGCAATGAAGGTATGTGTCTTGGCTATTCATTAAAAAGTAAAGCCTACAAATGTTTTAACTATAGAAAAAAAACTATAGTAGAGTGTGCAAATGTTAAAATTGATGAAAAATTGGTACCGAGGAAAAGATAATGGACTATAACTCTAATGAAGAAGATTACTCTAGAATGGATAAAAGAAGTAATGAGTTATTTTTCAAGACTAACAATGACATGCAAAATAATGTGCAAATTGAAGATGTGAGTGAAGAACAAAATGTAGTACCTAAGATAAGAGTTGAAGTAGAAACTCCAACCCCAAATAGAAACTTGATAAGAAATCATCTTGCTAATTAGATAATAGGAAGTAAAGAAAAAGGAGTGATGAGAAGGAGCAGGGTTAATGAAGAACTATGTTTGATATCTCAAGTAGAACTAAGAAGCACAGATGAAGCAATCAAAGATGATCACTGGATATAAGCAATGGAGGAAGAACTCCAACAAATAATCAAGAATGATAGATCAGAATTGGTTCCTAGATCAAAGGACAAAAATGTGATTGACACTAAATGGGTATTCAGAAATAAAATGAATAAACAAGGAGAAGTAATAAGAAATAAGGCAAAACTTGTATACAAAGGATAATCTCAGCAAGAAGGGAATTGATTATGAAGATACATATGCACCTGTAGCAAGGATGGAAGTAGTCAGAATGTTCCTAGCATATGTAGCAAAGAAGAACTTTAAGGTATATCATTTGGATGTCAAATCAACATTCCTAAATGGAGAACTTGAAGAAGAGGTTTCTATTGAACAACCAGAGGGATTTCCTTTAATAGAAGAAAAACACATGGTTTGCAAATTAAAGAAAGCATTGTATGAGTTAAAACAAGAACCAAGAACCTTGTATGCAAGGTTAGACAAATACTGTGCAAAGCTTGTATTTGCTAAAGGAACAATAGATAGTAACCTATACTTGAAGGAAATAGAAGATGGTTTGCTAATAATCATTGTATTTGTTGATGAAATCATTTTTGAAGGAAATGATGAAGCCAGTAAAAAATTATCAGAAGACATGAAGAATGAATTTGAAATGATCATGATAGGTGAAATGAATTTTTCTTGGGATTGCAAATTGTTTAGAACAAAGAATGTATCTTTATTTCTCAAACCAAGTACTTAAATGATTTACTAAAAATATTTGGTTTAGAAAATTGAAAACCAATTGGAACTCCTATTGTAATTGGTTATAAGTTATCAAGAAAAGATGAGACACCTACTATTGAACAAAATAAGTATAGATCTATGGTTGGTGGATTACAATATCTACCTCATAGTAGACTAGACATAGCTAATGCAGTTGGAATTTTAGCAAGATTTCAAGCTGATCCTATGGAGTATCACTATGTAGTAGTAAAAAGAATATTTAGATAACTAAAAGGAACATTAGATTATGGTATTTGGTATGACAGAAATAGTGACTTTACTCTTTGCACTTATATAGATGCTGATTGGGCAAGAGATAGGGATGACAGTAATATCACTAGTGGAGGAGCATTTTTCCTTGGAGGAAGATTAGCTTCTTGGCTTGACAAGAAGTAAGATTGTACCTCTCAAAGTACTATGGAAGTAGAGTATTCTGCAGCAACAAATAACTATAATCAAGTCATATGGATGAAGAAAATGATGAAGGATATTGGAATAACATTCAAAAAACTTGTTATCATTTATTGTGATAACAAAAGTATAGTTAACATGTCTAAGAATCCTATTTTTCACTCTAAAACTAAGCACATAGCAATAAAGTATCATGTACTACAAGAGAAAGTTGCAGAGAAAGAAATCAAATCGGAATATGTCAGCACTAAGGAATAGATTATAGCCATTTTCACAGAGGCCTTACCAAAGGATACATTTGAATATTTGAGAGGTATGCTTTGGGTTATGCCCCTACCTATCTCAGAGTAGAAGATGTAGAAGTGCATCAGTCCAAGGCACACAACACCATTATTAGACTAGACTGAATGGTGATGCTTCTCCAATGTGGGAGTATTTGTGATGAATAGAGTTGGTCAAGGACTCTTGGAAATAGGTAATTGGTATACAAAAGTATCTTTAGATACTTGTGGTGTTTATAAAATAATTATAGAGAAATAGATTGACTTGTGGTCATGCTAATAGGTTGAATTTTGTACTACCTTTGACATTGATGTCAATGGGGGAGAGTGAGTGACATGAAAAACATTGTAATGGGAGAGAAAGATATGTTGCAACATTGTAATCGGAGTAGTGTCAACTGAATAATGTTAAAGGGTTTGATTTATTGGTATTCTTGGAACTAGATGTTTTTCATCTATGTTGCAATCAATTCCAAAGGGGGAGATTGTTAGCATGAATGCTAAGGTTGTGGTGGAGTAGTGCGAGATAGTGTTATGATTGTGTTTGTCATTGATGACAACATAGTAAGACTAATAGAGCAACAAACTAAGATTTGTGAGTTGAGGACACCACATTGCATATTTTCCTATGCACATTTAATAGAAGGTACTATAATATGTATTTGACATATGGTCAAGTGTGCAAAACTTGAATCAACATCATACGAAAGATATCAATGATTTACAAAGAACTATAGGAAACAAAGCGTTAGGGAAACATTCTTTTTTGTATGATCAATATAATAATTTATGTTTGGAATGAAGAGTTACACAGTTAATGGTAGGAAGTACATTGACAATTGATGACATCAAAAAGTGCACAGGTATGGAAGCCACACATGTGAAATTTTGTGAACAATTGAGAGTCGACAACGTTAAACAAATGCATATTTCATTTAATTAAATATAGAGCCGACTCAAAACAATGTTAGTATGTAGAGCTGACTAAAAGGGTTAATAATTTAGTATGGTATAAAGAAAAAGTATTTTTTGAGTTCTATAAAAGGATTAAAAGTGAAAAAGAAGCAGAGTAGACTTGCAAATTGCCAAGGAGGAAAGCAGAGTAATCTGCTATGTGTGTAAGTGACCTTAAGGGTTACTAATGAGTTCCATATTTATTTGAATGATTTGAAGGTGAAGAAGTCCAATGTACTAGATAGAGGGGAAGATTGTTCCACATCTATTATTCTGAGAGGAATAGTATCAAGATCAATTGGATAGTGGGTTCGTTGATTTGATCTTGAAGCTATTTGGACAGTGGGCTTAGCTACCTTCTACAACTCTTAACAGGGTTGGCACAACTCCTAATAGGGTTGGAATATCCTAACAGGGATTTAAAGTCTCCTAATAAGGACTCTTTTCACTAAGCATTGTAACAAATTCCTAATAGGGTCTTTCCTCTAATAATGAATATTCAGATTAGTACATTATTCTGTGGGCATCATTCCCACTGGGGTTTTACTTCTAATCAAGGGTTTCCCTAGTCAACATATCTGGTGTATTTGTGTGTGCACATTTATGTTTGCTATTTACTTTGGTTAAAGAATTAAATTAAGATTATTATATAACTGATTCACCCCCCCTCCCTCATAGTTATATTGATGAACTATTACTTCTAATAGTTCATTCATGTATTGTTTTGAAGTTAAAAGTTTTATTGGTTAAAGATTAGTACTTCTAATTCACCCCCCCTCTCAAAAGTATACATTTCTCATTTGTATTTCCAAAAATTGGTTTAGAGCTAAGTTCTAATTAGGAGAAGCCTTACAACTTGGAGAAAAGATCTTGAGATGGAAGGTTAGAGGTTGGGAAATACCATTGAGAATCAAGAGATTGAGATACATTTTTTACTGCAAGAATTGGATGAAGCTAGAGATGCCTTGAGAAGTTCACTAAAGAGAAGGAAAGAGATTGCTATAGTTGAAAATGACACTCAATACAAGGAGATTGACACCACAAAGTTATTTGTAGATGGTAACTCTTGTGAATTTGATGCAGCAATTGCAAATCTCATGGATAAAAATAGAGCACAAGCTGAGGAAATCAGAAATCTCAAGTTGAAGCAAGAATCACAAGCAATATTGTTATTTGAAGTGATTGAACAAAAGAAGAAATCTATAGAATACAAGTCCATGGTTGAAGAAGACAAGAGAATTTTGTCAAACAAATTGGATGAAAAATCAGCAGAGTTTTCTAGGATCTCAAACATGTCGTTGGACACCCTAAACAAAATGATGAATGACCATCATGAGTTAAATTTCAAGGACATTGCGATAATCACATTAAAGTTGCAGATTGAACAATTGTAGAATGACCTAAAAAGAGAGGATTTTTCTAAAAGCTTCAACAAGCCAAATGAAGCCATTAAGTACTTTGAGAAATTACTAAAATCTCCTAGATCCAGTAAAGACAAATCAAGATTAGGCTACACAAACAATAAAAAAGGAGAATCATCCAAAGCTACCGAGGAAAGAAACAATAAAGGTAAGAATTCTAAACCTACTTGTCATCATTGTGGAAAGAAAGGACATACAACTAATGTTTGCAAGAGCAAGAATAGTAGTCAAAATGCCAAGTCAAAGAATATGATTCATTATCACAAGTGCAACAAAAAAGGTCATCAGGAACATGAATGCAGAACAAGGACCATGCATGCAAAAAGATTTGAAGAATGTTGCTATGATTGTCAAAAGTTTGGACACAAAGCCTTTGAGTGTAGATCCAAGTCCACATGGCTATCAAACAAGGGAAGAAAAATTCCTATAATTGGGATTACAATAAAAGACACAATTGTCATTATTGTCAATAGTATGGACACATCCCTGAGAATTGCATACAAACACATTTTAGAGGTAGCTAAAACACATGGTTAAGTCAAACTACATGCTTTAGCTATTTGAAGACTGGTGATATCAGCAAGCACTACCCAACAAGGACAAAGGCACCTAACTCAGAGTTGGACAAAGGAGAAGGCAAGGTAGATGTTGAGCACATTAGAGGATAGATGAATAAGACACGGAAGAAGAAAGATGGATGTAGCACATCAAATGAAGGGATCACTTTGCCTAAAAGTTCAAGTGATCACACTTCATCAAACTAAGCAAAAAGAGGTATGTGGGACTAGGTTTTAAGTGCCTCATCATACATCAGTTCCAAGGTAAGTTAGTGCTAAAAGAGATGAATTAGCATGAATAAAGATGCAAGTTAACAGAGGAAAACCAAAGTCAAACCTTTTAAATTTTTATCTTACTGTCGAGTGTGAAAAGTTCTCTTCAATTGCCGAGTAAATTCTAGTGTGTGTCAAGTTGTCAGCCAAAGCCAGTTGAAACCGAGTTAGTAGTATCTATCGAGTGAAGGTAATTCCTATTTGAGTTGAGAAAGGGTAATCCTAATAGCTTTCGAGTGATGGAAAACTAATGGATGTTGAGTGAAGCAAAAATTGAATAGAAGCCAAGCTTACAGCTATACAGGCACCACACATTAAATGCTACATTTTGAAAGGGTATAATGTCATGAGCCCAAATTTAAGGATATATGAATATTTGAATAACATATTATACAATGATAATAATTAAGAATAATAATGAATAGATAATAATAAATATTATAATTATATTATGAAACCAAAAAAGATTATAATATATTTACATTTGAATATATATGATATTAATAACTAATGATAATTGTAATAAATTGATTAATAAATTAATCAATATAATATTAAGGATACAAGAATTAATATAAATAAAATATTATATATAATAAATAAGGATGGTAATAATGGTGACAACATTATTATGTTATATAAATAGCTTATATTATCCATAATCCTAAGGATACACTACAAATAAAGAAATTTAATAATTAATAAATGTTATAATATATATTAATATATATTGTAAATATATGTTAATTAATAGCTATTAAACCTTAACCACAACAACTAGTTAATTGAAGAGATGCAACCTTTCACGACTATTCACTAGTAATAATATATGTAAATAGAAGAACAAATGATAGAGAAAGACATATCAGATATGAATTATGATGAAGGCTTAGGGGAATAAAGAAACAAATCAGATGAAAATATAATGGAAACTATACAAATTGGAGAAGATTTGTAAATGTCCTAAATGAGACATTACATATAAGGTAAATTTTTGCCCATTTTTTCATCATTACAAACACAAAGAAAGTGCGAGTAGAGTGAAGAAGTGATTGACAAATAGAGATTGAAGCATTTGCACAAATTCTAGTAGAGATCAGGCATCAATTCATCGATTTAAAGGTATTTCTTCATGTGTCGAGTTACGCAATTACATAGTTTAATATCTATTGAAACCCTAGTTTTGCAAAATGGCTTCTAGTTCTAGAAATCCCAATGATCATCTAGTTAGTAATCAGGTTAAGAAACTAAATTTTAGGCCTATTCTTGAAGTTGCATATAAGAACGACCCAATAGGGGCATTTTTAATCAATCCACCTAAGGTCATAATAGATTAGGAGGTAAGAAAATGTTATAACTGCAAGGTTGGAGGGATAGGAGATATGAAAATTTGATAGGCATATGACAAATTGTGTGAGAATGGAATGCTAAAATAATAATTTCAAATCATTGAGAGGAAGGGCTTAACCCATGCCCTAGATTTCCCAACCATTTTAAAGACTAAATGGATAAGAATTATTTTGAGTAGAATCCATGATGGATGCCTATGGTTAGAAGGAGGACCCATCAAGTTCTCAAAAAGGATTATATGTAGGGTTATAGGATTTCCAACCCTAGAATGGCTCAAAACCCTAAGGAGTGATTCTAAAGAAGTAATTGAGAAGAATACAGGGGCAAAGTGGAATAAGAGGGGAATGACTATTGAAACCATCAAGGATCCAGTTTTAGAATTTGTAGTGAGGGTCATATCTCACAAATTCTATCAGTCAAGCTGACTGAATAGTGTTCCATGTATTGTAGTGGATGTAGGATACAAAATTGTGAAGAAAGATCACACTTATGATCTTGAAAAGCTATAGTTGTAGCAAATCATGGAGAATTTAGGAGCAATAAGGAGATCCAAAGGTGCTTGATGAAAATTTGGTTCGATTTTGATACGTATATTTTTCTATGTTCAGAATGAGTTTGCTTCTTTTGGTAAGGTAGGATGGAAGACCAATAGTTCTGGAGCTATACAAATAAATAAATACATTGAGCAAATAGGAGAGAATTTTAAATCTTTAATGACTAGTTATTTTGAGGATTTCAAACAATCCATGAAACAAATATTGAGAATCTTAGTTTCCCTGGTGGAGAAGTATTACAATGACATATGATTCTTGGTAGATATTGACTACACATTTATCTAGGTTGTAGTACCTAGAGTAAGCTGGCTAAGGCCTTTGGGATATGAGGTAAACATAGATGAAGCATTAGAAACCATCACTACATTACTTGTAGAGGACATTGATAAGTGAGAAAAGATCTTTGGAAATTATGATGTTGTCAAATCCAAAGTTGAAATGGAGTTGAAAAATGGCTCAACTCTAAAAAAGAAGGATAAATTGGTCAAGAAGCTTAATGAAAAATATGGAAAAGGAGCTGAAGGAGATGATAATGATGATGAAGAAGAAAAAGTACAAGAATAGGGACAAGAAACTCTTTCCCTAACACAAGGTATGGGAGAAGATGAAGAAGAAGGTGCTAAGGAAGAACAAGTTGAGGAAGCATCAGCAAAACCAGAGCCAAAGAAGAAAAAAAGCTAAGATATAGCCTACAACTCAGCCCATGGGTAAAAAGATTGCAAAACCAAGTCTTGCAAAGCCTATTGCTCCAGCCACAAGAGCAACTACAAGGGCCACCACTCAGAAGGCTAAAGAGAAAACAAAAGAGAAGAAGAAGGCTACTGAGCAACCAGGTCTAGTGTAAAAGAAAATAAGGAAGAAATATGTTGCACAACCATAATTTGATGAAGAAAGGACCGAGTCAGAGGACAATGGCTAGTTCAGAGTGGTAAGTCATGTACCCAAGTCCAATATTGAAAACATTTGTGATAGTATTAGGGATAATGCAGACTTGACTAGTTTGAAAAGTATTGAATTCAATAAATTAAATAGAGAAGATCAAAATAAGATTGAGGAGTCAGTGTATGCCATGATGGAAAAATTCAAGAATACCCCACTTGAATTTGACACTACAATGCCCAAGGATTTATATTCCATTGTTGAAAATAAATGGCATTATTGCCTAAACATGGAGAAGGAAATAAGAGAATCCACATTGGCACAAGTGATGCCAAAATTATCAAAAGGCCAAATAACAAAGGAAAACAAGAAACATGGAAGCAAGTTTGCACCAAAGTACAAGACCTTCAACATTCTTCAAAACAAGATTGAAGATGTTGTTAAGAAGTCCACTCAAATGTGGAAGCTGATATAAGGGCTAACTACTATTAAAGAAGGAGACAAGGATCCATTTTAGGGAAGAAACAATGGAGAAGAGGAAGAAAATGACAAAGAAGGAGAAATAGTGAAAAAAAGGTAGAAAACATAGTGGAGAAGGCACAACAAAAAGGAGATGAAATGACAATTGCTAAGGAGCAGTAAATAGACCAAAGTGTGCAAGACACACAATTTCCACTATTGAGCCTTCCGCATGACACTAACACACCTATGAAGACAATAAAAGTAAAGGATGCTCCTGATAGCTCAACTTAGAACATCAATCTATTGATTGCAAAGGATCTAGAGAAAATCCTTGACCAATCAACATTACAAGAAAAGTTGTGTGACAATCTAGTATTGGTCAGTGTAGATGAGTTGTAGAAAGTAGTAGCTAACATAACTAGGGCAAGGTGAGAACACAAGAACCACCTTTTGTCATCCCTATAGCTACTAGTGGACAACCTCAAGAGAAAGCATCAAAAGATACAATAGTTAAGGTTGATACCATAGTAAAAGTTGTCATGACTGGAAAACAAACTCAAACTATAGAGGAGCCAATAAAAGAACAAATAGGACATATAGAGGTATATGTCCGTACTGTATAAGCACCAGGTGCACCATCAATAATTATGATTGATCAAGGAAGAATAGAAGAAGACAAGGACATTCCAAAGAAAAGGAGCAAGAACCAATTTAGACATTAGTTAATCTACCAACTACAAGTACTGCTACAAAAGTTCTTCAAAAGTCGAGCATTGATGCAATACCACTCCAAATTTTAGCACCAAGCTCGAGCTCCACAAATGTTGCAAGAGTACTTCACTAAGGAGACCAAAAATTAGACAAAGAAATTATTGTACCAAAGTATGATTGTGCAACTATGAACCTTGAAAAAATTAATGAGATGTAGGAGGCATTGGAAAGGAAAAAGAATCAATAAATACTTAGAAAGGAGTATAAGAAAAGGCAAGCACTACATGAGATAAAAGACATCTTTTTAGATGCATTTAGCTTGAAAACACTTGATGAAACCAAGCCAATATTGGAACAATTATTAGAAATTGTTGAATATGTGACAAATGAAGACCAAGAAACAAATGCAAAACTTATGGAATGGTCTGAAAAGAAGTTTCAACGAAAAGTAAATTAGAGAATATCTAGTGGAATATCACTGTCACAAGTGGAATTGACTACAAAAATAGAAAAAGTGAAGAAGGTACTTGAGAACATTTTCTCACTGTACACCAAATTGTGTGATCCCACACTCTTCACACAAGAAACAAGCCAAAGAATTATGAGTTTGGAGAGAAATTTGAAGATATTTGGTATGTAATTACCACAAAACCTAGCTCAAAGTGAGAAGTTCTTTCATTCCACACTTCAAACACAAAAGGAACTAGCTATATTGACAGTAGAAGAGGCTAATACAAGAGCCAAGTTAGTTCAAATTCAAGCCTCCCTGATCCCACACATGGAAATGTTACAAAAAGAACTAGGTTATGCTAAGATAGTACTCAAGAAAGACCCTAATCTTTCAACACTAGAAAACTTATTTCACCTCGTAGCAAAGACAACCATCCAAATCAAATCACTAGATTTTGCAATCAACAACTGGGATGCTGCTCTCAAGATTGTAAAGTTAACAAGAACTTCTTGCATAAATACACACTTAGTATATAAACCCTTTAACATTAGTGTCAAAAAGGGGGAGAATTATCTATGCAAGGGGAGACATGTGAAAGGGGGAGTTAAAAAATACACAAAGAGAAGAAAGGGGGAGCAAATAGTAGGGGCATATCAGGAAACATATCAGATAAAGAGTATCAAAATAAAGACAAAGAGTAGTAGCAAAGGAAAATCTACTCAGAGAGATTTTGGATATAGCAAAGACACATTTACTTAGGGGTAGTTATAAAAATTTGAGGTATATAGTTCTTTACAAAATTTTGAACACCTTTTTTTGAAGATTTTGTATATATGCCAAATTGGATTTATATTATACTTGAGGAGATTAGATTCATCATGTATAGTTAAGTGTTTTTTCCACTCATGTCAAAGGGGGAGATTGTTGATCCCAGATTGGTTTTGACAATTGAGTGTCAACACACTTAAGAAATTTACTAAGTTCATGCCAAGCTAGTAACATATGCTAAGTATAATATGTATAGATGCTGAGTTGCAATGAGTGTCGAGTAAATCAACTGTCAAGAAAATAGTAAGTGCCGAGCAGTTCAAGTGCCGAGTGAACATACAATGCCGAGAAAGTTCAAGTGCTGAGCCAACTAGAATTATAGTATGTGCTAAGCATTAGTATCAACAAGTGCCAAGTAACATAGAATTGGTCTATTTGTTTGTGATGGAACAAACAATTGTGTAAATTTTTTTTAAGCTAACATATGGATAGATCTCGAAGCTTTGAAGATAAGATTGAATCTATTTAGATTCCCTATGTAATCAATATGCAATCGATTAGAAAAATGGAAGGATTTGAGTGGGAAAGTTGGATGAATCTCAATCATAGATTCATACCTAACCCTAAGCCACCAAAGTATTTTTAAAGAGAATGAAGCCCCATAATTTAGTGTGAGAAAGAACATTAGAGAATACATGTGAGAAGGTGATGATAGTAGTGAAAGGGGTGAATTGATCAACATACATTCAAGTTGACTTAGAAGAAGGATAGAATTGCATAATCAATTATTAGAATAGAGGATATAGGATGTAACAATCTCATATCAGATCAGAGAGGATCAAGATGATCTGAATTGGGATCTGAAATCAGCAATATTAGATTGTAAGTGAATTAGATCAAATATTCTACTATACTTTCTAACAATTGTATTAGCAGGATGAAATACTTTGTATTAAGGTTGATTTAACAGTCATTGAGAAATCCTTTAATAGGGTGACATTCCAAGTGAGTGTTCTAAAGTCCTTAAACCAGGCACACTTTTAATAGGGTGTTAAAATCCTTTAACAAGGTACGATCTAACAATCCTTTGTAAGCCTTTAATAGGGTAGGCCTTTCATAGGGCAAATCATGAGAATGGTCAAAATATGTAACCTTAACAGGTGAACTTAATTGCTATAGTAGTGAAGAATTGTGGGTGTCATCCCCACCCCAGTTTTACCTTCTCATTGGAGGGTTTCTGGGCAATCATATTTGGTGTTAAGCTTTTATGTGTGGATGCATTTACTTTACATGTTATTTTACTATGTTTATGCATGTATTGTTTTGAATTTAAAAGTTTTATTGGTTAAATATTAGTACTTCTGATTCAACCCAACCCCACCCCCCCCCCCCCCCCCCCCCCCTCAAAAGTATATATTTCCCATTTGTATTTCCAAAAATGTATCATTATGTGTATTTTTGAGATGGGGATCCCTCAACATGTTAGCTATTGATGTTTTCACACTGAGTATCATGTTGTATCATCTTAAAATGGAAGCATTTCCATGTTAAGAGTGTTTTTTCCTTTAAGTAAGTAGTCTGGGGTCATGTCAAGTAGCTTGAATGGGTTTTTGAATAGATCTGGTAGTTTGCCCCCTATTCTACTTACTTCTCTCTATTTCTAGCCTATTTTTAACAACTTGCTTTGTTAAACTACTTGACCCTGACCTAGGGTAGGGTCAAATTTTTCTCTAGTGCCAGGTCTCATTTTTAATTTTTGAGAGTTTCAAGACATCGAGCTTTGGAAAGTTTCTTTTCCCACTTTACAAGATAGCTATTTTAGGTTTCAAAATGGTAGACTCTTAAATTACATTTAATCTAGGTTCATATCTAGGGGTTAAGGTTAAATTGGATTTAATGCCCCTATGTCAACCTTCTCTTGGAGTTAATGCCCTATATCTATATATAAGAAAGCCTTCTCCTCTCACTTTCTCAAACCTAAGAATTTATAAGACACATGATGATATTAGAAAATCTATGAATGACTACTATCTATACGAAACTATGTACTTTTCAAGTGAGAAAGCATTCTATTATTCAAGCATTTAAGTTTTCCATTGAAGATCAAGAATTGAAGCATTCAATCCTTTGAAGGGATTTTCTTCAAGCATTCAAGATCCATCATTCAAACCCTAGATCTAGCCATCATGGAGGTGTGATCTTCCTTCAAGATACTTTGTTCATCTTCAAGTTCTATTCATTCTTCTATCAGGGTAGATTCTAAGCATACAATCATGGAGGTTTCGATTTACATTTGTTAATGTTATGTTGAAGCTTTCATATCAATATACTTTTTTACATTTCAAATACAATTGCATATCTATTGAGTATCATAGCTTCATTGTTAGATTTACTTCTACTATTTGGTAGCCTTCTCTATTTCAATTCAATTATTAAGATTGATTCCAAACCAGGGTTTGACTAAGGCAAACCTCTCATCCAAACAACAAAACCCTTTTTCTTGTAGATACAAGTATGGAACAAAAAATTAAAGTGTAGAATCAAATACCCTTTTTGTCAAACCCTCAATGTATGCAAACAAAAATTTTGTCACAGTAGTATAGGTCAAGGTCAACTTTTTGGGGTGCAATTGTACCCCAAGGTAAGATTGTGCCTTGCTATTAGGGTCAAGGTCAACCTCTCTTAAAAAGGACAAAATATTTTTGGGTTTTCTTCATCTTGACATTTCCAATCTGAAACACATTGTAGATTTTCCAAAAATTGTATGCAAACATCAGAAAACAACATTTTCTAGATTCAAGGTTAGTATTTGTCTTTTATCTATTTTAGGATTTAAGAAAATACTCCCTCATAATAGAAAGATTATAAAACCTCCTTTCTCCCTATTCTCCATCACATGGTCCATTTTTGAATTGATCACTTTCTTGTGCTTAATCAATTTAGAGCATCACATTGAAAATAGGGTTAAGAAAGGAAAACCTCATTTTCTTTATATTATTTTGGTGAACCTACGATAGACCACTCTTTATTTTTGGTGTTAGATTTAAATATATCATTAGATTTCCTTTCATATTATCTTGTGACTTCACCATCACTTCATTTTGGTGAACCCAATACACTTACCCTCTTTTCTTTTATGGAATTAGATGCCCTATTATGCTTAATAGTGTTATATTTCATTTCATAGTTGTTAGGTCTTTTCTTGCATTTAGATTAAATTTAGTTTCTACTCTTGCATTTTAAAATTAAAAAATACAAAAACATTTCTTTCATTTCATTTACTATGAAGATTATGAAGATGCTTTGGTGTGTGGTTATGTTCCTTATTACCCTTCTTTTAGCATCTCTTTACGATAATTATGAGGTTTTTGAGAGTATCATTCATTTTATTATGTTCATGATCTTTCATTTTATTCTCACTTCTACTTTTGTGAATTTAACTGATACTAGTCTTCCTACATTCAAAACTTTCATTAAAGATTCATGTGGTAGAATTATTATTCTTTAGCTATGTGAAGGATTTGGTCAATGATATACCATCTCCTAATCTTCCTAATTTGAATCCTATTATGCCTAATCTGGTGCCTAATTTTCTATCTATTAATACCATAGCTTGAATACCATAGCTCAATCTATTATTCCATCTTATACAATTTTTTCTCATGAGCATGATAAACAATCACCTCCTATAGAAGATTTATTGGATATGTACACTACAAGATATACGATGATCACTAAACAAGGTTATAAAGGTTTAGGTCTTGGCGTTAATGAGAATGGTATTAAGTATCTTGCTCATATACCCTCTAAAATAGATTTTCATGATGTTGGTTGTTCTAAATCTCAACTTAAGGAAGGTGATGTTGATCATCATCTTCCTCTTCATAAACTTCTCCCTACACTTACCTTGGATAACTCTGATATTCATCAAGAGGTGGCTAAATAGGTATATGTTGAATTAATGAGTCCCAAAAAATAAATCTTAAAACCTATACCAAATGATGCCTTATCAATGTACAAATTTCCTTTTCATTATCATAATACACATTTACTTTCTAATTAAAGACATTTTAAATTGTATGTTCATGAACGAGCTACTTTAGGAGTTATATGTCACTCTTGTGTAGTTTTACAATTCCTTCATAATTTTTATACAAGGGATTCTCCTCCCATTGATATGATATAAATATCTTCTCCTCTTGTCTTTGGACTAGTAGGCAAGAGGTGTATTTTCATCTTGTCTCCTAGGATCCATTAGGTCTTTTATTGGGCTTAATTTGTATTCTTTCCTCATATTTTTCTATGATTTTGTATTATGCTCCCTTCAAGATATCTTTTATAGCACATTTGTTTTGCAAAGGTATCCCTTGTCTTCCTCCCTAAGGGCAAGGTTCTTCCTTCTTTCTCTTTTTCTAGTGAACTACTTTCCTTAGCTTAGTGGTACTTATTTATATTGCAATATTATTTCTTCATATAGACTGATGTTTTGACTATGGATACTCTTTTTATAAGAGGTTGTTGTCTTAGGTCATCACCTCTTCCCTATGTTGCAAATTATGATTCTTTATAAACTCATACTCTTGATTTGATGCTAGGGTTTTTTTCTTATTCCAAAGATGATGATTGAATCTTTGTTCTCATTTGATTTGAAATTTGATATTTTATCTAAAAGTACTTCTCTATGATGGGGGTCTTGTTGATAAGATCTTTTTCTTTGAGGATCCTTTTTCCATAAGTGACATATCCTTTTTTGTGATTATCCATACTCTTGAATGTAGGGATCAATATCCCTTGTTAAGAATATGGTGTACATTGCTATTAATAGGATATATCCTTACATTATGAAGTGGGTATCCTCTTCTTCTTCCTTATCCTATCTAGTAGACAATCATGATAAAGAGGGGGGCATATATTGGGTCTCCCTTGTACTATAATTTTTATTTTATATGCTAAATCTTAGAAGGTAACACACATAAGTTGCTAAATCTTGAAGAGACACACATTTTTCCATTTTTATACATATGCTAAATCTTCTAAAGGTAACAAACATAAGTTTCTATATCCTAAAGAGACATGTATTACTAAATCCTCTGAGGGTAATGCACATAAGTTGCTAAATCCTAAAGAGATACAAAATTTTCAAATTTTAAATATGCTAAATCTTGTGAAGGTAACACACACGAGTTGCTAAATCCTGAGAAGACAAGCATTTCATATTCATAGTGATACAAGAAGGTGGATCTATAGATATTCCAGAAGCCATCAGAAGATGCATTTACAATTGAAAGCATAGTTTGTTGGTGAACTATTAGGTTTGGCCACCTGTTTAGTTCTCCCTCTCTTTTTATGATTCATGGTAAGGTGAGCATCTTATTGGGTGAGGTAATCACTTCTTCTTTTCTTTATTTTTTCTTTCATGCTAGTAGGACTGGATCATGAAGCTATGTTATTTATAGTGTTTCTCTTATCTTTCTTATGTAATAACTCATGTTTTTATGTTAGCTTTCCAAATATGGTATTTTTATGAGACATATTTCTTAGCATGGTTTCTTGCACTAGTTGAGTTGGGTTTGTTTAGTACTAATCCTTTTTCATTTATGTTGCTTTCTTTTTTCTTATTTTTTGCACCCTTGTGCATGTATGTTGAGTTAGAATCCTTAGCATGGGGGCTTATGTCCTTAGCTAACTATTATTTTATCTCATTATGAGTCCACTTAGATCTCTTCTTTCTTCTCTTCATTTACCAAAAGTTTTCATTGAGTCCATACTCTTGCTAAAGTGGAGGCTAAATGTATCATCTTAAAATGGAAGCACTTCCATGTTAAGAGTGTTTAGTCATCTGAGTAGGTATTTTGGGGTCATGTCAATTGCCTTGAATGGGTTTTTTCATGGATCTAGTAGTTTTCCCTCTATTCTACTTATCTCTCTCTATTTCTAACTTATTTCTAACAACCTGCTCTGTGAAACTGAGAAAATTGACTTCTGGGTCAAGGATGACCTTGTGGGTCAAGGTCAACCTTGACCCTAACCTAGGTCAATGATGAATTTGACCCTAACCTAGGGCTAGGTTGACCTCATCCCTGACCCTAGGTCTCATTTTCAATTTCTAGGAGTTTTGAGACATTGACCTTTGGAAAGTTTCTTTTCCTGCTTTTGGGTTGATTGTTTTGGGTTTTAGAATGGTATACTCTTAAATTAAATTTAATCTAGGTCCATTTCTAGGGGTTAACACTAAATGGGAGCTAGTGCTCCTATGTTAGCCTTCTCTAGGAGTTAGTGCCCTAGATCTCTATATAAGGAATCCTTCTCCTCTAATTTTCTTAAACTAAGAATGCATAAGACACATGATGATATCAGACTATCTATGAAGGAATACTATCTATAAGAAACTACACATGATGATATCAGACAATTTATGAAGGACTACTATCTATAAGAAACTATCTTCTTTTGAAGTGAACAAGCACTCTATCATTCAAGCATTTAAGTTTTCCATTGAAGATCAAGGATTAAAGAATTCAATCCTTTGAAGGGATTTGGTTCAAGAATTCTAGATTCATAATTCAAACCCTAGATCTAACCATCATAGTGGTGTGATCCTCCTTCAAAATCCTTTATTCATCTTCAAGTTCTATTCATTCTTCTATCAAGGTGGATTCTAAGCATACAATCATGGAGGTTTTGATTTACATTTGTTAATATTATGTTCAAGCTTCCATATCAATAGACTTGTTTAAATTTCAAATACAATTGCATATCTATTGAGTATCATAGCTTCTTTGTTAGATTTACTTCTACTACTTGCTAGCATTCTCTATTTCAATTCAATTATTAAGGTTGATTCTAAACCAGGGTTTGACCAAGGCAAGCCCATCATCGAAACAAAAAAACCCTTTTTCCTACAGATAAATATGTGGAACAATGAATTGAAGAGAAGATTTAGATACCCTTTTCATCAAACTTGCAAGATTTGAAAACACAAATTTCATCATAGTAGTGCAAGTCAAGGTCAAATTTTTGGGGTATAATTGTGCCCTAGTGTAAGATTGTGCCCTGCTATGAGGGTCAAGGTTGACCTCCCTTCAAAAGGAAAAAATATTTCTGGATTTTCTTCGTCTAAACATTTCCATTTTAGAACAGGTTGTAGATTTTCCAAAAATTGTATACAAACATTAGAAAACAACACTTTCTAGATTTAAGGTTAGTATTTGTCTTTTATCTATTTTGGGATTTAAGAACATACTCCCTCATAATATAAAGATCATAAATCTCTTTTCTCCCTATTCTCTATCACATGATCCATTTCTATATTGATCACTTTCTTGTGCTTAATCAATTCAAATCATGACATTGAAAATAGGGTCAAGAGAGGAAAACCTCATTTTCTTTCTATTCACATGTTTATGTATTAGCATGCTTTGTTCCTTATTTGGACTTGATGTTCTCTTTTGTATGATATTTCTTATGTTTTATTAATTGCAAGAACATCTTGGGTGTAAGGGAAATCTCTCATCACCCAAAAATATTTTGATTTCCAATTTTCAAATTTTTGAGTTTTTAATAAGTTTTGTTCCTATATAGAGTTTCTATTTGAGGGAGTTTTCTAATTTTAGTAAGTTGGTATTATGTTCTTAGATTGTTCTAATATCATATATGGAGGTTCATCTTTGACATATCAGCCTGTTGGATGATTTTTATTATTATATCATATGTAATGGTGCATCTATTGCAAATTTTTTGTATGAATTTTGGCTATCCAAACTTTGGTTCCAATGAAGAAGGCTTCAATGGCATGAAATGAGGCAAAACCTCTTGTAATCATTATTTGTGCAAATTATTATTGTAGATCACTAGTCAAGGATTCTAGAATGGGGTTATAATAGCCTTGATTGAGTCATCAACTTTCAAGTTATGGTCTATAGAAGTGGGCCCATCCAAAAATGTAATTTGTAAGTTGTCTTGATTCAATCTTATGTAATAAAGTGTAATGTAATGATATAATATGAGATTGGTCAGCCTCAAGGGTTAGGGATTAGTTTCTAGAATTTTCTTGGGTGGTTAAAATTTCCTATATAAGGAAAGCATGTAGGTTATTTAAAGTAGTTCTAGGTGATAAGTATAGCTATGTCTTATTGATTGTTATAAGGAAGGCACTCATGTGGTCTTGCATATTGTAATTATGTATTTCTACATTTGCAGTGATAAAAAGAAGACCATTTTTTCTTCTCTCAATATGTTTTATTTCTTTATTTCTATTTTGTGTTGTGGCATTAAGATGAGTGTCCTCATCAAGTGGTATCAAAGAAGAAGTTCTTGAGTGCACCAACTAGGAGGTAATTTACACTGGGACCATGGTTTGGGTTGAGCATGTGGATATATCACCAATTGTTAGGATGTTTGCACTAAATTTCAGCATAAGTATGAAAATGCCTCCCTAAAAAGAGAATGGTGGAAGAGTCATATGTGTTACACCTAAGGGTTTTAGTTCTCTATAGAGATAGATGCAAGCATTGGAAGAACACATGCATAGAGGAATGAATCTTGCCATAATAGATGAAAATGAGGAGAAAGACGAAAAAGAAGAAAATGTTGAAGAATAGGCTATTTTGAACACAAAAGAAGTGAGACTTTTTAAGGCCATTTCCAAGATTGGAAAAAGACCTAATTTTAAGTTTCACACATTTTTGGTAAATATTAACCTTAAAAAATTAATTGATTGTATCAATGAACTAGAGGAATACTTTGAGTATGAAGATATTGAATACCTGGATAGGGTCAAATTTGCAAAGGCCAAACTAAAGGGTCATGCAAAGATTTGGTGGTAGGAGATCTAGTTGGAGCAAAAGAGAAGAAGAAAATACAAAATCACAAGATGGCATTAGATGATAGCCAAATTGAAGTGAAACTCCATTCTTGTGGATTATGAGCTTTATCTATTAAAGAAAATTTAAGTCTTAAAGCAAGTGAAAAGATTTATTCAAAAGTATATTGAAGAGTTCTACTAAGTTCTCATCAGAACTAGCCATACAAAAGCTGATAAGGAATTTTTTTTTTGTTATGTTAATGGGTTGAGGCCAAGAATTTAGGAGGATCTAAGTAGGGTCTAAATGAATAGTATTGAAGGAGGCATATCATTTTTCCCTAATAGTTAAGGAAAATCATAAAAAGAATTTTGATAACAAAATAGCAGAAGAGGTCATGGTGGAAGATCTAGTAGACAGTCTTAATGGATGTCAAAATAATGGAGGCCAATAGTAGCAACCACAACTAGAGGAGAATTTATTCCAATCATTTTCATGATGAGAACAATAGAGATTAGAGAAGAAGAGGAAGAGGGAAAGGATCTAGAAGAGGAGGTTTTCATGGAAAATATGTTCATTGTAGAGGACATAGAACATTTGAGTGTTCATAGTGCCAAGGAAGGAGTGATAAAAGAACTGAAGGTCAGGCCAAGGTAGTGCATGTTAATGAAGATTTTGAATCATCACACTCTAAAGAGTCCACAAGAGGAGAAGTCCTAGTCAATAAAAGAACCTTACGAGAATGAACCTAATTAAAGGAGGAGTTTATTTCACACAAGGTGCAAATGTGAAGATAAGTGATGTGATCATTGATGGTGGAAGTATTGACAATGTGGTGTTAGAAAATATGACCATGAAGTTAAAGTTGAAGAGATAGAAACACTCATGTCCATACCATATTTCTTGGGTCTGGGATGACCACAAGGTCATGGTCAATGAACAGTGCTTGGTGAAATTCAAGATTTGAAGCTACTAGGATCAGGTGCTTTGTGATATCATACCTATGGACATCTATCATATGTTTTTGGGTAGCCCATGGAAGTTTGATGAGCATGTTGTACATGATGGGTCTGCAAATACCTAAACTCTAACAAAGAATGGATTAAAACATAAGTTGAATCTATTGAAGGAGAAGAAAGAAAAGGTATGTAGTGATACCAAAATATGTTTTGTTGATGGAAATTATTTTCTCAAGGATATGAGGTGTGAGCATAGGTGTTTTTTTGTAATCCCAAAAGATAGTAAAAAAGAAGTAGAGGAGGTACCTGCTGAAGTTGTAGATTTGTTGGGAGAGTTTCTTGATGTTGTGTTAGATAATGTACTTGATGGATTACCCTTGGTGAGGAAGATTAGTCACCAGATGAACTTGATTCTAGGTGCCAATTATCCAAATTAGTCAGTACATAGAGTGACACCAATAGAAAGTGAAGAGTTGAATAAACAAGTTCTTAAGTTATTATAGAAGGGGTTGATTCAAGAGAGTTTAAGTCCATGTGATGTACTATTAGTATTAGAACATAAGAAGAATTGAGTGATGAGGTGATTTAATGTCTCAATTTATATATAATTTATATAGTTTGTATTTACTCTTTGTGTTTTTTCTAAAAACATTTCCAAAACATGTCTTTAAATATCTTGTGAACTTATGCCAAAGACAACTAGAACTTACTAAACCTATGGGTAGCGTGTATGATATAATTTGCTTAATATTATACATTGAATGAAATATTTCATATAAATATTTTAAGCTATGTTCTAATATCTTAATAAGAGTAGGAATGTTATCTTGCATATGTGTTCTAGATGTTTCTAACTTTCAGGAAATGAAGAGCAGTGCAAAAGGGTGGTGATTATTATATTAAAGGAAGAAGATGATGGAGATCGATCATGGCAAGGGAAGCATAGTTTAGTTCCTATAGATAAGCCACACTTGTAGAGGAGTTACTGTTCCAAAAAATCTAGGAAGACCTGACTTGCTATATTTCCTACGAGCTATTATTCTTTTGCTTAGTAAATGTACACTGTTATGGTTGATCTTTCACCTTCTTTTCTGGTGATGTTTGTTCAAGAATTCTATTTCATGTTTTTAATAAGCATCCAATCCTCTATATAGTGTATTTTTGGATCATCTTAGAAACTGTTAGGAGAAAATAGACAATGCTAGTTTAAGATTCAGAAGTTACCATTTTTCTATTCTTCATGAATTATTTAGTGATGTAATCAAAGAAGGATCATAATGAGAGAGTGATTTTGGAATACCTGTTGTGTTCTTAGTTAGTTGAAGCCAACTTGGGAGGTGGAATAGATTCATTCCCTACAATTTCCTATTTTCAACATAGATTTACTATATTAGTCTTGCAGCATTGCTACTATGAAATTTCCTGCAACACTTGCAAAAAATGATCATGGTGGAGTTTTTATGTGTTAACTAGTTTAGAATTCATCTTCCAAAGCTTTCTATAGTTATCTATTGTTAGTCCAAGTGTGTTTACTAGTTTTTCATAGTAGTATAAATTCCTTTTGTGCATTTTACTTTCCTACAACATAGGTGTTAAGAATCTTAAAATAACTTAGTACACATACTGTGCTAACCCATTTCAAGTCTTACATCCCTAGGTTGACAATTCAAGTGTATTTCATGATGGAATAGGTAGTCTTCAAAATAGATATAGTATCCTTGAGAAAGAAAATGGTGTGATTATCTTCATCTATTATGAAACCAAACATTTTTTGGCACCGTTGCTGAGGATGGTGTCAAACTAGGAACCTTTATGAGTCCTTTATTTTCAAATTAGTTTGTTAGCTGAAACTGCAAAGTTGTGGGCTTGATTAACATGTCACCAATTCAATTGCATGCATTGCAAAGGAAGGAAACAAGATAAATATGGGAGATTTCTTCCACTAGAGTCTATTAATCTGAATGAAGAAATCGAAGAAGAAGCTAAGTTATCTTTTGAGGATGCAAGCCTTATTTTTCCTATAGGCTCTTCCTCTAGAGAAAAACTGTTGGATACAAGTGGTCTTGAGCCTTTTTTTGAAATTTTTGCAATGGTCCAAATCCACCTGTTGTTAACAATCTAGTATCCAACAACCTACTTTTCCATTTCCTCCCCCAAGCCTCACAACCAATGCTAATCTCAAAATTATACCTGCAGTTTCTCTTCCAAAGTTCTATGGCCTTGCAACTGAAGATCTTGATACTTTCTTGTTTGAGTTTGACATACTTTGTCAAAGCTTTGACTATAATACTGATGCCCATAAGCTCAAGTTATTTCTAGAAACACTAAAATAATTAGCTTTACAATGGTTCATAGGTTTAGTAGAAAATGTGGTAGGTACCTGGGATGAAATTCAAACTCTATTTCTGGAGAAACACAAAGAGTATTGCAAGGAAAATGATTCAAGAGGAGATGATATCTTTAAAATATCACAAAAGGAGGATGAAACATTGGAAGACTATGTTTCATGTTTCTTGTATACACTACAGAAGAACCCCCAACATGTACTAGTAGAAGATTGACGAAAAATAGTCTTCTTGAGAGGGGTGAATGATAATTTTCTGGAAGCACTAGACCTGATGGCTGGTGCTGATGTATATCAATCTTCTTGGGATGAACTCAAGAAAATCTATCTTAACTATTCAAGGTCAACTATGAAGAAAGGCAGAGGACACTAGTCGACAACCACTAAAGGAATTAGTCAGGGTATTTCAAAGCTCAAGATATCTAATCTACTCTCAAATTTCAAGTAGGACATCATAAATGATGTTGCTACACATCTTGACACAATAACTGTAAAGAAGAATCATATAGTGGCTAAGGTACAGTTAGCTGAATACTATCCACACTACCAGAAGTAGAAGAAATATTGTCAATGTAAATTGGTTGCTAGCATGGAGAACCAACATCTTCCAATTGAGCACATCAAGATAGAAGGAGAGGATGAGAAAGTGTTTTTCATTACTCAATGCTGGTCATGGGCCTCACATCAAGGTATGCCTCAAGGCCCTTTAAAAAATTTAAATCTATATAGTAATCAATGGAAAAATCATAGTACCCAAGGTCCTCCACAATATAGTCAACCTAATTGGAATAATACTTGGAAAAATAATCCACAACAACCTCAATGGCCTTAGAACTCCCAACTTTGTTGGCCAAACTAACAAAATAACTAGTGGCCTAACTAGCAAACTAATCAATGGCAAAATTAGTAGAACCAATGGAAATCATCCCAAGGGAATTGGAAATCTACAAACTAATGGAGTGGACTTTAGCAATGGCCTAACCAAGATACTGATAATCCACAATTACCACATCCAGTCCAACAACCTGCACTAATGCCACCACCTACAAGTTCTAGACCCCAAAAGTAGACTCAGTTGCCTATAAAACCTTAGCCAAATCCAAATAACTAGAAAGCACAACAACCCATGTATTTTTCTAATGCTCAACAATACCTTGTTTATGCTCTAAATGTTGTAGATATACATTTGAGATCTGGTAGAACCCTAACAATACCTAAGCCACCTCTCATAACTAAAATACTAGATACTATTGTAGCATTAGAACTCACAACTTCTCAGCCACAAATGGTTGACCCAACCAATGTAACTAGCTCAGCTCAAACTCAAATAGTGGTTGAACCTCCTTTTCCACAAAAGCTCATACAAAGTAAACCTGCACAAATAGAGGAACAATCCTTTGACATCATTGATCAACTAAAGAACATGCATGTCCAAATTCCTTTATTCCATGCTATTAAAGATGTTCCTATTTATGGAAAAGCCATTAGAGAAGCCTTCCTGAAAAAGCCTAGGAGAAAGAAAAAGGACCCAACCATAGTCCATGTTGTAGGACAACTGGTTGATATTATGTTAGGAAAATTGATTATTCCTAAATATTCTAATCTAGAAAGTCCAATTGTGAATGTGATTATAAATGGTTAGTTTGTTAAAAATGTCTTGATTGATCTTGGTGCTACTATAAATATTATGACTAAGGATACTATGAAAAAGTTTAATATAGAAGGGTTAAGAGCTACCCCAAAAATTTTGTAGCTTGCAAATAGTTGTACTGTCACTCCTGATTGGATGATAGAAGACATAGTAGTAACCCTAGACTGTCTAGAGTACCCTATAGATTTCATGATTTTGTCCCCAAAAGTCAATTTATCCAGTTAACCTATCATTTTAGGACAACCATGGTTAGCTACAATTGATGAAAACATAACTTGTAGTTCAAGAAGTATGACCATATCAGATGGATAGGCAAAAAAGACATTTGACTTATATCCTCCAGCACAACCACAACCAGATTTAAGTACATTCATATGGCCAAATTTAGGGGATGGAGAAGAAGAGTTAAACTCTATAGCATGACTTAAGATGTTACATAGATAGTCTTTTATGAAGTTGGAGGATGAGGATTTAGTAATCTAGAGTATTCTTAATAATACTTGTGTGATAGAAAAAGTTGTATCCGATAGTTCTATGTTGGAACTAACTACATATGAGGAATTTAATGAGAATTTTTTTTTGCCCAAGGAGCCAGACATTATCCATTAGCTTTTACCATGTGAAATAGATACAAGTCCAATCTCTGAAGTTTCTATGGTTGATCTTACAACTACTGTTGAGTTGTCAAAAGGTCACAATCTCCATGTCAATCACAAATTGCCTCCCAAACATATGAAACAATTAATATAACTTCTTCAAAAATATGAAAAGGCTTTTGCATGGGACTATTGGGATATGAAAGGGTTAAGTCCTACATTATGCACTAATAGAATATATATCAATGAAGGGTGACTTCCACTCCATCAACCCCAGAGGAGGATTAATCTAGTACTCAGAGAAATAGTTAAAATTGAACTGCAAAAGTTGCTTGATGCTAGTTTTTTATACCCTATATCTAATAGTAGATGGGTCTCACCTCTAGTTATAGTACCTAAGAAGGGAGGAAAATGGTGGATTTTTATAGATTACCAAGAATTGAATAAGGCAACCAAGAATGATCACTTTCCTTTACCCTTCATTGATCAAGTTTAGGTTACTCTGGCTGGCAAGAAATACTTTTCTTTTCTTAATGGGTATACTGGTTATAATTGAATAATTATAGCTCCTAAAGTTTAAGATAAACCACATTTGCATGCCCATGGAGTACTTTTTCATATTCTATCTTATCATTTGGCTTATGTAATGCTCCTATGACATTTCAAAGAGCTATGATCAACATTTTTGTTGATATCTCACATGATTGCATGGAAATACACATGGATCATTTCATAGCATTTGGAGTGATCTTTGAGGAAGCCTTGATGAATTTGCAAAAGGTTCTTTTCTGATTCAAAGAACATAATCTATCACTCAATAATGAGAAATGTTTCATGCTCATGTAGGAAGAAGGGGTGCTTCATCATTTTATATCAACTACAAGAATACAAGTAGATCTAGCTAAGATAGAGGTAATTATAACATTTCCCATACCTACAAAACCAAAGGATCTAAGATCTTTTTTAGGTCATGTTGGCTATTGTAAGAATTTCATTAAAGATTTTAGTAAAATAGCTAGTCTTTTGTATATACTATTGACTAAAGAAGCTAAATTCAATTGGATAGCCACATGTCATGAAGCCTTCCTATAGCATAAGAAACTCCTCACTAGAACACCAATTTTGAAGGGACCTAATTGGTCAATTCCATTTCATATATATACTGATGCATTAGACTATGTTGTAAGTGTTGTATTAGGACAAAAGCCTGCTAATCTTGAAAATGTCATCTACTATATTAGTAAAAGCCTCCATGGTCCTGAACTAAATTACATAGTAATTGAGAAAGAACTTATAGTTGTAGTATGCATTGAAAAAATTTAGACATTATGTAATTGGATATCCTATTTTTGTTCATACTGACCACTGAGCTATAAGGTACTTAATGAAAAACCTGTTGTAATGAGTAGATTGGCAAGATGACTCTTCTTATTGTAGGAGTTTAATATTACCATTGTTGATAAGCCAAACAAGTCCAAAATATTTATTGATTATTTGTCTAGATTACACATTTCTAATGAAGATCTAACTCCAATTGAAGATACCTTTCTAGATGAGCACTTGTTCCACATAGAAACTCACACCATGGTATGCAGACATACCAAACTATCTTACTACAAATAGAATGCCCCCACACTTCACTCATAAGGACAGAGGAAACTAGTAGAGAAAATTTTTCATTATTCATGGATAGGTAATAATCTCTTCTATACTAGACCAGATTAGGTCATGAGGAGATGTGTCAGAGAGGATGAGATATATGACATATTGCATATTTGTCATGATAAACCATGTAGAGGCCATTTTCTAGGAAAAATATCAACACTAAAGGTACTTAACACTAGATATTATTGGCCAACATTACATAAAGATGCAAAAAATTATACCACCAAGTGTGACAAATGCCAGAGGATGGGCCAACCAACCAAGTCAAATGAGATACCACTCAATCCATAGATTATTGTAACAACCTTTGACAAGTGGGGTATGGAATTTATAGGTCCAATTGACCCATCATCAAATGGAAAATCCTACATCTTAGCATGCACATATTATTTAACTAAATGGGTGGAGGTTAGGGAAATTAAAAATGTAAGAGATGAGAAAGTAGCTAAATTCTTACATGAAGAAATATTCACATGCTATGAAGTTCCTAGAGAACTTGTCACAGATCAAGGTGCCCAGTTCACATCAAACTTGATCACTGAAGTTATGAAAGAATACAACATAAGGCACTAGAAATATAGTCCTTATCACCCTTATGGAAATGAGAAAGTAGAGGTCATCAATAGAGAAATTGAGGCCATTCTAACCAAGACAATGCAAATACATAGGAAGGATTGGAGCATTAGGTTAACTGAAGTTGTATGGACATACTAAACTACGTGGAAGAAAACCACTAGATTTACTCCATTTGAACTTGTGTATGGAAAAGAAACAATGTTGCCTATTGAATTTGAACATAATACCTTGTGCATTACCTTGGAATTGAACATCAGTCTTCCTTTAGCACAACAAGAGAGACTTCACTTGAACTCACTAGATGAAATGTGAAAGATAGTGTTGGAAAGAACATAGATCATTCAACAACAATAAAAGAAGTGGCATGACATGCATATCAGTAATAAATAATTCCAAATGGGAGATTGGGCTCTCCTATATGATTCTCATTTCCAAGAGAATCTAGGGAAGTTGCAAACTTGGTGGCTAGGGCCTTATGAAATTCAATATGTATTCAACAACAGAGAAATCTAGCTAAAAACCATTGATCCTATCTATTTCAAATTTCTTATAAATGGCCATAGGTTGCACCTATATCATAAACCTCAAGCCAAAGATGAGTTCTTGTAGTAGTTCCAAATAACACAGTTCCTACAGTAGAAAGTGAAAACCTTCTTCCTGTAACCGTAACATAACAAACCCTTAATGAGAATTCATAATAAAACCTTATCTAATCCAAGGTCCATTCTTTCATTCATTTTTCCTTTTCTTCATATCAACTCATCTCATTTATTTATCTATCATCCACTCAAACTACACATCACCCATCAATTCTATTTTTATTGCTTTCAATAAACAATACCATCAATACCTTTTATGCAATCATTAGACTTCACCATCTCATTAGTTTGCATGAAGAAGTATGCTCTCTAGTTTTAGGTTCAATTTTTCTTTTACTCTTTATTCATTTTTAGTGCATTGGTTTTAATATTTATATATAATATTACATTAAATGTATCATTTAAGCCTTAAGCTAGTTTCTCATTCTTATGCCAAATTTTTTTAGTGTGGACACTTGTCAAAATTTAGTGGGGGGTTGATAAAGTCTATTAATTTCCAAATTTCATTTCCACATCACCTTAGTCATGTCCATATTATAGGTCATACTCTAGTGACAATCTGATTTTAATTTTAAAAATCTTTTTGTATCTATCGTACCTTTTTATTATGATTTTGGGAAAGATCTTTTGTGATTGACATGACTGAAAAAGGACTATGATTTATTACAAGAAAACTTCTAGTTAAACCTTGATGTCCTTCATAATTAATTGCATCATTATTTTACATGCTAAACATAATAGAGTCTTCTTAAGAGAATGAGGTATCAACATTTTTCAAAAAAACAATTTAAAATTATGAGAAGAGGATATTTGTAGAAGTGTAAAGGGGGATAAAACTTATCAGGATGGTGAGAATAGAAAATTTTAGGCTAAGAATTTTGAAGATGGGAGGACAGTTACAAAGGTATGAGCCAGTTGTTCATAGTGTTTACTTATAGATGTAGAAGCAGTCTGATGATTTCATGCATGTGGATGGCTTGGCTACTTCCTACAATTAACTAAGCTTAATGAAGAAGTAGCAACAAAATTTATGAAAACATTTGATGAAGGGAAAGCCACAATATGGGGATTAAGAGTGATTGCTATTGAGAAGTAGATAGTAGAAGGCACATGACTACCAACAAATGGGGAGCATTATCCGAATGAACATGATGCCAAGTCATCACGGGCATAGTTCTTTCAGCTCGGTGACCATCAACTAGATATTTCAAAGCAAAGGTGTAAAAGATTTTGTCTTCTAGCTCCATATCTAGAATTGGCAACCCATATCATTATGTATTTAACCTGCGGAGGTAGGTTTTTGAACTTGCATGCTCACCATTTTAAGTTATTCGGTTGTATAAGACATAACATTCAAGTTAATGTCCCCAATTTCCTTTATAATATGTTGTGTATTAATGCTAAGGAAAATCATAAAGGAAACACAAATTCTATTTCTCATCATGCCCTCATCAAAATTTTAGTTGAAAGGTCTCTTAGGGATTCCTCCCCTATGTCTTGGGAAAAATTTGTTGACTTTAAAACCTTTTAGCCTCAAGCCAACCCTGTTCTACAAAATTTAGGGAATGAAGAAGAAATTATAGAGCCTAGTCAAAATCTAGTTGAAATAGAAAAAGAACCAACATTACCCTCTTCTGATAAACTTCCTGAGCCTATTTTAGAAGGTAATATACCTAGCTCTTTAAAAGGAAAAGACAAGCATAATGTTGGTAAAGAAATCCGTAATCTTGAAAAGGAAGCCCAAAATCCTTCTATTAAAGTAACAAAGAGAAAAAGGTTTGTTCCTGCAGCAACCACTCCTACAACGTCTACCCCAGTCATGCCTAGACCAAAATAGACCCATAAAATGGTAGAAGCTAAAGAGGTTCCTATGTGTAGAAGCTCTCATATGTGAGGTTGAGTATCCCTAGTTTCTACTAAAAACCTAAATGCCCCAATTTCAAAATCTCATCTAGAATCAGTAGTTGAGAATACTCTAGATGACTCTACTATACAATTGGAATCCCAAATTATGGAAATAAATGAAAATGAGCTTATTGATGAAATTTCATAGGGGAGTAAGGAAATGTTTGAATCAAACCCCACTGTTATCCCAAAAAAAGTCCCTAATAATAATCAACCTACCATGCCACCAATCTCTAAATATTCTAACGTTTCTCTTATACCTTTTGTATCCTCCTAGTATACCCATTACTTTCAGCAAGTTGCTAAGGAGAAAAAGAAGAAATCTATAACTCAAGAATTCCCTTCATCAAAAATTTAATCTATATTATTTGGTCTATACAATCATTTTATTTTTCAAAAGGTCTTGTGGAAGAAAGAAAGGAACTAAATGTAGAAAGTAATATTTGATAAAGAGGAGGAAATTGAGTCACTGAAAGATCAACTTGAGAAACAAAAACAACAAATAAAATAAAGCTTTAAAGTTAGCTGACCAGGTGATGGCTTGCAAGCCACCACCTAGGGTGTATTCCCTTTGTCTAAAGGAATAATTTTTTCTATTTCAATTGATGATGAAAATAAGGGATGTTGATTGTGAATTTAAAAATGCTAAAGATTTCTACAATGTGTATCAGACTTTTCCTTCATGGTAGAAGAATTTGTTGTGTGAACTTTACTTACATAATTTTATAATTCCACATAGGATAGAGTGGAATCCTCTATTTTAAATAGTAGATGTTCACCTCAAAGCTTTAATGTCCTGGATGTACAATGAGACAAATTATGATAGTTAGTTAGATACCTGTATAGATCTTGAGAAATCTGAACAATTACCACTACAGGCTGAATCACACAAGCCTAATGAGCTTCTAAGAGATTGGTTTAGATTAACTTGTGGAAGACTAAAACTAGAGATCAGAGAGAAAGTGTTTGCAGAAAGAGAAAAGGTGTATAGAGAATACCAGCCACTTCCAAACTTTACACATAAAAGAGCTATTCTAGGGCTTAGGAACTGATGGGACTGATTACCAAAAGCCTTAAAAAAGATAGAACCACATAGCCCTATCAATTATGAGGTAGATATTAATAGGATGGCTAAGTATTTGCAATTGGGAAGACAAATTAGAAAGGAATTATGGATGCCATTGACTTTTCAACCTCCTACCCTTCTTTGGCCTTTTTATGATAACAATGCTACTAGATTAAATCCATTGGTTGAGGAACACTTTGGTGAATATTAGAAGTGTACTAGAGGATTCTTCTAACCTTTGTGGAAAGCAAGAGAAAACTACAGTGAGAGATTTCAGAGCTATGGCAAAGAAGTATAATGCTTGAGGACAAGCATTTTAATAGAGGGGGGTAGATGATGAGGCAATTTAATCTCTCAATTTTGATATAGTTTTTATAGTTTGGACTTACTCTTTGTGCTTTGCCTAAAAAAATTTCCAAAAAATTTGTTTAAATATCTTGTGAACTTATGCTAGAGACAACTAGAACTTACTAAACCTATGGGTAGCATGTATGACATGCTTTACTTAATATATTACATAGAATGCAATATTTCATATAAATATTTTAAGCTATGTTCTAATATATAAATAAGAGTAGGAATGTTATCTTGCATATGTGTTCTGAATGTTTCTAACTTTCAAGAAATGAAGAGCGGCACAAAGGGTGGTGATTATTGTATTAAAGGAAGAAGATGACGAAGACTGGTCATGGCAAGGGAAGTGTAGTTTAGTTCCTACTGATAAGCCACACCTACAAAGGAGTTATTATTCCAAAAAATCTAGGAAGACTTGACTTGCTATATTTCTTGTGAGCTATTATTTTGTTGCTTAGTAAATGTTCTATGTTATGGTTGATCTTCTACCTTTTTTTCTGGCAATGTTTGTTCAAGACTTTTATGTCATGTTTTTAATAAGCATCCAATCCTCTATATAATGGATTGTTGGATCATCTTAGAAAATGTAAGGAGAAAATAGACAATGCTAGTTTAAGATTTAGAAGTTACTCTTTCTCTATTCTCCATGAATTATTTAGTGATGTAATCAAAGAAGGATCATAATGAGAGAGTGATTTTGGAATACCTACTGTGTTATTAGTTAGTTGAATCCAACCAAGGGGGCCCACTTGGGAGGTGGAATAGATTTAGGTAGAGTAGATTAATTCCTTGCAATTTCCTATTTTCAAGATTGATTTATTGTATTAGTCCTGTAGCATTGCTACCATGAAAGTTCTTGCATCACTTGCAGAAAATGATCATGGTGTATGTTTTGAGTTGTTTACTAGTTTAGAATTCATCTTCCAAAGCTTTCTATAGTTATCTATTGTTAGTCCAAGTGTGTTTACTATTTTTTCATAGTAGTATAGATTACTTTCATGCATTTTACTTTCCTATAGCATAGGTGTTAAGACTCTTAAAGGAACTTAGTGCACATAATGTGCTGACCCATTTCAAGTCTTATATCCCTAGGTTGACAATTCAAGTGTATTTCATGATGGAATAGGTAGTCTTCAGAATAGATATAGTATCCTTGAGAAAGACAAAGGTGTGATTATCTTCATCTATTATGAAACCAAACATTGAGGATGTGCACATATTCATGAGCTCTCAAAAAATCACAATTAAGTATAGATTTACGTTGCCATAAATGGATGATATTATGGATTGTTTGAGTGGAATTGTGTACTTCACCAAGATAGATTTGAAGTGTAGATACCATTAGATTTGTATAAGAGAAGGATATGAGTGGAAGACTACTTTCAAAAAAAGAAAAGGATTGTATGATTAGTTAGTCATGGCTTTTGGGCTGACCAATGCATCCAACACTTTCATGAGGCTTATGAATGAGGTACTGAAGGAATTTTTGGGTAAGTTTGTCATTATTTACCTAGATGATATTTTGATCTTTAGTAAGACATTGGAGGAACATTTGATGCACATTCATAAAGTTTTTGATAATTTGAGGGAGGAAAGGTAATTGATAACTTGAAGAAGTGTAGTTTTGTGAAGAAGGAGTTGGTGTAGAAAAATTTATAGAGGATCCTTTTTTAGCACTTCCAAATTTTAATAATGTGTTTCAAGTAGACTGTCATGCTAGTGGCACTATGATAGGAGCTATTTTGAGCCAAGAAGGTTAACTTGTTGCTTATTTTAGTAAAAAAATAAATGATGTCAAAATAAATTATTCAGTTGATGATCATGAATTTTATGCTATAATTCAAGAATTGAAGAAGTGGACACACTATCTTCTTCCTAATGAGTTTGTTTTGTGTACACATCATCAAGCTTTGTAATTTTTGAACAGTTAAGGAAAACATAATCAAAGGCATTTGAAATAGGTTGATTTTTTTCAATGTCATAATTTTTTTGAAACTTAGGATTGGGAAGTCCAGTTGAGTTGTATATTCTCTTAGTAGAAGACAAGTTTTGCTGATAGAAATGTAGATTGAAGTGGTTGGGTTCAAAAAACTCATGACTTTGTATCCGAAGGATCCTAATTTTTTAAAGCCTTGGAAAGCTTGTATAGAGCCTATTACCCTTGAGAGAAAAAGGTGGTTGGATTCCATAATACAAGATGGTATGTTGTTCAAGGGAAGTTAGCTGTGCATTCCCAAAAGTTTCATGAGAGAGAATCTCATCAAGGACACACATAGTGGAGAATTAGGTAGACACTTTGGTAGATATAAGACCATTGCTTTGGTTGATAAGAATTATTATTGGTCATAGTAACAATAAGATGTAAAGAAGTTTTTGTAGTGTTGTAGAGTATGTCAGATGGCGAAAGGAGTGAAGCAAACTATGGGGTTATATCTAGCATTACCTATACCTAAGAAGCCATGGGAAGATATTAGCATGGATTTCATTCTTGGTTTACCAAGCACACAATGAGGGAATAATTCAATATTTGAGGTGGTTGAAATTTTTTCAAAAATGGTACATTTCATTCCGCACAAGAAGAAAAGTGATGTTATTCATGTGGCATAGTTTCTTTTCAGAGAAGTGGCGAGACTACATGGTCTACCAAAGAGTATTGTTTCTAATCATGATACCAAGTTTGATGGGTATATCTAGCATACACTATTGAAGAAATTAAAGATCGATTTGATGTTCAGTTCATCTCATCATCCATAGACTAATGGACAAACATAAGTTGTGAACCAGAGTTTGGGAAATTTGTTGAGATGCTTGGTTAGAGATAAACCAATAAGTTAGTATCTAATTTTAACACAAGTAGAATTTGCATATAATGATTCTATCAACAAGAGTACTAGTAAATCACCATTCTAGATTGTATATTGGAGTAGTCCCAAAAATGATTCTAAATTGAGGTCATTGGATAAAGGAGAAATAAGTAGTGTTGAAGCAGAAGATTTTGCCCAACATTTGAAAAAGATCCATGAGGAGGTGATGAAACACTATACAAAGATGAGTACACAATATAAGGATAAAGATGATGTGAAAAGAGGTATAGGAATTTCACATTGGTGATGAAGTCATGGCTCATTTGTGGAAGGAGATGTTCTAGTGGGTACATATAATAAGCTAAAAATGAAGAAGTTTGGCCCATGTAAGATAGTGAAAAGGAATGATTTTGGAAATTCCTATGAGGTAGAGTTTTTTGTTGAACTAGATATTTCACTAGTATTTAACATTTTAGATTTCACAAAATATTATGAGGGATGTGATGGAGGTGAATTTGCAAAAGCATAGTGGAGTATTACAACATCTACTTTAGCTACAGAAGATATTGAGGATATATTGGATTGTCATGAGGGAAGAAGCACAAGGAACATAACATATGAAGAGTATGTGGCCAAATGGAAAGGGAGGATAGTGGAGGATTCATCATGGCTCGCATGAGAAGATGTGGATTTTCTTGGTTTTCCTTTGACTACTTGAGATGTGACATTGCCACTTCTCATGTTACCCTTGATGTCTAATGTAGTAGCATCCTGGGTGTAAGGGAAATCTTGCATCATCCAAAAATAATTCTACTTCCAATTTTCTAATTCTCCAATTCTTAATAAGGGTTTTTCCTATACAAAGCTTCTATTTGGGTGAGCTATTTAATTTTAGTAATTTGGTATTATGTGAGCTCATATTGTTCTAATCTCATATATGGAGGTTCATCTTTGACATATCAACTTGTTGGATGAGTTTTATTATTATATCATATGTATTGTGCGATAATTGCAGATTTTTAATATAAATTTTGGCTATCCAAACTTTAGGTTTAGTGATGAAGGCCTAAATGGACCCAAAATGAGGTGAAACCTTCACTAATGAATGCTAACGCAATCAACCACTATAGATTACTAGCTGAGGATTGTAGAATATGGTTATAATAGCTCATTAGATTAATGATTTTCTAGTTATGGTCTCTAGAAGTGGACCCATCTGAAAATGTAATTTTTAAATTGTCTTGAATTGGTCTTATGTAATAAAGTGTAATGTAATGATATAATATGAGGTTGGTTGGTCTTAAGGGTTAGGGCTTAGTGTTTAGAACTTCTCAAGTAGTTAAAAGTGCCAATATAAGGAAGAACCTTAGGTTATCTTAGGTAGTTCCAAGTGATAGTCATGGCTCTGTCTTGCAAAATGTTGTAAGGAAGGAATTCATGTGGGTTTGTATATTGTAATTCTATAATTCTACATTTGCAGTGATAATAAGAAGCCCATTTTTTTTCTCTCAATTTGTGTTGTTTCTCTATTTTTGTTGTGTGTTGTAGTATTAAGGGGAGCATCCTTAATCATGTATGAGAAATAAAATTTGATCCAATCTTGTATGCTTAAATCAAATTATGTTTGGAATACTGATCAAATGTGATTGTCACATTAATATGTGTATTGAGATGTTATAGTAATGTGGTTTTGATCTATGTGTTGGAAATATATATGATAGGCTAAGTTACTAAGAGGGGAGGGGAAAATTAGTAACTTAATAAAACTTAATCCTTAATTACCAATTAATCCTTCATGTGTGTTTTGATCTAATTGTATGCATGAATAACTAAAAACACTAAACATTCATGACACTATGACACATAATTTGGTGACCTTGAAAACTTCCAAATAGAAAGTAAAACTAGGGTGGGGATGATACCCACAAGCTTTAGTATTGCAATATAAAGTTGTCTTGTTAAGGCTCATAATGAATACTTCTGATGATCTACCCTATTAGGAGAAATAAGGATTGCTAGGTACACCTTGCAAAAGGATTTAAAAACATATAATAAAGTATGCACTCGACAAATAGATTTACAAAAGACTATTAAGTATACCTTATGAAAGGATTTAACTAATCCACCTATTAGGATGAAATAGTGGCTAATCTCTGATCTAGAACTTGGTTTTTTGAATGAGATTCCTTTGAGTGTAATGATCACCTTGTTGTGATAGATAAATCTTTGTTGCTCCTTATACTACTTGTAGCCTTATATTTTTCACTTTTGCTCTTCTATGCTTGATATCTTGCTTCATATCTATACTATTATTTTTTGGATGTGATACAATACATTACATACATACCAATCTAATTTACATATCAATAAAGTTTGCTACAATATAATTTTACACAAAATACATAAAGTCAACCCAAACTATAGGAACTCAAGTTCTAAAGACTAGCTTAGTGATGTTCTGATACTCAGTAATGACATCCATAATCAATGCTTGGCCTCATCATGCATTTGATAGATGCAGAATCTTAGTCCATACTAATCACTTCAAAGTAGTCTGAACTTGGTTTGCACTGGTGACTCAGTGAATACTGTGAAACTTGACATATAAATTGAATCACTTAATTCATACTGCATAGCTTGGTAAATGCTATCACTATGAGCTTGGTATAAACTAAATCACTTGGTTAACACTACATGACTCAATCAACATTGGATTTACATTACTATAATTGCAAACTCAGTAAGCGCTGCACAACTTAGTTTTCACTAAGGAACTTGGTAAATCTTATGAAGCTTAGTTTATACTGTTGATCACCATTATGGTAGAAATTACTTGGAGAAAACTGAATACTATCCCTTGGATTTGTAGCAACTATAAAACTTGATAGAGACTAAAATGTTTGGTTAACACTGTTAACTATACAATATGCTCAGTAGATACTTACAATTTGAATAAGTGTGTGCCACTAATAACAAACATGACTAATGTCAACAATCTCCCATTTTTGCATTAAAGGAAAAACACTTACTAGTCAAAATTGAATTACCATTTATTCATCACCTTGTGTCTCCAACTTGGTAGAGTACTCTATTTTTGAGATTTTTAAAAATTGTTTTTGTAGAATATGTATCTTTAAGTATCTATACATATATAACTCTCCCCCATATATATATATATATAAAATATATTTTACATCTTTTCATATCCGATATATACATTTTCTCCCCCTTTATGTATACTTCCCCTTTATAATATACATCCTTTCTACAATATACATCTTCTCCCCCTTTTTGACATTAATGCCAAAAATATATACTATACAGTAATGCCAAAAATTAACAAGAAATTTGAATGTGCCTTTAAAATCAATGCCATTGTCTTATCCTAATTTTCTTGCAACACCTTGCATGTGTGCGATGCAGCTTGAATTCTTGCTGAAAGTTCTATCATGTGATTTGCAATTGAGAAGTTGTTGTCACAGATGAGTGCTTTTGCATGTACAATATGTTTCTAAAATGCATCCATGCTTGGGAGAATCATTTCCTAAATGTCTACCATTGTAGCTCCTATTCTGGCTTCTTCACTTAGCAATTCTTCCTACATATCAGCTAAGAATCTGATCTTTGAGTAGTGGGCAAAGCTATAACTCGAGCCAAGTTGCAATTGTTGTGCACTTTCCTATAGATCTTCATCAATATTGTACAATTTATCTTTTATTTCCTTGGTGAAAATTGATGTATCATAGAGTTTACCAAATAATGAAGACACATTGTTGCAAGAGGTCTCCAGTGAGCTTAGAATAGTAGATAGATCTACTTGATGAATAACAATCTTTTGAGCAATAAGTTCCAAATATTTATTCTCAAAATTCTTCTCCACTCCCTACAACAATTTTTCTTGTCCATTCAAATCTTCATTGAATTTATGGATTGCCTCTACTAACTGAATCAACATTGGTTGAGAAGTGCCAACCTCTATGTTTAGTGCCTCTGCTAGGATATTCTTTACATGTTCAATTATTTGAAATTCTTTATTTCTTTCTTCCCTAAGCCTCTATGTCTTAGATTTTTTCTAAAGAAGTTCTCCAAATATTTACATTTGATCAAGGTTAAGATTGAGATGTCCCAATTCAGAATAACAATATCCTCATCAAGATCAATTTCTTCTTCTTTCTCTTTGCCTTTATTCAAAAATTTTGTACTCAGTTGAGGCTTGGTCTTAACTATCCTTGCACTTATTATTTGCATGCTAGGAATGAAAACAATGGTAGAGATAGTAGAAGTAGCTAAAAAAGTAGATACTACACTTATTGTTGAAATACTTGTTGGTGTAAATGGGTATTTACTATTTACACCTACTTAAGTTTAATTATTTTGCATTATTTTATTATTTATTTAGGTGAGACACGTAGGATTTTGTGTACTCTCATAGAAGTGTGCAACTCTAATTATGCACATGGTGTCTAAAACATAGGAGTTCACATCATTCACTAAGTTGTCATGTTGACAACACAATTATTTGCACTCTTAATTTAGCACATGTTGTCTACTCCACTGATTTGTGTGCTACACCATTGTAGGCTTATCTTCACATCATCACACTTAATTCCGTGTTTAATGGAGGATAAATCATATCTGGTGGACATGTGCCTCATTGTATGACTTATCATGATGCTGATTTCTATGCATTCTGTAAGCTCTCTTGAGGCTTTTATATATAGGCACTCCTAGTGTACTCTCAAGATGGCATATTGAATGAATATTGTCATTCTGATCATACTCTATCTATTGGTCTACTATGTGCTTATGTGTTTGAGTTCCTTGGTCTTGGGTGAATTTTGGCCTAAGCAAAATTCTTACATGGTATTAGAGTTGAGGGAGATTCTCTACACATAGTCATTCAAGACTATTCATGCTTCAATACCTCGACCCAAATTTGGAAAATCCATAAAAATTGGGAGCATCTAGAGCTAGATCTAAGCTCACCATTGCATCTGGAGAGTTGATTCAGTGAAGTTCAACTATAAATTTGCCTATGCTAGGTGAAAGTTGATCATGAGGCAAAACAAATTATGAATCAAAACTTAGAGGCCCCGATTTGTAGTTTGGGTATGGTTGTTTTATTGATCTAATTATTTAATTTTTAGATCTAAATTTAATTATCTCTATATTTTTGCTAATTTTTTTGAAATTATTTTTCAATTTTTTTACCCAATCGGACATTTAGGCAGAGAATTTTTTTTAGCCAAACCAAGCAGTGACACCCTGGCTCAACTCTATAATTTTGGTGGAATTTTGAATTGATTTTTGTAGGGTAGATTATTTAATTTATTTTTGGCCTCATTAATTCCATTGGTCAGCGAGCATCTGCAATCAAATTAGGCTTCATTATAATCTAGCGGCCAATTAATTGTGACCGTATAGTCCAATATCCCATAGACCCACATGTGACCGGCTTCAACACAATTTTTAGGCAGCTAACCCACCGGCTAGAGATCTTTTTCTTTTAACCACTTTCCCACTGCATGTGAGATTAATCCATATATAATCTGGCCCCCGCTAGAGCATATTCTGGCATCGCCTACAACATCTTGCATGCAATATTCCCCATTTTCCATGACCTAATTGCAAACTCTAACATTCGAATGAAATGTGCAGTGATCCACATGCTACAATTTCATTCAGACATGCGGATCCTTGTCATTGCCAACTCTCATGCAGTTAGCAGTGACTAGATGCATAGTCATCAATCCTTGTCAGCGCCACGTCAACAAAATTGTACACTAACTATGCAACCCAGTCATCATTGAGTTAGTAGGTCCATACAATAGTTGTACTAGACCATACATTTTTGTACAAGGTGATGTCATCATGACATCATGCTAATGTCATCATAGACCAAGGGGCGTTGATGTCATCAATTCACAAGTTTAAAGTTGACGACCATTTGACCATCATACCTAGGAAAATTAAAATTGTTGTGATAGTTGTATGACCATAAAATTTAACCTCTTCATTCGCTAATGCAACCCCTCTATAGATTAATTTTCAATTTTGCAGTCCGACTTCGAGAGGCCATAACTTAGACATGCAGGCTCCAAATCAAGTGCAATTTTTTTAAAAATTGGATAGAATTTCCTAAACTTTTTAGTGGTGTAGCTTTTTTAAAGTTTTGGTGCATGCATTTGTTAGAATTTGCATTTTTTGGTGACTATACCCACATAATCCTACATTTTGCAACTTCAAATGCTTCGTACGAGCACATTTGTAGTCGAAAATAGGTTCCATTTTTTTAAAAAGTGTGTTATTTTTTGTCTACTATCTAGATCTGTAGTTAGATTGTAGATTTGTGTGGACCAAAGTGTCACTTTCAGCAATAGGGACTTTCCTTGCTTTGTAATGGTTTAGAATTGTAGCACATTGTAAAGTTCTAGATTTGTAATCCATTAAGAGGTTATAACAAGAAAAATTAGAAGTCCACAAAATTGGCAAGTGACCCATTGTAATCACACTATTGATAAAGTGTCCAAAGCATCTCTTTTGGGGTGTGGGGCGGGTTCTTGATTTAGTGAAAAGGGGTGGTGTTCTTGGTGTTGTGTTCTCTCTTTTCTACACTTTTCTTTCATTTTTTGCATTATGGAAAACTTTAAATTTCCTAAATTAACTCCTCATAACTATGCTACATGGTCCATAAAAATGTGGTATCACTTAATACATAATGGAGTTTCTCAATATGTAGATGGTACTCTTCCTAAATTAGCAGGTGATAATGTATCAGCAAGTGATATTTCAGCTTGGGTAGTAATGGATAGGAAAGCCCTAGGTGATATATGTTTGGGGGTTGATGATAAGATCATGTATCAAATCAAGAAGTCTTCTACATCCAAGGAAGCTTGGGATACCCTCAAAAGCCTATATGGTAAAGTGTCTGAAGAGGGTGTTTTAAAAATTGAAGATGAGCTTGTCTCCTTAGATCCTAAGTCATATGATTCAATACAGGATTTCATCATCAAGGTAAATGAACTAAGGACAAAGCTTATTGATTGTGGGAGTTCTATAAAAGATGATAGACTGATCTATCTCATACATAACAAGTTGCCATTAGAGTATTCCACATTTGTCTCTTCTTTTAACACCTCTAAGACTAACTTAGGGTTTGCCTACAAGAAAGTCACTTTTGATGAATATGCTAATCTATTGGATACTGAAGAAAAGAAGTTGAAATCAATAGGGATTCAAAAATCACCTTAGTCCAAAGCATTGTGGCCAACAATGAGGGTTCTCAAAATTCAGATGGACAATCTTCAAATAAAGGAAAGGGTAAGAAGAAATGGAAGAACAAATAAGAGGATGTAGAAAATACAATAGCACAATCCAATCAACAAGGAAAGTCTTCCTCAAATTCAAACAAAAAGGGGGACATCAATAGGGAGAAGAAGAAGTGCACTTATTGCAAGAAATTGGGTCATGAAGAACATGAGTGTTATCTTAAAAAGACTGATGAGTTGATCAACATCATGTAAAAAAGGGCAAGCACTCATGCAAAATTCAAACTCTTCAAAGGAATGTATATTTGACTTAGGTGCCTCATATCATATGGGTTCTTCAAAGAAGGAATTTTCTTCAATGAAGTAAAGGTACCACACATCTTCATGGGAGATGTTAGAAAAATGGAAGTTGAAGGAAAAGGAAATGTGGAAATGGATAATGGAGAGTTTCAAAATGTTCTCTATGTTCCAAACCTAAGTTCAAATCTCCTATCAATCTACCAAACCACTCACCTTGTAGATGGACATAGAGTTGAGTTCCTTCCAGATATAGTACAGGTGCACAGTCTTAAAGACAACTCCTTGGTTGCAGTGGGGAAAGTGAATCATACCAAGAGGTTGTACTCTTTTTTCCATTTTGTGCCCGTGTCTCCTTCAAAGGCCTTGTTATCTCAACCAAATTCAAACATGCAATTATAGCATGAGCGATATGGTCATCTTGACTTTTGCTACCTTCAAAAACTTTGCACATACATAATGGTCAAAGGTCTACCTCAAATGAACTTTTCTACGAATGAATGTTCAATAGACTCAGTGGATATGCATCCAAAAGGGAAGTTACAAAGAGGGAAGTCTTCAAGAGTGATAAGTGTTCTATAGAAGGTTTACATGGTATTAGCAAGCCCTTTTGTAGTCAACTAGGGTTACTACATATTGACCTTTGTTGATGACTGTTTAAGATATAGTTTGGTCTATTTTCTTCATAATAATAATGAAGTGTTGGACAAGTCTCTAGCCTTCAAGAATCATGTATAATGGAAATTTAGGAAAGCCATCAAAGTACTCTAAATGGAAAATGGAAGCATGTATGTGAACAAAAGACTAAAATAATTTTGTAGAATTGAGGGAATTGATCTTGAAACTCCACCAGCATTTAGTTTGCATAAGATAGATGTTGCAGCATTGAGGATCCTCACTCTTAAGTCTATGGCAAGTTGCATGATATAAGCCAAGTCTCTAGATCCATCATTAGAAGTTGAAGTAATCTCTAGTGCCACTCACATTCTTAATTGATCTCCTCATTCAACCTTAGATGGAAAGACTCCTTTTGAGGCATGGTGTGGTAGAAAACCTATTGTAACACACCTCAGAGTCTTCGGTTGTCCTGCATGGGAAAAGACATCTTATAAAGGATGTAAGAGACAATCACCTCAGCCTTATACCTTTATTGGTTATGAAGATGGTGTGAAGGCATACAGACTATTAGATATAGAGGCCCATTAGATTTTTGTGGAGAAGGATGTTCACTTTGAGGAAATTTCACCAAGCTTTTCCTCTAATCCTCTCCACACATCATATAGTGAGGATATTGATAGTGACACCAACGATAGTTCTTCAATAGATTTAGACATGTTGGGCTCTATTGATAGTTGTAGTGAGAGGTCACATTAGTCCAGTCCACATGCATACATAGCCATAGTGATAGGTCTAGCACAACAAGGTACATCTAGTCTTCTAGCTCCAGCTTTAGTTGACTTGGGAGATAGACTTGAGGACTTACATCTTCTCATTGATGACAATGATCCTTCTACAATTTTTACAAGGGCTCACTCTGACCCTCATGTACATTCTCTACATGATCAATCTTCGCAAGTTGGCATGATTGTGGATCCTTATGTACAACAATTAGTGGAGGTCTCTTCATCAGTTGTAGAGATAGAAAGTTCTTTGAGATAGGTCCTTCATCTAGTTGAGCAAGTTTTAGAGACATCACTTATCTATGAGATTCTTTCCACGTACTGTGGAAGCATCTCATTTGTACCCTTGGCATTATTTCTTCCTAAGGGGAGGAACACCATTTTGTAGTCTTGGATCAACTTCTTCATTAGAGCAGTCACTGGTTGGCATTCTTCTTTGTGGAGTGGGGAGCCTATCCTATCTCTCTTCCTCTTCTCACCATTATCTCATGTATATATTGGATGTATGTCATAGTGGGGGGGTCTTGATTACTCCATCCATCCATGCATCTCTATTTATCTTTTTATTTGGGGGAGGGTTTTTTCCCATGAGGTTTTCCCTCCTTCTCTACTTTATGAGAGATTGCATATCATTATGTACATGGGTACCTAACATGGCCTAGTAGCCAGGGCCCATCATGCACTTCATCCTAGATTTCATAAGCTTAAGGGCGTTCCCCTAAGTTCCACTTAAGGCGAGGGTGTTGGTGTAAATGGGTATTTAATATTTACACTTAAGTTTACTTAGGCTAATGCATTATTTAATTATTTTGCATTATTTTATTATTTATTTAGGAGAGACACTTAGGAATTTGTGTACTCTCATAGAAGTGCACAACTCTAATTATGCACATGGTGTCTACAACATAGGAGTTCACATCATTCACCGAGTTTTCATGTTGACAACATAATTATTTGCACTCCTAATTTAGCACATGTTGTCTACTCTACTTATTTGTGTGCTACACCATTGTAGGCTTATTCTCACATCATCACACTTAATTTTGTGCTTAATGGAGGATAACCCATATCTGGTGGACATGTGCCTAGTTGTATGACTTATCACAATTTTGACTTCTATGCATTCTAGAAGCTCTCCTAAGGCCTTTATATATAGGCACTCCTAGTGTACTCTCAAGATGGCATATTGAATGAATATCATCATTCTGATCATACTCTCTCTATTGGTCTATTGTATGCTTGTGTGTTTGAGTTCCTTGGTCTTGGGTGAATTTTGGCCTAAGCTGAATTCTTACAATACCAATTGTTGAAATACCTAGTGTAACCAAAATTGATGTAGAGGGAAGTCTTGACTGCTTGGTAGATGAAGTGCTTTTCACTTCTATCAATGAAGTGCTAAGCTAAATAGGTGCAAAAATTGATCGAGTGTTTATACTTACAGTGTTTGACACAATAAATCTTGTAATGGCTTTATTTGGGTTTGATGTTTTCAATGTTTCACTTAGAGAATGAGGAAGTGAGGCTATGACCGTTGTCTTAATTTTCTTAGGGTTGGTCTCCTCTATGTTCTAAACATTAGGCAAATCTTCCACGATAGCTTCCTATCTATGTTCCTCTTCCTCATCATCTACATTGTCATAATGTTTAACTTCTTCATTATCAATTTCCTCATCTTTTTCATGTTCATCATCATCTTCATCATTGTCATTGACATGAACCAAAAAATCACTTTGCTTGTGAAGATTGAAAATTTTCTTCCATGTGTTGGTGGGATTCCTTACCACATGTTCAATGTCATTTATCAATATAAGACAAGTGTTGAATCTCAAGATAAGATTTTCTTCATTCTTATTTAATGATTATTTTACTTCCTTATCATTCAAACTCAACATGAGTTTCCTCAGGGTCTACTCATATATGCCCTTAGCATTTTTCATAGTATTCTCCCAGCTTGGCTTTCATCTTCTCCATTAGATCACTCAAAATCTATTGAACAACTGGTTTGGGGAATATTTACATTTACCCATTTTAGACATTATCATGTCTTCTATTTTCTTTTGTTCCTCTACAATCCTAGTCTCATGCTTAGTGTTTTAAAGTTTGTTATGCTGGCTCTTGAGTTCAATTCCTTCAACTTGTCCTAAAAGGTGGGTGGAGGACTCTTAAAGATCACATCTCCTCCTTCTTTATCAAGTTTCTTCCTAGATGCCCTCCTTATGAATATAATATTAGATGGTTTGGTAGGCTTGGTTATTATAACCTTACCTTTATTCTTTACTAGTTCTTTTTGCGCTGATTTCTCTTCACCTTTTGCTTCATCATCCTTGATGTCATCTTCTTCATCTTAAGTCAACAAAAGAGTGGAGCTAGTTTTTAACTTTTCAATTCCCTTCTTCCCTTTCAAGACTTCTTGAAGGAGTTTTATTTGAAGTTCTATTTTGGCCTTTGTTTTATCATAGGTGCCAAAGTATGTAGCTTTAGGGTCAACAGGCTCATTAATTAGTACTTCAACAATGTCTTCGGTTTCATCAATGTTAGCCTCATAATATAGAGGCTTAACCCATACAATTCTTGGTCTAACTATCCAAATATATTCTTTATCACTATCAACCATAAAACAAATGTCATCTTTGTAATAATCAACAAGTTTCTTCGGTATCTTGAATCTATTATTCATCTTGTCTTTAAATGCATCAAAGTAATTGTCCATAATACTCACATTGTTTTCTCCCATTTCAGCTATATACTCATTAATTTGATAAAGAATAGGTACATCCTTCCTCCATATGACTATACCTTTAGATGGGAAGAACTTTTGCACATAGAAAAATAGATACGTTAAAAGTGAACCAAACTTACAAGGATTTTTCTTTGAAGTTCTTATACTCTCCATATTCTTGTTGAACTAGTTCAATATCAACTTGATAAGGTCAAGTGATATGTTATTATTGACCACTTTGTACGCAAGATCTATTGCTTACCATGATACATTGTTGAGTTAACTAGAGCTATATATTTTTTGTGTGATTACATGAATTCCAAAATTAAGTTCCATACCTATAATACAACTAATCTTCATTCCCCTTCCATCCCACTTGTCAAGGGTTTTCTTTTCAATCTTGACCCGACTTAGGGTTTTGGTCATTTTAGCTTTTGTCAACATAGGAAGACAAGTGATTCTATGGATCATCTTCTTGGTTATCAAAATAGGTTCTTCTCACCATAATTGACCATTATGCACACAACTGAGAATGAATCTTACCCATTTGATCTAGAAATCCTTTGGCATATGTGGAATGTGAGTTAAACCTTTCACTTCAAGGTGTTGATGCTTAGGTTTTAACACACCATTCACACACAACTTCTTGAGGGTTTCATCCATTTCTAATGTTCCAATATCTTGAATAGCACAATATAAATGTCAAAAAATGTCATTGATCAATAGTACCTTTGGTGGTATTTGTGATTGAGCTCCACTCAGATCTAGGGTTTCCACAATGACAAGAATCAACTTAAAGTCTGGTGCCTTCCATTCCACACCTTGAACTAACATATCAGATACTTTCTTTGATTTGCTATTGGTGGATGCCATTTCACTCAGTAGGGTTTTCAAAGACACATAAATCTATAATAATGATTTGCTCAGATTGCTTGGATGCTTTGAAATCACTTTGCACAAATAGCTCTGAAAAATTCATGGTGAGAAATGAAATTGATTTCATCCTTTTATCAAATTTTTCCTTTTGATCACCATAAATGCCTAGTGGGATTGTTCACTCAAATGATAGATTGACCTCCACTTCACTTGTATTGAATTCTTGGAAAAGTCATTCATAACTTAGTTTCCATAAAAAACTTAGTTACTCCTGACCTTGCTTGACAAAGTCTTGTGACCTGACCTCATTTGATAATGACTGGCATCTTTGAATGCTCGGTGATCCCTTTTCATCTTGAATGTTGATATGGATCTTTCATTCTACTAACTAGAACTAATGTGATATATATTCTTCAAATTCCTAGTTCTAGTTCTCCTTGAGAGGTCAAGTGGATATACTTGAGTTGCCCAATTCTTGAGTGACATTTTCATTATTGCACAGACTTGCATTCTCATAAGATTTTGGAATCCATTATTGTCTCATTTTCTTTATGATTTTATCATCTTTTGTCTTCTTTTAATCTTTAATTATTATAGTATTCATATAGTTCTTGGCAAGATGACCAAGTTCTATACAAATAGAACTTCTTCTAGTGGTGTCTCTTGTCCTCATGTGATGTTTTACACAATTCATTCTAATGTGTCCAAATTCTCCATAGTAATGACATTTGCACCAAGTGTTATATTCCCAATCAAATATAGCTTTTACAATCTATTCTACTAGGTTCAATATCTTAGTTTTGCATTATGAGGATTTGTGTCCATGCTTCTTGCATTTGTGACATTTGCCTTCAAATTTAGGTTTCTCTTTATGTTCATTATCTTTATGACCATGATGATTGAAATTGTAGCATTTTCCATTGCTCCAACATTTTTTTGATGTATGACCTATCTTACCATAGTGATTGCAAGTAGGTCTTTGATTCTTTTTAGTTTCTTGCTTGGATGATTCACCGTCTTCTATATATCCAATTCCTACTTTTTCTTTCTATCTGTATTGAATTTTCTCATTTAGTTGTTCCATGTTTGTTTGAGATTTCATCATCCTCTCATTGGTTTACCTTACAATGTTTAGATCACTCTGTAATCTTTTATTCTCTGATCTTAGATTCATGATTTCTTCATTTGCATTGGTGAATTAACTAATGAAATTTTCTTGCTGAAGGTATAGGTGCTGAATTTCATTTTTATTTCCTTCTATTTCTTATTTTATCTTGTTTTTATCTTCCATGACTTCACATAATCTTACTGACTGAATTTCTTTCTCTTTACTTAGTTTTCTCACTTCTTCTTGAAGTGAACCATTCTTTTCTAACAATTGTTTGATTGCTTCATTGGATTCATCTGAATTGCTTTATGAATGAATGCCTTGAATTATTTCTTCAATGCAGAGTTGGTCATTCATCTGGATTGTAATATCTTTTCTTCTTTTCAAAGATTAAGAGAGTTTCTCCTTTTCTTTCTTGAGTTGTCCAATAGCCAATTCCAAATCTAGATTTTTATTGTCAATAGCCTTGTCAAGTCTGAATACCTCCATAGCCTTTGATCTTTGCTCAAGTTGTTAAACTTTTCTCTAAGAACCACAAAGATTTGATACCAATTGTTGGAAATATATATGAGAGACTAAGTTACTGAGAGGGTAGTGAATCAATAAATTAATAAAACTTAGTCCTTAATTAGCAATTAATCTCTCATGTGTGTTCTGATCTACTTATATGCATGAATAACTAAAAACATCAAAACATTCATATGACACACAATTTGGTGACCCAGAAACCTTCCAAATAGAAAGTAAAACTGGGGTGGGGATGATACCACAAGCTTTAGTACTGTAGTATAAAGTTGGCTTGTTAAGGCTTACAATGATCACTTCTAATGATTTTCCCTATTAAGAGCAATAAGGACTACTAGATCCACCTTGCAAAAGGATTTACAAACATATAATAAAGTATGCACTCAATAAAGAGATTTACAAAAGACTATTAAGTCTACCTTATGAAAGGATTTAACTGATCCATCTATTAGGATGAAACAATGGTTGATCTTTGATCTACAACTTGGTTTACTGAAAGAGATTCCTTTGAGTGTAATAATCACCTTGCTTTGATAGAAAAATCTTTTCTATTATTTATACTTCTTGTAGCCTTGCATTTCACACTTTTGCTCTTCTCTACTTGATATCTTGCTTCATTTCTATATAATTATTTTTTGGATGTGATACAATACATTACATATATACCAATCCAATTTACAAATCAACAAAGTCAACTATAATACAAGTTTACATAAAATACATAAAGTTAGCCCAAATTATAGGAACTTAGGTTCTAAAGACTAGCTCGGTGAGGTTCTGATACTCGACATCCATAGTCAATGCTCATCATCATCATGCATTTGGTAGACATAGAAGCTCAGTCTATATGAATCACTTCCAAGTAGTCAGAACTCAGTCTATACTAGTGACTTGATGAATACTATGAAACTCAATATATAAACTAAATCCCTTGATTTATACTACACAGCTTGATAAATGCTATCACTATGAGCTCAACATAAATTGAATCACTCAGTTAACACTAAGTGGCTTAGTCAACATTGGATTCACATCACTTGGCATAAACTAAATATTGTCCCTTGGATTTGGTAGTAACTATAGAGCTTGGTAGAGATCAAAATGCTTGGTTAACTTTGTTAACTTTACAATATGCTTGATAGATACTTACAATCTAAATAAGTGTGTGTCACTAATAAAAAACATGACTATAATGTGAACACTATGATGCCCAAGATGTTAATTTTGATAGTGAAGTTAAATGACCATGTTTTTAAACTACCTAAATGAAATAAAAGTAATAATTGTGATGTTTTCAATCCCACTAGATAAAATTGTATGTGCTTTGACTGTTATATATATGCACATGCATCCTTGACGTATGTTGAGTGGTTGTTGTAGGACTAGAAAATAGGTTAGAACATAGCATACTATGAGAAACCCCAAAAAATCAATCAAAATACACTAAACCCTTCTAATCTACCATGACACTACAACATTTTTGGTCAAATTACAATGACAATTTATGATGACAATGTAATTTGTGGTCATTTTCATATTTTTTTTGCAATTGTCCCCGATGTCATTGTAATACTAATGTTAGCATCATAATTGAAATGCTCATGTGAGTATAAACAAAAAAATAAAACACAACATAAATCATTCCCCATTTATTTTGGTTGTGGAGAGATACACTTGAAAGAGGGTGGAGAGCTCTAAAAATTGTTGTGCCCTTGTCATTGGTGTATTTTTTTGTTGTGATCTCTACATTTTGTTGTTTTACCCTTACTATGCAATTTCATTGTTGTGTATCTTTGCATTTTTTTGTCTTGCCCTTACTCTATGATTTGGTTACCATGCCCTTGTGATTTTTATATTTCATTGTCATGTCCTTTCTCTACAATTTCATTGTCATGCCCTTGCTCTACGATTTTGTTATGATAGTGTGCCCTTGTGATCTCTATGCCCTTGCTCTACAATTTCATATTTTTTCCCTAGCTCTATAATTTTCTTCAAGGGAACTATGCAAATGTTTGTTTCTTTTCCTTCTAAATAGGTATCTCTTTGCATTTCCTTCTAAACATGTATATTTAGGGATATTTTTTAACCTTCTTATTAGATCTTAGCACAACATAAAAATTGATCCAACTACATACAAATTCCAAAATCCAAATAATAAAACAATAAAACTCACTCAACCCATGCTAAGTGACTTACCTCAAGATCCTCCACAAAAATAATGCAAACCAAGAAAAATGGGCAGAGTTTGCAAGAAATTTTACAAAAAAAATATCATAGCAAATATTTTTAGAAAGAAACTAGCCATAACCTAGTTAAATGGTTCTAGATGCTAATTAGCTAGGTTGATTACAAATTCTTGTAGAACTTTCATCATATTAGGTACAATAAAATGAACAATTAGATGTTCCCAGCTAGTAGGATCAAATACAGTTTTCTAAGGTGATAAAATTGCATACGCAAGGAATTGAAGAATAGCTTCAGTGAAGAGTTGAGTGTAAGGAGTTCTAGAATATGTATGTAGCTAGATCAATCTTTCTATTGTGTGAAGATGTAATAAGCACCTTAAAAAAGATCTCTTGATATATATATATATATATATATATATGTACATACATATATGTATATATATATATGTACATACATATATGTATATATATATATGTACATACATATATGTATATATATATATGTACATACATATATGTATATATATATATGTACATACATATATGTATATATATATATGTACATACATATATGTATATATATATATGTACATACATATATGTATATATATATATGTACATACATATATGTATATATATATATATGTACATACATATATGTATATATATATATATGTACATACATATATGTATATATATATATGTACATACATATATGTATATATATATATATATGTACATACATATATGTATATGTATGTATGTATGTATGCAGCTAGATCAATTTTTTTATTGTGCTAAGATGTAATAAGAACCTTAAAAAAAATCTCTCTATATATATGTATATACATACATGAATATGTATGTATGTATGCATATATGTATGTATGTATGTATTAGTGGAGATCTAGGATTTCATTGTCATGCCCTTATGATCTTTTCATCTTATTTTTTTTATTGTACCTAATCTAATGAAAATTATAAAATAATTTTTAATAAACCTAGCTAATTAGAAACTAGACATATTTAACTGGCTTTTGGCTTGTTTCTTTCTAAAAATCCTGCTATGATATGTTTTTTTAAAAAAATTTGCGAACTCTGCCCATTTTTCCTAGTCTGCATTATCTTTATGCAGGATCTTGAAGTAAGTCACTTGGCACCTTAAAACATATCTCTTTCTATATATACATACATATGTATATATTTATATATGTATGTGCCCTTGTGATCACTATATTTCATTGTCATGCCCTTGTGATCTCTGCATCTCATTGTCATGCCCTTGTGATCTCTATATATGTATGTATATATGTATACATATGTATGCGTGTGTGTGTGTGTATAAATACACACACATATGTGTTTGTCTATGTATGTATATATGTATACAAACAAAGAGATATTGGTACAAAAAAAAAAAAAATACTCACTCAACAAGTAGCATGGCCACAGATGCGATGGCAACGCCAATTGGTAAGTTTATTCCTCTTTTTATCTCTCATTTTTCATGTGTTCATTTCATTTGAACTATTATTTCTCAAGGGGTATTTTGTAATATTGGATTCATTTTATGTAGGAGGTGATGAGGAAATTCCTAGATGTACCTATGTTAGATGTGTAACCACCTAAAAATATTCATCTAGACTATTAGCCCCCTTCTCAACATTTGGGCTAAATTAATTAATCATTTTTCTAGGCCTTAGACCAAATTGCTAAAGATCAATTAATTTGAATATAACCTATAGTTTGACTATACTATCCTAAGTTCAATATTTGATTTAAAGAACATGTCCCATTTTAATTAAATAAAAGACCCTATTCTTCGAACCCACTCAATGTGCACACATAAAGTCTTTTTTTCTATTTTACAAATTAAAAGAAAGGCCTTTTGCCTCACATGAAAAGTTGACTCTTTTCTTATTGGTTGACTTCATCCTATACATGGATCATTCTAAATTCAACTTTCACCCTTGATCCTTCATCGCTTGATCTTGATCTTGATCTCCATCGTCTGTATGTCTTTAAAAGAAAGAGCTATCCCCTTCTCAAAGGATCCACATTTCTTGAGTATTGTTATGTTGCAAGCTTATCAATCAATTTCTTCATAACTTGTGGAGAACTTCTATCCTGTTTTCTAAATTATCTCATGCCATGGAACTTTAGCTTAGATTCATGTAGTGTAGCTTTTATTTCTTGCAATAATCTAAATCACATAGCTTAACTAGTTTGTATTTGTAGCACACTCTCATCTTGTTTGATATAGTTGCATTTTACATTGCATGCTAGCTTAGTTCACACTTGCATTACATTTTGAGAGTTCTCTTGGACATTGGAATTCTTTCTCTTGTCTCAAAGAACCTCCCATTGTATGGTTTACTAGAAAGGTTCATGTCTCAAAGACTTAGCTGAGAGCTATTTGTATTTCTCTAAACATATGCTTGCACTCCATGCATAGAGAGCTCTAATTGGCATTCAAGCATTCCAATCTCATGGAATCGCCTCGATTAAAGGGTTTAGTGTGTGACACAATCTTAGTTTACATTTTTGGCACCCACTATGGGGTTGAACACTTAGGTTCTGCTCCTAATTTACATTCATTTCTTACCTTTTTTTCTCTATTTGGTCTTTTATTTTTTACAGTTGCAAATATTAGGCAATACTTTGCTAGTGTCGTACAACATTTTTTTGTATTGTTGGGTGATACTTTTTTGGTAAAATTATCATATGCATTTAGTAAGCTATATCACCTTGTTATAGCAAGTAGTATCACATGGCTATAGAGAAATCTATCGCATGAAGGAAATGTATCACACGAGTATACTAAAAAGTATCGTATAATACCCTTCTAGCAAAAAGTGTTGGCCAACCTAAAACTGCTTATTGTTTGGTTATTTTGATCAATCTTTCAATTATTGTTGTATATCTATCAAGTTTTATAGGTCCATTATAGTCTAACAAAGGTCTATTTGCAAAATTTTATGTTTTTTTGGACTAACTTGTGGTGGACTAATAGTTGTGCTTCTATGGTGTTCACTTAAAATATTTTCATACTTACTTGAAAAAAATGCATGTCAAAGCTTCAAATGCACAAAGCTACTAGCACTTGTTTGTAGGGTTTCCTAACACCTAAAAACCAAATACTCTCTTGTATTTCTTCTATTTTAATTCATGACATATGAGTAGTTGTTTCTATTTTCTTAGCACATAAACTTGTGATTGAGATCCTTTGGTGATAGGAAAGTATGCTTTTCACCCTTGTGGTCAATCAAAAATCTTGACTCACCTTTAGATTTTGAGAAAAAAGAGGTTAATTAATTTTTTTTGGAAAATTTGGGGGAAACAATCGAGATAGGAGAGTATGCTCTTCACCCTCACACTAGATTAGAAATCTTGACTCTCAGAAGTGGATCAAATCTATTGTAGTTAGAATCCTTTAGAGGGCCTTCTCTTGAGAAATCAAGAGGAATGACCCAAGTGGAGACAAGAAAACCTAGCTATTCTAACTTGATATGATCTAAGGCTATCAAAGACACAAAACCTTGGTAGATGTAGTATTTTTCTTCACTTAGTGTGAATACTTGTGGGATTGGGACCATGAGGAAAATGCTAGGCAAGAATGCTTAAGGTGCTCTTGTGGCTACGAGGTTTGTTACCCACCACAAGGTGGGGTATCTTGTAAGAAAATTACCAATGAAATCCCTTTCTAAACACACTAAGTTAATAACTACCCTATACAGTCACTCAACTTCTTGGTTCAAGGACCGATCCTAGTGGATTACGTAGATCACCCCAAGATTTTACACTCACCATTTGTCTTCCCTTGGTTATTCTTATGGAATTTCCATGAAAAACCCAATATCTCTTATGGGAAACCAATTGGTGTGAGGCAAAGGGACACTTAGTATGAGCCTAGTTGTTGAGTAATGAACCTTGACTTTTAGGGAGATATGCTTCGCAAGTGTTTTTGAATGTCTTGACCTGTGTAAATATTCCCTCAAATTAAACATCTCATTAGCTTTAGTAGAAATTGATTCTGATATCACAAATGTGTGTTGGAAAGGATTATTTGTCCCTTGTTCAAATTATTGAGACATGTGAAATGCCTATATTATTTGCAAACCATACTTCTTTCTGATATAAATTGAAATCCTATACTGTCAACATAACATTGTGATATGAAAGCTATTTGACTATCAAACTGAAACACAAACTTTTTGAGTCAAAACTATCCTTTTTCAAAAATCATTGGTATATTTTTGTACTATCTCTAGAGAAATATTGTATGATGCATTTTTTCCAAAATTTTATTGTTTACTTACAGTGATTTTTATTGCCTAGTTATATTCAATTCTATCATCTTCCTTAAAGGAAAGTATCACTTGCAAAAAAAAGTGTCACTTGGTTACTTTGAACTCTATCTTATGATACAATTTTCTATCCTGCTATCACCCAGCTCTTCAAAAATTATTTCTTGGGTTATTTTTCCTTCAAAAAAAAGTCTCAAATGTGTCTTAGCTGATCTAGGGGTCTCATTGCTTCATTCTTTCTAAATTTGATCATAAACCTCTATGTTACATACTATCCTATGTCAAAAAGATGGGTCTAGTCTTCTAGATGTGACTCTCAAAATATCATTGATGATCACTTGTCAAAATTTGATAACCATTCTATGCTAGCTATTGACAAGTGATTATTCTTGATTGTACAAGCTTTAAATCTAAATCATTTTTGTCATCCTACTAAATGAAGATATATCCTTACATTCTATTCTTAACTAGGTTCAAAGTTAGTAAAGGTAATCATCCGTCTTTCACCTTTGTACAATTAGAATCTCCACCTAGACACCCTCATGGATAGCCTTGTGTGGATGATCCAAACTCTAATCAAATGCAAGTAGCCAACATCCAGCATAATCTGCTCTATAGCTTTAAAAAAACCCATTTGGTACACCCTTTGATATTCTTATGGGTTAAGAAAACATCTTGACCACAATGCATCCTAAAGAGATCAAACATCACTTAGAAGAACAAGTAAAAGAGAATAAAAGACTCAAAGAGGCCATACACACTAGAGAAAAATCTTATCAAGAAGTTGAGCTTGATACTCATGCACAAAATGAGGAAAATAAGAGAGGATACTACAAAAATATATTTGAGAACATTCCCCTTGGTGGCAATGATGGCAAAAAATCACCTCCTAGGACTCCTAGAGTCAATGTAGGAGTCTTCCCATCACCACCTAGACAATCACAATCACATCATGAAAGTGATGATGAAATCACTAGTGAGGATGTGATGAGATTCCAACAAGATGAGGTCACCCAAAAATTGATGCTCAAAGCCTTAGAATAGAATGGGGACCAATACTTTCAATATATGATAGTAGAGGGATAGAAACTCCCTCAAAATTTTGATGTGCAAAGGATAATCAAAAGACGAGAGCCCACTGAGGTTGAAATTTTGAGAGAAGGGATTCAAGAACTTAGGAAACAATTTGCACAACTACAAGCTTCCAAATAATAACCTAAGACTTCCTCCATTGAATCAATATGTGCTCGTCCCTTTGATAGAAGCCTTTACATGCTTCCATTTCCTAGGGATTTAAAGGTTCCTAAGTACAAAAAATATGATAGAAATTGTGACCCTCACGATCATGTGAGGTACTTTTATGCTATTAGCATGGATTTTAGGCATGAATACACCTATCTCATGTCGTTCTTTCCTAGGAGTTTTGTAACATATGAATTTTCTTAACAAAATTGTACAATTATTTTTAAAGAGAATAATACTAAATAGCAACTAAATTCCTTTCACATGACATTGATTTAAACCATTTGATTATAACTATAAGTAAATCTACCTAATTTTGAAATATTGAACTATTTTTGAAATCAAATATGACTAACTAAAAATAATTGTAATTCACATTAAGAAAATGTTTTCTCTATCTTGAAAGTGAAATTATCCATCTATCAATTAAGATATAAAGTACAAGAAACATACTGTAAGAATGGAAGGATTTCTGTAACTTGTTGTCCAAGCCTCGACATTGGTGAGAGGAGAAGCATTGTCATAGGCTTCACCTCCCAACCATAGACCATTACTTATCCCCACACATTCTAAATAAACAGAATGGCCCTCCCTACCCTGAGGTTGGGATTGTGATGTTCATAAGTCGATCCATCAGAGAAACCCAGTGGGTTGAAGTCCCAATAGTTATTCTCCAAAATAACTAAAGCTTATGGACATTCAACTAGATCACATGTTTGACATACTTGCCTAAATTCCACCTTGGCCAAGGATTTTCCAGTTGGGTCTACAAACTTGATCTCCACCACTCAGCTTAAAAAATTATACATAATTGGAACATGTATGAGCTTTTGTATTTTTAAACTTCTTATTTATTATATTTGATGTCTTTCTTTCTTCTGCAGATTGTCTACACCTCCTCATCACTTTCAGGCTACTAAGCCAGTGATTCCTAGGTGCCTGCAAATTTATATTCTTGACATAGATTTACACCTTCTTCACCTTGATTACTTGGTGAATTTCTTAGTGTTCATAATATCATCTTATAAGAGGGTGCATTTATATCTTGAACATAGATATGTAATATACAATATTGGTATTCCTTCATGGCTAGGAAATATGTTATTATAACACAAACTCCAATATTAAAATTTGTCTAATATTTTCTTGGACTCAATTTAATGCATACACAATAGATTTATGGATACTATATGATGTTAACACAAGGGAAACACAACTAATTTTACATGAAAAAGGAAATGTGAAATGGAATACTACATATTAAAAAGAGCATTTTGTTCTCATACTATAGACACAATGAAATAAACACAAGGAAAAACATGTTATTTAGAGGTCTTACATGACACCTCTACTACAATTCAGTGGCTCTGGTTGTCAAAAGTGTGACTTTCATCCTATATATGCTTTGTGACAGAGATTATGATGGGATTTTGAAGATGGTTGTGTGAGCAATAAGTAAAACAATTTCTAGACTCAAGAGCTTTGTTAGCAAGGAATAATGTGGAAAAAGGAAGAAAGAGTCATTTTTTATTATGAGATTCTAATAAAAGGGAGAGCTTGATTATTTGGATCCCTATGGTTACAAGAACCTATTCAAATTTTATTCAAATTGATTTAAAAAGAAAGAGGGAAGGAGGGAAAGAAAAGAAAGAAAAAATTAGGAAGTTAAAGGGTTATTGTTATTTTATTATTATTATATATTCTTTTCTATGTTCATGTGCACATCTTGATAAAGTGGCACCATTAGATTATGATTTATAAATGCATTGGTGTCACACTATTTTTATTTAGATGCGTTTGTATTAAAGAATGTTTAATAATAATTAAATAATAATACTAATATTTGATAATTCTTTTAAAGGTAAGAATTATGTATATTTTAATGTTCCATTTAAAGCTCATGCGGTTCCACCATGTAATATGCTATCAAGTCCTAATAGTCTTGCCAAGATAGCTTTTAGGACAAACCTATCAGTTTTGATGACTGGGCTATTCAACCATCCCCTTCCAATGACCTTGTTTAGCAATGCTTCCCCTCTCTCTTTAGTCTTCTTCTTGCAATCAATCAAAACAACATTCTTTCCAAGACATTAATTCAAGATTTATAAATCGTTAATACAAAATCATCTAGTGACTATTTAGATTTTCATTACCATCAAAATAACTAACTTCCCTCTCATGTTCATGAAAATATCTCATCATCATATATTTACTTTAACTAACTCATTTCACATGATAAAAAATAATTAAATTGACACAACGACTATAATTAACTAACTTAATTTCTTATGATTGATACAATGGCTATAATTAACTAACTCATTTTTACATGATCAGGAAGAAGAAATAAATTGATATAATGGCTAGAATTAACTAACTCATTTTCACATGATAGATACAATGGATATAATTAACTAACTCATTTTCACATGATCAGGAAGAGAAATAAATTGATACAATGACTATAATTAACTAACTTCTTTCACATGATCAAAAGTAAATTGTTTTCAATAGCTATCAGTAGTTTAAAATTTTAGGGAAAATTTTGGGATGTAACATATCCACCCCCTGAGACTTTTCATCGTGCTCGATGAAAATAATAGCAATTTCAAATAATACTTAATCAATTGTATGAAAATAAATAAAATATTCAGTTTCCAACTTTAGAGCAAAGATAGGGATATCATGATAATCTTCTTAGGTGGCATTATCTTTCGTATACTGGTCCTACTAGACCTTGTACTATGTTACTTCTTGATTTCGTAAGTGCATCTTACATACCTTGAGTATTATGAGTGGTTTTACCTCTACCACTCCTGGCTCTTGCACCTATAGTAATTTCCAATCAATCATATGTTCATGGTGAGTAATATACCTTTTAAGATAAGATACATGGAAGACATCATGCATCTTGGAAAGGGATGGTGGTAAAGCAATCCTATAAGCTATTGGGTTAACAACCTCCAAAACTTCAAAGGGTCCTACATATCTTGGAGCTAACTTAGCATTCTTGCCAAACTTGATAGTACATTTCTAAGGTTTAACCCTTAGTAACACCTTGCCCCCCACTGAGAATTCTCTGGGTGTTCTTTTAGCATCTACATAACTCTTTTGGCTATTGTTTGCTTCCTTTAACCTTTGACAAATCTGGAGTACTTGCTCTTCCATCTTCTGAAGAATTTTAGGCCCAACAATGACCCTATCTTCCATTCAGTTCCAACTTATCAAAGTTTTATAGTTATGACCATACAAAGCATCAAAAGGAGCCATTCTAATTGAAGAGTGATAAGAGTTATTGTTACATATTGTACCACCCCCGCCAAATATTTAAATTTTAAATACTGCCTGCCCAACTGTCACTTCCCGATTTAATGTTATTTTAAACATCCCAAAATATCAAAAAATTAAATGATCAAAACTTATGATATTTCTTCCCTGTGCATTTTAGTGTTCCTGTGGGCCCACAAGTCCCCATCATTAGATCAAGACACATCCATGGTCAGTGTTATCTCGCTATGCAAAGTTTCTTGGAGGATACCCATAGTGACATAGTGTCCTTTCACCACATTGTCAGGTGGGTCTTCCTTTTTCTTGTTTGTTTCTCCAGTGTCGAGTTTTGCTAGATATATGATTGGCACTATCAAAAAATCTGTATTCCTCCCCGATAGTGATATAGTGCCTAGATAGAAACTATATTGCAGTGACATCAGTGGAAGGTGGGTCCCAAGCATGCCCTGTTGGATATCAGTGATAAAATTTGGCACAATGGTGGGACCTCAGGCGACATGGAAGGATGACTATGCTTGGAATGAGGCTTTGATTCGTCGCCAGCTGGGCAGTTCATTGATGTTAGCTGTTACCTGGACTCACACCCCTTTCGAACGAATGAAGATTTCCTCACCCTCAAATCAATCTGGATCAACAATTAGTGCTATATTGCTATGGAAAGCTGCGAGGATGTTATCCATAGCGACATAGCACCTCGACGACACGTGGCATAGAAGATGTAATGGGCTCGCCCAACTCCAAATAATGTCACGGCTCATCCTCAGTGGTAGTTGTTAGGTGGGTCACATTATAATGGTGGTTTTTCATTGGTCCATTCAGCCAACTTAGTATGCAGTTGTACAATTTTCTTGCTCATCGTTAGATCTCAGGAAATTGATGGTAGGCACTATCTCGCTATGGGAAGCTGTGAGGATGTTACCCATAGCGACATAGTGCCTTGGTGATGCATGCACAAATGATGTAATGGGCTTGCCCTACTCCAAATAATGTTACAGCTCATCCCCAGTGGCAGTTGTTAGGTAGGTCACAGTACAATGGTGGTTTTTCATTGGTCCATTCAACCAACTTAGTGTGCAGTTGCACAATTTTCTTGCTCATCGTCAGATCTTAGGAAATCGATGGTAGGTGCTATCTCACTATTGAAAGCTGCAAGGATGTTACCCATAGTGACATAGCACCTTAGCGACACTTGGATGAGTGGGGCCATGTCACAATGAAGATGCCAGGTTGTGCCAGGTGGTTGCCAAGTGTTTTGTGGGGCCAAAAGTTTTATGAAGATGGTGCAGTAATATGGCGAGTCTTCGCGATCATCAAATCAATCGAGATCTATGGTGGATGCTATCTCACTATGGGAAGTTTCCTAGATGTTACCCATAGTGACATAGCACCTCGGTGACACATGTTTGAGTGGGCCCAGTGGAGGCAGTAACGGTTAGAGGTGCTGACAGTTAATGTGATCATTGTCGTTGGAGATTGAGAATTGGCACGATTAGTAAAAAAGGAGGTGGTCAACTCAGGAAGACCTTACAAGGTGGCAAAAAGGAGAGAAATTATTGGTCCACATGGCTCATCTCACTTGCAAATTTTAGTTGACTTGTTGACCCTACTGATTCAAGTGCTCAAGAATGAAGAGAGTCAAGAATTTTTATATGAATCCAATCTTATGATCGATTCCAACCATCCTGGAGTAAATATGAATGAAGAGGAATACTCTACCCACCGATCCAATCTATCTACCTGGTCAAAGCACAATTATGGCACCGTTCCCATCCTCAAGGAATTATTTGACACAAAATATTAGATATCATTGCATCTATATCCATGCCCATGATCACATTTTCTTCATGATTGTTCTTTGTAGGACTTAATGGCAGGTTGTTGCGAATTAATTATAGTGGGAGGACATCTTAGTTATGCCTGAGCTATATAGGCAACTTCTAAAAACTTTTGAAGGGTCAAATCCTTTCTCTATTTTCTCTGTTACTGCTCTGCAGATTCTCAGTGTAAATTCCCCTGTGCCTCTGAACTACATGATCTTCTGTTTTATCTCCTTCAACCATTGGTATGAAAGTGAAAGAACTCTTTGCCTCTTACTAGTGTTTTGTAGAGATCTATGATCTGCATGACTGTATCTCCTTGGCCTATGAATGATAATATAATTGAATCTCTCTTTCCTTGTGTCATTCATCTTGGTCTTCTGATCTGCATGTGATTATTAGATTAAAGCAAGTCTGAAGGTGTATATCCTTAGTTTCATTTTGGTTCAATAGTGCATATATGGGTAGAGTTTGGTCCGAACACTCTATTTTGGTGCATCACCTCTTTAAATTAGATTAGGTAGATTTTTTTTCATGCTCTCCTTCTCCCTTTCCCTCTCCAAGAGTAGTTAGGTGTGCCCTGATAGTAAGAGGAAGCCAACCTTCTCCAGAGGCTCAACCTCATAGTTCAAGTCCCATAGCTTGGATGTTGTTTCCATGTTTCATGAGGTCATCCTTAGGTAGAAACTTTGGACAAGGGTGCAGACTTTAGTGACAACAGTTTTTGGCATGCTTGATGACAAAAAATCTTTTTCAAAAATTTCAAGCCTAGTGGTGTCAAAAGAGAAGATTTCAAGATCAATACCGAGGAGATAGTACTGGCTTCAGTGTTTAAGCCTTCAAGAGGCCCATTCTTCAAAGTACTTGGCAACTCTAAGCTTCAAATACATATATGGTTCCAGACCAAAGTTGCAGTGATTCATGCCCAGAGCTAAAACAAGGGCATCTTCTAGAGGTAAGTTTTAGTATCAAGAGCTTTCATTTTCAAACCCTAGAAGAAGGAAGACTAGAATATCTTAATCACCAGTTAGGAGTGCAATAGTAACAAATATACCTACAAGATCTATCTCTACTCTGCCTGCTGTTAGATCTCAGCCTAGACTACCATCAATACATATCAATAGATCACTTGTTTATATGACATTTCCTAGAGCTCATACTTTTGCCACCTTTAATGGTGGGAGCCCTCTCTTATTAGCTCAAAGACATGACATATTAGTAGTTTCCCTTAAAAGTATACCAGAGTTTACTGGTGAAACTTCTATCTCTCCCTTAGAACATATTCAAGAGGTTGCAAATGTCTACAATATTCATGGTATTATAGAGGATGATATTGTAGTTAGGCTCCTAGCCTCATCCTTGAAAGGAAAAGCATTACAATGGTATAGAGGTTTAGTTCATGGTTCTATAATAGATTGGGATGGATTAGGAGCAGGATTGTGCAAACATTTTGAGGACAAAAGTGACTATTTGTCACTTTTAGAGCAGTTGACTACTATAAAAAGAGCCCCCCATGAATGTATGACTGATTTTAATTATAGATTTCAAAAGACATGGGATAGAATACCTACTTCAGTAAAGCCTACCCCTGGTAATGCCTTCTTGCATTATCTTAGAGCTTTTAACAGTGATCTTGCCACTACAATCCAAACTATGGGAGGAGATACCTTGCCTAATGCTTATGACATAGCAATAAAATCAGAGAACATCCTAATACAAGGAGGTAAACTAGCCCAAAGGCCTCCTATGCCCTTCTTTCCTAATATTCCAAATCATCAAGCAGCAATGGCTCCCCTTCCCACAACTTCTACATCACAATCCCTTACTCCAGTCCCTCAAGCTTCCACATCCTCAAATGGGATAGATGAAATCAAGGAGATGATGCAATCTCTGATGCAGAACATGGATAAAAAAGAAAAGAACCTAGAGAAAAGATTGAAAGATTATGGGAAGAAGCTGGAGGATAACTCCTCTATGATGCAGAAAGTAAGCAACAAGGTGGTGACTTTAGAAAGACAACAAGCTCAGGGTAGTAAGCCTCATCAATTGCAATATCAAACTCCAAGCAGTGGTAGGCCTCAAAATCCTAATCATTGGAATAATTCTTTTGATCAGAGTAGGTAGGGTGGCCATGCTTCAACGTCAAATGTAAACCAAAGTAGGGCCTTAGTCCCTCAAAACAATATGGCTCAACATCAAGATTTTTGTCCCTCCTGTAACTACTCCTATGCCTATTGTATGTGTAGAAAGGCTGAATCTTTTATGGCTTTGATAGTCCAAGAACCTATAGCAAAACAATCATACAAGGGGGACCAATTTAAAGATGCCTCAGATAGGCAAAGACAGGGTGATTGCTCTTTTATGAATCATCAGATGGAGGAGCATTGTAATGTAAACTAGGATTCCATTGCTCATAACACTAGAATCAAAAGAAGAGCTATGGAAGACGTTGTACCCCCTCCTCCCAATCAAGCCTCAACTTCAAATGTGATATCTCATGAGCAAGAAGCAAATAATCAATCAAGTGCCTTTCAGTAGCAAAGGAAAAATCATGCCAGAAAGGATGCAAGTGATCCTCAGGTTATTCCATCTCAACCTCATACAATTGAAGCTCTCAAAGCTTCTACCAAAACACCTACTATGCCATTCAATGTGGTAGAGAAAATGAAGAAGAAAAATGTGAATATCTCTATGTGGGATGTTGTTGCTTCTATACCCATGCAAAAGAGGTTGCTGCAACAAGAATTGGAAAGAATTGAACCAAAGGATCAGACACTCAGCATGGAAAGTGCCACAAGCCTAGTACAACCTTCAAGAAAGGTAGAGACAAGTAGAAAGGTTAGACCTCCTCCATTCTATGTTTCTCTAATTATAGGGGACAAAATAGTTCATAATTGCATGATTGATTCAGGGGGTAGTAGTTCAGTGATGCCTAGGTGTGTTGCTGATGCTTTGGAAATGAAATATGAGCCCATTATTAGGGATGTATTGCAGTTGGATGGTAGTACTTTCAAGATTTTAGGGATCCTTAGGAATGTGGAGATGGCCTTACATGCATGCCCTGGTTGTACTATAACCCAAGATATCTCTGTTGCTAAGGTCAAGCCATATTTTGCCATCTGTCTGTCAAGAGACTTTACAACCCAAATAGGTGGTTACATATCTTCCGATTGGTCATATATGTCTTTTAAAATGAGATATGGAGCTAATGCTTCAATCAAAGTAGAGCCTCAAGCCCTCCATCATACTAAATCTTACACCCCTAATTCCATCAACATGAATTGCCCTATCCTAGAGATGGATGAGATTGACATAGTGAATGAGCCCACCACTCCCCTAGCAGAGATACCTAATTTTTTCTTGGATGAGTGGGCTAACACATATCAATTTGACCCTATGTTAGAAACCCTTGAGACAAGCCTCAGTACAAATTTTATATTGGAGAAAGATGCTCTAGTTCCCAATCTTGTGGGTACTAAAGAAGATATGAGTGGGATATGCAGTATGTACTTTGATGGATCAAGGAATAAAAATGGGTCAGGAGTTGGTGTGATGTTGAATTCTCCTACACAAGTGAGGTACTACTTCTCCTTTAGGCTCCAATTTAGTTGCACTAATAATGTAGCTGAGTATGAATCCTTGATTCAATGTCTCCTACTTGCTCAAAAAAGAGGAATCTGAGCCTTAAGGGTGTATGGAGACAGTGAGTTGGTGGTTAATCAAGTGAGAAACTAGAATACTACCAAGAATGGTTTGCTCAAGTCTTATAAAAATAGGGTATGGAATTTTCTTGAAGGTTTCAATGCATTTAATATTCAAAGCATCCCTAGAAAGGAAAATAGATATGCTGATAGACTTGCAGCAATAGGTGCATCTTATGATGTGCCAGGGAATCTTGAGGAGGAGAAGAAGCAAAAAATCATAGTGGTAGTAAGACCTACCATCCCTGATAACAACATCCATGGGCAAGTGTTTGAATTTGATGAGCAAATTGTGAGCTTCTTGCAGAATGAGGCATAATTTTTAGAGAGAAATCAATTAAGACTACAGGATCAGTATGATGATCAAATCATTCATCTCAATTCTAACAAATTGCCTAAGGGTCTCATTACCTTAGAAAGTGTTTTCAATCCTGATGACCAAACAAGAGGCAGAGACATGAACCTAGCTGCTGATGAGGATAACTACACTCTAGTCATGGTTGCTGATGGAAAATCCTTGAACATGGGTAAGGTATGTTCTGAAATTGAGAGAGAAAGTTTTATTCATCTATGTCAAGAATTTAATGATATATTTTCCTAGACATATGATGATTTAAAGGGTTTTGAACCAAGGTTATTTCAACATACCATACATTTAATTAATGATGTAAAACTACTAAGACAAAAGCAGAGGCTAGTGAACCCTAAAATTGAACCCTTAATGAGAAAGGAGCTATCCAAATTGATTGAGGCCCACATAATTTTCCCTATCAAGCACTCATCATGGGTAGCAAACTTTGTCCCTATTAGAAAGAAGAATAGAGAAATTAGATTGTGTGTGGACTTTAGGGACCTTAACCAAGCTTCCCTTAAAGATCACCATCCTCTCCCCTCTATGGAGTAGATTTTGTCCAAGGTTAGTGGTTCAAAGAGATTCTCATTTCTTGATGGGTTTTCTGGCTACAATCAAGTGATGGTTAAAGAGTCTAATAGGTACAAGACTGCATTTACCACTAAATGGGGTACCTATGCTTATTGTAAGATGCCATTTGGGCTAACCAATGCAGGTGCTACATTTCAAAAGGAATTGGAGATGGCCTTCAAAAGATTGATTGACAAGTTTGTCTTAGTTTACCTTGATGATATCACTGTGTATTCAAAGGATGTAGAAGATAATTTTGATCATCTAAGATAGGCATTCTTAAGATGCAGAGAGTTTGGAGTTTCCCTTAACCCAAGCAAGTGTGTCTTTGCTACTAACCAAGGAAAATTATTAGGACATATTGTATCTAAAGATGGCTTAACCATTGATCCAGAGAGAAAAAAAGAAATACTTGCCCTTCCTCTTCCTAAACACAAGAAAGGGCTGCAAAGTTTCTTAGGCAGGATAAATTTTGTGAGAAGATTTATCCCTAATCTTGCTACCATGATGAAACATCTTACAACTATACTCAAGAAAGGTATGGTCTTTGCATGGACCAAGGAAGGGAAGGAAAGCTTTAAAGAGATCAAGACAGCTATAGCCTTAGCCCCTACTCTCATGAATCCAAATTTTGAGAAAGATTTCTTCCTTTATACCTTAGGTGGTGAGTCAAGCATTTCTGCTATCCTGACTAAAAGAAATGATAAAGGCGACGAGCATCCCATAGCTTTCTTTAGTGAAGGGCTTATAGAATATGAAGATAAATACAACTATGTAGAGAAGCAAGCCCTTGTAGTCATTAGAGCTTTAAAGAAATTTAGACACCTCCTGTCTCATAATAAGATTCATTTGTTAGTACCCCATGCCAGTGTGAAGGATTTCCTTTTGAGCAAAGATATTAGTGAGAAAAGAGTTGGTTGGATTACTAAAGTGATAGAATATGATATTGACATTCAAATTACCAAGCTAGTAAGAGGGAGGGGGTTGTTTAAACAAATGTTATCATCTCAAGAATCTGATGAGGAAGCTGCTATGATACTGATAGAGCAAAAAGAGGTAAGAAATAGTGACCCAAGGAGTTGGACGGATGATATGATGAATTTCTTATTAGGCAATGGATACCCTCAAGGATTAGATAGAACTAAAAGGAGACAATATAGATTACAGTCAATTCCTTATGTCATAATTGATGGTGTCCTCTTTAGAAAATATTTTAATGGAGCCCTATTAAGATGACTTGATACAAACCAAGCTGAAAGAGTAATCAAAGAGCTTCATGATGGTCCTAATGGTGGTCACTTCTCAGCCAGAACAATTGCAATGAAGATCATGAGGGTTGGTTATCATTGGCCGTCCTTGTTCCATGACTGTCATAGGTATGTGAGGAAGTGTGAGAAATGTGCTTTCTTCTCTAGCAAACAAAGACTTGCAGCTCTTCCCCTTCATCCTATCCAGGTGGATCAACCTTTTTCTCAGTGGGGATTAGATTTCATAGGCCCCATCAATCCTTCTTCCAATTTTGGTCACAAATGGATTTTAGCTGCTACAGATTACTTCACTAGATGGACAGAGGCAGTTGCATTGAAGGATGCCATAGAATCTTCACTTGTGGAATTCCTTGATGGAATTGTAACCAGGTTTGGTGCCCCTTCAACCATTATTTCAAATAATGCAAAGTCTTTTGTTGGAGCTCAGATTTGTGCATGGGCAGTGGATCATAATATCTATTTGAGCACATCCTCAAATTACTATCCTAAGGGTAATGGTTTGGCTGAGTCCTCCAACAAGAACCTGATCAGGATCATGAAAAGGACAATAGAAGATAATCAGAGGTGTTGGCATAAAAAATTGAAGACTGCACTATGGGCTGACAAAATAATGCCTAAAAGGTCAATAGGGAATTCACCATTTGTGTTAGTTTATGGTAGAGAAGCAAGGCTTCCAATTTCATTGGAGTTCCAATCCCTAGAGCTAGCTCATCAGCTGGAGTTGATTGAAGATGATGCCATGACAGTAAGAATGGCAGAGCTAATGGAGCTAGAAGAGAAGAGAAGTAAAGCCATGCAAACCCTAGAGACACACCAGTACTAGGTAAAAAAGAGTTTTGATAGGAATGCTAGGGTTAGAATCTTTCAAGAGGGAGATTTGGTTCTAAAATGGGATGTAGATAGGGAAAGACTAGGAAAACACTCAAAGTTTGATGCATTATGGAGTGGTCCATATCTGATTGATAGTTGCAAGTAGGCCAATGCTTTCCAGTTAAGCAAGTCTGGTGGTGAAATTCTGCCTATCCAAGTCAATGGGATCTATCTCAAGCCATGTTTCTGAGGGTTTGAGATTCCATGTACATAGTTAGCTTAGTTTCATTTCCAGTTGTTCCCTACTTTTCCAAGAAGTGCACGAGCACAGGATTGTCTCCATGAGACAAGAAGTTTCAAAATTTTGAAGGTTGCAAAAGAGGGGTTTTGGTCTCTGGTTCCAGTTGTAGAGATAGGGGTTTCAGGGTTTTCCTCTCAGAGATAGGGTTAGGGTTTCATAGTGTATGTAGGATCCACATCTTTTTGACTCTGTAGCCCAATGGATGCAATGATCATTGGTTTACGCATAGCTTTCTTGCATCCCGTGTGAGTCACTAGAAATGTTACATATTGTACCCCCTCGCCAAATATTTGAATTTTAAATACTGCCCGCCCAACGGTCACTTCTCAATTTAATGTTATTTTAAACATCCCAGAATATCAAAAAATTAAATGATCAAAACTTACGATATTTCTTCCCTGTGTGTTTTAGTGTTCTTGTGGGCCCGCAAGTACCCATTGTTGGATCAAGAGACATCCATGACCAGTGCTATCTCACTATGAGAAGTTTCTCGGAGGATACCCATAGCGACATAGCACCCTTTTGCCATGTTGTTAGGTGGGTCCTCCTTTTTCTTGATTGTTTCTCTGGCGCCAAGTTTTGCTAGATACACGGTGGGCACTATGGTGCTATCAAAAAATTTGTGTTCCTCACTGATAGCGACATAGTGCCCAGACGAAAATTATATTTTGATGACATCAATGGAAGGCGGGTCCTAGGAATGCCCTGTCGGATATCAGTGATAAAATTTGGCACACATAGTGGGACCTTAGGCGATGTGGAAGGATGAGTATGCTTGGAATGAGGCTTTGATTCATCACCAACTAGGCAGTTTGTTGATGTCAGTAGTTACCTGGACCCACACCCCTTTCAAATGAATTAAGATTTCCTCACCCTTGGATCAATCTAGATCAACAGTTGGTGCTATCTCGCTATGAAAAGCTGCAAGGATGTTATCCATAATGACATAGCGCCTCAGCGATGTGTGGCACAGATGACGTAATAGGCCCGCCCTGCTCCAAATAATGTTACGGCTCGTCCTCTGTGGTAGTTTTTAGGTGGGTCATAGTATTATGGTAGTTTTTCATTGGTCCATTCAGCCAACTTAGTTTGCAATTGCACAATTTTCTTGCTCGTCATCAAATCTCAGGAAATCGATGGTAGGCACTATCTTGCTATGGGAAGCTGCGAGGATGTTACCCATAGCAACATAGCACCTCAATGAAACTTGGATGAGTGGGGCCATGTCACAATGAAGATGCCAGGTTGTGTCAGGTGGTTGCCAAGTGTTTCATGGGCCCAAAAGTTTTATGGAGATGGCACAGTAATATGGTGAGTCTTCACGATTGTCAAATCAGTTGAGATCTATGGTGGGCGCTATCTCGCTATGGGAAGTTTTTTGAATGTTACCCATAGCAACATAGCACCTTGGTGACACATGTTCCAGTGGGCTCGGTGGAGGTAGTAATGGTTAGAGGTGCTGACAATTAATGTGACCGTCATCTTTGGAGATTGAGAATTGGCGCAGTTAGTAACGAAGGAGGTGGTCAACTTGGGAAGACCTTGCGAGGTGGTAGAAAGGAGAGAAATTATTGGCCCACATGGATCATCTTGCTTGCAAAGTTTAGTTGACTTGCTGACCTTGCTGATTTAGGTGCTCAGGAATGAAGAGAGTAAAGAATTTTTATACGAATCCGATCTTATGATCGATTCCAACCACCCTGGAGTAAATGAAAAATGAAGAGGAACACTCTACCCCCCGATCCAACCTATCTACCTAGTCAAAGCACAGTTATGGCACCGTTCCCATCCTCAAGGCATTACTTGACATAGAAGATTAGATATCATTGCATCTGGATCCATGCCCATGATCAAATTTTCTTCATGATTGTTCTCTATAGGACTTAATGGAAAGTTGTTGTGAAGTAATTATAGTGGGAGGACATCTTAGTTATGCCTAAGCTATAAAGGAAACTTCTAAAAACTTTTGAAGGGTCAAAACCTTTCTCTATTTTCTCTGTTACTGCTCTGCAGATTCTCAGTGTAAATTCCCCTATGCCTCTGAACTACATGATCTTCTATCTTATCTCCTTCAGCCATTGGTATGAAAGTGAAAGAACTCTTTGCCTCTTACTAGTGTTTTGTAGAGATCTATGATCTGCATGACTATATCTCCTTGGCCTATGAATGATAATATAAGTGAATCTCTCTTTCCTTGTGTCATTCATCTTGGTCTTCTAATCTGCATGTGATTATTAGATTAAAGCAAGTCTAAATGTGTATATCCTTAGTTTCATTCTGGTTCAATAGTGCATATATGGGTAGAGTTTGGTCCGAACACTCTATTTTGGTGCATCACCTCTTTAGATTAGATTAGGTAGATTTGTTTTCATGCTCTCCTTCTCCCTTTCCCTCTCCAAGAATAGTTAGGTGTGCCCTAATAGTAAGAGGAAGCTAGCCTTCTCCGAAGACTCAACCTCATAGTTCAAGTCCCACAACTTGGAGGTTGTTTCCATGTTTTACGAGGTCATCCTTAGGTAGCAACTTTGGACAAGGGTGTAGACTTCAGTGACAACAGTTATTATATGCAAATTCTACCAGAGGTAAATATGTTTCCCATTGGTATTGCTAGTCCATGCAGTACACTCTTAGGAGATCCTCTAATACTTGATTTACTCATTCAGTATAATCATCTGTCTTTAGATGATAGGCTAAACTAATATTCAATTTTGTGCCTAAAGCTGTAAATAATGTTTGCCGAAATCTAGAAGTTATCCTAGCATCCCTATCTAAATTTTTTTTCTAGAATCTTGTGTAACTTGAAAATCTCTTTTATAAATTTATGGGTGATTTAAGGTGCTCCATTAGGTAAATTTCTCAATATGAGATGGGCAACCTTAGTCAATCTATCAACTATGACCAAGATAGTGTTGTGTCGATTTTGAGTCATAAGTAACCCTTGCACAAAATCTATGGATATTACTTGCCACTTCCATTCGGGCACTTTATTTTGGGTGTAATAGACCTGCTGGATACTAATGTTTAGCCTTTACTCTCTGGCATTCTAAACACCCTACTACAAATTCAATTATTTCTCTCTTCATCCCTTTCTAGAAATATAAAGGTTTTATATTGGATAACATTTTTGTTACTCTTGGATGTCTTGAGTATGGAGTCAAGTGATATTCACCTAAAATCAACCTTTGAAGTTCAGGGTTAGTAGGCATGTATATTTTATGATGATATTTTAATAATCTGTCTTCTTCTAAACTAAATTCTAAATACTTAGGATCCTATGGATATCTGATAACAACCATATTGATTTCTATATAAAACTCATCATTTTCTAGGTGTTTCAAAATTTGGTCTCTCAACCTAAAGTTTACCATGGTCATTACTAAGATGTGTCTTCTCTAGCTTAAGGCATCAACCACCTTGTTTTCCTTACCTTTAATGTAGCTTATGTCAAACTCATAATCCGCTAAAAATTCCAGCCACCTCCTTTGTCTATCATTAAGTTTCCATTGGGTGAAAATATATTTCAAGCTTTGGTGATAAAATCTAAGCTCAAAAGGTTTTCCAATTAAGTAATGTCTCCACATTTGTAAGGCATGCACTATATCTACTAACTCAAGATCATGGGGTGCACAATTTTGTTAATAATTTTTCAACTTCCTAGACTCATAAGCAATGACTTGGTCTTCCTACATTAACACACCTCCTAAACCTTCTCCTGATGCATCGATTATAACTATAAACTATTTTTGTAGATTAGGTACCCCTAGAATAGGTGCAATAGTCAATTTTTCTATCAAAAACTCAAAAGCTAATTGACACATTTTCATCCAAACAAATTTCTTTCCCTTCCTCTAGAGTGAGGTGACTGGATAGGCTATCCTTGAGAAATTTCTGACAAATTTTCTATAGAATCTAGCTAGTCCCATGAAGCTCCTAACTTCAAACACATTTCTAGGTATTGGCCTTTCCTTAATCACTTTTAGCTTGGATCTACTACTATACCCTGTGCTGAAATAATGTGCCCTAGATACTAAATTTCCTTTTGGTAAAAAACACACTTAGATAATTTCCCATATAATTTGTGTTCTCTTAATCTTTGTAGAACTATTTTTAAATGCCTCTAACACTCCTCTTCATTCTTAGAATATATTAAAATTTCATCAATAAAGACTAATACAAATTTATCCAAACAATCCTTAAATATACTATTCATTAAATTCATGAAAGCTGTTGGGGCATTAGTTAATCCAAATGGCAGTACTTTGAACTCGTAATGTCCATAGCTAGTTTTGAAAGCAGTTTTATGTATATCCTCATCTTTAATTCGTAGTTGAAAATACAATCACACCATTCATTTGGCAAAAAATATCATCTATTCTTGGCAATGGGTACCAATTTTTGATGGTGACTTTATTAAGCATCCTGTACTCTATACGTAGTCTCATGGTTACATCCTTCTTCTTTACAAACAACACTGGGGCTCCCCAAGGTGAGACACTAGACCGAATCATCTTCTTATATAACATATCCTATAGCTAAATATATAATTCCATTAACTCTATGGTGTTCATTCTATATGGGGCCCTAGATATGGGTTCTTCTCCTGGTATCAAGTCTATGGAAAAATCAAACACCTGAGAACGGGGTAGTCTAGGAAGTTCCTCAGGGAACAAATCTTGATAATTTTTCAAATATGGGTATTTTTCTTCAAAGGATTCTATTAATTTTTGCCTAATTTCTCCATCTTCATAAATATAATCATCTCCATATGTGGATTCCCTTGTATCATCAATCCTAACTGTGAATATTTCATAGTCTTTGCTTCCATATCTCTTAAGTTGCATCATAGAAATCTGTTGTGATCTAATTTCATGTTTGATCCTTGAAATACTTTTTGGTCTACCATGATAATCCACACAATTTACAGTTTTGGCAAGACAATCTACCTTAGCCCTATGTTCACTAAGCCAATTGATTCCTATGATAATGTCATATGAACCCAACAGTGCTACATATAAGTTTAATTCTATAGAGAAATTTGGAAAGTCAACCTAAGCTTCAAACATACATTGCTCCACCTTTGACTGGTTTGCATACTCAACTATCCATGGTTTTACCATAAAACTAGATCTTTTCAGGAATCTACTTAACAATATAGGGGAAATAAAGCATTCAGTTGCTCCAGTATCAATTAATATGGACACAGGGTTTCCATAAATCTTACCCAGAGTTTCAATGGGACCTATTTTCTGCTTTGCTTGCCTATTATCTAGGGCTGCATGAATTCTTCACTAAAAAGCTTGTTGCTATTGTGATAAAGGTGGACAATGTGGCTGGCTAATGTTAGGTTTATTAGGGCACTATCTCATATAATGATTTCTTCTATAGTTATAAAAACCTCCTTATGGTCCCTTCTTCTCATTATTCCTATCATTTTTACTTGCATAAAAATTACTTTTAACATCCCTTGCTACACCACTTTTAAATTCATGTTTATGATTCTTATAATCCTTAAATTATTTTTTCTATGGTCCCAAGTTAGCACCTTTTGAATTCCATGTACTTTTCCTTTTGTTGTCTCAGATGGAATCATCCTTTATGATGTTGTGCTCCTATCAGACAACCATTTCTAGAGCCTCTTCCATAGTTTGTGGAGCGAGAACATTACTCCTCCTATCCTATTATTTAATCCCATGATAAACTTCCTCACCTTTAGATTGGTATCTTGCTGGTAAAGTGGCACATATTTAAGTAATCATGTGGATCTCTCCTAATATTTATGCACTGACAAGTCCCTTTGTTTTAGGTTCTAAAAATCCAAGAGTTTCTAATGATAAAAGGTTTGGGGCAGCCAACATTTTGAAATATGCTTACGAATTTCTCCCAGGTGATATCTATGATTCTAATGTTTTACTTGACCTTAGTGTTTCCCCACCAAGTTGCAGCTTCTCTAGTCAAATGATATATTTCCCACATAGCCTTTGAGCTCTTAGAGAAATTTCTAATCTCAAAATATTGTTCCATCTCAGTCAACCATGCTTCTTCCTCTTCTCCAGACTCAAATATAGATAATTTAGGTGGTTTTATTTTCTTAATGTCTGCTGAAAAATCAGCCACTATTTCCTTCCTCTTTTGTTTTTCTGATTGCTTGGGAGAGGGGGTTTTGTTACGTTCAGAGACTTCTGTCTCTGCTCTGGGTGTGGTTTGCACTTCCTCATGGTTTTGCCCCATCTAAGCTGCCATTTCACTCATCCTCCTTTCCATGATTTCTAGCTTTAATTATCTTTCTTGCAAAATTTGGAGTAATAGTTCATTGGAAGATTGAGGGTTCTTGCATACTATATCCTAGTTTTCTGCATTTCCATTTTTATTCATTTTTTTATGTTTTGGGTTTCTCATCTGTTAATTTACAATTGTGTTATTTTGTAAAAAGAAGAATTTTACAAGCAAAAAGGTACTATAGAAAATAATTTCAAATAACTCAACTAAGCAATCTTATTTACATAAATATAGTTTCATTGCTCAACTAAGCAATCCTATTTACGAAATTTCATTTTCATTGCTCAACTAAACAATCTTATTTACAAAATTCATTTTCATTTCTCAACTAAGCAATCTTATTTACAAAATTTTCCTCTATTGAGGAAGTCTAAATTTACACAACATTATTATTCTTTCTTTGCAATATTACATTCTAGTTCATACTGGTACATATCTCGTACCATCCAAGACCTATGAAAAAGAAAAAGGGGGCTGCTTTGTTGAGAATTCCAATTCTATATTAGTTTGTTTCTATATGCTACCTTCTTGGTAGGAGAACATCTGAATCTTTCCTTCTTCATCCACTAAATAACCTGGTTCATAGTTTCATTGTCTCAGGGCTCAGAGCAATAGGAGAAGTCATATTTAGTCATGTTTCTAATAAGGTAGGCAAAGATGGGATGCCAAGTTTTCTTACAGGGAGTTTTACGTACTATCATCCTATAGTCAATTTAGATTTCTATCAAGTTTCAAGAAGGTAGGGTGCCCTAGGTTCAATGTCAAACCCAATGCTTTGATACCATATGTGACATACAAATTTTCTTAACCAAATTGTACAACTATTTTCAAGAGAATAATACCAAACTATAACTGAATTCCTTTCACATGACATTGATTTAAACCATCTGATTATAACTATAAGTAAATCTACCTATTTTTGAAATATTAAAATATTTTTGAAATCAAATATGATGAACTAAAAACAATTGTAATTAACATTAAGTAAACGTTTTCTCTATCTTGAAAGTGAAATTATCCATCTATCATTTAAGATATAAAGTGCAAGAAACATACTGTAAGAATGGAAGGATTTTTGTAACTTGTTGTCCAAGCTTCGACATTGGTGAGAGGAGAAGCATTGTCATAGGCTTCACCTCCCAACCATAGACCATTACTTATTCCCACACATTCTAAATAAATAGAATGGCCCTCCCTACCCTAAGGTCAGGATTGTGATGTTCATAAGTCCATCCATCAGAGCAACCCAGTGGGTTGAAGTCCCAAAAATTATTCTCCAAAATGATTGAAGCTTATGGACATTCAACTAGATCACATGTTTGACATACTTGCCTAAATTCCACCTTGGCCAAGGATTTTCCAATTGGGTCTACAAACTTAATCTCCACCACTCAGCTTGACAACTTATACATAATTGAAACATGCATGAGCTTTTGTATTTTTAAACTTGTTATTTATTATATTTGATGTCTTTCTTTCTTGTGCAATTTGTCTACACCTCCCCATCACTTTCAGGCTATCAAGCTAGTGATTCCTAGTTGCCTACAAATTTATGTTCTTGACATAGATTTACACCTTCTTCACCTCAATTACTTGGTGAATTCCTCAATGTTTGTAATATCATCTTATAAGAGGGTGCATTTATATCTTAAAGATAGATATGGAATATACAAGATTGGTATTCCTTCATGGCTAGGAAATATGTTATTATAATGCAGACTCCAATATTAAAATTTGTCTAATATTTTCTTGGACTCAATTTAATGCATACACAATAAAGTTATGGATACTATATGATGTTAACACAAGGGAAACACAACTAATTTTTACATGAAAAAGGAAATGTGAAATGGAATACTACATATTAAAAAGAGTATTCTATTCTCATACTACAGAAACAACAAAATAAACACAAGGAAAAACATGTTATTTAGAGGTCTTACATGACACCTCTACTACAATTTAGTGGCTCTGGTTGTCAGAAGTGTGACTTTCCTCCTATCTGTGACTTGTGACAGAGATTATGATGGGATTTTGAAGACGATTGTGTGAGCAGTAAGTAAAATAATTTCTAGACTCAAGAGCTTTGTTAGCAAGGTATAATGTGGAAAAAGGAAGAATGAGTCATTTTTTATTATGAGATTCTAATAAAAGGGAGTGCTTGACTACTCGGCTCCCTATGGTTACAAGAACCCATTCAAATTTTATTAAAATTGATTTAAAAAGAAAGATGGAAGGAGGAAAAGAAAAGAAAGAAAAAAATTAGGAAGTTAAAGGGTTATTGTTATTTTATTATTATTATAATGAGTCATTTTAAATTATGTTATTATGATGCAGACTCCAATATTAAAATCTATTTAATATTTTCTTGGTCTCAATTTAATGCATATACAACAGAGTTATGGATACTATATGATGTTAACACAAGGGAAACATGACTAATTTTTACATGGAAAAAGGAAACTCGAAATGGAACACTACATATTAAAAAGAGTATTATATTCTCATAATATAGAAACAATGAAATAAACACAAGGAAAAACATGTTATTTAGAGGTGTTACATGACATATCTACTATAATTCAGTGGCTCTAGTTGTCAGAAGTGTGACTTTCCTCCTATCTGCGACCTGCGGCAGATATTATGATGGGATTTTGAGGATAGGTGTGTGAACAATAAGTAAAATAATTTCCAGACTCGAGAGCTTCATTATCAAGGAATAATGTGGAAAAAGGAAGAATGAGTTGTTTTTTATTATGAGATTCTAATAAAAGGGAGTGCTTGACTATTTGGCTCCCTATGGTTACAAGAACCCATTCAAATTTTATTCAAATTGATTTAAAAAGAAACATGGAAGGAGGAAAAGAAAAGAAAGAAAAAAATTAGGATGTTAAAGGGTTATTGTTATTTTATTATTATTATATATTCTTTTCTATGTTCATGTGCACATATTGATAAAGTGGCACCATTAGATTATGATTTGTAAATGTATTGGTGTCACATTATTTTTATTTACATGTGTTCGTATTAAAGACTATTTAATAATAATTAAATAATAATAATATTTGATAATTATTTTAAAGGTAAGAATTATTTTTATTTTATACTATTTATTTTAATGTTCCATTTAAAGCTAATGTGGTTCCACAATGTAATATGTTGTCAAGTCCTAGTAGTCTTGCCAAGATAGCTTTTAGGACAAACCTATTGGTTTTGATGACTGGGCTAATCAACCATCCCCTTCTGATGACCTCGTTTACCAATGCTTCCCCTCTCTCTTTAGTCTTCTTCCTACAATCAATAAAAAAAACATTCTTGCAAAGACATTAATTCAAGATTTATAAATCATTAATTCAAAATCATCTAGTGACCATTTAGATTTTCATCACCATTAGAATAACTAACTTCCCTCTCATGTTCATGAAAATATCTCATCATCATATATATACTTTGACTAACTCATTTCACATGATCGAAAAGAATTAAATTGATACAATGACTATAATTAAGTAACTCACTTTCTCATGATCAATATAATGGCTATAATTAACTAACTCATTTTCACATGATCAAGAAGAAGAAATAAATTGATACAATGGCTAGAATTAGCTAGCTCATTTTCACATGATTGATACAATGGCTATAATTAACTAACTCATTTTTCACATGATCAGGAAGAGAAATAAATTGATATAATGGCTATAATTAACTAACTTGTTTCATATGATCAAAAGTAAATTGGTTTCAATGGCTATCATCAGTTTAAAATTTTAATGCAAAATTTGGAATGTAACAAGTTTAAGAGGGCAAGCCATAGAGTGGTTTACAAAATTGACACCTCCTCTAACACATTTGATGAACTTGCACAATGTTTCATTAAAAAATACTCCTATAACATTCAACATCCTGTCACTATGTTGGATTTGTGCAGCATCAAATAGAAACTAGGAGAACCCTTTGAAACATATGTCCAACAATGGACATCTTTACAATCTAGATACCCTAGGAAATTTTTTGAGACTGAGAAGATTGACATCTTTATCAATACACTTGTACTAGAACTTTACTTTAACCTAATAAAACAATTGTTCACATCGTTTAATGCCATGGTTGAAACTGCATATTTTATTGAGGATGTTTCTATCATAAAAGGTGACATTGCTATGAACAAAGAAAAGAATGGTAATGTAAATTGAAAGTAAAAGAACAAGCCTTGGAATAAAATAAAATACATTGTTAATGATAGAGTAGTGGATGCTCCCAAGATCAAGGATTTTGCATTCAATCTTTCTAGTTCCATTTATGCTATAAAACAACAAGAGGATTTAAAGCCACAAAAATCTAAAAAAAGAAACAAATTTGATAAGAAAAGATGTGTTTACACACCAATGGTTGAACCTTATGATGTGGTATTGAAGACCTTAATCGCAAAAAAGCTGGTCACACTTCTAGACAACTCCTGCCCCTATGACCCACACATCAGGCCTGATTCATGGAGAGAGGATAATTTCAAAAACTATCATACAAGAAAAGGCCTCAATACTAATCACTACTTTAAGCTCAAAGATGTAATTCAAGATCTCATAGACATTGGAAAAGTTTTTGTAGATGGCCTAGTCAAAAAGTCTGATCACAAAGCTTTCAAACAACCATTAATAGACTATGAAAAAGGTGAATGCTTGAAGGTTAACAAGAAAAACCATGATTCCAAGATAAACTATGCATAAACACATATAATGTTATAAACGTTATTGAGCCTGTTGAATATCTTTTCATGATGGGTTATAATTCTGATAAACAACCCAATTATGATGTTGAGGATGAAAGACCCAAGGTTGTCCTTAAAATATGAAATTCTCAACACCAACATAAGGACAGTAGACCTAAGATAGTACTTCGAGTGGAAAATTCTTCCCCTCATGGAGTGAGGCACTTAACTCTGTCACTAGGGGAAATCCAAAGTTGTTCTTAAAGTTTCTAATGATCTTAAAAATGCTTCATCATCCAAGGAAACAACTACCTAAGCAATATCCAGTTATGACCTTATTAGTTAGCTACAAAAAACTCAAACCCAAATATCCATCTTTGATTTTTTAGAGTTATCTCCTTAGCACAAGGACATTCTTTAAAAATCCTTACATTTTGCAAACATCCCCACAAATATTGACATAGAGTGATTCCAAGCTATGGTTAACCACATTTCTTCACCTCATTATCTCACTTTTTCTAAAGAAGATGGAAAATGTCTCAAGTATCCCCATAATCTTTCCCTCCATGTTGAATTCAAAATCTTTCATACTCATGTTTATCAAGTCCTCATAAACAATGGTGTAGAGTTGAACATTATCTCATTCAATGTTATCCAACAACTAGGCATGTCTAAATTTTTCATCGACCCTAGGTGAAATATTAGCATCAAAGCCTATGACGAGGTCAAAGACCTTCTAAAGGTCTCATTGTGCTCTCAATCTAAGTTGGTCCAATTGAAAAAGATGTGGTTTTCTAAGTCCTAGACATACCACTTATGTACAATTTGTTGCTAGGAAGGCCTTGGATTCATGATATGCAAGAAGTACCCTCTACATACCATTGGTGTATAAAGTTTCCTTTCAATGATACTAAGATAGTTTTCCCTGGAGACAACTCAATGTCTATATACATGCTATCTACTGTAAAAAAAATTGATTCCTCACAATCACTCTTCTCACGAGCTAAAACCATCTTTGATAGAGTGAGAACATAAATTGAAAATGATGAGCCTAGGCATGGGTGAGTACACTCTAGATTCTATTGCTAATTTACCAATTTACCCTAGATCTTTTGGGAAACCTTCTTCCAAATTGAAGCCTTTAGCTTCTTTAATGACCATTTTTGGAACTTTTTTTCAATCCTTAGTTCCTCTAGAAGTAGGAAAAGAAAAAAAATCCATAAAAGATTAGATATATAGGGAAGATGAAGATATGGAGGAAGTCATATTCACTACCCCTATCTCTCCTAAGAACTATGACAAAGGTTACAAATTTCTACAAAATATGGGATATCAGGGCCATGAGTCCCTAAGTGGATGTAAGTATAGTCTTGTAGAACCCTTAAGTCAAACTGAGGGTTGCACACCTATAGATACCATTGGCTTAGGCTTTGGCCTTGAAGAAGAAATACCTAGATTGGACAGAAGAGCTCCCATGTTCAATGAATTAGAGGATGATATCCACCCTTTGTTGCTACCACTCTGCAAGATGACGATTTCATGCCTCTCACTTCTCTCCTTTGGGGAGAAGAATCAATAATTACCCACAATGATGTTGAGGCTTCTACTTCTAAACAACATGAACAAGATGAATCCAACCATGAAGACTCATACAAAGGAAGGATTAGAGAGAATATTGCCTACTTAATTTCTAGGAATCAGAGTATAGATTCTAGTGAGTATGAATGGAAAATTCTCTCAGATGCATATTGTGAATTAGGGGTAGATTTCATTCACACCTATGCTACCTAGCCAAATGTCGTTAAAGAGTCTAGTTTAGGGCTAGATGAGTTTGATTTGAAAACTACTTTAGTGGACCATGTTGGTTCCTCTAGGTCTATTATTTGATCTAGATTCCTTTGCAATGTTCACTATAGACTTGACTTCTCATGTCATCAAAGATGACTCCTTCCATATCAATCACAATAAAGCCTCCACATCCCTTTGTTTGATCCATCCTAATCTCATAGATTGGTTAGCTCAACATCAAAGACCTAAAATATCATCTTTCTAGAATGACTATGAGATCGCTTACTGCCTTAATGCAATTGAGCCCATGATTTCTTGCAACATTGAACCACAGTCAACATGATAGAAGAATATATCAAATATCTCAGTCACAAAATTAAAGGAAAAAACAAGCATTCAGATGACAAAAACCACTTTGTTGTGGTATCTAAACCCAAAAAGTGTAAAAACAAAGACATATCCAATGGTGGAAACCTCCTTGAGGCACCTATAGATGAGGTACTTGGTAGTCTACCAAGCTATTTATAGGATAGATCTTTAGTTCTTATTGAACCCACACAACCTGTCAACTAGGGTGCAAAGGAATATCCTAAAATCATTCATGTGGCTCAATCCCTATTGATTGAATAAAAGGAAATATTTTCCAAGTTCTTTCAAGAAAAGAGAATTAATTTTGCATGGAATTATTTAGATAATCTTGGTCTTGCCATAGATCTAGTTGTGTATCATCTATCCATCTATCCTAGTGTCAAACCTTTTAAGAAAAAACTAAGAAAGATGCATCCACATGTGGCCCTCTTAGTCAAAGTAGAATTGGAAATCCTAAGTGAAAATTTCATCAGAGCTATTGATTATGCAAAGTGGATTTCCAATATTGTACCTATGTCTAAGCATGGAAAATCCATTCGAGTATATACTAATTTTAGAGATCTAAACAAGGCATTCCCTAAGGATGAATTTCTACTACCCAGTATAGAAATGATAGTGGATATGACCACAGGTTATGAAATGTACTCCTTAATGGACGACTTATCTAGGTATAATCAATTCAAAATAGCCTATATTGATTAAGAAAAAAATGCCTTTACATGTGCATGGGGTACCTTCTATTGGAATTGTATGTGAGAAAACCTAACCTTATAGGAAAATGCATAGGCAAGTAAATATTAGTAGCATGTGCATATCAAAGATTTGAATAAAAAATAAAATACAACTAATCATATGCTTGAGTTTTACAACTTAATACAACCAAAAAGAAAGAGTCCCCACACAACCTCAAAGAAGCTCAAAAAGGGTGCCCATAAGAGGCATTGCTGGTGTGCTTTAGATTATGGGATATGAATGTGCTCTTCCAAACACAACTATTGAATGAATCTGATGATTGATAAATGATATGAAATAATAAATGTAAACCTATGCTAAATGATCAAGAATACCTCAAGAGATAGCTATGGAAACAATCATTCTTGAGAGCATTCAAATTTGTGAGTGATGGATGAAAGAAATCAAACTAAGTTAACAATGCAAATGAAAATGAACTAGAAAATACCAAAGGTTAGTAATAAAGCATGAAAATCTCTAAAAGCTCTAACACTAAACTATCATGATAACAAGGCAAATGAGGGATATGAAAAATGCTTGAGATAAGAGCTCTATTTATAGGTTTGAGAGAGGCCAAGGGGAGGTGGCATCTATGTGGCATCCACATAGGTGCCACAAGGGAGACACATAGATTAAGGGGAAAAGCCATGCAAAGGTAAACATAAGCCTTTTGGATGAAAGGGATGGCTCAAGGTTTTCTCACACATGTGTGAGCAAATTTGGAGAAAAGAAAGGGGGACAAGTGTGTAAGAGTGTAAGAATTTGTGGATAAAATAATAACATAGAAGCTTTATTGGATCTTGAGTTTCTCACATGTGTTAGCAAACACTTAGAGGCTAAAAGGTGGTTAGAAAGGTGTTTAGGATTAATTAATGGGTAGGCTTAGAAGGATGAGAGTGATGGGTAGACTAGGTTTTAGGTGGGATTAGGATTGAATTAAATAGGATTTAACTTAATTACAGGATTATAGATTTTAATAAAGTGGAGGGAATTAAATAAATTGAAATTTATTTAAAGGGGATTTTATGGAGCACTATGCATTAAATAAATTAGGAAAATGAACCTATTTAATTAAATAAATAAATAGAATAATATGAAAAATATAATTAATTATAATGTCAAATAAAATATTAAATGAATTAATATAGCATCTGGGATGATTTTAAGCATCTATAGGAATGTCATGCCCTTCGGGATAAAGAATGTTGGTGCAACCTATCAATGAGAAATGACCACTATCTTCTGTGACATGATGCACAAGAATATGGAAGATTATGTTGATGACACACTAGCCAAATCTAAGAAAAGAGACACATATTGTTGACCTTAGTTTAATATTGGATCATATGGAACAATTTTAGCTTAGGCTAAATCCAAAAAAGTGTGCCTTTGATGTCACATCAAGAAAGTTGCTAGGCTACATCATATTAGCAAAAGGCATTGAGTTTGACCCTCAAAAAAGTACAAGCCGTTATGGAAATTTCTCCTAAAAATATCAACCAACACAAAAATATTCAAGGATGTCTACAATGAATTAGAAGCTTCATTTTTTAATTAGTTGATAAGGATCAATATTTCAACAAAAACTTGCATAAATGTTCTACTTGTATCTGGAACAAAGACTGTCAACAAATCTTAGATCAACTCAAAGGATATTTGGTTAAACCTCTAGTATTGATGCCACCCATACTAGGAAAACCTTTCATCTTATATATCTCAGCTACGGTTTCCTCCCTAGGGGCATTATTGGCACAAATTCATCAGACTAGAAAATAATGTGCTATATACTATATCAGTCACACTTTGGTGGCCTAGGAGATGAACTACATCAATATTGAGAAGGCTTGCCTTGTAGTGGTATTTGCCTCTCAAAAACTTAGGCACTATATATTGGTACACATAATCCATCTCATTGCTAAAATTGATCCCCTAAAATACTTGTTAAGTACAACTATGCTTATTGGTCATCTGGCTAAATGGATGATGATTCTTTCTAAATTCACTACGTCAAATGCAAAGTTATCAAGGGGTAGGCTGTAGCAAATCAATTGGTTGATTTTCCATTAGAAGATACAATGCCTATGAATATTGAGTTTTTAGATGCTTCAATCACGTACATTACTAAAAGAACTTGAAAAATGTTCTTTGATGGTTCTCATACACAAAATGGGGTTTGGGTAGGCATCCTATGTATCACACCTCATGGTTACACAATCCCAAAGTCTTACAAACTCCTATTTCCTTGCACTAACAATATTGTAGATTATGAAGCTTTAACAAATGGGATTAAAGTGGCTTTAGAATGTAGAATCACATAGTTACACAGCTACAAAGATTCCCAACTTGTCATAAACCAAGTCAATAATGAATATCAAACTAAAGACAACAAGTTGGTACCTTACAAGAAGTTGATTGATGTTCTACAGAACTGTTTCACATTTGTGACATTCCAACAAATTTCTAGAGCATAAAATAAGGTTGTAGATGCTATGGACACCCTAGCATCTATTCATCAATTATATGAACATGAATCATATTTTGAGTTCCTGGTGGAAGAATTACATCATCATGCCTATGACTCCTCTGATAACCATGTGATCTAAATTATTGTTGTCCATAGTTCATCTCTCTATGCTATCATTTTCCCCTACCTATGTGATTATATTATTCCTAAAAAATCTCATGCACAACCAAAAATGCTAACTCCTTATCCATGCCTCACATTACACCTTTGTCTCTGGTGACTTGTATAAGAAGGGTCTAGATGGAACATTGGTTAGGTGTCTAGAGCTAGAAGAGTTCAAAAAAGCATTAGTTGAAGTCCACAATAGCATTTGTGGGGCACACTCCAATGGCCTTACACTTGCTCAAAAAATTCTTAGGGCAGGTTATTATTGTCCAACCATGCAAGTTAATTTTCTTCTCTATGCTAAATCTTATAAGAAATGTTAGCTTTATGGTAACTTGATTCATGCTCCTAGATGAGAACCTATAACTTTTGTTACATACTAGCCCTTTGACTTGGTTGGGAAGATTCATCCAAGTTCATCTAGTGGCTAGAAGTTCATTATCATAGAGATTGAATACTTCACTAAATTGGTTGAGGTTGTACCATTATCTGTTGCTACAAGAAAACATGTTGCCTTATTTATACTCAACCAAATCATTTATTGCTACAACATTCCTTGCTCCATAATTATTGATAATGGAGGAAAATTCAGAAATAAGGACCTAAAATAGTTGTGTAAGAAATTCAAAATCAAATAGCATTGGTTGATGATCTACTATCCCCAAGGGAATGTACAAGTTGAGGCTTCTAATAAAATATTACTTAAAATCTTGTATAAATCAAAAAAAGATTGGCACTTACAGATCAATTTGGTAGTATGGGCCTATAGAACCACCATACATACTCCTAAATGGGCCACACCATTTTCTTTAGTCTATGGTTCTGAGGTTTTCCTACCCTTAGAAATTGAGATTCCCTGATTAAAAGTCTCCCTACACAAGTTGATAACCGATGAAGACCATAGGGCTATGAGAGTACACAAGATAGAAAACCTTGATGAGCATCACAAGGCTACTTTCAACCATATGAGGGCTTCTCAAAATTGAATGTCTACTACATACAATGAGAAGATTCATTCCCATGAGTTCCAAGTGGGTGAGCTTGTGCTTAGAGAAAATCCCAAAAATTAGCAAAATAGAGAGCAGAAAGGGAAATTTGAGCCTAACTAGTTGGAATCTTACATTATCACAACACCATTTGGATTGGGTACCTATCATCTTTCTACTCTAGAATGAGGAACAACTTTTGGAGCCTATCAATGTTCTACATCTAAAAAATTTCTATGCTTAAAGACTCTTAGCTTAGCTATTTGTACATGTCTATTGATCATGAAAAAATCATAAAACATAGAAAATTTTCTAAAAACTAATCATCTTAGTGAAAACCTAGCAATAGCCGACACTTTGATGTATCACCAAAAATAAATAATACAAAAAAATTGAAAAAATATACCAAGTGGTGAAAACCTATAAACATGTGCCACTTGAGACCCTTGCACCTATGTCTATCAATCTCACTCATTCACTTTGCAACACATTTCCTAGCTTGGAATTGTCTCTTTATCCTCATCTTGGGGGCATGGCTATGTAGTCTATCAAGGTCTCCTTGTGAATTAGGGTTTCTTGGGCAACTCACAAAACAATATTTCTCAACACTACCCCCAACTTGACATCAAGTGTTTCTCAACACTTTTCAAATAGTCTACCTATAGTCTTGGATGTCACAATATTTATCACTATTAGATTAAAGCCTTGAAGAAATGGCCATGTGACACACACGCACACACACACACACTCTCTCTCTCTCTCTCTCTCTCTCTCTCTCTCTCTCTCTATCTCTCTCTCTCTCTCTCTCTCTCTCTCTCTCTCTCTCTCTCTCTCTCTCTCTCTAACATTAAACTATTGAGCTCTAATGAAATTTACCTTCTTTGTGTGTTTTCTATGAGAATTTCTTTGCTCTATATTCCCTCCCTAATAGTCTTTCAAGGATGTCATGAACTAGAAGACTAGGGGCATGGGACATGTTTTTAATTTCTTTCTTCTTGTGGGTATACCTTGTTAACCTAAGGTGTTTAGAGCATTCATACTTGTCCTACTTGACACTTTGGACCTACAATGTATCATCCTTGATTGTTTTTGCCAGACCACACTTAGGGGTTATCTTAGCACTTATGCCTTGATACAAGTGTAATCTTGCTATATTAAACTTAGGAAATCTAATCACATAACCATCTTGACTTACATGTCTTTGATGCTTAGATTGGATTTCTACATTCTATCTAATATCAATCATGTTCATATCCTCATAGTTATACTAGTGATGGTTGTATGATCTTAAAATGTCCCTAATAAATGCTTGATGATGAAATTAGAGTCTAAATTTTTTGTGCCCCTTGCAAGTAAACCACTTTTCCTATTAATTTGCATCATAGGCTCATTTTTCTACATATGGGGAGAGCTCTCTCTTTGTCTTTTCTCAGTCATATTGGCTAATTTCTTTCATATCTTCTTTTCTTTTCTTCTTCATCATGTCTTTTCACCTCCTTGATCTTTCACTTTGCCTCTTTTATATCATGTCATCACAAGGGGTTAATCTAAAAATCACATTTTATCTATCCAAGTATCACATTTTCAAAACATGAATCTATATCATACACATGAGAGTTAAAAACTATACATGAGAGAGAACCATGAGCATATCAACCTAAAACAATGCATACATGAGTAGGAAACTGAAACATCACATGGAAACATTAAAATTCTGAAACATCCATAAAATTAGGCAAGAACACAATACTATCTCTCAAATAAAGTATCTCATATATATCAAAATGTGTCACAATACATATACAATGTAAGATCCAAAACTTGGATACATGTCTCAAAATACATGTGATACAATACAACTATCATGAAACATGAACCTAGACCTAAGACTAGCTTCCTCCCTCATGAGTCAATTTTTTCAGAGGGAGGAGCCATCTATGCCCTCAATGGTGGTTTATCTGATCCACCAGCTCTCTCCAAATACATAGGTACCTGTTGGTCCACTAAAACTATAGCAATATACTAATGACGGGCCACACCACCCGTACCAACTCACAACCAAAAATGCAACAATATGGAGATAGAGAGATGACACAAATGCTTCATAAAGCATCCATTAATACTTGAAATCCATTAGAAGAGATTACATTTGAAGAGCTTACAACACAAGAACTTCTATTTCTTGAACTTCCTTGCAAGAGATTACATACAAAGAGCTTCTACTTCAAGAGCTTCACTTGAAGAGCTTCTATTTCTCCAACTTGATTACAAATGATAATAAGCCTTGCTTAAATAGGCACTTCTAACCCAAGACATTACAAACACAACCAATGTGGGATAAAAGGTAAATACAACTACCTTTAAATAAATATTAAATTCCCACCCAAATACAACTATGCACCCAACAAATATTAAATACATGATTTAAGGATCTTTCCAAAAACTTCTAAAATGCCACCTACATACCTCAATTAATGGAATGACAACTATTTTTATTATTCTCTATTTATGCCACCCATGCACCTTGAAAATAGAAATTCCTCTTTTCTCCATTTTTCCTATTTTTCTATTTTTTTATTATTTTCGTTCCATTTTCGTCACTTTCTCTCTCCTTCACAAATTTTTTTTTTTCTCTTTCTTTTTTTTTTTTCTAATAATTTAATTTTCCCATGCAAGATGCTCCTGCATCAAACTCCCTTGGTAGATAGAAAAGTGTGTCCCACACTTTGATGTCAAAAGAAAGATATAGAACCATCTTCATCTTCACCACAAGCTTCCACCTCAATAGGGACAAGAAAACCAACATACAAATCTTCCACATTTTTTTTTGCTAATGCATGATGCTCCTGCATCTGACTCCCATGGTAGGAAAAATTTTGTGAATATGGATTCACAAAATGAAGTAGCCACTATTGAAAAAAAATTTTCCTCTTCCTCCAACACATAGCTAGAACAAGTATCCGATGCTAAAATTTTTCCTTTGCAATGAACTCTATCCAAGTATAAATCTCATCCTCATCCAATCTTGTTGAATTAATCACACCTGTAATAAATCCAGCAACACCATACCAATCTTCCTTTGCATACCATACATCACAAACAAGATCCTCATGCAAACCATCATTAATATCTTTTAAACTCATATCAAAGACAACATCCCATGATTCATAAGAATTTACCTGTTTGACATCTTCATCTTCGCTTGTCTCTTTTATGTTGTCAACAATGCACGTAACTAGTCCACTTGCTTGATCTCCAACTAAGGCACTATACTCTTCCTCCATTGTTTTAGTCTTCCAATCACCTTCATCTACTTTTGGCATACAAATCTGGTTATCTTCATGCTCTTCCTCTTCTCTTTCATCTTCTTCAACTTCTGGTTTGCAAATAATTTTCTCTTCATCTGCTTATTCTTCCATTGGATCATCTTCCTTTTCCACATCCAAGGAATTATCAACATCTCTTTTCTGGTGACATGCTCTTCGTTTCCACAACTTAGCTTCTAATTCATTCACTTGCTTCTGCAAATCAACTAGCAATGATTGTTGATTTCTTGCTCTAAATTTCTCAAGTCGAGGAATCCTTAGAATCCATCCAATCACAAAAGTCATCTTCTTCTTTCTCTTCTCCATAATCAAGTCTTTAGAAGACAAATCTCGTCCAAAACAAGAACATCATGCAAACTGCCTCACAGTCGATGCTCTGTCTACACAATCAAGAACTTCTTCACAAACTTCACCCAACTCAAGGTCCTGGTGCAAAATGCCTCACGTTTGACAATTTGTCTGCACGCTTAGGAAGTCCTTCTCTGATACCACTGATGTAGTACTACTCTACTACCACTGACAAATGTATGCTCTGATACCACTGCTGACGGGCCACACCACCCGTACCAACTCACAACAAAAAATGCAACAATATGGAGATAGAGAGATGACACAAATGCTTCATAAAGCATCCATTAATACTTGAAATCCATTAGAGGAGATTACATTTGAAGAGCTTACAACACAAGAACTTCTATTTCTTGAACTTCCTTAAAAGAGATTACATACAAAGAGCTTCTACTTCAAGAGCTTCACTTGAAGAGCTTCTATTTCTCCAACTTGATTACAAATGATAATAAGCCTTGCTTAAATAGGCACTTCTAACCCAAGACATTACAAACACAACCAATGTGGGATAAAAGGTAAATACAACTACCTTTAAATAAATATTAAATTCCCACCCAAATACAACTATGCACCCAACAAATATTAAATACATGATTTAAGGATCTTTCCAAAAACTTCTAAAATGCCACCTACATACCTCGATTAATGGAATGACAACTATTTTTATTATTTTCTATTTATGCCACCCATGCACCTTGAAAATAGAAATTCCTCTTTTCTCCATTTTTTCTATTTTTCTATTTTTTTAATTATTTTCCTTCCATTTTCGTCACTTTCTCTCTCCTCAATAATTTTTTTTTTTTTTCCCTTTTTTTTTTCCTCTTTTTTTTTTTTTTTATGCATCATATACATGTCGTGGTAGTAGTCCACCTTGGCTATCTGTCGCTCCACCTATCATCAAGCATCTACTAAATCATCTCTTAGAGATCACTCTTACCTATTAGCCTCTACTCACACATCCACTAGCTACTAGTCTCTAACCGTTATGGTCATCCTCAACCCCTATACCTCTACCTCCAAGGCCCAAATTTTGGCATCTCGATCATCATCTAATTTGATAAGTTTCTCCTATCATACCTCCACCCACTCTTCTATCTTGTATCTCAATAATACCTCCTCCTCCTCCTCATCCCTCATAGCCTAGCACACTTATATCTCCTCCCTGATTGAGAAATACTCTCAACCTCCATCTATTTGTCACCTCTACCTATGACTCTACCTCTTCCTCCATTATTGTCTCCCTCATGTCCTCCCATCACTGGTGGAGTGTTAGGCCATGTGAATCTAGGAAATAGATGCCTTTGCATCTCATATAAGTATGGTGGGTTTTCCTCTACATCTACCACCTCCAAATGATAGTCCTAGGGCTCTTGCACTAATGTTGTTGTCTCTTGTAGGCCTACATGATAGTCAAGCATGGGAAGACAACCCTATGCCTCCTCTCCATGAAATTTCACATAAGTCATAATCTCCACTAAGAACTCCTATAGCTAAGAAAACTTTCACCATACTCGATTAATCAAAAAATGCTCTACTATATATGCATGCCTCCCAACTAGTGGTCGACTATAATGCATGTACTCTAGCTCCCAAGAGTTAGACCATCTGTGACACTAGTGGTATGGTAGACACACAAAATAAGTAATCTAATCTAGGATATGTCAATAATAGGTCACATCCCTACTATGGCTTTGTGGTATGAACCCTGTGTACCTAAAAATAAATAGCTGACTGCACTCTCGTAACTACATTTGTAGTTGAATCACTGTAATGTGCTCCCAAGCCCATTGTAAGGCTCACACTAGTACCTTATTATAGATCTTGATGAAAAAAATATGTTTAGGAGTTAATAAGGTTATGATTAAAATTTTTGTTACTAATAATGATTTATGAGATCCTATTAGAGACTAATGTAGATTTTGATTATTATAAGGTTGATACCCTATCCAATAACATTAGGTAGATAAGATAGGACCACATGAAAATGAAACTCAACATGTTCAAGTTGAGAAATTAGTCATGAGATTCAAGGTATGATCTATAAGGCAATTAGGAAAGATAAATTAACATTCACTCTAGTGAGAACAACAATGAATGTCGGTTATAAAGACAACAAGATAGATGGTTACATTCAGAAATTGGTTTTAAATTATGATGACATAATTATGGTAACATTCTAATAGTTTGAGGAATTCACCCTAAAAACTCACACATGAACCCCTCATAATGTGATAAAGGGATATTTCTAGGAATGTTGCTATGTTTAACTTTATTTTAGGGAAATTATTAGAAAGGGGAATCAATTGTGTGTGTTTTAATGTGATAAGGGATTATTTTGCATTTATCTGCATGTATTTCTATATTATTCCATTGGACTACTAATGTTTAAGTTGAGTGTGCAAGAAACTTGAACCATGGAAATTATTCAAGGAAACAAGGTTCAAACCTATGTGAACATGGTAAAGCCAAGGTGAATCTTTGGAAGATTCAAAACCTCGTTGTAATGTGTTTATTTTGTAATGTGATTGTGCATGGGTTTTATAAGTTTAAAGATCATGGTTAATTAGAGACATGTCATCGTGATGTGTAAGTATTTAATGTGTGTGTGTGTGTGTGTGTCTGTGTGTGTGTGTGTGTCATTTGATACTTGTGTTGTTTATGTGTAAATGACATGTCATGTAGAATTTTGTGCATGGTTAAGTCCATTATGAAATTAAGTTAACCCACCTTGGAGATTGTTAGGATGAGTCACCTCCATGATAGGATTCAAATAAAATTTGATAGGAACTTTAGAGGACCTAAAAGTGGTTCCTAGGTGTCATTTTGGTGAAAATAAGTTATCCACATGGTAGTAGTATAGGTTTGGGGTCTAAATATAATCATAAGTTGGTCTAGGGGACCCTCTAAACTATCATTTTCAAGCTAATTCGAAAATCAGTATCACATGATTTTTTTCCTCATCCCTTCACTTGGGTAAGTTCCTATTGGAAGAAAGGTACAAGGGTGTAAGAGGGATAGGTGGGGATGGAAGTGGAGGTCCTTTTAGGGAGCTTGTGCCAAATTTAGTGTTTTTTCACCCACTCTCTAATTGTAGAGACAAATAGGGTTTTGAAGAGGGAAGCTTGGAAGCCAAGGAAGAAAAGATCTTCATCACCATTCTTAACCATTAGCTTGGAAGGAGGTTAGTGCTTCATTCCATGTTTTCTCTAATCTCATGGAAGTTAGAGATGAAAATTGTAAGAGTGTTTCTTGTAGGATCTATGTGTTTGCATATGGTGCATGTTGTAAATGATTGTGTATATGAGAGAGCATGTTGAATCTATTTGCATTGGTTTTGTGGTGTTGGATTGTGGTTGTGGATTGAATGTTGTGTTGGGTGTGAAGGCTTCACTCACTCTTGGGAGGGAAGAGAAGCCTTGGGGTGAAGGGGTTATTTGGGATTTACATTGGAGTAGAGAAATCCATCTCTTGGAGAGGGGATAGTTTTCATGGAGTATGGGCTCCATTGAAGCCATATGCCTTTCTATGGTTCTATGGGAGATATAAGTGAGAATATGTGAAGAGAAGTAAGTGTTGATAGCCTTGTTGAAGCATGTGTTATTGATAGCCTTGTTGTGGCATGTGTTATTGGGATATTGCAATTGTAAGATTTGATGTTTCACAAGGATATGGCATTCTCCTCCTTGAAGAGCCCACCTTCACCCAATGTTTATGATTCTACCTATAAATCATTGTGAAAGCCTTGGTTGGGGATTGAAAATGTGTTGTTAAACTGTGGTATTCATGTTGATTCTTGTTATTGTGATGTTGTTTGAATGTATCCTGGTTGAGCCTTGTTTCCCTTGGCACGAGGGTGGCCTCCTTGAGGCCTAGGTTGGGAGGTGAGCCTCCATGGTTCATCATTTTTATCTCTCATTTGAAAGTCCTTATTGGATGACCTTGAAACTTGGAGCTCTATTTTTTTTTTCCATGTATATAGGAGATGAAGGCATTCTTTGTAGTATTTGAATTGAGGCTGTAAGCAAACTCCATCTTTTTGTGGGCATTTAAATGTTTTGAAAGAGTAGTGTTATTGCTTCTCATTGACAAGGAGATTTGGTGAAACATCTATGTTTAGTGAATAACATTTCCATTGTGTTGTTATACTATGAAGATTTCACCACCTTTTGTGTATTTTAAGAATTATTGGAGGAAGCATGCATTGTGTGTAGGTAGTTAAGTTATCTTGGTCCTTAAAGTCATTGAGCTCCTATACTTGTATGCAAATTGCAAGAGTGAATTTAATTTTCATGTAAGAATAGCCATATTAGAAGAATTAGTTTCATGGAATGATATCATCATTTCAACTCAGTGTATCTATATCATTGAAATGGATCCTTGCATGTGAATACAATGTTAGATCTTGAGCAAATGGTTTACCAATATCATTAAACACAAGATAAGAATAATCATTTTGTTCATATAAGACTTCTGTCATGTTCTCTATATGTGCTTTTGTATGGAGATATTGTCCAAATGAATCAATAAGACCATTAATATAGACTATCATAACATATCTAGTAACCCCTAATGTATCATTGCAATTACTTATTATGGGTACCCTAGACTATAGAAGAAGAAAAATCAAATAGATGATATACATGTATAAGTGTTAAGAAGTAAGCTTGCTGTAGGTGTCAATCCAACTTTTTGGAATTTGTATGGAGAAGTGAAATATAACACTCAGTTATTATAGACCAATAAAATAATTAGGGAATATACCATGGTATCTTCTAAATAAACTAAGGAAATAATGTAATACCTAGATAACAAGGAAGCCATAGCACAATAAAATAATCCTAGGAAATCACCCAAAGTACATATCATCATCAAATAAATTAGGAAGTCAGAAAAGATTATGAAGGCAATCCCAAGTAAGAGTTAGTCAGGTGGTTGATTGAAGCATTAAATAATAAAATAATAAATAAAGGAAAATATTAAAAAATTCAAGAAATTGCTGCCTTATCTAGACAAGGCGACCTTTATTGTGTAAATAATTTTAAAAAAAATTAATTTAATTTAATGTGGAAGAGGGAGGAAGGGCCCCACCTTCCCATCTCCCCTCCCACACATTCCCCAAACTTCTAAGCACTTTTGGCATTGTCCCAACCTGACATAAGTTAGGTATTAAATTTCTCACCCCCTTTAAACAAGTCACCCTCCCTAGGGTAGTGCCTTGGTTAGCTAGAAGGAGGTGGAGTCATTATTGGAGGTGGACATGTGATTTGAAGCATGCTAGATGTTGTTTTAAAAAGGTAAAAACATGGTTATAGGTGCTAGGTAAGGGGAGATGCGTACATAGGGTGAATAGTATTATTAACAGTATGTTTAAAAGATGGGTGTTAGTGAGTATTGTTAGGAATGTAGATGTATGGGGTTAGGAGATGTTAGTGTTAAAAATTAGGTTGTTATTAAATTAATTTGTTTGTTGGGTGTTAGCTAAGACTAATACAATTAGATGATTAAGCAATTTAGTTAGGATAGTAATTATGTAAGATTAGAAATGTATTAGTTAGTATTGGATGTTCAGAAATTCAAAATGTTAAGGGTTAGTAAATCTTGTAGGTGTAGACACCTAAAAACCTTTAGAAAAAAAAGTATTTTTATTTTTTGAAAATTTTTTGATGACATCATCATTTATTAATTAATTAATTATTTTATTTATTTATTTATTTTTATGCCATTAAATCCCTTTATCTTAATTAAAAATATTTAATTAAGGAATCCCTCCCAAAAATGTTTAAATCTTATTTAAACATTATTTCCTTATTTATTAATTATTTAATTAATAAATTGACCAAAAATTCCAAAATAAATTAAAAAATTTATTTTTTGCCCAAAACTTGGCCAATTTCCTTAAGACCACTAACCTCTTCCAAAATCTTCTAATCCTTCTTTAATTTTGATTAAAGGCTAATCCCATCATTTCCTACCCCTAATCCCAACTCAAAATATTTAATTAAGATTAAATATTAATCCTCATGTTTATTTAATTTTTTTTAATAAATATCTCCTCAACCCAAACCCTTGAAATAAATAAAACTTTATTTATTTTCTAAAAATTTAATTTATCCTCATCCTAAGAAGTTCTAGACTCTTCTAGAAAGTCTTCATCCTCATCCTAGAAAGTTCTAGACTATTCTAGAAAGTCTTTATCCTCATCCAAAATCTAGACTCTTATAGAAGATGTCTTTAAACCTAATCCTAATCCCCTCCTAACCTTGTCACATTCCCTAAACATGGGTTAAGACTTACTAACCCAAGCCAAAGTTAACAAATATCTCCTCCTTCACCCACCCTCATTAAATGCCATACACTTGCCTATCCCTAAGCTAATCCTAAACCATCCTAATCCATCCTCTAATAATTTGCACAATCCTAAGCAAGTTTAAAACCCTCCTAATCAAGCCCAAGTCGAAATTGCTCTCATCTCCCTCAAAATATCTCAACCATAAAACTTTATGAAGCCCACTAGGCCATAAATGACTCTTCCAAAGGCCTTTTATTGCTCTTACAAGCCATTATGAGGGTCTTTATGAAGATTTTATCCCTTGATCCTCCTTTGTTGACTCATCCTTCCCCTTTCCTCCATCCTCTCCCCCTATGACATGTGTCACTCCCTGATTGGCTGTAAGGAAGCACAATCCATGTGCTCTCCTCTCATGCAATCTGAGCCCTCCATGAGCTTTTTTCCATCCTTGCCTCTTAGCCCTCAATCCCTCAAGCCTCTTGCCTATAAATTGGATCCTTCCCCTTTGAAAAACAACACAATCCATGAAGTAAAGACATAATGCCATTTTAAGAAGCTATTTTACGTCAAAACCATACACTCATACCCATATTCCAACTCCATTTGAAGCCCTTTTTGAAGCATAAGCTTGAGCATACATCCTATCTATTTAGACAAAGCCACTCAAGAAGAGAGCTTCTTATTGAGAGAGCCCATTAATGGCTCATATTCTCAATTGAGAGCTCATCTTAGTCTATCTTGAAGTTTATGAATTTTGTTTAGTTTGTAGAAGCTTTATTTAAATTTGGTTTCTATTGGCATACTAACATTGCTCATAGACATTTTGGCATGCCCAGTGGGACCCCACATGGGTCATCTTCATTAGCTTTTTTAGTCAAGTTTTGTATGTCATTTACTAATTTTACTTGTTTTTGTGATTGGTAGGATTGTATAAATTGGTTTTGTAGGTCCACATGAGCATGAAGAAGACAAAGGAACTCATAGTCTATTTCATAGTGTTTGCAGATTTTTCAAGCTTATAGGTGGACAAAGCACTTAGAATTCTTCTTCCTCTTCTTGTCTATATTCTTCTTATTCCATCTACTTCTTCTTCTTCTTCTTGTGGGAGATCTTGGCCGTTTTTTTTTTAAGGAAGGAAAATCATACACACTTCTTTTTAGTGCGTAAAATGAACCCCCAAATCATACTTAAATCCATTAAAAATTAAAAATTTGCAAAAAAAATAATCTTTTAACAAGTGAAACTAAACCAGTTCAATCATTTGCATCCTTGCAACATCAAGATTTTAGATGCATTCATGCAAAGTTAGGAACACTTCATTTTTAGAAATTTAAAAAGAACTTCAAGTATACATTTCAAAAGGGTCAAAATCAACACTAAGTGCACACTAAAATCTAAATCAAACTCAAAGCATCAATCAAGGATAAAATGATCCTCATTTGCAAATATTTTAAAGTTCTTTTAAAAATCTCATGAAAACTAAGAGTCCTAAATGGTTGCCAAAAATTGTCCTAAAAGCTTTGTTATTTGTTCCAAACAAATTTCTTGTTGCAAAATCTTAAATGTTTCTTAGGTTTTTCATGCATCAAAACAATCTAGGAATATCATTTTTGGGCTTAAAATATGCAAACTAGAACACAAAATCTTGAATGAAAACCAAAGTCCAAAGAGTCATTTTCACTTTTGAGTCCAAAACAATCTTGAATGATCTAAGGTTAAAACAAAGCACTTCAAAGTTCTTAAAACAACACACAAAATCTCAATCTTGAATGATCAAAGGAAAAAACTTGAATTTTTAATCACTTGTCTTTGAATGCATGTTGCTAAAATCACTCTTGAGTGCCATGGATTAAAATCAAGTTTTTTTATTTTTATGAATGCATGACTAAAACAACAAATCCAATCTTGAATGCCATAGATCAAATAATCATCTTTTGGGGCATAAAAAGAATCCACTTTTTTTAAATCTTCTAAGTTATAAAAACTAATAAAGATGCTTTGAGTAAGTTTGTAGTTGGACTCACCCTCTTTAATCACCCATCAATTTAACCATTGGTTGCAATCTCAGCACCATCTATGGGGATGGGTCTACCTAAGAGGGTGTTAAGTGCTCCACAAAGATCAAACTCCACTCACTTGGGTCTTTAGTGGTTTTTCTAAGTTAGAAAATTCCTTGAATGCACATTAATTTCGCTCACACTTCATTTGGGCATAAAAATTGGACAAATCTTGACATGGAGGGCCTCCGGGCACGCGCTTGGCAATTGAGTTTCACACATCTTTGTTTTGGTCTTAAAAAAAACTCACACTAAATCTTGAATGCCTAACAATCAATGAACATTGCATGGTTTGGACGCATTTTCAATGACGCTCGCATTTCTTATGTTGACGATCTCTCGACTTTCATTATGCTGACGATGTTGTCAAATTGGAATGAACATTGTATGCCATAATCACAAGTGTCTTCAATCATAGCTTACAAAATCTAAATCATCAATTGGAATAAACGCGTGTCTTTTAAAGCCCAAGATCATGTATGTGGTCTTGTTTTACACTTTTTAGGAGGTCTGCTTGGGGATTTCATCACCCCTTGGGATGACCTCAACTCCAACATTCCAGTGGAGTATAAAAATTAGGAGGTGAATCCAAAGACACCTCTCTTGGAATCAAGATTTTTTCACTCGGGCTAAGCCTCAAGGAACTTTATACCCTTGAGAAGTGAAAAAGGAGAAGTGGGTTACCGCTCCTCTTGGCTGTGTGACATCTTATTGGTTTCATCTATGGATTTGGGCCTCACGTACCTTGCGTATATCGAGGACTCGCTAGCTATAACAAATTTCATCCTTGTAGAAAGTTTCTTAGGATGTTGGTGTGTTTGACGTGCTTGCTCCAAAATTTTATCTACTTTTTTGTTCATAGCTTTTGAATGAATGTTTTCCAACGTTGGTCAAAATCCCAAAAAAGAAAAAATCCCCCAACTCAAGGCATACTTAGCTTAGTCACTGCCTCATCAAAAAATCATCCAAGCTCCTTCGCTGCAACCGAATCTATCTAGTTCCTTGCTTTAGAAAAATCCCAAATCCAAAGTCTCTCCAAATCATTCCCCCCACCAGCCTCACTTGTTATCCCTCATCACCTTGAGCTAAAGGTTGGGATCCATAAGTGGTCAATCTCGTGTCATGCCCATAGGATCATTAGTCTATCCTTAAGTTGACACAATCTCCACCAATCCAATGCATAGGAAAGCAAAACTCTCACTTTTTGATAGCATGCCCTTGAAGTCTTCCATCCACAGGAAAGCCAAAAATCTCCAGCCAATCCTCCTTAGGTCTGTCATACAGCTTTGACTCTCCCTAGGAAATCCTTCATCAGCCAATCCAAAATCTGCGCTTAATCCAAATCCAACCATGAGCTTCCGTGTTCATCCATATGCAAGACCCCATCCCCATCCGACTCATCATCAAAACATGAAATCCCAAACCTATCATGATGTGTTCGATCGTATTGTCCTTGCTCCCACCACCTCCTATTCTAATGATGATGAAAATCTTGTTGACTATGACGGGTATATTGAAAGCCTTAGAAACATTCCCCCAAGCATCCCTCAAAATCCAAGAGTTATTCCAAACTATCTAGTCATGCCATCTGATATCCTAGCTTCTCCTCCATCACCCAATCAACCAAGCTTCCAATCTTCCACCCTCATCACACTAGCTATTCCAATCAATCCACCACCTCTACCTCTGACACATGATTCTTCAAGGAATCTCCTAGAGGAAATACAAGAAAAGCCACCTCCAACAGTCAATAAGCCATGTCATCTAATCCAACCATGTGAAGTAGTCAGTGATGAAGCTTCCCCATCTATAATATCATCCGCATCTCCCATAGCTATCATCCCCATACCATCCATCAAATTGCTTAAAATCCTTCCACTTCCTGCAAGCATCAAATTCCCACCACCCATCGAATCGCTCCAAATCCCATCCACATCTCCTCCTCCAAGAATTATCCAACTCCCATATAATGAACCTCATGCATCCACTCCCATCCATTCCTATCAAGATCTTGTCCAAAAGCATGTTGAAATATCCTCTGACAGAATAGCAGATCTCGCCATCCCACTTATTCCCCTACATGATCCACTTTTACCATCCCCTCCATATCTAAATCCTACCATCTTACTTACTCCATCTCAAGATCCCTTTCCCTCAACCCACCCAACTCAAGATCCTATCCTCCCATCTCCTCTGCTTCATGATCATACATCTCCCATAATCCATGATGATAGATCCATCGAAGAAGAACTAATTATCATATCTGAAGCCCCAACTCCTTCAGCTAGTAATGGACTCACATCTTGTGTTCCAAATAATGAACATCATATTGAAAAAAGAAATGAAAATGTATTTCTAGATGTTGGTATCCCCACTATTCCTGCATGGTCCCAAGTCCTTCCATCTCCACCCCAAAGTTCCCATCCATCTTATTCTGCAACTATTTTGGGCCCTCATCCTACTCCTTATCTCCAACCCTCCATTTTGGGTCCATATATCCCTTATCTAAATCCCACACCCTTTCCATCCATTTTGGGTCCTTACATACCTAATATGAATCCTTTATCCCCTCCATCTATTTTGGGACCTACACCTTCCCCATTTTCATCTATTTTGGGCCCATATCCTTCCTTCCCTCCATCCATTTTGGGCAATTATATCCATCCATATCCTATGTTCCAATCTATCCTTCCATCCCCTCAAATCCACCAGCTAGATCATCAAAGGCACTCACCCTTGAATCCCTTCCAACCTTTAAACCCTATCACTCCATCAATTACCCCTCCATCTCCTCCATGCTCTTGTTCCCATCCCATGTCTAATAGAAGCATATTGGATGCCAAAATACAAAAGCATAAATCCAAAAATCCACAAAAATCCAAGTCTCAACATGTCCCTTCTAAAATACATGTTCAAAACAAGAAACATTTAATCCCAATCAAAGAAAAAGTCAAGAGGCCACAAAAGCCCAAGCTAAAAAAGTCAAAAATCATGTGGATACCCAAGATGCTCATAAAAGAAATGCATCTCAAATAAAAATCTCAATTGGCATCCATTTATGCTACTCAAAAAGCCTCATCCATCCATCCTTCCTCCAAATCCCCATATAAGCATCCTTCATCCCCCCAATCCACTTTTAGTCCATATGCTTCTTATCCTAAATTTCCCATCCTCCATCTTCCAATTCTACTTTTAGTCCTTATCTTTCTCTTCCTCCATTTTCTCCTCAACCTTGCTCAAAACCATCTTTCCCACTACTTTATCACCTCTCAAGGTGTGTGCCAATGATGATCTTTCCATTTTCCTCATCCATTTACCCACAAGCCTTATGTCTTCCCATCCATTATCCGTCAAACTCCCACCCACCATTCAATCCAATCCTTTTTCATCCATCCTACCAACATCTATGAGCCAAAAATTGCTGAAGAAAGCCAAAATCATTCCAGCTAAGTCCAAAGTCAAAAAGTCAAAAAAAAGTAAAGAAAAATAAAGCGTCCACTGGTGAAAACTTGGCAATTCAAGCGCTTTGGACAAGTACCATGATGAAAACTTGGCAAACAAGCATCATGCATAATCTTGCCATCCCCAGCTTAGCCTATCACCCTCATGCTTTTGGTCATCTCTTGACCTATCCTCCACCCTCCATCTTCCATCTCACACCATCCACTTATCTCCTGTAGCTTCAGCCAACCATCCCAGCTATCATCCATCTCCCTAGCCCCTTTAGATTTTTCCATCCTAGCTTCAATCCTATCACGTCCATCATAAGACCTCATTTCACATGTTATCTTCTGATTGTTGGCACTATATTCCTTGGAGATCTTGTCTTGTCCATCCTCCCTTGTCATTGGTATCTAGCTCTAGGATATCCTCATGCAAACCCAATGTCATCTCTTTATATCCATCATAATCCTAGCTATCTACCATCCTATCTAGCCATCTCATCCTGCTCCTCTAGCTATCCTTGGTCAAAAAATTTCTCATCATCATTGGATGCATCCTGCCAAATCCATATCTTTCGCTATCACCCCACCCTTAGCTTTCGCATCTTGCACAACATCGAACCATCCTGCTATCCTATCATCATGAGCTTTTGCCTGCTTGTAACTATCTTGGTCAGCTTCAGCTTGTAAATATATTAGTCTATCAGCTTGTACATCCTCTTTAGCTTAGTACCATTGTATCTATCTAGCTTTTGTGTCAGTTCCTCCTTGATCAACATCTTGCACACATCGCACCTCTTGGTTAGCTATTCCAATGCATCTTTTAACTAGATCTCCTATCACCAAAGTGTTATCCTTCTTAGTTCAGCTTGCCAAATGCATCACTCATCTAGATCCATCAGCTTAGGTGCTCTCCAATAGATCCTTGTAGGATATAGCTTTCCTCATGTCTGATCTTGGTCTGTTAGTACCTTGTCCTACCCATCTCGTTGGCAAATAGTTCTCTTTTGGATTTTCACTTTCTTTTGATTTGGAATCTTCCCTTTTGGGTCTTGAAGTATCTTTTCCAAGCAATATTTTTGTTCCCTCCTCAAGGTTGCCACGATCTTCCATATCATGGTATGCTATGAATGGGGCACTCTGAGCATACGGTTTTGATCAAGTCTTTCGTTTGTTTCTTTTTTGCTTGTGGGTTACCTAGTGTCAGTTCCACACTGTTTCCTCCGAGTTTCATGTGTGATGCTGGGGCAATCCTTGTGTTTTTGTTTTGAGTTAGTCTGTCAGTCCTCTAGATGGTTGGTGACATGGCCTTGATTTTCTTGGTAACCTTGGCAATTAACCAATAGTCCTATAGAAAATCTAGTGCTCAACTATGTGGTGGTACTTCTCTTTGAAGTATCCCCCCCCCCCCGCTCAAAAAGCTTCAATGGTTTTCCTTCATCTCCATTATCCCCCATCCATATCTAGCATCCGTCTCTCCTACCCTAGCTTATGCATCAATATCTCTTTGAATCACTCCTCACCTTTAGCTTTAGAGATCCACAATCCTAGTCTTAGGGATCCACCAATCCAAATCAATCCACCAAGCCTCATCTTTAGAGATCCACAATCCTAGTCCTAGGAATCTCCGAAACCCATCTTCCGCCAATCTGACTCTTTAAAATTTTATTGTATCAACTTTCTAATCCCCTCATCCATCCCCCTATCTTGGATTCCTTTTTATAGTGCTCCACTCCTTCATCCTCCACCTTCCCTAAAGTCTTAAGCTTGCTTCCTCTTGTGCATCTGATTCTCCTTTATCATTCTCCCATAGTGAGAGTTTGAGCTAACTAAACCTCTTCTCTTAAGCCAATCTGAGTCTTCTTGCTCATCTTGAATTCTTGTACTTTTCAAGAAGTTGTTGAGCCTCACTTTCTCTCCTTGCTGCCTTCTTGAGGGGGCATCTTGCAGTCCATTCTCTCCTCTTCTGCTCTAGCCTTGGGTATCTTATTTTCTTATCTTTGATGCCATGCCACTTGCGGCATCACATCAAAGAGGGGCAAAATGTAGACACCTAGAAACCTTTAGAAAATAAAGTATTTTTATTTTTTGAAAAATTTCTGATGACATCATCATTTATTAATTAATTAATTATTTAATTTATTTATTTATTTTTATGCCATTAAATCCCTTTATCTTAATTAAAAATATTTAATTAAGGAATCCCTCCCAAAAATGTTTAAATCTTATTTAAACATTATTTCCTTATTTATTAATTATTTAATTAATAAATTGACCAAAAATCCCAAAATAAATAAAAAAATGTATTTTTTGCCCAAAACTTGGCCAATTTCCTTAAGACCACTAACCTCTTCCAAAATCTTCTAATCCTTCTTTAATTTTTATTAAAGGCTAATCCCATCATTTCCTACCCCTAATCCCAACTCAAAATATTTAATTAAGATTAAATATTAATCCTCATGTTTATTAAAAAAGTTTTAATAAATATCTCCTCAACCCAAACCCTTGAAATAAATAAAACTTTATTTATTTCCTAAAAATCTAATTTATCCTCATCCTAAGAAGTTCTAGTCTCTTATAGAAAGTCTTCATCCTCATCTTAGGAAGTTCTAGACTATTCTAGAAAGTCTTTATCCTCATCCAAAGTCTAGACTCTTCTAGAAGATGTCTTTAAACCTAATCTTAATCCCCTCCTAACCTTGTCACATTCCCTAAACATGGGTTAAGACTTACTAACCCAAGCCAAAGTTAAAAAATATCTCCTCCTTCACCCACCCTCATTAAATGCCATCCACTTGCCTATCCCTAAGCTAATCCTAAACCATCCTAATCCATCCTCTAATCATTTTCACAATTGTAAGCAAGTTTAAAACCCTCCTAATCAAGCCCAAGTCAAAATTGATCTCATCTCCCTCAAAATATCTCAACCATAAAACTTTATGAAGCCCACTAGGCCATAAATGACTCTTCCAAAGCCCTTTTATTGCTCTTACAAGCCATTATGAGGGTCTTTATGAAGATTTTATCCCTTGAGCCTCCTTTTTTGACTCATCCTTCCCCTTTCCTCCATCCTCTCACCCTGTGACATGTGTCATCCCTGATTGGCTATAAGGAAACACAATCCATGTGCTCTCCTCTCATGCAATCTGAGCCCTCCATTAGCTTTTTCCCATCCTTGCATCTTAGCGCTCAATCCCTCAAGCCTCTTGCCTATAAATTGGATCCTTCCCCTTTGCAAAACAACACAATCCATGAAGTAAAGTCATAATGCCATTTTAAGAAGCCATTTTACATCAAAACCATACACTCATACCCAAATTCCAACTCCATTTGAAGCCCTTTTTGAAGCATAAGCTTGAGCATACATCCTATCTATTTAGACAAAGCCACTCAAGAAGAGAGCTTCTTATTGAGAGAGCTCATTAATGGCTCATATTCTCAATTGAGAGCTCATCTTAGTCTATCTTGAAGTTTATGAATTTTGTTTAGTTTGTAGAAGCTTTATTTAAATTTGGTTTCTATTAGCATACTAACATTGCTTATATACAGTAGGGTCATTAACAAAATAATAGAAGTGATTAAAGTTATGGGGTACAAGCATGATAGGATGTGATAGTGGAATTGTATTAAGTAGTTAGGAATTTTATTGAGGAAATGTTTCATAATTTAATTATTTAGTTGATTAATTAGAGGTTCAATTAATTCAAGTCATTATGGTTATAGAGTAGAAGGATTAGTAAAATTGTCATGTGTTTCATTGATGAGTTGAGTGATGGATATTGTGAGTAATCTTTTAAATAATAATAATAATAATAGAATTATTTAGTATTAGTTGGTATAATAGAATTGGTTGAAAGGTATATAGCATTAACAATACTAGTTATAGAAATAGTGATATATATAGGATATCTGGATAATCGCTTAAGGATTAATTACCATTGATGTCTAGTTATTACTATTTAGGAATTTCACTTGTGACCTTAACATCGAGATGATTTACATATAATATTGTTATGTAAAGGAATATATTCCATGGATGACACAATTGCACTTATTTATTTAACTACATAATTAAAATACTCGTAAAAAATTTAAATATAGATATATATCTTGTTCTTAAGTCATAGGTATTAAGACATCTACATTGTCCCACCACCAAAAAAACTTTAAGGTACAATTAACATTGATTATGAATACAATCTTTATTGACAATCATTGGAAAACAAATGACTAACCTAAGGTTACCAGGAATTAGTTATAGTAGAAATTGGTAAATTTTGGTGGGTCAATTATGACGAGATAATGATAAAATGCTAGAAGGGTTGCACCCCTCATAGGATCACTTAGTGTTAGTGGTTGTACAAGAAGGTAAGAGAGATTATTAAAAAGTGAATGAACTTATTATCTCTAGGAATGGATACGAAAAGAACTATGTGAGAGTTACCCCAATGTCATGGTTGTACTTAATGGAATAATTAGATTGTTTAGGATGTATAGGTAACGTTCCATACCGCCCAAATGGTGATTGTGAATCTTAGAAGATGGTTGATCAGTGGTCGATGTGCCTTTAATTTCAATGCTTGAATACTAATTTGTAACAATTATACCTTTAAGATAATCCTAACATTCTAACTGATCATCATGTGATTTGATGTCTCTAATGTATAATTTAATGTTAAAAAAATTATAGTTTTGTTTTGACACTATAAATTTGGGCATGACATCCATATCTCAGCCAACACTAATTTTTGTGCCTAGATCTACCCACCATGATATACTACCTCATACAACTCATGGTGCATATCCTCTAGGATGCTAGTCCCTATGCCATTCTCTAGGGCCACCCAATCAAATTTTCCACTAGCCTACCCTATCCTAGTAGAAAGCCCTTCTAGGCCCTGTTAGTAACCAAATACTATGCAACCAATGAACACATGAGACACGGTAATGGGTTCTTATCCCCATACTCATATATGAGCCTCTCATAGCTCGAATAGTAGTCTAAGATGGTAATATATTGAAAAATCTCCAAAATGGCTACCCTCCCCTCTATTAGGGTTGATCATAATTGTAGATGCTCAAAAATGTTTTGTATCTATAGTTTCATCACTTATTCATACTAATTTGTCCCATTTTCTCATTCTACTAACTTTGATCTTTTGGTCAAATTGACCATACTTTATCATTTGTATCCTCTTTCACATCAATTTTATATCAACTCAAAATCATATCAAATCAACTAGAAACCATTTCAAATCAACTCAAAATCACCCCAAATCAACTTGAAATCACTCAGAATCATATCAAATCAACTTGAAATCATATCAAATCAACTTGAAATCATATCAAATCAACTTGAAACCATTTCAAATCAACTCAAAATCACCCCAAATCAACCTGAAATCACTCAAAATTAGTCCTAGTCAACCCAAAACATATCAAACATCCCAAATCAATCATCATTTATCTACTCCTATGTATTGTTGTGACTTTCAATGCCTTGGAAACCGATCAACCTATCAATCTTATCAATTTGACCTTAGTACTATTGTGGCTCTCAGTGCTAGGTCAAACTATCATTCATGTCATTTAATCTTTGACATTGTTGAGGCTTTCAATGTTGAATCATGGCATCATCAACCATTTTAATAATATTGACAGTGTCCGTCAATGTTATTATGATCAAACCTTTTCAATCAACCTCGATCCTGTAGCATTTGCAATGTTAGTTTAATGTTACGTATCAATCAATTCGTGTCATGTGTCCTTGGCATGTTATCAACTTCAATCAATCAATCCGACCATGGCTTTGGTCTACTTTTCATCATCTTATTTAATATCCATCATCATCACATTTTCATCAAAGGGTACAATCGCATTCATTTAATCAATTTGGCCAACCATTTACTAATTTTCTCTATAGGATTAAATAACCCATAATTTAATCCTATTATTCTTTCTAATTATTCTTCCTAATTATCATTATCTGCAAACCATGAAAATTTACAATTTCCTAAGTTCCATTTTCCATCATTAATTCCATTTTCTACTAATTCTTATTTTGTGGAATAAGAGGATTTTTAATTTGAATATTCCACAAAATATTGCATCATCATGACACTTGGATATGATACCTCGTGGATTCTCCTTTGACACTGGGATGGGATTTGTCATAATCAAATATTCTTACCTCTTACACATGTCCCTATTTGGCTTATTCATCATAGATTCTTGGCTTTAAGTGGGTTGAGGTGTCTTATGATGCGTCATAGATTCTCTTCTGCATTTAGCCAAGTTTGACTTGCATGCGTCATAGAATCTTACATATTGGCATATTCTGTCATATGCGTCATGGATTCTCAAAGGAATCTCTTGCCACATCGCACATCTATGGGTGGCAAATCCAATGCTCTCATCCTCCATGTCAATTATAAATTGGACACTCTTTCTCTCATTTTCGGTCCTTAAGTCCTTGAATCCTTGAATGCTTGAATCTTTGAATCCCCACTTCTTTGCATTTTCACACCATTTTCTCTCAAGCTTAAAATCACATTTCTAGTATTCTCATGGCATTATCCATATCATAGGCTTTTTCTTCAATCTTGTGTGCACTATAGGCAAATTGGAGCTACAATCATTTGGAGAAGAAAGAAGGACATGGGAGCTACAAACGAAAGAGTGGGTTTCTATTGCTTTCTTTATTAATTTGGCTTTCATCGTAGACTAGTGGGTGCTAACATATGATTATTGAGTTTTGTGATTTTCTCATTGTATGTTAAGCATTTTAACCCATTTTTTGGTCCTACATTTTGGTGAACCCGACGTGAACATGCATATCTAAGTTGGGTTTTCTTGTTTTGTGCTTGTAGGTGCAAGGAAGGAGCTCACTTGGAAGGGTATAATGACTATATACTCTTCTTTTTCACACCTAGATTAATTAAGGGTCTAATAAAATGCTCGTATGCCCTTGTTTCATGCATTCTATTAGCTTTCTATCCTAGGGTGCACTCTGCTCTGTTAGGGCACACTTGGGACCCCTAGGAGTAGTTTTAGGAGTCTAGAAGCCACCAAAACCTCCTGTTATTTTTGACTTACCAACTATGCCCAGAAACTACCAACTACATCATTGACATAGTATGCACTATTTGGGCACACTTGGGAGTGTAGCTTTAAAAATTTTAGTTTCTGGGTCTTCATTAGGCACTATTTCCCCATAGTTTGCACCTGACCTCCCAACTGCACCCCAAAACTATGAACTATGCCCAACTAGGCCCCAACTACATTGTTGACATAGTATGCACTTTTTGGGTGCACTTGGGAGTGTTTTGAGCCATTTTGGCCTCGTGGGGTGCAATTTTCTCTGTCAGAGCACACCTGGTTCACAGTAAGCACATGCATCAATTAGAATCTGCACATAAGGTTTCCATTTCCTTCTAGGACATAGATTAGGTGATTTTGTGTTATTGATGGTCTATTTACAGCATGTGGTGATCATTGGATGAAGATGTGATCATAAGAAACTACTAATGTGTGCTTTTGCAGGACGTTGTCGAAGACTTTGTGTGTCTTTCAAAACTATGTGTGTGGATTTCCTAGATTAGATAACACTTCATTTAGTGCTTAAAATGAACCTTTTTCTTTTCTTCCTGGCGTGTCTACAGTGTTAAATTCCTAGGAGTTGCATTGGATGTATCCTCTCCCCTTGCCATTCGTGGATCTAGGGTGTAAGAGAAATCCATGTAACTTCTATCGGAGGCCTACCTTTGACAAAGATACTCGATATTGGGTATGCTAGGGGATGACCTCAGAGAGATAACAAGCCAAAAGCCAGGTCAATGTTCCAGCTGCTATATAAAATTTGATTATGGTGAAATTTGTGTCGGTAGCATTTCTGCATGATAGCTCTCCTATAGTACCCTTGTGGTGCATCAAACCTCAATTCTCAGGGCTGGGAGACCTTCTATGGAATTTTATCATTCACTTGCCAAACAGAATGCCCTTACTAAAAATTATGTTTTAGTGACCAAAATCCTTTCTATCCACTGGCTCAAGGGGTCACCCTTGCTCGTGAAGACATCCTCCATTCTCGTGGTCCTTAGTAGAGGAAACAATCCCTTGGGAAGTCATGCCCCTTGGGAAGCGAATCTTGGTAGCCCCGAGAAGTGAGTGCACTATAAGGGGGAGCCTTTGGTGCCAAGATCCTAGGTTGCTCACTCAAGATAAGCATGGCTAAACTTCAATTCAATTAGGAATTCAATGTATATAGTCCTAAAAGCCTAGGTTGTGGTGTGTTTGTTAACTTTTAACAACAACTATTCTTGTCTTAATGTGTCTTGTGTGTGTGTAAAACATAATCAAGATAAAAGCCAAACTTTTAAATTTGCACCTTGGATATCATTTCAACTTGTAAAAACATCATACATTGCCAAAAATTTCAACCTTTTCAAACTTTTCAAATTTTGGTTCAAAACACTCAAACCTTGGAGAACATGGCGACTTGTGCTCTTAAACATGCTTGGCAAAACGTAGATCTTACACTTACATAGACTTCACTTGCATTCATCCTAGTATAGGCCTTATTCATGCATCATATAGAATTCATATTGCACCTTTTAGTCCTCATTTTAGTATCTATTACCTTTCATATATCATCCTTTTAGGTTTAGTTTACCTCCCTTAGTTTTTGCATTCCCATCTCAAAATCAGCACTTTGCATTCACCACCTTGCATCTTTGCATACCTATTCATAATATTGGCCACTTTATCCATCATTTTGAGTGTCTTAACCATAATTTTGAGAATTCATACTGGTCTTAACATTGTCCCCTATTTTTTACCTCTCTGTCATATCAATTTAGAAACCATAGCTCCCAGAATTGCCTTAGTTTCAGCCCAATTTACCAACTGTGCCCAAAAACTACCAACTGCACCCAAAAACTACCAACTACATTATTGACATAGTCTACACTATCTGGGTGCACTTGGTGGTCCTAAGACCTAGTTTTGGGTTCCAGATAACATTTTGGGGCTTCAACAGTGTGCTTAGGTACTTAGTTTGCTCCCCTTGCACTAGCTTGCCTAGATCTGCATTCTACATCACCTAGTCTTCATCACTTTCACTTAAGAAATCATTTTGTAGGTCATAACCTTTTTTTTGCATCTCCCAACCCATCCTAACATCAACCCCATCATCTTAGCTTCATAGAATATCAGTTTGGCAACCATACCTTTCAAAATTAGCAAACCTTCATTCTAACTTACCAACTGCACCCAAACTGGCTCCAAGTGCATCAATGACATAGTTGGTACTATTTGGGTGCACTTGGTACTATTATGGTGCACTTGGGTACCTGCATGACCATTTTGGGCCTTCCAACTGCACTTTAGGATCCCAAAACTACATCTAGGAGCCTCTATACCTCCCCGTTCTACACTTGACTCAAAACTGTATCTTGCACCCAAAATCCCATTTTGCATCATAGGTATTGTCCATATCACACATCCTCTCAGAATTACCACCATTTTGAGTCCTCGAAACATCATTTTGAACCCCCAAAACCTTTGAATTTAGTCAAAAATCTAGACAAAGTATGAGTCTTAGAGTATCTCCTAGTGTTGATGGATAATGGATCTTGACTAGTCTATTTATCTTTTATTATGACTTTCTTGGGTCAAAATATATCTATGTCTTGATAGATTTGACCTTGTCATCTTTTATCAGTTTTTGGTCAAGATCCAAAGTCCTTTATCACAAGGTTAAACTCATAGGCAAAATACTTTCTAAAGGTTTTACCTAAATTCAAAACTTTCCCTATAGCCTTGTCATAGCATAATCATATCCCAAGCATCCCCAAACATCATTTTGACTTACCCTAGTGGTATATCCCCTTCATCTTGCATGGTCCAAACCTTAGCATCATTCTCACTACCAAACCCTATTAGATTATCCATCAACCAAATTGCCTTCTTGATCATTTACCCTCATTTTGCATATCCTAAACATCATTATCAACCCTTGGAAACCATCCTTTGCATAGTCTACCTTGCATACACCTACCTTTAGTGTCATTACTAAGTCCAAAACATAACCCTTACCTTCATTTTGCATACCCTCAAAACATTACCTTGCATTTGTGTTTGCATCCCTATGACATTTACACTTTGCACATCAAAACCTTAGCTCATTTAGCATTTCTTCACATTGCATAACATCCCTAAACACTTAAAAATCTAAAAAATACTCATATCTTGCATATCCACCACTCTAAATGACTCAAGACACTCAAAATTTCCATTGTATTTGCATTCTTAGGTATCATGCCAGTACTTACTAGGACACAATCAGCTTACAGACCCAAGGAACTCTATCAACCTTTGTTTTATGAGGCACAAGCACAACCAAAACCTCATCCAAGATAGAGAAAGAGCAAGAAAACCCAACAAACCTTTGACAAAGACCAAATCGAGGCATTACAACCATTACTAGCAGACCCCTTGAACATTTATCCGTAAGATCCTCATAATCAAGCTATGGCACAAAAAACCTTGAAAAATACACCTATCATGAGATTTACCCCAAATACTTCCCCCACACATGGGATGGTTCAGTGGAGTCCTAAATTTGAACCTATATTCATGCCAATGCCACTAGGAGAAGGAAGTGTACCAACCACACTTGAAGATGAACAATCACATTCCTTCGAATTCAACCAACCTAACACATCAAACATACACCTTACTGATGACTCTGACACTAATTATGGCATCACTAATGAAGAAATGGCTAGGGCATGTCAAGAAAAAGTTTTTGCAAGAACTTCAAACATTTGGCAGCCCAAGAAATTGTCAAATTTAACCCAAACTTGGAAGGTCCTAAGTCCAAAAATCAAACCAACACAACCATTGAAAAAATACAACCCATTATCAATTTGGATTTAGATAAAGGAAAAAAACCTTTGGAGTTTTCAAACATGATAGTGGCACCTATAAGGTCCCATCAAGAATCAACCATCGAAATCCTCCAAAGTACATTTGAACACATCAATGTCAACCCCTTGTTTGAAAAAATACCACCAATTACTAAACACCCCAAAAGGACATTAAGATTTGATTTTAGTCACATGATACAAAAAAAAGAATCACCTAAAGGGACTTGTGCTCTAGGGATGCCAGACATACCTTCTCTGGAGGAAAATAACAAAGTACACCTTTGCTCGTAACTTTACCAAGTGCTATGACATCAAATTCTATGTAGCCTCTCATAAGTACAACATGTGAAACATTAAGTGCAACCATCCCTATGAACACACAAAGGAAAAGTCTTATTGACATTACACCCATTCCTAATAAGGGCATGTCGCATAGTCAAATCAATATGATGTCACAAGTAGGAACATCTAACACACAAAGGTACCAAAACAACAATCCAAATATGATGTTCAATTCTCAAGGACTTAGTCAACCCCCATGACAATGACAACCTATAGTGGTACAAGGACTCAACACTTCCAATGTGTAACCAAGTCTATATCCACTTAATGCACATCCCACATATCAACAACAACATCAACCATGATGACAACAACCTCAAGTGGGGCAAACATCCAACATTCCTAAAATGTAGTCCCATTTGAACCCACTTGACTTACACATAATTTATCAACAACAATTTCAACAGAAATTCCAACAACAACAAAGGATGTTTGATAAACAACAGGAGCAACTCAAGCAACAGTTGGAATACCAAAGATGCCTTGAGCAAAAAATTGCATACCAAAACCATTTTTTACAACAAGAACATGTGCCACAACAACCTCAACAAATACCTCTACAATAACAAGCACATACATGGTCTCACATACAACCAACAGAGGTATCCCAACAACAACCACAACACATGGCATAACAACAACACATGGTACAACAATTACAGTCAATCCCACAACAAGTGCCACATCAAATACCACAACAAGTTCCCCAACAAAAGGGACCTTTCTATCTTTGAGGTGCCAACATACCTCCACCACCTAGCGACACTTCATCAGACTCATCAGACACAAAAATGTCAAAACCAAGTAGACATAGTTCTTGCCATAGCAAATGGTCTACTCACAGACACAAAAGACTTGAAGGGAAGACCACCATGCAAAACCCCAATGAATAACTATTACAACAATTCAAACAACTTTCTAAACAAGTCAAGGCATTGGGAGTCCAAAAGAAATAGGCTCTATATACAAAAAGGGACCTACATCCTAATCCATTCGATAAAGGTCTATATAAGCCTCCATTCCCAAAACACTTTGAGGCTCCAAGGTTTGAAAAATACTGAGGAAAATGCAACCCTATTGATCACATCAGAGAATTTTGTGCTTCATGTACTGAACTCAGTGATGAACCCACTTACCTTATGAGATTGTTCCCCCATTGTCTAGGTGGGCTCGAACTTGAATGGTACTCCAAACTTCCTGGTAATATCAAATATTGGTCAGAGCTAGTAGACAAGTTCACCTCTCACTTTTCCTTCAACATTACAAATGAGGTGACACTTTCTAATTTTTTCTCAACTAAACAAAAGACAGGAGAACCATTCATCACATTCTTACTCCATTAGAGAAGCTTAGTTAGTCAATGCTCACTAGACATTTTTGAAGAACAATAAGTTAACTTGTGCATTGAAAACTTAGTCCCAGACTTAATGTATGAACTTAAAATTAAGAGTCCAAGAACCATTTCTAAACTAATGAAAAAAGGGGCTAGTATTGAAGATGCTCTTATATGTAAGGGAATCCTCAAGATAAAAAAAGAAAACAAAAACACCAACTCGTCTAATGACAAGGCAAAATTTTTCTCCAAAAATAAGAATGTGACTAATGATGGCATTGTGGATGCCTACACGATTAGCACAACACAACCTCAACTAACTTTGAAAGGTGCAAACCCCACAAATTCACAAACCTCTAATCAAACATCAGCTCCACAAAAAAAAATTGAGACTTCCACACAAGAAAAAAGACATCCTAGAACCAAAGACATGAAATTCACACCATTGGGAATACCCCTTGAGACTACATTACAACAGTTACTAACTAATAACTTCCTATAGCTACCCCCAATCAAAGATGAACCATTAACTAAAGCAGATTGGTGGGATGACAAAAAGTATTGTGATTACCATCGCACCAAAGGACACAAGACTTCATCATGCTTTCAATTGAAACATGCAATAAAAGACCTTATTGATGATGGTATAATCACATTTGATCCATCATTGTTAGCATCCAACTCTAATCACACTATTTTCAAAGATCCTTTGGGTAATCATAACAAAGAGAAACCCTCAAGTTCAAAATCAAACTCATAAGGTAATGTGAATTACAAACACACCAGCTATGACTACACCATCAATTTCTTTAATGAGTTTGACTTCCGTATATCCACATTAATATTGAAGGTTGAAGACCCTTTTTGTGCTATCACTACATGTTGTAGCAAGATCACCCTACCTGGAGCCCCATCTAGACCTATTGCTTCTACTAGACCTACACCCCTAAGTAGACCTACTACTCCTACTTCATCTGATTATAGTCTTGTTGAACAACTTGGCAAAACCCCTGCACAAATATCCATTTTGGACCTACTGCGTGCATCTCCCCAAAATCAAAAGATCTTGGATCAAGCCCTTAAAGAGTCAGTTGTCTTAGATAACATTGATGTTGCCTAGTTCCAAGCCATGGTTGGGAACCTATCTGTATCACAACATATCACTTTTTCACCCTGAGATGTTCCTAAAGATAAACCCAACCACAATGATCCCCTCCACCTCAAAGTATTTGTCCAAAATGTTAAAGTCAAATGTGTCTTGATAGATGGAGGAGCAGGGCTGAATATCTGTACACTTAAAGTAGTCAAAGGTTTGGGTTATTCTGAAAATGATGTGGATCCCTCTCGAAGGATCACAATCAAAGCCTATGATGATGGTGAGTGATTCTCTATAGGGGTTATCATCTTACCTATTAGAGTTGGTCCAGCTATTGAGAACACTTTATTCCAGGTCCTAGATATAGAAATGAACTACAATATGATACTAGGCCGCCCATGGATCCATGCTATGAAAGCAGTTCCTTCTACATATCACCAGTGCCTAAAGTTCTCCTATAATAATATAGAGGTAACCATCCCGGGTGATCCAGATCCCTTCCAGTTTTGTGCCAATCTTAGAGGAACCACTACATACCAGGTCCCAACAAATCATGCAACGAATTCCCTAGAGTCCTCCAAGTATGTTGATCCTTCCATGCTCACACCCGCATCTAAAGGAAAGCTTAAAATACAAGACCAAGGTTGTGGTGAGTACTTCATGTCTCATGCATTTCACATTGGGAAACTTCCTTTATCCCCAAAGTATATGTTAAACCTTAGCTTATACAAAAAAAGCCTATGTTTGGACTTCAAAATAGACCTTCTATGGTGCTCACCAGTGGAGGCAGGCTACATGAAGAACACATCTATGAAAATACCTCTACATGGATTGAAAAGGCTAAAGCAGAACAAGAAATTACTCCAATATCCCCTGATAGGTATGGACCTGGATTCACCATCATGCAGAAAAAGGGATATGATGGATGTAGTGGCCTGGGACCCCAAAAGCAAGGCATTGTTCAACCCATCACTGCATCAGCATGACCTCATAGTTTGGGACTTGGATTCAAACCATTTGTTTTGGGTCTTCCTAATACTGAGTCATCCTCATCTGAGGAGGTGAATGCTTCAAATGATGACAAGATACCTCCCTCGGTCTTGATCATATGTTTGTAGACCTGGATAGCTTACCTATGGAAGATAAATATGTCAATCCACCTGTCACTCAAACCAATTCTTCACCTTGGATAGAAACATTCAGGGATCCAAGCCCTCCTACTTCTGAACATGATCTTGATGACATCACTGAAGAAAATATCCATATATATGCCTTGGACCAAAGCTTATTCAACACCGATGATGGAATTTCCTTAGTTTTCCCTAAACTTATTGATTGGGACCAACAAGGACCACCAATGTTTGACCAATTTTAAAATGATGATGCCATCATAGAATTCTTTGAGCTTTGCAAAGATGTACCACAAGGTGATCACAAGTTTGGATTCTCCGTTGATGTCAACATCATGGCATATTTTGGGGAGTCAACTCCATCTTCCAATTGCAAAATTGACAAAATAACAAAAAAATACACAAGTAGGTCTCTTGGTGAAAATTGAAAGGCACCATCAGACCATGAAAAAGTAAAAGTAAAGGACGTATCCAAGGGTGAAAACCTCTCTGAGGCACCCGAGGATGGAAGATTGGACACACCCCCATTAAAGGAAAAATCATAATTACTTGTGGAGATGACAAAAGAGATTAATTTGGGGACTCCTAACAACCCCAAGGTCATACACTTTGTAGCCTCATTATCACCAGAAGAGAAGGTTGAATTCATCAAATTCTTTCTAGAGAGGCAGATAAACTTTGCCTAGTCTTATGTAGATATGCCCAGATTAGATCCTGAACTAGTCCTTCATCATTACCACTAAAACCAGTAAAGCAAAAGTTGAGGAAAATGCATCCTCAAGTTTCCCTCCTTGTCAAAGCTGAATTGAAGAAACTTTTGGATGCCAGCTTCATAAGACCCATTGATTATGCAGAGTGGATATCTAATCTAGTACTAGTAAGAAAACACTCTGGGGGCATCCGAATATGCACCGACTTTCATGATCTTAACAATGGATGATTTTCCTTTACCAAACATAGATATCATTGTAGACATGACAACTAGGTATGAGATGTTATCACTAATGGATGGCTTTTTTTACTATAATCAAATAAGAATAGCCCCAGAAGATCAACACAAGATAGCTTTCACATGTCCTTGGGGAACAAACTGCTGGAATGTCATGCCATTTGGTCTTTAAAATGTTGGGGCAACATATCAAAGAGCAATGACTACAATCTTCCATGACTTTATGCACATCCTCATGGAAGACTATGTTGATGACTTACTTTGTAAATCTTATAAAAGGAAAGAGCATTTGGGCATCCTAGATTAGATATTCACCAGAATGGAGAGCTATAAGCTTCATCTAAATCCAAAAAAGTGTGTATTTGGAGTTGTCTTTAGAAAGCTCCTAGGCTACATTGTTTCTCAATGAGGCATTGAAGTGGATCCCGGGAAAGTAAAAGAAATAATTGACATGCCTCCTCCAACAAATCTAAAAACCCTAAGAGGGCTACAAGGAAGATTGCAGTCTATTCATAGATTCATTGCAAAATTGGCTGATAAGTGTCACTCCTTTCAACACCTCTTATGTAAAGGAGTATCCTTTCAATGGAATAAGCAGTGCCAAGAATCTTTCCAAAAACTCAAGGATTATCTTCTACATCCACTAGTTTTAATGGCTCCTATTCCAAGTAAATCATTTCTATTATATATATCTACTAAAAATACAACATTAGGGGCTCTCTTAGCACAAAATGATGAACAAGGAAGAGAGTGAGCCATATATTACATCAGTAGAACACTTGTCGGCTATGAGCTAAATTATTCATTAATTGAACGAGCATGCCTTGTTGTTGTCTTTGTAGCCCAAAAGCTTAGGCATTACATGCTCCATCAAAAAATAATGATCATCTCTAAGATTAACCTACTGAAGTATCTCCTAAGTAGGTCTTCTCTCATAGGATGACTAGCTAAATGGGTCATGGTTCTTAGTGAATTTGAGATAGAATATGTAGATCAAAAAGAAATCAAAGGGCAAGTGACAATAGATCAATTAGTAGAAGCCCCTATGCCAGATAATCATCCCATGTTGATAGACTTTCTAGATGAAGCCATATTTCACATGGATGTAGCTAATGAATGGAAACTTTATTTTGATGGATCACACACATGAAATGGTTCAGGAGTTGGCATTATGTTTATCACTCCTCAAGGAGACATAATCCCCAAGTCATATAGGATTGCATTCCACTATACAAACAACATAGCAGAATATGAGGCACTGATCACAGGGCTCAAGATAGCTATCCAATGGAAAATTCAACATTTACAAGTCTTTGGGGATTCCCAGTTGTTCATCTACCAAGTCAATGATGACTATGAAACCAAAGATGATAAACTAATGCCCTACAAGCAGATGTTAGACTTCCTTAAGTCTAAATTTGTTACTATTTCTTTTCATTAGCTACCAAGAATACACAACAAGCAAGCTAATGCTATGGCTACCATTGCTTCTATGATTGATATGGGTCAAAATGTGGCATGTTGTGAATTCCTTGTTGAGCAACTTTTGATTCCAGCATTCAAGCTCCCCCAATCTGAGTTTGTGTGTGAACTTGTTGGTCCCAATTCTCCTTGGTATCAAGACATTTATGATTACCTACATGCCCAAATCATACCACCCAACTTATCCAAAAATGACCATCAAGCCTTTATTCGTCAAGCCACTAGATATGTCATCATCGATGACACCCTTTATAAGGGATCTTTTGACCAAACCCTTCTCAGATGCCTTGACTTGCAAGAAGCTGAAACTGCCTTGCATGAGGTTCACGAAGGTATATGTGGAGGCCATTTCAATGGTCTGAGTCTAGCCAAGAAACTTGTCAAAGCTGGGTATTATTGGCCCACCATGGAACATGATGCCCATGACTTTTCCAAAACATGTCATAAGTGTCAGATACATAACAATCTAATCCATGCACCAGCACAAGAATTGCAGCTAGTCATATCACCATGGCCCTTTTCACAATGAGATTTTGATCTTATCAGAGCTATTTCTCCTCCATCCTATGATGGTCATAACTTCATTATCATATCAACGAAATATTTTACCAAGTGGGTTGAAGCTATCCCTTTGACTTTCACCACTGGCAAGCAGATCTCAAGGTTTATTCTAAACCATATCATATGTCGGTATGGAGTCCCCTTGGCTATTATTACTAACCATGGTACTCCATTTCAAAAAAAAGATGTAGACAAGCTTTGAGAGAAGTACAACATATACCATGGATATTCTAGTATTTACCATCCACAAGGCAATGACCAAGTAGAAGCATCTAACAAGACCATTGTCAAGATTCTCCAAAAGACTATCAATGATTTGGGCCGAGACTAGCATCTTTAGATAAATCTAGCTCTTTGGGCATATCAAACAAGTGTCAATGCTCCTATTGGCACAACACCATACTCTCGTGTCTATGGCACTGAGGCCATACTTCCCATTGAAGTTGAAATTCCATCATTAAGAGTAAGATGTCGTTGATGATAAAAACTACCAAATATCTAGACTCCATGAGCTGGAAATGCTTGATGAACGAAGATGAGTTGCCTTAACACACTTGCAAGCTTACCAAAACTGACTCAAATGGAGCTATAACAAGAAATTTTGAGGTCATCATTTTGAGGTTGGTGATCTGGTCTTAAAGATGAACTACAAGACACAACAACATAAAGAAAAACAAGGCAAATTTGAGCCAAATTAGGAAGAACCTTATGTAGTTATTGCATCTTTTGGGTTTGGAGTATATTAGCTTGCAACTCTAGAGGGTGAACCATTGTCCATGTCCATCAACAACATGCATCTTTGCAAGTAATACACTTGATTCTATCTAAAAGTCCCAAAAAAATACCAAAAAAATTGAAAAAAGTCATGAAAAAATGGATGCCTTGATGAAAACCTGGCAAACAGGTGTCTTGGCACGAAAAATTAAGTCAAAAGAATTTTTTTTCCAAAAGTGAAAACCTGGCAAACAGGTGCCTTGGGCAAGTACCATGGTGAAAACCTGGCAAATAGGAGCCATGTGTAATCAGTGTTACTCCTCCATCTATTGAGATTCCATCTGGTCTTTTTCCCCTCTATCATTCCTTGATCATATTCTTCCTATTGCAAGACATCCTTGGTCCCTTATCATGGCTCATGAATTGGTTAATGTTCTTTGTTATCTTTCCTAAGCATCACCAGTCTACACACACACACTGTCATTGGCCTTTGTACATAGTTTGTGTCTTGTCTAGGGGCATATTACCTACATGGTGCATGAGTTTAAATTTGAAATAGGGGCATATCCCTAAGTGCTTTTTATCCATTGGACCTATCACATAACAGATTGGAGCTAACACCTGTATATGCTTTTATGATCCTGAAAAAATCCTAAACATTCAAATACGATCCTAAAAAAATCACTAAAAATCATAAAATGTCCTGAAGAAACTAGTCACACAAAAAAATCAAATATTCCCAAAAAAAACCCTAAAAATCACAAAACCCATCAAAAATTTGCAATAAACCTTGTATATATTCATTGTGGATAACCACCCATTTTGCATAAACACTTGCACTTTGCAGGCTGAAACTTAAAGCACTACACTTCAATGCCAATCACAATATCTGAGCAACATGAACCAATAATCAATCCAACATATCACTATGAACTTATCAAATGAATCCACAACCAGAACTATCACATTATCAACATGTCAAACACTATCTATGCACCTAAAACATTAACAAGAACATAATAATGGACAAGAATAGTTGTTGGCTCACACTGTTTAGTGAGTGATTTATTTTTTCTTTGTTTTTCTTTGATCATGTCCCTATGCTACTCAATGATATAAAACTAATCTATGAGAGTGGCCGACATGGTTCATGGTCATCTTTTTCTATTTCTATATATTACAATGTACCTTTGAGAATCTAGGGCATGTACATATGCCTCAGGAAGGACAAGGTCATTCTCTATCTACATCATGCTTGTTTACGCAAAAGGTTTGCATTTGCGCTCTGGCCCTTTATGCCATGATGTGTTGCATTCCATTTGCCATATCAAAATAAAGCTCCATTTGACATATAGTGCACTTTCTAGAAGCAAAAGTCTTTCTATCATACCAAAATCTCCTCATGTCATCTTTCCTTTTCATCTCATTCTCCATCACCATAATCATGTCTTTTGATTCACCAAATCATCTTCATCTTGCATTCATGCATTCCGGCATCATCCTACACTATCAATCAACTTTCTATAGCTTTCTACCTAGTTCAACCTTAGTTTGACATTTGTCTCATCATATTTGACCAAATATGACCGTTTTTGATGATTTCACTCATGCTCTGACATCTTTCCATAATTTTGGGCATGCACACAAAATTTTGGGGCATTCCAAGTCCAATCGGGCTATTTTTTGTCCCTACAGCCTTTTAGGGCACAATCTGCACTTTTAGGGCATAGTTGGGGTTCCCAACTACATCATTGATGCACTTGGTCATGCCAACTACATCACTGATGCACTTGGTAGAGTTTGGGCACACTTGGGGACCTAGGTTATCCAAAACTGCTCTCGGAGCCCCTAGGTTGCACTCCGGAGGCCATAACTTTTGCATTTCAACTCTGACTTACAAATTGTTAGTTACGTTGGAATCATATATTTCTTGTGAACAAAATGATCTATCATTTTAATTATTTGGTCACTATATGGAGTGTTAATCCTTGAGATTACTCTTGGCCTCCTGTTTGTCCCTCGTCATGTTGATTTTGGCCCCTAGAGCCTTCTCGGGTACATTTTTCACTTTTTGAGACCACTTGGGCTTCCCAAGTGCATCATTGATGCACTTGGTACTGTCATGATTCACTTGGTCTTACCAAGTGTGTCAATGATGCACTTTTTTGATTTTTGGGCGTAGTTGGGGACCTAGGATACCTAGAACTGCTCCCGGAACCCCTATATTGCACTCCGGAGCCCATAACTTTTGTGTTTTAACTCAGATTTGCAATTTTTCAGTTGTGTTGGATTTGTATCTTCATTTTGGACAACATGAACTATAATTTTCATCATTTTGTGTCATTATTGAGTGATAACCCATGTAATTACTCTTTGAGCTCCCGATTGACCCTGTTCTGCACTCCAGGCCTCATAACTTTCACATTTTAACTCTAATTTTCATTCTGTCAGTTGCTATGGTTTTTTCTTCTTCTTGTTGAAAAATTGAATTATCATATGCTTATCTTAGTTAATTTCTTTAGGGGTCAGCCATATATATCATCCCTACTGGGGCATGTTGTGGCTTTCTCATCAGTTATTCTTTGATACAATGCTCTAAATCACATTGTATCAAAGAAAGGCAAAATGTAGATGCTCAAAAATGGTTCACACCTATGGTTTCATCACTTATTCATACTAATTTTTCCCATTTTCTCATTCTACTAACTTTGATCTTTTGGCCAGATTGACCATACTTAATCATTTGTATCCTCTTTCACATCAATTTCATATCAACTCAAAATCATATCAAATCAACTAGAAATCATTTCAAATCAACTCAAAATCACCCCAAATCAACTCAAAATCACTCAGAATCATATCAAATCAACTCAAAATCATATCAAATCAACTTGAAATCATATCATATCAACTTGAAACCATTTCAAATAAACTCAAAATCACCCCAAATCAACCCAAAATCACTCAGAATTAGTCCTACTCAACCCAAAACATATCAAACATCCCAAATCAATCATCATTTATCTACTCCTAGGTATTTTTGTGAATTTCAATGCCTTGGAAATCGATCAACCTATTAATCTTATTAATTTGACCTTAGTACTATCGTGGCTTTTAGTGCTAGGTCAAACTATCATTCATGTCATTTGATCTTTGACATTGTTGAGGCTTTCAATGTTGAATCATGGCATCATCAACCATTTTAGTAATATTAACAGTGTCCACCAATGTTATTATGATCAAACCTTTTTCAATCAACCTCGATCTTGTAGCATTTGCAATGTTAGTTTAATGTTACGTATCAATCAATTTGTGTCATGTGTCCTTGGCATGTTATCAACTTCAATCAATCAATCTGACCATGGCTTTGGTCTAATTTTCATCATCTTATTTGATATCCATCATCATCACATTTTCATCAAAGGGTACAGTCACATTCATTTAATCAATTTGGCCAACCATTTACTAATTTTCTCTGTAGGATTAAATAACCCATAATTTAATCCTATTATTCTTTCTAATTATTCTTCCTAATTATCATTATCTACAAACCATGGAAATTTACAATTTCCTAAATTCCATTTTCCATCATTAATTCCATTTTCTACTAATTCTTATTTTGTGGAATAAGAGGATTTTTAATTCAAATATTCCACAAAATATTGCATCATCATGACACTTGGATATGACACCTCGTGGATTCTCCTTTGACACTGGGATGGGATTTGTCATAATCAAATATTCTTACCTCTTATGCATGTCCCTATTTGGCTTATTCGTCATAGATTCTTGGCTTTAAGTGGGTTGAGGTGTCTTATGACATGTCATAGATTCTCTTCTGCATTTAGCCAAGTTTGACTTGCATGCATCATAAAATCTTACATATTGGCATATTCTGTCATATGTGTCATGGATTCTTAAAGGAATCTCTTGCCACATTACACATCTATGGGTGGAAAATCCAATGCTCTCATCCTCCATGTCAATTATAAATTGGACACTCTTTCTCTCATTTTCGGTCCTTGAGTTCTTGAATCCTTGAATCCTTGAATGCTTGAATCTTTGAATCCCCACTTCTTTGTATTTTCACACCATTTTCTCTCAAGCTTAAAATCACATTTCTAATATTCTCATGGCATTATCCATATCATAGGCTTTTGCTTCAATCTTGTGTGCACTATGGGCAAATTGGAGCTACAATCATTTGGAGAAGAAAGAAGGACATGGGAGCTACAAAAGAAAGAGGGGGTTTCTATTGCTTTCTTTATTAATTTGGCTTTCATGGTAGACTAGTGGGTGCTAATGTATGATTATTGAGTTTTGTGATTTGCTCATATTCTTGAATCTAACAAAGTAGATAAAACACTTAATCTCCTATACTTATGCAATAACAAAGATGTGTAGTATCATATTGCGACTCTATGAAATTTACAAGCTGAGTGAGGGCATCCTTTTCAACTCTTCAACATGAAAGGGAAAGATATTTGATTAATGATGTTGAATATCAGCAAAAACCCCAAATATGTAGCAGTAAGAACAAATGATCCTATAGCTAATTAGTGCCTTATCTATTGGGAAATTCCATGAATCAAACACATACATCTATGATATATTCCATACACCCAGATATCAGATCTATCTTATCACTTTGTGAATCAGACATTGGTGTTCATAAAGACCTCATTCTTATGAAGTATCCTTCTCAAAATAACTAGCAATCCTATCAAACACATCAAGAATTTACTTGGCCCTTTGTTCCAATAGCAAAACATATCAAACATATAACCTTAAACGGATGCAAATGGGTCTTAGTTCTTTGTCCTTAAACCACATAAGATTGTAGATTGTAGAGAAAGGAGACAAGAATCAAAATGAAACTAAGAGATTCTTGCTCACTTGTATTCATTTCTATTGAAACTATACATTCAGATGCATGGAATTAAAAACATAAAAACACCTAACAGATCAAAACTAGCTATATTATCATATGTTGTCATACAAGAGAAATATGTTGGGGAATAATGGTGGAATCACATTATTGGATTCAACAATGTGGTCTCACAAACAAACTAGAACCAACAATAAGTATCACATTGAACATTTCCAACCCACACAATGGATGAGAAAGAGAAAGATATAGACAAGGAATGAATTCCTGGGTCTGATCTAAAGATGACATGTGTCCACTTAAAATTCCATCCTTTGTAGTTGTAAAACCTCTTTCATCATTCTACCCATTTGATCTGATTTAGTTTTCATCATTATTTTGTAACAAACTTGGAAATATCTCTACTGAATGATGAAAACCCTTATGCAACCAAAATATCTAAAATTCATCATGAAATGCTAATAAAATTTGGATTTAATTGATTTGAAGGTAACCAAACTTGACCCTAACTATATTTTTACCATGTTTTAACCATATTCAACTAATTACCCTACTAGAAATTAGTTTTGAACTTTGATACCTGAATACAGTTGCAAGTTGAGAATCTAGGAGAAAACCTTGAATAACTTGAATAGACAACTTCCTATGCAAAAAAAAAAACTCCAGAATCAAAAAGTTTGTCTTCTCCCCATTCTGGTGATATATAATATGCCTATACTTTCTTATCAAAAACTCCCAGAAAGTCATTTTGAAAATTATACCTCTGCTATAGCCTTAGGTCTAAACTTTATTTTTCAAAAATTTAAAAATTTCCTAAAGTTCATACTATAGCTTTATATCCATTTTGAATTTAAAATCAGTTGTACGTGATTTATTTGAAAAATAATTTAAAAATCCTTTTTAAAATTATTTTTGAATTTTTGCCTCACCCATGGATTTCTAGTCAAGCCCCTTTGACTGGGCTACCACATGGCAGTACCTTATTGGTTCACCTCTACATAGTCACCTGCCACCAGGTGTCATGTGGCACCTTTTGATTGGTCTGCCATTACTGCCATGTGGTAGCTCCTCATTGGCTCTTAGACTATTGCATCATCTACCATGTCACATCACCTCAGCATGCTGATCGGATCACCATGTGGCACCCAACCTAGGCCCACTATCACATGGCACCCAAGTAATTTACTGCTTTTCTTATCTTTTGAGCACTTCCACAAAGTGGGGAAGTGCCAACTATCAGATCTCGCCATGTGGCCCAAAATTTGACACATCCATCTCAGACCTATTACGTTACCATGGACTGAGGCGTGCTGACATGTGTCAGCTAGGTACTTCCCCATATTATAGTCAGTAGGGTGCTAACTATGCATGTGAAGAAGCACCCTTACAACATGTGTCCCCTATGCCATGTCAGCATCTTCAAAATTTGTGCTACACTAGAGTCTCCTACCACTACCACTTGTCTCATGCTAGTTGGTTATTCTTTTGCCACGTGTTGTGATTAGATTCACTATTTTGGCATGTCAGCATGATGTCATCAAGGCACTTGTTCAAAATTTATTCCATCTTATTCTTCGGTCAGAACCCATACACAAGCTTGAGGCTTCAAAAGCCTTTGTGTCTTAAAGACACTATGCTTATTGTGCATTTTTATATTTAAATACCTAAGAAAAACTAGACAAAATGAATGTGGGATAAATGTTTAAATGCCCTGCTCTCCTTCTAATGGCTTCTTTCCTCAATTAGTTGTTTATACTTCTTTCTTGCCTCTTGCTAATTTTGGGTAGTCATCTCTCTTTTCTCTGATAAGTCATCTTGTCGGTCTTGTTGCACCATTGGTTACCTTTGTTGTTGATCTAAATTTACACTTTCCATGCCTATATACTACTTTCCTTGTGATGTATCCAATTGAATAGATGGCTTCAATCCTAGGGAAGGTGATTGAGTTCCAAAAATCTAGAATGAGTTATGCATTGGAGAAGTTGTATTAGCAAATGATTGAATGATGGTAGGCCCAACAAACCTACTACCATTCCTAAATGTGTCAAAGAAATGGGTAGATAAATTTTGTTGTGTAAATTATTTGCTTGCTGCTATATGAGTATCTATAGGCATGGCATTTGCATTAATTTTTTTGACTAAAGCCCCAAGGCTTTTTTCATAAGAGTTCTTCTCTACATTTGACAATTTCTATTATGGAATAGCATTTTGAAACTTTGAAGTTTTTGCTGCACAATGTACCTCTCCAAAACTTGGAAACTATACTTCATTCATATGCATCCTCATCAACTTCTTTGGTTCCTTGGAAGTTGCAGTTTCTAAGCTTCTCCAAAAGTTTTCATGTTGTTGAGGCATAGAGACAACTAGTCATTTCCCATTATTTTTCTCTCCGGTGCATTGTTGAGGAAAAATCTTAAAAGATGTAGAATCAAGACATTCTTTTCTATTTGTGTCCAAATTCATTCCTTCATCAGGATTATATTCATTAACATCGTCTTTGCCTTTCAATTTGCTTATATTATGACCACATGATAGACCTAGGCTTAATTCAAGCCCACTGTCATCTTCTACCTCAAATGAGAAAGGAGGCTTGTGATTGAGATCTCTAATATTTTCCATTTTCCTTGAACAGTCCCCCAATTTCTTTGGTTATAGGAGCTCACAAACCAACATCTATCAAACTACAAACATAATTTTGAGTCAATTATCTTTTAATCATCAATGGCTACCCTGATATCCATCATCACATTTTGGGCTTAGAAATTAAACATGGCTCTAAGGCCCTCTTCAAAGTGGATTCCTTAAGTCTTTTAACTCTTCACGCTTCCATCAAGGATTGGGACTGCTTTCTTTGCCTATTGCAGCCTTCTCCCTACCACTTTTAGACTTTGACATTGCCTCCTCACTCTTCAACATGGTCCTCAGCTTCAAGTTTCTCTCCTTTTCTAGCTCAATGTCTCCCTCTTTCATACTGAATGTTATAAACAACACTATTCACCTTCTCTTTCTTTCATAAGTGGGGACCTTGCTTTTCTTGGAAAAAGATCATGCTAATTAGCTTTTCCTTCATTGAAATGTGTTTTTAGTACTTCTCACCACTAAATTAAATTTGAATACAAATCTCAAACACCATAATATGCCTTAGAAATGATATTTAATTGCTAAATTGATGGGCAATAATTTCTTTTTCTAATTGGCATTATAGATGGAGACATCATGATCCATTGACAAATTATACTATAGAATCAAATACAAAATCCTCATTTAATTAAGACTCCCAATAAATCAAGAATGTTAGACGTGATGCTCCAATTCCAAAAACCTAAAGCTCATAGATGATTTAGAAACATTACAACATCACATGGATAATCCCAATCCACAACCTATTAGCAATTTGATGCAGATTAGTTAGACCCCCCCCCCCCCCAAGTGGGTTAGACTAAAAAAAATTCATTCTCAAACAAGTGAAATCCATACAATTTCTAATTTTTATTGGAATTGATTTCGAGCACTAATTGATCATTTAAAACTCATTTCACATCTTATTCATGAACTGTCAATTTCATGCCAAAGGGTCCTTTGACTAGCTTTAAAAATTGACCTAAACACCTGACTAGGTTCTTAAACCAAACCTACTAATTATTTATTTTACATACTCTTACACTTTTGAATCTTGTCTCATGATAAATTCTCAGTCAAAAGATGTTGACCATCAAATTTGTCCTCTCAGAACTACTTGCAAGGAAACATGTCAAAAAAACATAATTTGCATTTGGATTTGGCTTTGAAAATAGGGAAAAATAACACTTGGGGAAATGGGAACTAAGGTGTTGGTTCACTATCATGAGGAAAATATAAATATGGGATTAGAGCTCATGACAAATAACTAGACAAATTTGGTGAACGGTCAAAGTAGGCTACTCAGAATTTGCAAACTGGAAACAATGTCAGAAAAACATTTTTTGCAAATGGAATGGGCCTGGGAAAGTGTGCAAACAAATTCATCAAGTTTTGAAAATCAACACACTTAAATTAATTTTAGAGGAGAATACAATGGTACAATCCTTTTGATCTCACCTAACATGGATCTTGAGTTATAACATCCCAAACAGGGGTACCGACAAATCTACGTTCTTGACACTAGTAAAAAGTTATAAATTGCATTTGGAATCACGTTCAAACTGAGCAAATAGATTCATCATAAGCTCAAAATTGAAAAATAAAAATTCTTTGACCTCTAAAATATAATAGAAAATCATTTTTTTCATTTTGGTTTGTTGGGTCAAAGTTATGACAAGTCAAACAATGCCTTCCAAAATTTTGAACAATTCACATCAACATGACAACAATAAATGACCAACTTTGAGGGATTCAAAACCTAGTCAAATGGATTCTAAACAACTTGAAATCTAAAACCTAGGTTCTTTGGTATGGACATCCCAAAGTTGCAAGTCATGAAACATTATTAGGTGTGAGATATTCAATTGCAAACATGACCTCCTGTTGCTATTTGACACTTAAGCAAAAATGCAGATTTAGACATTGCTCAAAATGAAACTTCACAAAATGACTTGGAATGGAAATTTATCATCATGGAACATATAGATTCACTGAATGCAAGATGTTAGAAACATTAAACACCTCTTAGGCCTCGAATGGATAGTCAGGTACACATGGATCAAAAAAGCACTTATGGGGCTTAATTTTTCAATGGTACTCAAAATTAGGGCTTCAATTTTGAGTCCCAACAGATACAAGGTTAGAGAGGTCAAAACTATAGAGCATTACGGTTGAGGGGGAGTCACTCTCAACCTCTGCACTAAATCAACCCAAGATGCATTAGGGAAAACTCACAATTCTACCAACCATATAAATACTCATCTAACACTAACTAAGCTAGGGGCATAACCATGCTAGCCTACTTTCTCAAGAGAGAAAAGGCTACAAAGATGCACCAAAGTTAATATCCCAAAAGGTAGATCTAGACTCATCAAAGACTGAGTCACTTTCAAATGACAAGGAAATATCCATGTCAAACAAAGAATGCTCACAAACCACACTTCACCTCAAAAGGGTGGGTTGATGCTATAGGAAACACACAAACCCAAGCACAAATCCCAACAAGTACCTAGTAAATTATGAAGATTTATCAACACCTCCCTAAGAATAAAATCAAGGGTTAAATTTCTCCAATGGCCATAAACGTGATATGTCATGATTAAATTGGCCTCTACTCAATAAAGGGTACTCAGAACATCAATATGCACCTTTAGAAGTGCAAAAGAGCTTCTTGTTGTTCCCTAGGTGAAATTTTTCATTAGCACAGTCTTGCACAAAGTTTCTCACCAAACCAAGCAAGAAAGTGCATGACCACTTGCTTCTTGTATGAAATTTCAAATCAGCACAAAAATTTCCTTCACTCTGAAGGCCATAACTTTCATGTTCAGACTTTGATTGACTCCATTCAAGAAGCTTTAGAAAGATATCAATGAGGCCTAAAACATGATGGATCTTAGAGAGTCCTAAGAGCTAATAGTTTTAATCACCACTCAAGATAAAAAATCATAGGCAACTCAAACTATCTCAGTTACCAAGACCAACAATGGATGAAATGTCCAAAACAACCAAAGAGAACACATGCCCCAAAATGACATAAGACATGAAAATAATAGTAATAAAAAAAATAAAATCCTCATTAATTCTCTTTCATAATTTCATTTTTAAAACATAACACAAGCACTAATGCACAATGAGACTTAAAGGTTTTCAAAGCAAGGGTTCAAGAGTCACTTATGAAAAAAATAAGTACAAATCTTTTCAATTTTCTTTCTACAATAACATTACATTTAATCAACATTTGAACCATCCAATTATGCTAACACTTTTACATCTACTACAAACACACTGGCATGTTCTATGTGATAATATCCCTTGAACATACTACTAGAGGTTTGCGATGAATGTGATAGAGTCATGATACACAATTGGGTAGCTAGAAAACACATTAAGAATAGTCATCACGAACCAAAAAAAAAAGCCCAAATGGGGAATTGTCAATTCCAATAGTAAATCACAAAAGATATCAATTCAATGATAAGTCAAATGTGACAACTATCACAAATGGAGCGATAGATAAAATTTGATTACTAGTTTGAGAAAGGAAAATATTGAAAACCAATGCTAGCCCAACAACATGAGGAAAGTACCTCCAACCAAATAAAATAAGGCATCAAAAAAATAACATAACATGTGATGATTGAGAACAGTCACACAAGAAGGATAAAACACCACACAATGCAAATGGATACATCACCATAGCAGTGTTAGAGAACACACTCACACACATCAAGCAATATACCATCAATAAATCCATGCATATGTAGACTACAATAATCTTCTTAATTATTTTTCCATGCAATACAACATTTAGATATCCATCAATTTAATACAATTTCCATAAACTTATGAAGCAATCAAATTGGGGACTTAATTCATTAACCCAAAGGATAAAATGCAAAACCTACTTCTTTGTAATGATTCACAATAAACACTCATTTCTCAATGAAGGAACTATTTCATTAGTATAGTGACATAACATAGAATCAAAAATAAGATTCCTTTATTTACTTACAAATAGGAGAGAATAGGGAAACAATGCACCTTACTCCACAAGGAGAAATAAAAAGAGTCACTCAAAGCCAACACATGGACACCAATTAGTGGTTCCATCCAAAAGGGTCACATAAGCAACAAACCAAACCAAGCACATTGATTATGTCTACAAAACAAGGAAAGACTCACTTCCTTCTCCTCGCACTACTCTAGTTGTATCTACGAGATAAGAAAGTCCATGAAAATAGTTACCAAAGCAACAAAGCTCATGAACTACCACCAAGATACTCACATTCATACAACATAGCATTAACTATATAGGCAACATATACACAAAGATCCCAATGTTTGAACATGGGCTCTAATACTAGATATAATGCCCCACCTAGAGATCCTTGGAACAAGGATGAAATACAAGCCAACATAAAAATTTTTTACAAGAATGAATGCACATGAAAACATCATATAGGGATCACAAATCTCACAATGGAAGACTTCACCAACAATCGAAGCAACCAACGAATCTCCAAATGCCATTGCAAAACTAACAAACCATAAAGGAATGCAAATGATTCTGAATTTGAAACATTCTAAATCCTAAATCCAAGTGCAAGGTATTCAAGAACATTGAAGAGGGTAGTCAAAACACCTCAAAAAAACTTTTTGACAAACCAAAAAGTGCCAGCTATCTGCTTGGAAATTTTTTTCCAAAACCCAAATGATACTTTAAATCAACATACTATGATACTTTCTAGTATCATATGACCTTTCTAATGAAGGTGTGTGATACAATCAGGGTTTGGGTGACACTTCTCAAGAAGACATGCAATACTTTCTAGTATCACATGATTCTTCTCCTTTGGATGTATGATACTTTTAAAGTATAGGCCAATGTTTATGCATGGTCACCTAGAGAAAGAAAGAATTACTCTAAGGGCCAAAACAAGGGATGAAATGGGAAATCAAACCTCCACACTAGGGAGTACTGGATCCATGTAGATCGATGAATGAACATTTGAGTACATAAACAAAAAGATGCCATGAAACAAGAAAGAGGAACATCTATCCATCTAAACCATAGTAGTAAAAAAGACGTACTAAAAGAAACATCACAGTGTACAAAAGCAACATCACAATGTATAGAAATTACATTGTAAAAACTTAACAACCAAACTAATTACATGGTTCCTCCCAACTATAATAGCATGACAAGACCATCATGGGTCCTAGCCATCCCCCATGTGTAACATCCCAAACTACTGACTAGATCATCAATGTTATCTTATGAGTACTTCACCACTAAAATATGCTACAAACATAAGAATAAGGAAATCTAATGTGCTAGAAGTAAAGCATAAGACAAATCAAACTCATCATCTAACATATGTGAAACATCATACAAATAGGAAACCTAACATGCTAAACCAATAAGCATTAGATACTCCAAAAAAGAAATGAATCATCTAATCATATGCTAACATCATAATATAGGAATGTGTCAATAAACTAGCATCATCTAAATATGAAATATAAGCATTCCAATGAAAGCATAAATCATAAGAAAACATACTCTAGAACCTGAAGTACCAAATGAAAACATCTAGCAATGATCACACTAGGAAAAAAGTTTGTCTCCATACATTAGTCCCCAATAGTGGTGAAGGTAGCTATGCCTCTCAACCACATGGAACCTGTAGGTGCACTCTCAACATGCTGATGGAGATAATGATCCAACCACAAAAATACATAAAGCACAACGTCCATGGCTAACACTCACGCTAGCCAATATAATGACAATAACCAAGAACATAGATAATGCATAAACTATAGGTCCTTGTCAAGCACTCAATGTGCTACTAAGTAGGGTCTAACATTATGGAGAGTCTCTTGGCATCGAAAATCTCATGCTTAGATCATGCAGATACAACTCCCTCAATGGAAGGCTCTAGCACATAAAATATTTCATTATCTTAAGTTTTATTACCGTCCAATATTTTATTTAGTTATCAATTAATTAAAGCTCCATCTTCCTGTTGAGATAATAGGTTGTGCAGACATTAAATAATATTTTTATATTGTATTAATTAATTTTATTATGTAATGTTGTAACTAGATGGGCATGCAACATGTAAATATTCCCGTGGGATATACTTGATGAGTTTTATTGTAACATTGTGATAATATTTTATGTAATTATTTAATTATGGGGAGAATAATTAAAATTTCAATATTAAATGTGGGGGTGGGGCCCACCCCAACTATAGCAACCCCCTAAACAAATTATTACAGGGAGATAGGTAGTTGTGGATAATAGGGAGAGCAGGAATAGGCAATTATCAAATGGGGGGCCCTCAAATTCTATGGGTGAACTATATGAAAATGAAGTGATGTGAAAAAGGCCCAATAGGAGCAAGCATTCTATGGGATTGGCTTGACTTATCCTTCTTTATCTAGCCAGGCTTCACTCCTTTTATCAAGGGGTTATTTAGCACATGGTTTATGTAATACCACTTGGTGGTTTTGCGAGACTTGGTACTATATGAGTATCCACAAGGGTAGTTGTTGTTGATGTGAGAAGATAGAAGGAAAAAAGTAAAGTGTTGAGTGGGACAAGTCTTGACAAGTTAGCTAAGGGAGCATTTGTGAAGGTTGGAAGCATGGCATGGGATGTGTAAATTCATACTTGTTAACATTGTTTTCTTGGTTGTGGCTATGGCATTAAAGGCTTCCATGATTGTATTGCAATGGTTTTTTGTTAAATAATACATGGTGATGGATGCTTTTGGAGGCTAGGTTTTTCCCTCAATGAGGGCTTCCTAGGGTATATCTTGTGTCACAATCTTTGTGGGTATGTTGTCTATTCTCTTGCATGTGGATTTTAATTGCATATTTATTTTAGGTCTAATATGGGTTATGTGAAAATAGTTATATTCTTTGTTGCAATTTTCCTTACAAGTGGTATCAGAGCTATGATTTTATTATTTTAACCCTAGATTGAATCCATGGGAATGCATGAGAGGATAAAAGAAAGGGTAAAATATATGAGTTTTTTATTATAGATGTAAGATTTTTTGGGTTTGCTATTATGATGAGATGTTGGTAGATTTTGGGCATGTAAAATTGTTGGATAAAAGAGTTTTTTGGATGCTTCATTTAAATGAGGTTTTTAGTAGGTGGCTTCTAGTAATGACCTCCTAGGTAAAAATAGACCTCATCTTTGGATCTAGGTCAACATTTTCATAAATTTTGATATATAGTATGCCCTATTTTGGCTATGTTTAGAGGAAATGAAAGAGTGTTTTAGTTTCAGCCCATGATGACCATCAAATTTAATCTCATTGGAATTTTTGTCACTAAGATAAAATAAAAAATTGTAGTGAAAATGATAAAAAGACTATCTTATTAAAATGACCATAACTTTCTCTCAAAATATCAAATTTTAAACTTCTTATAGGCATTGGAAAGCTAAGTCAGAGCACTACAACTTGGTATAGGTTTGGTTTTGTGATTTTGAAATTTGATCAAATTAGAAGAGCCCAAAATTTAGATGTTGTTTATTTTGATCACAAATTAGGGCATAAATTGGGCATATAGAGTTAGATTTTAGACTTTGAGTAGTCAATGGAAAGCTCTTGGAGAGCTCTACACATTGGTTCAGATTTGGTGTAGGTTTGACATGGTTTATTTGGTGATATATTAATCTAAACATTTTAGGGTATATATTAACTATGGAAACATTGTGAGTTTATGAAATTGTATATTATGGAGATTTAGATTTCATGTCATTGTATACTCAACTCATATTTCAGATTGGTCTCATGATGATATGATTATCAGCATTTGGTTTAGCTATGTATGATGACTTGTTAGGTTTATAAGTTGTATAGTGTTGTAAGCAATCTATACTTATAGGTTGCATTTACATCTTGGTTATTGGTTTCCTTTTCCCATTAATCTTTCATTATTGATAAATATTTAGATTGGTTCTATGCCCTAAGTCACATGATTTTCTAATTTTTCTTCTTATAGAAGGGATGTGATGTTGTTACTAGGTATAGACATGGTGGAGGATTGTGGTTGACTATTTTATGTTGATATGTTGAAGATATTGAGATTTGGATGCTTGATTCATGGATATGATCATGGTGCCATGGATTTTGGCATGACATGATTGGATATATAGGTGCATCCTTGATATTCATTAGTTTGGATAACTAATTTGGTTATGGTGGTATATCTTCTTGGTTGAGGATCATGGCTATTTGGTTTCTTTTGATGAGCTCATGATGTGCACTTTAACTTCTTTTATGGCTTGATGCCTTGGTTGATTCTCATGGTTAGAGGATGATTTTTCATCATGTTGTCATGGATAGCTTAGATACATAGTTTAGTGGGAGCTTGTGATAGTTATGAGGTGATAGTCCAGGATTAGTTCATAGTTTGGTTTATATCTTCTTAGTTTGGAGATGTTGGTTTCACTTAGTACTGACACTTTGGTTGTGTAAGTGTAGACCAAGAGGATCTTCATGTAGGAGATGGATTTTATGATTCAATGGGTTACTTGCTACTACAGTTGAGTGGGAGTTTTCTAATATTGTTATTTATTGAGTGTTTGTAAATGTTGGAGGTTTTTCTTAGATCTTATTGTTAAAAAAGAATCTTGTACATTTTCATGGTGCATTTGGTTATATTTATGGTCTGTGAATATGGTTCTTCATGGTATTTGGAGATATTTTTTCTTCATGGTGTGTGAAGATAGTTGTATCTTGAGGACTCGTGGGGTTCTTGGTAAAGGTGTGGTTTATGCTTTCATTTGGCATGTTATCCTTGGTGTGAGAATGGTTTCATTTTTATGTCATGTTATACTCTTGATACACATTTAGAGTTTTGACATGTTATAGCATGTTCATATAGAGAATTTTATCTCTATAGTTGAGATGGTTAGATCATGTTGTCATGTTTATTTTCTTGAGGCCATGGTTGAAATTTTGACAATGATCTTGGTTTAGTTTCTTGGTATTGAGTACATTGATCATAAGTTGGAAACTTCATGATATTTTTATGTTGCATTTGGAGTTGGTATGGATCAATTGGTTACAGGTTCTCATGGATACTTAGAGATGGGAGTGATGTTGATTTCTCTTGGATTAGAGAACTATTTGTTGGGACAATTGTTGGTTTCAGCAGGAGAGCCTAAGGGGCATTCACTTGATATGGACTTGAGAGGAGATTATTCTTAGATGAGTCTTGGTTGGAGACTTGGATATCTTGATGAGCATTCTTGTTCCCCACTCTTGGTCTACTCAGAAGTTTGTTACTTGAGAGGTATAGCCTATTGTTTCTCTCAGGTGCATTATGTTTATGCTTGTCTTTCATGGATATAGATCTTGAGCTATGGTACATGAGTTAGTTCTGAAGGTTCATTTGAGAGATGGTTTAGCATTGATTATCTCCATTTGCATATGTTGTTATATTGGTCCAGTTTGGGAGATGGTTTTATATTGGGCATATTCCTTGGATTAGGAATGGTTTATAAGTTTTATCTTCTTGTGAGAGGCTTACATACATGATTAGTTATATGGTATGGTTTGGGTGTTATTGCATCTTTTTGTTTGGATTTTATGGAGGAGATCATACTTTCATAGTTTATATCTAGAGGTGTGTGTAGAAGGACATGATACAAGTTATGATTTGCATGGTTTCTCTTTGGTCTTGATTATCTTCCTTGATGTTCATTTTCACTTACATTGAATTTGAGATTGTGATCACTAGTTTTTGCTCATGTATGTCATGTGAGAGATGACATGGTTATTCATTTATCTCTTTCCTTTGTTGGTTGTGGAGAGCTTGAAAGACTATTGAAGATTTCTTATGAGATTTGCTCTTGTAGGTTATTGGTTTATGTATTGTAGATGTCCTTGAGACTACATGGATTCACTTCTTTGAGATATTATGAGTGTATTTGTTATAGATTTGACATTATCTTTTGTAGTGGAAGCTTCTTGGTATATATGTGGTAGGTATTGCTCTTGAGGCTTGTAATTACAGGTTACAAATTAGATATGTTGATGATGTGAGATTCAAGTGGTATACTTTTGGAGGTATGGATAGTTGGATGGGTTTGGCACTTGTTGTGGGTGCTATTTCAACTATGGATGTTTTGAAAACTATAGATACATGTGATTACCTTTGGATTAGGTTTTTTTGTGGTTGGCATTTCAATTGTTACAAGATTTTATGATCTTTTAATGTGACAAGCTGGGTGGCTTTCTCTTTGGATGGCTTTTATGTTTGGTTAGTGGTAGTGGCATAATAGGAGGTGAGATCATTCATATTTGAGAAGTTGGATACTTTAATTTTGTTGTGGATACCAAGATGGAACTCTTGGTGTAATTTGATCCATTATGGTGACTGTGCAAGGAGGGATTGTTCCCTTGTTCATTTATGTAGAAATAATGGGTGTTGCACACATTGCATAATATTTTTATATTGTATTATTTTATTTTATTATGTAATGTTGCACCTAGATGGACATGTAACATGTAAATATTCCCATAGGATAAACTTGATGAGTTGTATTCTAACATTGTGATAATATTTCATGTAATTATTTAATATCGAAGAAAGAATTTAAATTCTAATATTAAATGTGGGGTCAGTGGGTTAGGTAGCACATGGTTTATGTAATACCATGGGACTTGCTACTATATAAGCAGCCACAAGGGTAGTTGTTGTTGATTTGAGAAGATAAAAGGGAAAAAAGCAAGAGTTGAGCAGGACAAGTCTTGATAGGTTAGCCAAGGGAGCATTTGTAAAGGTTGGAAGTATGGCATTGTATGTGTGGATTCATGCTTGTTTACATTGTTTTCTTGGTTGTGGCTATGGCATTAAAGGCTTCCATGGTTGTATTGCAATGGTTTTTTGTTAAATAATACATGGTGATAGATGCTTTTGGAGGTTGGGTTTTTCACTCAGTGAGGTTTTCCTAGGTATATCTTGTGTCACAATTTTTGTGGGTATGTTGTCTATTCTCTTTCATGTGAATTTTAATTGTATATTTATTTCAGATCTAATATGGGTTATGTGGAAATAGTTATATTCTTTTTTGCAAGTTTCCTTACACTGCCAACCTATGGCGCCATGATCACTAGGCTACAAGATAGAAGCACCCTCCATATTTTACCCTACCCTACCCATGCTTATTCAATGATGAGTGCCCATAGGCATGTATATTCCCAACCCAACCGAAATGATCATAACTCTTGGGAATACCATGGAAGATTGGGCCTCACAAGTCATCGACAAATGTATGTGCACATACTCATGCAGTGCACCACCATCATGAAGATCATCAAAAAAGGACTAGATAAAGACACAATTTCAAAATACACTCAATTGAAACTAGACTCAGGAGGATAGATTCTACATGAATCCCAATAAACAATAAAATCATACATCATGAACTCACTCAACTAGCCTCAATCTGGGAGTATGGATTCTACATGAATTCCAATGATGCAACAAGACCAAACATCATTAAGTCACTCAATCAACCTCAATCCAAGAATATGGATTCTATGTGAATCCTAGTGTCCACAAAGCAATTAAAAAGGTCTAAAAGAAACCATAACACAAGGTAAAAATCACTCAACTAAACATAAAGTCGAGAGTACAGATGCAACATGCTCAATGCAAACATAAAAGTGCATCAATGGTTTTAAATACATCTAAATAGATGATCTAGGTCCTTGACCAAACTCATGCAAAGAAAACTTGAGAAAATAGAGTGGCACACAAAATGAAGTAAAAACCTCAAAAATTGGAAAACTGCAAAATTTAAAACCCATTTGGTCTTTGGGCACAAAAACCCCCAAAAATTCAAAAAAATTTGGGTTCGGACACTGTATGTGAAAATGACTAGCATAACAACGTGAAACCACAAATCCCCATCTCAAAAATAGGGAAAATGTTCATACTCGACCAATTGGGTAGAACCAACAAATAGAAATGGAGGGGAATGCTAGTTCTCAATCTCCTAACAAATGGCTACCAAAAATAAAAGTAACAATGAAACAAAAACAATAAAATGGGAGAGCCCTACCTCATAGCCAAAAGGAAAAAATGGCAATCTGAACCATAAAATAAAAATCTCACAGAAGTAGCCAAAAACCATGATAATCCAAGGTCTCCTCAAGCTAGATCTAATAAGACCAACCTTGTGACAATCCCATGCCCATAGCTCCCACAATGAACAAAATAGTAAATGCTCAAGAAGAGGATTTTGGGTTTTACTCTCAAACTTTCTAACTCAAAAGTGAGAAATGAGCAATTAAATTCCTTTTTCAATACTTATTCACTTTTTGAGTTAATAATTAATTATGGAAAATAATCAACCAACCTAGTTAAACCTCAAATTGACCCAAACGAAAACAAGTTATTCCTAGTAATAGGAATTCATCTATGGAAAAGCTACCAAAAATTAAATTTGATAAAATATGAAGCCCCAAAACCCCAAAATCATAGAATTTCCTAAACAACCTTCATGGCAATGTGAACCTTTAAATGCATAGACACATTCAAATGTCTAATCACATAACGAAAATGAGTTTGGATTTAATAATCACTAAAAGTATTAATTAAACAATTAAAATAAGGATGCATTAACCATACAAGGATGACATTGGTAAAATATGAATGGCTGAATCACTAACTCCATCTGCCACTGTCAAGGATATAAATCTTGCATGCTAAACAACACAATCAAGTGCAATTGCATATAATAACATAGATGAAGCAAGAGATGTATTAAATGACTAATTTAACCATTTATTTAATTATACCAAAATAATCCATTTCCATCCTCGCATTCACATATAGCATAATGAAGCAAGAATGAAGTAAATAACCATAGCATTAAATCCATCACATAACATAATCAGGGATATGTCCAAATACTAGATAAGTAGATATCATCATAAAACACACTATCATCTCAAAATTGCATCATCATGCAATATGATCAACTAAACAACATAGTAGTCTAACATCTATGATATTGAAATCAAAGTATAACATATAACCCTTAGGTCATCTCAAATGTAAAACATAACATAAGTAACAAATATCATGTCTAGCTGGCAAATGCACCCTGGTTAACTTGATTCTCCAGAATCTCCCCACCTATGCCCTTAGTCTCTTTGAGATCCCGGTTAAGTTTTCATACAAAATGGAGAGAATTCAGAGGGACTTTCTCTGGACTAGAATTGATGACCACAAGAGATACCACCTGGTAGCCTGGGACCAAGCATGCTTGCCCAAAAGCCAAGGAGGTCTTGGAATCAGGAAAATTTCTCACCTCAATCAATCCCTCTTAGCTAAACTCCCTTGGCGCATCTTCCAAGGCATAGGGGCTTGGAGGGACATCTTGACTGAGAAGTACCTAGGAGGCATGTCTCTCTCCTCCATTTTCTAGGGGGTCGAGTTGCCATTGGGTTCTTACATTTGGAAAGGTATTTTGAAGGCCCTTCCCCTTGCCAAATCCAAGGCCAAATGGAAAGCTGGAATGGGAGACAAAATCCTTTTTTGGTAGGATAGCTGGCTTTTTCAGGAACCTCTCAATAACCATCTTTCATTTGGCAGGTGGGCTGATCAGGTAATAGGCAGATATGGTATGTTGGTTAGGAGCTATAGAAATGGGAATGATTGGCACAATCTGGCAGAACTTTTGTAAGATCTCGAGCCTTTGATGGCCTCTTTGAACGCTATTAACATCAACCAGATAGGCGATGCCTTAGTCTAGGGAGACTCTTCTAGAGGCCATTAAACTGTAGGCTCAGGCTATCTTTCCCTTGTGGGAATAGGGGAGAAACCTATTTGGGCCAAGGCCTGGATCCCTAGATTAACACCCAAAATCAACATTTTCTTTTGGCTCCTCTTGCAAGATAAGATCCTTACCCTAGATAATTTAGCCAAAAGAGGCCAAATTATTCCCAATAGATGCTGCCTCTGTAAAATTGACCTGGAAATGGTTAACCACATTTTCATTCACTACCCCTTTTCCTTTAGAGTGTGGAGTCTTCTGACTTCCAATATGAACACCTACTGGTGCCCGCCTGCTAGCATCCAAAATTTCTTCATTCAGTGGAGAAGTATCCACAAAGGCCTGGAATCCAAAATTTTGAGTTCCTAGATTATCCCACACTTTTGTTGGGGAATATGGAAGGAGCACAACAATAGGATATTCAAAGACAGAGAAACTCCTGAGGTTATTATAGCAGAGAAAATTGGTAGCCTCATGAAAGAGAACTATGCCACAACTAGAGATGGAAACATAAAGGACAGAGGGAAAATTAAGACCAGGAAAGAAGACAAGATCAAAAGAAGATAGATGGCTTCTTGGTCCTTCCCCCTCAAAAATTGGCATAAAGCCAATTTTGATGGAGTGGCTAAGGGGAACTCAGGTCCCGCCAGATGTGGTGGAATCATAAGAAACAGCTTGGGAGGGGGCATTGCGGCAATTTCCTCCCCTATTGGTCACCATACCAACCATTTGGCTGAAGCCAGTGCGGCCAGACTCACTATTAAGCTAGCCCTAGACTTAGGGATCGAACAATTGTGGCTTGAAGGTGACTCCCTAAATATAATAAATTGTATTTTAGGAGTAACCAAACCATCATGGACCATTAACAACATAATTGAGGATCTAAAAAAGGACTTGAGAAAATTTAAAAATTACCACGTCAGCCATGTCTATCATGAAGCTAACGTGGTTGCTGACTGATTCACCAACATAGCGGTCACATTCAATTCGGTGATGACGTGGGGAAACAATAATCATTTTCCAGCGGCGGCTATCGAGCTCATCTCGAAAGGAGAAAATTCAAGGTACCAACTCTAAATCTTTTTATGATGATGACACATGCTAAATCATGTTTTAAAAAGGGAATCAATAGGAGTTATGTGAAACCCCCACTATTTCATAATAACATGTACAGATTACACGAGTGGAAGAAAGCCAAAGCTAAACCCAAAAACACACGCATTAAAGCTTTCGTCCTTAGCGATTTGTCCATATTTGAGCTCTACAATTCTATTTAGGGTTTAGGATTAGAGTGGCATAATATCACTATGGTGGGAGAAAGGATTAGAAGAGAGACATGGGGAGAAACAAAGAGCTGGAAAGAAAAAGGGAAGGTTTGGAAAAAAACTCCAAAAGGGTGGCATAACCAGCTTCATGGAGAGGCTCCATGGCTTCAACACAGGGGTTACCAAGATAATGGTTGAAACCTGGCACAACAAAAAGGTCATAATTGATGGTGTCTCACACCGAATCACTGAGGGTCTCATTGCAGAGGTGACAGGCTTCTCCCAAGAAGGCATCAGCTTCTTCAGGGATAAGAAGATGTATGCCAATGTTGTCAACGCTTTCGTCAAGAATGACAAGGAGAAAAGAAAACTGGTAAAGATTGACACCTTCTATGACATAGAGTCCATTAAAAAGTTCTGGGGGCTCGTTCTAAGGATCATCATAGAGTATGTCACTCTAGAGCCCAGGTTTGATAGAGTCAGAACCCATCATTTTGTTCTGCTTAATCATTTTAGACATAAAGTGAAAATCTCCTTTCCTTTCTATATTTTTACTTCTATGACTAAGAATATAGAGAGTTACAAAAAATGTCTTGTCAAGAACCCCGCCCTTCATGAAGGTCTCATGCTCCTCATTTTTGAGTTTCTAAAAACCCAAACAAGAGTCAAGCCCATTGGGGCTTCGGGTGGCTCCTCAGAGGACACTACTAGCTCTAAATCAGGGGAAGTGCACGTTGTGAAATCTGTCAAGTTTGAAACCCCAAAAGCCAAACCCTCTCCCCGCTTCCCTAGAAAGAAGAGCCCCAGATGCCCTCCCCCTAACCCCCCTACCCCTCATCCTAAGGAGTCTAGTGAGGAGTCAGATACAGAGTTGAAGGATGTGGATTCAGTGGCAGAGAAGGAAAGTGAGTTGGAAGAAGACAAGGAAAAAGAAAATGACAAGATGGAGGTGACCCCCTTGGTAACCCAAGATAACCCCAAGAAAAGAAAATTGGACCAAACCCCTACCCATGATCATCTTAGCGATAATGCTGATTTGCCCCCCAGCCCCACTGCACCCACCTCCCCCCTGGAGATCCCCATTTTGCCCCCAGAAGAGATGATAAAAATTATGGTTGAAAAGGGAGGGGAGGCCATCAAGAAAAATAAGAGAAGAGCCTGGCAAAATTTCAATATGGATAGTGTTAATTTGGGCATTGTTAGAGAACCTGCTAAAATCCAGGTGCTAGGGGATCTCGACTGTAACACCCACTATGACGAGCTCCTTGACCTGACTCTTTTGGTTCTCTCTGACAATGCCAGTGAAACAAGTTTCAACTTCCTCAACAATGCAAAGAATAGCCTGATTGACAATTTCTGCTCAATAAAGTGGCTTTTCTAGGAAATTGAAACTCTAAAGGACAGGTCCAACTAGACCAACAACAGGGGGGAAGCCAAGGATCATGAGGCCAGAGGCAGTAAAGACTAGGTGGGCAGCTAGGAAAAAGATAGAAGCAAGGACCCCAGTGACAATCAGGAGGATAGAATCACCCGGCTCGAGTAGAAGGTCCAAAGGCTAGATTCTGTTCACCAGGTTATGACTAAATAGATTGTGGACACCCTCCATACCTTGAATGAAAATATTGTCAATCTGGGGGACTATCTGACCAATGTTGGTCTTGTGGGGAACATGAAGTAGAGTACAGATAATGGAACTAACCAGAAAGAGGTTGAAATCCAGGAAAGCCAGGGGGACTAGAATCATTCCCCCCCCCCGCGACCTAGGAGGAGGAAGCCATCTAGAAGGAAAGCGACGCTGCAAAAATCTTACAGGCAATGGAGAAGAAGGGGCACTAGTCTACCTGCCAGGCTCTGTTCCTGGCCTTTGCTTCCCTAGTTTCGGGCCTTCTTTTTTTTGGCCTTTTGTGGTTGTTTTTGTTTTTTCTGACTTTTATGCTTTTAAGTTGTTTATTGCTGTAAAACTTTGGGTTTCAGGATCCCTGTAAAACTTGTTTTCCAAATCAAAAACAAATATCTCTCAAATTAAAACATAACAAGGTAAATATCAACAACAAAAAACCAATGGATCCAATATGGACAATTGATTTATAATTATGCAAGCATTTAATAATAGTTGTTTGAACAACAACAAAAGGGCACTTAAAACACAAGTGAACACAATCATAAACATGACTAACCAATACTAAAGGAACCTAGTTCAGTGTAGCATGGTAATAGTACATAGTACAATCTTTGCACACATCTTAGGGTAATCATGGAACAACCTCATGATACCACATCAATCCTGGTAACCACTGGTACAAACCTCAATGACCCATAAATCACATTATAATCTCATAAATCAGCCATAAGAATAAACAAAGAAATTGATACAATAACCTAAATCAAATCACCTCAAGGGTGTAGACCACTCATGGTCCCAATCAAGATCCCTTCTCAAGGAGAGATCAAAAAGTTGCATACATCGGGATGACTTACAGAAGACAAATGGGAGAGGCACTACACAAGTGGTTGGGTGTGTAACTAATTGTGCTCAAAATGACATTTGTGTTAGAATACCCACTAAAGCCATTTTCTCTCTCTAGATCACTCAAAAGCTCTCAAAACCACAAAAGAAAAATGAATTGAAAATGACACTTGGACTACTTATATAGCCTTCTGACCTGATTTCGACTCATTTTTCAAACTCCTCATAATTTCATGAAATTACACCGCAGGCTAATTTTGACATCTTGGTTACATTTTTGGAAATCAAAATTTGAGTTCATCTTGATAATCAAAATCACATTTCAAAATTTTACCTTCTTCTATGCAGATAGGTGGCCTTTTGAGGTCTAATCTTCAAATCTTCATAAGGGCATCTTCATTTCTCCATGTCTTCACGATTTTTACACTTCATATCTACTTTAATTCACAATTTTCACTTCTAAATCATCTTTCTACTCAATTTGACCTAATTTTCATACTTTAACCTTTGTGGTCAACCCTAGTCAAACTAGAGCATTCTATCATTCCTTAATGGTTACTCTTTGGTTCTAATCATATATCTATCATCATGGACTTTTCTATATCTCAATTTTCTCATATTCAACTTATTTATACACTCCATTTACCTCATTTCAATTTTGATCATGAGGGGACATAAATACTTTATCATTGCTTGCTACATTTATCTATTTCTTAAGAGCATATGTTTGATCTTTTCACATTCTCTTTATCTATCTACTTGTCTTGGTGTTAGCATTCTTCTTGAGTTCTAATGACATCATCTCTTTCCTAGTGTTTAGTACTATTGCTATCAGGTTGTACATTTAGGATTTCCTATCTCTCTATCTATTTCTACCTACTTGGCTTCTATTTTCTTTGATGTCATGTGTCCCCAAATTGATGACATATTAGTCAAAGAGAGGAAAATGTAATCACCTAAAAATAGTCATCTAGACTATTATCCCCCTTCTCAACATTCAGGATAAATTAATTAATCATTTGCCTAGACCAAATTGCTAAAAATCAATTAATTTGATTATAACCTATAGTTTGACTATACTATTCTAAGTTCATCATTTGATTAAAATAATTTGTCCCCTTTTAATTAAATAAAAGACCCCATTCTTCTAACCCACTCAATGTGCACACATAAAGTCTTTTTTCTATTTTACAAATTAAAAGAAATGGCTTTTTGTCTCATATACAAAGTCAACTCTTTTCTTATTGGTTGACTTCCTCTTGCACATGGATCATGCCAAAGTCAAATTTTACCCTTTATCTTCCATCCCTTGATCTTGATCTCCATCGTTCATACATCTTTAAAAGGAAAATCTCTCCCCTTCTCAAAGGATCCACATTTCTTGAGTATTGTTATGTTGCAAGTTTATCAAATGATTTCTTGAGAGCTTGTGGAGAACTTCTATACTCTTGTCTAAATTCTCTCATACCATGGAAATTTAGCTTAGATTCATGTAGTGTAGCTTCTATTTCTTGCAATAATCTAGATCACATAGCTTAACTAGTTTGGATTTGTAACACACTCTCATCTTGTTTAACACAGTTGCATTTTGCATTGCATGCTAGCTTAGTTTGTAATTACATTGTATTTGGAGAGTTCTCTTGGACATTGGTTTTCTTACTCTTGTCTCAAAGAACCTCCCATTGCATGTTTTATTAGCAAGGGTTTTGTATCAAAGACTCAACTAAGAGGTATTTGCATTGCTCTAAACATACCCTTGTACTCCATGGATAGGGAGCTCTAAGCCAACATTCAAGCATTCCAATCTCATGGACTCACTTGGATAGAAGGGCTTAGAGTGTGACACAATCTTAGTGTACAAGATGTATGGGAATTAGTAAAGAATTTTTTTGCATTTCTTGTGAGCAATGAAGATGGACTTTCCCTGAGAGTAGATGGAGGTGATGAGAAAATTTTAGGTACTTTAAAGATTGATCCTTTCTTAAATATTTTAGATGTTAATGAGGAATTTAGATGTTGGGGGGGCAGAATGACCTTCCACCTTCACATGTTTGAGCCTACTTAGTAGAGAATATTAAACTATTCTTGAAACTAAGTGAAGCTCAAAATTAACCTTATATGATTGCATGATAACTAACTGTGTGAATCTCTTGGTTTCAGGCAATGGAGAAGGAGGCCATAGTTCAATATGCAATGTCAAATCATTTGCATTTAACATCAAGTATATATGAAAAATGCAATAGGTTTTTATTTTTTCTTAGAGGTCTTTAATTAGGTATTTTAATTTGTAGACCATTAGGAACATTCTCTTAGCCATAACAACTAGAGTTATAATATTCATGATAGTCTATAATTTAAAAAACTTAATAGACATATTAAATAAATGTAATCATGCTGCATTTTTTCAATTTTGCCTATTGTCCATGCATATAAAATGTAGTTTCTCATGTATTCTCAATTCAAAGTTGTAAAATCTTATTTTGGATGCAACGAAAAAATGACATACACAAGAAGATGCAAAAATGATGTCACTTTTGCAGGTTTGGAACTTGTTTTGTACTTTAATGATTGATCCTTTCTTAAATATTAGATGTTTATGGAGCATTTAGATGTTGGGGGGTGGGGCCAAATGAGCTTTCACCTTCATGTGGTTGGGCCTGTTTAGTAGAGAATATTAAACTATTCTCAAAACCAAGTGATACTCAACATTAACCTATGATTGTATAAAAACTAACTAGGTGAATCTACTAGTTTTAGGAAATGCAAAAGGATGACATAGTTCAATATACATTCTCAATTCATATGCATATGACATAAAATGGAGCTATAAAAACCCAAAATGTTTTCATTTTTGTTAGAGGTTTGCATAAAACTATTAAATAAATGTAAATGTAGTGGGTTTTTTCAGCTCCTTCTATTGTCCACGCATACAAAATGTAGATGTGCATGCATTCTCAATTCAGAGTGGAAAAATTTTATTTTGGATGTGACAAAAAAATGGCATGCACCAGAAGATGTGAAAATGATGTCACTTTTGTGGGTCTAATTTTTTTTTGTACTTTAAAAATTGATTCTTTCTTAAATATTTTAGATGTTATCGAGGAATTCAGATGTTAGGGTGGTGGGGGAAATGAGATTCCACCTTCATGTGGTTGGCCCTGATTAGTAGAGAATATTAAACTATTCTCAAAACCAAGTGAATCTCAATATTAACCTATGATTGCATGACAACTAACTATGTGAATCTGATTGCATGACAACTAATTATGTGAATCTACTATGAGCTATGAGAGTATTATAGATGATTTTGAGCCAAAAAAATTATTAATATAGTAAGTTGTCACAATTGTTATGGCTTCTTCAGATGGCTAATCATTGCTCCCACTCAATTTTTTTCACATACCCATCCCTCCCACGGAATTATTGTCACATACCCATCACTATTGCGACAACATGTGCCGACGACTAGCCATCGCTCCCACAACATTGTTGTTTCTTTCTGTCGCACATGCAATAGTTGTCCCAAAGGCTAGCTATCACAATTGTGATGGTGTACAGATGAACTATTATCATGGTTTTTTTCCCATGCATCACAAGGGTGCTAATTTAATGACTTAGCACATGGTGCAAACCTTTGTGACAAAAATAGTAAAAGAAAATAGTAGAAGGGTGGAAGCTCCACCTATTATGGAAAGTGTTCAATATTTGACTATGAAGTAAAGGTAGGATGAGTCTAATCAAGATGATACTATTTATATTTAAGCTCCAATAGACATGAGAATAATTTGAGATTGTTGTTGTAAAACATAACTCATAAGTGACATTGTTCCCCAATCCAATTGGTTGAATATTAGTAAGGATGCAAAAAATTGGATGAGAAGAGAAAATGATATAATCATTATAAGACAAGTAAACATATAAGATATGACATAATGTGATAAGAATGGAAAGACACATGAAAGACATGATCATCTAGGCATGTACTAGGAAAAGATAAGATTCTCTCAAATTTTCCCCTAATAAAGTAAAATGACAAAATGAGGATGACCTTAGAGGATTGATAATAATTGTATAATATGATGTATAGTATGTGAGTTTAAAATGAACATAGTATGTAATCTTGAGATTAACAAAAAAAAAACATGACAAGAATCATAGGATGATAAAGACCATAAATTTTTAAGGCATAAAAGATGAATGTGTAAGAATTATAATCATATGAAAACATTGTGAACATTAAATAGCATAATACATAGGCAAATGACTTATTAGAATTATGAAAATGAGAAGAATAATATATCACAATCATGTGATGTTAGGAATATATAGATATTGTATAGTAACATAAAATCTTAAAAATAAATGTGTAGAAAAGTAGTAAACATAAAATATATGGAGATGTAGGATCTAAAAAATGTATAGTTAACTTAGGATCAAAATAAAAAATACAAAAGAATGAGATTTCAATGTGGGATATGTAAGCATGCATAAGAGCTAACATAGAAGAACAAAAATTAACCATTTCTTCAAGGAGGAAAAAGCATTATATAGAAAGTGAACTATGTAACCCTTGAATTATAAATCCATTTTTTATTATCAAATTTACTAACAAAAACACTTAGATGGATATGATGTAACATCCTTTAATTGTGACTTTGAGATGTATAGACCTCTATATGTCCCAACCATGTGTACATAGATGCAAGTGTTGTGATTGTGTTTTATTTTGATGGGACCATTGTATGTTCCACTTCCATGTATATTGGGTGCCTTGATTTATCACGATATGTATGAAATACCAAATTTTCAAGATGGGAATCCCTCAACATGTTAGCTATTAATGTTTTCAAATTGGTTATCATGCTTAGTTCCTTGTATGGACTTGATGTGCTCTTTTGTATGATATTTCTTATTTTGTATTGATGCAAGAGCATCTTGGGTGTAAGGGAAACCTTGCATCACTCAAAAATAATTCTATTTCCAATTTTCTAGTTTTTGTGTTTTTAATAAGGGCTTTTCTTGTATAGAGTTTCTATTTGAGGGAGCTTGCTAATTTTAGTAAGTTGGTATTATGTTCTTTGATTGTTTTAATATCATATATGGAGGTTCATCTTTGACATACCAGCTTGTTGGATGAGTTTATTGTTATATCATATGTATTGGTGCATTTATTGCATTTTTTTTGTATGAATATTGGATATACAAACTTTAGGTCTAATGCTGAAGGTCTAAATGGTCCCAAAATGAGGTGAAATATCTCCTAATCAATGCTTTCACAAATTAATATTGTAGATCACTAGTTGAGGATTCTGGAATGGGGTTATAATAGACCATCAGGTCAACAGTTTCCAAGTTATGGTCTCTAGAAGTGGACCCATCCAAAAATATAATTTGTAAATTATCTTGAGTATGCAATAAAGTGTAATGTAATGATATAATATGATGTTGGTTGTCCTTAAGGGTTAGGGCATAGTGCCTAGAACCTTCTCGGGTAGTTAAAAGTGCCTATATAAGGAAGGCACGTAGGTTATCTAGGGTAGTTTTGGGTGATATTCATAGCTTTTTCCTATTGATTGTTATAAGGAAGGCATTCACGTGGGTTTGTATATTGTAATTATATAATTTTGCATTTGCGGTGATAACAAGAAGACCATATTTTCTTCCCTTAATTTTTGTTCTTTCTCTATTTCTATTGTATGTTGTGGTATTAAGGGAAGTTCCCTTCATCAAGTGGTATTAAGGAAGAAGTTCTTGAGTGTATAAATAGATCACCAACTGGGAGGCAATTTGCACCAAGACCATGGTTTGGGATGAACATTTGGATAGATCACCAATTGTTAGGCAGTTTGTACTAGAGTTGCAGCAAATGTACAAAAATTCCTCCACGAAGAGAGCATGGTGGAGGAGTCTTAGGTTTTATGCTTGAGGGTTTTAGCACTCCATAGAGACAAATGCAAGCATTGTAAAAACAAATGAATAGAGGAATAAATCTTTTCATAACAAATGAAAGTGAGGAGGAGGAAGAAGAAGAAGCAAATGTTGAAGAATAGGTTTTTTTGAACACAAAAGAAGAGAGGATTTTTAAGCCATTTCTAAAATTGAAAAAAGACCTAATTTTGAGGTTCACACATTTTTGGGAAATCTTAACCCTAAAGAATTGATCAATTGGATCAATGAACTAGATGAATACTTTAAGTTTTAAGATATTGAAGAGTTGGATAGGGTCAAATTTGCAAAGGCCAAACTAAAGAGTCATGCAAAGATCTAGTGGCAGGAGATCTAATTGGAGAAAAAGAGAAGAGGAAAAGAAAAAATCACAAGATGACACCAAATGATAGCCAAATTAAAGTGACACTTTATTCTTGTGGATTATGAGCTTTATCTATTGAAGAAAATGTAAGGGTTAAAGTGGGTGAAAAGATTTGTTCAAGAGTATATTGAAGAGTTCTACTAAGTTCTCATTAGAACCTACCATATGAAAGCCAATAAGGAGAATTTTTTCCATTATCTTAATGGGTTGATGTCAATAATTTAGGAGAATCTAAGTCTGGTTCGGATCATCAATATTGAAGAGGCATACTAGTCTTCTCTACGAGTTAAGGAAAATATTAACAAGAAGTTTGATTTTTTTAAAAAGCAAAAGAGGCCAAGGTGGAAGATCTAGCGGATGGTCTTATGGAAGCCAAAATAATGATTAGAAGAAAAAGGATGAGGCCAATAGTAGCAACTAGAACTAGAGGGGAAGTTATTTCAATCATTTTCATGATCAGAACAATAGAGATTAGAGAAGAGGAAGAGGGAAAGGATCTGGAGGAGGACATTTTTGTGGAAAAAATTTTCCTTGCAAAGAAGAGGGACATAGAGAGTTTGAGTGTTCCCATTGCCAAGGAAGGAATGATAGAAGAACTAAAGGTTAGGCTAGAGTAGTGCAAGTTGATGAATATGCCAAATCATCACATTTTGAAGAAGCCAAAAGAGGATAAGTCCTAGTCAATAAAAGAACCTTGTTGAGTGGTGAGAATGAGCCTAATTAGAGGAGGAGTTTGTTTCACACAAGGTGTAAATGTGAAGATAATTGATGGTGATCATTGATGGTGGAAGTATTGACAATGCGGTGTTAGAAAAGATGGTCATGAAGTTAAAGTTGAAGATATAGAAACATCTACATCCATACCATATTTCCTGGATGTAGGATGACCACAAAGTCATGGTCAATGATTAGTGCCTAGTGAAGTTCAAGATTGGAAGCTACCAGGATGATGTGCTTTGTAATATCATACCTATAGATATATGTCATATGTTGTTGGGTAGGACATGGAAGTTTGACACACATGTTGTACATGATGGGTTTGCAAATACCTACACTCTTACAAAGGATAAAGTGAAACATAATTTGAAGCCATTGAAGGAGAAGGAAGAAAAGGTATGTAGTGCTACTAGAATATGTTTTGTTGATGGAAAGGAGTTTCTCAATGATATGAGGCATGAGCATGTGTTTTTTTGTAGTCCCAAAGGATGGTAAAAAATAAGTAGAGTAGGTACTTACTAAAGTTATAGATTTTTTGGGAGAGTTTCCTAATATTGTGTCAAATAATGTACCTAATGGATTACCCCCAATAAGGAAGATTAGTCACTAGATGAACTTGATTGTAGGTGTCATTTTTCCAAATTAGGAAATGTATAGAATGAAACTAATAGATATTGAAGAGTTGAACAAACAAGTTCATGATTTCTTATAGAAGGGGTTGATTTGAGAGAGTCTAAGTCCATGTGATGTACCAATAGTATTAGCACCTAATAAGAAAGTATAATGGAGGATGTGTATAGTTTCATGAGCTCTTAACAAGATCACAATTAAGTACAGATTTATATTTCTGCAAATGGATGATATTATGGATTGTTTGAGTGGAACTTTATATTTCACAAAGATAGATCTAAAGAGTGGATACCATTATATTCATATTAAAGAAGGAGATGAGTGGAAGACTTCTTTGAAGACAAGGAAAGGATTGTAGGTGTGGTTAGTCATGAATTTTGGGCTAACCAATGCATTGCACACTTTTGTGAGGCTCATGAATGAGGTACTAAAGGAGTTTTTGGGTAACTTTGTCATTGTTTACCTAGATGATATTTTGATCTTTATTAAGATTTTGGAGGAGCATTTGATGCACATTCGTAAGGTGTTTGATAAGTTGAGGGAGGAAATGTTTTTGATAACTTGGAGAAGTGTAATCTTATGAAGGAGTTGGTGTACTTGGGATTTGTAGTATTTGAAGGACGTCTAAAAAAGGACCCTAAGATAGTGAAGGCTATCCTTGAATGGCCTACTCCAAGGAGTGCAATAGAGGTAAGATCTTTTCATGGACTAGCTAATTTTTACAAAAAAAATATCAAAGGTTTTAGTAGTATTTGAGGACCTCGGACTAAAATAATGAGAGGAGATAGGAAAGAATTTAAGTGGACTATAGGAGAAGATAAGAGTTTTAATCTATTGAAACAAAATGTTACAGAGGAGCCTTTTTTAGTACTTATAGATTTTAATAATGTGTTTCAAGTAGACCATGATGCTAGTTGTACTACAATAGGAGCTATTTTGATTCAATAAGTTTGACTTGTTGCTTATTTTAGTAAAAATTTGAATGATTCCAAAAGAAATTATTCAGTTGATGATCATGAATTTTATGCTATAGTTTAGGCATTGAAGAAGTGGACACATTATATTCTTCCTAAGGAGTTTTTTTTGTGTGCTCATCATCAAGATTTGTAATATTTGAATAATTAGGGAAAATTGAGTCAAAGGCATTTGAAATAGGTTGAGTTTTTGAAAAGTTATAAATTTGTTTTCAAACCTTGGAGTGGGAAGTCTAACCTAGTTGTAGATGCTCTTAGTAGAAGACAAGTTTTACTAAAAGAAATGTAGACTAAGATGGTTCGGTTAAAAAAACTCAAGAATTTGTATCTAAAAGATCCTGATTTTGGTGAGGCTTGGAAAGCTTGTATAAAGCCTATTACCCTTGAGAGGAAAAAGTGGTTGGGTTTCATAATACAAGATACTATGTTGTTCTAGGGAAGTTAGTTATGCATTCCCAAAAGTTTCATGAGAGATAATCTCATCAAGAAGAAGCATACTGGAGAATTGGCTAGACAATTTGGTAGATATAAGACCATTTCTTTCACTGTTGATAATTATTATTGGCCATAGTTACAAAAATATGTGAAGAATTTTATGCAATGTTTCAGAGTATGTCAGATGGTGAGAGTAGTGAAGTAAAATACAGGTTTATATCAACCATTACCTGTACCTAAGAAGCCATGGGAAGATTTTAGCATGGATTTCATTCTTGGTTTACCAAGGACACAATGAGGGAATGATTCCATATTTCAAAAATGGCACATTTCATTCCCTGTAAGAAGACAAGTGATATTATTCATGTGGCAGAGTTTATTTTTAGAACAGTGATGAGGCTACATGGTCTACCAAAGAGTATTGTTTTTGATCAAGATACCAAGTTTGATAGGTATTTCATGCATACACTAGTACATTTGGGGTTCATTTTTTACCTAAATTTTTGATGGCAAGAAAATTTGTCTTGTCAAATTATTTTTTAAAAAATGATCCCGATAACATCAAATTTTTGATGAAAGTTAATTTTGGCATCTAAAATTTGACATCATTGAGGATATAAACAAAAAAAAGTGAAACTTCATTTGTTTACATAGCAAAGTAGGGCACATGGGAGTGAAGGAGGCTTGAGGAAGAGTTTTACAATGGCATTTAAATGTAAGAGTTAAATGATAGTGACATTTAAAGGTAAGGGTTAAACTACATCTGTTTCATTTCCTATCACACCATGGGGGCCATATTTAAGTTTTGGTCAAGCATTTATCATGTGGTAGCAAGTTTTTTGCTATGAGTTATTTGTTGGTGTCATTTTGTCAAAATGTTGGAGGGAAAGAATTATAAATTTAAAATTATGGATAATATCACTCTGATCAGATAGCAAAATAAATTTAAAATGTATTAAGGTTTTGAAGAAATAAGGAAGAGATCTTAATTCCACCCTTAACACCACCTTTAGGGATCTTTTCTTGCTCTTCTCATCATCCATCAACAATTTTAACACACTTTTCACAAACTACCCTAATTTTCATATTTTTTATTAGATCTCGGCCTTTTTATCTGTCGTAGAAATTGTGATCTACAAAGGAGTAATTTTGAGGATTTGGGTCCGCTACCATGAAACAAAATTTGAAACAATTTTTATATGACTTTAGAGGAGCTATTATATAAGTTTAAATTTTGATAATGGAGCTTGGGAAATCAACAAATAATTTATCTATTGTGTTCATGAAGCAGCTACTAAGTCATGGATAAATCATCCATTCCACTCTCAGTTTCTTACTGAACTTGTTTGAATGAGAATAAAGAGTGGATCTTTATAATAATAGACATGATCTTAAATGAGTATGTGAGATTCAAGAATAGTATAGAAGAGCCCAAAACTAAGGTGTGTGATTTTTAATTTTCATTTTTTTTTTAAAATAGAGCATTACAAGGTTGTAATTTAAGGTAGTATAATATCAAGGGGCACATCACCCATAACATATTGTGTATCATTGGAATTATTGCCTGCAGTAGTATTGGAATATGAGAATCCTAATCTATACTAGGAGTATTCTCTACATAAAACATGTTTCATTTTGCCCACAAAAAAAAGTATATATCAGCTACAAGATTCTTACAAGGAGAACAGAAGGTAAAGGAAAAGGATTTTCAACTTACTTATTTACATATCCTTAAGAATCTCTTAACATAAAAATCTCAATCCATGATACTCATTCAGTTGTCTTGATCTTCCTTCCAACAATGCTTAAGGAATTTTGACCCACCCACTTTCATGGCATCGAAGAATTGTGTTCAATACACTTTTTTTGAAAATTCCTTAGTTTTATTCAAGTTGTATCATAATTACAATTGGTCATCTTATGCTACATTAGTTGAATTTAATATCAACTAATTCAAAGTTGGAGCAATGACAAGCATTTGCAGACTTGATTCATCCATCTTTTATGCAGCAAGTTGATAATATATAGATCTAAACTTTATGCTTTCTTTTGTTGTTGCATGCAATAAAAAAGTTTTCAAAATGAAGCTTGGAAATGAAAGTAGAATTTCTTCTTCATTTCTTGAAGCATGGTGCATATATGTTCTATATAGGTAGTTCTGAACAAGGGCTAGAAAACTTATGTTCTATACAAAAATTCATAAAATGAGGATTTGAAATGAAGATAGAGTTTCCTCTTCATTTCTTGAAGTATGGAGTCTTTATGTACTTATATACCAATATTTGAAAAAGTTGAAGAGGTCATCATAGAATATTTCTATGAGTGATGTTTAATGATCAGATATCTCTTCATCTTTCCAAACATTTCTTTCTTTTTGCTTGTAAATGAAGCTCCTAGAAAAAGAGATATAGATACACAAGAAGAGTACATTGAGTGTAGCCTGAAGCCAATAGTAGTCCAAATGAGCTCTATTTAAGTTGTTTATAAACTAGTTTAGTCACATAATTCTACTAATAAGTTCCTCAATAATAGAAATAAGAATTTTGTCGAGGAAGCTACCAACTCCAAAAATTCTCAAATAGAGGACCACCCCAAGGCTTCTCATTGAGTCAAGAATCTGATCATAAAAGAAATCTTGCAAGCCTAAATAGATAAACACATCCAAAATACCAAATAGGATGTATTGAGTGGCATTAGAAACCTCAATCTCTGATCATTGATTTAGAATGAATCTTTTGCAAATCAATCATTCATAAATAAAATACTTATAGAAGAACCCAACCTTTGAGATTGAGAACTAAACTTTCTTGCCTCTTGTATATTCATGTCAAATGATTTAACTTCCTCTATCTTGAGTGAAATTTAAAAATCAAATTTAGTATATCTATCTATGGTTGATAATCGTACTTATGACCTTTTCTCTAGTGCACTATCTATCACTTTCCAAAGAAGTATCCCGTAGTCTTGCATCTAGAACAACATCTTGTTATCGGACCAAAAAATTTAGCTCAATAGTTAAGTCTATCAACCATGCTACTAGAATTACCATGGTCAAATGTAGTAGCTTCAACTTCAATACTGCCTACTTCTTTTGCTACTAATTCTAGTAACTTCTTGATCTTGACCATCCTACATGCTATAGTATTTTATTTTATGAAGAACATGCTAATAATAAGAGGAACCACTACCAAGGATAGAAAAAAAGGTGAAATTTTGAGGATCATTATTATAATCCTCATAAGACTAATAATGCAAAGAGGAATTTAGTCAAAAGAACTAATGCAATCAATTGTGGTTGTAAATGAGAGACCAACACTAATATGGATTAATTGGCATAGCTAAAGTTCATCTCAAATGTTAAATTGGTATAACACAAAACATATTTAGATAGAAGCTACTAGAATCAAACCTCATCATTCACCAGAAACTAAATATCATTTCTAATTACAAATACATGCAAAATCAAAGGGTTTAAACTATTCATAGTAGAATTGTGGAGTTTGTTTCAATTTCTTTGTTGTTGAAGGTGACAGAGATCAGTCCCTACCATTTATCTTTTGAAAAATTTAGCTAAGAGAACTCTAGTGGTCACATATCAGTCCTTTGGAACCCAATATCAAGTAAATTCCATCAAGGTGATTCAATTTCAAATGATTACCAATGATGGAACCTCAACTTCAGACCTTTACCATAATTGAAAATTCTAATTGTTGGACCTCTAGAAGTCTTTAAAAATGATTTAAATTTGATTGTAGGTCTCATTATGATCATTTATTAATAAAACACAATCTTGATCTCATATTGGATGTTGGTTATAATGATTAAAATCTAATTGCAACCTTCAGATCCAAGGAAGATAACTAGATTTTATCCTTTCATTGCCATTTATCAAGGTCTATATTCAGTTATAGAATTTGTTTTAACTTCATATCAGACCTGATTCTCATAATTTACTCATGTCTTTTGGGATAAAAATAGGATGAAATTAGATGGTCATAAGTAATAAGGAACTTCAAATGAGAATGGATCCATTAATCTAAGTATGCTTTTCAATAAAAAAATGCTACCTAGTATCATGTTAGGTGTACATTACTCTTACTAGAATACATTTCTAGCACCTATTATAATCTTTTTCATCCCTTGACTATGATCTACACCTGGTTGAAATTTATGAAGGGCTTCATCCAATTCTACATCACTCAAGATATAAAACTTAAAAACTCATGGTTGTAGTCATGATATCAAGCTTATATTGATGTGACAAATTTACAAATAAACTTGACAAAAAATCTGATTTGATATATTGATATCAAGCTTATATTGATATGATATCATCCTTTAATCCTTGGATATCATATAAATAGCCTTCTTCAGAATGACCATATACTTTCCACTTGCAAATTACTCTAACAAAAACTTGAACAATCTGAGTTACTGGACTAGTACAAGGTATTTTATGTCGGTATATCTTTGTTCTGAAGAGGAATAGAGTAAAAGAAATATTCATGGTCACAATTGAGAGAGAAAAACCCAAACCTCACTCAACATTTTCCTAAATGTACATGATCACAGGAACCAATACAAATAAACCACTACATAAACCAAAGTACCACCAATTGAAGAAGGATCTCTTTCTCTTCATCTCTTTTGGGTCTCTCTCATCAAATTGGTCTACCCCAAATCACTTCCAAAAGGCCAAACATAAATTTAGCTATGCATTGAACCATAGGACTTTCTTTTGCATCTTAGTTTTAATTGATTGAACCTATTAGACTGCAGATATTGGTTCTAATTTAGACTTTCCTCCATGACTCCTTTGTATGATTCCAATATTTTAGTTCCTAAAATTTTATTTGAAAGTAAAGTTAGTTAAATGAGGTGATAAAATTGCATATGCAAATGTATGTATATATATATATATATGTGTGTGTGTATATATGTGTGTATGTTTGTATTTATGTATGTATGTATGTATATGAATGTATTTATGTATGTATGTATGTATATGTTATGGTGGGATGAAGACTGAATCATTAAGAGTAAGGATTTTCCCACCATAGGATTGCTATTTCATTCCAAATCCATACAGTACTATTCCAACCCTAGACTAGGTTGAAGATAATCGATCTATAGGTCACAACTCTTGACCTTACAAATCCTTCCATGTTTGATAAAAATAATGATTTGACTATTACATTTCTTTTGAAAAGTTGCATGACAACTTTTATTGCATTTTTTGTAGTTTTTACAACTTTTACACAAACTTCAAATAAAAAACTCCACATGCCTTCAAAAATATACCACAATATGCAAAAAGATTATAAAACATAAAAATGGAGATTTTGGTCAACTTAGAAAGTTTGAACAATTGTTGACCAACCTTTGACTTTCTTATAACCTTATCACAACATGTAAACAACTTGCTTTAATGCATGCTTGAGATTGTCTAAACTATCTTGTGTCAACTTGGATGCTTATTGATAACCTTTTATACTATCCTACCTAGTGTTTGACCACCTTATTTAGGACTTAGGGCCCCTACACCAAGATCTAGGATTTTGTTGTCGTGGCCTTTTGATCGATGTATATGTATGTATGTATGTATATACATATATAAAAATATGTATATGTATATATATGTGTATATGTATGTATGTATGTATGTATATAAACAATAAAACTCACTCAATAGGTAGCATGACCAAAAGCTTTTAAACATAACTATATAAGGAATGAGTTAGAATGTATATAATTCAATTGGTCTAGTTGTTGATTAGCTGGGTTGATTACAAATTCATATAGAACTGTCATCATATTAGGTACAACAAAATAAACAATTAGCTATTCCAGCTAGCATTAACTTGACTGCTCTATTTAGACCCATTTATTATTATCACGAGCTTTAAAACATAACTATATAAGGAGTGAGTTAGGACGTATATAGGTTAACCTTAAATTAACATTAAACTACAACAAAAAGGTTGCACTAGGGTATTAGAGGATTCTAATTATAGAAAACCATCTGATTCACCTAAGTGGGTGTATGATGGTGAAGAGTTGTATTAGGTGAGTAAAGCTCACTAGTGGTTATAGGAATACTGCTACATCAAAACACTTAGAAACCATAACTATATATTCATTAGAGTGAGTAGTTCAAGGGTCTTGATCCTGTGTATATGGGTATGTAGGTAGCCTGGTAGGTGGAGTGTGCCTCCGGTGTGCATAAATCTTGAACATGGTTAGGTAGCCTTGGACATAGTTAGGTAGCATGGATCATCACAATGTGGTATGCACTTTCTCTGGCCTTACCTCGTGGATGTAGTATTTCAAACCAAGTTGAATGAAGTCTAGAATCAATGCTAATGCTATATTGTCTAAAATCAATGCCAATATTTATATTGTATAATTCATTTGATTTTTTTAGATGCCATATGTATTGAAGAGATAGGAATATTTAATTATTTAATTATTATCAATTATATACAACAAACTACTAATGCCTATATATTTATATTTTTTATAATTTATAGCTCTAATATTTGCTTCTAAAAAAAGGTCCACGCCTAACAATATGGACCCAAAACAAAATAAGGTGATAATTGCTAGATTATGGTCTCAATTCAAAATAAATTGTGATGGAAAATGTTATTTTCCTTACAAAAATGTAGGGGCTTAAAGAATCAAATAATTCTAATCACAATAGCTCAGAGACATTGTAGGCAATATGATTACATTGAAGGGGGAAAATATTTTTGTCTTTTAGTGAATGTAAATTTTGAACTAGTGGAACATGGAGATGTGAATATCAAAGTAGAAGATAATGCTCCCATGGAAAAAGATGATCATGAGGCAGAGAACACAATTGAAGATGTTGGTATTGGTGCAACTAATAATGTGCCTGAGAATAGGATTGAAGAAGATGTTATGAGAACAACTGATGAATATGATGAAGAAAATGATAGTCATCCATATAATGATGGTGATGAAGACAACCTTGATGTACTTATAATTGAAAAGTCATACAAACCCTTGTACCAAGGCTCCCAAAAACACTTCTCTCTATTGTATTGTTGCTGGTAAACTTGAAGGTAATGAATGGCATATCCAATGTAGCAATCTCACATATGCTAAGGTATAATATAATTTTTTTCATCTTTTATGTTAGCATACCATTAATTTTCTTTATATTAATATCAATGTTTTTCCATAGGTTGATAGGTGAGTGTTTGTTACCACCATCAAACATTCTACCTCTTACCAAGAATTATCAACCATTATGAAAGATATTGGAATGGGGTATCAAAAAATACATGCATGTCCCAATGATCATATTATATATCATAAACAACATAAATTTGTAATAGAATGCCCTAATTGTCACATTAGTTCTATATTGATCAGAGTAGATAGCAAAAAAGGTGCCTCACAAGATTCTTTGGTATATTCCCATTATTCCATGTCTGTAATGATTATTCAAGTGTACTAGCTTGGCACAATTTAAGTATTAATATGCATGCAATAGAAGTCAAGATGACATTATGTGAATGCCTATAGATGATTTTGCATTTAAGGATATAGAAGATAGGTGCCCAATATTTAAACAATAACTTCATAATCTGAAGCTTTCATTGGCAGCAGATGGTGTCAATCCATTTGGAGAGATGAGATTTGTTTACTCAGTCTTACATGTTTTTGTTATTAACAATAACATTCCTCCTTAGATGTCCATAAAGAGGGAGAAAAAAATGTTGGCAATGATTGTACCAGGAATTTTTTCATTTAATAGTCATATAAATTAATTTATAAACCTAGTATCGAAATGACCATAATAATTTTATTTTGTTTATGTTCATTCAACTAGGTAAGTACCAAGTGAAAGATATGAATGTATATATTGAGCCCTTTATTGATGAGTTGTTGGAGTTATGGAATGGGGTCACAATGTACAACATCTCTAGACCAATTAGTGAAAGGCAATTTCAATTGTGTGCAATACTTTTATGGACTATACATGATGCCCCTAGACTAACACATTTTTCTAGTACGCATATTTTTCATTGTATAAGTTGCATGTGATAATTATAAATATGAATCTTATAGTATACATGTCATCCAATTACATATGATTTTGTAGGTCTTTAGATAAAGGAAAAATTTGCATGTCCAATTTGTGATTCAAAGATGAAATCTCACTATTTAAAAAGCTTATGAAAGCAGGTGTTCAATGAGAATAGACACTTTCTCCATAGAAATAATAAGTATCAAATTGTCAAAAAACATATTTTCAATGGGAAAGAAGAGATAACATCAAATCCATGATGAATGACATCTCACATGTGGAAGTTGGAATACAATAGAATGAATCATTGAGGTAATGTCATTCCATTTGATGTAGGTTTTCATATAAAATTTAAATTTGAATATTGTCTTTTATTTACTAATGATATAATTGATGTTCATGAAGGTTGTCAAGGAATTGATGAGAAACTTCCAAAAGGACTTAAAAGCTATTCTAGACAATTTAGTAGGTTTTTGTACTACAAGAACCTCTCAGTTATTCATTTGCTTGATGCTATGCATATTGCAAAGAATGTAATAGAGACACTATGGAAAATATTGGATGGAAGGTGTGACGAAGAAAAAAAGGTCAATATTTGTAATGACATTGATGAATCCAATCATGCATTGAATTTTTTCATTGAATCAAATGGAGATGGAAACCAAATTAATACGAGCATCATTCCATGATTATTTAGTTCATCCTATCATCTACAGACTAATGGACAAACATAAGTTGTGAACCAGAGTTTGGCAAATTTGCTAAGATGCTTGGTTGGAGATAAACCAATAGGTTGGGATCTGATTTTTCCACAAATAGAATTTGCATATAATAATTTTTTCAACAAGAGTATTGGTAAATCACCATTCCAGATTATATATTGGAGCAATCCCAAAAATGCTTTTAAATTAATGAAGTTGGATAAAGGAGAAATAAGTACTGTTGAAGCTAAATATTTTTCTAACCATTTGAAGAACATCCATGAGGAGGTGAGGAAACACATTACAAAGATGAGTACACACTATAAGGCTAAAACTAATTTAAAAAGGAGGTATAAGGATTTTCAAATTGGTGATAAAGTCATGGCTCATTTTAGGAAGGAGAGGTTTCTAGTGGGTACATATAATAAGATAAAAATGAAGAAGTTTGGCCCATGCAAGATAATGAAAGGGCATGATTTTGGAAATGCCTATGAGGTAGAGTTACTTGTTGAACTGGATATTTCACTAGTATTTAACATTTTAGATTTGATAAAATATTATGAGGGAGGTGATGGAGATGAATTTGCAAAAGCATAGTGGAGTATTCTAGCATCTACTTCAGCTAAACAAGAGATTGAGGAGATATTGATAGTTGTGAGGGAAGAAGCATAAGGAACATAACATATGAAGAGTATCTAGTCAAATGGAAAGGGAAGCCATTGGAGGATTCATCATGGCTAGCATGGGAGGAGGTGGACCATCTTGGTTTTCCTCCAACTACCTAAGAAATGATAGAGTCACTTATCAAGTTACCTTGAATGTCTGATGTAGTAGAGTCAAGGGTGTAAGTGAAATCTTGCATCACCCAAAAATATTTCTATTTCCAAATTTTCCATTTTTTGTGTTTTCAATAAGGGTTTTTCCTGTACAAAATTTCTACTTGAGGGAGCTTTCTAATTTTAGTAATTTGGTATTATATGAGTTTAGATTGTTCTAATCTCATATATGGAGGTTCATATTTGACATATCAACCTATTGGATGAGTTTCATTATTATATCATATTTATTGGTGCAATTATTATAGATTTTCTATATGAATTTTGACTATCCAAACTTCAAGTTCAGTGATGAAGGCCCAAAATGAGGCAAAACCTTCTTTAATAAATGCTACCATGATCAACCACTATAGATTACTAGTGGAGGATTCTGGAATGGGGTTATAATAGCCCATTGGGTCAATGATTTTCTAGTTATGGTCACTAGAAGTGGACTTGTCTAAAAATGTAATTTGTAAATTGTCTTGAATCAATCTTATTTAATAAAGTGTAATGTAATGATATAATATGAGGTAATTGGTTGGACTTAAGGGTTAAGGTTGTTGTAAATATAGGATAGGCTAGGTTATTGATGCAGGTAAGGGATGAATAACTAGGCCAAAGGCACACGCAACTATCCAAACCACCCTACAAGAGTTAACAAAATGGAAGCAAACACGAGGAACAACACCAAGGAAAGAGAGAAAAAGGATATATTTATTGATTCATCAAATATTCAGCATACATGCCTAGCTATAAGGCCTTTTGGGTTACAGCCAATTACAAATGTACAACTTCCAGATCTCTAGGCCAGCTTTTTAAATCCACATATCTCTTTTCTTTTGAACTCTCCCACCAAAAATTTTCCCTAACCCTAAACCTAAACACCCTACTTATACTTGCCAAAATGGCTTACGGATAATTCTAGAATATAGAGAAACCACAAGTCGGCCCTCATCGAATATAATTAACTATACCAAAATTAAATGTGTGCAAAGTCAGCCAAATTGGAACTAGGCAGAATGAACTAATGTACAGGATTATTAAGAAACCCAAGATACTCTTGCATTAGTTATTGAGAGGGGAGGGGTGAATCAATAACCAATAAAACTTAATCTTAATTCACCAATTAAGCCTTCATAACTATTCTGATCTAATTGCATGCATGAATGACTGAAAGCATAAAACATTCATAAAACTTTGACAAAAGATATGGTGGCCTAGAAACCTTCCAAATAGAAAGTAAAATTGGAGTGGGGATGATACCCACAAGCTTTAGTACTATAGTATAGAGTTGGCCAATAAAGGCTTACAATTGATCACTTTTAATGATCTACCCTATTAGTGTTGGAATTACAATAGGAAAGGTAAACTTTTGGGGGGAGGTGAATCAATAGTTTAAACTTCTACCCATGAAAACTTTCACCACACATTCATCTCATACATGCTCTAAGTAAACTAAAATACCATGTAAAGCATGTACATATAAAAAATGACAACAAGTAAACATTCACAAATGTATGACACCAGATATGATTACCTAGAAACCCTCCAATGAAAAGGTAAAAATGGGGTGGGGATGAAACCTACAAATCTTTACTACTATAGCAATAAAGTGTATCTAATGAAGGTTACAATGTTTGATCATGAGACATGATCTACCCTATAAAAGGTCTACCCTAGTAAAGGCTTACAAAGACTGTTAGGTCTTACCCTACTAAAGGATTTCAATACCCTGTTAGAAGTGTGCCTTGTTAAAGGAATTCAACTCACAACTAAGTAAGTAACCTATTAAAGGATTTCAATACAACCTATTAGGACTACTTTGTTAAGAGATTTAACTGATTCACCCTCTAGAATGACTCAACAATGATCCTATAGTTAGCACTTGATTACTTGATGAAAAATCACCTCTAAGCTAATGTATTCTTGATCCTTCTTGATTAGATGTCTCTTTGATATATAATTTTCTTTCCTCTATTCTCCTCTAATTGATTTTGCAATGTAGTCTCATATCACAACTCCTTAGCCACCATGAATGCTCTTTTTGTGCATGCAAACTTCCCCTTTTTTTTGTTGCTTCATACACCTTCTCCACTTCATAGATAGTTTAGGGTTTGTCCTCCTTAAGAAGACTTAGGTGACTTAGGGTTAGGTATGAATCAATGGTTGTGATTCATCCATTTTGCCACTTAAACCTTCCCTTTTTTTGATTGGCTACATGTAATGCATTGGGAATCCAATTTAGGATTTGTCCTTATCTCCAAATATCATAATTCAATTTTTAAGTCAGCTTAAAAATGGTTTACATAGTTGTTTATGCCATTACAAAAAACTATAAAAAAAAATGTCTTACTTAGAATCTGAAATCTCTAATGCTTGGCATATATTATTCTCTATACTTTGACTTGGCATCTGTATCACTTGGCATGCAATGCTTACTTGGATCCTGAATTACTTGGCATATACTATCTGCTTAGCACTTGAGTGACTCAGTGGATGAGTGGCTTGGTACTCATTATGGACTCGACATGCTCTATTATATACATGTTGTGCTCGATATGTACTACTTATTTGACAAGATGACTAAAGTGTGTAGGCACTCACTTGTCAAAACCAATCTAAGATCAACAATCTCCCCCTTTGACATGAGTTTCAAAAACACTTGGTCACATATTAATATCCTTTATTCCTATGAGCATAGCATATCTTTTATTTGGCTTATATAAAAAACTTCAAAATTTCAAATTTTGGTAACAACTTGTACCTCAAAATCTGATAACTCCCCCTTAGTTGAAAGGTCTATTTTGTATCAAAAATTATGTACTCTTGCTGAGTAAATGTGCCTCAACTAATACGTTTCGACTTCATGATGTTTTTTCTTTCTCCCCTATAGCTTATTATGTCTTTTCTATGTCCCTTCTCTTACTCTCTACTATGTATCTTCCTCTTTTTATTTCTCCCCCTTTGCTCTCTATCTCCCTATTTTTATTTCTCCCCTTATTTTAATTCTCCCCCTTTTTGACACTTATGTCAAATGGGTTTATATAGTAATTGTGTGTTTGTCCAAAAAGGATTTATGGACATCTAGGATGATTTTGATAGTTGCATCCTAGTTTTCACATGCTACATCCAAAGACTTAATTTGGATAGCTAGCTCAACAATAAAGTGGACTAGGCCATCTAAATTTGAAAGAATTGGGTTTTTCCTTCATAAGTGTTTCAGCATACTCTAGTTCCTTGTACAAAATCTCCATGTGGGAGGTTAATCTTGCTTGGATGTTAATCAAATTAGCCCTTACATTGGCTTCATCTACTGACAACGTAGCTAACTAACTCTGGGTTCGTAACAAAGTTTTGAAGTGCTTCTCACTTTGAGCTGGTGTCATAGGAAGTTTTGCACCTAATGCATTAATCTGACTTTCCAAACTCAAAATGTGACTTCTTTTCTCTTGTGTGAAGAGTGTTGGATTGCACAATTTAGTGTAGAGAGAGAAGATATTCTCAAGTACCTTCTTCACATTTTCAACCTTTGTTGTTAATGCAACTTGTGTGAGTGCTATGTCACTTGATATTTTCTCATTTACTTTTCTTTGGAATTTTTTTTCTAACCATTCTAATAGTTTTTCATTTGTGTCCACATCTATATCATTAACCTTATCCACTATGTTTTTCAAATTTTCAATTAGTGGCTTGGTTTCATTGGAGTCAATAGGCTAAATGCATCTAAAAATATGTTTTTGATATCTTGTAATGCTTGCTTCTGGCTATGCTCCTTTCTGAGCAGTTCTTATATTCTTTTCCTCACTAGGGCTTTTTGTAATATGCCCATCTACTCAATTTTCATTGTGTCAAAGTCATACTTTGGTAACACAATCTCTTCATCAAGGCTCACATCTCCATATTGTATTACTTTTTCATTCTTTAATGAGCTTGGACTCAGCAATGTGATTTACAATGATGTTGCATCTATGCTTAGCTTTTGAAGAGGGTGACTAGAAGGAGTGTCATATTTTGATAAAGTTACTAGGGCTTGAATTTCTAGTTGCTCCTTCACCTTTGGTGTCATCTTGGTCTCTTTAGGGTTGTCTTGTTTTTCCACAATTTTCTAACTTGCACCTTGTGCCTCTGCTATAGGTGCATATAAGGCTATCTAACCTATTTGACTTTGTATTTCTATAGTGTCTTAAGTTCCCTTTGTGCTTTTTGTAGTTGTATCAAACTTTTCCATTGTATCAAACTCTTTAGAAGTAGCTTCAAGTGTTTTATCCAAAGGTTGTACATTAGTGACTTGAGGGTTAATAGTAGATGGTTCTTGTATATTCATCTCTTCTCTTGTAGTTTCAATCACTTGATTTTTCAATTCATCTACACTTACCAATATTGGATTATCACATAGTTTGGCCTACAGTGTAGACTAATCAAGTATCTTCTTTAGATCTTCCTCTGTTAGGGGATTGATGTTCTAAGCTGTGACATCAGTACATCCTTAATTGTTACTATTTTAGCACTTGTTACATGATGAGGGTTGACACCAAGTAGATGAGTATCTTGTACTCTCTATTCATCTTACTACTTTTCCTCAACTATTTCCTGGTTTTCTACTTGCATCTATGTATTTCCCTCAATAGTGTCTTCATCATTATCGTCTTCATCATCTTTCACCTCAATAGGTTCCTGGTCACCTGCTTTTATTACTACTAATCCATATGTCACTTTCCACATCTGAGTAGACTTCTTAACTACATCTCCAATATTATTTTGCAATATGCTAAAGGCTCTATATCTAGGTACAAACCTAACAACATATTTCTTCATAATCTTAGCAATTTGTGCTTTACTTAGTTTAGGCATGACTTGGGCAAGTGAAGTCTCCCTTATTTGTCCTTCAAAGTTTAAACACTAGTGTCATTTCTACTCAACTCTCTCATATAGGTTCTTAGGTATTGAATTAACAATTTCTAGTTGGGCTTTCTTCAAATTTGTCATCATGGCATATATAGCTTCCTTCACTTAATTTTTCTCAACTTTACCAAGATTATTAAAATTGTAAGAATTTGCCTTAAGGAAAAATAACACCAAGATTAAGAAGCTCAAAATATACCAGAATATGGACCAATAATGGATTATCAGAATAATAATAATGAGAATATCATATGTGTACATACACACTATAAGTGCCTGTATATAAAGGCATCTAGAATGACTAGGAGTTAGCAAAGTGATAAGCCTCACAACTAAGCACATGTCCACCAAGAGTGGATTATCTTCCATTGAGAAAAAAAATTGTGCAATGATGAGAGGATAAGAATATTGAGGTGTATCTCATAATGAGATGTTGTAGACACCATGTGCTTAATTAAAGTGTGAACAACTGCATTGTCTACATGACAAATTAGATGATTATGCAAACTCTTGTATTGTCAACAAGACAAACTCATCTAACTATGCATACTTCTAGGTGTTTATATGTTAAATAATATAAAAATACATTTAACCTAAGTAAAATTAAGTAAAGTGTAATAATAATTAATTATTTACACTAACACCCCCCCATAAGTGCAACATAGGGGAATGCACTTAAGCTCACAAAAGCTATGATGAAAATACATGATGGGTCCCAACTACTAGGCCATGTTAGGTACCCATGTACAAATGCAATGCTCTATATACAATGTTATGAAATTTAATGCAATCTCTCTAAAAATGAAGAAAGAGGAAAAACCACATGGGAAAAACCCTCCCCCAAAAAAAGAGATAAATACAGTAAAAGAAGATAAGAGAGAAGAAGACTTTATGTAAGGAAAAAATACCTCCCATAAGAAAGAAGAGAGAAGTCAAGGGACTCCCCTTTTTGAAATATCTTGCACCCCCAAGAGATCTCAGAAATGAAGATACTTGACCTCAGTGAAGGGTTTGGTGAAGATATTTGCAACCTGCTCTATTATAGGACAATATTGTAATGCAATGACCTGCTCATGAATTAGCTCTTTGATGTAGTCCATATGAACCTCAATATGTTTGGTTTGATGATGCCAAACTGGATGTTTTGAGATCCCAATAGCACTTTGATTATCACAATGAATGACTATGGGTTTAGGTATGTCAAATCAAAACTCCTTCAGAATATGAAATAACCAAATAGCTTTTATATCCATAGTGATGGCTTCTCGATACTCAACCTCAGTTGAAGAAAGAGAAATAGTGTTTTGTTTCTTACTCTACCAAAAAATAGGGTCAAAACCAAGATGAAACATGTAACCTAAAGTAGACTTGTGAGAATCAAGATCCCCTGCATAGTCTGAGTTTGTATAACCAACCAATTGAAGTCCAATACCTACTACACACACTGTGTATCCCATGTGTATGTGTACCTTGTATGTAGTGCAAGATGTGTTTGGTGGCCTTCTAATGAAACTCATGTGGCTCTTGCATGAAGCAAGAAACCATGCCAACTATAATAGCTATATTAGGGCATGTATGTGTCAAGTAGATGAGACTCCCAACCATCTATATAATGTAGCATCAACAAGTGGAGTGGAACACTTGGCCTCTAACTTAACACCTATAAGAAAGGGAGTAGGATCAGACTTACAATCACTCATGTGAAATCAAGAAAGTAAATCAAGAGCATACTCGGGTTAAGAAAGTGTGATCCTAGCTTAAGACTGTGTGATCTCAATACCAAGAAAATATTAAAGTAAACCCAAATCTATCATAGCAAATCTATCTTGCTAAGAAGTCTTGACACTGGCAATTATGGATGAAGTACTTCCTATAATGATCAAGTCATCTACATAATGCATGAGTATCAAGTGTGAATCATCCCTCTGAAGAATGTAGACATTCAAATCTCAATGACACCTAGTGAATCTTGCTAAGAGAAGAAAGGAATCCATCTTGGCATACCAAGCCCAAGGAGCCTACTTGAGGCTATAGATAGACTTTTTCAACCTATAAACCAAAGTAGTATCTTGAATGAAACCCTATGGCTACTCCATATAAATCTCTTCAAGAAGATCACCATTCAAGAATGCACTCTTCACATCCATCTAATATACAACCCAACCATGAGCTACAACAATAGTTAGTGTCAAACGAATGGAGTTCATCTTAGCTACTGATGCAAAGGTCTTAGTATAGTCAATACCAAGAACCTATGAGAAACCTTTGGCAAAAAATCTAGCCTTATATTTATCCACATTTCCATCTGCTACAAACTTGGTTTGATAGATCCACTTACACTGAACCAACTTTCTTCCCTTAGGAAGAGAAACTAAGTCCCAAGTGTTGTTTTTCATTAAAGAGTTATATTCTTCCTCCATGGCCTTGTCCCATTAAAGAATCCTTGATGCTTCCTTAAATGACTATGGATCAGAAGCAATGGCAATATAAGCATGTGGAAGTGATTTGTGTTGTGACCTTGTCCTCCTAGTATCTGAAGGATTCCCCACCAATAAACCTATTGAATCAAGTGTTTGTTGTGCCCAATGAGGTCTAGTGGAAGAAGAAGAAGGAATATCCTCAACTATTTGTGAACCTTGTGAAGGTGGTGTCCTATGCATCAAATTTGAAGGAATATCATCTTCCAAGTCACTATCATCACTTTCCATGATGGAGGAAGGAGGAGTCGAAGAAGCCAAACTTGGACAAGTTTCTTCAAAGTGAACACTCCTCTCAAAAAAGAATTCATCTATCTTTGGATCCATGAGTTTTTATGCCTTAATGTGGTTAGGATATCAAAAAAAATGCAAGGTTTGCTTTGAGTTTCCTATGTCTTTCATCTTTGTGGAGGTATCCTTGCCCATGCTAGACAACCAAAATCTTTAAAGTGTTTTGCACTTGGTTTTCTTCCACACCAAGCCTCCATAGGTGTAATTCCATCTAAGGACTTATGAAGACTTCTATTTTGGATGTAATTGGCACAATCCATGGCTTCTATCCAAAAAACTTGATCTAGAGACCATGGCTTCTATCCAAAAAACTTGATCTAGAGACTTATGTTGAAGCATACAAGTGGTCATCTCCTTAAGGGTTCTATTCTTCCATTTAGAAATACCATTTTTTTGTGGAGTGTATGCAAATGAATGTTAAATATCAATACCCTCATGAGTACAAAATTCTATAATTCATCAATGAAGGTGAGAACATAGAAAGCCTTTCCAAATGATGGTACTAGAAATGGGCCAGCTACATCACTATGAACCAATTCAAGAACAACAGTAGCTCTCCAAGACTTCCACTTGTCAAACTTCTCTTCATAATGCTTGCATGCTTCACAACCTGAACATACACCCTTTAAATACTTGACTTGAGGTAAACCAATGACCATATCCTTACTGCTAAGTTGTTGAAGGTATCAGTAATTGAAATTTCCAAACCTCTCATGCCATAGTTTACTTTGTGAATTTGAGTGGGTCAACAAGGCAAGGGAAGTGGACTTAGGCACAAATTGAGAAACATAATAAAGTCTTGTCTCATGATTAGCCTTTCCAATTGCCACCATAGTTGAATCATCCTTAAGATTTTTCACCACAATTGAATCAAGAAGGAACTCCACTTTGTTGCCACATCCATAGTGAGTTATTTGGTAGATTAAAATAAGGTTGGTGCTAAGGTTGGGAACACAAAGAACATCCTTGAAGATTTCATTGTCCAACTCAACATTTCCTTTTCCCTCAAATTTCACTTGAGTATCATTTCCCACATAGATGTAAGGTATATGTGATGGTTTCAAAGGGTAAAAATTCTCCCTTGAAGCACCCATATGATTTGTAGCTCCTAAATCAAGAACCCATTCCTTAGAATTGTTTGTACTTGCTACCAAAACTTGTCCCTTACCTTTTGAAGTGGTTGAAGATCCCTTATCCTTATAGGCATTTGGTACATCAATTTTATGTTTCCTCATTAGGTTTAGCAACTCATCAATCTGCTTATCCTTATACTCACATTTATTATGTAATATCCTCCCCTGATTTGAACTTTGACTTGCAGAAATTTAACTTAAGGAATATTGTCAAACACTTTGTATGCAAACTCATAAAGCTGATTTCCTCAATATTTTTCTTTCCAATGAGTAGATTTATGAACAACTATGAAGTGACATTAAAATGCATAATACACATATAACATTTTCACAAACACTTGGCACACATTCAATTAGTATATGAAAAATCTGGAAACTCTTTCAATCTGCTAATAAAGGGTGATTTTTAAATGTAGATGTTCACTTACAGCTGCCTTAAAGGCTGCAACAACTATTCAGACTTGTATTCAACAATTATTATGCAAAATATCAAAATTTGACAGAAGAAACCTGGAATTAGTTGCCATAGTATTTTGCAGATGTAGTCAGCCAGCCCTCCAAACTTCTAATCAGCTAGAAAAACAAGTAAACTTAATACCAACACTATTCATGCCATACTATAGCAAAATACTGTTCATGCCGACTATAGCAAAATACTGTTCATGCGACACTATAGCAATAACTAACTTCAGATCTGCACCTCAAACCCTTGTAAATTTCTTTATGCAAACGCCCCAAATGAAACCTAGTGTGTTTCCTGAAGTGAAACACCCTTGATCCTCCTGATTGTGTCTTCCAACAGTGAAGAGAATGCTAGCAAAGAGGGATTCCGTCCTCCAAGCCCGATAATAAGATATCCAGCAACATAACATTAATCTTCATCCAAGCAAACCAAAAAAAAACTCTTCCATTTCTTTTATAGTGTTCTCACAAGAGCTCAATCCTTCATTTTCTCAATGTGGGATAAAACATAACTCTCTTTATGTACCTTATGTCTCCAATGTGTTATAAAAATAAAGGGAACTCTTTTAATTTAAATATTTCCCACAAACTATAGTCTATGCATTAATAAAGTTAAATATTTAAATTTAACTTTATAAAATGGCTTTATCAATGCATAAAATTTTTTATCAATGATAAATAAGTTTTCCTGTCGATTTTAAACAATTACCATCGACATACCACTGTGACTAAATGTCCGGCCATGTCCAAGATGACTTACTATAAATAGTAAGTATGCCCAAAGTTGCCCCAGAACCCCTCAGAAAGACCTGCAACTGAAACTGTCTAGGCCAAATGGCCTCTAAGCCTCTTTAATGTCCTAGTTAGCCTACGGGATTGTGGGGAAATAGGCTAACAACAACATCATGCTATGAATTCTAGAAAGGGGACATTACAGTCCGCCCTTCCCAAAATTGCTTGTCCTCAAGCAATTTCAGCTCTGGATGCTGCAATATCTGCTCATTTTCCCAAGTAGCATCCTTGAAAGGTAGGTTCCTCCACTTCACTAGATACTCCCTGATAGTCCTACTGCGAAGCACCCTCTCCCTAGAGTCAAGTATGGCCTCAAGAACCAAGATAAGCTTTCCCTCATCATCATGAGGTGGCAATACTACTGAAGGCACCACATTGTGACCCAATGCCTTCTTAAGGCGTGACACATGGAACACATTATGCACTTTACTGTCTGCAGGAAACTCCAACTCATAAGCTACTTCACCCACTCTCCTAATTACTTTGAACGGTCCATAGTAGCATGGTTTCAATTTCTCTACTCCACTCTTCTTGAGAGAGGACTGTCTATATGGCTGTAACATGAGGTACACCATATCTCCCACCTCAAAAGACCTCTCAACCCTGTGCTGATCAACATATTGCTTCTGCTGATTTTGTGCTTTTTGCAAATTTTCCTTCAAGGATTGCATAATGTCCTGGCACTCCTGCAAAGTATCCTTGGCCTTAAGCCACCTGCTGTCCCCAAATAACAAATCCAAAAAATTAGGAGCATCATACCCGTACAATGCCATAAAAGGGGACATTTGAATAGACATATGGAAAGAGGTATTATAGCAGTACTCCCCTAGATGTAGCCACTTCACCCAAGCCTTCTGCTCTCCTGCAATGTAGTTTTGAAGGTACCCCTCAACCCATTTGTTCACTATCTCTGTCTGCCCATCAGTTTGGGGGTGGTAGCTAGTACTCAGAGTGAGCTCTGTTCCACATAACCTGAACAACTCCTGCCAAAAGTGGCTCATAAATTTGTTGTCTCTGTCACTGACTATGCTCCGTGGTATCCCATGTAGTCTGAATACCTCTCAAAAAAATAGTTCTGTTGTTTGTGCTACTAAATATGTAGATGAAATTGCAAAGAAATGCGCAAATTTCATAAATCTGTCTACCACAACAAAGATACAATCCTAACCCTGTGCCTTGGGGAGGCCTGTGATAAAATCCATGGAAATGCTATCCCACTTCTTCTCTGGTATGGGTAGGGGCTGTAGTAAACCACCCGAAAAAGAATGTTCCTGTTTGTTCTGCTGACACATAGGGCATTCCCTCACAAACTGAAGCACCTCTGATTTGAGTCCTTTCCAAGTGAAGCGCTCTCTCACCTGTCGATATGTCTTAAAGAATCTGGGATGTCCTGCCATTGGTGAATCATGAAATGCCCTCAAAATCTTCTGCTTCATAGCAGACCCGGGTACTAAATAAATCCTTTCCTTGTAGATGATCAGATCATTTACAACAGTGTATCAACTATCTTGAATAGCTCCCTCAATAATGCTAGATGCCCAACTATCCTTAGCATATTCTGCCAAGATCATCTCTCTCCAATCATCCATGACTATCCCAACAGCAAGCAAATGAGGCCTTCTAGATAAAGCATCTGCAACAATATTTTTCTTCCCTTTGACATAGGCTATGTCGAAATCATAGGCCTATAATTTACTCACCCATTTCTATTGCCTGTCATTAAGGTCCTTCTGTCCAAGGAAATTTTTCAAGCTATTATGATTTGTTTTTACTGTGAACCGGCTTCCCACTAAGTACTACCTAAACTTAGCTAGCGCGTGCATGATTGCTAGCATCTCTTTGTCATAGATGTTGTAGGTTCTCTCCACACCTCGTAATTTTCTACTCTCATATGCGATGGGATGTTTGTCTTGCATGAGAACAGCTCCTATGCCCTCTCCCGAGGCATCACACTATAGCTCAAAGGGCCTAGTAAAATCTGGAATGGCTAAAATAGGACATGTACTCATCAGCTCCTTAAACCTATCAAAACAATCCTGAGCCCTCTCTGACCACTTGAAACTATCTTTCTGTGTCAAATTTGTAAGTGGTGCTACTATCTGTGAAAATCCCTTCACAAATCTGTGGTAGAACCCATAAAGCCCAAGAAATCCCTTGAGTTGTGAAGTGTTCCTCGGTGGTGGCCAATCTAGAATGGCCCTAATCTTGTCTAGGTCAACCCGAACACTTCCTGCACTAATAATATGCCCTAGATAGAGCAACTCTGTCATCCCAAACTCACATTTACTCATCTTGGCATATAATGACTCCCTCTCTAGAATACTGAGCACTGTATCAATATGCTTCAAATGTTCCTCCCAAGTACGGCTGTATATCAGTATATCATCAAAAAATATTAACACAAACTTCCTCAACTGATCTCTGAACACTCTATTCATACAGGACTGGAAAGTGGCAGGGGCATTTGTCAACCCAAAGGGCATGACTAAGAACTCAAAATGTCCATAGTGGCATCTAAAAGCTATCTTCTCCACATCCACCTCTCTAACCCATCTCTGATGGTAGCCAGATCTCAAATCAATCTTGGAGAAGTAGCATGCACCATGCAATTCATCAATAAGCTCATTGATGTGCAGGATAGGGTATCGGTTCTTGATTGTCTTCTTGTTTAGCTCCCTATAATCAATGCACATCCTCATTGTACCATCCTTCTTCTTCACCAATACTACTGAAGAAGTGAAAGGACTTTTGCTTGGCCGTATGTGCCCCATGTCAATCAACTCCTTAATTGCCTTTTCTATTTCATCCTTATATCTCTTTGGATGGCGGTAAGGTGTGATGATAACTGGCTTAGCCCCTTCCTCTAATTCAATAACATGCTCGATTCCCCTATCCGGGGGTCTCCCTGGAGGTATCTAACCAAACACCTTAGTATGTTTGGTTATTATTTTTTGTACATCAGGTGGATACTCTTATTTATGCTGCTCTGTCATCTCAGGCATTACTCTAAACTCTGCTGCCCACTGCACCTGATCCTATCTAAAGAAACTCTGCATCCGCTTGAGTGACACCACTCAAAGTCTCCCATCTGACAAACCTCTGAGCACTATCTTCTTACCATTTTCCTCAAACCTCATTTCCATTTTCTCAAGGTTAAATGTAAACTCTACCAGAGACTTCATCCAGTTCATCCCAAGCACTATATCCTAATCACCAATGTTGACCACAAAGAAATCTCTTGTCATGTCATAATCTCCCAAATGAAGCTGCAAGTTGGAGATTTTCTGTGTACATTAAATTTTGAAGCCATCGGCAACCATCACCTTAAATTCCCTATGCTCCTCTGTATGTAGCCCTCTGCGTGTCACAAACTTCTCATCAATGAAGTTATGTGTCGCCTCTATATCAATAAGTGCCACAACTCTCTGTCCATCCAAGGTTCCCCCAACTCTGAAAGTGATGGCCTCCTGTATACTTGACAACTGAGCGATTGTGCTATCACCGCATGCTTCCTCCTGTGAAGAACTATCATCATCTCCATCTGATTTGGATGACTGCTCTGAATCTTCATCTACTGACTCTTCGGCTGAAAAGTACTCCATCTGCTTAGCTTTTGCTTTCAATGGACACTTATGTGACAAATCCCAAGGCTCCCTAAAATGAAAACAAAGCTTCTTCTTCCTGAGATCATTAAGTGTCTCATTGTCCAACCTCTTACTTTCCTCCTTAGCTGGCTGAACCTCTTTATGAAAAGGTTTCTTGTCCTTATCTTTCCTTGAAGGGAAACTCTTTGCCTAGAATTTATTTTTTGAAGATGAAGAGGAATCCATGTCATGAGCTTTCTTAATGGCTTCTTGCAAAGTGGGAGGGTTGAGAGCTTTAATCCACCCTCTCAACGAATCAGCTAACCCATCCATAAATAGAACTAGTATCCTCCATTCAGATACATCTGTTACTAACACTGCAAGTTTCTGAAACTCTAAAATGTATGTTTCCAATGATCCCCACTGTTTAAGCTGAGCTAACTCCTTAAAATGGAGTTCTAGATCCTTCCTATCAAAGCATTCAATTAGCCTCTCTGTGAACTCCACATATTAGGTAATGTGTGCATGTCCCATAGTGACCATACCATGATGCCACCACTCATGTGCTAACCCATCCAGATGAATTGCTGCATACTTAATAGCTTCTTCCTCAGGCATAGGGTTCAATTGAAAGTATGTGTCAAGCTTTTGAACCCAAGCTCTTGCTGTAGACTTTCCTGAGCCATCATAATATGGTAACTCAAGTCTCCCTACTTTCTTCCGTAGCTCATAGCTCTAGTTCCTGTCAGGTCCACGTCGCATATGTTTCATCCGCACATCCATATACTCCCTAAAGGTAATTGCAATAGTAAAATCTGGCCCTCCAGCTTCCCAATCTCTCCTCAACTGGTCCTGTATATCAGTAATCTGGGGCTCTAGTACGAGCTGCTCTGGAGCTCTAGGAGGAAATGTAGGAATCATGGGCCTTGAACTCACTATCCTAGCTCGCTGGGGTGCATGACCGAAATTGTTCCCAACTTGTTCATCTCCATTATGTGTCCCATCCTGATCATTTCCATTCTAATTGTTACCATTTTGATTATTTCCTCCACCCATGTTAGCATTCAACCCCATTTGACGAGCCATCATCTGCATCATAAGATCCAATCTCTGATTCTGTTTCTATGCCCTTTGTTCTGCTACTCACTAACCCTGTACCAAGGTCTCTAATAACTGTAAGAATCTTTCCTCTCTAGGCTCTGGACCGGCATTCTCGCCTCCACCTAATCTTGTATTCCTATCATCTCGGTCACCCATATTACTGTCTTGATCAAAGAATACCTCCGCTGTGTCTGTATGACTATATTCTATACCCCCTTATACGGATGAACTAGACTGTTTGCTTTGTAGATCTGAACTCCTACTTTGTCTTGCTCTGGTATTGCGGAAATTATAAGGCCCCTGTCGCATGCTCAAACATAAATGCTCTAATTTTAGTGTTTTGACATTTCATCAAACACTTTCCCCTCTATCCGCCAGTTCCAAATTTCCTATAAGACCTCCACAGGATGGCAGGACTTATAGCTTTGATACCACTGTAATATCCTCCCCTGATTTGAACTTTGACTTGCAAAAATTTAACTTAAGGAATATTGTCAAACACTTTGTATGCAAACTCATAAAGCTAATTTCCTTAATAAATTGCTTTCCAATGAGTAGATTTACGAACAACTATGAAGTGACATTAAAATGCATAATACACATCATAACATTTTCACAAACACTTGGCACACATTCAATTAGTATATGAAAAATCTGGAAACTCTTTCAATCTGCTAATAAAGGGTGATTTTTAAATGTAGATGCGCACTTACAACTACCTTAAAGGCTACAACAACTATTCAGACTTGTATTCAACAATTATTATGCAAAATATCAAAATTTGACAGAAGAAACCTGGAATTAGTTGTCGTAGTATTTTGCAGATGTAGTCGGCCAGCCCTCCAAACTTCTAATCAGCTGGAAAAACAAGTAAACTTGATACCAACACTGTTCACACTGTACTGTAGCAAAATATTGTTCATTCTGACTATAGCAAAATACTGTTCATGCGGCACTATAGCAATAACTAACTTCAGATCTGCACCTCAAACCCTTGTAAATTTCTTTATGCAAACGCCCCAAATGAAACCCAGTGTGTTTCCTGAAGTGAAACACCCTTGATCCTCCTGATTGTGTCTTCCAACAGTGAAGAGAATGCTAGCAAAGAGGGATTCCGTCCTCCAAGCCCGATAATAAGATATCCAGCAACATAACATTAATCTTCATCCAAGCAAACCAAAAAAAAACTCTTCCATTTCTTTTATAGTGTTCTCACAAGAGCTCAATCCTTCATTTTCTCAATGTGGGATAAAACATAACTCCCTTTATGTACCTTATGTCTCCAATGTGTTATAAAATAAAGGGAACTCTTTTCATTTAAATATTTCCCACAAACTATAGTATATGCATTAATAAAGTTAAATATTTAAATTTAACTTTATAAAATGGCTTTATCAATGCATAACAAATCTTATCAATGATAAATAAGTTTTCTTGTCGATTTTAAACAATTACCATCGACATACCACAGTGACTGAATGTCCGGCCATGTCCAAGATGACTTATTATAAATAGTAAGTATGCCCAAAGTTGCCCCAAAACCCCTCAAAAAGACTTGCAACTAAAACTGTCTAGGCCAAATGGCCTCTAAGCCCCTTTAATGTCCTAGTTAGCCTATGGGACTGTGGGGAAATAGGCTAATGACAACATCATGCTATGAATGCTAGAAAGGGGATATTACATATTATGACCATTCTTCTTACAATAGGCACAAGCTTTCTTCTCCCTTTTGTTGAAGTTGGTTCCCTTCTTATTATTTTTGGAAAAAGACTTGCCTTGTTGTGAAGAACATTGTTGTGTAGAGGAATATTGTTGTGTGTCATCTTGTGGCTTAGCCTTCCATTACTTTTGCTTCTTGTTGGAATTTTTACCACCTTGATTCCCTTGATTAGCTACCAAGTCTTTGGTCTTGGAAGACTAGAGAATGCCCATACTCACTAACTTTTCATGTTCTAAGACCAACATTCCTAAAAATAACTCAAATAAAGGCTTAGTGAAGGCACTACCCATTGTTAACTTGTGTGTATTATAACTGGAAACAAAAGTTGCATATTTAGGAGGAAGATGAGTGATCACATGTTTGATCAACTTTTCATCCTTGATGGGTTCACCACAATCCTTAAGTTGTACCCTATACATGTCTACTTGGGTAAGATATTCTTTAATGGTGTAAAATTCCTAGGATCCAATTTGAGAAGATTATCCTCAATGGTATAGGCCATATCTTCATCTACTACCCTATATAATGCTTCAAGTTTATCCCAGACTTCTATTGGATTGTTAAGGTTACTAATGTGATATTTGATAGTATCTAAAATATTCTTTAACAAGGTTCCTATGGTCATTTCTTGTTTTGATGCCTAGTCTTCTTTATGAGACTCATCAACATCATCATTAGGTTTCTTTACTGCACCAATTACATAACACAGTAAACCTTTTTTCAACTAATGGTTCCTTTATATTTTCTTTACAAGTAGCATAATTATGCAGTGTTAACTTAGAGAAAGAACCTATAATGCAAAAGAAAGAGCACAATATCAAGGAGACACAAGAACACAAACCCCCCTTTTCATTTAGTCAAAGAACCCCCCCCCCCCCCCCCCCCCCCCCCCCCAAATGAATGCTTTAGGAACTTTATATGTAGTGCATTTACAATAGGCTACTTGTCAAAATGGACAAAAGTGGAATTCTAATTTTGTTTTTTATAACCTCCTCTTGGAGTTCAAGTTTGGTACTTAGCAATGTAGCTCAGATATTAAAAAAATTTGAAGTTTACTCAAAGCAATACAATGCAAAAAAGGACCTATTCTAAAAGTGGTATTTCTGTCCACACAAGCCTATAATCTGATTCTAGATCTAGAAAGTAGATGAAAAATTATGCACTTTCAAAAAATGGGAACTTTAATAGGTGTCTAGATGAGCTTGAACTAAGTCTTTGAAGTTGCAAAATTTGGGATTTGTGATTTGTAGACAAATTCAAGAACAAAGATCTCAAACATCCTACACCAATGTGTAAATCACAAAATTCTACCCCAAAATTAAAAAATTGCTTAGAAAAAGAAGTCTGTATGAGGGAGATATCATTGTTTGAAAATTACCTCTGCAATTATTTTTCCTGAATCATCGTTGTCACACCTCCAAAATTCAATTGACTCTAGATTTCACCTTAGATGTCTGATTGTGATGAAACAAAAGTCAATTTTTGGGTTTTTTGACTTTCTAAATATGATGCCAATATATAATTTGCACCAGCAAGCTCCAATCTTGTCCTGCAAAAAAAAAAAAAAATCTCTCCTACTAACCTTAAAGAAATTTTTTTTTTTAAATTTCAAAAATAAAATGCAAATCTGAAAAGAAAAAATGTAGAGATGCAAAAATATTTAGATCTAAAAAATTAATTGTACAGATCTAAAGATATCATATCAATTTCACAAATTACGCCTTCGATTCTGGTTTGCAAAAAAAAATTCCTCTAATTTGACTATAGCCTATGGTAGGCAAATTTATGGTCAAAATTCACCAAATCGATCCTTTGGATGTAATGGTGAGGTTCGCTTTGTCTCTAGACACTCCCAATAACTATAGATACTCTAGATCTAAATCATGGTCCTCCAAGAGATGAAGCAAAAATGGTCTCCAATTGCTATGTGAAGAGAAGCTCCCTTAGCTTTGATACCATGTAAAAATTTTCCTTAGGAAAAAATAACACCAAAATCAAGAAGCTCAAACACTACCACAATATGGACCAATAATGGCTGATTAGAATAACAATAATGAGAATATCATATGTGTACATACACACTAGAAGTGCCTATATATAAAGGCATCTAGAATGACTAGGAGTTAGCAAAGTGATAAGCCTCACAACTAAGCACATTTCCATCAAGAGTGGATTATCCTCCATTAAGGATAGAAGTTAGTGCAATGATGAGAGGATAAGAATACCAAGTTGTATCTCATAAAGAGATGTTGTAGACACCATGTGCTTAATTAGAGTGCGAACAACTATGTTGTTTATATGAAAACTTAGATGATTATGCAAACTCATGTGTTGTCAACAAGACAACTCATCTAACTATGCATACTTCTAGGTCTCTATATGATAAATAATAAAATATTGCATTCAACTTAAGTAAACTTAAGTAAAGTGTAATAATAATAATTATTTACACTAAAAACAATCAACATGTGAAAATCTTGATAAATTTGCACTATTCTTAATATTTTCACATAGATTTTCTAGGTCAGATAGAGGATTGTGACTCACCACTTTGAATTGGCTATTAACATTTGATTCTATTTTCTTATCATCAGATTCAACATGTGCAATGTATTTTCTCCTTAATCTTTTTTGCACTTCACCTCCATGTTCTGTAGTTTTGTCTTTTTGTTTTCCTTTAGTATAGTTACACATGCACTACCCCTTGTAGTAGGTTTTGTAGGCTTGGCTTGGCTTGGTTTGACAGTCTTCTTAGCCCTTGTCATAGGTTTTTCCTTGGCCTCCCTCTTCTTTTGATCAGTGGGTGTATGTGCTTCCTTAGCTTCTTCTCCCTCAACACCTTTAGCAACTTCTATCTCCTCCACTAGCTAATCTTCACCCATTCCTTGTGTTAAAGCTAGTGGTGCTTATGCCTATGTGTCATCTTCCTCTTCATCCTCTTATTCTTCTTCTTCTTCCTGCTCAGGACCTTCACCAAATTTTTCTTTCAACTTCTTTACCAACTTATCCTTCTTCTTAATAAAAAAGCCAATATTTAGTTCCATTATGATTTTGGATTTATCCATTTCATAGTTTCCAAATGCAGTAGCATTTTTGTCTACCTCTTCTACCAATAAAGTTGTAATTTCTATTGAGGCCTCATCTACATTTATTTTGTATCCTAAGGGCCTCAACCATCTTACCCTTGGAGTTGCTACTTGAACAAAAGTGTAATCAACATCCACTAGAAAGAGAACATCATCATAATGTTTCTCCACTAAGGATACCGGTATTCTCAACCTTTTCTTCATTGATTTCTTAAAATCCTCAAAATATCTAGTCATAACTAAATCAAAGTTCTCACCAAATTGTTCAATGAACTCACTAATCTATACTGCCACTAACTTGTTGGTTTTCCATACAATTGTGCCAAATGTAGGAAAAGTATTTTTAACATAAAAGAAAATGCATATTAGAATAGAACCAAATTTACATTATGCACTTTTTGTCTTCCTTATTGCTCCTAAATTCTCAATTAGTTGTTGTAGTTGTAATTTTGCAAGATCATATGTGTGATCTTTCTTGACAATTTTATATCCAACATCTACTACAATACAGGGACCACTGTTCAATCTACTGGATTGGTAAAATTTGTGTGAAATAACCCTTACTATAAAGTCTATCTAAGGATCAATAATGGTATCAATTATCATTCCTTTTTTATTCGATACAGCTCCAATATTTTTCTCAATAACCTCCTTTGAGTTACTTCTCAAAGTCTTAGGCCAATCTAGGGTTGGATACCCTATTACCCTATGGATTATCCTTTTGGTTATCTTGATGGGTCCATTATCTAGCCATAGTGAATTTTCATGAATTATGCTCAATACTATCCTAATCCATTCAGTTATGAACACATTTAAGAAATCTAGGGCTCATGTTAACACTTTCTTCTCTAAAAAATTTTATTCTTCCCTTAATACATTGTTCTCACAAAGTTTGTCATATGCTTGCCTGATCTCCATATCACCAATACTCCCAATTTTATAGGTGTAACACTTCCTAACATCTTACACCATTAAAACATTTAGTGGTATCATAGATAGCACACTAGAGGGGTCTTTTTTGTGAGCAATATCAAGTATGTCTTTGAATATTGGTTGCTTGACCTCATTACTAACCACTTGAACATTCCAAACTTATTTTCCCTCTACATTCTTTGAACTAGATGCCATTGTGTGAAACTAGGGCTCACAAAAATATAAACAACATAACTTGGCACTTGACAAATACCTTGCAAGTTCTAATGAAATGATATAGAATCACTGCTAAAATCTTTTGCAATCACTTTGGATGAGTTTCCTAATTGTCTTCTACTCCCCTTTCTCTTTATCAATTTTGATATGATGAAAATGAGTTGAAATCAATCAAATACCCTTTTGAACCTGCAATCAATGTTGAGTTCTTACATAGCTATAAACTCGGTGTACACAAATTTCAAGCTCACTTGACATCTATTATCATTCCATTTATTTAGCAACATTATGAGCTTAGCATTAACTAGCTAGTCTGTTAGATCAACATCTTCCTACATTCCACTCGGCAGTTATAGGAAACATTTCATGCTCAGCAATAACATGAAAAACTTGGGGATTTTTTTGGATTCCTAATAATATCTTGCATCTTTATTCATGATTTTATAGTCTTTTTAGTACTAAGTCCTTTTGAAACTAATGTATGATATAACCTTTAAATATCAGTCCCACATACCTCTTGATTACTTAGTTTGATGAGGTGTGATCACCTAACCCATTGGGTAAAGTGATCCCTTCTCCATTTGATGTGCTACAACCATCCTTTTTCTTCCATATCTTGTTCACCTAATCTTTAACATTTTCAACATCTGCCTTGCCTTTGCCTTTATCAAATTCACAACTAAGTGCCTTTGACCTTGTTAGACAGTAGCAACTGATGTGACCAATCTTTAAATAGCTAAAACATGTGGTTTGACTCAACCATCTTTTGTACTCAACTTTGAAGTGTGTCCTAATACAATCTTCAAGAACATGTCCATATTCTAGACAATAATGATAGTTATATCTTGTATTATAATCCCAGTTGTAAGAGTTACCATTGTTCCTTATGTTAGTTTTATTGTTTGATGACCACATGGGTTTGGATCTACACTCAAAAGCTCTATGTCCATACTTTTGACTATTATAACAATATTTTTCAAATCTTTATGTGTGCATGGTCTTGGTTTTGCATTCATTTGCTTAATGTCCTTATTTGTTTCACTTCTGGCAGTGAACCATGCTCTTATGCTTGACATTCTAATTTATAGTATTTCTCCTACACATATTAGTAGTATGTCCTTTCTTACCATAATTATGACAAGTAGGTTTAGATTTCTTACCTTTGTTGTTCTTTCTTCAGCACTTTTGGACGATTCTCCTTCTTCAGTACTTGTGTATCCCAATCTAGATGTATCATTATTGGATCCAGGGGATCTCAACAATTGCTCAAAGTATTTGATGGCTTCATTTGATCTGTTGAAATTTTTATAAAATTCCTTTTCCTTTTTTAGGTCACTCTTCAATTTCTCATTCTATAGTTTTAATGTTGTTATTTCAATGTCCTTGACATTAAATTCATAGTTGGCATTCATCATTTGACTTAGAGTATCCAATTGTATGTTGGAAATTTTGGTTATCTCTAATGATTTCTCCTCCAGTCTATTGCACAAAATTCTTTTCTCATATTCAATCATGGCTTTGTCTTCCATAGCTTTCTTTTTCTATTCAGTCACTTCACATAGTAGTATGGCTTGTGATTCTTGTTCTAACTTGAGATTTTTGATTTCCTCAGCTTGGGCTCTATTCTTTTCCATTATATTTACAATAGCTACATCAAATTCATTAGAGTCTCCATTACTAAATAGCTTAGTAGTGTCTATCTCTCTATATTGTGTTTCATTCTCCTCAATATCAATTTCCTTCCTTCTCTTTAAATATTTATTTAGTTCTTCTCTTGCTTCATCTAGTTGATGCGAAATGAGTTGTATATCAATTCTTTGATTCTCAATGATCTTTCCCAACTTGTAGACTTCCATTTTCAAGATCTTTTGTCAAAGCTAAAAAACTTCTTGTTCAAAGAACCATGGATCTAATACCAATTGTTAGAATTACAATAGGAGAGATAAACTTTTGAGGGCAGGGTGGATCAGTAGTTTAAACTTCTACCCATGAAAACTTTCACCACACATTCATCTCATACATTCTCTAAGTAAACTGAAATACCATATTAAGCATGTACATCTAAAATATGATAGCAAGTAAACATTCACACATGTATGACACCAAATATGATTATCCAAAAACCCTCCAATGAGAAGATAAAACTAAGGTGCGGATGACACCCACAAATATTCACTATTATAGTAATAAAGTGTATCCAATGAAGGTTACAATGTTTGATCATAAGACATGATCTGCCTTTCATAATAAAGTGTATCCAATGAAGGTTACAATGTTTGATCATAAGACATGATCTGCCCTGTGAAAGGTCCACCCTATTAAAGGCTTACAAATATTGTTAGGTCTCACCTTGTCAAAGGATTTCAACACCCTATTAAAAGTGGTGTGCCTTGTTAAAGGACTTCATCTCACAATTAAGTAAGTAACCTATTAAAGGATTTCAATACAACCTGTTAGGACTACTCTATTAAGAGATTTACCTAATTCACCTGCTAGAATGACTCAACAATGATCCTACAATTAGCACTTGATTTATTGATGATAGATCACCTCTAAGATGATTTATTCTTGATCCTTCTTTATTATATGTCTCTTTTCTATAGACTTTCCTTGCCTCTATTCTCCTCTAATTGATTATGCAATGTAGTCTCATATCACAACTCCTTAGCCACCATGAGTGCTCTATTTGCACATGCAAAATTCCCCCCCTTTTTTTGCTACTTCATACACCTTCTTCACATCATAGATAGTTTAGGGTTTGTCCTCCTTAAGAAGACTTAGGTGACTTAGGGTTAAGTATGAATCAATGGTTGTGATTCATCCATTTTGCCTCTTAAACCTTCTCTTTTTCTAATTTTCTACATGTAATGCATTGGGAATCCAAATTAGGATTCCACCTTACCTCCAAATATCATAATTCAATCTTTAAGTTAGCTTAAAATTGGTTTACATAGTTGTTTTTTCCATTACAAATAACTATAACTAAACTATCTTATTCAGCATCTAAAATATCTGATGCTTGGCATATACTGTTCTCTATACTCTTACTCAACATTTGTATCACTCGGCATGCACTATTTACTCACCTCCTAAATTACTTGACATATACTATCTGCTCAACACTTGAGTGACTTGGCACATGAGTGGCCTTGTACTCACTATAAACTCAACATGCTCTATTATATATATGTTGTGCTCGGCATGTACTACTTATTCAACATGAACTAAATAAATCACTAAAGTGTGTAGACACTTGTCAAAACCAATCTAAGCTCAATAGTTAGGAGCAACAAGGACTACTATGTCCACCTTGTGAAATGATTTACAAAACATACAATGAAGGGTGCACTTGATAAAGAGATTTTTAAAAGAAAGTTAAGTCTACCTTGTGAAAGGATTTAATAGTTCCACCTATTAGGATAAACCAATAGCTAATCTTTGATCTGCAACTTTGATTTTCTGTTTGAGATTCCTTTAGAGTGTAATGATCACCTTGCTATGATAGATAAATCTTTGTTTCTCCTTATGCTACTTGTAGCCATCTTACTTCACACTTCTACTCTTATTCTTTCTTTTATATATATATATATATATATATATATATATATATATATATATATATATATATATATATATATATATATATATATATATATATATATATATATATATATATATATATATATATATATATATAGTCTTACATTTGGATTTGATACAATACATTACATATATACCAATCTAAAATCACAATTCATCAAATTCGGCTATAATACAAGTTTCACCAAAATACATAAAGTTAGCCCAACTACTACTACTCAATTTTTGAAGACAAACTTGGTGAGGTCCTGATACTTGACAATCATTTTTAACACTCGACATTGTTGATAGGCCAACACTGGGGCACATAATTAAGAATTAATTAACAATTTATGATGAAGTTTTCTGGTCTATTTGTGTCAATTTGAGACCATAAGCTTGTGATAGGTGTCTGAGCAATATGTTATCAAGGGATGATAATTATGATTTGAGCAATTGTGGATGTAGCTAAAACACACAAAAATGAACCTATGGAAAACTGAAATAAAACTGCGACAAGAACTATCACTTCCTGTGATAGGAACTCAATTCAAACCTACTAAAATAATAAGAAATTAAAAATGAAAATGTCATTTCAAACAGAAATAATGATATGAACTAAAATAACTCCAAAAATCAAACTCAAAATTTCAAAGGACACTAATCATTAAGCAATACAAGAATGTCACGTTGAATAATTGATCTAACATACTAATATTCGAAATGCAAATCTAATTTAATAGTTTAAATATGATAGGAACTATTAATAATGTATTGAATAATCTCAAATTAGAAATATAGTGGGAACTTGCTTTGCTGAATGAATAAGATAAAACATTAATAATTCTATTGTTCAGAAATACTAATATGCAAGTCTAACTGTTAATTTGAACAAAACACTTTACTATTGAAACTTCAAACACACCACACTTGAAATAAAAAATATTAAACACACCAAATGTCATAAGAAGTGGGCCCCCTCCTTAGTTTGTTAAGCGGTGAGATAGAAAACATTGAGCACAAGGTTGATTAGCACAATAAACAATCTTTTATTTCTTAGAAGAATAGTACCGGATTGTCTTTACATATTCTGATGCAGAAGCATCTAGAGGTATAAGGGCAATCCTATGTCAACCAAAAAAAAATTACTTAGACTTAGTTTCTGTTTCATGTGTTTTCATTTTTGGATACCCATTTGGGTCAAATAAAATTTCCAACTCTCACAGTTCCACTATTAGCGTTCTAGGATAGAGTATTTGAACACCTTGGGATACATATAAATGCCAAAAAAAATAGGAGTATGTGATTGAGACATCATTTTGGTGAACTAGAAGGTGTAAATTGGCCAGATGAATGTAATTGTAATTTAGAGCATTCCAAAAAAAGAATCAGGTCAAAAGGCCACACAGTTTGAAAGTTATTGCAATTTTTTGATTTTTGAAAACCTCCTAAGAATGCTTCAAAGTCAAGTTAGGGGCATTAAATGACCTCAAATAGGGCCAAAAAATGGGGGACAAGAAAATATTGTCTTTAGGGCTATAGAGTGCTTCAAGAGCTTTTCGAAAATGTAAACAATTCGTCAATCAGAGCTACAGTTCAAAAGTTATGCCTCCAAAAATTTCAGTTACCATTTCTAGATTCTTCTAATTTTGTTCCAACTTCTAATGTGACTTCTAGAGCCTTCTATTTGGTCTATGGATGCCAACTAGCACTTTCTAGAATGTATTCCTAATCCTTAACCCTACGGGGTCTATTTAAGAACATTTTTTGCATTGTAAAAGGCAGTTCGGAGTGGAGTTTGAGAGGAGGTACTAAAAGGAGAAATTATCTCCAAATTATTATTGTTGTAAGCCCTTAGGGCATGTTTTGAAGTCTATTTCCTCTATATTGAATGTATTAGCTTATTTAAAAAGTTAATAAAGTTTTCCTTTCTTGTTGTGTCCATTCTGTACTTGGGTTGTGTCCCCATCAAGTGGTATCAGAGCTAGTTTTCTTGAGTGTGTAGACAGAGCACTGACTGTGAGGTAGTTTGCATCAGGACTATGTGGTTTTAGGTTTGAGTTAAGAAGATGCCTCCATGAAGAGAGTGTGGTGGAAGGGCCAGAGCTATTAATCTTGAGGAGGTTAGAGCCCTCCAAAGGTAGGTACAAGCATTGCAAGAGGAGCTCCGTAGAGGAACAAATGTTGCCACAGGTGACGAAAGTGAGGATGACAATGAAGAAGAAGAAATTGGATCAAAAGGAGAATTTGATAGGGAAGTTCTCAATCAGGTAGAGGAAAGGCTTTTTAGGGCCATTACTAAGTTTGGGAAAAGACCTACAATTGATGTGGGTGTATTTTCAGGAAATCTGAAACTAGATGAGTTGATCAATTGGATCAATGAACTAGAAGAGTACTTTGAGTATGAGGATATCAAGGACCCAGATAGGGTTAAGTTTGCAAAGGCCAAACTGAAAGGACATGCCAAAATCTAGTGGCAAGAGGTTTAATTGGAATGAAATAAAAGAGGAAAGGAGAAGATCACAAGGTGGGATCGTATGGTGGACAAATTGAAGAAGCAGTTCATTCCTGTTGATTATGAGATTGATTTGTTTAAGAAGATGCATGGGTTAAAGCAAGCAGGAAAATTAGTCTAGGAATATACAGAGGAGTTTTATTGACTTTTAATTAGAGCGGGTCATGCAGAAGCAAATAAGGAGAAGATTTCTCGTTATATCAGTGGGTTGTGACCTAGCATCTAAGAGGAATTAAGTCTGGTAAGAATGACCAACGTTGAAGAGAAGCTGAATAAGAGGTTTGAAGGGAGACAAAAAGGGCATGGTCAAGGAGGAAGGGGTAGTGGTAGGTCATCTGGAGGCTAAAATGAAACCCAAAAGAAAAATGAAGATGTGGGTACTAGCAGGAACCAGAGGAATGAGGGTTTCAACCACTCTCGTGATCAAGACTTTGGAAATCAAAGAGGAAGAGGTAGAGGACATGGACAAGGAAGAGAAGGCTTTTGTGGTACCTATTTCCATTGCAATGAAGAAGGTCATCGTGCCTTTGAATGCCCTCAACAACAAGGAAGGATAGATAGGAGAGCTGAGGGTCAAGCTAGGGTTGCGCATGTGGATGAAGATGCACAATCATCACATTCAGAGGATGCAGAAAGAGGAGAGACTTTAGTAAATGAAAGGGTACTACTAAGTGGCAAGATTGAACCAGGAAAAAGGATGAGTTTATTCCGTACCAAGTGCAAGTGTGAGGATAAATGTCGCAATGTGATCATTGATGGTGGTAGCACTGACAACTTGGTGTTAGAAGAGATGGTCTCTAAGTTGAAGCTCAAGAGGGAGAAACACCCCCAGCCCTATCGGATTGCTTGGGTGAAAGATGATCATAAGGTCCTAGTAAGTGAACAATGTTTAGTGAAATTCAAAATTGGGAGTTACCATGATGAAGTTCTCTATGATGTTATTCCAATGGATGTTTGCCATCTATTATTGGGAAGACCATGGCAGTTTGATAGGCATGCAATACATGATGGTCATACAAACACATACTCTTTAACAAAGGATGGAGTTCACCACAAACTGAAGCCCATGAAAAAGGAAGGCAAAAAGGTATGTAGCAGTGCTAGGATTTGTCTTGTTGATGGAAGGAAGTTCTTAGATGGTATGAAACATTAGTGTATGTGCTATGCTTTGATTCCTAGGAAAGATAAAGAAGGTAGTAGTCAAATACCACTTGAAGTTTCAGATTTACTAGGTGAGTTTGAAGAAATCATCTCTGATAATGTTCCAGAAGGATTGCCACCAGTAAGGCAAATCAGTCATCAGATAGATTTAATTCCAAGAGCTAGTTTGCCTAACAAGGTTTCTCACAGGATGACTCCTACTGAAATTGAGGAGCTAAATAGACAGGTTCAGGATCTATTAAGGAAGGGCTTGATTCGGGAGAGCCTGAGTCCATGTGCAGTACCTGCAGTACTAGCACCAAAGAAGGATGGACAGTGGAGGATGTGTATAGACTGTCAAGCTATAAATAGGATAACCATCAAGTATCAGTTTCCTTTGCCAAGAATGGATGATCTTATGGACTACTTGAGTGGAGCTCAGTACTTCAAAAAGATAGATCTCAAGAGTGGTTATCACTAGATATGGATTCGAGAAGGAGATGAGTGGAAAACAACCTTCAAGACCAAGGAGGGTCTTTATGAGTGGTTAGTCATGCCTTTTGGATTGACGAATGCCCTAAGAACCTTCATGTGGCTTATGAATGAGGTACTTAAGAAGTTCTTGGGAAAATTTGTTATTGTCTATTTGGATGATATTTTAATTTTCAGCAAAACTTTGGAAGAACATTTATTGCATATTCATAGTGTCTTCGAAAGGTTAAGGGAAGAGAAACTATTAATTAATCTGAAGAAGTGTATCTTTGCAAAAAGGGAGTTAGTCTACTTGGGGTTTGTTATATCACTTGAAGGTCTTAAAATGGATCCAGAGAAGGTAAAAGCCATCTTGGAATAGCCTACTCCAAGGTCTACTACTGAGGTGAGATCATTTCATGGTCTGATTAGTTTTTATAGGAAGTTATTAAGAATTTCAGTGGTATATGTGCACCCCTAACTGACAAAATAGGAGGGGATAGAAAAGAGTTCAAATGGACTGCGACAGCTATGAGAAGTTTTGAATTGCTAAAGAAGAAGGTGATAGAACAACCGATGTTAGCACTTCCAAATTTTAGAAAGGTGTTCCAGGTGGATTGTGATGCTAGTGGCAGTGCTATTGGAGCTATATTGAGTCAAGAAGGTAAGCATATTGCATATTTCAATGAAAAATTGAATTATGCAAAAAAGTAGTATTATGTTTATGATCAAGAGTTCTATGCAATAGTTCAAGCCTTAAAGAAATGGAGGCATTATTTATTGCCAAAGGAATTTGTTTTGTGTACTGATCATCAGGCATTACATTACCTAAATAGCCAAGGTAAATTGAATCAGAGGCATATGAAGTGGGTAGAGTTCTTGCAGAGCTATACATTTGTGTTGAAGCATAGAAGTGAAAAATCTAACAGGGTTGCAGATGCACTAAGTAGGAGACAGTTGTTGCTTATAGTAATGTAGGTTGAAGTAGTTGGGTTTGATGAACTCAAGAATCTATACCTTGAGGATCCTGATTTTGCTAAAGCGTGGAAAGCTTGTAAAGAGCCTATTGTTGTAGATAGAACCAAGTGGCTAGACTATTTGATTCAAGATGGTATGTTATTCAAGAGTAGTCAATTATGCATTCCAAGGAGTTCTATAAGGGAAAATCTGACTAAGGAGAAACACAGTGGAGGGATGGCAAGACATTTTGGTTGAGATAAGACCATTTCCATTTTCAAAGAACATTATATTTGGCCTCAAATTTCACAGGATGTGAAGAAGTTTGTATAGAGTTGTCAAATTTCTCAAGTTGCCAAGGGATTTAGTCACAATACTGGACTATATCAGCCATTGCCTGTTCCATTAAAGCCATGGGAGGACATAAGTATGGATTTTGTTCTTGGATTGCTGAGGACACAAAGGGGTAATGACTCAGTATTTGTGGTGGTTGATAGGTTCTCCAAAATGACACATTTCATTCCATGCCACAAAACTCATGATGTTTTCCATATTGCAGACTTGTTTTTTAGAGAGGTGGTAAGACTACATGGTCTCCCAAGGAGTATAGTTTCTGATAGAGACACTAAATTTGTGGGGTATTTCTGGAGAACATTGTAGAAAAAGTTGAGAACAGACTTGAAATTCAGTTCCACACATCACCTGTAGACTGACGGCCAAACAAAAGTGGTAAGCAGAAGTCTGGGCAATTTGCTGAGATGTTTAGTTGGGGATAAGCCCAAGGGATGGGATTTGATTCTACCACAAGTAGAATTTTCTTACAATAACTCTGTAAATAGGAGTACAGGTAAATCACCATTCCAAATTGTATATGGAAATAGCCCAAGGACTGCACCAGAATTGAGGAAGATAAAGCAAGGGGAGAGGACAAGTGCTGAAGCTGAAGAATTTGCTAAACATATCAAGCATCTAGATGAGGAGGTTCAGGCACACATTACCAAGATGAATCAAGAGTATAAAGCTAGGGCTGATCAAAGGAGAAGACATAAGAAATTCCAAGTAGGGGATCTAGTCATGGTACACTTACAAAAAGAAACATTTCCAGCTAGTACTTACAACAAGCTAAAAATGAAGAAATTTGGCCCCTACAAAATTTTGAAGAAACATGACTCAGGAAATGCATATGAGGTGGAGTTGCCAGATGGAATTCACATTTCTCCTATTTTCAACATTGTAGACTTAACAAAGTATCATGATGATGGTGCAGATGAGGAGTTGATGTTAGAGCCATGTCCATTTCTTGCTTCTAAGAAGGAGGAGATAGAAGACATTCTAGATCATCGTGTGGGTAGGAGTACCAGAAATAGGCAATATGAAGAGTATTTGGTCAAGTGGAAAGGATGACCAGTAGAGGACTCAACTTGGATTTCAACAGCTGAGGTTTCCCATTTGGGATTTCCTCTACCATTCATAAAGTGACAGGGTCACTTTTCAATCTACCCTAGGTGTCTGATGCAGGAGCATCTAGAGGTATAAGGGCAATCCTGTGTCAACCAAAAAAAAAGTACTTAGACTTAATTTTTGTTTCATGTGTTTTCATTTCTGGATACCCATTTGGGTCAAATAAAATTTCCAACTCTCACAGTTCCACTATCAGTGTTCTAGGATAGAGTATTTGAACACCTTGGGATACGTGTAAATGCCAAAAAAATAGGAGTATGTGATTGAGCCATCATTTTGGTGAACTAGAAGGTGTAAATTGGCCAGATGAATGTAATTGTAATTTAGAACATTCCAGAAAAAGAATCAGGTCAGAAGGCCCCACGGTTTGAAAGTTATTGCAGTTTTTCAATTTTTGGAGACCTCCTAAGAATGCTTCAAAGTCAAGTTAGGGTCATTAAATGACCTTGAATAGGGATGAAAAATGGAGGATGATCGAAGCTGGTCCATAGGGCTATAGAGCACTTTGAGAGCTTTTCGAAAATGTAAACGGTTCATCAATTGGAGCTACAGTTCAAAAGTTATGCCTCCTGAAAGTTCGGTTACCGTTTCTAGATTCTTCTAATTTTGTTCCGACTTCTAATGCAACTTCTAGAGCCTTCTATTTTGTTGGCGGATGCCAACTAGCACTTTCTAGAATGTATTCCTAATCCTTAACCCTCCAATGTCTATTTAAGAACATTTCTAGCATTGTAAAAGGCAGTTCGGAGTGGAGTTTGAGAGGAGGTACTAAAAGGAGAAATTATCTCTAGATTATTACTGTTGTAAGCCCTTAGGGCATGTTTTGAAGTCTATTTCCTCTATACTAAATGTATTATCTTATTTTAAAAGTAAATAAAGTTTTTCCTTTCTTGTCGTGTCCATTTTGTACTTGGGTTATGTCCCCATCATATTCATAATACAATGCTTATATAGATAGCACATACCAAGTACATACAATAATACATGACCTATTTTTGGTTGGAGGCCAACAAACTACTGATTTGTGCAAATTAAAACCATAAATATGAAACTGAAATACTTGGCAATTTTTTTATGGTTGTATACAACAGCATATTTCGGCATAAAATGACCTACATATTTTCCATCATACAAAACCAATTCTCCTCTTTTATTTAAGTATTAAAGGATTTAATGATTGTAAGATATAAAACTGACTCCTTTGAATCTCACGGAAATAATACTTTATAGATTTCTTATCCATAAACTAAGAATAAGCAATGGTAAAATCATCATTTCATAATAACCAATCTGAAAAATGCATCTATGTAGATGATTTTGATGATGCATTAATAAATGTAACTATAGTACCAAGATAATGTGATAAATATAAATGATCATTGGTTCTTTCTCCAAAGTGCAAATAGGCGACAGGAACATCTACACTCATAAATCAACATGTTGTAATTATAACAGTTAGTAAAACAAATCAATAATGCATTTTCCATTTTTTAATCCAGAAACCTCATTAAATACTACTTATATATGTTAAACCATATGCAACATAAAATAGTAAAATGGAACAAATGGGAATGGAAATGGAATGGGGAAGTAAGTGGGAAAGTGCATAAAATGGATTAAAATATGGCATTAAATAGGTTATAATTGGCTCTCATCATTTCCCCCAACTTAGCATGTTGCACGTCCTCGTGCAATCATTATGATCATGAGGTCTTTATTTTTAAATTGGAAACATTTCAGGTTTATGGATTTTGGTTTAGTCTCCACCTCAAACCATGATAACTCGTATATAAATGCAAATCCCTTTCTTTGCTTCACATGGCAAGCTTTATTATTATTATTATTTTCAATAGGGATATTTCTTTCAACTTTTCATAAGTGATTTCTCTTTTCTCTTTTCTTGTTCTTTTATTTTCATTTTTTTATAGAATTATGGTTCAAAAGGTTGCATATAGGAAAAATTTATCTCAATTTTCACAAGAGGAGTTTAAATGGGTGAAATAGGAGAGATGAGAGATTAAACAAAGGCTATTGTATGATGGGTTTAGTAAGGGTGACAGAGGGAAGATAATAGGGTGACACTCCTCCCCCCAACTTAAAGGTTGATCATCCACGAGAAACAAGGAGAAGAGAGGGAGGGGTGTTGCATAAGGATCAACATAATAAGAAATATAAATAAAGTTAAGGGATAAAATAAGGAAAAACAAAATGGATTGTTTTACCAACATGCATGTTTAGGGAGATGAATACCGAAACATAGAGAAACTTAGCAACTAATGCCTCCAAAATGGAGGAATCAACAACAAGGAACAAAGAGAGGCATCCAAAACTGAAACATCAAAAAAGACCTCCATCTAACTAAAATCACCAAGGAGCATACCATTGGAAGGATCCATAAATATTGGACAAGGATGGAAACTAGAGGGACCAACATCAGAAATTGAAGTATTGTAGAGCATACAGTAGGTAGCACCCTTCACTGAAAACACTGCAACTGAAATTGTGGGTAATCAAAGATTTGAAGATCACGCTGGAGAGGAGCAGAGCTGCAAGATTGAGCAACATGAGGTGCCAAGAATGAAAAGAACCACTTAAGCCAATGAGTGGTCCTGAAAAGAATAATTAGTAGAAAAACTAGGAACACCAATTATTGCATTTTTCATTTTTTCATTTTTTTTCCTTTTTTCACATTTTGATAATGATAAGTGACTATTGGCAAACCAATTTTTAATCACTCACCACTTAATGGTGTTGTAAAAATAGTTTCCACCATTAAGGATTTATTTTGTAGTTAACATCTACTAGAAACTAGTTTTCAGATATTAAGTGGCCAACAATGCCCAAAGGTTTTCATTGTTGGATCTTTTATTGCATTTTTTTTTTGCTCTCTCTTTTTGTTCTTTCTTTTTTTTTTTCTTTTTTTTTTCAATTTTTCAATAACTACATAAAATGACCAAAGAAATGAAATCTTGACATGGATGATGAAAAATGATACCATCCAAAGCTTGATTTTTGTCCATGACCTCATAGAAGGCACTGTTGAAACTTGATTGCATAAAGAACTTGAAATGATCACCAAGAATAACCTCATCAGAACTGGAACCACAAACCACTACACTAGAAATATTTTTTATCTATGTATCTCTCACGACTAAATCTAAAAACTAATTGTAGAGCTTCAGAACATACTAGGACACTTGGGTAAGAGTATTTCTCACAAGGATGATGATTCTCATATTTCTCTATGCTAACTAAATAAGAAGACATCTCTTGAAGATATGAAACCCTATTCTTGTGCAACATGTGAAATATCCATTGTAGGAAAAATGTAAAGTTGCAAGTAACACACCTTTATTACTAAATACATGAATACAAAGTGAAAACCAATAGTAGTCACCAATGTGTCAATCAAATTTTAGAGAGAAGGATACACATCTCAAGGAAGGCGTGCAGTAGTTGGCACTATATTCAAAATATCATCATATGTTTTGTTGAATATTCATGAATCTCATAGACCATGTTGCATATTTTCCTCCATATGATTAATCACCAAAGAAAGGAAATCTCATCTCAAATTGGAACACCCTGTGCCACTGATATGCACCATATAGCTAGCAAGCCCACAAAAGCCAAGATAGTGTGTTATGCAAGGCTTGTGTAGAGAAGCATCATTAACTAGTATTGTTTCTAAGATCATCGCACCACAACAAGGGACCTATAACCATATCCTCAAAACCAAGCATATCAAGTATAGTAATAAAATATCATCCATTCAATAACTTTATCATTAAGTAGGTTATTTAGTTTTACAAATGATAGATAGAGTTATTAATATGAATAGATACTTGATAGAATGGATAAATAAAAATAAACTCTTGCATTCATATAATAGCAATGCTAATTAACACAAGAAAACATACCTTGAATTGTGGAGACGTCACATGTGGAAGTTTGTTAAAAGGTCCAATGAAGCTTTATTGAAAATCATCCAAGAACCAAACAATTGAAAGGATTTTCCCCCAACTTAAATCCATGCTACAAAGTCATGAAATCATTAGGATAACCAAAGAAATTAGGCAACCCAAAGAGAGAGTAACACATCATTAGAATTTTGTGAGCATTTTTGAATGATAGATAAATAGTTCAACAATTCAATGGATGTACTCCCAAATTAACTCTAGGTCATAGAAGCATAGGGAATTTGAATTATCGAAGGAATCAAAAAATGGATTTAGTACTTGTTATCAATGAATGATCATTGTAAGATACAAGAACCAAGAATGAAGAATATGTGGATATTAATACCTTAATCCTTATTTAAACAAATCATCCATAGTTTATTTGGTTATCTTAGGACAATGGAAAGAATCAACAATGAGGAATAACAATCATCCAGTTTTAACATTTTGGTCATTAATGCATAGAATCCCATATGATTGTACTTAATCAATTATCGGTCCCAAATCAACAAGTATATGAGGGATGCACATTTTAATCATAGGCCTCCAAATATCAATATGTATAAGTACAAGAGTGATAAAATATAGATATATGAGGATTTGGCAACATGTTTGTGAAATATGGAATGTATATGATTTAATATTACTTAGTGAATGATTAACATAAACATGCATGCTTATGAGTCCAATAATTAAAATTGGTGCAATTTGAAGTATGGCCTCATTTATGGGTATTTGGAATCCACTAAGTGGAGAGGAAGAACAAAGTTGATTATAATTCAATAAATAGTATTGTTCTTCTAATTTAATTAAACTAAAATCCCATTCCTTAAGTGCATCAATATATTCCAATGTTGATTTATCATTATCAAGCACATTATTAGATTGTACAAGGATCCTTGAAAGCTCAATATTATATGTATTTCCAACCGCCTTATTATAAAGTGTTGTATGAAGCAATATAGTTTCCTTTGGCGGATATGGTGGAGTGGGTAGAGTATGATGTGAATGAGATACTAAATGTAGTAAGAAGTGTGAATGAGATAAAGTAGATGGGAATAAGTAGGGTGGGTGGAATGAGGATGGTAAAGATGGATATAGTGGTTGTTGTGAGTGTTCTTGATTCCATTTATCATGCATATTATGTAAAGAAGTTTGTTTTGAAGAAATGTGTTGGCTTTGTAATGAAATGGAGTGATAATAATGTTACTAAAATTCTACACATGCTGGAATTTTACCTTAATAGTAACATTGCAGACGAAAAACATCCAAATCATTGATTTTCATTTACATTTCATAATTTTGCAATCATATAAAAATAATGAGAAAAAGGAGATACAATGTTCATTGTATAAATCATCACTAATATGTACAATTTTCAGTTTTACAAAGTATGAATTGAATAGAAAATGCTAGAATTGAAAAATCTCACACAAGTCATGAGTCTAACTACTACTTTTATACATATTAAGAATGAAAGAAAATATGGCACATGAGAGAAGATTCAGAGGTAACCAGTCATTGCCTTTTCAACCTTTGACTACTTAAGTGGTTTTGATGCCACTCTTGGTCCAACCCTCAAACTTGTAGATCTTGGTTTTTGTTCTCCTGCATAAAAAAGAGTGGGGTTAGATCTTTAAAGATCTAATCAATGACTAAGTACCTACAACTACGTAACCACACATGCAATATTTCTCCTATTTTAGAATAGGTATAAAAATAGTAAGTGTATTTTAAGTGCTAAAATGCAAGAGCAAGAAATGTAATGTTAAAGGGGCATATTAATTCTGATATGAAACCTTTTGTTATAATAAAAAACAAGCACATTGATCTCATAAGGAATAGCTACAAATAAAAAAAGGATGGTTTATGAATGTCATGAGCCCATGCTCGAACCTCATGAAATACCATTTCAAATATCAAGAAAAGAAAGAAAGAAAGAAAGTTGAAACATCTAAAGGATTTGAATTAGCAAGTAGAAGGACAATAGGGACATTTGAAACTAAGGGAGCTTCTTCAAAATCTATCCAAAATATTGGTGAAGTCTCTATTGAAATTGTGACTGTGAGAAAAATAGGAAATGATTATGATGATTCAGCAATTAACTTTGCTAAGCCTGTTCCTATTGCACATTATTATGCCCTTGAAAATGGCTAGCATATACTAGATATTGTGAAACCTTCATATATCATAGTTTATGAGCCAAACATGGGGTTTGCATGGAAAAAAGTAGCCAATGTCAAAGGAAACAATGCAACAAACTACAATGGAAAACTAGGAGAACATGTAAAGAAAACAAGTAATTTTGTAGATATTAATGGTTTTGAAGGTAATTGTACCATATCAAGATAGAAGAGATTATTCAAAAAATCATTTAGACTTAGATCTTAATTAAAAAATTGAGACCGAGGGAGATTTTTTTGACATTCCTTCTCAAGAGTGAGGCATCTCTTAATCAACAGGGAGATACGCATGCATATCATGCAATTTTTGCTCGCATAGTGCTAGCAAAAGAATGGCTCGTTTTAGATATTTTCTACAAACAATATGGCTCTGCACTTCAGAAATTGCAAACTATGATTTTCTTGAGAGATGTAGGATCAATGCTGACAGCAAGGTTGCGAGTCTCAGAGTTGCTCAGAAAGATGGCATTTAGTTACTTGAAACTAATGGTTCAAAATTCCCTTGTGGATAAGTTGGACATGCTTCAATTCTTGCTTGATGTCTTTACCTGTACGCATGATAGAGAGAGTCAACTGGTTGTTTTGTATGAGGCTTTGATATTACCAAAAAAAATTGTTCATTTTAGTGAAGCTTGTCTGAACAAAGACTTCATTCCTAATGCAATTAAGGGCTTTAAAAAAGCACTCCTTTATTTGGGGTCTTTTAGTAATGCAAATCAAATGCCAAAGGAACTTTGTACATGCAGAGAAAAAGTTGATGCAATCAAAGATATTAGAGATCTTGCTCAGAACATTTTGTTGGCAGATAGTGTCCAAGTGGAAGAAACTAGTAAGTTGGTCAAGCAAAGGAGAATATCAAGGGAACGTATTGGACCAATGAGTTTAAAAGTTTCTGCTTCATACAACTATTGAACAGAAACAGAAGAGCTCCAAACCTCCCTTTCTATTTCAAGATATCAAGAATTTCAAAAGGAGATGATCAAGTATTTGCAGAGGATGTATAAGTCTGAACTGAAGCAACTAGTAAGTTGGTCAAGCAGAGGTTGAGAAAAGCTTTTACAAAAAATTAATACTAAGATTACAATGGGAAAAGGTAGAATCACTTTGGCCAAAAGAATTTGGTTTTGTAGTGATATGACTCAGGAATACAGGGATGAGAAAATAAAAAAGTGAAGATAACCCTTATTGTCAGCTCATCTATTGTAGTTTATGTATTGACTTAGCTCAGAAGCAACAGTGCCAGTTGATTGAATCCTACAAGAAAATCACAGTATTTAATCTAGGGAAACAAAGAAAGCAATGATGAAATCAATGAACAAATCTGTTGATGCTCAAAAGCTGATTCAACACAAAAAAATGACTAGGAGGAGGAGGTTAAAAGAGTTGATAGCTCTAGTCCATTATTGAGTAGCAAGAACTTGACTAATGATGAATAGCTTCTCCTACTAGTATTTAGTGATCTTGTATTGGAGGAGTTTTGGTTTCCACCTCAAAACGAGTCTTCTAAAATTGTACAATATGGTGATAAGGATAAACACTCTATGGAGATAGATTTTGATGTAATGCCTAAGCATGATAGGCATATGCATGAGGAGGGAATGAAAAATACCAGTGCAAAAATTGAAAGATTGAGGACCCTTGTCCAAGAATTATAGAAAGGGAAGAAAATTATGAAAATGAATTGCTCGAGAATTATGGTCCTGGACAAAGAAATACAAAGTTGGAAATGGCAAAGTTGACTACTCCACAGATTTATTTTCTCAACAAGCATACTTAACTATCTTTGGTCAACTTCATATGCAGAGATTTTCCCATGGCCTTAGCAGTGTTTACACATTTGGGCCAAATTTCGGAGCTTAAAGCAAATACTTCAAAATAATTATAGAAGAAACCTGACTCAAGTTTTTGTTAAAAATGTCGAATAACTTCCAAAAAACAAAAAACCCTTATGTGAACATTTACAAACTGGAATGTATATGTTCCATTTAAAATAAAAAAAATAAAAGACAAAAAACCCTTCGAAGCTCCAACAGATAATTTAATGCCTGCCAACATAGAAGCTTAGAAACAAGAAAACATTTCAAACAACAACAAAACAAATGCTTCAAAATAACCTTCATACTAGGTATCATGGCAAACTCCAGCAAATCCCTCTCATGGCGACGCAAAAAAAAACCAGCAAAATAATCATGAAACCCTCATTTTTCTCTCTAACTCTTGAGACTTCCAGAATGCAAATTGAAGAATAAGAATTTTAGGGTATTCAAACAATATATCTTGCCTCAAATCTCTTTTAACTTTCTTTTGAAGTCCACAGGTTATGCATGGGATTTTTATCCCTTCTTGAAAATATTGAAATTTGTTTTGTGAGGGTGGGGGAGAGGAAAATTTATCCTTTTGCCTTAGGTTTATGTTAAAATCTTGACTTAGTATTTTTCCTTTTGCATAAGTTTGTAATATTTTTGTAAAGAAAAAATATTTAAATGATATAATTATAAGTCATTTAATATTTATTTTTTCTATTTTAAATGCAAAGGAAAGGTGAGTCATTATTTCTATGTATTATGGTCTTTAAGTGAGAAATCAATTTGGAAACATGTGGAGGGGATATAGGAATCTAGGGTCAAATTTGACTTTGCCAAGTTAGTTTGAGGGCCTTTATTGACTGTTGGAGACTTTCTGGGGCAATTTTATGTGAGTCATAGGGTTCCTAATGACTGAGGGGAGTCTAATGAGTTATGAGACTTTATTTTTGGAAGTTTCTAAGCCCTCATTTCTAGGTTTTTTTTCTGCATTTGACCCAAGTGTTGGGTTTGTATTTAGGGAGTTTTTCAACTCATTTTAGAGAGTTCTAATTATGCAGAGAAGTTTGTGTGACTGTTTTGAGTCCTTAACTTTTATTTGCAAAAGTTTGTAATTCATTGTGGAAGTTTAATACAAGTGATAGTAGTTTTGTTTACGTTATTTTGTGTAAATTTTTTAACCTTCTTTCTTTCTACAATTCTGTGTGTAGTAACAGAATGATTTGATAAATCAATTAGTGAACTATTCTTGTTCCTTATTCTTTTGTCTCATTCCAGCACCTAGTTATAGAGGATTAAGTCTATTTGTAGGTTGTAATCTATGTTTTTAAAGGTGAAATTGGCAAGAGAGAGGCATTTGTATTCCTCCTTTTTTTAATTCATTCCTCAAACCTTATTACAAATTACTTATGCAAATCTTTAAAGAAAAGAAGTGTTATGTTTGTATTTCTAGTATCTGAATAGTCATTCTCTGTCATTTGTAACTAACCTTTCATATCACTTTTGGTGTATCACCCATTTCTTAGTTTAGACTGTATGTTTTAGGTTTCTTTTTAGTAATTTCTCCCCTTTTCACACAAGTTTAGATTAGGTCCATAGAAATGTCACTGAATACCCAATAGGAGCTGGCCTAGAAATTGGAGGTTTCACTTCATTGCATGTCTCACCAAGAAGTGATTTCCATGTTAAGTTAGAATTGCTGAACTATTTTTCAGTTCAGTATTAGGTGCAAATTCTAGTATATAACAAATGCATGTTACCAACATAATGCATACCTTAATCTTCTTGGGTCGGTGCTTGAGATTGTTCATCAATTATAAGGAATACTTGGTCACTTCCACCCTTATCATGATAAGGATTATAAATAGTGTGCACCTCATTCACCATGTGCTTGTGGTTGTTTGGGCATGTACATTGGTCATCTTCCTTGTAGCAATTAGAACAACAATTGGTTAAATGTTTACCCTCAAAACCACATCGCTCTAAGAATTCATTAATGATTTTCTCATCTTAAACATAGAGATAGAATTCTTGCATACCCATGATAATGGAAGATCAATATCATTTAAGATGCATTCATTAGGTACATGGGGTGTAAAAATGTCACCTTTAGTTGGCACAATTTCCCCACTAGTTTCTTCTTTTGTTTTTAAATTTGAAGGCAAGGGTCTGGGGGTGGCAGCCACCAGTGGGGTCAAGGGGAAATTCTTCTTATGGGGTCTTGGGGCAATGCCCAAGGTGTGCTCCCTATCATAGTATAGGGTGAGGTCAAGGGGTAGTGCCCCCAATGCCAAGCACATTTTGCCTCTTGTATTTCCTTCAAATTTTTCATTTTTGAAACAATTTTCAACCAAAATTGATATACTTGAACAACATTGAAAAGGCATCATTTTTAACATTTTTCTTCACAATATGCTTGTATTTACCAATAACTCACAACAACTTATGATAATGTAAAATTTAATTAACTTTTAAAGCAACTAATGAATCTAATTTCTAAGGCCTACTTGCAAACTCTAAAACAAAACTCTAAAGCAATGCATCTATATGATTTACACAATGCAAATTAATATTAGTTACTTAAGCAAGGCTAGCAATTGCAAAAGTGTTCATCCTAACGCATTGTTCCTAACTCAAATCAGCAAACTAACATGCCTTTGACAACTTTCCCTGGCGATGGCACCAAAATGATAGGCCAACACTAGGGCACATAATTAAGAAATAATTAACAATTTATGATGAAGTTTACTAGTCTATACATGTCAATCTGAGAGTGTAAGCTTGTGAAAGGTGTCCAAGAAATATTCTATCAATGGATGAGAATTATGCTTTGAGCAATCATGGATGCAGCTAAAACACACGAAAATGAACCTATGGAAAACTAAAATAAAACTGCAACAGGAACTGTCACTTCCTACAATAGGAACTCAATTGAAACCTACTAAAATAATAAGAACACTAAAAATGAAAATGTCTTTTCAAATAGAAATAATGATATGAACTAAAATAACTCCAAAAATCAAACTCACAAAATCAAAGGACACTAATCACTAAGCAATACAAGAATGTCACATTGAATAAATCATCTAACATACTAATATTCAAAATGCAAATTTGATTTAATAGTTTAAATATGATAGGAACTATTAATAATGTATTGAATAATCTGAAATCAAAAATATAGTGGGAACTTGTTTTTCTGAATGAATAAGATAAAACATTAATAATTCTATTGTTGAGAAATACTGATATGCAAGTTCGACTATTAATTTGAACAAAACACTATACTATTGAAACTTAAAACACACCATACTTGAAATAAAAACTAGAAAACACACTAGACATCCTAAGAAGTGGGGCCCCTCCTCAGTCTATCAGGTAGTGAGATAGAAAATGTTGAGCACGGGGTTGATCAACACAATAAACAATCTTTTATTTCTCAGAAGAATAGTACTAGATTGTCTTTACATATTCATAATACAGTTCTTATATAGATAGCATGTACCAAGTACATACAATAATACATGACCTATTTTTGGCTAGAGGCCAACAAACTACCAAATTGTGCAAATTAAAACCATAAATATGAAATTGAAATACTTGGCAAATTTTTATGGTTGTATACAACAACATAGTTAGGCATAAAATGACCTACCCATTTTCCATTGTACAAAATTGATTCTCCTCCTTTAGTTAAGTATTAAAGGATTTAATGATTGTAAGATATAGCAACAACTCCTTTGAATCTCATAGCAAGAATACTTTATAGATTTCTTAGCCATAAACTAAGAATAAACAATGGTAAAATCATCATTTCATAATAACCAATCTAATAAATGCACCTGTGTAGATGATTTTAATGATGCATTAATAAATATAGTTGTAGCACCAAGATAATTTGATAAATAGAAATGATCATTGTTTCTTACTCCAAAGTGCAAATAGGTGATAGGAACATCTACACTCATAAATCAACATGTTGTAATTATAACAATTAGTAAAACAAATCAATAATGCATTTTCCATATTTTAATCCCAAAACCTCATTAAATACTACTTATATATGTTAAACCATATGCAATGTAAAATGGTAAAATGGAACGAATGGGAATGGAAATGGAATGGGGAAGTAAGTGGGAAAGTGCATAAAATGGATAAAAATATGGCATTAAATAGGTTATAATTGGCTCTCATCAATTTTCTTTCTCTTAATTGATGTAGAAGCTAGGTTCATACTAATCACTTCCAAATAGTTGGAACTCAGTTAGCATTAGTGACTCGGTGAACACTATGAAACTTGGCATATAAACTGAATCACTTGGTTGACACTGCACGGCTTGGTCAATACTAACACTCTGAGCTCGATATAAACTTAATCACTTGGTTGATGCATCCTAGCTTGATCAACACTAGATTCACATCATTGATTCTATGAACTCAGTAAACACTGGAGACCAAAATTTATATTGTGCAACTCGATAAACACTATGAAGTTCAATTTGCACTAATATTCATCAACTCGGTAGATATTGCTTAGTGTAAACTGAATACTAATTCTAGAACTCGGTAGCAACTATAGAACTCAGTAGTGCTCGAATTACTCAGTTAACACTATAAACTACAAGACAAGATCAGTAGCTGCTAACCATTCGATAAAGTATGAGTCACTAATAAACAAACTTGACTATAATGTCAACAATCTCCTGCTTTGGCATTAGTGACAAAAACACTTATCAATCATAAACTGAATTCTCAAAATTTCAAGTTCAAAATAATCTTTAATCTCCATCCTGTGTCTTCAACTTGGTAACATACTCTATTTTTGAGATTTTTCAAAAAAAAAATTGTAAAGAACATCTTCTGATAATATTATGATGCTCCCCTATACATATATACATTTTACTTACTATAGATCTCATGTCATTATATCACATCTTCTCTCCATTTTATCTTATCTCATGTTCTCCCCATTTTTGACATTAATGCCAAAGGTGTATGACACATGGTAATGCCAAAATGTGACAAGAATTCAGAATGTACCTTCAAAATTAATGACATTGTCTTGTCCCAATTTTCCTATAACACCTTACTTGTATGTAATGCAATCTATACTTCTGCTGATAACTCTATCATGTGATTAGCTATGGAGAAGTTATTATCATGGATGAGAGTTTTAGCATGTGCAATGCGTTTCTACAATGCATCCATGTTTGGAAGAATCATGCCTTGAATGTCTACAAGTGTCGCCCTAATCTTGGCCTCTTCCCTTAATAATTTTGCTTGCATATTGGTTAGAAATTTGATCTTTGAGTAGTGAGTAGAATTGTAGCTTGGGTCAAGTGAAAACTAGTACGCACTTTCCTTCAAGTCTTCACCTATCTTAAAGAGTTTATCTTTGGTTTCCTAAGTGAAGATAGATATATCACATAGCTTGTTAAATAATTATGTAACATTATTTGCAGATGTTTCCAATGAGCTAAGAATAGTAGACAGTTCTACTGGATATATTGACATTTTCTATGTAACTTGCTCCAATACTTTGTTCTCAAATTTCTTCTCTGCTCTCTCTAGAAACTTTTCTTGTCCATTCAAATCTTCGTTGAATTTTGAACAACTTCTACTAACTAAAATGAAATAGGTTGTGTACAATCAACCTTGGTACTTAGTGCATCTACAAGTATGTTCTTCACATCTTCAAGCACTTGATTTTCTCTACTTTTCTCTTCTCTAAGCTTCTGCTACTTAGCTTTCTTCTACAATAGTTCACCTATGATGTTTACTTGATTAGGATTTAGAGTAGAGATATCCTAATTTGAGATAACTATATCCCCATTGAGATCAATGTCTTCTTCTTTACCTTTTTCCTTGCTTGAAACTTTAGTACTTGGTTGAGGCTTGTTCTTAACTATCTTTGTACTTACTACTTGCATACTAGGAATTATAACAATAGTAGAAATAGAAGGGATAGTAAAATAATTAGATAATACAGTGATAGTAGAAATACTTAGTTACTATGAAGCCAAATCTGATGATGGAGGAAGCATGAACTGATTGGTAGATGAAGTGTTGGTCACTTCAGTCAATATAGTACTCAGTTGAATAGGTGTAGAGATTGGTTGGGTGCATGGAGTTGCAATGGTTGCCACAACCAACTGAGTAGAAGCTTTCTCTAAGCTTGATAACATTAAAGCTTTGCTCAAAGAGTGAGGGAATGAGGCTATAACTATTGTTGCAATCTTCTCTAGGTTAGTTTCCACAATACTCTGAATCTCAGGGAGATTCTCCTTAGTAGCTTCCTATTCTTGCTCCTCATCATCTAGATTTACATCAAATATGTCTATATCTTCTTCAAAATTATTTTCCTTTTCTTTCTTTCCATCTTCATCATTTATATCATTGACATGAATAAAAAAATCACTCTTTTGATGAAGATTGAAGATATCCTTCCATGTAGTTGTAGCTATCTTCACCACATGTTCAATGTCATTAACCAATATCATGCAAGTGTTGAATTTCAAAGTGATTTTTTCTTCATTTTTATTCATGGATTCTTTCACTTCTTTATCACTAAGACTTGGCATGAGTTACCTCAGAGTCTGTTCAAACATATCTTTTGTAGTTTTCTTAGCATTTTCCCATCTAGGCTTGATTCTTTCCATAAGCTCATTGGGAATTTGTTGTACAAGTTAATTAAATGAATATTTCCATTTACCTAATTTGGACATAATCATGTATTCAACTTGCTTCTTCTCATCTGCATTCTTCGTTTCATATCTAAGAGATTTGAAGTTTTCCATGCCAACTCCTACATCAATCTCTTTTAATTTTTTTTGAAATGTAGGTGGAGGTCTTTTGAAAATAATATTCTCTACATCTTCTTCACCTAATTTAAATTTCTTTCTAGATCTAGATTCTCTTCCTTTGAGTACTATAGTAGATGACTTGGTAGGTTTGGTTATGATAACCTTACCCTTCTTCCTAATTGGCTCTTCTTCTTTAGATTTTTTTTCTTGTCACATCTTCTGCATCATCTTCTTCCATATCATCTCCTTTTTCTTCTCTCAATAGGAGACTAGAACTTGCTTGCCTTAATTTTTCTATCCTCTTCTTTCCTTTGTTGACTGCTTGAGGAAGCTTAATTTCAAATTATATTCTATGTTTGGCTTCATCATAACTACCAAAATATGTGGTCTTGGGATCCATAGGTTCATTTAATAGTGCCTCAATGATATCCTTGGTGTCATCAATTTTAACCTCATAGCTCAAAGGCTTAACCAACACCACTCTAGGTTTGACTACTTGAATGTACACCTTTTCATAGTCTACCATTGAACAAACATCATCCTTGTAATCTTCTACAAGTTTCTTAGGAATTCTAAATATGTTATTCATCTTTTCCTTGAATAAATCAAAATAATTATCCATGATACTGAAAAAGTTCTCACTCATCTCTGCTATATACTCATTAATTTGATATAGTACTGGTACATCTTTTCTCCATATGACTAAACCTTTTGAAGGGAGAAATTTTTGCATGAAGAAGAATAAAAAAGTTAATACTGAACCAAACTTACACAGGTTATTCTTTGAGGTCCTAATACTCTCCATGTTTTTTGTTGAATTGAATTAGCATTAGCTTTGTAAGGTCAAAGGATGTGTTGTTCTTCACCACCTTGACAGCCAAATAAACTACCTCACATGAGACATTTTTGAGACAATTGGAGCAATAGATATTATGTGCTATCACATAGATTCCAAATTTTAGCTCCATATCAGTCACATTGTTGATCTTCATACCTATTCTATCCCACTCAGCAAGAGTTTTTCTTTCCAATTCTACCAAACTTAGAATTTTGGTAGTCTTAGCCTTGTTCAACATTGGGAGCTCTATGATTCGATGAATCATTTTCTTCATTATTTGAATAGGCTGCTCTAACCATAGTTTCCCATTGTGTACAAGCTAAGGATAAACCTTATCCATTTTATCTAAAATTCTTGGGGCATATGAAAAATGTGTGTTAAACCCTTGATCTATAAGTTTAGATGCTCGAGTTTCAACACACCATTCACACATAACTTTTCTAGAGTCTCATCCATCTCTAGGGTTCCAATATCTTGTATCAAATAGTGAAAATGTGAATGAATATCATTAAAAAGAATTATCTTCAATGAAATATGTGACTAAGCTCTAATTGGATCAAATGCTTCTACAATTGTCAAACTCAACTTGAAGTCTTGTGCCTTCCAATCGACTTGTCGAACCAACATCTTGGATCCTTTCTTATTTTTGTTGCTAGAGGATACCATGCTTGGTAGGTTTAATGAAAACATGAAAATCTTCAATAATAAATGCATAGATTGCTTGGAAGCACAAAAAATTCTCTCAACAAATAGCTCTTTGAAAATTCACGATGATAAATGAATTTGATTCCTTCCCTTTAAACAAATTTTCATTTTCCAATGACCATACATGCTTGTTATGATTACTTGTTCAGTGATTGACTATCTTCCACTCAATTTGATCTTAGTGCTTGAAAGAATCATTCATAACTCAGTGTCCATACAATATTTTAGTGTGTTCTGACCTTGCTTGATAGGGTCTTATAACCTAACCTAGCTTGGTAAGGTCTAGATTTTCATTAGAAACTCAGTGATCCCTTTGCATCTTGAACGTTGATATGGATCTTTCCTTCTAGTTGACTGGAACTGATGTAAGATGTCTACTACAAAGTCTTAGTTCTAGTTATCCTTGTAGGAGATCAAGTAGAAATGCTTGAGTCACCCAATTCTTAAGTGACATGTACTTTATGGCTTAGACTTGCATTCTCAGAAGATTTTTGAATCCATTGTTGCCCATCTACTTTCTAATGTTGTCAGCCTTGGCTTTCATTTCATCTTCAATCCTTCTAGTGTTCATATAGTTTTTGGAAAGGTGTCTAAGTTTTGTACAAATAAAACATCTTCTAGTGATATCTCTTGTCCTCATGTGATGTTTCACACAGTTTTCTCGAATGTGTCCAAATTCTCCACAATAGTGGCATCTACATCATGTTTTGTAGTCCCAACCAAATATAGCTTTTAGAATCTATTCTATTGGGTTCTATATCTTGGTTTTTCATTTAGAATATGTGTACCCATGCTTCTTATATTTGTATATTTACCTTCAAATTTAGGTTTCTCTTTGCATTCATTAGCTCTATGACCATTCTTATTACAATTGTAACACTTTCCATTGAATTTTTCTTTACCATTACTTCAACATTTGTTTGATGTATGACCCAACTTACCATAGTGATTACAAGTAGGCCTTTGATCCTTTTGAGCTCCTTGTTTGGATGATTCACCTTTTTCTATGTATCATATTCCTACTTTGCCTTAGTGTTTGCATTGACTTTTCCCATTCAACTAATTCATGTCTACTTGAGATTTCATCATCCTTTCATTGGTTTTCTTTTCAATGTTTAGATCATTTTGCAATCTTTCATTCTTTGATCTTAGATTCATGAGTTCTTCATTTGCATTAGTAAGCTGATCAATGAAGTCTGCCTATTGAAGGGATAGATGTTGAATTTCATTATTATTTCCTTCTATCTATTCTTTTGCATTGTCTTTTTCTTCCATAACTTCACACAATCTTAGTGACTAAATTTCTTGTTTTTTCTTTAGCTTTCTAACTTCTTCTTGAATATTACAATTATTTTCTAAAGTTTTTTGATTGCCTCATTAGCTTCATATAAATTTCTTTATGAATAGATATCTTCAATTCTTTCTTCAATGTAAAGTTTTTCATTCATTTGTAATGCAAGATCTTTTCTTATTTTCAAGGATTGAAAGAGCTGCTCCTTTTCTTTCTTAAGTTTCCTAATAGCCAATTCCAAATCTAGCTTTTCATTTTCAATAGCTTTATCTAGTGCTCCATTGTCTTTAATCTTTGCTCAAGTTGTTAAACTTCTTCTTTGAGAACCACAATTCTCTGATACCAATTGTTGGAAATATAGGATAGGCTTGGTTACTGAGAGGGGAGGAGTGAATCAAGAACCAAAAAAACTTAATCTTAATTCACTAATTAATCCTTCATATGTATTCTAATCTTATTGCATGCATAAAAGATTGAAAACATTAAAACATTCATAACACTTTGACAAAAGATATGGTGACCCAGAAACCTTCCAAATAGAAAGTAAATCTAGGGTGGGGATGATGCCCACAAGCTTTAGTACTACATTATAAAGTTGTTTGGTTAAGGCTTACAATTGTTCACTTCTAATGATTTTCCCTATTAGGAGCAATAAGGACTTCTAGGTCGACCTTGCGAAAGGATTTACAAAACATATAATGAAGTATGCACTTGGTAAAGAGATTTGAAAAACACTATTAAATCTACCTTTTGAAAAGATTTAGTTGTTCCACCTATTAGGATGAACCAGTGGCTGATCTTTGATCTGTAACTTTGATTTTCTAGTTGAGATTCCTTTGGAATGTAATGATAACCTTGTTGTGATAGATAAATCTTTGTTGCTCCTTATACTACTTGTAGCCTTCTAACTTCATACTTCTTCTCTTATTCTTTCTTACACACACATATATATATTTTCTTACATTTGGATGTGATACAATACATTAGATATATACCAATCCAAATCATAATTCATCAAAGTCGACTATAATACAAGTTTCACCAAAATACACAAAGTCAGCCCAACTGCTAGTAGTCAAGTTCTGAAGAAAAACTCGGTGAGGTTCTGATACTTGACAACCATTGTCAACACTCAAAATTTTCATGCTCTTGGTAGATATAGAAGCTTATTTCATATTAATCACTTACATGTACTCTGAACTCAGTCAATACTGGTGACTTGGTGAACACTGTGAAACTAGGCATATAAATTGAATCACTTGGTTGAAACTACGTGGCTTGGTATAAATAGAATCACTTGATTGATACATATTTGTTCATTCAACACTAGATTCACATCATTGATGATGAAAACTTGGTAAACACTAGAGACCACGGTTTGCACTATACAACTCGATAAACACTATGACACTCAGTTTGCACTAATATTCATCAACTTGATAGATACTGCTTGGTGCAAACTAAATACTGATTTTGGAACTCAGTAGAAATTATAATCCTTAGTAGAACCTAAATTACTTGGTTAATACTATAAACTACAAGATAAGCTCGGTAGCTACTAACCACTTGACTAAGTGTGAGTCACTAATAAACAAACTTGACCATAATGTCAACAAGGGCTTAGTGTCTAGAACCTTCTTAGGTGGTTTAAAGTGCCTATACAAGAAAGATCCATAGGTTATCTAAGGTAGTTATAGGTGATATTCATAGCTCTATCTTGTAGATTGTTGTAAGGAAGGTGCCCATCTCAGTTTGCATATTGTAATTCTGTAATTCCACATTTGTGGTGATAATAAGAATCCCATATTTTGTTCTCTCAATGCATGTTGTTTCTCAATTTTTGTTATGTATTGCATTATTAAGGGAAGCATCCTTCATCATGTATGAGAAATAAATTTTTATCCAATCTTGTATGCTTAAATTAAATTATGTTTGGAATACTGATCAAATGTGATTGTGGCATTACTATGTGTATTGAGATGTTGTAGTAATGTTGTTTTGAGCTATGATGCTCAAGATATTAATGTTGATATTGAAGTTAAATGACCATATGTTTAAATTAATTAAATGAAACAAAAGTAATAATTGTGATGTTTTCAATCCCACTAGATAAATTGTATTTGATTTGACTATTATATATATGCACATGCATCCTCAATGTATTTTGAGTGGTTTTTATAGGACTAGAAAATAGGTTAGAAGCTAGCATACTATGAGAAACCACAAAAACTCAATCAAAATACACTAAACCCTTATAATCTACCATTAAACCAATTGGAGTAAAGGGGGAAAAAAAAAGTAAACCCACTATTCAATTGTAGTTCCCATGTCCTTCTTTCTTCTCCATTTGATGTAGCTCCAATTTGCTATAGCACACACAATTGAAAGAAAAATACTATGATGGGATGATTCTATTTGGAGTACTATAAATATGGTTTTTGTGTGATGTGAGAATAGAGACTCTAAGGATGTTCTAAGAATTTTTCTCTTAAGGATCGAAAATGAGTGCAAGATGGCTCAATTTATAGCCACCACACAAGAGGTGAGACATGAATGAGGAGATGGAAACTTGTCAATTCAAATGTGCAACTTATCATGAGATTCCTTAGAATATCTATTAAAAATATGAGACAAGATGCCAAATGTAGGATTCTATGATGCATGAAAGTCAACATGGCTAAAAGTGGAGGAGAATATATGATGTGCATATGACATATCAAAGTCACTTGTAGAAAAGAATCTATGATGAAGGTGTCTTATTATAGACATGTGTAAGGAATAAAATATGTCAAATATCACACATATTAGCAATGTGTAAAGGGAGAGAATATTTGACATAGGATGTCCATGTGTCAAGACTAGGTGGAATATTTTAATTAAAAAATCATAATTCCACACAAATGGAAATTAGTAAAATGAAAATTAGAAGTGGACAATAGGAATTAGGAAATTTGAGAACTCCCATAGTTTGAAAAGGATGAATTAGTTAGTTAATAAATATTAATTAATTGACAATGTTTGGTTAGCAAGAATAACTAGTAATGTGAGATGAAAATGATTGAAATGACATAGGAATAGATTATGGGTTATCTAATCCTAGAGGAAAAATTAGTAAATGATTGGTAAATTTGATGAAATAAATGTGAGATTATTTGTTGATGAAATGCGATGATTATGCAGATCGACTAGGATGATGATGGATAGATCAAAACCATGATCAAATTGATTTACTGATTAGGATTGATAACATTCCAAGGATACATGACATGGATTAAGGATGTGTGACATTTAACAGACATTGTAAATGCCACAGGATCGAAGTTGATTGATAAGGTTTATCATAATAACATCGACGAACATTGTAAATGTTATTAAATTGGTTTGATAATGCCATGATCTAACATTGAGGGAACACAATATTGCAATGATTGGATAATAAGAATGACAAAGTGACCTAGCACTAAGGTCAAATTTGATGGGTTTGATAAGATTTGATAGGTTGTAAAGGCGCTAAGGTTCACAAAAATGCCTAGGGTTTGGCATATGATGATTTGTTTGAGATATCTAACATGTGGGTTGTTTAGGGCTGATTTGGGATATTTTGGGTTGATTTGGGATCATTTTGGGTTGATTTGGGATGATTTCGGTTTGATTAGATGTGATTCCAATAATTTTGAAATGGTTTCAGGTTGATTGGATGAGATTTTGATGATGTTGAAATGATTTGGATTCAATTCCATAAAGTTTAGATAAAATAGAAACTGATTCTAAAATAATCTGAAATTGATTTGAAAGGGGACACGAATGATGAAGGATATTGTTGAAATATGCTCGAATGATAATCAAATTGGCCAAAAGATTAGAATTAGTGAAATGAGAAAATGGGATGGGTTAGTATAAAAATGTAATCAAATAGTAGACGTGACTATTTTTTAGCATCTATATTTTACCCCTATTTCATACAATGTGATTTAGAGTGTTGTGTATAAGAACAACTGATGAAGAAGCCATAGCAACATGCCCTAGTAGGGGTGGTATATATGGGTGTCTCATCGATAAATTGACAAAAGAATTCAAATTATAGATCATTTTTTTTAAATGATGAGACAAATCCATAACAACTAACAGATTGCAAATTAGAGCTCAAATACAAAGGTTATGAGGTCTAGAGTGTAAAATGGGGGTCAATCGAGGCCTTGGGAGCAGTTCCAAGCATCCAACTGCCTCAAGTGCACCCAAAGTGCACCCAAGTGCACATAAGGTGCACTTGGCATGACCAAGTGTGCCCTAGGATGACCAAGTGCACCGTTGGTGTAGTTGGGAAGCCCAACTACACTCCAAGATGCTTTAGGGGATGAAATCAATCCAACTAGACTCAAAATGACCTAAAACTTTGTGTGTATACCTGAAACCATAGAACGAGGTCAAAACATAGGTCAAATCAGTAAGACATGGTCAATTTTTTCCAAATATGGTCAAATTTAGTAGAAAGTTGACAAGTAGTTAGGTAGAGGGTAAAAAATAATGCAAATGAAACCAGAATGACCCAAAATTGAGTGTGCATGTTCAAAACCCTAGAAAGAGGTCAAAACATAGGTCAATCTAGTCAAAATGGTCAAATGTGGTTGAACTTGGTGAAACCTAGGTCAAACTTGGTCAAAATTTGGCAAAAATTTGTGGAAATTCATGAAAGCTTGATAGACAGTGTATGATGATCTAGGAATACAAGATGAACATGCTTTTGGTACATCACAATACATGATCATGGTGATGGTAAATTATATGAATGTTAGAATATAGAGGAGATGAGATGAGGACTAGTTAGAATGAGGTGAGGACTTTTTCTTTCACAAAATGTACTATATGTCAAAGGATCTTTATTTTGATATGGCAAATGTGATACAACACATCATGGTATAAAGGGCCAGAGCACGAATGCAAACTTTTTACATAAACAAGCACGATGAAAATATAAAATGACCTTGTCCTTTGTTAGACATATATACATTCCCCAGACAATCAAAGGGAAATTCAATAGATAGAAAACAAAAGATGGTCATGAACCATCCCAACCACTCCCATAGATCAGTTTGTATCATCGAGTGGAATAGGAACATGATCAAAGAAAAACAAAGAAACAAATAAATCACTCACTAAAAGGCATGAGCCAACATCTATTCCCATCCATTATTACTTTATTTTTAAGTGTCTTTTGGTTTGTGTAAGATATGTGATGTGATAGGTTTGATTGTTGGTTCAATTGATAGTGACAAGTTGGATTGATTGTTGGTTCACATTGCTCAAATAGTGTGATTGTCATTGAAGTGCAATGCTTTGAGTTTCAATCTATGAAAATGTGTGTGTTTAAGAAAAATGGGCAATTATCCATAGTGACTATTTACAAGGTTTATTGCAAATTTTTTATGGGTTTTTTTATTTTTAGGGTTTTAAGGATATTTGATGTTTTTGTGTTGCTCATTTCTGTAGGACATTTTATGATTTTAGGGTTCATTTTAAGATATTTTATTATTTTTAAATTTTTTTAGTATATTTTATGATTTTTATGGATTTGTTCAGCATATTTTATGATTTTTTAGTATTTTTTAGGTCATTTTATGATTTTTAAGGGTTCTTTCAAGATCATATCTAAATTTTTTAGGGTTTTTTAGGATCATAAAGGATTCACAAGTGTTACTTCCAATGCAATGTGTGATAAGTCCAATTGATAACATGTGCTTAGGGACATGCCCCTAGTTCAATTTTAAACTCGTGCACTGTATAGGTAATATGCCCCCAGACAAGACACAAACAATGTACAAAGGCCAAAGACAAAGTAAGGACAGACTGGTGATGCTTGGCTAAGATAACAATGGATATTAACCAGTTTGTGGGTCATGGTTAAGGACTAAAGATGTCTTGCAATATGAAGGATGTGATTAGAGAATAACAAGGGGGGACGGGGGGGGAACTAGATGGAGGAGCAACAACTGATAACACACGACACCTGTTTGCCATGTTTTCACCATGGTACTTGCCCAAAGTGCCTTTTTACCAAGCTTTCACTTTTGGACAATTTTTTTCTCTTGACTCAAATTTTCATGCCAAGACACTTGTTTGCTAGGTTTTCATCAAGGCATCCATTTTTTCATGACTTTTTCTCTTTTTTTGTTTCTTTTTTCAATATTTTTACCATTAAAAAAAATATTTTTTAGGACTTTTAGACAAAATCATGGATGTTGCTAATGAATGCTAAAAATGAATATGTTGTCAATGCTTTTGGCTAATAATCTTTGGACCCATAAGTGACTTTAACTAAATAGGATGTGTTCCCAGTTTGTAGCTAGACTTAAACCATTGGAATGGCCTCGAGAAATACCATTATGTATTTTGCATAAGACAATGTCTACCTCTCATGAATCAAGGCATCTGATGATAATTGGATCAAAGAATCTTTTGTATAGGATGTCACTGATGATGATGTGCTCAAAGGCCTGCTGGATAGAGGTTTAATTTTGGGTGTTGGATAAGTTAGATAGTAGGATTTGGGTATAAGTAGTTGGATACAAGGAATAATTAGGAGAATTGAGATTAATGACTTCCCACATGAAGGATGATTAAGGGAACTCAAAAGACTTTGTGGTATGTTAAACACTAGAATTATTATATTCATGGAATCATCTTTTTCATTTTGTATCCATGGGATATTCTCTTTTTCTTTTTCACAATATAATGATGCCTTTTGGTTTTCACCAAAAGACCTATTCTTGTCATTTTTTTTTTCTTTCAGACTTATGACTATGAGATGGAGTTGACTCCCCAAAATATGCCAATGTGTTCACTTCAAGATAAATTTATTCTTTATGATAATCAATCATAATCCCTTCATAGATTTCAAAGTCTATTACAAGAGTGTCGTCATTGTTGAATCGATCAAAGATCAGTGGTCCACATTGGTCCCAATCCAACAATTTAGGAAAACTTGAGGGGATGGCAGTTGAATGGGGTTTGGTCAAAGGTATATATATGGGTATTAGATATAGTGGTATTATTGGGGTCATGCTCAAAAGTAAGAGGAATTGGATCCCATAATATATCGATCCAAGGTCATGTGTGATTGGTTTGAGTGACTGGTGGAGTTATAGTAAGGTATTTATTCTCCATGGGTAGACTATTAGGATCAACAAAGATATGGTCAAGTGCATAAGGGCTATCAATATTATTGGTTTTAGGTTGGGCATCCTTAGATTCTTTTTCATCATTCAAAACATTCACAATCTTACACAAGGGTAACTTAGTACTAAGAGGATCTATTCATAATGGTTTGAATCCAAACCCCAAACTAGGAGGTCATCATTTTGTAGTGATAGGTTCAATAATTACTTGTTTTTGAGATCTAATACCACTACATCCATCATAGCCTTGTTTCTACATGATATCAAACCCAAGTCCATATTGTTAGGAGATATGAAAGTGGGTTCTTGTTCTTCTTTTTCCTTCTTAATATAGATAGATATGTATTCTCATATACATGTTCTTTATATAGACCACCTCTACTAATGAAATTAATACAAGTGGAATTTTGTACAATGATATTGGTTTCTTGTACTTGCAGTAGTTGTGGTTTACCATAAGATTAGGGAGAAAGTGGTGACTCCCTAGTGTGAAATGCTTGAGACATAAAGTATTCTCCATAGCCTTTGTCTTCAATCTTCATCTTTTTCTTAGCCTTACTGAGGAGTATATTAGGGTCCACATATTTAGATCAGTCTATGGTTTGTGCTTCATTATTTGTTGGGACTTGGTATGCAATAGCATCTCTGAGATTAGCACAAAACTGGAAAGGATCCAAATCATTAGGGATGGTAACCTCCACATTATTGTAGGCAAACTTTAGACATTGATGATATGTAGAAGGTATTTCTTTCATGGCATGAATCCAAGGACATCCTAGTATCATGTTATAATTCATTTTGATATCTAGGACCTGCAATAATGTATTCTCAGTATCCAAAAAAACTCTAGGTAATATGATAACACCTTTGGAGAAGTGTTCACCATCGTCATAGGCCTTTATTGTGATTCTATGGGAGGGATCCAAATCTTCTTCACAATAACCACAACCTTTAGCAACTCTAAGGGTAGAGATGTTCAGTATTGCTCCTCCCTCTATTAAGACACACTTGTCCTTAGTATTATGGATAAAGACTTCAAAATGAAGGGGGTTAGTGTGGTTAGGTTTCCCTTTAATAATATCTCAAGGTGAATAGGTGATAATTTACATTATCATGTGAGCTTAAGTTTGAACTAGAGACTTTACCTTTGTCATGATTATGAAAAGGATATTTAAAAATACTATGATCAAAATTAGATTCTAGTAGTGACAGATTGACAATAATCACACCATCATCAATAAGGTCTTGTATTTCATTTTTAAGTTGGAAACATGAAGTGGTCTTGTGTCCATTAGTGTGATGGTAATGACAAAAAAATTTGTCATCCCACCAAGTTGGTTTAGTTGATGGGTCATCTTTGACTAGAGGTAACTAGGTGAACCACAATAGCGGGTTACACTTTTTTGAAGGAAGCGAATCCTCCAAAATAGTGTGACCACAAAAATTTTACTTCAAAGTTTCAATACAAACTTTAAAAATAAGTTTCAATAGAAACTTATTAGTTTCTATCAAAACAAAAAAAATGATATAGTTTCAATAAAAACTATTAGCTCTTTTTAGTTTTGATCGAAACTATGTTATAAGTTTTGATCAAAACATATAACATAGTTATGATCGAAACTAATAACTCAATAGTTTTAATCAAAACTATACTAAGTAGTTTCAATTGAAACTATACTAAGTAGTTTCGATCAAAACTATTAAAAGTGAAAAGCCCATTCAGGACCCCACTCTGTTATTTTCATCCACTGTATAAGGTTTCAATCAAAAGTAAGTTTAGAGAAGAGGCATCCAAATTTGACTTCAAAAAAGGTATGGTTTTTGGTTTTATATGTTTTTTGCTTCAATTTAAATATATTTTTGTATATATGTACATATATATCATGTATATTCATATATATCATGTATGTACATATGCATATATATACATTTAATATATGCATAAATAATATATATATATATCATGTATATACATGCATATATATATATATATATATATATATATATATATATATATATATATATATATCATGTACATATATAGTGTTGGAAATATTATGACAAGCTAAGTTATTGAGAGGGGAGGAGTGAATCGGTAACTCCTAAAACTTTTATCCCAATTAGCAAGTAATCCTTTATATGAATTCTAATTTAACTACATGCATGATAAACTAAAAACATGAAAGCATACACAATACTTTAACACAAGATTTGGTGACCTAAAAACCTTCCAAATAGAAAGTAAACTTTGTCTAGGGATGGTACCCACAAGCTTTAGTACTGTAGTATAAAGTTGGCCTATTAACGCTTACAATGATCACTTTTGATGATCTGCCCTATTAAGAAAAATAAGGACTGCTAGGTCCACCTTGCAAAAGGATTTACAAACATAAAATGAAGTATGCACTCAGTAAAGAGATTTACATAAGACTGTTAGGTCTCCCTTGTTAAAGGATTTGACTGATCCACCTATTAGGATGAAGCAATAGTTGATCTCTGATTTGCAACTTGGTTTGCTGAATGAGATTCCTCTAAGTGTACAAATCACCTTGCTGTGATAGATGAATCTTTGCTACTCTTTATATTGTTGTAGCCTTTGTAATTCACTCTTCTTCTCTTCTCTGATGATTACATTACTTTCTTACATGATTATTTTGATGTGATACAATACATTACATATATATCAATCCAATTACATAATTATAAAGTTGGCCACAATACAAGTTTACAAAAATATTACAACGTCAACCAAAGTGTAGAAACTCAAGCTTTGAAGATTGGCTCGGTGAGGTTCTAATACTCATCATCCACTGTAAATGCTCTACATCATCATGCAGTCAGTAGATGTAGAAGTTTAGTCCATACTAATCACTTCCAAGTAGTCTTGAACTTGGTTTGCACTAGTGACTCGGCGAATATTGTGAAACTCGGCATATAAATTGAATCACTCAGCAAATATTGTGAAAGTTGGCATATAAACTAAATCACTTGATTCACACTACATAGCTTAGTAAACACCATCACCTTGAGCTTGGTATTAGCTAAGTCTTTTGGATAACACTGAGTAGCTTAGTTAACACTAGACTTACATCACATCAACTATGAACTTGGTAAGTACTACACAACTTAGTTTGCACTGGTAAACTTAGCATACACTAAGATGCTTGATTTACATTGTTGATCATTTCCTCTATAGTAACTACTCCATGCAAACTAAAACTTGTCCATAGGACTCGGTAGCAACTGTAGAACTTGGTAACAATTGAAATGCTTGGTTAACACTATTCACTATACAATATGATCGGTATAAACTCACAATCTGAATAAGGGTATGTCACTAATAACAAACATGAATGGAATGTCAACAATCTCCCCCTTTGGCATTAGTGACAAAAACACTTATTAATGAAAAATGGATTCAAGAATGTTCAACAACACCTTTATTCATCACCTTATGTCTCTAACTCGGTAGAGTATACTATTTTTGAGATTTTTCAAAATTTATTTTTTAAAGGATACATTTATGTACATGGTAATGCTCCCCCATACATAATATATCCTATAATATACATACAATATACATTTCTTCTACAATTTTCAATTTTCTTTCAAAATTTTCTGAATCTTCTCCCCATTTTATCTCCTTATTACATGTTCTTATAGCTTCTCCCCTAATAACTTCTATATTTTCTCCCCCTTTTTGATATTAATTCCAAAGATTTATACTTATATTTACATAGTAGTTCCAAAATGAGATAATAAGTTTGAATGTACCTTCAGTATGAGTGCCAAAGTCTTGTCCCAGTTCTCTTACAAGACCCTACATGTGTACAAAGCAACCTGCACTTCTACTAATAGTTCAACCATATGGTCTACAATAGAGAAATTATTATCATGGATGAGAGTTTTTGAATATGCAATATGCTTTTGTAGTGCATCCATGTTAGGAAGAATCATATTGTGGATATCTATCAAATTTGATCTGATTCTAGCTTCTTCTCTGAGTAGTTTTGCCTACATATCTGTTAGAAATCTAATTTTGTTGAAGTGAGAAGAGCTAGAACTCAGGTCAAGATGCAACTATTGTGCACTTACATTCAAGTCTTCATCAATTTTAGACAATTTTTCCTTTATTTCTTTTGTGAAAATTGATGTGTCACACAACTTACCAAAAAGTAATGATACATTAATACAAGGAGTTTCTACAGAGCCCAAAATAGTAGATAACTCTACTTGGTGAATGGAAATCTATTGAGCAATAAGTTCTAAAACCTTATTCTCAAACTTTTTCTTTGCTCTACAATAATTTATCTTATCCATTTAGATCTTCATTGTATTTTTGGAATACCTCTTCCAATCGATACAAAATTGGTTGAGAAGTATCAACCTCTATACCTATAGCCTTTGCTAGAATTTTCTTGGCATCTTCAATAATCTTGAGCTCCCTATTCATTTCTTCTCTTAGTCTTTGCTACTTGGCTTTCTTTTGTAGAAGTTCACCAGAGGTTTGCATCTGATCTGGAGTAAGATTAGAGATGTCCCAATTTGGAATGACAATCTCCTCATCAAGATCTATGTCCTCCTCCTTTTCTTTACCTTTACCCAAAAAAAAATTTCTTAGTTGAGGCTTGGTCTCAACTATCCTTGCACTTATTGCATGTGTATTTGGAATAGAAACAATAATTGAAATAGTAGGACTCACTGCAAAAATTGATATTGTACTCATTGTAGAAATACTAGTAGAAATACCTATAGTGGCCAAAATTTATGTAGAGTGTAGAACTTGCAACTTGGTAGATGAAGTACTTGGTACTTCAATCAATGAAGTGCTGAGCTAGACTGGTGCAAAAATTGATTGAAAGCTTTTGCTTGCAGTGCTAGACATAATCAATCCTACTGAGACTGTCTCTATGCTTGGTGTTGTCAATGTTTTTCTTGGAGAGTGAGGAAGTGAGGCAACAACCACTGCAGCAATCTTAACTAGGTTGGTTTCCTCAACATCTTGTGTAGCTTCCTTAGTAGCCTCTTTCTCTTGTTCCTCTTCATCATTAATATTATCAAAATGAGTTACTTCTTCATCATCTTTCTCTTCCTCTTTTTCTTGATCATCTTCATCATCCTTATCACTTATACTAACTGAAAAATCACTTGGTTTGTGAAGAAGATATATATTGTTCCATGTATTTGTTGCATTTTTCACAACGTGTTCTATTTCATTCAAAAAAATAAGGCAAGTATTGAATCTTAAAGTTAATTTTTCTTCATTTTTCTTTAAATATTCTTTCACCTCTTTGTCATTCAGATTTGGCATAAGTTGCCTCAGGGTCTGCTCATGAATATCCTTTGTAGTTTTCATTGCTTGTTCACATCTTGGCTTAATCTTATCCTTTAAAGGATTGGGAATTTTTTGAGTGAGCTGATCAGGTGAGTATTTCCACTTACCCATCTTAGATATCAACATGTCTTCAATCTACTTTTTCTCACCAGCTATTCTAGTTTCATATTTTAATGCTTTGAATTTTTTTATTCTAGAACCCAATTCTAATACTTTCATTCTCTCCTCAAATGTGGGTGGAGACCTTTTGAAAATAATGTCTTCCCCTTCTTTGTCTGCTTTCTTCTTAGAGGATCTCCTAGTGAATAATGTAGTGGTTGTCTTAATAGGCTTAGTAATGATTACCTTGCCCTTTTTCTTTAGTGGCTCCTCTTCCTCTTATTCTTCATCCTTTGCTTCTTCATCTTCACCTTTTCCCTCAGTCAACAAGAGAGTAGAACTTGTTTTCAACTTGGCAATCCTTTTCTTGCCTTTGTTAACTACCTAAGGGAGCTTTATCTCTAGTTCTATCATGGCCTTAGCCTCATCACATGTGAAAAAATATGTAGCCTTGGGGTCAACTGGTTCATTTATCAATGCCTTAATTATATCTTTTGTTTCATCAATATTTACCTCATATCCTAGAGGTTTCACCCATGCAATTTTAGGCCTAACTTCCTAAATGTATACCTTATCACTATTTACAATAAAACAAACATCATCTTTATAGTCCTCAACTAGTTTCTTGGGGATCTAGTATCTATTATTCATTTTCTCATTGAAAGCATCAAAATAATTGTCCATGATACTAGTGTAATTTTCTCCCATCTCAGTAATGTATTCATTAATTTGATAGAGTACTGGCATATCTTTCCTCCAAATAACATTACCTTTTGATGGAAAGAATTTTTGAACATAAAAGAATAAATATGTCAATAGAGAGCCAAACTTACATGGATTGTTCTTTGATGTCTTGATGCTCTCCATGTTGTTGTTGAATTGATTCAATAGTAGCTCGGCAAGGTCAAGAGAAAGGTCAGTCTTGACTACCTTGTATGCTAGGTCAACTACTTTGCATGACACACTATTCAACCTACTCAAATTGTAGATTTTGTATGCAATAACATGAATACCAAACTTTAATTCCATTTAAGTGACACTGCTAATCTTCCTTCCACTACCATCCCACTTGGCTAGGGTTTTCTTCTCTAGTTTGACCTAACCTAGGGTTTTAGTTGTTTTAGCTTTAGCCAACATTGGGAGACCAATGATCCTATGGATCATCTTCTTTGTTATTAGAATTGGTTGCTCCAACCACAACTGACCATTGTTCACATGACTAAGGATAAACCTAATCCATTTTACTTGGAAATCTCATGGCATGTGAGGAATATGGGTTAAACCTTTTCCTCGAGATGTTGATGCTCAGGTTTCAAAACACCATCAACGAATAACTCCTCTCAACATTCATCCATTTCTAGTGTACCAATATCCTAAATTGCACATTTAAAATGAGAATGGATATCATTGATCAATAGTACCTAGGAGGGATTTGTGACTATGCTTTACTTGGATCTAGCATTTTAGAAATTGTAGGAGTGAGCTTAAAAATTTGTGCCTTCCATTCTGCACCATGAACCAACATGTCTAATCCTCATTTCACCTTGTTGCTGGTAGCTTCCATCGTCACTCAGTAGGGTTTGAGAGAATTAGAAAAAAAATTGTAATAATTTGCTCAAATCGCTTGAATTCTCTTGAAGATCACTCTGCACAATTTTGCTCAAAAATTCACAATAGAAAAATGACTTTGATTTCGTTCCTTTTATCAAATTTTTCCATAAATGCCTAGTACAAATGTTAGATAAAATTGAAAAACTATCATCCACTTCACCTGCATTGGTTACTTGGTAGAGTCTTCCATCATTTGGTAGCTACATAAGATTTAGTTACTCCTAACCTCTCTCACTAGACTCTATGACCCAACTTCACTTGGTAAGGAAGATAACTCAATAGTAATTGGTACCTTTTACTTGGTGATCCCTTTGCATCTTGAATGCTGATATGGATCTTTTTTCCTATCAACTGGAACTGATCTAGATGTCTTCTTTAGTAGCCCAGTTCTAGTTCTCTTCTAAGAAATCAAGTGGAAATGGTGGAGTCACCCAATTCTTCAGTGACTTGGTCATCATTGCTCAGAATTGCATTCTTAGTAGACTTTGGAACCCATTGTTGTCTCTTTTTTTTTTTTATTATCATCTTTTGCCTTCTTTTCATATTATATTCTTCCAATATTCATACAGTTCTTGGTAAGATGACCAAGTTTTGTACAAATGAAACATCTTTTAGTAGAATCTCTTTTTCTCATGTGATGTTTTATATAATTCATTCCAATGTGTCCAAATTCTCCACAATAAGACATCTACACTAAGTGTTATAGTCCCAACCAAATATATCTTTCACAATTTGTTCTGTTGGATTCAATATCTTGGTTTTGCATTCTAATGATTTGTGCCCATGCTTCTTACATTTGTGACATTTGCCTTCAAATTTTGGTTTCTCTTTGCATTCATTTTCTCTATGACCATGTTGATTACAATTGTAGTATTTTCCATTGAATTTTTCTTTCCCATGGCTCCAACATTTGTTTGAAGTATGACCTATCTTACCACAATGACTACAAGTAGGTTTTTGGTTCCTTTGAGCTCCTTTCTTGGATGATTCACCTTCTACTATGTATCCAATTCTTACTTTCCCTCTTTTTTTTTCTGAAGTGACTTTGCTCATTCAACTGATTCATGTCTGCTTGGGATTTCATCATTCTTTTATTTGTTTGTCTTTCAATTTTTAGATCATTCTACAATTTTTCATTTTTTGATCTCAAGTTCATGATTTCTTCATTTGCATTGGTGATCTGATCAATGAAGTCTACTTGTTAAAGGGATAGGTGCTAAATTTCATTAATCTTTTCTTCTATCTCTTCTCTTATCTTGTTTTTCTCTTCCATCATTTAACACAATCTAACGAATTGAATTTCTTTCTCTCTTCTTAGTTTTCTTACTTCTTCTTGAAAAGTATTATTCTTCTCCAATAGTTCTTTGATTGCTTCATCAGCTTCATTTGAATTTCTTGAATAGATGTCTTCAATTATTTCTTCAATGTAGAGTGAGTCATTCATCTAGATTGCAAGATCTTTTCTTCTTTTCAAGGATTGAGAGAGTTGCACTTTTTCTTTCTTGAGTTTTTCAATGGCCAATTCCAAATCTAGCTTCTCATTGTCAATAGCTTTGTCAAGTTTGAATACCTCCATTGCCTTTGATCTTTGCTCAAGTTGTTAAAATTTTCACTGAGAACCACAATGCGTTGATACCAATTTTTGTAAATATTATGAAAAGCTAAGTTACTAAGAGGGGAGGGGTGAATTAGTAACTCCTAAAACTTTTATCCCAATTAGTAATTAATTTTTTATATGAATTTTGATTTAACTGCATGCATGATAAACTAAAAATATAAAAGCATCCACAACACTTTAACACAAGATGGTGACCCAAAAACCTTCCAAATAGAAAGTAAAATTGGGGTGGTGATGGTATCCACAAGCTTTAGTACTACAATATAAAGTTGTCATGTTAAGCTTATAATGATCACTTTTGATGATCTACTCTATTAGGAGGAACAAGGACTACTAGGTCCACCTTGCAAAAGGATTTACAAACATACAATGAGGTATGCACTTGGTAAAGAGATTTACATAAGACTGTTAGGTCTACCTTGTTAAAGGATTTGACTAATCCACCTATTAGGATGAAGCAGTAGTTGATCTATGATCTCTTTGTTGCTCCTTATACTATTGTAGCCTTTATATTTTCTCTTTTTCTCTTCTCTAATGAGTACATTACTTCCTTCCATGATTATTTTGATGTGATACAATACATTACATATATATCAATCCAATTACATAATTACAAAGTCAGTCACAGTACAAGTTTACACAAATATTACAAAGTTGACCAAAGTGTAGAAACTCAAGCTCTGGAGACTGACTCAGTGAGGTTCTGATACTTGGCATCCACTATCAATGCTTGGCATAATAATGCACTTGGTAGACGTAAAAGCTCGGTCCATACTGATCACTTCCAAGTAGTCTTGAACTTGGTCAACACTGGTGACTCAACAAATATTGTGAAACTCAGCATATAAACTGAATCAATTGATTCACACTGCATAGCTCAATAAACACTATCACCTTGAGCTTGGTATAAAATAAGTCTCTTGGTTAACACTGAGTAGTTCAGTTAACACTAGACTTACATCACATCAACTATAAACTCGATAAGTACTACACAACTTGGTTTGTAAGGTTAAACTCGGCATAAACTAAGATGCTCAATTAACACTATTGATCATTACCTCTATAGTAACTGCTCAGTGCAAATTGAAATATGTCCATAGGACTCAGTAGCAAATGTAAAACTTGATAACAATTGAAATTCTTGGTTAACATTGTTCATTGTACAATATGTTCGGTATGAACTCACAATCAAAATAAGTGTATGTCACTAATAACAAAGATGACTAGAATGTCAACATATAACATATATATACATTCAATATATATGCATATATGTACTTGATATATATATGTGTGTGTGTGTGTGTGTATACATGTAACATCATGTTGTACATACATGAACATATTGTAGATATGTACACATGTGTATTTAAATTTGTAATGTACACATGTTTAAACAATGTAATATATTGAAATTTAAGTTCATATACATGTACACGTGTGCATGTGTGTGTTTGTGTTTCTAAATCTTCACCAAGTTACAACCAATAATTTAATTTCAATGAATTAACCCTTTAACATTAGTTGGACAACGGTTACCTATCACATATATACGCGCGCGTGCACGCGTGTGTGTGTGTGTGTGTGTGTGAACCCTAATTTATAAACTTTACCTTGACCTACTCACCCTAATCTTGAAAGTCAAATTAAACCTTGACTAGATTTAACCTAATCTAATTTAAATAAATATAATCATGTAATCCTAACCCTAGAAATGTCATGTAACACAATGTTAAACCTCATGTAAATTTAATCCTAATCTTAACTCTGATTCAAACTCATGTTATATATTTACCCTGGAAAGAAGATAGGTTGATAGAATAACCATGTAAGTTCCATAAATATAAGTTACACTAGAAACATAAAGTTATATCATTTTAACCAAAAAGTTATCACTAAACCTAAGCATAAATATTCATTTTCTAACTTAAAATTTTTACGGCACGATCCTCACTTCTTAACCCTAAAAATTTGGCTAATTTATGAATTTCCTAACTAAAAACTTTAATCTACAGATTTGTACACTAACCCTAAAAATTTAATCCTGAAGATCCCTAAACATCATATATTAACTTTCTAGGTAACATTTCAATCATGATTCTACATCAACATAAACTACTATTCTGAACACACACTCCTTTAACCCTAGGAGCCAGGTAAATATTTACCTCAAGAATGTTGAAACCCTAATCAAATTAATTTAACCTAACTAGGTAACATTTTAACTTTAAGTGTAACCCTAAAATTAACTCTAAGTTCTTAACACTAGCTAGATAGAGTTCTAACAATTTTATAGTTCACTAACCCTAACTCTAACCTATCATAATAGCTTACTCTTGACATCGAACACTATTTTGAACACACACTTGGACTTTAACCCTACAACCCTAAATATTTTCCTATCCCTAACTTAATGAAAATTTACCAATTAACCCTAAAATTAACCTTATATAACCATACATAATATAAGTTTCATAATCATGATAAAACATTAACCTCAAGAATGTCAACCTTAATCAAATTAATTTATCCTAACCAAGTAACATTTTAACTTTAAACGTTTGTATTATTTAATTTATGTTCATACATGTAGTATTGTATGTATATATGTTATATTCAAACTTTATTTTTACACGTATTATATATTAGTTTCTTAAATGTTATTGTACTTGATAAATTTCAAGTTTATTAAAAATGTCATATTTTAATTTTAATTTCAGGTTTACACATTATATAGACTTAGGCATGGTACATACATTGACCTTTAGATGGTAGATCAATAGCCTCATAACCTCCCCCCAAGCAGTAATCTCTTATCCCCCCAAAGCAACCTCCTATCCCCCCAAGTAGTAGCCTCCCATCCCCCTTGAGTAGTAGCCTCCTATTCTCCCCAAGTAGCAACAACCTCCTATCCCCCCTGAGTAGCAGCTTGTCCCCCCCAGCAACACACTATTCCTATAGATCAGCAACCTATCCCACTCAAAATGCTCTATGATTTCAATAACCAAGAGATTCATAGACTTTATGAATCCTTGGCTAGTAGAACATGCTCTAATGTGTATAGTAGTACATGTTAGAGTATCTTATGAAGTCTCGCATATATTAGAGATGAGATTCATGGTGCTACTCCATACTTTACACATACTATATAGATTATCCTTGACAATAAGAGGTGAGAGGTCTCTTCAAGGCTCTCACTGCAGCAGGTATAGGAATTAGTAACCAAAGAGACATTGAAGAGGGAATGCTTCCCTTATTATCTTCCACTAAAGTATGTGAAGTGGTATTCTCCCCTTAAGCATACAGATCCACAGATGGCTTTACTTATATACCCACGCTTCCTTGCTACTCATGGTTGTTATCCAAATAATGACCAAATTCCACTATTTTTTTCAAGACAGCTTTATGTTGAGGTTTTCTTATGCAAGGAAGTGAACTACACTAATTTACCATCACATTTAGGAAAAAGGCATGGTAGAAAAGTTGATAGGTAGTCGGGTCATCCACCACTGACACATAGGTCGATTTTAAGAGACATGGCACTTGTAATTTCCCCTATATTAGGTCTATCAACTGATGAGGCCATGCATAGCAAACAGTTTCAGGGTGTGATTCAGGGGGTTGGAGACATTTTCATAGCTATTAGATCTATTTCCACTGATGAGGTTAGCTAGCATTTGATGTCATGTTGATGTTCCAGATCATCACCTAGTGCTTCATCTTCAGAAGACTTATACAGTTCTGTAGGCATCCCTTCACTAACTAGCTTAGAGGGTCTTACTAGAGTGTTGGCACAAGATACTATGAGTAGTCTTGCTAAGGATCTATTATATTCATATAGATTTATATCAGAGCATATTGTCATACCCATATTAGATGTTTGACATCGTGTCCATGGTGGTATTGGGTAACATCCACAGCCACATTCCTCTCCTTGATCAAGTAGTGCTCATGGTGCTAGTACACATCATGATCCACCTACTAACCACTCTTGTCCTGCAGAGGGACATATACATAGTAGTACAAACCCTTTATCTAGTGTAGGGCATGGTCAAAGTTCAGATGTGGGCCTTGATGATGTTGACTTCAGCTTGTCAACCACAAGATGGATGGACTTGTTGACACATGATGATTCTACTTCTATGCCATCTCATCTAGTCAATCCACCTGGATCGTCATTATTAAGACATGTGCCAACCACTAATCATGCCAACATAGATGCAATGATAGAGCTAGATGAGGCCCAACAAAATCTAGATAAATTGGTGGACACGATCGATGCTAGGCAATCTAAGTATTATCAAATGCCAGCATCTACACACGTAAATCTATAGTTTTTTACATTCATGTTAAAATTTCAATTTCAAGCATTTGTTCAACTAATAATTCATGCACATGTACATGTTTTAATATGATTTGTTTCACACATGTATGTATGTAATGTAGGGGGACATTCCTATTTTTACTCCATCTTTGATGCCCAATTGTATAGATCGTCGAGACTCATTTGATGATGTTAGTAGTGGACAGGTGAGTTTTAATTTTTTTGAATTAGATATATGTGAGTTTTAAATGTAATATTTAAATTGCATTCAATTCAAGTAAATTTAAAAGATATTTAATATATATAGGGGTCAGCACATCCTAGTGAGCATCCAAGTGATAGTCAGTCTTCTGACTGCACTATGAGGAGACATCATGATGATAGTCCTACACCTGACGATCCATAGTTTTTTTTTATTATAGATTATTTGATCTAGAATTTCATCTAGAGATATTATTTAATCTAGACTTTCATCTAGATTTTACATGTTTGATGATTTAAATGTACATATATAGTTATGTTCTTATGTGTTACATTATGTTGGATAATGTTTGACTATGTTCTTTTACATGTTAGATTATGTTGGATAATGTTCTAGTTATGTTGGAAATTATGTTAGATTAGAAAGATTATGTTGGATTATGTTCTTTGACATGTTAAATTATGTCAAGGATAATGTTGTGTTATCTTGGAAATTATGTTAGATTATGATAGATTATGTTGGATTATGTTAGATTATGATTATGTTAGGGTTATGGTTAGGCAATCAACTTTACATAATTAATTGCATACAAGTACCTAATTAAACTATAATTAGTTATGAATCATAATGTAAACTGAACACAAGTTAAATGAAAGAGTAAAAGTAATATATAATTAGTTACAAGTCCTAATTTCATCCCCTTAAGACACAAGTCCTAATTTGATCCCCTTAAGACAATTGTTTGAATTCTGTCCCCTCAAGGCACATGTCCTAATTAGTTGCATACAAGTACCTAATTGAACTATAATAAGTTATGAATCACAATTTAAATCGAACACAAGTTAAATGAAAGAGTAAAAATAATATATAATTAGTTACAAGTCCTAATTTCATCCCCTTAAGACACAAGTCCTAATTTGATCCCCTTAAGGCAATTGTTTGAATTTCTTCCCCTCGAGGCACATACCCTAATTAGTTGCATACAAGTACCTAATTGAAATATAATTAGTTATGAATCACAATTTAAATTGAACACAAGTTAAATGAAAGAGTAAAATATATAATTAGTTACAAGTCCTATTTTCATCCCCTTAAGACACAAGTCCTAATTTGATCCCCATAAGACATTTGTTCAAAATTCTTCCCCTCGAGGCTCATGTCCTAATTAGTTGCATACAAGTACCTAATTAAACTATAATTAGTTATGAATCACAATTTAAATTGAACACAAGTTAAATGAAAGAGTAAAATTAATATATAATTAGTTACAAGTCCTAATTTCATCCCCTTAAGACACAAGTCCTAATTTGATCCCCTTAATACAATTGTTTGAATTTCTTCCCCTCGAGGCACATGTCCTAATTTGTTGCATACAAGTACCTAATTGAACTATAATTAGCTACAAATAACAATTTAAACTAAACACAAGTTAAATGAAAGAGTAAAAGTAATATATAGTTAGTTACAAGTCCTAATTTGATCCCCTTAAGACAATTGTTCAAATTTCTTTCCCTCGAGGTACATGTCCTAATTAGTTGCATACAAGTACCTAACTGAATTATAATTAGTTGCAAATCACAATTTAATCTGAACACAAGTTAAATGAAAGAGTAAAAGTAATATATAATTAGTTATAAGTCCTAATTTCATCCCCTTAAGACACAAGTCCTAATTTCAACCAAATTTCAAATTTCAAATAGTTCAACAAGTTGTTTCTAGCTTGTATCAAGTAGGTCAGCTTGTTGTTGGATAACATTTAATATTTTCCTGTGATCATCATTATCACACCTCCACTTACATATTTTAGGTCCTTTGAGTGGATGAAGAGTTAGACCAGTGGCAATAACATGGTTACTATACTAATATACCTTATTGTTAGGTTGATAATTAGTGAAATGAATCCCATTCTTAAGTACTTTATTTTGATGCAAATATGTCCCTTGTATAACAGCAGAACCTGAATACAAGTCAATAAATTTGAATTCATTAAAAAACATAGATGTACATACACATACATGATTCAACTATATACTAACATGTGGGAAACATAATTCCATCACTTATTTCAGTCTTTGTTAGCTTCTCTCTTTGTGTGGTGCAATGCAATAAATATATATGTATGTATATATATAATAAATGAACAAAAATTATGAAATACATACCAACTTTGATCAATCCTGAAATATGGTCATAATCAATGGAATATCATCATAGTTTTTGTCCTCAAACTCATTCGTATTGATAACATCTAGTGACACCGAAGTCCATTCACCTACATATCCACGTTCTTGATTAATGCAACCATCATAGTTTTCATTAATGCAATCAGGACAAAAACATGAGTATTCTCTAGTGTACAATGGCCACACATTACTATTTGTACTCATAACTAAATGCAATGATCACATCTTCTCTACCCTTTTGCATGCATGCATTGATCTTCTATCGACACCTGAATGTAAGGTCCATACATACATATAAAAGATGAGTTTTAAACATGTGTGTATGTACCATAATTTAGTTATGACATAATGTATTATATATAAAATTGATTCAATTAAATAATATTTGAAAATTAATTTATACATGATACCTCCCAAAACACTCTAAATGGTATGACTCACTTCACTTGTGATGATGTGTTATCTATATTTGTTGGCACTGTAAAATGTGTTTTGCACCACTCAACCACATCATGAGAATTATTAATGTGATATCCTCTATAGTTCATTTGATACTTTCTTAAAGAATGTTTGATACAAGCTCCTACACCATCATGCTCACCCTTTCCATGTCCACTCTTAAAAAAACTCTAAATGTGTGGTATATTAAGGTATCAATGATATCTACATAATGCATAGAATGGTCTAACTGATTTAAATTATGTTGCACATCCATCTGATCATACAAAATGTTTTTTCCATTTTTATTCCTTTAATTTTCAAATAATCAAAAAATGTCTTAAAACAATGTTCCACAAAATGTGTGTCGTGTTCTTTGTCATCACTAATGTAAAAGTGATACTCTTTTTTATGACTTGTGCTTGATCTATACTTTCCACGCCATCCAAATCAATTTGTGCATGTCAATAAGACACTTGAACCATAATAGTAACCTGTTCTATAGAGTAGTATTCCACTTGAAGTTATTTTTGAGAAATGAATGAGTAATTCTCTACAAAGTCAACAACAGATAAAATTGTCCTGAGTGAGAAAGTTTCTCTTAGTGTTTGAAACTATTCTGCTTGCCACTTAGAAAAAAAAGCATGATGTATATATGTATATTCTCTAGCAAGTATGCCATCCTCTACATATTCTAACCTTGTCAATTCTTTTCCAACTTTTGTTTCTAACTTTATGTACTTGTATCTCTTACATTTTACTATCCTCATCATATTAGTATCATCTCTCAAAGAAAATTTGGTCATGTTACCACATGTTTCACAAGTTTCTCTTATGTAATCTATTTCACACATTGCATGATCATTTGGTTTGTCACATAAGATTGATGTCATGAAATGGCTCGATGATTTATGAAAAACATTGTGAGAACCACCACTTTCTTCTATCATCTTTCTAAACCCTTGATAATACAAATACAATTCAACATGATATCGACAATAACATGTTTCGAAAGATCTATTTATCTTCACAATATAGGGTTTCAATCTTTCAAACATTGTTTGTCCAATCTTCACATCAGGATTTAAATTACAAAATGAGAGATACAATTCATGTTGTGTGACATCCAAGCAATATTTTGTGTGTTGAAGATACTGCTTAGGCCCAATCCTCTGCTTGATGATATCTCTTCTATTTGGTGAAGGACGAGTATTATAAATCCAAAATTGAATGACAAAGTTCTTAATTGTTTCCATAATCCTATTAGATTGAGGAACTCTACACATTAGCACCTAGTTTCCTTCTCATGTACTATCATCCAAATTATTTCTCCTTTTCAGATAATGTAATATCATCTTTTGACTATATCCAATATGAGATGATAGTGAAGAGATTTGTCTTTTTTACAATAATTTCTTATTTAAAATACATGTTAGTATCACTCTTCATGCAATATATTTATCAGTAGATCTAGATTTTTTCCCAATGGAGTGTAACCCTTCCTAAACACTTTCAATAATATGTTTTTGTAGTTTAGAAGTCTTCCTCTTTTTTACACTTGTATCTATACCCAATAGTTTCAAGGGTTCTTTTAATTCATATTTAAGAAGTAAAATTGATAATAGTTAAGTTTTCTCCATTGTATCAAGATTCTTAAATTGTGCAATTATTTCTTTTAACTTTTTATTCAATTTCCTCTTCATAGTATGTGTAGGTTGACTAGCATATTCTATTAATTTTTCCAAATCCATTTCAATTAAATGATCTATGTTTCTATGATTAATTTTTCTCTTCAAACTTTGAGCTAGATTAACATTCTCATTAGTTGTTTGATCTTAGGCTACAAGAAAAATAAAAATAAAGAATTAAGATACAACTTTTCTTTAGTATAAACATATGTGTCTATATAACATAACAAATGAAATATTGAATACAATTTTATCTAACCTTCAGATGGTCCTTCTTCAATATCCATTGCTTCTTCTTCAATTTCCTCATGTCCAACATTTTCATCATCATCTACTGCACGTGCATGATATAACAAATAAAATCAAGCAAGTTTGTACTTGGGGATTTCTCTCTAAAATTAAAATTCAAAGATATAAAGTTTGCCTCTACACCTGGGTAGAAATCTATAATTTCTAGAGATTATACTTGCGAGAGATGTTTGCATACATACATGTTTGAACTTGGGATGAACCTTCTCCAATCTCAGTAGGTTGTCTTGTTTCACTACGTCTTAAATAAATTCATAATTTAAAACACCATAATTAAAATGTACCCAAACTCTAAATATATTCATAATTTAAAAATCATAATGTAATAAACCCTAATTCTAAATATTTATAATTTAAAAACCATAATGTAATAAACCCTAATTGTAAATATTCATAATTTAAAAACCGTAATCTAATAAACCCTAATTGTAAATATTCATAATTTAAAAACATAATGTAATAAACCCTAATTGTAAATATTCATAATTTAAAAACCATAATGTAATAAACCCTAAAATTGTAAATATTCATAATTTAAAAACTATAATCTAATAAACCCTAATAGGACTAAATATTCATAATTTAATAGAACCTAATGCTGAATATTCATAATTTAATAAACCCCTAATATTAAGTAAATAGTAACCCTAAGTTTATATTTACCATATTCCTAATTGGATAAACCCTAATCCTAACTATATACATAAAAAATTCTATAATACAATTGCACACTATATGAACTAAATATGCATTGGAAAAAATATATTGCACATGTACATACCTTGCCTCCTATAATACCCTACTAAAGTTTTTCATCAATTTTCTTCTTATTGTTCATTAGTTCTTCTTCGTGAATATTTACTCGACCGTTTACCTTTATTGCCCATGTTATAAATTATTTTTCCAAAACTTGAAAACAAAAGTTGCAAAATATTTCCTCCCTACTAATTGAAGTGAGAATTATTTGAGTGGATTTGAATGTTAGAGTTAAAAACTATATATTATTTATATGACAATTTCTATTTTTTTTTAAAAGCCTTCAGGGCTGACTCTAGTTTCGATCGAAACTAGAGTTAGTAGTTTCAATCTACAAACTCTAGTTTTGATCAAAACTAGAGTTAGTAGTTTCAATCGAAACTCTGAACTCTAATTTTGATCAAAACTAGAGCCACCCACCTTAACATGCATGGTTAAGGTTTCTAGTTTTGATCGACACTAGAAACTTTACTTTCTATTGAAACTGATGATTTTTATTTCGATAGAAACTTAGTTTCCATAAGAACTAAGAAAATTTTGGTTTTTTCGAAGTGGGAGAAGGTTTATTATAATTTCATGGCTTACAGGATCCATTACCAGGTCCAAATGGAGCACTAAAGTCATGTCCTTTTGCATGATAGAAGTACTTTGAATGAACTTTCTAATGACTATGAATTTGCTACATTTTGAATTTTTTAGATATATGTTTTTGCACTTGAATTGAACAGAGGTTTGTTATAAAAATAAACCTATATATTGGGTACTCATAGAAAAATAGTAACTAAGAGATTGAAAATTTTGAAAAATAACTACGGTCTTCATATTCAAGTTCTGTTTCAATCAAAAAACAATTGAAATTGAGTAAATATATAATAAGTTATATGTGTCAAAAGCCATGTATGTCCAAATTCATGTTAGGTCAACTTTAAACTCTGATAAAATATGAAATACCAAGGATAAAGACATTAGATCACCACCAAGGTTTTGATATGGATGTTAACAAACTAAATTTGAAAGAATCACATTGATATCTATTGTAGAAAAAAAGTTATGTGTGTCAAAAATAATGTCACTTTTTAAAAATTAAGTTTTTGATAACGTACCAATTTTCGTGGGAGAATAAATAATTCAATCAAATCAGTTAAAAAAAATTTTAAAATATATTTGGATTCTACACAGAAAATCCTAAAAGATTCTAATTTACTTCATCTTCAAATTCCTAATGTTAAATGGCAATTTGAATCCGAAAGTGAAAGTTTTCTTGAAAATTCATAGTTTACTGTCAGTTTAGGAAAAAAAGTGTAACCTATTATTGTGAGTTCACCCGGTCTAGCAATAATCTTCAAATTCATGATTGTTATACTCACCACCATTATCAGATCTGAGATATTTTAATTTCTTACTAGTCTAATTTTCAACCAAGAATTTCCATTTCTTAAAAGTTTGACATACATAAGATTTCTGCCTAAGGAAATAAACCCATACTTTTCTAGTTTCATCATCAATAAATGTAATATAATAATGAGAGCCACCAAGGGAAGATACTTGAGCTGGTCCTCATACATCTATATGCATAAGCTCTAATTTCTCATTTTTATTTTCCTTCCCAGTCTTCACAAAACTCACTCTCTTTTGTTTTCCATATACACAACTTTCATAAAAACCCATATTAACACTTTTTAGACCTAGTAAAACTTTCTTTGAATGAAGTACTTCCATACCTTTCTCACTCATGTTCCCAAGTCTATGGTGCCATAGTGTTGTATTGAAATCTATAACAACTATTTGTTCTCCTTGCTCAACTACAATAACTGTTCCTGACCATTCATTTTTCTCTAAAACAATCAAAGTAGAAGGAATAATATGACCTATAAAAATATATAAGGTGCCTACTTTCACACCTTTTTCTACTACAAGGGAACTGATGTAGGAGCATCTTGGGTTGCCTTGTAATCCTACACTTTTTTTCATTCTACCAGTTGCTACCAAGTTCCAATTATTGCTGGGTGTCGATTTTCTTTGGTTGCCAAGTTCTTAGTTACTACCAAGTAAGTCCTTTGGTTACTGAGTGAACTTTTAGTTGTCAAGTGCTTCCTTTGGTTGCTGAGTGTTCCTTGTTGCCAAGTGGTCTTTTGGTTGTTGATTCCTCTACAATTACTAAGCATTGCAAGATGTTGAGTGCTAGTTTTGGAAAAGCTTTTGTTTGCCCACTAGACTATGTCTAGTTCCAATTTGGGCTTACTTTGCTCACATTTAATTTGGCATAGGTAGTTAATATTTTTTGTGAGCTTACTTTTGGCTTTCCTATGTTCTAGAATGATCTATAAGTCATTTTGGAAAGTATAAATAGAGTGTTTAGGCTTAGAGTTAGACATTTTCTGGGAGGGGATTGAAGAGCATAAATAAAAAGAGAAAATTTAAAGCTAGATCCTAGATCATGAATGTATTTTTATGTGGTCATAATCTAGAAGGCCTTATAGTTAGGCATGTATGATGATATTTTCATGAATCAATAAAGAATCTTGTTCTTTCTCTCTCTATGGTCCTTTTCTCTTTGTGTTTGCTTCCGTTGTATTAACTCTTGCATGGTGATTTGGGTAGTTGAGTTTTCCATTTGGCCTTAGTTACTCCTAGTGTCCCCTACATAAGGTGGTATTAGAGCTTGGGTTCATCCTTATGGTAATTAGATTTTGTAGAACCTTGATTTGAATTTTGTTGTAGGATTACAGATCTGTGTATTTGACCTATAACTTGTAGAGGGTTATGATCTTGTAGGAACCTGATTTGTAAAGATGGTTTGAGGTAGAAGAAATATTGATAATCCACTATTAGATACATTGACATAAATTGCAACTAGATTAGATGTTGTGGAGATAGCCCAGAGGAGAGGAGCACATCTACATGATGTAATTGATGATGAAGCAGTAGCACCAAACCCTAATCTATAACCTAAAGAAGACCAAGATGAAGCAAGGTTGTTGAGAGTGTTGTCTAGGGAAAATTGAAAGCTTGTTGTAGAAGTTGTTCCTTATGATGAAAAATTGGATACCAATGTTGTGTTATATTGGATCTTAGGTATGGAGAACTTCTTTGAGTATAAAAACACTCATGATAATAAGAAGGTGAAGATTGCAATTACTAGGTTGAAAGGTCATGCATCACTATGGTGGGAGCATTTGCAAACTGATAGACAAAGGAGAGGAAAGGAGAAGATCAGAACTTGGATGAAGATGGTGAACAAGGTAAATAAAAAATTCTTTCCTACTAATTACTAAGTTAGCTTGTTGAGAAAGATGCAAAATTTGAGACAAAAGGACATGACTACGAAAGAGTATACTAAGGAATTCTATAGATTGGACATTAGATCTGGACATGTGGATGATGATGTTGAGAAAATTGCAAGGAATATAAATGGATTGAGATCTAGAATTCATGATGAAATAAATTTTTTGAAATTGGAAAGTGTGGAAGAAGCATATCAATATGTAGTGAAAGCTAAGGAGATCTTAACAAAGAAGCATGAACAAAGACAAAGAGGTAGAGGTGGTAGATTCTAGAGAGACAGATGTAGATCTTATGGTGAAGGTGGTAGATCTAACAATTTTGTGAAGAATAAAAGAAGATATGAATGGAAGAATGATGACAAAGAAAAGATCAAGTGGAAAGGTGGTAGTTCATATCGAAGAGGCACTAGATCTTACTGAGGAAGAGGTAATTCTTATTCTAGAGGTAGTTTTCATGGTAATTGTTTCAGATGTGGTAAAGAAGGACATCGATCCTTTGAATGTATATCCTCTGAAAGTGGGAAAGGTAACAAAAATGTTGTGATTCAAGGAGATGATGAGGGTTCACCAAGTGGACCTGAAGCTGGAGAAAATATGATGGTGAGAAGAACCTTATGTAATAAGGGAAGTAATGAGAAACTAGTTTTAAAGAGAAGTCTTTGAAAGACTAGATGTAAGATGGATGGAAAATGTTGCAAGGTAATCATTGATAGTGGAAGTTCAATAAATTTTGCATCAGAAGAGATGGTTATAAAGTTGCAATTGCAAAGGCTAAAGCATCCTAACCCTATCGTGTTTCATGGATCAAAGATGAGCATAAGATATTGGTAGGTGAGCAATGCCTTGTGAAGTTCAAGGTTGGACATTACTTTGATGAATTTTTGTCTGGTATTAAGCCTATGGATTGTTGTCATATTTTTTTTGGGTAGACCTTCGCAATATGATAGATATGTTGTGCATGATGGAAGATTGAATCAATATACTCTTTGGATAAATGGAAAGAAACAAATATTGTTGCCTTTGATTGAAAGTCCAGATGAGGTCAGTTGTACTGCAATAAAAGTTTTCATGGTTAATGGAAAGAAATTTGAAAAGGAAATGAAAAAGAATCAATCTTTTTTCTATAATTCCAAAGAAACAGAGTTGTGTCAATAGTAACCAAGTGCTAGAAAATAGTGTGAACCGAGTGCCAATCAGTGGTGACCAAGTGATAGCTAGTAGTATTGAATGAGTACTAGAAGAAATTACAAATTTTTTTAATGAGTATAAAGATATTTTTGCAAAGGATATACTTTATGATTTACCTCCAATAAGAAGTATACGTCATTGTATGGATCTGATTCCTGGAGCTATTTTTCTGAACAAAGCACCATATAGGTTGACACCTACAAAGAATGAAGAACTTAATAGACAAGTGCATGAGTTGTTGTAGAAAGGTTTGATTAGAGAAAGCTTGAGTCCATGTGTTGTACCTATTGTATTAACACATAAAAAGAATGGAGAATGGAGAATGTGTACTGATTCTAGAGCTACTAACAAGATCACAGTGAAATATAGATTTTCTATGCCAAGGATGGATGACATAATGGATTTTTTGAGTGGAGCAAAGTATTTTACAAAGATTGATTTGAAGTATGTCTATCATCAAATTAGAATTAGAGAAGATGATGAATGGAAGACCACTTTCAAGACAAAAGATGGTTTGTACAAATGCTTGGTTATATCTTTTGATTTGACTAATGCACCTAGTACTTTCATGAGGTTGATGAATGAAGTTCTAAAAAGATTCTTGGGTAAGTTTGTGATTGTTTATTTGGATGATATTCAAATATTCAGTAAGACTAAGGAAGAACATCTTGAGCATATTAGACAAGTGTTGTATTGATTGAAAGAGGAAAAGTTATTGATTAATCTAAAAAAGTGTTCTTTTATGCAAGAGGAGATTGTGTATTTGGAATTTGTGAATTTAGTTGATGGATTGAAGATGGATCCTGAGAAGGTTAAAGAAATTTTGGAATGGCCTACACCTAAGAATGTGGGTGAGGTAAGATCATTTCATGGTTTGGCTAGTTTTTACAGAAAGTTTATAAAGAATTTTAGTGTTGTTTTTAATGCTATGATTGAGACAATGAGGGGAGATAAAAAGGAATTCAAGTGGAAAAATGGAGCTAATAAGAGTTTTGAGACTTTGAAACAAAAGGCTATTGAGTTACCTATATTGGATTTGCTTGATTTCAATAAGGTATTTCAAGTAGAATGTGATGCAAGTTGTAATGCAATAGGAGCTATATTAAGTCAAGAAGGTAAACCTGTTGCTTTCTTTAGTGAAAAGTTGAATGATGCTAAAAGAAAATATTTTGTATATGATCAAGAATTTTATGCCATTGTTCAAGCATTGAAGAAGTAGAGACATTATTTGATTCCTAAGGAGTTTGTATTGTATACTGATCATAAAGCTTTACAATACTTGGGAAGTCAACATAAATTGAGTCAGATCCATATGAAGTGGGTTGAGTACTTGTAGAATTTTACATTTGTAACTAAGCACAAGAGTGGAGTTACTAATAGAGTTGATAATGCATTGAGTAGAAGACATTCTTTATTGACTAAAATGAAGGTTGAAGTTCTTGGTTTTGATGAAATGAAAGAGTTGTATGATGTTGATCCTAATTTTTCTAAGGTATGGAGAGAGTGCAAAGCACCAAATCTAATAGATCACATAAGTAAGTATGATAAGTATTTCATTCAAGAAGGTATGTTGGTCAAAGGTATTTAGTTGTGTATTCTTAGAAGTTCTATGAGGTTGAATCTGATTAAGGAAAAGCATAGTGGTGGATTGGCTAGACATTTTGAAATTGATAAGACATTGAATTTGCTAAAAGAGAAGTATTATTGGCCACAAATGTATAAAGATGTTTAGAAATTTGTAAAGAGTTGTGGAGTTTGTCAAATTACAAAAGGAGTGAGTCAAAATATTGGTTTGTATACACCTATTATTGTTCTTGAGAAACCTTGGAGTGACATCAGTATGGATTTTGTTCTTGGATTACCTAAGATAGTGAAGGGGTGTGATTCCATATTTATTGTAGTGGACAAATTTTCTAAGATGGCTCATTTCATACCATGTAAGAAGACATCAAATGCTAATCAAATTGCTAAAGTTTTCTGTAAAGAGATTGTAAGATTGAATGGATTACCAATAAATAGTAAGTTTGTTGGTTATTTTTGGAAGACTTTGTGGAAGAAGATGGGTACTGAATTGAAGTTTAGTTCTACATTCCGTTTGTAGATAGATGGAGAGACAGAGTTTGTGAATAGAAGCTTGGGTAATTTTTTGAGATGTTTAGTTGGACATAAGCCAAGTAATTGGGAAGTAGTGTTGGTACAAGTTGAGTTTGCATATAACAATTCAATGAATAGGAGCATAGGGAAAACACCTTCTGAGATTGTCACTGGAATGTAGCCTGCAGGTATATCAAATTTGAGAGATGTTGCTGGTGAAGAAAAGAGCAGCATTGCTGGAGAAGAATTTTCTAATTTTATGGAGTCTTTGCATAAGGAAGTGAAATTGAGTTTGGAACAAAGTAATCATAAGTATAAGGAGAATGTTGATAAGTCCATAAGACATCATGATTTTGAAATTGGTGATGAGGTGATGGTTCATTTGAAGAAAGGAAGATTTTCTATTGGAACATATAGTAAGTTGAAGATGAAGAAGTTTGGACCTTGTAAAATCTTGAAGAAGTTTGATAGTGGTAATGCTTGTGAAATTGAGTTACCTGATGACATGGATATATCTCTTATATTCAATGTTGTTGATTTATTTAAGTATCATGAGTCAAATGATGAAGTTGTTGTATCAGATGATTATCCTAAGAAGTAGATTGAAGAAGTTGAGTAGATATTGGAATAGAGGGTTAGTAAGAGCACAAGAGGAAAAGATTACTATGAATATTTGGTAAAGTGGAAGAACGGGCCTAGTAAAGATGCCTCATGGATTTCTCAGGTTGATTTGGATTTAGCTCAAGTTGTGAGATCTCAATGATTCATGAGAATTATTTCTTCCAACCCTAGTTGTCTAATGTAGGAGCATCTTGGGTTGTCTTGTAATACTGCACTTTTGTTCATTCTGCCAATTGTTGTCGTGCTCTAGCTATTATTGGGCACCAGTTTTCTTTGGTTACCGAGTTTTTAGTTACTATTGAGTACGTCCTTTGGTTACTAAGTGATCCTTTTGTTGTTGATTTCTTCCTTTGGTTGCCAAGTGTTCCTTGTTTTTGAGTGGTCTTTTGGTTTTCGAGTCCTCTATGGTTATTGAGCATTGCAGGATGCCAAGCTTGTGTGGATGTCGAGTGCTAGTTTTGGAAAAGCTTTTGTTTGCTGAGTAGACTATGTCTGGTTCCAATTTGGGCTGACTTTGCTCACATTTAATTTGGTATAGGTAGTTAATATTTTTTGTGAGCAAACTTTTTTCTTTCTTATGTTCTATAATGATCTATAATCCATTTTGGCAAGTATAAATAGAGTGTTTAGGCTTAGAGTTGGACAATTTTTGGGAGGGGATTGGAGAGGAAAATTGAAAAGTGTGAATTTGAAGCTAGATCTTAGATCATGAATATATTTGTATCTAGTCGTAACCCAAAAGACCTTACAGTTGGACATGTATGATGATATTTTCATAAATGAATAAAAAATCTTGTTCTCTCTCTCTCTCAATGGTGTTGTTCTCTTTGTGTTTGCTTATGTTGTGTTAACTCTTGCATGGTGGTTTGGGTAGTTGAGTATGCCATTTGGTTTTAGTTACTCCCAACCTCCCCTATGTTAGGAACCTTTTGAAACCTTCCAATTTTTATCATTAAAAGTAACTACACAACTCTCATCACCAAGTTGCCTTGCTAAACTTAAATTCCTACTCAGCCTTAGAACATTCTGACACTTAATCTTAACTTTTGTCTTTCCAACAATCTTACAAGGTTAATTATCCTCCAAATAAACAAGCACAAAATCCCCTTGGACATAATCAATAATATAACCTCTACAAGGTGTAGTATGAAATGAAGCACTAGAATCTAAAACCCATGAATCATCAGTACTTTCTAAAAAAAGAAGCAAAGCATCCTCTTCAGATTTGTTACTTATGACATTTGTCTCCTTGTTCCCTTCTAGTTTACTTCCTTCATTGTTATTTTGAGTCCAACAATATTTCTTCTTATGCCCTAGTTTACCATAGTACTAGCAATCTCTTGGTCCTCTAGATTGAAACCTCTTCCCCTTTGACTTTCCTCTTGATTTCCCATGATTTTCAAAATCATTTCCTCTCTCAATCATTCTACCTCTTCTTTGTGCATTCAAAGCACTTGCTGATGTAGATCCACCTAAGGCTTTTCTATGAGTTTCCTCACTCAAAATAACATTGATCACATCATCAAATTTTAGGTTATTAGATCCAGAAACAAAATTACTTACAGTCATTATCAAGCCATTCCAACTTTTAGGAAAAGAACAAAAAATCAAGAGAGCCCTAATTTTTTCATCAAAATTAATACCCACAGAAGATAACTAACTAGTAACAATATTAAACTCATTTAAATGGTCTACAATAGATCCCCCTTCTGCCATTTTCATATTAAATAAATGCTTCATGAGAAATACCTTATTTGAAGTGGAGGGCTTTTCATACAATTTCCCTAGGGTTTCCATCAACTCTTATGTTGTCTTCTCTTTTGTAATGTTAAATGTCATCGATGTTGCCAGGCATAATTGAATGCTTCCAAGTGTCTTTCTGTCTAAAATCTTCCATTCCTCATCTGTCATAGTTCCTTGTTTCTTGGATTTTCCTTCCAATGGCTTCCATAAATCCTTCTAATAAAGATAGTCCTCCATTTGCATCTTCCATAATTGAAAGTTATATCCATTAAACTTCTCCAACTTTAGCTTACCCTCACCTATCATTGCTTCCACTCAATGATGAGACTTTCTTACAAAGGATCACTAAAAGAAAAAAAGACAACCATCTAGCTCTAATACCACTTGTTAGGATTAACCTCAGATAGAAATAATAGTTATATGCAAATATAACCAATATTAGAAAATAATAGATCACACATAAGAGAACACAAGACACCAAGATCTAATGTGGTTCACCCAATCCCTAGGCTTTGGGGGTGCTACCCCTGAAAACCCACATGGCTCAACCCCACCTTATATTGTGATAGAGAGTGCACTTGAGGTGTTGCCCCTTAACCCTGTCTTGGGGGCACTACCCCCAAACCCCCATAGAAATAATATGGGGAGAAAATTGCACCGAATAAACCTCTAAGTTTGATTAGGCTCCACATCACAACATATTCTATGTCACCATTGTCACTTAGGTGTAAAGTACCCTTTTGTATGTTTGAAGGATTGACAGTACTTGTGTTCTATTTGCTGAATTTAAGGGAGTGGGTTTGTTTATCTTTGTGGGTTATAGGTACACTTCTATATCCAAGTGGTATAGGTATGCATATGGGTTTGAAATCAAGACTTTTTTGAACCATTCCATGTGTAGAGGAAGTGTTCAAAGGAAACTTCACGGTAGACATGTTGTTAAGGGTTGGTTAACTTGTTTCTTAAGAGTTGGTATTTGGTGGATACATTCTTAGTGGGTCCACGAGTAAGGGTTGTGATACTTTGGTTGGATCCATGTCAAGTGTTTGTTGAGATTTCTTGGTCTTCTTTTTATCTTGGATGTGTTTTAGGTTGTATTTGTACTTTGGGAAAAAAAATGGTTGATACAAGTCTTCTAGTCTCTAAGGTGAGTGTGTCCTTGTGAGTGTTGACATGATACCTAAGGATGTAGATGTAATGGAAAACCCCTAAATAAACTCTTTGCCTCCCAATTACACACCTAAACTACCAACTATGCTCTAAAAATACCAAGTGCATCCTAGGGGTGTGCACTTAGTATCCAGAAGGGTGAAGTTGGTAAAAGAGATTTTTGGGTGACAAATACATAGAGTATGGATGATCTAAGTGTGTTTAGGTGTTTTCTAGGGTTTAGGAATGTAATGTAGGGTATGAGAATGAATTTTAGGGTTTTGGAACCCAAGACAAACTTCTTAGTTACCAAGTGTGCTATAAAACTACCAACCATGTACTAAAACTATCAATTATGCACTTGAGGTGTGCAGTTGGTAAAACAAGGGATGTAGTTGGTAAATAGGCCAAAACTTGATCATTTGGAAGTGGGTATGCAAGATGAAAAAAATTTTGGATTTTTTTACTGGTTTAGTCGTGTTATGCAAGCTAAGGAAGTGCAAAATGACCTAGGGTTATGATGTGAAATATCTAAATGACCTAAATAGAATGATGCACAAATGAAAATGTGAGTGACATTTTGGATTTTTACTAAGGGATATTAATATGATTTTAATGTATGCAAAATGTAGAATGGTGTTGGAATTTAGACTTGGAAATGATGTTAAAGATTGTTGTATACAACATTGATTATGCTAAGGAAGGTATGTTAAGGTTGGTAATGATGTTCAAGATATGCATGATGGGGATATGGGATCAAGAAAATTGGTGGTTTTAGCAAAGAATTTGGATAAATTGGTTGCTAGACAAGTTGATGTGATTTTGATATTGGAAGAGATGCTAGGGTTTTGGACAATGCAAGATGGAATGATTATGCAACTAGGATTAAGAAAAATATCATTTAGGGAGACTCAAGATATGATAATGCTATGATAAGGGTGTATGAAAAGTTTTGAACTTAGGAAATATCTTTGGAAAGTATTGTTAGAGTAAATAATTAATTACTAATTATTTATTCTATTTACTTAAGCTTACTTAGGTAAATGCATTCATTAATTAGTTGTAGTCTAGGAGTTTGTTATAACTTGTTGACAATACGGGATTTTGTTCTCTCCTAAGTCATACTTATCCTCTCATATTGTTCGAGGACTTTCCACCTTATGTGGATGTATGCTTAGTTGTCACACATATCTCCTAGCATCTTCTAGCTTGTTCTAGGACATTCCTGGAGCTCTTTATATTCAGGCTCCCTCATTGTATTTTCATACAACATCACTTCTCATTGTAAATACATTTTCTCTTGTGTTTGCATATTTTCTCTCTCATGTCCATTTAGGGTTTTTACCCTTGCTCCATGCTCTTCTCTCCTTGGCTTCTCTTTGACAAATTTTTGCATGCAGGGGTGATCTTGGGAATCCTCAGAGTTGGATTTTATCAACTCCAATATGGTATCAAAGATTCCCTGCTGCTACTTCATTGAAGGTTTTTTGAAGTCGTGATTTGAAGTCACAAACCCTAGTTTGTTTGTGCATTTTTTCTTCAAATCAAGGGAACAACGAATTTTTGGAGCACTTTTAGCCCAAACAGACGCTACCATTGGATTCAGAAGGCACTTTTTAGCTAGGATCCATAGAAAACTTGTTGATTTTGGAGACAGGGCTTCGGGAGGCAAATTTTTTTTTGTTGCAGCCCCTTCCGTACAATCGTACGAACATTTTAGGCAAAAAAAAAAAAAATTTAAAAACTTTGATGCTATCGCCAAGTGGCCACCACTACACCACTGTGGAGCTGCTGTCATGTAGCCCAAGAGTCACTATTGTTGATCTCGCCACCATGCCAACACCGCAGCCCGACCGCCACTGGCGCGCCTCCCTCCAGCCACCACGGACCGGTGGTGCCTCTTGTTACTACCACCCTGTTCGGCACACCACCAATAGAGACCACCCCTCCACCACCTAAGGACACCTCAGCACTACATGGAAACATGTTATTTGCTACCAGTGATAGCACAATGATAGGTCACAGCATAGTCAACTGCTGTGTGGATGCTGAGTCACCTACCCACATGGGATTCTCAGCCGAAATCAACCTGTGACATGTGGCAGTTTTTCCACGTGGCACTTTACCACATGGCATTTTTTTGTAGTGATGGCCACATGGCCATCAAATTTAAGGTCATAGAATTATGACATTAGCATGATGTCAGCATTGCATCGTCCTTTCTTGCACATCTCCTTCAAGGTCCTTTTTGACCTACTTGTGGTTTTTTGGCCATAACTTGAGCATACAGAGGTATTTTTCCGATTCGAAGGAAGCACCAAAAAGATGGTTCTGAGACAGAGACATTGGTGCAGGTATTTTTAAGTTTTGATGCTTTTTTATTGCCCATTTTTTTAGTTGAATTCTGAAGTTGTGTTTTTAACTCCTGCAAGCATATCTTTTGTGTCCCATGCCCATTTTTTGAAAACTTTATATTTTTGGAAAGTTGATTTTGTTGCCTTTTCAGAAATGTAGTCCTTTTTCTTAGTTTTTGGCCCATGCTCTTTCTATCATAGTTTTGGCATTTTTTCTATATGGTGGATATCTTGAGTGTTTTAGGCCCAAGGATCATTTTCCTGGCATGGTTTCCTTTGTTTTAGGCTTTACTTTATTTTGTTGTAGCTTGTTTTTAGTTTTGATTATTGTAGCTATCATTTTAAAGAACTTTTATGTATCCCACTGAGATAAAGTGTCACTTTTGCATTTCGAGGATCATGAACGTTATTTTGAGTCAGTTGTACATGCACTATATTCATAAAGCACCATGGGAGGGATAGTTGTTTGCTATTTTAGGCCTTCTCCCTTTGTCAAGTGAGTGTCCCTTCCATGACATTAGCCCCATGTAGCATCAGTGTGACCATGTCTTTATAGGTGTCTGTATCTCTTCCTCTCTCGTCATTCTTGGTTTGTCTACAGGAGACTTCGGCCCACCTTCTCAGTTGCCTATCATCACACTTCATCTACATTAAGGGGGGGTTATGTTGTTGTTCTAATGCATCCTTATTTTGATGGGTCTATAGTGTGAACTATGTATTCAGTGGTTGATCCTATGTACAAGGTGATTACAGTGGCTGGCTACCTATGCATTTCAATGAGATGGATCATCTACCATATAGACACGCTGGGTTCATGTCATCTTCTTCCTTGGTGGTACTTTAGATCAGTAATTTGGTAGATTTTGTGACTTCTTCATGCTTTAGAGATGCTCTTCATGATCACTCCTTGTTCCTACTTTTGGGGACATTCCCCTAGTTGGAGGCTTCTTTTGTTCTTCACTAGGTTCTTACCTCTTTTGGGGGGAGGGTTTTTCCCATGTGGTTTTCTCTCTTTCCCCATTTTTAGAGGTTTCTTCTTTTTCATTGTACATGGGTACCTAACATGGCCTCGTTTCTAGGACCCATTTTGCATTCATCTTAGTTTAGTTTTGTGAGCTTAAGGCATTTCCCTAAGTTGCACTTAAGGGGGGTGTTAGAGTAAATAATTAATTACTAATTATTTATTTTATTTACTTAAGCTTACTTAGGTAAATGCATTCATTAATTAGTTGTAGTCTAGGAGTTTGTTATAAGTTGTTGACAATATGGGAGTTTGTTCTCTCCTAAGTCATACTTATCCTCTCACATTGTTCGAGGACTTTCCACCTTATGTGGATGTATGATTAGTTGTCACACTTATCTCCTAGCATCTTCTAGCTTGTTCTAGGAGATTCCTTGAGCTCTTTATATTCAAGCTCCTTCATTGTATTTTCATACACCATCACTTCTCATTGTAAATACATTTTCTCTTGTTTTGCATATTTTCTCTCTTGTGTCTGTTTAGGGTTTTTACCCTTGCTCCACACTCTTCTCTCCTTGGCTTCTCTTTGACAAGTTTTAACATGCAGGTGATCTTGGGTGTCTTCAGAGTTGGATTTCATCAACTCCAACAAGTATTAATCAAAGAATTTAACTTTATGATGATGGACTTTGGATCTTGACCAAAAGAGACAAAAATAAAAAGGATCAAGTTGATAAAAGTGACAAGGTGAAATCCATCAAGGCATAGATAGATTTTGACCCAAGAAAATGACAAAAAAGATGAGAAAAATACTATGGTAAAAATCCATCATCCATCAACATAAGGAGATAATCTAGGACTCATACTTTGTTCTAAGTTTTTACTAAGTTCAAAGGGGTTTTAGGTTCAAAATGAGGTTTAGGGGTGATCAAAATGAGGGTTATGTGGATTTGATATGCAAGATGTAAGGATCCTAGGATGCAAAGTGATGTTTAGGGTGCAAAATGATGTTTTTGGTTATGTTTAGAGTGAGGACCTTTACAGGCTTCTGGAGGCAATTCTAGGGTCCCAAAATGCAATCTGGAGGTCCAATTTGGTTATTTTGGAAACCAAGTGTGCTATGATAGCATCGAGTGCACTGTGATAGTACCAACTATGTTTATGGTGTAGTTGGGTCTACTTTGAGTGTAGTTGATAGTTTCATAGTGCACTTGGGAAGCTAGGTTGAAAATTTGTTGAACCTAGACTTGGTGATTGCCAAACTATTATACTAGAGAGCTAGTTAACTAGGGATGATGTTATAATCAGAATGGAGATGTTGAATGAGAGTTAGGACATGAGGAATGAATCTTAAATATTTTCAAAGTGAGGTTCATGACATGTAGAATGAAGTTCAGGATGTGATCAACATGAGGGCCTATACAAGCACCTAGTGGTAATTCTAGGATCCCAAAATGCTATATGAAAGTCAAAATTGGATATTCTAGAAACTAGGTGTAATAAAATAAAGCCAAATATTCTTAGGGTGTAGTTGGAGTCAATTAGAGTGCAGTTGGTATTTTCAGAGCACAGTTGGTAAAGTGGATTGAAACGTGAGTGATTTTGGGCTTGGTGACTTCCAAACTATTGTTCTAGAGAGCTAGTTGGAAGGGGATAATTCTATTATCAGAATGGGGTTGAAAATGGGAGTTAGGAAATGAGAAATGAGGACTAAGATATGAAAAATCAGGGTTAGGGCATGCAAGAATGCAAGTTGGGGATGCAAGATGAAGATTAAGGGCAAAAATTTGAAGATTAGGAGATGCAAAATGAAGCCTAATGGATGTAATACAAAGGATAAGGACTACAATATGAAGGATAAGCGATGCACTATGAGGACTAAAAGATGAAAAATGAGGCCTAAAGGATGCAAATATGAGGCTCAAAAGATGACAAATTCAAGGGTATGCTATACAAAGGTAGAATCTAAATCATGCCAAGGACTCCTAAGGTTACAAGTCTCCATGTTTTCAAGGTCTTGAGTGTTTGGAAAAAAGTTTACAATGTTTTGACAAGAGTTGTAATGTTTTGACAATGTTTGATAGTATCGAAGGTTCACATGTGTTTTGGTGTGAGTTTGTAAATTTGGCATTTATCTTGATAAAGGTTATTCACACACACAAGACACAATAGACAAGAATAGCTATTGTTAGATTTAAAAGACTCATCATAACCTAGGCTTTAAGACTATATCCACTAGATTCCCACTTGAACCAAATTATAGTTGCACTTATCTAGAGAAGACAACCTAGGATCTTGGCACCATGAACTCCTCCTTATAGCACACTCACTTCTCGAGGCTACCAAAATTCACTTCCCAAGGGTCATCACTTCCCAAGGGACTATATCCTCTACTAAGGACCATTAAAATGTAGGATGTCTTCATAGGCATGGGTGGATTTTTGCCACTAAGAAAATGTTTTTAGTTTGGACACTTTGTTCGGCAACTGAATGATAAAATTTCACAGAAGGTCTCCCAGCCTCAAGAACTGGGGTTTGATGCACCACAAGGGTACTAGAGGAGAGCTATCGCACAAAAATACCATTAATACAACATTAACCATATTGAGTCTGTTATAGTGGCTAGAGTGTAAAATTGGCTTCAGCTTGTTACCATTTTGAGGTCAACCCCTAGGACTCACCAAGTGCTAAGTCTTGGTTCCAAGGCAGGCCTCTCTAAAGAAATTGTATAGATTTATCTTGCACCTAAGATCCATGAATGGCAAGGGGAGAAGATATGTCCATGCAACTCCTAGGATTCTAAACGATGCAAAGATGCCAAATAGAAAAGAAATTTCATTAGATATCACCATGCTAAGTGTTATCTAATCTAATAAAACCACACACATAGTTTGAACAAGCACATTAGGCTTTGTCAACATCCTACAATAAAGAATTAGTAGTTTTCAATAGATTTGTCTTCTCCTAGAAAATGCCACATGCTACAAATAGATCATAAGTAACACAAAAATATCTACTCTAAGTCATAGAATTGAAAGTGAAACCCTAGATGCATAGTGTGACTAAAATATGACCTTTTTGTGAACCAACTGTGCCCTACCAATACAAACTATGCCCCAAAAGGCCAAAAAACCTTAGGAGGTACCTAAGTGCACTTAGATAGTGCCAACTATGCTCATGGTGTAGTTGGGGCTAGTTAGAGCATAGTTGGTAGTTTCATAGCACAGTTGGGAATCAAGGAGAAAACTAGGGTAAAATAAGGTCATAATGGCACCCACAACTTGCAAAATTGAAAAAAGACTCCCAAGTGTGCTCTGATAGAGCTAAGTGCACCCTTGGTGCACTTGGGACCTAGAAGGGCATAGTTGGTCATTTTGGAGTGTAGTTGGTTAGGTAGGAACAATAGGTAGAGGTTATAGTGATTCCTAAGACCCTAAAATAGCTTCCTATGGCCCCCAAGTGTGCCCTAATAGAGCCAAGTGTATACTTGGGATAGAGAGCTACAAAAATGCATAAATGAAACACAAAAACTTGTTACTAGGCCTCCTAATTAGAAAAGGTCTAATAAGAAAGAGTAGATAAGCATTAGACTCCTTCAAATGAGCTCCTTCCTTACACCTACAAGCACAAAACAAAGAAACCCAAGTTAGTAAGCATGATCTTCACATCAGGTTCACTAATTGTAGGACTAGAAGATGGGTTAGAACCTAGAATACTATGGGAAACCACAAAAAAATCAATCAAAATACAATAAAACCTTCTATTCTACCATGAAAACCAATTGAAATAAAGGAAATAAAATATGTAAACCCCATCTTCAATTGTAATTCTCATGTCCTTATTTCATCTCCATTTGATGTAACTCCAATTGCCTATAGTGCACACAATTGAAAGAAAAAGAGTATGAAGGGATGATGCTATTGAAAGTAAAAGAAGTGTGGTTTGGGTGTGATGTGAGAATGGAAACACTAAGGATTTTCTAAGGATATGGCTCTTAAGGATTGAAAATGAGTGCAAGATGGCTCAATTTATAGCCAACATGCAAGAGGTGAGACATGAATGAGGAGATGAACACTTGTCAATTCGAATGTACAACTTGGAATGATATCACTTAGAATATCTATGAACAATATGACACAAGATGCCAAATGTAGGATTCTATGATGCATGAAAGTAAACATGGCCAAAATTGGAGGATAATAGATGACGTGCATATGACATCTTAAAGCCACTTGTAGACAAGAATCTATGATGAATATGGCTTATTATAGACATGTGTAAGCAATAAAATATGTCAAATATGAAAAATATTAGCCAAGTGTAAAGGGAGAGAATCTATGATGCAAGATGTCCATGTGTCAAGACTAGGTGGAATATTTGAATTAAAAATTCATAATTCCACACAAATGGAAATTAGTAAAATAGAAATTAGAAGTGGACAATAAGACTTAGGAAATTTGAGAATTCCTATAGTTTGCAAAGGATGGATCAATTAATTAATAAATATTAATTAATTGAGAATGTTTGATTAGTAATAATAATTAGTAATGTGTGATGAAAATGATTAAAATAACATAGGAATAGATTATGGGTTATCTAATCCTATAGGACAAAATAGTAAATGATTGGCCAATTTGATGAAATAAATGATATTATCCATTGATGAAATGTGACAATTATGTGGATCAACTAGGACAATGGTGGATAGATCAAAGCCATGATCAAATTTATTGACTGATTAGGATTGATAACATTCCAAAGACACATCGCATGGATTAAGGACATGTGACATTTAACAGAGATTGTAAATGTCATAAGATTGAAGTTGATTGATAAGGTTGATCATAATAACATCGACAAACATTATCAATGTTAGTAAATTGGTTTTATAATGTCACTATCTGACACTGAGGGGCTCAACAATGTCAATGATTGGATGATAAGAATGATAGTTTAACCTAGCATTGAGGGACATGATAGTACTAAAGTCAGATTTGATGGGTTTGATAATATTTGATAGGTTGCCAAGGAACTGAGGGACACAAAAATGCCTAGGGTTTGACAGATGATGATTGACTTGAGATATTTGACACATTTCAAGTTGATTAGGGCTGATTTGGGATGATTTTGTGTTGATTGGATGTTATTTTGATGTTGTTGAAATAGTTTTAGGTTGACTAGATGAGATGTTGATGATGTTGAAATGATTTGGACTCGATTCCATAAAGTTTGGACATAATAGGAACCGATTCTAAAATGATCTGCAATTGATTTGAAAGGGGATGTGAATGATGAAGGATATTGTTGAAATATTCTTGAATGATAATCATATTGGCCAAAACATTAGAATTAGTGAAATGGGAAAATGGGACAGGTTAGTATGAAAATATGATTAAACATTAGACGCTAACCATTTTTTAGCATCTACAATTGCAAGTACCAAACATTGACTTTAACTAGTTACAAAGGTTTGAGCATGCCTCAGAGATCTCACCTTCTCCAAATATGTTAAAATCTAAATTGTCATGCTCAATTTGAGTACAATTTCCTATGTTACTTAGAGTGTTATACATTGAATATTGTGTTTGATAATATTACGAGAACCCAAATCCCTTGTGTAATTGACCTATGAATAGTGCTTAGGTATTTATGTCAAAAAAAATTTTATAAATTTTAATGTTGAAACGAGTTTTGTGATTTTAATGATTATTTGATATTTTGATAACTTAATGGTAGCTTGTCTATGTTCATTTTGAATGTGTAGCATATTTGGGGTTAGATTTGATATTGGGAATTATATTTTTTATTCTTTATTTTATTTTTTATTTTGATTATTTTCATAAATTGGATGGGGTTTCATAAGGGAATTAATTAATTAGATAGTCAAATTGTGGAAGTTTTTGAGGGGAAAAATCTTCATTAAGCTTGAATTTTTGGATACGGATAGGGAAACCATTTTTGCATGGGCTTAGATGAGATTTTTTGAAATAAGATATGAATGGGAATAAGTTTATGCTATTCCATGGATTTGAGCTCTTGTTGGTATGCTTGAACTACTTGTATTTCATAATTAGAGAAACATTGATGTAGTAACCTCATTTCTCCCTTTTTTTAAAGTTGAATGTGAACCATTTATTTTATGAAATAAGGGATTTTCTTAGTGTAGATCTTGGGGAATAGGGTTTGACAGGTCAACATGGGGGAAAATAATTAAGAAATAATTAGTACTTTAAAAGGAGTTTCAGCTTGGTCTAATCATGTCAATCTAGGATGTAAGCTTGTGAAAAGTGTCCAAGAAATATGTCATCAAGGGGTGTCAATTTTGAGATGAGGAATTATGGATGAAGCTAAAACACATGAAAGAAAACCTACAAAAAGCAAAATAAATGCCAATGAGAGGAATTGTCACTTCCTAGCGATAGAAAAATCAAAAACAATACCATCTTCCTAAAACAAAAATAACAACAACAAAAATATATGGATGAAATAGTCATATAAATAATTATTAAAAAATACTATATTATACTCTAAATTCTAGATGACTAGTCAAAAGCTCACTAATATAAACATGAAGATTTTTTATAATCATAGTCTAAGAAATAAGTATAAATTTACACAAATAAAATAAACACATAAATTTACACAAATAAAATAAACACACTAATGAAAATATATCACCATATTTTAACAAGGAGTAGGCCCTTAATCCTAGCTTGCACGATCAGTAGAAAAAATACTTCTCTACACTATTTTCGTCATGCAAAGTATCCATTTATTCATTGGAATAATTATAATTCTGATGTCCATTAATCTTCTTTTCACTATTCTGCATTTTTCATATCTTATATTCTGTTACTTATATACACACGGTTTACAATAGAGAAAATGTTAAATAATACATAATTTTCTTTGATATGAATGATTTGGAATGCTTGATGAACTTAGACCATGAATATAAAACATATTGGTTATAACAATGAGCAAGAATAATTATGAGGGGATTCACAATTCTATCAAACATATCAAATCACCCAAAAACAGTATTCTCAATTTCCTTTAGAGAGCACATTTTGTGCACATTATTATTCCACATAGATGCAGTAGGTGTTATGGAAAAGGATGGAATCTTAGGTGGCCATGAAATATATTTTCATAATAGAAAATAAAAACTGATGGTCTTGGTTTTTGTTTTATATGTAGCTGAAGAATGCATCTTCTACAAGTCTTCAATTTCCTCTCCAAGTGTTCATGTATTGTAGATGATATCTGCATCAAATGTGTCTCTATGCCAACAAGAAATAATAGACAATACAAAGTAAGGTTTGTGGTTTTCCTTGGAAGTAAGCGCAATATGTTTCAAAGTTGATGGAGCTTTTTATTAGTGAAATAGCTATAGGAAGATGCATAGTAGGATAATTCCTAGATCCCTTCGATGTTAGTATAAAATAATCTCTAAAAACTAAGCTTTGTTGATGCTCGATAAACACACTAAAAATGTTGTAACTCGTTAATTACTGAGAATACTCTACAAACACTTAACATGAAAATCTCGAGATGTTATCTATAATTACTTATTACTTTACTTAGTGGCAAACATATAAAATAAAATAGCATGAATACATTTGACACCAAGATTTAGCATGGAAACCCAATTTGGGAAAAACCACCAATTGCAACTAGTTACAATTTTTCACTCTTCTAAAGTGAGCCCTATTAGGAGTCAACCCCATTAAATTTTATAAAACAAACTATTAGGTGTGACCCTATTAGAGGATTTAATAACCTTGTTTGGAGTGGCCTTGTTAGAGGTCTTTAGACAATTCAATAGAAATGTCACCTAGTTAGAGGATTTACAACTAGTTGTTAAGTCAACTTTGTTAAGAGGTTTAGATCACTACTAAAATGGTTAGAGAGTAACATTGACATGACCTAATTTGGATGCAACTGAATTGTTGATTACATATCTCAATTCTGGCTTGTATACTTGATCCTTCTTGATTGAATATGTCTTTTTATCTCCTTTAGGATATTTTGTTTATCCTTCTAATTCGCTTCTTCTTAGCATCATCAAATCTTCAATTCTCTTCCATGCATTTCACACTTTCTAAATATCAACTTGACCTTATAATTATATCTTTCATATTGTCAAGTCAACTAGAATACAACTTAGAATAATTAATATTCATCTCCTCGGTTGGCTAGAACCAAAAAATAAATCAATTGAATTCTATTTGCCAAAATAAGAAAATCCTTTGTTAGTTGACCCTGCTTGATAGACTCTAACTAAGAAACAATTTTCATATGTTAACCAAGTGAACTCAGTCAACACTACATTTATGAAAAGTTCCTTTGGTTACTGAGTGAGCTCAATTAGCATTGGCTCCATCCAACATTTCTTTCATTAACTGAGTAAGCTCAGTTAAAACTCAACTTCTACAACTTTCCTTTGGCACTCAAGTAAACTTGATAGATATTGTCTTCTAAACTTGGCAAACTCTAGAATGCTCGGTAAACATAGAAAATTGTCTTCAATACCCAAGTAAGCTTGGCATACATTAACTAGTAATGATATGACATTTTGAGTAACATCAAAGATAATACACAATTAATCAATTATATTCAACAATCTCCCTCTTTGGCATTGATGACAACACAACATGTCATAATATAATAAAATTTTAGAGCAAGAATAAAATAAGGAATATATCCTTAGTTTCATTATGATTCTCATCCATGAGAACTCGCTCTATCAGTGTAAACTCTTTCTATCTTCAGTTTCTCCCTTTGTTAGAAAACGTTTGTCTGCTACAACTTAATCTAATAGAAAAGTTTGTCTTTAGACCAAGTTTACTCTTCATTTGCACATCTTTTTACAAAATTTCTATGTCAACAAAATTCTCCAAAAATTTTCTATGAGATGTGATAGCAAAATTCTCCCTCTTTGAAATCTCATGCCAAAGAAAATGTTTAGTGAATATCAATGTGCCTCAAGTATAAATTCATTTGCAATATTCCCTTGTTAATAATGTACCAACTGATTGATTTTCAACATGCTCTGGTTGATGCATCACTAAACTTCATTTAGTGAGCTTCAGATAGGGGAATGACCCCTACTTACCTCTTAGATATAGAAATGTATCCTTAGGTAATGGCTCGATGAATATGTCTACAATTTGTTCTTTTGTATTTACATATTCCAATCTGACTTCTTTATCTTGAACCAATTCTCTCAAGAAATAATATTTTATAGAAATGTGTTTTGTTTTGGTATGCATCACTAGATTTTTTGATATATTGATTGCACTGGTGTTATCACAGTATATGACTATTGGATCCTTGATCTCTACCTTCATACCTACCAACAGTTGTTTGATTGATTGCTTCTACCACATATTTTGCCTCTATTGTTGACTAAGAGATAAAATTTTGTTTCTTGCTTGCTCAAGACACTAGTTTTTTATCAAGAAAGAATGCTCCACCACCAGTGCTTTTTCTGTCATCAATACTTCCTACCCAATTAGCATCTATGAATATTTTTAAGTCCAAATTGCCTCCTATTTTGTACCATAAGCCATAGTCTTTAGTACCTTTCAAATATCTCATAATTCTCTTGATTTCCATCATGTTATTTTCTTTGGGATTTGTAGAAAATATTGCCACCATACCAACTGCTAGTACAATATCAGGCCTTGTATGCACTATATACTACAATTTTTCAATCATTGATCTATATATGGTCTGATCTATCTATTTAGTGTCCTCATTTTTGGAAAGCTTATGTCCACTAGACATAGGGATTCCAACTGGTCTTGAATCTTCCATTCCAAATTTCTTTAATATCTCCTTGACATATTTATATTGAGTAATGTAGATACCGTCTTTGTTCTTTTGGATCTGCAATCTAACAAAGAATTTTATCTCTCCAAACATAGACATCTCAAATTCTTTACTCATTTCTTTTGAAAATTTCTTGCACAAGTCATCATTTTCTATGAATAAAGTGTCATTCACAAATATTTCCACCAACACAATCTTTTTATCTGATCCTTCTTTCATGTATAGGCTAGTATTATCATCTATTCTTTGAAAACCAATTTGTACCAAGTAGTTATGAAGTCTTTCATACCAAGCTCTAGGGGCTTGCTTGAGACCATATAATGCCTTTTGTAATTTGCAAACCATGTCCTTTTTTCTAGGATCTACAAAACCTTCAGGTTGTTCAATGTATACCTTCTCATCAAGAATTTAATTCAATAATGCAAATTTTACATCCATTTGATAAACTTTAAATCCTTTGTGTCCTACATATGCTAGTAAAGTTCTAACACCTTCTAATCTTGCAACAGAAGTAAAAGTTTCACCATAGTCAATAACTTCTTCTTGAGAATAGCCTTTACATACCAACCTTGCTTTTTTTTTGGAAACTTTTCCATCTTTATTAAGCTTATTTCTAAATACCCACTTTGTGTCAATTACATTTTTATCCTTGGGTCTAGGAACAAGAGTCCAAGTTTTGTTCTTATCTATTTGTTCTATTTCTTTATTCATTGCTTCAATCCAACTTTCATTATCCAAAGCATCTTTAACATTTCTAGGTTCAAATTCAGCAAGTAAACATGTACCTTTCAATTTGCTTCTTGTCATTATTCCATCTGATTCGTCTCCAATGATCTAATCATGTGCATGATGCCTTCTAACATATCTTGCTAACACAAGTTCTTTGGGTTTGGAATGAGTTTCACTAATTTCATCATGAACTTTAGTATCGAGCTTAGGTCCCATTGTCTATGACTTAGGTCCTTCAAACTGTGACTCGAGTTGCACTATTTGCAACTCAGTAGCTATTGGAGATTTTGGGGACTCAAGAGGTGAGGCCTCCTATCTACTAGATAGATTTGGCAAGGTAGTAGGTTCATGGTAAAAAAATCTTTTGTAATCCTCATTCTCTTTGCTACTTTCTTCTTCACTCTTTTTTGCAAACTCATCAATTCTCACATGTGCATTTTCTATGATTTTTTGTGTAGACAAATTCAAACATTTGTATGTTTTATTTTTGTAGGAGTATCCTAGAAATATGCCTTCATCACCTTTGACATTGAATTTTCCTTTTATAGATTCTTTCAAGATATAACATTTGCTACCAAATACTTTTATGTAACTTACATTAGATTTGTAGCCATACCATAGTTTGTAACGAGTTTGATTTGAGTCTTTTTTTAGCTGCACTATGTTCAAAGTATGAACTGTAGTGCTGATAGCTTCCTTCTAGTATTTGATTGCAACATTCTTCTATGTCATCAATGTTCTTGCACAATCCATGATGGATCTATTCCTTCTTTCAGTTATACCATTCAGCTGAGGTGTACCAGGAGTTGATACCTATCTTTTAAATCCCTTTTCAATGTAAAATGCATTGAATTCATTGGAGATGAATTCACCACATCTATCTGATCTTAACCATTTTAACATCTTTCTAGTTTCTTTTTCTACTCTTGCCAAATACCACTTGAATTTTTGAAAAGCTTCTAATTTTTCTTTTAGATACATTATAGTCATCATTCTAGAATAGTCATGAACAAAAAGAATGAAAAAAAATTCTCCACTATAACTCTCTATTCCAATAGGTCCAGATAATTTTGTATGCACAAGCTCTAAGACTTCTTCTAAATGATAGTTCCTTGCTTTTGAAACTATTTTTTCCCATCTTACCAATTTGACAATTTTTGTATAGACCCCTATCAGGTTTTCTTAAGCTAGGAATACCACTTACTCTTCTATGTTTGTTTATCTTAACCAGATTATCAAAGTTTACATGACATAATCTTTTGTGCCAGCAATAAAACATGAACTTTCATTGAGATCTATATAGAATAGGCTACCTTTTGTTTCCTTGCCAAATCCAACTAGATTTCCATAAATTCTTCCTTGAATCCAATGCTATTCAATTGTGCCACACTTAGTAAATTATTCTTTAGTCCTTCAACCCAATAAGCATTATCAAATATAAGTTCTTTGGTCAAAGAGATACATCATTTTCCTTGTATGCAACAAGGTTCATTTTTTCCAGATCTCAAATTACCACCATCATAATATTCCATGTGTTCAAACTTTGATTTATCTCTAGTCATATGATGTGAGCGTCCACTATCAATAATCCATGAATCATTTTTTCTAACATGAGAGATAAGTGTCATCTTATCTCCTTCATCATCAGATTCATCTGTTAGAACAATATATATCATTTCATCTTCACTGTTATCAAAATCTTTAGTCATAAAACAAGATTTTTTGCCTTTGTCCTTGTAATCTTTGTAGTTTTTGAATTCCTTCTTGCCTTTGTACTTATTGTTTTACTTTTTATCCTTTTTTTCTCTATTTGGGCACCTAGCAGCAATATGACCAACTTCTTCACAAGAAAAATAGATTAGAGAAATCTTACCTTTGCACTTTCCTCTACCTTTGGAATATTTCCTTGCAAGTAGGGCTTCAAAAACTTCAAGATCACTATTTTAACTTTCTCCTTCTTCTTCTTCACTTTTTGATTGATTGGCCTTTGATTTCTTACTCTTTTTATTGAGTGAGAGTTTGGATTCAAATGTAGACTCAGTGCCTTTGGAACTAGGAACATAGTTATCATAGTTATCCAACTCAAAAGTTGTCAATCTTCCAACTAGAGCATCCAAAGTTATATTTTTGTTTGGTCACATCTCATCTCTTGAATAGTAGACACTCTAATTGCATAAATAGGAAGAAGAGTTGTAAGTACCTTGCTTACAACTATTTTATCATCAATGTCTCCTCCAGATGCTTTGATTGCACTCACACTTGCTTTGATTCTTTCAACATATTTTGCAATGTTTTCATCTTCTTTCATCTTTGTCTAATCAAATTTACCCTTGAAACTTTCTACTTTAGCTCTTCTTACATTTTCATCTCCTCTGTAGATGTCTTTCAGTTTGATCCACATTGCATGAGCTATAGTGCAGTCTTTTACTTCATCAAATTCAGCATAACTAAGAGCAGATGCAATATCAATCATCATGATGTTATGATTTTTCTTTTCAACAATATATTCAACTGATAATGTTCCAGTAGGAGTCTTGTATTTAGTATCAAGATACTTACAACCTGAATCACTGATAATTGCCAAATGTAACCTCATAAGTCCTTGCAATGCTACAAAGTTGTCTTTGTTCAACTTGGGAATCCTTCTTCTATAAGACATCTTGGTCTTTAGCTTAGGTCCTTGAAACCTTCTCTGCAAGCACCAAAAGCTCTGATACTAATTGTTGGAAATATGAGAGGAGTAACTAAGAGGGGAGGGGTGAATTAACTCTTGTTGGGACACTTCCTTACCTTTCCTATGAAAGGGAGAGCCTCCAGGATGCATGAGATAGATCTTCATTCATGATTCAATACATTCTCGCAGTCATGTCATGTATGTAATAGATGGTGCATTTTGGTATTTAATTTGTGGTGTGGTAACAAAGTGATATCGTGTTTCTTACTGTGTGCCAAATTTCTTTCAAAATGTCAATCAACCTTTAGGGGAATGAGCGATCAAAGTGACTTCTATATATGGGGATAGGTTCACATAGGAAGGGAATGATTACCAATAAAATAAATCTCAGATCCCTTAGATGTTAGTACAAAGTAATCTCTAAAAATTGAACTCTATTGATGCTTGATAAATACACTAAAAATGGTGTAACTCGATAAATACTGAGAATGCTTGACAAACACTTAACATGAAAATCTTAAAATGTTATCTATGATTACTTATTACTTTAATTAGTAGAAAACATATAAAAGAAAATAGAATGAACACATTTGACACCAAGATTTAATGTGGAAACCCAATTTGGGAAAAACCACCAATTGCAACTAGTTACTATTTTTTACTCTTATAAAGTGAGCCCTGTTAGGAGCCAACCCTGTTAAAGGTTATAAAACACACTGTTACATGTGATCTCGTTAGAGGATTTAATCACCCTATTAGGAGTGGCCTTGTTAAAGGTATTTGGACAATTAAATAGAAATGTCACCTTGTTAGAGGATTTACAAATAGTTGTTAAGCCAACTCTGTTAAGAGGTTTAGATCACCGCTACAATGGTTAGAGAGTAACAATGACATGACTTGATTTGGATGCAACTGAATTGCTAACTATAGATCTCAATTCTAGCTTGTATACTTGATCCTTTTCAATCCAATATGTCCTTTCAACTCCTTTAGGATATTCTACTTATTCTTCTAATTGGATTTTTCTTAGCATCATCAAATCTTCAATTCTCTTCCATGCATTTCACACTTTCTAAATCTCAACTTGACCTTATACTTATATCTTTCATATTTTCAAGTCAGCTAGAATACAGCTTAGAATAATTAATATTCATCTTTTCAGTCGGCTAGAACCAATAGATAAATCAATTGAACTCAATTTGCCAAAATAAGAAAATCTTTCATTAGTCAACCCTGCTCGGTAGACACTAACTAAGAAACTCTTTTCATGTGTTAGCCAAGTGAACTTGGTCAACACTACATATATGCAAAGTTCCTTTGGTAATTGAGTGAGCTTGGTTAGCACTAGTTTCATCCAACATTTCCTTCATTAACCGAGTGAGCTCAGTTAACACTCAACTTTTGCAAACTTTCATTTGGCACTCAAGTGAATTCGGTAGATACTATCTTCTAAACTTGGCAAAATTTGGAACTTCAATGCCCAAGTGAGCTTGACATACACTGATTGGTGATGATATGATATTTTGTGTAACATCAAAGACAATATACAATTAATCAATTATATTCAACAATATACATATATATGAATATCTATGTATACATATGTATGCATATACATATATATATATATATATATATATATATATATATATATATATATATATATATATATGTATATGTGTATACAAACACGTGCACGTGCGTGCACTCTCTCACACACACATAGGTATGCAATTTGTTTTATGTAAAAGAACACAAAAGACTTGTCTTATTTCTTGTTAAAAGAGGTGTGAAATATTAAAAATATGAGTATGCACAAATGTATTTCTTTTATAAAAAATGGAAAATAATAAAAGTGTTGTTTTAAATTTAGCTAGAGATATTAAAAGTTACCAAATATATTTGAGCTTTACATATCTTAGATGTGATAATAATGTTTGGAAACTTTGTGTGCAATTTTTTTACATTTGATATAAAATTTAGATATAAAAATATCTAATAAAACCTTGTAAGTAAAATATAATTTTAGTATTATTATGTAGAGTTGTACCTTGAAGGATCAACCACCTCATATTGTTTAGTAATTCTAATGATAGCTTCCCATGTGTGGTAGACCCATTGAAGTGTCACTTAGGTAGATACTGAAATCCACATAGTTTAACCTACATTTTTAGTGTAGCAAAAGAGGAGGACTAGATTTCAATGATTCAAGCATTGTGGATGGCACACATGATCAAGTTAATGTATTTCCTCTCTGAGTGAAGACATACATGAGCTCCTATAGATACATAAATACATACATACATATGTATATGTATGTATGTATGTATGTATTTACATATGTATATAAACTCATTTGTATATGTATGTGTGTGTGTATGTATATATATGTATATATCTACATATATGTGTGTGTATACACACATATATATTTGTATATATATAACATATATACATATATACACACATATATACATATGTAAATATATACACACACATATATACATATGTGTGTGTATGTATTTATGTGTATTTGTATGTATGTATATGTATGTATATATATATGTATGTATGTATGTATGTATGTATGTATGTACATGTTAGTATGTGTGTATATATGTACAAGAAGAATTCTATAGATAAATTCCTAACTATGAACAAATTATTGTCATGATCCAACCCTTATGAATTTTTAACCCAAGTGAGCAAGTACTATTTAGAGTCAATACAACACACAAAATAAGAAATCCAAGTAATTTTATCAAACTATTGAAAATCAATTCAACAATATTAGTATATAAAACCTTGTTGTAGACCTTTGGGGCAATTTTTAAGAATAACTTGAAGTCCTCTTCACCATCTTACAAAACATTGGTTGTAAAGGGCCCACCTTTGGAGATTAAAACCCTAAATCAGTCTGAAGAACAAATTAAATAGTCACGCACTAAAAATATTTGACCAAAATCATATAACATAAATAAGGTTAAAAGAAAATATCATAATGATAAGAGGAAAATGTTTTACTCCAAAAAGTGTACATGCCTACCATATAATTGCTAAATGAATATGTTAGAATGATAAAATAACGAAGAGGGGGGTGAATCATTTATCCTCAAGACTAGATGTACCAATTCAAATTTTAATAGCTTCAAACAACTTAAACAATCTCATAAATCCACTCGACCAATATAGCAACTCATCAACAACTTAACTTATTGATCTCATCACTTGATCTCTATATAGTATATGACAAATGATAGAAATAAATAGTAGTAAATAGCATGCATCATGAAAATAACATTCACACATGTATGACACTATGATTTAACATGGAAAACCAATTTGGGAAAAACCACCAAGTAATATGCTACCACTTTTCACTCTTTTGAAGTGAGCTTGGTTAAGAGCCAACCCTGTTAAAGGTTACAAAACACACTATTAGGTGTGACCCTCTTAAGGATTTAATCACCCTATTAGGAGTGGACTTGTTAGAGGTATTTCTATCATTCCGTTAGAATGTCACCTTGATTAAAGGATTTATAATATGACTGTTAGGTCAACCTTGAACCATCTTACAAAACATTGGTTGTAAAGGGCCCACCTTTGGAGATTAAAACCCTAAATCAGTATGAAGAACAAATTAAATAGTCATGCACTAAAAGTATTTAACCAAAATAATATAACATAAATAAGGTTAAAAGAAAATATCATAATGATAAGAGGAAAATGTTTTACTCCAAAAAGTGTACATGCCTACCATATAATTGCTAAATGAATATGTTAGAATGATAAAATAACGAAGAGGGGGGTGAATCATTTATCCTCAGGACTAGATGTACCAATTCAACTTTTAATAGCTTCAAACAACTTAAATGATCTCATAAATCCACTCAACCAATATAGCAACTCATCAACAACTTAACTTATTCATCTCATCACTAGCTCTCTATATAGTATATGACGAATGATAGAAATAAATAGTACTAAATAGCATGCATCATGAAAATAACATTCACACATGTATGAAACTATGATTTAACATGGAAAACCAATTTGGAAAAAACCACCAAGTAATATGCTACCACTTTTCACTCTTCTGAAGTGAGCTCGGTTAAGAGCCAACCTTGTTAAAGGTTACAAAACACACTATTAGGTGTGACCCTCTTAAGGATTTAATCACCCTATTAAGAGTGGACTTGTTAGAGATCTTTCTATCATTCCATTAGAATGTCACCTTGATTAAAGGATTCTTGATTAAATAATTTTACTTCCATAATGTTAGAAAGTAATCACTAGGTTTGATCTGATAAAATACAACTTACTTTTCAAATTCAAGTCTCCATTCAACTCATTTATGGTTCATTGACTTGACTTCACCATATTGTCCATCTTTAATATTCTTAGAAACCCTTCAAGCAATCACATTTTACCAATCTTCTCACTTTTCCTCTACTACCCAATTCTTCACAGGTTCTTCAATTCATCAATCAACAACCATAAAATATCTCTTGTGCCCCCTTAAATAAGTGGCTTTGATCTTTTGCAACTTAAGCATCACTATAGATCTTAAGGTTTGATCAGATTCATTGAATCTATCCATCATTTTGTCCTACTTCTCGTTTCTTGAAACTTCTTAAAACTTCTGTTTAAATCCCCACCATAGATCACTTAACAATCTCAATTCATGCATTAAATATGCCACCTCATCAATTATTATCACTTATGCATTTTGACCAATTTGTAAATTCAACTATGTTGGCCTTAAAACTCAATTCTTTCACGAACTATTAATTTGTTGACACACAGTCATCACTATGTTCTTCAACTCAATCAACATTGGGTAGCTCTATCTCTAATATTCTGTCTCGCTTGGCTTACACTTTCTCACTTAGCCTTCACTACACTTACTTCCTTCTTCAATTTTCTCTTTCATCTTTCTCAGCCATATCTATCAGTTCGCTAATACTATTTTCTTGGCTATCTCTTGAGTTCCTTAATCTTTCACTTAAACTTATTCAATGACCTTGTAAATTATCACTTGGTAAAGCTTAGTGTTTTTCTCAACAACTCTTCTACACTTCAACTTAATTGACTTCTTCACTAAATAAAATGATCAAACAACACATTATCTTGTCAAAGACTAACTGATCAAGTTCCCATTGTAATTCCATCAAAATTACTCCTCTTTACTCAACAACATTACTAGTTCACCTTGTTATCTCTTCTTTTTAAATCCTCTTCATCTATCAACTAATATGGCACTATACACTACTAAAAAATGTTTTAATAGTAAGGTTTGATATCAATGAAAACATAATAATTATTCCAATTGTAGTGTCCAACAATATCCCTCTTTAGCATTGATGGTAACATCTTTACTTATCATGGAATGGAAAACTATTTCTCATGATTTGTCACTATCAACTCCCTTTGAGTTCTATATGAGATCTTCATTAATATCCTTAGTTTCATTCTAATTCTCATCTATGCAATCCCTAATATGCTCTTCTATTTTCTTCTTCTTTACACATCTCCCTCTATGATATCTATTGTATATTCTTCATTATAGTACCAATTGTATTAGCTCCCTCTTTGATATTCTTCACACTTCTTCCTTACAAAACTTCAAATATTACATTCATATTCTCTCTCTTCTTGTAATTGGATGGTAACTATCATGCATGTCCCTCTTTGACAACAATTCCAAAGAAATCATCTACTTCATACACTTCATCCTCATTTGAAATATCACTCCATCTTTCATATTTGACTTGCAACTTCATCAACTCATACTTATGTTCTTCTTTTCACATCTTTAGGAAGCTCCTAAAGTGTGACCTGCTACATCAATTTGTAAGATTTTATGATCATAACTATAGATGCAATGATGCATCTCTTCTTAGTTTTATTTAGATATGGAAATGACCCCTAACTTACCTCTTATATAAACAAATACATCCTTAGGTAATGCCTTAATGAATATATCAACTATGTGTTCCTTTGTGTTCACATATTCTAGTATTACTTCTTTGTCTTGCACTAATACTCTCAAGTAACAATTCTTAATTGAAATGTGCTTGGTCTTTGTATGCATCACAACATTATTAGATATGTTTATAGAACTTGTGTTATCACAACATATCACCATAGGTTTAGTAATCTCCTCCTTCATAGTTTCTAACACTTGTTTGACCCACACTATGTTGAACAATTAACTATTGCAACAACATACTCAGCCTCTTCTATGGATTGAGAAATGCAATATTCCTTCTTGCTTGTTTATGAAATAAACTTCTTTCCTTGAAGGAAAGTACCTCCACTTGTACTCTTTTTTTCATCAATGTTGCTAGCCCAATCAACATTTGTGTAAACTTTCATCTCGAACTTGTCATTCTTCTTATACCATAAGCCATACTTTTTTGTACCTTTCAGATATCTCAATATCCTTTTCACAACCATCATGTGATTCTCCTTAGGATTAGCAGAAAATATCACAACAATACCAATAATTAATGCAATGTCAGGTTTACTATAAACAACATATTGAAATTTACCAATTATTGACCTATGTAATGTCTGATTCACTTTAACAAAATCATCATTCTTTGAAAGTTTATGTCTAGTGGTCATAGGTATTCCAACTATTCTTAAGTTTTCCATTCTAAATGTTTTCAATATCTCCTTGATATACTTAGATTGTGTGATGTAAATACCTCCTTTCATTTGATAGACTTGTAAACCAACAAAGAATGTAATCTCTCCAAACATTGACATCTAAGATTTTTTCTTTATATCATTAGAAAATTATTTGCACAACACATCATGTCCTCCAAATATGTAATCATCAAAAAATATTTCAACTAGAAATATCTTGCTCTCATATTCACTTTTCAAGTACAGATTGATATTCTCTTCAGTACTTGCAAAACCAATTTTCACCAAATCAGTAAGTAACCTTTCATACCATGCTCTAGGTTTTTGTTTCAAACCTTACATTTTTTGTGAAACTTACATACCATGTTCTTCTTGCTAGGGTCAACAAATCCTCCAGGTTGTTCAATGTAGACTTCTCTCAAGATTCCATTCAAAAATGCAGATTTGACATCCATTTGGTATACTTTGAATCCTTTGTAAGAAGCATATGTAAGTAATGTTCTTACTCCTTCCAAACTTATAAATGAGAAAAATATCTCTCCATAATCAATTCCTCCCTCTTGTGCATAACCTTTACAAACGAATCTTTCTTTGTTCCTTGTAACTGTACCTTTCTCATTCAACTTTTTTCTAAATACCCACTTTGTTTCTATCACATTTTTGTCCTTTGGCCTTGATACCAATGTTAATGCCTTTTAATTCTCTATTTGATCAATTTCCCTATTCATTTCTTTAATACAATCTTCATTCTCCAATGCATCTTTAACTAACTTTGGCTCAAACTCACATAGTAAACATGAATCATTCTACAATTTGTTTCTTCTCATGATTCTTGAATCTTTATCTCCAATGATTTGATCTAGTGTATAGTATTTTATCACATATTTTCCTAAGATAGGTTCATGTCTTCTTTCTCCTTGTGGTAATTCACTTTCTTTAGATTTCTCAGCTTCTCTAGATATCTCCTATTATAACTCAACTTCTTTTGTATGATTTTTGGTCTCCTCGAGCTCTTTGACTCAACTCCTACAACTCGATGCTTGACAAAGCATTTTTGCTAATGGTAGGCAATACTAGTCTACTAATGCTTGGCAATCCCCTTCTCTAGTTCAGTAAAAGGCACTTGGTTCTCATTCATAGATGTAGATTTCTTTTTGGTAATCTTCAAGTTCCTTCTTGCATTCTTCTTCATTCTTTTCTACAAATTCATCAACTCTAACATTTGCACTTTCTACAATTTTGTTAGTGTCAGTATTCAAGCACTTGTATGCCTTTCTTTTAGTGGAATATCCTAGGAATATACCTTCATCACTCTTTAGATCAAGTTTTCCTCTCCTTGCATCTTTTAGTATATAACACTTGCTTCCAAAAACTTTGAAATATCTGACATTAGGTGCATAACCATACCATAGTTCAAAAGGGTTTTTTTTGGTACCTTTCTTGACTTGAATGTGGTTCAATGTATTAACATCGGTAGTTAAAACTTCTCTTCAATATTTTTGTGAAACATTTTTCTCTATCATCAGTGTTCTTTCATAGTCCATTGTTAGGATTAACCACGAACATAAATAACAGTTACATGCAGATATAACCAATATTAGAAAATAATAGATCGCATAGCAGAGAACACAAGATAAAGATTTAACATGGTTCACCCAATCCTTGGGCTACATCCACCAACAACAAGTACAATATTATTACTATCTAGTGATTACAATTCATAATCCCTTATAGCACAATACCATCGCAAGAAGCTACAATATCACCATATTATGAAATCCGTAACCCTAAACCATTTTATACGAGATTTTTACTACTTACAAAATTAGGGATAGAATAAGTCATCTAATAGAAAAATAGTAGTCGACACCTTTTACAATATAAGGTCAATTTTGTCTTTGGGAGCACTACCCTTAAAAACCCCCACGGGGGTGTTGCCCCTCGACCTCACTTGTACAGCGATAGGGAACATAGCTAAGGCATTGCCCCAAGACCCCATCTTGCCCCTATAGAAATAATTTGGGGAGAAACTACATTGAATAAACATTTGAGTCTGATTAGGCTCAACATCACAACATCTATGATTGATCTATTTCTTCTCTCAACTATCCCATTTTGTGGTGGAGTCCTTGGTGCTAAAATTTGTCTTTTGATTCCTTTGTCATTGCAAAATGTATTCAACTCCTCATATATGAATTCACCTCACCTATTTCCTTTTCAACTCTATCCAAATATCACTTAAACATTTTAAAAGCATCAATTTTTCCTTAAGAAACATCACAATCATAATTCTAGAGAAAGCATCAACAAACATAATAAAGTATTTATCACCATAATAGTTTTTCACTCCAATAGGACCATGTAAATTAGTATGAACCAACTCCAAAATTATCATTAGAAGAATAGGTCTTTCTCTTGAAACTAGACTTTGTCATTTTGCCCATTTGATATTGTTTGCACATCACTTTATCAAGTTTTCTCAATCTTCGTAATCCTCTTACTCTTTCCATCTTACTAATACTTACCAAATTATCAAAGTTCGCATGACATAGTCTCTTATGTCATAGCCAAACATCATAAAATTGTGCAAATAAACATGTATCTTCAGATAGGTCTAGATAGAAAAATTTACCTCCTATTTTCTCTCCACTTCTAATTAGTTCATCATTACCATCATAGATCTTTCCCATCATGTTTTAAAATTCTACTTACTAGCTTGAACTGATCAACTATGCCACACTCAACAAGTTATATTTCAACCCATCAACCCAATATGCATTGTCACATCTGATTTTGTCATTCAATATAATTGACTCTTTACCTTTCACATAACATGGTGCATCATTTCCAAACTTAACACAACTACCATTATAGTGTTCTATCTTTTCAAACTTACTTATATTACTAGTCATATGATTTGAGAAACTACTATTAATTATTCATTTATCATTCTTACTCACATGTGAGATTAAAGAAAATTTCTCAATTTTTTCATCTTCATTAGATTCATCTTTCATTGCAACATAAACAACTTCTTCATCATGTTCATCAGAATCACTACCAAAACCATCTTTTTAATCAATGTAACAAGATTTCTTACCTTTTCATTTATAGTCTCTATTACCTTAGTTGTCTTTGTTGGCTCTCCTTCCTCAATATTTGTTGTCTTTCCTTTCTTCCTTCTCGTCTCTATCAAGACATCTTGCAATAATATGACCAACTTTGTTACATGTAAAACATATTATAGGAATTTTACCTTTGTATTTTCCTTTTCCTCTTGGTATCCTTCTTGCCAATAATGCTTCTAGATCATCAAGACCATCATTTGATTCACCATCACTGCCCACACACTTACTCTTTGAATTTTTCTTTCTTTTAGATCCATCAAGGGTAAGTTGAGACTTGAAAGAACATTCAACACTAGAAGGTGTGTAAATACCAAAATTTGACAATTCAAATGTAGTGAGTCTACCAGTTAGATTATCCAAGGTTAGATCATTACTAGGTGTACATCTCCATTCTTGAATTGTAGATATTCTAATTGCATAGATAGGAAGTAAAGTCCTCAATACCTTGCTTATTATAGTCTCATCAGATGTGTCTTCTCCAACTCCTCTAATTTCATTCACAACCTCTTTGATTCAACCATAATACTATGCAATAGTCTCTTATTCTTTCACTATCATGTCTTTAAACTTGTGTCTCAAACTTTTTCCTTTATCCCTTACCATATTTTTGTCTCCTCCATGGATTTGTGCCAACTTGTCCTATATTTCCTTTACAATAGTGCAATCCTTCATATCATCAAACTCAACATAACTCAAGGAAGATGCCAAATCTATTAGCATTTGATTTTACTCCTATTTCTCTTTTATTTTCTCAATAGTCATGTGTAGACACTTCAATGTATTCATTGTCCAAGTAGTATAGCGCAGAACCCCTAATTCTAGATAGATGCAAATATTATCAATTATTTTTATGTTGAGAAGTTCTCTTTGTTCTACTTGGGTACATCACTCTTGTAAATCTTGATCTTTAGCTTAAGTCCCTTCAAACTTTTCATACAAGCACCAATGCTCTAATACTAATTGTTAAAATGATAGAATAATTGAAGGGGGTGGGGAGCTAGTCCAGATGTACGAATTCAACTTTTAACAACTTCAAACAACATCAATAATATCATAAATTCATTCAGTGTTGTGATGTGGAGCCTAATCAGGCTTAGAGGTCTATCGGTGCAATTTCCCTCCAGATTATTTCTACAAGGGTTTGGGGGAAATGCCTCCAAGATGAGGTCAAGGGATAGCACCCCTACATGGTCTTGGGGCAGCACCCCAAGTGTGCTTGCTATTGCAATATAGGGTGGGGTCGAGGGGCAGCGCCCCCATAGGAGTTTTCGGGGGCAGCGCCCCCAAAGCCAAAAATGCCCTTATATCGTAAAAGGCATCAGCTACTATTTTTTATTTTATTTTAGCCCTAATTTTTTAAGTAGCAAAAGCTTGTATAAAAAGGCTTAGGGTTAGGGATTTCATTATGAATAGTGATGTTATAGCTTCTTGTGGCAGTACTAAGTTGTAAGGGATTATGGATTGTAATTAGGTTGTAATCACTGGATAATAATAATAATATTAGACTTGTTGTTAGTGGGCATAGCCTAGGGATTGGGTGAACCACATTAAATCTTGGTGTGTTGTGTTCTCTTATGTGTGATCTATTATTTTCTAGATATTGGTTATATTTTCATGTAACTATTATTTCTATTTGAGGTTAATCCTAACAAGTGGTATCAGAGCCATGTTGGTCATCATTTTTTTTAGCTAGACCGTTGTCATTTTTTTTTAGCAATCTTCTACAGGAAGGTCTCATGGTTGAGTGGGAGCAATGGTAGATGAGGGTAAGATGAGGGTTGACAAATTTAATGCACAAAACTTTTAGTTATAGAAAATGCAAATGGAGGACTATCTTTATCAGAAGGATTTATGGAAGCCGTTGGAAGGAAAAACCAAGAATTAGGGATTTATGACAAATGACGACTGAGATCTTTTGGATAGAAGGCACTTGGAAGCATTCAATTATGCTTGGCATCATCAGTGGCATTTAATATTACAAAAAAAAAGACAACAAAAGAGTTGATGCAAGCCCTAACAAAACTGTATGAAAAGCCCTTCGCTTCAAACAAGGTATTTCTCATGAAGCATTTATTTAATATGAAAATTATAGAAGGTGGATTTTTTGTAGGTCATTTAATTTAATACTATTACTAGTCAGTTATCTTCTGTGGGTATCAATTTTGATGAAAAATTAGGGCTCTCTTAATTTTGTGTTCTTTGCCTGAAAGTTGTAATGACTTGGTAATGGTTGTGAATAATTTTGTTTCTGAATCTAGTACCCTAAAATATGATGATGTGATTAGTGTTATTTTGATTGAGGAAACTTGTAGTAAAACCTTAGGTGGATCTACATCAGGAAGTGCTTTGAATGCACAAACTAGAGGCAGAATGACTAAGAGAGGAAATAATCTAAAAATTATGAGAAATCAAGAGGAAAGTCAAAGGGGAAGAGGTCTCAATCTAGAGGACAGAGAGATTGATGGTACTATGGGAAATCAGGGCATAAGAAAAAATATTGTTGGACTCGAAAGAACAATAAAGGAGATAAACTAGAAGGGAATAAGGAAGCAAATGTGATAAGTAACAAATTCGAAGAGGATGCTTTGCTTTTTTCTTTAGAAAGTGTTGATTATTCATGGGTTTTAGATTTCGGTGCTTCATTTCCTACTACACCTCATAAAGGTTATTTCATTGATTATGTCCAAGGGGATTTTGGGCTTGTTTATTTGGGGGATAATGAACCTTGTTAGATTGTTGGAAAGGGAAAATTTAAGATTAAGTTGCAGAATGAGAATTGTTGGCATCTACATGAGGTAAGACATGTTCCAAGGCTGAGTAGGAATTTAATTTCAACAAGGCAACTCAGTGATGAGGGTTGTGTAGTTACTTTTAATGATAAAAATTGGAAGGTTTCAAAAGGTTCCCTTATAGTAGAAAAAGGTGTGAGAGTAGGCACCTTATATCTTTTTATAGGTCATACTGTTCCTTATACTTTGATTGTTTCAGAGAAAAATGAATGGTCAGGAATAGTTGCTGCAGTTGAGCAAGGAGAAAAAATAGTTGTTGTAGATTTTGATACAACGCTATGGCACCACAGAATTTGGCACATGAGTGAGAAATGTATGAAAGTACTTCATTCAAAGAAAGTTTTACTAGGTGTAAAATGTGTTAATATGGATTTTTGTGAAAGTTGTGTGTATAGAAAACAAGAGAGAGTGAGTTTTGTGAAGACTAGGAAGGAAAATAAAAGTGATAAATTAGAGCTCGTGCATACAAATGTATGAGGACCAACTCAGGTATCTTCCCTTGGTGGCTCTCATTATTATGTTACATTTATTGATGATGCAACTAGAAAAGTATGGGTTTATTTCCTTAGGTAGAAATTTGATGTATGTCAAACTTTTAAGAAATGTAAATGCTTGGTTGAAAATGATACTGGTAAGAAATTAAAATGTCTTAGATTTGATACATTTGGTGGTGAGTATTGTAGTCACGAATTTGAAGATTTTTGCTCCACTAATGGTATTCGTAGACAAAAAACTATTCCAAGGACTCAACAGAAAAATGGAGTGATTGAATGCATGAATAGGATAATAATGAAGCATTCAAGAAGCATAAGGTTACATGTAGGGTTGCCCTTAAGCATGTGGGTGGAGGCTATCAATACTACTATATATTTGATTAATAGAGGTCCCTCTACTCCTTTGGGTTGTGGTATTCCATAGGAAGAATGGAATGGTAAGAAGGCGAGTTATTCTTTTCTCAAAACCTTTGGTTGTGAAGCATTTTCTCATATAGATTTTGAAAATAGAACCAAGTTGGAAGCTAAGTCAAAGAAATGTGTATTTGTTGGATATGACATTAATGAATTTGGTTATAATCTTGGATTTTGAAAATAATAAAATTGTAAGAAGTAGGGATATCATATTCAATGAGAAAGTGGTGTACAAAGATTTGTTTCAGCAACAAGAGAAGAAAGAAGATGATTGTGTAGTGCTGGATGATACTCCAAAAGTTGATGTTCTAGCAATTTCTCATGATGTGCAACAACCACAACAACAAAAACCACACACCCAAGTGAATGTTAGAACGTCAACAAGGCTAAGTAAAGCTCCAGAGGGATTTTCTCCTTCCTTGTATTCTATTTTACTTACTGATGCTGGTGAACCTAAATGTTACGATGAAGCTGTACAGGTGGATATGAAGTAGTGAGAGTTTGCAATGAAAGAAGAAATGGACTCTTTGTTGAAAAATAAGACATGGGATTTATGCATGTTTCCTGTAGGTAAAAGGTCTTTACAGAATAAATGGGTTTATAGGTTAAAAGAAGAGGATGGAGGTAAGAAAATATTTAAAGCTAGGTTAGTGGTAAAAGGATTTGCACCCATTTATAGGGCATTGATTTTGATGAGATATATTCTCCTATTGTTAAAATGATTTCTATTCGCACTATTTTAAGTATTGTGGCTACTCAAGATTTGCATTTGGAGCAACTTGATTTTAAAACAACTTTCCTTCATGGTGATTTGGATGAAGAGATATATGGCACAACCACAGGGATTTGAGGTCAAAGGTAAGGAGAACTTAATGTGCAGATTGAAGAAAAGTTTATATGCCTTGAAGCAAGCACCTCGGCGATGGTATCTAAAATTTGAAGTTGACTAAGGAGATGTGTCCCATGACATAAGAAGAGGAGGACAAGATGTCTAAGGTACCTTATGCTTCATATGTAGGAAGCTTGATATATGCTATGGTATGTACTAGGCCAGATATTGCACATGTAGTGGGAGTTGTTAGCAGGTATATGAGTCATCGAGGGCTTGAGCATTAGAATGCAGTTAAATGGATTCTCAAATATTTGAGAGGAACATCCAGTAAGTGTTTACACTTTGGGGGCTCTACTACTGATGTACAGGGCTATGTTGACTCATATTTGGTAGGGGATATTGATACAAGGTGAAGTACTATAGGTTATGTATTTACTATTGGTGGGGCAGCCGTGAGATGGGTTTCTAAGTTATGAAAGGTTAATGCTTTATCCACTATGGAGGCAAAGTATGTTGCTGCTACAGAGGCAGCTAAGGAAATGATATGGATTTAGTTCTTCTTGGAAGAATTGGGACACCCTCAGAAGGATAATTATTTATTTACAGATAGTCAAAGTGTCATTTAGCTTGCAAAGAATTCAACTCTACATTTAAAGACAAAACACATATAGTTGTGGTACCATCTCATTTGATCAGTTTTGGATAATGGACAATTAAAGTTGGAGAAGATACATACAAATGATAATCTAGTAGATATGTTTACAAAGGTTGTGACAAGGGAGAAGCATAATTCCTCTTTGGCTTCATTTGGTCTTCTCGACTAAATAAATAAAAGAACAACATAACCCAAGGTGGTTTGATATATTCCAATAGGAGCTATAGGTTTAAGAATGCTATGATCAGTCTCCAAGTGGTAGATTGTTGTGATGTGGAGCCTAATCAGACTCAAAAGTTTATTTGGTGTGATTTCTCTCTAGATTATTTCTACGAGGGTTTGGGGACAACATCCCTAAGATAGGGTCAAGGGGCAGCACCCCTATAGGGTCCTGGGCAAGGCCCTAGGTGTACTCCCTATCACAATATAGGATGGGGTCAACAGGCAATGCCCTCATGGGGGTTGCACCCCCGAAGCTAAAAATGCCCTTATATTACAAAATTCATCAGCTACTATTTTTCTATTTTATTCTAGCCCTAATTTTGTAAGAAGCAAAAGCTTGTATAAAAAGGCTTAGGGTTAGGGATTTCATTATGAATGGTGATATTGTAGCTTCTTGTGGCAGTATTGAGCTATAAGGGATTACTGATTGTAATCAGGTTGTAATCACTGGATAATAATAATATTGGACTTGTTGTTGGTGGGCATAGCCCAGGGATTGGGTGAACCATGTTAAATCTTGGTGTCTTGTGTTCTCTTATGTGCAATCTATTATTGTCTGATATTGGTTATATTAGCGTGTAACTATTATTTCTATCTTAGGTTAATTCTAACATTCAATCAATATAACAACTCATCAACAACTTAATTGATTCATCTCACCACTAGCTCTCTGTTTAGTATATGTTGAAAAACAGAAATAAATAACAGTAAATATCATGCATCATGAAAACAAAATTCACACATGTATGACACTAGGAGTTAATGTGAAAACCCAATTTGGGAAAAAACACCAAGTAACATGTTACCACTTTTCACTCTTCTGAAGTGAGCTTGGTTAAGAGTCAACCCTATTAAAGGTTACAAAACATACTGTTAGGTGTGACCATGTTAAAAGATTTAATCACCATGTTAAGAGTGGCCTTGTTAGAGGTCTTTAGACCATTCCATTAGAATATCACCTTGATTAAAGGATTTACAATATGACTGTTAGGTCAACCTTGATTAAAGGATTTTATTCCCACAATGGTTAGAAAGTAACAACTTGACAACCCTTTAAGCAATCACACTTTACCAATCTTCTCATTTTTCCTCTGCTACTTTGTTCTTCACAGGTTCTTCACAAATTTTCCAATCAACAACTACAAAACATCTCTTGTGCCTTCTTAAATAGTTAGCTTTGATCTTTTGCGACTTAAAAATCACTATAGATCTTAGGGTTTGATTAGATTCATTGAATCTATCCATCATTTTTTCCTCCTCATTTCTTGAAACTTTTGGAATCTTCTCTTTAAATTCTCATTATAGATTGCTAAACAAACTCAATTCATTCATTAAATATGCCAGCTCATCAATCCTTATCATTTGTGCATTTTGACCAATTCATAAATTCAACCATGTCAGCCTCAAAACTCAATTCTTTAACAAACTATTAATTTGTTGACACTTGGTCATCACTATGTTCTTCAACTCAGTCAACACTAGGTAGCTTGTTCTATACTATTATGTCTCACTTAGCTTACACTAGCTCACTCAACCTTCACTATGCTCAATCGCTTCTTCAGTTTTCTCCTTCATCTTGCTCAATCATTACTATCACTTAGGTAATACTTTTTGCTTGACCATCTCTTAAGTTCCTTAGTCTCCTAATTCAATTTCTTCATTGACCTTGTAGTAAACTATCACTCGTCAAGCTTAGTGTTTATTCAAAAACTCTTCTAAACTTCAATTCAACTTACTTCTTCACTTAATACAATGATAGAAAAATACTTTATCTTGTCAAAGACTAACTGATGAAGTGCCCATTGTAATTCAATCACACTTAAAGGCTAACTGATCAAGTGCCCATTATAATTCCATCATACTTAAAAATTAATTGATCAAGTGGCCATTGTAATTCCATCATACTTACTCCTCTTTACTCAACAACTTCACTAGTTCACCTTGTTATTTCTTCTTTTCAAATCCTCTTTATCAATCAATTGACTTGATACTCTACACTATTAGCAAATGTTTTCATTGCCCATTATAGTTTCCAACAAAATAAAATTCTATATTATTTACTTTCAAGATTCATATTAATGATGACAAATTGAAATGTTCTAATAGTGTTCATGAGGCCGAAATAAGGTTAAAAGAAAATGTCATAATGATAAGAGGAAATTTTTTTTGTCTAAAAAGTGTCCATGCCTAACATATAGTTGCTAAATGAATACAATTTTACATTATTTATTTCAAGATTCACATTATTGATGAATGATTAAAATATTTTAATAGTGTTCATGAGGCTGAAACAATCTATAAGATGTACAATAACAAACCTCAAATACCTAAAAAATAGAATGACATAACTTTATAGAACTTGTAAACTCTTATCTAGATCTACTTTTCAAGTAAAACAATAACAAATATTAAATTCAAATACATTTTTTTAAACAATTGATGCGAAGTGTCAAAGTTCTTGTCAACAGTGCAATGCATTTAGATATTCAATACTAATATCATTAGTTTGAAATTTTTTTAACAACTAAAAAATTAAATAAATTCTAAAAATAACTTAAACGTCAAAGTAATGTAAAATTGACAATATTTATATTCTTTTTAAAAAGAGTCATTGATTATTATTAATATAATTTATTTTCTATTAATTGAAAAAAGTGTCAAGTTAAATAATTTATTTTCTATTAATTGAAAAAAATGTCAAGTTAAATAATTTATCAATAAATTATTTTTATTAATTAAATTATATTTAATTCTAATATTGCAAAAATGCAAAGTCATAACAATATTTTAAAAAACTTAACTAATTCAATTATAAGATAATAAAGTTGTTACAATATGAATGACATAAAGTTGTCATTAATTAACATGTGGTAATTGTAAAAAGATAAAGCTGTCATCAATAGATGACATAAAGTAACATGACATCATGACATATATTTGTATTTTGTTGAAGGAAGTTAATTTTGAAAAATATGAATTATAAAATTTTAAAAAATAAAAAAAAATAAACTTTAGAAATTTTATTTAGCTTTCAAAATTCTATAGAATTGTTTTAAATTCAATAATATGGTACCTTTGACATGAACAAAAAATTAAACTCAAATTAAGAACTGATGATAAAGAAATCCACCAATGGGATCATTACCTAAGAATGGACAAGGCCTCACTTAACTAAACAAAGGTGGATTATCTGAATAGAAGAAGGTATCCAAACGAGGTGAAGGTTCATGCCATGTGTACATTTCACATCCACTCGCGTCACTCCATTCCTCTGCATTCAATTTCAAGCTAAAGCTTGTCTCTGAACCTATAACAGAAAGCATTTGACCAGCTTACAAGTTTAAATTTGGAAATATTCCTGTAAAACAAGTAACGAATCCAATCAATTATGGAATTGGCCGCCAACAGCTTCGGTAGAGTCTGCTATCAAATTCCAAGGGACACCAACAGTTTAAACTCTACAAGAAGTGTTTCCCATGGTATCAGAAGGAAGCAGACTAGTTTAGTTATAAAATGTGGCATAGCAGAGCCTTCAGGAGAGCCAGCTCCCATGGGCCAGAAGACTCGTTACAACGACAATTTCTTCGACAAGACCTTCATGGCTCTCTTTGCGAGAAAAATGAATCAGATAACCGGTTAAAAATTATACAACTCAATCCCATGGATCAAAATAGCAAGGATGAAACTGCATTTTAAAAGTTTTATTTGGCCCTGTTAGGTGTAAGAACAGCGAAGTATTGAATTAAGACTAAATTGACTGCAGGGAAGAGTGGTCCAGTGGAAGGGTATGAAGGATTTGTAGAAACATCGAGAAGAGTAATGCAGGGCAGGACACCCATACAACAGCAGGAAGCTGTGAGGAAGGTGCTTCTCTCCATGTTACCACCTGGTGCTCCTGAAACAGTAAGCTCCCCTTCATTCTCTTCCTGCCAGTTATAATCCTTTTCACTCATTGTGTCTCTTGTACTCGTATGGCCTGGCTAAAATTGTTTAAATTCTCTTTTAGTGAATGGAATGTGATTATTAGCTCGAACTATATGAGAGACAAAATGTTTGACATACAGTGAAAAAGTCATAGTGAACTATTTATCCCAAACGTGTCTCCCCTGTCACCAGTAAATTCAACCGCAACATTTTCTGTACTACTTAATCTATACCATCGGACAACACATTGCACACTGTTCATTTACATTATTATTATTGTTTTCTGAGGAATTCCATAGCCTGGATGTTCTAATAAATGCTGTAGGAGATAGTGTCATGCATTTTAAGTTCTTTGGAATGAAACAACTTACGTTGTCCGGTTTTCTTGTGCTCCTTATATGAATGCATATTCAGATTATGAGTATGGCATGCACAACGGACAAATGAGCAATGAATGGGGATATACCTGTTGAGGTAAAAGTGGATTGAAAATTTAAATAACACCAAACAGCAAAATGGAAAACAGGGACAATCAGAAAATAGTCATTGCCAAGTGAATTACTGTCAGGCCAGGTTGATTTGAAAAAAGTATAATTATTCTGCATGTTATATTGAAATGAAAACATGAAAATACAATAAATAGATGAGGCAGGGACTGCGCTAGCAAATAGAAGATACACAGTTGGTTCATAAAACTAATTATAACAGGACACTCTGCAGTTGCAGTAAACTAGTTATAACAGAAATTAAACTAAACAACAGCAAACTAATAACAAGACCTCTGGTGAAAAGCCCAGTGATTAGTGTTGTTAACATTGTCCCCTTAATCTGAAGGGGTTAAACCAAGCATGTTCCTACACTTCTAATTCTTTTCTCATCCAAGAGCTTTGGTAAGAATATCTGCAGGCTGATCAGCAGTAGGACAGTATTTGAGGTGCACGCTGCCATCTTTCACATAGTGTCGAAGAAAAGGAAATTTGGTGCTGATGTGTTTAGTGCGATCATGAAAGCTGATTGATTTCCATCTTAATTGCTGATTGATTGCCAACAAAAAGTGGAGTAGAAGAAACCTGTTGTGATTGTAAATCTGCAAGAATCTTTCGAAGCAATGCAATCTCTTGAGCAGCCCCAGAGGTAGCCATATATTCAGCTTCTGCAGAAGAGAGAGCTGAGACGGATTGCTTTTTTGAATTTTCAAGAAATAGTAGCCGATCCAAGATAAATTAAGAATCCAGATCTAGGTTTTCCATCTTCCAAATCAGTTGCATAATCAGAATCTGAATATCCAAGTAAGGAAAAAACTGAGACTCATGAGTACTTGAGCCCATAGTTTGAGTGCCTTTTAAATACCAAAGAAAACGTTTGGCTGCTAACCAATGATTTTTTCCAAGTTGTTGCATGAATCTAGAGAGAAGTCCAATAGCAAAAGAAGTATCTGGATGAGTAGTAGTGGTATAAATCAAACTACCAACAAGTTGCCTGTAGGGAGCTGGATCAACTAATGTCATAGAGTTGGTAGAGGTGAGTTTAGGATTTTGCTCCATTTGAGTACTAAGAGATTTGCGATCAGTCATGCCAAACTTAGAGAGAAGTTCACCATTATATGTTTGTGGGGAGATAAAAATTTACTTGAGATTTTGAATCACCTCAATGCCCAAATATTAATGGAGATGACCTAAATCAGTCATTTCAAACCCTTCTTGCAATTGAACTTTCACAATTTGATTATAATCCTCATTGTTACCAGTAAGAAATAAATCATCCACATAAAAAACATGATAGACAACAATTCCATCAACCTTTAGAAAAAAAGAGTTGCATCATCAAATTCAAAATGCTGAAAATTCAATTTCAAGAAACGCTTGGTAAGTTTTTTATATCAAGCTAGGGGGGCTTGCTTGAAACCATATAGTGATTTAATGAGCTTCCATGCTTGGTGTTCTTTACCATGGACTACATATCCATCTGGTTGAGTCATATATATCATTTCTTTGAGATCACCATTCAAGAATGTAGTTTTCACATCCATTTGTGCTGAAAGAGCCAACAAAGCACGAATGGTGGTCCATTTTGTAGTGGGGGCAAAAGTTTCCTCATAATCTATTCTCTCTTTTTGACCATAACCTTTTGCAACAAGGTGGCTTTGTGTTTGTCAAGTGAGCCACCAACTTTATATTTGTTTCTAAAAATCCATTTGCAACCAATAGGTTTTACAACCAAGTGGTGGATCAACCAATTCCCATGTACCATTTATTAGAAGGGCATCATGCTCAGTTTCCATAGCTTTCTACCACACTTTAATATGCTTAGCTTCTTTATAGGAATTCGGTTCAGAGTCTATTGTCATATTGAGTTCATCAAAAGACTTTAAGGTACTTGGATTAGAGGATTGAGCTTGTTGCATTAGTTTGTAAGAACTTGTAATGTTTTCGGATACACAGAGAAGAGAGTACCACAACTTCCTAGTTGCACGCAAGAAGCGTGAGTTTCACCTATGGTGTATATACTAAAGGATTACTAGATGCACGGTGACCAAATGGTGATTCACATAAGTTCGTACGACAATGCCGGAAGTCCATACGTACATACCAAAGTCCATGCGGTGATGATAGAATCTGTATGGTGAGGCTAGGATCCGTACGGTGTACGGTGTTGGTGAGAGGGAGTTGGAGGTTGAAGGTTGTACGCTAGAGGCTCGAAGGCCGTATGGTGTGCAATGACTAGAAGGTGGATGCAACAAGCTGTATGATAGTCTGTATGGTGGACAAAAAAGTCTGTACGGATGACTCAAGAGGGTCGTACGATGATGAAATTTGGTAGGCCGTGCAATTGGGGTTGTGACGGAAAAAAAAGGCACAGATACTAATGTAAATTGAGTTTCAAAGAGATAAACAATACCTTCGCTAGTACATAGATGTAACTTAATGCAAACAATTGCACTTCAATTGGGAATATGTATATTTGCAAACAAGAATGTTGCTCCAATTTGCCAGATCCAAGACAAGAAATACACAGACGGAATAGGGTGAGGGTTGAGTTCCACTGAAACCAGAATAGCCAAGTAGGGAAGGTCTTTCACTTCCAAAATGGCGAACAATACTGAACTCCAGCAGGAATTCATAGTATAAGAGAAATAATTCTAATCGCATACCAACTACTACCTACATGTCGTGCTTAAATACCCTTCCGAGGAACTCGCGAGGGTTTACGAAGATAGCCGATGGCCACAACTACGGAAACAATTAAATAAAAAATGAGTCTGAGATATACTAAATCAATTGGCCCGTAGACAATGATTTGATTACTTATTTATTTTATGACGGGAATATTACATAACTTCTTGTGTCAATTTTCCCAATTTCATCAAGTCTTAAATCTTTTAAAATTTATTGGACTTGTTTGGCCCACTTATGAGAAGATTGGGTTTGGACTAAAGGTGCTTCAAATTCATGAGCATAATCTTCATTAGTGGCTAATGGTGCTGAAATATTAGGCTCAACATTAGAGGGAAGATCATTAGGAGAGGCGGCTTCTTCTTGCAAAAGAAGAGGTGGAGCATCTTGAGTTGGGGTAACTTGGGATATAGACTTTTCACATGTATCCAATCCTTCAAGATGGGAAATTTCCCAAGGAAACTCTATCCATGGAGAAACTTTGGCAGATTTATCAAGTTGTTTAAAATCACTTTCAATATTTGTATCATTTTTGGAGAATTCACAAAACACAACATCATGAGCAATAAAAAACATTTTATGAACTTCATCATACAACCTATATACGCTTTTGAAGATTTTGAATAGCCAAGAAAAATGCACTTATAATTATGTTGACCCAACTTATTTCTTTGTTCCTTAGGAATCAAAATATAGCAAGTAGAGCAAAAAATTCAAAAGCGCCAAACAAAAGAAGGATAGCCATACCAAACTTCATATGGAGTTGCTTGGTGAAAAGCAGACTATGGAGATCCATTGAGAAGATAAGCTACTTTTCTTGCTGCTTCAGCCCAAAAATGTAATTGGACGCCTTTGAAATACAACATTGCATGAACCATGTTCATGATAGTTCTATTCATTCTTTCAACGACACTGTTTTTTCGAGTACCTAGAATAGTTAGATGATGTTGAGTTCCATTTTGATGAAGTTAATTCTCTAAAATTAGAGAAGTAAATTGTCCACCATTGTCAGTTCGTAGAGTACCAATTTTAGATTAAGCCCAATTTTCAACCATAACAGAAATCTTTTTAAAGATTTCAAAATCTTCTGATTTTTTCTGCAAGAAATAAATCTAGATCATGCAATTGTAATCATCAATGAACAACATGAAATATTTAATTCCTCCAGCAGAATTTATAGGTAAAGGCCAACATAAATTAGAATGAATGAGGTGGAACTTTCAATGTGCCTTTCAAGTGGAGCAAGAATAAGAATTCCTATGTTGTTTGGCAAGATTACATGTTTCACATTTTTCAATTGTTTTAGGCAAAACAGGAAAACCATCAACACCATTCTTTTGCATGATATGAATGCTATCATAATTAATATGTCCAAATCTTGCATGCCAGAAAAGACTTGGAGATAAGCCACTTTCTTCTGTAAGATCTGCAAAATTTCTAGAAATTGCAGAAGTACCATTTAGTTTAATAAGCTTCCATCTTCACAAACAGTAAATACAATTTTATTATTAGGTATACTCCTTACAACAACTTGCCCATCTTTTAAAAAAATAGAGTAGTCTTGTTGTCGAATCAATGCTAGTGATAACAAGTTACATTGCAATTGAGGAATAAACAATAGATTATGTAGCACAAAGTCTTGAAGATTAGGCAACTTAAATCAAACAATTCCTTTTCCAACAGGCTTGAGATTTGATTTATCTGCTAAGAAAATTGGACCACACACACCATCATGAAATTATTCAAAGAAATCATGTTGGAATGTCATGTTATGTGGCTCTAGTATCTAAGATCCAAGAATCGTACCTTGAAGTATTAGATACAAAGTCTAAAATTGAAAGCACTTATTGATCATTATCAATGTCACAAGCAAATTGGGCTGCCCCTGAAGCCTTATCACATGAAGTTTTTATCATTATTATGAATTTTTGTTTTATCTTTTTTTTTTAAAAGAATTTTCTTTAGAACTTTCTATTTTATTCCATGAGAACTTACATTCATGTGCTTCATGACTACCTTTTCTACCACACCTTTTACAATATAAATGTTAAATGTTGCCGATCATTTTGATTATTATTTTTCCTATATTGACCTCTACCTTTCCCTTTATCATTATAAGTAGTTCTAAAAGAACTCTTATTCATAGGCTTTTCTTTTTGACGAGCCAGACAAACATTTTCACTAGTATTATCTATTTTCCTTCCAAAAGCTTTATCACGCTCATCTAACTTTTCAACTAACTGATCAAAAGTAATGGTTTTCAATTGATTGCTTGCTTAAAGGAACTCTAGATAAGTGGGATGTGTTGCAATAAGTACCTTAATAAAAGCTACGAATACCAACTTTCCCACCAGCAGCATCAACATCTTGTTTTATGGCTCTGATTTCAGAAGCCAGAATCATAACATCACCATTCTTCAACTCAAGATTAAAATTTTCAAGTGTAACTGAATAAACTCTAATTCTGAAGGAGAATCATATAAATCTTTTAGCTTGTGAAGTGCTTCCCATGCAGATGTGCATCCTTGTATATGTCGATACACATCTCCATTAACTGAAGCTCTTATCAAAGCCAAGGCTTATGAATTTTTTATATTGCCAAATTTCTTTTTCTTCAATATTTGTTGGTGCTATATGGTGGGTACTTCCATCACAAATTTTATACCATAAATCATTGAAAATGAATGTATTTTCTACTTTTCTATGCCATTCCAGTCAGGTATCTTTTCTAGTTAAAGTTTCCACAATCAATGAGACAATAGACTACATTATGAATCTAAATATACAGTATAAAAATGATTTCTTCTTGAATGTTCTTTCTTAAAATGAGAAAAATAAAGATTTTTGTGACGAAATAAATCAGAGTAAATGAGAGTCACCTCAATATATGCTCCTTCTGCAACTTCTACAGCAAGCAAGTGCAAGCATTCCTTGGACATAATATAGACACTTGAAACCTTTAAGAACAAAAAAAAAACTTCTTGTATGATTCTGAATTGGAAATGAATGGAGAATATGGATTGAAAATATGGAATAGAAGCCTGTGCTCTGATACCACTGTTAGGCAAGGTTGATTTGAATGAAGTGAAATTATTGCGAATGTTATATTAAATTAAAAACATGAAAATTCAATAAATAGATGAGGCAGGGACTGTCGTAGCAAATAGATATACAGAGTTGGTTTAGAAAACTAATTATAACAGAACACTCTGTAGTTACAGAAAACTAGTTATAACAGAAAATAAAACTAAACAACAGTAAACTAATAAAAAGAGCTCTGATAACAAGCCCAATGATTAATGGTGTAACAAATTATGTGGTTCATCATTAAAGGGTGCATCCATGAGCAAAAAGAGTAATATATTCTATTCATTGTTACAATTAAAATAGACTCTTCTCATAATTTATACAAGCATTTTAACTGTCCAAATATGAAGAGCCAAAAAGTAAATGAAGAGGTATGGTGAGATAAATGGTCAGATAACCGTTGAACTTCACAGATTCAAGAATTTCCCACTTGAAGGTCAACCAACACAGCCACCGACGGTGATGTTTGCTTCTCTTCCAAGCTTAATGCCACATTTAATGGGGCCACAAGAAGCTTTCCAAGACTATAGTTTCTCCATGTTCTGTTCAAGGACACTTCAAATGAGTCTTCTCCAAGCCATGTTGGAGCCAATGCAACCTAACAGCTCAACATCATCTACTCTAAACCTCAAAACATTTTCAAAACTAGTCTTTGTCAATCTTTGATGTTGAGAAGAAAAGCACATCCCCTGACATGCAATTTTTAATCCACAAAACACATCCATACACGAAAGAAACTAAAGGGATGCATTCAAAAGTTCACAGATTTTATTTAAATCCAAAAAGAAAAATAATTACATTCATATTTTCTACCCATCAAAATGATCTTGGATTTCATAGACTCACATTTATTTAGCTAACAACAAATTGAAATTCCCACTATGCTTTCTTCTCCCCCCTTCTATCATTTGGATCCTCTAAGTCAAAGATCACACCTCCATGCAACCTCCCCCCTTCTCTCTAATGCAACACTTCCACTTATATGTCGTGTTCCACCTTATATGTCGTGTTGTCTCTTCACAACCTTGCATTGTCCATCCCATTTTGTAATGTTCCAAACCCTGATGGATGGCGTATGACATGGGTGTGGGTCTGTATGGAAAGAGATTGAGTCAAATTGCATGATGAGTGAGTCGTACGATAGGCTGAGAGGGCCATATGATAGGTATGATACAAGGCCTATATGTGATTGATGTTGCTCCATACAATGTTCAAAACAGAAAATTTTTACTCTCTAATTCATCGAATGCATACTGCAGTCATAGTACGGATAGGCCTTGTCGTACGTGCATATTAGTTTGTGCGGACAATAAATATGCCATACTTGGGTAGTTAATGGTTAATGCCAAGTGATGAATTCCTTAGTGTCGTACACTGTCATATGAATGTTTGGAATCTCTGGATGCCTCCGGAGCCTTGATCCTCCCTTACCTAATCTGATGCAATATGGCTAATGAGCAGATCTAACTTGGTATCAGGCAAGTGGGAATTGAATTGCCAGTTAACAATGTTTTGTATGCAAGTATAAAGTAGTCATACATAACAATTATCGACTTAATGCACCAAGACACAAATATGGAAGTTTATATATGCAAGAAGAAACAATATTCAATAATGATAGCACTTTAGATTGCAACAATCTTGGACTGAGAGCAGAGAAGAATAGAGTGAGGAGCTACTCCCACCAAATCTATGGATGCCAAGTAAGGAGGATCTTTCACCTTCAAAATGGAAGACAAGATGAACCTCCAACCGGAGTTCGCACGTACAAATAAAAATCCAAATCACATACCTACAACTATAATAGATAGCCTTAAATATGGCTTTAGGGAAACTTCACGAAGGAGGACAAATGTGTCGACACAGCCAAAAACATTATCGATAATAAAATAAAAAGTGCCCGAGAAATAATAATACCAAATTTTGGGGCCATACATACATAATTATTAAATTAAATTATTTAATAATATCAAGGACATTACAATCCTTCCCACCCAGAGATTGCTTTCCCTCAAGCAATTGCAAATTTGATCTTGGAATTTTGCTAGGGGTGGATCATGAATCTCTGCTATGATCTCCTTCAATTTTGAATTAGGTACCAAATAGACTTTATCATTATAGTAAATGACATCATCAACTACCTTGTACTTGTCTTTTGGTATGCATCCATCCATCAACTGACATGCAAACGTGTTCTCAGAGTATTCAACCAAGAAATGAGCCCTCCAATCATTCAAAGTTTGAAATAGTGGGTCGAGGCTAGGCGTCTTGGGTAAAGTGTTGGCTGCCACCTTCTTCCTCACATTTGCAAAGTCGAGGTTATATGCTTAAACCATATCTTGTCTAAAAAATGCCTTTATTTTCCTTACTGAAATTTCCCTCAGTCCTCTATGTGACATCCCTCTTAGCATCACCTTCTTGTTGTCTGCCTAAAAAAAAATCTATCCTTTTGAAACTTTGTGTGCACTAGTCAAGGGTCTCCATCCATTGGATTCTCAATATGACATTTGTGTCATCTAGATCTATCACAAAGGAATCATCTATCATTGTATTGTTTCCCATGGTAATGCTCAGTCGTGGAATCGTGTGAGTGCAAGGTAGTAAAGTTCCTCTTGCCACCTTAACTTCAAATCCCCCTTGCTCCACCGTGTGCAAGGACCTTTTAGTGACTCGTGATGAATTGATGAAATTGAGTGTGTCACCACTATCAAGCATGAATGTGTCTCGCTCCCCATGAAGTGTGCCACATACCTGAAATATACTACTTCCGGAACTCGCAAAAAGTGTAGTAAGGGATCTCCCCTTTTGCACAAGTATAGAAATCCTCTCTATATGATAAGTTTCTTCTTCTTGATTTTTTGTTACTTGACTTCCTTCCTCATCGTTAGGTAATGCCTTAATATAGTGAAAATTTCCCTTACCAAGATAGTGGTGGCCCAGTCCCCAAGGACCCTTGTAAGTGAAACAAAGATTCTTCCTCCAGAGCTCCAGATGAGTGGCCTCATCCATCAGAAGTTTCTTCTATATTGGCTCCTTGTCTTTGTCCTCTTATGGGAGAGGTGGTGGAGAATGTGTGTAATTCTTGGAAGAAGAAGATGTGGCCATGCCATGTTTGGTGCAGGAGAAAAACGAACAACAAGAGGCTCCAGGATGATAGAAGACATTTAATTATTTGTTCAGATCTTTTAAATGTATTTTGAATCCATTTGAGTCAATATGTAAGGCTAAACAAAGCCATTTGTAAAAAAATGTCAAAGTTGCCTAGTATGGTCAAATTATAAAAATAAAACCATGAAAGGGAATAATGTTATAAAATGTCATTTATAGTCTAGTTTTATATGTTAGTAAGTGTTAATGCGAGTTTTGTATCACTTACATAACATATTAGCTATTGAACATTTGATACGGAGTATCAAACATACAATTCCTCTCTTGAAAAGTTATTGCTCATGGGATATGAGAATAACTCCAATGTTCCTTACACCGTTAGATACTCGCTCAGTTTTATCGATGTGATTCGCTGGTAATCATGTAGGCGGCCTTATGTAAATTGTTGAGGATGACTTGGACTTTGGTGGGGTGAAGGTGATGGTGGCTCGGTTTGTGAAATGTGTGGAGGTAAATAATATTGATGGTAGTGATGATGGAGGATGTGTCTGCTGAGGATGATGTTGATGGTAAAGCGATGGTGGTGGAGGGTGAATGGGTGTGTTCTGATACTTGATCTACTTCCCTAACTTTCTTCTCTCTAAACTTCAACTGTCCAACTACTCACTATTCTACTCCTACTCCTATGAATGGAAGGTTAGCAAATAGACGGAGATCGAACCTACTGAGAGCTGACCAGTGGCCTCACTTCCACAGGTGCAATGATTCAAAGGAATAATAAACTAGCTTACCACACAAAGCTTCCCAACCAGCCGCTAGGATGCTAGTGGCCTAGCATTGATCCCTATCAAACATTTACCAATGCTACCCTACAACTATCCATCTACTTTAACTTCACTTAAACAACTTCAAATGCAACCAACTTAAAACAACTTGAAAGGAAATCTAACTAAGTGGAAGTAGAAAACATGCAATAATACCCAATGTTCTTAATCAACATGCAAATCGCAACAATGAAAAAGAGAGCAATTTTGGTATTATCTTCACAACAATTTCTCTGACCCTTTACAAATGAGAGCAAATGGCCTTTTATAGGGGCCAGAAATACAACGGATGGTGGAGATCAAAACAAGATCAATGATCTAGATTGGATCCTCAAAACCCTAATTAGGGTTGCCACCCCATCGGCCAATGAGAAGCCGCCACCTCAGAAATGGACCAATGAAAAAAGTGCAAAAAGTGGCAACCAATGAGAAGGCACCAAAATGGTGGCCAATCAGAAATAGACACTTGTCCTATTCTAGAAGAAAGGGAAATTGCCACTTGGGCTTACATCAAATGATCTTCTAATATAAATCTTCCCTTTTCTTTCATTTTCTTAGCTAAGGCAATGAACTTAGCTAGCCTTTCGCTAACTTCTCCCATAGGAGGACAAGGTGTGTGCTTTGCCCTGAGTTCCATTGACTTCGCCACACTGCTTTCTGCTTGTAGTATCTTTCCGTGATCCTTCTCATATTCTTTTGCAAATCCAATAAAAGCACTGAGAGAGGAAAGGGTGCCCAAATGCTTTTTCCTGATGGCAAACTTTCCCAACTCATCCAACCTCGATCCAAAATCTGTCTCATTGATATCCTTTTCTCTTATATTCACAAAATCAAGTGCCACCCCAACGTCGCTCATCATGGTTGAAATAGAAGTGTCAATGCTTGGACTGTGTTGCGCAATCTCGTTATGTATTTCCTCAAGTGTTCTAAATCTGGTAGTTAATGCAACAAACCAAGATTCAACAATACTCAATCCTCTCTCATCAACCAACCTGGCCCTTTGCAAATATGCCTCTGGTAGCCCAATGAATGCCTGTAGCCTAGAAATAGCCAAATCTTTGATGGGAAGGAAACCTCTCCACTCCTCTTCGAATAATCTAAACTTGTCTCTAATGGCCACTAATGACTGGAATGTCGAGATGAAGGAAGGCAAGAAATTTCGCCCATCTTGGATTGTATCATGGATCCAATCCCTGACTTCATGTAGCTGAGCTGATATCTCTTCTGAATTGCTCTTGCTGTCTTGGGGAAGAGCTGCCTGGTGCAGCTGTTGGATAGGCTGGCTATCTCTCAAATATTTGTTCTCGGCCTCCAACTTCTCCTAAGGCCTTAAGTCCCAGACTCTTATACAATCTAGCAATTAGGTAGAACAGATAGGAGCCCATGTAGAATTGCCTTTGGTTTTGCACGGTTCTGAGTTGCAATTCTAAGTTCTCACTTATGATTTTAGCCCAATCAAACCTTCTCTTCCCTTTCTCGATCTCATCAATGAAGAAGTACATCTAGTTTTCAAATTGCATCCCTTGAGCTAGGCCCATGATCCGACTGAGCAAAACAACGAGATCACCATATTCTGGTTTGAAATCTGTCATTGTGAGCCTTGATGATCTGCTAAGTCCCTTCCTTCCTTCGCATATCCAATTCTGCTTTAGATGTGTGTAATAGGCCTCTTGGTTATCTTGAAATGATTTAGTTGCTTGGTCCATCATCACAACCGTCATGCCCTTGTACTGGGGAATGTTGAATGTTTCTTCGATTGCTTGTTCACCAATGTTGGCCAACACTCTCTTCCCTTCATCAAAAATGATGGATTTACTGTTTAGATCAAATTTGGATGCACATTCCAAAATCAATTCTAGACAAGGCAATGTAGGAGGAAAAGCCGCTGCATGTACAATTCTACTCTTGCATATCCTTTTTGCCAAGGGGGATTGTCCTTCCTTTAGTCTGTCACTCATCCGTATCATGTCCACTGTACCGATATTGGTGTCGGTTATTCTCTTCATTTTCGAGAAGAAGGAAGTTTTGGGCATCATATCCTCTTTGTCTTTCTTAGTATTTGCCTGCTTGGGATTCTTACTTGCACTACCATCCTCCATGCTCGTCGCTATTACAGGATGGTAGAGTGGTGGACCAGAAGGCAAGAAGAACCAAGAGGAGCAATCCTTAGACTAGAACGAAAGATGGATGTCAGCTTAAGCACCCCTTGCAACTCTAGATGATGAAAATTCACCTTAACCAATAATCTTACAGCGACTTTTCGGAACCTAGGATATGACTTTCAAGAATTTCAAATCCCTTTGCAAATTAGAAATTCAAACTTCTAAAACTATCCAACACTTGCCCAACAAACAAAATTCAGACTTCCATATGCATCCCTTGTCTCAACAAAATCGCCAAGTCTGATATAAAAAATGCAATCCTAAATAGGGAAAAATCAGACCTTCACCATGAATTATCCATGTCACAAAATCAGATCTGCCTCAAGAAAATGCCAAGAGTGGAAAGTTCTGCCCTTGTCTTGACTCGCCCAAGCATAGAAGTCCTCAATTTGCCCAAAAATATCACCTAGGGCACAAATCGCAGCACATAGAAGGAGAACAAATCACCAAAAGTTTGCAAAAATCTGCCTACAAGGAAAATCGCCAAAGCCTGAAATTTGCTAAATGCACGCAAAATCGCCCAAGAATGGAGAGGAATCTGCCTTGGAACAAAATCGCCTAAGCATGGAAATCTGCTCCCAAGGAAATTCGCCCAACAAATGCAAGAAAACTGCCTTGAAACTTAATCTTCAAACACCAAAAATCTGCTCCTTAGGAGAAATTTGCCAAAGCATGGAGAGGAGAAAAGAAGTGTGAGGAAGAAATGGGAGTTGGGGTCTCCTTTATACCCAATTTCTTACCTCCTTCTTAGCTGGCCGACCTGGTCCTGGAGGAGGGAAAAAACAAAAATTAAATCCAAGTTAAGGCCCACAATTAAATACTTAGCTCAAAAAATTTAATTTTGCCCAAAAGAAAATTGTATTTTTAAATTTGCCAATTAGCTCCAAATTGCAAAATGAAATTAAATGGCCTTGAGGGTGTTAAATATTTCCATTTAATGAGGGTTTAGTAATTAATATGTCATTAAATTTGGATTTTGGCTAACCAAAAGCCATTTTTTCAATATTAAATTACCAAATTCATTAAAAACTAAAAGCTTTCAAGGCAATTTTAATCTATTAAAGCCAATTTTTTGCAATTTTCTATCTAAATCGATTTTGCTATGCCAAAAAATACAATAAAATTGCATCTAGAACCAAAAATCGATTTTTTGCAATTTAGCCCTATTTCAACAAAATTAAATTTTTCACCAAAGAAAAAATTTGAGATTTTCCAAAACTTAAGTCTAGCAAAAAATTTTCTTTTGAAAGATTTTTCCAAATTTACACAATTAAAACCAAATTTTCAAAAGAAATCGTCCAAGTACAAAATTCACAATTTTATCCTGCCAAGTTGAAATTAACTTAGAAAATTATTTGGCCTAGGGATAGAATTGATAGCTCTGGAAAATCAAGCTAAAAAAAAATAAAAAATAAAAAGGGTGAAAATAAGCTAAGTCTTTCCCACATTCGTCTTGAAGGTGCTAAGGCGTGAAATTTTCAAAACTCAAAAAAATTTGGACAATCCAAAAATTTGCCAAGGCGATTAAAAAAGGGGGTTCCCAAGATTTGGGGCAATGTGTCAAAACCTCACAACAATAAGGGTTTTATAAAGTTTAGGGGTCATATGTAAAAAAATACAAAAGTTGTTGATATGTAATAAAATATTGTCATAAAATATTGTCATAAAATTTTGACAATATGAAAAAGTTGATGTAAAAAGGAAGGTGAATAGTCATGGGGGGTAACCAATAGGTTAGAGAAATTGTAAAGACTTCAAAATATGATGTATTGGTTGTGATTTACAGAGATGGAAAGTTGGAGAAGTTTGGAGGAGAATAGAAATGAAAAGAAGTTTGTTTTTCTAAGTTTTTATGTTAATTTTCTGTTTATTTTTTCTAGAAATCTGCTTGGTGTTTGTATTAGTACAAACACATTTGAAAAGATAAATACCTGCAACTTATATTTTTGGAAAGGTATTTGAGTTAGATTTAATTTTGTTTTGGTTTGGTTAAAATCCATCAAGATTTGAAGAAGTTATGGTTGTTTTGTGAAGACTTGTCTAAATCTGGTTTTTGCGTTAGTAGTTTTAGAAAAAGTGTATTGGATTGGGCTGTAACTTAGGAAAAACTTTTTTAACTCATTCCTCTTCACTCTCATAAAAGGCATTTATGATATCTATTCATTTTAAAAATTTATGAGTGATTCTCTAAAGAATTACAATTCTGTCCCAATTATTAATTTGTTCAGAAATATCTTATATTGATGTATTGAGCCCATTGTTGAAGCTTCTTGAGTATTAATCCCACAAGAAGTGTTCCAAAGGTGTACCTCTGCGTCAACTTGCTTTCTTGATTGTTTTTCTTAGTGTGTTGGGGTTGAACCCTTTCACCCAACCTTTTAAAAGTTCCCTCAGCTCATTCATGAACAAAACAATTTGTCGCCTCTCTAAGATGTTTGTTACCAACATGATCAACTTCTAGAATTATATAATGTAACTATTGACCAACCTGGTTTTCTTCAATTGCACCAACTCCTTAAAATTGAGTTATGGGTCCTTCCGGTCGAAGCAGTCAATAAGCCTCTTTTTGAATTCAACATATACGGTTACTTGATTGTGGCCGAGGGTCACCATTCCATGATGCCACCATTTGTGAATGATCCCCTCCAAGTGGAGTGTAGCTAATTTGATCTCCACATCCTTAGGCATCAAGTTAACTGTTAAACTAGACTTATGTGTTTTCCTTTTGACCCAAGCCCATGCGGATGTTGATCATGATCCATCAAAGGATGAGAATTTTATCTTGCATGTCTTCCACTTGAGGTCATCACTGAAGTATCCACAACTCTTTCCAATTGAGTGTCCCATTCGCAAATCAAGATAATCGTTGAAATCCCCATTCCTTCAATCTTGCCTTAGCTGCTCCTGCATTTCCTTGAAAGAGATCTCTTGCTCTTTGCAAGGTGCTTCGGTTCTTGGCAGAAATGTTTGCATCCATGGTCGAGAGTGTGAATGTTGAGGGCTTTCTCTTCCTGTCACAAATTCATCATCGTGCCCATTTTGTTCTCCTATTTATCTTCCCTTCTACCAATATTTGTAACATCTCTTCCATGAGCCATTGTAGTTCTTCTCCTTTGACCATTGTGTCGTTGATCCTTCTCTCTCTTAGCAATGCCATGACTTTAGTCACAGGATTGTGTGGTTCCCCCATTCTATCAATAGAGTGGTGCCTCCTTCTAGTGTACACTTGCATCCACTGCTTGATAGGCTAGCAAAATCACTAACTTTGATACCACTATAATGTTCTGATCTCCGATGGATGGAGTTCAACATGGGTGCTAGTCCGTACGATAGGAGACTAAGTCACATGGTAGGATGAGTGGTCCATACGGTAGGATGAGAGGATCATACGACATGTATGATGGAGGGCCCATATGTGATTGATGTTGCTCCACACAGTGTTCAAAATAGTAATTTTGTACCCTATAATCCCTCAAATGTGTACTGCAATTGTTGTATGGATAGGCCTTTCCGTACATGTGCACTAGTCCGTATGGATAATAAATCTTCGGTACTTGGGTAGTTAATGATTAATTCTAAGCGAGGAAGTCTTCGGTGCCATATGGTGTTGTATAGATGTTTGGATGCCTATGGAGCCTTGATTCTCCCTTCGCTACTTGGATGCAATACGGTTAATGAGAAGGTCTAGCTTAGCATCAGGAAAGTGGGAATTGAATTACCAATTCACATTGTTTTGGATGCAAGTATAAACCAGTGATATAGAACAATAATCAACTCAATGCACCAAGACACAAATCTGAAAGTTTGTATATGCAAGAAAAAACAATATTCAATAACGATTACACTTCATATTACAACAATCATGGACTGAGAGAAAAGAAGAATAGGATGAGGAGTTGCTTCCATTGAGATTGCAGATGCCAAGTAGGGAGGATTTTTCACCTCTGAAATTACAGACAAGCTAAACCTGCAACTAGACTTTGCACATACAAAAAAAAACCCGTCATATACCTACAACTACAGTAGATCTGGCCTTAAATATGGCTTCAGGGAAACTTCCCAAAGGAGTACAAATGTGCTAACACAACCAAAAACATTACAGATGATAAAATAAAAAGGGCCTAAGAAATAATAATACCAAATTTTGGGGCCATACATACATGATGATTATTTTAATTATTTAATAATATCAGGGACTGTACACTTTCCATCTTCAAACATCAGGGGATGAAAATAAGTTTTCCCCCCATTTTCTCTATAACTCCCATGGTCTCTTTAATCTCTGTACTCCTTGGTGCCTTCTCTCCATAACTTCTATAAAGGAAATATTCATTTTTGCAATACCTCATCTGGCACGTATCCTTATATTTCCATTCAGCACCACTTGCCCCAATTTATTCTAGCCATTTGTTTTAGCAATTTGGTGTTACACCTTTGTTGTCTTTAATTTCTCATTTTGAAATTTGACAAAATATTTTCTTTTTGTTATGCTTCGAAGGATGCCCGTACATTGTTTCGATGTTCCCATTTTGGCATAGGTGGGCAAGATGCCCCTGCATCAGACATAGGTTCACAAAAGTGGAGTTGAGTGATAGAATCACACTTTGAGATTGTGAGCAATCTACAATGAACTCGAACATTGTGACAATTGCACACAAAACTATTTCTTTTCCCTCTTCTTCCAACATCTATTAGGATCATTCTCCATTTGTTGGAATCATTGTTGTCGTTACACCAAAAGCTCGAGCTATCAATGAACATCACAATAGCCATAGACAAGGATCCACGGGAAGGAGGTTAAGCATGACGGAGCTCAAAATTTTAAATTTTTTATTGATCTCCATTTGTGAAATCATATAGGAGATAAATGATGAAATGGTATTATCAATGTCAAAAAGCTTCAGCATTGTATGGACAAAATTGGTACTAGAGGTGATTGAAATATATAAAACATATAAAGGAGTTATGAATATGAAAGTCATATAAACATAATTGTCAAAAAGCCTTCAAGGAGTGATGATTAATAGTTTCAGAACACACAGGAACTATAATATGAATCAACAAAAGAAATTCCAGGCATGCTATGATTTAAATAAGAATGAATGAAAATGTATTATAAACAGCGAATCATATACAGAAAGGAAATTAAACTTGTGTAATGTCCCCATTTTAGCAGTTGACCAAGTGTGTGTGCGTTAGCCTTGTTCTACATGGTCCCGAGGGCTAACGAAGGGTTTAATGGGATCTTGGAGTGTTTTGGCCTAGTCATTTCCAGTTTGGGCCAAAACGAAGTTGATTTACTCAGTTTCAGGCATACTTACTATTTTTAGTAAGTCGGCAGGACACAGTGCAGGTCAATTTTGGTGATTGGATTCGATACTCCTCGGTGAGAGCTTTCCGATGAGCTATCACTCGCATTATTCGGAGTTCGATTGCTAATACATTTTAATGCCTGAAGTTTTATTAAAGTAATGTCTAATTTAATTGTAAAATATTAAAGTGTTACTTTAATATTTATTTTATGGTGATGTGTACCCAAGGGAGACATAAGGGGTATTTTAATATATGTTTTATATTACACATCTTTTATCCCACATTGCCCATATGAGTTGAGCAGACCCGTGGGAATAGAATAAAAGGAAGCATCTGTGGCTTCATTAGGCAGGTTGAATATGAGAAGAAATTGGTATGTGAGTTGCAGCTCAGTTCTTGGCATTTGAGGACGTCTATCCTCTCTTGTAACATTCTAGACGTCATTCCCTTGGGGTTTGGCCTTTGGAATTCTTTGTTTTTGGCTTCATTATCAGGCAGTTTAGTTGCATTTCCGGCTACAGGCAGATTTGGTATTTTGCTCATATCTTCTTCACTACTTGTCCGACGCTTATGCCGCTTTGAGGGAATGGTATTACGAAGGTAGTGGACTGATTGAAGGACAAAGTATTGTAGCAGCAAGTTCGTAAGCATGGGCTGGAGTATTATGACAATATTGCTGAAGTAATTAGTGAGTTGATAAATCTGCCATGTATTTGGTTTTATGAATTCTGAAAATAACATTTTATTAGCAGCAGTTCATTTCCACTTTGCATATTATTGTAGTTCCTTTCTTGTTTATGTTGTATGATACCAATTCCATGCATGAAACACAACAAACAAATAAACGTTTGATTTCCGGAGTTATAAGGGGTTTTAAGAAGTTGAATGCAAACTGTTTGACATAATTCCTTTCAGCAATTTGGTTTAGTTTTTTGGGACATCCAGGGGTGCCCATTACAACTTGTTTGACCTGTAATGACCTTTCATGATTATCTACTCTCATCCCCAGTGTTGGATACTTTTGAAGTATAGAAATTGATTTGGATCATACCCACACATTACTAGAACCATTCTTACTTGAATTTTAGGGTGTTGGAAAAGTACAGATTGCCAAGAGTCTTCGGGTATAATTTGGAATGAGCAGATAAGTTTATACACGAATATGGAAAAGGGAACTCTGCCAGTCTTCAAGAAATCAAGCCGTAAGTATAACAAATAAGTAGCCATCGGTAAATAAAGACAAAGTCATTGCCGACACCATATAGTGAGTCATCGAGTATAGAAGTTTGAAGATCATGCTTGAAATAAGATAGTTTGTGGCAAATAGGGATTCATACTTAAACTACTATTGAACGAAATCAAGCATGGATAATATGCAGATGTGTGTCTCAGGGTTATGAACGTAGAGATTCCAGTTGAATGATACGTATCCACAACGTTCATTCTCTATCGAAGTTTCAAACTATTAAGCGGACAAGATTATCATCGATTGATATAAACTTTGGGGAGTAAAGAAAAGTTCATTTAATGTAATTCTCATGTATTATATCTTGAAAATGTCAATAGTTTCCAAGGCAGCAGTGAGAAGCGATGTGTATATGACAAATATCATTCACGTCAAGACTTTCCACAGAGATTTGTGGCACAATTTATTAAAGTATTCGTATATACCATTATAGATTACGCCCATCGACAATACAAACTTTTAGTTTGTCTAAAAGGGACAACCTTTTTGAAAAGAGACATCTCTTTATGAAATCTAATATAAATTAGGAAGTAACATTCAAAAGAGAGTCATTCGAACAATAACATTCATTCAGATATTCATAGTATATATTCAAAAGAGATAAAATATTTATATTATTTTGTATGGAGAGATAAGGGCAATATTATGATTTTGTAATAAATTCCATTATTTATTTTTATAATAAAATAAAATGTTTTTTGCTATTAATTAAAGGCGTAGGGATTTAAACTGCATGTGAATCGTCCTTTATAATTATTTTTGAAATTCTGTATACAATTTAAGTATTGGATAAGTGGACAAGGTCATTTATTGTTTTGAATTTGATCATTACAAATATTGTGAAATATTAAAACATTTCCGTATTTGTATCTAGTTTGTCTCCCTGCCAGAGGAGTTAAAATTCAATCTGGACTAATTTAAGATGGCATAATATTTGATCTGTCGCATCTCAATTATTTAATTGTTGGCAGTAAAATAGGTAAAACCTTATAAAGTTGTACGTGATAATTCACTGAAGTTGACTCTATCCCCCGGATGAGTAGAGGCACTGGTCTTATTATTGAAGTCATAAAATCTATATATTCCTTCCTACAAGCATCAAATCACTTATTTAAAACCTTATACAAAAACATTCACTTCTCAAATATTCAGCATCCAGTTTCAATTTCGTTGAGTTCGAGGACCTTGCCAGCCGAAGAACTCCAAGTTTAAATTCGCTATAGAAAACTCTTGAACTAGGCAGTTCGCATTTGAGGTGAAGGTCTACCCGCTTGGGTGTTGTAGAGCCCAAAGTGCAGGGGAATCAAAAAGTATTCCCGTTCGTTGGCCAGAATTGATTAGAAGTCCTATCAGAGAAGTGGCAGGCTCTTGGATTTCCAATCTGCGGTTTTGGGAACCAACAAAGCACATGCCACAAATCCATCAGTCTATGCTGAATGGTACCTTCACCTAGAGGGGACGAAGGCACCAACCTCTCAATAATCCCCCCCTCAACATGACCCGAGGGATTTGAACCCATAACCCAACACTCTGATACCACTTGTTGGAATCATTGCTGCCATTACACCAAAAGCTCGAGCTGTCAGTGAACGTCACAGTAGCCATAGACAAGGATCCATAGGGGCTCTTACATTCAAACACGAGATTTCCTTTCTAGCATGGGTTTCTTGTGTAGAACAAGAATAAGTAGTGCTGACCCTTATATCATAGCATGAAGACATCTCTAAGGATGCTAGTGTATACCCAAATCCTCTGGTAAAGATTGACTACAAGTATCCCCTGGTGGAGGTGTTTCTGTTGCATCATATCGTCTATAAATCTTGATCAGACATTAAATATTCTTCTTGGGTATAAGTTCTCCTTTGGCTGTAACTTCTTATTGAATGAATGCCTCCATTATTGACAACAATTCATTTGGGATGGCAATACCAAATCATAATTATGGGTGCAAAGAATGATAATATTCCCAGCTTCTAAGGCACTGAAGAGTAAAGAATGGTTCTTATCTACTCGTAATGGGAGTAATTTCTCAAATAAAAGATTATAGTGAAAACTATTGTCCAAGTTTTAAAGTTAAGACTTATATCTTTGAGTGGTTCCACAGAATAAATTTGTTGCTTTCCCATAATCTTTGAGTGGTTCCGTAGAATAAATCCGTTGCTTTCTATGGGCAGCTGTGTGCTCAATTGGGCATTATAAATATGATTCAGAGTACCACCTCAAAAAAATATATCAATCAGGTTGAGAGGACTTGTTAGTTATCAAATGCTCATCTCCCAGAATGTGGGTTTTCAGCTGGTATCAAGTATTATTGTTTCCTCTTATGTAATCAGTTCTACTTTTCAGCCCACTACTGGTTGCATATTTTTGTGTTGCATCCCAAATTTTTGCCTCCTAAAAATAATCATGTAACTATTATATATTTCTTGTGAATGACAGTTAGACAATTAAAAACAGTTGAATGTTATGATCATGAGAAATGAAAATTTTTGGTTGATCGTTTTTGGTTAGATTGCAACAAAGACCTATGGCTACATCATTTGCAAGGGCAGCCTCGGGTCCTTCTTCTACGTCTAGTGCTATGCTTGAAGCACAATCCAGCAAGGGGAAAAGAATGGTGTCATCTGAAAGTAACCCCATTGCTGATTTATTTAATGCCCGCCTAAGAGATGAGATAGAGGAAGCCATTGGTAGATTTCATTTTTCCAATGGCATACCTCTTCATGTGACACAGTCTCCTTATTATAAGGAGATGATGTAGCTGGTGGCAATGGGAGGAAGACCATCATTTGTGCCACCAAGTGAGCACAAATTGCAAACTACAACCTTGGATAAAGAGTATGCCAAGATTGCTTTAGAGGAAAGCTTGAGGCCTGTTTGGGAGGAGTATGTTTGCAACATCATCATGGATGGGTGGATGAACATTAGGAACCGTCCACTCATCAATATCATCATTACATGCACAGAGGGGCTATTTTTTCTCAGGTCATCAAAAGGATGCTGATTTTCAATTTCATCTACTTCAAGATGCTATTGAAGAGGCTGGGCCACAAAATGTGGTCCAAGTAGTGACAGATGTGGCACCTATTTGTAGAGCTTCAAGGAGACTTGTTGAGACAGCTTATAGACATATTTTGTGGACTGCATGTTGTGTACATGCCATGAACAATGCACTAAAGAACATTGGGAAGATTACCTAGATTAAGGGAGTAGTAAGTGATGCTAGAGATGTGTAGATGTTTATTTGCAATCACCACACATCACATGCCCTTTTCAAGAGATTCACAAGGAAGGAGTTCCTGAAACCAATTGAGGCTCGATATGCATCCTACTTCGTTCTTTTGGAGTGAATGATTAAGTTGAAGGAGCTATTGCAACTCGTGGTTATGACGAATGAGTGGAATAGGTGGGATGGGTCTAGGACAAAGGAGGGGTTGAGGATAAAGGAGATAGTGAAGAGGAGTGATGTATTTTGGAGTGATGTAACACACATTGTCTCTTTCATCACTCCAGGTCACCAAATATGGGGATGTGGATGCAACTACTCTTGGAGAGTTGTACGAGTACATTGATGCTATGCTTGGCCAGATGAAGGCAATTGTTTGAGAGAGAGACCCGAGTTTAGCATTTTACACTGAGCACATTTGGCCTATTATTCAACATACATGGGATAGCCTCAACACTCCCTTAATGAATCCGAAGTTGTACATGCCTAGGCCTCAGAGAGTTACACCATTGAATGATGATGTAATCTATTATCAATTTTGAATTTAGTACACTTGCACTTGAAAGTTAGAAATTAGTACACTTGCACTTGAAAGTTAGAAGTTAGTACGCTTGCACTTACATATATTTAATTTGTAAATTTAATGATTTTAAAATTTGAATTATAGGTGAAGGAAGGATTCTTTAAGTGCATTGATAGGATATATGACATTGAGACAGTAGGGAAAGTTCGCACTAAGTGGACCAAATTGCTACTATTAGGGGCTATCCAGCTAGAGAAAAGGCCGACATAACCACAATGGCAAAAGAGGATCCTATTTTGTGGTGGAATTGTCATGGACCCAAATCAACAACTACCACACTAGCCATCTGTCTCCTATCTCAAGTTTCATGTTCTCCAACTTTAGAACCTTTGCTTTTCACTTTCAAATTTCAATTTCACTTTTACTTTAGTCTTTTAGTCATGAATTTCAATTTCAATTTTCTAATTCTCATACTAGTCATTTGATTGTTATGATGTTGTCTTAGGTATCTAGCTCTTTAGCTTTTGAGAGGAACTGTTCTACTTATAGCTTCATCCACTCTCTTAAGAGAAACAGACTTATCTCTGAGAAAGCAGAGAAACTAGTGGTTGTACATTGTGCCTTGCGTATCAAAGATCACAAGACACGTGTGTACAAGGAGAGCCCTGCAACACAATGGGATTAGAGCCAAAGGAGCCCTCATAATTTGATGAGGATGTAGATACTTTTGATGTAGGGTTGGTTGGTATTCCTCTCACGGTTCTTACCCTTGAAGTGGTCAAGAGTTCGGAAGATGAGTTTGTTGAACCTAAGCCTCAAGTTGACATGGATGATTAGAGGCCTCTAGGCAGCCTCTACTGCATTTTGGCGGCCCTTGGGCCTTTAGTACTTGACATTTTGTCTTTTGATTTTGTAGTTTGTACTTGAGACTTGGATATTACCATATTTGTCATTTGAAGTTTGAAACATTGAACATTGAACATTGTAATCATATCATAGTTGTTTCTATTTGAGGTAATTAAGTTTATTATGCCATTGAATGATTGATGAGATAATCATACTCATACTTTGATGCCATTTGAATCTTCAATCTTTGATTATTTTAATTTAAGTTATTTGATAGAAGTTAGAACTTAAAACTTAGATCTCTTTCATTGGTCATTTTTCAATGTTCAATGCTCAATGCAATGTAAAACTAAACTAGCAATAGTAGTCTTAATGAGCTTATACTTCATATTTACGTCTTATATTGTTACACTTATTTTCATAATTAGCATTTTAAGTATCATATGTATAGTATATACTATATAAACTCCGTCCCATCCCCCACCGCCATCCCTAAATATAGGCCCCTCTGTCCTCCTGTCCTTGAAACTTGTCCCCCTGTATCCCCATCCCCCAGGCCAGTGTAACTATGATGTTTTCTAACAGTCAAGAAATGGTATGTTACATTTTGCTAAAGGAGAATACCTTTGTTGTCCATCATTGGCATCAGCATGTTAAAGATAATCACGTAGATTCTATATGTGTACTTGAAACATTATCATTTTGCAATAAAAGGTCAGATTTGGATGTTTGTTCCTATTACTCTATTCCTCAATTCTTGAGTTCTATGTTAATATGTTGATATAAGTTGTTTATATTATCTTCTCGGATATAAATCTTAAGTAGAATAATATTGTGTCCAGTCATATTTGCATTTGAGAATCTTGAACCATTCAATTACATGTGAGCATTCATTAGCATGCATGACAATTGTTTGACAAAACAACTACATAGCAAAGTGGGCGAAAGAAGTGTAAAAAGTTGGTACAAACAGAGGTAGGACACTACATGGTAAAAGACAATGGTGATGAAATAATTGTGATCAAAGAAGTAATGCATAATATTTTTAATTTTATGATGAAAATAAGAGAGGATTGTATGTAAATGAAAAGATTGAAGTAGATAATATGAAGAAATATGTTGTGGTGGTAGCAGAAGAATAGGTGAAAGAAGTAAAGCTATACTTTTTTTAATTTGTGAGAGATGATTTACATGTTGAGATGAATGAGGTAGTGAATATGAAAGAGGTAGTGCATATGGATGTCATTAGTGTAGATTTACAAGCAAGAATAAATTTTATAATGAAGCCGAGGATGTGAGAAGTGAGGATGTTATGGTAGAAGGTGCAAAAGAAGTAGGTAAAGGAGGTAATGTGGGTGTTTTGAAGGGTAGTGTGGAAGCATGTTATATGAGGATGGTAGAAAGTGGTTTAAAATCCATGGTGCTAAGGAAGAGTAAAGTGCAAATTTCATGGAGGAAGATGGTGTTGGAAAGTTGGTGCCTCTATCCCCTCTAGGTGAAGGTATCATTCAGCATAGACGTCACTCCAAAATACATCACTCCAAAATACATCACTCCTCTTCACTATCTCCTTTATCCTCAACCCCTCCTTTGTCCTAGACCCATCCCACCTATTCCACTCATTCGTCATAACCACGAGTTGCAATAGCTCCTTCAACTTAATCATTCACTCCAAAAGAATGAAGTAGGATGCATATCGAGCCTCAATTGGTTTCAGGAACTCCTTCCTTGTGAATCTCTTGAAAAGGGCATGTGATGTGTGGTGATTGCAAATAAACATCTACACATCTCTAGCATCACTTACTACTCCCTTAATCTAGGTAATCTTCCCAATGTTCTTTAGTGCATTGTTCATGGCATGTACACAACATGCAGTCCACAAAATATGTCTATAAGCTGTCTCAACAAGTCTCCTTGAAGCTCTACAAATAGGTGCCACATCTGTCACTACTTGGACCACATTTTGTGGCCCAACCTCTTCAATAGCATCTTGAAGTAGATGAAATTGAAAATCAGCATCCTTTTGATGACCTGAGAAAAAATAGCCCCTCTGTGCATGTAATGATGATATTGATGAGTGGACGGTTCCTAATGTTCATCCACCCATCCATGATGATGTTGCAAACATACTCCTCCCAAACAGGCCTCAAGCTTTCCTCTAAAGCAATCTTGGCATACTCTTTATCCAAGGTTGTAGTTTGCAATTTGTGCTCACTTGGTGGCACAAATGATGGTCTTCCTCCCATTGCCACCAGCTACATCATCTCCTTATAATAAGGAGACTGTGTCACATGAAGAGGTATGCCATTGGAAAAATGAAATCTACCAATGGCTTCCTCTATCTCATCTCTTAGGCGGGCATTAAATAAATCAGCAATGGGGTTACTTTCAGATGACACCATTCTTTTCCCCTTGCTGGATTGTGCTTCAAGCATAGCACTAGACGTAGAAGAAGGACCCGAGGCTGCCCTTGCAAATGATGTAGCCATAGGTCTTTGTTGCAATCTAACCAAAAACGATCAACCAAAAATTTTCATTTCTCATGATCATAACATTCAACTGTTTTTAATTGTCTAACTGTCATTCACAAGAAATATATAATAGTTACATGATTATTTTTAGGAGGCAAAAATTTGGGATGCAACACAAAAATATGCAACCAGTAGTGGGCTGAAAAGTAGAACTGATTACATAAGAGGAAACAATAATACTTGATACCAGCTGAAAACCCACATTCTGGGAGATGAGCATTTGATAACTAACAAGTCCTCTCAACCTGATTGATATATTTTTTTGAGGTGGTACTCTGAATCATATTTATAATGCCCAATTGAGCACACAGCTGCCCATAGAAAGCAACGGATTTATTCTACGGAACCACTCAAAGATTATGGGAAAGCAACAAATTTATTCTGTGGAACCACTCAAAGATATAAGTCTTAACTTTAAAACTTGGACAATAGTTTTCACTATAATCTTTTATTTGAGAAATTACTCCCATTACGAGTAGATAAGAACCATTCTTTACTCTTCAGTGCCTTAGAAGCTGGGAATATTATCATTCTTTGCACCCATAATTATGATTTGGTATTGCCATCCCAAATGAATTGTTGTCAATAATGGAGGCATTCATTCAATAAGAAGTTACAGCCAAAGGAGAACTTATACCCAAGAAGAATATTTAATGTCTGATCAAGATTTATAGACGATATGATGCAACAGAAACACCTCCACCAGGGGATACTTGTAGTCAATCTTTACCAGAGGATTTGGGTATACACTAGCATCCTTAGAGATGTCTTCATGCTATGATATAAGGGTCAGCACTACTTATTCTTGTTCTACACAAGAAACCCATGCTAGAAAGGAAATCTCGTGTTTGAATGTAAGAGCCCATGAGTCTAAGCCAGGATTAAGGCTCAATATTTCTATCCTCATGAAGATTCGTGTCATTTCAAAGAGTGGTTGTAGAACTCTACTCAAGACAAAAAAAACTTCGCTTTAGATTCATCTCGTGCTTCAAGTTGCCTCTTGACCAGATTCTAGGTGCCTCAATTAAGAGAAAGGAGGCCATAGCTAACCAATCAACAGGGAGAGACTATGATGGTTAGGATCTGCAGCTCTAAAAGATTCCAATACTGCCCAAAATGAGTCGTTTGATTTTCATGCTAAGAAAAGAATGGAGACTCAAAACAATAACTCACGCCATTTAAGTATTTTCAATGCAAAACTCTATTTTCTAAATGTCTAATACTATAGTCTCCAAAATATTATTAAACTCTTCAATATCAAATGATTTGATTTCAACTTTGTTGTCCTCCATTTTGTCACCACAAAATGTACGTAACAATACGGAACTTTTTCAACTTAGTTTCGCATTTCTTTGAGTTGATTCATTATTTAATTGCTTAGTATTGATCAATCAGACGAACCCAAATGATATAATGAATCCTTTTGTTGAAGGCTTTTGTTGAGTATTTTTAGTTTTTCTGTTTGTTAAGCCTATGCTTGATTTATGATGTCTTCAATGCCCTTTTTCGCGTTTTCAAGTGTGTGTTTTAATGCTTTTGGTCTTTTAGTTTTGTTCAAACCCTTGCTTTCAGTTTTCCCTTTGATTCGGTATATCTTAGGGCTTAATCGAACTTGGCAGTCAATAGATATGACAATTTAGGTGCCCAAAAAGTGTTACCTCGAGATAGAATTGAATATTTTAAAATATCATGTTATATTTTAATGTTGACATTCACTTTTTGAAAAATATAACATAAATTGACTTTATGTTATGTTTTTAAGTTACTTTCAGGCCTGGAATTTGATAGTCACCCTTGGTTGTCATATGATTTTTTTATGACGGCTAAAACTTTTTTAGGCTTTTCATTCTACGTTTTGATAAAAAAATTGATTGTCAATTTAACTTTAAATATTCTATAAATTAGAAAATAATAATAGTAATTAGTAATATTTGCAAAACTCTCTATGAATAGCTTGTAATTATAAATTAATACTATATACAATATCATAAAAGAAGCAGGTTTCTAAGTTCATGTATGTTACTTTAAGAGATTTTTAAATTTTATATTTTTAAAAATAAATTTTAAAGTTTATTATATTGTATTTCGATAAGATTATAAATTAATATAAATATGTATTCACCAAAATAGAAACAAAAAAATAGAAACATCTATAATATAAAATAATATATATTTATCATACATATATATTATACAAATTATGAAATCACATTTATGTATAATATTAAATATAATACTAAATTACCTATAACGAATATTGACGATTTAGTAATAGAATTAGTTGTCATATTGACGGTTCTCTAAAAAATTAGCCAATCAAACCATACGGTCTTACAATTTTTTAACCTGTCATATACGGTTAAAAAGTGCAAAAACGGCCAATACGGCCATCAAATTCCGGGCCTGGTTACTTTATCCCTTAAATTTATCTCTTAAGTGACTATAGAGCACTTTATGTTATATTTTTATGTTGAGTTGTTTTTTAAATTTTTCACTTAAGCGACTTTATTAACTATATAGTTTGATTTATTTTTGAGTTACTTTATGTTTTATTCAAAACATCTAAGTTAAATATTACTTTTTGAAATGATATTTTCACATAGTATATTAATTATATGGTGTAAATGTTATTTTTGACCCAATTAAGCGATATTTCCTCAAAAATCAATAAGACATGTGCTTAATTTATCACTTAAGTTGTGCATATAGATGTTTTTCAACCCATTTATATGTTTACATGAAATGAACCTCCAAGAGTACATTTTGCACTCAAAATGTATGTAATGGACTTCCTAGAGTCCATTTTGCATAAAAAACCTCCTTTAGATGTAATCCACTTTACATGTAATTGCCTCTAGAGTCTAACTTTTTGCCTTCCAAAGTCAAATTTGTCATGTTACATGTTACATGTTGCATATTTTTAAAATATGTAATGAGGGTTAGAGAGCGTGTTTTGCATTGTTTTCCCATGTTGCATATTTTTAAAATATGTAATGAGGGTTGGAGAGTGTGTTTTGCATAAGATTGACACTTACATGCATTTTAAAACATGTAAGGAGGCTTGGAGAGATTGTTTTTGCACTACTTGCATTATTTTACAATTTTAAAACATGCAAATGCACTCCAAGAGTGCGATTTACACTCCAACCAATGGATTTTTTATGTAACGTGTCTTGGAGAATCCAATTTTGCATTCAAAACTCATGTAATCACCCCCGAAGACCCCATTTTTGCACTCAAAATCCAAAAACATCCAAACACATGGCAAGTATTACATATTTTAAATATGTTATGAGGTCTTGAGAGTGTGATTTGCACTTCCAACCATCATATGAATACATTTTAAACATGTAAATGCATCCATAGACTCAAATTTGGCATTTCAACACATGCAAATGCTATTGGAGACCACAATTTGTATTCCGAAGCCAAAAAAAAATCAAATTAATGCATTTTTAGGGTACATTTTTGCTAAAAATGCCCAGAAAATTGGGTGTTCATTTACATTTTTGCATTTTTCATTCACGTATTTGCATTTGGATCCATATATTAGCATATAGGGAAGATGTTTCTGCATTCACATGTAAAAAAAAGAGCACTATATATGCATTTGTGAGCCACGTTTGCAAAAACAACCTAGATTTATACATGAAAAGGGCACCCTTTTGTTGAAAACACCCAAAAAATGGCATTTCCAGCCCATATGTTTGGATCAATTGGGGTCGTTTTTGAGTTTTAATGCTTGCTAGTGTCTTTGTGAATCACGTTTTTGAGTTTCCTAGCAAAAAATGATTTATGTTATTGCCGCTTTAGACCATATTTTTGCTCAAAAAATGTTCAAATGCATGTGTTCTTCAAAAACGTTTACATGTTGAAGGTTTGAGATCACGTTTTTGGGCATTTACATACAAAAACATCTCATACAAAGCCATCATTTGTAAGAATTGAAAAGGTCAAAGAGTTTGTTGGAAATTCAAAATTGGAGAAGAAACTTTCTTTCAAACCTATTAATCTTGCACTTTTGCCTCTTTGGTCACCAAGTAGAAGTTTTCAAACCTTTGCTATTTTGCTGCATATTTTGGCTTATCAATGCACACTTGTTCAAAGACATGCCATGTATTGTGCAAAATTCCTTTAAATAAGATGAAAACTTCAATTATAGAATGCTTGGAATTTCCCCAAATTCCAATTTCAAAATTGCATATAAGAGAGCAACTTGATATTTTGTCAAGTTTGAGTCAAAGCAAGGGGTATGGTTTTGTTTTGCGTATTTTTATTCTTGCTTGTTCTGGAAAAAAGTTGAAGAATTTTTCCCAAGAATGCAAGTGCATATTGCAACTATTTCACTTTCCACCTTTCCATGTAAATGCATCACATCTTTCCGTATCCCACCAATTCATGTCAAAGCATATTGCATCCATTTCCTTCATATGCAATTACATATTGAGAGCAATTACATGCAACTCATTCTCCATCCTCAATTACATATAATTCCATCCTTAATATACATTATATATAAATCCATTTTCCAAACCCACTTACATGTAATCTCATCCTTCAAACCTAATTGCATGATTACATGTAGTCCACTTTACATGTAATTGCATCCAGAGAAATCAACTTTGGTAGAAGGTCACTCTTTAAGCACCAAAGTCACCATTTGCACACATCCATATGTATCCCAATTTACATTCTTAGCCATACCCACAAAAGCCCATCTTTGCCCACATGCAATTCATCCTTGAGAGTCTAATTTTGGCCCTTTTCACCCAAATACATATGTTTTCTGGTTCATTTCCAGCCATCATATGTGGTCCATAAGCATCTCATCCATACTTTGAACCCCTCATGGATTCGTCGTTGTAACTCAAATCTCAAAGTTTTCATGGATCCAATCTCATTGGAAGATGTTTTTATCTTCATGTTGTGGCACACTCTTCAAGATATGTCAGAACTTCTTTAAAGAACAGAGACATCCCGTCAAGAAGACATGCTTCGAATTAAAAGAAGCAGTAATTCATTTGGTCTCCATTTTTTCAATGGTTGTCCGTGAACCTGGGTTTATGTGGGAATGTGCCAAGCACTTTGTTTCAAAAAAAGAGAGTTAAAGGTGCTGATGGAAAGTTATTCTGAGTTTACATCCGGACACCATCGAGAAGGTTTTCAAAGTTTTAGACTCTGAAATGTGTCAATCTATAAAGGAGAATTCACAACTCAAACGAGAAAAAGTTTGATCATATCAAGTTTTCAAATGACAACGGCCAATTCATCAAAGAGAGTTAGAGGCTATCAAAAGACGCAACACCATGATTATCAAGGTGAATGCAGTGGTACAAAATACAGGAACTCCCGATCCTATGATCATACAAGATTGCATCATCAAGTACAAGGCCTTTACCGACAATCTACAGGATTGATTTATTAGAATCAACAACCTCAACATTTTCTTCAAGTGTTTTCCATGTTAGTAGTTGGAGAGGATGTATTGCATAAAATTGTGTAATTACATGTAATTCAATTTACATTTCCTTTTATGACATGTAAACCAATAATTTTTCTCATTTAGTTAGAAAAGGTCAAAGTTGGTTGAGTTGCTTCCACTTTTTCCTCCTTTTTCTCAACTCTTTTGCCTATATAAAGGAGTGCCCCCTCATAGTAAAAATCATTTTTTGTTTTATGCAAGAAAACTCTATCAAACTTGTGCAAGCATAACTTTGATTGTCTAGTACAAATTTGGGAGAAAAGTGAATAAAATAAGCAATTGTGATAGAGTAAATTAGAAGATCTGACTATAGTTGTGCCTATTGTCTTTGATTCATGTTATTATTGTGTGTTCAATAATAGAGCATAGTGAGTTAAGAAGCAATCGGAGATAAAGCTTTGACTGGGAGCGGTTGTGGTAAGACATAGACTAAACGCTTTCACTATAGCTTGTGTTTGTTGGGTGGATATTTTGTAATCGATAGTTTTGGGTAAAAATCCAGTTGCAAAATAGGATGACCAGTCACAGCATGTGGGACAAAGTCTCTCCTACCTTAAAGGGAAGGCTCCCTCTTCTCACCGTTCCTTGGATCAACTCAAGGTAAGCAAGAAGTCGAAAGATTTTATAAAATGGGTGTTACCAATATCCTTTCTTCTTATCTTTCAAGAAAGAATCCACTTACTCGTAGAGTAGGTAATGGGCCGGTTGAATCTCTAACTACACTTCTATCAAGAGCTAGAAACAATGATACGATAAACCTTTACTAACTCAAAGGCTAGCTGAAAATATACCAGTTTGGCTCTAAGTCTGGTCGTATTTCTATATGGAAATGCTTTACAATTAGGGCACAAATACTCCTAAAAGTAAGAATAGCTTAACTATTTTGTGAATTAAGAAATAAGTATAAGCTAGAGACAAAGCTTCTAGCTATGCACTTCAACAATTGCCCCTGGTCAAAACTCTGGCTCCAATTGCTTCTTGACTCTTTTTTATTCAATTCACAAGATACAATTACCCAAAACACAAGATAACATGAATCAAAAATAACTTAGATGGATTATAAACAAAGCTTATAACTCACACAAGTAACAATCTCACTTAATCAAAGTCTCAAATGCTCCTTTGTATTCACTTTCTCTCAAAATAGTGCTCACACAAACAAAATTTTGTTGGCATAATTTCTCCAGAGCTCTTTTGCATGAAGATAATGATGATTTTACAATGAGGGGGCACTCCTTTATATAGGCAGAGGAGTTGACAAAAAGCTAGAGGAAAAAGTGGGAGCAGCTCAAACAACTTTGACCTAGTCTAACTACAGGAGAAAATATAGGGTTACATGCAACTCGCATTACATCCTTTTACATACGTGTAACTTGCATTACATGTAATTACACTTCTTCATGTAATGCATCCTGTTTCAACTACTAACATGAAATAAAAAAAAAAAAACAATCTTAAAGATTGTTTCTTAGTGCCTTGAATTTGACAATGATGTCACACATTGTGGGAAGATAAAAAATTTCCATGGTCTGTGCTATGGCTTCTACTCTCACTACATTTGCATACGCTGATTGCACAAATTTGGAATTTTTCGCCATAGTGTCTAACAAGTGTTTTGTCAAGGATTTATACAAGACAAACTTATTCATTGTGTGTGAACCAAAGTCTTCAGAATCTAAATCAGCAGTGATCTGATTGTATATTTTGAGTTTACTCTCTATACTGCAATGAGATTACCAGATTCATCAATAAGATGGCATCCCATCTATTCCAAATCACAAGTAACACTTGTTTCAAGTGCTTGAAAATCTCCAAAGGCCACCTGCAACTTTGTGATAAGCTTCCTCAATGTTTTCTCTTTGTAACCAATGAGCCCTGAAAATCTGAAGAACATTTCACATGACGGAAGAATGTCACATGAGACCAAGGCATCTAGATCGAATTTTAGCATTTCATCCCAATCATCGAGGATTTCCTTCCAGTTATCCACTTTTTGAGTCAAAGAAGAAATTAAGTTACGTTTCATTTCATTCATCTCTTTGATGCGCCTTAGAACTGCAAATGTCTCTGTGATGGCTCAAACTCCTTCAGAAATGATTTCCTGTATCCAAGACTTGGTGACTTTAATCAACTTTCTCTCCTTAGATGTTTGAGACATAACAAAAACACTCTGAGAAGATTGATGCCAAATGACCTCATTTAGGCTAGAGACCTCCTGTTTTAGTTGATTTTTCTTCTCCCATAGCTCATTATTACTCTTTGATACATTAGCCAATGCATCTTGCGAACAACTCACACACGATTTCTTTTTGATTTCAACCTTAGTAAACTTGTAATCAGAATGAGTAAGTTCCTCAATAGGTTTGTCCACCAAAGGCTCAACAACTTCAACAAATTTGGTTTTATCTGAATCAACCAAAATCCTTGAAACAATCTTATCTTTCAAAGATTTGGATCTGCTCTTCTTAATAGGGAGATTGTTTGGAGGAACAACCCCTTTTCTCCTCTTCATTGTTATTTTGCTCAACCATGCAGGCAGGCTGAAACCTTCATCCGTAGAAGCAGATATAGTGAAGACTATTGACATTGATCCTGATTGTATTTCTATTGTGACAGAACAAGATTCAGTCTATACAGCTGAAGGCATAGGAACATGTTGATAAGGTTTTGTCATAAAAAGCTCAAAACCTGTCAAATGCATATCAAGTTGGGAAACTTGACCATTGGTAAGAGTTGGAAAATCCTCAAACACATTTGCTAAATGTTCATATTGTTCATTTGTAGGAATGCAAGGAGCAACAAAAGAAATAGGAAGAGCCATTGTATTGACTTCCGAGACTAGAATAGGAGTGAAAACAGTGGAGAATGAATCCACATCGTCATCTACTTCATGCAGAAAAGACTTATGTATAGATAGTGCACAAGCTTGTGCAGGCTTTGGGGGAGATAGGATCATGACTTTTGCTTCTTCATCTAAAAGTTCTTTATCAATTCTGTCTCTAGTTCTTCTTCTGATTCTTCATCTGATTCTTGAATTGGTTTAGAGATTTGAGATGATTTGGCTTCTTTTCCACCCTTCTATTTGAATTTGAGGGAACCCTTAGCATCAAAGGATGAGGCACCATCTTTCCCTATGATTTTCAGTTATGACTTCCTACTAGGAGGACCAAAACTTTCATAATCCAAACCCATCTTAGGATTTACTCTTTTAAGGCCTTTATTTTTTGGCCATTTGTTGGTGTTCACTAAAATGGATTGAAATCTATCCATGATAGATGTACCTTCCTTTTGTTTCCACTGAATAGGAAAAAGGCACTTGTTATCAAAGCCGACTTGATGAAATTCTGGATCAAGGATATTGCCATCATCTTCAACTTGGAAATCTAAAGGGATCTCCAACATGTTAAGATCGATTATTTGTTGTAGGGTTAATTTGCAGTAGTCCATCTTCATGATGTCAAGCTCTATCCTCATATCAATCTAGATGTCCTCAATGCAATGAACATGAGTCTAAGCTCTTTTCATTTGAGAATTCATCTCTCAGTAATCAAAGTCAAATCTGGCTTTGAACTTCTTCAAGGTGATCAACTGCAACTCTGCTTCCATGTTCTTTTCTTTAGGTACAGTTTTGATTGAATAGTTGCCAATAGCCAAAGGTTTAGCTGAAGTAATACCGAAACTAGACCTATGCATAGTATGCTGATCACTTTGCACATCCATGAGCTATCTAGCTACCTCCATTAGAATAATTCGATCTATAGCAAACCTAGGTAAGGTATACAACTCACCTTTGAAATATTTGACTTTCAAGTATGTGAAAGTTCGAAACTGAATGAAAATACAACTATATTGGTTCACCTTCTCCCATGCTGCATCAGATACTCTTTTAATAGATAACTATTTATTGAACAAGTACCAGAAATCCCCAAAGAAGGCATCTTGGACTCTTCTATAATGAAATTTACTATTTTCCAAAGTGATTTGGTCATAATAATCCCAAATAGGAACTTGAAGGTGATTTCCCTTGATTGAGAGACCAAAGAAAGATCCCATGGCAGTAGCAATGTAAACAAGGTAAGAGTTCATGTAGAAGGGCGCTAAAGTTCTCATGTTACCTATCTGCTGACAAAGTGCAGTGTTGATGAGCTCTCCCCAAAAAATTTGTTTTTTGTTCTCCATTATTTGAAAGATGAATTTATATATCCATAGCTCAAAATCAGTAGAATCTTTGAGACAACAAATTCTGCTGAGAAAGATGATAAGATCTTTATATTCTTGTTTGAAGTTAGACCGATGAACGGTCTTTGGCCATTTGGAGAAGTTATTCCTTTTATTGTCTAACCAGTAAAGGTTGACAAACTTCTGATAATCACCCTTTTTCCCATTCCAGCATGCCAAAGATGATTCCTTGGTTAAATCTGCATATTCTACTTTATGTGGAACTTTGAAGATTTGTTCAATGATCTCAAGATCAAGGCTAATGATAACCTTGCCGTCAGCGTCTTTGATAGTCTTTATGTTTGGAGTAAACTGTCATGCACATCCGAGAATGAAATCAGGTTCTATGGCTGCCATAGGAAATGTAGACACTAGGTGAATGTTACTTCTCTTGATATGATTCATTTTATGGCTAGCTGGAGTTTCAACTCTTTGCAAAAAATCAGCCACATCTACATGATCAATCTTCGTGTCTATCACATTATCCAGAATAGGTATGACTGATGAGAGAGTTGCATGAGCCAACTCTTTATCATATTGATATTTCATTTTGCCTTTTGGATTTTGATGATGAGGACATTTTGTTTGCTTGTACTGCAACACAAAAATTCCAAAACATAAATACATCATTAGATGGAATCGCCATACAAGTTGATTTGTGATCAGTAACAAAGATTTGGAAACAATTTGGAGACCTTGAAGATTCGATGAAATGATCTGAAAAAGAAATCATATGCATATGCAATGAATGAAAATGAAATGAATGGAATGCAGAATGAAGTATTATGAAGGTGGAAAATGGAAGATGGAATGGAACAAAATGAAATGAGAATGTGTGAAGATGGAATGCATAGGAATACATGCAAATGAAGATTGCTGATTTCAAACATGACTTAGGGTTTTCAAGGCATTATTGCATGAAAAATGAGTACATGTAAGTGCAACATGAAACAAGAGATGAAAGGTGAGATGAGATGCGGCTGCGGATGGAGGATGCACTTTACATGTAAGTGTGAATGGAGGATGAGATGAAAAACATAGAAAGATGTGGAAACATGAATCTACTCATGGAGGTGCAAATGCATATGGAGAGTTGAAAATGGAAAATGGAAGAGGGAAAACAAGCTTTATAGTCACCTTTGGTGAAAAGATGGAGTCAAAGTACATGGAAGATGAAAATGATATCTTTTTGACTTTTAATCAAAATTGGACCTTTTGGATGCAATTGCACGTAAGGCATTTCGTGTAATTGTGTCATGCAAATGGATGCAGAAAGTGAGATGAGTGAAAATGGAAATGAAAAATGAGATTACATGCATATACAGATGATGAATGAGATGGAAAACATGTGATCTCATACGTCGAATGAAAGATAAGGTGTTGTGACATAGAAACGGAATGTGGAATGTGATGATGCTTTCGCATGAAGTGAAGCAACAAGTTCTTGGGAAAGAACTTGTGACTTCTCCAAAGTGAAGAAAACTGACAAGCAAACACAAAACACAAAAACACAAAGAGAAACATACCTTTAGAAACTAACTCAAACATGCCAAGATGCAAAGCACTTCAACGCACAAATTCGAAATTGGAACTTGGGAAAGAACCAAAAACATGAAAATGAACAAAATCTTCATTTTTAAAGGAAAAATGCACTTTCCATGACATAGATTTTAACAAGTGGCAATCATCAAACAATTATGAGCATAAAATCAATAAGATAAACACAAATTAAATAGCAAGAAAGAAGTCTACTTACATGAAGATTAAGTGCCACAAACGAAGGAGAAAGATGCTCCACTGTTGAAAAATTCTTCAAAAATGCTAAAACTTTTTCCAACTTTGTAAATTCAAAAGGGAAAGGGCAGCAGACAAAGAATTCTTGTTAAAACATGCCAAAATGTGCCCTAAGAATGCTCCAAGATCCAATGTTTTTGAGATGCATGTGCTTGGGACGTTTTCGGTGAAAATGATTTTCACCAAGATGCATAAACAAATTGATTTGATGTTTAATCATCAAATCATGCACCAAAATGCAATGCAATCCCCAAATAAAGCCAAATCGATTTGTATTGGAGTAGAAATATTGATAAAAAATGGAGTTATTTGCTTATTTCTTCAAAAATGTGCCCTATATTTGAGCTTCTAATAACGTTTTTGAGCATGTTAGATCCATTTTTGATGTATAAAAACTCATTGCCAAGCAAAAACGCCTCTAATGAAAAAGATTTCATGCAAATCCATCAAGAAAATCTCCCTTAATGATCAAAATTGGCTTCTTGGAAGGCAAACACATGTATTTCTTCAAAATCGGACTTTTTGAAGGGCAATGCATATATTAAAACATGTTTCAAGTTAAAATCAGACCTTTTTGGGTCAATAGCATGTTTTAAAATGTGCAAGCAATCAAAATCACACCTTTTGGAGGGGAATACACATTTTAAGTTACATCTCACATTTTGGATGCAAAGACATAAATACTTACTTGACATCAAAAAGGTCCACTAAGTTGAACTTTATATGCAGTGACATGTAAAATGTCCATTTTTGATAACTTAAAGTCTTTTAATCCACTTAATTTCATAAAAATGTTACTAAATGGGTCATAAACAATATTTATATATCATATTTAAAAATACAACATACAAACATCATTTAAAAAGTAAGATTTAAATGAGCATTTGATTTAAAAATCAAAAAATAAACTGGAACTATATAGTTATAGAGTCACTTTAAGTGAAAAATCGAAAAGTAACTCAAGTTAAAATTATAACATAAAGTGCACTATAGTCACTTTAAGTGAAAAATTAAAGCTAAAGTAACTTTAAAATATAACAAAAAGTGAATTTCAGTTATATTTATCAAAAAGTGAAAGTCAAATTAAAAATATAAAATCATATTTTTAATTCGTGTTGTTGCACCAAAAAGGTCCACTTTTGAGGTACTAAAATGGGCATATCTCTTGACTGACAACTCTGATTGAGCTCTAGGTTAAACCAAATCGAAAGAAAAAGCGAAAGCCATGATATGAGCAAAACCAAAGGATTAAAAACCAACAAACACAAATTCAAAAGAAAAGAAAAAGACGATGAAGACTCAAAAAATAAAGCAAAGGCTTGACAGAAAGCAAAATAAAAAAGACTTGACAAAAGTCTTCAGTAAAATAATTTGATGTATGAATTGAAATGGATCGATTGATTAACATTAAGAAATTGAATATCAAATTCAAGCTTAGAGATACGTGAAACTATCTTAAAAAAGTTTCGTGCTGTTACCAATATTTTGTGGTGACAAAATGTAGGACTACAGTGTTACCATCTCAAATTCATGAAAAATAGTTAGAATTTCTTTACTTTTGGAAGTCTTTGTGCCCCAATGGCAGAGGTTTTTCTTATAGAATAGTAAACCAAAAATAAGTTATAGAGTAGAGATCATCTACTTTTGGAAGTTTTTGTGCCCCAAATTAGACAAACAAGACTTAGAGCCAAATCGGTACGCTTTCAAACAACCTTTGAGTTTGTGTTGGTTTATCGGTATCACTGTTTTCAGCTACTATATAGAAGTGTAGTTAGAGATTTCATTTTTCCCATTACTCACTCCGTGGTTAAGTGGATTCTCTCCTGAAAGTTAAGAGGAAAGAATATTGGTAACACCCTTTACAAATCTCTCAACTTCTTTCTTACCTTGAGTTGATCCAAGGAACGCTGAGAAGGGGGAGCCTTCCCTTTAAGGTAGGAGAGACTTTGTCTCATACGTTGTGGCTAGTGATCCTATTTTGCGACTGGATTTTAACAAAACTGTCTATTGCAAAATATCCACCCAACAAACTTGAACAATTATGTAGCCATCTTTGTTTACATGCCAAAAAAAAATATAATAATTGTGTAACATGGACCTTGGGGTACCAAGGGAGGAGGGGATGGTAGGATGGGTTTCTAGGATAAGAGGATGTTGGGTGGATATTTTGCAACCGATAGTTTTGGGTAAAAATTCAGTCGCAAAATAAGATAACCAGCCACAGAGTGCGAGATAGAGTCTCTCCTACCTTAAAGGGAAGGCTCCCTTCTCACCATTCCTTGGATCAACTCAAGGTAAGGAAGAAGTCGAGAGATTTTTATAAAATGGGTGTTCTCAATATCTTTTCTTCTTATCTTTCAAGAAAGAATCCACTTACTCGTGGAGCAAGTAATGGGTAGGGTGAATCTCTAACTACACTTCTAACAAGAGCTGGAAAAAGTAATACCGATAAACCTTCACTAACTCAAAGGCTAGCTAATAATGTACCGGTTTGGCTCTAAGTCCGGTCGTACTTCTGTATGAAAAGCTTTACAATTAGGGCAAAAAGACTCCTAAAAGTAAGAATACTTAACTATTTTGCGAATTAAGAAAGAAGTATAAGCTACAGACAAAGCTTCTAGCTATATATTTCCACAACCGTTCCCAGTCAAAGCTTTGATTCCGATTGCTTCTTAAATCACTATGCTCTTTTATTGAACACACAATAATAACATGAATCAAGACAATAGGCACAAATTACATCCAAAGCTTCTAACTTGCTCTATCACAATTGCTTCCAGTCAAAGCTTCAAATCTAATTGCTTCTTTTATTCACTTTTCTCCCCATTTGTAGTACACAATCAAAGTTATGCTTGCACAAATGTGGTAGAGCTTTCTTGCATACAACAAAAGATGATTTTTACAATAAGGGGGCACTCCTTTATATAGGTATAGGAGTTGAGAAAAAGATGGAAGAAAAAGTGGGAGCAACTCAACCAACTTTGACCTAGTCTAACTAAAAGAGAAAATATAGGGTTATATGCAATTGCACATGCAACTTGCATTACATCTTTTACATACACACATAACTCGCATTACATATAATTACACATCTTCATGTAATACATCTTCTTCAATTACAAACATGAAAAAAGAAGAAGAAAGAAGATGGAAGAGAATTGAAAAAATCCTAAGGATTGTTCTAAAAGGCCTTGTACTTGGTGACGCAATCTCAGATGATCACAGGATCAGAAGTTCCTATACTTTGTACCGCTCCATTCACCTTGATAACCATGGTGTTGCGTGTTTTGATAACTTTTGACTTTGATGAATTGTCTGTTGTCATGTGGAAACTTGATGTGATCTAGCTTTTCACGCTCAAGTTGTAAATTCTCCTTTGTAGATTGGCACATTCTAGATTCTCTGACACTTTGAAAACCTTCTTGATGATGTCCGGATGTAAACTCAGAACAACTTTCCATCAACACCTTTACCTTTTCTTTTTGACATAAAGTGTTTGGTGCATGGGAATGTGTGCAAATGGAGATTGCTGATTTCCAAAATGTGACTTGGGCTTTCAAGATGTTATTGCATGGAAAATGGATTACATGTAAATGCAACATGTAGTGAGGAATGAAAAGTGAGATGACATGCGAATGTGGATGGTGGACGAGCTTTTATATGTAAGTGCAAATGGAAGAGATGCAAAGCATGTAATGACATGGGAAGTGGAAAAACATGTATTTTCTTATGGAGGCATGAATGCATATGTAGAGGTGAGAATGAAAATTGAAGTGAAAAATGGGATTACATGCATGTGCGGATGGTGAATGAGATGAAAAACATATAATCGTATTTGTCGGATGAGATGCAATGTGTTGTGACAGGAAAAATGGAAGTGAAATGTGATAATGCTTTCGCATGAAGTGAAGCAAAAACAAGTTCTTGGGAAAGAACTTGTAACTTTTCCAAAGTGGAGAAAACAGACAAGCAAGCACAAAGCACAAAACAAACACATACCTTTGGCAAAAGACTCAAACATGACAACAAGCAAGCCACTTAAACATGCAAATTTGAATTTGGAGTTTGGAAAAATTCAAAAAGTGTGAAAATGAGAGTTTTTTTCGTTTTTAAAGGAAAAATGCATTTTCCATGGCATAGATTTTGTTGAAGTTTAGCATCTATCAAAGTAAGATTCATATTAATTGCCTTCGATTCATATCGGGTTTGATACACTAACAACTACTGTTATACCAATCAGAGATTGGATTGATTCATTGGTTACATATTGATCTAACCATATATAATGGTCACTGCATTATAATGATACCATAACGGGCTCTCTGTTCTATCTCCTGATCGTGGATATCTATGTTTTCGGTGCAAGCATATTAATATTATTGTTATGATAGTTAACTAATCTCTGTCATGAGCCCGTACGGTCATGACTCTAAGTGGCCTTTAGCCACGTAGAGTCATGCCCCTACAGTGGGCATGTCTTTTTGATTGATATACATATGCACTCAATTCTTGAGACTTAAAAACCATCAATTCCTAACATCGTTATAGTCCCAAGATCAATCACCTTCTCTGCAGTTTTGAGTATACTGTCAGCATTCTCCTTTCATTCAACATTATATATACAAAAGATAAAGTCAAATTCTACCATCTGCATAAAGTAAGTTTACATTATCCTTATCAGTATTTCTATCTGAGATCCGATTTGCATCAACATGGTATCAGAGCAGGTTTAAAGGCAAGATACGTTTCGCTTATTGAAGATTCTCATTATTTCTCTAATCTCCTTATTGCACAAAATGGTACTTGGCATGAGACTCAAAGATAGACTTGAAGGTGCTTCTAATTTTGAAGCATGGAAACTACGAATTATGTTAGCTATGAAAAAGCATGATCTGTTACCTATTATAAGTTCTCCTAAATTGGAAAAAATCATTGATAATGATCAATGGGAAAAGGACAACATAAGAGCCATGGAGTTATTGGTAGATGGAGTGAAAAATCATTTACTACCTATTATCACCATGTTGGACTCTGCTTATGATATTATGAAATCTCTAGAAGATATTTTTGAAATTAACAACACCTGCCATCATCTTACTCTGAAAAATCAACTCTCTAATATAAAAATAAATAGAGGAGAAAACATTACCTCTTACTTTATGAGAGTAACTAACCTAAGAAATCAATTTCTGACAATTGGTCATGTTTATGATAGCAAGGAGTTAATTTTGGTAACATTAAATGGACTCCCTGCCTCATGGGAAAATTTCAGACAAGGAGTATGTGCTTGTTCCAAACTTCCTAAATTTGATCATCTAAAAGCTGATTGCATTCAATAAGAATTTTATTTAATATCCAGAGGAATTATTGATGAATCCAAGAATGAAGGTTTCCAAGCTCTCACCACTAAATTAAAAGGAAAAAAGGGAAAATATTCTCGCAAGAGACAAAGGGACTACTCTAAAGTATAATGTTTTAGATGCAACAAATATGGACACACTGCAAGTATATGTCCTAACCGAATTAAATATCAAGCATCTTTTGCTGAAGTTAGTAACCCTAATTTGAATTTAGAAACTTCTCCTTTCTAAATAAGTTATTGTAATAATGGTTTAAGAGGGAGTTCTTTTATCATTCATTGTTAAGATCAAACTTCTTTATTTTTGAAACATGTGTACATCACAAGAAGTGACAACTTCTTAATGATCGACACTTGAAATTGTAGAAGTTATTGAAAGGTGACAATCTTTCAATAGCTTAAATTCTATTTTTTAATAGATGTTATTTTGCATGGTGGATTAAATTCCTTAAATAGACCATGGCCTCCTATTGAAATCGACATCTAATGATGTTGAAATTAGATTTCAATAGAAGTTGTTTTGCATGGTGGATTAAGTTCCTTAAATAGACCATGGCCTTCTATTGTGATGATATTTAATAAGATCACAATAGAAGTTTGTTTTTGCATGGTGGATTAAGTTCCTTAAATAGACCATGGCCTTCTATTGTGATGATATTTAATAAGATCACAATAGAAGTTTGTTTTTGCATGGTGGATCAAGTTCCTTAAATAGACCATGGCCTTCTATTGTTACAAACATCTAATAATGGTTATTATAAATCATAATAGAAGTAAATTTTATAGTGAACTAAATTCCCAAATAGACTATGTTACAAACATCTATTAAGTTAGATATTTTTTTACGAGTCTCTATTCTTAGAATGGTAGTGTCAAATAACATGGTTAGATCTTCTCATAGTTGGATTATTACTTCTCCCATGCTAAAGAGGGAGTCTTGAAGTTTAGCATCTGTCAAAGTAATATTCTTATTATCTGCCTCCGATTCATATCAGGTTTGATACACTAACAACTGTTGTTATGCGGATCAGAGATTGGATTGATTCATTGGTTGCATATTGATCTAACCATATATTTTGGTCGTTGCATTATAATGATACCATAACGGGCTCTCTATTCTATCTCCCGATCATGGATATCTATTTTTTCGGTGCAAGCATATTAATATTATTGTTATGATAGTTAACTAATCTCTGTCATGACCCCGTAGGGTCATGACTCTACGTGGCCTTTGACCATGTAGAGTCATGCCCCTATGGTGGGCATGTCTCTTCGATTGATATACATATGCACTTGGTTCTTGGACTTAAAAACCATCAATTCCTAACATCGTTACGGTCCCAAGATCGATCACCTTCTTTGCAGTTTCAAGTATACTGTCAGCATTCTCCTTTCATTTAGCATTATATATACAAAAGATAAAGTTAGAATCTACCATCTGCATAAAGTAAGTTTACATTATCCTTATCAGTATTTCTATTTGAGATCCGATTTGCATCAACAGATTTCAACAATTGGTAATCATCAAGCAATAATATGCATGGAAATAGCAAGATAAGCATGAATTGATGAGCAAGTTTGAAAATGTCCACTTACTTGGAGGTTAAATAGCCAAAATAGCAAGTTTTATAGAGTTGAAGACTGATTCTTCTTCAAACCTGGATTTTCAAACAACTTCTTAACTTTTTTCTGTTCTTGCATTTAACAAAAATTAATGAGCAATGAATGGTTGAATTTGACATGAAAATGCGAAATAAATGGTCTCCAAATACAATATCATGCATTTAAAACTCAAAAACAATCCCTCTTGATCAAAGGTATGAGCTGGAAATGCATTCTTTTGAGTTTTTTGAACAAAAACATGACTTTTATGCAAAAATCTGGGCCATTTTTGCAAAAACACAGCCAAAAAATGCATGTTTCTAAGTCATTTTTGACTTGTGAATGCAAAAACTTCCCCAAATGCATATACATGGATCAAAATGCAAAAATGTGGCTTCAAAACGCATACAAGTGGATTAAAACCCCAATTTTCTTGGCATTCCAAGCAAAAATGTGATTCATAAAAAGACATAAAACAAAAATGTTTTGGCTTCTAAAGTTGAAAATGTGTATCACAATGCAATGACAAACACTTAAAATGCCAAATCAATTACTCTTTGGGCAAAAACATGAGCCAAAAATGGTGTTTTTTGAAGATTTTTTCAAAAACGTGCCCTTGGATGGAGTTTGGGAAAACATTTTTTAGCAAGATAAATCCATTTTTGATGTTGGAAAATCCATTGCCAAGCAAAAACGATCCTATTGGAGAAAATCTCATGCAAAACCATCAAGTAAATCTCTCACAATCTCCAAAATCGAGTTCTTGGAGGGCAAAGGCATGTTCTTCTTCAAAATCAGACTTTTTGAAGGTCATTGCACATATTAAAACATGTTTTTGGTTAAAATCAGACCATTTTGGGTCACTTGCATCTTTTAAGTTACATCTCACTTTTCAGATGCAAAGACATGAAAACTTCACTTTTGATAACAAGTTGAACTTTATATGCAAAAACATGTAAAATGTCTACTTTTGATGGATTTTACATGTTATTGCATATAAAATGTCCACTTATGAAGACTTTAAGTCAATTAATTCACTTCAAATCATAGTTTAAAAACTCAATATTGACCATATCTCGGCCGACCCAAATTTTTTGAAAAATTCGAAATCAACAATAACTCAACGAAAAATTCGGCAATAAATCGACACTTTTATCGAACATTTGAAAATATACAATTTCTCAAAATATTCTTAAAACACACACAAGCTTGGTTTTTTTAAAATTTCCTTGTATGATTTATTCTCAAACAGGGATCTCTTAACATTTTTTACATTTTTTACAAGTATCTCTTAACACAACACTAAAATGTTTAATACTAAATATTATAAATTTATAATATTACAAAATAGTAAACAATAACATATAAAACAAAATTGGTATATATTTAAAATTGTAAACATGTAGTATTTTAAATAATTTTTATCGAAATAAAATTAGTTAAATAAATAAATATATATTTATTTACAACGTAAATTAAGTTCTAAGCATAACATTTAAGTTTGACTTTAAAATCTAATATATTAAAATTAAAAAAGAAAAACCATACCTGGAAATCCAACTGTGAATGCAGCCGTGCAGAGTCTGGATGGAAGTCAAACTGTGAATGAAGATGTGGTTAGTTGCTTGCATGAAAAGTACAAAAACTCCAAGTCAAAGGCACAAAGACTCCAGGTCGACCATGAAAGAGTCCAAATTAGATGCACAGCAGCCGAGTCCAGATTGAATGCTAGGTCAAATCGAATGCAGAGTCTAGATTGGATACAAAGCCGATGAAGACTTTTCAACAATTTTTTCCAGCGATTTTATGTATTTATTGCAAAATGCTTAGATTAAAGCACCATGATTTTTTTATTGATTTCGGCGCCGATAAATGATGCATTAAATTCAGCAAGGACATCTACCCACAAAATATCGTGAGATCGGTGATATTTCGCCATTTTTTAAAACTATGCTTAAAATTATAAAAATATTACAGAATGGGTCATAAACAATATTTATTTATCATATTTAGAAATATAACACAAACATAATTTAAAAGTAACATTTAAATAAACATTTGATTTTTAAAACCAAAAATTAAACTAAAACTATATAGTTATATAGTTACTTTAAGTGAAAAATTAAAAAGTAATTCAACTTAAAATTATAACATAAAGTGCACTATAGTCACTTTAAGTTAAAAATTTAAAGTTAAAGTAACTTAAAAACATAACAAAAAGTGAATATTATATTTTTCAAAAAGTGAAAGTCAAATTGAAAATATAACATCATATTTTTAATTTGTGTTGTTGCACCCAAAAGGTCCACTTTTGAAGCACTAAAATGGACATATCTGTTAACTGACAACTTTGATTGAGCTCTAGGTTAGACCAAATCAAAGAGAAAAGCGAAAGGCATGACATGAACAAAACCAAAAGACTAAAAACAAACAAATGCAAACTCAAAAACAAAGAACGAACGATGAAGGCCTCAAAAATCAAGCAAAGGCTTGACAAAAAGAAAAAAAAAAGACTTGACAAAGGCCTTCAGTAAAAGGATTCATTATATCAATTGGTACTGATTGGTTGATTAGCACTAACCAATTAAATAACAAACTAAACTCAGAGAAATGCGAAACTAAGCTTAAAAAAGTTTTGTGTTGTTACCAACATTTTGTGGTGGTGACAAAATGCAAGAAAACAGGGGACAAGGGGGTCCAATTTGGAAATGATGGGGGGATGATGGGGTGGCAAGGAGATGCTCTATATACTATACATATAGTACTTGAAATGCTAGTTATGCAAAGATGTAAAATAGTATAAGTAAAATAGAAAACTTGGAAATGTCAAATACTAAATACTTCAACATTGAAAATTTTTGTATATCCAATCACAAAATAAAAACTTGAATACTAAATAAAATTGTTAAAATGGTGAATGGAAGATTTCTATTAAATCAAACATATCATAAAGATGATTATAATGAATAGTAAGATATTAGAAAAAGTTCAAAATGTCAAATGTAGTTTAGGAAGGCCTCTAATCATCTCTCAAGGCAAACCCCTCATCACTAGAACTACTAGCCTTGCAGTCAAGATCCACAAAACAAACACCAAACATCCTTGCATCTAAAGTTGTTGCATCCTCATCCACATCAATTTGCGCTAGCTCCTATCTCTACATCCCATCGTTATGGTGGGCTCTCCTCGTACGTGTGTCTTGCAGTCAATGATATGCAAGGCACTATGTACAACCACTAGCTCTTTTTCTCTCCTAGAGGTAATTTTGTTCCTCTTAAGATAGTGGATGGTATTATAAGAAGCTAAGTTCGTCTTTGCAATTGAAGAACTACAAACCTGAGATAGAAGAAAAATGATAGTGCAATAATCTCTCTCTCTGTACTCCATGACAGTTCCACCACAAAATTGTGCACTTATGTATCATCGCTCTTATATCCATCTTTTTCGCATCTGAATAACCCTTAAGAGTGGTGAATTGCATTCACTCAATGCAACTTTGGCCAGCAATATGATCATCATACATCCTATCAATGCACCTAAACAATCCTGCCTTCACCTCATCATACTAAAGTAGTATGCCTAGGCATATACCACTTCGGATTTAATGCATAAGTTGCCATGTACAATGGAGTGTTTAGCATGTCCCATCTACACTAAATGATTGATTGAATGTGCTCATTGTAGAATGCTAAAGTGGGGTTCTTCTCTTAAAAAACCCTCATCTAGGCAAGCATAGAATCGATGTACTCATACACCTCTAAGGGTAGGTGCATCCCCATCGCCATATTTGATCACTTGGAAAACCATAGTAATGATAGAGAATGTATTTTGCATCACTCCAAAATTGATCACTCTTGATGTAATGCCCCACCAGGGAACTCAAAAGAAATTAACCTAAAGTTTTACTAAGTTTGCAAAACATTTTTATTTTGAAAGATAATAAACAACAATAGATATAATATAGCGGAAGTAATAACATACACATATACGTAAGCAACACATAAACATATTACATCTCTTAGGGGTCCCATGACGTTGAATCACATTTAAGTTTAATTAATACCAAATCCAATATATAAAAAATCCACACTAAAGAATAACTACAAGTACAAATCCATTTAATAATATACATTTATTTTGAATGTCACTTGGCAATAATCAGAATGCACAATCATCCACTGTACAAGTCATAGGGTATGAAAGGCTAAAAGAATGTGCATCATAAAATAGATTACATCATCTCGTAAGATCTATAAAATCAAATACAATACAATTAGAGTATAACCATCCATCATAGTACACAAGAACAAAATGAAAGGTAATATGGAATAAGGAACTCTAGTGACGACATCAAACTATCGGATCTCAGTGGTAAAAGTAAAAAGCACTACCACCCAACCTCGTGGTAATCTAAATGGTCCACTCCCACCATGCTGAGGAGATAGTCTCAAGTCCCAAACAGGATAACAAACTCAAAAGTCAAATACAACATCTAGGTCAAGGAAAATCTGAAAGCAATCTAACTCAAGGTACCAAGACACAAATGACATCTAAACCCAGAGGCAACAATGACACGTAGGAAATCTACTATGTAAATGGACAAGTTTCATTGCATGAGTCAACTCTAAGGTTACCATGGTAGCCTCACTGGACTCCGCCCCCTACTGACTCTATGCAGCACTAGTATCCTTTCGTACAAACAAGGCATACTAACAAAGCAAGGTCGCAACCAAGCATCCTTTCTACTCCCATCCTAGTCTGTACTAGCACTCGAGGCATGGGTGAGGAAAAACAATGACTCTTATTAATTCATTTTACTCTCATTTAATGACTCTTATTAATACGGTTCAAGTTTACATTTTTTCATAGATTTTCATCATGAAGAAGTTTACAATTTCCCATATGAATGAACCCGTTTTAACAAATCAATGATTATTTAATTAAATCAACATTAGATTTAAAATAAATAATTCAAATATAAGTCTTGCTGGTCTAAAACATAAAATCATTTCCCAAACCCGTAATTAAATAACGATCATTAAAACCATAGTCATTAAATAATGATTTAATAAAAATTTACTTAAATTCATTAAATAAAATTTAAAACATGATTAATCACATTAATTAATATAACAATTTAAAACTATATTAAAATATATTATTAATTGTAAAAATCTTAATAAAATTTAATATATTAAAAAAACTATACATAAAAAATACTTAAATTTTTTTTTTTTAATACATATGTATTTAAAGGCCCATTGGCCTGGAAAAGACTCCGTAGCAGTCTATTGCGATGCGTAGCAACTACGCTATCGGCCGTGGGAGAGGAGGAAGGTGGGTGGGGGGGTTGATGGTCCCGCCCACCAACTCATTATTAATTTTTATTAGTTAATTTTGTTTTATATAAATAAAACGTACGATATCGCAAATGTCCTCCCTCCTATTGCAGTTTCCAATTTTATTTTATTATTATTTTTTCCCATAAAATTATGAATTAAATCTGTTAGGAAAAACCCCAATAATCAACCAAATTTGCATCTTAAAAATCAATTCCTTTTTCCAAATCCTACCCGATTAAAATACCATTCACTAAAGAATTAAAAAGACAAGGGTCTCTATTTTCACAATTCATATACAAATGATCAAAAAAATGAAGAACAATAAAATTTGCAACATAGGTTTCAAACTCAATTTAAAACTCTGAAAACAGATTTTCTAGACATGAAGAAGACAAGAATTTGAAAAACAAAAAACCACTATGCAAATAACCCACAAGATTCTACCTGAATCTAATGCTAATACGACAAATGCATGGAGCACGCAAGTAATACCCTTTCTTCTGAAAACCTCCTCGAAAATTGCTCCTCCAAATCCTAGTAATCAAGAAATGAACTCTAAATCTCTAATAAAGAGTTGTTCCCAAATTTTGGGCTTTGATCGTGCAATCCCGCAAAAACCCTTTTTCTTTTATTATTTTATTATATTTTAATTTTCACGTGCAACTTTTTTGGAATTTAATTAAAATATCTTTATTAAGTTAATTTCTTTCTCTCTTTAATTAATTCTCAAGACATTTTTGATAAAAATATTTATTAACTTAAGTAATAATAATATTTAGTGTTTATTTAAAAATGAACTCCTAAATATATTATTATTAAATTTAATAAATATTATTATGCCCAAAATTTGACTTTAACTAAATCTTTAAATTTAATTCTTTTATTTAATTAATTTCTTGATTAATTAAATATAATTATATATTGAATTTCCTTTATAAAATTTTCATTAAATTGAATGATTAAAAACTCTTAATTTGATTTAATTATAATAGAAAATCATCACAGACCCACAAGACTAAATACAAAAACCCATTATATATGTTTGTATGTTGCCTCAATAAACTTCCTTGTAGCTCTACACACATGCTGCATTTGTCACTAATTGGACCACATTTTGTGGCTCAACCTCCTTAGTAGGCTCCCTAAGGATCTCTAAGTGAAAATAAACATCTTTGCGATGCCCTAAACAATCAACTGCCATTAGAGTGTATAGTCCTTCTAAACATGTAATCATGATTTTGATGAGTGGACAATGTTTGTCCATCCACCCATAACTATGTTGGATCCATACTATATCCAACATTCCTTCACCAACTCCATTAAAATATTAGTCTTGGCAAAGTTGTTACCCAAGATCGTGGTCCTTAGTTTGTGCTCACCTTGTGATACTATGGTCTCCCCTTTTCCACCATCAACATCATCTCCTTATAATAACGAGATTGAGCTGCATGCAATGGGATGTCATTGGCAAAGAAAAATTTGCCAATGGAATCATCTATCTAATCCTTTAGCTATACATTGAACAAAACAGCTATGGCATTACTTCCTACCTTGCATTTCCCCTTGCACCATCGTGAGTTGATGGTGATGGGTGAAAAGCATGCCTTATATTTCCTTATACACTTACCTAGTTTTATATAAGTTACCAATTTGGATATGAATGCGTATGGATGCGTGTGCATATATATATATAATTGCCAATCTATTGGGTGTTTATTGAGTGCTAAATGCTGTTACAAATTGTCTATCAGTTGGCCATGCCAATCTGGGCAATGTTGGGAGTTTTGTGAGAGCCATCCAAGATTGTTGGAGGACTTTACACGTTCAAATGCTTCCTTTGCTAGGTACATACGTGCTGGAAGGTCATACTGCCACAGAAGGAGCTGTTTATGTTAGGGATTGCTACAGCAGTTCCATATATGTCCAAAATACTCCATTAAGGGTGTCATACAAGCTGATTGAGGCCTGTACCAGGCCTGTAGTTGAGTTCTGGGCAGCAACTGAGTCTGTCACAGAGTTCCGGGCAGTGATTTGGTCTGTAGCTAAGTTCTGGATAGCAATAATTGTCTATATATATACACCAGAAGTTAGCACTCAATAAACGTATCCTGTTGGCATTCACATTGCCTCCAAATGCATCCCGCATCCGTCTGCATCTGCCTCTGCCTCTTGGCTCTAGGAGGGGCCGTCAGTAACTAAGAGTTTTGTAGCCATTTTGGCTTGCATTTACCCATATTGTCCTTTAAGTTCCCATGATTATAATAGAACTGATAATTAGCATAAATGAAAGAAATTCAATCTTTCCAGCACTTAACCATTTAAAATGACATTAATTCGGGTATTTATATGAAACAGGGCATCTCATGACCAAGAAGGAGATTGTGGAAGTTTCTTCTCCAACATGGCTGAAGATTTTGGATTTTTGTTATTCTCTCTTTAGCATATAGCTGGATTGTTAAGAATATGTAATCATAGCTGTTGCTAATTTTCAATGGTTGGTCTGTTAAAGATCCTGATAGATTCTTATTTAAATTTGAAGTTACTATATAGTTGACCTAAAGAGATCAATTCAAACATTCACATATTTTATATGAATCCAGTAAGAAAAATAATTAAATTCATAGTTGTCTTCTCATTAAAATGATCTTGGCTTTCATATCCTCACATTCATTTCACTAACAAAAATTTAAAATTCCTGCTGTCCAAGCAAAAAAATTGTGAGTCCATCTGTCTTGCCTCGCCTAGACTTGACTCTTGAGTCCATGATGGCTAGAGGTCTGTGGTCTTGGGTTAGTAATAGTTGAGGAATTTATTGCAAAATTATTGCCACTGTGGGAAATGTTATTTTGCATTTGGGCGGCTCTGTGGTCTTGGCTTAGTAACTAGGTGCCTGCTGAAGCTAAATTTAGATGCTCAACTTCTACTGCTGAGGAGATATCGAGTTGGGTTAGGTTCATTATACACCAGAAAATTCATACTGAGGGCCCAATTGAGACTGCTGTCTACAAATAAGGAAGAGATTTGTCACTTGCTTGGGCTGTGATCAGGAGCTGTGGGCCTGTGCTGAGTATTTAGGGAGTGCGTTCAATATTCTGGAGGTAACATTGCATGTTTGGGAACCCAGCACAGCCCATACCTGAGACTGTGATCAATTTAGGAAGCAGCGTTAAGACTATTTCTGCCCATCGTGGATAATTTGGAGAGATTTCTAGGACCTGCTGAAAGTCATATGGAGTTTAGGGGAGCAGCTGGGCAATCTCACTTCATTTGGGCCACCTACCCTGCACTTTATATAGGTTCTCCATTGTAAAAGAAATTGAATACATTGTAATTTCAGTCTCTGTCATTATTAAATGTGCGAACACTCAAATTAGTTGAAGCTGATTATCTGTTGTAGTTAGTTCTTGACATTGCATTATCAGTTATCTATATATTTTTTCAAAAAAAACAATTATCTGCAATTTTTTAGTCTTATCATATTTGGCAAAGATTTGTGGAGAAATATTTGTTTCATATTTTTCAAAAATCCAAGCTTTGTATTTCCTAGACAAGGGAGTTGCACATTATTAGACATCCGGTATACATATTGTTTCAGTTTGTGGTGTGAGCCAGCCGGGTTCATTATGGAAAGAAACATGTAATTGCTAAAGCCAAGGTGGAATACTGTTTCCTTTCAATAAAATTTGATACGTAACAATTTAGAGAGATCTTTGATGCCCCACACACCAAATAATCTTTTCCAAAATTATATCCTTCTAATAGTGTTACAATCCACCAAGTGCACACAATCTAATTTCAAAGCAAGTCTTCACACAAAATAAGAGAGAGGGATAACGAATGAATTCATAAAACTCTTCTCTAGAGAAGTCACCGTGTTGTTTATTACTGCATAACAGCTTGTTCTCCTACAGGTGCCGAAAGAACATGGAAGGAGGCTTCCGTGTAACGGAAGGTGAAGAGGATGTGCTAGAGCTTTTACGAGCAGGGACAGACTTAATAATGCTCCTCCTCCAGATCCCACTTTTGAGAAATGTTTGAAACATAAATTGTGACATAGATGACTGGCCTAATGTGCCTCAAGTTAAGGAAAATGGACATAAACTGAATGTTAAATTATTAGTTCATGGAACTTTGAGTACATGACCTTACTATGCAGTTCACAAAATGAATATAACGATCACGATTCAGTAGTGATTAAGAGTCATTTAAGACAATTATTAATAAAATTGATACAGACTTGAGATGAGAGAGGGGTTTATCTTAATCCATTTCCATCATGAGAGATAAATCAGTCTAATATGCTTGATGATAAATGGAAATCTAATTTTTCTTATGGTGGACTCTCCAAATCAAGATTTAAATCAGTAAAATATGCTTGATGATCAATTAAATTATTTTTCTGCCTCATGGATGAAACAATCTATGTTTTTAGTATGCTAATTGGTATATGCTTCCTTAGTTGATCATTCCATCAGCCTCACAGATGGTCATGTATCTCTCATGAAAGTATGTGTCTTTGTGCTTTAGTCAAGTCAGAAATTCTCTTCCTGGTTGCCCAGCCCTGTAACAACTCTTAATCTTCTACCTTTCCAGACCTATTTTCCATTTATTCTTGTTGTAAAGAATTCGTAATCTTAACCTTTTTAAGGTTGTAGTTTGGTCTAATGCTGTCAGACATTGTCTGTACTTTAAGAGTTAGTTTGGAAAATTTTGAGTAACATTTTCAAAAGGTTCATTTATCTATTCATGAGCTTTTTTGAGTGGACTCTATTTCTTATCCAATGCATTGTATATGTATGGGAATACAAGGACACAAAACAAATGGTTTCCTTGATAATTCATGTGCTCTTTCGTTAATGCCATGTTGTTACTAAACCTTAAATTTACTTGTATTTTTGCAGTTCCGCAAGTTATTTCCACCAACAAAGTGGTCTGCAGAGTTTAATGCCACCTTAACTGTTCCTTTTTTCCAGTGGCTAGTTGGGCCATCTGAAGTAAGTTTGCCAATAAAAACATTACCATTTTTTTTTGTAGGAGTGGTCTTGTATAACTAGAAAGGATACTTTAATGGATAGCTTAGTAAACAATTCTACTGATATTTTTAATCAATTATGTGCATGCTCCTTTAATCTATAATACTTGGAAATGCAATCCTTGAAAAAAAAGTCCACCTTTTTTGAAATCAAAGCTGACAAATACTCATTATCAGGAAAAATAAAAAATCAGTTATGGTTTTATTGAAACATATTGAATCTAATGGAATGCTACCCACTTTTAGGAAGATTCAGGGATATTTAATACATCATTTAGTGTTGTGATCCTAAAGCTTGACATAATAAGATTGCAAACATAAATATTTATCTTGACTAGTTTCCTCTTGCAAATCAATCTACTTTAAAATTTAACATTCTTTATAATTGAGTAAATAGAATATAAAGTAGAATCGCGCAGCAAGAACTACATCCCTGCAAAATATGCCTTGAGAGATTTTAGAATGAAAATTTCAAGTCCAAGATAAGTCACATGATGAATTTGAAGTTTGGAGTAATACAAAATTCAAAGTAAGGAAAATACCTTTGTGCCATTTCCAAAAGGACAATCCAGCAGCTAAAGAGTAAATGAAAAAACAAAGATAGGAAAGTGGCACACAATATAAAAAAATGTTAGGCCCTCAATTGGAGATAGTCATCTTGCAAATATATTTTTGCAAAAATCAAAACATTGAGTTCTATGTATCAACAAAAGAAAAAGTAAATGGACTTGTGACTTTTTCACACATCGGCCCATTGCAAATGGGAACACCTTACATTTTTTCTCACTTGGTTATTTTCTTTTGTGTCCCTAGTACTCTTAGCTCAGTTTCCTGAAGTTCCTTGTGTTTTGAATGAGTGCTAAATGATTTATGCTAAGTATGGAATGGCGTATCATCTTCCTTTGGCTTTGAAAAGGGAAGTTTTATTAGAAATAGTGAATTGAACTTTCAGAGAGAATGCCGGTGAAATTTTGAGCATTTTGATGAACTTGTTGAGTGGATATTTTGCAATTGGCAGCTTTGTGAAAATCCAGTCACATAATAGGTAAACCAGCCACAACGTATGAGACAAAGTCTCTCCTACCTTAAAGAGAAGGATCCCCCTTTTCACCGTTCCTTCAATCAACTCAAGGTAAACAAGTAGTTGAAAGATTCATAAGGGGTCTTACCAATATTCTTTTCTCTTAACTTTTAGGAAAGAATCCACTTACCTGCGAAGTGAGTAATGGGCAAGATGAAATCTCTAACTACACTTCTATCTAGTAGCTGGAAACGGTGATACTAATAATCCAACACCAACTCAAAGGCTGATTGAAATCATATTGGTTTGGTTCTAAGTCTTGTTTGTCTAATTTATAAGAAAAATCACTACCGTTGGGGCGCAAAGGCTTCCAGAAGTAGATGATCTCTATTCTATAACTTATTTTTAGTTTTAATTTATTCTATAAGAAAAACCTCTACCATTGGGGACGGAAAGACTTCCAGAATTACGGAAGTTCTAACTATTTTTAGTGAATATGAGATGGTAACACAAGCTACAGTCAAAGCTTCTAGTCTATGTATCACCACAATCACTCCTAGTCAAAGCTTCGGCTCCGATTGCTTCTTGACTCACTATGCTCTATAATTGAACACAAAATAATAACATGAATCAAAGACAATAGGCACAAATTACAATCAAAGCTTTTAATTTTCTCTATCACAATTGTTTGCAGTCAAAGCTTCGAATCCAATTGCTTCTTTTCTTCACTTTTCTCCCAAATTGATACTACACAATAAAAGTTATGCTTGCACAAGTTTGGTAGATCTTTCTTGCATACAAAAAAATATGATTTTTACAAGGAGAGGGGCACTCCTTATATAGAAAAAGAAGTGATAAAAAGAAGGAACAATGGGAGCAACTCAACCAACTTTGACCCGGTAAAACTAGGTGAGAAGAATTATTGGATTACATGTTGTGAGGACATGTAATCGAATTACATGTGGTTGCATCATGTGCATTTGAGTTACATGTGATTGGATTACATGCATTTGAGTTACATGTGATTGGATTACATGCATTTGAGTTACATGTGATTGGATTACATACAATCCATCTTCTGCATCTACAAATATGGAAAAGACTTGAAGAAAAGATGAAACTATTAATTCTAAATGAATCCTTATAGAATGAATCAATCTTGTAGACTATCAGCAAAAGCCTTGTACTTCGTGATGATCGTGTGATTGGGGATTCTTGTATTCTACACCACTGCATTCTCTTTGATGAGTTTTTAGTTGTCATTTGAAAACTTGATGTGATCAAGCTTTTTCTTGTTTGAGTTGTCATGAATTCTACTTTGTAGATTGGCACATTGTGGAGTCTTTGACACTTTGAAGACCTTTTCGATGGTGTCAGGATGTAAATTCGGAACAACTTTCCACCAAAACCTTTAACATTCATTTTTTATTTTTATTTTTTAAGCAAAGTGCTTGGTGCATTCCCACGTGAACTCATGTTCTCAGATAGTCATTGGGAAAATGGAGACCAAATGAATTACTACTTCTTTTGATTTGAAGCACGCCTTTTTGACAAGATGTGTCTATTCTTTGAAGAATTTCTAACATATCTTGATAAGTGTGTTGTAACATGAAGATGAAAACATCTTACAATGAGATTGGATCCATGAAAACTTTGGGATTTGAGTTACAATGACGAATTCATGAGGGTTGAATGTTCGAAGTATGGATTAGATGCTTATGAAACACATATGATGGTTGGAAATCAACTGATAAGCATATGTATCTGGGAAAAAAGGGCCAAAATCAGACTCTCAAGTGTGAATTGCATGTGGCCAAAGATGGGCTTTTGTTGGTATGGCCAAGAATACAAGTTGGGATGCATATGGATATGTGTAAATGATGACTTTGGTGTTAAAAGGTGTGACCTTTTACCAAAATTGGGTTCTCTAGAGGTAATTACATGTAGTAATTTCTTGAGGTACACATGTAATTGACTTCGGAGGATGTAATTGCACGTGTACGAAATTGGATGTAATATGTATTGACATGGAAAGATGAAAAGTGAAAGGATGGGGATGCATTTGCATTCTTAGGTAGGATTTCTCAACTTTCTTCCAAAAAGGAAGCTAAACAAGCAAGCAAGTGAACAAGCAAGCAAAACTATGCACCAAACAAAAACAAACCTCTTGCTATTGACTTGGACATGAAAAATATCAAGACGTTTTTCTACATGTAATTTCGTATTTGGAGTTTGGGGAAGTTTCAAGCACTTGAAAAGAGAAGATTTCATCTTATTTAAAGAAAATTTGCAAAATATATGGCAAGACTTTGAACAAAAGGACAAAGATAAGCCAAAATATGCAACAAAATACAAAAGCAAATAAGAAAAGATAAGTAAATTTGAAATCTTCTACTTGGAGCTCAAAGAGCCAAACGTCAGAGATAGAAAAGTTGGAATGAATGACTTTCCTCCAAATTCAATTTTCCCAAACAGCTCTTGACTATTTCAAAGCTTGCAAATGTGATCCTCCAATGTCAAAGCATGAGGCATTTTTGCATGTAAATGCCAAAAACGTGACTCTAAAAACCTCCAAATGAAAGACATTTTTTATGTAATGCATCTATTGGGACATTTTTGGGTAAAAACATGCCCTCCAAATGCATGTAAATGAGTCATTTTTGGAAAAATAGAGCAAAAATGTGGTCTTGAGATGACAAATCATGCATCCAAGAACCAAAATGTCTCTTCCAAATGCATATACATGGGCTGGAAACGTTAATTTTTGGTCATTAAAAAAAAAAATTGTGCCCTTTTCATGCAAAAATCTGGGTCATTTTTGTCTTAAATATGCAAAATCATGAGCTCCAAATGCATGTGTATGTATTAAAACTCAAAAATGCCCCCCTTGTGATGGATTTTGTGAGTTGAAAAGGAAGAAATCTAGGCATTTTTGTCAAAAACCTGCCCTTCAAATGCTAAAGCATGAGTTGTTTTTGGCTTCAAGATGCAAAGTTGTGGTCTCTAGTAGCATTTACATGTATAAAAATGCCCAAATGCACTCTATGGGGGAGTTTACATGCTCAAAATGCATACATTTGAAGGTTGGCAAAGAAAATCACACTCTCCATGGGAAAACCCATGTAAATGGAGTTGAAGAAGCAAATCAAACTCTCCCTACCCTATTGCATGTTTTAGATATGCATAAAATGGTACGCCTTAGGCGTTTTTGGATTTGGAGTGCAAAAATGGGGTCTTGGAGGGTGATTACATGAGTTTTGAATGCAAAATCGGATTCTCCAAGACACATTACATATAAAATTCATCGGTTGGAAGTGCATTTACATGTATTGAAGTGCAAAATTGGACTCTCTAAGGCACATTACATGTAACATTCATTGGCTGGAAATGCATTTTACATTCGTGGTCCTGAAGGTTCATTGCATATTTAAAAATACAAATTTTTATTTGTACAAGAACACTACTTGGCTTCATAGAGAAAAAAATCACACTCTCCAAGTGCTATTACATGTGACATATTTTGCATGTAAAGGAAAATTTTCATGTAAATTGGACTCTTGGAAGTCCATTACATATTGAGAATGACTTGTCTTAGCATTCTTTTCCATTCAAGTGCAAAGTGGCACTCTCTAGATGCAATTGCTTGTTTTATTTTTGGCTTCAAGTGCAAATCGCATTCTCCAAGTGCATTTGCATGTGTTGAAAATATGCTTTGACTTTACATACATTTGGATTGGAAAAAGTAAATCTCATTCTTTGGATGCACTTGCATATTTTAGTCATTTGCATTTGCATGCAAGAGGTAAATCTCGTTCTCTAGATACAATTGCATGTGACACATTTAAAAAAGACATGTTATTGAGTTGCACAACTTAAGTGATCTATTTAGCACGTCTAATTGATTATTGAGCAAATATCTGTTAAGTTTGTAGTTGCAGTTAGATTGATTCAATCATGAGATATGTATTGTTGATGGTAAATCGTCATTAGATAAATATTCTTATATATATTATATTATATATTATATATTATATATATATTTCATATATTATATTATATATAATATATGTATTATACATATGGTTATTTATATAATTAATATTTTAACTAATGATGATTAACTATAGAGACATGTCTCTTCATGTCTCCTCCTATCATATTTATGAGGCTTCAAATTTGCATTTGGAAGACATCAATTACATTGGCAAGTTAATACATTTGCAGAAAAACAATTCATGTTACTCAACAATATCATAAATATAATATTTACACTATATATTTTATATATCATGTGCAAATATTATTCAAAAAATAATATTTAACTTAGATGTTTTAAAATAAAACATCAAGTAAAACTCAACATTAAACTAGAACTATATAGTGATAAAGTCACTTAAGTGAAAAATCAAAAAGCAACTCAGCATGAAAATATAACATAAAGTGCACTATAGGCACTTAAGTGATAAAGTAACCTAAAAACACAACATAAAGTTATTTTAAGTTATATTTTTTAGCATTCTTTTCTATTGAAGTGCAAAGTCACACTCTATAGATGCAATTGCATGTATTATTTTTGGCTTCAAGTACAAATCGCACTCTCCAAGTGCATTTACATGTGTTGAAAATACGCTTTGACTTTACATGCATTTGGATTGGACAAGGTAAATCTCATTCTTTGGATGCACTTGCATATTTTAGTCATTTGCATTTGCATGCAAGAGGTAAATCTTGTTCTCTAGATGCAATTGCATGTGACACATTTAAAAAAAGATATTTTATTGAGTTGCACAACTTAGTGATCTATTTAGCACATGTCTAATCAATTATTGAGAAAATATCTATTAAGTTTGTAGTTGTAGTCAGATTGATTCGATCATGAGATACATTGTTGATGGTAAATCATCATTAAATAAATATTCATATATATATATATATATATATATATATATATATATATATATATATATATATATATATATATATATATATATATATATATATATTTCATATATTATATTATATTATCTTACACACACACACACATATACATATGGTTATTTATATAATTAATATATTAACTAATGATGATTAACTATAAAGACATGTCTCCTCCTATCATATTTATGAGTCTTCAAATCTGCATTTGGAAGACATCAATTACATTGGCAATGTTAATACATTTGCAGAAAAACGATCCATGATACTTAACAATATCACTTAAAGGGGTCAAATATAATACTTACACTATATATTTTATATATCATGTGCAAATATTATTCAAAAAGTAATATTTAACTTGTATGTTTTAAAATAAAACATAAAGTAAAACTCAACATTAAATTAGAACTATATAGTGATAAAGTCACTTAAGTAAAAAATCAAAAAGCAACTTAGCATGAAAATATAACATAAAGTGCACTATAGTCACTTAAGTGATAAAATAACTTAAAAACACAACATAAAGTCATTTTAAGTCATATTTTTTAGCATTCTTTTCCATTCAAGTGCAAAGTCACACTCTATAGATGCAACTGCATGTTTTATTTTTGGCTTCAAGTGCAAATCGCACTCTCCAAGTGCATTTACATGTGTTAAAAATATGCTTTGACTTTACATGCATTTGGATTGGACAATGTAAATCTCATTCTTTGGATGCACTTGCATATTTTAGTCATTTGCATTTGCATGCAAGAGGTAAATCTCATTCTCTAAATGCAATTGCATGTGTCACATTTAAAAAAAAACATGTTATTGAGTTGCACGACTTAAGTGATCTATTTAGCACATGTCTAATTGATTATTGATAAAATATTTGTTAAGTTTGTAGTTGTAGTCAGATTGATTCGATCATGAGATACATAGTTGATGGTAAATCATCATTAGATAAATATTCTTATATATATTATATTATATATAATATATATATTTCATATATTATATTACATATATAATATATATTATACATATAGTTATTTATATAATTAATATATTAACTAATGATGATTAATTATAGAGATATGTCTCTTCATGTCTCCTATCATATTTATGAGTCTTCAATTCTTCATTTGGAAGACATCAATTACATTGGCAATGTTTATACATTTGCAATAAAACAATCCATGTTACTCAACAGTATCACTTAAAGGGGTCAAATATAATACTTACACTATATATTTTATATATCATGTGCAAATATTATTCAAAAAGTAATATTTAACTTAGATGTTTTAAAACAAAACATAAAGTAAAACTCAACATTAAATTAGAACTATATAGTGATAAAGTCACTTAAGTGAAAAATCAAAAAGTAACTCAGCATGAAAATATAACATAAAGTGCACTATAGTCACTTAAGTGATAAAGTAACCTAAAAACACAATATAAAGTCATTTTAAGTTATATATTTTAGCATTCTTTTCCATTCAAATGCAAAGTCGCACTCTATAGATGCAATTGCATGTTTTATTTTTGGCTTCAAGTGCAAATCGCACTCTCCAAGTGCATTTGCATGTGTTGAAAATACGCTTTGACTTTACATGCATTTGGATTGGACAAGGTAAATCTCATTCTTTGGATGCACTTGCATATTTTAGTCATTTGCATTTGCATGCAAGAGGTAAACCTCGTTCTCTAGATGCAACTGCATGTGTCATATGTAAAAAAAGACATGTTATCAAGTTGCACAACTTGAGTGATCTATTTAGCACATGTCTAATTGATTATTGAGAAAATATTTGTTAAGTTTGTAGTTGCAGTCAGATTGATTCGATCATGAGATACATGTTGATGGTAAATCATCATTAGATAAATATTCTTACATATATTATATTATACATAATATATAAAAATATATATGATACATATGGTTATTTATATAATTAATATATTAACTAATGATGATTAGCTATCGAGACATGTCTCTTCATGTCTCCTCCTATCATATTTATGAGTCTTCAAATCTGCATTTGGAAGACATCAATTACATTGGCAATTTTAATACATTCGCAGAAAAATGATCCATGTTACTCAACAATATCACTTAAGGGGGTCAAATATAATACTTACACTATATATTTTATATATTATGTGCAAATATTATTAAAAAAGTAATATTTAACTTAGATGTTTTAAAATAAAACATAAAGTAAAACTCAACATTAAATTAGAACTATATAGTAATAAAGTCACTTAAGTGAAAAATCAAAAAGCAACTCAGCATGAAAATATAATATAAAGTGCACTATAGTCAAGTGATAAAGTAACCTAAAAACACAACATAAAGTCATTTTAAGTTATATTTTTCAAAAAGTGAATGTCAACATTAAAATATAACATGTTATTTTAAATATGCAATTGCATCCGGAGAGTCCACTTTTTGGGCACTTAAAATGACATATCTTTTGACTGCCAACTCTAGTTAAGCCTTAAGATATACCAAATTGAAGGGAAAACCAAAAGCAAGAGATTGGACAAAAAAAGAAGACTAAAAGAAACTAAACACACTCAAAAATTCAAGAAAGGACGTTGAAGGCTTCAAAAATCATGCATAGGTTTAGTAAAATAGAAAACAAGGACTTGACGAAAGTCTTCAGTAAAAAGATTCATTATGCAAATTGGCGTCAATTGATTGATCAATGTTGGCCAATTTAAAAATGAATTATTTCAGAGAAATGGGAAACTAAGTTGAAAAAGTTTTGTACTGTTACCTACACTTTGTGGTGACAAAGTGCAGGACAACTGAAATTACTATTTTTTAAAAATTCCTTTTTTTGTAAGTTTCATTGCATCCTAGATTGGCCATATTAAGTTTGTAACAACTTGCTATTTTTGTAGTATCTATTTTAGTAAGACTCACGCTGTCTCAAATTACACTAATTTTGTCTTAAAACAAACTTACTATTTTTATTAACTCTATTTTTGGTAGCTTTATTTTTGGCTACTGATGAGCAATAACAAAGTAATAAGCAAAGATTGTCTAGCTCTAAATCCAAAGATGAACAAATGCGGTAGATGATCCAAAAATCACCAAGTCTGAGAACATCCTTGAAAAGCATCCAAAAGAGGAAAGGACAGGGAAAGTGTTGAAATATTACTATGAAGGAAAGTACTTGATTACATCTCAATGAATGCCCAAAGTAATGGCTAAGTGTTTGAAAAATTCAGATGAGGATGCAAAAATTATTTACTGCATGAAAAGTCCTTGATCAACCTCCAAACATGCTCATGAGCAATAATCTTCTCTAGGCGAGGAATTCCCTTAAACTATAAATATCCTCTACAATGCCTAAATAGTGCTCTAGGGTGCAAATCTTCTATTGTCCTAGATTTTTTTTCCTAATACATAAAATCCTCCACCCTCATTAATTAGTACCCAAGGGTGTGGATATCACATACAAGGAATTTTTCAAACACTAAATATCTCCCTCCTGTCTCATATGTGCTCAAGGGTGCTAAAACACAATGACAAAGGATTTTGTTTCAAGTTAAAAGTCCTTCTACTTGTCTAATATGTACTCAAAGGAGGATTGCCAAGAATGGGTAAAATTTGGTTAAGTGTGGAAAATTCAAGATCAAGATAGAAAGAGACGTTGGAATAATGCCATTTGGGAACTTGTAAGATGACAAGAAGGAGTCTCACTTGGAATAGAAGCATGGATTTTTTTTGGAGCATAATTTTAATATAGTTGGTAAAAGTAACTCATCCAAATTTACAGGCTGGTGGGTACAATTCCTATATAAGAATGGGTTTTTATTTCATTTTCACACATCATGTTGAAGAGTTAGTGATGCAAGTAGAATATTAAAACCCTTCAAGAATCCCCAAATCAGTCATAGAGTTCAATGATCAACACAATTTCTTCAACATGATTGAGGCATTAACATATGTGAAATAAACTCTATTTTGGTCATGAAAATACAATCATAAATAGTCATCAATAACTCTTCAAATATTCATAATCAAGCCAATCCCACAATTCATATTGTAGAATAGGTAATTATATATCATATCCCCAATTTATAGAAAGATCCAACAGTGCAATAAAAAGTTATTAATGTTTTCCCCAAACTGGTCACCGTGAACCAGAGTTTTGGGCAGTTACAAATGGTTTTCACCAAAACTTTGATAACTTCCTCAATAGTGCATGAAATCATGTCAAACCAAAAGAAATGGAAGTATTATTCAATGTACTAAACTAACATAATATAAATACACTTGTTTCCAGGATATACATGGTCATACAAGACCTAAAAACAAGAGGAAAAACTTCAAAACAACAAAACAATAGATTGAAACAATGAAAATATGATACTAAAATGCTTCAAATGCTTTCCAATGATTATCCCACTTTACATAATGACTATGAAAGACCATTACAAAGGTTTTAATAGCCTTTACACCTTAATTTGGAAGTTATAACTACTCAACTTCCTCTTATGACCATCTAACTTCCCATTTTGTCTTTTTACAATTTTTGAAAAGTTGCATTTTACAACTTTTACAATATTTGACTCAAATGACTTTACAACTTCACAAGAATATCCCAAACATATTATAATGGAATAATAATATATTTTATCATCATTTTACAATTGCATACTTATTTTATACAAATTTTATCAAGTAACCAATTCAAGACCATATTAGGACAACTCATTACAATAGGCTTTTTTAACCTTTAATATTAATGAAATTACTAATGTAAATGTAATTGAATTTAATTATGAATATTATAGAATACTTTGATGTATTTTCTTGGTGCTTCTGCACCAGTTAGAGATAAAGGGCATGGGTTTTAAGGAGGAATAGTAGGTTTGTAGTGAATTTTATAATCAAGTTGTTTCTTCTTTGAACTTTGAAATCATTCTATGTTTGGAATGAAATACTTATATAAGTACTTTTTATTTATTTTAATTCCTAGACACCATACTTGTATTTATGTATTTATTCTTGTCTTGCATGAAGAAGATGGCCAAATCCAGAGGATTATGCTTCTCAAGGTAGGCTTTGATCAAGAACAAGCTGAAGGGAATTTCTTTTCAGAATTGAAGATTATGTCAAAAAGGAAAAGAGAAATTGGTGACACAAACTTTGGATGCCTCAATATGGATGAATCCAATAGAAGGATGTATGGCAACAAGGAATATTCTCCAACATTCCTATCCAATAAAATAGTTAGGAGTGGAATCGTAGTGGTAGTTGACTTCCTGCCATCCATTGTCCTTATTTGATTGTAGAATGTACCAAGCATTACAATTCAGTGCAGAGGGTAATTCTATCTCCTGATGGAAAGCTATTGGTGAATCTGACTCCATTGGCAATTGTAGAATCCTTTGGAATTCCAATGTACCTGTAAATGATGTACAAAATGTAAGAGAGGGCATTAAAGGTCTATAATGTTGGTGCTTAGAACTAATAGTTGTGATGAATTTATCAATTGTAAGTGGCTGCAGAAGTCCAAGTCTCGTCATTTCAAATTTCCTAAGTAGGTTGTCTAGTTGGATCTCAACCTGGAGAATAATGACCTAGTGATGTTTCTAAGAAGAATAGTGTGATGCCAGCAATAAAACAAATAAAATTAATGTGCATAGATTAAGGTAACATTTTAAAGAACAACAAGATATGGATAATGATCACATAATGATTGTGCATGAGAAAAAAAATCCCATGTTCCTCGAGTTACATCACAAACTTGGATGAGGTCTAACGAGCTTCTTATGAAATCAGGCTGGTCAACAATTCATGACTACAAGTAGAGGAGACTACGCCAATCTTCTGATCCATTTAAGCATAAGGTACATTATAAACACCAACTGAAATGTTCCTATAATGATTAAGCATACAAGTTCATTTAACTATCTAACCATTTAAACACAAACTTGCAGACTTTGAGTTGCTTATCAAGTTTGAAGCTATTGTAGGACATATAAACAAGGAAGTAACTTGTAGGGTTTATGTTTCTTTTACTTTCTTCATTTATGCGTACAAGGTGAAATACGTGTTGGAGGCTGTGAGTTGCACATGTATTTCTTTCCTAATCTCAAAATCTCAAATAAGAAGCCATGGAAAGACTTTGAGCTTTTATGAGTTTCTTTGTTACATAAAATGTTGGTACGTTGAAGATTAAATTCTTTCGTCTAATCTTTTGTTTATTAGAAATAAGAGAGTAAGATGAGTGTCCCACCCTAATCTAGCTTATTATAATTAAGTGTTTTGTTGATTCCAGTAGCAATAAGAGGGGGAATCTTTCCCTGAGAAGTAGGAGAGAATGTGTCCCACATGTTGTGGTTGGAACCACTATTTTGCAATTGATCCTTAAAAATTGTCGGTTGTAACTATCCATAGGTTTGTAAGTTGTGATCACAGTGACATACCAAATTGCCACCCAAAAAACCTCCAAGTCCCTTTCCTCTATTTAATTTCAAAAACCATTCAATGAAGGCATTTGGAGGCCTTTAATTTATTGCAAGTCATTCCGCTTCATTGCTAGATCATTTTATTTAGAGATAAAAAGGCTTGTGACAAAATCTCCAAACTTGTCATGAAAAACAACACCCTTACCCAAATTACCTCTAAGTACAATATTGAGGTTCCTAGTTTTTACATAATATATTTATTTAATGGAACTTGAAACTTAAGGTATTTAGATAAATTCAATGAGTACTTGTTAAAATCCTTCTTTTGTAGGATTTCTTTTCCCCCATTATTTTCTCAAATTAGGAAGCACGGATAAAGCAATTCTTTTATGTTTTTATTTTTCTACCTCTTCCTCATCCTCCTCAAATTCAAAAACTTGAGACTAAATAATGCAATTCTTTTCCATCATTCAACTAGTGGATTTTGATATTAATATTCTTATTTTCTCAATAAAAGATCACAATTGATAATTACATTTCCCACTATATATAGATTGCATGTAGCTTTTAGTAATCTTTAGTAGTCATTGGCAATGCTCTAAGAACTCCTGCAGGTTCTAACTCAATAACTCAATTCTAGCCTTTTGACATTTTGTCAAATAGTTGTCATGCAATCTTTAAATTCTGATTTTTGAATATTTATATTTTGCTTTGTTTGTATTTGAATGGTTTTGAATTTCAAACATATATGCATGTAATTCAAATTACAAAGCTAGAACAGGCAATCATTACAATGAAAGGAATATATAATATATGCACACAAACTAAGCTTTAAAGTTTATTCAAAAACTTGGAAATGACTGATTAGATTGCTGAAATACTCCAGACATTAATGCTTCTCACCAAATAGCTTCTCCAAGTTGATGTGGAGGCTGGGAAAATTAATGTAGAGCCTTTATGAAACAAATTGAGCCCTATAGGTGAAACACATGCTCTGAACCAATAGCTGCAGCTCTTCTGATAATTATCGCTTCCATTGGAATTTTCCTCCCTACTAGTAGAAGCCACTAGATTCTTCAAATGAAGCTCTCAAGGTATGGATGGCAACCTACTGCTAAAGAAGAATGCTGAAACCTCCTTGCCAAATAATCAGAATTCATAAAATAATTATTGTCTCTGAATAAGGCCATCGCAAGCACAATTTGCTCGATAGTTTCACCAGTTCAAAGTGCAAAAATGCTTGGAAGAATTCGTCATTCTTCAAGCTTGAAATATGAAACACTTGTTTCAATTTTTTATCCACACAAGCAAAAGAAAATGCACAAGTCATGAAAAAATCCACCTCTCACTTTGAAGGTATTTATAAAACCCAAATACCAAATGAGCCCGAAGCTTCAAGCTTACCTTCCATATAACTTATCATATGGGATTTTGTTCCAAGTTTCAAATATAATACTTCATTATATTTCCCTCCATTAGATGCATACCAAAATAATATTAAGTAATATTAATAATCACTTATATCTCCCTTTAAATTGGCACTTAACATTATTCTTATATGCACTTTATAATCATTAGAGAATTCCCTTTCAATAATAAAGTCAAATAACATTTAATGATGTGCACTTTTTAAATAATTATTAATAAAGGTAATAACTAAAATGTCAAAGGCCCATTAATGGGCCTCAAAGGGATAATCTCAACTTTGATGGAACATGTAAAGGAAACCTTAGGCTTTTGGGCATTGGTGTCATAGCGTGAAACGAGACTGGTTACATATTGGCTATAGGGCCTAAGCATTTAGTAAATTGTACCAACAATTTGGTAGAATGTCAAGCAGTTGTTGAGGCAACATTGATGGGGATTAAGTTGGGCTATCGGAAGATTTATTTGAAAGGCGATTTACAAATAGTAGTCAATGGTATTGTTAAGGAGAAGTTGGATGTGTGGTATCTAAATAAGTATATAAAGAATATTAGAACCTTGCTAGAGGGAAGTAGATGATTTTCGGGTCACCTATGTGTTTAGGGAGGCCAGTGACCTGGCGGACAAGTTATCCAATATTGGGGTGGAAAGGTCACTTGAAGACAAATTCGTGTTTTTCGAAGACTTTAGATTAGTTAATGTTTTAGACAGAGACTTAGAATTTTGAATACTCAAGGGATTGGATGGCGTATTTGTGATTTTTTTTGGAAGTGTCGTGAGTTTAAATATGGGTAGGGTGATTGACTTGGCGACAGGTGATCATATTGCCTATTTAGTGTAGGCATGTGTGCCTTTTTTGTGCCATGCAATTTCATGATGGGGTGTTTATGTCTAGATTGTGGTGCCCTTCTGGAGAGTTCACAAAGCTCAATAAATGGGGGTTGTCAGATTGGAGGTGTTTTTGTTTTGATTATGTTTGGTGACGTGCAGTAGGATGATGGAGGCTAATTTTTCTTTGAAAACAGAGGGACAAATTCGGTCTTTTACAAGGGTGTTCTCGGTAAAGAGGTTGGGCATTGTCTTCAAATTCGACAATGATGAATTCTAGAGAGTTGTCTGCATAATTTTTGGAGAGTATTTGCAAAATTATTGGCACTCACGCTCAAACTTGGATATTTCATCCCTTTTCCTAAGCCTTGGTCTATTGGTTGGATCAAGCAAGGAGGAATTGCAGAGGGTTGCGAGAGCTTATTTGGAGCCAAAATGGGTTGTTGGGTTGGACGATGTTATTTCAAGAGCAGAGGTAGGGTTTAGTCTGCATATGGGTGCAGGACCTTGGAGGTTAATTGATGTGGGTGTCAGAGAGCTTTAACCACTGGAGTGTGGTCCTTTGCTAACCTAGAAAGTGTGCGCTTATTGAAAGAAAAGGAGGGGTGGATTTTTCTGCAGGATTTTCTAAGCTTTTAGAAGTAGTGTCAGGCACAGGGGTCGCCGCTTGGAGGGAGGAAAAAAGGACCACTCCCCATAAGTCCACAACCTCAGTTGAGTATGACGGGTGACCGGTAGTTAAACGTCAATTGGCCATGTCTGCTCAAAGGGAAGCAGGTGTTTTTGCTGGTAGGATGTCAGGTGGTGGGGTTGCTTCCAAGAAAAGGGATTGCCTTGTTGTGGGGGTGGATGTGTCCTTGTTGGCAAAGCATTCGGGTTGTGTTGGTCTAAGTGGTGTTGTGTTAGTGGCATTGCCTGGTGGTGGGGACAACTTTCCTAATTTCTCTTGAGAGGAGGCGACCACGTAGTTCCAACGGTGATGGGTTGTGGACTTCCTAATGTCCAATTTTGTTTCAGTCTGAATATTTTGGTTCTACTTAGTTTTAAGCTGTCTTCTCTTTAAGGATATAAATTTTTTTTAGTGTTAATGGAATGTAATGTAAGGGTTTCTTTTCATAGTGATATGGTGGAAACTTCGATATGTAATCTTTTGTCTTATTATTAATAAAATATCATCATTACCGAATAAAAAAATAATTAAAATGTCATCACTCCAAGATATTCATTATTTCTCGATTATGATTGGACCTAGGAGTTAACCATAGTATCCATTGTGCATTAAATTGCCTTATTAAAATAATAAGTGTCCCTCTCTAACATCTATTGTCTTACTATAAATAATAAGTATGTGAAACTAAGCCAATTGATGAATAAGATAATCACTATGCATACCATGAGGTCGAGTACCCCTTCCATAAATAACTTTGACTATAATTTGACTTACTATATATAGTAATTCCCAAATTGGAAGCTTTTTTTAATATCGACACAACTCCATACTGCTAGAAACTATCTAGGTAGCCTGCTAAAGATAGAAATTTTGATTTATCCAAAAGAGACGGACACTTACTATAAATAGTAAATGTGTCGATCTAACTAAAATGAAGCACAAACCTGAACATCCCTGACAAATAAAGTAGGAACTAGCCACTAGCTTAGCCAAATGAGACTCCCTATCCATGACATTAGCCAACGAGGGTTGCAATGATGGCCTAACAACACATCCTCATACAAAAGCTAAATAAGGGACATTATAGGCTGCCCTCCCTAAAACTGCTTGTCCCCAAGAAATCTCAAAAACAAATGACACATCAATCCACTTGGATCCCAAGGGTAAGACTGTAATGTCCTTGTGATCACTAACTTGCATAAGCCCATAGTCACCTCAATCTCATGAGTGAGATTGTCTACCTCATCCTCCTCTCCCCTCAATGTATCATAACAAGTGCAACCCCACTTGAGAAGATAGTTTCTGCAAACCATTAAATGCAAATAGTATTGTTTCATTATTTAGATGGCTTCTCAGAGTGTATGAAACTCTATAAGGGGAAGATTGCGATTATAGTGCTCATCTAGCATAGGAGTGTTCCAACCATAGGTGGTTAACATATAGCAAGCAATGTCAAAATTCTCAATGACTATGGTGATCATATTATCATTCACCTTTAATTCCCCAACGAATTGATGTCTCTGAAATTCATGGCACTCATGTAAGCTCTCAGAATCAAAACCTGCACTATGAAAGGATGTTGTATCCACAATGCTCCCCTTGTGATCAACATCATGTGTGCTATCATTAGTGCACACATCATCAACCAAGGTACCTGTACTATGTATCTCAAAAGCTGGTTAAACTAGTAAAGGGGAAGTTTCTCTTTTGACGATCTGTGTGCCTGCTTCCACTTCCAATGCAATTGTAGGTTCCAGTAAATCATGACCTTGGGACCTATTTACCAATATATGAATTTCTAGATTCATTTTCTAAGGTCTGATATATGAAATTGTATTTTCTTTGGCCCACAATTGCATTACATAACTCATTTCTAGCGACTGAACCATGAGTATCAACTTTTAAAAACTCCACACAACCATCTACTACACATGGAAGGATTGCTATCTCAATCATAAGTTCACCCTTAAGAGTGTGATCATAAAAATGATAACTTCCATTGTTATTTGAATAAGTGTTTGCTTCCTTCTTCTTTGCAAACGAAGGGTTTAGAATCTTGGGATATTGTACATGAATTTTAATTATAATCTTGAAAGGCATTATTATAGTCTTGAGAGGAATTCATGAGATCTTGTATAGTTTTTATTTTACCCATTATTCACACGAGTTCTCTATTCTAAATGTAAGAGGCCTCCCCTACAAGGCGATAGGAAACTACTTTGATACCACTATAATATCTCAAATTAGGATATTGTCTTAAATCTTTGTCAAACACTTTCCATGCAAGCTTTCATACTATTCTTCTGCATTTTTTCACCACAAAATGTTGGTAACAACACAAAACTTTTCCAAGCTAGTTTTGCATTTCTCTAAGCTTGAATTTGATATTTAATTGTTTCATGTTGATCGATTGATCCATTTCAATTCAAATATCAAATTGTTTCACTGAGGGCTTTCATCCAGTCTTTTTCATTTTTCTTTTTGTTGAGCCTTTGCTTATTTTTGAAGCTTTCATCGTATGTTCTTTGTTTTTGAGTTTGCATTTTCTTTTTTTAAGTCCTTTGATTTTTCTCATGTCATTCCTTTCATTTTTCCCTTCGATTCGGTCTAACCTAGAGGTCAATCGGAGTTACTAGTCAAGAGTTATGCCCATTTTAGTGCCTCAAAAGTGGACATTTCAGGTGCAACAACACGAATTAAAAATATGATGTTATATTTTTAAATTGACATTCACTTTTTGAAAAATATAACATTATATTCACTTTTTGTTATGTTTTTAAGTTACTTTTACTTTAAATTTATAACTTAAAGTGACTATAGTACACTTTATGTTATAATTTTAAGTTGAGTTACTTTTTAATTTTTCACTTAAAGTAATTGTATAACTATATAGTTTCATTTTAATTTTTGGTGTTAAAAATCAAATGCTTATTTAAATGTTACTTTAAAATGATGTTTATGTATTATATTTCATAATATGATAAATAAATATTGTTTATGACCCATTTTGTAACATATTTATAATTTTAAGTGAATTAAATAACTTAAAGTCTTCATAAGTGGACTTTTTACATGCTATTGCATATAAAGTTTACTTTGGTGGACATTTCTGATGTCATTACATCAAAAGTTTATCATAAGTGGACCTTTTTGATGCTATGATATGAGAAGTGAAGTTTTCATGTCTTTGCATCTAAAAAGTGAGATGTAATTTAAAATATGCAAGTGACACAAAAAGGTCCAATTTTGATGACTTGCATATTTTAAATCATGCTATACACCCAAAAAGGTCCAATTTTAACTTGTTTCATATTTTAAAGCATGCAATTGACCCAAAAAGGTCTGATTTTAACCAAAAACATGTTTTAATATGTGCAATGACCTCCCAAAAAGTTCGATTTTGAGAGGAAAGTATGCATTTGGTCTCCAAGAACCCGATTTTGCCCATAACTTGAGATTTTCTTGGTGGAATTGCATGAAATCTTCTCCATTCAAGACGTTTTTCCTTGGCAATGATTTCCTTTGCATCAAGAATGGATTTAGCATGCTGAAAATTGTTTTTGGAGATCAATCCTAGGGCACGTTTTCGAATAAAAACTCCAAATTTCTTCATTTTTTATAATAACTTGAGATTTTCTCAATGGATTTGCATGAGATTTCTTCCATTAGGGTCGTTTTTGCTTGGCAATGGATTTTCTATCAAAAATGGATTCATTTGCCTCAAAAACGTTTTTAAAACTTTCATGAAGGATCACGCTTTTGGAGAAATATGCAAAAAAATCCATTTTTAATGCATGTTTTTCCTCCTATCCAAATCAATTTGGCATTTTAAGTGTTTTTCATTGCATTGTGATACACATTTTGAACTTTAGAAGACAAAACATTTTTGTTTCATGTCTTTTTATGAATCACGTTTCTGCTTAAAATGCTTAGAAAATTGGGGTTTAAATCCACTTTTATGCATTTTGAAGCCACTTTTCTGCATTTTGATCCATGTATATGCATTTGGGGAAGTTGTTTTTGCATTCACAAGTCAAAAATGACTCAAAAACATGCATTTTTTGGCCATGTTTTTGCAAAAACGACCCAGATTTAGATTTTTGCATGAAAAAGTCATTTTTTTTCAAAAAACTCAAAAAAAATGCATTTCCAGCCATACCTTTGATCAAGAGAGATTTTTTTTGAGTTTTAAATGCATGATATTGTCTTTAGAGACCATTTATTTGGCACTTTCATGTCAAATTCGACCCTTCATTGCTCATTAATTTTTTTTAAATGCAAGTACGAAAAAAGTCAAGAAGTTTGAAAAACCGGATTTGAGGAAGAATTGGTCTTAAAGTCTATAAAAGTTTCTATTTTGGCTCTTTAACCTCCAAATAAGTGGACATTTTCAAACTTGCTCATCAATTCATGCTAATGTTGCTATTTTCATGCATATTTTAGCTTGAAATTGCACATTTGTCCATATATATGCCATGAAAAGTGCATTTTTCTTTTAAAAATGATGAAATCTCTCATTTCCATACTTTTGGAATTTCCCCAAACTCCAAATTCGAATTTAAGTGTTGAAGTGCATTGCATCTTGACATGTTTGAGTCTTTTGCCAAAGGCATGTGTTTGTTTTGTGCTTTGTGCTTGCTTGTCGGTTTTCTCCACTTTGGAGAAGTTACAAGTTCTTTCCCAAGAACTTGCTTTTGCTTCACTTCATGCGAAAGCATCATCACAAGTCACTTCCACTTTCCATGTCACAACACTTCACATCTCATCTGACAAATGCGATTACATGTTTTCCATCTCATTCACCATCTGCACATGCATGTAATCCCATTTTTCACTTCCATTTTCATTTTTCCTTCTCCATATGCATTTACGCCTCCATGAGTTTATACATGTTTCTGCATCTTTCGATGTTTTTCATCTCATCCTTCATCCCTTGTTACATGTTGCATTTACATGTAATCTATTTTCCGTGCAATGACATCTTGAAAGCCCAAGTCACATTTTGGAAATTAACAATCTCCATTTGCATGCACTCCCATGCATCAAACACTTTACTTCAAAAATAAAAAAGGAGTTAAAGTTGCTAATGGAAAGTTGTTCGAGTTTACATCCGGACATCGTCGAGAAGGTTTTCAAAGTGTCAAAGACTCCAGTTTGTGCTGATCTACAAACGAGAGTTCACGACAACTAGAGCGAGAAAAGTTGCATTACATCAAATTTTCAAATAACAACGGACAATTCATCAAAGTTAGAGGTTATCAAAAGATGCAACATCATGGTTATCAAGATGAATGCAACAATACAAAGTATAGGAACTTTCGATCTTGTGATCATCTGGGATTGCATCGTCAAGTACAAGGCCCTTTAGGATTGTTTTCTTCTCTTCCATCTTCTTCTTTCATGTTTGTAGTTAGACAGGATGCATTGCATGAAGATGTGTAACTACATGTAATGTGAGTTACACGTGTATGTAAAAGATGTAATGCAAGTTGCATACGCAGTTGCATGGAACCTTATATTTTCTCCTGTAGTTAGACTAGGTCAAAGTTGGTTGAGTTGCTCCCACTTTTTCCTCCACCATTTTCTCAACTCCTATGCCTATATAAAGGAGTGCCCCCTCGATGTAAAAATCATCTTTTGTTGTATGCAAGAAAACTCTGCCACATTTTTGCAAGCATAACTTTGATTGTGTAGCGCCATTTTGAGAGAAAGTGAATACAAAGGAGCATTTGAGACTTAACTTTGATTAAGGTTGTCTATAATTCATCCAAGTTGTCTTTGATTCCTGCTATCTTGTGTTATTAGGAATTGTATCTTGTGAATTGAATAGAAAAGAGTTAAGAAGCAATTGAAGCCAGAGCTTTGACTAGTAGCAATTGTGAAAGTGTATAGCTTGAAGCTTTGTCTCTAGCTTATATTTTCTTCTTAATTCGCAAAATAGCTAAGTATTCTTAGTTTTAGGAGTCTTTATGCCCTAATTGTAAAGCTTTTTCATATAGAAGTACGACTGGACTTAGAGCCAAACCGGTACATTTTTAGCTAGCCTTTGAGTTAGTGAAGGTTTATCGGTATCACTGTTTCCAGCTCTTGATAGAAGTGTAGTTAGAGATTCACCCTGCCCATTGCTCACTCCAGGAGTAAGTGGATTCTTTCTTGAAAGTTAAGAAGAAAGGATATTGGTAACACTCATTTTATAAAATCTCTTGATTTCTTGCTTACTTTGAGTTGATCCAAGGAACGGTGAGAAGGGGGAGCCTTCCATTTAAGGTAGGAGAGACTCTGTCTCACACGCTGTGGCTAGTCATCCTATTTTGCGACTAGATTTTTACCCAAAACTACCAGTTGCAAAATATCCACCCAACAGTTTTTTGGCGACTCTGTTGGGGATATGACGTGCATTTGAGAGCCTCATGCTTTCATTTGAAGCATACTCGTGTCCTTTGTCATTCTAATATTATTCATTGTAATTTTTTCATGCATTTACCAAAGACATGTAAATGGCCCAAGGTCCTTGGGAAAATGCTTTTGGACAGTTGAATCTAGCTCCACCTTTAGATGATCTTCTTGATGGCTCACGAAAGAACTTTCCCAAGTTTTTTGGCTAAGAACAACATCCTAATGAGCATATTGCTCCTTTCTACATTGCATGCAGTGTTCATGCTATTGAATACGAGGATGTGTCTGTTAGATTACTCATGGAAACTCTACAAGGTGTGGCTGCTGATTGGTTTTACCATTTACCACCATGTACTATCACAAACTGGGTTACCCTCATAGCCAAGTTTGAAGAAAGGTTCAAGCCACCTGAAGATGCCCACGCATTATTGGCTCAACTTGCTCAGCTGAAGAAGTCATCTCACATGCCTATGCATGAATTTGTTGCTCATTTCAATAAATTGACATGAAGAATTCCAATTGCTGCTCAACCTACAACTGCCAATCTGAAATGTTTCTTTGTCAATGCTCAAATTCTTGATGTCAATTTTCTATTACGGAGAGAAGCCCCATCTACTCTTGGAGTTGCACGGACATTGGCATTTGAAATTGAAGATGATCTTATTCTTGTTGGGAAGATAAGAATCGAAGCAAGTGAATTTGAAGAAAATCACCATTCTTACAATTCACCTTCTTCTAGCACAAGGATGGATCTTGCGCTGCAAAGATTAGCACATGAGATACTTGCCCTCAAAAAGTAAATAGCTCAAGGCATGTTCTTTTTTCCTCATGAAGATGTACCAAGGAGGCCTCTTCCAACTCTTCCTCATAGTTCTATTGTTGGGAATCAACAAAAACTGGTTTCACCATCAAAGAAGCTTGCAATTCAAGCACCATTAGCAAAGATAACAGTGACACACCCTGCATTTGAAGCTAGTGATCTTGCTATTCTCTTTCAAGAAAAGGAAGAAGACATAGCTGGCGACTCTCATATTTGGTGTATGCAGACTCAAAAGGCCCATGATAAAAAGATAAGGAAAGTTTTTCTTCCAAGGTTCAAGATGGTTGCGTCATAAAAGTTGGCATGCAAGAAAGTTCAAATCAAGCTGAAAATGATGTATTCATGTCTCAAGGTCATGAACTTGGGAAGACTTTGCATAATTATTCTACCTCGAAGTTTGAGAAAAAACTTCTCATAAACCATAAAGACTTTCCCAAATCAAAAATTTATGAGCAACATGTTGAGGCAGGCAGTACAATCATGTCGTCACTAAAATCACATGAACAAGGTTTTCTTGATCATCCTGAGGTGTTAGTAATTGATGAGCCAATCAAGCAAATTGCAGTTGGAAAGATCTCAAAATTTGTTCGATCAAGGGGATGTCCAATCCGACATCTTACTTGGTTGGAGGCTAATAGAATGCTAGAGATCCCACATGTACCTAAATATGAAAATATTATCAAAGATGTCAAAGAAGAATTTTCAGTTCTGGAGAAGCAGTTTCAATTCATGAACCTTTCTTGGAGCAGTGATAAACGTGATTCATCTCGAAAAGGTGAATTCTTCCATCTCTTCCAAGAGGTGTTACATCAAGCTTTGACATCATTGCTCCAGTTGTTCGTGTTCCATCAATATGAAGTTGCATGTGAACATGCAAGGTACTGCAAGCTATCGAAAAAGGTAGCTATTTTGTTGGACCCGTAAATGGTTTCATTTAAAATTTGCATTTTTGGCTAGTTTTATTTAGGTAGGTTTTTCTTTGTTTTAATAAGTGCGCTTGCACATTTTTGTTTTATTAGATTTTCTTTGCTTTAATCGCTTTAGATTTTTTTTTGTTTGTGGTTGCCTCACTCTATAGCCCAATGGAGAGGATAAAGACACATAGAGAATTGGCTTCTATGTCACTCTTTATTTCCAAGAACAAACAACATTCCCCAAACAGAGCCAACTGTTGTCCTATATTTTGTCACCACAAAATGTTGGTAATAGCACAAAACTTTTCCAAGTTAATTTCGCATTTCTCTAAGCTTGAATTTGATATTTAATTGTTTAATGTTGATCGATTTATCTATTTCAATTCAAATATCAAATTGTTTCGTTGAAGGCCTTTATCCAATCTTTTTTGTTTTTCTTTTTGTTGAGTCTTTGCTTGATTTTTGAAGCCTTCATCGTCTGTTCTTTGTTTTTGAGTTTGCATTTTCTTGTTTTTAGTACTTTGATTTTGCTCATGTCATACTTTTCGTTTTTCCCTTTGATTCGGTCTAACCTAGAGGTCAATCGGAGTTGCTAGTCAAGAGTTACGCCTATTTTAGTGCCTCAAAAGTGGACATTTTAAGTGCAACAATGCGAATTATAGATATGATATTATATTTTCAAATTGACATTCACTTTTTGAAAAATATAACATTATATTCACTTTTTGTTATGTTTTTAAGTTACTTTTACTTTAAATTTATAACTTAAAGTGACTATAGTGCACTTTATGTTATAATTTTAAGTTGAGTTACTTTTTAATTTCTCACTTAAAGTAACTATATAACTATATAGTTTCATTTTAATTTTTGGTTTTAAAAATCAAATGCTTATTTAAATGTTACTTTAAAATAATGTTTATGTATTATATTTCATAATATGATAAATAAATATTGTTTATGACCCATTTTGTAACATTTTTATAATTTTAAGTGAATTAAATAACTTAAAGTCTTCATAAGTGGATATTTTATATGTAAATGCATGTAAAATCCATCAAAAGTGGACTTTTTACATGCTATTGCATATAAAGTTTACTTTGGTGGACCTTTTTGATATCATTACATCAAAAGTTTATCATAGGTGGACCTTTTTGATGCTATGGTATGAGAAGTGAAGTTTTCATGTCTTTGAATCTAAAAAGTGAGATGTAATTTAAAATATGCAAGTGACACAAAAAGGTCCGATTTTGATGACTTGTATTTTAAAACATGCTATGCACTCAAAAGGTCCAATTTTAACCAAAAACATGTTTTAATATGTGCAATGACCTCCCAAAAAGTCCAATTTTGAGAGGAAAACATGCATTTGGTCTCCAAGAACTCGATTTTGCCCATAACTTGAGATTTTCTTGATGGAATTGCTTGAAATGTTCTCCATTCAAGACATTTTTGCTTGGCAAAGATTTTTTTTGCATCAAGAATTGATTTAGCATGCTGAAAATTGTTTTTGGAGATCAATCCTAAGGCACTTTTTTGAAGAAAAACTCCAAATTCCTTCATTTTTTTCATAACTTGAGATTTTCTCAATGGATTTACATGAGTTTTTTTCCATTAGGGTTGTTTTTGCTTGGCAATGGATTTTCTAACATCAAAAATGGATTCATTTGCCACAAAAACATTTTTGAAACTTTCATGATGGATCACGTTTTTGGAGAAAGATGCAAAAAAATCCATTTTTAATGCATGTTTTTCCTCCCATCCAAATCGATTTGACATTTTCAATGTTTTTCATTGCATTGTGATACACATTTTCAACTTTAGAAGCCAAAACGTTTTTGTTTCATGTCTTTTTATGAATCACGTTTTTGCTTAAAATGCCTGAAAAATTGGGGTTTAAATCTAGTTTTATGCATTTTGAAGCCACTTTTTTGCATTTTGATTCATGTATATGCAATTGGAAAAGTCATTTTGCATTCACAAGTAAAAAATGACTCAAAAACATGCATTTTTCGGCCACGTTTTTATTAAAACTGCTCAGATTTAGATTTTTGCATTAAAAAGTCATGTTTTTGTTCAAAAAACTCAAAAAAAATGCATTTCCAGCCCATGCCTTTGATCAAAAGGGATTGCTTTTTAGTTTTAAATGCATGATATTGTCTTTAAAGACCATTTATTTGGCACTTTCATGTCAAATTTGACCCTTCATTGCTTATTAATTTTTGTTAAATGCAAATACGGAAAAAGTCAAGAAGTTGTTTGAAAAATGGGATTTGAGGAAGAATTGGTCTTCAAGTCTATAAAACTTGCTATTTTGGCTCTTTAACCTCCAAGTAACTGGACATTTTCAAACTTTCTCATCAATTCATGTTTATCTTGCTATTTTCATGCATATTTTAGCTTGAAATTGCACATTTGTCCATATATATGCTATGAAAAGTGCATTTTGCCTTTAAAAATGATGAAATCTCTCATTTTCATATTTTTGGAATTTCCCCAAACTCCAAATTCGAATTTAAGTGTTGAAGTGCATTGCATTTTGACATGTTTAAGTCTTTTGCCAAAGGCGTGCATTTGTTTTGTGCTTGTTTTTGTGCTTTGTACTTGTTTGTCGGTTTTCTCCACTTTGGAGAATTTACAAGTTCTTTCTCAAGAACTTGTTTTTGCTTCATTTCAAGCAAAAGCATCATCACATTTCACTTCCACTTTCCATGTCACAACACTTCACATCTCATCCGAAAAATGCGATTACATGTTTTCCATCTTATTCACCATCCGCACATGCATGTAATTGCATTTTCTGCTTCCATTTTCATTCTTCCTTCTCTATATGCATTCACGCCTCCATGAGTAAATACATGTTTCCACATCTTTCCATATTTTTCATCTCATCCTTCATTCGCACTTACATATGAAGTGCATCCTCCACCCACATTTGCATCTTTCCATGCTTTCCATCTCATTCTTCATCCTTTGTTACATGTTGCATTTACATATAATCCATTTTTCGTGCAATGACATCTTGAAAGCCCAAGTCACATTTTGGAAATCAGCAATCTCCATTTGCACGCATTCCCATGTGTTAAACACTTTACTTCAAAAAAGAAAAGTAGTTAAAGGTGCTAATGGAAAGTTGTTCCAAGTTTACATCCAGACATCGTCAAGAAGGTTTTTAAAATGTCAAAGACTCCAATTTGTGTTGATCTACAAAGGAGATTTCATGACAACTGGAGCAAGAAAAGTTGCATTATATCAAGTTTTCAAATGACAACAGACAATTCATCAAAGTTGGAGGTTATCAAAAGATGCAACATCATGGTTATCAAGATGAATGCAGCAGTACAAAGTACAAAAACTTCCGATCCTATGATTATCTGGGATTGCATCGTCAAGTATAAGGCCCTTTAGGATTGTTTCCTTCTATTCCATCTTCTTCTTGTAGTTAGACAGATACATTGCATGAAAATGTGTAATTACATATAATGCAAGTTACATGTGTATGTAAAAGATGTAATGCAAGTTGCATGTGCAGTTGCATGTAACCCTATATTTTCTCCTGTAGTTAGACTAAGTCAAAGTTGGTTGAGTTGCTCTCACTTTTTCCTCCACCTTTTCCTCAACTCCTGTGCCTATATAAAAGAGTGCCCCCTCATTATAAAAATCATCTTTTGTTGTATACAAGAAAATTCTGTCACATTTGTGCAAGCATAACTTTGATTGTGTAGCACCATTTTGAGAGAAAGTGAATACAAAGGAGCATTTGAGACTTAATTTTGATTAAGTGAGATTGTTATTTGTGTGAATTGTAAGCTTTGTCTATAATTCATCCAAGTTGTCTTTGATTCTTGTTATGTTGTGTTATTGGTAGTTGTATCTTGTGAATTGAATAGAAAAGAGTTAAGAAGCAATTGAAGCCAGAGCTTTGACTAGGAGCAATTGTGAAAGTGTATAGCTAGAAGCTTTGTCTGTAGCTTATATTTTCTTCTTAATTCGCAAAATAGTTAAGTATTCTTACTTTTAGGAGTCTTTGTACCCTAATTGTAAAGCTTTTCCATATAGAAGTACGACCGGACTTAGAGCCAAACTGGTATATTTTTAGCTAGCCTTTGAGTTAGTGAAGGTTTATTGGTATCATTGTTGCCAGCTCTTGATAGAAGTATAGTTAGAGATTCACCCTGCCCATTACTCACTCTAGGAGTAAGTGGATTCTTTCTTGAAAGTTAAGAAGAAAGATATTGGTAACACCCATTTTATAAAATCTCTCAACTTCTTACTTACCTTGAGTTGATTCAAGGAACGGTGAGAAGGGGGAGCCTTCCCTTTAAGGTAGGAGAGACTCTCTCTCACACTCTGTGGCTGGTCATCCCATTTTGCGACTAGATTTTTATCCAAAACTGTTAGTTGCAAAATATCCACCCAACAGAGACCACTATAAGAACCCTTGTAGGTTCTAAATCTGAAAATCAATTCTGGCCTTTCAACATGTTAAATAGTTTCCATGCAATCTTTAAATTCTGATTTCTGAATTTGTTTAAATCCACTCTTTGTTTGTATTTGAATGGTTTTGAATTTCATACATATACCAGTGCATGTAATTCAAATCACAAAGCTACAAAATAACAAATTACAATTCAACAACTTCCTTTCAGATCTTATTTCCCCTCAAAATTAACATGCAATCATTACAATGAAAGGAATATATAATATCCAAACACAAACTATGCTTTAGAATTTATTAAAAAATCTAGAAATGACTGAATATATTGCTGAAATACCCTAAACATTAACTCTGTTCACCAAATAACTTCTCCAAGTTGACATGGATGCTGGGAATAGTAATGTAGAAGTTAGAACCCTTATGAACAAAATTGAGCCCTATAGGTGAAACACCTGCTCTAAATTAATAGCTGCAATCCCTTTGATAACTATCGCTGCCACTGGAATTTTCCTCTCTACCTGTGGAAACCAGTAGAAGCTTCAAACATAGCTCTCAAGATGTGGCTGTCAACCTACTGCTGAAACAAAACACTGAAACTATCTTGCAAATTGATCAAAATTCATAGCACAATTATGGTCTCTGAAGAAGACCATTGCAAGCACAATTCGCTAGATAGTCTCACCAATTCAAAGTGCGAAAACACTTGGAAGAATTTACAATTCATCGAACTCAAAATTTGAAACCCTTGTACAAAACAAAATGCAAAAATCATGAAAAAGCCCATCTCACTTTCAAGGTATTTATAAATCCAAAATACCAATTGAGCCTGCAGCTTCAAACTTACACTCCATATAAATTATCATATGGGCTTTTGTTCCAAGTTTGAAATATAATACTTTATTATATTTCCCTCCATTAGATGCACAACAAAATAATAGAAAGTCATTTTAATAATCACTTATATCTGCCTTTAAATTGACACTTCACATTATTCTTCATATACACATTATAATGTGACTTTATAATCATTAAATAATTCTGTTTTAATAATAAAGTGAAATATCATTTAATGATGTGCACTTTTTAATTAATTATTAACAAAGTATTACTTTATCAATAATTAAAATGTCATGACTTCAAGATACTTGTTATTTCTTTATTTTGACTGGACCTGGAAGTTGACCATAGTATCCATTGTACATCCAACTGCCTTGCTGAAAATAGTAAGAGTCCCTTTCTAACATCCACTGATTTACTATACATAGTAAGTCCCTAAAACTGATCCAATTGACAAATGAGATAATTACTGTGCATACCATGAGTTCGGGTACCCCTGCCAGAAATAAATTTGACCATAATTTTACTCGCTATAATTAGTAAATCCCAAATTGGAAACTCTATCAATGGCACCACAACTCCTTACTGCTAGCAACTATCCAAGTGCCTTGCTAAAGATAGAAACATTGACTTACACAAACACTTACCATAAAAAGTAAGTGTGTCGATGTAACTCAAAAAAAATCACAAACCTGAACATTCTTGACCAATGGAGTAAGACCTAGCCACCATCTCAGTCAACTAAGACCCCCTATCCATTACATTATCCCACAACAGTTGCAATGATGGGCTAACAACTCGTCCTTAGACACTGGCTAAAAATAGGACACAAGCACAACATTCGTTGCTAGTCATGTCAAAATGGCGGTTGATGGTTTGAGCCACTTGCAAGATATATTGTTTAAAATAGAGGATAAGCACCCGCTTTGTGGAGGTCTATGGTATGAAAATGGAAGACAAGTCAGATGTGCACATACAAGGTATTTCCAAGTATGTTTATTGACACAATGGAAAAGAATGAAGGAGCTATTGGTCAAAAAAAGTGTGGCAGCATTATTGATGGAACAAAGGATGATTGGAACATGAGAGATAAGGTGTTTGGATGTGTCGCCATGGACAAATACACATGAGACATGAGGGGAGATACAAATGGTAGGGAGAGAAAGAACAATATGGAGGGAGAGAGGAATGATAAGGGGTTGGTGGAGTGATAAGGAGTGCCTTGATTGATAAAGAGATAAGGAGACATGGAGGGATAAAGAGCTTACAAATCCGTAGTGATAAGGAGGCGGACAAGCATGAGAAGATAAGGAGGCTTGCTATGGAGAGATAGGGGTAGTAGAGTGATAAGAAGAGTGGGAGAAGGGTAAGCATTAGAATGACAAAGGAGATGTGTTGGTGTAAAAATACGATCAAATCTGAAGATGAGGTCCAGCTATATAGTTCATTATATTAGTAACATCTTTTATATATATTATGTTAGCCTCACATAGAATTATTCTGAGATTATTTTTATTAATTTACATTTGCTCTATTTTGATTAGAAGAGTTATTTTACTACATATTTTGATAAATAATATAGTAAATAAAATATGTACTTCACTATAGATATATATATAAGAATTTGTGTTTACAACATTCTGTTAAAAAATGTGTATGCATAAGACGAGCCTACAACACAATGGTAACTTGTGAGCCTCTCATGTGGGAGATCTTGGGTTTGAGTGTACACAAGCTTAATACATAATATTAATAAATTTCACAAATAATAATAATTAATCTAGGCTTTGGCTGTTTACGATAAAAAGGTAATCTTTATTGTTAAATAATACATAGTTTTCAGTACAATTTTTTTTTTTTCGAGTTTCACACCTCAAAAAATTTGAATGTACTTGATTAAGTTTGATTTGTCTTATTTAAGTTATCTATGTCCATCCATAGATTTAATTACAGATGCTCTTAATTTGCATTGTCCAATTTCATCAGTATGTATTTACTTTAATTTTTACTTGATTTTGTTGACATTTATATTTTTTATATTCATATTTATATATAGTATTTACATTCTTTTTTTATAAGATATATTTTTCCAATGTATGTTGATTGTACTTTTATTTATTTTTTTAAATTTTTTTTTAATCTTTGCACTATTACATTAACCCTTTACTGCCACTGTAGTTAGAGTTCTCAAAAATAGTAGTACATACTATATAACCCAAATTATAAATAGGAGATTTGTAGATCAGTTTGCATTTATAACCTGATCATCCACACAATCATAGCCAAACCTTGTCTTTCCAATCTAATTGAGAAAACTATTATGGTGGTGACCTAGTATACTATTTCCTTAATCTCATCTTTGACACTGTTATTAGTCTGTATATTTCTTCTCCAAATCTGAAAAATGATCTCCAACTGGTCCAGCAACATTTTTCTGTGTTCTACCAACGGATACTGGAAAGAATGCCAATTTGTTTTTCAATTTTCAAATAAACACTTTATTTTTTAGTTTGAAATTACATCCCTTTCTTAAAAGTCTCTTTTCTTGCAAGAACCGTATTCCATAATTTACAATTACATGCGATAATGAATTGAGTTGCTTACATGTAAATTACATTTTAAAAAATTAATAGGTGATCGAGGTAGAGGTAAATGGTGTCAGGCAAAAGAGTGGAGTGCATATCAAAAAATGCAGGTACCTATGCCATTCAACACTTATCTTTTTGTGAATTTAAAGCATGTAGAGGACAACTGAAGTAAATGTGCATTAGAGTAAAACCTCCAAAAATGGGACGGTACTATGAGACCATTATACTAAATACACTAATCTAAAAAAAATCACCTATTTTCTAATAATGAAAAATAGTTGTTAGAAATCCTGAAAGCCTGACAAGTAAAGGTGATTTTGGATTTAAGCAGGTATTTAGAGAATAGTGGATGTGTCGGCATGTGTGTGAACATGTGCAAGCTTCCCACTCAAGATTTCTTCACCAATGAATTTGGCCTCCCCCTCACCATGACTCCAAGTATGTATATCATTTCTCTTCTTTTCTTTTCTTATATTTGAACTATTTCTAATTGTATGTGTTTCTGGCACCTGCCATTAATTTTTCAAATTAATTAGCAAAAGGAGATACCCAATTAATGTATAGCAACCATCTGTCCTTATGGATTTCTTGTTGATTGCAAGAGAATACTTACTTTTTTCCTCTCGACACCGTTCTAAAAAAATGTAAACCTCTTAATTATTGAATCCATAAGCCATTACTACCCATTTTGACAGTTTCTAATTCTCACAAATATGCATCTGCAAGACCTCAGATTTACAAGTGCAAAATAATCTTTTACAATATTATTTATAGAGTAACAGCTTCTTTGATACGAAATAAACTTCAAATTAACCCATCTCCAATTTCAACAGCCATGCAAGACCAACCATAGGTTTTAGGAACAGACCACATGTCAAAAAGGAGAAACCCGATACTGCAGGAGGTTCCAGCCATGAATATATCTGATCTGAGATTGCTAGAAAGGCCGTCATACAGAGAAAAACCTGAACACGTTATCACACGGGTGAACACGTTATCACACGGGAATATCAATTCTTGTTGTATCACACTTAGGTAAACCTTATTTCAGATATAATGTAGGACCTTTTACAAAACACAGAAATCCCTGCATTCTTCCTGAAGTATATATGATCAATCCCAACTCCAGGCCCAAACAGGCAATAAGCCAACAACGTTGTGTTATTGCACTTCTGAAGCCAATTGAATTTCATATTTTAAAAAATAATCAAGGCATGTAACTTAGGTGCACATGTCAAAGATAAACAAAAAACAAAATACTTAAAGAGATGAAGATTTCAATACAGGTACATTGGTGCCATTTTAAATCAGGGCATGTTAAGGAAATAAAGGGTGATGCTATACTATACAGTATACATACATGGTCACCCAAAGAATGTAAGTAGTATGGAGATGGAGACATAATCCTGACTTGGAATAGAATTTATCTTTGACATTTGTAAAATAAAACAGCATGCTTGGATTATCCCTGTGCCTCAGTCTTCATCTTGACAGAAAAGAAGCCAAGCTTTATGCAACACATGTGCCTCACCTCCTCTTGCCTAAAACCTTCAGGCTAAACTTAGAATGGGCACACAGATTTGTTAGTTTCTAAGAAGTATCATTAGCATAATCAGATTCTGCTCAATGTCACATAAAAGTGAAGCCTTTAAGAATTGAAAAGGTCTTGGAGAAATGTGTGAAAAAGAAAAATCATCACTGTTCTGCCACGGAATGCTAGCTACCCTCAATGATGATCTCTAAATGGCACTAATACTTTCGTTTGTTTTCCTAATTCTGGGTGGATACATTGACATGATCTAGATATTAAATTTCAGTGAAATATAATTATATAAGCCAATTTCACTCACAACTTTCCTTTCCTCTCTGAGTCATCATCCCTCTATCTTTATTTTTCAGTGTTCTGAAACTCGCCTTGAGTTAGGCAAATCCACTGAGTTGGCAAGTCCGACGAGTTGGCAAGCAGAGTCAACTCTGTCGAGTTTTGACAACTCAGCTGCTTGCCTTGCCAGGTTTTGACCCATGACTCGGCTCGGACAAGATTGCCTCTTATTTATTTCATCAACCTTGACATTTGCACTCTCAACTATCTTACTCAGTCTATTATTATAACATTGATAGGCCTTGCTTTTGGTTATAATAACGAAGAAATATTCCTCATCACATCTAGCATCAAACTTTCCTAGATCTTCATTCCTCTTGATATAACATTTACTTCCAAATGTTTTGAAACATTTAATAGTAGGAACATGACCATGCCATAATTCATACGCACTCAGTTAAGAGCGTAAACTGCAGTACTCACAACTTCTCTTCAATATACATGTGGAACATTTCCTTCCAACATCATCTTCCTAACACTTTCTAGAATGGTTTTGTTCTTCCTTTCCACTACTCCATTTTGCTGAGTGGTCCTCAAAGCAGACTACTGTCTTCTTATCCCATGTCCTTCACAAAATGCATTGAACTCACCTGAAGTGAATTCATCACCTCTGTCAGATCTTAGACACTTCTAGCTTCAAACCTATCTCTGTCTCGACCATAGCCTTGAAAGTTTTGAATTTTTCTAGAGCCCCAAACTTTTCCTTCAAGAAAGTAACCCACATCATGCTAGAATAATCATCAATCAGAAACATGAAATATCTATCTCCTTGTAAACTTCTCACTCTAGTAAGACCACACAAATTAGTATGCACAAGATCCGATAATCCACTTGAACAATGATTCTTACTGCTCAAAGTGGCTCTAGTTTGTTTTCCCAGCTTGCATTCCTTGCACATGGTATTAGCAGATTTTATCAACCTAAAAAAATCTCTCATAGACTAAGTAGAACTTATCTTAACAATATTATCAAAGTTTACATCACACATTCTTCTATGCTACAACTTAGGAGAAGACTTCAAAACAACATCCTCGGGGTTAGGAATAGGATCCCAAGTAAAACTCCTAAATAAAGACATTTAGAAATTATGCTCTTTAGTATACTGTTGACCTTAGGGCAAGCAAAACTCCTAAATAAAGACCTTCAGAACTCTTTTCTTCTTAAATTTAGCACGATGTTTTTTGGTTCTTTTCCACTCAAACGTACAACTTCCTTTCTTATCAACACTAGATTCAACCATATTTGAGCTTCACCAAAGAAATCTTACATTACAACTTAGTATTATCATCGAAGTGAGGAAAATGAGAAGAAAGTAGTATGTTGTTTTGAAGGTTATTTCTCCCCTAAAAAATCCTTTCAAAATAGTGGGGGAGATCATTGCTCTTACACTTTGCTACTGTTTGAATTAGATTTCTCTGCATTACTAGACAAGGCAACCACATTAGCCCACTTGAGACAACATTACTCACCCCTATACCATCAATCTAAGGCACAAAGTTATGCCTTCTAGAGGCATTTTTGCACCTTTAGAACTTAACTCGATGAACTTTTTCTCCAGACTCATTAATGCTTTGTATGAGAGGTCTGGCTTTGTTAGACTTTGATTAGATTTTTCATCACAGCCAAGAGCTCTTTTATTATTGTTATTCAAATCAACAAACTATGAAGGAGGTTTTGATTCAATAAGACACTCATCAATATTATCGTTCTTGTCAGTACTAGTCTAAATAATGATATGATCTTTTTGATTTTACACAATATTTTGAGGGTTCATCTTTCAAATTCCATTCCAATTTTTGAACCATATATTGTCCTGCATTTTGTCACCACAAATTGTAGGTAACAATATGAAACTTTTTCAACTTAGTTCCGTTTTTCTCTGAGTTTAGATCATTATTGAAATGGCCGACATTGATCAATCAATCAACCCCAATCTACATAATGAACTCTTTTACTGAAGGCTTTCGTCAAGTCTTTTTCATTTTTCTTTTCCTTAAGCCTATGCTTGATTTATAAAGTCTTCAATGCCCTTTACTCGTTTTTGAATGTGTCTTTGTTCGTTTTTGGTCTTTTGATTTTGTTCAAACCCTTTCTTTCGGTTGTCCCTTTGATTCAGTATATCTTAGGGCCTAATCAGGCTTGGCAATCAAAAGATATGACCATTTTAGTGCCCAATAGGTGGACTCTCCAAATGCAATTGCATAATTTAAAATATCATGTTATATTTTAATGTTGACATTCACTTTTTGAAAAATATAACATAAATTCACTTTATATTATGTTTTTAAGTTTCTTTATCACTTAAGTGACTATAGTGAACTTTATGTTATATTTTTATGTTGAGTTGCTTTTTTAAATTTTTACTTAAGTGACTTTAATAACTATATAGTTTGATTTATTTTTGAGTTGCTTCATGTTTTATTTAAAACATCTAAATTAAATATTACTTTTTTTAATGATATTTGCACATAATATGTTTTTTAGATTAAGGTAAAAATAGGTTTTGAGGGGATCCGAAACCCCTTTACATCATAGACACAAAAGATATTCAAAGGAAGCCCAAACATCCCAGGGATCCAAACAAAGGTTATACAGGGACCAAATACCCCAAGTAAGATCTGAAAACCAAAAGCATGTTGCCACAAAAAAAATTATATGTCTAGCAGCACCAACAACAAAAAAATCCAGAAAAGAAACCAATAGGAACTCTTAATTGGCCAACTAGCAAGGGAGCTAAGAATTCCCTTTCCATCCCTTTTTGTGGGAGTGTAAATTCATATCAAATTGAGGAAGGGCCTTTTTAGATCCTTTCCTTGTAACAGGCGTCCACCCCTCCTCCACCATCACAGCCTTAGACTACCAAACTTGAGAATCCCAAATAGAGGGAAACTCATCTAGCTTTTGACAAGGACCAGCTGTCATCACTTCTGCCAACGGACTGGAGCTAATACCAACAGTTTGATTACCAATTCCAATAGCAACATAAGTACAAGCACTAGAGCCAAAAGTGCCAAAACTAGAACCAGAAGAAGAAACATTACCATCACCAGTAGATAGACAGTGACCAGATCCAACAATCGTAGCACAAGACATCTTACCTTGTCTAGAATTAGTGGTCTCAACACCAAAACTACTAGATTTACCTCGACCAGAGTCTGCACCAAGAACACCAAGTTTAACACCTTGACCAGAAACAACAGTCTCATCCTCCTTTTGAAAGGATCTAAGACTACCAATAGACAAAGGATCAACCCCATTAGAAACTTGAGCATCCATCCTGGAATTAGAAGCATTCACGATCTGAGAAGGACCGGAAGGAATAACTTCCAATAAAGAGGATGGAGCCCCCAACTCTTCAGATCTAGAAATCTCATCCATCGGATCAGAAATTTTAACTACTGAATAATGTTGCTGTAATGCATCCTTCCACCAAGAGGAGGGTCATTTATTTCTTGATTTTCAAATCTCGCACTTAGCAGCAATATGTCCAGTATTGACACATTTTTTACACCTAAAAGGGAGGCCCTCACAATCTAGCGACTGAGTCCAAGAACCCTTTGAATAATTTAGACCCTTTGAAGCAATAATATCCACCAGAATCCTACCATGAGTGGAAGGGAAAAACTCAAAAGATTGGGAGTCAACCAAACGGAAATCCCCTAAAGCTTTACCAATATCCTTAAAAACAAAATCCACCCAAAAATGAAGAGGAAGATTAAGAAGCCTTACCCAAGTTGGGATTTTGTAGAAAGACTCAGTTTGAGGGTTAAAATCTGGATGCCATGGTTTAACCATCAAAGGAAAGCGATTCTCCCAAGAAAAGACTTGATCACAAAGAATGGCCTTCCTATCCTTAGAATTGTCAAAAGAAACAATGAAGAAACCTTTGACCAAAGGGAAGATCTCAATAGTAGCCATAATATATGGAGATCCCAATGCTTCGAAATGCATGCATGGAGCTTTGAAAGAGTGGGCCAAAAACCCTTAAAGCGACAATAATATGTTAATTCTATAGTTAATTGCACATAATATGTTAATTCTATAGTGTAAATGTTATTTTTTATCCAATTAAGTGATATTTCCTCAAAAATCAATTAGACATGTGCTTAATTGATCACTTAAGTTGCGCATATACATATTTTTCAACCCATTTACATGTTTACATGTAAATGCCTCTAGAGACCACAATTTTGCACTAGAAAGGCATTTTGAAATACTTAAACATGTAAATGCATGTAATTTAAAACATACAATGGGTTTCCTAGAATGTGATTTGCATCTAAAGGCCTCTTTAATACATGCAATGGGTCTCCTAGAATGCAATTTGCATCTAAAGGCCTCTTTAAAATATGCAGTAACCCTCCAACATTGCAATTTTGCATTACAAGCATAGTTTGGAAAATTTTTAAAACATGTAATGCTCTTCCTAGAATGCGATTGCATCTAGACATCAAATGCGTGTAATTTAAAACATGCAGATGTAGTCCAAGAGTGAAATTTTCCTTTCCTACACATGTTGCAAGTTGAGAACCCAATTTTGACTTCCAAGAGCAAAACGTCTATGTTCTTGCCCTCAATGAACATGTTTTGCCAAGAAATCTCCAGATCCACCCATTTTATGGATTGAAATCTATGATACTAGTCATTTTTGCATTTTAAAGCATTCCCATGCATATGCTGTCCAAATCCATGTAAGAAATGATGCATTCTCTGACATTTTGAAGCCACGTTTTGATGAAAAAATCCATTCTTGGAGCATTTTGTCCATGTTTTGGCTCAAATAGAAGTCATTTTGAGGTTTCCATCCTTGTATTTTCCATCCATGAACACGTTTTTGCCTCTCATTGTCAAAAACATTACATGTAATAATAGCAAGAGACCATTTTTTTAATAAAAAATGGATTGAAACTCCGTTTTTAGCAAAAATAGTTTGTGTATTGGAGGTAAGAGACCACGTTTTTGGCATATCTATGCAAAAACGTCCATTCATTGCTTTTTAATGTCCATCACTTGCAAAGTTGAAGGAGTCAATATAGTTGTTTGTGGATTCGAATTTGGAGAACTTTTCTTCAAACCCATCAATCCTCCACATTTGGCTCTTTGATCACCAAATAAGTTAAAGTTTTCAGTTCCTTGCTATTTAATTCCTTATTTTCATTCATCCTTGTACATTTGTCCCAAGATTTTCCATGTAAAGTGCGATTTTTCTTTAAATAAGATGAGGTCTTCCATTTTTGAGTATTTAGAATTTCCCTAAATTCTAAATTCGAATTTGCATAAGAGAGCAACTTTATTTTTGTTGTGTTTGAGTCAAAGACCAAAGGTATGTTTTTGTTTTTTGTTTAGTTTCATTGGTTGTTTGCTTGTTGTTTTGTTTTTCTTCTTTTGAAAGAAGTTGCAAGAGTTCTTTCCCAAGAACATAAGATCATTTCACTTCATTCCACTTTTCATTTTTTCATGCAAGTGCATTGTTTCATTCCACATCCATCATTACATGCCATAGCACATTGCATCTCATTCTCCATATGCGTTTATATGTAATCTCATTCCCCATCCGCACTTAACATATAATCTCATTCTTCATTCTCATGTACATGTAATTACATCCTTCGAACCTAATTACATATTTACATCAAGTAATAATTACATGTAAATAACTTTACATATAATTACACCTAAAGAACCCAATTTTTGTAAAAGGTCACACTTTTGAACACCAACCTTGTCATTTTCACACATCCATATGCATCCCAACTTGCATTCTTGGCCATACCCACAAAAGCCCATCTTTGCTCACATGCAATTTACCCTTGAGAGTCCGATTTTGGCCCATTTAGCCCAAATACATATGTTTTCCAGTTCATTTCCAACCATCATATGTGTTTCATAAGTATCTAATCCATACTTTGAACACTCATCTTTCATGGATTCGTCATTGTTACTCAAATCCCAAAGTTTTCATGGATCCAATCTCATTGGAAGATGTTTTCATCTTCATGTTGTGGTGCATTCTTCAAGATATGTTAGATCTTCTTCAAAGAATAGAGACATCGCGTCAAGAAGATATGATTTGATCCTCAAGAAGCAGTAATTCATTTGGTCTCCATTTTCCCAATGGTTACCCGAGAACCTAAGTTTGTGTGGGAATGCACCAAACACTTTACGTCAAAAAAATAAAACAAAGGTGCTAATAGAAAGTTGTTCCGAGTTTACATCTAGACACCATTGAGAAGGTTTTCAAAGTGTTAGAAACTCCAGAATGTGTCAGCCTACAAAGGAGAATTCTTGATAACTCAAATGAGAAAAATCTTGAATAGATCAAGTTTTCAAATGACAACAGGCAATTCATCAAAGAGAGTCAGAGGCTATCAAAAGACACAACACCATGGTTATCAAGGTGAACATAGTGGCACAAAATACAAGAACTCTCAATCCTGTGATCATCTGAGATTGCATCATCAAGTACAAGGTCTTTTCCAACAATCCATAGGATTGATTCATTCCGAATCAACAACCTCAACATTTTCTTTAAGTGTCTTTCATGTTTCTAGTTGGAGAGAATGAATTGCATGAAATTATGTAATTACATATAATTTGATTGCATATCCTTATGACATGTAATCCAATAACTTCTCTCACCTAGTTGATCGGGTCAAAGTTGGTTGAGTTGCTTCCACTTTTTCCTCCACTTTTTTCTTAACTCCTTTGCCTATATAAAGGAGTGCCCTCTCATTGTAAAAATCATCTTTTGTTGTATGCAAGAAAGCTTTGCCAAACTTGTGCAAATATAATTTTGATTGTGTAGTACCAATTTGGGAGAAAAGTGAATAAAAGAAGTGATTGGATTCAAAGCTTTGATTAGAAGCAATTGTGATAGAGAAAATTATAAACTTTGATTGTAATTTGTGTCTATTGTCTTTGATTCATGTTATTATTGTGTGTTCAATAATAGAGCATAGTGAGTTAAGAAGCAATCAGAGGTGAAGCTTTGACTGGGAGTGGTCGTGGTAAAACATAGACTAGAAGCTTTGATTGTAGCTTGTGTTAACATCTCAAATTTATGAAAAATAGTTTGGATTCCCTACTTCTGAAAGTCTTTGCACCCCAATGGTAGAGGTTATTCTTATAGAATAGATTAAACAGGACCTAGAGGCAAATCGATACACTTTCAATCAGCCTTTGAGTTGGTGTTGGTTTATTAGTATCACCATTTTCAACTATTAGATAGAAGTGTAGTTAGAGATTTCATCTTGCCCATTACTCGCTCCATGAGTAAGTGGATTCTTACCTAAAAGCTAAGAGGAAAGAATATTGATAACACCCCTCACAAATCTCTCAACTTCTTGCTTACCTTGGAACGGTGAGAAGGGGGAGCCTTCCCTTTAATGTAGAAGAGACTTGGTCTCATACACTGCAGCCGGTCTACCTTTTTTGCGATTGGATTTTCACAAAACTGTCAGTTGCAAAATATCCACCCAACACCAGATATATCCATATCACTGTCAATATTAAAAATCATCATTAATGAAGGTAGCATACTTTTCTTTCAAGTTCTAATCTAAAACACAGCAGCTCGTACTCAAATGACTCTTCGCACATAAGAAACAAGAATTTAGCCCTCCCAAGCCATTAATTTTACAAGCATATATAGAGCCATGTAAAGGAACAAATATAAGGTTAGGGAGACTGATGTTAGGCTATGAGAAACCAATTAACTTGTATTTCTATGAGGAAAGAAGATCTTCTATCTTCTATCTTAATAACTTCACATGGCTTAAGAACTTGCAGAGACAAGAATAATAAACTTGGAGGAACATAACTCATCTCAAACCACTTAGGAGAAAACTTCAAAACAACATCCTCAGGATTAGGAATAGGATTCCAAGCAAAATCCTAAATAAAGACCTTCAGAAATCATGCTCTTTAGTATACTGTTGACCTTAAGGAAAACAAAAAAAGTCGTTTTCTGAATCATATGACAAAATTATCACATATAGACTCAAATTATTACCCTAAATGGAAACCAACCAATCATTAAAAGAATGTTTGCTCGGGTATGAGATAAATAAAAAAATTTCAATAGACTGTATGCTCAAGTCTTTTTTTATCAAGAACAAGAAGCATTTATTCATTAGGATCATGTACATTTCAAAAAGTTGCTCAATTTGTAAGTTAATTAACCTGAGGAAAACAATTCAGCACCTTCATCCACAACAATCTTCTTTCTGGAAACAATAGCCTCTTTGAAGGATATTGCACTATCTCCAATAAGTAATAATCATCCTTGGCCCATTGTTACCACAAGTCATTGAACCAGACACTTTTGTAAATTGCTGCCTCCAAATTTGCTGGATTGAACCGCTCACAGGTGCACACATATTGGGAAAGAATCCATAGACCACCAAAAACCATCAATTTTGAATGAACGTAGGCAAAACCACAAATCCAATGTAAAAAAGTTATTGAGCCCAACATAAGGACGCCATAAAGAAACAAAGAATTGCAGACTCACACAAAATCATGACAAAATACCACAAGTGGTGCCAATAAAAAACAATACCAAATCAGAACAAAAAAATAAAAAATAAAAAAGAGAATAATGGAGAATGACTATTTGTCTTTCATGCCAGAGCTCCCCTTGCCTTTGCTCCTGTAGTAGTTGATTCCATGCTCTAATTTAAAATATTCCATCCATATCTTGTTATCAAACTGAGTTCCAATTTGCAGCAAAGAAAACAACTACGTTGTTATTAATTAGCCAATTTTATCCCAAAGGCTGCCATCACTTCAAAATTACATGACCTTGAATCAGCCAGTAGTCATTAGTGTGAATTTCGCAAGCTATCCCAGAAATCTATTTCATCATAACTGCAAATTATTGTCAAGAATAGAGATATGATACCAGTGTCACTGGCTGTAGTTTTGAGGCTTTAGTCGATTACTTTTTGTTTCTTGTTGTAGTGAATTATATATAATTGACTAATAGCATAATTTTCTCACATTACGAACTCCTACAAACAGATTTTGAGGATATGAGTTGTGAGATGATATATGGTCAGCCACCCCCACCACACGATGAAGATACAGCCTTTAAACAGCCATGTTATGCGGGAATTTGTAAGTCTGTGAAATTGACATAATTTCAACTGATGTTAGACTTTCAAACATTTTATCTATGTTTTATGAAGTTTAATGGCATGTTCCAACAGGTTCAGCAGCACAGGCAGATCGAGACGTATGTCCTAAACTCCAAGCATAGGCAAACCCTGAACACCCCAGTTCATGATATTTTTGTAAGGATTACGTGCTTCTAGTTATATGATCAGAATTGTATGGCAGGATCCACGTCAAATTATTCAATTTAATTTTTTTAACTTAACCTTTATGTAGAACCCGTAAGAAAACACAGAAGTTGAAATATATGTGCTGTCAATAAGTTACCAAGGAAAATAGGCAGCATGCTATGCAGGCTGTCGCTTTGAGCGTTTCTGTAACTGGCTATATCATGCGGAGGGTAATTCTCTTTACGAAGGCATTGACGCCCCATTTTTAAATAAAAAATTCTAATTAGACTCTGTTGCACAGACTGCCATGTCAAATATAATGCATTTTCGTCGAACAACTTAAAATATGTACCGGGGAAGCTTCTCTTGTCTAAAATTCAATCAGACAATCTTTTATATAACTAAGGGCCTACATCTAAAGAAGCTGATTTTCGTGTTTCATCGTTAGGTATTCCTTGTGTTTTTTCAATTGTAGGAAATTTTAACTCGGCATCATTTGATATCAACATGGACTTTGCCTCGAAAACATGGTTAAGTATTCTTGAATGTACTAAATATTATATTTGCTTTTTTTTTTTTTCTTCTTTGATGGATATACCTTTTTCATTAATTTAAAACTTTAAAGAGTCAACAGATTAAATCCAAGAAAAATTAAATGGAGGGCTGGAGATGCCTAGGTAATGATGTCCTAAAACTTCAATTTAATTTGTGACAACTAAAATTTTGTAAGGTATTCATGAGAGCCATCGTCATGATTTAAATGTTTCCGTGATTGAAGGTATAATTTTTTGTCTAAGAAAGAAATGTATTAGTGGATAATGGATAAATATATGAAATTTACAATCTTTTACAAGTGTACTTCATAATAATAAACACAATTTTATTTATAAGGACTCGAGCATCTAGATTTATACATTTTGATCAAAACTTATCTAGTTGCTACAAGAAAAGAATTAATATTTATACACTTCCCAAGCATCAGTTGAGGATCTATCCAATGCTAATCAAAACCATCCAACCAAGTAGAACTCTTATGCCCACCCCTATATACTTGAGGCAATTAACCAGGTACCACACCAAACATAACATGTATGACACATCCAACTCAAGCATAAGCAACATAATACCCCTACATATCATACATGAGATTAGAAAAGAACACACCAACCAATGCATACAATAGATTTACAAGTGCATGTCATAATTACAATCTAACACATAAAATAAGGAAGAGAGTCCATAGGCTACCATAATTAATGTCATTCACTATCATACGACATATACAGACATTCAAAATTGAACTTGCAAGTTAATCTTGTCAACTTTTAAATGTAACCTCGTTAATTTTATTTTTAATTGTTACGTTCCCTTTAACTCTTACCTACTATATCATATAAATTCGAATTCGAATAGATGATGATAAGAGTCCATTCCATCCAAACTCCAAAATCCTCACTCCTAATGCCACATACATAAGTACTTATTATGGGAGTGACATGAAAGATGAGGTCATATTAAATTGCATACATGACATATTATAGTTTATACTTCATTCCATTTTCATGAGAAAATATTAATCCAATAAAATACAATAAATGAATGACTTTGAAGTTCACAACTTTCTTTTTCAAGTACACAAAAACTAACAATTTTCAATTTTCATGGTGAGAAGCTCAAAAGCCTAACAAGATCTAAATTTGTAATTTTGAAGAATGCCCTCTTGAGTACAAAAGCATAGAAGGAAATTTTTCTCTCACATGATTTTTGAAAAATGGTTTCCATAATTCAAATGCAAAATAGAATTTTACAATGGCTTATGTATCTAATAAAATTTAAGTCAACATATGCATATATAACACTCAATGAAATATGTATCTATATAAGCTAGGTATGGCCAAAACATACAATTTAAACCACTCTATCCATGGAATCAAATGACAATGATCTATAGTTCAAGCACACTTAATTGGAGATGGGTCATTATTAATAGACCAACATTCAACACTATCAAACAATCCCTTCACTTTGGTTTGTAATTCTAAGTATATATATTAAGACAAACCCCTTGAAATAAAATATAAAGTTCTAGCATATACAATAAGATATTTAAAAATAAACTCATTTTTCCTTTTTATCCAAAAAAACTTCTACAAATTACTCTTTCCCTTTATTTTACACTTAAAACCCTTTTGTTAGAAGAAATTATTTTAAATAATGTCATTTTGAGACATTTTGGTGGAAGTGAGTAAAGCAATTCAATATCATATTTCTCGTTAAAGCTTAGAACATTTCATTTTAATATTATATGTTTCTTTTAATTATTTTCACAAAAAAAGGAAGTATGAAAAATGCATAGACTATATATCTTTAAATTTTATTCAAGATTCATTTCTCTAAAGCCTCTTAATAGATTGCAGGATGTCATATAAATATCATGTAATTCTCTACACCAATGTTATATTCTTTTCAACTCCATTCTACTAAGGGTTCTGTGGAGTTGTCTCATAAGTCCCACTATCATATTCCCTACAAAAAATATCAAATGAGATATATAGAAAATTTTTGCACCATTACATATTCACAATATTATGTTCTTCTATGTGTAGTTATCAACTAGAGATTTAAATTCTTTAAACTTCGTGGAGACCTTAGATTTGTAGCTAAGAAAAATACCCATGAATTCCTAGCAAGATCATTGATTAAAAAAATATAATATTCAATGATACATCAATATACTAAAACATTACAGTGAACCAAATCTAAAATCCCCATAAAATCTAACAAAACTTCAATATATTAAGGTAATTATATTCTTCACTCGTTAATATTCACAAAAAAAAATAAAATGGAACAATTAATTAAATTCCTTAGTCTGTTTTTACACTTAAAAGCTTTGGAGCCTTTCTTACTAATTTGACCCATATTTTTATGCCACAATATTTGTTAGCATGAATGTTGATGGTAATCCTATGGGAGAGTATGTTAGCATTGTTGGAGACACGATTGAATGCTTATATGTTGCATTCATGATGGGGTTTGTAATTGATGTCAACATATACCTTATTCTATGAAGATTTTCAGAGATGTAGAGGTAGAGCATTTGATGCAGTCAATGGTCAACGATTTGGGTTGTGTGCTCTAAGACATATATTCGGTGATGTGTATAGATGCTACAATTAAGTGCATAGAAAGAGATAAGTAGTTATGACAGAGATATGCGATGTTTTATGGAGGTATCTTTCAGAGAGTTTCTAGAAAGCGAGCACGTGTAAATTGGTTGTATATTTTGTTTGAGATAGAATTATGTTCAATGCATTTAGAGGATTGTCAGAGACATGTTCAAGATGCTATGTTCCATATGATGAAATCAGATATGCGGTTTGAGCCGACTTATGAAGTCAGTTTAGCGTGTTTTCTCCTTTGAGCTGATTTTGATAGAATTATTATTGAAAGAGTTTAATTGTAATGTAACATGTATTGTAATAACTTAATGATGTCACATACTATCATTGTAATTTGAGAAAGCCTCAAGGCCAACTTAATACTTGTTTTAAGACTTGGTATAAAGGAAAGATTGTTTCCTTAGTTGTAATCATTAGTGAAATGATATGCGGTCATATGCATTGTGATGTTTGGTTATACAAACTTGGATGCAAATTTTTATTTGATTAGAGAAGAGATTGATGTTGAGTATGTACTGTGAGCTTTAAAGGAACTATATTAGAAAGGAAGTTGTTTAGTCCATTTAAAACTTGGATAGATTATTTTGAAGATTGTTTGGCAAAAAAAGTCTGAGACTATTTGAATAGTGGGTTCATTTGTCCTCCTTTCAACTCTTAATAGGTTCATCACAACTCCTAACATAGTTGGAATCTTCTAACAAGGATTCAAAGTCTCCTAACATGGACTCATATGTACTGATTGTATTTCATTGGCTCCTAACAAAGTCCATCCTTTCACAAGGAGCTTTTATATTAGTACATCATCTTGTCGGCATCATTCCCACTAGGGTTTTCCCTCTGATCAAGGTTTTCCCTAGTTGACATATCTAGTGTTATTGTGCATGGTTATCTTCCTATGGTTGTTGCATCTATTGTTACTATGAAAAAGAAGACTGTGGTAGATGAAGATAAGCTTGAATCATGTAAACAGACTAAGGATGATTTATCCATGTAGAATATGCTTTCTTGAGAAGCACTATTATCATCTATTCTTGTGATAGAATATGGAGATGTAAAATATTTAAATCTTGCATGTGAAATTTTGATTATTTTACAAGGAATATTTGAAGGTGATGAGCTTGCTAAGAAGGCTAGATTCCAAGGTTGGATACACATGTTTCAAGATGATCAAATGCAGGAAGATGAAACTATAAGAGCTTATTTTAGTAGAATGTCAAAAATTGTTGTTGGAATCAAAAGTTGTGGAGGCGATAAGATATAAGATGGAATTGTATGGAAAATCTTCAAGACCTTGAAAACTTTCAACAAAGGGCACATATGATTGAAAACATTATTCCCTACATGCCTAACTTTAGAAGAAAGATTCTTCTTGTGAGGTTGCAAACATCTAAATTATGGATGAAACAAAATGGAAAGCTACCTAGAGATAAAAATGCTTTCAGCATACAAAGAGACATACCTATATTTATAAGAACTGTGAGTACAAGTGGAGGTTATGCTAGTAGTAGTTGAGCAAGAAAAGATGAAGAAAACAAGAAGTTTGATGAAGGACTTTCTCTTCTTATGAAGAGAGAATCTAAAGGTTACAAAATTCTTCTTTGTTGGACATGTAAAGAATTTAGTCATTATTCTTCTAAATGTCTTAAGAGAGTAAATAAGTTTAAGCCTAGAAAGCCTTACATGTTAAGAATAAGTAAGGATTGCTTCTTTGTTAATGAGGATGATGAACTTGATTTCAAGATGGTGAATTTCCAAGAGGATTGTGATGATGAGGATGATGAAGTAGGGTTTATTTCTAATAAATAAGAATTCCATGCAAAAGAAATAAAAGAGGAAGTAAAAGAAGAAAAAACATTACTATCATAGATTGAGAAGAAAAACTCTAGTTGGATTATAGATAGTGGTTGTTTCCATCATGTGAATGAAGATATGAACAAATTTGTTGAATTTAATAGTTATGATGGTGGTATAGTTAGAGTTGGAATTAATCCAACATGTCACATAGAAGGAAAATGTTAGCATTAACACTTCTCTCTCTTACTTAGGCTTAAATGAATGTGGTAGTCATCCACCATTTAAGCTGGAGTTTGAACAACCACTTATTTGTAAATCAAGGATTAAAAAAAAATACTAAGCTTTATGTTAGAATTTGTTGATGCTAACACCCCCCACCAATATTCTAACTAAGGAGAAAAAAACAAAAATCTAAAGGAAAAATGAGAGGAAAGAGGGAAAACCTGTGGGAATAAACCCACCAAACCCCCCCCCCCCCCCCCGGCAAAAAAAAGAAGAAGATGCTAATCAAGCAATAAAACTACCATACAACAATTTGTTTCACCGTAAGAAGATCTAAAGGAAAAACGAGAGGAAAGAGGGAAAACCCTGTGGGAAGAAAAGAAAGAAAGAAGAATATGCTAATCAAGCAATAAAACTACCATATTGCAATTTGTTTCACCCCAAGAAGATCTAAAGGAAAAATGAGAGGAAAGAGGGAAAACCCTGTGGGAAAAAAGAAGAAGATGCTAATCAAGCAATAAAACTACCATACTGCAATTTTTTTCACCCCAAGAAGATCTCCAAGAAAGTGAAATGAAAGAGAAGGTAGATCACTCCACAATGTGTATTCAATGGTAGATGTTCAAAACCGTGTGCAAAAGGTGGTCCATGGTCTGTAAACAATGTTCTTCCCTTTGGAAAGAAACAAAACTAAAGATGTATGAATCAAGTCTCCCCAATCCTTAAAGAAATATGTAGGAAGAAATATCAAGATGTATGATGCCTCTGAAAAATGCTTCATGGTCTTTGTGTAGATCTTGAAATGACTAGAATCTTTTAGAAACTAATGTAGAACATAATCAAAAGAAACATTTATCTCCTCAGAAGGCAAATAGATTTCATCAGATTCTTTTGCAAAATTGTATCAATCTGTGAAGAATGATCATGTGGAGAAGGAAGACAAGAGTCAAAAGTTTTCCTCACAACACTAGAAGAAGAATTACCTTCATCAAAAAGAAGATGTATGAAATCAATACTGTCATCTTGATCTAAAATGAGGGATCCTACAAACCAAAAAGATATGCTTGATATAAATTGATCCCAATGAATTGAATCTGGAAGAAACAAATGATCTTGTTGCAAAGAATCATTGAAAGCTTTCAATGAAGCAACTCTAATCTCTGGAGAAACGACATGAGCACGAGGGTTATCAATAAGCTAATCATCCAAGAAGGATGTGTCCACACCAAATGCAGAAACTAAAATCTTAGTATCACCCATATAATCCTAATTATCCAAGGAATCATCACTTTTAGATGAAGAATCAATGTCTCCATACAATTGACGGATGATGTTCCAAGAAATGAAAGGGTACTCTGTGTGCTCTATATGATATAAAATATCCTCAAAATTAGTAAGACATATCAGTCCATAAACAATATCATTACTATTAAACCATGCAATTTTTTGTTCATAATTGCTTGAATCATAAATGTGTTCAAGGAGATAGGGTAATAGATCTTTCTCAAGGCAGTGATTCTCTATTCCCTTTTTCGAAGGAAAATAATTTTCTGAGGTTATCTTGACAACAAAAATATGGAAAGAAACACTAGACCTCATTGATCTTCCCCAAAAATGGAACTTTATTTTAGTTTGTGATTACAACATGAAACACACTAACAATCTCAATCTAATTTTTAAAAAATCATTCTAAACAAAATTTGGTATGAAATACTTGAAAATAACATGGATACTTCTTCTTCTAGCTCCCTATGCTTTGATACCATGTAGATTTTTGGAAGTAAATCTATAGGATTAAATTGAGAATCTTGTTGAAAAAAAGAAGCCAAATTGTAGATAAAAATAGAGGAAAATAGAGCTAATAAAGAAAATGATATTCCATCTCATTAATATTTTTACAATTTGCATAATAATGCACACTTCATACAATATAAAATCATCAATAGAAAATGATCTATTACTCTTGATGGAAAGAATAACACTGAGGATGCTTACTTTGTGGATGTAATGAAACATAATCTTTTGAGTGTTGGACAAATTGTTGACAAGGGATATTAGTTGTAGTTTACGGAAAAGACTTGCATTATCAAGGATAAGAATGGTACATTGATTGGTATTGGCACAAGACAAAGAGGTAATATATTTTAGTTGAACCCCACTGAAATGACATGTTTGGTTGCTAAAGTGGATAACAATTGGTTATGACATAAGAGATTTTTTCATATCAACTTTCATAACAGTGTGAAGGTTAGTATGACATTTGCAGTTAAAGATTTTCGTAATATTGTGAAACCCTAATAATATTATGTGCAAAGAATGTGTGTTGGCAAAGTAGAAAAAAAAGGTTCATTTCCAAGCAAGATGTTTTTTACTTCAAAAAAGTTGAAGATTGAGCATACAAATTTGAGTGGTCCTACAAGAACAAGATATTTTTACGATGGAATGTATTTCATGATTCTTATTAATGATTTCACTAGAATGATGTGGGTTGCATTTCTCAAAGATAAATATGAAGCTTTTGAGAAATTCAAGACATTTAATAGTAGAGTTGAGAATGAATCTGGTTTGAATATTAAGTGCTTGAGATCTAATAAAGGAGGATAATTTATTTGAAATGAATTTAAATTTTTTTTGAGGATAATGGTATAAAGAGACAACTTTCAGACCCTAAGACTCTGCAACACAATGGGATAGCAAAAAGAATGCACATATCAGTGATGTTTAAGGACAATACAACACATGTATTTTGGAGAGAAGTAGTGAACACAATAGTATACACTATGAACAAAGTGTAGATTAGACAAGGTATTCGTAAGAGACTTAATGAAATTTGGTTTTGACATACACCTATTGTGAAATACTTTATAATCTTTGGAAGTAAATTATATATTAACAGGGATGATGATATTGGAAAGTTTGATTCTAGAAGTGATGACAAAATGTTTCTGGGTTATTCACTAAAAAGTAAAGCACATAGATGTTTTAATTAGCGATTGAAGACTATTATTGAAATTTATAATGTGAGAGTTGATGATAATTTTAGAATTCAAAAAAGGATACTTGATTATAATTTTGATGAAGAAACAAATCAAAGGACTAACAATCATAATGTTGAGCATGAATCATTTTATGAAATTGACATTGATTTGCAAATGAATTACAAGGAGAAGTACAAAGAGAAAAACCTAGAGAAAAACCTTGAGAAGAAATCATAATTGAGCAAGTGACACCTAACAAGAATGTTGCAAAGAATTACCCTACTAAATAGATCATTGGAAGTGTGAACAAATGAGTTATGACAAAAAATAAGGTTAATGAACAATTATGTTTAATTTCTCAAGTTAAGCCTAAGAATGCTAATGAATCCTATTAAGATGGCTACTAGATAAAAGATATGAAAGAGAAACTAGAGCAGATTGAAAAATAACAAGACTTGGGAATTGGTTTCTAGATCTAAAGATGAGAATGTTACTAAAAGTAAATGGGTATTTAGAAATAAGATGAATAAACAAGGTGAAGTTGTGAAAAAAAAAGACTAGTTTTAAAGGATATTCACAACAAGAAGGAATTAATTGTGAAGAAACCTTTGCACCTATTTGTAGATTAAAAGAAATAAGAATATTTTTGGCATGTGCAGCTAATAAGAACTTCAAAGCTTATCAAATAGATATTATCTTTTTCTAAATGGAGAACCTGAAGAAGAGGTATACATTGAGAAACCTTATGTCTTTCCCTTGATAGATGAAAGAAAAATGGTTTGCATATTAAAGAAGGCATTGTATGGACCAAAACAAGCACCTAGAGCCTGGTATGCAATATTGGATAAACATCTGACAAATATGGAATTTTTGAAAGGTAATGTTGATAGTAATTTGTACCTAAGAAAGAATGAAGGTGATTTCTTGATTGTTGTAGTATTTGTGGATTGCATTATTTTTGGAGGTAATGATGAAGATACTAAGACATTTTCAGAAGAAATGATGAAGAAATTTGAGATGAGTATGATTAGAGAGATGAAATACTTCTTAGGATTGTAGATTGTACAAAATAAAGATGTAATTTTCATATTGCAAACTAAATTTCTAGAAGATTTATTGAAAAGATTTGGATTGGAGAATTGTAAACTTGTTGGAGACAAATGGTAACTAGATGTAAGTTATCTAATAAAGATGAACCCCCTAGTGTAGAACAAACAAAGTACATATGTATGACTGGTGATTTGCAATATTTGATACATACAAGATTTGATACCAAAAATGCAATTGGAATTGTGGCAAGATTTTAAGTAGATCCTAAAGAGACACACGTTGTAGTAGTAAAAATAATTTTTAGATATTTGAAAGGAACTCTTGATTATGGTTTATGGTATGAAAAATCACATGATTTCATATTATGTGCATACATTGATTTTGATTGGGCAAGAAGTGTAGATGATAGAAAGAGCACTAGTGGAGGAGCATTCTTCTTGGGAAGAAGATTGGATTCTTGTCTAAGAAAGAAATAGGATTGCATTTGATAGAGTACATTAAAATTAGAGAAAGTAGCAATAGAAAATAATTGTAATCTGACTATTTGGATGAAGAAGATTCTGAAAGACATTGGAATTGAGTTTATTGAACCTATTATCATACATTGTGATTACACAAGTACAATGAATATTCAAGGAATCCAATTTTACATTCAAAGACAAAGGACATATCTATTAAGTATTACTTTTTGAGAGAGAACATTGCAGAGAAAGAGATCAGATTGGAATATGTTAGCACACAAGAGTAGATAGAAGACATATTTACAAAAGCTTTTGCTAAGGATACATTTGAGTATTTGAGAGGCATTCTTGGGGTTATGCCCCAACCTACTTTAGAGTAGTGATGTAGAGATTGCATCAATGCAGTATGTAGTAGAGCACTATTCCTTTTATCTGGACTGGATGCTTGATGCTTCACCTATGGTGGAGTATCTATGTTTGAGCTAAGTCATTTAGGACTTTTGGTATTGGCATTTAAAAAATGTCTTTGGACACTTGTACTTGAACAAATTATTTTGGAAAAAAACTGAACTTAGAGAATTAACATAATGATACCTCTATCATTGTTGTCAATGGGGGAGATACTAGTACATGAAAAAAATATTTTGATACGTTCTTGACGGTAGAGAGATTATTCCTTATGGGGGAAAGTAATGCAATGATGAGAATAGTTATGTATAGGGTATATGAATACCTTCCTTGTGTACATTGGTTATATATGTATTTGATATTGAGTTATATGTTTGCATTCATGGGTAGCATGAATGGGGAAGTAAAGGCAGATGAAGAAGAAATATATTTGGTATTCATGATAATTAGATGTTTTTCATCTATGTTTCCATCAATGCCCAAGGGGGATATTTTTAGCATGAATGTTGATGGTATTCCTGTGGGGGAGTCTATTAGCATTGCTAGAGATATGATTCAATGCTTATATATTGCATTCATGACAATGTTTTTCATTGATGCCAACATACACTTTATTCTGTGAAGATTTTGAGAGATGTAGAGGTAGATGTGTTTGGCACAATCAATGGTTAAGGAGTTTGGTTGTACAATCTTAGACATATATTCAGTGATGTGTATAGATGCTACTATTAAGTATGCAGAAAGAGATATATAGTTATGACAAAGTTATGTGATGCTTTGCAGAGGTAGATTTCAGAGAGAGTTTCTAGAAAGCAGAATCTAGTAAATTGGTCATATCTTTCGACTGAGATGGAATTATGTTCAGGTCATTTAGAGGGTTTTCATATACATGTTCAAGATGTTATGTTCTAGATGGAAAAATTAGATATGCAGTTTAAGTTGGCTTATGAATTTTGTTCAATGTGTTTGCTCTTGTGAGCCGACTATCGATAGAATTATTATGTAAAGATTTTAATTGTAATGTAACATGCACTATATTATCTTAATGATTTCCTTATGCATCATTTTAAATTGAGAAAGCCTAAAGGACAACTCAAGAATTGTTTTAGGACTTGATATAAAGGAAATATTTTTTCCTTGTTTGTAATCATTAGTGAGATCATATGCATTATGATGTTTAGTTATGTGAACTTGGATACGAATTTGTATTTGATTAGAGTAGAGATTGATGTTGAGGATGTACTATGAGATTTAAAGGAACTGTATTGGAAAATAAAGTTATTGTTTAGTGAGTTCATAACTTCAAAAAATTATCCTAAATATTATTTGGTGAAGACAGTCTAAGGCTATTTGAATAGTGGGTTCATTTTTCCTCCTTTCAACTCCTAAGTGGGTTGGCACAACTCTTAATAGAGTTGAAATCTTCTAACAAAGTTTTAAAGTCTCCTTACATAGACTCATATGTACTGATTGTATTTCATCATCTCCTAATAGAGTTCATCCTTTCACAAGGAACTTTTATATTAGTACATCATCTTGTGGGCATCATCCCCACTAGGGTTTTCCCTCTGATCAAGGGCTTCCCTAGTTAACATATCTAGTATTATTGTGTATTGTTATCTTTCTATGGTTGTTTCATCCATTATTTACATGTTTTTGAATTAATAAATATATTGAGAGTTTTTTTAAGTACATGACTAATTCAACTCCCTGCCCGCCCCCTAGTTATCTTGGTAAACTTTAGTTTCTAACTACATAATCTTCTCTAGAAGAATATTATTGAATCTCTAAATTATAAATCTTAGAACTATTAAATTTGATGATGCTAGCATAAAAAAAGAAGGGGATTTCAAAAAAATAACTCACTTGTCTAAGCATGACAAATGATCACACTAGATTATTACTATCTTTACTTAAATATACCTATGCACCAACATCATTTAATATGCATATAGTTCCAAATCAAAATTTTGTAAAATGTTGGATAGGGTTTTTTCCTTCCCTTTCAAAGTGCAAGCATGAGTCTATATTGACCAATGAATTTGAGAGAATAGTAATGTCCCAAATACATCCACCCTCAATATAATCTCCCATAATCTAACAACCACTACATATTGTGATTTATGTGAGATTAAGCTCCATTATTTGTCACTTATGCACCCTCACTAAAATGTCTATTAAGGGGTTCATCAATGCATAACACATTCCTATTTTCATTAAAATATTGATTCAAAATTATAATCAAAACCCTTCTTTGACTTGTTCTCATTTCAATCCTTTTGGAGGTGTCTATTATTTTCATAGTTCTAACATGCTTCCTTGGATTTTCCAAGAAATTTAGATATCTCCTTAAAATTGGCATACTTTCTATTTCACTCTTTCCCTTTTCCTTGATATACTATCTAAATATCAATGCATATTTAATATTCTATGAGTCTTTCAACTCATATCCTCATCAAATAATGCACCTGCCACCTCATCAACCTTTAGCTTTAAGATATAGCCACTAATTTCCATTGCTAGTTCATCCCAAAAATCAAGTACAAAGCATAGAATATTTATGCGTGTTTCCCTCATCCATCTTCACAACTACAAATTCTATAGGCTATTATAAGTGTTATTTTATTATACATTTAGGATAATTGGTAAAATAAAATGTAATGTTTGTTAGAAATGTGAAATACTTGTGGGGGGGGGGAGGGAGAGAATCAGTGTTCCAAAAACTTTTGCCCATATATGGATATTATCAACAATCTTTATACTTGCATAGATGGTCAAACTGAAAAATAAACATAACCATAACACATGTAACTCATAACACCATTATTTGTTCACTATGAAAACATTAAATGGGGAAAGATAGGTGAGGATGGTACCCACAAAATGATCCATAATCAAAACTATCTTGTGGAAGATATTGACCCTATTAAGAGTCTATTACATTTGTATAATGTGTATGTCCTTGTTAGAGGACTAGACCTTGTTAGAAGCCTTAACCTTGTTAGGAGTTGGTATTATAATAAAAATGTATGCAAGAAGAACCCAATTTTCAAACATGCAAATATAACTTTATAATGCTATTAATAGAGATAGATACAAAAAAAACTTTATACTGTGCTAATATCTTCAATATCTTCAATATTTTGAATTATCTTTTTCCTATGTGGCTTAACATCTAGGATGTTGTCCCATCATTTTCAAGTAATCGTTTTAGTAAACCAAAATAATTCCTTAACCAAAATGCCTTAATTTTTCCTTTTACTCTTCTTTTTTATGTTGAGCTATACTTAAAAAAAACTCCATACCTCTATGGGTGAGTGCACCAAGATCGTGTACAAAAAGTGGGGTATAAGTGGACACCTAATTTTTTTTTTTCCTAAAATCAAGTGAGCCTGAACTTGGTCGAGACATGTGAGGGTTATCCACTAAAAATGATAAGATGTGTAAAACCTATAAATTGTAGTACTCTGAATATACTTTATGAAATACTAGAGTTATTACAAAATGGATAAGATTAGGTGGGTCAAACCCTGCATACACAAAAAATAGTTCCTGATTTGTTTAGAAAACATAACATAGTTGTTTTCATGTGAAACACAAAAGACATAGTTAAAATTTAGTATTTTGCATATACCTTTGGTAGGATGATAGTTAAGAGTCGTATGTAGAAGTTATGTATTTATTTGTAATTTTATAATGAGTATTTATTTTGTTATGAATTATTGAATAGACTACATCCTGGAATTTTGGTGCTTCTTCGTGTGTTGAGTATAACTTGCATCAAAACAATTGAAAATTGAAACTCTTATTTTAAAAATGTGTATATAATCAAGTGTAGAACAGTAATATGTAATTTATTTATTTTTGGTTAAGTATATCAAAGTTATTAAAAAATTGGTAGACATATGTCTATGAGGAATGTCAAGGCATTGGTAAAAGTAATTAAAGTTTACAATGTTAATGTTTGGGTCAATGAGTTTGACTCAAAATCACACAGTAAAATATTGATAGCAATATCACAATTTGACTTGCTATGGAAATTATCTCCTACTTATCAATTGATGAGATTAAGGGGCTTTCTAATGAATGGTTCATAAGGCACAACACTTGGTGAAGGTTTTGCAAATGGGGTTGCAAGCTTTGGGTTTAACCATGGAGGAAACTCTATAGTTAAGCACACTTAGGCTGGAGTAGTACTGGGATGGGTGACCTCCCAGGAAGTCCCAGTGCTTCACCCCTGTGAGTGTCACCTAGATCTAATGAGTGCTAAGTGTTCCATTTATTCTCATGAGAGATGGATTCATGTTGAATCACTACTCATGAAACTTGGGTCAATGAGTTTGACTCAATATCACACAGTTAAATCCTGATAGCAATATCACAATTTGACTTGCTGTGGAAATTATCTCCTACTTATCAATGTTAATGTTGTCTAAAAAAAGAAAAAAATTATATGGTGAGAAAGCTAAGAAGACATGTAAGAGTATGGTGCTGATTTTACAGCTACCCACTTCACCATTAGCATACCTGATGAAGACAAAGACGATAATTCATCTTAGAAGATCAAAAAATATCTAAAGAAAAAAATGGAGGGAAAATACTTTCCCAAGCCTTTGGGTTTTCTTCCTAGGTTATCACCAAGCCATAACCCGATTGGGTTTTGTGGATTCAAATAACCTAATCAGATTATGAAAATAAAAAACACATTCAAAACTCGATTGAGTTTTGTATTACTACTCCACAAGGTTAGATTGAGGGAGTGAGTGAGAGAGAGAGAGAGAGAGAGAGAGAGAGAGAGAGAGAGAGAGAGAGAGAGAGAGAGAGAGAGAGAGAGAGATTGGTTATATATTATACTAAACAAGTTTCTATCATGTCTCCCAATCCTTGTCTCCATCCCATGCTCTCTCTCATTTTCACTCTTTATCCTATCCCCATCTCTCTTTCTCCTATCTGCTTCTCTCTCACACTCTTTATATCATATCCATTAAGCTCTCTCTCTCTCTCTCTCTCTCTCTCTCTCTCTCTCTCTCTCTCTCCCTCCCATCGCCCCCCCTCTTTCTCCTATGCCCTTCTCTCTTTCACAATCTTTCTATCCTTTCCCCAAATATCTCTCTCCCCTCTCCCCCCTCTCTCTCTCACACACACATCCCCTCTCTCTCTTTCTCCTATCCTCCCTCTCTCCATGTCCCTCTCTCCCCCCCTCCCTTTTCCCTATCCCCTTCTCTCTCTCACACTCTTTCTATCATATCCTCTAATTCTTCTCTCCATCCCATCCTCTCTATCTCTCTCTCATTCTCTCTTTGTCCTATCGCCTCTCTCTTTGTCCTATCCTCTTCTCCTTCTCTCTCTCTCATCTCTCCATATCTCTCACTTTTTCTATCATATCCCCTAATATCTCCCTCTCTCTCTCTCTCATATCCCCCCCTCTCTCTCTCTCCCCTATCCCCTTCTCTTTGAATCTTTCTATCATATCTTGTAATCTCCTATAATCTCTCTCTCCTTCTCTGTGTGTGTGTGCACGTGTGTGTATCTCTCTCTCCATCTCTCTCTCACACTCTTTCTATCATATCCCATAATCTCTCCCTCTCTCTCTCTCTCACATCCCCTCTCTCTCTTTCACCTATCCCCTTCTCTCCAACTCTTTCTATCATATCCCCTGATCTCCCCTAATCTCTCTCTCTCTCTCTCTCTCTCTCTCTCTCTCTCTCTCTCTCTCTCTCTCTCTCACACACACACACACACACACACACACATAATTTCTATCATATCCCCTAACCTCTCTCTCTCATATCCCCTCTCTCTCTCTTTCTCCTATCCCCTTCTCTTGAACTCATTCTCTCCACCTCTCTCTCACTCTTTCTATCATATCCCTTAATCTCTCTCTCTTTCTATCATATCCTCTAATTCTTCTCTCCATCCCATCCTCTCTCAAGCTCTCTCTCATTCTCCGTTTGTCCTATACCCTCCCTCTCTTTTTCTTATCCCCTTCTCTCTCCCTCATTCTCTCCACCTCTCTCTCACTCTTTCTATCATATCCCCTAATCTCCCCTAATCTATCTCTCTCTCTCTCTCTCTCTCTCTCACATCTTCTCTCTCTTTCTCCTATCCCTTCTCTCTCACTCATTTTATCCATCTCTCTCTCCCTCACTCTTTCTATTATATCCCCTAAAATCTCTCTCTCTCTCTCTCTCTCTCTCTCTCTCTCTCTCTCTCTCTCTCTCTCTCTCTCTCTCCTATCCTCTTCTCTCTCACTCTTTCTATCATATCCTATAATTCTTCTCTCCATCCCAACTTGTCTTTTTCCTATCCCCTCCCTCTCTTTGTCTTACCCCCACCCCTCTCTCTCTCTATCATATCACCCAATCTCTCTCCCTCTCTATCATATCCCCTAATCTCTCTCTCTCTCTCTCTCTCTCTCTCTCAGTCTCATTTTCCCTATCTATCTTTCTCCTATCTTCTCTCTCTCTCTCTCTCTCTCTCTCTCTCTCTCTCTCTCTCTCTCTCTCTCTCTCTCTCTCTCCCCTATCTCCTAATCCTTTCTCCATCCCACATTTCTCTCTTTCTCCTATCGCCTAATCCTCTCTCTTTATCCTATCCCCTAATCTCTCTCTCTCTCTCTCATATCCCTCTCTCTTTCTCCTATCCTCTTCTCTCTCACACACACCCCCATTCACTCTCCCTCTCTCTTATTCCCTCCCCCTCTTCCTATCCCCTTCTATCTCTTTATCCTAGCTTCACCTCTCTCTCTCTCTCTCTCTCTCTCTCTCTCTCTCTCTCTCTCTCTCTCTCTCTCTCTCTCTCTCTCCATCACTCCCTCCCTCCTTCAATCTACCTTTGTGTATTAGTAATACAAAACCCAATCAGGTTATTGAAATTTTTTCATAAAACAACATGTCAATGATTATTATGTTGTTTTAGTGTGGTCCACTAGTTTCTACTTCTATTTCACATATATTTTTATACCAGGTATGAAAATGTAAGATTATTTGTGCTTGGAAATGCTAAATTTAATATTTTTCATGTGCCAACATCTTATTTTATGTTAGTTTCTTATGATTGAGCATAAAATAATCATGCAAATTTGCTTAGTTTTATATTTTATTGTTTATTTTATTCATGTTATTGTTTGTAGGGTAATTTTCATCTACAATCATGAGAAAGAACAAGAGAGGAACAATTGAAAAATGAGAGGCAACAAAGGAAAAAATAAGGCAATGTACGAGGAGATTACCTGAAGGTATATCATCAAATGTCTCCAATGCAAGTGATAAAGATATACCTATTGATATTGATGTCACAAACACACCTAATTTGACAAACAAAAATGTTCAACATATCCCAATTGAAATGATTATGACAAATACACTTACATCACATGATGCCCCTAATGTGACATCTCAAGTTGAAATGATGAATGCACATTATGTAAGTAATAAAAATATAGAGCATGCACGTACATCAACATCTCCTAGAATAATTTGTAGAAAACCAAAGTTTCTAATTGACATTGATGAAAATATTTTGAAGCCAATGCATGATAAAATGTCAAAAAGAAATTGTAGGAGAATTGTTCAAAATATTTAGAATAATTATTTCAAAAATTTAAATCAAAGTGGAAGATGCCAACCTGTTGTTGAAATGGTTAAAAATCTAAAATTTAGAGAGACAATGAGAATTTTGGGTTTAAGAACATCTAAAAATAGTAGTGAAAGAAGCATTGTTAGAAATCTCTTTGATGCATACCAATCCATTGGTTCAAAAGAATGTACTAAAGATGCTAATACAAGTCAACGAGTCCTCACATCAACCATAATGGGAAAGGAAATGGAAAAAACTCGTATGGTAAGAAAAACAAGTAAATCATTAAGGATAAGTAGAAAAACATTACTCAAAGCATTAGTGAGGCGAGAGAAAAATGAGAATTCTAATGAGATTAATTTTTGGTCATTCCAAGGTAGACTCCCACGTAAAGATAAAGTTATTGTTGATGCACTAACATTAATAGAAAACTTTTGGCGTGACAACACAAGGGCTTCACCAAACCAAAAAGATGTTATCAAAAGACAAATTGGAAAAATAAACCGTGAGCCACATGCAAAACATTTTTTGAATATGACTCAAACATAATTTTATGAAATGCTTCTTCAAATATTTCCTCAAATTAAAATCAGCAAAAGGTTTTTTGAGATGAAAAAGTCATTCTATGTTAAGATAAATCATACACACACTACATGTTGTTGTAGGTTTCATGTTGAGTTTTCTATGCATTATGATATTTATCGCTATATATGTTTTTCTTTGCACACTATCAAAATACTACAAAAATGTGGTGTACAATTACCTCCTAAGTCACCAAGAGAATTTATTGCAAGTGTACTTTGTAAATGAGATGATGGGTGCATTGATTATAAGACAATATGTTTGAAAGTTTTTTTCCCTCAATGTGGTGGTTTGCAAAAGTTGCATAGATGCCTACATCTAGATAGCACACATGAAATTGGTAAGATGCTAGTTTCTCTTGGAAAGTACTAGTCAGTTATAGATGGTGTTAAAGATGGAAAATAATTAAAGAGGTGTGAATTAGTGAAAATTGATGTATGTGTAGTTGATTTTATGAAAATGTTTCAAGAGAAAATAATTTATGACTACATAGGTCATACACATAGAGCTAGATGGTTAGATGATCAATTCAAGTTGCGTAAGAACACTTTTCCCTTAGGCATGATTGTGTTGTTTGTTGATTTCATTGAAAACTATACACTAAAACCTCAAAACGAAGTGCAACCAAGCAATTTTTGTACACATAACATTTATTCATGCACATGATAACACAAAGGATGACATAAAAGTATTAAGAGAGTATCACTTCTATATTAGTGATGATTGAAATCATTCATCAGAGTTTGTGCAAGAATGTTTTAGAGTTTTCTATGGTAATTTGAGGGAAAGAGATGAAAGATACACTAAACACATTATATGGGTAGACAATTGCACCTTTCAATTCAAGAATGCAAGGGTGTTCTATTGGTTGAGTAGGATGCATGTGACAAGTGGAGTAGAACATTTTTGGAATTTCATTGAAGTGGGACATGGAAAGGGAGAGCATGATGGTGCTAGACCATGTGTGAAAAGATCCCTTAGTAGAGAGGAATTAAAGTATGAAGGTGGCACAATATTACAAAATGCTAAAACAATTGTCAATGGGTTTAGGTAATACAAGTAAGTCTATGATTTCTAGATATTTTTGGTTGATATATGAACTTAACATTGAAAATTTGCAAGATTGTTGTACACTTACAGGATCAAGTGAGATGCATTCATTTTGAAGTTCAAATGTAGCATCACTAGCTATTCATACTAGAAAGCTTGCATGTTTTTTCTCTTCTTGTATGCATCATTTATGGGATGAATGTGAATCAAAAGAGGGGGTTTACCAATGTTCTTGTAGATCTTTGCATCAGTTTTTCTTGAATGAAGAAATGCTCCCTGCAAAACTAGTTATTGGTAGGAGTTCTTTGTTCTGCTGAATAATGTCAATAGCACAACCTCCATGCATACCGCCATGCAACATTCATTCTATGTGTTTATCATTAATTTGGTGATTTATATTGGTTTTTCAATAGCCTATAATCAAAATAATATACTTGTAACATTGTTCTCAAATCATTTCTGACCAACCTTCAATTTTGCCATTAACTTATCCTTCTGTATAATGTAGGTCATGTATATGTAGTTATTGTATATGAGAATAATGATGAAGGAACATATTACTTTCTATGTCAATGTATTAAGCCCAAAAAGAAACTGATAGCTATAGTCATTGATGGTGAGGATATTGAGTACCCAATAGGATCCATCATTGTGACAGGCACATGGCTTAGAAGGTAGTATATTTTTGTCCCCTACCATGAAGATCTCTTTAAGTCAATTTGTCATGTATAATGTATCAATTTTGACTTTAAATTTTATTTACAATTAAATTTAGGTACCCTATCAAGAATTCTACCACATGGTTATTTGAGGATTTTGAGACACACAAACATATTCTTCATCACTCTAACCTTATTGTTGCAACAAATATTCAATGGATACCGTATCATGGTAGGCTTCTTAACAAGAAGTTTTGGAAAGTATGTGAATTTGATCATGAGGTAATACTTGATATATTAAGGGTTAGAGCTGATATTGAAGGTTCCCTTGATTGATTGTGTGCTATATAGCTAAATCATTCTACATATGGTAGAATAACTTTGAAAAAATTGTATATATGTTATGCATAATGTTACAACTTTGTAGTGATGTGCATATGTAGACACCAAATTTTGTATATAAATCCGATAAGAGATGTAACATTGTGCATATTTAGATGCCATATTTTGTATAAAAATATGATAAGAGATATCACATGTGCATATTTAGATGCTAAATTTTGTATATAAAAAAGAGAAGACATGTAACATGTGCATATTTAGATGCCATATTTTGTATAAAAATCTAATAAGAGATGTTGAACATGTGCATATTTAGATGCCATATTTGGTATATAAAACCAATAAGAGATGTAAATATTGTGCATTATTGTTATAAATTTGTCTCTTGAAATATTTTTTTTGGGTTTGATGATATCCTTAAAAAAGTTTCAATTATCTTTAACTTATATCTTCAATTTATATGGATCTGTATCTTGAATATGGATTATCTTCAAGATTCCTAGGACCTATTAAGTAACCTAATACCTTAGTTGCCCATCCCTAAATTGTCTTAACCTATTGAGCAACTTTTGTCTCATTGAGAAAATTTTGACCAACTTAGGACCTAATGATTAATTTTGGCTTTTCCTTGCAATCCATGACTACTCCTTTAACTAGGTTAAGGCTAGTACCAACCTCATTTCAGCCACAATGTCCCTCCGATGGTATTGACCACACTGAATGGAAGCATCCCTAAGGGTCTCTAAGCACGATATTTGATCATGCATTTCTCTGACCTTGTGTGAGGTATTGACAAACTATTGGGTGCTACAAGATTGCATTATCTAGTCCTACAAAAACCTATCTCAATTTTTAGAGATTCAACTTTGTTTGGATTTGGCATCCATATCTCACATATTGCCAAAAGTTGCAATTTTGCTGAGTTAAAATGATCAAGGTTGTGTATATTTCAAATTGTTGGTCCTAGGATCAAATAATTTTCTCTGTTAGCTCTGGTTGGTTGGGTTTAGCTTAAGACCAAATTTGTTTCAGCCACAATGTCCCTCCAATGGTATTAACCACACTAAATGGAAGCATCCCTAAGGATCTCTACACACCATCAGGCTGTGATATTTGATTATTGCAATTTTTTGACCTCGTGTTAGGTTATGAAAAACTGTTAGGTGATACAGGATCATGTTCTAGGCCTACAAAAACCTATCTCATTTTTTAGAGATTCAACTTTTTTTGGGTTTGGCATCTGTATCTTGCCTATTGCCAAAAGTTGCAATGTTGTTAAGTTAAAATGAGCAAGGTTGTGTATATTTAAAACCATTGGTCCTAAGATCAAATCATCTACTTTATTAGCTATAGTTGGTCAGTTTTATCCTTAGACCAACCTCATTTTAGCCACAATGTCCCTCTGACAGTACTGACCACACTGAACAGAAACATCCCTAAGGGTCTCTAAGCACCATTAGGATAAGATATTTGATCATGCATTTCTTTGACCTCATGTGAGGTATTGAAAGATTTTTAGGTGCTACTAGATCTTGTTATCTAGGTCTACAAAAAACCTATCTCAATTTTTAGAGATTAGACTTTGTTTGGATTTGGCATCCGTATCTCACCTATTGCCAAATGTTGTAGTGTTGATGAGTGAAAATGATCAAGGTTGTGTATATTTAAAACCTTTGGTCCTAGGATCAAATCATCTACTCTGTTAGCTTTGGTTGGTTGGGTTTAGCCTAGGACCAACCTCATTTCAGCCACAACATCCCTCTGATGGTATTGACCACACTGAACAGAAGCATCCCCAAGCGTCTCTAAGCACCATCAAGATGTGATATTTGATTGTACATTTCTTTGAGCTCATGTGAGGTATTGATGAACTATTAGGTGCTACATGATTATGTTATATAGGCCTATAAGAAACCATCTCAATTTTTATAGATTCAACTTTGTTTGGATTTGGCATCCATATCTCACCTATTGCCAAAAGTTGTAATGTTGCTGCTTTAAAATGAGCAAGGTTGTGCATATTTCAAACCGTTGGTCCTAAGATCGAATCGTCTACTCCATTAGCTCCAATTGGTTGGGTTTAGCCTAGGAACAACCTTATTTTAGCCACAACGTCCCTTTGACGATATCGACCACAGTATATGGAAGTGTCCCTAATGGTCTCTAAGCACTATCGAGCTACAATCTTTGACACAAATTAAAAAATCATGATATATTTTTACTTTTCATGTCTTATTACATAAAAATAAGTGATATATAATTGCATGTTATAATGAATTTGATAAACATGTTACATTTTTTGTATAAAACAATAAACGCTCATGTGTTTGATTAATTGCAAGAAAGTAAGCTCAAATACAAGTTTTTATGCACACATTGAACAAGTTGTATGGAAACCCAAGTTTAATGTATATGAAAATCAACTATATATTATGTCATATTAATCATATAGTTACAAAAAAAAATATTTTCTCATTGGTACAATACAAAAGCTGAATACCCAACAAATGCCGAATGTGTACAATAGAAATATCAAATTTGCTCACAAATCTATAATATATACAATACAAAAGTTGAATATTTGACAAATGTCAAATGTGTACAATAGAAATGTCGAATGTGCAAAATACAAATCTTGAATATATACAACACAAAAGAATAAATCTCAATGTCATGTGATGACCACAACCAAATATGTATATCACTATCAATATCTATGACTATGCAGGATCATCAAAATTGATCCTCTTTGATATAGTTTATGGTTCGCTAGGTGTCTCTAGAAGAAAAAATAAAATACACTATCAAATATCTTATCTATAAGTAATTTGAAAATAACTAGAAATTGGATTCTAAATTGTGAATAGTTGAGTTGTTCATTATCTCATCCCTTTGTCCCATAGTTGGACTAAATGATAATGGTAATGGGCTCCTTCGTCGATTGGTGGGAGCCTTAAAAAAATGATGAGGTAGAGTGATGATGGGAGACACAACTATCGATTAATCAATGCTCATGGGAGGCACCACCACCAATGAATCAATGCTAGTATGAGGCACAACCTGTATGGTAAGCAATACAATGTTAGCATTATAGAGTGACATTAGGGATTCCAAATAGAGTTAAAAAACAAAAAAATGTATGATAGCCTGAGCTAGATCGCCCATGCTAGTAGGAGGTACAACCATTGATGAAGAAATGATGGTATGAGGCACAACCTGTAAGGTAAGTGATAAAATGTTAGCATTATATAGTGACATTAGGGATTCCAAATAGAGTAAAAAAATAAAAAATGTATTGCAGCCTAAGCTAGATATCCCCTACTAGCATGAGGCACAACCACTAATGAAGAAGTGATGGTATGAGACACAACCTATATGGTAAGTGATAAAATGTTAGCATTATAAAGTGACATTAGGGATTCCAAATAGAGTAAAAACACAAAAAAAAATTGTAACCTAAGATGGATATCTTGTGCTATCAGGAGGCACAACCACTGATGAAGCAATGTTGGTATGAGGCAAAAACCTATATGGTAAGCGATAAAATATTAGAATTGTAGAGTAGGTGTTAGGGATTTCTATCACACACACAAGCAATCCAAATTGAGATTATAAGAGGTCTTCAACTAAGAATCTACATAAATACCTCTGGCCTCTATTGTGTTTGACCTCATCTTTGATGCTTGGGACTCCTTACAAAATGAAATGGGAAAGCATTTGCACGAAGTCTCAAAGAGTGTTGTAATAGGTAAAAGACAAATAACACATGTTAATAAGACAATTTATTGATAATTACTATAAAATTAAAAAAAAAAACATGTACTCATTTGTAAATACAACTATTTAATATCTATATAGAAAAAATGCATACTATAACCTAAAATTTATGAGAAGTAAAATATGAAATTTTACCTCTTCTGTTGCCTCAACATTGACAGTCTTAGGTGCATTCATAAAATCTACAAAACTAAATTGTTTCTACATATATACAACAAAAATTCAACATGTTTCGTCAATATTGAGTACATATATATACATTCATTCATAATAAATTTCAAAATATAAACTTGACTTTTATTTAATACCTTTTTTTGTTTCGGTGTTCTTGTTGATTTCCTTCCCTTTCCTCTAGACCTCGAGCTATGTGGAGTACCCTAAAGAAGAAACAAATATAACATAAGAGGAATCAATTAGACACATCATGAGTTCAACTCAAATGATAAACTTGATAGGTGTCCAAGCTATGATACCACATAGCTCTCAAGGCTAAAGTTAATGGCAGAAAGTGTGACATCATCAATTTGAGAAATTTCAGCCCTTGACAAGCCCTATAAAATAGTAAAGAGTATTGTTATAAATATGAGATAATTTTGTAAATGGAAAGAAGGCACAATAACAACAAGAAGATCATAGGAGGGAAAGAAGATGCAATAAGGACTTGAATGATGATATTGGAAAGGTATTATTGTACTTTTAAGAATATCAATTAAGAAACAATATTTCAAAGCCAATGTATTATTGTACTTTTAAGAATACCAATTAAGAAAAAATATTTTAAAGCCAATGTATTATTGCACTTCTAATAATATTTAAAAAACTTTACCTTAGGTGTTCTTGCTCCTTGCCTCACACCTCTAGCAGAATGAGTACTAGTATGTGGTGTTCTCATACTACTTGTTGAACCCTACATTGCATATTGTTTGAACTTATCAATCCAAAGTGCTCTATAAAAATTTTTAAAAATTACTTTTACAATATTTAGGTGATTAAATAGTAGGGATAACTTTAAGAAACCTCTCCTGAAAAAAAAGTCTAAAATGCTAGCGAATCCAACATCTTGGGGGCATGAAAATTTTAATATCGAGGGCGATTTTTTTATTCCATATAGGGAAATAAAATATTATATGTTGGTGATTTTTTTCTTGCCTTAGCAAAAATCATTTTAAATGTGGCAAATTAATGTTTTTTTTAGCTGAGGAATAAATAAATGATGGCTATTTTTTTCCTTGCCAAAAATGAATTAATAATGTCAGAGGTGAATTACTTGTTTTGTTGGAAAATGAATAATAAAGGTCTTGGCTAATCTTCAGTGGTAAACTATAAAATTGTTTAATCTGAAAGTGAAATTTACACATGTATTTGCTAGTGACTGTACTGACTGTTGAGTAGTCACTTTCAAGTTTCAATTTGTGTACTATCTTAGGTGTGTTATTAATAATGTCGTAAGATCATTACGTTAGTGTCACAATTACCAAGTCGACTATCATCACTTTTGTTACATTAATAGTAAATACAATAGTCTTATTGACCATTGATTAGTTAGAGATCAACGATAGTAGATGCATCTCAAGGCCACTCACTTGAAAAGACTTGGAGTCACACGCAATTCTTTGGAATGGAGACACGTGGAAAAGTTTTCATGAAAATCATTAATAATTTAAGACACTATTGACTATCCAATGTTAATGTCAGCACATTTCGGCATTTCACACACTTGAAAATTAATTGGAAATTTGGAATACGAAAAAATAAGATATGGAAGATCACAAATGCCAAAGAATTAAATGCAACTGCAGTCTGCCATTAAATAGGATCTTCAATTCTTCTTTCAATATCAATTCTCATATTCTAATTTCTAAATTTGGTTTGTAGTTGCACTTTGCAGAGTTTTCAATTCCTTGAATCGTAGTCATGGATACGCCAATTCGCCTGAAATGCACTAATATGGCTCTGCAAAAGCCCTTTCTGGGAAAAATTCCTGATGATGTTCTTGCCATGGTTTGCAAGGTAGATGGCCGAAGTCCTTTTATCCACCATGCTATATGCATGGTACTCGACCATTAATTCTTAAGAAATGATAAGAGGTACCATGTGTCCATGTATATTACCTCCCGCTTCCTTGCGTCTCTTCTCGACCTTGGAGGCAGGCATGTAGACATGTTGATGCTTCTGCGTAATGTTTTTAAGGAAATATTTTTAGAAGATGATGTCAAAATTATTGTATTGGCCGAGCAGGTACTAGGGCCAGGTATTGGCATCCCTTTTACAGATGTAGTAGACAAGTGCTGGGAGGAAGGCATAGGGTGCATTATACATAAACATCCTTTCTTGCTCGGCATGAACGAACAGCAACTAACTCGCCATTAGAAGTGGGTGCGGCTCGGAAGGGATTTTTTGCGAAAATGGTTGTTATTGGACGATGATGTCAGCGAGATGGACTTCACATGGCTGGAGGAGTTCAGTGACATCATCTTCTCCAATAGATTCCTCGCAGATGAAATTGAAGACCTTTTTGATTAAAGCCTTCAATCCCTTGGCTGCTCAACCCGCTCATGCTTCTAGCTTCCCTGGTTCCCTATTCAGTGTTCCCTATTCCCTTGGCCCTTTAGGGCAAAAAAATGTTTTGATTAGGGCAAAAGTTTTCCAAAAAAATGTTTTCAAGATATCTGTATTTTTCTTTGGATTGGGCCCTACCCTTTTTTGTAAATTACAAAATAGTAAAACCAAGCTGATTCGTGATTTAATCAGCTATTTTGAATATGTAAGCTATGAATCAGTATTATGCACATTGTACAATCTAAAATATTATCAATGAAAATAATAGTTTTTGGCTTCTCAAATCATTGTTCTTCTTAGTCTACGACTTTGTAAGTTTGTTTCAAATTTATGTATCAAATTTTTATTTCATACCTATCTTGTCACCTATTCCTAACTTTTTTTTCATTATGAAATCTTTTAAATGATGAAAAATAGTTTATAAACAATTATCAAAATTTTCAATATATGTTAAATTTTAATAATTTATAGATATTATAACTATATTATATTTTAATTTTGAAACTAAATAATAAATATGAATAAAAATAGAAAATTTGCAATTATATTTTTAAATTGTAATTATAACCATATCATATACATATAATATAATTAATTATACTATAATATAATATAATATAATATAATATAATATAATTATAATTTATAACCATATAATATTTATATAATATAATAATAATAACAATGAGTATGACCATCTCATATTAAGATAATCATGGATTCTGTGACACGTGTCACGATTCCAGATGAATCTGGGCAGATGGGAAAAGATTCTCCAAATCGACTCGAAATTCATCTCGGGCCGTCGATGACTTGAGTCATTATTATTATTATATAATATAATATAATATAATTATAATTTATAACCATGTAATATTTATATAATATAATAATAATAACAATGAGTATGACCATCTCAGATTAAGATAATCGTAGATTCCATGACACGTGTCATGATTCCGGATGAATCTAGGCAGATGGAAAAAGATTCTCCAAATCGGCCCAAAATTCCTCCTGGGCCATCGATGACTCGATGGTTCTTATTATTATTATTATTATTATTATTTATATAATATAATAATAATATTTATTATTAATATAATAGTATACCATATAATATTTATATAATGTAATAATAATAATAATAATGACTCGAGTCATCATTATTATTATTATTACATTATATAAATATTAATAATAATAAGAATCATTGAGTCATCGACGGGGAATTTTGGGCCGATTTGGGGAATCTTTTCCCATCTGTCGAGATTCATCCGGAATCATGACACGTGTCATGATTCCGGATGAATCTCGGCAGATGGGAAAAGATTCCCCTAATCGGCTCGAAATTCCTCCCGGGCTATCAATGACCCGAGTCATTATTATTATTATTATATTATATAGATATTATATGGTCATAATATTATATAAATAATAATAATAATAATTTCATCGATGACTCGAGTCATTATTATTATTATTATTATATTATATTATATATATAATAATAATATTATATTATATTATATAAATAATATAATAATAATTTCAGAGTCATCGACGGCCTGGGATGAATCTCGATCTATCAGATTGAGATGGTCATTATTATTATCATTATATTATATTATTTAATATAATATAAATAATATTATATATAATATTATATTAAATAATATAATATAATAATAATAATAAATTTAATAACCATTTGATAGTCTATAGATTGACGACCCGAGATGAATTTCAGACCGATTTAGGGAATGCTTTCCCATCTACCAAGATGCATTTGGAATCGTAACACATGTAACTTATGTACATCAGTGATTCAGTACATTATTTAATATTAATTTTGAGTCTTGACAATTTATTACGATTAGATGTACATTGTACATAAAAGTTAAAACTATTAATTTCTTATTACTTTCGTTTTAACTATGAAACTTAAAGTATTACCTTTTTAGAGTATGAAGTTGAGAGTTCTGAAACTGTAAGACGAGAGTCTGATAGAATAGCCATAGGTTTTTCAAATTTTAAATTTTCAAAGACTAGCAAAATTCCATTTTGTGTTCTGGTTTTTGAAGACTGAAAGTGTGAAACTTGGGCATCAAACGATAACACCAATTATCCAATCTCAATTCTCGGTATTTAATTTTTTTCAAAAAAATTCTATTGCAATTTGTAGCAATAGAAATCTTGATTTTAATTGTCTTAGGTTTACACTTTACAATTATTTTGAATAGGGTCTGAAGTCTAATAACTAGTAGTAGCCAAGCATGGGCAAAACAAAGTCAAAAACCTCCCAAACGAGTGTACCCATAAAGGAAAAGAACACCATTATACAACTCAGACAAGTGCTACAAACCCCAGGTTTCACTGATGAATGTCATGATATTTTTGATTTTGTTATCCATGGAGATTCTAGAATCATGGCAATTAGACATTCATTGTTTAGCAAGTGGAAAGATCCCCAGAAGGGGAGAATTTATTACAAATATAATAGTAGTATTGGTGCATATACAAATAAACTAGCTACTCTGGTTACTGGATCAGCAAACTTGACTATACCTAAAGTATTCCCTTGCCCTAAAATTGTAATGCTATGTGCTTAGAATTATGATGAAAATAGAAAGGCAATTGTAAACCAAAACACTCAGGAAGAAATTTTATCAATAACTGAGAGTGAATTTTTCACTTTGTTAGACCTAGGGTTAGGGTTTAGAAGAGAAAGCTCTAATGAGTGCATTGACATAGATAAACTAGCTCAAGCTTATGACAAGCTGGAAATAAGTTTTCAAGATTCATATATTAAGGGTTTAATACCCTCAGCGTCCACTAGTAATGTTACTATTACACTGGACAAAGACCATAAGCCTCCTTATCAGTATGATATTTTTGTGCCATGGGTTTAGAATACTATTTCTTTGTTATCATTTTTCTTGGGATTGGACAGTAACAAGGAAGTGGGGGCCAATGTTCTTGAAATGATTTATAATATCCATTGTCGAGGTTAGTTAGTTGACAATGTAGCAGTAAGATATGATTTTGTTCGGTACATTGTTGAATCTATGCAACAACAATTAGTAATGATTAAACAAAGTACAGCTACAAGCAAGATGAAGACATTTAGGTTCACAAGTTACTTGTGCTACCTTCTTTTAGCAAAGCATCGCCCATTATTTGAGACAGAGAACAACAAGATTGATATTGAGGTCTACAAGTTTGATGAGAAAACCCAGAAGAAATCAGAGACACCAAGTCTAGTATATGAGTGGACACATAAGATGAGGATGAGTACTAACAATAAAAATTATAATCATTTTGTAGACTTCTTTTTGGCACCCATTTACCAAAAAATCATGGGCACTACAATGCCTAGATTGCCTGTGTCTTGTAAAGATTGTATTCAATTGGGAAGTTAGATTCAATTGGCTAACTGGTTCTTCATGGAAAAGTATACTATCTTAAGGTTTTACGGTTTAGCAGTTGAACCCTGCAAACTTCCAATGCATGTTATAGAAAGGGTTTTTGCACTGGAATATGTAAGGCAGATAGAGAGCGTAGATGAACTTTTTAGTGGAAAACAAAAGAAAATGATATTTCCTTGCCTTTCACAATTGGAGGCCTCACATTTGAGAGAAAGGCTTTCAAAGTGGCAAATGAATTGGTAACTTTTTTTGGCTTTCATTTTGTTAGTCACTGGAATTATGATCCACTGAACATAATAAAAACAAGACTTATTGCTAATGGGAACTCTGCCAGCAAATATCAACACTAGGAGATGTCATTGATAGAAAAGTTAAAAAAAAAGGATTCGTGGGATGAGGTTAAGAAAGAGATGGAGAAACCTGCAAAAAAGAATAATATATCAATGCAACAACATTGCACATATCAGAGTCACACAAATCAGGGCCTCTAACATACTTAAATTTCTACGAGAAAGCACCTGAACCTTCTAAAAAGTCTATGTCGAAAGAAATTAAAGAGGCATGCATATTTGAAATGTGGTGTCAAACCAAGATAACTAAGTTTTGGAAAATGAGGAAAAATTTGGGTGAAGCAAAGACATCAGCAAATTTTGAAGAAATTGATGAGGATGACCTTTTTAGCACTTATTGGGATAAAGAGCATCCAACTATACTATATCAACTTCAGAGTTGTAGTGACAATGATATTCAAAGATAGGAGGATTTCTAGTCTGATGCTGACATTCAAGGTATTAAGGATTCTGGGTCAACCAGGGGCAGAGATATTATTAAACTTCAAATGAGTGATTCTACTAAACAAATGTATGGTAAAGGAGCAACTATGATACAAAAAATGGGTTATGCAAGTATAGGGCCCCTTGGTGCAAGTGGTGATGGGTGGTGCAAGTATAGGGCCCCTTGATGATGGGATTTGGAATCTAGTTCCAGTACTAGACCCATCCAAAAGAGGAAGTAAACCAATCATTGGAAGCTCCGAGATTGAAGATGATTCATCTAAAAAGGGCAAAAAATATTATACTTCTTCTTTTGAAGATCATCCCAACACATTATTTGTTAAATCTTCAAATCCAGTTGTAGTTGATCCCACTGGCACTGGCACTAACACTGGCACTAGCATGGATGAACCTTGCGCAAAAAAGAAAAACCTTATGAGAATTACACTACAAGAAATGTCAGCGGTTACTTCAGAAATGTATGCACCAGTGGCTTCTATACAACACCCTAAAAATAGTCCTAAAATGCCAAGATTTGGAATGGGCCATCTTCAGTATGTTGGCAATCCTCAAAATACAGTTGTAGTTGGAGTAAGTTTAGCTGGAGATGGAGGAGTATCAAAATTCAATGATACAATTGATAATTCACCTTTCAAACACTCAATTGTGTCAGAAAACCCAGATTTTAGTTTGAATGAGTTTGCATCAAAGTTTGAACAAACAAGCGAAAGAAATAGGCAAATTATGAAGACTTTGAAAAGTAATGTAGTTGCCAAATGTTAGGGATCTACTAACAAAATATTTCCAACATATGATCCAAACAATGAAATGATGAACTTCATGGCTGTTAAGCCCCTGGGTAGAGATAATAATCCACCACAAAATGTAATAAATCGTAATGATATACAAGTTACCAGTCTTCAAATGGATTTGTCAAAAGTGAAAAATATTGACAAAATCAATATATCAAAAAAGAGCAACAAAATGGTTTACTCTACACTTCTGAAAGTGGAGAGGGAAAATAAAAGGCTTACAAAGAAAATAGAAAAGTTACAGGCAGACCTTGATAATGTGAAGGCGAAGGAGAAAGCAGCAGACAATAGGTTCAAAGAATTGCAAAACAGGATAAAGAAATCTTCTCTTACAGAGGCAATTGTCTAGCAAGAAAAGATGAATGAACAAGTGCAACATTTGACTAAAGAATTGGATGAGTGCCAAAAAAGACTTAAGAATGAACAAGTGTCTACTGCATAGTTGTTCAAGTCTGTAGAGAGTAGTGCATAGGTCATGAATCAATTGAAAACTAAGCTGGAATTTGCTGCCAAGGAAAATAAAATTTTGAAGGATGAATGGGAGAAGGAAAAGAAAAAAGTGGAGTCTAGGGCAAGTATGATTTTTAATTTGCAAAAGAAATTGGGGAATGAGAAGAAAAAAGAGGAGTCTACTGCAGACACAATCCACAATTTGAATAACCAATTGGAGAATATGAAACAAAAAGAGTTGTCAACTACAAAAACTATCAGTGATTCGAAGGAGGAATTGGAGAATGCAAAGAAAACAGAGTCTAGTGTTACTGCAAGCACTAACACAATCCACAAATTGAGGAGGGAATTGGAGATTGCAAAGAAAAAAGAGGAGTCAGCTACAAAGCAAAACCTCAATTTGAGAAAGGAATTGGAGAACATGAAGAAAGAGGAGTCTACTCAAAGTCTCCATGATTTGAAGAAGGACTTGGATAGTGCGAAGAAAAAGGAGGAGTCCACTTCAAAGACAATCCATGATTTGAAAAGGGAACTTGAGGAAAAGAAGAAAAAAGAGGTAACTATTGCAAATAAAATCCAAGATTTGAAGAATAAATTGGAGGATGAGAGGAAGAGAGCAACTGATTGGCAAAGGCAACTAGAGGAAATGCAGAAAAAGAGTGAAAAAGAGATGTCTGAAATGAAGAAAAAGGTGGAGAATGTAATGGCAGAAAATAGAATGACCTCTTCCGAAGACCATCATGTGAAGGATACTATAATAAACATAGTTAAGCTTATGAAACAAGAAATTTGGGACAAAATAATGACAATCAGTAATGGTTTGGTTGAATGGCTTGATTTAAATAGCAATATCAGAGTTGTTTTTGAAAATGTAAAAATTGATTTTTAGGGTAAAAGAAAAATCTTCACCAGTTCCTTAAAAGATCTTTTTGACCAAGTTCTCAATAAACTAAAGAGATCCAATGACAAGGATTTGGCAAACCATGGAATAAACAACCACTTGGATGCCTGTGTAATGGCCATTAATGTCTCTCAACATTGTGAAGAAGTAACGGGAATTGGTGAATCACTTAATTCTACTTCCAAAGAGTTGATGAAGATGAATAACACCATAGTGAACTTGCTGAATGTTGGATTACCAAATCCTGCTAACTCAAAAAGCACATTCATTGGAAACAAAAATTACATGAAAAAGTTGCAGGGTAGGATTAATTCTCATTTAAGGGAATTGCCTGAGGAATTCACTCTAGAGGGAATTGCAAGTTGCATCAAACCACTATTAACAATGAGTGATGCTATAGATAGATTCCTCCTATCATATGATTTTATCTCTTAGAAGTATTTTTTGTTGACAAGACTACAACTAATTAGCTACAACCTCAAAAAAATGGGGCTTCCAAATGATGTAGAATGGAGCACCCTAAAGAAATTCAATGAAGCTGGGTCATCTTCTCAAACTATTACTGTTGCTATCATTGGTAGTCATAGCTAATAGCACTAAGTAGTAACACTGTAACAACTTAGTAAGTGATAGAACTATAATCGTTTTGTTACTTGTTGCTCTTTAATTTCAAATTTTGGATTTAATTTCAACTTTGATTAATGTTAATTGTTACAAGAATCAAGAGCTAGAATATCAGGATAGTTGGGTAGCCAGGCACTAACATAGTAGCATACTATGGCATATCAAGAATCAAGAGCCAACATAGCTGATCATATATACAATTACAAACTGACCTACAACTATTGTTGCTCCCTTGTATCTACGAAAGGGAATGCATGGTCATTGCAATTTGACATTGAGTCATTTGCAAAGGGTTGTAATTGTTTGTAATTGACAATTGTTAAATGTATTATGTTACAGGCTAATTTGTAATTAAAAATTATAATGCAAATTTTTTTAAATGGAGCTTATTCTGTTAAATGCATTATGTTACAATTTCTTAAAGAAAAAACTAGAATCAATCAAAATATCAACATTTTAAAAAAATACAATCAATAAAAATCTCCACATGTAAGTATTAAGTTTGTAACATCAACATGTTCAAAAATAAATAAATAAAATTAAGTATCTATAAAGGGACAGTGACTGAAGGATATAAATTAACTTCTACAAACACATGTTACATAATTAATTAGTAGGTAGATTCTTAGATCAGAGCTACTAGCCTACTATTTGACTCATGCAGAAGGTTGAGAAGCTACTATAGTTGCCATTCTGCCTGGACCGGCTCAGCATCACTATCATCAGAATTCTCCTCATTTATTGCATATAACATTTTATTGTTTGTTGTGTTTTCTTCAGATTCATTGTCAGCGTCAGACTCACTATGCATGCCAAATTCAACATCATCTTCATTGCTTTGACTTTCAATATCATGATATGAACCACTGCCACCACCACTGCTACTTGTGTTTGAAATGTTGGCAATCACTCTTCTTTGACATCGCTTTCTCCAAATGCTAACAGCCCTATCATAAGGAAAACTTTCTACCTCATACCTAGAATTATAGAGCCTCGGACAATTATCCAAATTTTTGTCTAATTTGTTTCTAACCTTTGACTTAAGGAAGCCCAAAGTACTGAAAACTCTCTCATCCTCCACTTAACCCAATATCATTGTCAAACATAAATTGGTAAGCTTGAAATATTTTGGTATTGCCTCTCTCAACTGATTGCTCTCACTAAGGTTTTTCCAAAGCTTTGTTACCACTCCCTCTTCATTTGGGTTCTCCATAACAACATATTGTTCCCTCATTATGTTTGCAAAAGAGTATGATTGATCTCTCAGTCGAGTTTCATCTAAAATTTCATTTATGGTGACTCCATTGATTACTTTAGGTGTGCAAAAATGCTGAATTAGAGTTGTCATCCTTCTTCAAAAATCAGTTGGATTGTTTAGAGACCAATATTGTAGAAAAAAAATTGACATTGCTTCCAACAGTTCCTCTGGAGGGAATCTAAATCTGATTTTTGATGACAGATTGTAGCAAACTCGCTTGACAAAGTCAAGCACAGAGTCTTTGATCTTCTTGAAGGATTCACTTGTAACACATGAAAGTACCTTCTCTGGTTCTGATTCAACTTCGCTTCTTGCTTTGTTGGGGTTGATGTAGGCATAGTGCTACATTGGTATGTCAACTCCACATACCCTGGCATATACCTCATCATTTGCACCACTATGTAAAAAGTTCCCAAGATTGTTCAAATCTGAGATTTCTAACCACTCTGCAAACTTTGTTTCATCTAATGGTAATAATCGGTATAGAGTATCCAGGCTACTACATGTCATTTTACACAACTTATTATATTTTGCAATGTACATAGCTCTTTGTTGAACCTTTTTTATAATATTTCTCATGTCCTGTAGCATGGGGAGAATAACTGCTAAAGTTAAGAGTACCTTAACATTAGTTAGGCTTGAATATAGCCAAGGGAATCTGTCTCACATAAAGTAGATTAGTCCAAGAAATGACGGGTATTTAGACATTACTCGATGCACTGGTCCATCCAAAGAGATCCATCTAGTATTATTGTCTTTAAGAAGCTTCCTCCCATCAGTAAGTCCTGCACCAAAGTGTTGAAATTCCCAGACTCATTTTGGACTTCGATAGAAGTATTGGTAAATCTCTTTGATCAGAGATTCCACTTTACTTACACAACCAAAATTATTGACAATTCCAAAAGCTAGATTCATTCGATGGGCCATGCAATGAATGGGAATAGTGTAGGGTGCCAAATCATTCTTGATCTTTTTGCAAAGACCACCTTTATGACCTTGCATACAAAGCACCATCAACTCCAACACACACCAAATTTTTGGTAATCTCCATGCTATCCAAACCTCCAGATTCAATTAGAGTAGTCTTTAATAATTCATATAAGTTTTCAGCTATCGCACTACAATTCAATTTAGCAATAGATAGTAGAAATAGTTGATGACAAAGATTGTTTACAATATAAAAATGTATGCACACCTAGGAAGTATTATCAATTGCTGTAACTTCATCTAGAGACAATGCGATGAAATTTGAGTTTTTTATAGATTCCTTCATATCTTTTATTTCAACCTGTGCAAGACATTTAGCCCATTCCCACCCACTGTTTATTGACTAGTGACTGTTAGGATAGTTTTGAGTTTTCAAAAAATGCAATAATGTAGTCATTGTAGGGTAGTTTGTCATAGGGCATCCTCTAGTCAATATATAAAAGACCACACCTAATTGAACTACTTTTCCCATATTTTGCACTTCCATTGCTTTCCCAATGAAATCTTCAATGGAACCTTTTACTGCAGAATGCTTCTCCCGTATTTGCTGGTGTAACTCGTATATTTTAGCATTCCTGATATGCAGATAGTTCTCCTTTGCTTTCCAAGTTAGCACAGATTTTTTGACTCCATCTATAATTTCTTTCTTGTAAACTTTATCGACATGCTTTTCTATGGTATCAATTTTACACTGCAACCTCTTCTCCTTCTTTGTTATCTCTGTGCAAATCTTACATCTGCATTTTGTAGGAGGCTCACCATCATTTGGATTGGGCACTAGTTCAATGAACTAGTACTTTTCCACCAATTCTAACTAAAAATTCCTTTTGGACAGATCCTAGTGAGATCGATCTTTCTTCAATTCCAATTTTCTTTTCCCTTTTTGTGCATGAACCTGATTTATGGAATCATTTTTGGTTTTCTCAACCGACTGGTCTGGGATTGACTCTAACTCTATAATCTTAGTTTGTGACTCCCTACTTGGGGGAAGTTCCTCCAGATCTTGTTCAAGTTCATCCTCGACTAAGATATCAAGTTCACCAACTTGAAGTTCAATATTGTCTGAGGGTCCAACTTGTGATGAATCTCCTTTTTCAGTAACCACTAGAGATCTAACTTGTGAATCTTGTAGGTTGCCAACATTTCCACCACCAAAATATGATGCTATGGTTCTGCATTCTGGTAATGGTGGCCTCTCTTGGATTTTAGGGATTGGACCCCTCTTGTTTGACATGGAAAACCAATAAAGGCTACAAAAAAAATCAACTTAGTTGTTGAACAAAAGACTTAACTACTTAGACTACATATAATAAAAATAATATGATTCATTCTCAAAAAAAGGGTACTACTACTACAGTACTACAGTCTACGATACTACCCAATATAATTTGCAAACCTAATACCTATAGGCTATCTTAGCATGTGAGATGTCCAGTCACCAGCAGACACTAGACAGTGAAACTAAAAAAATAACTAGTACCACTTACAAAATAATTTAAAAATCACTTGCCTTTTACAAAAACTAGGTGCATGAGTCAATGGCCAATGCACTCAACACTCAACACTCTGAAAGTTTGATAGCAATAAGAAATGCCAGTCTCCAGACTACAAAATAGCAAATTGTGTAGAATAATAATTTCTTATAGTCCAATCTAGGTTGGTGAATTAGGTGGGATTAACAAGCGGGAATGCCAAATGTAGGTGAAATCCACCTTTCGATGGAAGCCTATAGTAGGAAACAGTTGGCTAAATGGGGTGGGTGATCGACACACGTCGGTAAAATGGTTGGTGACACCCAACCCAAGGAAAAATTAATATGGTTGTAGTAATGGTGAAATAACGTCGGCCAATAAGAAACAACATGCAAAGTCTGGTGATATGTTTAAAATAAATGTATCCAAACTGTATATCGCATTGGAGATTGCATCGATATTTTTGACCAATCATGTGATAACTAATGGGCGACCACCCCAGGCGTTGGACCCAAATATGATAAATATTCACCAAATGACGATTGACTTGTCAGACAGTATCGCCAAAAGGCAAAGATTTGCCGCTAAAGTAATCCCTATTAAATAGTATGTCAAAACTCATGAGGTTCATTAGATGGGGTTTGGGTAATACTAGGAGCAAGTGGATGGGAATTGGATGGATTTGATGAATGAGAGAGTTTCAACATTGGTAGGAGATGGAAGAGGATCTACAAGTGGATTGTTAGTATCATACCAATTAAGAAAAAATAGTTTAAAACTAAATTATTATTGTACTTCTAAGAATATTTAAATTTTTTTTACCTCAGATGTTCTTTTTCCTAACCTTACACCTCTAGCAGAATAAGTACTTTGTGGTGTTCTCAAACTACTTGTTGTACCTTGCATTGCATATCGTTCAGATATCAATCTAGAGTGATCTATAAATTTTATTTTTTATTCTAGCATATTTAGGTGATTAATTAATATCATGTCAAAACTCAAACAAACAAACCTATTCCGTCCACTAAAGACCATCGCCATCAAATCATCTGTGAGTGTGAAATCCCCACCTTTGTATGAATAACAAGTATTCCCACAATGTATACATGGATGAGATGAAAATCTATCTCAAGACACCTCCATATCTATCCCATCACACATGTGCTAACAACTAAATTTTTTTTTTGATTATTTGCTGAAGACTATAATGATGCACGTGATGATGATGCAGGTGGCACAAGTGAGGATGACACTGGTGGTGTAGGTGAAACAAGCAAAGATGACACTAGTGGTGCAGGTGACACAAGCAAAGATGATACTGGTGGTGCAGGTGATGCTAATGGAGTTGTCATAGGATGTGATGACTAAGGTGCTATAGGTGATAATGATGGAGCTTTCGCATGCTATGATGACCCTAGTGCCATAGGTGAGGATGATGGAGCTATCACATGCTATGATGACCATAAAAGTGCATCTGATGATGGTTGGGGTGTTATAGGTGAAGGAAAACCACCTAACTATGAGCCATGTTGAATGATAACATCTATCAATGATGCAACCACATGAAGAGTTTGTAAATCAATACACTCCTTTACAATTAATGGGAGCACAACATGAGGCATGGTTTTTTTTGTTGTACATCTCCTCTCATTTTGTGGTACCACCCTATGAGCCCTAGGACTATCTTGCATTGAGCCTCTCCCTCTACCTTGGAACTAATGGATGTCAAAGTAATTTGGCTTCTTGCCAAGGATGAAATCACAATATAGCTTTCTCAAAAAATATAGAGGCACTTCATAATTATTACACTGTGGTAAGTCAAATACCATATATCACCTATCCCAAAAAAATGATCTCATCCTAGCATGAGTGCACCAATGAATAGGAAAAGTTTTCATTGTGTGTAATAGGTAGTTGTCAGATATAGGATCGATGAAAAGAGAAGATATAGTACCTTTGTTTATGTCTTTACCTTTCACTTTCTGATCTAATAACCCATCAACATAAAATACATGACACCTATCCCTCCATGTACCCCATTTTGCAACCTCCCTCAACACCTCATTTGCATTTTGGGCCATTTGGTCAAGTGTATTTGCTAGGGTTGAGTGGTGAGAAAGTGAAGATGACTGCAACCTATTGACCATTTGGGTAATGTTAGCACTATTTTATGAGAGGTGGTTTTATGAGGTCCTCTTGTATAGTACTTAAATGATGTAATCATATGCACAAAGGGTTTATTGGAGGTGGTGGTTGTTGAATGGAAAATTGAGTGGATGGTTTTTTGGTTGTACAGGTGGAGGGTTTTGTGGTTGTATAGGTGGAGTGTTTTGTGGTTGTGTTGTGATGGGTGGAGGGTTTGATTGTGTAGGAGGTGGTCTTTCTTATCTTCCTCATTTTCTTGGATTCTTTGATGCATCTATATTAAAAAAATTTAAAAACAATTACAAAACATATGAATTACAAAACCAAATTACAATATTTGATAAAAAAATACATAAATAAAAAATAAAATGAATAATTATCTTGTTTGTAGGGTGCCATCGATGGAGAGGAGATAAAAATCCATATTTTTTGCTAAACCCGAATGGGTTTTGGGTGCTTTCCTCTGTAATTAACGCTTGTGTTTCTATTTGAGGGTATAAAAATGCCCTCAAATGTAGGCAACAGTCAAATAATATATTTTAAAAAACCTATTCAGGTTTAAAAAAGTATAATGGCCAGGCTTGGATATCGAGCCTGGTCAACATTTCACTTTTAAATAACTAGATCGGGTTATTGGAAATTTTGGTTTTTTTGGGGGTGTCCACTTTTTTGTACACCAACTTGGTGTACACACCCCTATCCATACTTAACAAAATATTTAATGATTTTACCAACATGTCGTATAAATTATATTCTTCATTCATGCGAGTGCACATATTCCTAAGTGCCTCTAGTGAATTGTGCTAAACATATTAAGATAATGGTACACTATTCTACTAATATGTACTTAGACACTTTTCTAAATTATTATAGCTTCAAACCTATCTTTTGATTTTTCCTTCTAAAAGTAAGCTATATGTTTCCATATATGAATATCCTAACATACTACTTTAGCCAAATTTCAAAAAATATCTTTGTTTGGCATTAATGGCAACATATGGGAAATAATGGCTTAGTATCCAGAAATGCAAAATTTCAAAATCTGTGAAGTATTTCACATGGCCATCGAAATTTCAAAATGTGGATAATTTGTATGCTCCCCTTGAGATTAAACTTCTAACTTCTATCTCCCTTTACATTTCTATATACTATGCATGCTATTTTTTTATAAATTTTCATACTAACACTCCCCCTTTGACATCAATGACAAAGGTGAGTAAAAAACATTATACTTGTCAAAATTTGTTGTTCTACCTTGATGTCTTCATTATTTTGGATAGGTGTCAAGAAGTTCAATGCAATCTAAAAAGTTCTTTTTTAGACTGGTGAACCCTTTGCCCCAATTATCCTTAGTTGCATTTACAATGCTGGTAAGAGCACAAAGTCCATAGGATGCTACCTCTACTTTTTATAAGTTTGAATAACCAAATCTAGCATATGATTCCTTTTCTTATAAGTAGGTATCCAACTTTCTTTGGACAATATAAATATTTAGTTTGATATTTTCTCTTAATAGTGAGAATATTTTTAGGATTCCTTCTCTATTCAGTTCAAAAATCTTCAACTCATCATTAATCTGACTTGTGTTATGTTCAATTTCAAGGATATTTTGTTTTTGGTCCTTTATCTCATCCACAACTATCTCCAAATCATCTACTTTATCTATAATACTTTTTGAGATACCTTGAAAGTTCAACATGACCTTGTTGATAACATACTTTACACTTGCCTTTCCTGTAATTGTATTGAACCACCTTCAGATTTCAATGCTCCCTAGTGGAGTCACCATTTTTTTGGAGTTTTTTTGTGTAAAGAACATATCAGGTAGACTTAAACCTAATACCAAGAAACAAAGACCAAGGTCAAGCCTAAGGATGAGCTAAATCCTATATTCAGCAAGGCTAAATCTTAGCTCTGGACCAATTAATAGAGTCAACATGACTCACTTCACTTTAGGCTCTGCTAAGCCAAGGTGAGCAAACCTAAGGGATCTATCTTATTAACTTGATACTCTTTTATGCAAGATTACCCTCTATAGTAGAAATGGTCAATATTCATCTACAATTTGCTGACAAACTTCCTAATTGTAGTAGCTAATCACAACCTAGGAAAGAAATATCAAACAAGCCATGACCTACACTTCTAGTTCTTCAAAACATAAAATGGAAAATTAATATTCATTAAAGTTTGATCTCAGCATAACTCAAGTATGCAACAATAGAGAACATGTATCCTTCAAGCTGACCAGTCCCTTATCCATTGGGAATCAACTAAACCTTAACATGCAGATGGATACCTAAAGTATGCTCATATATTTAGGCATATGATCTATCTATTTGACTTGCAAATAGACATCAATCTTCATAACAACTCTCATACTTATGGTGATATCCTTCTGGTGGAGCCTGCAACCCTATCAATATAAACAAGCATTTACATAGGTCTTTGTTCCAACAACAAATTCATCCTGATATACAACCTTAAAGGATTGCAACTGAGTCCAAGCTCTTCATTCTCAAACACAAAACATTACAGATAATAGAAAAAGGAGATGAGAATCAGAATGAAACTAAGAAAGGTGAAGCTCTTGTATTAATTTCATTGAAAACAATACATCATCTACATATCAAAATTTAGAAAATACACAAAGAATGACTGTGTAATATGAAAATGCCTCAAAAGGGATACAATATGTTGTTCATAACAAAAGAACACTTAGAAAATTGGTAACACAACTCTAAAAACTAGAGCCAACCTTGTGGTTTCACAAGTCCTAAAAATTGGAAACATTACACATAGCAGAAAAGAAAGATATATAGGAGAGAAGATATTGTAGGAATTGGAAGTGAATTTGACATCTGTCCTCTTTGAAATAATCTTCAATCTAAAGTTACTAAAACTGAACTTCCTCATTTACCTGCAACCAAAAACCATAAGTGATGCCAAAATATCTGATATATCTCACCTACATAATCTGCAAATATCTCATGGAGAAAATATCAGGAATTCATCACATGGAGAAAATATCAGGAATTCATCACAAACTGTACTAAAGCTCCAAAATCTTATCTTTGCATGTCACATTTGCCCTTTGTCGACAATTCAATTGCACTGTTGCCAAAAACACAATTGCTTCAACCACCTTCAAAAACATTCAATTCATCCTTCAAATTGCTGGAGAAGCCAAATCAAATAAAATTATGTCTATATTTGATTGTAATTTCATTTGCAACATTAAATTTGCACAATTCACTGTGAAGCCCTCAAAATCAGAAAACCTCCTGTAGCTGCTACTGGTTGATACCAGCTCAAAAATTGACTTCAAAAATGGAAAATTCACTCTTTTCTGGTTTTGACGATATATTACACTATACATTTTGGACAAAAAATGCCCCTTGACACCATTTCAAAAATCTGCCTCCCAGACTGAACAAAGCATGTTTAAAATTGATTTTTAAAAAAAATTCATATAGCATAAACTATATAAAACTTTAAAAACATTTCAAATCTTTTTAAAATTTAAAACTCATGCATTCAAATCATTTAGGATTTTGATTTTTTAATTATATCCTTAATCCCCTTATCTCTCCAATGCCAATTGTCAATTTTTCAAATGTTGAAATGTACCCAGGCTTTGAAATACTTCAAAATTTAAAACTATGATATTAATCATAATATCGATAAACATCTTAATATAAAATTTTAATATATAATGAATATATTCTTCAAACCAACCTCTCGTAACATCTTAGCCATCAATTTTGACACTCTTAACCATACGACAATTCTATTAATATATAATTAATATATTAAAACCTATCTCCTTCCTGTAGCATCGCATCTCAACTGAGAACTCCTCCCGACCCTATGAAAAAGTCATAATATCAAGGCCCCTTGACTTATTCCCACCACAACCATAGCATTAGAGCCTTCAAATTAATCATCTCTGACCATATGACATGTCGTGACATTGGATATCCATTCTCTTCACATCCTGATCCTCCGATGACCTCGTAACATCACGAGGCCCCAAAATATATGCCCCAATCACATGAGGGCGGTCAAACCATGCATTGACCTTGCGGCAAGCTATGAGTAGGTCCCTCATGCATTGAGTTTGACGTCATACAAGATGTGCCACTTGAGTTACAATGACATTGAGGTTGCACAGTTTAAAACATTATAAAACTTCAACATGGAATGAATGTAGGACATTTAGCGTGTTCATTCCCTTTGTCACCAGGGATAGCTCCTTCTACTTAATTTGCTAGCCACTCCTCTTCAATACGGGTGCCCCTACAAATTGTACACATGGGCTCTGTTTGCTCATATGGTGTGCCCTTTCAAAGTGGGCTGCTGCCTGGCATCAGGCGTGAGCCCCCCAACAATGAAGCCATGGTCTTGGGCTACCCCACACTATAATTTCCTCTCTATTGGGCATGGGTTGTTGTGAATTCATACCATGGTTCCCCTTCCAAGCAACTACCCCATCTTTAGAATGTGAGCTGCAATAATGAAACTGCCCCCTTCAACTTGTTGTGCACGTAGGCTCTACCTTGGATGTGAACTTAGCTTCTAAAGCTGTGAACAGCTCCCTTGATTGGATGTGAGGTCCCCTCTAATGCTAAGCATGAAACCTGAAACATAAGTCTCCTCCATCATGGACCTTATTGCATGAGGCTCCTCCCTTATATGCCTCTAAGGTTGAGGCTTTGTATCTTTATCACCTACCAGATGGCCCTTTCTCCATTGCGTGAGGCCCTTGCCATCCTCTTTCTCCATCCTCTACCTTCACAACTCTTCCCCTTCATTAAAAGAGAACATTATCACATATGGAAGAATAAAAACTTGAAGAAACCATAATCAAAAGGATATATGAAGTGCACTAGATTGGCAAAAAGCTCCAGTAGGGAGACAATTTTGAATAAAATCTTCAAAATCTTTCAAATATGAAGCTATATGCTAAAAGTTAGTCCACAATTCAATGAAGCTCCCACTATATATAATAAAAATCCATTAGTCGTCTCATAGCCCTTATAGTCAATGTTAATTTGATGGAATCAGTCGGGCCCCAAATTGGGTCCGGCTAAAAAAAATTTCATTTCTGAACAAATGACATGGCAAATTGATCCGTCGACCTCCATGAACTGACTAGAAACTAATTTGAACATTGAATCATCACTTAAAACTTATTTTAATAATTTCTACATCACTGTGAAATCTCTGTCAGGAGGCCTGTTGCTTGGCTTTAAAAATTGATTCAAATATCTGATCAAACCCCGAAACTCTGGACTTCTATTCTCTGTGACACATTCAATAGGCCTGCCAAATCTCATTGCATGATGACATCAGGGTCAAAAGATATCGACCTCTGAACATCCCTACTTAAAATCACCTGCAAATGAACATGTCAAAAAATTGGAAATTGCATTTGGTTTGAGCTTTGAAAATTGGGCAAATGGGCACTTGAGGTCTTGAAAACTGGGGCATTGATATGTTGTCACGAGGAGAATACAATTCTGTGATTTGGGCTCATGAAAAATCATAGGACGAATGTGACAAGCATATGAAGTTGGCTACCTAGATTTGCAAGACAGTGAACATATATAAAATAGTGTTTTTTGCGAATGGAATGACTTTGGTAAAGTATTCAAATGGATTCATCAAGACTTGAAAACTGGCACACTTGTAGTATTTTTAGAGTAAAATACAGAGGAAAAAACCATTCAATCCCACCAATCATGAACTCAAAAATATGAAATTTCAAATAGGGCTCCCGATCAATCTGCACTTCTAATTACCAGTGAAATTCTAAAAATTGCAAATGGAATCGCATTTGAAAACTGATCAAATGGATTCATCATAAGCCCAAATCTGGAACGTAGCATGTATCTGACCTCTAGAATATGATGCAAAAGTAATTTTCTAATTTGGGTCAATTGGTCAAAATTTATAGCTTGTCAAATAGGGCTACCTAGAAATATGAACAATATGCAGATTTACAACAGAGGTAATTGACCAACTTTGAGGGGTTTGAAACCTAGTCGAACAGATTTGAAATGTCTTGAAACTTGGAAGATAGGTTCTCTATTATACATACTAAACATTCTCAAAGTGGCAGGTCATGAATCTTAACTAGGCAAAAGATATTTAAGTGCAAACATGCCCTCTGATCACTGTTTGACACTTAGGAGAAAATGCAGAACTGACAACTCAAAATGGGACTTCGCAGGATGGTTCAAAATGTTAGTTTATCATCACAAAATATATGGATAGGCTGAAAGAAGGGTGTTAGAAACATAAAACACCATTTAGGCATTAATTCAATAGCCGAGTACACAAGCATGAAAAGTGTTCATAGGGGGCTCAAAAGTGACTCAAAATTTGGAACAAGCACTCAAAATGGGAATGCAATTTTGAGCACCAACAGACCTATAAGTGCAACTTTACTTAAGAGGTATTTTAAAGGATCTATTTTGCAACCAAATGTGTAGTATGTGCAATCATATAATGTTTGATTTTTTGGGATGTGAACACTATTGCTAGGAAATCCTTTTCAATATTTTTATAGTTAAGGTCATAGGCCATCAAAGTGTGGCTGATATAATAAATGACTCATTCTTTTCCATTTTCATATTTTTGTGCCAATAAATCTCCTAGTGTGTTTGTTTTATTTGAGATGTAGATGATGAAAGGTTTCCCTGGAATTGGAAGGCATGAGGATATGCGGCTTAGCTAGATATTCCTTGACTTGAGTCAAGCTTTCTCACATTCTTTATTCCATGTATAGGTAGAATCCTTAAGTAGATTCTAATTGAAAGGTTGTGACCTATCAACAGGTTGATAAATGAACCTCTAGATTGGCTAAAGGCATCCTTGCAAACTCCTTAGTTGACTAATGTTTCTAGGAGGTTGCATGTCCATGATAGCTTGTACATTTTTAGGATCTACCTCTATGCCCTTAGCTGAGATGATGTACCCTATCAATTTTCCCAATCTGATGTAAAAATCATATTTCTTTGGGTTTAGCCTAAGTTGGAATTTCTCTATATGGTCCAATATCAAATAAAGGTCTGACAGACGAGTCCTTCCTTTTTAAAATTTGGCTAGAGTGCCATCAACATAATCTCCCATGTTTTTGTGCATCATGTCATGAAAGATAGTGGTCATAGCCCTTTGATAAGTAGCTCTAGAATTTCAAATCCCAAAGGGAATTACATTCCATTAGAAAGTTCCCTATGCACAAGTAAAAGTTCTTTTCTTCTAGTCTTCTAGAGCTATCTTAATTTGATTATACTTGGATAAACCATCCATTAGGGAACACATTTTATAATCCATAGTCACAACCACTATCATGTCAATTTTAGATAGCAAAAAGTCATCCTTTGGGCATGTTTTATTGAGATCGCTAAAATTAGTACATACACAGATGGATCTGTCATATTTTGAGATAGACACAATATTGGAGATTCATTCTAGATAGTCAAAAGCTTGAATGAAGTTGACACTTAATAGTTTCTTAAGGTTGGCTATAACTAAAAATGCCAGATGAGCATGTATTTCTCTCAACTTTTGTTTGACTAGTTTGATGTCAGGAGCTATGGGGAGATGGTGCATGATGAGAATTGTATCTAGACTAGGAATATTAACATAAGTCCATGCAAAATTTATTTTTTTCCTTAAGGAACTTTGTAAATTGATCTTTCTCTTTTGGTGATAAGGATTGAGCCACATGTATTATCTTAGGAGACTCATTATTACCTAGATTGATTGGCTATGTCAGTTCTCTTAAAACTAATGACCTATCTTGAAAATAGCATGGGAGACTACCAAGAACCTCATTGTCGAGCACCTTGAAGAGATTTTCACCCTTGGATACATCTTTATCTTTATTATTTTGAGGTTCAAATATCACCACGAAGTAGTTTTTGCCATCCGAACACTTGTTTTTCATTTTTCTCTTTATTTTTAAATTGAGGTACTTGATATCAGTCTCTGTCATATTATTTGTTGTTTCATTGGTGGAAGATACCACTAGTTTAATAGTATTTAGATAAAAGGAAATCTCATAATCATTTTGGAAGGATGGTAGCTTTGGTCTTTGATGTTGAACATACTAGTCTACGAGATCTAGGTGTATGAGAGAAATGGAGGTGGAAGCTTTGAGATTTTTGATGTGAAAGGAATCATTTGCGGTGAGAAGAGAAGTTGAACTTATAGAGAAAGCTCCAAAGGATTCTAAATCAAGAGGAGACCTAGAGAGATCAATGTGATCCACTAAAGAAAATTGTGATCCAAACTTGTTTGACCCTATAGTAGACTCGTCAACTATGTTGTGTTGGGTGAGATAGGCATGTATGATATCCAATCCTAATTCAAAAGAGGTATCTAAAAGAGACTCCTATTCATATTCACCAGAATTGGTTCTCTAATTTTAGGCTAGCAATCAAGCAATTTTTTCTCTTATTCTACCTTTATTAGGATCTTCATTGCTAGAGTCATCAAATTCATGTTGTCTAGATGTAGAGGCTTCAAAATCATTATTAATAATCATTGGTTTTTCTTCCCAAAGAAAGAAAGTAGAGGGCATGAAGTCTTCTTCTTGTGTAGTGGAGGTAACAAGGGGTTGACCATCATCTTTTTATTCACTAGTTGCAAGGTTCTTCCTATCAAACCTTGGTAATGCATCATCTATCCCAAAACCTAGACAAGCAATATCTTTTCTTTGTCATCCCTTAGTATGACTTAGGGGTTCTACAAGATCGCTTTATCACCATTTAGAGATCCTTGACCATGGTGACCCATTTTATTCAAAAACTTATAGTCTTTTCCATACCATTTGGGTGAAATAGGACTAGTAGCAATGACTTCCTCAACATCTTCTTCTTCTCTAAAGATCTAGTCCCAACTTATAGCTTGGTCTTCCATCTCTTCTTCTAAAGGGATAGATGACTAGAAAAAGATTCCAAAGATAGTCATGGTAGAAGCTAAGGGCTTCATTTTCTCAAAATATTTCCCATAAGATTGTGGAGAAACTAACAATGCAACAATAGAATCTAAAGTGTACTCTCCCATACCAATGCTCATCATTTTTTAGTTTCTATTCACATTCTATAAGGGATGGTTCGATCTCATAAGAAGAGTGATTGTGTGGTACTAGTGTTTATGTAGTAGTAAGCATGTTAATAGACATGGAATTTCCCCCTCAAATAACAATCTTTACATCATTGAACAATAATTTTATGACTAATGGTATGTCAATTGCACAATTTCATTTTGTGGATCTATGGTCTTCCTAGAAACTTATTTTATGTAAATGGGATATCTAGGATGTAAAATACCACATCCTTCTCTACATGACCCACATATATAGGTACCCTAATTAGGCCTTTAGAAGGCTATTCAACTTCATCGTATGCCTTGATAGTGATTTTGTGTCTAGGATCAATTGAAAATTTAGACATTCCAAGTTATTGGATTACATTGAAAGAGATAATGTTTAGCCCAGCTCTATTGTCTATTAGGACTCAGTGAAGTTGAGTACAAAATATTTGGACTTAAATATGGAGGGCTAGATTGTGTGGTGGTGCAGGAGCACCAGCAGATCAATGAAATTCATCATTTTTATGTAAGTCCAAAATTGGGAAAACTGGAATTAAATTCCATGTCAAAATAAAGTCGTTAATGTAATAGGCCAAATTGCATAATGTGGCTTTTAGGATTTTAATCAAAAAATAAATAAATCTTTCCAAGGATGGACAACATTATGTAATCATGGGTAGTTTTGATAACTACCCCCGAATCTCTATGTGGCATGAAAAATAGCGCTTATGTAACAGAGAGGACATGAAAAAAAAAGTGGGGAGAAGTTACGAGAGGGAGAGAGTGCAAAAGATTAAAAAGAAGAGTCGGCTCTCTGGCTAAAAACCAGAGAGCCAAGCATGCTATGTATGCAGTTTTTAGTTTAATATATATTTTAGCTTCAATAAGACTAGTTTGTGAAGCTTGTCGTTCTCTCTTTCTTGGTCTCTATTTTATGCAAGTCAGTTTGATCTAACGGTGGATTATTGTAAGAAGCTGATTCATTCATTGAAAGAACTAACGGTTATTCATAAAACAAAATTCAACTTAAAATGTGGGAACATATGGAATTGGTATGATTTGAAACCATAGATGAGATTTGAAAAAAAATCTGATTTGATTCTTCATTTCCATTCCCTCATTAATGCAGATTTGGGTTTTACCATGATATGGCTTTGGAAAATGATGGCATCAGTTTAAGTTAAAACATTTAGAAAAGATTTGAATCTGAAATTTCAGAATTGTTTTTATAGTGACTTGAGTTGCCAATTTAAGGCATAACACTAGCTTGTACTCGAAAACAGATTTGAGCTTTGTGTTTAATGTTTTATTTCATAAATTTCTGATTTGGGAAATCTGAAATGGAAGCTGATTTTACATGCTAAGTCTGCTCTATTTCCATGAGTATGAAACCGAATTTTTTTCAGTTCTATCCTACAAAATTTTCAGATTAAAATGTGTGAAATGTATGGTAACGGTTGATGGAAATTTCAGATTTTAACATAGGCTTTTATCATCAAAAACTCTGATTTGTTTTAAAGTGAGAAGAAGAGTTCAAAGATTGAATTCTATAAATGGGATAAATACTTTAAGAACTCCATTTTTTCTTATGTTTGTGGATTGAAAGTTTAATAGTATGAAGAAAGAGAATTTTAAAGGCTTTTTATGAAGTAATTTCGCTAGCTCATAAAGAATGACAGTTGGAATCCAAGATATTTACATCATGTGGATGACTAAGAGACTTGTAATCTTCTTCAAAGAAAGTGAGATAATGAGGTAAGGCGGTGTGGCTGACCATAGCTTGGAACCTCTGAATGTCAATATCTATGAGAATGGCGGTTGTTCATAAAGCCTTTTCACGGATCTCTTTATGTAAAGGAGACAACTCTAGCAACTCAAAGATAGAGATGTGTATAGAGGTTTGCTACAATCGACTAACAAGGTCATAACTAGATATGGTTGGTGTAGCCACTTGTTTGGAGGAAGAGGCATTTTAGGATCATTTTCTACTTTGAGGAAAACCTTATATTTCTCCCTAGTGACAATGTTTAGCATCTCACCATACAAAGAGGAATATTTCACCACCTTAAGAGTTACATTATGCCTAGGGTCGATATAGTTTTGCTGAGAGGTACATGTTATCAAGACTACTTTAGGCTTTTCATTATTAGTATCATAGTTTGGTTCCTTGTCAAATTTAGGACCCATCATGTAGATTCTTTCAGCAGGTTCCATCATGTTTATGACATCATTTGTATTAGTGTAATTATAGTTGATTTTAGTATCATGATTCTTCTTGTTAGCATGAGATGACTCACCTTTTTCATACCCAGGTAATAGTTTCTTAAAGGATTTGTGATCTAAATTCTTAACTATGCCATCTACAAAAACCTTTCCTTCATCAATGAGGTCTTGGCTAACATCCTTAAGCTTGAAAAAATCATTAGTGTTATGTCCCTTACTCCTGTGATAGTTGTAGAAGTGATCATCTCTATACCAAGTAGGCTTGACGGGTGGGTCATAGGGTCAAAGTTATTAGGTAGCATGATAAGCTTGTTAGTAAGCAAGGTCTTTAGGAATACCTTGTATGACTCAACCATCGGTGTGTAGACACATTTTGGCTTGGAATACTTCTTAGTCTTGTCAAAGGATTGAGACTTTGAAGTCTCTTGTTGTTTAGTAGCATAAATAACATTAGACAATTGGAAGGTTGGCTCTTTCATCTTAGTAGCATCTATGACTCCATCATTGACTATGTATTTATTCTTGTTCCATGGTTTTCTTTTGTCTTTGACATTTCCATTTCCATTCTTGTCTTTTTTGAGCATGATGTCACCCTTCTTAACAACAACATCCTCAATATGTCAAGCACTCTCAATCATGTCATTGAAGGAGGAAAATGATTTTTTTCTAAGATCATAATATAGCTTAGGTACAAGTGTGTTGAAAAAATGCCAATTTTCTCAATTTTAAGAATCTGCTGGGGGTACCTAGAGTGCAATGATCTCCAGTGTTGTAGGTATGTAGCAAAGGATTCACTCTATTTTTGTTTGATATTGCACAGGTCAACCATTGTGATGGGGTCTTGAATATTGTAGGAATATTTTTGAATAAATCATTGTGCAAGTTCATCAAATGAATTGAGGCAGGGTGATAACTAAGTGAACCATTCCATAGCTTGTCCCCTCAAGCTTCTAGGAAAAATAATCATTAGATAAGTATTTTCATGCATAAAATCCATGCTAAGAGCATAGTAGTGTCATACATGATCATGGGGATCCCTGTTTCCATCATATTTATCATATTTGGGAACCTTTATATCCCTAAGAAATGGGACCATGTAGAAACTCCTATTGAATGGAAGAGCACATATAGATTCAACAAAAGAAGTCTTAGGTTGTCCTTTAGCTACTTGCAGTTGAGAAATTTTATTTTTGAGCTCTCACATCTCTTCCCTCAAGGTTTCAGCCTTAGTGGGTTCTCTCTTTGGATGATCCTTTTGACATCAAAGTCATGGGGGAGTTTCCATCGTCTATAAATCATATATTAGAAATATTGGTCACCATTTTATCCTTAGGCTTTTAGCATCAACATTTGGGCAACCTCATCTTGTTGGAATCACATAAGAACCCTGCTACTAATTTCATCATTTGCCTCACTTTCATGATGTGATAGTGAGGGTCCAGGTGGTGATATACATACTTTTGTGTGTATTCTTGGAGATATAGGTGGCATGTTATTTCCATCATTTATACTAGGGGCGTTTCTCTCAAAAGGATTACTATAGTAGCCATGTGTATGACTATTCTTAGAGCCATGTGCATGAGCATTTGTCTCAACTTGATGGTAAGACCTTTCTATAGTGGCCATGCATATAGCCTCTTGTAGTATTTCTCTATCTAAGAATGTGTGTTCTTCTTTTTGTGCAAAGAGTTACTCTAGATGGCGATTCCTCTCTTTTGGATGCATGGTGAGTGAAACATTGTTTGTAGCCCTAGGGGTATCAAAGGGAGTATTGAAGAAGTGCTCAAAGCTATAGAGTGGATTGTTCCAAGTGGCATCCTCTTCTAATTTGTTAGGAACAAGTTATTCCCTACAACCAGTTTTCAATTATTCAAAAGTAAATGAGGGATGACTTCCTTGACTAACTTGGAGCCTAGTCACAACTGACATGTAAGGATATGTCATTATTTAATGAGATAAGATAAAATATTTTTAGATTTAGATTTTATATTGTCAAAATGATCAATTGTAGAAAATAAAATAAGCGAGTGGCTTGTCAAGAGTGCTCAAGAACTTACAACACTAATGAATCGAGCCAAGAAGTTGAGCAAGAAGCTTGATATCAAGTAGCTAGAATAGTAAGGTAAATAAATTTAGAAAAGTGATCATTAGTGATGTTTTATCTCACATTTGACAAACTAGATCCATCTTTTCAACTTAGGACAATTTCAAACATAAAGATTTTAAACCAAAATTGAGTAGGATGAAGCAATGACACCCCAAAATTGAATAAAACACATTTCTAACTAAAATTTGCAAGAAATATTGTTTGAGCAATATTTCTCAATAAGCTAGATGATATAAGATCAAGAAAAATTATCATATGAAAATTCTTTTTATATCCAAGTGATACTTTTTCATTGTATGATAGTATTCAATAAGCAATGTGATAGAACTTATAACTAAAGTGTGATAGAGTTTTGTACTAGTAGATGATACTTTCTTAGGTGCAAAGTATCACACAATATATTCTCAAGAGGTCATGCGATAAAGGGCCAATGAACTGTGTAAAGTGTAATTTAAGGTCTAAAATGCCTATGTTTCAATTCAACTTTTTGGATGTTTCAAACCAGAATGTAGTAGTGACAAAATAAAACTTTAGTTTGCAAAAATACATAGCATGGTTTGAAAATAGAAGTGGAAATATACATGTCTCAAATATTTAAACAAGGGAGAAAGCAAGTTTGCCAACACAAGAAATTAGGATATCAAAAGAAAAATCCTACAAATGTTCACACCATGTTTGATGTTTGAGAACCTTTACAAAAGTATTGCCACATTTGAAAATACATTCGAAAAAGAACTGCCTAAGGTCATGGTTCATTACTTAACACCTTTGCCCACACTTGATGTCCCCTCACCTCACACAAAGTGGTTTCCCACAATAGATGTTGTCTTTTTCATGGAGGTGCCATTGGCACAACCAAAGAGACACAAATGGTGAGTGTAACATCTTGGGGTGATTTGGGTAGTCTACTAGGATCTATTCTTGCACCAAGATGTTTAGTAGATAAATAAGGTAGTCTCTATTCCTATGGTGTTGAGACCCATTCACAACACTCCTCTTTTAACTATGAATAGGATACCATACTTTGTGATGGGTAACAAACCTTGTAGCCACAAGAGTACCTTAAACATTCTTGCTTAGTATTTTCCACATGATCACAATCCCACAAGTACCTCTACTAGGAGAAGACAAGTGCTATGCCCCCCAAGGCTTTGGCCATAAATGGGTTTGTGATTATATTGGGTCAGGTTAATTGGGTTTTTCTTGTTCCTACTTTGGGTTGTTCCTATTGGTATCTTTCCACCCATAACAAGAACTCTAAAGGTAATATCTCTTGACGAGATAGAAAAAAAATGGATACACTCTTGGAAGTCAAGATTTATGATTCACCTCAAGGATGAAGAGCATACTCTCCTATTTCAATCGATTCCCCCAAACACACCAAGTAAGTTATTAAAACTGCTAAAAAACTTGTAAGGTCTAAGGGAAATTCAAGATTTATGATTCACCTCAAGGGTGAATAGCATACTCCCATATCACCAAAAGGCCCTACTGTAAATTTTTATGTGCCTAATGAAAGAAATAACTAGTATAACAACCACACATAAAATGAAGGAAATACAAGAACACTTAGTTGTTTTTCTTTTTCTTTTTAGGTATCCCTACAAACAAGAATTAGTAGCCTTTTAGCATAAAGTCTTTGACAAGCATTATTTTATAGAAATTTGCATGCAATTTTTAGGAAACCCTACAAAAAAAATTCACTAGTCCATCAAGGGGTTACTAAAAAAATAAATAAACCTGCAAAAGACCTCTATTAGATACAAAATATCTTTGAACAATTTGAAAAATAGAATGATAAAGATTCAAAAATTGATAAAATAACCCAAACAATAATTAGTTTCAGACTGGGCAATATTTTTTGTTGATAGAGTATTGTATGATACTTTTCAGTTACAAAGGCAATATTTTCCGTTTATGCAATACTCTACATAACACTCTTGTGACAAGGTTTACTACTACAGTGCAATAGTATGTAAATAATGGTGTGATACTGTAATTGGTAAAGTATCACACACCAATACAAGAAACTATCATATGCTAGTACAACCAAGGGTTAATAAAATAAATGTCTTTTGCATCCAGCTTTGGCTCTCGCTAGGACTTCTGCATTCAGCTTTAGCTCCCACTAGGGCTTCTACGTCTAGCTTTGGCTTCTGCATCTAGCTTCTATGTTTGGATTTGGCTCTCATGTCTAGCTTTAGATCCTACTAGGGATTCTACATTCAGCTTTGGCTCTTGCTAGGGCTTTTGCATCTGGCTTCATTTGGCTCTTGCTTCTAGATTTATGGCAATAGCTCCAGCTTTTGGTCCTGATGTGGTTTTTGCTATGGCTTTTTGAGCTAGGGCTTCTCCTATTCTTGGTGGGGATATTCATTCCCCAAGAGCTATGGGTGGTTCCACCATTTCCTATGTTGATGTGGTTGTCTATGAGGTTGGTCTTGGTGGTTAGGTTGTACGTCTAGGGACTCATGCTGTTGTGCCTATTATAGTAAGTAACCCTGTGATTATTCTTGACTCTGATATTGTTGATGAGATTTTTACTCAAGTGGAGGACTAATTTTCTACTATTGTCATATTTCATTTTAGGGGTTTCTAGCCCTCTCTGTAAGATCTGCATGCCTAGATTTCCAAATTTTAGGAGCCTTTAGTTTTAGGTATTGTCCAAATTTTCCTTATGGCAAAGGGCTTTTTCATTATGAAATTTTCTTCTATGGAGGATTGAAATTCCATCCTAAGGCATGGTTTCTCTTGGGAGGAGAGGTTTCCCTTGATGGCTAAACCTTGGTATGCAAGTTTGGTCCATCTAATAAATCATTTAACAAGATTCCTTTGTGGGTAAAGGTTGCCTAACCTTCCCCTTCACTTATGGATCAAGTTAGTTTTGGAGGTCATTGGGGATGCCCTAGGGGATTTTTTGATGGTTGATTCTACATCTTGCAATGTGTTTCAGACAACATATGCATGCATCCTTGTGTAGATAGATGTATCTAAGGGGCTCCTAGAAATGATTAAATTGGTCTCTCCTAGTAGCTCTTGGAATCAACTTCTTGATTATGAGGGAATCCCAGTCAAATGTCAAATATGCCAAAAGACTGGCCACCTCATAGTGAGATGCTCCACTAGAAAGGTTAGATCGAATAAGTCACCTTCTTGGTGGAAGGGGGTTTTGGATGATCACTACTTTGTTCAGAAAGCTCCCTGTGTTGGAGATGGGTTGGGTGTTTCTTCTCAGGATACTTTGAAGGTGGATTCCTTTGTTGTTTTATATTTTTCCCCTATGGTGGTGGTTAATACTATTGTCTCTCCTTTCATGGTTTCTGGTTCATCTCTGGATTCTATTGTCCCAATTTTTGGTGTGGATTTTTCTACTATTTCTATTAGTCCATCCACTCCTTTGGCTCCTTCTATGGTGGAAGTTGGTTCATCTCTCCCAGTTTCTGGTATGGACTCAGTTGCTATCTTTGTTATTTCATCCACTCCTGGCATATTGATGGTGGACTTACCTTTGGCTCCTTCTGTAATGGTAGCTAGTCCATCTTTGGATTCTACTATCCTATTTTCTAGTGTTTCTAAGGCGGCTCCTCCTGTCGTTCCTTTTCAAGGTGTTATTGCTCCATCTCAAGTTTCTACTGTCACTTCCTCTTCTATAGCCTTTTCCCTAGCTTTGGGGGTTTCAGGTTCTAGCTATGATGGAGCTAATTTTCAATGGTAGAAGGCTGCTGGTTTGGTGGAGGATGGATGGACCACAGTAAAAGGAAAAAAGGTTAAGCCCTCCAATCCCTCTTTTGATACGACATTATGGTCCAAAAAAAGGGGTCAAAAGGAAAAGTCTAAAGTGGTTGTCCTTTTTTGGATCTCTTGGCTTTTGGCCTATTGTCCTATATAGTGTCCCTTGGCTCTTTTGGCCTATAGTTTTTTGTAGTTTGTCTCACCATTGGGTTTTAGAAGCCTAGTCAAAACCTATTTTTATGGCTGTAGTGTTCTATTTTATATGTGTTGCCACCTTGGTCACCCTTTATTTAGTGACCTATTCCACCTTGAGTTGTTATTTTGTGTAGGGTTATAGGAACCCTTAAAAATTGGTTAGTGGTTTTAGGTGCTCGGTCAAAACTTATTTGTGTGGCTGATGAGTACTGTGTTATCTGTGATGCCACCTTGGTCACTGTGTCATGTTGGGTGACCTTTTACACCTTTGGACTATAGTTATGTTTGGTTTGGGCTTCTTTGAAAATTTGATGATTTGTAAAGGGTTTCAGACTCCCTTCAAAGCCTATATTTCTTATCAAAAACTATCATACAATACTAATAAAGTATCACATGATAATTTTGTCTAAAAATTTAAAAAAAAGCTATAGAACAATGAGCTAAAATGCATGAATAAATGTAGTTAGAGAGGAAAAATAGAACTGTTCTACCCCATGGGGATGCCAAAAATGTACACTAAGAAAGTACACTCCTTTAAACCCTTCTATCCAAGGCATTCCATAGATTGGAAGGTTTGAATTGTGGCTTAGAGATCCCTAGTCATGAAGTGTAAAGGCATGTGCATAAGCATGAAAATAACTCTTAGCTGATCCTTAAAAATGCAACACTTTCTAGTAAACCATGAAATGAGTGATTCTTTGACACTTGCTAGTGTCAAAGAATTCTCAAATGATGCAATGCAAATGCTACTATACTAGATTAATGTGCAAGAATACAACTAAGCTAAGAATATGAAAGTGTTACAATCATACTAATTAAACTAAGTGATCTATGCTATTGAAAAATGAATACTAAGCTAATGCAAATGAACTAAATTAGTATTAGTATGCAAGAATATGAAGGTAGAAGATACAAGTTCTCCACAAAATTCTCCAAGTAAGTCTATGAGAAAACTTGTAGCATAACAATAGCTCAAAATTGGGATCCTTAGATGAGGAGAGAGCTCTCCCTTTTAAAGGTGTATAGAAAATTGAGATCAAGATCAAGAAATGAGTGATCAAGGGTGGGGGTTGAGTTTTGGCATGATCTATGTACACATTTATCTCCTCCAATACAAATGAGTTGACTTTTCATGTGGGACAAAGTCTTTTCTTTTAATTTGTAAATAGGAAAAAGACTTTTTGTCTGCACATTAGAGTGGGTTGGAAGAATGCAGCCTTTTATTTAATTAAAAGGGGACATATCCTTTTAATCAAATATGGACTTTAGACATTATAATAAAACTATAGGTTAAAATAAAATAAATTGATTATTAGAGATTTGGTCTAGGAAAATAATTAAATAATTTAACCTAATTCTGAGAAGGATGTTAATACTCTAACTAACCATTTTTAGGTGATTACATAATCCACCAATCATAGATTTGTATTTTGTTTGTTCTGCACTCAAGAATTCATCTTTTCTAGATAACTTACATCCAATTACCATAGGTGTTCCAATATGTTTAGAATTCTCCAATACAAATCTCTTCAACAAATATCTAAGATACTTATTTTCTAATATGAAAATTTCATCTTTGTTCTATACAATTTACAATCGCAAACAGTATATCATCTCTCCAATCATACTCATCTCAAATTCCTTCTTTATTTCTTTTGAAAATATTTTTCTAGCTTCATCATTACTTCCAAAAATAATTTCTTCCACAAATAATACAATAATTAGAAAACCATTTTCATTCTTTCTTAGATACAAATTACTATTAGCATTACCTTTCACAAATCCGACATCTGTTAAGTTTTTATCTAATCTTACATATCATACTCTTGGTGCTTTTTTCATTCTATACAATGCCTTCTTCAATCTAAAAACCATTAGGTTGTTCAATATATATCTCTTCTTCAAGTTCTCCATTAAAAAAAGTAGACTTAACATTGACTTTATATAATTTAAAGTTTTTTTTAGATGCATATGCCAAAAAAATTCTTACTGTCTCTAATCTAGCAACAAGTGTAAAAGTTTCTTCAAAATCAATTCCTTCTTGCAATGAAAATCCTTTACAAAT